>CM075939.1:11316874-13750424 GCA_038030265.1 Corythucha ciliata
TCCGTGAGATTTGCATATTTCTGGATTATTTTTGTGGGCGCGTGCCAGCTCTGAACGGCGTCGAAGGCTGGCGACGACTGACGAGGCTTATACAAGTTATGTACGCCGTTCCGCACCCCCTCACGCATTTCACAAGTGTGGGAAAGTTAGCCTCCAACCCGCATTGCATGTAGTGTCATGCGGGCCGGAGCATACTTTAGTTACAATACAACACCGGGAAAAATTTTTCCAAGGAGCTGGACCCGCCAAATTGGCTTTTTGAGTGGGCCAAAATCGCGAAATTGGATTTTGGCTGAGCCAATCCCGCAAAATTGGTTTTGAATGGGCCCAATCCTGCGAAATTATGTCTTTAAAAAAAGTCTGACTTTGGACCCGTGAAACTGCTCTTTTGAATGAGCGGACACCCTGGAAATATTCCAAAGGTGTGAACTCCGTGACCAAACCAAAAATTTTGTTTTTAAAAGAGCGAAACTAGCGCAGTTTTTTCCTCTCTAGGTGCTGCCGAAGGCGAAATCGGTTCTTGCATTAAGCACAACCACGAAATTGATTTCTGTCTGCTCGTTGTTTTTAGCTCACGCGGCCCCGCCTCTAGAGCCAAACATAACTCGCAGATGAAACTCAATTTCCCTCACTTGTAGTGAAATATACTATTATTTCACTTGTCGCGTAAAAAATATCGTGCATAACTCAATTCACTTGCTCGTACTCATTTGGCCCACTCGGCTTTGCCTCGCCGGCCAAACAAAATACTCGCAAGTAAAATGGCACTTACGTGTCTCGTTATATGCAAAATACTATTTTTTTTAAAAAAAAAAGCTAGTTATTTTAGAGCATAAGGGATAAACCACTCACTTTATCGCCGTGGCCCAAAAATCAGACCATGTTTTAATGAAAGAATACTGTACACAACGCGTCAAAAAAGTGATTTTGTGGTCTCGAGAAAAGGCCAGGCTCGGCTACGCCTCGCCCGTCCAATTTTTTCTCTCGGCCTCCAAAAAATCGCTTTCTTGCCTAGGCGTATAATTTACTATTCTAAGATCATTCTTAAAGAAGTGTTTAAGCAGATGTTCATCGTGCGTAAAGACCTACTTTACACACGCCGTGCGGTAAAGAGTTCACGGTAAAAGAGTTCTCTCTTTACCGCACGTGGCGTGTAAAGTAGGTGTTTAAGCACGATGAACGAAGGGTGAAGGGTGAGTGGAACCGTGGAAATTATATCCCAAAAAGGTCAAAGTCAGTTGATTATACGATGGTGAGTTGATAGAAGAATTGAGGCAGGAAAGCCCGCTTTCATCTTACGCGCTTCTTTTGTTTCTTCTTTTTCATTTCTCTGAAATGAAGTTGTGTGGCAAATGGAAGACTTTACGGAACCGTTAAATTAAATAAATATGAACCTAATTGGCTTTAAAAGGCTTTGTACGATCGAAGGTAAAAAAAAAAGCGTACGATCCTGAGGCGTATAATCTCACTACAAACTCTACCGATGAAGGCACTCGACTTCGTCTCGTGTCACAAACATCGTGCCTCGTTCGGTAAAAGCTCCTTTATGCCTACGTATCGTAATAAAAAAGAAAAAAGGGTAGGGTTCCCGGGGGTCCGGTGAAATAAATTGCAACCTATGGGTGCCCGCGCACTAGGCAGCAAAGATTTCCAGGCTAGAGCAGCCACTAGAACAAGCCCAACTGCACAGCCGCGGCCAGGCTGTTTAGCGCAAGGGAACCCTAATTTTGCGTTTGAAACTTCCCTGGGCCGCTAACATCAAACTCGACACCGCTTTCATTTTTTTTGTTTTTTGTTTGTTTTTTAATAACATTGCCAGTTGAAGCATTAGCAGGAGGGTCTGATGTATGAGGGGGGGGATTGTGCACCTCTGCCTCGTCGTGTCTGGGAAGGGAAATCTCTTGCTTGAACTGAATGAGTTGGCATCTACGAGATTTTGAGTTGATCTCGTTGAATTCCCAACTGTTTCCCTTTCACGTTCTCAGTGTGACGATTGTTTTAAAGGCACGATTCTATTTTGGGGCAATTACAAAGCTCTTTAGTCATTAATCAGTAGTGTATCAGTTATCTCGCTTCGTGCCTCGAGACACCAAGGAAGGAAAGCAAAGTATAAATTCATCTATCGTCGTCATCTGTAATCACTGAGGCGAGAATAGGATCACTCATCACTAATATCACACAGACTTTGAATTCGCGCCTTTAACTTTTCGAGACGAGACCGAGACTTTCGAGACCGAGACCAACTTTTCATGATCGAGACCGAGACCGAGATCAACCCCTCATGAGCGAGACCACTCAAGTCTCGTCTCGGTCTCGGTCTCGTGCATCACTAGTCCCACCCCAAAGAAGGTCCAGCCACAAAGAATTTTCAACTACAAAGAAGGTCCAACTAGAAATAGGGCCCCACCACAGCATAGGTCTAGCCACAGCGTAGGTCCAACCACAAAGAAGGTCCAACCGCAGCATAGGCCCAACCACAAAGAAGACCCATCCACAGTGAAGTCCAATCGCAAAGAAGGTCCTACCCTAAAGAAGGTCCAACCACAAAAAGGTCCAGCCACGAAAAAGGCCCAACCACAAAGTGGTCCCCACAGCATAGGTCTAACCACAAAGAAGGTTCAACCACAAGGAAGGCTCAACCACAACAAAGGTCCGACTACTACATAGGTCCAAAAGCAGACACGGTCTAACCACAGTAACAGTGTCACAAAGTTGTGCTGTGAAATAATAAAGGCCCGTTCACAAGCTCCATGTTTTCGTTGTGTGGTGTCTACGCCACCTATCAAAATGCTTCATTTTGCGAGATAATACATTTTTTTGGCTGCATAGACTCCACACAACGCAAACATAGAGCTTGTGAACAAGCCTTAAGCCCCGTTCACAAGCTCTATGTATGTGTTCTGTGGAGATTATGCAACCAAACAAAATTTTTGTTAGTCCGAGAGCCCACCCCGAATCCGGGTCATTTGATCGAGTATAGCACATACGGCTAGTGAACGGTGCCTAAAAAATGTCTCTGTGTGTACGAGGCTTTAAAAGTGCGTACAGACGGTGAGAATTCCCTGTAGGCCAACTTCACCGGCCGGCCGGAGCGTCTGGACCTGGCTTTGACTTCAGTTTAAGTCACCTTGAAGTCGCCACACATCAGTTGAAGTTGCGCAGTCCATCTCAATATGTCAAAGTCTGGGCCACACGCTCCGGCTGGCCGGGAGAGGTTGACCAGAACGGGAAATTCTCGCCGTGTGTGCGTACTGTAGGGGTTAAAGAGTCTGGGGGAGGGGCTTCAGACAGGAGAGCCTGGGGGGGGGGGCTATAGGATCAAATACTTTTCCATTTAAGAAAATTGGGAAAATCGCGTTGGAAAATGTTGCGAAAACAATAAAAACTGGATTCCCTTCGAAATCTACAGCTCCTACACCTGTTTAGAACGACTATTGCGTCATTTCGAAGGAAATTTTATGCTCTTTCAGAAGAGCCAGTTACATTTAGTATTCGATTTCAAGTGCCCTATCACTGGTTTTCGGCTGTGCAGTGAATTTCTGTACACCTGTTTACAAGATAAAAAAATAAAAAATTATTCTGGTCCTTTTGCAAGGTAAGCCGATTTTTTCTGATAAATTGACTGGGCTATTAATGACGTCCTCCCTTTTTATTTATTGCTTGAAAAGGTTTAGTTTTGTCCCAGGATTACGTCATTACGACCATGGTCCCAGCATGTATCGATAATTTCGATCCACGGATCCACAGAGCAGTAAATCCATATATGAGGTGAACGCTGGACCCTATTCGTAACCGGTCCTATGCCTAGAACTATAGGACACGGGGTACAAGTTTCCCCTAGAACCCATTCGCAATCCTCCTCCATATAGTCGGCGGCTTCAACGCCTTAGGCGTTGATCAGACGTTGCTTGCCCGTAATCCCTCAATACTGGCCTCTAAACAGCCGTCAAGTCCATTGGGCTATATTTTCTGGCATCACGGACTCGCAGGCGGCTTGAGCCCCACGAGCACTCGACGGGTTCAATAAGTCCCGGATCTCACGTTGGCTTCCGAAAAGGTGAGAAAAAGCGTAAAATTCCCAAATTAAGTGTATCCAGCCCAAGAATTTGTAATTTCACGCTATAAACTCTGCCAGTTCATAGCCGCTACAGTGGCTTCATAAGATACAGTGCGGCCATTCGGTGATTCTTTCTGATTGGCTGCTCCATCTTGTTTCAAGTTCTTTATCAACTTCTACTAAGATTGCATAGAGAGAAGTGGTTTTGGCCGATTTACGTGCTTTAATTAATTTTTAACAGACTCTAAATACCCGAAGTTCGTATTGTGTAGTGATTTGCACTTATTGAGATATGAAGTGGCACCAGAAATGATTCTCATCCCTCAGGAAAGATAATTAAGCGGAGCTCGGAGTGAGCTACTCAGTATCACTTGTTGCTTGTTCTCTATTTATTTTGCACTGTTTTCAACGGGTTTCTTCGCGAATGGACTTCGCAGATTCATTTTCATCATGTAATAAGTTTGCTTAAAAAAATATATATCTCTTGTAACTGGAAAATACTATTTAATTACACAGCGTTTTTAAAGGCATGACTCATTTCATCTTTTGACAATTTTCGACGAACAAAAAGAGCACGAGGATTAATCGTTTTCAAGAAAATTAAGCTATTTGCGAGGCCTTGACGACGGCTCAAAGGTGGGTATTCATTCACACAATAATTTTTACGAAAAAAGCAAATCTAAGGCCTGGAGGTCCGTTTTATAACTTTAACAACAATGAGTCGTAAGATGTCATTAGTTAAATCGACAAAATTGAATGAAATCAAGTGCATGATTGACTGTTGATATCAACTGCTGCTAATTTCATTGAACAGGCCCATGAATTCTGTAACTTTGGGTCGAAATCAATAGCGTAAGCCACCGGTGATTTTATTCATTGATTCAATAAGTGCAATGTTATCAGGTGACTTACGATGGGAAATTAGTCAGGTACCTCAATTATAGAGAATCACCCCCTCGTATCTTAACCCAGAGCGTTTTACATTTGCGTAAAATTCTGCAACAGGGCAATTCATTTCCACCTGTCCTCTCTGAATTAAATCATAATTATGTTAATGAAGAAGGTGGGTGCAAAAGGAATTGCCCTGTTACAGAATTTTATGCAAATGGGAAACTCTATCAGTTTTAATCAACTACGTTTAAAGCCCATGTGCTAAAATCAGGCCTAAACAAATTCAAAATCCCGGGTTTGCCAAGCTTTGAGCCGCCGTCCCGGTTTTTCGAAAACGGAAACCGCTGACCGCAAAAATGCGCTCCTTTTGAATCTGACAACAAAAATTATCCAAAAGTTTATGCTCTTCCACCCTGTATATTATTTTTTATTTAATAATAAAGAATCGAAAAATCCCTTAACAGGAAACTTTTCGTCTTTTCTTTCCCCGATACCGCATTAAATCCACCTCACCAACGCCCAAAGTACGAGCATGAGTGCATTCTACGATTTTAAGTGTGTCTTTTTCAATTGTTCATTATTGAGTTAGGGAGGGGGTATTGTCTCGAAAAATGGCTTGATTTTTTAAGATTAATGCTGATAAATTAAATTAGCCTTTAGAGGAAAACAAAAGTTGAATCAACTTAGGTAAGAACGGATTGTACGAAGTGAGCGTTACCAGCTAACTGTCACTTGAAAAATTCACTAATTCTTAACAAGCCTTTTATTTAAGGAGAATCTTTCTTTTTTTTATTCTTTGATTAGTTAGCAACTGTGGAAAAATAATTATCGGGCCAAAAACGCGTTTAAAAAAATATAAAAAATGGAAAATATGAGCAAAGCCACTGTTTCATATACCTACATTTCCCCCATAGGGGCACGGAAATCTTGAAACAAGATGGCGGTGCCTTCCGAATGTCCGCACTGTCTTTATAAAGCCACTGTAATAGCCGCGTGCCCAGCTGTGCGCGAGCGAGTTAGCACGGGTAAGGATTGTAGTATCCAACAATGATGGTGGCCGGGAGGGGGGTGCCAATCAGTCAGTAAGGTTGTGACGGTCATATTCAATAAGGGAATAACGAATGATTCGTCGATTTTAGGGCGCGAATAGTAAATTAGTCTTTTAAGAGCGAGAATAGTCAATCTATAATTAGGCACTTTGGGCCCGATTTCACCAACACCGATCAACAACTAATCACAATTACAATAGCATTTTGCATCAGAAATATTATGGTCGCTAATGGCTACTAATGGCGATCAATTCTAAATTTTGTGGTGAAAACGGGTCTTACGGTGGATTAAACCAACTTGACTTTAGGTTCGGCTTAACTTAGCTCGAACCTTGTTCAAATAAAATTAAATGCATTTTTCCCCTTAAGCTCGACTTAACTTTAAGCCAATGTGGTGAATTCCACCAATAGAGTCGCGAATCGTCAGTTTGAACCATCTGCAACGCGCACTTGATCAGTTCGACTATTTTTAGGAATGGAGTCGTTATGCAGTTTAGCCATTTTCTAGGCGCAGAGGCTCAGTTATGCAGTTTGGCCATTTATGAAGCGAAAATGGTACGATTCACCATTTTCCGGGCAGGAGTCACACCATCAAGTCAAAAGGCACACATGGTCAGTTTGGCCATTTTGTGGTGCGTGAATGGTCGGTTTGTCTATTGGCGCACGAATGGTCGATTTTGCAATTTCAAAGGGCAGGAATCATATGTTTATGCATTTTTTTAGGGCGCAAATCGTTAGTTGAGGAGCATACTTTCAAAAAGGCACAAATTATCCATTTCCCGAAAAACTGGTTTTTACCAATTTTATTCAAATACATATGTATAAATTTGGTAAAAAACCAGCCCCGGAAAAAATTGATAAGTGCCTTTTTCAAAGTATGCTCCTCAGTTTATAGCTATTTTTAGGGCACGTGGAGTCAGTTTGGCCATTATTAGACGGATAATCGCACAAATCGAAATACTCAGAAAAAATGACCCTAAAAATCTCAAATAAGCGATTTTTAGAGGAAACGGCCAAAATTTAGAAATGGATGAAACCGCGTATCGTGGGGTCACTCGCGGACCTACACCTATCGGGGCCCAATTGCGGAAATCTCGAAGAGGCCCCTAAGTATCTGTATGAACAAGACATATAATTTTAACTTAGCCTTTTCCTCATTTTAGCCACGAATTACCGCTATTTCACCTTTTCTATCCGCCAATTAGCACTTTATGACCAGTTTAAGCCGAGAATTTATCAATTTTAGCCATGAATGAGTGTTTCAGCCATGAAAGTTGTCTTCAGATTAAGGCGCGAATAAAGCGTGTATTTAAATTGAAAATTTCACCACACTTTATACGAGAATTAGTGATGTTCCTGAATTTTAGAAGTGAGTTGGCGCTTTTTCTAAAGTTTAGCTGGCGCAGCGTTTCCAACCCGCGCATTACCGGCTTTTCTCAACATTTGCCAAGAATTGGCGTTTTCCTCAATTTAAGCTGCAAATTAGCCATTTTTTACATTATTAGCTGAGAATTAGCACTATTCCCCAACTTGAACTGAAAATTAGCGTTTTTCTCAAATTTAGCTGCGCCAATTAGTGATTTTCGTCATTTGCATCCGCGAATTAACGTTTTTCCTCACCTAACAACACTTTTGCGTTGATTTCCACAATTTATTCGTTGAAAGGCCTCCATGCACCGCGAGTCAGCGATTTTTCCTCGATTTTAATCTGGAAGTTGCATCGCGAGACCACGAATAAGGGCTTTTTCGCAGATATAGACACGAATATTAGCGATTTTTTCATTTTCGCGTCAGCAAGTTGCAAATTGCCGATTAGCACTTCAATGAGCTTTAAGGACTTAATGAAACTGGGGACACGGTGTATTTTCTTTTTTTAGCCGTGAATGTTCCTCAAGATATCGTGAATTCTCTGAATTTGAGCCCCCAGAATAGCGCTTTTGGGGGCTCAATCGAATATTCGGCCCACAGTCTTTGCTGATATCAATTGCAACGTTATATTCTCCAGGTCGGATAAACAGGAATTTGTAGAAAGTAGCCAAATCGCTGTCCTACCGTCCGACCTCTTCACATACCTACATCCATGGATAACATAAAAATCCTCATTTTCCCGTATTTAAGCTTCTCGGACGCCCCCCCCCCTCACCCCTACCTCGGTACGCTACTTCGTGGGGTCTGAAGTCCAAGGAAGCATGGACGCACGTGGACCTTTTCGAGCTGCTTGAAGTCGAGAAAATTTGCTACACGTAACTTCAACGAGAAACGCTCATTTTTGGAGATTTTATGAGGCTCTTTAGAACATTGGTACTAATGGGCCGCTTCGTTCGCATACTTGTAGCTCTGGGGGGGGGGGGATCTCTCCCCCCACCCCGTACTTACGCCCCACAGTGTGAAAAAAGGGGCAAAAAGTCTATTTCCTCAATGACGGAATTTAAATGTTTGAATGCCTGTCTCTAACAGCTTATTAGCATTGAAGTCAAGAAATGAAAGGCTTTTTTGAACCAGCGATGTTCGAACGAAATTATGCGTCCTCGAAGTAGAAATATGCCTATTTGCTTTAATTTGGGTGCTTGTAAAAATAATTCAGTACAGTGCTGATTCATGAAAAGTTGATTCGGTGAGCTGTCACTACGTCCAGTTAAGACTCAACAATGTCGAAATTTCATTGGTTGAGCAAGAAGCATGGAGTGGAAATGGTTTAGTGGAGCCAATTCACTGAATTCACGAACTTATCTTTGTTGTTGAAGATTTAAAAAAAGCTCCACCTTGGCGTAGCGATTTTTCCAATCTGTATACATTCAAAAACAAGCCCTATAAATTTCATCTGCGTATACGTGCGTATTTGGCCTCAGCGCTTGATTTTCTAAACCTGAAGCGGTGTTTAGCCAGACAGTCAGAGTTCAATTGAATAAACTTTATCCCTTTAACAATTGGACTCATGCAAGTGAGAAGCTGTCGGACTATTTAAGAATAAGCCGGATACACACATGCGGTACATGCCAAATAACTTGCAAACTATTCAATCAATTTCTAGCAAATGCCTAGTAACCAACCAGATGAGAATTTAAAAAATGTGTTGCTCGTTACTTGGCAAAGACCACATGTGTGCAGCCGGCTTTACGTGTATCTTCATCCGATAATTTAGCTGAAAACCAGCTGTCGTTACAGCTTTTCGAACAGTAAAATAAACGGTGCATGCCACATTTCAACCAAAAATTAGAGTGAAGAAACCGAAATTTATTTATTCAAAAAAGGCGTCCGACAAAAGCTTTCGAGGAGATTGGTGAAAAAAGCAGAAGAGCAAAAGTTCGCAATGTACGATCTTTCTATCCGCAGATTCTTCATCGAATCAGCAAATTCCAATTGTCAGCCAGGAATATATTTTTTAAATTTGCATGGTGTAAATGATGATGATGAAGAATGGTTCTTAGGTTATCAGATCCTAGGGACCTAGGATTAGTGATGCACGAGACCGAGACGAGACTATCATTTCTGGTGCGAGACCGAGACCAAGTTTTCTGGTCTCGAGCCGAGACCGAGACGAGACCGCTATTTTCGAGACGAGACCGCTATTTTCGAGACGAGACCGAGACTGGTCTCGGAAAGAAGAAGAAAAAAAAAAAATGATGGCTCATTTATGATACAGAACATTTTAACAATGAAATTACCTTGTTTCATGCCGAGACGGCTATTGCGTTATGGGCCTCCGGGATGTGGTGGATCTAAGGGGTGGACATATCCCCCCCCCCCAACGCACAAAATGACATAAAACAATGGGGAAAAATTTACTTTTTGTAACATTATCGTTGGAAACACGCATATTTCTTCTTCTTTCACGAATTATACATGATGGTTTTCGCACGATCACGGAGGGAAGTGATACTTCCCCTTCGCCAGGTACCTCAACAGGGAAGTTGATTTTTACTTGAAAAGATGAGCTAGGTGAAAAAAGTATTTTTTTTTTCACTCACTAGTGAAGCAAATTAAGGCAGAATGCCAATAATTTCACATTTTCCCTCGCAAGCGAAGGAAACAGGATGGCTTTCACTCACTAGTGAAGGAAAGTGAAAAAAAGTTCTGTATTCAATTAGCGTACCCTTGCCTCCGATCACTTGCGGGGAAGACAAATAAATCTGTTGGTCGTGCAAAAAATAATATCCACAACTCGTGAGGAAGAAGCTTTCACTCTGCTCGTTGTTTTTAGTTCACTCGGCCCCGCCTCGTGAGCCAAACACAACTCGCAGGTAAAACTCCACTTCTCTCACTTGTTGTGAAATACACTATTATTTCACTTGTCTCGCGAAAAATATCGTGCATACCTCAATTCACTTGCTCGTATTCATTTAGCCGACTCGGCTTTGCCTCGCCAGCCAAACAACGTAGTCGCAAGTAAAATGGCACTTGCGTGTCTCGTTATATGTAAGATACTATTTTTTTTTAAAACAACTGATTATTTTAGAGCCTAGGGGATAAAACTTTCACTTTATCGCCGTGACCCAAAAAATCAGCCCATGTTTTAATAAAAAAATTACTGTACACACCGCGTCAAAAAAGTGATTTTGGGGATTTGGGAGGGCGGGGGCTACGCCTCGCCCGTCCAATTTTTTCTTTCGGCCTCGAAAAAATCGCTTTCTTGCCTAGGCGTATAATCTATTATTCCTAAGATCATTCTTAAAGAAGTGTTTGAGCAGACGCTCATCGTGCGTAAAGACCTACTTTACACACGCCGTGCGGTAAAGAGTTCACGGTAAATGAGTTAACTCTTTACCACACGGCGTGTGTAAAGTAGGTCTTTAAGCACGATGAATGATGGGTGAAGGATGAGTGGAACCGTAAAAATTATAACCCCAAAAGGTCAAAGTCAGTTGATTATGTTGGTGAGTTGGTAGAAGAATTGAGGCAGGGAAGCCCGCTTTCATCTTACGCGCTTCTTTTGTTACTTCTTTTTTATTTCTCTGGAATGAAATTGTGTGGCAAATGGGAGACTTTACGGAACCCTTAAATTAAATAATTATGAACCTAATTGGCTTTAAAAGGCTTTGAACGATCGAAGGTAAAAAAAAGCGTACGATCCTGCGGCGTATAATCGCACTACAAACTCTACCGATGATGGCACTCGACTTCGTCTCGTGTCACAAACATCGTGCCTCGTTCGTTAAAAGCTCCTTCATGCCTAGGTATCGTAATAAAAAAAGGGTTAGGGTTCCCGGGGGGCCGGTGAAATACAATGCAACCTATGGTTGCCCGCGCACTAGGCAGCAAAGATTTCCAGGAGGGCAGCCACTAGGACAAGCCCAACTGCACAGCAGCCAACTGGCTGCCGCGGCCAGGCTGCTTAGTGCAAGGGAACTCTAATTTTGCGTTGGAAACTTCCCGCAACCGTCTTCAATTCAAGACTTCTCGACACCGCTTTCAATTTTTTTTTTTTTTTTTAACTAACATTGCCAGTCGAGGAGGGGCCAGTCTGGGGGGGGGGATTGTGCACCTCTGCCTTGTCGTGTCTGGGAAGGGAAGTCTCTTGCTTGAACTAAATGAGTTGGCATCTACGAGATTTTGAGTTGATCTCGTTGAATTCCCAACTGTTCCCCTTTCACGTTCTCAGTGTGACGATTGTTTTAAAGGCACGATTCTATTTTGGGGCAATTACAAAGCTCTTTGGTCATTAATCAGTAGTGTATCACTTATCTCCCTTCGTGCCACGAGCCACCAAGGAAGGAAAGCAAAGTATAAATTCATCTATCGAGACGAGACCGAGACTTTCGAGACCGAGACCGAGACAAGACCGACTTTTCATGAGCGAGACCGAGACCACTCAAGTCTCTTCTCGGTCTCGGTCTCGTGCATCACTACCTAGGATATCCTAGGGTTCTGATAAAGGGCTGCAAGCCACTGCCAAATTTTTGATAATTGCGAACTTTCCACTTCATGATCTCCGTAAATCTCGAATTCTTCGACATTGTGTTGAAATACAATTGATTCGCATCAACTATATGCATTACAAATGTAACGGAGCGAAACCCCCCCCCCCTAATTTTCTTGTACAAATATTTTTATTATTATTATTACCTGTAGTTAATTAAGTTTATTAATATCATATACATATATTACCCTTTCGTCAAATCATTTTTCTTTTACGACATCATTTAGTGTAATTTCGTTATTTTGATGATTAAATATAAGTAATCGTAATAGTTATAAATCTTTCAAAACCAATAACCAAAGAAACCCAGTGGGAGCAAACCCGAGTTGGGGAATGAGAGAGAGACGGGGAAGAGTTAGGAACATCTAAGAGTACCTGTCCTGTCCTTCTGTCCTGTCCAACCATCCATCCTGTCCTGCGCTTGCGCTACCCCTAACGCCCCTATAAAAACCCCAAAATCCCGGTGCCTCACCAGTTGGTGTCGGCTAGTCAGAGCGCGAACAACTCGAGTAAAAGGCAGCTCCGCGCTGTACAGTGTCCTATCGTCTCGTGTCAGAATTGTGTTTGGAAGTGAAGCCGGCAACCCAGCGTTGTGTCATCGGCGAGTGTTGTGTTCTGTGATCTGTGTGTTTCGTTGTGCTCAAAAGTCAAAGTCAGTTCAGTGTAAAAGGCCGTGAGTGCCCTAGTCGTCCTCGTCTCGTTCTTCGTTTGTCTTCAGTCCGTCCTCATCGACGTCCTTGTCTTGTCTTCAGTCCGTCCTCACCGACGTCCTCGTTCTCGTCTTCAGTCCCGCCTCATCGACGTCCTCAGACGTTCCCCGCCGCATTACCAAATTGGCGCCCGTTCGGCACCTTAGCCGCCCCGGGCTGCGCCGAGATCGTCCGCTGCAATTATCCAACCGTTCGAGAGAAGGGGAAATACACATCCCGGACGCTCCAACGTGCTTCGCTCTCAGCTTAAACCAGTTAGTTCGACGACTTCAAGCCTTTAAGATGAACACTGGTGAGTGAGGCTTCCTTCTCGAAATCTTTCCTTAGTTCCCGATATCATTCTCACGTCCCCGATCGAAAATCGTCTCTCTCTCTATCCCTCGGGTTTGATCTGACGAGTAATATAAAAAGACTGTCCTCATTGTAAATATACAGGGTGGAAGGGGATAAGTGTGACACAAATTTTTGGGTGATAGTAGGCCTCATTTGCGACCGAAATTACCATATACACCATGGTCCGAAAATCAAAACCCTTCGAGATATGATTTTTCTAACGATTTTTAAGGCTTACATCATTTTTTTAAACTAACGGCGAGAAACTCGCATTTAATTTGAATTTTTGCCACTTTTGGTCATGGATTCGGAAAGAGCACACTATGTTCTGTCAGAATTAGCCATTTTCGATAGACGATAACCATTTTATGTGCCCTTAAATGCGGCTCAAAGTCGTGCTAATCGGGGAATTAATTTTTTTCAAAAAAAGTCAGTCTCCGTTTGTCCACACTAAATCTGAGTGTACGGACAACCCGTGATTCAGAAAAACATCTTCAAAGTGTCCTTTACAAAAATAGTCAAAAGCGTTTTCTTAGTTGTTTGGAGATTTTTCGTCAGAAATGACGATTTCTTAGAAAAAATAATGATTTTTCTCTTCAAAATCCCTTGTTTTGACCTGAAAAATTTGAACAAGTTTTGTGATTTTAACGTGATAAAAAGCACTAAAACCTAATCCAAAGCTATACGTTGAATCAAACGGATTATGCCCGCCTACCAAAGTAACAAAAAATGTCTGAGAAAGTTTCACATTTTCCAAAAATATTTGTTTTCGATTAGGCACATCAATACTTCAACGTAAATAAATAAATAAAAATGTTAAACCTTTCAGAAATATTTTTTATTTCTCAACAAAAGTTGACATATTTGAAATGCAGCCAAAACGAACATTTTCCGGAACAATCGTCGTTGTATTCTCTGTCCTTTTCATGCCTCTAAATAGCTCATCTGTTTATCCTCCACTATTTTATTATTGGAGAGCTCTAGTAGAAAATAAGGCAAAGAAACACAACAAACCGCTCTTCGACAGCTACATTACAGGTGACTTTTTTTCGGAAAGCGCCTATGACGCAAACGTGCTAGCTGGCGTGTTTGAAATGACCTAAAACTTGAAAAATCGCGTATTTATACTGTTGGATTATTTTACGAACGGATCACGATTTATGCTCTATTTTAGCATAAATAAACCTTAAAAAATAAATTTATGAATAAGTTCTGACCCGTGAAACTTCCTCATTAATACCCGCAATTTTTTATTTCGCGGATATTCTGCCAGGATACTTATTAATTTCACTCAAATGACCTGAAATTGCAAACTTACAAATATTTATCTCTAAATTTTGCAATGTCACGGCTATTTGTCAGGGTATTGGCGCAGTCGGGGCCATCTAGTCTAGCCCGGGGTCTGCATCCTCTAAAAAAATAAAATAAAAAAAAATTAAAAAACTCACTTCGTTTCCCTAACTAAGGGAACGTGGAAGTAAAAAGGGATGAAACTCGAAATTTTTCCGACTAAACAAATACGACCCTCTTCTCCATCACTTCCTTTTTCACTATACATACTTACATCCTCACGGCTTCATCCCGTTTTGCTTCGTCAAAGAATATGACACGGGGGCGGTTCGTTATTAGGAATACTTTGAAGGAAGCTTGTGGTCACCCTCTCATCTCAAACTTGAAAGTTGAGAAAAACTACTCTGATACGTAATCAGAGCGCGGGGGAGTGTCTGTACTGTTAAAACGTCATTTTTCTGTAGGTGTAGTTTCTCATCGTTACAACAGTTTTTTTTAAAAACTTGGAAGAAAAAAAGAACTCGATGGCTGAGGAATCATTATTCACTTTTTAATAATCACAGTCCATGGACTATGATAAGGAGCCGCGCTTAACTAAAACTCTTTCTACCCCTTCACCACCCTACCTACCATCCTCGTTCTCCTCCTCCTCATCATCATCATCCCCACAGTCCGCGCGGTGATGAACAGTATCAATCATCCTCCTCACTGTCTCGCTAAATTCTCAGAGCGGCCTTCTCGGAAACCAACGGGGCAGACCGCATTCATATGACAATGTAACTGGTTTCAAAGTACAAATAAACGTTCTGTCGACTTCCTCTCTCCTGCCTACCACTGCTCTTCCGTAAAAGATAAAATTCTTAAACGGCTTTAAATCTTTTGCTTTAAGTTTTTCTTTTCAACGGCCGCGGCGCGGGGTGTGTTATACCTTTTTTTCCCTCGTAATCTTGACAATTCACTTAAATTCAAAAGTAACAACAAAATATTGTTTGCATAAATCGGATTCGTTGAATCAATTTATATAATCGCGAAATCACTTTGTTTAAGTAGCCTTTTTAAGAGCGCGTATAACGGTTACTCGACAATGTATTCAGTCTGCGTATATGCACAGAGCGTTTCTTGACGCCTTTATGAGTCGCGTTTTTTGTATCTTCTTTTTTTTAACAGTTTTTAGACCTTTCACGGGGTCCTCCTCAGCCTGGCGCCTGGTCACATTTTTTTTTTTTTTTTTTTTAACTTTTTGTTGGGCGTCAGTGCAGAAACAAGAAAAGTGTTTTCGAAATTACGGGGCGACATTCTTTTCTTTTGAAACTGAAGAAAGCGGTGATCTTCCGGCTTGAAAAAAAAATAGTGAAATCTGCGGACGTACGAGCTATGCGCTTCCGTTTCCTTCACGATTGTCCCGTGAAAGAAAATAATACATGCAAGTGCTTATACTAAAGGGCATAACTGTGACCTTTCAAACATTGGTGTGGAAGAAAAAAAAACACAACAACAATTTTCACTTAATATGTAAATAAATCTCTCAGGCGCTTCATTAACATACGTTTACAAGCGCACTAAATATCGTTTCGAAAAGGGGGCGTATACCGAGCGCCTTATAAAAAAGTACAAGGCACGAACCTTTCGCTTCGGGAGGAGCGCACAAAACGTCGGGGTATATAACAATAGACATATATACGTATATACACGTGTAAGACTAAGTTGTCAAACGTTTTGAAGTCCCAAGCCGAGCCGCAAAGAGTTTTCAAGTTTGAACCCTTTCATTAAATAAAGCCGTGGCTTGGGAGGGGGGAGGACTTCCATGGAATATAGTTGGTAGCCCAAAGGTAAGGCTCTCCTATAACAACACCCTCTTTTCCTTCGATAATTTCCTCTGCACCCGTCGCACGCTCCTATATTATAAAGTATCTTTCTCGTCTCTATTACTTCACACCTTGTAACCACGCTCATCGATTATCCTTTTAGTTAACCCCAACCCCCACCTTGCGAACTGCAACAACAACCTCTCAACCGTGAAAAAGAGGCAAGAACTTCGAAAAATAAGAAAAAAACTCGCTCTTTCAACTGTAATGGGAGTGTTTGAAGCTTTGGCCCCCCGAGGCTAGAACTCGGTATCACCCTTCCGTAACAAGATGTAAAAAAAAAAACTATTTAAAGGACTACACCGACTACTTAATTATAAATTATAGTAAAGGGTTACGGTTTTGGAACACCTATAACTAAAACTAAGCACGCAGCTCTCCCTTGCTATTTCCAGCAGAGCTGTCGATTATACGCGGGAAAAATTCGTGTGGCCTTTGAAAACGTCAATAAGCGGCAGTATCTCGACAAACTGGGAAAACGCCCACCAACAATGCTCGTCTGATCGATTTGAGAAGAAACTCCCGACAGTTGAAGAAATTGAACCGCTCGACGAATAAATTTCGAGAAGGAGTTTCATGAGGGAGGGGAAATCGAACGAAACGCTTAAAATTCACGAGACACGCTAAATCTTCAGATGAAGACGCGCGAAGGTCCACATTGAAGGGAAATTTGGCGGAAACCGCCACATTGAAGGATGAATTTACGTGAAATGGCACATTGAGAGCTTAATTCACGTGAAGCACCACATCGAACTTCAGGGGTAAAGCTCAGTCCACACGTTCAAACTTTCCTTCAAATTTGCTTGTGCAAACGGATTTGAATCAGCAGATTTGTACTTTATATTATAATGCTGGAGCAAACCCGTTTGCACAAGTGTGTTTGAAGAAAAGCTGAACGTGTGGACAGGGCTTGAAGGAACAAGAGAGACACTGCACAATTAGGGCAAAATTAGCGTGAACCCCCCCCCCCCCCACATTGAGGGCTTCATTCGCGGGAAACGCTGAGTTGAAAAGGCCAAATTTACGCGAAACTCTAAAGTGAAGGCTTAATTCGCTTGAAACAACACATTGAGGGTCAAATTTACACGAAACACCACAGTGAGGGCAAAATTCGTGCTGAACCCCCGCATTGAAGGCTAACGCGAAACGCCACATTGAGGCCTTGATTTGCGTAAAAGCGCACCACATCGAATTTCAGGGATACGGAGAGGAACAAAAGCGGAAAACCACAATATGAGGACGAAATTCGCGCAAAACGCCACTGTGAAGGCTTAATTCGGGCGAAACACTAACATTGAAGGTTTTTTTACGAGTATAACTACAAATAATGCTACTGAGGGAAACCGATTATTAGCGGGAAAGTTTATATCAGTAACCTTACTTTTTTGTGTCTGTTGATAAAAAAGTTGTTATCTCGCGAAAAAAGTAGTAAGAGCGGCTCAGCTAACAAAGACAATCAGATGGGTGAGTCTTGATTTTATTATATTTTCCCACATAAATTTTGGCGACCGTGACAGGACATGGATAAAACCAAGAAATCCCGTAGAGTTAAAAGGAAGAGTTTTAATAAACTCTATGAGAGTCTTGTTAATCGAGTGGCTGAGAAAACGATTGGGTTGATGGAGATTCGAGCCGAATTTGAAGTAAGAACCGAGAGGTTCGAAGAAATGCGGAGGTTTTCGAACTTCTTCTGGAGAATGAAAACGATGACGAGGAGGTCCTCGAACAGGCTGGAGTTGACGAGTTAATTGACCGATTTTATAAACTAAAAATAACTATCGAGGACTTGACTTCTGATGAGGGGGGGGGGGGGGCTGAATAACCAGGCGAGTAGGACAAGCTCGGATACTGACTCTAATCGACGAAAGTTTAAACTGCCTCACCTTGAAGTTGAAAAATTCGGTGGTGAACCAAAAGACTGGGTTAGATTCTGGGCCCAATTAGAAAAAATTGATAGCGATTGAGGCTTCTGATAAGTTCCAGTATCTGACTCTGGCCACTATCCCTGGTTCTCGAGCACGAGAGGTCATTGAAGCCTACCCCCCAACCTCCGCTAATTATCCAAAAGCACTACAAGCCCTAAAAGACAGATATGGACTGGAAGACTTACTGATAGAGGTGTACGTGCGGGAGTTACTCGGATTAGTCTTATTAAACGCGATAGAACCCAAAATCGGCGTTGTACGACAAACTGGAAGCCCATCTGCGAGCATTAGAGACCCTTCATCTCGCGACTGATACTTGTGCCTCAATATGTATTCCCCATGGTTGAGTCGTGCCTTCCTGAAGAGATGTTACGTACATGGCAACGTAGCCTAGCCATCGGAATCGACCAAAAAGGCGAGCGCTTGACTTCAAAAGATAGACTTGATCGACTAATGAAATTCATTAAATTTGAAGTCGAAGGAGAGGAGCGTAGTTCGACCGCTGCCGATTTAGAATACAACGCGGTAAGAAAAGAAATACTGGTACATGTTCTGTTTGGGGGACAACAAACGGCTCTCGTGGAGCACGAAGTCTATCGCGCTCACGTATACTCACCATCGACTGAGTTTTGTTGCAATTTTGAAGTTTTGGGACAACCTAAAATTTGTTATGACATCCCCCCCGTCTCTACTGGTATCCCGATGGACGAAATGGAACGACTGGGCGTTCTGTCTCTTGATGACTCCCCTGGGCCTATCGAGTTACTCATTGGCGCAGACCTCATGGGCAAAATGTTGACTGGCAGGAGACAACCTTTAGTCGGAGAATTGTTCGCCATCGAAACAGTTCTCGGTTTGACGGTCATGGGACCGAGCCCAAAAGAAATTAAGACCAGTAACGTTAGCGCTTGCGTTGACTTTCAGCTTATTAAGTACTGATTCGTTAAGTAGTCTGTGGGAGTTAGACGTTTTGGGTATCCACGATCCTGTGGAGATAAGATCGCAGAAAGAATATTTAAACGCGGTCAAGGACTTTTTCGACGCCACCACTACCATAGCAGACACACCCCCTCTTACCCGATAACGCAAAATGGGCGTATGACCAATGGCGTATGAAAGGCTTGCTGAGAGCGTTATAGAGCGAGTGACTGACGATGACCACACAGCCGGGCATTATAAAGAAAATAGTACGACACGTATTCGACCGGTCTTCGACGCCTCCGCTAAACTACCGAAAGCGCCTTCATTAAATGATTGCCTGGAAACAGGGGAAAATTTTGTTGAAAAAATTTCCATCCCTGTTGTTACGATTCAGACGGCATGAAATTGGCATCACCGCTGACATTAAAAAAGGTCTCTTGCAGATTTCATTGCACCAGGATGATCGCGAGACTACTTGCGATTTTATATGACCTTTCAAGGAAGTATGGCCACTTTCAGACACTGCAGAGTCGTTTTCGGGGTGAGTAGTAGCTGGGAGCTACTCTTGATCTTCATTTTCGGCAAGTTATGAATTGGGTCTACGACACACACCACCGGCCTTGATTAAACAACTTTCTGAGAGTTTTTATGTCGACAATTGTGTCACTAGTGTGACGACTTCCATAGAAGATGGCGAGAAATTCAAAGATATCGCGACCGAGATTTTGGGTGAACGAAAATTCGACCTAAGAGGCTGGGAATACACCAGAGACGACTCGTCAGATGCCAAAATTTTGACTAAAGTACTTGGTATCGTATGGAATCGTCAGGACGACACATTACAGTTAAGCTCGGACAGTTTGATCAGCTTTGAGGTAGACATAGTGACGAAAAGAAAACTGCTCTCGACAGCCCAGAGTCTTTGACCCGATAGGGTGTTCTTGCCCCGCTATGTTAGTGCCTAAGCTAATTCTCCAAAGGGCGTGGGAGAACAAACCCCCTTGGGACGTCGAGGTCTGAGAGGAATTGAAAATGGTTTTTCAAAAGTGGTACAGTGAGCTACCACAGATATTTGAAGTGAAAATTCCGTGATGCTCGCGTTACTCTTCATACCTTTGTTGATGCTAGCGCTGTTTCTTACGCCGCCGTAGTGATGGATCGGGTAGAAAACGGTGATAACGTCGAAATTCATCTTTTGGCCGCTAAAGCTAGAGTGGCGCCTTTGAAGAAGACCACGATTCCACGCATGGAATTGCTAGCGACGTTGATAGGGGCTAGGTTGTATGACGAAACAATGAAAGCCCTCAATATCGATATTGAAGACGCCTTCTTCTGGTCCGATTCGACCACAGTCCTGGCATGGGTTTGTCGGGAAGAAAATTGGGCTACTTTTTGTCATCAACCGAATAAAAGAAATTCGATCTCTGACCCGCCGCTCAAAATGGCGCCATGTCGTTGGAAAGATGAATCCTGCAGACCTCCCATCCAGAGGGTGTTCGGTTACCGAGCTCATTGAATCTAAATGGTGGGAGGGACCGGCTTGGCTCCGAGAAAAAGAAGATTCATGGCCGAACCACGCCTTAATATTTGATGAGGATGCTGTTAGTGGCGAAATAAAGAAATCGACAGCATCTTGTCTTCCGACAACAAAAGATGATAACTGCGCTTGGATGTATTCGTATTTTTCCAACTATAATAAGATGGTCCGCATGATCGCGTGGATTCTACTTTTCCTCAACAACATCCGGTTCAAAGATCAGAGGAGACAAGGAGAAATTTCTGCTGAATAATACACCGAAACACAGAAACATCTCGTGAGGAGTGTACAATGGAGTTTATCGATTGGAAACGCCACAGCTTTTGCGAACACGCCTCTTCCGGCGAGACGACACGCTTGATTTTAGACAACCGGTTATACTACACCACTGAGACACTGATCAGAACGTACCACTTGGACAATCACCATTTAGGTACTAAGGCCCGTATTCAGAAACCACACTTAACGCAACTCTGAGGGGATCCTTTCTTAAGTGCACTTAAGCGACCCCTTAAGAAATTGTATTCAGAGAGCCCCCTAAGGGGACCCTTAAGCTTAAGGGTCCCCTGAGCCCCCTAAGGGGACCCTTAAGCTTAAGGGTCCCCTGAGCCCCCTAAGGGGACCCTTAAGCTTATATGAGGGCTGATATGAGATAAACATTGTGTTTTTCGAGGTGACTGTACAGTTTTTGTAGCTACTTACAGCTGTTTTATTTGATTGATGTTTTAATTTGATTCATTTCCCTCCATAATTTTTACGCGCGCCGGAACAGAGGTTAGCCGTGAGTTTTGAAAATGTAATGTGTAGGGGAGGGGGAGGAATGCAACGGTGGCAAAAAATGTCAGTTTGGTGGGCTCGCGGTGTCTGTTGGCATTCTCCGAGTTTGAAATTACTCCACTTCGGCACGAGTGAACATTCTGTAAGAAGCCTTCAGCCCTTCAAGATAATGGATTCGGGAAAGAAAAGGATGAATTTTTCTGCCGCGGAGAAGGCGTTCTTGAAGGAGACAATTTTAAAATCTGTGGATATTGTAGAAAATAAAAAGAAGCCCATATACACAGGTGATTAAAGTGAAGGAAGTACTCAACCAATCCCTTATAATTAATTTTTTCTGCGGACTGGCTTCACCCCCAGACAACCGTTGAACAACAAAAAGAAAGGTGATAACTAGAGAGTAGTGCTCTCCGAGATTTTTCATGCATATTTCAGCTAAATTCATCGAACGCTACAGATAATAAATTATCTATGTGAACGGAGTTACATGAATTCACACGAAATATTCGGAAAGTCCCTAAACTCTCCAGCCACCGCCGAAAGTTGAAGAAAGGGGACAATGATGACACGTTTCCACTTCGTTTGTCCGTACCTGAAAACTCCCAGTAGCATAAAATCTCAGTGACACAAGAATTTTGGCCAAGGGTGAAAATGGAAGCCCCCGCCGGTCGGAAGAGCCGCCACGAACCAATTCTACGATGTTTCGAACCGTGTTTTTCTCGAAGCGGTATCTTTTTCGAAACTGCTCGTCACTCAGATCATAAAAGGGCCGGTCCTCTGCTCCCCTTATGTAGGCCCTTGGAACAGTTGATGATTCCGTTATTTGTACGAAGTCCAGAAACTCTTGCAAATCAGACATTTTAAAGCCGGCGTTGTACAATGATAAGTCTTAAGGGAGCCTTAAGGGTGGTCGGGAGCACCCTTAACGGATAACCATGAAATTGCGTCTTTTTAAGGGGGCACGCAGGTTAAGGTTGCTTTCTGAATAACAGTTTTTTTTTCCTTTAAGGGTCCCCTTAGGGGATCCCTCAAGAGACATGGATAAGGGTGGTCTCTGAATACGAAATGCTTCCCTGAGGGTCTGTTAAGGTTAAGGTTGCGTTAAGTGTGGTTTCTGAATACGGGCCTAAGTCTGCGAAGACTTGGCAGTTCGTGGAGCAGGAAACCCAGATGCGGAAGTACTGGATTCAACGAGACTGACTAGGAGATACCGGCAGCGAAAAAAATTAGAAAGAAGAGCTACAGAAGCGCTTCAGAAGCGAATATCTTGGCCTACTAACTCGTTTTCGAAGCATAAAGAAGATTAAACCGATCCAGTTGGGAGAAGTAGTCATCGTGGGGGCAGATTCAACGAAACGAATTAATTTGGCCTCTTGGTAGAGTCGTTGAGCTCTATCATCGGGATAGAAACGTGCAAGTCGTCAAGGTTAAGACGGCAATGAAAGACATCGTCAGACCTATATCCAGAGATTGTACCGACTGGACTTCAGCGATGAAGTGGATGATCACCAAGAACACGATGAGAGAAGGAAGCGTCCTTGTTCGAACCAAGAAATCAAACTTACTGAAGACAGCTTGCCCCCGGAGATGGTACACAATCACCTGTCGCAGATGTTTCAACGTCGGCCAACCGGCCGGAGCTGGTTTCGAAATCATCACGTTCCGGAAGACCAATTAAGCGACATTTGAAGCTGTTAACGCAAAAACCGAAAGACGTTTTTAATTTTATTTTTTCTAGTCAAAACTTTATTGGGGGTCATCTTAAAAGCAAGTTTTAACGTGAGGGGATGTCGGAAACCGATTATGAGCGGGAAGGTTTATATCAGTAACCTTTCTAAGGTACCGTCGACCGGGGTTACTTTGCTTCCTTCAGGGTAACTATGCTCCACAATGCAAAAAATGATGGATGATTCATACCACTGGCTAATTGTGTCCGTCAGAGTCGGCCCACCAACCTACGTAAAGAAGAGGTGTGAGACTTTCCCACCCCAAGTTGAAAAAGCGAGAAGGAAGGTTACTTCATGGTAATCCACCTGTTTGGATTTGTTGTATGAGTTTTTGGCACAAAACTGTTAGTGAAAAAGTTGGATCTCCAGCTTAAGGAGAACGATTTGGTAAGTTGGCTCTGGCTCTAACTTGTTGGAAATTTAATGCTGAATACGAATATCTTTGAAATTTCAATTTTCGTTGGTTTTTCACAATTTTATGAATGGAAATGTGGGTTGAGGTAACTTTGCTCCAGATGTGGGGATCCCCATACATGATACTCTCCATCATGTTATACTGTTGGTACTATGTCCACGGCACTATATAGTTTATTTTCCTCTAATTAAGCACGTTGTATGTTTATTTCAGATTGTGGATAATGGTTCGGACTTATAAAAGGAAGTTAGGGGTAAGAAAATATAAAGATTATTCCGAAGAAACTCTACAAGAATGCTTGGCTGCAATTCGATCAAAGCAAATGAGCCATCGAGAAGCTGCCAAACACTTCAATATAGCCCGACGTACAATAATGAATAAACTGAGTGGAAGACACGACAAAACACCGGGAGTCCCGAAGATATTCTCAGATGCTGAAGAAAAGACATTCGCTGACTGTCTTGTTAGAATGTCTGACTATGGGTTCCCTGTTACCGAATTTGACCTCCAAAGGGCGTGGGAGAACAAACCCCCTTGGGACGTCGAGGTCTGAGAGGAATTGAAAATGGTTTTTCAAAAGTGGTACAGTGAGCTACCACAGATATTTGAAGTGAAAATTCCGTGATGCTCGCGTTACTCTTCATACCTTTGTTGATGCTAGCGCTGTTTCTTACGCCGCCGTAGTGATGGATCGGGTAGAAAACGGTGATAACGTCGAAATTCATCTTTTGGCCGCTAAAGCTAGAGTGGCGCCTTTGAAGAAGACCACGATTCCACGCATGGAATTGCTAGCGACGTTGATAGGGGCTAGGTTGTATGACGAAACAATGAAAGCCCTCAATATCGATATTGAAGACGCCTTCTTCTGGTCCGATTCGACCACAGTCCTGGCATGGGTTTGTCGGGAAGAAAATTGGGCTACTTTTTGTCTTCAACCGAATAAAAGAAATTCGATCTCTGACCCGCCGCTCAAAATGGCGCCATGTCGTTGGAAAGATGAATCCTGCAGACCTCCCATCCAGAGGGTGTTCGGTTACCGAGCTCATTGAATCTAAATGGTGGGAGGGACCGGCTTGGCTCCGAGAAAAAGAAGATTCATGGCCGAACCACGCCTTAATATTTGATGAGGATGCTGTTAGTGGCGAAATAAAGAAATCGACAGCATCTTGTCTTCCGACAACAAAAGATGATAACTGCGCTTGGATGTATTCGTATTTTTCCAACTATAATAAGATGGTCCGCATGATCGCGTGGATTCTACTTTTCCTCAACAACATCCGGTTCAAAGATCAGAGGAGACAAGGAGAAATTTCTGCTGAATAATACACCGAAACACAGAAACATCTCGTGAGGAGTGTACAACGGAGTTTATCGATTGGAAACGCCACAGCTTTTGCGAACACGCCTCTTCCGGCGAGACGACACGCTTGATTTTAGACAACCGGTTATACTACACCACTGAGACACTGATCAGAACGTACCACTTGGACAATCACCATTTAGGTACTAAGGCCCGTATTCAGAAACCACACTTAACGCAACTCTGAGGGGATCCTTTCTTAAGTGCACTTAAGCGACCCCTTAAGAAATTGTATTCAGAGAGCCCCCTAAGGGGACCCTTAAGCTTAAGGGTCCCCTGAGCCCCCTAAGGGGACCCTTAAGCTTATATGAGGGCTGATATGAGATAAACATTGTGTTTTTCGAGGTGACTGTACAGTTTTTGTAGCTACTTACAGCTGTTTTATTTGATTGATGTTTTAATTTGATTCATTTCCCTCCATAATTTTTACGCGCGCCGGAACAGAGGTTAGCCGTGAGTTTTGAAAATGTAATGTGTAGGGGAGGGGGAGGAATGCAACGGTGGCAAAAAATGTCAGTTTGGTGGGCTCGCGGTGTCTGTTGGCATTCTCCGAGTTTGAAATTACTCCACTTCGGCACGAGTGAACATTCTGTAAGAAGCCTTCA
Organism: Corythucha ciliata; assembly: GCA_038030265.1. Classification (NCBI taxonomy): domain Eukaryota; kingdom Metazoa; phylum Arthropoda; class Insecta; order Hemiptera; family Tingidae; genus Corythucha; species Corythucha ciliata. The sequence continues at coordinate 11,342,251 of CM075939.1, forward strand.
GCCCTTCAAGATAATGGATTCGGGAAAGAAAAGGATGAATTTTTCTGCCGCGGAGAAGGCGTTCTTGAAGGAGACAATTTTAAAATCTGTGGATATTGTAGAAAATAAAAAGAAGCCCATATACACAGGTGATTAAAGTGAAGGAAGTACTCAACCAATCCCTTATAATTAATTTTTTCTGCGGACTGGCTTCACCCCCAGACAACCGTTGAACAACAAAAAGAAAGGTGATAACTAGAGAGTAGTGCTCTCCGAGATTTTTCATGCATATTTCAGCTAAATTCATCGAACGCTACAGATAATAAATTATCTATGTGAACGGAGTTACATGAATTCACACGAAATATTCGGAAAGTCCCTAAACTCTCCAGCCACCGCCGAAAGTTGAAGAAAGGGGACAATGATGACACGTTTCCACTTCGTTTGTCCGTACCTGAAAACTCCCAGTAGCATAAAATCTCAGTGACACAAGAATTTTGGCCAAGGGTGAAAATGGAAGCCCCCGCCGGTCGGAAGAGCCGCCACGAACCAATTCTACGATGTTTCGAACCGTGTTTTTCTCGAAGCGGTATCTTTTTCGAAACTGCTCGTCACTCAGATCATAAAAGGGCCGGTCCTCTGCTCCCCTTATGTAGGCCCTTGGAACAGTTGATGATTCCGTTATTTGTACGAAGTCCAGAAACTCTTGCAAATCAGACATTTTAAAGCCGGCGTTGTACAATGATAAGTCTTAAGGGAGCCTTAAGGGTGGTCGGGAGCACCCTTAACGGATAACCATGAAATTGCGTCTTTTTAAGGGGGCACGCAGGTTAAGGTTGCTTTCTGAATAACAGTTTTTTTTCCTTTAAGGGTCCCCTTAGGGGATCCCTCAAGAGACATGGATAAGGGTGGTCTCTGAATACGAAATGCTTCCCTGAGGGTCTGTTAAGGTTAAGGTTGCGTTAAGTGTGGTTTCTGAATACGGGCCTAAGTCTGCGAAGACTTGGCAGTTCGTGGAGCAGGAAACCCAGATGCGGAAGTACTGGATTCAACGAGACTGACTAGGAGATACCGGCAGCGAAAAAAATTAGAAAGAAGAGCTACAGAAGCGCTTCAGAAGCGAATATCTTGGCCTACTAACTCGTTTTCGAAGCATAAAGAAGATTAAACCGATCCAGTTGGGAGAAGTAGTCATCGTGGGGGCAGATTCAACGAAACGAATTAATTTCGCCTCTTGGTAGAGTCGTTGAGCTCTATCATCGGGATAGAAAGGTGCAAGTCGTCAAGGTTAAGACTGCAATGAAAGACATCGTCAGACCTACATCCAGAGATTGTACCGACTGGACATCAGCGATGAAGTGGATGATCACCAAGAACACGATGAGAGAAGGAAGCGTCCTTGTTCGAACCAAGAAATCAAACTTACTGAAGACAGCTTGCCCCCGGAGATGGTACACAATCACCTGTCGCAGATGTTTCAACGTCGGCCAACCAGCCGGAGCTGGTTTCGAAATCATCACGTTCCGGAAGACCAATTAAGCGACATTTGAAGCTGTTAACGCAAAAACCGAAAGACGTTTTTAATTTTATTTTTTCTAGTCAAAACTTTATTGGGGATCATCTTAAAAGCAAGTTTTAACGTGAGGGGATGTGGGAAACCGATTATGAGCGGGAAGGTTTATATCAGTAACCATTCTAAGGAACCTTTAAAGACGAGTAGACGCATACGGCGCCCTGTTCGTTCTTATCAGTTTAATAAGAATGGTTGGGGGTGGTTTGTTGACATCCACAAAACATCAACAAAAGGTTGATTTTACAAGACTGATAATTGATAAGAGCGAACATGGCGTCTGTGATTTTACCTGCCCGGTTATAGGTTCTCTAACCTTACTTTTTTATACATATTCAATAAACCGTGTAGAGCTATTTTTGTGCCCAAAATGAAGAAAAATAGGTTGTCATCTGCAAACCCCAAAACACTTTGGAATTCAAATGTGTTTTAAGGTAATTTCAGGGATGAAATTTGGAAAAGCAAGATCTAACGTCAATGTAGAACTTCCTGAAGATTAAAATAAGACTTTGAAATCGAATATTGGTGCAGAAATGGAGCCAAAATTTATGTGCGAAGTTTGGGCGAGGGGGACTGGGAAGGGGTCGAGGAAACCCGCCTGAAACCCCACCTTAATTACAATTAACAGACCACTCAGTACTAAAAACTGCCGATTTCATCCTTCAATTGGCGATTTTAGTAAAAACAAACAAACAAAAAACGTACAATTCCTGGCCAAAGCTGACGTGTCTCCCCCCCCCCTCTCCAAATGAAGATGCTACCACAAAACTGGTGATTTTGACCTAAAAGTAAAGTTTACTGTTCCATTTCAAAAATGAATATTTTACACCCGAAACGACAATTTCCCCTCAAAATTAGATAATTTACTCCAAAACGGACAATGTCACACTTTAACTCAAGTTTTCCTCAAAACGGGTGATTTTAGGCCATTCTGCCTTGAAAACAGGTGATTTCACAAAAAAAAAGACAAATTTATCGCAAATGCGACAATTTTATACCAAAACAGACGATTTCACGCCAAAGCTGACGTGTTGCCCCATAACTGATGACGTTAATACAACACTGGTCATTTTACCCCAAAACTGACTGTTTTAATTCCAAAACTTACGATTTCATCCCAATACGTTCCTGAACTGGCGATTTCAAGGCTGGAATAGCTATAATGGCCATTTTTAGGGCGCATAAAGTCAGTCTTTCCAGTTACATGAGCGAATAGTGTACGTCCCAAGTCAAGGCGAGAACAGCCACGTTGGCCATTTTCGGCGCTCCGAATGGTCTATTTTACCATTTTCAGGGCAGAAGTCCCTTGTTCAGGCATTTTTAGAGCTCGATTCGTCAGGTAATCCATTTCTAGAGCTCGTAAACTAAATTAGGCAATTTCTAGGGTTCAAATATATAGTAATTTTAGCCATTTTAAAGACATGAATCGTCAGTTTTGCCATTTTCAGGGCTCAAATACCTAGTCCATCAAGCCAAGGCCATGAAGTTTGACCATTCCTGGTGCGCAAATTGTCGATTTTGCCATTTTCAGGGAAGGAATCATCTTTTTAGGCATTTCCAGGGCACGTGAAGTCATTTTGGTCATTTTCAGGCCTTGATTAGTCCGTCAAGTCAGAAGCGCGCATTATGGTCATATTTGGCTCAATAATGGCCAGTCTGATCAATTATAACGCACGAATGGTCGATTTAGCTACTTTCGGGCGGTAATCATGATCTTTTCAGGCATTTTCAGAAGTTCACCAGTCGCCACCAATTTTTAGGCGCGCGTGAAGTCCAGTTTTAGCCATTTTCAAAACGCGAATCGACAGTTTTGTATTTTTGGGCGTGAGTTTAGTTACTTTAGCCGTTTTTATAGTGCAAATAGCTAGTTTTAACTATTTTTAGGCAGTGAAAAGGCTCTCAAACCAGTTTTAGTAGAGCGAACCACACCATTTCTCTAGCACCTCTCTTGAGCAAATACTGAATCCGCGTCTGTCTGCGAGAATGGTATTTTATGGCGCAAAAACGGCGAATTTGGCCTTTGAATTATGTAACTCTTGCGATATTGGTTTTGTGAGCGACCAAAACCCGTTGAAATTGATTTTTTTATTCGCGAAATCCGAGAAATTAATAACGTGAATACGTTTTACGGGAGTATAGGGCCCAATTCGGCAAAGTGGCAAAACGGGTATCACAGCGCGTGCGCCGCCTAGTGTTGGTGGTGCTGGGTGAAGGATGTTGGAGTGGTAGAGGGATATCTCACCAACACCAAGAGACCAAGACACCACCTCAAGTCTGAAGAAGTGAACAGATAACAGCTCTAGCGTACCGTAGCAGGGGCGAGGGGGGCGGACCGCCCTGGGCCACCGTTCGGATAGGGCCCCTGAAAAGATGAAAAAATCGGGATTTTTTAAGTAGAACAAATGGCTAAACTCGCCAGTAAAATTGAGAAAAACGCTGATTCGCGGCTGAAATTGAGAAAAATTGCTAAAACTGGCGACTGTTATTATTGAGAAAAAGCGCTAATTCACGTCGACTAGTAACTTCGCAATGCAATGAGACAAACTCTAATTCGTGGAATTAGTGAGAAAAATTAGTTGAGAAACACCACTTTGCGGAAAGAATACACAAAAAGTGCTAATATGCAGCTAAAATAGAAGAGTTAACCCGCTAAAATTGAGCGAAACATCCGAAATTGAGAAAAACGAATTCATTCGGCCCAAAAATGGAAAGAAATCTAATTCGCGGCTAAAATTGTGATTAAGCACAACAATATGCGGCTTCAAAACTTAAGAAAAAGCCCTAGTTCACAGCTGACATTGGGACAACGCAAAATCACGAATTCTTGGGGCAAAATAGGATCTGAAATTTGGAAAAAGCGCAAATTCACGCGACTAGAACTGAGAAAAGCGTCAATTCAAGGACAAAAAAGGGAAAAAGGCGTCTTAAAAATGAAGAAACACGCTAATTCACGGCTAAAATTGTGATAAAATGCTTCAATTTAGCAGCTTAAAAAAAAAATTAGAAAAAGCGCGAATTCACATCTAAAAGGAAGAAACGCCAACTCATGGATCTTCAGGGCCAGATTCTCGAGTGAAATAGACAAAAACGCGAATTCACGCAGAAAAGTGGAGGAAAACACTAATTCGCACTACTTAAGTATGAAAAATTACGATTTCACGAATAAAGTCGAGACAAACCGCTAAAAATCGCAGCTAAAATTGAGAGAACGTGCTAATTCTCTGCTAAAATTGAGGGAAAAACGCTAATTCACAGCTGAAAATGAGGAAACGCCAACTCACGGATTCTCGGGGCAATTTCGGGGCTGAAATTGGGAAAAAGCGATAATTCACGAGGCTATAAGCTAAAACTGAGAAAAACGCTAAATTGAGTCCAGAAATAGAGAAACACGCTATTCAAGGCTAAAATTGCGATAAAGTGTTACAATTTGGCGGCTTTGAAAATTGAGAAAAAGCGCGAATTCACGACTATAGAGTTGAGAAAACGCCAATTCACGGATTCTCGCGACTGGGTCAGAAATTGAGAAAAAGCGCTGATTCACGGCGTGCAGCCTAGAAAAACGCGAATTCACGTCTAAAAGTGGAGGAAAACTCTGATTCACACTAAAGTAAGGACTATTCCGATTTTACGGATGAAATCGAGAAAAGGCGCTATATTTCGGAGCTAAAATTAAAAAGTGTGCTCATTTACTGTTGAAATTGAGGATAAAAAACCTTTGGTCTTTGAATTATGTCACCCTTTGCGATATCCGTTTTGTGAGGGGTGGGCAACTGCCCCACTGAATCTTCATTTTTGAGTCTAGGCCCCAACTAACAATTCGACTTCGGTAGTACTTCGCGTAAGTCTAACAGAAGCTGTTTACAGAAGCACAACTTAATAAATTAATTAGACTGATATTATCCGGACGACGATGGAAGGGCATAGCCCAACACGATTCGAGTTTAGAGAAAAAATGGCTCCCCGGCGGGATTTGAACCCGCAACCTCTGGATTACCAGTCCAGCACGCTGCCAATTGCGCCACGGAGACGCCTTTGGGAGTCATACTCAGACAGATTTATTCATTAATATCCATCTAACAACATCTAGATAAGATAAAATTCGGCGTGGTTTACCGATCAGGAGAAGCGCCTAGAGTTTCGAGAAAAAATGGACCTGGGTGGGGTTCGGCTTAGCTTATCCCTCGGAGTACGACTCCCATAGGCGTCTCCGTGGCACTGTCAATTAACGATCTCACGTCCGATCCTAGCCGGTCCTAATACGGCCACACACCTTCAGTTTTCACGGACTGCAGGTGGACTGCAGTCCATGGCCTTCAGATTAACTGAAAATGTGTGGGTAAACCCGATCGACGGCCTCACGATTGCCTTCAGTTAAACTGACAGTGTATGGGGCGCTTTAAACCCCGACAAATACAAACAAAAAAGGCCAGATATTCAAAGTAACAGTTAGTCCGTTTGAAAACGATTTCAAACTCCCTGGCGAATGCGTTCAGTTTACTTGCTAAAGTGATTCGTTCTAACGAATCAAGCTAAAAACGAACTAAGCTAAGAAGTAATACATAGTATGAAAAGCAGAAAAAAACTAGAAATTACATAGAATTGAAAGGCGCTTCAAACAGTTGGCTAGATGCGCGCAATCCTTGTTCTCAAACGAGAAAAGAGTAGCGTATCTTTGTGCCGCTCGCTGAGCCTACAATAAGCGGTTTTCTCGCTGAAGCATGAAGTTTTCATCGGGAGTTGCGTTTGGCTGTTATTTCAACTCTGTCCCACGCCGCACTTTTCAACGTCCATTAATTTTGTTGTTCTAGAATATTTTTTGTGCGTCAATAACAAAAAAATGAACGCGTTGGGCGTTTATGCACTGTGTGGTCAGATAAGGAATATTTTATTTTCTAGTGATTTTATGCTTTTAACCCCAAATTATGCGTTTTCCTGCTACTATCCCCCAAATATGCAATTTAATGCAAACAAATTCGTCGCAATGAAAATCCGATCCCTAGTGATCAGTCTGTTCCAACCCGTCGATATCCATTCTCCTGCCTTGCCTATTATTCCCCCCCCCCCTGCCCATTCATATTCCTCTGAAAAGGCAATCCTAAAGGGGCCCACACACGGTCAAACATGCTTGACAAGCATGGTTTTATTAGTTTCACTTGTCAAGCATGTTTGACGTTTGATGTCGCACCCACACGGTCAAACTTGTCGTCAAGCTTCAACTTCAAACGTGCGCCCAAGCTTCAGCAGTGCTCATTTTGCGTTCATAATATGTTTAAGTACGGATATTAACCATTTGAGTTATTTGTATTGCCTTATCAGGGCCGAAGCCGCAAAATAAAGCCCACAGGAAGAAGAAAAGGTCTATGTGGACAAAACAATGGCTCATGAAAAGAGGTACTTTGGCCACGCAAATCACTTGGAAGAGCTGAGATGTGCTCAGAGATTCTTTATAAATATATTCTTTTTTCTTATCGTCTATCTTATAGACGTAAAGTGTGCAAGTATGCTCCATGTTTCCAGGAAAGTATGTCCTTTCCTCGTGAAACACCCTATATTTAGTCAAAGGATTATTATGAAAACCAATTTTTTCATTATCATAAAAATCACCCCAATACCCTTTTTTCTTTGTGGTTTGAAGGTTTGATGGTTTGAAACACACACACACGATCAAACATGTTTGTCAAACCAAATGTTTGAGAGCAAATTTTCTGGCAGTGACTGAAAACCGTCAAATGTGATGTCAATCCTTCAAACCTTCAAACATGACCCCACACACGATCAAATCTGCTTGTCAAGCGAGATTGGCAAACATGCTTGTCAATCATGTTTGACCGTGTGTGGGCCTCTGTCGTCCGCTGGAAGCGTTTTCGAGCGGCGCTACAACGAGCGTACACCCCAAGGGCTCAAATTGAACGCGTGACATCGTCCACTGTATGCTTAGCTGCAGTGAAATCAATTTAAGCCTTTTTGGATGTACGCTCGTTGTAGCGCCGCTCAGAACGCTTCCAGTGGACGACCGGTCTAAGGATGCGGGACAATTAGCAAAAGCTGGGACTATCCCGTGAAATACGACGTCTGCCAACCCTACTTATAATAGGGTATTTCAGAATAACTGCAAAAAAATGAATTAGAGAAAGTAGGCCTGATTTGCAATCAAGAAGGCGAAATACACCATAGTCCGAAACTCAATAGTTTCCTAGATAAGAATTTTCAAGCGTTTTTTAGGACAAACTTTTGGCGACGCCGGATTCGAAAATAACACGTTTTTACTGATAGGAATGACAGTTGTCGAGAGAATGAGTCCTTTTTTATCACCAGACGTTTTTGTGCATCGTGATTTACCTATAGCGTTAACCATTTGCAAGAGAATTCCACACTGGTGCACACTGTTGTCCTAATAAGAATTTTGCCGCTCCATTTGTCAATTGAATCGCACCACTGTAACTGAGATTTTGCTCCATTTGCCACGGCAACCTGCGCTAGCACAGTGCTTGTACAACATTTTCTGCCTCGAGAAATTAGACGGTGCAAGTAAACCTAACTTTAGGTTTATAACAGATAAACCGCACGGAGGAAGAAATAATGGCGAAGCTAGCTTATAACTGCTACATTTGAAGCCACACCAGGTGTTTACATGTTTATTGCCAGTGCAATGACGTCACATACAATCCACGTGCCAGTGAAGAGATGGCAAATGGGAAACGCTATTAGTGTTGACTTCTATCACAAAATTGAGCATTTTCCAGTTTGCGCAGCTTTGAGCCGGTGTCGTGGTGATAAAAAATGGCTCATTCTCTCGGAAACTTTCATTCCTAACAGACAAAAAAAAAATGTGTTCTTTGCAAATCCGGCGCCAGAAGTTCGTTTGGAAACGACAAAATCTCATTTTATTGAGAAAAGCGAGATACTGCTCTAAATAACGATTGAAAAATCATATCTCGGAAACTATTGAGTTTCGGACCATGATATAATTTGGCTTTTTTGATTGCAAATCAATTATATGTTAACCCATTTTACTTTTTTGTAGTTATTGTGAAACACCCGTGTGTACTTACATGCGTATAAAACAATTAATTGATGTTAATTATGTATTTTCTTGTTTTCCGGGAACTGATTAGCACAAATGGACGAAAAAGAGGAAGCAGGCTTTTTTTCAAGATCTTCCAAACTATTGAAAAGGGGGAGTTGAAAATTACAGCAGTTCCATCATCTATATGGGAGAAAGACGGATTGCTTTTTTGGACACCTAAGAGCGCCAAGATCAATGCTTTCAAAAAGCCCGGAAATCCAGGAGATGACAGGACCAAATTTCCGTGCGTCGTTCCGTGCGCCACACTATCACGTCACAGCACAGACAAAAGTGAAAAATGATTTGGTAATCAGGTGAGTCGAAGAGAAGCTTCTATAGCGTGTGCTATACAGAGGCTTTATGAAGCAAGATAAAGCTTGTTGAAAGCAGTCTAAAAGAAGTCTAATGGATGTCCACTTCCATAAGACTTCTTTAAAAATAGTCCTGGAACTAACCTAATTTCTTCCCACGGCTTTGATTACATTGACTAAGGGAAGAGCAACAGAAGTTCAAATATGAATGGTGAAGCCTTTCCGAAGCTCATTGGAAATTGAAATCATGTTCCGCTGTAACACCTGTCAGTATAACTTCCATAATGCTTTACAGATGTCATTAAAGAAGTTCCAGTTTCGGTAGTATACTTCATCTGCACTGAAGCTCTACACAAATTTTAAGGAAGCTCAAACCTACACGATCTTCGCTTACCGGAGCTCTTGTGTTACTTGGGGGGGAGGGCAGCTGCCTAGCCCTGCCCCCCTCTGGCTATGCTTATGTTCCTAGGTAAATTCGTGCATTGCAGTTTTTGATCCATGACTCACCTTCATGTTTGCATTCGAGGCTGTGGGTTCGCCGTTCATAGGAGTTTTCCACGGATAAAGTTAGAAAAATTATATACAGGGTGATTCAGGAGGAATGTGACAAACTTTTACAGGTGATAGTACGTACCTGGACGCACAAAAAACGTCATGTAGACGCATAGCCGAAAATGCTTTGGTTACGAGATATGAGCATTTTCCTGTTTTTTCCCAGTTTCATTACTTTTTACAATAATTGTCGTGTTCACGGCTCACCGACGGAGGTTAGACAAAAAATGACGGTTGATTCGGAAAGAGGACAAAATCCTGTTCCTGAAACCACCATGAAAATCAAAAAATGTCGCTCGCGCGTGGCTGTTTCAGCCATGTGAAAAGTGAAAAGTGAAAAAAGTATTTTTTTGAAATTACCAATACATTTCACATCGGTATCAATCAGCTGCTAGTGCACGCATTGATGGGCAAAGTTGTGGAAAACTACCCAGTTCTGTGTACTTTCGAACGGTGTTCTGGTACTTGAAGTTTGCAACCCTCTGACTTCAGCAATCAAGTTCGAATGCAAAAAAATGTAACTTGCTGTGTTAAAAGAAGCCGAATAGGCCATTGTAAACGTCCTTTCCTTAGGGTATTGTGTTTCTCCGAGCAGGCTGCCCTCAATGCTTGAAGTAAGGTTTCAATTCACAACGAGGCTCACCATGTGAGCTGAGGTGGTGGATGAACAGCGTTAGGGTGTACACGAGACTTGAACATTTCACCTTATCGCCGGTACCCTTTGTACGATCAATTTTCACAACGAGGCTCACTATGCGTGAGATCGTGGATGAACTGCTGCGTTAGGACTTGAACTAGGGCATTCCTACTCATCAGTCACCACTCATCAGGTTTAGATTAGCACAGTAGATTGCGATCTTTGTACATCGTTTTTTCTCTCCGAATTAGTTGAGATCAACGATTGAAGAAGAACCTTAACTTGAAATACATTTAATTTAATTGAGCGTTCAAAATTCCCCCCCGTTTCTTGCTCACTTTGTGTTGCTCTAAACCGCAAATTTTCGGTGGCCAAACGAATTTAGATTATTACGGCGAGAGGCTGTGAAACGTCACAGCCCAATAAATTGGTCCTCCTTGCATGATCATTTTCGGGAGAATGCCTCATTACTGCTCGTGAAATGTGTTCAGGGGTTCATAGAGCTGAAAAAGTATTCGTTGTTACTGTTGTTACGTTTCCGAACGTATGATAGTTTACTAAAGCGAATTTTAGTCAACTTATTTTGTCAGGGTACTATTAAAAATGCCTCGACATTTTACTAACGAAGAGTACGCCGACATAATGTTTTTCTACGGAATGTGTAGAGGAAATGACCGAGCCGCCCAGCGAGCATATCATCTTGAATTCCCAAACCGAAGATTGCCGGCCAGAAATACCTACTCGCGGGTTTTTAGAACGCTTCGTGAAACTGGAGCCGATGCGATCGACGAATTCGGAAAGGGAAGAGAATATCGACGTTGAGGACGTTTTAATGGAAGTTGAACGTGACCCAACAACGAGCACTCGTCGAATTTCGTTAGCGGTGCATACGTCACAAACAAGTGTGTGGAGAACTCTCAAGAAGAATGGGCTTTCACCATACCATGTCCAAAAAGTCCACAATTTGTTACCAGGAGACGAAATCGGTAGGTTGGAGTTTTGCCAATGGGTAAATACAAACCGCAACAAAATCCCATTCATTCTTTTTACCGATGAGGCTACATTCACGAGAGATGGGATAAACAATTCTCACAATAGACATATCTGGTCAGAAGAGAACCCCCGAGCAAAGTTAGTGTCGGCTTTCCAACATAAATTTTCGATCAACGTGTGGTGCGGTATGCTCAACAATATGTTAATCGGACCATTCATATTAGAAGACCGTCTTTCCGGACCGACTTTTTTAAACTTCCTTCGGAATCACCTCCCAGCCCTGCTGGAGGACGTTCCTTTTCAATACAGAAATCGTATGATATTTCAACTCGACGGTGCCCCTGCACATTTTTCTCGTGAAGTCCGAGCATTTCTCGACGAAAAATTCCCTCTGAAATGGATTGGGCGAGGAGGACCAATTAACTGGCCTGCTAGGTCTCCCGACCAAACGCCACTTGATTATTGTCTCTGGGGGTGGATGAAGACATTGGTGTACGAAAAGAAGCCCAGCACACGCGAGGAGCTGATCAATAAAGTCATGGCCTGTGCTGAATCAATCCGACAACGACATGCCAAAATTCGTCGAGCCACGAGAGCTCTGCAGAAAAGAACGACAAAGTGTGTCCACGAAGGGGGAGGAATTTTTGAACACTTAATTAAATGATGTTTTTTGTTATTGTTATTTCATGCTGAGGTTGTTTGTGTAAATTGATCACAACCAAGTTGGAGAGACAAACGATGGACAATGAGCTCCATGAATGAGAGAAGATTGTACAAAGGGTACCGGCGATAAGGTGAAATGTTCAAGTCTAGTATACACCCTAACGCTGTTCATCCACCACCTCAGCTCACATGGTGAGCCTCGTTGTGAATTGAATCCTTACTTCAAGCATTGAGGGCAGCCTGCTCGGAGAAACACAATACCCTAAGGAAAGGACGTTTACAATGGCCTATTCGGCTTCTTTTAACACAGCAAGTTACATTTTTTTGCATTCGAACTTGATTGCTGAAGTCAGAGGGTTGCAAACTTCAAGTACCAGAACACCGTTCGAAAGTACACAGAACTGGGTAGTTTTCCACAACTTTGCCCATCAATGCGTGCACTAGCAGCTGATTGATACCGATGTGAAATGTATTGGTAATTTCAAAAAAATACTTTTTTCACTTTTCACTTTTCACATGGCTGAAATAGCCACGCGCGAGCGACATTTTTCGATTTTCAAGGTGGTTTCAGGAACAGGATTTTGTCCTCTTTCCGAATCAACCGTCATTCTTTGTCTAACCTCCGTCGGTGAGCCGTGAACACGACAATTATTGTAAAAAGTAATGAAACTGGGAAAAAACAGGAAAATGCTCATATCTCGGAAACTATTGAGTTTCGGACCATGATATAATTTGGCTTTTTTGATTGCAAATCAATTATATGTTAACCCATTTTACTTTTTTGTAGTTATTGTGAAACACCCGTGTGTACTTACATGCGTATAAAACAATTAATTGATGTTAATTATGTATTTTCTTGTTTTCCGGGAACTGATTAGCACAAATGGACGAAAAAGAGGAAGCAGGCTTTTTTTCAAGATCTTCCAAACTATTGAAAAGGGGGAGTTGAAAATTACAGCAGTTCCATCATCTATATGGGAGAAAGACGGATTGCTTTTTTGGACACCTAAGAGCACCAAGATCAATGCTTTCAAAAAGCCCGGAAATCCAGGAGATGACAGGACCAAATTTCCGTGCGTCGTTCCGTGCGCCACACTATCACGTCACAGCACAGACAAAAGTGAAAAATGATTTGGTAATCAGGTGAGTCGAAGATAAGCTTCTATAGCGTGTGCTATACAGAGGCTTTATGAAGCAAGATAAAGCTTGTTGTAAGCAGTCTAAAAGAAGTCTAATGGATGTCCACTTCCATAAGACTTCTTTAAAAATAGTCCTGGGGCCTTATTCTCTAACGAAATAGAAACCTTGCTTTGGTAGAAACATTGAAATTTCATTCATGAAATTAAGCAAACTGAACGGAAGCATATGATTTTTGAAAAAAGCAATGTTGAAAAAAGTTAGTGAATAAGGCTCCTGGAACTAACCTAATTTCTTCCCACGGCTTCGGTTACATTGACTAAGGCCGGTCGTCCACTGGAAGCGTTTTTGAGCGGCGCTACAACGCGTGGCAACGAGCGTACATACAAAATGACTTAAATTGAATTCACTGCAGCTAAGCCTGCAGTGGACGATGTCACATTCAATTTGAGCCTTTGGGATGTACGCTCGTTGTCGCGCGTTGTAGCGCCGCTCGAAAACGCTTCCAGTGGACGACAGACCTAAGGGAAGAGCAACAGAAGTTCAAATATGAATGGTGAAGCCTTTCCGAAGCTCATTGGAAATTGAAATCATGTTCCGCTGTAACACCTGTCGGTATAACTTTCATAATGCTTTACAGATGTCATTAAAGAAGTTCCAGTTTCGGTAGTATACTTCATCTGCACTGAAGCTCTATACACAAATTTTAAGGAAGCTCAAACCTACACGATCTTCGCTTACCGGAGCTCTTGTGTTACTTGGGGGGGGAGGGCAGCTGCCTAGCCCTGCCCCCCTCTGGCTATGCCTGTGTTCCTAGGTAAATTCGTGCATTGCAGTTTTTGATCCATGACTCACCTTCATGTTTGCACTTGAGGCTGTGGGTTCGCCGTTCATATAGGAGTTTTCCACGGATATATATAATTCTTAGAAAAAGAATTATATATATTTTTATAACCGATGCAAACAAAATTGATTTGCGAAATCGTGTCTCTCATTTGCCCTATTAATAGGCTTTGTTGGGTCTGGGAATTAAATTCACACAGATATACCGGCGAGTCCGGTAACATTAGGCATTTGCTCAAACGAACTGCTACAGGGGGCCTGTCCTGCGAGATTTCAGGGTTCCTAGGAATATCCTTTTCCAACCGTCCGCCCCAAATTAAATCACATGTTGATGGGGAGGACGGGTGGAAACAAACAGTGATAGTGACATTAAAGGCCTCGCCACACCAAAAGCGAACTGCCGCGCGGACTGGTCCGCTCGCTAGAAAACCATGACAACGTGGGTGAGGTATACCCCGTTACCATAGTTTTTCCGCGTGCGGACTAGTCCGCGCGGCAGTTCGCGTTCGGTGTGGCGAGGCTTTTAAAAAGTTATAGAACAGGCCCTCAGTAGTAACTTAAGTGACAAAATCACTGGTTTTTGTCATAGTGACTGCACAGTCACCGGAGCTAGTTGTCACTGTGACCGACAAAAGCTGTCACGTCACATTTATAATTTCCTGAAGGGTTTCGTATAAGAACATCACTTGGGGGGCTGGTCGCGTTCGACGCCATTTTTTATGTAGTTTTACCCAAAGTTTCTCTCAACACTATATAGTTCTTGGAAAAACACAATGGGGAACTTGCATGAATCTCAGATTGGGTAGAAAAGCATACCGGTGATTTGACCCGTGAACTGAAGGATAACAACGGAAGTTGCAACCCGATTGGTGCGTTTTAAGATTTTTAAAAAAGGTTCAAAGTTCTTCAGAAGAGGATGGATGGTGCGAGGGGAAATGACGTAAATACTTACTTGTGAAGCATTTGAGGGAACTCTAAAATTGTTTGTTTACAAATAACATGAAAAATGTCCCCCCATTAAACTCGTCTAACCCTCTCTTCCCCGCATCATCCATTTCAATAAGTAAGTTTTTACGTAATCGAACCCCCACTCAAAATTTTTAAAAATTCCCTAAAAAAGCATCCTTGACTGATTTCAAAGTTGAATGTGAGCAATAGACTTGTGGAAGAGCCCTCTTTAAGCAACACCAACTTTTGAAAAATGTGCAAGTTCCCCATTCCTACTATTCGAAGGAATTGGTGAGTTTAACTCGCCTCAAGCGAAATCACCTCTTATACAGCCAAAATAGTACAAATTTAAACGACTGCGCCACGGATTTTAGCAGGGACCCAACGATTGAATTCTCCAAGGGGTGACGCGTTCCAAAAGCGCCTGCATGGGCAAATAATTTCAATTTCACGGTAATCCGTCTGACGCACCGACACTAAAAACTCTCCCATGATTCGCGAAAAAAAGGAATGAACAGGGAGAGTGAACGGTTGAAAAGTAGAATGGAATTTATAACGCTTGGGGAGGGGGAGTTAGTGAGTTTGGGCTACATGGGTGGGTGAGGGGTAGGGGGGCTCTTTGGAATTGAGGTCGATCCACTTTTTTCGAGGAATAAAAAGGATGAGAATACGTGTAATGAATAAGTGAGTGGTGAGGAGAAGGGTCTGTACAATGAGAACCTTCGAACGCCACGGTATTTACTTTCTTAACGTATCATTAAAGTCTCCGTAAATTTGGGTTGGCATTCAAGTCATCCAAGCCCCCCAACCCCACATACTTTCTACTCATTTTTATTTTTTTTTTTATTTTTTTTTTTTTTTTACTCTTAGCAAAGAGCACCGAACAATCGTCGGATTTCCCTTGTTTTCCTTGGATTCCTCGCGAGGTTTAAAAAACAAAAAAAAAATGGTAAAGACCTCCGGTAGTACTTCATGAACGCACAAGAGGGTGCTTAAACAGGAAGGAGACTGTACAACTTCACGACTTTGAAGAATGCTTGGGAGGGTCAAGGTCTGCCGAAATACGCGTTTTCTGTAAGGGACAGCGGCCGGCTCCACCACAAGCGCGATCCGGGGGGTCGTAATTCTGAGGTAGGGAAGAAAGTAAGGGAACGGAAGGTAAATACCGTATTGCAGGATGGTGCGGCAGAGGAAGGATTTCAAGGGTCGGTGTTGGTGAGGGGGGTGACGAGGAAAGAAGGATGAACCGCGATGCTATGGCTATATGAAGGCGGTGGGGGATTAAAAGGACGGAGAAGGAAAGACGGCGAAGAAAAATTCCGTGATAGACGGTGTGGCAGGGGCAGACATAGATCTCTCCGAAATCATTATTGAAGATTCCATGTAGCGGTGTCGATGTCCTCTCTCCCACCCTTTTTCTAAAGCTTCTAAGTGTGTCTCCCCTCTCTACACCAAGAGCCGGGAGCAGACACCTGTGCCCCAGCCAGTCGTCCAGTCGGTTTCAGGACACCCACGGTGTTGTGTGTGAGTGACATGTGTTGAAGAAGAGAAAAAAAATCACTTGAGAGTACAAAAGGACTATCACCACTGCCCAGGCCTATACAAATCCCCCTCCCCCTCTTCACCGACCATCCATCAGATCACCCGTCGACACCGGAACCAAAAGGTGAGAAATGCCGGGGACCCCCCTCGGAGGGCCTTTCCCTCTTGCACACACACCTTCCACATTTAGAAAACACCCTAATCCTTAGCGTTCACTACTCGTACGTGGGGGCTGCTCCTACTAATGTCTTAACATGCTGAGAGTGGCTCTTCCCGAACCGGCAACCTGTTGCTTTGCCTCTCCCGTCCAACTACCTTCTTTTCCCGAAAGAAAAAAAAAAAAAAAAAAACATTAATGGTATTTTATAATTTTATAGCGAAGTAGTAGTCCGTTAGAAACTTATGTATTATTCATTTTTGGTGCCCGAGGAACCCCCTCGCCACCCCTTCATCACCTTACCAGCCCAATTACGTAATTATCTTTCCATCCCTCGGCCCTCTTCTGACGCACTCCTCCGGCTGGGTCCCACTCGGATTCGGTGCACAAGTCGTCTGACTCGTCTTTTTTGGAATTTCGGGACTCTCGCTCTGCCCCATTTTTTTTTTCGGCGGGTTTGAAATTTATTTATTTTTTTTTACTTGGACGAACCCAAAAAAGTTAATTACCTATCGACTTCTGATCTGGGAGAGATTGTTCAAATAACTTTGAATCTTCATTTTAAATGGAATAAAAAGGGGGTTGGCCCTCCAACCCCCAACCTATCTATTCACTTTACCATTATTTGACGTTAATGTTTCCTCGGAATCAAACAACAGCACGTGTCTAAAACGTTTTTGTCTATGTCCCCCCCCCCTTCACTCCTACAGCACTTGGTTCTAAAACAATTCAAACCGGTACATTCATCGACCTGTACCCGTTCTCTCTCAAAGTCCGTCCATCCGTAACTTAAATGGAAAATGATGAGCGTGCTTTCGTGATCGTTTTGCCTCTTTTTCTTCATCATCCGCACTATATAATGTGACTTCTACAACTCTACGGGGCTTATAATTGTTATCAAGGGGCTCCCCCCTCACCCACTCAACACCATTCCATCAAAGGTCTGGTGCATCAATGAAAGTCGGCTAATAATAATGACAATGATGATAAAAAAAGATGACACCATGCCGAGTGTGAAAGAAAATCTGTCACGGCCCTTTTTCGCGATTTTCTGTTAGTCAATCCGCGAATCCTGAAAGAAAGAGAAGTTCTTTTTTTCCACAAAAAGTGTCTCTGAATGAGCGTCAAGAGGAAGGCGTTTACGTAGCCTGAATGGTAAGAGGAAGAAGGGCGTGCTGTACCGGATTTTATGCGGATACGCGAGTGTAATTATGGTGAAACCATTTCGTTTGAAAAAAAAAATATGACCCCAAAAAATAACGGTTGAATCCGTGGAAAATTACCTTCACAATTCATCGACTGTGAATTCATAATATTTCACGTCACTGAAAATGAAAACTCCCCTCCCCTCCTCTGCGATCGATGACCCCAATTATTTCCCAAGAAAAAAGTGTGATTTCCGAAGGAATTTTAGAACGAGGAAACGTAAAAAAGTGAGGCATTCAATACATATAATATTAAAATATATGTATTAGTGTGTAAACAATGACAATTAATACTTCTACGCGGAAACACTTCCTTCCAGGTGATATCTTTGTGTGAAATTGAGTTTCTTGTGTCTTTTCATCGGGTCATAATAGCGTTACTATTAATAAACGCGATGGCTTTAGGAATGAATTAGATAGTTTTACTCATCTTTTTCCCTCCTAATGCCGTCCCTTTCTCATTACCCCTAAACGCTAAATGTTGGGAAGATAAGGCCCGAAAATTGTATTTGGCATAGTGCCAAAATTGATAAGTACTTCTGAAGCCCAGAACCAACCTATCTGCCCTGGTTAGGAGCCCTTTGAACGTCAAACTTCCGTATGATACCAAGACGAGGAGGAGGGGGGAACCAACCGCACTATACACAGCCTCCCGGTATGTCAAGCGCTTTCCGTCTGAATATAGTCACGTAGTGTCCACAAGGAGACGTAGTGTCGTCCTCTCAAGGAGCCAAAAAGGTGCTAAAGGACCACCGCTGCGTGTGGGGGGGGGGGCGTCAGTTTTCACAATAACGGATCATTTCCAAGCTTACCGGACGTCAATTGCGTTATAGCTTTTGAGTTGCCTATTATCCTGAGGGAAATGAATAATTTTCGCCTCAAATAACCACCGAGGGGGCGGGTGGTGGAGCAGAAGCCTCCCCCTCCACAATTTCCGCCGTCGATAGACTTCTTGCGAGGGGGGAGGTCCGAAATTCTCGTGCCTGACTCAAGCTGGAAATTCCTGGTTATCAGTATACTCAGCTCCAACACTGAAACCCAGATGAAGTTGCAATAAAAGAACGATTTTCACGTAAATATATGTGAAAACCGGGTTTTGCGACGCCTGAAAATTGACCATGCCATATTACTTCCGAGTACACACTACACCACCAACGAGACCCCCCACCACCACACATTCCTATTAAAATCAGGTTGTACATACTCAGAATCGTTGGGGGGGGGGCGCTGGTCTTTGCGTAGTTTATAAGATTCCCATTGGCCAGATTGCACCCATTCTTAAAATATAAGATGAGGTGTGGTGATCGCTTGTTTATAAATTAAATCACCGTAAACCCCTCTCCGATCAGTGCATGATGACAGAAAGCAGGGGGACAAAGATTTCCCCCAAAAAACCTGCAGTCCCTTAAAACATTCATTTTTACCTCTTCGCAGCATCTCTCTCGCTTTTTTTTTTTTTTTTTTTCTCCAATGTGTCTCTCCTCTTGAGAAACAATAAAATAACACTGGATCCCCACTGTATAGGGTTGATGGGTCGAATGGAATTAGAAGTGGTGTAGGGTTAAGAAGGAGGGGAGGAGTAAAAACAAGCTCGTTCGCCGCGTTCCCGGCCCGAGGTTAGCCACCTCTTTTGAAACGACTACATTCTGGGGCTCTAAGGAAAGGGAAGGCGGCGGGGTGGGTTAAAGGGAAGTGACTTAGAGGATGTTGATGAGGAGGAGGGGGCTGTTAGGAATCGTCCTCCGCTCCAGACATCTCTCTGATTATGGTAAATAATTACCCTTCCCCCCTTCGAGAGAGTAGTTGGAAGCGCTGTATATAAAGAGCTAAAGAAGAGGAGGACGAAAATGAAACGAAGAGGGACACACCCCGGGAGGAATATACGCCGCGGAGGGGTAACGGGATTGCCCTATGACCGTGCGAGAAGAGAATGAAAGAAGAGAGAAAGCCAAAGCCCTCCCCTCAATTCATCCAACAAACACCGTTCATGGCATAACAAATTTACTACCTCCCCAACCCCCCACAATACTCATCACTTTTACCTTTCGTGCAACCCGTGTCAATGTGCGACCGATTTTAGCGCTGAAAAAATCTGTTTTCCAACCAATTGGTAAAAATTGCGTTGATTTGAGAAACGCTAGCTGCAGTGTGCTTCAGGGACGGATTAACAAGTTTTTGGAGCGAACATTTCTGTGGAAGTTTCCGGAGCAATTAATTTGTTACTCTGGTGGGGGGGGGGGGCTAAACAAGAATGAGGCGATGCACTGAATTTAGCGATTATGTCACTCGTATTGGGAATTTCCTGAAAATTCCCAAGGGAGATTCGTCCCCTCATCGGTGTGGTTTCACCAACATATGTATATAAGAACGACACCGCAGGTCACTCGTAAATATGTTCATCCCACTGGGGTAGGTAACACACCACGAAAGAATAACGCGTGGTACTTGAACATAATCCAGCTGACAGGCTCTCCGCGCCTAACCTCGCGGACCACCAATCCCCAATCGCGGAGTCCTCCCACCCACAGCCATTCGCAGCCTATACAAATAGAGTTTCGTGTTTAAAAAATATAAAACACAAAAAGCTTTCCTTTCAATTTCCGAAATGAACCATAACCACTTCAATTGGTGACCCCGACGGATAAAATAAAAATGATGACTCAAGTTCCAATCAAAGAAGCTCTCGTCGGTAGCGTAACTGTAAAAGTTCCACAGTTTTGGCAAGACCGCCCGTCGCTTTGGTTTGTTCAAGTGGAAGCGCAATTTGCAATCGCTGGCATTACTTGCAAAACTACAGAAAATGTTCACGTCGTTGCAAACCTGGGCGAACAAGGCACAGTCGAGGTAGAAGACATTCTGACTACCCCGCCGGCCGTGAATCCAGCAGCTCATGGGGCAACCCTCGATGTCGGCAGAGAAAAGGGGTTCGGCAATTACTCATGGAGGAAGAACTCGGCAATCAAACCCCTTCACAATTTCTTCGCTGCCTTCGGTCTTTGACTGGTCAGACGGTTGTCCAAGACAACCTGATCAGCATTCTGTGGTTGCAACCGCACCATGCACGTTCAAGTCATTCTGCAAGTTCAACAAGAACTCCCAATCGGCAACCTGGCCACCATCGCCAACACCTCCAGCCGAAACAACGTCTTCTTTCGTCGAACAAATAGACCTCCGTCGTCAAATTCATAAACTCGATGCGCAACACAGTGGAATCACTAGTCGTGAGTCCCGGTCTCGCGAGTCTTCGAGCAGGTCATCATCTCTCCCCTCGTCGCGATATTGTCGGTACCACACTAAGTTCGGCAAACACGCTTCGGAATGCGTCCCCCCCCTCCAGCTTGTATCTCCCAAAAAACTACCCCAGCAGTCAGTAACGGCGGCAACTGACTGCAGCATTGGAGAATACCTTTCCGCCACTGATCGCCGCTCTAAACGACAGTTCCTGCTCGATGCGGGATCAGACCGGTGTTGTTTTCCGGCACGTCTACTCAAAATTAGTCGTCCTAAATCCTCTCTCGGCCTCTACGCAGCGAATACGTCCCCCATCAACACATACGGAACGTATTCGCTCGTACTCGATCATAGGTTTCGACGGAACTTACGTCGAGGTGACAGAATTTCATTGTTGCCGGCGTCTCGGTCCCAATTATTGGCTCCGATTTTCTCGCTCATTCTCACCTTCTTCCTGACTGCAACAACCATTACCTCGTCGACGAAACGACTGGTCTTTCCGACACTTGTTAAAAACCTATCTACTCATTCACCAGCATCGAAGCTGTCGACTGCTCACATCCATTCGCCGGTTTACTAGAAAATATTTTCGCTTGTGGATTTGGTTAAAGCCTACCAGTAAATCTCTGTTCACTCGACCTACATCTGTAAAACAGCAATTTCAACCCCCTTTGGTTTCCTTTCATATGCTTCTGCTTGAAATTGACAAAACTACCATTCGCGTTCCAAAAATAGCCAAAATGACCATTCGCGCCTTTAAAGTGGCTAAACTGACAATTTTTGCTCCCAAGAAAAGGGGCCAAACGGGCTATCACGCCCCGAAAATTGTAATTCCGCGCTCTAAAAATTGCTACACGGAGGCTTTCAGATTCACGCCCTGAGCCTTTCTGAGATTGAAATGCCTCGCTGATAAATTGAAAATTCTGTTACTGTGTACGTACGTGTAGAAAAGCATGTACGATGCAGAAAAGCGATCTGAAAAACCCGTCGCGTTCAAAGTAGCCGAAAAGAAATGTTTCAAGTGTTCCTCTACCCAGCACCTCGCCCGCGATTGCCGTAAAAATGACAGACGCTGCTATATTTGCAATTCATCCACGCATATTGCCAATTCTTGTAACAACCGGAAGAAAAGTGGTGCTACGTCAAGTAAACAATTCTCGCCCTGCGGAATTTGTAAGAAAACGAACCACGAAGAGAAGGACTGTTTCTTCCGAAATAAAAACAAAAATATAGGAGTGACCTTCTCGGCGTCGGAAGACAAATCTACGAATAGTGACACCTGGATACTCGACTCGGGCTCATCGAGTCACATGACGAACAAAACCTACGTTTACGGTCAAATTAACAGCGCTAAAAATAATGTGTCAATGCAGTCTGACTGCTCTGGCGCAATCAAAACCGCAGAATGCAACCTTGTAAATGTTCTGCATGTTCCATCTCTTTCAAAAAATATTTTGTCCGTGAGCGCGATAACGGATCATGGAGGGGAAGTTGTATTTCATGAAGACCAAGTTGAAGTCAAAAATAAAAAATGAAATAGTCATGAAAGGACACAAAAACAACAGCGGCCTATATGAAGTAAAATTGACGTATGTCGAGGAGTCGAATGCCCGCTTATTTCACAAAAGACTTGGCCATTTGGGGAGTGAAAATCTTAAAAAGGTGATAAAATTGTGCGATGGCGTTTCAATTTCGGACTCCGATTTAAAAACCCTGGAAAAGCCGTGTGAAATTTGTCTGAAAGCGAAACATTCAAGGAAGTCATTTGGAACTGGTCGAACCAGAGCGAAAAGACCGCTGGAACTTATTCATACTGACGTCGTGGGGCCCTTCGAAACTGAGACTTCGGATGGTCATCGATACTTTATGACCGTCCTTGATGATTGGAGCAACTTTGCCGTCGTCTACCCTCTAAAATCTAAAAGTGACGTTCCAGAAAAATTTAAAAATTACGTTTTGGAATCTGAAGCGAAATGGGGCACCAAAACCTTCAAAATCAGATGTGACAACGGGGGCGGGGTGAGTACTCCTCTAATGAATTCAAATCGTGGTGTGAGTCTAGAGGGACAGTTCTAGACTACACGATTCCTCATACACCCCAGCTTAACTCCAAGGCTGAGCGACTGAACCGCACCCTCCTGGAAAAAACGCGTGCACTACTGTTTGAGTCAAGACTGGACAAAAAACATGTGGGGAGAGGCAGTGATGACAGCAGCTTACCTCTTCAATAGGAGTCCATCCAAAGCCATCGACACAACGCCAGCCGAAAAATGGTACAAAAAAAGGCCAAACTTGAACAATTTTAAAATTTTTGGCTGCGTAGCTTATGCTAAAGTCACCGGAAATACGCGAAAACTGGACAGTCGAACAAAAAGACTAATTATGGTGGGTTACGCCCCAAACGGTTACAGACTGTGGAACAGCGAGAAACGTCGTATCGAACTAGCAAGAGATGTAGACTTCGATGTGAAGCAGCGCATTCATCTTGCTGATCCTGATTCTTATTCGAGCCCCGTAATAAAATCTTGAGGAGAAAGACTCAGATGGTTCTGACTCTGAGCAGGAAACAGACTGCGTCAACGATGAGACTTCAGTCGGAGATGAAGAACCACCCAACGAAATCGGACACGTAAGGAGAAGTCAAAGAATAAATAAAATGCCGTCAATATTCGACGACTACGTCTTGTTGACGTATCAAGAAGCAATTACCGGACCAGACAAAATCGAATGGACCATAAAAAACAACAAAACATGGGTCGTTTTGGATAAGGACAAGGCGCAAGGTAAAAATATTCTGAGCAGTAAGTGGGTCTTCAGAAAAAAGGACGATGGTAAATATAAAGCCCGGTTAGTCGTCAGAGGATTTGAAACAACGACCAGGAATAGATTTTGACGAGATTTACAGCCCTGTAGTCCTCAATGAGTCACTTAAAATTCTACTGTCAACAGCAATTAAGAAAAGTCACTACATTTTCAAGTTCGACATAAAAACTGCTTTCCTGTATGGCGATCTTCAAGAAGACATCTATATGGAAGTACCAGAGGGATACGAAAACGACGGACAAAAAGGTCTGTAAACTCAAAAAAGCCTTATAAGGATTAAAACAGGCGCCACTTAGCTGGAACCTGAAATTTACAACATTTCTGAAACAGGAAGGACTCACGCCACTAAAATCAGATCAGTGTATCTTCGTGAATGACGACAGGACCATCATGTTAGCCATTTACGTCGATGACGGAGTTTTGACTGGAAGCGACAAAAACAAACTAGTTGAGCTCTTGGAAAATCTGAACAAGGAGTTCGAGATGACAAGGGAGGACAACCCGTCGTCATTTTTTGGGAATGGAGATAGAAAGGACAGAAAATTCGTTAAAATTAACTCAACGAAACTACGCTGTTCAGATTTTACAAAAATACAGGATGAGTGAAGCCAACCCGACTTCGACACCTTTGCTGCCGAAAAGTGACAACATACCCGGACCGACGACTGCTTTTGCTTTCAGAAAAGCAGTAGGAAGTTTGTTGTACTTGTCAT
Source organism: Corythucha ciliata (assembly GCA_038030265.1). Classification (NCBI taxonomy): domain Eukaryota; kingdom Metazoa; phylum Arthropoda; class Insecta; order Hemiptera; family Tingidae; genus Corythucha; species Corythucha ciliata. The sequence continues at coordinate 11,366,621 of CM075939.1, forward strand.
CCAAGACAAGACCCGACATTTCATTTGCTGTAGGATTCAGCAGCCGTCACGTTGAATCACCAACAAACCAGGACGTGTCGAACATTAAGCGAACTCTACGGTATATAAAAGGAACTCTGGACCGAGGAATTACGTTTTTTTCAAAATGAACCGTCAGAACTTTTTGCTTACTGCGACACTGACTACGCAGGTTGTGAAGAAACTAGTAAAAGTACGTCAGGATATATAATTTTCTACAACGGAGGGCCAATTTGTTGGAAATCAAAAAAGCAACCGATTGTTGCTCTGAGCAGCACTGAAGCAGAATTTATACGCGCTGCAGAGTGCTGCAAAGACCTTCTCTTTGTTAAAAGACTAATTGAAGAACTTACCGGACATGATATTAAAACAACAATAATGATTGACAACATGAGCGCAATAGAACTCATAAACAGAGGAATTTCGAACAAAAGAAGTAAACATATTGATGTCAGATATCATTTTCTTAAAGATGTCTATGACACCAAGACAATTTCATTTGAGCACTGCCCTTCGGAAAAACAATTGGCTGACATTTTAACAAAGCCATTGGGTGCAACAAAATTCCAAGATCTATGTAGCAAAATCATGACTTAAAAAATATATATTATATATAAAATAATTAAACAAATAAAAACGGGAAAAAAATAAAACGAAAAGAAAAAAAATAATAATAAAATAAATAAAAAAATTAAGCAAACGAACAAAATAAATAAATAAAATAAAAAATAAAAATAAACAAATAAACACAAATTGAAAAGTAAACCCCTACATTTAAAATTGTTAAAACTTAACAAAATTAGGGGGTGTGTTGAAGTAATTTTGTTATCTTGTGAAGGTTTTAAAAAAGAAAAAGGTTAAAAAGCGAGTGGGAGAGAGAACGTGTGAAGAAGTTTAGATAAAGTAAAAAGTAAAATGTGCGAGGTTGGGTTTTTCTGTGTTTTCTTAAAAAAATAAAAATTAAAAACAGACTTTGATACGACAGTGTGTTGTGTTATTTCTTCAAACGCTGTTCCCTAAACCAATTAAAAAGTAAAATCCAACAAGCCTCACCAGCCGGTTGTGGAGCATGTGGACCATACTTTGACTTCAGTTTCAGTCACCAAACATTAGTTGAAGTTGCGGTCCACCATTACTGATGTCAAAGTCTAATCCGTAAGCTGACCGTTGAGGTTGGACTGAACAGGAAACCCGCACTATGTGATGTACACTTAACAGATACGGCCAGAGGCAAGGTTTCCGCGAGCAAAATTGTCATTGTTAGTTTCGAAAAATCGTCGTTTTACTGTTATTTAATTCAACAAAGTTGAAACGCAATGATTTTAGTGCTCATGGGGAGGGGAGAGGGGTCAACGGCTAAGTGAACATGGTGTGTTAGTGTTAAAAACAGCATTAGCATCTTGTATTCATTAAGTTAAGTGGTTGAGACGAGGAAAAAAAAGTGGTAAACTGATTCTTCTTTCATTAACCACTCCATTCATAAGAAGGATGACCCAAACACGCACTCACGCAAACTCCCCCAAACAAAAGCATCTTTCACACTAAGAGTGTTCATTAATCACCCATTCCGCGTAGACTCCGCTATATAGGCAAAGGATGACGATAACGAATCATCATGACGAAACAATTGCCGTGAGTTGACCTTTGTACACCTCGCGCGCCACCCCAATACCTAACGGGTCCTTATTTTCTTCTTCTTTCTTTCTTTCTTATTTCCAGATTGTGACGGGTTCTTGGGCCGCGTTTATCGGTCAATTATTATAAAATCTTACCCCTACCCATAACCTCGCACAACCCTGATTTTTTGCCTTTCTTTTTGATGAGGTGGTTAGAGGGGTGGTGGGGAGAAGACATTTAAAGAATGTCTCCGAGAAGGTAATAAAAAAGGGGAAGGAAACGTTGACCCCGAAGACTATACATCGCGTTGAGAGAGTGACGAGTACTAGACTGGCGCGTTTTGAGTCGGAGGGCAGAAAAAAAAAACAACAAAGTTTTGAATTGTTTAAGGGTTGAAATATCCTCCTATTCCCCCCACCCCCGCCTTAAACATAGAATCAAAGGCTCTACTTCCAGCAGTTATTTCTGAAATTGAATGACCAAGGAAGGAACTGTAGAAATACCAGTAAATAACTAGGAAATTTAGGATGCCACGAGAAAGCATCAGAAAAAAAAAAAAATGAAAGGCGAGAAGGGATCCAGGCGGTCCTAGCCCGTCACGTACTTTGCTCTTTAGCGGTGGCTATTTTACGAGCGGTTTGATCGACGATCGTGACGTTGTTGAAATGACCCCCGACGCGGCGCACTCCTCGGTGAGGACTGACGTGTTTTTTTGTTTCGTTTTGTTGTTTTTTTCAACACTTTTTTTCCCCCTTTTGAGTCAATTATTGTTTCTCTCTTATAATACACAGCTAGTCAGTTCATCGTGTGTTTGTAAAACCTTTGTAATATCGGTGGACACGGCGCCAAAGCGCCGCCTTTTCTCTCGTGCTCCGCAGCCCGAGCGCCCAACGTTTTTAAATACCTTTTATCTCTGGCGGGGAATACACACGTGCCAAGACGGCCACATTTACGTTGGATAAAAGTTCACGATTCAGTCTCCCCTCTCACCGCTGATCTGCTCAACCCTGCGAACCTCCCCCCCCCCCTGTTTATCGTCAAAAACGCTAAGGAATCCATTGAGCCAAGGAGGAATGGGATTCCAATTAAAAATGACCGGAATTTGAGAAAAATTGTATCCGATACACACCTTACACCCCATATAAACGGTAGAATGTATCTACCTGTTTTGCCTTGCTATATTTCCTGTTAGAACTACAGAGTCCGCACAAATAGGATAATGACAGAGTGTTTAATTGATAACAATTACCATTCAAGCCTTTTCATCCACCCCTCACCCCTCCCAGCGCTGAAAATTGCTACCGCGTGAAAGTGCAGTCTTTATAAGCAACGCACTCTTCCCTTTTTCAGTATTAACGAAAAAATTGCATATTTTTACGCGACTGAATTTCCAATTAGGGCAGAAAAAAATGGTTCACGCTTTATACGTGTTGTATAAACATCCTTCCATTTAAAATGAGAAGCATGTTCGACTAATGCAACAGTTTAATCTTGATTTTCAGTCGTATTAAACACAGTCGCGCCGCTGACTTATGTTTAGATTAATTACGCTATTTGCTCGGGGGATATTTAATTGATTTCAGTAAACTTCTAATAGATTCAGAAGAAAAATAATTATACAACGACCATCGAGTTCAAAACAGTCGCGTTGTAATCCGTGGTTGAGGGGGGGGGGTACGTTAATGAGCGTTAACTATTCTTACGAAAAGTATACAAATTTGTTTCTTTATAATTATTATCCCCCGACAACCCTTCGCGGGGTTTGCGTATAGATGACACCCGAGGCTTCGCCATTGGCGAATTTCGGGTCTCACGAATTATGGAAATGTCCTCCGTCGTCTCCGGCTAAAAAGACTGGTGCATGGCAGTGACCTCAAAATTTTAAGATTTATCGCATTTTGAGGTTTTATACACAGCCTCTAAGAATCAGACAGGCTCGGTCGGGGGAAACCTCCAACTTGGTCATTTTTCGGTCACCCATCACGTCAAGAACAGTTCTCGACGCGGACACTGTTTTTACACTCGGCTTGAAATACTTCAGCTCCACCACCCCCATCCTCCACACCAAAATGACTGTCACCATGTCCATATGCATCGGACGGCCGGATGAATGCCTAACTGATGCACAACGAACAGTCACAATTTTGGCAACGACAGTTGAAAAAATTGCAACATACAGAAAGCCGCATGACTGCATCATACCTGGAATGGTTCTCGACGGACGTATAGCGTTTTACGCTCGCCTTGAAATTCTTCAGACTTCCCTAGCTGAGGATGACCACCTTATTCGTCATATGGGCCGTAGATGCGACTCTGGTTTAGGGAGCACCATCGTTTGAAAGCAGATTGCGGCGTCATTCGACTGTTTTTTTTTCATTTTTTTGTTTGTTTGTTTGTTTTTTTTTCATTTTTGGGGCGACGCCAACGCGAACCAGAGAACCATGTGAACACAATGTCCCGGCCGGCCGAGCGTTATCATCGGTTGCTTGATGGGGTCTGTCAATCTTACGAGGGAACTGTCCAATACTTCTTTTAAAGAACTCTCTGAATAATCCGTGCATACATCAACGAACCGTGAGCCATCAGGACATATCCCGAAAGTCCGGCATATGGCGAACAACTCTTGCCTTGTATATTCCATAACAAGGAGGAAAGTGTCCACGAGTGGACAGCACCCCTCCACAGGACTACAGCACAACCAATGACAGTGCCCAAACTGTAACCCACCTGTATATGGACAAGACGGAACCCTCAGCCGCTTATGAGACTATAGCGTCGTTCCACCACAGGAAAACATAGGAGTATAAGACGATCGAAAAAAGGCCGAGAATGTCAAACAATCCGTGGAAAAAGATGCCAGTGAGTCGCCCGGGAAAAAAGTACCCCCCCCCCCGCCACCAAAGAAACCCTTGCATGCCTTCCCTGGCTCGAGAACGGTTGGGTGCGTCGGAGAATTTTTCGAGAGAGAGAGAGAAATAGATTTTAACGGGCTCATTTGAATATGACCCCATTCCCTTCCGAAACGATTCGTCTTCCCGAGCTTACGGCCTTGGTTTAAAGCCGATTTTCGAGGGATTTACCACCGCGCATGAGAAACTAACGCGTCGCGTGTTCACAGCACTTGCTCTCACCGTTTGTGAACTTTGAGAACTTGTAAAAGTCTGGAATTGACTTATAAGGTGTTTTGGGCTTTTAGTACGATTCTGTCAACAGTATTGAAGGAGTATGGAGACACGGAAAGGAGAATAGAACGGCAAGTTCTACTTGTGAACTATCGCGATAAATAATTCCCGTATCCGCCCGAGATGAAATTTCCGCGAATACCCTCCTCATCCTTCATCCTCCCGGAGTGGAAGTCTAGGAATTGATTTTTACAAGAAAAGAAAAAAATTACACGAAAAGGAATTTTTATGGCAAGCCACCACCCCACACCTCCTCCCCACAACACCATCATCGCCTGATTTGCCGGTTTTAAAAAATAAAAACCAGCTCTGTCATTAACTCGTATAAATCAGTAGGACGAAAAAGAAGGAATGCTTCTGGGATAGCCGGTCTTCAAGAAGTAGAAGAAGAAAAAAAGAGGAGATAATGGCTGTCCCAAAAAGCTCCCCTCCCCCACCCTGTTCATAACCATAATTTAATCATCGGTGCTTCACAGAACTTTTTGATATGAAGACGAGAGTATTGAATAAAGAGAAGTAACTCTCGGAGATAGAGGATCGGTCGTGGTCAGGTTGATAAGGAGGTTACACTGGTTGGAGGGCAAACGACCCTCCTACTCTCATGACGACAACAACTGAGCAGTGATGAAATAATTCTTATCAGATCACTCGTCAGTTGTTTATTTGCCCTCCAACCAACCTACCACACCTGACCGCGACCAGTTTGCAAGCTCTTCCTTAATATTTCCCGCGAATCTTATTACCCTGTTAATGTTAGGCACTGTTTTACTTCATATGAATTAACAATACACATATATAAAAGGCTGGGTCCTTTTACGTCGTTCCGAGGTTGCTTGAGTCCGAAAAACAGACTTTTTCACCACTTGCGTGGCGATTTAGAGCGTTGTGCCCTCCCACTGGGAATCATAAAGCGCGATGTCACCCTCTTGCCTCATGGTTGAACAAGGTGGTAGACGGGTGTTGGGGCTGCTTTTTTTCTCTTGTTGGGGGGGGGGGGGGAATGGGCTAAGCCTGCCCACAAGCCTGTGGAGGAAGGGGGGGACTTCACGGATGAAATTTGGTGTAATGGATACTCTGGCCTTTCTCGTCGGCCAGTGTGCTTAACAATCCACAAAACATCGTATTTAGCATATATTTAGCGGAAGATAATTGCCAGGAATTAAGACGAACGATCATTTGTCCGCCTTCTCCGCATCGCTTCTTTCGGCTCATTTTTGGCCCCCCCCCCTCACTGAAAATCTGGTTCCCCCTCCCTTCCCTGACACTATAACCATTTTGATCGAAATAGGTTCGAACTAAAGAGCGTTTTTAATTCGCGAAGAATTCTAAAATCCTAAATGATTATTTCAAGCTCCTTAGTCGGCGGTTAAATTAGCCGAAATTCGGTGGTTCAAAACGTAAATTGCATCGCTTCTTCTCCACGCCTTCAGTAGCCAACCTATTTTTATTGAAAAACCAGTAAAAACGCTGTTCAACCATGGGCACTCTCAATCCAACAGTCCAAGTTTATAATTGGTTTTTTTTTTTTGAACAGGAAATTATGTTGTATGAGTTGTTCTGGTGGAATGGGCATTCGGTGGCAGGGAGGGGGGAGAGAAACAAAAGACTTGAGAAAACACCAGAGCCCAGACTGCTTGGGGTCGGCCTCCACCCCCCCCCCCCAACCACCAACCGAACCACATTTTTTTTTTTTTTTTTTTTTTTTGGCCTTGGGGGTGGAAGAGAGACACTCTCGGCAACAAGCTCCACTCCTTTTCTCTCCTCTCTTAACCACAATCTATCTGCATTAATTAGCCCAACGAGCACCCCCGGGTGGATTGGCTGAGTGGGGGGGGGGGTATGAAGATGATGACGGGGGGTGCGATGATGTGGGGAGAGGGGAAATGATAAAGGACTTGACGTTTAATGCCACCACCGCGTATAATCGTATCTTCATTTTCGGAGTCTGAAGATTGGAATAAAACTGGTTTGAACGTTATGGTAGGACGTCATTAAAAAAAAATGTTGAGAAGCTTGATAAAACACTATTTAAGCTTCTTTTAATTATTTTCCCGAGCCCATCAAACAAATGAAAGTTGAATAAGTACTCCCCCTACCACCAATTTCGTATTTGACTAATAATTTGAATCCACCTGCAGACACGCTTTATGTTATTATTTATTAATGTGTAGTTCATTCGTCCGATTTGTATAATTTTCTTATGTTGTTTGTTTGAAAAAACACGCACGTTCTCTTAACCAACTCTTCAACCACCCTATCTTTGAATTCGATTATTCAATTTTACAGATGCCCCTCCCTGAAGATTTAAACTTTCACAAAATTCTAAAATTTGCCCCCCGCCTCCCGATAACTCACAAGTCAAAGCATGGGCCGGCTTTTGTAGGAGGACGATAGCTTTGAAGGGGAGTTTTCATAGATGATTCCTCGACCCCTCCTCCCTATGGTACGCGGCATCAATTTTCTCATTTGATTTCTGCACCAATCCAGGATTTTAATTATTCTTCCAGAAGTGAAGTCGTTAACGTCCGAGACAAGTATATTTAAAACCGCCTTGAACTTTTACGTACAGAAATTTCACGTTTTTTCCTTCGAAAAAAACGGCACCTACTACTGCAAACGCGAAATTTATGTTTTGATCGTTTTTTCGTCGGAGAAAAATATGAAATAACAACGCTCTCTGGTTTTACATGTCCACACAAATGTGGAGCCAAAACCAACCACAACCACACAGGCCAACCACAATTCTTATTTATTTATTTATTTTGTAAGTTTTCCAGCCCCCAAAAGCCCCAGCTTGTGGCGAGAGCTGGAGTTGATTGCAGCATTAAACATAATTAAAAACTTGACAAAAATGCAAAATAAATCCTAGTTATATAACGTAACAACAGTACCAACTATCAACAACTAAAGGGAATAACACAATGATAAATCCAACAAGCATATATAATATTAAAAAACAACAAAACCCATAAATACTACGGTAATTTAATCGTACCATCATTAATTAGATCACACAGAATTTTTTTTAGCTTCTTACATGTGGGAAATTTAGCATAAAATAAACTTATTAAGCAAAGCAACTTTCAACGCATATTTGCTCGCATGACCGGAATAAAAAGAAGTGTTGTGTTTAGGAACTATGACATTCGTAACTTCCGAAAGCCTAGTTGAATAAACATGTGAATGGCTACAGTACATCGAGTTAACTTTATAGAAAATTGTGCAAGCTGAGATGGTGAATAAGAATCTGAGAGGGAACACTTGGAATTCTTCAAATAATTTATCAGAACTAAATAAACGAGGTTTCTTTAAACAAATTTTAATAATAGTTTATTGCGCGACAACAATTTTATTTAATAAAAACTGACTCGAATTTCCCCAAGCAACAATGCCGTAATTTAAAATCGACTGAACAAGAGCGAAGTAAACTACCTTAATAGTTCTAGGACAAAGAATATCCCTTAAAGCCTTAAATGTATAATATAATTTCCTAATTCTACTGTTAAGGTTTAGAATATGTTGCTCAAATCCCTAAATATTTACAATGATCAACAAATTTAACATTATCACAAGCACAAGAGAGACTCATATCACAGGACGAAGAATGCATTTTTAAATCACTTGGAGCTAAACTAGAACCACTGCTAAAAGAAAATTTTACAAGAGAAGATTTATCACAGTTCAACAGTAAGAAATTTGCATTAAGCCGTTATCTTTTAAGATACAACCTCTCAACTCATCGAAGTCACGACCAGAGAATATAAACACCGTATCGTCAGCAAAACAGTACGGAGTGGCTGTTAAGTTCAACGAAAATATACTATTGTAATATAATAGAAAGAGTAAGGGACCTAAAACAGACCCTTGAGGAACTCCTGAGCTTAACGAAACAGGGTCACTTACAACATTGCCTATCCTAACTGATTGAAAACGATCAGTAATATAAGTTTTAATTAAAAAAAGCGCATTACCTCGGATGCCATAATTTGGTAATTTATCAAGTAATAAGTCATGGCTAATTGAGTCAAACGCTTTGTGAATGTCTAAAAATAAGCCAACCACAGTACGTCCTTTAACCAAATTTTCATATATACGACGAGAAACTTCATATAACGCATGGTCAGTCGACAATCCTGGCTGAAAGCCAAATTGTTTGTCAGAGATGACCAAATGCTTTGCAAGGAAAGACCAGAGACGAGATTTAATACATTTCTCCAGCAACTTAGACAAAGTTAGACACAAGGAAATAATTTGATACATTTTTACGGTCCCCAAATTTGAATAATGGAATGACTAACGAACTTTTGAAATAAGAGGGAAATGTGCCAGATTCTAGTGATAAATTAAAAATGTACTTTATAGGGACAACTATAGAAGGTTTTTCAAGTAAAGCAGCAATTCATTAGTCAAGCCATCCAAACTAAATGAAGATTTTTTCTTGATGCCCACAGACATGTGTCTTCTTCTCGGGCCTGACTTAAACTCCTTGGAGTTTATTGTCTAGCCATACTATTTGTACGATCGGGAAGTGGCCCGACACGTGCAATGTCTGTTAGCCCGTACTTCAACTCCCCGTCAGCCGCACCCACCGGCCAAAGTGGGCACGTCTCGGTAGAGACCGAGTGGCGGTGGGGAGCCATGCAGGTGCAAGTGCCATGAAGTACGGGGTGCGTCCGCTTGGCTGCGGGAATTTACCAGCACCATCAACCCGGTCGGACATAGGGACCAGCCGGGAAGTTGACAGTGAACTGGAGCAGTCAATGTGTGTAGGGGATTGGGACGAATGTGCCGGGGAGGTCAGAAAGATATCAGTGGGGTCAGAGGGATCAGAGATTGCTCTTAGTTTACCCGCAACATCAATCCAACTCGGCATAGAAGGCCGAATCAGGAAGTTGATGCAAGCGGGATATTTGTGTGAGCCATGGTTGCCCCGAGACCTCTTCGATGGTATCATCCCCTAGCAAATCCGTTCAACCGCTGAACAGCTGCTCGAGAGGTGATTAAATGATGTGGTAATCGAGGTTGATTCCAGATGACGCGGAGATCCGTGTAATTTGGACAGCTCCAGAGGACATGGGCTGCGGTCTCCTCTCGGTGGCCACATGGGCAATCCGGCGAGTCTCTTCTCCGATAGAAATGGAGTTTACCGTTAAAGCTACCGTGTCCAGTGAGGAGCTGGATTGCAGGGTAGGATAGTAGGCGTAGGTGAGGCATACGCATGCGCTGCTGAATCGAGGGAATGATATTGTGTAGATGACGTCCGGTGTTGTTTTGGTCCCATCGTTGTTGCCACTCTGCAATCAAGCCACGCCTTACAGCCCGACGGTACGAGGTAAAATCCTGCTCATCAGGAACTGCCATAATCCAGTCTGGCCGTGGAAGATCCGAATTCAGGCGTTTAAGTTGGATCGCAAGGTTCTCATCGAGAAGAAGGTCTATTGGGGGGACGCCAGCCAGAACATGGCATGTTGAGTGCGCTGTGGTAGCGTATGCTTTAAGCACCTGCAGTAGTATCAGACGCTGAATCGTGAGAATCTTGTTTCTAGCACGCTGACTAGCACGGGGCCACCATGCAATACACCCATAAAGGATGCGTGGAACCAGTACCTGCTGGTAAAATACGAGTCTTGAGGATAGAGATGCCCCCCATCCTGGGCCGGACAGTCCACGAAGGAAACGACGAAGCGGTAGAACTCGCTCCCGTAACAGTTGGAGATGTGACAAAGCTGTGAAACGGCGGTCTAAGATTACGCCAAGGTAAACTGGCTTTTTGGTCAGGGGGAGAGTTCTCCCGTCTCGAAGTAATATGTAGTTGGTGCGTATTCGGCCCCGAGCGACGAATGTTTGTGTTTTGGAGATTGCGAGACGCAGGCGCGTTGAATCACACCATTGTTCTACGCACTTCAAGGCTTCAAAGACACGGTCACAGAGGTGATCAATATCGGTGGCTCTAATGATGATGGCCAAGTCATCAACATGTGCGATTGTTTGGAAATTAAGATTCGTGAGGCGTCGCAGTAGTTCACTGAAAGTTAAAGCCCAAAGGGCGCAGGCGAGGACCGCTCCTTGGAGACATCCTGCGGTGATAGGGTATTTTACGCCATTGCAGTGTGCAGTTCTGCCAGTGAAGTAACTACAAAGGAGGCGATACAAGTTGGATGGGATTCTCGTTTCGCGCAGGGCAGTTAGGATAGCTGGCTGCCATAGCTCGTTAAATGCTCCTGATATGTCCAAGAAGAGAACCACAGTAGCATCTCGCGAAGGCGTCGCTAGTTCCTCCCTGAGCCGGTTTATGGCATGTGCTGTCGAGCACCCGGGCATGCCACCATACTGTGATGGGTGCGCCCTAGCTTCGAGGAATGGGTGCAGTGCAGTTAGGATAAGCTTCTCGAAAACTTTAGCCTCAGTTGACATTATGCTTATAGGACGGTACGAGCCTGGCAGTGACCTGTCCCGATGAGGACCCTTTAGAAGGAGGCGTAATCGGCAGCTCTTCCACGCGACGGGGAAGTATCCTAGATGCAAACACCGGTTAAATATGTTCGTTAGCATATCAACATAATGTCTGCTGAGGCTGAGGGTAGCGTTACGGACGTGCTCCCCGTGAATGCCAGAAGGGCCTGGGGCCTTGGACGTGGCTGATCCTTGCATTGCAGTAGCTACTTGTTCATTCGTCCATTGTGGGTGTAAGGGTGTGTCAAGGGGAGCAAGTAGTCGAAGCCGTGAAGCTATTGGGAGAATTATTACAATCTTGGGCAGTAACCTTATTCAGAACAGTTGTCCCTACATTAGAAAAATAAATGTTAAAGGCTTTAGCAATGTCAGCTTGATTATCGAAAGAAACACCATCAACAGTTACTGATTTTATATCACGAACATTATTAGAATTAGAATTAGTCACATCATTAATTTGTTTCCAGATTTTCCTGCTACCATCCCCAGCGTTATCAATTAAATGCCTAAAGTATAGTTTCTTAGCCAACCGTATAACATCATCAAGTTTATTTCTATACAATTTAAATCTGTCCCAGAGCATAGCATTCCCCTCTTGACGCTTAGCACTATTATAAAGCTTATCCCTGTTCCTAATGGACGTGACAATGCCTCTAGTAATACAACATTTCAGCTTTTTATGCTTGCTTTTAACTCTATGCACGAAGGTAACTGTACATTTAGCAATTAACGGTTTTAATATATTTAAAAATTCACAAACAGACTCATCTACATCCAGTTTAGACAAAACACCGCCCCGATCTACCTCAGGAGTTCATGAAGCAACTTATGATTAACACGAGTGTGCTCAACAAAATAAATATTGTTACAGGCCAGATTCTTGTTGGTCAAAGTGCCAGAAAGAGACAATGGGACAGGAAAATGGTCTGTTATTTCTGTATACAAAATAAAACCTGTGCAATTCCAAAAGAATGAATTCCTGACAAAAATATGGTCGATACATTCTAACCCTAGTATGGCAAGTAACAACCGGGAATAACCCACAATCGCTCAATAAATTCATGTAAGAGTTAGAAAGATCCGAGTCAGACAAAATATCAATATTCATGTCCCCACAAAAATAAGCTGCTTATGGCTCTTCACAACTTCCAGGAATAGCCCAAGACCCTCAACAAAAATCCTAGGATCCCTATCAAACGATCTATAAACCACCACAAACGTAAAATAGTTGTTATCAATAAGAATAGAGAATTGGACAGAATTACACTCAATAATTGGGTGAATTGCAAAGTATTTAATATTTAATGTATTTTTAACAAAAACAGTTACACCTTCAGCCCTGTTAATATGCTTAGAAGAATTGAATACTTGGTACCCGTCTAGTAAAAAATTGTCACCACGGGTATTCCACGTTTCAGTAAGAGCTATGAATAAATATAGGCTTTAAAGAAATCTAAATTTTTATTTAAACTTCTTATATTGAAACAAATCAAATTAATACCATTTAAAGAAGAAAAATGACCCTCCATCTCACTTAAAGTAACATCAGAGTAACACTTAAAAGAATTACAAGAATCAATTTCCTTATTCAAATCAAACATATAAGAAATATTTTTTTGCATCGAGAATGAGCCCAAGATGAGTAATTACACAGCAAAGATATGATTCAGTATCCATTGACTTTAAATGTGCCGGTGACCGAATAATTATGTACCTCATACCTTCCTCTTTTTTGAGAAAGACCTGACCATTGTTAGTCCATACAAAACGAAAATTATAGACTTTAGCAAACATTCTAGCAAGCCAATACAAGTGCCCAACCTCTTTGACCAGTCTATCATTTATGTATATTCTTTCCTCTTTCCCGGCATTCGGAAAAACAGAATTGACAAAAATATTTTTGTTTTTCTTTGCCTCCATTATCTGTTTTTTTATTGCCGGAGATTTAAATTTAACAACAAGCTTACTTTTAACAAACTGCTGATCTTTGGCCCTCTTAGGTAATTTATACAAAAAACAATTAACAATGCAATCACGGTCCAATTCAACACCCAAATCTTTACAGATTAACAAAACAATTTCCTCCAGACTTTTATCAACCCAAATCATTTACCCCTGAAATAACAATATCCGAAATAAAGGAATGCTGCTCCAAGGTGGGAAGAATTCATCGGCTCGAGCCCAGCTGGATTCGTGGACAATGAAGACATGGCACCCACTTTCCTGCCTTATTCAGGCTCTTTGTCGCACCCGGACGTCATTCTGGCCCATTCCTCCCAAATGCCATGGATCAAACACTCTCTCGACCACGCCCCTGGAAATATGGGTCACAAGCTAATGCTGGTAGCAATCTGCACCCCCATCAGAGAAACCCCTGCTGAGAAGAAGTCATACTGGAACCTGAAGAAAGCCAGGTGGACGGACTACAAAAAGCTCACCGACGATTCGTTAACGTTGGACCTGGTGACAGACAATGTGGACTCGTCGTGTAAAGCGGTAACAGCAGCAATCATGAAAGCAGCAGGTAAATGTATCCCTAGGGGCAGAGTGAAGAAGTATAGTCTATTCTGGAATAGAGCTCTCCAAAGATTGAAAGAGGAGAGGGATCAGGCCAGAGAGAATGCCGAGCGAAATCCGGGTTCAGTGGGCGACAGGATTGCTCTGAAACAGAGGTCGGCCAGGTTGAAATTTGAGATTATCCAGGCGAAGCGGAAGGCATGCAGCTCCTTCCTTGGTAGCCTAGACTACAGCAAAGACGGTCTCAAAGCCCATAAATACGTCTCGAAACTGAACAACGAAGGGAATGAGAGAAATCACCCATTGGTCGACGGTGATAGGGTCATAACCGACGAGACTGACATAGCCAAGCATTTTTGCCGCCATTATTGTAAAGTCAGCAACTTCAAGCCTGCTCGCCGACATGCACTACCCAATGTAATCCTGCCGAACACAGTATTAGAAGAAGGAGACGACGAGCTACTTAACCAGGAGTTCTCCACGGATGAGCTGATGGTTGCTTTGGGTAATAGCAATAAGAAGAAAAGCCCAGGCCCAGATGGTCTGCTCCCGGAGTTCCTTGCACAACTCGGCGACAAAGCTAAAGAAACCCTGCTTTACCTGATCAATTTGGTTTGGAGAAAAGGACTGCCCAGCATGTGGAGAAAATCAGAGGTTATCCCTATCCTGAAAAAAGATAAGTGCCCAGACCGACCGTGCAAGCTAGCTGAAAGGATGACCCTGCATCGTCTGCAGATCTTCTTGAATAAGCACAAGACCCTGTCTAACGCTCAAGCTGGATTTAGGGCAAATAGAAGCACCATGGAACATGTTATTCGCTTGGGGGAAGAGGTTAAGAATGGTTTCCAGCGAAAGCAGAGCACGCTGGCTGTTTTCATCGACTTCAGCACTGCTTTTGATGTTGTGTGGAGGAGGAGGCTGCTGGAAAAGCTTATTGACAAGGGGATACATGGTAGAATGTACGGCTTCATAAGGTCCTTCCTCGCCCAACGTTACCTTCGGGTAAGGTACCGTGATGCCACATGCCCGTTCAAACAAACGAAGCAAGGTCTACCGCAGGGGTCCGTCCTCAGTCCGACTCTTTTCAACTTGATGATTGACGACGTGGTGCTCGAACTTCAAAAAATACCGGGCCTCAACTGTCTTCTGTACGCCGACGACCTTGTGGTCTGGGCGACAAGCAGTTCTATCCCGGCACTAGAAGAATGCCTTAACAAGGCAATGAAAGCCCTCCGGGCATGGGCCAACAGTAATGAACTTCGAGTAAACCCCAGTAAAACTAATTTCCAGCTGTTCACGCTCTCTACCAAGCCCCCTCCCGTCTCCCTGAGGTACGGCCAAGAACCCATTGAGAAGACAAATGAAGCCACCTATCTGGGAGTCACGTTCGACTACAAGTTGAACGGGATAAGGAATGTGGAGCGGCTTCAGGCCAAGGGAGCGAAACGTACCCAGCTACTGAAGCGTCTCACGGGATCAAAGTGGGGCGCTCATCAGGATCTGCTAGCTCTCACGTACAAAACGTATGTTCGTCCAGTGATGGAGTACGGGGGGGAGGTGATGATAACAGCCTCAGCAACAACCCTTGAAAAGCTGGGCAAAACGCAAAATGTTGCCCTGAGGCTAGTTACAGGAGCATCCCAGTCCACCCCCATTGCAGCGATGGAACTGCAGACCGGAATTGAGCCCCTTAGCGTCCGAAGAGAAATCGCAGCAGTAGCCATGAAGGAGAGGCTCCACAGACTTGAAGATCCATACTGGCAGAGGGAGGAAGTGGTGTCCCAGGGACTCTGTACACAGCAAAACTTCTCCTCAGTTGTGGAAACCATAGAGCGAAGACATGACATCACCCCTGGTCCTCGGGAGACATTCCATATTGAGGGTGAGCTGACTTCGTGGCGCAGGGCAGAGGGCAGACTTGACCTGACCAGGGATGTGAAAAAGGGACAGTCATCCATCTCTGAGCTGAGAATGACGGATCTGGAGACCCTCAATGAAAGGTACCCTAACCCCCTATGGCTGCGAGTATATACAGATGGTTCCGCTAAAGATGCCACGAGGAACGCTGGTGCAGGCGTGTTTTCCTCCGCCTTCCAGATCAAAGCACCAGTTGGAATTGTTGCCACAAATTTCGACGGGGAGGTCAAGGCGATCCATTTGGCGCTGGGGGAGTGTCTGAAACTGGAGCAAACCCCTGATATAGTAATCCTGGTCGATTCCCAAGCAGCCATCACAGCCGTTACAGGATCTGGACAATCCGGTGACTCCTCGACTGTCCGGGAGTGTAGGAGATTGGCGGATGTACTGCTTAAAAAAGGTAGCCGTTTACAATCCAGTGGGTGCCCTCTCATTGTGGCCTGTTTGGAAACGAAATGGCCGATCGGTTGTTAAAGGAAGGCTCGGAGATGACCCAACCAACCATCCCAGTAACGCAGTATGCCGCAAGAAGAGATGCTCAAAGAAAGATACTGGGGACCCTGGCTATTGAGCATGCTGAGCGCGCTGGGGGGAAGAAATGGGAATCCCTAGCAAGAAGTGGCGGTCAAATACCAGCGGATCTTCCCAGGAAAGTTGGAGTTGCCTGCTTTCGCACATTGACCGGCCATGATTTTCTCCAGAAACATCTGCACAGGATAGGCGTGAAATCATCACCAGATTGTGAATTGTGCGGGACCGGTGAAATGGACGGTGAACACCTCGAGACCTGCAGAGCTCTACAGGATGTGAGATCCACACTGACCGAAGATAACGACCGCTTCCACCGGACTGCAAAACTTTACTGGGCTGCAAGAAGTCTGATGGCCGAAGTTGCCCCACCGACACGGCGTAGTTAAAAAAAAAAAAAATGCTCCAAGGTTGCAACTCGCATTTTCACATCCTCCATATCTTTTATAAGTTCTGCATTAACACGTTTCAGTTCTTTATTCTCCTTCGAAATTCCTTTCATTTCAGACGAAAATGTTTCAAGTTTTTACGAGTAATCGTCGATTTTAGATGAGCAATATTTCACCGATTTCTCGAGCTCCACCAGAGTTTTGTCCGAAGAACCCATCTTCTTCAAAATTTTATCAACACTAATTCTTAGCCCTTTGAGATTCTCCTTCACATCAAAGTCAACATCCTCGGAAGATTCATAATCCGCCTCAACATCCCTCAGCTCAAGGTCCAATTTTTTCGCTGGATTTTTCATTGAACGAGTCAAGACAATTCCACGTTTTCGGATTATCGGCTTTATATTTTGTAAACGACCCGAAAGACGTACAGTTCGCGTGGTACTGATTTTTTCAACTGCAGCAATTCACATTTTTTTTTAGGTGAGACAACTTCCTCACATTGTTTATACTTTACCTCACGAGAAGTCATAACGAGATGTTCACTGACCGAATGCTACGAATCAACTGATTCTAACCACAATTGTATATCCTTACAATCAACACCCAAATCTTTACAGATTAACAAAACTATTTCCTCCAGACTTTTATCCCCCAAATCAGCGGGCAGGTTAATCTGTATAATTGCGCCTCAATGGTCGACCATTGGTGCGGATCCGGGCAGAAACAACATGGGCGAGGCCATGGGGATCACACACCCTGATCCTTGTGGTACTCGACCCGTTCCCACCATATCTGAGTTAAAGGGGGCTAAATTAGTGCTGCGATATTTGTGTTTATGAGATTCTTGCTTTCCAGCTTTTATTATAAAACTCAAAATGGGTTATTCGTATTTCACGAAGGGTGGTCTCTGTTTTCAAGAGAGCATTCCCTCTTCCCACCCAACTTGTCCACTGCCTCTCTCGCTAAACGCTTGAAAAATATTTAAATTTCAAATTAAACTGTTAATTTATGTTGCAGGGAAGCCGTTTTGGAATGGGTTGCTCACTCTGAAGTGTACTGGCTATTCAAAAAGGGTATTTATCTCCAACTATAAGCTTAAATCAATTATTTTAATATGAAATAGTATTTTTAACATGACAAAAAAAAAACAAAAAACAAAAGCGCTTCTACATATTGGGGAACTCGTTGACCAGAACCAGTGTAGGTGTGGGGCGGGGGTGATTTGGTATCGAAATATAAATTGCTTACTTAGGAGGACCACGGCGCGATGACCACACTCCCGTGGAACTCCGCCACACCCTTGCAATTTTCAAGGCACCCCAGTAGCATCAATTATTCAATTAATTTTTTTTTTTCATTTGAATACAACATTGTGCGGTAGAATGAACTCGAAATGATACAGTCTGAAAAAACTGTAATGATTGTTAATTTACGCTGGTGGCTTCTCAACCTCCCCCCCCCCCACTACTTCATCATCATGATGGCCATTCATTAAAAACCAATCGAACTGATCACAGTGACACAGTTATCTCCTTTGCTTGTTTTAAAAAATTTTGGGGTTTTTTACGCGGTTTTCCCCTGTTATGGGGTGGGGGGTGGGGTAATTAGCGAATCTCAAAAATGGGGCTACTCAACTTGTTCGGTGCACCCCCATAACACCGGTCCGTGTGAAAGCATTTTCTTGTCTGTGCAACTATTTCAACTTGTTAATCCGCGAGTGAGAAAGAGCGAAAAAAAAAAAAAAAAGTGACCATGCACTGTGTCGTTCGGTATACGCAGTACCGTTTCAATTCCCCGTCTTTCCTAGTTGCGAGCCGAGTGCGAGTTTAAGTTAGGCCCCAAGTTTCTTTTTTTTTTCTATCTCACTCTTTCCTTTTTTTCTTATTTACTGTTATCTTTCTCTCTGTCCTGGCCAGTAAGGTGGACTTGCTCTCTTCCTCTTTAAGTGAAGGTCATTCGTGTTTCTTGACCTGACATCCAAGTCTTACACTAGTGAGATGAAGAGGTGGGGGGGGGGGCTGATTACGTCTCCTACCTCCGCAGTACTCATAATTTTTATCCCCTACTCACCCCTATAGCTTATAATTCATAATAGTTCGAAAATCTCAATGGGACTCCTTGAGTGCTTGAATTTGAGGGATCTTACACCTTAAACGCCCGAGACAAAAAAAAAGGCAACGCCTTTTTCTGTGTGAAGCACCGGAATTTCTCAAAAATGAACAGGTGGGGCAAGGGGGGGTAGACTGACAGAATGAGTCTCGCGCGTGTTATTAACAATAGGAGGGAAAAAGTACACACACGCTCAAAGTTTTTCTTCACTTTTTCTTTCTAGTCCAGTCAAATCGTATTTTTAAAAACCATACGTGGACAAAAATATCGTCTTTGATTTTTTCACTTCATTCTATGTTTCTTGTGGTGAGGAACACGAATCTGACGAGATCCAACAAAATTTTCTTGTGGGTTTTGAGAAAATCACGAAAAACTGGTAATTTTTGGCACTTTTACTTCCATGTTCCCTTCGGGAACGAAAGTATGGAGTTCGTGAAAAAAATCGAGTAAAAAAAAAAAGTGGTTTTTGGCATGCCGTCGGTCTGTCGCTTTGTTTTCTCGATGAATTGCATGGAAATGAAAACCTGGCTATTTCTTGGTATGAGAAGCACAAATCTGGCTTTTGTTTTGAGAAAAAATTATTTATCGGACATGTTCTCCCCGTACCGAAATGTCGATATAAACTTCAGAACAAGTGATTCCAGAATTTTTTTAAATATTATTTTCGGATTCCTCGTGAAATTTCCTTGCGAATTAACCACAATATTGCCGAAAAAATGCAACTTTTTTTGTGGCCAAAATCGTCGTTTTTTGCGCAAAAGAACCAGGAGCAAAAATGCCGGTCGAAATTGCAAAAAACGGCCTCCAGAGCCCCTTTGTATCTTAATTGCAAATATTTGTACCCGATAAAAACTGAGATTAAGAGAAAATTGTGGGAGGATTAGGATTTGGCGTGACTACGTCAAAAATTATTTGCCACAGAATTACATAGTAATCTAAATCTACTTGTTTCTTGGCATGAAAAACGCGAATATGACCTTTGTTTTGAAGGTAAATCATTTCCCAGGCATGTTCTCCTCGTTGCGGAATAATATTTTCGGTATTAACGTCGAAACATCTGGTCCTGGAATTTTGCAACTATTTTGTTAAGATTTCTCGTTCAATTTTTAAATCTCCCGAAAATGAGTGACTTTCAAGGAAAATCTTCACTCACAAAACTTGTTGAGCGTTAAATTTCCAACAAATTTTGTATGTTAAGTAGTTTTCCACGATGAATATGGAACGGGCTACAGCCTTTCGAAATTGTTGTTCCAAAATGGTCAAAGGTCCTAAAATCGCCTGTTTTCGACTAAGTATTGCATTTTGGACTGTTTTCTATTTTTTTTTTTTTTTTTTTTTTTTTTTTTTTTTTTTTTTTTGTACGAAAGAACGAAGACAAACAATTGAAGGAGGATTGAAAATTGAGTGACGATAGATGGTTATAGTCGTTGATGGATAAGGGTCGGTAATTGAAGTTTAGTCGATGGGGACTGAGAGTTGATTATTGATTATGTGCGACGAAGAATTTTTTGGATTTAGGGTTATGGAAATTTTGATGTTTGAGGAATGAAGATTGCGTGATTGATGATTCAGGGATTGTGTGGAGGACCATACGATACTTCCATGCTTCCGTTTTTTGGCGTTCATCAATAATGCATACAAAAAAAAAAAAAATAAACAAGAAAACTTCCATGGCCGTATCAATTTTTTCAGTGCTCCGACCCCTCCGATATCATGCTGGTTACAGGGTAACATGGGCGCTCGAGTTTTATTTCGCATTTGTCGAATAACGCGCCCATAATATCTCTGAAAACTGCAGAAAGTGCCAAAAATTACCAGTTTTTCGCGATTTTCTCAAAACGCACAGGGAAATTTTGTTGGATCTCTTCAGATTCGTGTTCCTCACCCCAAAAAACATAGAACAATGTGAAAAAATCGAAGACAATATTTTTGTCCACGTGGAACTACCGTTTGACTGGACTGTTCCTACATTTTGACTCTTCTCCCATTATTGGATAAATGTTTCGTGAATGAACACCCAGAAACATGTTCTAAAATTACAACTGCTGCGTTCTACAGTCACTCGAAAAAATAAAATAAAATAAAATAACTCTTGAACTGGGTATAATCCCCCTCGACCGGCCACCCAATCTCATCCAAGTTGTAGGTTTCTATGTAACAAAAATAGTGGCTCTGATAGTTTCTCTGTGGGAAATATTAATGATTTTATCAAGGCATTAGGCTCCGAACACGGTCATCTTGGAATGTGAACAGGTTGTGTGCGTTGGGGAGCTTTAATTTACATAATGGGTGACACAGCAGGAGAAATGCAGACTTAAATGAAGATGGAAGATGCCTTGTATATATAGAGAGGAAAACTTTAAAGTTTTTATTCGCCTCCGTGTTCATTTTATGTGCAGGTACCCCTCCACTTCATCCTGAAGAAATAAGTGCAGCGAAAATGACCATATCGTGTGTTTTCAAGTCGATAACATTAAACTGTCTTCCTACCTTGATCTCCCACTAGAATCTAAAAAGTATTTTTTAAAGGGGATTTTGTAATGGGGGGAGGGGGAGTGCTCCTTTTTTGAAGGAGTGTTTCAATACCCCCACTCCAGCTAGCATGCTCACAGGAATTTCCTTGACGATTTTTGTGTTTAATTACCTCCATTTACGGGTAATTCATTTACCCAAAAACCCAAAATTACAAATTAAAAAGTTGTAGGATGTGAGCAGAATTCACTCTCGATTCTTTGTTTTGGGTGTCCATAGCCATCATATTGGCGATTCAGAGAAACAGTGAGTCCGGTTCTCCATGTGATTTGTTGTCGTCGTTTGACAACAAACTAAAACAAAGGTTTTCTACAATGAGGAAGTTCATGTATCACAAATGTTGGTCAGTGACACTTTTTTACTGTGAACTACGGCTACATAATCCGACGGTGACGAGGAGGCCTCGATATTGTACCTTTGGCATCATCGAATCAAGAAAACAAGACGGTTATGCGGGTGCGCAGTACACCCGTACAGAAACTCACGGTCGGCCATTTGTTGGAGCAAGAAAACTCGAAAACACCGATTCAAAAACGTTTTCGACCATTTTGCTGAACCCGTGCCGTTCTCTGAGCACTAAAACGAAACGGTGAGCTGGCGAGTGCCAATAAAGAAATGATAAGGCGCTCGTTGGATGTCTCTCAAGGGTGAATCCAGAGAAAACTGCTTTGTCTTTGGTTGCTCTTCCCGTCGTAACCGAGACTCAGCATTGTCATTTCATTGTTTCCCAAAAATTGAGGGTTCAACGGTGTCAGCTATCAATTAGCACAGTGTTGGGAGAAAGTCGACCGCCGAAAGGCTTGGGAGCTTGCTTGACGTTTGAGTATAAATGTATCAGAAACCATGTTCTTCTGTCCTCGTCACTTTAGGCCAACTGACTACTTTTTCCCCGTTATGTTACGGACGTTGACCACGAAACAACACTTTAAAAAAACACAAAACTTGTTATCATTTAACTTATGTAGGCAGTACCGGTTTCATTATCACACGACACTAGCGCCTCTAGTGATAGCTACAATCGCCAATACCAATCAAAATCAAATACCATCATATCAGCCAATAGCCATCAGTTTAGCCTTTGGAACCCGAAGAGTTCACATCGGAGTTGTTGTTATTTTCATTCCGCTATCTTTTGTTGCTATTTTTGTTAATTATTTCGTTCGTATAAATTCTGTTTCTACTCACCCGCCTATTATCGGAAATTGTTACAATCAATCTTACTCATGGAAGTCGACGGCTCTTTGCAGCCATCAAGTGAACAACCCAGTCCTGACGCGACTACGACCAACAACAATAAACGCCCACGAATGGAAAACCAAACATCACAATCTACGTTTCTATCACCGAACCCGTTTGCATCTCTAGCTTCACTCTCAACTTCTCCCTCTGATTCACCTTCAACTGAGACCGATTCAACTTCGAAAAAGCAATCAAGTTAACCATGCCCGCCTAATTATGTTCACAATATACTCAATATTAACACCTTCATGTCGCAACTCAACCAACTTTCAATTGGATTATTTACGCAGTAAAGCTCAATTGCGATACAGCAGAGGGGTACCGCTGGAAGGCAGTTGACTTCCTCGAAAATAATAAAACAGACTTCCAAACATTCCAAATCAAAGATGAACGAAACCTCCGAGTCATACGTGGCCTTCGTGGTGGATTTTCGAGGCGCAACAGGATCGTCTCCCTTTGTTACTAACGTGGCTCTTAACTGAACGATGTGCCGTTTTATCGTGTGACCGTTGTCGAGCTTCACAATGTAGTGCAATTTGCCAAGTTTCTGGACGATTTATCCTAATTTCCATTGACATGGACCGCTATAATTTCTTGAAAGCACTCTTTCACCAAGACAAAGGGTTCTCAACGAGTTGGAGTTACGATAGGTCGAAACTATGTCCTTTCTAGACTCTGGAGGGGGACGTAGGATGTCGAGAGATGTACGGATTTTCCGGCCAAGAAACAGTTCGGAGGGTGTTTTCCGTTTATCAGAGGAGTCGTTCTCATATTGAAAATAATTTTATCGAGGGAGTTCATTATATTGCCTGAAGATACGTTTTCAGATTCGAGCTTTCTTTTCAAAGATTTGACTGCGATTTCTGCCTGTCCATTTGTAGCAGGGTGGGGGGGAGTTTTGAAAGCGTCGGAAGTAAAAATTGACGCGTTGTCCGAGACGAGAGTATACGGTAAGCCGTATCTAGAAAACATGTTTTCAAGATGGCTCGTGGAGGGTGGATATGAGAGGGCAACTACTTCTATCCATTTTGAGAAAGAATCTACGACGACAAAATAATGAAATCCATTTTTTGGACCGGCACAGTCGATATGGATTCGGAACCAGGGGGTTGATGGTTGTTCCCAAACGTGTGGAGGGGCCTTCGAGGGAGATGATAGTTGGTTCGCACATACCGCACAAGACTTGACGGACCTTTCAATGTCTTTATCAATTGATGGCCAATAGACGTTCTGACGAGCTAAAGCTTTTATTTTGACGATTCCGGTGTGCGTAGAGTGAAGGTCTTCCGACCGAGGTTTTGAAAAATTGACATTTTTCGAGATTGACGTGAAGGTTTAATGAACGCAGTTTGTCAAAGCACATCACGAGGCGTTCGTAGCATTCGAGCAATGTTGAACCTTGGACGATTATATCGTCGAAATAGACGGCTGTACCCGGAATACAGAGGAAGGCTTCATCCATGATGCGCTGAAACTCATTGGGAGCGGTCTTCACTCCGAAAGGTAACTTGTTCACCTTGTACGTGCCCAAGTGTGTCGATAACGATTGGAGAAGCGCACTTTCCTCATCGACTGGAACGTGGAGGTACGCTTTTTGAAGATCGAGGTTTGCTGAGAGTGTCGTCTACCGTACCGAATAGGGGCTGATATTTTGCCGGCAGGTTGGAATGGTGCGCCGGTGTAAGTGGTAAAAAGATGGTGCGCTGGTTGATGTGGAGGAAAATTGAACGAGTCGTACAGCGTTTTGCTAATAATTGACACGGGGCTACCTAAGTCAATTTCGAAGTTGATTGAGGTTGAAAACACTTAGACCGGAATGCCGAGAAAACCTGTGCCGAGCTATGTAAACATTGTCCGTTAGGGTCAAATGTTTTTCGAGTTTTTGTAGTAGCTGCTCGTGCGTAAAGTCGGTTGGATGTTGAGGAGCTGACAGGTTGGTAAGAAGTTGAAAGTAATTAGGTCCAATGAAACTTAGCAGGAGTTTACTTTTGAATTTGGAACCGTCGGCTGTGTCAGGAATACTTTTCGTGGAAAAGTAAACGTTAAGGCGTTCTTTGTACATTGAAAAAGATTCAATTTTCGGATCGAAATTTTCAAAATGAAAATGTTGACTCACGTTATCGTTAGGAGCAGAGTGGCTTGCTGGCTGAATGGATGAAAGAATTTGTTGCTGCTGTTGCGAGAACGTTTGCAGCGTCGAAATGAGCGATTGGATGACGTCGTTCGCTGCCATCCATGTGTATTTTATTCCGTTCAATGACCGAATGAAAAAATCGTTATTTATTTTCAATAATTAAAAGTCATGTGTTTTGCCGCCAACCATCCAATCCTCTTACCCAGCGACCACAGTTTCAACCTCCCACCAGCCTCGTTCTCCACACCAACCGCAACTAACTTACGCACAAGCTGTACAACATGAAATCTCGGATAACTCGATAACCCACGAATTATTCTTTAAAATAGACAACCTCATATCAATGGTTCAGTCGTTAGTTCAAATGCTCACTGAACTCCTACCAAAACTCACCTACAAACAAACAAACAACCTTTATATCGTCACCTGGATCAGTAGAAGTTTCCAACATAAATACCATGAACTGGAGCTTTTTCTCAATCTCCACAAAGTGGATGATGTGTTACTGCTAACGGAGACAAAATTAACACCTGACAAGTCCTTTCGAATGGCTGGTTATCGCACTTACAGAGCTGACCATCCTTCTCTCCGACTGTGCCTCCACCTCCATCTCCACCGAGCTGTGTCTCCACTTGTGCCTTTTCGCACAAAGAAAGACTTCTGCTCCCAAAACTCTTAACTCATCTCAGTAACGTAATTCCAGAGTTTCAATTCGGGTTCCGTCCAATGCAATCCTGCCCACAACAGCTGCGTAGGGTTATTGCCGAGATATTGCGCACTTACGAAGAAAAAGAATTATGCTATGACCTCTTCATCGATACTCAGCAGGCATTCGACAGAGTATGGCATACTGGTCTACTCTTTAAGCTAAAGCGACCCCTATCTGATACCTACTCTAGGATTTTACAATCCTGTCTCAACCAACGGACTTTCTGCGTAAAATGTGATAACTCAAGATCGGATTCTAAAGAAATCAGATCAGGCGTCCCCCAGGGAAGTGTCTTGGGCCCGCTGTTCAACCTAATCTATGCCAGTGATATACCCTCATCTACAAACACCATAATAGCTCTGTTCGCTGATGACCTGGCTATTCTTAGCAATGAGAAAACTACTGTCGAAAACTTACAGACTCATATTACAGCCGTTGAAGAATGGAACCACAAGTGGCAGACTGCGGTCAACGTATATATCCCCCTAGTCAGCGATGTCATTACAAAAGCGTACCACCGCCTCTATGATTATAATAGCCGACCATTCAAACGTAACAGTCACAGGCGTCACAGTGAATCCTCTCTCTACCAAGACTTCTCTGACGTCTGAAAAGGAAACACCATTCAGTTAACCGCCCTCAATAACTTCGCGTAGGACTATCAATGGATAGCATCCTACCTCACCACGTTCCATGCATTATGCATTGTATTTATATTTTTACTATAGTGTGTAATGTGTTGTTGTTTTTCTTCCAATGTTCCCAACTGTAATGTGTTCAATTACGCGATAAAGTTGACTATAGTTAAAAAAACAATAAAAATAAAATAGCCATCATATTGCAGTGGCAAAAAGAAATACCCTCTTAAACTCGTCAATCCCGCCCATGTTCGAAAAAGATGACACCCTCGCCACCGCAGCGCAGATGTACCCTCACAGATTGCTAGTACATACTTAATAAGAACTTCTTATAAAACTTGAATGTATTCCCATTCTAAGTGTGATAAAGGGCCCCATTCTATCCAGGAGTGCAACAGGAGGAGGGCCTCATTTTGTAAAGAAATAAGAGACTTCTCGTTTCGTTCCAAGGAGTTAATGAGATGAGCGCTCCGAGAGGGGCGCTTGAAATTAAATGGAATCAATTAAATCTGAGAAGCAAATTCTAGAAGAAGAAAAAAAAAAACTCTTCAGATGGAAGTCGTTTCAGGTCAGTTTAGTATTATGACCAGCAACACAAAAATGTTTTTTTTTTTTTATGTGTGTGTGTGTTTCATCTTGCGTTCTCTTTTAACACTCCCGGGATCGCTGGCTAATGGCTTTTCATCACGACCCGAATGTAAAGTGAGATGAAGGGATGTACACTGCCAAGTTTCTTCTACTATTGGGGGCCTAGTAAAACAAAAAGGCGGTAAGTACACGAGCCCGGGGTTTTAAATATGGTAGAACGCTATAAAAGAAAAAAAAAAAAAAAAAGAAGCGAAGAGAAAACTTGGCGAGTGTAATACGAGGAGAAAGGCTTGTATTCTATCTCCGGAGATGCCCTCCCCCCATGCTATACATGCGTTTAAGACATTCACAAAACAATACCTTTGACGTGTTGCGGACGTGGCCTGGAAAACTATGGTCACTCGGCGAGAGGTCCGAGAATAATATTTATAAGAGGTTTGTAAGGAAATTGTCTGGCACTTGAGGGGCAGTTGAACAGAGTGGTACTTTCTAAATTACCTGAAGCATTTTTCTGGAAAGACGTTGAAACGCCTCACACCAAGTTTAGTGGCAGGGGAACGGTTATCCGAACAATCCTCCCCACACATCCAATGTTATAAATGTTGTGGCCAACAGCATCAGGGGGCGGATCCTATAAGAGATACTCGATATTGTCGTTTATACCCCACAATCAATCATCCGGCACCATCAATGAGCAATTGTCCACAATTTTCGACACCGTTAAGGAAAATCAATTTCCCTATTTTCTTCTATTTTCTCGGATTTCATTTCTTAACCTATAAGGCCAGCAAAGGTCGAAGCATAGCTATGGCCCGAACACAGCTAAAGTCGAACCACAGTCAAGCTCTAATCACCAAAAGCTCCATCCAAATTTTGGAACCTTCGACCACTGCCACAAAGAAGGCCCAACCACAGCAAAGCTCAAGCCAATCAAAGAGCATGATTTTTCATTGGATACAGGTCACTGTTTGAGCTTTGCCAGCCCATGTGTATTGTGAAGGGGCCTTAACAGTTAAAATGAATGCATTCAGGCTGTGAAATTCACTCTCATGTCGTCTCACATCATGTGCTTTACTAGTATAGTAAGACAACGCCCCCTGATCACTGGGTGGGGACTGACGTCACCAGCAGTCCTTTACTCCCGATTGCTCACCCCAGAGCAGTAGAGCAAGTTAATTTTGTAATTGAATTTTATGAATTCTCAAAAATCACAACCCAACAACAATTAATAATGTACTGGGTCCAGCGCAAAGGTGGTTCGGACTGCTCGTGACGTATGTGAAGTACAGTAATGGCCAAAGATCTGCGGCATCTCTAGAAAGTTTAGTCACCTTGACGGGCCTCATTATGAACCCGGGTGAAAATGCCACGAGATGCGTTGCTATTGGCGATTCTAGCTAAGGGATACGATATCTGGCGGCGTTTCAGAGAAACATTGAGTCTGGTACTCCATGTAATTTGTTGTTGTCGTTAGACAACAAGCCACTACAAAGGTTTTCTACAATGAGGAAGTTCCGTGTATCAAAAATGTTGGTCATTGACACTTTTTTTTACCGTGAACTACGGCTAAATAATCCGACGGTGACGAGGAGGTCTCGAACGTTTATGCGGGTACGCGGTACACCCGTACAGAAACTTTCACTGTCGGCTATTTGTTGGGGCACAAAACTTGTTCAACCATTCGGGCCATTACTGTGACGTCATATCCGGAAGGTAGTATAACCAGTGAAGCTAAACAAAACATTTTATTTTATGCAAAAGCAGTGGATTTTTCAATTTTGTTGTTGTATTTATTACAAAAAAAAACCTATCTTGAGCATCGTGGTAAGTGTAAGTCTATTGTAGCGTGCCTGTCGAGGGCAGCGAACGGGTTGTAAAAGACTTCTGTGTCAGTAGGTTCACAGTCATGCCTTGAACAATTTTCGTCTACACTATGGATGGAGGAGTCGCTGTTCGAAGACTTTTTTTGTTCTTTGGGGGTGATTGAAAAGTGAAGATCTTATTTCTATCATGGTCAAATAACGCAGGGCCAAGGGCTTTTTCTCCGTCCGGAAAATGGCAGCAACACACATAATATTCTCTTCCCATCCTAAGCACACGCGCATGTTGATAATTTGTTAGGCCTGTTCCATTGTTTTAGAATTGTTTACTTACTTTTAATTAGAAAGGTTCTGCAGAACATTGATTTGTCAATTGGCGAATACAGCGACCGAAACAAGTTATTATTTTTAATGATTTCAATTAAGGAAGTTTGGGTATTATGGGCCTGCTGGCTATATCATTCACACAGCCCAGATGCCCTCAACCCTAGAACCAACTGCTCGCTCCAACAAGGCGAGAATAATTTACACGTGCTTCCTAAACGAGAAAATTACACAACAATCCAAGCTTTAGACAAGATTAAAGGACAAAATACCAAGCGAACCAAAGCGACCAAATCCTGGCCATTTTTCTTTCTGTGCCACTGCCCATTTCCGGAGGACTTTGACGAAGTTCACTTCGCTTCTGAGAAACGCGTCGTGGCATAAAAAGACAAACAGACCGACCGTCTGGCGGTCATTTCAAAACTGAAATAAAAGATGAAATATATTTGTTTTTTGTTTCATATTATACTCATTCTTATAGCTCTGGACGTTCACCATTCATTTCTTCAGAAAGAAATCGAAATGGCAATGGTACCGGGAGGGGAGGAGACTTTTTTAATCCCCCAGAAAAGGGCATTAACAGATCTTCTCCAGAGATAAAAAAGTAGATATTAAGTAGTGTCGCCTGTTTGTTTGAAACAACATTCCAACTCTCGTGATGAATGCTGGACTCTTCCAAGTATTTATTCAGTTTTTTCCACTATTCTTCATGTTGCGTTTAACAAAACTTGTACTACGAGGGGAGGAGGGGTTGTGGTACGGATATACAACCTCCTCAGTGAACACAAAAAAAAAAAAATTAATGTCGGAATTAATAGCCCTCGTGAGGAGGGGAGAAATGTTTAGCGACGAGACGAGTTTTTTCTTGTATTATTATTTTAAGAAAACGAGAAAATGGAACCAGCATCTCGCTTTTATATCAAGCCAGGCCTGATCCGAGTGGATTCTGCAGTTCTTTTAAGTTTCTCTTGAACAAGCGAAAAACTGGCCCAGCAGACTCCCGCCAAGTTCTCACGATCGAGCCATTGGCCCAAAGGTTGCAGTCATCGCGGCGGGCGGAACTTCTTGAATATATCTCACCCCCACCGCTCATCATCAATTCTATTTTTCAATTGTTATCTCGGCGTAATTGAACCGAGATATCATTGTAAAAACATTCCCGCTCTTATTAGTGGCATAATTTTGGAATTTTTCTCTTCCCTGAATTCGCGCAAGAAACAAAAAAGATGTAAAGAGATGTAAATTTCCTGAAAAAGTTCGTTGATCCTTCGCCTTATTCTGTCTTGGAGCTCAGGTGGTATTGTTAAAGGAAAATCGTTTGATTACAGCTGTACAAACGAGCAATCAATAGCGTGGGAAGGCGATAAATTACTGGATTATTTATTCATTGCATTGATTCTTTAAAAATCGGGTATCAATAAGAAATTCCAGTCCCAAGAGGCTTGGAGACGCTTTCGAGCTGGATCTCTTCGGCAAGTGTCTCGCCTTATAAACTAAAATATAAATACAAAGGAAACAAAAAAATATCAAGATTTCACACACTTGATAAACACTATTTTGAAACCGCTCTATCCCTTATTCATTACATCGCTCCATCTTAAATAGTTGCGATAAATTACACCCCGCCGCGTCTAAGTGCCTCTCTTAACTCTTTTTAATGTGTCCTGAGACTCTCATTGGGGAGAACAGGATTTCTATACAGTTCGCATAAAGTTTACGCAAAAAATGAGAACTCTCCCGTGTCCCCATAAATCCTTGACACTCGAGTTCCACATTATTTATTTTAAAAAATAATACAATCGACCTATTTTATATAAAGTGCTTCTCGGTCTCGAGACCGAGAACGAGATTGCATTTTCCGGACAGAGACCGAGACTAAGTCTCATTTTCTCGAGACTTAGTCTCGGTCTCGGTGTGATCCAAATTAGCACGATGCATATAGGGCCGGTATAGATCTTTTTACACAACAAATGAACCCAATCTAATGCGGAAACCGGTTTGGGTCTTTAGCCCGAATTCGATTCGATTGAATTCGATTCGTTTAGTGCAGAAATAGCGTGCGTCTAATTTCTCAAGTTTGGAATACTGTGACCTACACACATAGCATCAAGCATCAAAGGGCGAATCGGAGACCTTTTAAAGGGGGGGGGGATCGAAAACCCTCTCATAGAATAACCCCCTCCCCACACGAGTTTTCAGCGATTTGACAAGACCTATACTAGCCTACTAGGGTTAATCCCATTTTTACGTCCAATCTTGGACCGGATGTAAACTTCTTCTCCTCAAAAGTAGCATTTTGACCCTACATAACCCACAAAATGTGTACAAGTAGAGCCAAGGGCGGCGGATCTGGGGCCTCTCTCAGGGGGAGCGGGGAGGTAATCGAAATCCCTTCCCCTCCCTATATACACCCCTACCAACTTCTCACCAAACCCCTCTCCTATGTTTAAAGAGATTGACCAGCTCCAGTGGGAGGGGGAAGGAATTCTGCTGAATTCACTTGCAGGGGGGGGGGGCGTTATAAAATAAATGCTCCATAGCCGACCACCAGCTGCCGGAGAGGATGGGGTAACAGGGGATCTGTCAAAATCACTCTAAACAAGGGTGGGTAGGTGGCGGGGGTGAACCGTGGGAGGAAGAAGGGTTTTGATTCCCCCCACCCACCCACCCATCAACCTTCTGTCATTAGACTGAGACTTTCGAGACGGGACCGAGACCAAGACCGAGATCATCTTGCTAATGACCGAGACCGAGATGCGTAAGTCTCGGTCTCGTGCATCACTAGCCGGAACCCTTTGCAACAGTTAAGCTGCGTATACACTTGCGAGCCGAGCGGCTCGCGAGCCGCTCGTTGGAGGCTCCGAGCGTGCTCTGAGCATGTTCAGAGCACGCTCGCTGAAATGTTGTTTCTCTCGAGCCGGGGGAAAACTGTGAGCATGGGACGAGCCGAGAGCTGCCGTATGAAGTGTATTTATTATTTCTCAGTGCAGGCGCGTACCCAGAAAAAAATTTCGGAGGGGGGAGGGATCTGGTTTACCCTCCACCCCCCCCCCCATCATGCGGTACGAAGCGATTTTACCCCACACTTACAGTGGGTGAGTTGGTGCTGATATCAGTAACTGAGGTGTAAGGTCCTCATTTCTGATTAAATTCCTTCCTTTTACAATATACGTCTATGGTTCCTCCAATAATGGCAACTCCTTTCCTTCGCCGTATACATGCACAATGACCGAGTTCCTTTATTCGTTTTTTGTTCTCCCCTTGGGTAACAGTTTTTATCGTGATTGAGCCTTCCCTCACATTTATCATGTGTTAGTTTTGTAACCTGATTAAGCGTTGGGTGGAGTGCTGAATAAAGGCCAGGTCACACCTATCATGCACGCTTCCGATCCGACACCGATCATGCATATCGGATCGGAGACTGTGGAAACCCTCGTAACGGTTAGACTATATTTGGGTTGGAAAGGCAATTTGAGAGGGCTGAGAAGCGTAATAGCCGTGAATTATTCGGTATTAACGCCTATTACGGTCCCCACACCTATCAAAAAATGCATGATCGGTGTCGGATCGGAAGCGTGCATGATAGGTGTGACCTGGCCTTAACTCGGCCACTCGGCCAATGTATCGTACAAAATGGCACACAAGGTACTTTGAAGTAGGTAACTATTTGAAGAATAAACTGCTTAATTATGATTGTATTGCACGGGAATGTATGATCGAAATTCGAAACACAGCTGAGAATAATTTTAAATAATTCTGTACAAAAGGCAGATTATATAAAAATTGAAAAAAAATCACATTAAAAAATAAAACAGTTTGAAAAAATAGAAGGCAAAAAACCAAAAGTATAAAAAAAATAGGCGTCGGGGTTTCTTGGCCATCTCGTTCAGTACTTCATCCTCGTTGATCTCCTCTTGCTTGTGAATGTACAAAAGTGCAAGACCGTTAAGCCTTTCAGCCCCCATGGTGTTTCTAAGATACGATTTTAGGTATCTTAATGTAGAGAAAGACCGTTCGGGGGTGGCCGTTGTCACTGGTATGGTGCAAAACAGCTTTAAAAATCTATGTACATTGGGATATACCACTGCGCTGCACATATTTAATGACGAAATAAAATCTGCTGGTAGTAAATCCTTTTCCTTGTCTGTGAATTGCCTCCTCCACATCTTTAATTCGCTGAGAAGAACGCCAGCAGGTGCGTCGATGTTATCGGGCCACTGTTCCTCCAAAGCATTCACGCAAGATCGAAGGTCTTCATCCACAGAATGCACGATGTTTTTGGGCACCAGAACCTCGATGTTCTCCAGAATTCCTCTATGCTTTAAAAACCTATTATGGAGCTCGGACGACAAGTGATCTAAAAATGGGAGAAATATCGCAAGCTTGAAGTATTCCTCGGGACATGTTGCATCAAAGTTAGGGCGATGCACTTGGCGACCAGCTATTCGAGGCATTGAAAGCTCGACGGGAATTTCGGATGCGATCTTGCTAGCCTCTTGAAAAAGAGTGCTAAAGCCTGATCTGAGCTGTTGAACCTCCTGTGTCAGATCTTCACATAGCTCGACACACTTTTTCAAGTCCATCGATTTCGACTGCAGTAAGGACGCGAGGCCACGGGAAAGTCTGAAAATATGGCTAACGACAACCATGGAAACTATGAATTCTGGCCTTTTGATTCCTGCAGAGTACGCAAATGCTTGGCTGGAGGTGTCTGAATCAGGAAACTCCTGAATGGTGGTCAAAGCATTGATTATTTGGGGGAAAACATCCACAAAAAATGCAACCGAATGGAGCCTTTCTACCCAACGAGTTTCGCAGAATTTTTTTAGCCTAGTCTTCTTCACGGTAGAATCGACCGAATGAATTTCATCTTTCAAAATCTTCTCGCGTTTCGGTGACGCTCGGAAAAAGGCGATGACTTTGTTCATAGTACCTAAACAATTTTTAATTGCAGGCACATTGCAAGAGTGACTCAACGCCAAATCTAATGAGTGTGCGGAACAATGTACATAAATGGCGTGATTGTAAGTTTCCTGAAATTTCGCAGCGCATCCATTGAACACTTCACTCATATTGGCAGCACCATCAAATCCAAGACCTCGAACACGACTCAAATCCAGCCCCAAATTCCGAATCGAGTCTTTCAAAACATTGGCCAAGGCGAAACCACGGAGATCTTCGACTGGGACAAACTGTAGAAAGTCCTCGCGAATCAAATACTGCCCTTCTCCCTTGACCACATACCGAGCGCAAAGCGAAAACTGCTCGGTACCGGATATATCGGCTGTTTCATCGGCCAAGATGCTGAAGTAGTGGGACTGATTAATTTTTTCTGAATCAGGTTACCCGCGACGTTTATCACTTCATTTTGAATATTAGGGCTCAAATAGGTCGCATTAGCAGCGGGAGCACTAAGATGACTTTTGAGGTCAGAATCTCCAGAGTCTATCCGAAATCTCAATAGTGCCCGAAATTTACCATCACGGGAAAAGCGTTGGAAAGAAAAGGGCCCACAATCCTCGTGCCCTCTCAATGACAGACCCTCTCTGCCACAAAATAAAACAGTACTTATTATCGGACGAAGTCTCCTCCTGTTTTCTTCACGCCTATTATTTGCTTGGTCATTAAGCTGAAGTTCGATGTCATCCATCTTCTGCTCAAAAACGGATAAGAAGTTTTGAGCGAGAAGGGAAGCATTTACATGGTAGCCCCTTTCAGCATGTTTTCTGAATTCTTCCTTTGCATCCTTCCATTTGGCAAAAGGTTTTTCCACCAAGGATCCAAGCTTAACGTGCACACCTTTCCCTGCTTCCCGGCCAGAAGCAAAAACTACACAAATCTTGCAGTAGGCCCCGCCATTTTTTTCTGAGTAGGCGAGCCATGGGAACTCACAAAACAATTTATACTGAAATCTTAAGTTTCTTTCTCCGCACGGGAATTTATAATTTTCGGGAGGCTTCCATGTGTTTACAATAAAGTTGTACTTATCTTCTCTTGAGGAGCCTCGAAGAAAGAAGCCACCAATGTCGAACTTATTTGGAGACTCGTCTTGTTCTGGTGGGAGGACTTCAGGCCTCACCTCGCCTTCAGACTTACCAAGAGTCTGCAGAACTGGCGAGGACTTCAATTCTGTGGAATTCACAGTTGAGACGTCGTCATTCCGCAGAGAGGTAGAATTACACGGTGACATTAACTTATTCTCACAATTTTCACACACAAACGATTCATTGTTTGAATGTTCTTTCCTTGACTCCTCACCCAAACGAACTTTTTTTGCGTCCCTCGAACAAAAATCGAGCATATTTTTTTGCTTTTTATGAGACATCGCTAAACTTGAATTTGACAAAGGGCACGATCAGTAATTGAAAAGAAATAGAAAGAAAACACAAAACTAATATGACAGTTCTAACACCTGCGCGACACAACGTTTTCAGAAGACAGGTAGAATACCGTACGAAAGCAAACCAGTAACTGCTACACAGGCAATCAAATGATAAGATGATGATAAGATAGCTGGTGAGCCTAAAGCGAACAACTCCGATGCTAACTCTTTTCATTCAAATAGCCTAGTGAGTCATGACGTCACGAGTTCACGCTTCGTCACAAGTTTCTTCCCCTCATTGGATTCCAAGCTTTCATTCCACGTGCAAGATCACTTTGCTGAGAAGATTTCTCGCATCGAAATTCCTAGTTTTTGATGAAAAGTAGACCTGTGATTTCGGGGGGGATCTATCCCCCTGATCCCCCCCCCCCCCTGGATACGCGCCTGTCTCAGTGGTATAGTTCTGACAGAGTCGCTGGTGCATTATGGCCTCGAAGGATACTACATCGCTCTTTGTTATGATCGGTGCGGCGTATAGTGGCTAGTGTGCAAAGCCCCAAAAAAAGGAAATCGCGTGGTCAGTGGATTTGTATCGAAAAAGAAAAAAATGGGTTTCGGGTCCCATAAATTGGGATGGTTTTTGTAGGCCTCAATTAGAGAAATTTGCCTCTCCTCTGACCATTCCATTAGGACGACGACAACGACAATGGTGAAAACAGAGAAAAACAAAAAACCACGTAACTGAAAAAGGGAGATGACAAAGTTCCCCTCAAAGAAATGCCCCCTCTTCACGCTTTTGTCTCGAGCGCGCTCTGAGCCTACTAAAAGCCCGTCCCAACTTGACGAACCAATTCCTTTGATGTTGAGTGAAAAACCGACAGGAGATGGAGCCTAGTACGAGCGGCTCGCGAGCCGCTCAAAACGTGCTCGTCGTAACAAAAACACGCTTCGAGCCTGTTTAGAGCGGCTCGCGAGCCGCTCGGCTCAGGATCGGCTCGCAAGTGTATACGCAGCTTAAAAGGAAATCTAAAACTATTGATGGGGCCGGAGGGAGCGACTGAGGGCTCCTGCACCACCACAGAACGACCAATATCCAAGATCTAACCAGAGTACCAGATGATGCGGGGGGGGGGGTGTAAGAACACTGCAACACGGGGGGGGGGGGTGTAGAATGACGGCACCATCTGTTGATTTAACTAAAAATGTTTAATGTTCACTGATTACAAAAATACATAAAAAAAAAAACAATAAAAGCCGCTCTGCTCTTAACAAAACTTCTAATACGAACCACACCACTAAAAATACCAAACACAAAGAGCTCTGACCACAGTAAAGCTCCAACCACAGCAAAGTTCCAGCTATCGCACAGTAGAGCTTCAACCACTGTTAAGCGTTCTTTTTAATTGTATCCCCCTGTTCTTCCCTTTCTTCATTTCTGAAAATACAGGTCCCCAAGGAAGACTGGCCCGGGGGTACCAGACCCAGTGTCTCCTCCCTCACTATAGGCCTGTTTCAGCCACAGCTCAATACCAAGAAAACAGCTCTGCACGATCCACTACGGAATGCTATTCAAACAACAAAAAGCTGAAAGTGAGATTAAGCCATTTTCTTCCGCCATTGCTCAATCATCGCTTTTTCCCGATTTTCCTGATTTTCTCATTTTTTTTTTTTTTTTTTTTTTTTACGCATTATTTTATTAACTCTAGCTTAGAACGTGCTCCTCTCAATTGGTTCCTCGTTGAATATTCAAAAGAATTATGGAAAACCTCGACGAATTTCTAGGACTATTCATGCGTTTCACGGTTGTCTCGTTGAAAAATTGAAGCGTCCCAACTCCCTGATCTTATTTTTTTTTATTAGGTATAAGGGGGAGCTTTCACGGATTTCGGAATTTTCTAAGCACCCCCCTCACCCACCCACTGGCACCCACCATTCCTAAGAATATTGTGATCTGCATTGTCACGCACGGTGTGATACATGTGTATACACACACCACACGCGCATTCTTGCGCTAATTTTCATTGCCTGTCAGCAAAAAAAAAAAAAAAAAAACGTGCATCTCGTTCAGACAGCCGTGTTACACTCACTTTCCCGCGAGTCATCATCCTATAGGTGCACCCCGGGAAGTCTCGCGATTTCATGTTTCTCATCGCACCTCCCCCCCCCCCCCTCTATCGCATATACATACAATCTGGGATGTTGGGAGGTCGCGGGCGCAATCGCTTTCTAAAAAGGGTCAAAGCTTCGGTATGGGTTCTTTAAAATTTACGGCGTAATTAATTAGTGTGATGTCTTCTTTAAGGTTACAATAAAGAGATGAACGGAGAAATTTATGTCTTGCGGCTGATAAGTGGGTGCTGGGCGAGGGGGAGGGAGTACTTCGCATCGATGGCATGCGTTGAATACGATTTACCTTATAACTTTAACTGCATGGTGAGACTGAGGCTCGCCGATGAATAATTTATGGGAGGATAAACGTGAGAAAGAAAATAAATATTTGGTCGATTAGGTTTAGCTTAAAGATAAAGAACGAAAAAACTCCTCGATTTCATTTTTTCTCCCTTTAGAGCCCCTTCTTTAAAAACTTCAGTGATTTTACGACCGGATGATCGCAAGTAAATTATGAGGCCCCCAAGTTGTATTTGGAATAGCTAGAATTCCCTAAAAAGTCATTACAATTGCGAGATTTCCAGGCGAAAATGTTTTCGAAAAGAAATTTTTCTTTTTTTCAAGCGCCCCATACACGTAGTACAATAAATATAGCGCAATATAGGGATGTATGGGTAGCATTGATGGGTTGCACAATACATGTATTTTGCAAACCATTTTCTATTTGAAAACATCAGAATAATCAATTGAAACCCAAAATATTGCGCAATATATTGAACGTGTATGGTAAACGTCAAAATATTGCACAAATTTATAGCGAAATAATTATTTTGCGCGTATGGACCCCTTTAAAATTAAGCCGGGACATCAATAAAATGGTCAAGGAAGAGAGAGAAAAAAAATCTCAAGCACGCTACGTAGTCCTTGGAAGCTCTCCTCGTCTCTTTTAAAGGATATTGAGACGTCTCTCTTCAAAAGAAGACAAGACAGGAGTGGAGAAGAAGAAAAAAAAAGTTAAGC
The DNA here is from genome assembly GCA_038030265.1 of Corythucha ciliata. NCBI lineage: Eukaryota > Metazoa > Arthropoda > Insecta > Hemiptera > Tingidae > Corythucha > Corythucha ciliata. The sequence continues at coordinate 11,404,786 of CM075939.1, forward strand.
GAGTCGTGACTGAAAGAAAATGAATCTTCTGAGCATACAACGGAAACGCTACGTAGTACTCTATTTTTCATTTCCATCGCCCAACGACGAGTAAACACGACTTAAGACGAAAGGGATTTTTATACACGTGAAGAGCACGGCGCCGAAAGTCAAAATTAAAGAAAGTGGGAGGACGTTGTGGAGCCCATCCAATTAACAACCATATCGCTGAAGCCGGAACTTAAATTTTTCAGGGGGGGTTGTGTGCAGAGCATGAATATTTATTTAGAGACATGCCTAAGGGGGAAATCGCGTGCTACAAGGTTTTTTTTTGGTAGTCGCAAAAAACTGCTACAACTCAGGTCGTTGTTGAGGCCCTTTTTAAAATTCGTTCACCCTCCCCCCCCCTCACCATAACTAACATAAACCCACATGCGGGAGTACTATCAAAATCCTATTCATCTATCATACACACACAAGAGATCCTGACGAGCGGAACAAAATATTATTTCCCCTCATCCTTCAACATCGGTAGAACTCAACACCGTTCTGGGCTCATTTCCACTAGCAAATACGGTTCTTGACTCAGCCTCGGAATTAATGTCGTAAAAAGGATGAGACGAATCGCTCAGCTTTCGAGAAGCTTCACGTTTCGCTTATAAATCACTTTTTGACGCCTCTACGACACCAACTTTTTGCTTCTAGGCGATGTGGTAGATTCGAAGAAAAATTATTAAAGTTTGTAGCATCGATGATGAACGCGGAGTCGAAGTAAAGGGGGCGGGGTTATTGATTGTTTCTAAATAGGTAAGAGGGGAAAAAGGTCGAAGCGATGAAATCAATTTTCTGAAGCACTTCGCGGTTAGTGATGAGAAGGCTAGAGAGAGATAGAAAGGAAAGGCCGTGAAGGATCTCTGGGGGGGATAGGGTCTTAATGATGAGAAGAAGCTTCGACTGAAATTGCAGCGAATTTCAAAATAATAATCATGAAGTGGGCGGGGGTACTGTTAGAATGACAAGTGCTCTATAAAAATTAATTTATACGACCAGCTCACCCAAGAATTATCATGAATGACATCAGGTAATGAATCTCCCAGTGGAAATATCCCTGACAGGCTAAGAATGAGAGCTTTTAATGTGGAAAAAAAGATGGCTTCACTCTCAACCGAAAACCAGGCATCATTGAGTTTAGTTAATTCTACATTACGGGCCGTGATCCCCCCCGCACGCCCGCCCGCCTTTTTCACGAAAGCTTTGCAGTATGAGCTGTAGGATGATCCCTATACATATTTATGCATGTATGTCCGGATTGCCTCAAGTAGGGAGTTGTAATCCCAATTTATAAAAAAGGTGAAAGAGCTTCTCCCGGAATCTACTGACCAATATCAATTTTGCCAATTTTTTTTCTAAAGTCATTGAAATGGTCATGGCTAAGCAGATCTCTGCATTCATGGAATCAACTGGTGTGTTTCATGCCTCGCAGTTGGGTTTTCGTCAGGGACGCTCAACGGGCGATGCTGTGATGGGCTTCGTAAACGAGGTTCTCAGGGGATTCGAGAATCGCCGGTATACGTGGCGTCTGTATCCGTGGATCTCTCAAGGGCCTTAGATCGTGTGGACCACCACATCATTGGTGGAGAAAATCCGACGGTTTGGTTTCTCGGAAAAGGCATGTGGCATGATATCGTCTTATCTCAGTTTGGTTTTCGTCAGGGACGCTCAACGGGCGATGCCCAGATACCAAACGGTGAGAGTTTGCGAATCGTTTTTCGAAATGGCGGCCGGTTCTAACTGGGGTGCCTCAAGGATCGATCCTGGGACCTATCTTTTTCTCGTGGCTATGAACGACTTGCCGGCAGCACTTGAATCCAAAGGTTTTTCCTCCTTTGTCTACGCCGACGACACTACGGTGCTGTGGGCAGACAGAGAGAGTGAAATTAAGGTTTGCGTAAATGCCTGATGTGAGGCTAATAACATGCTGGTGAATGAGGACATGTTGGCTGGTGGGGAACTTGCACATTTTTCCAGCACTGGTGTTTCTAGAAGAGGGCTCTTCAACAAGACAATTTGATCACATTAGAAATTGAAATCAATCAAAGATTTTTTTTACAGCGAATTTTTAAAAATTTGAGTGGGGGTTTGATTACGTCAAAGGGCAGTTAATGAAATGGATGGTGTGGGAAAGACGCTTTTCTGAGGGTCAAGTTTTCTTGTTATTTGTAAGCAAAACATTTTAGAGTTCCCTGAAATGCTTCACAACTGCACATTGACGTCATTTCCCCTCGCACCCCCCCCCCCTCTGAAGAAACCTACGTCATGGCTAAAAAAAAAAAAATACTGGAATATCGATTATCTCGAAAACGGTCAGAAATTGGACCTATGTTTTTGGGAACTTTTTTGGTCAATTTTGGACCTAGAAAAAACCCCCTGCATTATTGCCGTCGACTTACCAAACACCCTGTTTGAAAAAGGTCATATTACCGGATTTCCCGCGCAATAAACTAACATTTGACAATTTCGCGGATCTGATTATTTTTAAATAAACAATTTCGCGGGGCTGGCCTATTCAAACGCAGGTTTCAGGTTCAAAAAACAATATGGTGGACTTAGCTCTTTCAAAACCATCAAAAGTGCCAGAGTGGATCTGACTCTTTCGGAAACCAATTTTACGGATTTGGCCCCTTCAAAGCCCATATTTCTCGAGGTTAGCTTTTTTGAGACCCGTATATTCTGCTGCTATTAAAGCTACTACGTGCTTGCTAGAGTCCCAGTGCGAAATAGTGCTCGTTACAGTCAACGTTTCATCGAAATTGGCTTAATTACGACAGAGCAAAAAAACAGAAAAGTTAGTTTGTGACTTTTGCTCCAAAGTTGCTTCCCAAAGATAATTTTTTCGGGGTTGGAAAGGGGGGAGGGCATTCGATGTGCCATAAAAAGAGCCGAAACCTTAAAAAGAACAAACGACAGAAGTATAGAGGTTGTGGGAATTTTTTTTTCTCCTTCTTCTCCGTCTTCTCCAGTACCTATCTCCCAACACTGTTTTAAATTACCGTTAATATTGGCTTGAAACATGACGAAGTATTATTGATTGAAAAGTATAGATAGAGAAGATTTTAAGTGAGCACCCCCCCCCCCCCGCGGGGGGTCACCATCCGCGATTTTCCTCACGAGTCTTCTTTCTCCCTTAAAAAGCAAATGATCCCACGGGCGGGTTTTTGTATACACTAGAAGGTCACGGTAGTTTAATTCGTGTCACTGGACCAGTGAACTTTTGTACAAAATGTTCCTGCGGTCGGGTTGATGAAAAGGTGAAGGAGTGGGGTTTCGCTTCTTCGCTTTATAAGTTGGAGGACCAGCGGAAGCGGGAAGAATGAAGAAAATCAAACGGAAGAAGAATGAGAAGAGAAATGTCTTGAATCTTTCTCTCTACTTCATGTCGATAAGTGCCTAATGCATGATGCATTAGTCTTGAGCTATTCATATTGAAGATTCTTCCCTGAGAACGCAATTGAAGCTCTTTTTACCCATCAGAGCGTGCAGTAGCCTTTTCTTTTGAGAACTGCGTGTTTAGCGGCTCATGTAGTAATTACGCGTTTAACTATATCTACACCTAGTAAAGAAAACTGCAAATAAATTGTTAAGTTTGCAGACCTCCGGTGGTGCAGGATTAATACTCATGTGGATGCAACTTCGTGAGTGGTTGGAAGTAAAAACTCATTTATACGTAAGTATACCCCAATTACATCATTAGAAGAAACCTTTTTTCCAGTAGCCCTCCACTCCCATCTGCCGTATTCTTTTAGTATGTTTCAGAATGCGTGCCAATCTGGCCTCCCCTTATTATTGCTCCGGCATTACCAAAAATTTTCACCCACAAATACTCTTCTTACGAGACCATGAAGTCTAATAATAGGTGGAGCCGTCTTTCGACCCTCTCGTCCACCGTTCCCTCATCACGAGGGCCAAATGAACCATCGGGACCGTGCCCGAATTTGTCTCCTGCCATTACTTAGACATCCAAAGGATACCAACATGACGAATGGACAACCCATAATTTAGGTGTAGTCTCGTAGGCGAATGGCCCGGAAGTTTACAGGACGCCATAACATGCCCATAATACGAACGATGTCTCGCCGCGTCCCCTGTTCACCCCCTTATCCCACGTTAGACTAAAACTGTTGGAGTGGAGCAAATTTCTTCTCAGCGTGCTCGTTTTCGCCATTATTGAGCAAGTCGTAACGACTCAAACTAGTCCCTAGCCGCAATTGTCATAATATGTCGTCTTGTACAGGTAAAGCAGTCTCAATAAGAAGTCAGGATTTCATTAATTGCAGTTCACGAAGCAGGCTACAACTAAAAACACACCATTTATCAATTGGAGAAAAAAACCCCGCTTGATGATTTTCTCACGTAGAGAAATCAACTTGATTCCTCCCGGGAGATAAGTTCTACAAACGCAAAAAGACGCCGAAAACATTAGTTAACTGTTTGTCAAGTTCATATTTGACGCGTCTTCATTAAACTTCAACTTTCTCGCAGCGATGTTTTCGATACTTTATTTTAAAAACGTGTCAGAGTGTAACAGTGTTACGACTAATGAACAGGATTAACAGTTACAAAATATCAAAGTGATGCCGCTTCTGCGGTAAACAAATTATGCGGCTAATTAATTTATTCGTGGAGGAAAAAAAAAGAGATGAGGGGAAAGCATTTTAAGGTGGATTGAAGGCAGTTTTAATACACACAAAACTTGTCATCATCAAAAAAGTAAAACAGCAAAATAATCTCGGTAAAGATCTTGATAGCTGCCGCTTTGGGGAACCTTAATCATCTGCAAAAGTCTCGTTAATCAAATCTTATCGAGTCATTCTATCTATTTAAAGAGGGGAAAAAAGAGAGTGATAGTGAAAAAAAAAAAGAGGATTCCTTCCGCTTGGGAGTCACCCCCCTTCCATCAAGGTAGTGGCTAAACGAACATTTTTTTTTAGTTTTTAAAAGATGAATGTTGTTTACACAGTGAGGACTCTAGAAAATTAAAAAAGTTCAATGAATTGGAGAAAAAACGTTTAGGAAGGTCTTTAATTTATTGAAACGATGGGGATCTCTCAAATTGGTCCTCTCCATCGCTGTATTTTTCAAAACTGGGTGAACACGGGGAGATTAATTAATTTACTCTTTCGACATAATTAATTTTTTACAAGGTTGGATCATTTATAGCATCCCAAAAGAAGCGGTACCTAACATAATGGGGGGGGGAGGGTCCATAGTCGAATCATCAGTCACACTTCTTCCCTTAATTCTCCAAAGAAAATACTAAAACAAAATGGTGGAAAATACACCAAAACTAGTTGTCAGTTACCACTTTACCACACACAACCCAAACTAATTAGATTCCGTCCCGCACGCGTTGACAAGTCATGCAGGCTGTAGTATCTGAGTAAATGTGTCCCCCCCCCCCGTCTAAACGAATTACCCCGGAAGATACGTTGATTGGTGTTGGTGAGGAATGTGTGACAGACGTAGGTAGGGAGGGAGGGCGTCATACCCCTCCACTTCTGCACCACGAGATACAGCATAGCGCTTCCGTTGCTCCAGATTTTCTGCTTCACGGTCGTATAAGCGAAAAATTAAAACGCATACACGAGCAGTTTATTACTTTTTATTTCGCTAATTATAACGGTTTCGAAACAGAATAATTGGAAGTTTTTCATATCTTATATACTTATTAAAATCAATCTAAAGTATTAAAGTTAGCACGCTACGACGCGTTTCAAAGAAAAAAAAAGCAACAAAAAACAAAAAAAAACAACAACAACAGTAAAAAGTTGACTATTTTAATTAGCTTACAAACCGCACAGATCTGTTTTGATAGCCATTCGGGTTAATGTTCATTTTTTATCGTTTAAAAATTCGCTGAAAACGCTTCCACTCATGGCACTTTGTGTGTAAAGAGTCCTTGTTTTGTGGTTTCCGAACTAAAATTTCGAAATAGAAACGTGTTAACCGATTCCAATTTCATAGGAAGGAAAGGTTTAGGGTTTCATGGAATACACGATCTACTTTTTCCGTGGTATCAAATAACTTAGCGTCACATCACGGGGTCCTCTTAATGTGTAAGTCCTGGTGAATTTTTAGAAGAAAAAAAAAAAAAAAATGAAAACTAAAGGAAAACTTAATTCGTCCACAAGGAATGCTCATGTTGGAGAGAACCGGAGGACTTTTTTCATTTTGTATTCCACCTGTTGCCTTTTTAACGCTATGGGACTCACGTAAATGAGAAGAAAGAAGAAGAGAAACGGGAGAATCGTCAGGACTCACGTATTGTCCTTCTTGAACGACGACGCGGAGAATGTGTTTTCTTTCTAACGGGACACGCGAAGAAGCCAGTCTGAAGAGAAAGAGGTGCCGGGGTTGGGAACAGGAGTGGTTTGCACCACCACGCCGGCACCTGTATCAAGAGAGTTGCTCTTCGTGCAGTGTGAGAGTAGTGTTGAGAGAGGAGTGTTGCAGGTTGAAGGAAGGTGTCGCAGGTGAAAGAAACGTCGCGCCCTAATGTGTTGAAGGGGGTAGGGGGGGACGAGTTACGTATTCCTCATGTATGGGGTTATGACGTTGAGAGGAGAGGTATGGAAACCGCAGTACCGGGCTCATCATAACTACACATTTTCATTGATTCTTGTTTCCCTAGAGATCTCTTTCTTATTTCATCTCTTCACTATTTCATTCAAGCTTCTTGTGAAAGAAGATTATCAGGCGGACTGAATCAATCCCCACCTGCTGCAAATGGCTTCTTCGGTTTCATTCCATTGATAATCAACACTTGAGCGTTCGCGGTTTAGACTCAATAGGGTTCAGGATAAATGATTCCAACGTGCAGTACAACTTGAGCCGGCAGGGTGCAGGAGGTGCTAAACCACTGAGGGAGGAGGACACTGAAGAGAAACCCGGCTTCAATGAAAGCCTGGAATATCCATGCCAGACGTCTGAACCGTCTCTAGACCCCTTCCCTAGGCCCTCTCGTATATGGCGATTTTATTGACCCGACGGAACACGCCAATGCCGCCAGAGGAAGCTGATAACCGCGGCACAGAGGAGAAGTCACAATCGCGTCATCTCGAGGTATGCTGGCCACCATTTCTCATATTGGCGGGTGTGGGGGGGGGGGGCTTGGGTGTCGATCTGGTGATGACCCGTAGTACCCTGGCCACAACATCGATAACAAAGGCCAGGAGTCATGGGACGTTGGGTGCTGCAAAGTACTAAAGGGCACACGTTCCTTCGAATCACAGGAGTACTTGAAGAACTTTTTTACAGAGTTGGAAGGCACCAAGGGGCACCGCGACGAGGCCCTTCGGCGTGGTTTCATAAAAACGTATACGTTGTATGCCTTTATACAGTATTACTACAAGTACTACTACTGATTTTGAGAGCTTGGATAAGAGGCGGAGTGAGAAAGTTTCATGGGTCAGAACTTATTCATAAATATATTTTTTAAGGTTCATTTACACTAAAATAGAGCAAAAATCGTGACCCGTTTGTAAAATAACCGAACAGTTAATAAATAAGCTATTTTTGAAGTTTTAGGTCATTTCAAACACGCCAGCTAGCATGTTTTTGTCATCAGTGCCTTCCGAAAAAAAAATCATGTAATTTGCTGTCGGCGAGGGGTTTGTTGTGTTTCTTTGCCTTATTTTCTATAATAAAGAACCTTTACTAATGGCCCGTTCACAAGCTCTATGTTTTCATTACGTGGTGTCTATGCAGCCTATCAAAATGCTTCATTTTTTGAGGGAATACCTTATTTAGAAGGGGAGTTACCTTATTTCTGCTAGAGCTCTCCAATAATAAAATATTGAAGGATAAACATGTGAGCTATTTAGAGGCATGAAAAGGGCAGAGAATACAAGAGATATTACGTTGCGAAAAATGTTCGTTTTGGCGGGATTTCAATATGCCAAGTTTTGTTAATAAATAAAAAAAAATTTCTGAAGGGTTTTAAATTTTCATTTTTTTATATTTACATGAAAGGATTGATTTATGCCTCATCGAAAAAAAATATTTTTGGAAAATGTGAAACTTCCTCATTCAATTAACACAACTCTGATGATTCCATCCACAATTTGTGGGTGAAATCATCAGAATTGTGTTAATTTATCAACGCACCCACTCTCTCTCTCCAAAAAGAAAGTAACTATATCTGGTCCTATATCTGGTTGGTCGTTTTAAAAGTGTGTGGGCCGACGATCACATGTCGGAAGCTCGCGAGGTCCTGTCTGGTGTTCCTCAAGGTTCGATTTTGGGGCCTCTCCTTTTCATCATTTTCATGAATGATTTGCCCCTTCACTTTAGTTTTTCGGGCGACTTAATGCCTATTTTATACGCTGACGACATCTCTCTAGTCATTCCGGACTCCTCGTCAATGGCGGATAGTGAGATAAGTTTAAAGGAATGGACTAAAAGCAACTCCTGTGCCTGAATAGCCGTAAGACTCAGTACCTGCATTTTTCCTTGAAACATGTTTCTGGTGACAAAGCAAGAATGCTCGGTATTGGATCTAGATAGTTCTCTCACCTGGAAGGCTCACATCAATACTGTTCTCAAAAAAGCTGTCCAGGGGAATGTTCGTCCTTCGCCGCCTTCGTTCTTCTGTCGACGCGAGTGTGCTTCGGTTGGCCTATTTCTCGTTCTTCCATTCTCACTTATCTTACGGTACAGTGCTGTGGGGTAATTCTCAGAATGCCAATAAGGTATTTGTTGCGCAGAAGAGAGCTGTGCGGTTGATTTGTGGATTGCGACCGAGGGACTCATGCCGGGATGCGTTTAGGAGCCTGAGGATTATGACTTTACCGGGTATCTATATTTATCAAAGCTTGTGCCTGGCTCACGAGAAAGGTGGGACATCGTTTTCAGGCGTGCACTCATACGGCACACGTAGCAAAGACAATTTAAAATTCCCGGTTCTTTCCGTTTGACGAAGTCGACGAACAGTTTCCTTTACTTGTCCACGAAATAGTATATTACGATCCAAGGGCGGTATGATGCTCATTACGGTCGAGGGAGACAGGAAGTGCCCGAGGTGAAGACGAGGGTAGTTGTCACCCGAGATCGTAATGAGTAATACCGCCCGAATGTTGTACGATATTTTTTATTCTACATGACACTAAAACCGAATTTTACGGCCGCGAATGAGTCCCAAAAGTGTCTCTTTTCGTGTCTAGGAGCTAAAATATTTTACGGCCGCAAATTTCACGGTTTTTGGAGTCTAGGCTCTAAAGTAATTTTCTCGGACCCTGCCGGGGGGGGGGGGGTTAATACTCTAAAACACCTAAAAATTGATTATTACGTTTATTGTTGTAGAATAAAAAATAGTATATACACCACGAAGCTAAAGTGCCTTTTCAAGCCTCGAGGAGTGGCAAGCCTCGGTTTCACCTCGGCTGGCCATCTCTCCTCTCGTCTTGAAAAGGACTATCAAGCTCAGTACCAATCGTTAAAGCTTTGTGCTATGCATCTGTTGAGTCTCTATGCAACGAAAAATTAATTCCTTCGGAAAATGAAGCATTTTGATAGGTTGCACGGACTCCACAGACGCATAGCACATGGTTTGCTCAATAAACTGAAGTGAACACACACTCTAGCCAGCGAATGGAAGGATGACGTAGTTGAAACAGAGAGAACTTAAATGGCCTCTCACATTTTTGTGTTTTAATAGCTAATGTACAATTTAAAAAGAAAATTAGGAAGAATAATTTTCAAAACAACAACAAAAAACCTAAAAGAAGACGTAGCGAGCTGATATTTTTCTTTACGCCCGGCGGGCGGAATGGACCCCATGTCGCCCGCTCAAGACTCTCCCAGCTAGAGAACCTTTAAAACACAGGTACTGCAACGCAAGGTTCTCTAATCATGGCGGACGCAAAAAATTATTATTATTATTATTGTTAATTCCTCATTCAATGTGATTTTAACTTTTATTGAACGTCCTTTCCTGTTTTAATTGTTCCAGGAGTGACGGCGCAGAAGATGGAACTGCGGGATCTCAAAAATGTCTTCGTAATTGGAATATTTTTATCTTCACTGGTAAGTCACGAAAATTTGCACTAGAGGCAGTTGCTGTTTTTTTATTGCACGGGCTAGTCGCGGACAAGCCTGGCAATTGCTCGAGGCCCTAAAAAATCACTTTTAGCGCGGTGTTAGGCTGATTTTTTTGACCTTGGCCAGAAGGCGAATGTCATTTGCTTGCCCAAAAAAATAAATTTGCAAGCGTGCTATCAAATGGGACAAGCCCCTGTTCTTTTTTTACTAACTCGCTTCTCCAAACCAAGGCTTATACATATAAAGATACGAGAGTTTGCCCGTTTTTGGTTCGAAGTTTACAACCCGGATCTCTTACAAGTGTTTGAGCCCTTTCGCGGCGATGTTATTATTATGATTGTACAACACTTCCCACCCCAACACCACATCTTGTACCTCAAACCACATCGCCCCAGCACTTCTCATCTCTCAAAAAATCGCTCTCTCCAAAGGTCCAATTCAATGCCGCCGCCAATGGAGAGAGAGATTAATCAACGGCAATAAAGAAGATCTCGAGAAGTCGATATTATATACGGGGGAGGGAGAGGGATGAATTATCTTTCTTTCTCTTCCCATTGTGTGGGTCCCTGGTGGTGGTGAAGAAGGGAATCGAACCTCAGGTTAAATTGGCGATATGAATCTATTGGGGCTGCAAGTATCTATCGCCCCTCTCCACCACCTTCTTACCAAGTGACGAAGTGGGGAAGAGGAAAAAAGGAATTGGATGTATTCCGTAAAGCAAAGAAAGAGGTAGTGGGGAGGCGGCGAGAGAAATATAATGGGCGACGCCGCCGCCTGATTTTTTGTTTAAAAATACGAATAAGTAGGTTTGTGAGAAATTTCTGCTAAAAATTAGTAAATTATTTCCTAGTTCCTAGAAAACGTCCTTATTACAGAGATAGATATCAGAAGAGGGAAGATAAATGTCCTCGTCAACGCCCATACTTTGGGCATTATACACCGCAGGTTTAGAATTCCAAATTCAAAAAGCCTAGAAGTCCTAAAAACTCTTCCCACCAAGAGGAATGCTGATATTAAGATAAATCGATGCATGATATTTTAATTTGAGCGAAGCAGCCTGAACATCCTCTCCCTTCCTTCAATAACAACCAAACTATAGCTGGCAAGTAGACATAGCTATTTCCTACCAAAATATACAAAGCAAAGGGTGCTATTTCTATGGCATCAAATACACGGGATAAGACGATTATTCTCCACTTTTACGGGGGAGAGAAACAACTGCGAGATAACAGGACAAAGCCCTCCTCGGTCTTTTCTATTATTCCATGCAAAACCTCGCTGCTTCTCCCCTCTACTCCCCGCTCAATCATCGTTCTTCGAAAAAGGAATGTTGAAAAGAAAAAAAAAATACAAATCCGGAATTATAATCTTCCGCGAAGGTCTTCTCTTTATATTCTCCTTCCCGGTGCTCTTCAAACAATTTTCGGAAAGAAGCCTACCCCTATTAAAAATGTACGAGCCTCCTTCAAGAACAATAGTACCTACGAAGAGAATGGGCGGATTGTGGTAGGTGCAGTTGTTTGATTTAACCATTGAAGGAGGAGAAGGTGAGAGGGGTGAGATAATTTGTCTTCTACTTCTATTCTTCCGCAGTCCATTTCAATCTAATTTACTTGACAAAGAAACTGCTCTTCCACGCGGATCATACAAAGCGGTTAAATTGAAGTCTTAAACCGCGAGATCCACCCACCCACACACACACACAGGCTTGCGGTTGAAAAAGAGAAAGAGAAATAGAGTGAGAGAGGAAAGACAAATTGAAGCCAATTTACGACTTTTCTCGGGGCTGGAGTTTGTGTACCACTTTTTCTCTCAATTGCTCTCCTTCTGCCCACCTTCATTCGAACCACAACGTGAACTCAATTAAAAAGGAAATGGAAATAAAAGTGAGTGTTGATTTTTGTTTAAAGCTCTCCATCTTTCCGGCTCGCCATGGAAGTAAAAAGAAAGTGAAGTTTAATTTGGCTTAAAAATGAAAAATAAAATGGCACACCTAAATGAAATAGTAAGTCGAATCGGCGTATTTTCGGCTGTAAGTTCTATAAAAGTGAGTTAGCTACGACGCCACTCGAGAAGAGAGAAAGATAGCCGAAACGTGGGCCCACGCCATCGACTCTCGTCATTCTCGAAATCAAGCTGAGAATTCGAGCTAGGTCATTCGCTCCGCAACAGTGTCGGGCCTACAACTATAAACGCCCCCCCCCCCCACGAAGGCGGAAATCTTTAAATGAGTCCTCGTAGTCTTTAAACACCAACTAAGATACCAAACAGAAAAGATACCACTTAGATACCAAACAGAAAAGACAAGATTATGGCCCAAATTCATAGTCGTCCCTTGAGGAACTTCAAATCAGACATTCTAATTTGTGAATCGTCTGTTTTGAATCGAGTCAAGAGAATATTTTCCTCGTGAATTTGGGCCTAAATCTCAATAATTCCTAGGAGTAATTGAACTACAATTTACCTAGATTCTGGAATATTTGAAGTCTAAAACACAGCCCCTGAAATCGATCACGAACAAGCAGCAGCCAACGATTATGAGAATGCAAAAAAAAGCTATAATCGCTGATATCCTGCTAGACGCCTGGGTGCACAGGCGCCGGGCAATCTCCAACTCGTTGGGGCTGGTGGGGTGTCGGGAGGACTGGGTGGACCGTCTTGCACCTTTGGTGTTGGGCGGGTGGTTGCCGGGGGCACTTCGCCTCCTCGATGACTTGGTGGTGGAGGCCTGGCAGGGGCGTTGGGCGGCTGACAGTACGACTGGTAGACGCTTGTTCGGCTTCTTGCCCAACGTGCGGATTCGGTTGGCGGAGGCCAGGTGGTTCATACCTGAACATGCGGCCACCTCGATCCCGGTCATGGATCGTTCAACGCTAAGTTGTGGCTATTTCGGCGGCGGGACTCTCCTTTGTGCCCTTGTGGTGACGAGGACGAGACCGCTGATCACGTGCTGCGCCGCTGCGGGTTCTATGACGACTTGCGTCATCACGAATGGGGAGTGGAGGGCCCTCCGCCGGACCCGGCGCTAGTCGGGAGCCCGAGGGAGTTTGAAAAGGTCCGGTCCTTCTCCCGCGTCTGGTTGGCGCAGAGGGGACTGGGGCCTATGATACCCATTGTAGGGTAGAGGTAAGTCGGGTCGCAGGCGTTTCGCCACTCTCCCGGTCTTGGAGAACGTCCACCTCCGCGTGGTCTCTCTCGGGCTCGGCTTGATGGCCACCAGTCGTGGCTAACGAACGGGGACCGGGGGAGCGACCCGCCTCTTGCTGTGGCAGCCGGTCTGCCGGTTTAGCTCGGCAACGGCCTAGGCACCGGTCATTCGATAGCAACACAGCAAGAGAACCTATAGTCAGACAGGTAAAATCACAGACGCCCTGTTCGCTCTTATCAATTATCAGTCTTGTAAAATCCACCTTTTGTTGATGTTTTGTGGATGTCAACAAACCACCCCAACCATTCTTATTAAACTCGTCTTTAAAGGTTCCTTACATAACCTTCTGATTAGAATCACGTCACGGCTTCCTAACTTTCAATCTTTCTCATAACATTGTTGTCCCATCACTTATTTTATTTCTCATGCCACGCGAAAAATGCCGTACATAACTCGTGAGGTGAAATGGGCGGGGCCTATTTTATCCCAGCTGTATTCTATTGGTTGGAAGGTTTCAGATTTGATTTTTTTTTTTTTTTTTTTTTTACATTTTCTCGCTCTAGAGCGAGAAAGTGGCCCATTTCTAAACGCTGGATGACGCTTGAGCGAGCGTGAAAGAAGTTATTCTAGGGTATGTGTAGAGAAAGTACTTTCCTTCACTGTTTGGAGTGATACGACGCTGTTCAAGGTGAAGTGACATTGGTAATATTTGCACGAAGATTGCACCCAAGGTGCGGTCCAGTCTCCGTTTCGACCTCAGCCCTTCAGCCACCATTTTACTCGTCCTGGTTTACTCGTCCAGGGCTACTCGGTCCTGGTCTCATCAGCCCGGCAATTGAGCCGAGTACGGAGCCGATGGACCACCCCTCGCCGGGAGCGTAGGTGCTACAGCACTACGAGGTAATACTTGTTTGGTGAAGAGAAAAATAGCGTTCGCAACTCGTGAGGAGCGTCTTCACGCGCTTCACGCAAATTAGACCATAGGCAGACCTTGGTTTTTGGTTTGTTCTTTTATCTTTGGCCATTGGTATGTGTCGACTTTGTCTCGTGTCGGCAACTAATCGTACTCACTCGGAATGAGCAATTTTCCGCTCTCGTATCGTGATATACCATCTATTCTCCCATTTTATCCGCGAATGAGCGCTTTTTCTCAAGTTTAGCAGCCTACAAGTCCTGAAAAATTGTCCAATCCCAGCGACGAGGCAAAACGTTCCAATTTCTGCGCTGACGACCCGTTAATAGAGGCGATTTGGCCGGAACAGGAAAACACGGAACTATGAAAATCCCGTTCATACATCTGGAACATATACGACCAGAAAATCACAATTTTACCACATTCAAGCTTTTCTGCCCCCCCCCCCCCTCATCTCTGAGCCCCGGACGGTCCGCCCTTTCGCTGTACTGCTCCACACTGTTCTAGGCTGAGTTCTTGCCACTTCACTGAGAGCATCAAGCGAAAGTTTGCTGGCAGACGATGGCACCCCGTGGCCCCGTACGGTTCTTATCAATCTGGCAAATGGCAAATTGAGCCGAGAATCCGGCCACCCGCTCTCTGATGCAGACGGTTGCATTCCTGCGTGTCTCTCGGGCACGACTAGGCTGGCAAACAGTCGCGGCTAACGGGTCGAGCTGAGCGATGGGACCGGCTCTGCTGGGGAATCCGGGCCAAAGATGGGGTTCAGACCAGGTAAGGGCAGGCGACGGCCTATGGCACTGGCCACATCTTAAGGAGATCACCGAAGAGAGGTTGAATTCCTGCTATTTCCAGACAGAACTTGATTCGAAGAAACTATTTGCTACATTCCCGGTTTTTTGCTACGGCCGGGGCCCTTCGCCAATAGCCACTTGCCAATTGAGAGGTGATGTATCGACTATATGCATAAAAACATCTTATTTCGCCAAATTCTGCTTCATCAAACATTGAATGAAGGACATTACCGTCAAATGTATACCGAGAAAAGAGATACGAGTGGTCCTGTAGAACCGTCGGCTCAAACATGAGAAAAACGACGATTTATGTGGAAGTGCGACCGTCTATGTCAAACAAGAAGGGAATGGCCGCTGTCTACATCGCTCTTGGAATCCAAAGTGCAAATGGTCATTTGGCTGTCTAAGAATGTTGGTCGCAAGTCGTATTATTTGTCTTTCTTTTTTTTTCGCCGTACAGTGAGATGGAAATTCCTTCATCACCGCACTTCGTTTTAATTCAATGAAATCCTTTTCCGATATAACCGGGAAAAATCATTCACGATATAATCGGGACAAATCATTCACGAGCCGAATTTTTATTAAATTTGAGCGCACCGTTGAAAAATGGCCTCCTTTGAGAAATCCTCGCAGTTATTTTGGCGGCAATGGACGAAGCTTCATCCCACGGGGGTGGAGGATGGGTTCTGGCGCCTCCCCGCTCCCCGCAGCACCCAATACTCGAGATTCATCAGGCGTAGAAGAAATTGGCCCAGAATCGGGTGCCCTTCAGGACTCGCGCCCCTATACCTACTACCATCAAGTGGATTGTGGTGTGGAATACGACATGCACAGTGGCGTGCCCATGGGGAGGGTTTTGGGGGTCACAACCCCTCCCAGAGTACTTCAGTCCAGCATAGTTGAGAAATAAAAATAAGAAATAAATAAATAAAATAAAATGAATAAGTAAAAAAAGTAAAGGAACAAAAACAAACAAACAAATAAACAAAGCCAACGAAGCAACGATAACCTGATTTTTTTTACCCAAAAATTACGTTATTTAGCAATTTAGCCCCGCTAAGTAACTATCCACGCCATCAATGCTATTCATACCACTGTACATGCATGGATTCAGGATTTGTTCAAGATAGAGGGGCTTGAGAAATTCTACTAAAAATGACTTGACAGTCATTCGCTGTCTAAAAATAGCTAAATTAGCTATTCACACCATAAAGAATCCTAGGCTGACCATAATCGCACTCCAAAATGGCAAATCCAACTATTTGTGCCATAAAAATAGTCAAAACTGACTTCCCGCGCTCTGAAAATGGCTAAACCAGCGGTTCTTACGGCCCTGAAAATGGCTAAATCGACCATTCGCGTGGTAAAAATAACCAAACTGACAATTCGGGCCTCGGCTTCAGGACTATTTGCGCACTAAGAACGGTTAAACTGACTATGTGCGCCCACGGAAAAAGCCTAAACATATGATACCTGGGGGCTTATTCTCTAACTCCGAATCAATAGCTTTTTCGAAGTCATATGTTTATTTCATTAATTTTCTTCAAACAAATGAATGAAATGGACACATGGCTGGCGAAAAAAATATTGCTTGTTGTTAGAGAATAGGGGCCCTGACCTGTGAATAGCAAAATCGACCATTCCCGTACCATGAATGACTAAACTGACCATTCGCGCCTTAAAAATAGCAACACTGACGAATTCCGCCTTGAAAAAAGCTAAACTGATTATTTGTGCGCTAAAAATAGCGAAATGGGCGATTCTCGCTCTGAAAAGTCCAAGCTGACTTCAAGAGTCATAAAAATGGATCAAACTGACAATTTGCTTACTGAAAATGCCTTAATAAATGATTCCCACTCGAAAAATGGCAAAATCAACCACACTCGCGCCAAAATTGGCCAAACTGACGGTTCTCGCGCCTTTGCGTACTATTCACGCTCTGTAAATGGCAAAACAGACCCTACGTGCCCTAAAAATGGCCAGACTGGGCATTCAAGCCCTAAAAAGGCGAACTGACAATTTGCGCCTTAAAAATTCCCTAACTGGCTATTCACGCCATAAAATTGACAAAAATGACTTAATGTGTGTGGTCTATTTAATAATAGTTAAACTGACGATTCGCGCCTTGAAAAGCATTGAATAGATTATTCCTGCCCTGATAATGGCAAAAACGAACATTCGTGCTTCAAAAGTAGACGAACTGAGCCTTCACGTCTTAAAAATGTCTAATTTGTGTGCTAAATAAATATAAAAACTGACTAGACACACCCTAAAAATGGCATTCTCGTACTCAGACGCGGATCCAGGATTTGTTCAAGGGATGGGCTGACAGTAATTCACTTCCTAAAAATAGCTAAACTGACTATAATCGCGCCCAAAAAGGCAAAACTGACTATTTGCGCCCTAAAAATTGGCATTTACCATTCTATAAAATAGCCGAAATGACTTCACGCGCCCTAAAAATAGCCAAACTGGCGATTCCCGCGCTTATAATGCCCAAAATGACTCTTAGGCGGCCTGGAAGTGCCTCAACAGATTATTCCCGTCCATATTAACCATGGAATGGTAAAAATTCTAGCCTAATTGGCTAGAATTGCTCCTTGACGAATCACGCCCTGAAAATGGCAAAATCTACCAGTCGCGCGAAAAAATGCCCTAACTGACCATTATCGCTTTGGTTTGACGTCCTATTCGCGTCCTATAAATTTCATACCCCATGAAAAGTGCCCTAAAATTGACCAAACTAGAAATCCAAGCATTGCAATTGG
This sequence comes from Corythucha ciliata, assembly GCA_038030265.1. Lineage (NCBI taxonomy): Eukaryota > Metazoa > Arthropoda > Insecta > Hemiptera > Tingidae > Corythucha > Corythucha ciliata. The sequence goes on from CM075939.1 coordinate 11,422,483, forward strand.
CAAAACTGACTCTATGCGCCCTAGAAATAGCTTAACTGACTTTATTTATCGCTCTAAAAACGGCGAAACTGATCATTTTGACTGGTAAAACTGATGATTCGAGCACGGAAAATATCACGCTGACTATTGATGCCTTAGAAATGGCCATACTAACAGTTTACGTAATCGAAATGGCCAAACTGGCTATTCATGCCCTAAAATTAGTAAAACCAACTCTATAGCGGTTCATTAATGGTTGAACTGACAATTCGCGCTTTAAAATGCCCTAAACGGATGATTCGTGTCCTGAAAATGGCAAAATCGACCATTATCACACGTCAATATTGGCCAAACTAAGCTTTCTGTGCCATGAAAATGTTTAAACTGACGATTCGTACACTAAAAATAGCAAAACTGAATATTTCAGACCTAAAAATGGCATATTTACGGTCCGAAAATTGGCCAGACTGATCATTTGTGCCATACTGAGGCTACAGATGATTCGCGTCATCAAAGTGGCTATCGGCACCCCAAAAAACTGATCCTCCGCACCTTGAAAACGGCGAAACTTCGGGCAATTCGTGCCTTTAAAATACACCCGAACTGATCATTTGTGCCTTTGTAGACGGCTTGAATGACAAATAGTGCCATGCTGCTTGACATTCGCAAGGCAGTTTTATGGTGTAGAGCCAGAATGTGTTGAATTTTTTGCGGACCCAGTGAAGCACCCGGGCATGGCTCTCTCTCTGCGGAACTCCTTAAGATGTGGCCAGTACCTAGACCTTTTTGCAGGCCTTTACCTGTGGCCTGTACCCCATCTTTGGCCCGGATACCACAACAGAGTCGGTCCCATCGCTCAGCTCAACCCGTTAGCCACGGCTGCTGGCCAGCCAGCCGCGCCCGAGAGAGACCACGCGGAGGTGGGTCTTTTGAGCTGAGGATGCTGGCTTCCGCCATGGACCGAAACCGGACAGGGAAGAGAACCCTGCCCGGGTTGACCGAGTAGGGAACCCTACTCAAGCATGGCCGGTCCCAGCCCTCTTCGCTCCAGCGAGGAGCGGGAGAAGGCCAGGAGGCGGCCAAACGCCCGCCGGTCTCGGACAAGAGCCGAGTCTTACGGTGGGCCTCCACTCCCCCATGTCGCCCGCCGCAGATCCCCGTGGAGGCTGCAGCGACGAAGCACATGGTCGGCGGTCTCCTCCTCGACACCACAAGGGCATGTTGGAGAGTCCCACCGCCGGAAGAACCACAACTTGGCGTTAAACGAGCCGTGTCCAGTCAGGATTTGCATGGCAGCGTGCTCAAGGGTGAACCACTTGGCCGCTGCCAGTCTCGTCCGAACGTCGGGCACGAACCCGAATGTACGCCTACCCGTTGAACTGTAAGTCCAACGCGCCTGCCAAGCCTCCACGACTAGGTCGTCAAGGAGGCGGAGGCCCCATGCGGCCCCCCACTCCTCGGCAAAGAGACCGAGGCGCTCTGCCCAATCTTCACGGCACCGTACCCAGTCCAAGTTTCCCTGAACCAGGCGGCGCCCGTGAACCCATGCGTCGAGCAGGAGGTCCGCAGGAGGTATCCCCGCCAGCACCTGAAGCGCGTCGGAACTGACAGTCCGGTACGCCATGGTCACCCTTACCAAGGCCTGCCGCTGCAAGCTGAGGACCTTCGCCCTCTGAGCTTTCGTGGGCCGGTGCCACCACCACGTTGCACCGTACAGCAGGGTAGATACGAATACCGCCCTAAAGTAACGAGCTCGGCAGTGGAAGTTCGTGCCCCATACGTTTCCCCCCACCGACCTAAAGAGGGCAAAGGTCCTCTCTAGCTTCCCCCGCAACCGCCTCTAGCTGCGGGGTCGCTGCCCTCCCCGGGTTAATGTCGACCCCTAGGTAGCGGCCCTGCCGTTCCCCCACAAGGCGTGATCCCCGATAGCGCACCACCAGGGGGCTACCCTGCGAGAGACGACCCCGCATTAGGACCATTTGGGTCTTCGGCACAGCGAGAGCCAGTTTGACCGCCCCGCACCATTCGTCCACGACCCGCAACAGCCGATCGATCTCCCGACCGGCCTCGTCCCGGGAGCGCGCCGCGACAACAACCGCAAGGTCGTCCACGTACGCCACTCCCTCGAAACCCTCCCCCTGCAAAAGCCACAAAAGGGCGGCAAAGAGAAGGTTCCACAAAGCAGCCGAGAGAACCGACCCCTGCGGGCAACCTCTGGTGAGAGGTTCCCGCACCTCCTCACTACCGTAGCGGAGCCGCACCTCCCTCGACTCGAAGTACGAGGCGATCACCCTAAAGATGTCGTTTGGGACGCCAGCATCTCGCAGCGCCATCAAGACACCCGGCCACGACACTGAGTCGAAGGCCCCCTGCACATCCAGCAGGACCGCCACCTTGTACTTCCCGTAGGGGGCATCGACGAGGGACTGCACCGCGTCCAGTGCCGCGTCCGTCGAGCCCCCTCTTACCCCCCCCCCCCAAACTGGCGCGGATGGAGCGCCTCCTTGATGAAGGGCTCCAACCGGCCAAGGAGGAGCCGCTCCAGGAGCTTGCTCTCGCAAGGCAGGAGGCTAATCGGCCTATAGCTACCGGGAGAGGCCGGGTCGCGGTCGGGCGACTTCAGAAGAAGTATCACCACAGCGACCCGCCATCTCACCGGGAAGTACCCCGCCACAAGACATCGATTGTAGAGCCCCAAAAAAGACTCCACCGCCGAGTCCGGGAGATGCTTAAGCATCTCAGGGCACACCCCGGTGAACCCCGGAGCCCTGCCCGACGCCAACCCACCAAGGGCGTCCCGAAGCTCCTCCTCCGTGAAGAGCCCACTGCCTGCCGTTTGTGGGACCACTGCCGCTTCCGCTCTGGACTCGCGGTCCGCGGCAGAGTCCTCCCCGGGCTCGTCCCGCGGGAAGATACGTCGGATGAAGTTCCTCAGCGTATCCTCCACAGTCCCTCCACCACGCGACGCTTCCAGAAACGGGAGGACGCTCGGAGACCTGATCTTCCCCACGGCGACTCTGTAGGGAATGCCCCAAGGGTTCGCCGAGGGACCATCCTCAACGAACGTCCTCCACGCGGCCCGCCTGGACCGCCGAAGAGCCTTTTTTAGGTCCCCCCTCGCGAGCGCATAGCGCTCGCCTGCAGCCTCGCGACCCGGGCCTCGAGTCCTTTGATAGGCCCGGCGCAGCCTACGAGCCCGCGAGGAAAGACCCGCAACCTCGGCATTCCACCCGGGCATGGCTGGGCGGTATACGCGTACGCCAATGACAATGCGTCAGGGACAAATGAATTCCTTGAATATTGCGTATCTTAACATAAAATTCCCCTCCTTATAGGTATTCATTTTTTGAAATTATTGAATCGTACTTATGTATTATAAAATTATCTATTTATACATATACTTTTGTAATTTGAACCCCCCCCCCCCCCAGAAAAAGTCCTGGGCACGCCACTGGACATGCATCCAGGGCGATGTGATGTCCGGAGGTGGTGAGGCGGGACTCGTAATGACATCAGTTCACGCTGTTTAGCGTGAAACATAAAATGTTGTCACCTTTCTAAATGAGGGAAACCAAGCAACAAAAGAAGAAGTTTTATGACAAAAAGAGAAAGGTAAAAACGACAATCTGTAAGGAAGAGGAGAACCAATAAACCGGAACAGGCCATACTTATCAAGTGCAACTCTGAAATTAGCGCCATAACAAAAGGGAAGCGTTAATAAACAGCACCGTGGGAAATTCGCCTCGGAGCGAGAAAACAAGCTTGAATTAAGTGAAAAAGGAGGTGTTGCAATGATGAAAAGAGTATTTAAAGATATTTTTATCGCTCGATTCCCGGGATGGAGTAGGGAATGACACGGTTGTTTGGAAATTACCTTCACTGAAAAGAAGATTAGGTGAGCCCGTGAGCGGGTGGGGGGTGGGGGCATTATATTGAGCTTTAGAAGTGAGCTACTTCTATAAATATTTAGGCTTGAGTGTTCTTAATTGAAAAATTCTCAATTGTCCGTAACTAAATTGAACACTGTTGTTGTGCTTTCCCTTAATACAATTATACCTAGACGTGACCTAGCACTGTAGCACAAACGGAAATCGCTGTCCTAGGTAGGTAGGAGTCGCTGGAATGAATTTTCATTGGAAAGATCCTGTTTTTTTTATTTTTTCATCAATTTCATTTTTTTTTTTTTTTTTTTTTCTGCCAAGAGATGCTGTGCTGTTGACAGCGTACTTTTTCATAATAACTGCTGTTGAGAACACTCAGTCTACCGAGGAATTCCTAGAATAAATAAATGATTCAAAGCTTAAGCCCCATCGTTTAAAATTCATAACTCTTACCATCACTCAAGAGTCGTTGAATTTATTCATCTATTTTAATATTTATTTGGCTTCCTCTAAAAAAAATCTTTCGTCTCTTGTTGTTTCAATCAATTGACGAAAATAAAATTTCAGGTTCCGTACATACCGTGGCAATAATTAACAGCTGCCCCCCCCCCCACAAATTGTGAGAGGAAGTTTACTCTCTAATGAATGGGCAAATACAATAACTGTAGAGTAGACCTCTCGCTAATGACAAGCCGATACAGGACGCACCTACCGATCACTTAAAACGCGTGTATTTTTTTTTTTTAACTGTCTTGGCACTACGAGGCGCTTTCTCATTAGCCTGCCCTCCAAAGTCTTAATAGACGCCTATTTAGAAACGAAGTGTCTTTCACCAGTTTATACGCACTTCTTGGCAGACAATACAGGTATGCAGGCTAGTTCCAAAGGCAAATAGACCAACCGATGGTAATTTTTCCAGGCACTCAAGCGCGTTTCATGATAGAGACCCCGCAGGCTTGTAGTCAGAGGAGTGAGAAGAAGGAGAAGTAGTTAACAATTAGAGTGTCAACAATTTAACACGTTAAAACTTTAAATAAGCTTTTTCTCACACGTATATAGGGGCGCCTTCTTTTAAATTTTCTTTTTCTCTTTGCTTTTTCATTTCCTTCACGTATTAGCGGTACAGGTAATAGAAAGAACAAAAAAAACTTTAAAAGGAGTCATGCTTCTCCTTTATGCAAATAAGAGAATCATTTCTCCGCGGTGTTGTAGTGGGGGGAGGGGGTGAGACAAGGAAGAAAGAAGAATCGGCATTCCGTGGAACGGGTGGGTGATCATATGCAAATGTTTTATTGCACCTATAGGCATCAAAAACTCTTTAAATCTGACTACGCGCAGTCTGACCCATATTGAAGTCCCCCACTCCGCTACGCGAAAACCTCCAAGTCTTTTTTCATTCCCACGAAAACTGGCTGCACAACAGTACACAAAAAAAAGGGGGGGGGAGACAAAACCGGATTTCCAATTAAAAAGAGATGGAAATGATAGAACGCTATGTGTGCCCGGGTGCCCCCTTCTCATTGAAATTCTTCTGGGATTTATACAATCATCCGTCCTCATATTGGAGAGCCAAGGGGTACTCTTTGAAAACGCCGAAAAAGTGGGCATTCGAATCTAAAACTAACTCATTAAGACTGTCGTCGCACTCACTACGGCACTGAGTTAATATCTCCACCAATATTGACTTGGTTTGCCCACTCAGACGCAGTGAATCAAAAAAACGTAAAAGAAGCTCACCGCGGCTGATTTAGGTATTTACAGTGCGACGAGGTTGACCCGTTTCCTATGCATTTTTTCATGGATACACAACAAAAATGCAAGGTAGTAGGCAGGCACAAAAATACCTTTGGTCGGGCTAAAAAACTCAATCTGAGATACTAAACGTGACAAATGACATTGCGTGTGACATTTCCTTTAATTGAGTCATTAAGAAATTGCCTAGGATAACGAGTAAATTTATTTTTTTAATTAAAAAGTTAAAAGACCTGGAAGCCCAGGAAACCCAGGGAGTAAAAAAAGGGAGTGGAATGGTGTGTGAGAGAGGGATGGACTAAGGCATTTTAAATATCAAAAAGATTCCTTTTTTTTTTTTTTAGCAAAAAAAAACTTCCCTTTTTCATTAATTCCTATGCTTCCAGTTGCGTGAGCTTTTTTTTTTCCTTCCTTCACAGCGTCTCAAAGCTGTTAATTTCCAGACACGCAGAAAAAAATTTGAAGAACTAAAAAGTTGAGACGCAGTCCCACAAATGAAACAGGAAATAATATAATGGCTGTGAACAAAAGGTGTGGAATTTGGAAGCTCCTCGTTTACAGATTTTTCTATTGGGTACGCTTTCACACGAACACTAATGGGTGGGGGGCAGCTGCCTTTCCAGCTCCTAGGAAGCCACTCTGCAGAGGTCTCGTATAGTGGTGGCTTTTCCGTAAAGCTTTTACGCACAAAAATCTTCGACCACGGAAAGCTCCAACTATTCTAAAGTGAGCCTCCCACTCTCGTAACCACAACCACGACATATATTTGTTCTGAAAGCATTCCCGTCGAACAGAGAATATAAAGTTTGTTCCAACCTACCCATTGAACTCGTTCGGAACCATTTTACAATTGTAGTAAGAAACAAAATCCATCGCGGTTTATAGGCAGAAGATGATTCTGTGACGGGTTGGACAAACTCCGATCCCCGACAATCTCCTTCGTTCCCTCTGGGCTCGACGGCTCCCAACTCACGTCCAAGCCATTCTACAGACCCAACTGTAGTGGAACGGAGTCCACAACAAATATATTTCAAATTAACAGATTGTTTTTGATTGTTCAGTTTTGAGAGTTTTTGGTTTTGACAAATAAATCGAAAAATATCTTACTTGTTCAATGATCTGTAAATCGTGATATTACATTTGGCGAACGAGAATGCCTCGAAGAAGACAGATCGAAGACTCAAGCGAGACAGGTTTTGAAAATTTAAAATTTCAGGTTCCGTACATACCGTGGCAATAATTAACAGCTGCCCCCCCCCCACAAATTGTGAGAGGAAGTTTACTCTCTAATGAATGGGCAAATACAATAACTGTAGAGTAGACCTCTCGCTAATGACAAGCCGATACAGGACGCACCTACCGATCACTTAAAACGCGTGTATTTTTTTTTTTTAACTGTCTTGGCACTACGAGGCGCTTTCTCATTAGCCTGCCCTCCAAAGTCTTAATAGACGCCTATTTAGAAACGAAGTGTCTTTCACCAGTTTATACGCACTTCTTGGCAGACAATACAGGTATGCAGGCTAGTTCCAAAGGCAAATAGACCAACCGATGGTAATTTTTCCAGGCACTCAAGCGCGTTTCATGATAGAGACCCCGCAGGCTTGTAGTCAGAGGAGTGAGAAGAAGGAGAAGTAGTTAACAATTAGAGTGTCAACAATTTAACACGTTAAAACTTTAAATAAGCTTTTTCTCACACGTATATGGTTTTGCAAATTTGAAATTCCAATTCGACAAGTTTGAAGAAGAGACAGAGGAATGGCGATTTTATTTTATGTTCAGAGATTCGAGATTGCGCTACTCCGACATAACGTTCCAGATGACGACAAGGTACGTGGAGTTCTTTTACTATCGGCCGTGGGGCCTAGCAATTTCAAATTGTTGGCTGAACATTTTCACCCGGAAAAAGTCGAATCAATTGGGTACAATAGGCTTAAACATCAGTTGACAGAATATTTCTCAAGTAACGTTTTAATTTTTGCGAACCGTCGAAAATTCGCCTTAAGATTTCGACACGACGGAGAGAGCATTAAACATTTCATTAAAGAACTGAGGGCTATAGCTAGTGTGTGCGAGTTTGGTAAATGCCTCGAGGAACATCTGCGTGACCAACTTGTAATAGGTGTGAATAACGACGTCTGGCAACAAGAAATTATTCGACTTTTCCCATCAAATGTAACAACATTAGCAGAGGTGGAAAAAACTGTACTACTTTTGGAACAAGTGTCCGAACAACATGACAAATTAAAAATCCTTTCTAAAGGGTCCGTCGATATTGGGATTGGAAGTACTGGAGTAAATGAGTTGAGATAAAAAAATTCACAGCCCTCAGAAAAAAGTAAAATTAAATTTCGTTTAAAGCGAGAGGTTGATTGCTTCAGGTGTGGGTTCAAGCGACACAAGGAAAACCAGATATGTCCCGCTGCTGGTAAAGAATGCATGGTTTGCAATAAAACGGGTCATTTCGCTCGGATGTGCGTCTCAGGGGGTCGGGCCACAATTGTGAATGAGGTTCGAAGTAAGAGAGGTTCGAGTGGTGTCAACTCAAGGCATGAAACGAGCAGCGAGTCGTCAGGCACTGTATGTGTAATTCATTCGGGGTCTAAAGAAATGTTCGACGTCAAGTTAAATGGAGCGCATCTTGAAATGCTGTACAATCCCGGTGCGTCCGAAACTGTTATTTCCGAAAAAGTTTGGAAAAAAATAGGATCTCCCCCCATGAAAACTTCACAGCGCACGTTAGTTGCATACACTAAAGCCCCGCGCACACTAGGAGAAAAAAGACACCGACGCGCGCGTCAGCGTCCGACTCGTGCAGTAAAAACACATAGAACTCTATGGGGCCTTTTAGACCGAGAGCTGGCGACAGTCCCATTCAACCGGAAGAACATAGTCACCGAATGTGTGCAAAATGATGGCATTTGACCCCCTATTTACGAGTCCGGAAGTCTGCCATGCTGTATCTGGGGCCTAAGGATTTTATAGCTAATTAAAGTTCTTAATTTGGGACATTAATTTAACCAGAAGAACATAGACCCGAAACTAGTCTCATTCGAAAGGTTTTATGAAGCTGATCACGAATATGATCGTCTGCCGCCGTCTGCCTGGGGCATTTGCCCTCTGTGACTCGCCAAAAACACGTAATTCGGTGAATTTTGACTAACCGGATGAACATAGTACTGAAACTGGTCTTATTCGATAGGATTTATGGAGATGATTACAAATAAAATGCTCCAGGCAGACGCCGGCAGACTATTACATTTGTAATCATCTCCTTAAAACCTATCGAATAGGACCAGTTACAGGACTATGCTCCTCAGTTATCTAAAATTTACCGAATTACGTGAGTTTGGCGAGCCACAAAGGGCAAATGCCCCAGGCAGACGGCGGCAGACGATCATATTCGTAATCAGCTCCATGAAACCTTTCGAATGAGACTGGTTTCAGGACTAACAATAATAATAATAATAATAATAATAATAATAATAATAATTTTATTGCCAGCATAAATGAATTTATAAGGCATTGTCAAAATATAATAGAGAAACAACTCATTTGGAGCGTAGAGCAAGGTAAACTCTGCGATCGAGTAAGGCTCAAGATCAAGGATAAGGTGGCGAACCTGAGTCTTGAATTTAGCCAGTGAGATGCTGTGGTCCTTGAGGTGGGAAGGGAGGGCATTATAAAGACTCACGCCCGCACGGAGCTTGGGTTCAACCTGCAGCCTCGCGACCCGGGCCTCGAGTCCTTTGATAGGCCCGGCGCAGCCTACGAGCCCGCGAGGAAAGACCCGCAACCTCGGCATTCCACCCGGGCATGGCTGGGCGGTATACGCGTACGCCAATGACAATGCGTCAGGGACAAATGAATTCCTTGAATATTGCGTATCTTAACATAAAATTCCCCTCCTTATAGGTATTCATTTTTTGAAATTATTGAATCGTACTTATGTATTATAAAATTATCTATTTATACATATACTTTTGTAATTTGAACCCCCCCCCCCCCAAGAAAAAGTCCTGGGCACGCCACTGGACATGCATCCAGGGCGATGTGATGTCCGGAGGTGGTGAGGCGGGACTCGTAATGACATCAGTTCACGCTGTTTAGCGTGAAACATAAAATGTTGTCACCTTTCTAAATGAGGGAAACCAAGCAACAAAAGAAGAAGTTTTATGACAAAAAGAGAAAGGTAAAAACGACAATCTGTAAGGAAGAGGAGAACCAATAAACCGGAACAGGCCATACTTATCAAGTGCAACTCTGAAATTAGCGCCATAACAAAAGGGAAGCGTTAATAAACAGCACCGTGGGAAATTCGCCTCGGAGCGAGAAAACAAGCTTGAATTAAGTGAAAAAGGAGGTGTTGCAATGATGAAAAGAGTATTTAAAGATATTTTTATCGCTCGATTCCCGGGATGGAGTAGGGAATGACACGGTTGTTTGGAAATTACCTTCACTGAAAAGAAGATTAGGTGAGCCCGTGAGCGGGTGGGGGGTGGGGGCATTATATTGAGCTTTAGAAGTGAGCTACTTCTATAAATATTTAGGCTTGAGTGTTCTTAATTGAAAAATTCTCAATTGTCCGTAACTAAATTGAACACTGTTGTTGTGCTTTCCCTTAATACAATTATACCTAGACGTGACCTAGCACTGTAGCACAAACGGAAATCGCTGTCCTAGGTAGGTAGGAGTCGCTGGAATGAATTTTCATTGGAAAGATCCTGTTTTTTTTTTCATCAATTTCATTTTTTTTTTTTTTTTTTTTTTCTGCCAAGAGATGTTGTGCTGTTGACAGCGTACTTTTTCATAATAACTGCTGTTGAGAACACTCAGTCTACCGAGGAATTCCTAGAATAAATAAATGATTCAAAGCTTAAGCCCCATCGTTTAAAATTCATAACTCTTACCATCACTCAAGAGTCGTTGAATTTATTCATCTATTTTAATATTTATTTGGCTTCCTCTAAAAAAAATCTTTCGTCTCTTGTTGTTTCAATCAATTGACGAAAATAAAATTCCAGGTTCCGTACATACCGTGGCAATAATTAACAGCTGCCCCCCCCCCCCCCACAAATTGTGAGAGGAAGTTTACTCTCTAATGAATGGGCAAATACAATAACTGTAGAGTAGACCTCTCGCTAATGACAAGCCGATACAGGACGCACCTACCGATCACTTAAAACGCGTGTATTTTTTTTTTTTAACTGTCTTGGCACTACGAGGCGCTTTCTCATTAGCCTGCCCTCCAAAGTCTTAATAGACGCCTATTTAGAAACGAAGTGTCTTTCACCAGTTTATACGCACTTCTTGGCAGACAATACAGGTATGCAGGCTAGTTCCAAAGGCAAATAGACCAACCGATGGTAATTTTTCCAGGCACTCAAGCGCGTTTCATGATAGAGACCCCGCAGGCTTGTAGTCAGAGGAGTGAGAAGAAGGAGAAGTAGTTAACAATTAGAGTGTCAACAATTTAACACGTTAAAACTTTAAATAAGCTTTTTCTCACACGTATATAGGGGCGCCTTCTTTTAAATTTTCTTTTTCTCTTTGCTTTTTCATTTCCTTCACGTATTAGCGGTACAGGTAATAGAAAGAACAAAAAAAACTTTAAAAGGAGTCATGCTTCTCCTTTATGCAAATAAGAGAATCATTTCTCCGCGGTGTTGTAGTGGGGGGAGGGGGTGAGACAAGGAAGAAAGAAGAATCGGCATTCCGTGGAACGGGTGGGTGATCATATGCAAATGTTTTATTGCACCTATAGGCATCAAAAACTCTTTAAATCTGACTACGCGCAGTCTGACCCATATTGAAGTCCCCCACTCCGCTACGCGAAAACCTCCAAGTCTTTTTTCATTCCCACGAAAACTGGCTGCACAACAGTACACAAAAAAAAGGGGGGGGGAGACAAAACCGGATTTCCAATTAAAAAGAGATGGAAATGATAGAACGCTATGTGTGCCCGGGTGCCCCCTTCTCATTGAAATTCTTCTGGGATTTATACAATCATCCGTCCTCATATTGGAGAGCCAAGGGGTGTTCTTTGAAAACGCCGAAAAAGTGGGCATTCGAATCTAAAACTAACTCATTAAGACTGTCGTCGCACTCACTACGGCACTGAGTTAAAATCTCCACCAATATTGACTTGGTTTGCCCACTCAGACGCAGTGAATCAAAAAAACGTAAAAGAAGCTCACGGCGGCTGATTTAGGTATTTACAGTGCGACGAGGTTGACCCGTTTCCTATGCATTTTTTCATGGATACACAACAAAAATGCAAGGTAGTAGGCAGGCACAAAAATACCTTTGGTCGGGCTAAAAAACTCAATCTGAGATACTAAACGTGACAAATGACATTGCGTGTGACATTTCCTTTAATTGAGTCATTAAGAAATTGCCTAGGATAACGAGTAAATTTATTTTTTTAATTAAAAAGTTAAAAGACCTGGAAGCCCAGGAAACCCAGGGAGTAAAAAAAGGGAGTGGAATGGTGTGTGAGAGAGGGATGGACTAAGGCATTTTAAATATCAAAAAGATTCCTTTTTTTTTTTTTTAGCAAAAAAAAACTTCCCTTTTTCATTAATTCCTATGCTTCCAGTTGCGTGAGCTTTTTTTTTTCCTTCCTTCACAGCGTCTCAAAGCTGTTAATTTCCAGACACGCAGAAAAAAATTTGAAGAACTAAAAAGTTGAGACGCAGTCCCACAAATGAAACAGGAAATAATATAATGGCTGTGAACAAAAGGTGTGGAATTTGGAAGCTCCTCGTTTACAGATTTTTCTATTGGGTACGCTTTCACACGAACACTAATGGGTGGGGGGCAGCTGCCTTTCCAGCTCCTAGGAAGCCACTCTGCAGAGGTCTCGTATAGTGGTGGCTTTTCCGTAAAGCTTTTACGCACAAAAATCTTCGACCACGGAAAGCTCCAACTATTCTAAAGTGAGCCTCCCACTCTCGTAACCACAACCACGACATATATTTGTTCTGAAAGCATTCCCGTCGAACAGAGAATATAAAGTTTGTTCCAACCTACCCATTGAACTCGTTCGGAACCATTTTACAATTGTAGTAAGAAACAAAATCCATCGCGGTTTATAGGCAGAAGATGATTCTGTGACGGGTTGGACAAACTCCGATCCCCGACAATCTCCTTCGTTCCCTCTGGGCTCGACGGCTCCCAACTCACGTCCAAGCCATTCTACAGACCCAACTGTAGTGGAACGGAGTCCACTACAAATATATTTCAAATTAACAGATTGTTTTTGATTGTTCAGTTTTGAGAGTTTTTGGTTTTGACAAATAAATCGAAAAATATCTTACTTGTTCAATGATCTGTAAATCGTGATATTACATTTGGCGAACGAGAATGCCTCGAAGAAGACAGATCGAAGACTCAAGCGAGACAGGTTTTGAAAATTTAAAATTCCAATTCGACAAGTTTGAAGAAGAGACAGAGTAATGGCGATTTTATGTTCAGAGATTCGAGATTGCGCTACTCCGACATAACGTTCAAGATGACGACAAGGTACGTGGAGTTCTTTTACTTTCGGCCGTGGGGCCTAGCAATTTCAAATTGTTGGCTGAACATTTTCACCCGGAAAAAGTCGAATCAATTGGGTACAATAGGCTTAAACATCAGTTGACAGAATATTTCTCAAGTAACGTTTTAATTTTTGCGAACCGTCGAAAATTCGCCTTAAGATTTCGACACGACGGAGAGAGCATTAAACATTTCATTAAAGAACTGAGGGCTATAGCTAGTGTGTGCGAGTTTGGTAAATGCCTCGAGGAACATCTGCGTGACCAACTTGTAATAGGTGTGAATAACGACGTCTGGCAACAAGAAATTATTCGACTTTTCCCATCAAATGTAACAACATTAGCAGAGGTGGAAAAAACTGTACTACTTTTGGAACAAGTGTCCGAACAACATGACAAATTAAAAATCCTTTCTAAAGGGTCCGTCGATATTGGGATTGGAAGTACTGGAGTAAATGAGTTGAGATAAAAAAATTCACAGCCCTCAGAAAAAAGTAAAATTAAATTTCGTTTAAAGCGAGAGGTTGATTGCTTCAGGTGTGGGTTCAAGCGACACAAGGAAAACCAGATATGTCCCGCTGCTGGTAAAGAATGCATGGTTTGCAATAAAAAGGGTCATTTCGCTCGGGTGTGCGTGTCAGGGGGTCGGGCCACAATTGTGAATGAGGTTCGAAGTAAGAGAGGTTCGAGTGGCGTCAACTCAAGGCATGAAACGAGCAGCGAGTCGTCAGGCAGTGTATGTGTAATTCATTCGGGGTCTAAAGCAATGCTCGACGTCAAGTTGAATGGAGTGCATCTTGAAATGCTGTACGATCCCGGTGCGTCCGAAACTGTTATTTCCGAAAAAGTTTGGAAAAAAATAGGATCTCCCCCCTTGAAAACTTCACAGCGCACGTTAGTTGCATACACTAACGTGCCCATAGAAACTGTTGGAGTTGCCAGGGTAACTGTCAACGCTTTTCAAAAGAACAAAGCTCTTCCGGTGCGAGCATAGAGATAAAAATGAATGGAGAAAGCTTGGGCTTGAAATTTGTTGACCGTAGTTATGGTGGGTGGTGCACCTTGTGAACCACAAAGTAACCTCAAGTCAAGTTGTTTTTTATTTACACATCATGTCCACTTTGAATTTCTAGTTTTGTTCTTTTTTCCTCTAGTATGTCTAGAAATTGTCACTGTGAGTTTTTAGATTGTTTCACAAGGCATTAATAAAGTGAATAACCCACAAATATACTCCGGAGAATCTTTATTTTAAACGGTCGACCATGCGCGGTTTATAGGCAGAAGATGATTCTGTGACGGGTTGGACAAACTCCGATCCCCGACAATCTCCTTCGTTCCCTCTGGGCTCGACGGCTCCCAACTCACGTCCAAGCCATTCTACAGACCCAACTGTACCCACTACAAATATATTTCAAATTAACAGATTGTTTTTGATTGTTCAGTTTTGAGAGTTTTTGGTTTTGACAAATAAATCGAAAAATATCTTACTTGTTCAATGATCTGTAAATCGTGATATTACATTTGGCGAACGAGAATGCCTCGAAGAAGACAGATCGAAGACTCAAGCGAGACAGGTTTTGCAAATTTGAAATTCCAATTCGACAAGTTTGAAGAAGAGACAGAGTAATGGCGATTTTATGTTCAGAGATTCGAGATTGCGCTACTCCGACATAACGTTCAAGATGACGACAAGGTACGTGGAGTTCTTTTACTTTCGGCCGTGGGGCCTAGCAATTTCAAATTGTTGGCTGAACATTTTCACCCGGAAAAAGTCGAATCAATTGGGTACAATAGGCTTAAACATCAGTAGTTGACAGAATATTTCTCAAGTAACGTTTTAATTTTTGCGAACCGTCGAAAATTCGCCTTAAGATTTCGACACGACGGAGAGAGCATTAAACTGAGTTAAGAACTGAGGGCTATAGCTAGTGTGTGCGAGTTTGGTAAATGCCTCGAGGAACATCTGCGTGACCAACTTGTAATAGGTGTGAATAACGACGTCTGGCAACAAGAAATTATTCGACTTTTCCCATCAAATGTAACAACATTAGCAGAGGTGAAAAAAACTGTACTACTTTTGTAACAAGTGTCCGAACAACATGACAAATTAAAAATCCTTTCTAAAGGGTCCGTCGATATTGGGATTGGGAGTACTGGAGTAAATGAGTTGAGATCAAGTCAAGCAGTCAAACAAGACGGGCGAATACGGTTGTGTGCTGATTTCAAGAGAACGGTAAATCCAGCCATTGACATGGAATATCACCCCATGCCCCGTTTTGAAGAAATAGCTGCGAAATTGAGCGGTTCCTCTTGCTTTTCCGTGATTGACCTCAAAGACGCATACCTGCAGCTAAGAGGTGCATGAATCGTCGCGGAAATTTTTTGTGATAGCGACGCACAAAGGTTATTTTCGGTACCGTCGTCTCCCGTTCGGACTAAAATATGCACCACCTTTATTTCAAAAAAAGATGGATGAAATCTTAAACGGTGTAAATCAAACTGGGTGGTTTTTGGACGACATTGTAGTTGGAGGGCGAAATTTGGATGAATACATGGCATTGCTGGGTGAAGTACTAAGGGCGACTAGACAGACACAACGTCAAAGTTGAATTACAAAAATGCCGATGGCTTCAAGATAGCGTAGTGTACTTAGGCCACAAAATTGACAAAGATGGTATTCATCCGACTGAAACCCATCTCACAGCTCTGAAAGAAATGCCTCCACCAACTAATGTCACTCAATTGAAGTCCTTTCTCGGTTTTATAAACTATTATAGTAAATTCATTCCAAATTTACAACCTGTTTGTTCTCCTTTGCACTTACTTTGTCGAAAAAATATTCGATGGTGCTGGAGAAAAGAACTTGAAGACAAAATTAACAGAATCTGACACATTGGTTTATTACAGAAGTGATTTACCTTTAATTGTAGCATCCGACGCGAGTGAAAAGGACCTTGGGGCGGTATTGTTGCATAAATACCCGGACGGAACTGAGCGACCAGTTTCGTATGCATCGAGAACTTTGAACCAGGCCGAGTCGAAATACTCTTCCATCGACAGAGAAGCGTTGGGATTAATATTTGGAGTCACTCGGTTTCACCAATATCTGTATGGGAAACATTTCATACTTCGAACTGATCATCGGCCACTGCTCAGAATACTAAGTGAAGACAAGGAAATACCCAAGATGGCAGCAAACAGGCCTGCACGATGGGCTGTGACACTAAGTTCATATTCGTACACTATCGTACACATAGCAGGTCACAAAAACGGAGTTGCCGACACACTTTCTCGTCTTCCTGTCCCATCTCAGGATGAAGACATTACTCCAGGTACGGATAAATTATTACAGCTCCGGTTGGAAGAAATAACGGTAACAAAAAAATCTTTACGGGGCACCACAGCTAAAGATCAGCAGTTGTCGAAAGTCTTGTATTACATTTTAAATGGTTGGCCCGATAAGAAACAGATTTCTCAAGAAATGTACACATTTTTCAACAAAAAAAAGACGAACTGACTACAGAGGAAGGAATTCTACTTTGGAAAGGAAGAATTGTTGTTCCAGCAAAATTTAAAAGTCATTTCATGCGTATGCTTCACGAAGGGCATCCAGGCATAACAGCCATGAGATCGTTGTCACAGACATACGCATGGTGGTCAGGCATAGATCGGGATATTGACCATTATGTCAGAGAATGCGTGCCTTGCCAAACCAACAGAGCTAAAGAACCGGGCAATGGTCGTACAGAGTACTGATCAACGGAAAGGAAGAGAGGAAACATGCCGAACAAATCCGAAGAGCATGAGGAGAGCAGATGCTAAAAGAGGAAAGAGAGAAATGTAGTGGAACGGAGTCCACTACAAATATATTTCAAATTAACAGATTGTTTTTGATTGTTCAGTTTTGAGAGTTTTTGGTTTTGACAAATAAATCGAGAAATATCTTACTTGTTCAATGATCTGTAAATCGTGATATTACACCAACAATAAGACCTTCCGCTCGACCGCCTTGCTATCACAGCTGACAAATTCGTGGACGTTCAACCTACTTGTTGTTCTTCGATTTCTTCGTTGCCTCTCGTTCGGACATGTCGCCTGCGGACCAGAGCCTCACTCAGTAAATTGCGGACATTCGTCAACAGTCAGCAGCATTTGGCCTCCGCCGGGACCTCTCGTGGACGTTTGTAATAGCCGACGTGCAAATTCCTCTCATTGGCTCTTGCGATTGTCGCAATTCTAGATTTATTGATTCCGTCTCGGGTCTCTCAGCGCCTTGTACTTCGACCTGGAACTCTCAACCAAGTGACAAGTCGTTATCCACCTGCATCTCGTCGACTCTTCCATCAATCCTGGAAGACTTTCCCGAACTCACAAGACCACGTGGCTCCCCAAGCATCGTCCAGCACTTGACAGTCCATTTCATCAATACGACGCCAGGTCCCCCGATCTCTTTTCGCCCTCGTCGCCTAGCCCCTGATCGCCTTCGAATCGCCAAGGCCGAATTTGACGCCATGCTTCAAACTGGGATCGACCCTGGTCTTCACCTCGATTCCTCGGCGTGATAAATTTTTATCGACGTTTCATCCCCTCCGCGGCCAAATACCAAGCCCCACTACACAGTGCTTTAGCTGGAATTCGCGGAAAACAACAACTCACGTGGACTCCGAATTGGACCAGGCCTTCGTCGCCTGCACAGAACAACTCTCGACCGCGACTCTCCTCGCTCACCCTCAGGCAGACGCCGAACTGGGTCTTTTCACTGACTCTTCACAAGTCGCTGTTGGCTCTTCTCTCCGGCAAAAGATCGGCGACAGCTGGCAACCACTCGCTTTTTTCTCACAAAAGCTTACGCCTCGTCAATCGGCATTCTACCGAGAACTACACGCTGTATATTCAGCTATTCAGCATTTTAGGCACATCCTTGAAGCTCATACTTTTACAATATACACTGACCACAAACCGCTCACATTCGCATTCCAGCAACGCCAAGACAAGCTACTGCCTATTCAAATCAACCAACAGTCTTTTATTGCCCAATTCTCGGTGGAAATACAGCATACCAGTGGATCCGCTAACGTTGTCGCCGACGCTCTTTCACGTGTAAACTCGATCAACGTTCCTTTGTCTTCACCCGTCGATCTCGTCACTCTTCCCACTCGCAGAAAAATGACAGTGAACTCAGCGACCTCATGGATCGCCAAACGTCACTCCGCCTCACCCAAGTCAACGTTCCAGGGACCGATATCACTCTCATGTGCGACTCATTCGTCGCCTAATTTTCGACTCCCTTTACAATTTGAGCCACCCTGGGGTCAAGTCCACCACAAAACTTGTCTCTCAGCGTTTTATCTGGCCTCGCATACGTCAAGATTGTCGAGCTTGGACACAGGCCTACCTTCAATGCCAACGTTCCAAAATTTATCGCCACGTTCACTCTCCTCCTGGCTCTTTCCCTAATTCGTCGTCGAGGTTTGAGCACATCCACGTAGACATCATTGGACCTCTACCTCCAGTTGGTCCTTACCGATACTGTAAGACAGTTATCGACAGGTTTACACGCTGGCCTGAAATTAGGCCACTCGAAAATCCCTGTGCTGTTCAAGTCGCCGATGGTCTACTCAACTGTAGGTTCTCAAAGTTTTGTCTCGCCTCTTTACATAATGACAGATCAGGGTCGTCAATTCGAGTCTGAACTTTTTCTGCCACTCGCATCCACCTGCGGCTCCCATCGTTTCCGCACAACGAGTTATCATCCGTGTTCCAACAGCTTAGTTGAACGTTTTCACAGGCACCTCAAAGCAGCACTCATGTGCCACTCAGGAATTAATTGGCTTCAAGCTCTTCCTCTCGTTCTCCTCAGAATTAGGAATGCTTTCCGTGAAGACCTCAAGGCGTCTTCAGCCGAACTCGTGTATGGTCAACCACTAATACGTCTTCCGGTAGATCTCTCGATGGGTTCGAAGACCCATCCAATTTTGTAAGCAGACTGCGACGCCAGATGCAAGATCTTCGTCCGGTTCCGGCCACGAACCATTCATCAAGAAAACCTTTCGTTTTTCAAGAATTGTCCACCTGTTCACTTCATCAACACGACGCCTGGTCCACCTCTCTCTTCTCGTCCCAGACCCCTAGATCCCAAACGCCTTCAAGTCGCAAAGGCCGAATTCGCTATTATGCTAAGTGCCGGAATAACCCGTCGATCGGACAGTCCCTGGTCATCACCTCTTCATCTCGTACCTAAAAAAGGTGCAGTCTGGGGGCCCTGCGGTGATTACCGCGCTTTGAACGCCAGGACCATTCCCGACCGTTACCCAGTACAACATATACACGATTTCTCTCATCGTCTTCGAGGCTGTACACTATCTTCTCAAGTATTGATCTAGTCAAAGCATACAATCAGATTCCCGAACGCTCCGGAAGATATTCCCAAGACCGCCATAACAACTCCCTTCGGCCTATTCGAATTCCCTTTCATGGGCTTCGGCCTCCGTAATGCCGGCAAAACTTTTCAGCGTTTCGTTGACGAGGTACTTCATGGCCTTGAGTTTTGTTATCCACACATGATGATGTTCTCATTTCTTCGCGAGACGCCGATGAACATCGCTCTCATCTTCGCAAAGTTTTCAAGCGTTTCAGAGACCACGGTCTTCTCGTCAACGTAGTCAAATGTATTATTGGCGCTCCAAAACTTCTGTTCTTAGGTTACGAAGTTTCAAGTGAAGGCATCCAACCACCCTCGCAGCGCATTACAGCTCTCCCAGAATTTCCTCGCACATCAACAGCTCAAGGACTAAGGCGTTTCCTCGAAATGATCAATTTCTACCTCCGCTTCATTCCATCCGCCGCTGCATACCAAACCCCACTTCACGCCACGCTCTCAGGCCTTCATAGCAATAAACCCCTAATCTGGACCTCAGAACTCGACGAAGCTTTCAAAAATTGCAAGGAACAGCTCGCTACAGCAACTCTTCTCGCACACCCTGAGCCTAATGCCGACCTCGGTCTATTTACAGACGCCTCCAATACTCATGTCGGCGCCTCCCTTCAACAACGCATCAATGGCTCATGGCAACCCTTGGCCTTTTCTCTCGGAAATTAACGCCGAGACAAGCAGAATGGCACGCTTATTACCGAGAGCTCCACGCAATTTACTCTGCTGTACAACATTTTCGCCATATGTAGGAGTCTCAAACTTTCACACAATTTATACAGACCACAAACCCCTCACTTATGCTTTTTGTCAACGCCAAGATAAGTTACCCCCAATTCAGCTTCAGTTCTCAACAGAAATTCAACTAATCAGTGACTCAGCTAACGCCGTAGCTGATACCCTCACTCGCGTCGAATCGTTTGCCATCAGTTCTCCATCAACATTCGATCCTATTATCCATCGCTCAGGCTCAAAATGAAAATGATGACCTTCGCGATCTAATGGCAAGCGATCACCGACGTTCCACTCTTCTTTTATGTTTCGACGCACACTCACAGACCCTACGTTCCGCCTTCCCTTCGCCGACTGATATTCAACTCAATCCACAACCTCAGTCATCCCGGTGTCAAGACAACTACAAGGCTCGTCACACAACGTTTTGTTTGGCCTAACATTCGTCGAGATTGTCGCTTATGGACTCAAGCTTGCATACCGTGTCAACGTTCCAAAGTTACTCGGCACGTTCATTCACCACTCGGATCCTTCCCTCTACTTTCTCGCAGATTTGAACACATACACGTGGACGTCATCGGCCCTCTTCCTCCTGCTGGTCCCTAGTATCGTTACTGCCTTACCATCGTTCATCGTTTCACACGGCGGCCAGACGTTCACCCTCTCGAAGGCACAACAGCAGCCGAAATAGCAGACGCTCTCCTCAGCTGTTGGATTGCTCGTTTTGGATCGCCAGTTCGAATCACAACGAACCAAGGACCGCAATTCGAATCTCAGTTGTTCCGCGCTCTCGGAAGATCGGACGAGCTATCACCCTTTCAGGAGAATTTATCACTCCTCCCACTTCTCCTCCGATCTCCTCTGATTTCGTCGCCCGACTTCGAACATTAATGTCCAGTTTACGCCCGGTACCTACAACTACTCACTCATCTCGGAAACCCTTCGTTTTCCAATGTTTGTCGTCCTGTTCACACGCTTTTCTACGAGAAGACAAAATACGCCGATCTCTCGAGCCCCCATACCGTGGTCCCTAACGTATCGTTCAACGTGACAACAAAACAGTCAAGACTGTTTCAAGACTGCAGTCAAGACAGTCAAGAACTGACAAGACGAAAAACCAACAATAAATGCATCTAAATAATATGTGCCTTTGTTGTAAAAGCACCTGTAATAAGCATTTATATGACAGATAAATTTAAATTCTCTTGGTCCCAGTCCCAGTGACGGCTGCTTTGAACGAGTACTGTTCAGGAGTAAAATATGCAAATATGCTCGAATCCGAGTCCAACGTCATTCATCACTGAGGCCCTCACGGCTTCGCATCGTCATC
The DNA here is from genome assembly GCA_038030265.1 of Corythucha ciliata. Taxonomy (NCBI): domain Eukaryota; kingdom Metazoa; phylum Arthropoda; class Insecta; order Hemiptera; family Tingidae; genus Corythucha; species Corythucha ciliata. Next base: position 11,444,125 of record CM075939.1, read on the forward strand.
CATCTCCAGACCATCAGACGAACCCCACAAATCCACCAGTAAAACTCAAAGTCTACTCACACCTTCAGTCCCCCCCCCCCCAAACAGGCGCGTACCCAGCAAGCTTGCTTGGGAGGGCGAACCCCCCTCCCCCAACAATTATCATACTCGTCACTTCCGCGATATAAGTCCATTAATTTCATCTCTCAGAGAAAGTTTCAGCCAAAAACCAAACATTCCTGTCACTCGACCTCACTCAAAATGTAGGAGAATTGAGAATGTCAAGGTGTCGTCTACTACAATGTCCACAATGTCGTCTAATGCGGTCCAGTGTTTTTCGATCCCAAACCTTCAGACCACAGGGTTTCTTGGTTCGAGGGAGCAGGCTGAGAGGCAGTGGCGGATCTAGGATTTTATCTTGGGAGGGGTTCTACCATGAATCTCTCTCTTTTTTCCAGAGGATCAGCCGCAAACATGCCTCTATACGAACCAATAATTGGCTTTTTCTCAAATTTAACCATGAACTAGCGGGTTTTGCCAATTTTTGCCGCGATCTAAGTGCTTCTTCTCAATTTTAGCCGCGAATGTTTTTCTTCCATTTCAGACGCGAATCACCGCATTTCCTCAATTTTAGCCGTGAATTAGTGGATTTTCTATAATTGATCCGCGATTTATCGTTTTTATCCGTTTCAGAGGCGAATAAGCGTTTCTTGCCCACTTTAGCCGCGAATTCACTGAATCTTTAACAGCGAATAAGCTCTTCCTCTACATCTTAGACGGCAATTAGCGGTTTGTCTCAGTTTTAGGCACGAGTTAACGTTTCATTCCTCTAATTTTAGCGTTTTTCTTCACTTCTTAGTCACGCGAATTAGCGCTTATCACCATTTTAGCCGCAAGTTATCTCGTTTCCTCAGTTCTAGCAGAGAATTAGCGTTTTGTTTTCTTCGTTTTAGCTGAGCAATATTTCCGAATTTTAACCGTGAATTATTCCATAATTTCACGCCTGAATCACCGCTTTTACTCAATTTCAGCTTTGAACTGGAGGATTTTCACAAAATCCGTGAATTTGCGTTTATCTCCATTTCAGCTCGGCGAATGAGCGCCTTTTGTTATATTGGCCGTGAATCAACGCAATTTCCCAATTGTAGCCGGGAATTAGCGTTTGTGTCAGTTTTAGCCGTGAAAAAGCGGAATTATCAAATGTATCTTTGAAATTTAGCTTCACATTAGCGCTTGCTTGTGACGAAAGTAGCGTATTTGTCCATTTTAGCTGCTGACAAGCGGTTTCTGCCAAAATTAGCCACGAATTAAATATTTAATTATCTTTATTTTAGTTGCAAATGAGCATTTTACATCAATTTTAGACGGGAATTAGCGGTTTGTCTCAGTTTTAGCCGTGAATAAGCGGCTTTTCTATCACTAGTATCCGTGAATTAGCTTTTTTTCTCAATTCCGCGATCTAAGCGCTTTTTCTCATTTTTTAGTCGCAAGTAATTACCGCGTTTCCTCAATTTCAGCCAATTTTCTCAAATTGTTCCCCGTATTGGCTTATTTCCCCATTTTAGTTGTGAATGAGCGTTTTACTTCAATTTTAGGCCGGAATTAGTAGATTTTCTCAGTTTTAGCTGCGAATTATAGCGATTTTTCTCAATTGCGCTTTTTTCTGTTGTTGCCTCGAAAAAACCAGGAATTTTGCGTTTTCAAAAATTAATTGTTAACCCAGGTGAGCGATGGACTTCAGCTTTTTCTCAATTTTGGCCACATATTAGTGATTTTTTTCATTTTCAGCCGCGAATTAGTGATTTTCATTTTCTACTATGAGTCAACGCTTTTCTGCTAATATTAGCGTTTTTTGTTTAACGTTCTCCCGCGTACTTGCCCAAAGAGTAGCACATTAGAACGCTTTCTCAATTTCTTCTGCCTTAAAGGCCTATAGAAATTTGGAGTTGGCGTTTTTTCTCTGGTTTCTCCGCGTAGTTGCCTTCAGATATCTCAAATTGGTGTATTTTTCCCAATTTAAGTGGCAAATGATCGCTTGTTCTCAATATTTGCCTGTAATCATCGCTTTGAAACCTAAAAATCCATTCTTTTTCATCTAATTATGCTTTTTGGTGCCTCCCCTCCATGATTGGTGGCCTCACCATCACGAGATCGCCCCATTCGTCGAGGAATCATCATTCTGTGCAGATCCCCTTTCAACAGTCGCCCTTTGGTAAGTGCAAGGTATTATGATATGAGTATTAGGATATGAGCTTTGCTCTCATATCAATGGTGAAATTGGCATCAAAGGTGCTGTCCAGTCTCCTTTTGACTTCAGTCCTGGTCTCATCAGCCCGGAATTATTGAGACGACGGACCGTCCCCTCCCCCCCAGCTCACAACCTTTATTGTAGCTAAAAACCGGGCCAGGACCAGGGAGGATCTGGATGACCAAGTCAACAGAACTGAATAGACCCGTTTTAGGTCGAAATGGGGGATTGGAGACTTTCTAGGTCTCTCATGCGAACAGTCGGGAAAACTCTGCAACTGCAGTTGATATGGAAAAAGATACATTACTGCGCATGCGTGTAAAATAATCGTAAACCATAGATTCTGTAATAACCCTTCCCACAGTTCATTTTATGGTACGCTGCTGTGTTTGAAACAACTTTTTCATAAGAGATCAGGGGCCTATTTTCTGAAAGTATTTTTCAACTCTTCTCTTTTCACTTTGCACTTTTCAAGCGAATTCTTGTTTTGTGAAACCGAACTTGTGTTGTTGTTGGATAGGTGAAGAGTGCCAAGCGACAGAGTTGCGAAGTGCAAAGTGAAAATTTTCACTTTTCATCTATCTGGCGTAAAAGTGCAAAGTGAAAAGCTGGAAGGTTTTTTGATGTTTTTAACGCATTTTTCAAAACCGACTTTGCAAACTCGCCTTTTGCAGATTAAATCTAGACTCTTCAATTTTCGTTGCTCGCATGCCGCCCTGCTGTTGATGTTATTCTACCGACCCGCGGCATAGTACAGTGAAAGTCAACAATTGGAAGTGGTTAGTGAGATGAAAATGAGTCTGAAGAAATGTGAAACGAACCAGAAAAATGTGGTTGTTCTACAGCAGTTTTTTTCGAAGAAGGGGAAAAAAATAGTGTTCGCCAAACTTGACGAAAAAGTCAACTACAAGGACAAAGTGGCGTAATGGCGGAAGGTGTTGGAGAGGGCCAAAGCCGTGCTGCGGGGCTGCCGGAACAACACTGCTCTTGGGAATTCGTCCGTGATGAAATGTTCAGCGTATCGCAATCTCGGGCCCCTGAGGTCTCCGTCCTCCCTTGAAACGGTGCCAGTGCCACATGGAGCTATTTCTCAGAACACGTGAATCGTGGCAAGCTCCGGGCCAGCTAGCGTTTTACAGTGTAGAACCGGTAATCCGGTCCTCGCGTGACCATGGCATTTAGGGAGCGCGCCTCGATGGTGTGATGGATAAAATGCTCGCTTTGCAACCCAACGGGCCTGGGTTCGAATCCAGCCATTGCCCATTACACTATAAAGCCGGGTTTCCACTAAGGAAACATTTTGAGAAACATTTTTGTTTCAAAAAGGTGAAACATGATGCTTTTCAAGTTTCGCAATCAAGTTTCAGTTTTTTGAAACTTCAAGTTTCCACATGAGCACCTTTTTATGGTGTACAAAATATGTTTTGTTTCATGGTGTTTCCACTACCATACAGTTTCAAGCCTCATTTTCTCAGTAGTCTCATCCCTAGTCAGTTTCCCTCGAAATGTCGTCCCGCGAAGACCTTGTCATGCCCGCTTGTTTTTTTCTTGTCAGAACAAGGCAAAAAGGAGGTACTGGGTCAGCTCCATATTGCCTCCAGAGCCGGAATAATGGCGGGGGACTACCGGGGCTATAGCCCTAGGAGGCAAATTTTAAGGGGCGGCAAAATTTAAGAAATTTTATCAGGCGAGGGAGGGAGATACCCAGGACAAATTGAACCAGAAGAAGGAAATGAAGATGAAGAAAATATAATTTTTTTTTTTCGTTTCATGCGACACACCTTGATCGAGCTGTGCACTTCGTGCCCGTATTAAGCGGGCTCCTCGCCTAGTGCGCGATTTGTTAAACGCCGAGAGCGCTGTGCCACAGTTTCATGGCGAATTAGGCAATAGCCGGATCGCAATGGTGTACCTACACCTCTCGAAGCCCGGGGTGGAAATCTCTGTGAGCCCCTTATCATCCTTCGCTTGTCCAAATAGCCAAATTCGAGGGTTTGGTTCTTCCAGAAAACCCAATTTCGCGGGTTTGGCTCTTTCTAAATACCAATTTGTCCGTTTTCCATCCAATTAAATATCGTTTCACGGGGATGACACTTTCCCTAAGCCAAACTTCTGAATCATCGCTTTTCCTTAACTTTACCTGAAATTAAGACCCTAAACGTAATACAGTTTCTCCTGAATTAAGATTCGGAACTGTCAATTTCGCGGGTATTTTGCTCAAAATTAGGATCCGAACTTATAAAGTCACGAAGATGTATCTCTAAATGTTGAAATTGCACGTTTACTCTTCAGGCTATGAGCGCAGTAAAGGCTGATTGCCTAGGGTTGGCGCCCACTGAAAAAATGACGAGAAATACGCAATTTACCGAGAAAAAAGACGAGAAACTACCAATTTCAACCAATATACAGACCCGAAACTTGAAAATTTAGGAATGTTCTTCAAGAAAACCTTCAATTTCGCACGGGTTGACATTTTGCCTGAGTAAAACTTCTGAATGATCGCTTTTTCTTAATTTTAGCCACGAATCAGCGCTTTTTCTTAATTAGTCGTGGATTTGCCCTAAGGCAAGAGTGTTCTATCTCAAATTTGGCCTTGAAGCTGTATCAGAAACGACGAATTGACGCCTTTTCTCAATTTTAGCCACGAATGAACGCTTTTTCGCAATTTCAGCCAAGAATATCAGCATTTTTAAAACTTTTAGCCGCGTAATTGCCCCAGGACAGCAAATTAGTGTCTCAATAATTTAATCCACCTAAGGAAGAACAGAAACTGGGAATTAGCGTTTTTTATCAATTTCAGGCGTAGACTAGCCCGTAAAAAAAAAACTGGGCACAGGCTACTATATTTGGCCAATAGGCCACAAGAAAACCCCAACGACAAGGCACAAACGTGCCAATTTCTGCAGTGCCAACGACCCCTATTACGGAGTCGTTTTTGGCTGGGGTTGGTAAAAATGGACCCGAAAATCACCCACTTAAGTATTGGGTGGTGAAATAAATGGACCAAAGCGACGAGAACACCATTTATTTCACCCAATAATTGAGAATACTGTTGCACCTACGACCTAACAACTATCGACACCCACTTAAGCCCTACATGTGGATGGTATGTTAGGCAAAAATGGCCGACTTTAACATTGGATGGAGCCGCGTATTGCAAAGACGAAGATTGCAATGTATTTCCCGAATATTCAGCCAGGAAACTTCCAATTTCACGGATATTTAGTTCCCAAATGTTGCCATTTAGCGGCTAACCTCAGACTTTAAGCGCTGTCGTTGGCGGCTAACCTCAGACTTTAAGCGCTGTCGTTGGCGGCTAACCTCAGACTTTGAGCGCTGTCGTTGGCGGCTAACCTCAGACTTTAAGGGCTGTCGTGGGCGGCTAAACCGGGTTCCACAATCACTGAAAAGAATCCAGAAACTTGCGATTCGCGAAAATAAAGACCACAAACTAGCAATTTCACGAATACTTAGCCCAAAAACTCTTTTGGGAAAATAAAGACCAGAAAATTGCAATTTTGCGTAAGTAAAGACTGGAAACTTGCAACTACCTGAATGTTCAACCACGAAACTTTCAATTTCGCTCAAACCTGCGCAATCACGAATACTCAACTCTAAATGTTACAACTACAAGGCTCTATCGTCGTGGCCGGCTGGCCCACGGTCCGCGCCCACTAAAAGAAAGGCCCAGAAAATTGCGATTTTGCGGGAAAATATAGTCCAAAAACTTGCAATTTCGCGAAAATGAAGACGAGAAACATCCATTTTCGCGAACACTTACAATTTAGTCCCAAAAATCAAATTTCGCGGAAATAAAGACAAGGAAATTTCAATTTAGAGTTACCAATATTACAATTCCAGCATGAAACTTCAAATTCCCGAATATTCAGCCAGACAACTTCCAGTTTCGGGGTCAGGGATAATTATTAAGCTCCCAAATGTTGCAATTTTGCGGCTAACGTCAGCTGTCCTTCTAATACTTGTATAATTCATTCTCTTGTTACTTGCTTGGCACTACAAGTATTGGAGGAAATGACAATGGGGGGGGGATAGCCGCATAGGGTGGCAAAATTAAATTAGCCTCGGGGCGGCAAAAAGCAAGACCCGGGCCTGATTGCTTTGGTGAACGTCTCTACTCGATTTAGTTAGTTTCTTGAAACTGAAACATCTTGTTTTCACTAGAGAAACTTTAGCCGACAGCCAGCGAATATCTTCCTTGTGGCCACATCAAACACCTTCTTGAGCCCTTTACTATACCTGGCACGCACCATTGGAACTTACAAGTTGTAGACAGTCGTCCTGATTAGTGATCAGGAACGGCGTCCCGTCATGGGAGACACATCACTACTAGAATGGGCCGCACGAATACCTGTTATAGAATCTCGGGGGTGCGCCCATCGACTTTTTGGGGAATAAGGTAACGGGGGATGCTGTGGTGCAGCATACAAACTCCCTCCCACCACACGAACAACACGCACTTACTCTCCTCTCGTAATATTTCTCCCAGAGGAGGAAAGTGAATGGAATTCCTACCACGATATGAATGAAGAAGAAGGAGGAGATGTCGTGAGCATGAGCAAACTACAATGCGTGAACCGATAAAAGTTGGCTCGTGTGGGTGTAGACGTTATTAGCCCACCACTCTCTTTCTTCGCTAACCCCTCACCCACCCTCCTCACCGACCGCACTACCTTTTTCTTTTTTGTTCCCTTCCAGCCTCATCTCATCCCTTGGAGAAGTTTGGACGGTTTGTTCGTGACACGACTAATTCCTACCTCGCGTCTCTTCCACCGCATTGAACCACCAACAGAGGAAGAAGAATCCGCGGCAGGAAAAACGAAGAACCTGCTGCTGAACTTCAACTCTTCCCACGCCCCCCACCCCTTCACAAACAGTCCTTGTTTTCGAGGCTCGCTTTGCTAATTCTCCTCTCTCTCTCTCAACTGGTTCCTTTTTTTTTCGTCTCTTTCTCGAAAGGAACCTGAAAAAGGCATTATACTTAATAAGCCGTGCACTTTAGCTCTTAAAGCGATTTGTTTTTAAACAGGCGGAAGGAGAGAGGCCCAGGCCCCTGACATTCACGAGGAAGTTGTCCGTGTAATTTGAATAGAAAAGGAAAAGTAAAAAGAGGGAGTTCCCAAAAATGTTGTATGGGCGGGGTGGTCATTAAGGTTCAAAGAGTGTTCTTTTAATAAAGTGGTAGCATTTTATCGAGTTCTTCTTGGTGGGTGGCTTTTAAGTCAAAGAGCTCCTTTGGTTTGATTCAACCGAATGTCCTGCCTTGTTCATTGAGAAATTATTCGATTTGAAGATCCCTTCCACTGTGGAAAGAGACCGAATTTAATTTCATTTAAATTATGAATTAATACCCGATTATTAGGAACGATAAAAACAAGAATCTAAGATTTATTAATCCCTATAATCATTGAGGGGACGAGGCGTCATTTTAGTTCAATGATATAGGTAGGGACACAAAACTCGCGTGAAATTCTCATTTTGTGCCGTTAAACGTGAAATTTTTAGCAATAAAAATTCCTTTTGAGTCCTCCTCCCACAAACATCTTGTCCTATCATCTCGAAAATTTGGCATGAATTATTACGAAGAGAGAGAGAGAGAGAGTGAGAGAGAAAATGAAGTCGATAGTTGTAGACTGCCCGGACGCGTCGCATTCCCTTTCATCAGAGAACAACGTTCCCGTTACCTCATCCTTTCGTTCTTACCAGTGAGATACCGCTTGCCGTCAACCGCACCCTTATACCCATGGTGCGCATCTTGCAGACTTTTTTGTCTGATTTCCTCATTGCAGTGGTGAGAACTCGTTTTCCCATGCTTTCGGTATTAACAATATTAATTATACACTTTAAGTATTATAAGATTAAACGTGAGAAGGGTGCCCGATGCTAGAGAACCTTTAAAACACAGGTACTGCAACACGGATTTCAGCGCCATATTTGGTCCTTCAGTCGTTAAGGTACAAACACAATATCATGAATGAAAAAATTGTCATCGTAACAGCAAACAAACGCGGAACGCTGTCGAAATAAATAAAAATATCCTACTTGTCAATGAGATCAGGTGATAATTATAATCATAATGAGGGACCAAGTATGGCGCCGATTTGTGTGTTGCAGTACTCGTGTTTTATAGTACCGTACCGATACGAATCCTCCCAAAGATTTATCTTTCCATAAAAATCAGGACGTACGTTTTTCGGCCATTTGGTAGGTACTAAAAGCCGTGGCAAATTATTTCCATTTCACGTCATAACTTTAAATAATTGTATTTCCAGAAAGAGAAGAGTGTCCTGGTTCTAAGCTCTTCTTTGTGAGGAATCTTCGAAATAATGGTTTCGGCTATTCTATAAGCGACGAATTTCAAGGAATATCATCCTACATTTTTAAACTTTTCAATCATCATCTCCTTCCAACGTTCCCAAAACGTCACAATCAGTTTCCTCAAACCTCCAGACTCATCAACGAAGTGATGCGAAAAGCAAGAACAAGACCAAGACTTGACAGTCTTGGTCTTGCATAGCGAGTCTTGCGTCTTGGTCTTGCATTCACAATCCAGTCTTGGTCTTGGTCTTGCATTCACAATCCAGTCTTGGTCTTGGTCTTGGTCTCGCAGGCTCAGTCTCGTTCTTGGTCTTGGTCTTGCGCAAGAGTCTCGCAAGACTCTTTCACGCTAGAAGGAGAGGGGTGACGGTCATACCATGAATTTACTTGTTCTTTCCCGGAAGTTAAAAATTAGGGAAATAAATCAGTAACTTTTATGGTGCGAGGGATTTAGCCACTGTCAACGACTATAGCGCGCATTCAGAGGTCATATTGACCCACCCCCTCAAATCATAAGAAAATCAGAAGCAAGAAAAATTATTGTATCTACATAATAAATTGTTAACGCCTCCTCTTACCATCAACCCCTTTCATCATCAATCGCCCCCTCTCCCTGCCCCTCACCACCCATTTCCTAACCAGGGGCTGATACAAAGGATTGACCAGCCAAGTGGGCCGGGGGGTCACTAAGAATTTATCTGCCCCTTCTTTTTACATTATTTCTTCATACATAACCTACATATTATAACTTAAGGGATGTAGCCATAGTTGCCAAAACCATCAATTTCACCCCGCAGAAGATTATCGTTGACCAACCGGTTCAGCCAAGGAACTTGAGAAATTGCTGCGTTTTAAAAAATAGCTAATACCTACCTACTAAAAATAGCTATTCCAAACGTAAAGATGGATAAAAAGACAATAATACGCGCCAGAAAAAAAAATGCTGATTCTGACGATTCGCGCTATGAAAGCAGTAGCGTACCGAGGTAGTGGCGAGGGGGGTGGACCGCCCCGGGCTCCCTGACAGGCGGGGCCCCCGAAAAGCTTAAATAAGGAAAAATGAGGATTTTTAGGTTCATTCATGTGAAAAGGTTGGTACAGCGATTTGGCTCCTTTCTACGAATTTCAGTCTATATCCGACCTTGAGAATATAACGTTACAAGTGATATCAGCAAAGAGTGTGGGCTGACTATTCGATTGAGCCCCTGAGAGTGCTATTCTGGTGGCTGAAATACAGAAATTTGCGCCTTCTTGAGGAAAATTCATGGATAAAATAGAGAAATAGACCGTCCCCAGTTTCGTTAGGTCCTTACAAGCGCACTAATGTACTGATAGGCAATTTAGAACTGGCTGACGCGGCAAAAACTTATGAAAATGCGCTAATATTCGTGGCTATAACTGCGAAAAAGCGCTGATTCGTGGTCTCACGATGCAACTTCCAGACCGATATTGAGGAAAAAATCGTCGATTCGCAGTGTATGACGGCCATTCCGCGGATAAAATGTAGAAATCAATGCAAAAGTGTTGTTTTTGGGCCATACCCGCGGCTACAATTGAGAATACACGCTACTAATTCAAGTTTGTACAATTAAAAAAAAGACATCGTGGCTGATATCGACAAAAACAACGCTAATTCGGATTAAAATTGGGCCAAAATGGCAAATTCACAACTGAAATGGCGAAAAGATATGCTAATTCGCTGCAAAATTATCAGAAAACGCTATTTAACAGCTGAAATGAAGAAAATCACTAATTCCCGGCTGAAATTGAGAAAACCACAAACCCGTATAGCTTATTCGAGGCTCAAACTGAGAACCAGCGCTAAACCATAGCAGAAATTAGAAAAAAATTGCTTATGCGGGGCTAAAATCTAATAAACAACACGGCTAGAATTGAAAAAAATATATTAATTAGGGCGGCTAACATTAAGAAAAACACTAATTTTGAACTCAAACTGAGAAAAAGTGCTAATTCGCTACTAAAAATTAAATATGTGGCTGAAAATGAGAAAAAGATAATTCGTGGCTAAAATTGAGGAAAAGTGCTAACCCGTGGCCAAAATTGGGGAAAATCACTAAAAGTTCGAGGCTAAAATTAAACAATAAACGCTAATCCATAGCAAAAATTGAAGGAAAAATATGCCAATATGGGACTGAAATGTGAAAGAAAGAAAAAAGTGAAAAAAAAAAAAACATCGTGGCTGATATCGACAAAAACAACGCTAATTCGGATTAAAATTGGGCCAAAATGGCAAATTCACAACTGAAATGGCGAAAAGATATGCTAATTCGCTGCAAAATTATCAGAAAACGCTATTTAACAGCTGAAATGAAGAAAATCACTAATTCCCGGCTGAAATTGAGAAAACCACAAACCCGTATAGCTTATTCGAGGCTCAAACTGAGAACCAGCGCTAAACCATAGCAGAAATTAGAAAAAAATTGCTTATGCGGGGCTAAAATCTAATAAACAACACGGCTAGAATTGAAAAAAAGTGCTAATTCGCGGCTAAAATGGAGAAAAAATGCTAATTCGCGGCAAAATATGAGAAAACTCCGAATTCACGGCTAAAATTGAGAAAAAGCGCCAATTCATGGCTATGGGTGAAAAACTAGCGAATTCGCGGCTAAAACTGAGAAAAAGTGCTAATTCGCGGCTAAAACTGAGAAAAAGTAAAAAAAAACACAACTAATATTGAAAACATTCACTAATAATCCCGGGAAAAAGAGCTATTCCCGTTTAAAAATTGAGGAAAACGCCAATTCGTGGCTAAAGTTGAGAAAATTCGCGCATTAACAGGCTAAAAACGCTTCTACGCAGCTAAAAGTGGAAAAAAAGCGCTGATTCGCGGCTAAAATTGAGGAAACAATTTGCAGATGAAGTGTTTAAGAATTTCTAATTCCGCCATCTGAGGGCAACTTTGTGACTGACATTGAGAAAAATAGCAAATTCATGCTATAAGTAAAAAAAAACAAAAAAAACACTGATTCACGGCTAGAACTGAGAAGAAGCGCTAATCCATAGTTAAGATTTAAAAAATACTGATGCGGTGCTAAAAAAAGTGCTAATACGCTGCCAAAAATGGAAAAATTGCCAATTTGCACTTAAAATATCGGAAAGCACCAATTCGTGGTTAAAATGACCAGAATTCGCTAACTTACGGGTTAGAAACGCTACAACGCTGCTAAAATTACGAAAAAGCGCTCATTCGCGGCTGAAATATAGGGGAATTCATTAATTCACGGCTAAAATTGAGAAAATTCGCGGCTTCCTCGGTCAACTTTGAGGCTAAAATTGAGAAAAAGCGCCAATTCATGGCTATGGGTGAAAAACTAGCGAATTCGCGGCTAAAACTGAGAAAAAAACGCTGATCCGTAGCGTATGATTATGGTGAACAAGAAAATGCTAATTTGTCGTAAACATTTAGAAAAAACCGCTATTTTGCGGCTAATATTGAGGAAAACGCTAATTTTCAGCTCAAACCGAGTAAAGTGCTAACTCTCTGGTCCCTGCTAGAAAAAATCGCTAATTTGTGAACATTGTGAAAAACGCCAACTCGAGAAAAAGTTGAGAAACATCGCTGATTCTCAGGACAAAAAAGCTACTTTGCTGCTAAAGTTGAGAAAAAGCGCGTGTTTATGTCTATAAGGTGGGGGGTGGGAATACCCCACTAATCCGCGGCGAAAAGCGCTAATTCGCTGGTAAAGTTGACAAAAAGCACTCATTCGCGGCTAAAGTGGAGAAATTCGCGGCTCAAACGCGCTGTTTGGCGGATATGTTGGGGAAATATCGGTGATTTGCCTAAAATAAGGAAAAGGCTTGGCTGCAATTATGAAAAGGCCTTAGCGGTTACCAATAGAGGTTTGTATTAGGTAAGTATAATTAGAGACTTTTAGAGGCCTCTTGAAGATTTCCGTCCCGGGCCCCGATACGTGTAGGTCCGCCAGTGAATGAAAGTGGCTAAACTGACAATTTTCTGGCGATTTTCACGGTATAAATGGGCGGTCTGACTCGTATCAGGAAATGGCTAAACTGACACTACTAGCCCTGATAGTGTTTCACGAGTCCAAGACCGATACGAAACTTGAGTGGTGGTCTAGGTCTCGGTTCTGAAAAGTTGGTATCGGTATCGGTCTCGACCATAGTAAGTCGGTATCGGTCTCGTAAGTCTCGGTATCGTTCGCGAAAAGTAAAAAGATTTGAGGGCATCGTATGCAAAATTTTAGTGTAACTACCTAGGAAATACACAGTCAACTACGATAGAGTCTGCTGTATCGACCGCGGGGGAACAAAACAATCGAATAGGATCGATCGTGTTGAGAATTTCACGGAAGGGACAAGGTAATTCAGCTTTCTCTTCCCTCACACTTGGCTCTTGGTCTCTCAGATTCTTGGTAACCAGTTGGACGAGTCCGCGCATAAACGTTCAGACAAAGCGCTAAATATGTGTGTCTGAAATTGCGAAAAAGTCCTCGTTTGTGGCTAAAATGGATAAATAGCGCAAATTCACAGCTGAAATGGATAAAAAGCGCAAATTCGCGGCTAAAATGGAGAAAAAATGCTAATTCGCGGCAAAATATGAGAAAACTCCGAATTCACGGCTAATATGTATTGAGAAAACGCCAGAATTCGCGGTTTCTGGAGACAAATTGGTGTCCACAATTGATAAGATGCCATTCAACGTTATAGTGCGTTAGAATTATTTGATTTTAGGGGTTTTCTTCATTTGTATTCGTTCCTAAGAAAACGTGGAGGGGGAGATGGGGTTGAGGACACCTCGATATGGTATGGGAGGGGGGGGGCAAGTGCTTATCTAGTACCCGTATTGGTGGGAGGGGTGATCAAAACCCCACCCCTTCCCTCAGTACACCCTCTCCTCCAGCCACACGTTTAGAGCGATTTGACCAGCTCAACAATGACCTATTACCCCCCCCCCCCTTAGATTCACCTATAGGGTGAATATTTGTGATTTTTGACTTGAAAAAGGCAAAAATGACGATTCGCGCATTGAAAATGTCAAAGCCCGACAATCACCCCCCCCCCCCCCCCGAATGCTCCGGCCTGGTTACAGTAGATAAAATCGACCACTCTCGCGCCAAAAATGCACAACCTGAACATTCGCTCAACATGGTTCAATACTGACTATTTGCGCTTTACCTCAACGGACTATTCATGCCCGAAAACCGGCTAAAATGACCATTTGCGCCCCAAAATGGCAAAATTGAAGATTTGCGGCTTTGAAACGCGGCCTTCAAAATGGCTAAACTGACAATTTGCGCGCTAAATATTGCCAAATAGTTCCGGCTCCAAATAATTTGCATCTATGTGCACTAGAAAATGGCTAAACTAACGATTGGCGCCCCGACTCAGTCTCGGTATCGGAAAAAAGGTGTACAATGCCAAAAAATGATGATTCATGACATAAAAATGGCCAAATCGACGATTCGTGCACCCCAAAACGGCCAAAAACATTAAATAAAATACCCATACAAGCCCTATATTCATAATTGCCTACACAGGCAACTCAGGCCATGAAAATAAATGGCAAAACCAAACGTTCGTGCTCGAAAATGACCAAACTGGCCATTCCTCTCTCTGAAAAGACCAAACTTGGCACCGGCGGCTCCAAAAATGATCAATCTGACCACCATCAGACTCTAGAATGTCGATTTGAATATTCATGCCGTAAATAAATCGCATCGACTATTCCACGCCATAAAAAGGGCCATGGCAACTGACCATTTGCGCCGAAAAAGTGGTTTATTGGTTTATGGACTTTTCGCTCCGAAAAAAAATGCCTTGTTGGACTATCGTCGTTTTAAATTCGTACTCCAAAAGTGACCAAACAGGGTAGATGCGCCCCAAAAGGAGATTGAAACGAGTCCTTAGAACCAAGGATTGGTGCATAAGTAAGGCGAGAAAGTGTAATCCGTTTAGAAGACGAGGGTGCGGATGGGATTCGCGAGGAATGACCTGAGCAGCTCCCCCCCGCCTATAATTGAAGGCCCTTGATGGCATTCGGTGATTGTTCAGCCCCCTCTCCGCCCTCACCATATTTTTTGTTGAGAAATGATTCGAGTGACTACCCCTCCACCCAATTTTATTTTTTAGGGATCCGCCTTTGAAGGATAGAATTATTGTGGATCGCGAATCGCTTTTATGAAAAGAGAGGATGTGCCTGTCAAATCCTGTCCGAAGTGTTGAGATTTTTCATTCATTTCCATTTCTCTCCTCAGAAAAACACAGTTTGCAGATTCCACGCTTCCGTTCGTATCTTTCACTTACAGTTGGAGTACAAATTGATTCAAATTTACTTCTCGATTATGAAATAGCGGATAGTTCTTCTTTGGTAGCACTAATTTTACCTTCAAGCTTCACCCAAAACTTGAACGCAACGCGGATAGAACGACTGGTCATTCACCAATGACTCAATGTCCGCTAAAAACCTGTGCCCTAGAAAGTTTGGAAGCCCAACTATTTTGTACAATAATCTGACCCAATGGGCAACATGAATAGTTTCTTTGCTTCAGAATCTGCTTTTAGACCCACACGTTGATGTTTTCCCGAAAACTCGTTATGGAGAGCTTTTTGTGGTTAAACTTCTTGCGGTTAAAAGATTCTTGTGGTATTGAGATATCCCATCGAAGAGTCTGCCACCTGGCGGATTTATGGTGAAGTAAACTAGTGAGGTTACATGGAGGAAAATTCCTATGGGACCAGATGGTAATCACCTTATTGAAGGAACCGAAACCATGGAATTGCTTTTTTGAATGAGTCAAACCCGAAAAATTGGCTTTTTGACGTCCATTTTGCGAAATTGGCTTCTTTAAAAGAGCAAAACCCGCGTGATTGGGATCTGTGAGTGCGGCAATCCGTGAATTTCGGACTTTGAAAGGTCAAACCCACGAAATGTGGGTTTAGAGGTGAAATCCTTGGGTTATTGCCATTGACGTAACCACGGCCATGAAAGAAGAGAAATGCGACTCAGGGCCGTATTCATAGTCATCATTCAGGCTGAGTATTCGCTTATTTCGACTCATAACAGATGATTCACTAATTAAAACAACCGATTTGAAGTCGCTTAAGCAAATATCCAGCTTGAGTGACGTCTATGAATACGACCCACAAAAATTGTCCGTTTTGTCTCCGTGGAAACGATGAATCACGGGCAATCCATCGTTACGCCCGTGGCTTCAAGGTAGGCTGGCGGCCAATCTGTTTAGTTTTGGGTAGGAACCGGCTGTATTCCTCATTTGAGCGTCAACCATTTCTGAATGACCTCGACTCCAAGAGAGGGGCCATGACCCCTGTGCCAATCATTCTGGGCCCAGGGCTATATGCACAACACGGATCATGATCGTGTGACGTTAGGTCTGTTCGCGGAGAAAAAGTGTAGGGTAGGTCAGGTTGGTGTAGCTAGTGCAGGTGAGGGCAGCAATAATGTTTTGTTACGCGAACGCTTTCAGAGCAGCCAGCGTAAATTCATAACAGTCGTGATACTTTCTCACTCGTTGGGCATGTTAGATAAGGGTTATCAATTTATAACAAAAAGTTGGAGGAATTTCGGGCAGCTCGGAGTAGCTCTGAACCGAGTCTACCCTCGGGCAACCTGTGTAGCTTCGCGAACAGGCCTATTAATAATCACTTGGTCACTGAAGTCTTCTGGAAGAAAATGCTTTGAACATACTACTGCGCATATTTATGGATTTACTTCCCGGTACTCCCCCGTACTCAGGATTATTTTCCATTTTTTTATGCCCAACGGATTCTTGGGGAAAAAAGTGAAATGAAATGTCCGGCTCTATTATGT
This sequence comes from Corythucha ciliata, assembly GCA_038030265.1. Classification (NCBI taxonomy): domain Eukaryota; kingdom Metazoa; phylum Arthropoda; class Insecta; order Hemiptera; family Tingidae; genus Corythucha; species Corythucha ciliata. The sequence continues at coordinate 11,460,498 of CM075939.1, forward strand.
GACACTTGGACTTGGGCACATAACGCATTCGGCTGGAGTTGAGAGCCCTTTTGCCTTCTTTCTCTTATACTTCCTCAAACATGTGTGATGTATGATATGGCTGGGAAATAAATTAACAATATTCAGGAGCTATATGAAACAAACAGTTCAAAAAATTACTAAGTCCTTACAATTTAATTAATTACTTTGGTAAAAACATACCCACCCCGTGTGGAAATTACACAGAACTGATAACTGAATCCTCACTAGACTAGAACGATCGAAGCGCTTCGTGGCCTTGAAGGATCCCAATACAAGCCCTTCGGGGTTAGAACCTTTTGTGGTTGGAGGCTTCAGCTTTATGCTTAAGGATTGCCAATGATAGTTGACATTCTAACCACAAAAGGGTCTAACCAAATAAATCTAATCACAAAAAGCTCTAACCACAGAAGTTTCTAGCCACTAACAACTCCAGCAAAGCACACATTGGCGCCCAAAAACGTTCTATAGCAGCCATTATTTTTACTTCACCTCTTATTGCGGCGGCGTGAAAACCGTCACTTCAATACCTAAACTCGTCTTTAGGTCAGGAAACTTGGCTAAAGTACCTGTTCTGCTTCAGAGAAATTATGTATCGACCCCTGCATTGATCACTTTCCATCAAAAGCTCACTGATCGGCCTGGAATCCAGGAATTTCACACCGGGAAATGAGATCATTCATCTTTAAAAAAAAAAAAAGTCACGTCTATTCATCCCCAGAATCCACATAATGAGGATTTCGTTGAACTAGTTAAATTGCATCGGTCCTTATTTCCACCTTGTGCCGGGAACACTCATAATCTTTACTAGTAATAAAAATATACTCGCTAATTTGTTTATTATTATTATTTGTATACCTATGCGGCATCATCACTATCATTTATCAACCACAACTTGCGTATCTTAAACGCCGTGTGAAAAAGAATAATCAAGTTCTCTAATGATTGCTTCTCTTTTCATAAAAAATGGAATGCCTTAATTATAATTTTTAAAAACGCGGGCACTGAATGCCTGAAGAAGGATTTTCAGAAAGGATGCGAAAATAGCGAACTAACTTTTAACTAACGTCCGCATAATTGAATAATATCTGTGAAATAGCGATAAAAACGAGTTAATTGCTCCGTCTACCATCCTACCGATATGTATGCTATCTGTTTATTCCGTATATGAAAATAAACAACAACAAAAATGAGATTTTTTAAAATTACGACTTGTCAACTCGCTATCATGGAGTGCTTTATTATTATTTAAAAGAGAAAAAAGGCGTTCCTCAAGTGAAAATCCAGCAGTTATTTCTCTTGGATAGTCTTATCCACCAATTAGCATAAAAATGTGAAATTTGCACAAGGGGTGTCTCCTCGCAATTTATTACACGTTAAACGAGGTTTGATGTTCCTCACACACTCTAAACGGTGAGGGCGGGGCGTGGGGGTCTACTAGTCCTCCTCATAGAAATTGAATATTGCGGGGACGATCGGTGAGGAGAGAGGCGGGGTACGACTTGCTGTTTGGGCGGCGAGTTAAACTTATTATTTTGTGTAAAGCATTAAACCTATTTGTATACTAAAAGAGATCCTGGGGTGTTTTTGATTCGGCACTCTCAGGTGTCCCCTAAGCACGAGGTCACGTTATTGGTGCAAAACTTTTTTTTTTAAATAAAAATAAATTCAAATAATAAAGTCGCACTTTCTTTATTTCTCTATTTTTACAGAAAAGCATACGAGGAGGAGAGATATGGCCACTCGAGAGGCCAGACGGAATGCCAGCGATTCAATCTTTGGAAGTGATGTGCGGGAAGGACCACATGGACGTACATTTGAGTTTCACCCAGCCTTTCGAGGGCATTGTGTCGTCGAAAGGACAGTACGCCGATCCGCGGTGCGTGTACGTGCCGCCGTCGACGGGCAAAACGTTTTTCTCGTTTCGAATCGCGTACGCAAGGTGCGGCACCAAACCCGATCTCAACGGGCAGTTCTACGAAAATACGGTGAGTTGGGGGGACACTTATTAATTGTCTATGCGGGAACCGAAATCAACTTGCGCCGAGCAATGGTAGGGAAGGAGTGTTGAAAGTTCTGGGTAACAAGTTGAAACTACGCTGGCTCGAATAGTGTGAACGACAGGGGGAGGGTGGATTTTGATTAGTGAGAACCACTCACTAATGGACCCAACAAACTTCGAAGAACTACTCACGGAAACCCAACAAAAACTTGTGGAACTGCTGCTTTTCCGAAGCTTGCCATCGATCCCTGACCGTGCCAAAGGGCCCGAAGTCCCTTGAAAAACCCAACTTTACTTCAAACTTGAGCTCTTCAGGTTCCAAGAGTGAGAGGGGACATGCATTTTTTGGGAGGACCCTAGAGACTATGGTTTTTATAATGCCACCGTACCCACCCGTTGTTTTCCCCTACACATCTTCTCTAGTTCTCTTGATTGTAGTTCTGAGGAAAAAAAAACAGAGTTGATTGACCGGTATGCCACAGTTATTCCATCATTTACGTCGTTATCCACTTTTATTACATACCTGCACCGTATGCCCCAATGAGTTGATGGAACAGATTTAAGAGTTGAACGTGATGTTTCTTCGAGTGTAAAAGCTCTAATTAGTAATTACCCGCAGTCATTAAATCTCTCAAACAATGTCAATTTTTTTTCTTTTAATTGTTCTTATTATTTTCGGGGGGTTGGCGAACTTGAACGGTTTCCTGTCAGTATGGAAAGGTGTGTGGGCAAAATTAACTCTTAATTTGCTGTATAAACTTTAATTGTGCTTCTTATTTCGCAGGTAGTAGTTCAGTATGACAAAGATCTTCTGGAGGTGTGGGATGAGGCGAAAAGGCTAAGATGCGAATGGTATAACGATTACGAAAAAACCGCCTCTAAGCCACCGATGGTTATCGCTGATTTAGACGTGATTCAGCTGGATTTCAGAGGTTTTTTCATTCAACTGAATTCTTTCAATAAAAAAATGTTTTTCCTGACTTTCTTTTTTGTTATGAAAAGGAGACAACGTGGACTGTTGGATGGAAATTCAGCACGGCAAGGGACCATGGGCTCCCCCAGTCAGTGGGATCGTGCCACTTGGGTCAACTCTTACGCTGGTGGTTGCTATAAACGACAACCGAGGTAAAATGATCGCCTTTCTGTTGTTAGTTGTATGAAAAAAAATTGAAAGGGAAGAAGGAGTCTAAGGTCACGTGCTCTTTTTCCCATGCTTTAAACTTTCTTGCAATTTCCCTTCCCCCTTTCTTTAAAGTCATCTCTCCCGCCAATTACCGTCCCATATTCCTTCACACAATTTACGAATTATTCAAATCGTGCGTTAACAGGCGAGTTTGACATGAGAGTCAAGTCATGCGTCGCTTCAGACGGCGGCGGTCATGTGATTCATTTGAGCGACGAGTACGGTTGCGTCCTACGTCCTAAAATGATAAGTCGGTTCCTCAAGGCACGAATCACAGACGAGAGGGCCTCGGTCGTCACCTACGCATTTTTTCACGCCTTTAAATTCCCGGACGCTTTGAGCGTTCACATAAAGTGCAAAGTGGAAATATGTCGACATGGTTGTTTGGATCACTGTCAGTTGGCTGGTACGTTTGAAAAAAAAAAAAAAGATCGTTGGGGAGTGCTTGAACCGGGCCAGGGGATGTACTGTTTTTCTAAACAAAACGACTCTTCTATTTAGGAACCGCTGGAGGCGGTGATCATCTGAGCCACTACGGTCCTTTAGAGAGGAAAGACTCGCTCAGCTCTCAACAGTCAGCAGCCTCGTCACCCTCACCCTCTGAATCGTCCCCATTAGCAGCATCTACCTCATCGCAACATCACTCTCAACCCCCGTTGCCCTCGCCACCATCCACGGAAGATTCCGACGACGAGCTGATCTACGATGAAATGGTCGATCTGAGTAAAAACGTTTTCGAGAGTGAACGCGTTGTCGGAACGTCTATGGGCAGTGCACAGGCTCAAGCCCAACATTCAGCGCCGACTTCTTCGCAATCATTACCAAGGCCACCGCCTGTAAAAGAGATTGTTGACGATGTGCCGCGACCTTTTGAAGTAAATAAATGTTTGCCAGTATTTAGGATTTTCATAATTGTTGTATTTTCTCAATTCTTAAAGGAAGCGCCTTCGAGATCCTCGAACGTGCGCGACAACTCACAGGATCGCTTTCCGCACGGACCGCGAAAACTCGAAGCTGACACTCTGCCTCTCGTCACCACGTTGAATCAACGTCGAAAACGAAGCGTTGTCGTCTCGGATCGAAAAGTCCGTTCGGCCGACGTGGGCGTCAGCGGACTGTACGATGTCATCTCCGAGGCGGATTTGGCGTTTACGCCGGACTCGAAGGGCGAGGCTGTCACCGTTTTCCAAGGGCGAATCCGCGAGGAGGTGGTCTACGGTATTTGTCTCCCAGTGCCGGGATTTTCGGCTTTGTTCGTCCTAGTGGCGGTGTCTGCTGTCGTGTCAGCACTCGTCGCAGGGGCTCTTCTCTACAGGTAACACAAACGAGCCCCAAAACTGCTACACATTTACATCCAAACTTCCAGATTCGAAAACTACGGGGAATATGTTTCGGGTGACCAATCAGAATCTCACATCAAATTTAAAGTATATGCTTGCAAGGGCCAAATAATAGTTTCCTGGCCCAGTTGTCTGGGGGCTTAATTGTGGGATCCCAACATAAGTTGTCTGACCGATAAATCACATAATATTTCAACTAAAATTCGCAACAGTCACACAAGATGATTAAAACCTCTTCATATGCAGTTGCACTAATTTTTTTCAATTAAACAGGTATCAAGTTCAAAAAGAAACTCAAGTCTTCGTCGCGCGACAAACGAGAATGCGACATCGTCCTTCGTCGCACGGCAGCGGCGGCGGTCAAACCATAGCTCCGGGTGGTCCTCCGTCTACGATAAGAGCAGCCTCGAGCGCCGCCGCTGCCGACTCCTCCTCCTCCTCCTCCTCCACAGCAGCATCGGCTGCCACCCTAGGCGGTCATCACCATCACCTTCATCAACACCACCAGTCGTCATCCATTGCCTCGTGGGTGGCTATGAGGCTTCTTCGCCCCAGAGCTGCACCACCTCGTTGAAACTCGAATTTGAAAAAAAAAAAATAATAATAATTTTTAAAAAGGAAAAGGAATACCCCCCCCCCCCTCCAGACATGTTGTAAAATTGTGCCAAAGAGGATACTTTAAGGAACTTTTTTTCTTCGTGTTTTCTTTTTTGTTTTTTGTTTTACTGTCCAGCAGCTGGGAACTGAAGTGTTACTGGTGCTTAAAAAGAGTGTTTTTTTCATCATTCAGTTTAAATAGAAGAAGAAGAAAGGACTTGAAAGAAAATTTAGATAAATTTTATATAAATAGAAATTAATTTTTTTTTTTTTTCGTACCTTCTTTTTTGTATGTAAGGTCGCGCACCTACTGCGTTGCTCAATATGTAGAACACTGTGCCTTAATTCAATAGTTTAAGGATTTTATTTATTCTTTGAGTTTTAAACTATTTTTGTTTGTGACACGTTTTTAAAAAGCGGATTTTTCGTGAGCTAGTCCTGTAATATTATCGCCTTTTTTGTTTTGTTTTAAATGACTTAATGATGGGCAATCCCACTTTTTTTTAAACCTTCTTTTGTTTACTTTATGCTCTCAAAATTTGTTTTCCTTAACTTCCACAGTATTTTTTCTCCCAGCATCAGAAAGCCCGTCGAATTATTCATATTCATGCGAGAAACAACGTGTTTAACGCTATTTTTTATATAAATAAGTTACGTAAGTTATTTTTGTATAAATGTTTTTGTACAGCTACGACACAGTATTGGATTTGAATTTTTTTTAATAGTGTAATTGTTATAAATATATATGTATACTTACAATAGCGTATAGTAGTGTACGTAGTACAACTATAGCGCGTCATCAAATTAACAAAATCACCCGGGGGAAAAATGTTGTTTTGTATTTACTAAGCAACGCAATTTATTGGTATTTTTTGTTTATGTAAATAAAGATTTTAAAATGAAAAAATTGTGTTACTAACAGAAAAGAAAAAAAGTAGGACATGAATAATCGCCTAGTGAATAAAAGGATTCTAACAAAATTCTTAAATTTTTTTTTTTTTTGTTTTTTTTCGGGGTGTTGGTTCGAGGCATTAGTTATTTAAAAACATCTTCAATGTTTAAAAATCAGTACTTTTTTATGGATATCAAAAAGTGGAGCGTCCAGAGATCATTTACCATATTTTTAACGAAAAAAATTAGTACTTTTTCATTATTTTTGTCAAATCAAAACGTTTAGCGGCTTTCTTTTAAATGAGTTTTATTTTTGTATTTCTTTATTGTATTATAGAGGCAAATTGAAAATTGATATTTTTTATAGATAATTAATTTATTGAAATAGCGAGACACCCTTGTATTTTAACTTTCATAATTAATAAAACAGGGAAACTGGTCAGTATAAGACCCTAGCTAGATCGTTGTATCACTGTAATGATTGAAATTGAAATGTTAGTTTTGAAAATAATAAAAATTTAATATTTTTATTACGTAGATACTGTCAGATGATTTAAAACATGTTCAATAAAATAAATTTCCTTCATTATTTTATTTCAAGCCCTTAAAATAGTATTATTCTGGGAGATGGGAGGATGGAATCCCTACAAGGCACCGCTAGAAGGAGCGCCACTTTGCAGCTTGGTAGCAATATTATGCGCTCATTGTCTGATACAAGGGAAAAATACATACAGGATCGCCACTCCCGTTCATCCCAAAGGGGAACAACGCTGGTTTTCAAGCGTCCTCCACCACCACTTGTCGACGGAGTTAAGGTTATACCCTGTTGTCATCTTGCACACGCCAACTCATTTAGTTCATGCAAGAGACTTCCCTTCCCAGACACGACAAGGCAGAGGTGCCCAATCCCCCCCTCATACATCAGACCCTCCTTCGAGACACCCCTTTATCTACCCTCGTTCACAATGCAACAGCCAGTGCATCGATGATGATGGTGAGGCAGCCATTTAAAGAGAGGGGGGGCACGAAGATGAAAAATATGGATTTTTAGGTTTTAAAGCGTTCATTAACGGCAAATATTGAGAACAAGCGCTCATTTGCCCATTAAGAAAAATACAGAAATTCTAGATATATCTGAAGACAACATCACCGACAAAACAGAGAAAAGACGCTAATCCCAAGTTTCTATTGGCGATTGTAGCTATCACTAGCGGCGCTAGTGTCGTGTGTTAATGAAACCGGTACTCCCTACATATGTTAAATGATAACAAGTTTTGTGTTTTTTTTTATTGTTGTTTCGTGGTCAACGTCCGTAACAAGTAGCAATGAAACGTTTAAAAAACATTTTACTAAAACTTTTATAAAAGTTTGCTCAAACATTTGAAAAAAGTTTTTTTTAATATTTTGTTGGCCGTTTTTTCATTTGGTTATGAAACTTTTAAAAAACATTTTATAAAGTTTTTAATATGTTTTTTCATCAAAGGTTTAATAAATGTATAAAACACGTAAAAAAAGGTTTCAGTCAAATTTTAATCAGTCAGTGATCAATTCCATGGTGAGTAAACTGTGAAATAGGACCAACTGTGCCTAAAAATAAAAGTTAAAAAAGCGTTAAAATATATTTAATATGAAATATTTTTAAAAAATTTAAAAAATCAAACTATCATTATGTTTCGCCAAACTCTTCCCGTTCGCCGTCTTTTTTTGGTCGTTTACTTGCTCTGAGAACAATAAAGAGATTCCAAAATTGTATTCACGGTATAACATATTATGTGAATGAAATGCGTGTGCGAATTCTAATACTTACACGTGGATTCGCTGCGTGGCTTGTGCGAGCCATTGCATTGATGCCGCCTTAATTTGCTGCATCTCTGCATTTGGAATTTTTTTCTTAACTGTTTCTACAACCAAAAGACAAATTAACATAGGACCTTTTTCTCTTGATCGTTTCAACTCACATACCTGTCAACACTTCGACTAAAAATAAATCCGCAGCCGACGTTTTCCCTTTTTGCCCCTTCCAGCTTGATTTCTGACATATTTCATCCGAAAATAATTTTTTCCAAATGGATGTAGTTATTTTCGCTGCAGTGGACCCTTCCACAGCAAACACAAGTTGGCGAACCTGGAGATCAAAGATGACAAAATTAATGAATGTTCGATATTTCCAAATATAGTGTGAGGCGACCCGCATAAATCAAGAAAATCTTTGAATATATTTTCGCGATTTATTCTGGTCGGACTGGGGCACGCCATTTAGGATAACCGTATATTATACAGGGTGTTCACAAAATAGAGGGCAATATTTCGCCCGGTGATTCTGTACTTCAAATGGGCTAAAACGACCCCTATTGACCATAGTCCGATTCTCATTATTTTCCGAGATATTCAGGATTTAAGTACTTTTTGATTTTGCCTTGTTTTGTTTGGAAAAGTGGCCGTCGCATAGTAACCGGAAGCTCTAAGGTCGAATCTGATGGTACCAATGGAAAGAGTGGACTTTTTTCTATTAGAATTCAGGCATTTCGTTCCATTTTTATTCACAAGTGCTCAGATATCCAGCCACAAAGTCAAACTTGTTCAAAATTCAACCCACGTTCACGACACTTTGAAGTTGGATTGCTCCTCAACAGGTGCTTTCGGAGGTGACATTTTTTCAGAAAAGTTGGCGCATAGTATCACCATGAAAATTGTATTTTTAGATCGCCTTCTTATAAGGACTTTTTTATAGAAATTTCATATTCGTGCTTGAAAAACACGAGACACGTATTCATTTCTGACGTAGTTTAATTGACATAAATCTCAAAATTGGTGACGGAAAAATGGAAAAAGGGCAAAACAAAACAAAAAATAACGCACATACAAAAAAAAAGGGGAAAATGTACAAAAGAAAAAACGGAGAAATTTTCATTAGAGATACTCTTAATTTTCATATTATTAATTATTATTATTCGTTTTTAATAATTATAATCAAAATTAAATAAAAAATATAATATTAAAAAATAATAATAAACAACAATAATTTCAAAGAAAAATATCTTTGAAATCATTTCATTTCTTGCTTATTTTCCGGTTTTACTTATTTATTTTGTTATTATTACTATTTTTTCCATTTCTGTGTCACCAATTTTGAGATTTACTTCAAGAAGACTACATCAGAAATTCTAAACAAAACAAGGCAAAATCAAAAAGTACTTAAATGCTGAATATCTAGGAAAATAATGAGAATCGGACTATGGTCAATAGGGATCGTTTAAACCCTTTTGAGGTGCAGAATCACCGGGCGAAATATTGCCATCTATTTTTTGAACACCCTGTATTTACAACCCTACAGAGAATTTAGTGCTCTTTCCAATGGTTCTTTTAAATTTCAATGAGACCATTATTTCATCAGATACAGACGAAGTACTAAGGAAAACCGTGGATGCATTCGAAATTAGGAAAACCCCGATTATCTCCAAAACCATAAGTAATCAGACCATGGTGCATAGGATCATTTTGGTTCCAAATGTGACCAAGAATCACCTATTTCATTTATGCCAGACTTTTCCGTTACACCCCCTGTAGAACCAGTTGAAAATTCTTATCTGTGCTCGCTGGTGTGAACCGGGTTTTACGAACCCGTGAGAAAATGACGGGATAGTGTTATTTCTTATTCAGCGTCCTTGGATACGGGTATAGAGGCATTTTTTCCCGGCCGTTCGTAATAATACCCCCCCCCCTATCCTGTAACTCCTAACCACAACGACATATAAACCTGGATTGCTCCCAGCCGACTGGAGGGGCGTGGAGGGGGCAGGTCGTCCCCTGATAAACAATCACCCCATCCCTCTCCTTGTGTCGTTATGGCAACACAACTCTCTTCCGGTATTCACTTTGAAACTCCACCTCTCTCATCGACGTTAGAGAATCTTTAGAACCCAGGTACGGAAACACGCGATAACCGCCATATTTGGTCCCTCCGCCTTTTTATCGCTTGTGAAGTCACTCCATTTAATAATAATAATGAAAAAGAAGAATGAAGCTGTTTTAAAAAAAAAAGAAATCAGATGGTATGAGTTTTGAGAACTGAAGAGAGACAATCAGGAGACGCGTGGAAGAGAAATCACTTATCAAGACCCGAGTGATACCGACCGAGGGACCAAATATGGCGGTTATCGCGTGTTTCCGTACTCGGGTTATGTAGCAGCCTTATCGACGTGGGAGCCTATTTGATGGCTACGCTTTATCAGCAGTGATGAGCAAGCGTTATAGATATATATATCGTTGCTCCTAATCCTAATGCGCGCGATAGCGAAATAAACAAGGTGAATTTGCTAATGCACGCGTTAAGAGTTAAGCCGGCTTCACATGTGATCTGCTTTGAGCTGTATCCAATGAAATACAATTAATTCAAACGCGGGCGGCTCTTTGATTGGCTACAGCTCAAAGCTTAAGCTGTCACATCCCGCATGTGAAGGCGGCTTTACAGAATTGGGGGCTGGTCTTGTTCTACATGACCTAAATAAGTCATCGGCAAAATGTATCGCGATTATTTGACACGATTAGCGGACGAGACCAAATTAATGCACTTTACTATCAAAACCTCTATGCCCCCCCCCCAATGGTATACCGCAGTTCCAGAGGAAAAAGCCCATCGTGAACATAAAAACGAATAATCCCTATCATAATCTTCAACACTTTCAAGTGAAAATACTTTTGGCCCATACCATTTTTTAAAAAGTGCAACCACTACTATATGAACTCGAACTACGTATTCGTTTTATACATTTATTCATAAAAGTTGTTTGATTAAAAACGTAATCTCCAGTGCTAGTGTAGCACTTTTCAAACTATGGAGCGGACCTAATATTCGTTTTTTAGTAAAGTGTTCCACAATGATAAATCTAATTTGTCAGCATAACGTGAAGTAAAAAGTACAAAATAATGAATAGTAGAGTACTCACCAGCAGTTCTCGAAAAACAAGTATGTACACGCAAATAATCTCACATTCACTTTATATTCGCGCAATCAACGGACGAACGAACTGAATTATTACTAAACTGGCTCTGTCGCGGTGTCGCCCATAGACCAGCTTCCCACCACGTGCCCATGTGCCATGTGGACGGAAAAAAACGAAGAAAGAAGTTCTCGAAGCGTGTGAGCGTGTGAGAAGACCGCGGGTAGGAGAAGAAAAACTGAAAAAGTTAGTGATGACTCGTACAAAAAGCAGGGGATGCAGGTCCGTCTCATCAGCATAAGGGTCCTTGTGCCACTCAGCTTATGGGGGCATGCAAGTACTACCCCTCGCCCAGTAACCCCTCACCGTTTTACGCGCTAAGTACTTGGAATATTTCATTTTTCATGATCTCATATGAAACCTATAGTCTTGACGTCTTGAGACTTGCCCAGCAGAGCCCGAATTTCAATTTTGATTTTCCTCGAGTTTTAAATCAAATTCATAAACTCATAAAAACTAATTATCTATTTATTTCTGCCTACCTTTAATGTGGGCAGTCGCTAATTGTGGCAGAAAAACAACCTGGGCCCGATTAGGTGGAGATAAGCGGAATATCCTCGGTATGTGCGATTGTAATCTCATTTGAATTTTACGCGAAAACATATATTTAAAAAATCAGGTTCAATTAAACTTTGTTCAAACATTTTGTATCCAAATATTTGTTTAAAAAACATTTGAAAACAATTGATATATATTTGGTGAAAAAACTACTGTAGTCACGTATTTATTAAAAGTTTAAAAAATATTTTGTCCTCAAATATTTGGAGATCAAAACTTTAAAATTAAAAAAAAATATTTAATAAATATTTTTTAAAAACATGGACGAAAAATTATGGAATTACCCACGAGGAACCCAAAAAATCCGTGGCACTCACCCTTCTTCTCCTCATAATAATTTACTGGGAGGTATTTCCAATGTGTTCATGTAGGATTTCGAGACTTTTCTTACTGGATTTCGTGATAGTAAGTAGTATTTTAGGCTCCCCCCCCCCACCACCATAGAAACATTTTTCAAGTCTAAATTAATTTGTGGTGGGTTTCAGTTGAAACTGCCCTTTTCTCGTAGCGGTGTAGGTCTAAATCACTGAGGCTAAATCACCCCTTTTGGGCTTGGGGCTATTAAAAGGGACTAAACGAGCAAATTTTCCAGATTCAGAAGCTACACCTATTTACCAAACAAATTGATTGGGCGATTGAATTTTCAGTTTCAAATGCCATGTTCCTTGCAGCCGAATAATAAGGTTTTCAAGCGGACTTTTTGGTGGAAATGGACGCAGTCACACAGTCATGACTTAGCTTCTGGGGTTTTAGGTTTCCTGGGTAAAATTAATTTTCAAGAGCCATTGAACGCTCACAACGTCGTTACCTTCCACAGTTTAGTCAAAATAGTCTTTCTGAGCTTCAAGTGCAAGTATTTTGGTGGATAAACGTGATTCTATCAGGAACGTTCTCTGTTTCTTGATCGAATGAAAGCGAGCCGGGGGAAAAAGTATGCCCACTACTAACTTGTGAACAGTAAAATTCATATTTTCGGACATAATTAACGGTTTCACGGCTAAATAGCTGGTTTCTTGTTCCTTGTCGATGTGGTATTTCTCGGCTTAGCTTCTACAATGGAGATGGTAAAGGGGAAAATTATTGACAATTTTCCAGCGGTTTCCTGGCTTTTCCATGAAAGTATAAATGGTTTTTATACTTTTTCACAGTACCATCACACGAACATATTGAAAATTTCATGGCATGACATAAATGTCTCCGTGTAGTTTTAGACATAACGTGTAGTTTTGACTCGTCAATGGTGCAGTGTGATCCGTCGGTGCACAGCCTCGATAAAGAAATTAAATTCGTCTTTAAGTTGTTTACATGAAGTACGTCGTCCAGTGTCATGTTTTTGCCGCCGCTTTTATTGCTCCAATTAACATTGGCATGGCCTCGCAAATCAGAGTAGATGTTTTCGCCGTTCGCACATGTAATTTTTCCGTTCTGAATCGTGTAGCTTTCGTGAGTTTCTTGATGTCATTAACCATGTGGTCCGTCGCACCACTGTCGATTACCTATGTTGCTTGATTTTTATCGTTAGTTAAACAAGCATTTGCGCATAAATTTGTCGTTGATTCTTTCTCATAACGTTGGTTTCTTGGTTGTCGTAGATTCAGGTGGTCACCGTACTTGTCACAGTAACGTCCGATGTGTCCGAAATTGTTGCATCTAAAACATTTAATGTATTTTCGTTCCTTGGTAGGTGTCGTCCTTAAAGGTTTTTCATCTTCTTCTGTTTTTGGTGGTTGTCGTTTGCTCTTGGCGTATGTTCGTGTGTTGGTGTTAAAAGTTGTTACGTTGTTGTCTTCGTTCGTTCTTGAATTTCGTTGCATAAACATTTGTTCTTCATCAATCAGTCGCGATGTGATGTTTTCTAATTTGTTATTGTCGTCTTGAAGATTGATACTTCTAATGATTCCGTCGTACTCAGCCGGTAATCCAATTAATATTATTCCGATGTGAATGTTATCGTCCAGGGATAGGCCGTACTGCTTGAGATTTCGTCTTTTTTCGTTTTTCGTTCGCACGTAGTTTTTAATGGTTTCGTTCGATGATTTTTTGTCATTTACGTAATCCCTCAAAATCGCAATTCCGTGGTATTTGTCCGTTTTTTCGTGAGCTTTCTTCAAAGTTTGCCACATCTCTTGTGCTGTCGTGCATTCGCTTATGTTTTCGAGATTTTCGTCGTCAACGCTTAGCGTTATTATAGACATTTCCTGCCCCATCGACCAGTTTTCAAACCCGACAGTTCTACGACCAAAGTGAGCCCAGTATTCGACGCCTTAGTGAAGACTTCGGGGAAACCCTCTCTGAACGACTGTCTCGAGGTAGGCCAAAACTTTATCGAAACCATTCCAGCTCTACTCATGAGATTAAGGCTCCACGAAATTGGAGTAACGGCAGACATACGCAAAGCCTTTCTTCAGATCGGTGTAGCGCCGTCTGATCGAGTGCACCTAGGTTTTTTGTGTCAAAACGACGATGGAGAGACGGTAGTCTACCGCCACGCCAGAGTGGCATTTGGACTTCGGTCCAGTCCTTTTCTGTTGGGGGCGGTGATCGAACATTTGTTTGAAACTTCCAAAAAGGGGGAGAATGAGTTTTCTTTGGAATTGCTAGAAAATTTGCAAAAGAGTTTTTATGTTGACAATTGCGTCTGCAGCGTCAGCAATTCCGACGAAAGGGACGAACTTGTGAACGTCGCTGCTCGAATCATGAAGGATGGACACTTCGACCTTCGGGATTGGGTTTGGACTGACCCCGCGTCATCGTCTCGTCCCCTTAAAGTTTTAGGGATGATCTGGGATCCCAACACCGACCTTCTCCGTCTCAGCCCGAGTGGCTTCAATACTTTGGACCTAACAAAAATTTCGAAACGTCAGGTGCTCTCAGCGGCGCAAAGACTTTATGATGACCCTATCGGATTATCTGCCCCCGCGGCGCTCCAACCTAAAATCTTAGTACAAAGGTTGTGGAAAGCTAAATTTTCCTGGGACTCATCGCTCGATGAAGGGAGTTCTTCCGAGTAACGAAAATGGATTGAGTCGCTGTCCTGGATTTTTATGATCGAGATTCCCCGTTTTGTATTTGGCTCGCGGAAAGAATCGTTTTCACTGCACGTCTTTGTCGACGCTAGTCAGTTGGCCTCGGCAGCTGCCATTTTCGTTCGGTTACAACGAGCTGACTCTGTCGAGGTGCAACTTATCGCCGCCAAATCAAGAGTGGCTCCTTTGGAAGATATTTCGATCCCCCGACTCGAGCTAATCGCTGCATCCATCGGCGCACGGCTTTTCGCTTCAACGTGTGAGGCCCTGAGAATTTCGTCTGTCGACGCTTCTTTTTGGACTGATTCAACCACAGTGATCGCGTGGATCCAAAGAGAGGGTGCGTGGTCTGTCTTCGTCCGAAACCGAGTTCAGGAAATCCGGCGGCTTACCGCTGGGCACTACTGGAGACACGTAAAAGGGGAGTGCAATCCCGCCGATCTACCCTCTCGTGGTTGCGACGGGAGACAACTTTCCAACTCGAAATGGTGGGAGGGCCCCCCTTGGCTGAGACTACCTAGTTCAGAGTGGCCGACGGGCGAGGATCCTCCCAACGAGGACTCGATTGGGGCTGAGACACGTCAAACCTCGCTGGTTTCGTCAGGCGCACCGGACATAACCCGCAGATCGTTCGCTTGATTGCGTGGGTAAGACGTTTTTGCTACAACTGTCGGAATCGGGAGCGCAAAACGTGTGAGTTAACAGCGGAAGAGTTCACGTCAGCGGAAAACTGGTTACTCCGTGCCGTCCAGCTAGAAACGTTGGAGCCAAAAGAAGAACGCCTAAGAAGTCTTGGCGTGTTCACTGACGCGAAAGTGCTACCTAGTCGACATCCGGTGGTTCTGAGTCTCGTTAGAAGGGAACATAGAGAAAGTCAACATTCTGGAACGCAAGCGCTGTTAGCGCTACTTAGAGAAAAATTTTGGATTCTACAGGGACGACGAACAGTCAAATCCGTTATCCGTCAGTGTGTTGTTTGTCGTCGTTACGGGGCAAAGGCGTTTCAGCCTCCTTTCGCTGATCTCCCTGTAGAAAAGAGTGAGAGACGCGGCACCGTTTGAAGCTGTGGGTATTGATTACGCTGGACCACTGCACCTAAAGTCCGGTGAGAAAGCCTGGATCTGTTTATTCACGTGTGCGCTCATCAGAGCAGTACATTCAGAGTTGGTAGATAGCCTTTCCACAGGAGACTTTCTTATGGCGCTGCGCCGCTTCATAGCTCGTCGCGGACGACCTGCTGTGATATACGATATGGAACCAATTTTGCAGGCGCTTTCAACGCACTGGATCAGTCGATTGGGAGGAGGTGAAGAAATATACCGCCGATAAAAAGATAGTTTGGAAATTCATTCCCCCAGCATGGTGGGGAGGATGGTGGGAGAGATTGGTGGGCCTGGTAAAGCCACTTTTACGAAAGGTTCTTGGAAGAGCGGTGGTGACCAGAAATGAGATGAATACGCTTCTGCATGAGACTGAAGCGTTGATAAACAACCGACCTCTGACATACGTCACTCAAGACCCTAATGACTTGTCCCCGTTGACGCCGGCGTTGTTTCTCAGTCAACCGAATGGAACGGGAGTTCCTGACTTGGACCGTCTTGCGGAAATGGATGTCAATTGTTTAGAGCGACGACTTAAATATGTCGCCACTTTGAAAATTCCGACAGCAGCCTGTCGGGAAAAGTGCATTTCATTCATGCGACAATCGAGTCAAACCTCATAAGTTAGAACGATATCAATCAATTATGAATGACATTTAGGCCGTGGTATAGAAAGTCAAAATCATAAAATCGTGTTTCTTTTTACCGCAGGCCCCTTTTTTGGCACCAACTGAGGGGGAACAAAATGATGAAAATGAAACAGAGTCGGTTTGGTTGACTATACGATATGGGAAGGTGGACTCTTCTTGTCGTTTGCTCTTGGCGTATGTTCGTGTGTTGGTGTTAAAAGTTGTTACGTTGTTGTCTTCGTTCGTTCTTGAATTTCGTTGCATAAACATTTGTTCTTCATCAATCAGTCGCGATGTGATGTTTTCTAATTTGTTATTGTCGTCTTGAAGATTGATACTTCTAATGATTCCGTCGTACTCAGCCGGTAATCCAATTAATATTATTCCGATGTGAATGTTATCGTCCAGGGATAGGCCGTACTGCTTGAGATTTCGTCTTTTTTCGTTTTTCGTTCGCACGTAGTTTTTAATGGTTTCCGATGATTTTTTGTCATTTACGTAATCCCTCAAAATCGCAATTCCGTGGTATTTGTCCGTTTTTTCGTGAGCTTTCTTCAAAGTTTGCCACATCTCTTGTGCTGTCGTGCATTCGCTTATGTTTTCGAGATTTTCGTCGTCAACGCTTAGCGTTATTATAGACATTTCCTGCCCCATCGACCAGTTTTCAAACCCGACAGTTCTACGACCAAAGTGAGACCAGTATTCGACGCCTTAGTGAAGACTTCGGGGAAACCCTCTCTGAACGACTGTCTCGAGGTAGGCCAAAACTTTATCGAAACCATTCCAGCTCTACTCATGAGATTCAGGCTCCACGAAATTGGAGTAACGGCAGACATACGCAAAGCCTTTCTTCAGATCGGTGTAGCGCCGTCTGATCGAGTGCACCTAGGTTTTTTGTGTCAAAACGACGATGGAGAGACGGTAGTCTACCGCCACGCCAGAGTGGCATTTGGACTTCGGTCCAGTCCTTTTCTGTTGGGGGCGGTGATCGAACATTTGTTTGAAACTTCCAAAAAGGGGGAGAATGAGTTTTCTTTGGAATTGCTAGAAAATTTGCAAAAGAGTTTTTATGTTGACAATTGCGTCTGCAGCGTCAGCAATTCCGACGAAAGGGACGAACTTGTGAACGTCGCTGCTCGAATCATGAAGGATGGACACTTCGACCTTCGGGATTGGGTTTGGACTGACCCCGCGTCATCGTCTCGTCCCCTTAAAGTTTTAGGGATGATCTGGGATCCCAACACCGACCTTCTCCGTCTCAGCCCGAGTGGCTTCAATACTTTGGACCTAACAAAAATTTCGAAACGTCAGGTGCTCTCAGCGGCGCAAAGACTTTATGATGACCCTATCGGATTATCTGCCCCCGCGGCGCTCCAACCTAAAATCTTACTACAAAGGTTGTGGAAAGCTAAATTTTCCTGGGACGCACCGCTCGATGAAGGGAGTTCTACCGAGTACCGAAAATGGATTGAGTCGCTGTCCTGGATTTTTATGATCGAGATTCCCCGTTTTGTATTTGGCTCGCGGAAAGAATCGTTTTCACTGCACGTCTTTGTCGACGCTAGTCAGTTGGCCTCGGCAGCTGCCATTTTCGTTCGGTTACAACGAGCTGACTCTGTCAAGGTGCAACTTATCGCCGCCAAATCGAGAGTCGCTCCTTTGGAAGATATTTCGATCCCCCGAGTCGAGCTAATCGCTGCATCCATCGGCGCACGGCTTTTCGCTTCAACGTGTGAGGCCCTGAGAATTTCGTCTGTCGACGCTTCTTTTTGGACTGATTCAACCACAGTGATCGCGTGGATCCAAAGAGAGGGTGCGTGGTCTGTCTTCGTCCGAAACCGAGTTCAGGAAATCCGGCGGCTTACCGCTGGGCACTACTGGAGACACGTAAAAGGGGAGTGCAATCCCGCCGATCTACCCTCTCGTGGTTGCGACGGGAGACAACTTTCCAACTCGAAATGGTGGGAGGGCCCCCCTTGGCTGAGACTACCTAGTTCAGAGTGGCCGACGGGCGAGGATCCTCCCAACGAGGACTCGATTGGGGCTGAGACACGTCAAACCTCGCTGGTTAATGTCACATCTTTTTCGTCAGGCGCACCGGACATATCGTGGACGTATCGTTACTTTTCGCGTTACCCGCAGATCGTTCGCTTGATTGCGTGGGTAAGACGTTTTTGCTACAACTGTCGGAATCGGGAGTGCAAAACGTGTGAGTTGACAGCGGAAGAGTTCACGTCAGCGGAAAACTGGTTACTCCGTGCCGTCCAGCTAGAAACGTTGGAGCGAAAAGAAGAACGCCTAAGAAGTCTTGGCGTGTTCACTGACGCGAAAGTGCTACCTCGTCGACATCCGGTGGTTCTGAGTCACGTTCGAAGGGAACATAGAGAAAGTCAACATTCTGGAACGCAAGCGCTGTTAGCGCTACTTAGAGAAAAATTTTGGATTCTACAGGGACGACGAACAGTCAAATCCGTTATCCGTCAGTGTGTTGTTTGTCGTCGTTACGGGGCAAAGGCGTTTCAGCCTCCTTTCGCTGATCTCCCTGTAGAAAAGAGTGAGAGACGCGGCACCGTTTGAAGCTGTGGGTATTGATTACGCTGGACCACTGCACCTAAAGTCCGGTGAGAAAGCCTGGATCTGTTTATTCACGTGTGCGCTCATCAGAGCAGTACATTCAGAGTTGGTAGATAGCCTTTCCACAGGAGACTTTCTTATGGCGCTGCGCCGCTTCATAGCTCGTCGCGGACGACCTGCTGTGATATACGATATGGAACCAATTTTGCAGGCGCTTTCAACGCACTGGATCAGTCGATTGGGAGGAGGTGAAGAAATATACCGCCGATAAAAAGATAGTTTGGAAATTCATTCCCCCAGCATGGTGGGGAGGATGGTGGGAGAGATTGGTGGGCCTGGTAAAGCCACTTTTACGAAAGGTTCTTGGAAGAGCGGTGGTGACCAGAAATGAGATGAATACGCTTCTGCATGAGACTGAAGCGTTGATAAACAACCGACCTCTGACATACGTCACTCAAGACCCTAATGACTTGTCCCCGTTGACGCCGGCGTTGTTTCTCAGTCAACCGAATGGAACGGGAGTTCCTGACTTGGACCGTCTTGCGAAAATGGATGTCAATTGTTTAGAGCGACGACTTAAATATGTCGCCACTTTGAAAAAAGAACTAAACAAGAGATTCCGTGCTGAATATCTAGCGCGACTGGTGCAACCGGCAAAGAAGATGAAGTCGAGACCTCTACGACTAGGGGAGCTTGTTTTGTTAGGCCAAGACAACACCAAAAGAATGGCCTGGCCCCTTGCTAGGGTAATAGAACTTATTCCTGGCCGTGATGGGGAGACCAGGGTGGCCCGACTTAGGACCGCTCAAGGTGAACTCGTTCGCCCCATTCAACGAATATTTCCATTGGAGGTCCAACACGACGAGGACCAACAGAAGGAGACACTGACCTTAGAGGAAGTCCATGGATCCGAGGAATCTCAGACTGATGAGATGGAGGAAACACCACTTGATGAACCGGACGAACCAATTTCTGAAAGGCTCTTTATTGGGAAATACACTAGAAGAGGGCGACCGGTTAATGGGCCGAAAAGATTGGACTTATAACTTTTAAATGACTTTTGAAGATACCTTGAGCATGTTGTTTTACTCGTGTTTATTTCGTTGTTTGTTTTTGCATTTTACTATGTTTGGTTTGCGCTCACCTGTTTGTTTGTTGCAGAAGAAGCATGTGAATGTCTTTGAACTACTGTTTCTCTAGTTAAAGTTTGAGTCCCTCCGACTCAAAGGTGGGAGGATGTCGTGCCTCAGTTCGCTCTCGAAGAAGTCTTGCGGCCAGTAGAGACCGCACATGGAGCATCGGCTCGTCACACGGGTGACACCGGCTTCAGATCCAGAAGTTAATGACACAAGATTGTCATCCCCACATAGCACTTTACGGTTAATCCATTAATTGCTATTTTGAGGACACTCGAATTTCAGGCTCTCTACGCCAACGCATTTGATTTTTTTTTTTTTTTTTTTTTTAAGACTTAATGCATTGAAATTTGGTTTAGCCCATTGGCCCCTCTTTTCTTTTTTTTCTTTTTTTTTTTTGTGGAATTTTATCAAAAGTGGTTTAGCCAACATTAAAATTTTCATTTGCAAAAAGAGAAAAAAAAATTGGCGAATTTTAAAATTCGGTCAAAGCCACCTCGCAATTCTTATACTTATATACACCTACTTTTCTAATGAAATAGAGTTCCCAGAACGCCATAAAAATGCTTTTCTCTGATTGACTCGCACAAATGAGATATTAACGATTTTCTAATTAGTGTCCTCAAAATAGGACAGTGGTAAATACCGGGGTAAACAGGTTCCCCCTCCTCGCCATATACTGAAGTAATAATTTGATTTGCTGTGAGAACTTGGAAGAGAGAAATCGTTGCAAAGAGCATTATAAAAAAAAAGAACCCCCGCCCCCCCCCAATACCTTCCATGATCTTATATCCGATCCAGGTAGCGCGCTGAGTCGGCGTGTGAAGACATTGAGGAATCATGTATTATACTTGCCAGTGGGCGTTCCCGGCGGTGTGCGTTCAACAAACCGCACACCGACCGAAACGCCCGCGTAGTACGGGTGTGAAGTGCACAGTTAGATCTGGGTATGGCGTAGAAGCCCAATGCGCCCTAGACATATATATATATTTGCCACAATTTGTCTTGATTTTCTAGTGGTACATGGACAAAAATGTTTCAATATGTAAAAGCCGTAAACATTGACACGATTGAGACAACCGCCAAGGGATCCCGATATTCCAAGGTGAACAAGATGCTTGTGGCTCAGCCAAATGTCTTCAAATTCTACAGTTTCATTATGGTCAGCTTCAATGATCACGGTTGTTTGGCCTCAAAATATATCGCCTAACGGTCAAAAGTGACAAAAGTGGTACTGGACTACTGGTACCTTTTTACCAGGGTTGTATAAGAAATTACGAATGGTAAACGCTCATGTAGTACACAATGAGTCCCACCCACAACGAAAAACAGGAATTGCTCGGTTTCGTGTGTGAAGTTTCGTTGACTTGAAACTTCGCTCGGACAAGAGCACATTGGAACGTACTCTGTCAAGAAGCCGATTGTCCCAACCTTAGGACAGCTTCAGAACTGATGGCATCAGCCACTTTATTGCCAAAAGAGAAACAACGCGAATTTGTAACTCAAATCGAAGAACGTTATTGCAAAAAATGCAAAATTACGCTATGTGAAAAGCGCTTCGCTTCGTACCATGCGAAACAACGATTATACTGAAAATACTTGTTTATTTGCCGTTTTCTCTTTTTTGCTGAAATAGATACCTAGTGTCTTGCAAAATTTCAATCATGAACGATCCCGGAGTCATTATGGGCCGATCACAGATAATAGAGGGGCAGGAGAACCCCCCCCCCCCCGCGGAGCTGGTCAAATCGCTCTTAACATCGAGGATGGGAGGGGTAGGCAGTTAGTGGGGAGTATTGAGGGGGGAGGAGTCGTGATCACCCCCCTGAGAGAGCAGGTCACAGATAGCCCCCTTGCCCGGAGGCTTGTTATCCCATCATTTACCACTGTCCTCGTTCGAGGACACCCCCCCCCCCTCGCTCCTTACAATATGTAATAAAAATATAAAACTGTCTGGTAGCAAGAAAAAGTTAAGCAAGCAAAAAAAAAGTTGATAATTAATGGGCTACTTATCCAGATAATTTATTTTTTCAATGGCGATCGACCATTACTCTTAAACTCTCAAGGCTACTTTAAGACTTATTACTCGCTTCAATTATACGGAAGGCTCGGTAAATATAATAGGAGGGTGTAATTAAATTTGATAAGAGTTAATTCCACCGCTGAGTGCGAGCCCGACGTGCTAAAGAGACATTGCAATATTACGAACTTTTTTTTTTTAGCCAACAGTCGTCGTGTTACACCACGAGACATCACGATCTGTTCAAAAGATGCCCTCAACAAACGCCTCACTCCTGACCTCAACCCTCGCGGTGCTTCTGATTTCTCAAATTTTGCAGGTACTTTTTCATGCCCAGTTCAGCAATAGCCAGGTTGCGCTTAGGTGAAAACTTGATCGAGTCAAGCTGTTGTGCCTTCGCAACTATAGGTGTTCCGTTGGTGAAGGGCTTCGTTCCAAACTGTGGCCCATCCAATGGAACACAGTTGAGCAATAAATGCATTAATGTTGTAATCGGACTTCAGTCGCAATTAACAGAACCTTGAAAGTCAAATATTAATGTTATTATTATGGAAACAAACGTAATTTTAGCCAAGAAAACACCAGCGTAGATAACGTTGAAGGTGAAATTTTTTAGAAAATAGCCGACAGTGATGCACCCAATGTAAACAGGGCTAGGGACACACTGGCGATTTTTCCCGGGCAACTATTTAGTCACAAAAATGGAACGTATTGAACCTTATTAATCCGCGCACACTGGGTGATCAAAAGTTGCCCGCTCTGCTCGAAAGCAGAGTGAAATGAAATAAAGAAGTCTTCTCAAATAGTTGCCCATCAGTGTGCGCCCGAGAAGACCAGCGAGCAACTTTTTTATCTCGGTGATTTTTAATCGCCGAAATTAAAAGTTGCCAGTGTTGTCCCTAGCGTAAGAATACTCACAATTCATTCGATCTAATAAGAACCCTCAGGGCACATCACATCCAGGGTTATACGAGCTCGTGCATCCCTGTTATATTAGGGCCTGGTAGCCCGTTACACGAATGCACAATTTAGCCATGGACAATGATGATTACGTGGCTCTCAGAACTACCTGTTCCGGTTTCTTCTATTCCTCATAAAACCATTCACCCCCCCCCCCTTTCCCACAGAGACAAATAAAATTGAGGGGAATCAATAAAGTTAAAGATCAGCTTTGAATTTACGTGTTTTCGATAACGAAGAACCAGGGGCGTAGGTAGGAATTTGTCCTAGGGGGGGATCAGATTGAAATCTCGTTATGAGGTGGTGGGGTGGGGGGGGCATTCCACATTTTACCCGTCATCCTATAGGAGCATATTACAACGTTGGTCTTTTTTTTGTATACATTTCATCAGCATTCTTTCTAAGGGATGTTTTTTCTCTAGAAAGCGTCCTTTCAGATTTATAAGCGAAAAGCTAAATCAATTCCCCCGATTTCACGGTTTTTCGTGATTTTCATGGAGAAGCCATATCCGAATTTAGTCCATAACTAGATTTTTGAATTCAGCACCCCCCAAAAAACGAATAAAACCGTCTTAAAAAACTAAGCCGGCAGTTTTTTCTTGTCCCAACTACCAAATGACTGCGTGAAATCAACAGTTTTGGAGTGAAATAGTCACTGTTGGGATAAAATCGTTTTCAAGTCAGAGTCGTCGCAGTTTCGGCGTAAAATCGTCGGTTTTGGGAAAAACGTAAGATTTAGTGGAAGACGCAAGTTTTGGTCTGTAATTGCATGTTTTGGAGTAAAATATCCGGTTTTGGGGTGAGGTAATCAGTCTTGGGGTAAAATCGTCAGTTTTTGGGCAAAATCTCTTCAGTTTTTGGGTAAAATCAAATGTTGTTAGTTTGGCTTTTTGAAAAAAGTTATTTCACGGGCTATTTCTGGATAGAAGCAAAGCCAGCAATAGGACGTGGTGCACCTGACATATTTATCTGACCACCCCTAGATCAAGGGCGGGCTCAAAATAAAAAATTACTTGAACTGATCGAAACGAAACCCGAGACCGTGGTGCAGGAACTCAGCTTTAGTGTGATCCTCTGAGCTTTGGGGCTGAGGAAGGCAAAGATCTGGCCGTTACAGGCCTCTTTCGTCCGCTTACCGTTTACATCAGGAGCTGAATGAATTTTCCCGCACGCGATGATCACGCAATCCATAGGCCTGAAGCCCTCTTTTGAAACACTTAGCAAATAAACGCATCCGCTGGGGTGTTTGGCCTTGAAGGAGAAGCGATAATGCTGATGAGGGGCACCGGGAATGGGTCCATGCATTCATCATAAAAAAAAACACCACGGCTTAAATGCTACGGAGCATTTAATTTGTGACGCCCCCCCCCTCCCACAAGTGGATTCGATTATTTCAAGTCATTGCATAATTCAACGTTTGTTTCATTAAGTTTATGGTCTACAAGTTTTAAACAACAGCCAAAAATTAGGAACAATTTTGAAATTAAGCGCATCCACTCACTAATAAATTTCAGTGGGGCATGGGAAAATGAAGAAAATTAAAACATCTGTGTCTGGGGGTGGCGGGAATTTATCCCCCACATCCCCCCCGTACCTAGACCCCTGCGAAGAACAATAAAAAAGTAATTTGAACGGGTATTACGTTAAAATTGGGGAAATCGTTGTTAAATCATTTATGAGGGATTTTTGAAGTACTATACACAACAAAAATGACATTGAGCGAATCAAAAGGTCGTGTAATTAAAGGATTATCTACGTTTACATAACTTCTAAGTAACAAGGATTGCTCCCAGTCTTGTTTGTACTAAACGATTTAAATGTTGGCGGTTCTTGGATTTTCACTAATCCGATTGTTAAGGCTTGTAATTTACACTGACTGAAGGTAAATATAATTGCACTCAAAGGTGATACTCAAAGGATTACTCGATACTCGCGGTTTTAAAAATAACATTAAAAATGTCAGTAAAATCAGATTACAGAGCAAAAATCAGTCATCTATAACATTGAAAATCGTTAAAATCGCAATTAAATGTCCAATCATAATTTTGCTTCCTCGAATACCGAAGGTATAGGATACAATTTTTCGCGCTACCTGCTTCGTAAGTTGCCCATTACGATAACTTAATAAATCCAGTAAGCTGAATTTTTCATAACCTGGTACTTTATAGCTTCAGTTTTTGAAAACTGTACAGTAATAGTAGATTACATTACAAGATCAGTAAGTGGTGCATTACCTGCGAGTTTTTTGTTTGGCGGACGAGGCTTGCCGTGGCCGCTAATTAATAACGAGCGGGTAATACCACTAAATAGTCGAGTGATGTACGTTATTTTTCGCGCAACCGTCGTCGAATATTACCCAGTTTTATTTTTTTGCCAAAAAAAATCCATGGCTTAAGATATTTCTATAATCACGTATGAGGTGATAACATTTCAACAAAGGTTGCACAAGGTTATAGAAAACTGGCACGTAAACAACTTTTCATGTCAGTTTTAAACCTTTACTGTACAGTTTTCAAAAACTGAAGCTATTAAGTACCAGGTTATGAAAAATTCAACTTACTGGAGTTAATAAGTTATCGTACTGGGCAACTTACGAAGCAGGTAGATAGAACATTGAAATATCGAAAAAATGAAGAAAACCCAAACGCCGGAAAAGTGAAAAACAACAACTTTGAACTTGACGTGAACTATAGCAGCGTTTCCCGTTTGCACAAAATTCTGCATTTGGGCAGTTCAATTCTATCCGTCCTAAAACGTTCTAAACGTATCTTAATGAAGAAGGCGGGTGGAAATGAATTGTCCTGATGCAGAATTTTATACAAATGGGAAACGCTACAACTGTTTGGCCAAAATATTCCTCAACTTGAATAAGAAGAACTCAACCCAATGGTGGAGGGGGAAGGCATGGCCTCTCATGTCCCGCCGTTCGAACTTTTAGACACGACGAACCCAAAAATCTGCGCGTTCAACCTCGCTCCCACCTTATCTTTTGACCTTTTTGACACGATTTCTACATGAAATTGAGCCATGTCCAAGAGCCTCAAACTGAAAACCACGTCCGGTTCAAATCGAAAAACTTTGAAAACGTACACATTCAGCCTAAAACCCGTGCAGTTAACCCCCTGGGCAATTTCTAGAAAAAATGATCAACATTTTCAGATGAAAATGGTAAAACCGGGGAGTCCGAAAATCTAGACGAATTTCCGATCAGACGAGCGGTTGAAAAGGTTCTCACTGTGATGCCACCGTTTTTGACACTTATTGCACACGGTTCTTGGAGGGACGAATGGTTCATAGATTGAGTCAATTTTTCTTTTAAGGGCCCGAACAGCCTCTTAGTTGGCCATTTTTTTTTCGGCGCAGAAAGTCACATTAGGCATGGCACGATTCGCTTCAGTTAAGCCATATAAATGGCGCAAATGCAATATAGCCATTTTAGTAGCGCGGAGGCTCAGTATTTGGTCATTTTTGATGCACGAGTGGTATGAGTTTTACCAAGTTTTTCAAGTCACGAGTGCTGAGTGATAAGTGGGAAGGCAAAATCCGCCTCCTTCTTCAATCTCCTTCTCCAATTCAGAGAAGGAGATGAGACACAACAGAACACAAACTCGGGCACAAACAGTGACCCATCCTCAGCAATTGACTCCTTGCATTGCAAATGACACAACTCCACAGTTGTGCTATTCGCACTATACCAAGTTTGCACTATTGACCAATAAAGAAGACTGCAAAATTGTAGTAATTATAGTTTCTGAATCCGTTTCGTCCGTTTAGCAATTTTTAGATCGTGATTAGTCAATCAAGCCATTTTCAATATAACCAGTTTTCAGTTTAATCATTTGCAGACCACATAGAGTCAGTTTTACTAATTTTTGAGCGTGAATAGCAACAGTATGGACATTTTTACCACTCAAACCATCAGTATGGTAATTTACAGAGGGCGTGAATAGTCCGTGTGATATTTTTTGGGCGCACGTATCTGTATTTTTAATCTAGAGTATGAACTCAGTTTAGCCGTTATCAAAAAGGCCGGAATCGTTAATTTAACCGTTTTGTGGACGCAAACAGTCAGTTTTGCCATTTGTATGGTGCAAATAGTCTGTCATACCATTTGTAGGTTGCGAGTGGTCAGTTTTGTCATTTCCAAGGTTGCAAAATTGTCAGGTCTTTTAATTAGCCAGGGCGATATTTTCAGGGCAAGAATCGTCAGTTTTGCCATTTTATGATCCAACTAAAGTCAGTTTTGCCGTTTTTAAGCGGGAATTGCCAGTTTGGCCATTTTTACAGCAGGCATTGCTCGTTTAGCCTTTTTCTACGCACGAATGGACCGTTTTTGGCCATATTCAGAACATGAATTACCTGTTCGGGGCTCGACAGTCTCACCAAGTCAGTTTCACCATTTTTATAGCGCCAGCACGAATTAGTCAGTTCACCATTTTCAAGGCGCGAATCGCCAGTTTTGCTATTTTTTTTAGGGCGCAAATATAGTCACGTTCAAGCCAAATGCGAGAATGGTCAGTTTGGTTATTTTTCGCACGCGAATGGTCGATTTTGTTTTTTCAGGGCCGAGAATCAGGGATAATTTGTTTAAGCATTTTCAGGGCACGAATGTCAATTTAGCCGTATTTTGGACGCGGATATGGTCCGTCAAGCCAAAGGCGCGAATGGTCAGTATTGGCCATTTTTCGCGCGCGAATGGTCGATTTAGCCATTTTCAGGGCTACAAGAATTGTCAAATTCTTGTTACAAGCTATTTTTAGTGGAGCGAACCAAACAATTTATTCCAAGCCCCTTCTATGAACAAATCCTAGATCGGTGGCTAAGCCTTACTATTTTGGGGTTTCTGCGCCAGGGGAATCCGAAAATCGAAACACATATCCGATCAGAAGAATCAATGAAATGGTTTTTCAGTGATCTCACTGTTTTTAACAACCTGCACCCGAACTTTCCCACGAAATCTCGGTGCATGTACGAGGACCTCTCTGGGGAGCTAAAGGGGCCAAGGAAAGTAATGGTAATAATAATAATAATAATAATAATGGTCTCGAAAAAATGCCACAGGAGGTATTCAAGGACGCTGTGGCGACCAGACTTTCGGTGGTTTTTGTTACCGACCGTTCGTACTAGAGGCCCTGGAGTCAATAAAATGGTCTGATACCAATGACCAAGACGTGAAACATTCATTTCTGACCCTAAAATTTGAGAAGGTGATATAATCCCTCGTTATAGAGTTTGGAAGGTGGTTTTGATGAGCCATGGCCCCTCCCTTTAGATCCGCCACTGATTTTACCGAGTCTGGCACCTGCTGACCCTTTGACAATGAGATCGCCAGACATTTTCTGCGGGACAGGGGCTCACACTAGAGCTAGCTGCAGGCAAACATCCCTTTGGTCCTCTCCTACACTGTTTTGGATCCTCCGGAAGCCAATTTCGTGTTTCAGCTCTTTCGAACCCCAATTTTTTGTGTTTCGGCTCATTCAAAAGCCAACTTTGTGTTTTGGCAAATGGCAATTTTGGTTATGTCCTAATCATAATCGGTGGCAGTATAATGAAACTTCAATCCCAACACCCCTCCCCCATTATAAAATTTGGGTCCTTCTTTCGTCTGGGAAAAATCTGGTCACCATAGCTAGTGGGCCAATATACAGCTCTTCAGTGGGAAGTTCTCCGAAAGAAAGTCTGAGCATGTTTACCTCCAAACTACTCCAAACAAACCGGAAAAATAAAAAATCACTGAACCGACCATGTCGTCTATACTAGTTTTTCATCATTCATTGACTGGGCTATCCGTTTAATTGCGATTTTATTGTTCTGGTTGACTGCGGCCTGTTACATCATCGTGATATAATTCCTGTTCACAGATTTATGGGCAAGGGTTGATTCCAACAAAAAGTAAGTACCTACATAATTCAATTAACGTATAGCGGCGCCCAAGTCCCTCTCGCCACCGTGTCGTCATCGTGCCATGTGGTATATGGCAATGTGGCCCAAAAACATTTTGCCATTTCACGGAACTCCCCCCCACCTCACATGAAATGTTCTAGGCGGTGCGCACCATGAGTGTTACAGAGATTGCAATGGTACGCCCATGACATGTGTGTACAACTTCACCGTCACGAAAAAAACTTCAATGTCCTTGGAATGTGGAAACTGTCCCATAAATATAACCGACTGTAACAATTACGGATGCATACCAGGCGGCGGAAACGTTCGAACTTTGTTCGCCGTCAATCAAATGGCGCCGGGTCCTGCAATTTTAGTAATGTCTCTCCAGGACTCTTCCTTCAAGAAAATGAGATTGACAGGGTTTCACAGGTATGCGAAAATGACAGAGTGATCGTTAACGTCTACAACGGTCTATCGACGGCTTCGCTTTCAATTCACTGGCACGGTATACATCAAAACACCACGCCATTCTCGGACGGTCTACCGTTCGTTAATCAACTACCACTGTGGCCGGGTGGTTTTTTCAAATATGATTGGATTGCCGCACCCCATGGAACTCACATGTGGCACGGACACTCGGGGTATCAAGAGTCCGACGGACTCTACGGCATTCTTAACGTTCGACGAAAAGAACCCGAAGTCGTGAGAGCACTGTACGACTTCGATCTACCGGAGCACTCGTCAGTCGTGTGGCACTGGTATGATCAGGTAACGCTATTTCTTCATAAGTGATGGGCGGCGGGTGATTTTGTTTAACCCAACTTTTTTCCAGCCAGCACAAGACATTTTGCTTCCAATTCTACAAAGAAATGAATCGATTAATGGCTACGGCTTTCTTATAAATGGGAAAGAAACTTTCCGAAAGTATTACACGACTGACGCGTCAGGAAAAAATGTATCTGTTACCACTGAAAGAGAAATTTTCAACGTAACAAGCGTAAGAGAACTTTAAATCCAATTGAACCGTGCAAAACAGTATATAATGTGCATCCTTTCCACGCCTTTTTTTAGGGCTATAGGTACAGATTCCGTGTAGCCTACAACTCCGCAATTTACTGTCCTCTACAAATATCGATTGACGACCACAATTTGACCATGATTTCCAGCGACACTTCCCCATTTAAACCTGTGGAAGGTGGAGCAATTAGATTTTACAAGTCCTTATCCTTTTAATCTTGAGAGCTTTACCAACAGTTCAAAGCTTCATGATTGTTAACGGTGAGCGGTATGATTTCGTTTTGAATGCCTCGACCGGTCATTCAGGTTGCTACTGGATGCACATGAAAGCCTTGGGTGATTGTATATCGAAAAAGGTTCACGCCGAAGCTTACGTGTGCTATGACGGATCCATCCCATCTACTACGATAGGCTCACCGACTTATGAACAAGGAGAAAGGACTGGAACGGTAATATAAATATATACTATTTTGTGACGGAGCAAATCACAAAATTTGGGCGTATTTGAAGATATTGAACCCGGTGGAGCTAGCGACGTACAATTACCAAAACTACGAAACAGTTTTGCTAACACAACTGGAAGGGTACGACGACAGCTTGAATCCTCAATACAGTGGAACTCCAAACAAAACTTTGTACATTCAGATTCTTTCGAAACCATACAGTAACTAATACAAATTTCGTTTACGATAAGGTAACGTTTAGAAAACAGAAAAACGATATTTTTCAGCTATTCAAGAAGCATCGTATCCTGGACCGTGGCATCAATTGAACAATGTGACTTTCAAGTACCCGGGCCCTGGATTGATGGAATATTTAGGAACTGGAAATATGGGTGCCGGCTACGAAGCACTCAGTATTTGCACTGACGAAACGAGAAACGAGTTCTGTACAGGCGAGTTCTGTAAGTGCCTCTACGTGGAAAAAATTCCTACGGGCTCCTTAGTGGAAATGGTGCTCGTTGATATAAGTGAGTCCACGTAATTGATAAGAAGATGACACAAAAAACTAATAAATGGCTTTCCTTCGACAGCTTGGGATAGAACGCAAGACCATCCAATGCACATACACGGTCATTCGTTCAACATCGTCGCACAGGGTCTCCTCGAGCGAAACCAGACCGTCGAAGATATCAAAATAATGAACGAGGCCGGTCTCATAAAGAAAAGGTTGACCCAAACTGTCGTTAAAGACACACTGGGCGTGCCCAATCGAGGCTATTCAATCGTTCGGTTCAACGCGAACGTCCCTGGGATGTGGGTGTTCCACTGTCATGTCACAAACCATATGGAAATGGGCATGGCACTGATTCTTCAAGTTGGGGAAAGGTTTGTTATCAATTCGTAGAGAAGAATAAATATGTCTAAAATTCCCTTTTGTAAATTAAGGTCCGAAATCGTTCAATTTTGCGAAACAACGAATAAGGAACAGTGC
This sequence comes from Corythucha ciliata, assembly GCA_038030265.1. Classification (NCBI taxonomy): domain Eukaryota; kingdom Metazoa; phylum Arthropoda; class Insecta; order Hemiptera; family Tingidae; genus Corythucha; species Corythucha ciliata. The sequence continues at coordinate 11,491,869 of CM075939.1, forward strand.
GGAGAGTGGTATCGATCGGGAGGTTCCAGGGTGACTAACAGTATTTTAATACTTGCAATAATTGGCTTTGTTTTTTGCAGAATTTTCGTTGAATAGCTAGTAAAATTCAATGCATTATGTTTTGCAGTGACGGGATGAATCATTTAGGGGGAAGTTCCCCGTTAGACTCGTACCAACATAACAAATTATTCAAAATAAGTAAACAGAGTAAGTGATCATATGGTGGCAGCATTGTTAATAAAAACACATTTTTTTTGGTTTGCTGCTGCGTTAAATAGACGTCGACTCGACCATTTATCTTCAAAAAGTACGTGGAAACTTTTTACGATATTTTTTTGTTTCTCGGCTATTTCCTCGCTTTTTCTTGCCATTTTGTCAATTTTGTGGCTACAAAAATCGAGCGAGTATTCATAGTTGCAATGCTCGGTGGCCTAAGTGCTCGGAATGTGAAAAATGCAAAAATAAAGAAAAACCCGAAATTATAAAGGGCTTGGGGAAGGGGGAGTCAGAATGAGGAATTAACATAAAAAATAAAAATCGCTGGAAACATTTTTTTCGAAAGAAAATTACTAAATATGACCAGGAATTGAATATTAGTGCGTAAATTATTGATTTCGATTTATAGCGAAATAATAAAACTTGCCAATTTTTTTTTGTTACCTTAAACGGCCGGTCTGTGACTTGTGACGTAGTTAAGGGGTTGTGACCCCTCCCAACCCCCCGCAACAAGACTGTTATCATGTCTTGCCCCTTCTTGTCCATCCCATTTCTCTTAAGTCCTATTGTTTGATTTGTAGGAAGCTATTGTGAAGGTTATGCGAATGTTGTTATTACGTCATCAGTCTATCTAGCCTATTTCAAATGGGTCCCGCAACCCAATAGTTTTAAAAATTAATAAAAAAATTAGGGCCTGATTTTATTTGAACGGATCGTGTTTTCATGAGCTTTGGTAACCAAGCTATTACGACGGCATGATTTTGGAAAATGTGTTACTTCCTCATTGTCAAAGAAGAGAGGGGTGCCCTATCATAACCTGACACAATAACAGCCCCCCGAGAGAAGAAACCTATCCATTTGGCGTCACATACCCCCAACAATTATTGAGAGTGCCCCTTCTGTACGTTAGTACAGTAATTATTCTATGCTCTTTGTCTTCGTTGTGTGGTGTCTATGCAACCTATCAAAATGCTTCATTTTTCGAGGGAATCAATTTCTTTGGTTGCATAGACTCCACAGAACACAAACATAGAGCTTGTGAGGCCCGTCCGGAGGGAAATTTTTCATGTTATTTGTAAACAAACAATTTTATAGTTCCCTCAAATGCTTCACAAGTAAGGATTTACGTCATTTCACCTCGCACCATCCATCCCCTCCTGAAGAACTTTGAACCTTTTTTAACAATCTTAAAACGCACCAATCGGGTTGCAACTTCCGTTTGTACCGCCGTATGGATCTGGGTTCAGAGAGTCGACAAAGAGTAACAAAGAGGTTCCTTCACCCGTGATTCACATTTATTTATTTACAGTCTGACTCACGTACCTTGCTCCAGGCCCAACGGCTTGCGGTAGCGGGTACACGAGCTGGCGCGAGGCATCGATCCCCCCCCCCCTGCACGGATGCGCGTCCCTGACTCTGACTATCAACTAAATTATACTAAAACCCCGAGGACATGTTTGTAAAATCCTAAGTGTTGTGGATAACAAGCAGTTTCCTCAAGGATTTTGTTGACGCTATCGGGCCATTTTCCCCCGTTCGTCCCTGAGCTCGCCGGGTTCACTCACCGAGCGGTGAATAATTCCCCGGACCGAGCTCCTATTCCCCATCGCTCAACATAACGCCCTTTTTAGGGCGTTACATCACCCCCACCTCCTCGGCGCTGCGCCCCGCCAGATCAAAAACACCCTGCTCCATCTTGTAGGCCCGGCTTGGCACCTCCTCTCCGGCCGGAACTCGCACCCGTCGCTCACGACGTTCTCTGGTGGGGCCCACACTCAGGCACGCACAAAGGGCAAGGTCCAGCTGTTCGACGGCCTACACAAGGGGACGGCCTCACAAAAGGTTCTTCTTCACCAACCAACGAAAAGGAAGGGGTGTCATACTCGCCAAGATGAGCCAGGAGGCCGATTCCCTCCTTGAAGAGAGCGGTCATCGACGCCGCCTCACCCCTGAGAACCCTGTTATGTCCCACAACACCTCGGAATTTCGATTTCTATTTACTCCCAATCTTCAATCCAGCCATTGTCGACTGCTTTCCCCCAAAAATTGGAGACCAATGCGACAGCCCGCTGCCAGCTACGCCCCACGTACCGCAAATCACCAAAAGCCGTCAGAAGTAGAGCCTGTACAAAACATAAACGAATACTGACATCAATTTAAACCGGAATGTGAAAAAGGCAAAGACTGTACAACAACCAAATAAGCCACATAAAATACATTATCGGACATCCAGCTGGGACCGCCACTCGATCCATCCCCGCACTGAAGGACTTGAAGACCTCCCGAGCACCTGCGTCGCGCCCTTTGCTCCTGCGCGTGGGCCGACGGATCACGCGGAGACCATTTTCCAAGTGTCCAGAATCACCATGGTCCTCCTTCGACGCCCGCCGTTCCAAACAAGAAGAGCCGAGCCCTGCGTGATAACAGACCAACGCCGCGCTCCGATGTACCCAGGACCCAGACCAGCGACCCCGGCCTGATTTCTACCCTAAAAGAGAGAGAGAGAGAAAAAAAAAACACCACTTCCTGCCGAAAGGCATTAGAACTCGCAATCCAATAACGAAAAACAAGAATAACAAAAACAATATCCATAACAAAAAAAAGGGTAATAACTACAAGACCTTAAGTAACCCAAATATGTAAACCAACCGTTCAACAACTAATAACAAAAAAAACACCAGACGGCCCAGAGCCGCCACCACAACTCACGCCACACTAACTCAGTAATGATCACCTAATAAAATACCCTAATTCAATAACAATTAAATACCCAACAAAAACCCCCAAATTCCTACTCCAACCCGGCTAGTTCGCGGTAATTCATCCGAGGGACCCGACGACGGCCCACCAAATGCCCCTCCGGAGCGACCTCACTCCCAGGAGCTGAAGCCCCCGAAGGCCCTACCGAACCTCCGGCCACTACCACCGAAGCGTCCCCTACTCCAACTGACCCTGACTCTCGCCCAAAAACGACCCGCCGCGCCGGTCTCTCCCAAGAAAAGGCTTCAGCCGATTCACATGCACCACTCTATCCTTTCGACCAATCCGAATTACCACAGTGAGCCTAGCAATGACCCGCACCACCCGATAAGGTCCACGCCAGGGCCGCATCAATTTCTTCACAGCCGGCGAGTGCAACATCACCAACTGGCCCTTGTGAAAACCTTCGGGCTTAGTGCTCGCTTTAAACCACTCCACCACATAATGACTCACCATGGTGGTGAGCGTTCGATGGACCTGCTCCAGCCGACCGACTGGAGATGGTATGCCGTCGAATGAACTTTCCGAATTTTCAAGAGTTCACAGTTCACACATATCTCGAAAGACCTCCGACATGAGCGAAGCCCCTTGGTTCGTAAGAATTTGGACCGGCAGGCCATACGAAATTACAACACCGTTCAGGAAACCCTCAGCAACGGTCTCAGCCTGCTGGTCAGGAATTGGAACGAACACCACCAGCCTCGAAAATTGGACGCGCCGTTACCACAAAAGGACCAACCACGTCCAGTGAAACTTGCTCAAAGGTCGTGGCGGGTTCTTTTAATTCCCCCAGGGGCGCAACCTCCCTCTCATAGTCCTTCTTCTGCGCACACGACACGCCACCTCCAGACGCTAAGCGGGCCACCAGTACCTCGCCTTGAGTCTCTGCCACGTCTTCTTTTCCCCCGAATGTCCCGCGAAGGGCGCGTCATGAGCTAAGTAGAGCGCCAAAGACCGTAAAAACCGTGGTAAAACCACCCGTAGGGCGTCATCCACCCGTCTACACAAAACCCCCGCCTTACTCCTGTCGAAAAGTCTCTTCTTTTCCCACACGGCACACTCGCTGTCCTCCGCCTGCCGCGTCACCACTAGGTCTTCTGTTAAAGTGACGGGCTCGTCAGTCACCACCATCACCTTTCGACTCAACGCTTCAGCCACCTCGTTCGTCTTGCCGGGAGTGTGTCGCATTTCTCCAACACCTTGGCGCACCGCATCAGTCGCGAGTTTGTGTCCTTGTGCCCCGCCAACCAGCGAAGCGCTGAGTGATCGGAGCGAATCGTAAAATGGCGACCAAACAAGTAACACCGAAAAAACTTGACGCCGAACACAACGCCAAGCAACTCCAACTCCATCGTGGTGTAACGCGTCTCAGGGTCATTCAATTGCCGTGACGCATACCCAATGGGGTGCTCCCCATCATCAAATGCCTGAGAAAGCACAACCCCCAGCCCCTTGAACGACTCGTCAGTCGTTAAAACGAACCCTCGCCTAAAATTTACAATTTTAGCCCCGAGTCAGCGTTATTACTAAATTTTAGTCGTGAATTGGCGTTTCCTCTAATATAACCATGCATGAATTAGCCGATTTTTTCATTTGAATCAGCGAATGAACGCTTTTTCTTTACTTTATCCACAAATTATCGGATTTTTTACAATTTTAGCTGTATTTATTCTTTTCAATTAAGTCCGTGAAATAGAATTGTTCCAAGTTTAGCCGATAAGTAGCGCTTTTTGTCAATTTCATTAGCGAATTAGCTATTTTTCTCTATTTTTGCTGTGGATTAGTGTACCTATGTCCCAATTTCAGCAGCTAATTAGCCATTCTTCTCAATTTTAGTCGTGAATTAGCATTTTTCGAAAATTAGCTGTGAATTAGTGGTTTTTCCCTTTTTTTTATCCGCGAATGGGCGATTTTCTGCAATTTCAGTTGCAAACTTGTCATTTTTCCCATTTTTAGCCCCGAATTAGCTTTTTTCTATCTTATAGCCCTAGTGGGTTTTCTTGCCTTTTAGCGCTTGCAGAAATGCAAAAAATGGGCCACGTCTCCATTTTACCAAGAGCAAATTAGCTTATTTTCTTCATTTTAGGCATAAAGTGGCATATATACACAGTGAATAAGCGATTTTTTCGCAATTTCGGCCTGGATGTTTCATCTAGATACCGCGAATGAAAGCTTTTGAACAGTTTTGGCCACGAATACTAGCGATTTTCCCAACTTTTTGCCTGCAATAATAGCATATCAGTACGCCTTCTCATCTTTATCCGCTTTCGGTCCTAAAAAAAAAAAACTGGGGAGCAGCGAAAAGCATAGCGCTTTTGTGGGCTAGATCGATTATTCAGCTACACTCTTTGCTAATCAACTGCCAGCACTCCATCCTGGGTCGGATGGATTGAAAATCGTCGAAAGGAGCCAATATCGCTGTCCAACTGCATGCCAAAAACTCGTTTTCACGTATACAGACATGAACATAGATCCTTAATATCCACATTTTAAGGCCCACATAGGGGGCCCGGCGCAATCTGGCCCACTCGCCGCTCGGCGCGGTCTCGGTACGCCGCTACTAATTCACGGACAGAAGTGAGAAAAAGCGCTACTTCGCGGCTACCAGTGTCCTTAAAGCTTCCGCGGATAAAGTACAGAAAAGGTGCTAATTCATGAATGAAATTGAGACAAATGGCTCACTTAGAGGTTAAAACCAAGAAAAATACGAAATCACCGTAAAAACTAAAAAAAAAACGCTAATTCAAAGCTAAAATGGCGAAAAATCGCTAATCCGTGGCTAATTCACCGATAAAATTGAGAACCGCTGAAGTGAGGAAAAACGCTAATTTTGGATGTATTTTAAAATTCCGTGTTATTTTTTGTTTGTTTTTTCGCCACACCATCGCAAGTAATATTTTTTTAAAAATATGTTTCCTCACACTCCTCACGTTTTGAGATGTCCTGAATCTGAATTTCAACCCCCCGACCCCCTAAAAGTGACGCTACAGTCTTAAAATAGGAAAATCTACAATACCCCCCGATTTCTGTTATTTTTTCTATGTGACGTGCGTTGAAAGCCGAGGTTGAAATAGTTCACATTAGTTTCCCACGTTTTCAGGTAATCTGAATCCGAAAATCAAATTTCCTGCCCCCTACGCTAAACGTCGTATCAAAAAATATTCTACGATACACAAATAACCTCACATTTCAGCACTTTTTAACGTGTTTTTCACTTTTGTTTGCTATTTTTGTCGAGTTTCCGTTTTGTAAGGTGTGCTTTTTCATTATACGTCGTGATTTCACCTGTTTTCTGGCTGTTTGTTCCCCGTGTTTCTGGTGTGCTGAATCCAAATTCGTTATCTAAACTCTTAGCACCTCCTGCCTGACCAGAATTTTTGTTACTTCTCCCCACAAATGCATCCTTCATGCCGTCTGCCACCGGTTCAGGGGCGTAGGTATGGGGGGGATATATCCCCCCCCCCCAGAGTTACAAGTATGCGAACGAAGGGGCACTAGTATACCAACGCTCTAAAGAGCCGCATAAAATGTCCAAAAATAAGCGTTTCTCGTTGAAGTTACGTAAAGCAGAATTTCTCGACTTCAAGCAGCCCGAAAAGGTCCGCGTGCGTCCTTGCTTCCTTGGACTTCAGACCCCACAAAGCAGCGTACCGAGGTAGGGGCAAGGGGGGGGCGCCCGAGAAGCTTAAATATGGTAAAATGAGGGTTTTTAGGTTATCCATGGATGTAGGTATGTGAAGAGATCGGACGGTAGGACAGCGATTTGGCTACTTTCTACGAATTCCTGTTTATCCGACCTGGAGAATATAACGTTGCAAGTGACATCAGAAAAGACTGTGGGCCGAATATTCGATTGAGCTCCCGGAAGCGCTATTCTGGTGGCTCAAATTGAAAAAATTCACGATATCTTGAGGAAAATTCGCGGCTAAAAAGAGAAAAAACACCGTGTCCCCAGTTTTAATCGGCAATTTGCAACTTGCTGACACGACAAAAAATTGATAAATTCTCTAATATTCGTGTCTATACCTGCGAAAAAGCGCTTATTCGTGGTCTCGCGATGCAACTTCCAGACTAAAATTGAGGAAAAATAGCTGATTCACGGTGCATGGAGGCCATTCTACGAATAAATTGTGGAAATCAACGCAAAAGTGTTGTTTTTGGGCCAATCCGGCGGTTTAAATTGAGAAAACACGCTATATTATTGACGAAAAAATACGCTTTCAGGTTAAAATTGTACAAAAATGGCAAATTCACAACTGAAATTGCGGAAATTCGCCCTTTCGCGTATAAAAAGGGAATAGATGCTATTTCGTCGCAAAATTAGCGTAAAACGCTATTCCACGGCTGAAATTGGGAAAAATCGCTAATTAGCATTTGTGAACCAAAAAATTCCTAATTTGTGAAAAGCCCTCCATTTCGCGCTAATATTGAGGAAAACACTTAAGAAAAACTCTAATTTTCAGCTAAAACTGAGAAAAGTGATAATCCCCGGCTAAGAAAAGTGAAAAAATCGCTGATTTGCTGCTAAAATTGAGGAAAGCTTCAAAACTCGTGGATAATTAAGAAACTCGCTCACGGGATAAAAACGCTACTTTGCTGTTAAAGTTGAGAAAATTCGCAATTTCATGGTTATACGGGGGGGGGGGACAAAACTGCTAATCCGCGGCTGAAATTGAGAAGAACGATAAACGCGGCCAAAATTGAGAAAATAAGCGCTGATTTGTGTGTAATGTTTGGCAAAAAGCACTCATTCTTGGCTAAAATTGATAAATTCTCGGCTTAAACTGGTCATAATGCGCTCATTGGCGGATAGAAAAGGTGAAATAGCGGTAATTCGTGGCTAAAATAAGGAAAAGGCTAAGTTAAAATTATATGTCTTGTTCTTACAGAGACTTGGGGGCCTCTTCGAGATTTCCGCGATTGGGCCCCGATAGGTGTAGGTCCGCGAGTGACCCCACGATACGCGGTTTCATCCATTTCTAAATTTTGGCCGTTTACTCTAAAAATTGCCAACTGAGAGATTTTTAGGGTCATTTTTTCTGAGTATTCCGATGTGAGCCGAAAGTATGAGTCCCGTGGAGATATGCCCAATTGACCGATGTACGCGGTTTCCTTCCCAACATCATTGAGTGGCCACCACTGTCCCTTAAATTGGGTAAAAGTGTGCGTTTGCATTTGCACTCGTATCATCGACTTCGTCGATCTGCATCCGGGAAAACTTCATGAGACTAGCAGATTTGACTCTACTCTACTCATTCCAAAACGGAACGATTTATCGAAAATAAAATTCTGGAATGCCTGGATGAATCAGGGATTAATAGTAATTGTGTTCTCGGGCAAGGCGCTATGATGGGGCCAGAAAGATGTCCGATAGATTCAAGAGTGTGCAGGCTGGGTGGAATGATGGCTAAAGTGTGAAATTACTCCCTCCCCTCACCCCAACGAGATTTCAATCTGATCCCCCCCTAGGACAAATTCCTACCTACGCACCGGTTTCGTCACGTCCAAATGGAGGCAGAAAAATGTTCCCACTATTAGGAAATTGTTCTTGATTTTTTGCTCTGGGTAAAAAAAGTATGCAAATGGTTGCACTTTTTACGTCGCTGGCTCTTGGACTAGTAGTCTGTCATGCCCTAAAACATAGCCCGGAAGGAACATCGAAAATCGTGATGTTTTGAAGGCAATGCTCCCCGTAAGCAAAAGTTTAAAGTGAGGATTTACGATAAAAAAGAATCAGGGATGCAATGAAAATTTCGATAGTCGAAAACTAGGATAGTCTAGGCCAGTCTAGGCTCCTTGTAGATTTATCATACATTCTTACTTTAAACGTCGGCTTCCTGGGATGAACGCGAATGACGTTTGGGTTAGAACCAACGGTGAATCATGAAAATTGCACCGAGGGTGCGGTCCAGCCGCAGGTGACGGTTCGACCGTTCAGACCATCAGCTACCAAAGCTACCTACTTGGTCCTGGTCTCATCTGCTGCATGTTGCTGGACTTCTGACCGGGCTAGTGAGACCATAGAACCAAATAGCTCTTCCCGCCTGAGGTTCTCAGTTCGAAACGGAGACTGGACCTCCTGGTATTCCTCCAATTATGCTAGTCACTTCATTCAGTAGTGTTTGATCAACGGAAAGAAACAAGTTTCTATCGTTTATAGCCGATTTGACTCCAGGCGAGTTCGAGCGTACGCAAGATACTTTTGTAATTTGTATTTTGTAATTTTATTTAAATACTTTTGGAAAAGTATTTGTATTTCTGTATTTAAAATACATTTTTGAAAGTATTTTGGGCTTTGTATTTGAAATACATTTTCAAAAGTATTTTGTATTTCACACTCAACGAAAATACAAATACAAATACAAATACTTTTAATTTCAACGTTCTTTAGTTTCCACTTCTTCGCCACCATTCACCAGTATAACCTAACTTAGTGACACCATATTTGGCACAAAAACCCGGTGTAATAACAGCCTTCGATTGACGTTTTCATTTTTCGAAAAAGTGGAGAGGGAAGGTTAGTCATGGTGGGAGGTAGAAGTTCCGAATTCCTTGTTAGCACAACTGCCGCAAAAATGATGCTAGCGGATGGAAAGCCCTAGCCTACAAGTACACAAAGCTGTACAAGTAAACAAAACTCGTGGCAATTATTGCGAAAAACAACGCTAATTCGAGTTAAAACTGGACCGAGAGCTAATTCGAGTTTGGACTGGACTCAAATGGCGAAAAATCGCCTATTTTAATAAAAAAAAAAAGAGAATGGATAATGTGCTAATTCGCTGCAAAATTATCAGAAAACGCTATTTCACAGCTGAAATGAAGAAAAATCAATAATGCGCGGCTGAAATTGAGAAAACGATAATCTGTATAGCTTCTGAAAGAATCGAGGCTCAAACTGAGAAACAGCGCTAATCCGTAGAAAAAAATTGCTCACGCGGGCTAGAACGAAAAAAAAACTACGCGGCTAGAATTGACAAAAATATTAACTAGCGGGGCCAACTTTAAGAAAAACACTAATTTTCAACTCAAACTGAGAAAAAAGTGCTAATTGGCTCCTAAAAAATTGCTAAACTGCAGCCAAAAATGATGAAAAAGCCAAATCGTGGCTAAAATGGAGGAAAATCACCAAACAAACGAAAGAATCCCTACTGCACTGCTAAAATTGATTAAAAGCGCTAACCCGTGGCCAAAATTAGTTAAAGTTGTAGCGTGACAACAGCTAACAAACCTCCATTTTTATTTTAAAAAATAACAAATATTATGTTAAAAAACGACATAAGTCAGTTTGATCGCGAGTTCGTATTTTCCCAATTTTTCATTGTCATTATAAAAAAGATCTCTAAATTTTTCGTTGGCCGTTATTTTGGATACCGAAGAGAGCGCGACCCACAAAGTCACTAAACCCCCCCCCCTTCTGTTCGAGGCTAAAACTAAACAATAAACGCTAATCGATAGCAAACATTGAAGGAAAAATGCCAACGTGGGACTGAAGTGTAAAAAAAAAACAAAAAAACAGCTAATATTGAAAAATTCACTATAATTAGCCTGTCATAAATAAATAAAAAACTCTCGTTTTCAGCTCAAATTGGGAAAAAGTGTTATTCCCGGCTAAAATTTGAGGAAATCACGAATTCGTGGTTGAAAAATTAAGGTAATTCGCGAATTCACAGATTAGAAACGCTTCAAAGCAGCTAAAGTTGAAAAAAACGCGAATTTACGGCTAAAATTGAGGAAAATAATCGCGGATAAAGTGTGTTGGAATTTCTAATTCCGCCATCTGACGACAACTTTGTGGCTAAAATTGAGGTAAACGGCAAATTCATGGTTATAAGTAAAAGAAAAAAACACTGATTCACGGCTATAACTGAGATGAAGCCCTATTCTACATATAATTAAAATTGAAAAAACTCAGTAATTATTCTGACTAAAATAAAGAGAAAAGTTAATTTTCAGCCTAAATTGAAACAAAAAGTGCTAATTCACTGTCAAAAATGGAAGAATTGCCGATTTGCAGTAAAAATATCGGAAAACGCCAATTCGTGGCTAAAATGAACAAAATTCGCTAACACACGGTCTAGAAATAGCTACTGCACTGCTAAAATTACGAAAAAGCGCTAATTTACGGCTAAAATTGAGACAAATTTAAATTTACGTCAAAAATTGGAAATACGTTAATTCGCGGCTTCCTCGGGAGACTTTGAGGCTAAAATTGAGAAAAAGCGCTAATTTATGGCTATGAGTGAAAAACTAGCAAAGTCGCGGCTAAAACTGAGACGAAATCGCTATTCCGCAGTCTATGGTTACGGTGAACAAAAAATGCTAATTTTTGGTAAACATTTCGAGAATTTTACGGCTAATATTGAGTAATTTTCAGCTCATACTGAGTAAACCGCTAGAAAAAATCGCTAATTTGCAGCTAAAATTGTGGAAAACGCCAACTCGAGGAAAGTTAAAGAAACATCGCTGATTCACAGGATACCAAATCTACTATGCTTCTAAAGTTGGGGAAATTAAAGCGCATATTTATGTCTTTATGGTGGGGGCGGGGGATTACCCCGCTAATCAGTTGTTAATTTGCGGCGAAAAGCTTTAACTTGCTGTTAAAGTTGACAAAAAGCACTCATTCGCGGCTAAAATGGAGAAATTCGCAGTTTAAACTTGGCATAAGCGCTGTTTAGCGGATAGACTGTGGAAATAGCGGTAATTTGCCTACAATATATGGAAAAGGCCATGGCTAAAATTAGGAAAAGGCCTTAGAGGTTACCAATAGAGGTTTCATGTATAGTTAGAGACTTTTAGGGGCCTCTTGAAGATTTCCACACCGGGCCTCGATATATACAGGGTGATTCAGGAGGAATGTGACAAACTTTCACAGGTGATAGTACGTACCTGGACGCACAAAAAACGTCATGTAGACGCATAGCCGAAAATGCTTTGGTTACGAGATATGAGCATTTTCCTGTTTTTTCCCAGTTTCATTACTTTTTACAATAATTGTCGTGTTCACGGCTCACCGACGGAGGTTAGACAAAAAATGACGGTTGATTCGGAAAGAGGACAAAATCCTGTTCCTGAAACCACCATGAAAATCAAAAAATGTCGCTCGCGCGTGGCTATTTCAGCCATGTGAAAAGTGAAAAAAGTATTTTTTTGAAATTACCAATACATTTCACATCGGTATCAATCAGCTGCTAGTGCACGCATTGATGGGCAAAGTTGTGGAAAACTACCCAGTTCTGTGTACTTTCGAACGGTGTTCTGGTAGTTGAAGTTTGCAACCCTCTGACTTCAGCAATCAAGTTCGAATGCAAAAAAATGTAACTTGCTGTGTTAAAAGAAGCCGAATAGGCCATTGTAAACGTCCTTTCCTTAGGGAATTGTGTTTCTCCGAGCAGGCTGCCCTCAATGCTTGAAGTAAGGATTCAATTCACAACGAGGCTCACCATGTGAGCTGAGGTGGTGGATGAACAGCGTTAGGGTGTACACTAGACTTGAACATTTCACCTTATCGCCGGTACCCTTTGTACGATCAATTTTCACAACGAGGCTCACTATGCGTGATATCGTGGATGAATTGTTGTGTTAGGACTTGAACTAGGGCATTCCTACTCATCAGTCACCACTCATCAGGTTTAGATTAGCTCAGTAGACTGCGATCTTTGTACATCGTTTTTTCTCTCCGAATTATTTGAGATCAACGATTGATGAAGAACCTTAACTTGAAATACATTTAATTTAATTGAGCGTTCAAAATTCCCCCCCGTTTCTTGCTCACTTTGTGTTGCTCTAAACCGCAAATTTTTGGTGGCCAAACGAATTTAGATTATTACGGCGAGAGGCTGTGAAACGTCACAGCCCAATAAATTGGTCCTCCTTGCATGATCATTTTCGGGAGAATGCCTCATTACTACACGTGAAATGTGTTCAGGGGTTCATAGAGCTGAAAAAGTATTCATTGTTACTGTTGTTACGTTTCCGAATTTTAGTCAACTTATTTTGTCAGGGTACTATTAAAAATGCGTCGACATTTTACTAACGAAGAGTACGCCGACATAATGTTTTTCTACGGAATGTGTAGAGGAAATGACCGAGCCGCCCAGCGAGCATATCATCTTGAATTCCCAAACCGAAGATTGCCGGCCAGAAATACCTTTTCGCGGGTTTTTAGAACACTTCGTGAAACTGGAGCGTTCCCAAGACGATCGACGAATTCGGAAAGGGAAGAGAATATCGACGTTGAGGACATTTTAATGGAAGTTGAACGTGACCCAACAACGAGCACTCGTCGAATTTCGTTAGCGGTGCATACGTCACAAACAAGTGTGTGGAGAACTCTCAAGAAGAATGGACTTTCATCATACCATGTCCAAAAAGTCCACAATTTGTTACCAGGAGACGAAATCCGTAGGTTGGAGTTTTGCCAATGGGTAAATACAAACCGCAACAAAATCCCATTCATTCTTTTTACCGATGAGGCCACATTCACGAGAGATGGGATAAACAATTCTCACAATGGACATATCTGGTCAGAAGAGAACCCCCGAGCAAAGTTAGTGTCGGCTTTCCAACATAAATTTTCGATCAACGTGTGGTGTGGTATGCTCAACAATATGTTCATCGGACCATTCATATTAGAAGACCGTCTTTCCGGACCGACTTTTTTTATACTTCCTTCGGAATCACCTCCCAGCTCTGCTGGAGGACGTTCCTTTTCAATACAGAAATCGTATGATATTTCAACTCGACGGTGCCCCTGCACATTTTTCTCGTGAAGTCCGAGCATTTCTCGACGAAAAATTCCCTCTGAAATGGATTGGGCGAGGAGGACCAATTAACTGGCCTGCGAGGTCTCCCGACCTAACGCCACTTGATTATTGTCTCTGGGGGTGGATGAAGACATTGGTGTACGAAAAGAAGCCCAGCACACGCGAGGAGCTGATCAATAAAGTCATGGCCTGTGCTGAATCAATCCGACAACGATATGCCAAAATTCGTCGAGCCACCAGAGCTCTGCAGAAAAGAGCGACAAAGTGTGTCCACGAAGGGGTAGGAATTTTTGAACACTTAATTAAATGATGTTTTTTGTTATTGTTATTTCATGCTGAGGTTGTTTGTGTAAATTGATCACAACCATAAGTTGGAGAGACAAACGAAGGACAATGAGCTCCATGAATGAGAGAAAATTGTACAAAGGGTACCGGCGATAAGGTGAAATGTTCAAGTCTAGTATACACCCTAACGCTGTTCATCCACCACCTCAGCTCACATGGTGAGCCTCGTTGTGAATTGAATGCTTACTTCAAGCATTGAGGGCAGCCTGCTCGGAGAAACTCAATACCCTAAGGAAAGGACGTTTACAATGGCTTATTCAGCTTCTTTTAACACAGCAAGTTACATTTTTTTGCATTCGAACTTGATTGCTGAAGTCAGAGGGTTGCAAACTTCAACTACCAGAACACCGTTTGAAAGTACACAGAACTGGGTAGTTTTCCACAACTTTGCCCATCAATGCGTGCACTAGCAGCTGATTGATACCGATGTGAAATGTATTGGTAATTTCAAAAAAATACTTTTTTCACTTTTCACATGGCTGAAATAGCCACGCGCGAGCGACATTTTTTGATTTTCATGGTGGTTTCAGGAACAGGATTTTGTCCTCTTTCCGAATCAACCGTCATTTTTTGTCTAACCTCCGTCGGTGAGCCGTGAACACGACAATTATTGTAAAAAGTAATGAAACTGGGAAAAAACAGGAAAATGCTCATATCTCGTAACCAAAGCATTTTCGGCTATGCGTCTACATGACGTTTTTTGTGCGTCCAGGTACGCACTATCACCTGTGAAAGTTTGTCACATTCCTCCTGAATCACCCTGTATAGGTCCACCAGTGACCTCACCTCTTTTTCAGCTTACGATCCACCAGTGCTCGCCGGTTCGGTACTAAATACTTGGTGACAACTTGCCTACTTTTTTTTGCGCATCGCGGCGCAGCGCCATTTCGCGCTGCTACATTTTGTCAACTCGTCTATTGAAGGACCTGACATTTTTGAATTATTTATTTTTCGTGTTTTTCGCACTATCTGCCGTCGAAATCGAATTTTTGAAAAGTATTTCAAAATTGTATTTGTATTTTATTCAAAGTACAATTCAAAAAGTATTTGCATTTCAGTATTTAAAATAAATTTTTGAAAGTATTTTGGGCTTTGTATTTAAAATACATTTTCATAGTATTTTGCCCACCCCTGAGCGTTCACAAATTCGCATTTCTCACAACAACGTAAATTTGACTTTATTTTTTTCTTATGAAGTTTGTTCTCTCATGAAGAGATACGCACCGAACTCAAGCGTCAAAAGAGGGAGGAGCCCTTATTAGATACTAGTTTTGAAGACGATTGCTCGGTATCTCACGAGGACGACATCGTTCTAACGAGTGACCACAACAGGGAATCAACTGTTTCTTGCACTGTCGTTCATTTTTTCTAGTCCACATGAATTGCGAAAAATATATTTCACACCATCCTAATGGGAAAAGCCCCTTTGTTTGCTTTTAACATAGTAGTTCTTGAAGCAAAAACAAGTCCATCTGGGGTGCTGTATGGGGACCTTTTCCAAGGTCAACTGCTGATAGTTCGTGAAGAGACACTATCTAGGCGTATACATTCTGCTAAAAGAATGAAATAAAATTGAGTAATTTGTCTGCAAACTGATCGTAAAGCTGAGGATGCCAAATTGTGACACGCAGATTAGACAATTAAATGCAGCTTTAGAAACTATATTTTCTTGAGGAATGGATTGTTTTTTAATCAAAATAACCTCAAACTTCAACAAAAATTACATAATAATTAATTGTTTATAAATAATTTGGGCCCCTCCAATGAAAATTTCAAATTGGGGTCACTATGACCCCACGCGACAATGAGTGGAACGCGTGTGCCCAAGGGTTAAAATATCGACGGCGTAGCGCAAGAAGGGCCCAAGTGCATTTCTTTAATCTTAAAACTTCAAATCTGATTGTCTTTCTGAATTCAGCGAGCAGTTCGAATGAAAGATGCAATTGAGCTTAATAAACGATGCTAATTCCTAACTATCCTCGAATCACGCTTAAAGTCATCATAAGTAGATGGATATAATGAATAAATCTGTCGCCGGTATTTTGATTAATAAATTAATTAGACTGATATTATCGGACGACGATGGAAGGGCATAGCCCAACACGATTCGAGTTTCGAGAAAAAATGGCTCCCCGGCGGGATTTGAACCCGCAACCTCTGGATTACCAGTCCAGCACGCTGCCATTTGCGCATTTTATCTAGATAAGATAAAATTTCATCTAGATAAGATAAAATTCGGCGTGGTTTACCGATCAGGAGAAGCGCCTAGAGTTTCGAGAAACAATGGACCTGGGTGGAGTTCGGCTTAGCTTATCCCTCGGAGTACGACTCCCATAGTCGTCTCCGTGGCGCAAATGGCAGCGAGCTGGACTGGTAATCCGGAGGTTCCGGGTTCAAATCCCGTCGGGGAGCCATTTTTTCTCGAAACTCGAATCGTGTTGGGCTATGCCCTTCCATCGTCGTCCGGATAATATCAGTCTAATTAATTTATTAATCATCATAAGTATTTTTTCAAAAATTAAATTAATGAATTGATGTGAACATTGGCCCTTCTTTCATTTCATTCATAGGAATTTTCACCGGAAATTTCATAGGAAAAGTTCAAGGCAGGTTTAAAGGTACATCATGAACTAAATTTGACAAAAATTATACTTCTGCATTTGCAGAACTTCCTGTAGATTGAAACGAGCCCTTGAAATTGGTGCAGAAATAAGGCGAGAAAACGTGTGCCTAGAAGTAGACGAGGTAACATCTGTGAAACATCCCCTTAATTAGCGAGTTTTAGACCCGTTTTCACCAACAAAGTTTAGAATTGATCGCGATTAGTTGCCGTCAGCGACCATAATATTTCTGATACAAAATGCTATTGTAATTGTGATTAGCTGTTGATCGGCGTTGGTGAAAACGGGCCTTAACCGTATGTAAAAACCAAGGTTAATGAAATTTTTTTTATTTACGTTGTGTAATAACAACAATAATTTTATTTAACAGCAATTTCACGTCTTTTTACCGCACCTTCGCGTGATCGATACCTACCTACATAATACCCGGTTTTTTTTTATCTTACGGTTGGTTATTTACATTAAAAACTAGATACAAAAATAAATTTGATATTCGTCTTAAGCCGGATACACACATGCGGTACTTGCCAAGTAACGAGCAACACATTTTTGAAATTCTCAGCTGGTTGGTTTCTAGGCAATTGCTAGAAATTGATTGAATATTTGGCAAGTTACTTGGTAAGTACCACATGTGTGTATCCGGCTTTATATATTATTTACATATGATGGCCGTATTCAGAGCTTTTCCTTAAATTTAAGGCCTCCATATGGCGTCGCTTCGAAGCTGACGGTGCGTTTGAGGCTTCGATAAGAAAGATCTTTGAATTCGGCTCTTAGGCTCTACAAAATTGGTAATAATCGATCCTTCAGGCCATGGGAGGGGAGTGAGAGAGCGATTTTACAATCCCAGTGGGTTATTTTGAACGAATCCGCCGGCTTCGCAAACATTTTTGGCAATTTGACTGAGCGTGGTGAAATTCTCGAGGTTTTCGGAATTGTTGAGTGCCCCCAGATTCATCGACACTCTGGCTGAGGCCTGCGGTTACAAGAATGAAATTGAATGAGAATGAAAGGGAGGGTACTAATTGCGGGAGAGAGGTATCGTACCTCGGAGCACCACACTTTAGTCATGAGAAGCTCGTGCTGTGCAGACGGAAGCCCAGTCTGAAGTGAGTGTGTGGCTCGCGACAGAGCCACGACCATCGCGTAGATGTCGATGGCGGCTGAGGCGACTCGATTCAACAGGAATTGTTGATCGACTATGCCTCGGCCGTATTTAATAAGGAGACCTTCGACCGCTGGGCCGAACTGGGCAATGGACTTGGCAGCGAGGGTGGCACTGGGGGACAACGACGGATGTACGTGGGAAGACAGGTTTGGAGTGGCTCCGAGGCCAACGGATCGAAGACCCCGTTTCGTCACTTCGCCCATGATGAGCGATAGGTGGGCAGCGGGTTGTTTGAAGGCTTTCTGGAGTTCGCGTAAGTGCGATCCAGCAAATTGAATACCTGAAATCAAAAGTGTTAGAATTGCAATCCGGTGAGGAGAGGTTGAGACGTTCAAACCAGTCAAGGCGACAAAAAGACGGAGTATGTCGTTAGTTCCTTCGAAAATCTTGAAAATTCTCAAATCTCTCATAACCCTTTCAAGCCCGGTAGACTTCATGAAGCCCATACCACCCAAAATTTGAATCGCTTCGTCTGTAACTGTCCATGCCGCGTCTGAGGCGAACACCTGAAACGAACACAAAAAAAATTGTAATGTCCAACACATTACACCCAAGAGACTCTCATACTTTGGAGATTGCGGCCTCAACGTGATAATCAACGCTACCGCTGTCCATGTTACCCGATAAACAATATGCGATGCTCTCCGTTACGTAGTGGAGCATGGCCATTCGCGCGAGTTTCTCCTGAATAGCTCCGTATGAGTCGATTCGTCGTCCAAACTGGACTCGTGTAGTCGCGTGATCCACGGCCTTTTTTGTAACGGCTCGCATTGTGCCCGACAATGCGGCAGCCATACCAAAACGGCCATTGTTCAAAATGTTCATAGCCACTTTAAACCCTTGGCCGACGCCACCAAGAACGTTCTCCACTGGGATTTTAACGTCTTCGTAGTAGACTTCAGTCGTGTTCGAGGCTTTGATGCCCATTTTCTTTTCGGGCGGTCCACTCGTGATGCCTCCGAAAGATCGCTCGACGATAAAGGCCGTCACTTTGTCGACTTTCTTTCCTTTACAATAACCAGACAATTGTTTGTCTGAACAGACTGAACTAAAAAAAAAAAAAAATACCCGTCTTAGGGTCATCAACTGGCGTTTGAGCGAAGACGGTCATTATTTCAGCGATACCGCCGTTACTGATCCAAATTTTGCTTCCATTCAGAATAAAGTGTTTTCCGTCAGAGGATGGGATAGCTCGGCACCTACAAAAAAAAAAAAAAAAATGTGACTCGACGTGTTCGTTCAGCATGGGCGAACCGTGAACACTAACTTGATCGAACCAGCGTCACTTCCACAGGAAGGTTCTGTAAGACAGAACGCCGCGTACTCTTTACCCGTTGACACCCTCGGTAAATATTTCTTTTTTTGCTCGGGCGTACCAAACAACAATATTCCCTTTAAAAAAAACGGAACAACATCTTTAAATAGCGAAAACTTCCCCCAATGGGACACAAACCTTGAACCCGATAGACTGGTGAGCTCCCAGTGTGATACCAACGCCTAAATCGTGACTCCCAACTATTTCTACCAGGCGAGCGTACTGCGTATTGGTTAGACCCAGACCACCCAACTCTTGAGGTACTTGCAAGCAAAACGCTCCCAATTCCCAGAGACCTTCAAGGGTTTGCGGTTCAACAGCAGAGTCATCGTCATTTTTCATGGGATTATTGACCTCCTGTAGAAATTGGTTTAAAAATAAGGCAAAAACAATTTTGGGATCGTTCTGTACCTCGAAAAATTTGCTGACGGGGTCGATCAGCATGTTCAGAGTGTCGCGTTGTTCATCGCTCAAAACATCAGGGTAGGGGAAGACCTGCGATGGTTGAATAGCTCCTCTGAATAAGTTGAGCATGAAGGATTGAGACTCCTTAGGACCTTTTTGCTCTTCTTTCGGTTGAGGCACAGCTGAGGCGTACTTTCTGTAACAAGTGTTAGCAGTTCTTGTGAAATTATACTCAAAGGCACCGCAGCCTTCCTGTCTGGCGCCTTGTCTTTCCTGCCTAGCCATGCTTGACCGGCATCCCACTGTCATCTGATCCTATGGCCACTTGTCTGTCGCCCAGGGCCGTTTTTAGGGGGTAGGCAGGGTAGGCGACCACCTTGGGGCCCCCGACCCATGGGGGGGGGGGCCCCGGCTTGGAATAAAAATGGCCGCGTTGCAAAACTTCAGACTTGTTCAGCGCTTAATGAGCACTTAGTCTTTTGCCGTTGCAAAACTGTCAATCTAGCTCAGCGCTGAGTAAGTGTTTAAAATCCAACAAAACACGTCCACTCCAGTAAGCACTTAATTCTACACTTCAGCGTTTAAACACGAGCCCCGAGTTTTGCAACGCAACCAATAATTACAAAATAATCGTTCAGGAGTTACACTCGGCTTAATTTTTACAATTTTGAGGCACTTCTTTTGAAACGATTGAAAATCGTGTTTTAAATGCCCAAGCCCAGAAAATAATGATTTTTAATGGAGAGAAAATCCGGGAAATTTGGGTTTTACAGAGCTAAAAATCCGAATAATTTGGTTTTTGAAGAATTCAGCCCCACGAAATTGGATTTGAAGGCGCCTTATCCGCAAAAAGGGGTCTTGAAAGATCGAAACATGTGAAAGTGAAATTGGCGTATTTGAGCCAAACAACCGAAATGTCCATTTTAAATAGCCAAATCCAAGAAATTTGGTTGCTAAAGTGGACCGAACCGTGGGGTTTAAAAGAAGAGAAATTTGCCCAATTGACGCTTTAAAGGGGCAAATCCTGGAACATCCATTTTTAAAGATCCCGCAAAATTGCTTTTTCGAATGAGGGAAACCTCGCGAAATTGTCTTTTGAAGAAGACATAATTACGAAATTGCCTTGTCGGTTAAGCCAAACCCTCGAAATTGATATTTGAAAGAGCCGAACCCACGGAATTTGTTTATTCAATTGAGACGGACCCCCCCCCCCTCATCAATATTTTAAAGAGCTAAGTCCAATAAATTCGGATCTTGAAGGGTCTCTCGGTACGAAACTTGAACGTGTTTCAACTTCGGCCCCAGGAAAGACGTGTCTCAATGGAGGCCACTCTTAACTATGCTTGCAGTCTGCCTCTGCAGTTCGAGAATTTTCTACTTTCTATTAAATTGATCGTCTCCCGTCCAAGTTTGTGAACATTCCCCGTCCAAGTCCTTCGTTTCAGCCGCTTATTTGGGGCGCCATGGTTTGGCTTCAGAGCCGAACAGACAGGTAATTTCATTGGCCGGACTAGCAAAATATCCTTTTCATAAAAGTGCAAAGTGCAAAATAGGTACTGTTCGGTTTAATCGGCTACTAATTGCAAAAAAAAAGTCCGCAGTTTCATGGCTGAATCACCACTTTTGAACATCATTAATTTTATTGACAAATAGTCTGTTTTGGGGGGCTTTTTGGATCTTTTTGTACGTTGTAACTGTCTTGGGGTTGTAGAATCTTCATAATGAAGGCAACAAAATGAAAAATCTTGTCCCACTTGCTTTATTTGAACTATCGTGACCGCGGGTTCGGCAACGCCATTATTTTCAAACGAGTCAAGGAATAATACACAACCGGTGTTGATACTTTTAAGCCGGGTTCACACGGAGTCGTGAACCGGGCGAGAGCACGACTTATAATGCGCAAGTCTCACGACTTGCTTTTTCACTACTTTGGGCCTACGACCATTCCTAGTTCACACAGAGTTTTTTCCACGACCCTCCGAATTTTTACTCTCCCGCTCAGTTCAGGTAGAGATGGCAGAGCGTGAGGCCGCGAAAGTTTTATGTGAACTTCTCAACTACGAGTTGAGAAGGCTGGTAAAAAAAAAAAAAAACCAAGAAAAAAAAGGCGTATGTGGGTTCGTGAGTGGGTGAAGAGGAGGGACACTCTTGGTGCCACAAATTCTCTTTGCAGGGAATTGTGTATCGAAGACGAAGGTGGTCACAGGAATTTTTTTCGGTTACCTCCAATTCTTCATTGGATACTGCTCCAGAAGGTCAAATCAAAAATTGAAAAACGCGACACTAATATGAGGAAAGCAATTCCGCCAGATGCCAAGCTGAACGTCACTTTAAGATTTTTGGTTACTGGGGATTCTTTCGCAAGCCTCCAGTATTTGTTCAGAATACCAAAAAATACCATCAGTGAGTTCGTCCCTGTGGTTCTGGATGCGATTTACGAAGCTTTGCAGGATTACATTAAGGTATGCTAACAGAGTACGCAAGAGACTATGTTATATTCCAGAAGTAATAGGATTTCATTTCAGGTACCGAATAGTGAAGAAGCTTGGACAGAAGTGGAGCGAGCTTTCAATGAAATGTGGAATTTTCCGGGATGCGTCGGAGCTATAGACGGTAAACACGTGAACATTCGAGCTCCAATGTTTAGTGGCAGTGAATATTACAATTACAAACATTCCTTCAGTGTGATACTCATGGCTGTGGCTGATGCCAAGTACCAGTTCCTGTACATTGATGTCGGAGCCCAAGGAAGACATTCCGATGGTGGAGTTTTTGACAATTGTTCTTTAAAAAAAAACATTGAAAACAACAGTCTGCAGATTCCAGACGGTTTCGTATTTCTTGGAGACGAAGCATTCCCTTTGAAATCGTACTTGATGAGGCCCTACCCAAGAAGAGAGTTGAATTATAAGTGTAAAATATTTAATTACCGGCTTTCGAGAGCCAGAAGGACTGTAGAAAATGCTTTCGGACTCTTAGTGTCACGATTTCGAGTGTTTGAGAAGCCCATAGCTACATCCGTACCAACTGCTGTAAAAATAGTGAAAGCAGCTTGTGCCTTACACAACTGGATACAGTCAAGATCCGGCTCAGATTGTAATTCTTCAACAGTTATTGATAAGGAAGACGTCGAAAACGGCACTTTCATACCTGGTTCGAGGGGAGAAAACAAACAAAGCAGGGCACTGGTGAGTTTGCGCCAATGCCCTCCAAGATTTCCTGATGGTAATGCCAGAGAACGAAGAAATCATTACTGCGAATATTTCAATGGACCGGGAGCAGTTCCATGGCAAAATGAAATGATTCGTTAATATTAACTTGGATGAATGCTCCAAAAGTGATCACTCGTGTATGTCGTTGGTTGTTCAGGAAAGAGAACATTATGTTGTGTTTCAATATACATGTATGTACTGTATGTATTTAAGGTATTTTTTGTGGTAGGAAATAAATCGTACCTCACTGAGAAAAGCAATTTTGTACTCTTATTTATACACATACATTCCTGTGCTACACTTCGCTATGAAACATCTTGGTAACCGAAATAGAATTTTAACGCACACATTAATTTAATAAGAATCAGAGGAAGGAGAACAAATCGACGAAATCAAGGAATCCAAGCTGCTTTCATCCGCATTACGTTGAAGTTGAAATGGCGTGTGACTTTTCTTTTTTCCTGCAACTGGTTTTAACTCCGTGAAACTGGTTGTTGGAGACTTCGTGCTGCACACTGAAGACGTTTGTTCTTCTTGGGAAAGTTGGCTTGTTGACAGGAGGCTTTCTGGCTGGATAGTGTTGCGGAAATATTTCTCTCGTTCTTCAATTATTCTTTCTTGAGAAACAAGGTTCTGGATATCAATTTGGAGCTTCAGAGCTCTCCAGGTTTCCATGCTGTTTAGTTGTTTTGCCAAACTTCGAGCCCAAACGTCGAACTCCGTTTCCACAGATAGATTGGCCTGAATACGCTCCAGTTTGTCGATTGCCTGCCCTATGTAAGATGGAGGTTCGTCAAGGCGCCTTTTTTTAGACGAGCTTGTCTGTGGCAATGTTTCAGGAGATTTGAAGTCCGAGCCGGCGTGACGTTCACTGTTTCCGGTGTTGAGTTCGTCTGAAGATCCTGAAGCATCAAGTTGGGGGAACTGTATCATCAAGTTGGAGTCTGTTTCATTCATTTTTGGGCTTTTCTTCAAAAATGAATGCAAAATGTTGAACCAAGGAACTTTTGGTTCATAGATGTCCTCAGTAGAAGCCCCTGATTTTTTCGAGTTATCTATTTTTTTTAGTTCTTGGTAGTACGCCGATCTGATGTTTTTTATTTTTTGTGCGACTTCGCGTACTCCAAACCCATCGATTTTCATGTTATTACTTATCGTTTTCAACGCTGAGTCCCTAGCGTCACGGTTTTTGTACTCACTCGAATTAATGTTCCACAAACACTCTGCGTCGCGATACAATTCGGCAAACGCCACAGTTTGAGCCACGCTCATTTTATACACCGACATTATGACACCAACGCCGTTTGATATCAACTTGACTACTGCCGGGCGAGATCACTCCAACAAGCTGGAGTGGTCTCGCCCACGAGTTTTTTAGGGCGTGCACGACTCATGTCACCACTACCGCTAGTTCACACTAGGTAGTGATCACGACTGCCAGTCGTACAAGTCGTGCTCTCGCCCGGTTCACGACTCCGTGTGAACCCGGCTTTAGGGCACGAATCTATTTTTAGAGCGTATAGAGTAAATTTTCTGCACATTTCATTCAACACATTTAATTCTGCACATTTTCAAAATTTCATTCAATGCACCTGTGCAAGTACAAGAACGAAATTCGCTAATAAAGGGGAAAATAAATTGGACAGTATTTCAAAAGCATATTGACGAGAACGTTACCATAACCACGCACCGCTCTCCTGAGGAGATCGACAATGACGTAACAGACTTTCAACAGCTTATTAAGAACGCAGTTATCTGCGCCACGATTCTGCCTCCGGAAAGAAGGCCCTTCAATCCGGTTAAAGGCATACCAACTGGGCTGCTCGATCTCATTAAGCATAAAAATGCTGTAAGGCGTCAGTGGCAAAGATCACGAGATGCTACGCTAAAACGGGAGTTGAATCGCCTCCAAAGACGAGTTAAGAACGCCCTCGACAAGCACCAGTTTGCGTCCTACCAAAAATATGTCGCAGATATCCATCCAGCAGACGGTTCACTGTGGAAAGCCACTAAACGTCTTCTGCGAAAGCCTAACGTCATTCCCCCAGTAAAAAGTGGAGACACATTTATATCCTCGGACGAAGAGAAATGCACGGCGTTCGGCAATTACTTTGCAGATTGCTTCGGGCCAACTGACGTTTATCCAGTAGCAGACAGAGCCATTGTGGAATTTCTCGACAGTCCGATTCACACAGCTGAAGCGGCTCTGCCGTACATCACCCCCAAGGAACTGGAGACTCTCATCCTCCAATTAAAAACCAAAAAAAGCCCCGGCTCGGACGGTATCCCCCCATCAGTGGTAAAAGGTCTCCCAAAGAAAGGAGTTATGAAACTGCTAAGTATTCTCAACAGTTGCTTACGTCTCACACACTTCCCAAAAGACTGGAAAGTAGCAGAAATCATAGTCATCCCAAAACCGGGCAAAGACAAGTCAAGCATAATTAACTACCGCCCTATCAGCCTTTTGCCAGTTTTTGGAAAGCTTTACGAAAAATGCCTTAAAGCACGATTAATACCTTTCTACAAAAATATAGCCCCACCTCACCAATTCGGATTCACGGAACACCACACTCCACAGTCCACCAAGTATATCGACTAGCAAACAGTATCATAAAAGGCTTTGAACAAAAAAAGCATACAGTGTGCGCCCTACTAGACCTTAAAAAGCCTTCGACAACGTATGGCATGCCGGGCTCCTATTCAAGCTTAAACGTGAAGGAATACCAAAATTCCTACAAGGATGCATCGAGTCCTTCCTGAACGACCGGAAATTCTATGTGAGAATTAATAATTCCAAATCTACCTTAAGGGAAATGAGGTCGGGAACGCCACAGGGTTCGGACCTCTCTCCTATGTTATTCAAAATTTATGGTAGCGACATACCCTCCACAGAAAACGTAGAGCTAGCAAGCTACGCAGACGATACCGCTGTTTATTCAACTCAAGCAGACCTGATCGAGGCAAGGAACGCCGTACAAAAAGACATGAATGAAATCAGCTATTTCTTCAAGCGATGGAAAATCCCAATCAACGCATCAAAATGTGAAGCAAAAATTTTCACTTTACGTCGACCAACAGACCCCGATCCATTAATAATTGAAGGAAACGTTATTCCATGGATTAAGTTACTTAATTAAGTACCTCGGAGTGCACCTCGATCGGCGGCTATCGTGGAAACTACACATACATAAAAAACTGAACGAGGGCTACGCTCGTCAAGCTCTCCTCAGCTCAATTCTACACAGGAAATCCAAACTGCGACCGCATACTGGAATACTTCTCTACACGTCTATTCTTCGGTCAATGATAATGTACGGAAGCGAGATCTGCCCCCAGCCGCCCCATTCTAAAATTCGACGGATGCAATCGTATCAAAATAAGATTTTTCGCATATGCGTAGACGCCCCATGGTTTGTGCGAAACACTCAACTTCACCGAGAGCTCGATGTCCCAACAATAACGGAGCACATAGAAACTAAATTCCGGCGTTTCCACAGCAGCCTTGCCTTTGTGACCGGAGCCGTCCATTTCTCCATCGGAGATCGAGTAGTAGGAAGGCTAAAACCATGCACACTACAGGATAAATTAAGACTGTGAAATCGTGATGTGATAATACTCCTAGTCAACAAAATCTCCTGTGATCAGTCTAGTCTAATTCTCAAAAACCTCTAGCTCTTTGAATTTGATTTCTCTTTGTGTTTTAGTCCCATTCTATGTTATAGTATCTTCATTCATGACGTCACTCCGTCACTCCAACTAGACGAAAATTTCCCCTTAAATTAATTATTTATCCCTGTTAGTCATGTCATTCCATGAAACCAAAAACTGCAACTGAACCGTTCCGAGAAAGACATCATGTATAACACAACATGTATACTGTGTTGAGCTGATGAATAAAAAAAAATAATAAAAAAAAATAAAAAAATTTCGCTCCGGCAGCTGGCGGTCGGAAAGAGTGCATTTCATTATGTATACGGATACCCTAAGCCGTCCCGAAGTAATAATTTTGATACCATTATTTGTTTCATTAAGCCGAACTTCTTCCTCTATTTTCACCACCCTCTCTTCAAAATGTCGAAAAGTTTCGTTAGTTTTCCAAGGGCTTTGTAATATTAAATTTTTGTGCCGTATTTTATGATACCTAAACGTGTGAATTTAAGCTTTTTCTTTTTGAAATTTCATCCCCCATTTCACCCTCCCCCATCAAAGTATTCGATAAATCTCAATGAGACCCAGGGCATTCGTTACATTAAATTATTGAGTCGAATTTTAGAGCGCTAAGATGAACTAGTGAAGTTCAACGCTATTTTTGCACTTCCACACCGGAAGGACCACCCCCCCCCACCTTGACTTTTTCGAAAAATTAAAATGGGAATCAAAGGCTACTCTAACATGGAGTATAGAGAATCTAATGCTCCTAGAATCAACTGGTGAATTACAGTGATTTATTGACAATTTAACCCCTATTTTCCCCCCTCCACCTTGACAGATTTCGCCCAAATGCAATACCGACCTGGGTCTTATGACTACTGATTTTTGTGCCAAAGCGCGTTCCGCTAAATTGATTTCTTCGAGAGTTATCGTGCTAACAAGACCACATGCTTACTTCCACTCCGGGGGCAACACCCCCTCCCCTTCGACTTTTTCAAAACATTAAAATGGGAATCAAAGGCTACTCTATCATGGAGTATACGTACCGAATATGATGCTTCTAGAATCAACTGGTGATTTATAGTGATTTTTTGACCATTTCAACCCCTAATTTCCCCCCCTCCAGCTCAACCGATTTGGCCCAAATGCAATACCGACCGGGGTCTTATGACTACTGATTTTTGTGCCAAAGCGCGTTCCACTAAATTGATTTCTTCGAGAGTTATCGTGCTAACAAGACCACACACTTACTTCCACTCGGGGGCAACACCCCCTCCCCTTCGACTTTTTCAAAAAATTAAAATGGGAATCAAAGGCTACTCTAACATGGAGGATACGTACCGAATATGATGCTTCTAGAATCAACTGGTGATTTATAGTGATTTTTTGACCATTTCAACCCCTAATTTCCCCCCCTCCAGCTCAACCGATTTGGCCCAAATGCAATACCGACCGGGGTCTTATGGCTTCTGATTTTTGTGTGAAAGCGCGTTCCGCAAAACTGATTTCTTTGAGAGATATCGTGCTAACAAGACCACACACTTACTTCCACTCCGGGGGCAACACCCCCTCCCCTTCGACTTTTTCAAAAAATTAAAATGGGAATCAAAGGCTACTCTAACATGGAGTATACGTACCGAATATGATGCTTCTAGAATCAACTGGTGATTTATAGTGATTTTTTGACCATTTCAACCCCTAATTTCCCCCCCTCCACCTTGACCGATTTGGCCCAAATGCAATACCGACCGGTGTCTTATGACAAATGATTTTTGTGCCAAAGCGCGTTCCGCTAAATTAATTTCTACGAGAGTTATCGTGCTAACAAGAAAACGGCCATAAGCTTATAAATAAACCAATATATATATATATATATAAAGAAATATATAGAGATATATATATGAATCCTGGAGACCACTGAATTCGTGTTCTAGAGGTTCTGAAACGTGAAAAAAACATGACATGACCCATGTTTGCCACCATCACGACGAGACCAATAGTGCATTTTTCAGAATGAAATGCACTAAAATGACGGGAGTCGCCTGTGAGCATTTTTAGGGTGCGAATCGTCAGTTTTTAGCCATTTTTAGAGAGCGTGGAGCCAATTTAGCTGTTTTTCGGATGCCAAGTATCGAGAAAGCCAAGGCCACTTTTCGTGCGCGAATGGTCGATTTAGTCATTTTTAGGGCGCGAATCGTGTACTTTTCGTGTATTTTCATGGCTCCCTAATCGTACACGTCTAGTAATTTATAAGGCACGAGAAGTCAGTTTGGTTACTATTATTAGAGCTAATAAATAGTAAGTTTAGTCATTTTTAAGGCGCGAAAATCTTCATTTTTTGGTGCGACTGTAGTCAGCGTATCCGTTTTTTTTGTGGGAATACCTAGTTTAGCTATTTGAAGGGTGCGAGTGGCTATCAAGCCAGTTTTTTGGCTTATTATTTCTCAATAATAAGTCTTTGTAATCGTATCGCAAAAAAATTTTTTGACCCCCCCTCAAAATTTGTAGTTTTACGTTTCAAAGTGCGTAGAATCCAAATCTGTAATAAAAAAAAAAATGTCCGTCCGCCGTCCGGGCCATATCTTGCCCTAGGATTGCTCGAAAAAACTCGTTCTTTCGCACATAGACTCCATTTGGGGTCTAGTTGTTCCTAACATCTGATCAGTTTGATCAAATAACCTCCTTGGTTTTATGGGCCAAAAGCGGGTCCAAAATGGGGATTTTCAAAGGATTTGGGGTCATAGGGGTGTGGGGTGTCGATTTTCATGTAATTTCAAGCCGGATTTGACTACATCCATGAATAATAAACCCACAGTCGAAATAATAAGGCATTGTTCGATAATTCGCAGCGTTTTGTAGAGCAAAGCATGCAATTTCTGAAACCCCTGCCTTTTAAGTAAAACCTGAATCCGCGTCTCCACCGGCTGCTAGGGGGCCCCTCGATAGTTCTCGCCTAGGGGCCCCGCGAGGGCTAGAAACGGCCCTGCTGTCGCCCCATACCTAGGGTCATTTATTGACCATTGAATTCTCGACTAACTTCCTTCCAAGTGGCATCAATCATATCCTAGCTTACCATGTCATACCAGAGTATTGTAGTCAGGGAAGGGGGCAAAGTGCAGAAGGCCATGGGGTTGTGACCCGTTGACAGAAGGCCGAGAGCTGAACCAGACAGAGACCACTAGTCAGAGCATGGGGGACACATGAGGTGAGGGTAAAGCAGATTCCCTTAAAAGATGAGTATTTTGAGTATTTGAGAGATGAGTATTTAAAAGATTGAGCATTTTGATGCTTTACAAGAAGTTAGGCGATCCAAACTTGGTGTAATAGATAAATCTCCTTGAAATGGGAAAATGTAGGACGCCTGAAACTACATTAGGCGTTCATGCGTGAATTATGTATTTGGGCATAAATTTCTTTGAATATCTTGAAGACGTTATCACCTTAGGCTAGAAATTGTAGGTAAACATTTTTGGATTAAGTCCAAAAATATGCTTGACCTTGCCCAAGTACGGACTAATAATAAAGACCCTGCGCTTTGCGAATGACCTCTTCATTCGATAGATGACGACTCATTAATTGAAGAAACGAACGACAGTTAATAAGGCATTTAAAAATACCATACTTGGTCCTCCTCTAGGGTACTGGTAATTAGCATGGGGCACTATATTCTTGCTACTACTAACCTTGCGTTGACTCTTTTGAGAATCCGAAGGATTTGGGCTTCATGTTTGATTTGAACAGCTTTTCCAACGCCCAGTTTAAACATTTTGAAGGTGATTAATCAATAAATAGAGCGAAACGTTCTCAGGGATCAACAAGTGTCTTCCAAGTATGTACAGGGTCGCGCTAGGCCTGATGCTTCCCCCGATGCCCACTGTCACTCGAACCGATAGAAATAAATTACACAGCCGTAAGAGTCAACACAAAGAGATTTTTCGTAATACTGAACTATTACACCACTTCAGGTCGGCTGGTGCTGGTTGAAAAGTGTGACGGGGATAAGGGATTCCTGATAATGGATGGGTCACCACTCATGCGCTGACTTAAAACTCGAGAAATTCGCCAACTCATTCGACGAATACGATATTCCCGCTCTAAGGTCTAAGCACACCCGTTCGGGTTTCTATGTTTTAACTTCCTAACGGGGGAAATTTCTATTTTTTTTTTAAAGCTTGGCTGACCGAGAAATACATTGCGAAATTGTTTTTAGTACATAAATTGTTCTCATTTAGGGCGATTTCTTTGACTTTTCGCCTAAAGCCACCTGTATCCTGTATAAATTGACAATTTACTGCTAATAAGCTCACCCGAATAAGGCAAAGTACCAACCATAAACAGCGAAAACTAAAATAAAATGGATTAGGTCATCAATATTGAAACACGTGTGTGGGGGGGGGGGGGGCTCTGTGTTCTCAGTGAGGGGCTCATCAGTTCATTATTGTAGTAATGATTGTTTAAATGAGTAAGCACTCAGAATATGCTGTCAATAATAAAGGCAACCTTGAATGATTGTAAACATTTTTTTCACGTAATTTTCACATAATTAGCCCTCCCCCCCCCCTTCAAAGGCTCTGGTGGCCTTGAGTCCCCGAAAACTAAGTCAAACGACAGTAGCGGTCTTTGATGGTGCCACCCCTCCCCGTCCCATGACCAAGGGAAATTGGTGGAAATTGTTAGCTCTCTCCGGGTCAAATCTGGCAAATATATGTCAAAATGAGGATCAAACTTGACAGTTGTCGTCAATAGACATTGAAGGCGTAATTTTTGTTAGGGTCAATTAGGGGGGGGGGTGGCATTAAAATTCGCAATCTAATGACTGCGTCCCAAGTGTTTACAGATTTTCTCGGGACAAAGTACGTTTCCAATCAAACAAATAAAACCGTATATTCCGATAAGATTAGCAATACGGCTAGGATTAGGACTATACGGCTAGTTAAATAAAAACAACTGACACAATTTAACATGACCACGCGGATGCCCTTGAATTTCGACTCAGCTTACTATCACGAAGATGTAGATGCGAGAGAGGGGGTGTTTAATAAAGGGATGAGTATAAGAAAAACCTCAGTCTTTCCTGAGAAAACTAGGGAATCCCCAGTAGTAAAATGAGGGAATAATGTCCTGCTTGTGGAATGCAGGGGCGTTGGTACGGGGGGGGATATGGGGGATAGATTCCCCCCCCCCCCCCAGAGCTACAAGTATACGAACGAAGGAACATTAGTACCATAACGAAGAGACCCATAAAATCGCCAAAAATGAGCGTTTCACATTGAAGTTAGGTTGAACAGATTTTCTGGAATTGAAGCAGCCCGAAAAGGTCCGAGTACGTCCAGCTTTTTCCTTGGACTTCAGACGGGGGGGGGGGAGGTTGCCACGAACCCTCTATCAGACAAAAATCAAGTAATATTCTTGGCTATGGCTGCTCGTGGTCTCGCGATGCAACTTCCAGACTAAAATTAAGAAAAAAATCGCTGATTCGCGGTACATGGAGGCCATTCTTCAAATAAATTGTGGAAATCAACGCAAAAGTGTTGGATTTGGGCAAACCCCGCGGTTAAAGCTGAAAAAACACACTATAATATTGACAGATAAAAGACGCTTTCAGGTTAAAATTGGACAAAAATGGCAAATGGCGCACTGAAATGGGGGGAAACTGAAATGGCGTAAAATCGCCTATTCGTGTATGAAAAAGGGACAGGGGTGGGCAAATTACAGCTTTTTGGGTAATTAATTACAAATTACAAATTACTCCAAAAAAAGAGGATTAATTACAAATTACCAATTACTTTTCACTTCCACGAATAATTACAAATTACAATTACTGTAATTGAATTACTTTTTCAATTACCAATTACCCAAGAGCTGGATTTGTGGAACACGCAAGCGTCTTGCTCTTGTTGACTGTCTTTTTTTAGTGCGTCCAGCCAACAATCGAACGTCAGAACAGATCTTTGAGATAGGAAGCAGGAACAGCATAGCCCCAAGATGCCAAGCGCGTCGCATGAGTAGGGTTGCGAAATGTCCGGGGTCAAATTTGCTAATTTTGCCCCACATCCCGGCCTGCGAACTGTCACGGGGAATCCCGGATATGGGGAATAGATCCCCCCCCCCCCCGAGCCACAAGTATACCAACGAAGGAGCACTAGTACCATAACGAAGAGCCCCATAAAATCTCCAAGAGCGTTTCACGTTGAAGTTAGATTTAGCAGATTTTCTGAACTTGAAGCAGCCCGAAAAGGTCCGAGTACGTCCAGCTTCAGCAGTTGGACTTCAGACCCAACGCAGTAGTGTACCCAGGTACGGGGAAACCCTCTATCAGACAAAAATCGGTAATATTGTGGCTATGGCTGCTAAAAAGCGCTGATTCGTGGCCTCGCGATGCAACTTCCAGACTAAAATTAAGGACAAAATCGATGATTCGCGGTACATAGAGGCCATTCTTCGAAAAAATTGTGGAAATCAACGCAAAAGTGTTGTATTTGGGCAAACCCCGGTTAAAGTTGAGAAAACACGCTATAATACTGACAAATGAAAGACTCTTTCAGGTTAAAATTGGACAAAAATGGCAAACTCACAACTGAAATGGTGTAAAATCGCCCATTCGCGTATGAAAAAGGGAATAGGATGCTGAATGGCCGCAAAATTAGCACAAAACGCTATTTCACAGCTGAAATTGGGAAAAATCACTAATTCGCGGCAAAAATTGAAAAAATCACCAATTAGCGCAGCTAAAATAAAAAAAAACGTTAATTTGCAGTTCAAATTGGGGAAAAGTGCTAATTCTCAGTTAAAAATTGAAAAAATTGCTAATTTGCAGCTTAAATTGAGTCAAACTCCAATAAGTACTTGCCAAAAATTGACAAAACTCGGTAGGTATAATGCACGGGTTGGAGACGCTACCACGCTGCTAAAATGTAGAAAAAGCGATAATTCGCAGCTAAAATTGAGAAACATCACTAATTCTCGAATTAGTCGTGAAATTTATAATTTAAAAATGATGATTTTTTGACAGAAATGAATGGATAGAAGTAAATTTTTTGGTTTGAAAAAAAAAAAAAAAAAATCATTTATAATTTAAATTCGCACCTTCTGAAGGCATTTTTGTGGCTAAAATTCAGAAAAGTGGCAAATTCATGCACGGCTGTAGTACAATGTTAAAAAATACGCTAATTCACGGCTAGACTAAAAAAATGTGAAATGTGAAAAACGGTAAAATGTGAAAAACCGCTAATTTGCGGGTACTATTTAGAAAATAAAATAATCAGCCTGGTCAAAATTAAGAGAAAGGTTAATTTTAAGCCTAAAAATTAAGAAAATTGCTAATTCGAGGCTAAAAATGGAAAAAATCGCCAATTTACATCTAAAATTGCGCCAGACGTCAATTTGTGACTGAAATTGAGAAAATTCGCTAATTCACAGGTTTGAAACGCTACGACGCGTCGCCGCTACAATTTAAAAAAAGCGCTAATTCGCGGTTGAAATTGAGAAAAATTCTTATTTGCACCAAAACTGAATACACGCCGATTTGCGGATTCTGAAGGCAACTTCAGAATCCTGAAGGAAACCGCTTATTCGCGAGTAAACCGAGGAAAATCGCTCATGCATTCCCCCTCCCCCCTATTTTGCGGCTAATATTGAGGAAAACGCCAAAAGTCGTGGATAATTAAGAAACATTGCTCACGGGATAAAAACGATACTTTGCTGCTAAAGTTGAGAAAATGTGCAAATTCATGGTTATGGGCCCCAATAGCACAATTTCGTCCTCTGGATATCTTGCGGATTTAGGTTTTGGATACAAATTATATCCAAGGGGTATCCAGGATGACCAGTTTTAGAGACATTTTTTATCCAGATAACGTCCAAATGTCCGCCCAGAAATCAACTACTGGATATCTTTGAAAATATGCATTAGGTATTTCCTGGATATATAAAAGGTATCCTCTGGACACAATTCATGAACATTATATCCAGAGGATATCCAGCAGAGTCATTTAATTTTCCAGGTTGTATCCAGAAGTCCACCATAAGTCAACTACTGGATATCTTTTTGCAAGTTTCTAGAGAATGGGGGTGATTCTGTAACTTTTCCGTATCGAATTTTTTATCGGATAGTCAGATTTTCAGGAGACAGATCAGTAGACTCATCAGGAGCTCGCAAAAATATGCCTATTGCCTCTAGCATAAACCTCACCAGCACACGTGCATTCGATCCCTAGGTACAAAAAAAAAAAAGTCAGTACCTATAAATGTGAACTTACTCGAATATTACTGCGACCTTCCGCACAATTCATTGCGCGCTGTCAAGCTCGCGCCAAATAATTATAAAATAATAAAACAAGCTTAACGTGCACAAAGAAACAGCCGTGAGCACGTTGCATGATGGAACCTGAACTGGAGTAATGACCTACGACTACGAATACGAGAAAAGATGGCGATATCCCTGCCTTCGAAGATCCACGTGACGTCACTGTCATGCGCTCCGCCTACAGCTATTGAGTTGTTCCACTGTATATTCCAGCTCTTGTCCACTACGTCCATGGATATCAAGCTCATCCAAAGGATATCCAATCCACAGCCTATCTGCTATACCCTTGTGGATGTTGAAGATATCCAGTCGACATTGATTGCTCAACCGCTAAATCCCGGATATTCAAGACGTCCAAAGGGTATTTTCTGTATAATCCAAATACTTTGTGGATATTACGGCGATCTAGTGGATGTCAAATAGTTGTCCTGGACAGTAATAGGACATTCAGGTCATAATATGGATATCCTGCGGATGATATGTGCTATTGGGGGGAGGGGGTGGGGCAAAACCGCTAATCTGCGGCTGAAATTGAGAAGAACGATACACTCGGCCAATATTGAGAAAATCGACAATATGCGGGTAGAGTCCAAAATTGCCCTTAACTGAGAGAATGAGGCTATGATGAGGCCAGCAAGATGTCCAGAGAGTGTGCTGGCTGGGTGGAATGATGACTAAAATGTGAAATTACCCGCCTCCTTTCAACCTTACGAGATTTCAATCTGATCCTTTCCCCCCCCCCCAGACAAATTCCTACTTACGCCACTGGTTTGGGGTTTGAAACTTTTGTACCGTTTCTGAAATCCTCAAATTTCAAATTGGCAACCCTAAGCTCGAGGATATCGCTCGTGTCATAATTACTTTGAAACTCGTATTTTTCAGAGTATTTCATATGCAAAATCTCCTCCAAATCTCCAAGTAAGGCGCGAAATAGTACCCGCTGAGTTTTCGAAGTAATATTGACTCTGAAGATGGAAATGTAATTGGTAATTGTTAATTACAAATTACTTCGAAAAAGTGCTTTTAATTACAAATTACCAATTACAATGGCGTGTTGTTATCAATTACAAATTACCAATTACTAATTGTAATTGAATTACGTAATTCAATTACATGTAATTCAATTACTGCCCAGCCCTGAAAAGGGAATAGGATGCTGAATGGCCGCAAAATTAGCACAAATTAGTTCCTTCAGCTGAAATGAGGAAGGTGCGTGTATCAGAAATTTTGGTCTCTGACGCTTGAAATTCGGTTAAATAACGCGATTGGCATCCTTTTTCAAAATAAAAATGAATGCAATATTATTTAAAATATTATATTTTTATGTATGGACAGGGTTCGAGGGGGTAACTATACCTACCTCAGCCCCTGTGTGACGTACCAGAGCTTGCACGATGCTACTACATACACTTCTGAAGCATTGGGGCGGCATAGGCCCGTATTTATGAACGTTCCTTGAAGCTTCCTTGAGTCAAAGGTCACCTTGAGAAGCCTTCCCTGATAAGTTTTCGTATTTATGAAACTTCCTCGAGTCGAAGGCTACCTTGACTTCAAGGAAGCCTTGGAAAAAATCGTTCCTTCAACCAAGGTAGCTTGTGATCTGCCTTGAGGCTTCCTTCACTCCATTATCTACTATTTCCAATTTGGTTTCGCGTTGCGAAAGTCAAGTTCAAGTGGAAATATTAAAAAAAATTATGAAGGAAATGATGACTTCGTAGAATATTTGCTCTACTTGCGAGAAATAAATTTTCGGGGGCCAAGAAGACCATTGCGAGACATGGAAAACCCATTGGAGATGTTTGAAGAACACCATTTCTTCAATAGGTACCGGTAAGTGAAAATTGTTAATACTAAACCGCACGTACATCTATTGCCAAATCAGGAAATGTTTTAGCCTACGTGCGATTCATTCCAACGCAATATTTTTCCAGATTTTCGAAAGATGCTTTTTTAAGGCATATTTTTCCTTTGGTGAAGGACGAACTCGAATATACCTGTATGAGAGAAAGCCCAAAGCCAGCTATTGTGAAGGCCCTCGCAGTTATTCGCTTCTATGCCACTGGTAAATTTCAGGTGAATATCCAGATGACAGGTGAGCTCTTCTTGTGACGGTAGCAGCACTTTTGTACCTTTTTATTTTGCAGATTGATGCTGGTGGACCATTTGCCAGTTGGTTAAAAAATGTCCTTCACTTTAGCCCGCCATCTTCCCCGTTTTGTGAGATTTCCTTATGAGCTAGGAGAGTGGTCCAAGAGTTCAGATCGAAGGCGAATTTTCCGGGAGTGGTTGGGTGTATATAGATTGCACGCACGTGCCAATTCAATGTCCCAGCAGAGAGGGGGGTGAAAGCTTCCGCAATAGAAAAGGATACTTTAGCATAAATGTGCATGCGGTTAGCGGTCCCAATGGCGAAATTTTCGATGTTGTAGCTCGATGGCCTGGTTCCGCCCATGACTCACGAATTTTCAATAACAGCTCCCTCAAATTAAAATTTGAGCGAAGAGAAATTCATGGCATCATGTTGGGAGACAGCGGATACGCACAAACGCGTTACCTCTTCACACCTATTCTGAACCCCCAAACCCCGGTCGAAGAGAGGTATAACACGAGTCATATTCTCATAAGAAATACCGTAGAGAGAATGTTTGGCGTATGGAAGAGGAGATTCGCCTGCTTACGCAGAAAATTGGCAAACAATACAACGACGATTCTCCACATCATATCTGCGTGCGCTGTTCTCAACAACATAGCAGTAAGCTGCCGTCAAAAGGTTCCTGATACTGATGATGAATCCGAGAAAGAAATCGAAAATTATTCCTTGCCCCCTGCACCACTAAATCAGCCCGCTAATGAGTTAGGATCGCTAATTCGAAGGCGATTTATTGAACAGCACTTCAATTAATGTTGAAATAATTAGGTAATAAATTGTCCACCTTCAATTCCTTTGTAAAAATATTTTCTTAAAACAACAATAAAATACTACGACTTCATTTCTAAAAACGCTGCGAATTATCGAACAATGCCTTATTATTTCGACTGTTTATGGGTTTATTATTCATGTATGTAGTAAAATCCGGCTTGAAATTACATGAAAATCGACACCCCACACCCCTATGATCCCGAATCCTTTGAAAATCCCCATTTTGGACCCGCTTTTGACCCATAAAACCCCATGGAGTTATTTGATTAAACTGATCAGATGTTAGGACCAACTAGATCCCAAATGGAGTCTATGTGCGAAAGAACGAGTTTTTTCGAGCAATCCTAGGGCAAGATATGGCCCGGACGGCGGACGGACATTTTTTTTTTTTTTTTTCAGATTTGGATTCTACGCACTTTGAAACGTAAAACTACAAATTTTGATGGGGGGTCAAAAACTTTTTTTGCGATACGATTACAAAGACTTATTATTGAGAAATAATAAGTCAAGGTTTGTCAGAATTCTAGAAAACTTGTAAAAACCTATAACAATGCATTTTGTTTTTTTAGAGCCTCCAGTTCGAGAGCCCACTTTCTTCGTTTGTACTCCATCTCTTCTTCCTCATATCTTCTTTTCATTTTCATCAGCTCGACACGCTCTTTTTGCTCTTCAAGAGCTAGAAGGTGGAGTTAACGGTCGAACTCCATTTGTTGCCGCACCCTATGCGTTCTTTCACGCGCTTCTACCTGTATCAATTTATTGTAACACGCTAATGAGTATGGTAAAACAAATCAACTTTTTAGCAAATATTCTACAAATATTTTCTACAGCTTTTGAGAATTAGAGAATGTTGCCTTCAATTTAGTTACTACTACAACTGCGTACAATATAAGCACCCTTGCCCACCAGACCTGTACAACGCGTTCTGACCGAGAGCGCTGGGTTGTTGGGCGTCCACTACCACATGGCCTTTCGAGTTCCTGGTTGGTTTATAAATTAAAGACCTAAGGTTCTAAATTTCAGACTGGTATTTGATGACCTGTTTTTGTTGATAAACTTTTCACTGAAATTTTTTTGTTTGTTTTTCTGTGTTCCTGGAACTTTTGAACTCTGGCTCCGGCTCACATTGAAACATTATTTTTTAAAATTTCAT
Source organism: Corythucha ciliata (assembly GCA_038030265.1). Classification (NCBI taxonomy): domain Eukaryota; kingdom Metazoa; phylum Arthropoda; class Insecta; order Hemiptera; family Tingidae; genus Corythucha; species Corythucha ciliata. Next base: position 11,530,706 of record CM075939.1, read on the forward strand.
GAAAATAAATTACACGCGCAAACTTGAGAAGTAAAGCAGCCTTTACATGCAAGTTTTAAAAAGCTGAGCTTAGGGCTTCAGCCAATCAGAGCATTCCGAGTCCACAGCGCAGAGCACTCTGATTGGTTGAAGCCCACAGCTCAGCTTTTTAAAGCTTGCACATGCAGGCGGCTTAAATGATTGTTAGGGTGCGTTCGGGAGTAATTGGCGCTCGATTGGCCCTCTTGGGCTGGAACACTCTCAGAAGGACCTGCAAAACAACAACACGAACCGTAAAAGAGGAATGAAGAAAATGAGGAGCGCCCCTGCCTCACACTCACTTTCCATAGGGACAAGTACTCCGTCATCTTGGAGAACAAAATGCACAGCCTCGGCCATGGCTGCTGTGTCATTGTCGACTGCTCCCTGAATTTCGCTGGAGACACATTCGAGCAGGAAGTCGTCTGCCTCCTCATGGCCCAGAGATGGTGGGGCTCTCCCTCCCCCTACGATTGAATTAACGTACTTTCAATTGTCGGATTTGTCCGCCAATTTGTTAAAATGAACTACTTTACATGCTATTTAGTAACATAAAAGATGGTATTTTATGAGGAAATCTGACCTGTAGATGATTTACTTCACAACTGTACTGGCGCACTAAATGAAACGGCACTTTTCATAGGTTGAATCAGCGTCTAGGGAAAACTCGGTAGTAAATCGTTCCTTTTTAGTGCCTTGAAGGCGACCTTGGTAAAGGAAGCCTTGAGCCAAGTGAAGGAACGTTTCTAAATACGAAAAATGGTCAAGGCGTCCTTCTCAGCAAAGGGCGCCTTTCTCGAGGACGCCTTGACTTCAAGTCGAGGAACTATTGAAGGAACGTTCATAAATACGGGCCAATATTTTCTGACTCATCAACCTCTCACATACGTTTTTGTTTATTTTTTGGTTTATTAAGGCCCGTTCACAAGCTCTATGCTTGTGTTGTGTGGTGTCTATGCAACCTATGAAAATGCTTCATTTTTCGAGGGAATTAATTTGTTTGGTTGCGTATACTCCACAGACGCATAGCACAGAGCTTGTGAACGGGCCTTTATCCGTATGGCTTGTGCGGGCTCGTGTTTACTTTTTTCGAGGCGAGTTATTCGTTCAATCCATAAAAAAGGTGAGACATTTAATCTGCGAACGATTACTTCGTTAAAACATTGTTTTATTACACTTATATTTGTCCCATTTTTAGAGATCATAAAAGACCCAGGTGGAATTTGAAAGGCCGATTCAAATAATCTGCCGCGACCGTAACAAACTGGGAGCTTTGTGAATACATTTCCGAAGTTTTCAAGATCTCTACGGAAATTCAAAACTCCAAATTGCAGAGGTACGTGTATAAGTGTAAGTTAATAAATGGCGCATAATAATCGGATTCATCATTTCTCCCGTGTTTTTTTAATCAGGTCGGGCCGAAAACTTATGGAGACCAAAGTATTGGCCACGTCCAAAGAAAAAGAGAGGGAAGCTCCGTAAAAGTACAGTCAATCACCCAATTTTTATATGTATAATAAAAAAACTTATTTGATTTTATCAATCACTATCAAAACAAAAAAGATAATAATATTTTACTTCAGTATAATGTATAAGTTACAGCAGTAGGACTCAATCTGAAATAATTACGTTACACATGATATAGGCAGGAGGGGCAGAGTATAAAATCGCTTGGAGGGAAAACAAAAATTTCGAATTAACTACTTTCAAACATTTTTTTAATGGTTTTATTGATGAATAATTCGTTAGAAATACATCTCGTCGTGTTTATGGTTGACCAAGCTTTCAGAATAAAAAATAATAAACAAGTCATGTTTCTTCCTCATTGGGAAAAATCGCTAATTTACAATTTGCAGATATAAAGTTGTGGAAAAACATTAATTCGCGAATCAAAATGAAGAAAATCACTAATTCATGGCAAAAGTTGAAAAAAAACACCAATTAGCGCAGCTAAAATTAAGAAAAACGTTAATTTTCAGTTCAAATTGGGGAAAAGTGCTAATTCTTGAAGAGAAGTGCTTAAATTGAGTCAAACGCCAATTCTTGGCAAAAATTGACACAACTTGGTTGGTAATTCACGGGTTGGAAACGCTACCACGCTGCTAAAAGTTTAGAAAAAGCGAGAATTCGCTGCTAAAATTGAGAAACATCACTAATTCTCGAATTAAGTGTCGTGAAATTTATAATTTAAAAATGATGATTTTTTGACAGAAATGGATGGATAGATGTAAATTTTTTGGTTTAAAAAAAAAAAAAAGAGTACATTTATAATTTAAATTTGCACCTTCTGAAGGCATTTTTGTGGCTAAAATTCAGAAAAATGGCAAATTCACACATGGCTATATAAAAATGGCAAAAATTGTGCCAAACGCCAATTTGTGACTGAAATTGAGAAAATTCGCTAATTCACAGGTTTGAAACGCTACGACGCGTCACCGCTACAATTTAAAAAAAGCGCAACTTTTCAGGCTGAAATTGAAAAAAAGCGCCAATTTATGGCAATAGGCGAGGAAACCGCTAATTCGCGAGTAAACTGAGAAAAATGGCTCATGCATTGCGTATGGTGAACCAAAAAAATCCTAATTCGTGAAAAGTCTCCCTATTTTGCGGCTAATATTGAGGAAAACACTTAAGAAAAACGATAATTTCCAGCTAAAACTGAGAAAAGTGCTAATCCCCTGGTAAACAATTTAAAAAATCGCTAATTTGCTACTAAAATTGAGGAAAACGCCAAAACTCGTGGATAATTAAGAAACATCGCTCACGGGATAAAAACGATACTTTGCTGCTAAAGTTGAGAAAATGCGTAAATTCATGGCTATGGGAGGAGGTGGGGCAAAAGGGCTAATCTGCGGCTGAAATTGAGAAGAACGATACACTCGGCCAAAATTGAGAAAAGCGCTAATTTGCGGGTAGAGTCCAAAAATCGCCCCTAACTGAGAGGTTGAGGCTATGATGCTGCCAACAAGATGTCAAGATTCATGAGTGTGCTGGCTGGGTGGAATGATGACTAAAATGTGAAATTACCCCCTCCCCTCACCCTTACGAGATTTCAATCTGATCCCCCCCCCCCAGGACAAATTCCTACCAACACGATACTGGTGGAATGTTGTTAGGTTAACTGCGTCTACCGGTATGAAAGCGTACGTTTGCTTACACCTTCACAGTTACAGTGGCGGTCCCAGATGGGGGGGAGGGCATGGGACGATGTCCCCCCCTGAGATTCTTCGATATTTATATAACACATTAGGAACAAAAAGTCATAAAATATATTATAAATCTTAGCAATGACATGGAAAAAAGATGCCATTTGAAGTTGGGTTGGCGCTATTAACAGGCGAGCTCCCTGAGCTTCCCAGTGCTATCAATGCTTGTGTCGGGTCCAGACATATTGGTGGGTGCGGTAATGGAAGAAATTCCTGCACCCACCAATATGCCCGTTCTCCATTGTGTATCGGACAAATTCGTTGAGCCACCGGCATGATCGGAGTGGGCCTCGGACAAAGCGGTGGGCCACTAGTGTGACTGAACCTCACACACGTTCACTATGATTTCAAGTTCGCTAGGTTTTTTTTTAACTAAATACATCGGAAACCAGGCGAGGTTCTTTGTTTTATTTATCGATTATGTGACTAATTTGAGATATTTTCGGATAAAATCGAATTCCTGCAGTGGCCTGTTGTAAATTAACGCCCGTTTGATTCGGGATTATTAGGCTTTATTCAACGACGGTTCAACGAAAAGAACACATTAAAAATAAAAGGTAGAATGAACATATGAGAAGGAGAAGGGGTACAAAATGGAGACGTGTTATATTACATTTACCCCCTGTTAATTACGACCTTAAATCTAATAGATAATTCGGATCCCGGCCGAACTCTTTTACTCCGCTTGGGCTCGTTGGCTACTCTTGAATCAACGCCAACAGCATTTCGTTCTTCGATGTTTATCGTCTCATTTGCGGTGTCTCGATTTTCGCAATTTTGACTGTGATTTTGGGATTGGTCGTCTACTACATCCAGGGGTGGGCAAATTACAGCTTTTTGAGTAATTAATTACAAATTACTTCCAAAAAAGCGGATTAATTACAAATTACCAATTACTTTTCACTTCCACGAATAATTACAAATTTCAATTACTGTAAGGCCCTCCACACACGGGTCGTCTCGTTTTCGGCTCGAACTCGATGCGGAATCGAAGTGCTCGTCTTGCTCGAACTTTGTGATTTTCCCATCTGTGAAATTATGGTGTCTAGAAAAATAAACATTTTTTTAAAGGCTTCATGAGTCCTCAAGCTTCGTTTCGCTAAGTTGCAGTAATCCAAGTTGAAAGATGACTGTTCCTGCATGTTATACATAATATTGCTCACATAATGTTATACATAAAATTGCTCGAGCTTTCACCGTGTTCGGACGTGTTTGCTTGGTGTTCAGTAACTTATTAACCAAAACTATTTCCTTTTATAATTATTAGTGTTTACGTCGGTCAAAGGAAGATAAACCTTCACGGATACCACGAGAGAGAGAAAAAAAAATCAGAACTTCTCCAACTCCCGAGTGCATCATGGATGCGAGGGGGAGCACAAAAAATGAGGGCTCAATCGTTCAAGACGTGATGAATGTTATTCTCGGTACGGGGGAGATCGAAGACACTGAGGATACCACAAACGAGCCCTGGAAATCTGCGAAACCCAAGGGGAATAAGCGAGGTCACGATGAAGACGTTTCTTCTCTTCCCCCCGTGAAAAAATCTCATTTGCCGGTACAAGTTCCAACCAGTAATCGCTACTCTTTATTAGAAATATATAAGGACAATACAAACGATAATACCTCCGAGGAGATTTATAAGCATAATCAAAACATAAAAATTCCGCCTATATTCATTAAGCAAGAAGACCTTAATTATCAGCGCATAATCGCGGACTTGTCATCGCTCTGTAAAGGAGAATTCACCACCAAAGTAGCAAACAGCTCCCTGAAAATAATGCTTCAAACTTCCGAGGATTATAGAAAAATAACCAGCCTACTAGATTCCGAAAAGATACCCTATTTCACCTACTGTTCTCCTGCCAACAGAAACACGCTTGATGTCGCCATACGGGGTGTTCCCATTTCCATAACTGAAAAAGAAATAACGGAAGAACTAAAAAATAGTGGGTTTTCAATCAAATCGGTTTCACGGTTCTTAACCCTGAATAAGCGTCCAACACCTCTGTGCTTTGTCACCCTGGACAACACAGCGGAGAAAACAAAGGACATCTTCAACTTGAAAAAACTTTGCTATTCAATAATAAAAGTGGAGCCAAAAAATAAGAACACGCAGATCCCTCAGTGTAAAAACTGCCAGCTTACTGCCATCTCCCCAGCCGCTGTGTCAAGTGCAGTGGAGGCCATCACTACAAACATTGCACCAGACCTAAGAAAGACGATGCCCAATGCGTGAATTGCTGTGGAAATCATCCTGCAAACTACAGAGGATGCGAATACTTTAGAAAAATAAATCAGAAAAGCACCAGCCAACCGACGGCTTCTAACTCTAAGCCCGAAAATGTGATTATCGGTAATAAACAACCACAGCAGAGGACGACAAAACTGCGAAATAACTTATCTTATGCAGAATGCGCCACGCTAACGGGCCCCGCCCCACACGCAACTGGAAATGAGAGGGATGTATCTAAAACCATAAATTCCGTCATTAAAATCATAATAGAGGCAGTCAAGCCTTTTCTACCTCAAATAATCACCGCTCTCTCCAACTTCCTCATTAACAATGGACACTAGTAGTCAGACACAACCGTCTCATCAACCTGGAGCGACATCAAACCTCCACAAAATAGTCATATTAAACTGGAATGCAAACGGAATCAAACCTAAACAAAACGAACTAAAAATATTCCTATATGAACACAACATCAGCGTTGCTTGCATAACAGAAACTCATCTAAAAGAAGGAGAGAAACTCACAATTCAAGGATACACGACACTTAGGCGAGACCGAACTACAGATACACACGGTGGCGGAGTTGCCATACTAGTAAAAAACAATATAGCTCACGATGAGCTCTTCACGCCACAGCTAGCAAATCTAGAAGCATGTGGTATTACCCTACATACCCAACCGAAAATCAAAATATACGCGGTGTACAAAGCCCCATGCAAAAGTCTAAATGAAGGAGACATAATGTCACTATTATACAACGGTCAATGTCTCTTGGTAGGAGACCTAAATGCAAAATCTTCAGCTTGGGGTTGCATCAAAGAAAACTCCAACGGCCGGAAATTGCTTCAATACTCCAACCGAAATGGCTTTGACGTCATAGCACCTCCAGAACCAACGTTTTATAGACCCGGGCGGACCCCTGATATACTAGACATCACAATTACCAAGGGAATCCACGTCCCCATATACATCAAAACCCTTAGCGAATTATGCTCCGACCACTCCCCCTCGCTGGTCTCATTCCTCGCTCCTATCACAATTCAAGAGAGGAAAACAATCTTGACAGGGAAACTCATATGGCCCCAATTCAAGTCGTACATAAACGAAAAAGTCACCATATCCAAAACATACAATACCCCAGCAGATATTGACGCGGACGTGGAAGCCTTCATTCATTTACTCAAGGACGCAGTGTCCTTTGCAACGGTCACCCCCTCAGCGAACAGAAAAGCCAATCCAAATGACAATTTGCCCGCCGAACTACTTACACTAATTAGGCAAAAGAATGCTACGCGCCGACAATGGCAGAGAAATAGAACTCCTGGAAATAAACGAGAACTGAACCGCTTCCAACACCGAGTAAAGGATGCACTGGATAAACACCGGCACATGACCTACAAAAAATACCTCAAGGACATTCATCAGGCCGATGGCTCATTATGGAAAGCGACGAAACGTATCCTGAAGAAACCTAGCCGCATACCACCCCTAAAAAGTGGAAACAGACTAATAACGGCCGATGAAGAAAAATGTGAAGCTTTCAGCGATTATTTTAGCAAGTGCTTCGGGCCAACAGATGTGAACCAAGATGCAGACGAAGTCACACTCAATTACCACGAGAGCGTATTGCACACAGTCGAGCTTCCTATACCCTTCGTTTCTCCAAGAGAACTACAGAAATACATCCGGCAAGCAAAACAAAAAAAAAGCCCTTGCCCGGATAAAATACCTCCTTCAATAATAAAAGGCCTTCCAAAAAAAGGAGTCATGAAACTGCTTAACATTTTCAACAGCTGCTTACGATTCTCGTACTTTCCAAAAGCCTGGAAAACAGCGGAAATTATCGTCATTCAAAGACAAATCTAATTTAGCTAACTATCGCCCAATTAGCCTATTATCTTGCATCGGGAAGCTTTACGAAAAATGCCTAAAGACACGCATAATACCCTTCTACAAAAAAATAGTCCCCGACTACCAATTTGGCTTCATAGAACTCCACTCGACGGTACACCAGGTATATAGACTTACAAACCACATTATTAAAGGGTTCGAAAGAAAAGAGCACACAGTATGCGCCCTACTAGATTTAAAAGAAGCATTCGACAACGTGTGGCACACAGGTCTTTTATGCAAACTAAAACGAGAAGGCGTCCCAAAATACCTTCTAGGATGCATAACATCCTTTTTAGACAGTAGGGCCTTCTACGTCCGAATAAACAACAGCAAATCTGCATTAAGAGAAATGTTATCCGGAACGCCACAAAGATCCGTTCTCTCGCCTATCCTCTTCAACATCTACGTGAGCGACATTCCCTCCTCCGCAAACGTCGACCTTGCCTGCTACGCCGATGACACAGCTGCGTTCTCCACAAATTCTAACCTCACTGATGCTAGGAATGACGTACCAACTCAAATAGAAGAGATGTGCCACTATACTTCAAAAACTTGAAAATTCCCATCAACGTGGGAAAATGTGAGGCCAAAATATTTACTTTACGCCGCCATGCCGACCCAAAACCATTGAGCGTTAACGGAAACCGTATCCCGTGGAACCCGACCGACCAAAGTATAAAATACCTCGGAGTCCACCTCGACCGTCGTCTAACGTGGAAGCACCACATAAACAAAAAGCTTAGTGACGGATATGCACGCCAAGCGCTCCTTCGGCCCATCCTACACAGGAAATCGAGTCTCAGACCGGAAATCGGCACCCTTCTGTATAAATCTATATTAAGGCCACTAATCTTATATGGAAGTGAAAAATGGGGAGCGGCCTCTCCTACAAAAATCAAACGGCTACAGGCATTTCAAAATAAAATATTAAGAATATGCGTTAATGCCCCATGGTTCATAAGAAACTCCCAACTCCATCGAGAATTAAAAGTCACAACAATAGCCGAACAAATCGAAACAATGAAAAAGGAAACAATTGCAAGAGTAGAATGACAATCAGAGGGGCGTCTATGTGGAGTTGGAGTGAGGCATGAGTACGATCATGACAGTCTCCCACACTTATATTAGAACATGGATAGGGACAATAAGACATAACAATCGCTACAAAAATTATAATTGATAGTCCTGAAATCGGGCAGGTAGTCTTTGCCGGGATGATCGTCGAATATGGAGTCTAGGGGTCACTTGATCAGAGCCGGGTTGTTGAAGATGTTGTGGCTCTGAAGTAAAACTGTCTTGAATACTGGGAGATGGAAGTCCTACCATACCAGGAGGGTTTGAGACAGCAGGAGTCGACAATCTGGGGACGTTGAGGCGAGGTTTAGCAGAGGCCAGAAGATCGAAGCTGACTTTCTTCTTTAGTTTTGGTACAAGAGTCGATCTCAACTGGTCGATGTGACGTTTTAATACTCTTCCAGAGTCAAGCATTACTAGATAATGACGTTGGCCAAGCTTCTCTTTAATTACACCGAATTCCCAAGTTTCTTTGTTATTTAAGAAAACTCTTATTTGAATCCTCTCCCCCTTTTGAAATTGACGCGTGCGGCTAGAAATTTGTTTCCGAGATGTTTTTAGTGGGGATGGAAAAATTGCGTCGAGTCGAATGCGCATTGGTCGGTTGAAGTAAATTTCTGCTGGTGTCTTTCCGGAAGCAAGTGGAGTTGCTCTGTACCGCATGAGGATAGAGCGTACTTTGTCTTGCATGGGGGTAGAGTCATAAGCTGAGGCACGAAGCCAACGTTTTAGCGTCTGTACATATCGCTCCGCAAGCCCATTCGTGGATGGATGTTGAGGGGCGATCAATTTTTGGAAGATGCCGTTATTGCAACAATAACTCTTGAATTCGTCGCTGATGAATATTGATGCGTTGTCTGATACGAAAAAATTTGGAAAACCGTGGAAGGAAAATATGTCTTGAAGCAGAGAAATCGTAATTGAGCTGGTTGGAGCAGTTTTAATAGCTAGAATTTCGGCCCATTTTGACCTGGCATCTACGCAAATTAGGAAAAAATGGCCCTGGAAAGGTCCCGCATAGTCCATGTAGACGCGTTCCCAATTGCTGTTGGGTTCCTCCCAAGGGTGAACAGGAGCAATCGGTGGATTTGAACGGGTGCGAGCACATTCTGTACAGCTCTTGATCATGCGCTCAATGTCGCTGTCGATGCCTGTCCAAAAAACGTACCGGCGAGCCAACTGTTTCGTCCTCATAATACCCATGTGGGTCTCGTGAAGTTCTTGAAGTATTTGTGTTCTCAAGGACGAAGGTATAATGATTCGATCACCTCGAAAAAGTACGCCGTTGTGAAGCGTATATTCCGAATCGGCTGGATGGGACATCAGTTTATTAATTATCGCGTTTAATTCGACATCCTTCTTTGTTTCCGTTTTGATAGAATCGTAGGTAATTTTTGGGCTGGAAATTTGGAAAATTGTGTCAGTAAACAACTGGTTTACCTCTAGACCCAGATCGTCCGTTGAGTTTGCCGATTGTAATTGCGTTGTCCGAGATAAACAATCAACATTTTTATTGTCGACGCACGAAGTTTCGGCGTTTTTACACCAACCTACCCAGCGTTAATGGTGCGGTTCAATTTTCCCTCGGTGAAAAAATTGCAGAACGACTGAAGCCTCGAACTTTGCAAGATAAACTAAGTCTGTGATATCAAAGTGCTGTGATGTGATACCTCTTCTTTAAATTCTACGCCATAAGAATTTTGTCCATTCTTCCAGTTAAAACTGAACATTAACTTGACATAAAAACATCATGTATAACAAATGTGTAATTGTTGAGCTGATGATTCTATTAAAAAAAAAAAAAAAAAATACATAATATATTATGCCACATCCACAATATCCACGAATTAATAAATACGTATGATTTAACGGGGTCAATTGTGAATCTGTGTTAAGATGGAAGAGGAGTAGCGTTAAATCCAACGATTCTGTTGAGAACAAATGTGTTGAGTCATATTATATTGTGCACAACCTTTCCTTAAGCAGCCCGTACACGCACAACATTATTGCGCAAACTAGTTTATTTTTTATTTTTAATTCGAATCCACCCAAGGAGCCTACAGTATGAAACATCCGGGTTATTTGATCGTGCACCTGCACAGGACGTTTTTCTGGTCTAGGAGATAACATTTCTGAGATCGCCAGAAATTTTCCGTGGGACAGGGGCTCACAGCAGAGCTAGATGTTGGCAAACACGACTTTGGGTGGTTTGAAAACGACTGACAAGAGTAAAAGTTTGTTTCCCACGACCCACGACCAATACGTTACGAAACCAACAACGCCATCCAATTTCATGGTAGATAGCGCCATGAGCGAACTTTAAAAAATGTGAAATTTCGAGGCTTACTAAGCAGCCAAGGGCTTCATTCGAAATTGGAAGGCGATGGTGGTTTCCTAGTTTATTGTTTGCGAAGAACCAATTTTTACACTTGCCAGCCGTTTTCAAGCAGCCCAAAGGTGTGTTTGCCAACAGCTAGCTCTGCTGTGAGCCCCTGTCCCCAGGCGCGTAGCCAGGATTTCTGTTGGGGGGGGGGGGGTCCGTCGGTGGTGCCGCTTGTGTAACCCTCCAAAGTGAGGTCGCTGTTGGAATATTGCCCTTTCAGGATGACATTCGACGAAAACGTATCAGAAATCTTGTTTTTCGCACTTTTGGGTTATGAACCATTTTGCTCCTCCCAAAGAAGGCGCGAAATTGTACTTTTCTTGAACCCTAGGGAGCAAAGTGTGAAACTATTTTTGCGCCCTCACCAACCAAACCAACCAACCCCTCATCAAAATATGGAGGCAAAATATTTTGCTCCCTGTAAGTTTGATCACTTCATAATTTCTTTCGTTTTCCTCCTCCCTCAGTGTGAAAAAAAAATGTGCAAACCTCGTCACGAACAAAGCAAAGTATTTTTTCTAACCTTGCGAGCTGAATGTCTGCCCTCGGCTTCGCCTCGGGCTATCCAGCCTCCCTCGGTTAGAAAAGCTGCACTTTGCTCCCTAGGTTCACAGGTTCCCAATAAACTATTTTTTCGCGGTAAAGCAGACCGGGGGCAAGTTGTCGAGTCGCAGCCGACCTGCCCAACCCTAAAAAAATCGATTTAATTGTTAAATAAAGCGAGTTTACGGAAACTTTGCCACTCCCCAGAATGACATTTTATTTCAGTATTGCACCCAAAACGAACACACACTTTCATTTGAATCACTGGGAGACGCTTATGTTCATGTTGTTTGTTTATTTGTATCACACCGCTATTTACATAATAGCAAATCTCTTTAACATTTTGCTCGTTTTATGTTACATTCATTAAAAAAAATGTGACCTAGACACAACATAGTTATCACAGATAATAATGCAAACACTTTCGCATAAATTATAACAAAACAAGTTGTTCTCAAACCTATAAAAGAACATTCAACGCGTTTTTATAGTTTAATTTCTGTATTTTTTCAACCAAATTTTCCTTGATGAAGTAGGAAATAGAATAGACTAGTTTTACCACACATCTTTCCGCGGTAAAATACGTTTTGTTGTGCTTAAGAACGACATAACTTGTCACCAATCTTTCAGCTCTGTCCCCATAACATATCAGGCTCTATGCACAATTTTAGGAACTTAAAAAAAGCTTAAGGTTCGTGAACAATTCTACTAATTTTGGACCCCTTTTCTTTCTTGTTTCTTTTTCTCGCGATTCAAGCGACTTTTAACAAACAATAAGCCAAATATAGCGTTAAAAGAAAAGAAGCGTACAAAAACATAGTCGAATCACACGTTTTCCCCACAAAAGGGTCAAAAGCTTTTCTTTCTAATAAAATATAAATTCTCCTCTTTTTTTTGTACATTATTTCACGGGTTTCAACGAAAATGAGGTCAAACATTAGTCTCGGAGGGGAAGACATTATTTTTTAAGCAGGTTAACCGCAAAAATTAAGGAGGGACCACCTCGTTGGTGGGGCAGGGTTTCTGGACTGAATTATTTAAAGCTTTTATTTGTCTCCCCTATTTACCAAACAACGCACTTTTCTTTGGGGTTCATTTTTGTTCCCGGGGGACAGTGGAAATTGTCGGCGAATTCAGGTAGGTTGGACAGCGAACCAAGGACACGATATTTGGGGATTGAGTGGGTGTCTTTCTCAACGTGGAGATTCGTTGCTTCTTCCGTGCTGGCGGAGCACCACACCTAGTGATGAGCGGGGGGAGGGAGGAGGGTGTTTATACTGTTTATACGGTAGGGTAGGAGTTATAGGGGTGCCCACACGTAATGGAAATTGTAGGGGTGCATGCGGCAGCGCATGGAGGTTTTTTTCGCTTCTCAAAATGACAATTTATTGGATCTACTTAGTATTTTTATGTGATAAATGGGCAGTTTTTGGATCCAGAGATGGATGAAGTTGACGGTTCACGGTTGTAGTGAGTTTTTTAATGGGATTGAAATTTCCTCAGTGGGTTGGGCAAAAAGTCGATTTCTCTCCAGCCCAATCGTTCAAAGTGACGCATGTGCCACTTCCCGCCAGAGTAAATTTCTCAGAATCTTTTGCCAATTTGAATGTCATGGGCTTTCGGGTCGATCCAAGTGGAAATGAAGGTTGAAGGGATGGGCACCCCTGTCGGTCGATCAGTGTTGGTCGTTTGAAACTTACTTGAGCGAAAGATAAGAAAAAAAGTTGGTTGTGCGTTAAATTTATGGCCGGCAGAGGAGGCTCTTCGCCGTATTCGTACACCCAGTCCCTATAGGCTCTAAACGCCGCTTTCAATCCACCGTTGTCCGCGATATTTTCACCTTTTAAGGAGTGGCAAAAAAATGAATAAGGCGATCCGTCAAAAATGATGCAATTGAAGTGGGGTACCGAGTGTTTGTTTGCCGTTGATGTGTTTATTGTTCATTTCATAATTTGAATACTGTTTAACGACACATTCAGTTTGTTCCTTGAACTTTTCGATGGTTTTGTTATTCCACCATTGATGCATGTTACCGAACTTGTCGTATTCTCGACCTAAAAACCACTAAAATTACCGTTTTGAATCGAAATAACGGATCCAAATCACGTTTACCTTGATCGTCGAAAGCATGAGTCAGCTCGTGACCCATTACAACCCCCATAGCACCATAATTTAAGGCTTGTTGGTTATTAACGTCGTAGAACGGCGCCTGAAGTATGCCGGCGGGAAAAGCGATTTGATTCCTGTTGGGCGTATAGTAGGCGTTCACGGTTGGCGGCGTCATGCTCCACCTAAAAACCCAAAGACGTCGTTTTGACTGGGGATAATAAGTTGCTTGTAACGGTCCTAACCTTGTCCGATTGACCGGTTGTCCGAGTTTTTTCAAATTCTGCCTCAGCGTGTACTTATTCGCGTTTATGTTGTTCTGAAAGTATTGGTGCTCGTTAATTTCTAAATCTTTGTACTTTTCGTCTAACTGTTTGGGGTCGAGGATGAAATCGGGATAGCCTATCATATCGGTGATGGCGTCTGCTTTCTCTTCGGCTAAATCCCTCGTCTCTTTGTCCATCCACTTCAGATCTTTTAAATTCTCTTTGAACGCACTACGCACGGCGTTAATCATTTGCTCGGCTTTGTCCTTTGAGTCATCGTGAAACGCCTCACTGACGTACATCGCCCCCACTGCGAAGCCCAACAGGCTGGTCGTATCCGTGACGCAGAATCTCCAAGATTCTTCTCCACCTGTTGTGGTGAGTGGAACAGTGGGGGGGGGGGAGTTAAAACCACAAACAAAATATCTGGTACCTACAACCCACCTTCAGTGCCTAGTAAAGCCTTTTTAACACCCTTGTAGGCGTCTCGAAAGGATCGTGATAGACACGATCTTAAAGAGTTGACCATTTGCCAGACTAGATAGTTGTTCACTGTACTGTCGATACCAAACGCGTATCATTCCAATGTAAAATGGTAACAAGGGGGAGGGGGTTTCTTACACTCGTCCCTCGGTGGTGTTATATTCAGCGAGAATAGCCGTCAGATTCGACAGATATTTAGGCGCGTACACGATAACTTTCTCCTTGTCGGTAATTTTCTTGTTTACTTGTCTTAATGCGTCCGAAAAGTAATCGATCCATGAAATCTGGTGCAAAATATTTAATTAGAACTAGCCGAGAGTCAAAAAACACAACACTAACAAAAGGAGCGAGTTCTTGTAGATCGGCCACTGCCATCAGATTATAGATTTTCTCCTCGTCCCTTCTTTCTTCATCGGGAATCGTTATTTCGGCCAGCCTCGTCTCAAAGTCTAAAATATCATTCATCAGTTTTCTGGAATGGTTTTTTTCACCTCCCAATAGAACTCCCATCTATAAAACCCAGAAAGATATTTCAGTTTACGGAATGGGTGGAGGTGGGGTTGCTCCAAACCTCGGTCATGTAATCTAAATAAGCGTGTAACAGCTTTTCATTAGCGGTTTTGTTCAGGTACTTGTCTCTAATTGGTAGCGTTAAACCTCCTTGGTCCACCTGATGTGAAAATTGTTTCTATTATTACGGGAGGAGGGGGTGGGGTGGAAGGAGGGATTCCAGACTTGAAAGGATTGAAGGAAAAGAGTCACCTGTATTATGTGTATACTCGAATTTCTGTCGTCTTCTTGCACAGCCCACGAAAACAGTCCACCCATGTTATACCTGTAGGGTTTAAAACGCGTAAAACAGTCGAGAAATGGCACAAAAGGTGTCGCTTACCAACCTATTTTGTAAAATATGTAACTTGTTTTGTAACGAAAATTCGCTGGGTTTAAAGTCACCAGCGACGCTCCAACCTCCGACTTGAGCGATCAAATCCAACATGGGTTGAGCGCCCAAAGTTTCAATCGTTTCATTCGCGTCCATACACGACAAATAGTAAAGTTTCGCCTTTTTCTCCGCTTTACTTTTAAATTCGTTAAGAGGTTTCTCTGTTAGGGGCGGGGGGGGGGTTCAACAAAAAATCGCGGTCAGCCCATAAAATTATAGTAGGGTACACTGGTACATACCGAGCGCATTTTTAACAACGAGTTGATTCCTTTGGTCCAACTGAGTGAACGTCCCCCACATGGATTTACCGTCGGGTATTGGATTCGCTTTTATCCAATTACCGCATGCGAACTGGTAGAAATCTTCACATGGATTGACCGAACGGTCGATGGAAGACATGAGCAGAGCGGATGTTTTGACACACGCCTCAGTTAGACAGAAGTTGTCGTTTGATTCATCTGTAGGGCGAACAAAAAAAAGTAAGTGAGGAAATAAATAAACGGAAAGTTTGTTTTTCCAATCCCCCGTAGAGTAAGAAAAAAGATTGATGTGAAATTTGGTGAAGGAGTGAGGTAGGGAAGAAGGAAGACCCTATACCAGCAATCAAACAAGACCCCATATTGCTATAATTGTATGACTTATGCATAAAAAATGTTATGGATTCCTTTTAAACAAATGATCATTCTTTGAAAAGCGGAACGAGATAAAAATACATATACGTTTGGAACAATCAATGTGGTTACAGACGGGGAAAGGGGAGCTCTAAAGTAGAAAAGTTTGCCCGGAGGCAATTTCAGAACTCAACAAATGGCAGGCTTTCTCCGAATGTCTTCCTTTTCCGCTTTCCCCGACCGCCTGTACTTCCCAAACTTAGTGCTACAAAGAAATAGAACGGAAAAACAATAAAAACGCTTTCACTAACAACTTTCAAAGCATTTCATTCGAGGGCAGTCTTTCTCATCTTCCAAGGGAGTCATCTCAGCAAGGCTCATCCAGACTTATTATCCGAGAATGGAGTGACCACAAGTGACTCTTATTTAATTTTATTTTTTTCAATTTCTTTTTCGTTGTTTTGAACGTCAATTTTTTGTCGCCTGCGAAGACATAATACCCGCTTTTCCATCAAATTTACACAGTTCGTCCCTCGCCAAGCCACAAGAGCCCCACGGACTCGGACAGCCCTCGGGACTGACGTCTAAAAAAACAAAAAAACAAAAAAAACTCCTTCACGTCTCACCAATCCCACCCGACCTCGACCCTATCCGCTTCAACAATTAAACTACTTGTCACGTTCGCGTCAAGGACTAGCCTCGCTTAAAATCCGCTAAATCGAACTTGATTCCTATTATTCATCCAAATGTATTTACTCGGAGGCCTCTCATAGTTCGGTCAATAAAGAATTACAGAGGGAGTTGGGGGAGGAGAATTTAATTGATCGCCGCGAACGAGGCTGCGGGACATGCTAAAAGTTCTGAAGCCTAGGTGTGCTAACGTCAGGAGAGGTCGCTGAAGGTGCCTTTTTCTACACTTTCGCTCATAACTCGAACAATGGCGTATGTAGGAATTTGTCCTAGGGGAGGGATCAGATTGAAATCTCTTAAGGGTGAGGGGAAGGGGGTAATTTCACATTTTAGTCATCATTCCACCCAGACAGCACACTCTTGAATCGGGACATCTTGCTGGGGGGAGGGGAAGAGGTAATTTTACAGTTTAGTATTCACTCCACCTTCTTGAATCTCCTCCTTTTGAATCTACCGGACGTCTTGCTGGCATGCTGGCCCCATCATAGCTTTGGCCGAGATCAAAATTACTATTAACCCCTAATTCATCCCAATTATTCCTGAATTTTCTTTTCGACAAATCCCTCCCTGTTATGGAATGAGTAGAGTAGAGGCTAGTCCGCTAGTCCCACGAAGTCCTCCCGGGTACAGATCGACAAAGTGATTCGAGTACAAATGTGAAAAGCTCACTTTTAACCAATTTAAGGGACAGTATGGTGGCCACTCGATGATTTTGAGGAGAAAACCGTGTACATTGGTCAATTTAGCATTCTCCACGGGACTAATACACTGGCCCAAATTGAAATACTCAGAGAAAATGACCCTAAAATATCTGTAAGAGCGATTTTTGGACGTTACCCGCAAATTAGCACTTATCTCAATTTTGGCCGAGTGTATCGTTCTTCTCAATTTCAGCCGCAGATTAGCGGTTTTGTCCCACACCCTCCCATAACCATGAATTTGCGCATTTTCTCAACTTTAGCAGCAAAGTATCGTTTTTATTCCGTGAGCGATGTTTTTAATTATCCACGAGTTTTAGCGTTTTCCTCAATTTTAGCAGAGTATTACAGATTTTTTAATTTTTTTTACTTGGGGGTCAGCACTTTTCTCAGTTTTAGCTGGAAATTAACCAGCTGGAAATCAGCCTGAAAAGTTGCCTTCAGAATCCGAAAATTGACGTATATTCAGTTTTTGGCGCAAATAAGAATTTTTCTCAATTTCAACCGCGAATTAGCGCTTTTTTAAAATTGTAGCGGCGACGCGTCGTAGCGTTTCAAACCTGTGAATTAGAGAATTTTCTCAATTTCAGTCACAAATTGGCGTCTGGCGCAATTTTAGCTGTAAATTCACCCATAACAGCGGCATGTGATCTGTCCTGAGTTCGAACTGCATCCCGAAGATATATGGTCTAAAGTTCTCCACAGACCATACTATGCCTAGAGCTCGCGCTCTATCGTGCTGCACCGTCTCTCTGTGGGTGTCAATTTTCTACCGCCGTAAGCTACTGGCCTTTCTCCTTCTTTCGTTACCTGTGACAGTAAACCTCCTATCGCCTGGTTGCTGGCATCAGTCGTTACGATAAATGGTTCTTCTAGGTTAGGAAATTTTAGCACTGGAGCAGTACATAACGCGCGCTTGCAGTTTTCTATCGCGCGCATCACTTTCTCAGAAATGTTGAATTTCGCTCCCTTTTTCAGAAGTGCTGTGAGAGGTTCCGTCATATGAGCGAATTTTGCTATGAACTTTCTGTAGTACCCGATCATGCCAAGGAAGGTCCTAGTTTCCTTGATGTTCTTGGGAATAGGCGTGCTCGCTATTGCCTTTGTTTTTTCCTCGTCAGGTTTGACTCCTTCTCCTGAAATAATGTGTCCCATGAACCGAACCTCTGACCTGAACAGCTTGGATTTATTTTCGGTCACTTTCAACCCAAACTCTCTTAGTCTCTTGAACACTTTCGACAGGTGCTAAAATGTGTTTCGATGTTTTCGCTAATTTTACTATGTCGTCCATGTAAATTTGAACAGTATCTTCTTCAAGACCCCTGAGATAATCGTCCATCAATCGCTGGAACGTTCCTGGAGCGTTTTTTAAGCCGAATGGCATCCTTGTAAACTCGTAATGCCCTCGTTCGAAACTAAATGCCGTTTTCTCCTCGTCTCGAGAGTCCATTTCGATTTGATGGTATCCAGACTTTAAATCCAACGTGCTGAATACAGTGGCATGAATACATTCGGTCAAACTTGTCTTCTAATCGTGGTAACGGATACCTTTCCAATTTTGTTTTTTCATACAAAAGGCTCTAAAGTCTACTACTACTCGATAT
This sequence comes from Corythucha ciliata, assembly GCA_038030265.1. Classification (NCBI taxonomy): domain Eukaryota; kingdom Metazoa; phylum Arthropoda; class Insecta; order Hemiptera; family Tingidae; genus Corythucha; species Corythucha ciliata. The sequence goes on from CM075939.1 coordinate 11,549,457, forward strand.
TTATTGGGCTCCCCCTCTTTGGATTTTTTCGGCACAACCCACAACGGACTACAATATGGTGAACTCGAGTGAGTTATGACCCCTTGTGATAGCATTTCTTCTCAACTCATCTTGAGCGACGACTATGAATTCGGCCCTATCACTCCCTATTCAACTTAGAGTAGAGGACAACCATTTTCATAATGACGTCTCAACTTGTCGCTATAGTTTGGTGTTATAAGTTGGAACGGAGATGTGCAAAATGAAGCAGTTAAATGACTTTTTAAATTGTGCGTGGCGTTTTCTCTTAAATTGGAAACGAATAATAAATGTTTCCCAATAATGAGGCAATGGGGAACTTGCACGTTTTTCAAGCACTGGTGTTTCTTGAAGAGGGCTCTTCAACAAGACAATTACTCATATTAAACATTGAAATCAATCAAGGTTTTTTTTTAAAAGCGAAGTTTTCAAAATTTTGAGTGGGGGTTTCATGACGTAAAAGGGCCGTTAATGAAATGGATGGTGTGTGGAAGAGGGGGGAATATGTGTTTTCTGAGGGACAATTTTTCTTGTTATTATTTTGTAAACAAAACATTTTAGAGTTCCCTCAAATGCTTCAAAACTGCACATTGACGTCATTTCCCCTCGCACCATCCACCCCCTCCGGAAGAACTTAGAAATGTACTTATAATAATCACTAGGCGCGTCAATCGGGATGCAACTACCGTTGATTTCCTTCCGTGCCAATTCACCGTTATACTTTTCTCCCAAATCGGGCATTATGCAAGTTCACCATTCAAGTGTGATTACTTAGAATCGAGTCGTCATTCTCGCTCTCAGTTTTAACAGGTGAGAAGAACGACGTTAGATGGAGGGATGGTGGGTAATTAAAAATGTAACTGCAAAAGTTTTCCCACCTATTAGTTTTATTGCCAGCAAACTGACCCTGTCTGATGTTAGGATGGCAAATTTAAACAAAAAACTATCGGAAATGTTTACCTTGAGATGTCGGACGGTGAACGAAATGTATGCGTCGTTCGGATCGACCGGTGGCGTTTAAAGCGAGCGATAAAAAGAAAACGATGAGCGTCAACGACGCCACCGTGAGCATGAGACATTTTTCCAAAACGGTTCTTGATTTCCAAAATGTCGTACCCTGAAAAGAAATTGAAGCACAAAATTCTACACATTTTTGATCGTATTTGTGGGAAAGGGAGAGGGCTGTTGAAGGTGAACACTAACTGCATTAACTGAACGAAATCGTAAAAACGCTTATGTAAAGAAGTAAAGAATCATTTTATATACGCTAACCCGGTTTCTCTCTTCTACAAAAATAACTCGGCGAAGTGCATTTTACTGTTAATCATGCAATTCCTTTTAAGTCGAAGATGTATAAATTGAAAATGAGCTGAGAAATGTATCGAAAAACGGCGCATTAATAGGACAGGCGCGTTGGATAAGAAGCAGGGCATGATTGGGGTTTGATTGATCGCCAAAGAAAAAAGCTTTGCCTAATACGAGAGTGGCTACTCGTGAACATAAAAAAGCTGGTGTTTTTGTACCTACTTCAGGCATCATGTAGGCATATTTCTTCAAAAATCGAGTATTTCGAGTCAAAGTGTTGTACAGTTCGTGACTGAAAGAATCAAGTTCAGGGGCTGTGTTCAGGAGCCTGTGATAATATTTCACCGAAAAAACTCTCGGCCTGGCTCGGCAAACCATGTCAGTCAGTGAGGAGGACCCGGTGGAGAATCACGAGTACGAAACAGGGGACCAACGATGTTGCGGCTAGGCGCCGACAAAGAGGTTCGATTTTGGGGGGTTCTCGACGCACCCTAAAAAGCAGCCTATTGTGGGCTCTAAAATGGAGACTAGGCGGGTCCTTCAAACTTCAAATTTGAACTGGCCTCAATAACGGGTTATATACGCCGGAACTGTCCACATGCTAAACTGCCTACCAAGCCCCTCTACCTCTACCTCTACTCACATCAGTGTTCGCTTTGGCCGGCGAGCAAGGCTAACGGGGGAGCGAGGCACAAACCACGAGGCCTAGCACGTGTCGAGCCACTGCCAGGACCAACGGCGGTGATCATGGGCCACGTTTTGGCATGACATCGTGTGGAGGGAGGAAGGCAAAAGCCTCTGGTTATGCGCCCACGAGACCAAACATTCGTCTAAAAAACCGGCAATTCAGGCGCAGAAGATCGTTGGTTCTTAAAATTTCTATTTAAACCTCAAGAAATCCTCAAAACAGATTATTTTACTTTGATTAGAGCGAATGTGCTCTTGAAAACTATTTTTCTTTAGATGGATATAATGAATAAATCTGTCGCCGGTATTTTAATTAATAAATTAATTAGACTGATATTATCCGGACGACGATGGAAGGGTGGGGTTCGGCTTAGCTTATCCCTCGGAGTACGACTCCCATAGGCGTCTCCGTGGCGCAAATGGCAGCGTGCTGGACTGGTAATCCAGAGGTTGCGGGTTCAAATCCCGCCGGGGAGCCATTTTTTCTCGAAGCTCGAATCGTGTTGGGCTAATATGCCCTTCCATCGTCGTCCGGATAATATCAGTCTAATTAATTTATTAATATTTTTCTTTGGCAATTAACTAACCAACTAATTGATTCACTCGGTAAACTAAAAGATTTGTTGAACAAAAACGATCAATTCAGTTTCTGGACGCATTCCTTCGCTATCTGAACCAACAAATGTGAAATCGCGTGGTATGAACAGAATATGTGTATTCTGTAGAAGAGTGTAGACGAATAAATAGGGCGAACGATGTACTCTTTATCCTTATGGTTGTTGGGGTTAAGGAGGAGGAGTAGAACGTGTCAAGCATTCTATTCGTCGACGAATGAAATATAAAAACAAATAACTGACACAGCATATAGGAACCTCTCACTTAGAATGCGAAGCCGATTGTCACTCCTCGTTCAGCATGAATATTGGAGAAAGGGAATATTTAAACAAATATAGCGAGAATTTCAACAATAACTACAATTGCAACGTTAAAAGCTTCATAAACCATTTATCAAGAACATACTGAGCATGCGCCTGCTTTGGCAATCCAAAAATCTAAGCTCCAAGGCTGTTAAGCCCCCACCCCCACCCCTTTTTCACAATAAACACACAAAAATGCTAAATTACATCATACGGTCCCAATAAGATTCCTAAAGCATCATCTACATTCCACACACGTACCTTTATTAGTGGCCTAAAAGGTGATGCGCCATTCTGAAATTCAATTAAAAAATTCCCCTTGAGTTAGACGAAAATGTTTGGATTATTCACAGTTCCCAAGCCGTCAGATATTACGTATTTTGACAGTGGCGGATGCGCGAAAATATATATATATGTGTGTGTGCTCAACAAGTGGTTGTTATACAACAAGATAAATGTATATATTTTTAGTAATATATTAATATTTTTATTTGTTTCTATTTATAATAATTATGTCGTTTTTAATGTCTTTGTCACGGAATCACTGCGTATACGGTGTGAGACACTATACAAGAGTTGGAGGGAGACAGAGGAGGAAAACGACTAATGGCATTTTTCATTTGCATAAAACGGGCAACTTGCATGAATGCCCGATTTGGGAGAAAATCATACCGATGAATTGGTAAGTGAAGAGAAGGAAATCAACGGTAGTTGCAGCCCGATTGGTGCTTCAGGTGATTTTTACGAAGTTCTTCAGCAGGGAGTGGATGGTGCGAGGGGAATTGACGTCAATGTTTAGATGTGAAGCATTTGAGAAACTTTTTGTTTACAAACAACAACTTTAAAAATGTGCAAGTTCCCTATTCAGCTTTGGAGCTGAGCATTTCCACCCGTCTTCTCCGTTACCATATGATATAATTCAGAGAAGACGGGTGGAAATGCTCGGCTCTAGACCAGATTTTTTTTGCAAATGGAAATCGCCTTAAGTAGAGGAATATGCTGGTACGAAAATTGAAAGGCTTATGGTTGATTGCTTGGCGTTTTTACGGGGACATTCCGCAATTCGCCCACGAGGGTTATGGAGAGATTATACTGGGACTTTAAGGCTGGCTCTTGTTTTTGGCACATACGAGTATGTTGAAGTGTCAGGGTGGGTTCAGGAGGCACTTAAGGTTGGGGCCAATGAGACAGGGGTGCGGAGTTGTCGTCGGAGTGTCCCTAGCCCATGGGCGTAGCCAGCGGGGGACAGAGGTGGGCAGTTGCCCTCCCCTAGAATTAAAAGCGCAGATTTCATTGGGCAGCTGCCCACCCCCCAAAAATCCCTGATCTGGCTTTCTTGCATTCCTCTCCATAAAACCAATTCTGCGGATTTTTCTCACCAAAAAAAAACAACACATTTTCGCTTATCGGGTTCACCAAAAATAAAAAATTCACCGATATTTGTTGCTGACAAACCGATTTCAAGGGTCGGCTTAGCTTGGAAACCGATTTTTCACACTAAAATCCCATTTTCGCAGATTCGACGCGCAACTTTCGCGTCTTTTTGGACATCTCAAATCGTGTTTACCCCGCTGTGCCATCCAGACTTATGGTGGGAGAGAAAATGCCAGCTCTGTTTATTGTCTCAGGTCTAAAATTCAGAGTTTAGCTCCAAAAGTATCACTTTCCGTGAGGGGGGGGGGAAGTTTCAGGTTGTCGACGTAAAATCCGAAATAGAAGGCTACAAACGAAAGTTTTCCAGCAGATATTTATTTTTTGACGGATAGTGGCCGTTTCTGTGCAAATTTAGTCTCCGTTGACCATGAATTGACGCGATTCTAACCTCCACATCCTGTTATAAGCCAGCAAAAAGGCAATGGTTCATCTGATATTATCGCCAGTGAAGCTGGCCCACAGGCGTGGATCCAGTTTTTCTCAAGAGTAGTTGCACAGAGTTTTTTTCCCCCGATTTTACCCGTGAATGAGTACTGTTTTTAGCCTCGAATTTACGTTTTCCTTAATTTTAGCTGACACTGCGTGCTTTTTCTCAATTCCAACTCAAACTAGCCCATTTTCTTCATTTTAGCCGTGAAAAGGTCTCAAAAAAAACCGTGAAATAACACATTTTTGATTTACTATTTCAATTACGGCCAGCAGTGGGCATCGCCTGACTGCAAATTGGTGCGTTCTGTCACTTTCAGCCGAAAAAAAAAAAAAAAAGTAGTTAGCCACGAGAATTCCACCAATCAACAACAAACGGTGACAATTTCACCAATTCGTTTTCCCTGAATTCTAGCCGCAAATTAGTGCTTTTTCCTAATTCTGCCTTCAGCAATTATGTCTCCCTTCAAATTTTAGCAGTGACAAGGTTCACGTAACCCGCGTGAGAGCGAATTTCATTAATTTTGACCCGGACGTGGCATCGCGAAACCTTGAAATGGGTATTTTCATCAATTTCACGGGCGAACGAACAACTTTCCGTAATTTTAGCCGTGTATAAGCACTTTTTTCAAAAATGTATGCGCTAAGTCACGCTCTTTCTCAATTTCACCCGCAAAACTTGCCATATATGTGTATAAAACGGTCAATTAGCTCTTGCTCGCAATGTTTACCGATGTTTGAGAAACCACGAACTGGCGCCTTCTCTCAATTTTACCTGCGTGAATGAGCTCCATTTCTCAATTTTAGCAGTGAATTGGCGCTTTTCCTCAACTCCAGCCGCAAATGAGTGATTTTTCTCAATTCTACATTGAACGAGCAATTTATTTTGTCAATTTTAGATGTGAAAAGAGTTCTATAAACCGTGAATTAGCGCATTTTCTTAATTCCGCCCCAGACTTTGCATTGCGAAACCGCAAATTGGCGTGTTTTCTCAATTTCAACCGCGAATAACGAGATTTATTTCTCAAGTTTAACGTGAACCAGCGCTATTTCTCACTTTTAGCCGTGAATGGGTGTTTTTCCTCAGTCTTAGCCGCAAAATGTCCTTTTCTAGATTTCATCCGCGAACGAGAACTTTTTCTCTAGACGTGCGCACCCCCCCCCCTCCACTCCGTGGATCCGTGCCTAGCTGGCTGCCTACCCCTTGATCACGGGCTGGCTACGCCCCTGTCCCCAGCCTCGACTGCACCGAGGCCAATGTAATTGGAGGAATAAGGACCGACCTATAAAAAATTGCGATTTTACGGATAAAATCGAGAAAAAGTGCTATAATTCGCAGCTAAAATTAAGAAATATGCTCATTCACTGCTGAAATTGAGGGTAAAAAAACGGAATTCACAGCTGAAATTGAGAGAACACCAACTCGCGGATTCCTGAGGCAACTTGGGGAATAAAATTGAGAAAAAGCGCTAATTCAAGCGGCTAAAACTGTGAAAAAGTGCTAATTTACGGGTAACAAATACAGAAAAACACGAATTGGCCTTTAAAATGGAAAAACGCGCCAATTCGCGGCTTACATTTAGAAAACTTGCTAATTTGCGGATAAAATTGGGAAAGAGCACTCAAACGCTACCCAATTTGCAGATTCTTGAGACAATTTCACGGCTAAGAGCTTATAAAAAGCGCCGATTCGCGTCTAAAAATGAGAAAATGAGCTAATTCTCGGATAAAATTGAGGAAAAAGCTATAATTCGCTGTATTATAGCTATTAAAATATGCTAGTAGAATTGAGAAAAAACGCTCATTCGCAGTTTAAATTGAGAAAACGCACGTATACGGGTTTCTGAGGCAATTTCGTAGCTAAAATTGAGAAAAATATGTACTTCAACGCTACTAAAATGTATTTCTAGTTTAATTAGAGACTAAAGGGCCTCCTAAAGATTTCCGCCCACGGCCACGATAGATGTTGTTCCGCCACTGCCGGGTCATACGGGATGGCAGGGAAACGAAAAGCCTAACAGGCTTGCCAAGCATGTTGCGGACATAAGTCCGGTAATAGAGCCATTTGTATTCTGGAATCGTACTACTGTGAAGTAACGATTTTTTGAACTATTTTTAGCGGAATTTCGAGCCTATGACGGGAAACAACATTTTCAGACGGCAGCACTGCTTCGTGGCAATCAAACCGCCAAATACTGACTACTTGGAATTCAATTCAGCCTCAAAACCTGGGTTGTTAGTTAGTTCCATGATTCAACCTACAGTTCAAATCATGTATAATATGCGACCAGCATATTGAGTCTAGTCGCCACACATGAAGCCGGAGCGCCTTGCGGCCAGCTGGAGCAGGAGCCTGGCCAAACTTTAAACCAGTAGCCAGTAGAAGGTGTACCTAAAGAGTTCCAATAGTTCAGCGTTTGGTAGATTCTTAGACTTCCGTAAACCTCCCCCCCCCCCCCAATGTCATCCATGTGCTGAGTCATGTTTTTTTACCTGCGTCGCCGGTTTGAGGCGTACTTTAAAAGGAAGTAATATTTCAATTTATTTCTATAAAGAGAGAAAAAACTTGAACGAAAGCGACAGTCTATGTGATTCTCAAAAGGCAAGAAACTCCCGCAGAGAGCATTTAACAGAAAAATATTTTCAAGGAAAGAGCCTGTTTATTGTCACATGTAAATGAATTTATACGCGCAAAAACAGGGGAAGGCATCCCCCTTTCCATCATCTTTCTAGCTTCTGTTGAGCCAAAAAAACTTAGTGGCGGCGGAGGGGGGGGGGTGAATAAATAAAAATAACTTACAGTGTGATATCTGATGTGCGTCGCTGTTGAAGACACGCCCTCAGTCAGTTGTACAGATCCAATGCTGCTGACGTCCTCTTCAAAATCAGCCTTTTTATAACGCGTCATCTGCACAAAAAAGGAATGGAGGGGGGTGTTTTGTTTAACGTCTCTCTTTTATCCTGAGTACTACACCTGCTTGTGCCTTGAATAGATAAATAAATAAAAACAGGCCCAGGACTATAGGATTTTATCCTTGTTCTTTTCTCCGTAGTACTGGGATTTGTAAAACGTATACAGTTTTCATAAAACAGACTCTCCCAGTCGATCAGAAATTCTGATTTTATAATGGAATATTCGTCTGCGTAATGTTAGTTCCTTCCATTATAAATTGATATCGAAGGGGGAAAAATCTCATCAATTTACTACAAAAAAAAAAGTTACTATTTTCGTTCCGAAATGAAAAACTTTTGTGCAAACAACTCGTGAATATATAAACTTTGAGTGTTTTCGGTCTTACGCACACATACGCAAGTCAAGGTTTTATCCCGTGGGTCGTTAACATAGAAAACGAGTAAATATTAGCCGGAGCGCGAAGTTGAAAAAAAAAAAAGTTTCGCTAAACAGGAGGAAAATGAGTAATGCGCGGTATATTTTCAGCTCCAAAAATATAGCGGCTTGAATGAAATGATCCGTTTTTTAATGAAAGTGTTGTTTTATTGTGTGGAAGGGGCGCAGCTGTCACTTTTTTAAACGTCTCATCAATTATTATTGGTGAGGGGAGGGGCGGGGGAGCAGTAAAGTATTCACAATTTTCAGGAGTGTTACTTCACAAGAGACATTTAGAGAGGGACGACTCTGGGGCATAGTAATTTAAAGCTCTTTTATACAGAAAGAGGAGAACATTTAATTTCGTTCTGACCGGAAATTACGACTCCCTTTTCACAAATGTTGTCGGTTTCTTTCACACAAAAAGAGAACAAATTAAAGTGCCAGAGATTGATCGATAGAAGGGTACAGTGACACATTAGAGAAAGATTTCAGGCGATAGTGCTAATTAAATCAAGTCAATCATTTATACGTTCTAACAGAGATACACACGACGTACTAACTTTGAAGCCCTCGCGATTAAATAGGTTGAGAGAAGAACACAAAATCACCGTGACATAAGGCACAGGTTCTAAAGTTTTTTAAGCTGGGTGATTTAAACACTCGCCGTAACAGCCGAAAATGTCGGGGCTTTCGTGGCAAAATGTTGTCCTTACTCCGCTCAATATAATTCAAGACCCCCGCCAGCCCCACCCCGTCATATTCAATGATTTTTTTTTTTTCGGGTTTTAAAAAAAGCTGATTGGGTGTTGTATGAGAGTTGACGTTTGGCGTTCACCTCAATTTATTTCCCCCACCCCACCAAGGCATCTTAATCCAATTTCGTTCCTAAATAATTTTTCGCTCTCCCACGATTCAAAAAAGGTCACGACCACTTTCATTCAACCCCCCCCCCCCCAATACCATCACCTTTTACTCTTGAGATTTGGCTTTGTAGTTGCACCGACTGCTGCATATTAACACATTTTTAATTGTGTTACATTGTGATCGAAGGACAAACTAATAATATCGACAATCGATTACATCTGCTTCGAAGGCTGCGCAGGCATGAATAATCCAAGATTATTATCCTTACGAAAAACAAACATCGTTGTTATTAAACACTCGTTGAAGCGTGTTTAGTTTAGTGCATGAGGCGTTAACAACAACTATTGAATGACGATGTTCAACATTGTGCAGACCAAATTGTTATATATTTTTTTATTGCGCATTTATTTACATAAGATATTGGAATTAATTACACATACAAAAAAATAACATTGTGAAAAAATCCAGCGAGCACAGATAAATAATGGAGGGAGCGTAAACAAAAAAAATCGGCGCGCTTCCCTTTCTCTAGGAGGCCAAATAATGGGGTGAGAAAACTGTTGGAAACAATCATACAAGTCAAAGCATTGAAGTTTGGATACGAATTTATTATGAGACATATCTTGCATCACATTTTCTATTAATACACTCCCTCTATTTTATCTGTGCTCGCTGGAAAAAATCACTATGTAGGTGCAGTGAAGGAGTTGAGAGAACGAGCAAAGAGCGGATCCATGGGGGGGGGGGGCAATGGGGGTAACTACCCCCCCCCCCCAGGATTTCAGAAAAGTTGATTTTTTAAGAAATATAGAGAGAATATCACGACGATTCCCTGAAATACAAAGGCTACCCCCTCCACAGGAATTCCAATTTCTTAGCCTCACCTTTTCATAAAGTGAGTCTTTATGAATGAGAACGAGCAGAATTTTTACATGTTGAGAAATGTATCATCAGGGGCCTGATTCACTAACTTTTTTCAAAAATCATATGTTTCCGTTCAGTTTTCTTAATTTCATGAATGAGATTTCAATGTTTCTTCCAAAGCAACGTTTGTATTTCGTTTGAGAATAAGGCCCCTGGTTTTCGGTCCTTCTGAAGTTTCTATGGGGAAATTTTGGTGGAAACTCATGAAAATTACCCGTGAGCTTATATAAAAAAAAAAATAAGCGATTTTTTGGCAGAAATAGCCATTTTTGAGAAAAAAGAGTGCTTTACTCTTTAGTGGTTTGACCAGCAAAATTATTCAAACGATCCTTGCGATTTTAAACACGCTAAAAATCATTAAAGCCTCATGTGAAGCGGCCCTTTGAATGGAACTGAATGTGAACGCTCACCGAAGCATCAAAGATATCGCTCCGGCAGCTGGCTGTCGAACAGACTTATTAGTTGAGTAGCGTACTACGTATGGGGTGGGGAGTAGGGATTATTATTATTACGTTATTAGTAAATTATGGATTATTGTGCAGAAATGGCTAAATTTTTGAGACATTTTATCAGTTTTTTTCCAAACATCCCCTAAACGTAGTGATGCACGAGACCGAGACGAGACTTGAGTTGTCTCGATCATGAAAAGTTAAAGGCGCGAATTCAAAGTATGTGTGATATTAGTGACGAGTGATCCTATTCTCGCCTTAATGATTACAGATGACGACGATAGATGAATTTATACTTTGCTTTCCTTCCTTGGTGGCTCGTGGCACGAAGGTAGATAAGTGATAAACTACTGATTAATGACCAAAGAGCTTTGTTATTGCCCGAAAATAGAATCGTGCCTTTTAAAACAATCGTCACACTGAGAACGTGAAAGGGGAACAGTTGGAATTCAACGAGATCAACTCAAAATCTCGCACATATGCCAACTCATTTAGTTAAAGCAAGAGACTTCCCTTCCCAGACACGACGAGTCAGAGGTGCACAATCCCTCCCTCATACATCAGACCCTCTTCTCGTTAGTTTAAAAAAAAAAAATAAATAAAAAAAGCGGTGTTTGATTATAGCGGCCCAGGGAAGTTTCAAACACAAAATTAGGGTTCCCTTGTACTAAGCAGCCTGGCCGCGGCAGCCAGTTGGCTGCTATGCAGTTAGGCTTGTTCTAGTAGCTGCCCCAGCCATGAAATCTTTGCTGCCTAGTGCGCGGCCACCCATAGGTTGCAATGTATTTCACCGGCTCCCAGGGAATCCTAACCCTTTTTTTTTATTACGATACGTCGGCAAAGAGGAGCTTTTAACGAACAGGGCACGATGTTTGTGACACGAGACGAAGTCGAGTGCCATCATCATTGGTAGAGTTTGTAGTGCGATTATACGCCTCAGGATCGTACCCCTTTTTTTTTACCTTCGATCGTACAAAACCTTTTAAAGCCAATTAGGTTCATATTTATTTAATTTAACGGTTCCGTAAAGTCTCCCATTTGCCACACAACTTCATTTCAGAGAAATAAAAAAGAAGAAACAAAAGAAGCGCGTAAGATGAAAGCGGGCTTCCCTGCCTCAATTCTTCTACCAACTCACCAACATAATCAACTGTCTTTGACCATTTTGGGCTATAATTTCCACGACTCCACTCACTCTTCACCCATCGTTCATCGTGCTTAAAGACCTACTTTACACACGCCGTGCGGTAAAGAGTGAACTCTTTTCCGCACGGCGTGTGTAAAGTAGGTCTTTACGCACGATGAACATCTGCTTAAACACTTCTTTAAGAATAATCTTAGCAATAGTAGATTATACGCCTAGGCAAGAAAGCAATTTTTTGGAGGCCGAGAGAAAAAATTGGACGGGCGAGGCGTAGCCGAGCCTGGCCTTTTCTCGAGACCCCAAAATCATTTTTTTGACGCGGTGTGTACAGTATTTTTTTATTAAAACATGGGCTGATTTTTTGGGCCACGGCGATAAAGTGAGTGTTTTATCCCCTAGGCTCTAAAATAATCTGCTGTTTAAAAAAAATAGTATCTTAAATATAACGAGACACGTAAGTGCCATTTTACTTGCGAGTACTTGTTTTGGCTAAATGAGTACGAGCCAGGGGCGTAGGTACGGGGGGGGGGATATGGGGGATAGATCCCCCCCCCAGAGCTACAAGTATTCGAACGAAGGAGCACTAGTACCATAACGAAGAGCCCCATAAAATCTCCAAAAATGAGCGTTTCACGTTGAAGTTAGGTTTAGCAGATTTTCTGGTCTTGAACCAGCCCAAAAAGGTCCGAGTACGTCCAGCTTTTTCCTTGGACTTGAGACCCAACGCAGTAGTGTACCGAAGTACGGGGGGGGGGGGGTTCGCCCCGGACCCTCTATCAGACAAAAATTGGTAATATTCGTGGCTATAGCTGCTAAAAAGCGCTGATTCGTGGTCTTGCAAAGTAACTTCCAGACTAAAATTAAGAAAAAAATCGCTGATTCGCGGTACATGGTGGCCAATCTACAATAAATTGTGGAAACCAACGCAAAAGTGTTGTACTTGGGTAAACCCCGCGGTTAAAGTTGAGAAAACACGCTACAATATTGACAAATAATAGACGCTTTCAGGTTAAAATTGGACAAAAATCACTAATTCGCGGCTAAAATTGAAAAAATCACCAATTAGCGCAGCTAAAATTAAGAAAAACGTTAATTTTCAGTTCAAATAGGGAAAAAGTGCTAATTCTCAGTTGAAAATGGAAAAAATTGCCAATTTGCAGCTTAAATTGAGCCAAACACCAATTCTTGGCAAAAATTGACAAAACCCGGTAGGTAATGCACGGATTGGGAACGCTACCACGCTGCTAAAATTTAGAAAAAGCGAAAATTCGCGGCTAAAATTGTGAAACGTCACTAATGCTCGGATTAAGTGTCGTGAAATTTATGATTTAAGAATGATGATTTTTTGACAGAAATGGATGGAAGATGAACATTTTTTGGTTAGAAAAAAAAATTTACATTTATAATTTAAATTCGCACCTTCCGAAGGAATTTTTTGGGGTAAAATTCAGAAAAATGGCAAATTCATGAATGGCTATAGTATGTTATGTAATATGTATACGCTAATTCACGGCTAGAACTGAAAAGAAGGAATAATCTATACCCATGAAAGTTATAAAAAATTGCTAATGCGGTGGTAAAACGTGAAAACCCGCTAATTTGCAGGTAATATTTAGAAAATAAAATAATCAGCCTGGTCAAAATTAAGAAAAATGTTAATTTTAAGCCTAAAAATTGAAAAAATTGATAATTTGAGGATAAAAATGGAAAAAATCGCCAATTTACAGCTAAATTGCGCCAAACGCCAATTTGTGAGTGAAATTGAGAAAATTCGCTAATTCACAGGGGTTGAAACGCTACGACGCGTCGCCGCTACAATTTTAAAAAAGCGCTCATTCGTGGTTGAAATTGAGAAAAATTCCGTCAATTTGCGGATTCTGAAGGCAACTTTTCAGGCTGAAATTGAAAAAAAACGGCAATTTATGGCAATAGGCGAAGAAACCGCTAATTCGCGAGTGAACTGAGAAAAATCGCTCATGCATTGCGTATGGTGAACCTAAAAACTCCTAATTAGTGAAAACTACCCCTATTTTGCAGCTAATATTGTGGAAAACACTTAAGAAAAACGTTAATTTCCAGCTAAAACTGAGAAAAGTGCTAATCCCCTGGTAAAAATTTTTTTTAAAATCTGTAATATGCTGCTAAAATTGAGGAAAACGCTAAAACTCGTGGATAGTTAAGAAACATCGGAACATCGCTCACGGGATAAAATGATACTTTGCTGCTAGAGTTGAAAAAATGCGCAAATTCATGGCTATGGGAGGGGGTGTGGCAAAACCGCCGGCTGAGACTGACAAGAACGATACACTCGGCCAAAAAAGCGCTAATTTGCGGGTGGAGTCCAAAAATCACCCCTAACTGAGAGATTGATGCTATGTTGAGGCCAGCAAGATGTCCATATTCAAGAGTGTGCTGGATGGGTGGAATAATGACTAAAATGTGAAATTACCCCCCCCCCCCCTCTCACCATTAGAAGATTTCAATCTGATCCCCCCCCCCCAGGACAAATTCCTACCTACGCCACTGGTACGAGCAAGTGAATTGAGTTATGCAAGGTATTTTTCGCGCGACAAGTGAAATAATAGCATATTTCACTACAAGTGAGGGAAGTCGAGTTTCACCTGCGAGTTGTGTTTGGCTCACGAGGCGGGGCCGAGTGAGCTAAAAACAACGAGCAGAGTGAAAGCTTCTTCCTCACGAGTTGTGGATATTATTTTTCGCAAAACCCACAGGTTTAATTGTCTTTCCTGCAAGTGTTCGCAGGCAAGGGTACGCTAATTGAATACAGAACTTTTTTTTCACTTTCCTTCACTAGTGAGTGAAAACCTTCCTGTTTCCTTCGCTTGCGAGGGAAAATGTGAAATTATTGGCATTCTGCCTTACTTTCCTTCACTAGTGAGTGAAAAAAAAAAAATACTTTTTTCACCCAGCTCATCTTTTCAACGAAAAATCAACTTCCCTGTTGAGGTACCTGGAAGGAGACGTATCACTTCCCTCCTTGATCGTGCGAAAACTGTCATATATAATTCGTGAAAGAAGAAGAAATGTGCGTGTTTCCTATGATAATTTTACAAAAAGTATTTTTTTTTTTTTTCCATTATATTATGTCGTTTTTTGCGATGGGGGGGGGGGATATGTCCACCCCTTGCATCCACCACAACCCGGATGCCCGTAGCACAATAGCCGTCTCGGCATGAAACAAGGTCATTTCATTGTTAAAATGTTCTGTATTCATAAATGAGCCATCATTTTTTCATTCTTTCAATTCCGAGACCAGAAAACTTGGTCTCGGACTCGCTCCAGAAATGATGGTCTCGTCTCGGTCTCGTGCATCACTACCTAAACGAGTGGCTTTAGAGGAAATCCTTCTCGTACAAAACATTTATTAAATTTCCTACGCCTTTTGTGAATACAATGGTTTTCCACGACCAATACGGAGCACGATAAAACCCTTCAGGCCTTTTTTTCTAAAATGTTGAAAGTCTTAAAATCACTGTTTCCGACCAATCTATGCTCCGCGAGCTTTATTTCAGGCCATCAGCCTTCTTTCCATTAGCTTACCCAACTTTTTCAAGCCCCTCCGCCACGGTTGAAAATTTTGATGCCCTCTATTCTAGATTTTCTATCAAAAAACTTACCATTTTGCCTCCAGAAAACGATAACTTATGCGTTAAACTTGATGTTCTGGTACTTCTGGAGTCCTGGAACTCCCTAGCCGTCGGTAACCGGTAATTAGTAGGGTAAAAGCCTAATTTGACTGGACTAATACTCCATATAGGTGTACTGTACATCCTTGCTTGTCTTGGAACATCATCCAAATATTGAATTAATTTTGGAATCGTTGGAATGATGTAACATGATGGTGTTAGTGAAAAGGGCGGGGTGGGGTGAGGGGTCATCGGCATTACCCCCCCCCCCCTAGGATTCAGACCTGGATCCGCCCCTGGAACGAGCACACTTAGTGTCTCACTCGTGCAGTCCAGACGCCACAAATGAACCCACGACAGATTGGAGGACGGTGTAAGGGGATAACATTGGTTGGGGGGGGGGAGGGTTTCCAACGATTTTGGTAAAGTTCACCGGGGCCAATAATCGGATACAGTAGGTCGTGGGGGTTCAACATTAGTGGGCTGGACGACAACCTTAATTATGTACTTCTAGGGAATTTTGGTATCTTGATGTGCAGACTAGGCATCTTCCGTGACCTAAGGTCAATTCGATAGTATCATACTATGCAGGCCCGCAATTTACTACTAGAAACCTCCCCCTCTAATCCAAAGCAGGGGTGTAGCTACGGGGGGGATATGGGGGATAGATCCCCCCCCCCCAGAGCTACAAGTGTACAAACGAAGGGGCACTAGTACCAGCGCTTTTAAGAGCCCCATAAAATCTCCAAAAATGAGCGTTTCACGTTGAAGATGATAGGCTTAGCAGATTTTCTCGACTTCAAGCAGCCCGAAAAGTTCCGCGCACGTCCAGCTGTTTCCTTGGACTTCAGGCCCCACGCAGTAGCGAACCAAGGTAGTGGTGGGGGGGGGGGATCGCCCCGGGCCCTCTATCAGACGGGGCCCTCGAAAAGCTTAAAATATGAGAATAAGGATTTTTAGGTTATCCATAGATGTAGGTATGTGAAGAGGTCGGACGGATGGACAGAGATTTGGCTCCTTTCTACGAATTTCAGTCTATCCGACCTGGGGAATATAACGTTGTACGTGATATCAGCAACGAGTGAGGGCTGAATATTCGATTGAACCCCCGAAAGCGCTATTCTGGTGGCTCAAATTGAAAAAATCCGTGCTCTCTTGAGGAAAATTCGCGGCTAAAAAGAAAAAATACACCGTTGTCCCCAGTTTCGTTAGATCCTTAAGTCCAGTAAAATGCTGATCAGCAATTTGCAACTTGCTGACGCGACTACAAAATTTTTAAAAAATCGCTAGTACTCGTGGCTATAACTGCGAAAAAGCGCTGATTCGTAGTCTCGCGATGCAATTTCCAGACTAAAATTGGGAAAAAATCGCCGATTCGCTGTGCATGGAGGCCAGTCTACGAATAAATTGTGGAAATCAACGCAAAAGTGTTGCTATTGTGCGGTTAAAATAGAAAAAACACGCTATACTATTGACAAAAAAAAACGCTTTCGGGTTAACATTGTTCAAAAATGGCAAATTAACAACTGAAATTGCGAAAATCGCCCATTCCCGTATAAAAATTTGAATAGATACTAGATCGCGGAATGGGGAAAATCGCCAATTTACAGTTAAAATTGCGCCAAACTCAAATTTGTGACTGAAATTAAGAAAATTCGCTAATTCACATGGTTAAAACGCTACCAAGACGCTGCTAAAATTAAGAAAAAGCGCTAATTCGTGGCTAAAATTGATTTTAAAAAAAGGCAACTTTTGAGGCTGAAATTGAGAAAAAGCGCCAATTTATGGCAATGGGTGAAAAACCCGCTAATTCGCGGGTAAAACTGAGAAAAATCGCTCATGCATTGCGTGCGGTGAAGCAAAAAATCCTAATTCTTGAAAAGCCCCCCCCCTACTTTGCGGCTAATATTGAGTAAAACACTTAGGAAAAACGCTAATTTTCAGCTAAAACTTTGAAAAGTGCCAATCCTCTGCTTAAAGAAAAATTGAAAAATCGCTAATTTGTTGCAAAAATTGAGGAAAACGCCAAAACTCATGGAAAATTAAGAAACATCGCTCACGGGATAAAAACACTACTTTGCTGCGAAAGTTGAGGAAATCCGCAAACACAAGGCTATGGGGGAGGGTGGGACAAAACCGTTAATCCACTCCTGAAATTGAGAAGAACGATACACGCGGCCAAAATTGAGAAAAGCGCTTATTTGCGGGTAAAGTCCAAAAATCGCTCTTACAGATATTTTAGGGTCATTTTCTCTGAGTATTTCAATTTGGGCCAGTATTAGTCCCGTGGAGAATGCTCAAAATTGACCAATGTACACGGTTTTCTCCTCAAAGTCATCGAGGGGGCACCACTGTCCCTTAAATTGGTTAAAAGTGAGCTTTTCACATTTGTACTTGTATCACTTTGTCGATCTGTATCCGGGAGGACTTCTTGGGACTAGCGGACTAGCCTCTACTCTACTCATTCCATAACAGGGAGGGATTTGTCGAAAAGAAAATTCTGGAATAATTGGGATGAATTAGGGGTTAATAGTAATTTTGATCTCGGCCAAAGCTATGATGGGGCCAGCATGCCAGCAAGACGTCCGGTAGATTCAAAAGGAGGAGATTCAAGAAGGTGGAGTGAATACTAAACTGTAAAATTACCTCTTCCCCTCCCCTCACCATTACGAGATTTCAATATGACCCCCTCCACCTAGGAAAAATTCCTACCTACGCCACTGATCCAAAGGATCCTTTAAATTCTGTCTCACCTAGCTTCGACAGTTTGGCGTTACTCCAGGGACACCAAAAAAAACCGATCACCTCCTCCTCTTCTCGCCAATCGAGTGGGCGGGTGTTTTCCCCACCGTTAAAAAGTTTGTCGATAAAACCTAATCTTGTTTATATTCCGTTTACAATTAACAATAATTACGTCCCGAGCGTCTCTTATTACCAAGGACATGTTTTGAACATGGCTGTAAATTTGTTTGCGCTCTCATTAGCCTGACGGTTCCGCTGGTGCGGGCACATTTACGCGGTTTTCAGATCTCCCCTTGACTTTCCCACCTTTGATACCAGTAAGAGAGGGGGGAAGACGAAAAATCATCATTTAGCGAGTATTTTGCATTTGCGAAGAAAAAAAAAACTCGTTTTTTTTTTTTTCGAGGCCTTGTTATTCATGCCACTGTTTTGAAAAAGGTGCGGTCTGTCCGGAGAAAAATTTTATGGTCGGTTTGACTGGCCTTAGTTGGAAAAGCTTGGGTCCGCAAAGAGTGGGAGAAGAAGGAGGAGAGGCGTATTGAGTGGCGCGAAGCATCGATTAATTAAAAATTCTAATTAACGCCTATTCCAAGGCCAGGTTTGAAGCAAATGACCCACAAGTTTAATTAAGACTAAGCATTGAACGGCGTAAACTGGGAGTTTTCGAAGCAGCTCGATATCGTTAAGATGAAAACCCATGTAGGGACGAGTGATGATTACACTTCCTCGCAATGAAAATGTGACATGTGGTGGAAACGCCTTGGTAATAGCAATTTCGTCGGAAGCAGCGTGCCTACCCTCTGTTTTACCTTTCTTTTTCTCATTTTTATTCTAATGATTTGTAATTCTTGATGAAGTTAACAATGTTAACGTGGATCGTGACTTGAAAGAAGACGTGAAGGGGGCAGGTGTGAGTAAAGTTAATTGCTACACGCTTCACTTGAGCATTATACTTTCATAAATCAAAGTAATGAGTTAATATTTTACAGTAAAAAATACCTCGGTTTTTATTAATTGTGAAAATGGTCATCTTTAGTCTATCAACGCGCAATAAAATGACGGTGTTCCGCGTGATTTGTTTCATTTACCAATTAACCTGCACAATTCGTTCAGCTGTCTTTAACACAAAATTAAAGGGTCGAAGTAAGTTAAATAACCAAAACTATAAGGGTAGAGAGGCTATGTATATGTACAATCCCTTGCGCTCTCTCACAATTTTGAAAAAGTTTATTAAACATCGGTATTTCCTCATCCGTAGACTTCATGAAAACAAATTATCTTTTAAAGAAACCCCCTTCTCCCTGCCGTTGATAGTTACACGCGCCGGAATAAGTAAATTACCAGCGAGATCGTTGAAACAATCTCCTTCAAAAGCTTTTTAGAAATTGATGGAGCAGAGGACTGCTGCGGCTGGTTGACTCCATTAACCCCCCACGCTCCCACACCTCTCATCTCATTTTCCAATTGCAATTAAAAATTTCACTTTTTCAACTTTTTCGTGTGATAGGAGACAACTTCAAAACAGGGATAGAGCTTGGTGAGGGTGAGTCGCCCTTACTTTGACATCCCTTAAAAAATAATTGATTAGGTATCTTTCATTAAATCAATTAGGATGGCGGAAATAAAATTAAATTAGAGAGAGGAAGCACGTGGCGCTTAATGACAGAGAGAAAAAAAGCTCTCCTCCGAAGCATGTTTGTCAACTCCTTTCACCGGGTACCTACCAAACAACTTGTCCTTGTACGTTTTTTGAACGCCTCATGAAACGTGAGTGCGAAAAAAAAAAAGAGAAAAGTCTGCGACGCCACCATTTGGCTTGACTTTTAACGAACTGTTGGAGGGTGGGGGGTGAGAGAGGAGGAAATAAAGGATTTTCCGGTGTCATCATCGAGAGGGCGGGCCTCGGGGTGCACTGTTTTTTGAGGTCATTTCCGACGCGACCTCAAAGAATACCAACGAAAAGGGTTTCAAGAGTGAGTTATTTATGAAAACAATATTTTGTTTGATTTGTAAAGTATTGGGAAATAGCCAGAGGTGACCGTGAATCTGAGCCTTCCCCTCCCCCTAGGGGCCCTTGAGTTTGGGTTTGACCATTGAACTTCGGATTCTAGCAGATTAGGTCATTGACTGCCAATCCTGGAAAGGGTTGTTCAAGCAGGGCCGAAGTGACAGCGTCGAGGCAGCTGCAGCTACAGCAGAAGCTGACTATCTTGGCTCAGGTGATGTTTTTTCCCCTTTTTACTGGCCCTGCAAACACTCGCGTTTATTGAGCCTTAAGAGCTAGCCAATGACACCACTAAGAGACTGACCAAACAGTTATTTTGAAGGTCTAAACAGGTAGTGTCAAAAACTGGCCTGGGGGCATGTGTGCGGTTGGTCCAAAAATTTGCATTTTTTTCCGTTTGACTTTTAAATTTAAGTGCTTTCTACAACGATGGATTGTTACATTACCACAAAACGAGATTATTCGCGATTTTTTTCAACCACACTTACGTAATTTTGTAAGCATAAAGTCCTCGCTCCATCTCATTTTTCTTCCAAAAATAGACTTTCAAATTAGGCAAATGAGTTCCCCCCTCCTCCGGATTAGAGCACAATGAAAACCCGGGATGGTTTTATTTTACAGCGGAACTCCCTCGCCAACTGCACTTCCTTGTACTTAAAACTTTTTTTTTTTTTTTCTGTCGTTTCTTCACCGGAGCGAGGAGACCGGTGGCGGTGAGGTTGATAAGTCGGGGAGAAGAAGAGCTTTGAAAAATCCTTCCGATCCCGAAAAGAATTTTACGTAATAGCGCCCCATATCTTTTCAGGACACAAACTTTCTATACGCATTTAAATGCGAGACGGGAGAAAAATTGAACAGGACCTTTTTCCCAAGGGCTCCAGGCTGACTCGGACCATTCAAAAGAAACATTTTTAAAATCTTTCTAAATGCTTCAAAGAAAACCCGTTGGGGGAAGTGAGTGGAGGTAAAAGTTTCGATGTCTCTCTCATTTAAGCGGGAGTTGTACATGTGTTTCCTCGACCCCCGTCCTATCGTACCTCGCCTAGTCCGCGTTACGTAAATTACTGCCGTATTTCTGCACCAATCCTGGACTTCAAGGGCTCATTTAAATCTTCAGGAAATTCCTCGCAAACTTACGATCTTTTTTTTTTTTTTCATATTTCATCCCTAAAATAACTGTAAAACGCACATAAACTTTTGCCTTGAAAATTCACACACTTTCGACGACTTATTTAGGAAAGCAGTGAAGAAAATCACTAATTCGCGGCACAAATTGAAAAAATCACCAAATAGCGCAGCCAAAATTAAGAAAAAAGTTAATTTTCAGTTCAAATTAAGGAAAAGTGCTAATTCTCCGTTAAAAATGGAAAACATTGCTAATTTGCAGCTTAAATTGAGTCAAACGCCAATTGTTGGCAAAAATTGACAAAACTCGGTAGGTAATGCATGGGTTGGGAACGCTACCACGCTGCTAAAATTTAGAAAAAGCGAAATTTCGCTGCTGAAATTGAGAAACATCACTAATTCTCGAATTAAGTGTCGTGAAATTTATAATTTAAAAATAATGATTTTTTGACAGAAATGGATGAATAGATGTAAATTTTTTGGTTTGAAAAAGGTTTGAACAAAAAAATTAACACTCATAATTTAAATTCGCACCTTCTGGAGGCACTTTTGTGACCAAAATTCAGAAAAACGGCAAATTCATGCATGGCTATAGTATAATGTTAAAAAATACGCTAATTCACAGCTAGAACTGCCGTGAAGCAATAATCTGTACCTATAAAAGTTATATGAAATTGCTAATGCGGTGGTAAAATGAGAAAAACCGCTAATTTGCGGGTAATATTTAGAAAATAAAAACGCTGCGAATCATCAAACAATGCCTTATTATTTCGACTGTTTATGGGTTTATTATTCATGGATGTAGTCAAATCCGGCTTGAAATTACATGAAAATCGACACCCCACACTCCTATGATCCCAAATCCTTTGAAAATCCCCATTTCGGACCCGCTTTTGGCCCATAAAACCCCGGGGAGTTATTTGATCGAACTGATCAGATGTTAGGACCAACAAGACCCCAAATGGAGTCTATGTGCGAAAGAACGAGTTTTATCGAGCAATCCTAGGGCAAGATTTGGCCCGGACGGCGGACGGACATTTTTTACTTCCATATTCCCGTAGGGAAGGAAGTTTGGTAATGGCAAAAAAAAAAAAAAAAAAAAATTAGCTGACGCCAGATTCGTGTACCTGGACCCCGAAAAGGCCTAAATCTCGATTTTCAGTATGGCGTCTGTCGTCCGTCGCCCACTTTTTTCTAGGCAGATCTGGACGAGTGGTGGCTCAAAAGTTGTGTCTTCATCTCTAGATGAACAGATTTGGATTCTATGCACTTTGAAACGTAAAACTACAAATTTTGAGGGGGGTAAAAAAATTTTTTGTGCGATACGATTACAAAGACTTATTATTGAGAAATAATAAGTCAATAAATCAGCCTGGGCCCTATTGCACAATGTTTTATTAGCTAATAATATAGCTAATATTAGCTAATAAAACAGCTGTGAAATTAGCTAATAAAACATTGTGCAATAGGGCCATGCCTTATTATTTCGACTGTTTATGGGTTTATTATTCATGGATGTAGTCAAATCCGGCTTGAAATTACATGAAAATCGACACCCCACACTCCTATGATCCCAAATCCTTTGAAAATCCCCATTTCGGACCCGCTTTTGGCCCATAAAACCCCGGGGAGTTATTTGATCGAACTGATCAGATGTTAGGACCAACAAGACCCCAAATGGAGTCTATGTGCGAAAGAACGAGTTTTATCGAGCAATCCTAGGGCAAGATATGGCCCGGACGGCGGACGGACATTTTTTACTTCCATATTCCCGTAGGGAAGGAAGTTTGGTAATGGCAAAAAAAAAAAAATTAGCTGACGCCAGATTCGTGTACCTGGACCCCAAAAAGGCCTAAATCTCGATTTTCAGTATGGCGTCTGTCGTCCGTCGTCCACTTTTTTCTCGGCAGATCTGGACTAGTGGTGGCTCAAAAGTTGTGTCTTCATCTCTAGATGTACAGATTTGGATTCTACGCACTTTGAATCGTAAAACTACAAATTTTGAGGGGGTAAAAACATTTTTGTGCGAGAAATAATAAGTTAATAATCAGCCTGGTCAAAATTAAGAGAAAGGTTAATTTTGAGCATAAAAAATGAGAAAATTGCTGATTTGCGACTAAAAATGGAAAAAATCGCCAATTTACAGTTAAAATTGCGCCAAACGCCAATTTTTGACTGAAATAGAGAAAATTCGCAAATTCACCGGTTTGAAACGCTACGACGCATCGCGGCGCTACAATTTTAAAAAAGCGCTAATTCGCGGTTGAAATTGAGAAAAATTCCAATTTGCGCCGAAAACTGAATATACGCCAATTTGCGGGTTCTGAAGTCAACAAAGCGCCAATTTATGGCAATAGGTGAAGAAACCGCTAATTCGTGACTAAACTGAGAAAAATCGCTCATGCGTTGAGTATTGTTAACCAAAAAAATCCTAATTCGTGAAAAGTTCCCCTATTTTGCGCCTAATATTGAGGAAAACACTTAAGAAAAACGTTAATTTCCAGCTAAAACTGAGAAAAGTGCTAACCCTCTGGTAAAAAAATTTTAAAAATCGGTAACATGCTGCTAAAATTGACGCCAAAACTCGTGGATAATTAAGAAACATCGCTCACGGGATAAAAACGATACTTTGCTGCTAAAGTTGAGAAAATGCACAAATTCTTGGCTATTTGAGGGGGTGGGGCAAAACCGCTAATCTACGGCTGAAATTGAGAAGAACGATACACTCGGCCCAAATTGAGAAAAGCGCTAATTTGCAGGTAGAGTCCAAAAATCGCCCTTAACTGAGAGATTGAGGCTGATACAAGGGTGTGCTGGCTGGCTGGAATGATGACTAAAATGTGAAATTACCCCCTTCACCTCACCCTTAAGAGATTTCAACCTGACCCCCCCCCCCATCCCGGACAAATTCCTACCTAAGCCACACTGATGGGCTACTCAATTCGAAAAAAATGTTCCAAGTTCTCGTATGGAATTTCGTTCCCGAACGGCGAGTTAGAATGATTAGATGAGCGAACATTGGGCCTTCCTTTTGGGTCAGGGCAACCGATTATTACTGTAGCATTGTGCGCCCTAAGAACTCGTCTATTGGAAAATGTAAAGTTGCCTGACAGAAAACCCGGATAAAACCTTTTGAGGTAGATTTTTTTAGAATTTGTGGGTAGAGAGAATAGAGACTTTTGTGGTTGAAGGCTCTTGTGGTTAGATCATTTTGTGGTCGCCCCGTAAACACATTTCCATCGAATCGACATCGAATCAACGTCATTCACCGAGTCGATGATCGATCAAAAATCGAGTCGACATCGCGTCAAAAAGGGATGCCGACAACGGGGCGAAAAAAGGTAATTCCATGGAGGTAGGAACAAGTGGAGGGAGTGAAACGCATTTTTCGTGAAGCCGGTCGCCATTACTACACACCATTTGTTATCAGGTCTCATCCAACAAAAACATTGACAATTTGATACTTGGGCCCGTATTCAGAAACCAACCTTAACCTTTACGTCTCCTTTAAGCGCTTCAAAACACATGACACATTTTAATAAACCATCACATTTTTCAACTCCTTTAGTTAAGGCTTTGTAAAGGTGGGTTTCTGAATACGGCCCTGATCTGTGAAAAAGTGATAAACTCCCCTCCCGTCCTCTCTATGTGAATGACAACAGTGGGAGTGTAATGGCGGAAAAACCGGCTTCACGTGTTTCCACATTAA
Source organism: Corythucha ciliata (assembly GCA_038030265.1). Classification (NCBI taxonomy): domain Eukaryota; kingdom Metazoa; phylum Arthropoda; class Insecta; order Hemiptera; family Tingidae; genus Corythucha; species Corythucha ciliata. The sequence goes on from CM075939.1 coordinate 11,574,184, forward strand.
AAAAGCCTTTCTCTCTCTCCACTTGTTCCTAACTCCATGGGTAATTCTCTTCGAATGTTACCTTTTCTCGGGTCGTTCTATTCACACAAGTCCGAAAACAATCATCACACTCTTGTCACTAAAAACAAATTCTCCTAATAGTTGGTCTGCGAACAGCAATAGTGATGTGCTATATTTCATGCTCGACTATTTTGTGTTGTAATGTTGGCAACACAACTGACGTTTTTTTGATCTATTTCAATTTATTTACCTTTATTTTGGTAATTCAGTTGACTAATGATCACAATTGAGACAGGTTTGTAGAACCAAAGAATATTAAGCTAAAATTGTAGAACCAAAGAATATTAAGCTAAAACATGCGAGGCATCTGCGGTACAAAATTCAAGCTTCTGTTTTGCTTCCTAATCCAACAGCTACTCTAGTGCTTCAAATTTAGACTCTGGCTGACCAATAAACTTAATAAAGCAAGAATTTGCCCCGCTTTAAGGCTTGTACGTTGCACCAGAGTACCTCTCAAAAGCGACGAAATTAAGCCATTTTGAATGTTGTCCTCCGGCTGAGAACGCACGTCATTTTATTAATAGCTCCTCCGAATGCATCAAATTTAGACTCTGGAGCCAACCAATAAAGCAAGAACTTACCCCGCTTTAAGGCTTATAAGATCGTCCTCCGGCTGAAAATGATCGACGTTTAATTAATAGCTCCTCCAGTGCTTCAAATTTAGGTTCAGGCTGACTAATAAAACAAGAGTTTTCCTCACTTTGAGGCCGCTTTGAGGCTTGTAAGTTTCAACAGCGTACCTCTCAAAAGTGACGAAATTAATCCATTTTGACCGTTACATGTGATGAGGTGATATCCTCCGGCTGAGGCTTCAAATTAAGACTCCGGCTGACTAATAAAACAAGATTTTGCCCCGCTTTAAGGCTTGTAAGTTGCACCAGTGTACGTCTCAAAAGTGACGAAATTAATCCGTTTTGACCCTTACTGGTGGTGAGGTGATGTCCTTGGGCTGAGGCTTCAAATAAAGACTCTGACTGACCAATAAAGCAAGAATTTGCCCCGCTTTAAGGCTTGTAAGTTCCACCAGAGTACCTCTCAAAAGTGACGAAACTATGCCATTTTTCCCAGGTGGCATGTCGCAAATGAACCTAAATGCGACCAATTGTGCTAGTTAGGTGACCTTCCCGGTGGTCTCCAGCAGCCCGGTTACATCGGACGTCCGGGGACTTTTAGTATGTTTACCTCCCAACTACCCCAAAGAAAGCGGAAAATAAAAAAACACTAAGCCGACCACGTCGTCTACACTCGTTTTTCATCATTCATTGACTGGACTAATTTTTAAAGGTGTTTGTTTTACAATAAAACAAGTTTCATGGCATAAATTTCATTTATACCTACGATACGAAATCTGTTCAAACTTATAATTATGTACATAATGAAGTTTGAGTGGGTGATCTTATGAAAAGCGATGTTCTGTAAAGGAATTTTTAGTACGGAGGATCATTCGTCAACTGAATTACCAAAATAAAGGTAAATAAATTGAAATTGATGAAAGAAACGTTAGTTGAGTTGCCAACATTACAACACAAAATAGTCGAGAATGAAATATGGCGCATCACTATTGCTGTTCGCAGACCAACTATTAGGAGAATTTGTTTTTAGTGACAAGAGTGTGATGATTGTTTTCGGACTTGTGTAGAGGGAACGACCCGAGAAAAGGTAAGAGTCGAAGAGAATTACCTTTTTTCGCCCGGATGTCGTCCACTCGTCAAAAATGTCCCCCGATTCTACGTCGATGGGTCGAACAACGAACAAATTAAATAAAATGAATAAAAATTTATTCGGGATTCGAACCCAGACACTTTGCATTGGTATATTAGGAGCTGTACCACTTAGCACTTTGAGCTATTGTAACATTTATAACCGATCTGGCAATTTACGTAATCTCAAAAACATTAGTTTTAGGAAGCTTAATATAGTATTGGCGATTGTAGCTATCACTAGCGGCGCTAGTGTCGTGTGTTAATGAAACTGGTACTCCCTACATTTATGTTAAATGATAACAAGTTTTGTGTTTTTTTACATTGTTGTTTCGTGGTCAACGTCCGTAACATAATAGGAAAAAAGTAGTCAGTTGGCCTAAAGTGACGAGAACAGAAGAGCGTGGTTTCTGATACATTTATACCAAAGTCATGTAGAAAAACAAGTTGTCTCACTGAAAGAAAAAAGTGACTCCAAACGTGAGTTTGAAATTTTTATCCCGTCAGAGTGCACCACTGGTCCTATTTGACGGGCTAGCACACCGGAAATGCATGGGACAACTTATACTTTTCTCACATTAAAAATTTGTGTAATTGCATTTTGAGCTATTTATTTGCGCAAATAAGCTTCTGTCATCGAGACTGCAAAGGAATAATTTGTTTACTCATGTTTATACTAATTTATTTCAATTATAAAAGCCACCCAGAGGCCAGATTTACGTTGGTTTCGAACGAAACTGCATTTGGTCGGCAAATAAATGTATTGAGTAAATAATTATGAATGAATTGAAGCAATGTATTAAAGCAATTAATAAGCCATTTTATTTCATCTCGGGTGGAACCAATTTTCGGACTGCATGCCCGGCAATTTTGTTACTATTTATCAGCTTTAGGCCCGAGTCTTCCTAATTGGAAACTTGCACATTTTAAGAAAATGGCTCTCTTACAATACTATTGTACACAGTCGGATTTTATTCAGCGAATTTTAAAAATTTTGAGTGGGGTTTGACAAGTCGCAAATTATACTCACGGTGCGGGGAGAGGGGTGTAAGACGAGTTTTCTGGAAGGCAATTTTTCTTGCTTCAGTAAACGAATAATTTCTTTAATTAATTATTTATTAATAACACTACTAATCACACAACTCAAAACACAGCTACAAAATGGATAAGCTATATCAAATAGGGACCACCGCGCTGCTAACGGGAGCAAAAATGATAACTCAGGTTTAGCTTCAGTCCGCCTTCTAGTAAGTGAGACAACTTGTTTTTCTACATGACTTTGATTTATACTCAAACGTCAAGCAAGCTCCCAAGCCTTTCGGGGGTCGACTTTCTCCCAACACTGGGCTAATTGATAGCTGACACCGTTGAACCCTCAATGTTTGGGAAACAATGATATGACAATGTGGTGCCTCGGTTACGACGGGAAGAGCAACCGAAGACCCAGCAGTTTTCTCTGGATTCACCCTTGAGAGATATCCGACGAGCGCCTTATCATTTCTTTATTGGTACTCGCCATCAGTTCACCGTTTCGTTTTAGTGCTCAGAGAACGGCACGGGTTCAGCAAAATGGTCGAAAACGTTTTTGAATCTGTATTTTCGAGTTTTCTTGCTCCAACAAATAGCCGACAGTGAAAGTTTCTGTACGGGTGTACTGCGCACCCGCATAACCGTCTTGTTCTATTGATTCGGTGATGCCAAAAGTACAATATCGAAGCCTCCTCGTGACCGTCGGATAATTTAGTCGTAGTTCACAGTAAAAAAGTGTCACTGACCAACATTTTTGATACGTGAACTTCCTCATTGTAGAAAACCTTTGTTGTAGTTTGTTGTCAAACGACAACAACAAATCACATGGAGTACCGGAATCAATGTTTCTCTGACACGCCGCCAGATATCGTATCCCTTAGCTACAATTGCCAATAGGGAACTTGCACATTATTTTTCAAAATTTGGATTTTCTTGAAGAGGATTCTTCTACAAGACCATAATATTGCTCGGATAAAACATTAAAATCAATCAAGGAACTATTTTTAGCAATGTTTTTAAGAAATGTCGAGTAGCTGGTGCAATTATGTCACGATTTGTTTAACGGAACCCCGGTGTGTGAGGTTTTTACCACGGCCTAAATTGTATTTAAAATTTATTGATTCCATTCAAAATTATGTAGAAGTTTGAGTGGATGCGGCCGCATAAATGAAATGTACTTTTTCTGACAGGCTACAGCTGTCAGAACAATAGACGTTGATTCGATGGAAGTGTGTTTATGGGGCGGAGCTTTTGGCGGATAGTGGTTTGAGCCAGGCACGGATGATGGGTTTGAGTCCCCGGTCCTCGGTGAGGAAAGCAAGGGTTCCTCGACTTTTCAAGTCCTCGCGGGCTTCAAAGAAGGTGAGGACATCTTGAAATTCCCAAAATTGTATCCAGGCTCACAACTTGTAATTTAGTCTCGTCCCTAGCGGTCATTTGAAACCGAAACTGTTAATTTCTTAGCTTTAAGTTTGCTTTTGTAGAAAATGTGTGTCCTGGACGTACTCCCACCACCACCATGGCGGGGGGTCCCCCCCCCCAAGTATTTTGAGCGGGAATCGCCAGTTTCTATTTTTAGCACGCAAATCGCCGCCCTATTGGATGGCATGCAACTGATCTGTAAGGGGTGAGATGAGAATAATAAAACAGTCGAACACAGACTACCCCGCCCTTGACGACTTCACATCGCTGTGTAAAACGGGTTGGTGAAGTGAGGGGTGAGAGGGTGCTGAAACGAAAAAAGGGTTTATCGGAGAGTTATGTGACAGTGACAGTCAATTTTTGTTACATCGTTTGGAGGGTCCGAGATTTAGAGAACGCTCTAAACATTCACCCCGATCACTGGCGGACCTACACCAATCGGCGGGGCCCGGGGCGGTTAACTCTATGAGGCCCCTTGATCTACAGGATAAACAAGAAATATAATTTTTATGCAGCGTTAAACTGGCTTTTACCTTATTTTCAGCCACGGATTGTCATTATTTCTACCTCCTATCAGTCAACTAGCGCGTATGATCAGTTTAAGCCGCAAAATTGACGAATTTCTCCATTTATCCTCGAATGAGTCAATTTTACCCGCGAATGAGTGTTTTTTTCAATTATGGCCGCATGCAACGTTTTTCTCAATTTCAGCCGCAAAGGTATTGTTTTTATCCCGTGAAAAAGCGATTCTCTTCGAATTTTAGCAACGGATTGGAGTTTTTAGGACAGAGCAAGAGCGTTCTTTACGGCGTTTTAGCAGTGAATTAGCACTTTTTCTCAATTCGAGCAGAAAATTAGCGCTTATTCACAGTTTTAGCAGTAAATTAGCGGGGTTTTTCACTTCACGCTTTTCCTCAGTTTTGAGGCATGAATTGGCCCCTGAAGCCGAGAATTGCGTTCAGAGCGAATTGCAATTTTTCTCGATCCCAGCTGAAATTTAAGGGTTTTCTCTATTTTAGCCGCAATAATTAGGGATTTTCTCAATATTAGCCGTGAATTATTAGCGTTTTTCTCACATTTCGGGCCCGCCTTTTTAAAAATGTTTGTAATGGATTAGCAATTTTTCTGATGATTTTTTATTTTGGAGGCAGGAGTGATTTGTTTTCTTGTTTTCAATTTTTTTCGACCGATCCTGCCGGCGTTTTTGTTTTCAGCGACGTTGAGGATCCCTCGACGAAACGTCACGTCGCTGAAAACAAGAACGCCGGCAGGATAGGTCGAAAAAAATTGAAAGCAATTTTTCTTTTCTCAGTTTTAGCCTCAAAATATCCTTTAAAGCTATGGATTGGCGTTTTCTCAGTTTTAGCCGCGAATAAGTGATTTGTTTTCACGAACCTACTGCCAGCGAGAAGCGAGGTGTGTTAAGTGTGCTGGGAAGCATGACGCCCAAAAATGCCCCCTCACGAAGGGCCCAGCAAAATGCGTCAACTGCGGAGACGCCCACCCAGCGAGCTATCGTGGATGTGAGGTAGCCAAAGAGTTGCAGCGCATGAAAGAAAAAGCCAATAACTCCAAGACCGGAGGGGCTGGGAAAAGGCAAGCAGCAAATATCATTCAGAAAGTCCAACCAGCTGCTAGGGAAACAATTGTTCCGACTAAAAAACAAACGTCCTATGCTGGGGTAGTTAGCGGCCATCCGGCTCCATCCTCAGTTGATAAAATGCTCACTCTACTATTGGAAATTGTGAACGAGCAAAAAATAACCAATAATCTGTTGGCTGAGAGGGTTAGCCCCCTCGAAAAGAGCCTACAAGTTAGACAAAAATTATGAAACGTCAAAATACTGTGACAATAGCAGCATGGAACGCAAATGGATTGGGGCAACATGCTTCAGAACTTGAGTTATTTCTCCAACAATAAGAAAAAGTTGATATCTGTTTGATCTCGGAAACTCATTTCACGAGGTCATCTCATATGAAAATCAAAGGCTACTCGTGCTATCGTGCGGACCACCCAACAGGTAGACCGCGAGGAGGAGCAGCCATCTTCATTAAGAGCACCGTTCAACACTACGTGGAACCCAGTATCCAGGAAGAGTTCATGCAAGTAGCAACAGTTAAAGCATCCGTAAATAGCAAAAGCTGTAGCATTTCTGCCATCTACTGCTCTCCCAGATACTCACTGAAAGAAGAGGACTACTTATCGTTAATGGATAGTCTGGGTGCTAATTTCGTCATCGGCGGGGATTTCAATGCAAAGAACACAATATTGGGGCTCGAGGCTAACAACCACAAAAGGACAAGAGTTGTTCTCCGCTGGGAGAAGAAAAAATTGCAGTTTTTATTCATCAGGAAAGCCTACGTATTGGCCCAAGGACCCATTAAAGACTCCTGATCTCATTGATTTTTTTTTGTGATCAAGGGAGTATCGGACAACTTCATTCACGTAGAAGACTGTGGCAGTCTAATGTCAGATCATTCTGCTATTGTTCTTACGATTAGCTGCTCAATCATTTTGAAGGAAGACCGGCCAAGGCTAGTCACTCAACGCACTAGTTGGGATGTTTTCAGGGAATACGTCGCCTCTAATATTAACCTTTCAGTCCCTCTAAAATCACCGGAACAATTAGAAGAGGAAGCTGGGAACTTCGTCAAATGTATTCAGCGAGCTGCTTGGTCTGCCACGCCTACAGAAAACATTGCAAGAATCAGCCACACCACATATCCCAGTGAGGTTAGAGAGCTGCTTAGGGAAAAAAGAAAGGCGAGGAAACTGGCAAAGCAGTAGAGCTCCTTGTGACAAAGCAAAACTGAATAGGCTAAAGACTCGGCTTGACGCCCTGAACAAGGAAATCAAGCAAGAAACACATGCCAGACTATTGATGGAGTTAACTCCAGGAAAGGACACGGATTACTCCCTGTGGAAGATTACTAAATCGCTTAAGCATCCCAAAGAACACATTCCTCCGATTAGAAAGCTGGACGGAGAATGGGCTAAAAGTCCCCGAGAGAAAGCAGAACTATTTGCAGAGCACCTCGAAGAAACATTTATGCCGCTGCAAGGGGAAAGAGATGACGACGCTGCCTCCATCAGCGTCTTCGCAATATATAAGACCGGTAACGTTTAATGAGCTTAAATATGCAATAAACAATCTCAAAACAAATAAAGCTCCTGGGTATGACCTCATAACTGGGAATGTCGTCAAACTACTCCCGGAAGTAGGAATGCGTATGTTACTCTACCTCATAAACGCATCGCTGAGACTCAAATACGTACCTCGTTGCTGAAAAGTGGCAGAAGTGATCATGATCCTGAAACCTGGTAAGGAATCATGCGAGAAAACGTCGTACCGTCCTATATCATAGTTACCAGTGATCTCCAAACTCTTCGAGAGGTTACTCGTGAAGAGATTAAAAGCCATAGTCAAAGACAAGGAGCATATCCCCAATCACCAGTTCGGGTTCAGGGAAAAGCACTCCACTATTGATCAAGTGCATCGCATCACTCGAGTGATTGAGAACTCTTTAGAGAGGAAGCAAGTCTGCGCGAGCGTGTTCCTTGATGTTTCCCAAGCATTTGATAAAGTCTGGCATCAGGGTCTGCTGTACAAACTTAGAAGAAACTTGCCGGACCAATACTTCCACATTCTCAAGTCGTACCTCTCAGAAAGACACTTCAGGGTGAAGCACGAAGGAGCGTATTCGTCATTAAAGAGGATAAATGCTGGTGTTCCCCAAGGAAGTGTACTTGGGCCGCTGCTGTATCTCCTCTATACGAACGACGTCCCTAGCAGTGGGGACACAACAATTGCAACGTTTGCAGACGACACAGCCCTACTGGCGGTTGCAGAGTCTGTTGAAGAAGCAACATCACAACTACAGCACACAGTAAATAATGTATGTCAATGGGCCATAAAATGGCGACTAAAACTGAACGAACTCAAGTCCTCACACATCTACTTCACAAACAAGAAAATAATCAATATACCAATAATTATCAACGGACAACAGGTACCCATAGTAAACACCGCTAAATACCTGGGTATGACACTCGACACTAAGCTTAAATGGAAAGAGCACGTTAAGAAGAAAAATGAAGAACTAAAACTGAAGTTTAGAAGACTGTTTTGGTTACTTGGTAGGCACTCTGAGCTCTCCATCCATAACCAATTGCTAATATATAGACAAGTGCTGAAGCCAGTATGGACGTATGGAATTCAGCTCTGGGGTTGTACAAAAAAGACCAATATTAAGGTCATTCAAACATTCCAGAACAAGGTACTGAGGAGCATTGTCAATGCCCCCTGGTATGTTCGCAATGATGACCTCCACCGAGACCTCAAGGTGGAAACCGTAAAAGAAATAATTGAGCAGCATGCGCTCAAACACCAACACCGTCTTCGGGAGCATATGAACCCGGAAGCACTTCGCCTCCTGGACAACGGTGACGTCGTCAGGCGGCTACAGCGGACAAAACCCATGGACCTTGTGGTGTCGCGGTAGTGACAGTGAGGTGCGTGCGTGCTCGTAGGAGGAAGGCCACTGGGCCATGAACTCCAATAATGTTGTAAATTGTATATAAGTAAATTAACTTGATGGGCTCAGGCTCAGTTGTTATAATACAGATACCTATAAATAAAGATACCTAAAAATGAAAAAAAAAAAATTGTATAGCCTTGTTATAACGTATTTTCCTAAGCCTCGGGCTTTGCCTACACTTTAGGGTTTTATTTTATTTTTTTTTTTTTTTTTTACATTCAAGCCGCATAATTGCCTCTATAAACAGCGAACTAGCGATTTTTTCTAAATTATGGTCTGAAATTTGCATTGAGAAACCACAAATGAGAGCTTTTTCACAGTTTTAGCCACGAAAATTTGCGCTTGTTCAAAACTTTTTGCCGCCTATTCTTGCCCCTACTATCGGCACATTAGAGCGCCTTCTCAATTTTATCTGCTTACAGATCTAAGGAAACTTGGGAATCAGCGTATTTTCTGTATTTTAGCCGCGAATTTACCTCTAGAAGGCGCGAATTCTTGTCAATTTGAACCATTATAATAGAGCTTTCGTGGGGTCAATCGAATATGTAACCACACTATTTGCGCTATTTTATTAACGTTCTATTAGGTCCAGATCGGATGGACTAAAAATCTTCGAAAGGAGCCAAATCGCCGTCATTCGTGCGCCAGAACTCCTTTTCATGTACCTAAATCCATGAACGTAGAACCTAAAAATCCAAATATTCTAATTTTTGCATATTCAAGCTTTTCGGGATCCCGGGGCGGTCCGCCCCCCTCGCCCCTACCTCGGTACGCTACCCCCCCCCCCCCCGATATCAGCGTACCGTCTGAACTGACGCCTGAATGACAATAATCCAACCGACTCTCATTATACGAAATAAGCCACAATGTAGCCCCCCCTCCCTCCCTCATATTACCCCAATAACAACCAACCTCGAAATCGGGCGAATGACTAGTGCATTCATTTTAACCCTGACATGAGTCCTGTCGGTGCGTCATAATCTATGTATGCAAGCGCAAATTCATTATACAAAAGGAAAAAAACGCGATTTCCCCTCGTTTAAAATCCAAACCATTAGCCTCTTCTCGTCACCAATTCGAGAGTTAGGAACTTTATTAAATCAACAGAACGGTCGTTCCAACGAAATTCTTGTTTTTCTTCGGGGTATCTTGAATTATATGACTCCTTTTATGAGAAATCCACAGACAACTCGTTTTTATCGTTTGTCTGATGTTGTTTTTCAACATTCTCGGATAAGTCAAGAAATTGTTGTAGGTAATTCGCCTATTATTTGTATAAGGGTACAAAGAAGTTGTTCCTCACTCCTGTGCCTCGGTAAAATAAATTAAAATTCAGAATTTGAAGAACGTATTAAAATTTTGCAATCGATTTCGTCTCAAAAAATAATTTTTCACCAGACAGCTTGTTACCCCTCCCCTTCTTCACACATTGAAATCAATCAAGGTTTTTTAAAGTGAATTTTTAAACATTTTGAGTGGGGGTTTAATGACTTCAAAGGTTATTCAATGAAATGGATAGAAGGGGGGGGGGGTAAGAAGCATTTTCAGGGGGACAATTTTTCTTGTTATTTGTACACAATAAATGTTAATAGTTCCCATTGACCATTGACGTAATTTTCCCCCGCACCATCCATCCCTTGTTGATGAATTTTGACATTTATTCAAAAAACACCAAATGCACCAATCGGGCTGCAACCACCGTTGATATCCTTATGTCCACTCATTCTATCCATTCATCGGTATACTTTTCTCCCAAATCGGACATTATTCATGCAAGTTCCCCATTGGTGTGAGCAGGAGCTCTCGAAAACAAAAGGGAGTTCTAAAATCTAATTTCACTTTAGGGAAAGTTTAATTTTGTAATCATGCTAAGAGTTTTTCCTCCGCCTCCCCATCACTCGTTAGTCTTCTTCCTTCAAATCCTCGACAGCTTAAGGGCAAGTAAATCGCCGCGGGGGACAGATATCTCGGGGCTGTTATAAATTTCACTTTTTACGGCCTTCTCTTCCTTTCAGTGGTATGGAACTGGAGGGGTATGGAACTATCCATCTCATTAAAATTTTTTTGACACGTGCCTATCTTAAAAAGCGAAGTCCATAATTTTAGATGCTATAAATGCTCTTAATTACCTATCTCTATATCTGAGATTTTTTTCCAGCACTGCTATATAGGGGTGATGTCAACGATAGTAAAACTGAATATTCGATTGTCAGGGACCTTGCGTTTACGCTTGGAATAGTGGAGACGTGTTTTCCCGTAATTAATGTAAACGAAACGCTCGTGGAACACAATGACAGTGAGTGTTGGAGAGATCAAAAGGGGAACGAAGACGGTGGGGAGTAGCGGCCTATATTTGAAACGTTCAATCGTGCTTTGTTTTCATCTTGTATGAAACAACTAAACGAGGTAATAGATCAGAATATGTATAGAGGTCAATGTAACTTCGGTCTCTTGCGCACGGATCAAACACGTTGAAAATTCGTTTTATAATACGTTGCAATTGAATAAATTAGATATTTTCGTAGTTGCATAATTTTAGCACTCTAGCACAGCGACTAAATTAAGGGGAGAAAATAATTAAAAATTAGCGTGGGAAGTAGCGGTTTTACCTGGTTAAAACAATCCATAGTGAGTGTGAAAAGGCCTGTCGTTTTATGTTATCCTCAGCTCTTTAATTCAACATAAAAACTCGCGAACGTTCCAGCATAACAAAACGATTAATGACGGGACAGAGCGTTCTAGCCCAGCATCCGCAGCCGAGCAGACTATACACTGAGAAAGTTTTCAAACTCTTTCCGAGAGGGTCGACTCGGCTCGAGCTCGACAATAACGTACCGCTAGCCGGCTAAAAGCGTCGTCGTTCTCCTGTATCTTTCTTTACTCTTTCAACCCCCTCTTTTTCGAACTGTCACGAGTGTGGGTTTACGTGTGTGCGGTACCACTACAAATATAGAGCGTATTTTGTCTTACTCGTGAAGCCCCTCTCTTCGCGATATAACAAATTCGCTTTGTTGTAAACAAAACTAACACAAAATTCCATCAGAAACATGAACATTTTTTAAACTCACCTTTACGGACATGATGCGGCGGTCGGTAGCATACTCAGAGCCGCCACTGAGGGAACATAAGAGGGTGGTCCATCTGTCGGAGACGGAACCCCTTGAGTGCACCCCTCCGGATGCCGCCACCTCCAGCGGTCCATGTTGTGTGCCGCCTCCAAAAGGGTGTTCCTATTGATCAGCGCCTGCCCATAACGGCACCTAGTAAACAAACGCACACCTTAATAACTTGTTGACTTTGGTTTTTTAGAGGTTGTGGTGAAGGGGTTTGAAGAAGTAGATACGAGAGACATGAAACGTTCAAGTTCAAGGCTAATAATTAGTTTTTGGAACTGTCTATAGGGAGGGGGGGGATAGGATGGTAATGAGAGAGCGGAAGAAAATTATCCAAGGTTGTCACGCTCCTACAACAATAGATGTACATACAAAGAATGAGCTAGAAGAAAAAAGATAGCCAGTCCTATCCTAACAATGCTGACAAATTTTGGATGAGGGGTTTAGGGGAGGGGTAGTTGGCTTGAACAGAAAATAAAAAGAGACAATAATTCAGATGCGGACACAAATCACAAGAAATCTCTATATGTAATTCCTCACAAGAAAGTCATTCTAATCAAACGAATGTCACCAATCCCTGCTGATCTCTCGCAAACGTTGTCCTGTCAACCAGGCAGACTTCCCCAGGCGAGAAATTATACGTTCCATAGCTGAACGAATTGCCGTTTTTTTAAAGGAGCAGTTATAGAAAACCGAAAAAAATAGGTTCTGAGGCTAAACTTGACACTCTCTAGGTTGATTAGTCTGCTCCTGCGAAAAATTAATTGTAATTTTCCTGGCTGAGTGAGTGTAACCACTGGGCCTGGTCACAATTAGCGGTTTTATGCCCAAACTTGGGTGGGAGGGGGGCGTTCATAGACTCAACTTCAAACGGCCACCCTAACTCAATGAGTCTGGGCTGTGAGGTTCGAATTTTTCAACTTCGATTTTTAAATTGCCGTTTTACCCTTGTTAAACGTATTTCATCGTTTTCGATTTATTCAGAGTCTCGTCACTTTCGAAAGGGTCCAGGGAAAAATGCCTAGCTTGTATAGTACAGTTTATTTGTTTACGCGACGGTATACGACTAAAAACGCTAATTTTGTTGTTTTTTTCTTTATTTTTACAGCATTTTGTCCCTGAATGAACGCTATGGGAGATATTGAAATGTCGCCGAAACAGCAGGTGCATCGTTTACGTCCGAATTCAAACAAGGTAGGAGACTTCAGGCTTTTTCTGTTTGCCACTGTCGTACTTGAATCGAATGCAGTACCTATAACGGTTTCCAGGGCACTGGAAGTGGGATAAAGCACTTCAATATTAGAGCTGTTCTCTGTTCAAGTGTTCAGGCCTTAATTTGATTCGTTTTAGGGGAAAAGTTTGGGATAAAATTACTCGTTTTTTGGATGAATTGACCGTTTACTTGGCGGATAGTCAGCTCCCTGGGGGCATAATGTTTCAATTTTTTGTTGCGCTAAATTACCGTTTTCCGTTTGTATTACAGTTTTTCCTGCAAAAAACATCCTGTTCGAGTGACAGGGCGTAGGATTATCGGTCTGAACTATAGCAAAGTAGGCGGATAGTCACACTATTCAGCCTCATGCCCAAATAAGGGCCAGTTTTTGAGGCAAGTCGAGTTATGGTTCACACCATAACTCGACCAGAGTCCCATCTTCAGCCTCAGACCTTCAAACTTATTAGGAGGACCACCAATGTCTTGACTCATTGTTAGCCCGTCACCTCCGCCCGGAGCGTAGGGCCGGTTTCAAGAAGTATGTTTGGCCGGCCGGAGAACCAAGACCGAGTCCGACAGCCCGGTGGGCTGAAGAATTGACCGGCTTAAATTGACTTGAATTAAAGCTAAATTTAGTGTGGCGGATAAGGAGAAAATTCGCTGCGTGTGAGTCCAATTTCAGGACAGCCTCTCTATTAGTGTGTTTTAAACTAAACTTGTTTGTCTTTGGAGTTAAAGCTGTGTTTTCATTAACGCGATTTTTGTGCAATTTTTTGGTAAATTATTTGATTAATTTCATTCCAATTGATTATTTCATTCCAAGTGACAGGCTACCCCGAGCTCAGCATATTTTACTGGGTTATTTCGTAAGTCCTCTCATTGGTAAATTATTGCGGTAGACATTCCATTCCCGTCCGCGTCCCGGGTAAGAAAGAAATCACGTTCCGCGTGTTCTATGAGGTCCCTTTTGCCTCAATTTGACGTGAGTCGGTGAATCCCCCCCCCCCCCGTGACTCACACCTCCACAGAATGGTCTTCGGATGTTCGGACACAGGCCTGTGGTTCTCGAGCGAAAACCATAATCTTTAAAATTGAAACAAATTGTATTTCTTTTTGTTAAAACTATAAAATTTCCAATTTTACACAAAGTATACACGAAAAGTATTAAAAAACTAACGCACAGCTTACAAATCGCTCTTAAAACCTTCTATTAACGATCAAGTTATAGCTTACAAGACCCACAGACACGCAGGCCCAGACGAGAACCAATACGGGCCACCAAGTCGATTTAAAGGGGCTTGAAAAGGTGTTCGGGACGTTTTTCAAGCCCGGGGGTATGGCGCGTCGTGCCAGGAGGACGATAGTCGCCGGTATTACGTACTGGATGACCGCTCCGGCGAACGATCCGGTAACTCCAACCTGATGGTTATGGGTTTTGAGAGTGAGAGGTGGGGGGGGGGGGTAAACTGGCGGTGATACAGTGAAGGGGTTAGGGAAATACTTACGAGTATTTCAATGTTTTCGGTTGACATGGCTATGAGAACCGGTGGAATGACGGAGAGCAATGGAAGCCATAGACCGTGAAGCAATGGGAATTTCACAGCGGAAAACATAGCCTGTGAGGACAAAACAGCTAATTAGAAGCGGGAAAAAGATCGGAGCGGGTCAAACTCTTTCACCTGCAAATTGCTTCTTAGCGTTACGGAAATAATCGGGAAGTTGGTCGTGAGCGTGTACACGGGGAACAGTGCCAGAATATAGCCTACGACGATGACAAACGTTGAAGTGTCCGACGGGTCTGGCTCAAAGTTCAACGTGTACAGATCTTCGACGGTGGGAAATGCGAAAATGGCCGTCAGGGCCAGTGTAAGATAAAAAGCGAGAATCAGGAAGTAGTCAAACGATAGGTGGCGAATCAGCGTCGTTTTATCGCTGACCGGCATGATGAGGCCGGGCAGGGAGTGATGGCACATGAACGAGTAGACGGAAGAGCCGACGAGGGCTGGAAGACCGGCGAGAACGGCTTTGGGCGGCGAGCCGTGGGCGACATTAGGGGTGGCGAGCCGTATTGTAGCCAAAGCGATCATGAGAATAAAAGCTACAGATTTTTGTTTAAACGCGCGCTTTTGAGTGAAATATTTGAAACTCACTTGACCAGCGGGTCAGTAAAGTAAACATTTGCAAATATTTAGTTTTTTGCACATTGAAGAAAACGAAAGGTCCAAGAACAAGAAGGAAGACTCCCTGAACAAACAAAAACATGGTTTAGTCATTCACTCGCTCTCAAAAGCATGGGAATCAACTAACCAAAAACATTTTATAAAGCGTAGGTTTTCTAAAATCATACCCATCCCAACAAGGATCAGTCAAGGTATCATTTGTGGCATTAAACTTGCTGTAACAAAACAGTTTATTGCGCCAACGATTTAATTATTTAAAAAACAAAAAAGAAACGCACCAGGTTGTGTCGACTATCGTCTTTGCTACGGCAGCCGAGTAAATTGTCAAGTCTCCGTATAAATACAGGCAGAGACAAAGATAAAAAAGAAATTTGCCGGCCCTGTTGAAAAGTAGGGACGCCATTTCGCTCTAATAAGGACAGGAAAATGCACTTAGTAAATGGTGATGCGAGGGGCAAAAAGTACGTTACCATTTCGACTTTAACGTCTAACGTGTACAGTCTTTGTGGCTCACTGGGGAAATTATCGATGTACTCTACAAAAATTCTGGGTTAGAACAAATAATTGCCTTTGAAATAAATTAGGGGGACTGTACTATTTACCTTGTGGCAGTATGAGGGCGTCCTCGTCATCGATTATGCCCTCTTCCGAGTCGGAATCTGCTTCTGTGGCCTAACGAGCGTTTCAATTATCAGTTTTTCAAAAAAATATATATAGGGGGAAGGTTTACGGGTTACTAACAGAACGGATGCTTCGGGACACTTTTTTCATCTTCTCCACGCGATCCCATTGAATGATGGTTGAACACAGGGAGACGCTCTCGATTACGAAGGTTGCTGTAATGTAACTGAAACACCCCCCCCCCCCACAATGATGATATTACGGCTAAAACGGTGTTGAAGGTGTCAGTAATCAGAAGGGGATGAGGGCAGCCATAGGTAATGTCTAATCCGTGGGTTGATTATTAGGGCAGTCATTGGTAGTGTCTAGTCGTGGAGCATTTCATAGAGCTGTCGTTGGTAGTGTCTAGTCGTCAGGGGAGGATCCAGGTCTGAATCCTAGGGGGGGGGGGGTAATGCCGATGACCCCCTCCCTTTACACCAACACCCTCATGTTACATCATTCCATCGATTCCAAAATTCATAAAATTTTGGGGTGATGTTTCAAGACAAATAAGGATGTATAACACCTATGCCGAATTAGTCCTGCCAAATTATTCTTTTACCCTACAAATTACCGGTTAACGACGCTATAGGGAGCCCCTGGACACCAAAACGTTAAGTTTAAAGCATAAATTATGGTTTTCAGGAGACAATAAATGGTCAGTTTTTTGATATAAAATCTAGACCTTATAAAATTTTCAACTGAGGCGAAGAAGCTTGAAAAAGTTGGGTAAGCTAATGGAATGAAGGTTGATGGCCAGAAATCAAGCTCACGGAAAAGTTGTGCTTAGCGTTTCAGAGTTTTCATTGTTTCTGTCGAAAACTTTCTACTTATACATACAGGTTGGATGCGAACAAGTGCAGAAAAAAAAATGATGAAATTAGACCTCATTAGCAATCGAAAACGCTAAATACACTATGCTACGAAAATCAAAATCCATCGAGACATGATTTTTCTAACATCTTATTCCCTAACTGAATTCGAGTAACTCGCTTTGTAGCAGACTTTCTGCAAATTGATGGCGATGGATTCGGGAAAAACACACTCTGCCACCTTGACAGACCCTGTCAGCATGGGCGTAGCCAGCAAGGGGCAGGGGTGAGCAGTTGCCCTCCCCTAGAATCAAAAGTGCAGATTTCGTGGGGCAGCTGCCCACCCCTCCAAATTCCATCAAAAAGTTATAAAATCCAACACATTTTTAATGATTATAACTTTCTCAGGACTTGCTCAGCAACAGCACCAATTTCTCGAATTTCGCTCACTAATACATGGTACACCAATTTCGCGGAATTTTCTCAAGAAAAAAAAAAACAACAACACATTTTCGCTTATCGGTTTCACCACAAATTAAAAATTCGCGGATGTCTGTTGCTGAAAAACCGATTTCGAGAGTCGGCTTAACTTGGAAACCGATTTTGCTGATTATTCGCACTAAAATCCCATTTTCGCCAGGTTTGACGCACAATTTTGTGTGTTTTGGCTAGCTCAAATCCACGTTTACCGTCTCAGGTCTAAAATTTAAAGCCTAGCTCCAAAAGTATCACTTTCCGAGGGGGGGAGGAATTTTCAGTTTTTCGACATAAAATCCGAAATAGAAGGCTACAAACGACAGTTTTCCAGCAGATATTAATGTTTTGACGGATAGTGGCCGTTTCTGTGAAAATTTAACCTCTGATGACCGTGAATTGACGCGATTCTAACCTCCAGATCCTTGTTATAAGCCTGCAAAAAGGCAATAGTGCATCTGGTATTTTCGCCAGTGAAACTGCTCACAGATTTGGATCCAGGTTTTCTCTAGAGTAGTTGCACAGAGGTTTTTTTCCCCCGACTTTACTCGTGAATGAGCACTGTATTTAGCCTCGACCTGACGTTTTCCTTAATTTTGGCTAAAACTGAGTGCTTTTTCCCAATTCTACCTCAAATTAGCCCATTTTCCTCACTTTAGCCGTGAAAAGGTCTCGAACAACCGTGAAATAACGCATTTTTGATTTACTATTTCATCAATTCTGGCCAGCACTGGGCAACGGCTAACCGCCACCGGTGCGTTCTGTCAATGTCAGCCGAAAAGAACAGTTTTTCCTGAATTTAACATGTAGATGAACGCTACTTCTCAATTTTAGCCACGACAATTCCACCAATCAACAACAAACAATTTTGCCAATTCGTTTTCCCTCAATTTTAACCGCAAATTAGAGCTTTTCCCCAATTCTGCCTTGAGCAATTTTTTCCCCCCTTCAAATTTTCGCAGTGAAAAGATTCACATAATCCGCGTGTGAGCGAATTTCATTAGTTTTGACCAGGACATTGCATCGCGAAACCTTGAAATGGGTATTTTCCTCAATTTCACGTGCGAGCGAACAATTTTCCCTTAAAAATTTTAGCTGTGGATAAGCACTTTTTCAAAAATGTACGCGCTAGAGTCACGCTCTTTCTCAATTGTACCCGCAAACTTGCCATAAATGTGTATAAAAACAGTCAATTAGCACTTTTTCACAATGTTTACCGAGATGTTCGTTTGAGAAACCGCACGAACCGGCGTCTTCTCTCAATTTTACCTGCGTGAATGAGCTCCATTTCTCAATTTTAGCCGTGAATTGGCGTTTTTCCTCAATTCTAGACGCAAATGATTGATTTTTCTCAATTCTACATTGAACGAGCAATTCATTGGGTCAATTTTAGCTGTGAAAAGAGCTCTATAAACCGTGAATAAGCGCATTTTCTAAATTTCGTCCCGGACTTTGCATCGCGAAACCGCAAATTGGTGTGTTTTCTCAATTTCAACTGCGAATAAGGAGATTTATTTCTCAATTTTACCCGTGAATGTGTGTTTTTCCTCAGCCTTAGCCGGAAAATGTCTTTTCTGGATTTCATCCACGAACGAGCACTTTTTCTCAAGACGTGTGCTCCCCCCACCCCACCCAACTGTGGATCCGTGCCTAGCTGGCCGCCCACCTCTTGATCACGGGCAGGCTACGCCCCTGCCTGTCAGCACTCTGACAGAAAGTCAGGACTAGCAATTTTCGTCATAAATAACTATTTTCTGTCACCTCGGCAGCTCCTTAAGATTTGTACGATATGGGGATTTTTGATTTTCAATAAAAGTCCACCCCCACTTGTCCATACTAAAACTGCGCCTATCGACTTTCCATGGATCAGAGAATCGTCTTCAACGGGTCCCATTCAAAATTATTATGAGCGTTAGTTTAATTAATTGGCAATTTTCCAGCAAAAATTACAATTTTTTTTTAAATAAGAAAAGAGTGATTTTTCACTTCAAAATCGCTTGTTTTGACCTGTAAAATTCAAACAATCCTTGCGAATTTCAGCGTGCTAAACGTCATGAAAACCTCAGAGACAGAGGGCCTTTGAATGGAACTGACTGTGAACGCCCACCAAAGTATCAAAAAATGTCGCCCTAGCAGCTGGCTGTCAAATAGAGTGCATTTACTTCAACGAACTTCGACGTTTTTAGTTAATTTGCTCATATTCGACAAAAATTACCACTCAGTGTTACTCTCTACTTTTATTTTGCTATTTCTGCACATAATGCCTAATTTACTAATGGCGGATTTCACCAAGTTCGAGTTAAAGTGCGAGCTACTTAACTCTCAAAGTTAAGAGTGACTCGAGGTTAAGAAAGGTTTTGAGCTCTTGCTAACCCGCAGGCCAAGACTAACTCGAAGAAGTGAAACGATTTTTTTTCGCTAATCCCAAATTAACCGTAAACTCGAACCTCAATTCTCAGCTGAGAACAAAGAATTGTCAAATTTCTGAGGTAGAAGAAATGGAGAAAACTACATTTGGTCGGTGTTATAGTGAGGGCCATAGCTAACTCTAGGAGTTAAGAGTTCGTTCGAGTTAGGAGAGACCCCGTTTCACCATCAATTCCATTTTGGAGTTACCAAACCCTTAGTTTTTTCCCAGACCTCTTCGGGTTTTCGCCGAGAATATAGCACATTCAAATGAAGACAATTTTCGACATCATTTCAGCTTACCCGGAAAATAAAACTAAAACAAGAGAGAGAAAAAGAAAAGAAAAACTGCAGGGGAGAGAAAAAGCCAAGAGACGGAGTCAATTTTTCACGATAAAGCTGTCTACAGTTATAATTTTTACCTACACTGCAGCTCATCAGACCAATGAAATTTGTTCAGTGCAGTCGTGCTCGGACAGTCGTTTTTAGCTAGATTCGTTCTAATTTTGGAGAAATCGTTCTATTCTACACGAATTTCGTTTATTAATTCATAGAAGCGGTACGCAAAATTTGCAAAGTGTCGGTTGTGGCGAAGAGATGAGGAGTTCTTGATCATGAAAAACAGACGCAGTTGTATGGAAAGAAAGAAAGATACTTTGAAGTGATCGACAGGCGAAGAGGCAACTCCAAAAATAAGCAGCATAGTAACGTGCGTTCTTTAGCTACAGGCTGTGGAATTCATTTGAAGCCATACGGCGGAATCAACAGTCCGGTCCGCCGATGAAGGGCCGGACGACACACAAGTGAACAAGCGATCTATCATAATATAGGATTTTGATACTTTGTACGCGTCGTAGTTCTCATTTGTTATTCAGACTTTTGTGAATTAAAACATCATTTTATTCGTACTATTGAATTTACACCGACCTCCTTACAAACCCGCAATATCATGAGCCGCCCCGTTCTAGCCGTCTTTGAGAGCGGATAGTTACCCTTCCATACATTTCTTTATGATCGTCGCCCTTATTGAACCCGTCTAAATATTGTCATCGTCATCGTGAATATAGCAGTGCGCTGTTTTATTATCCCTTTTTTTTACATAAAATTCAAGACAGAACGAAATTTAAAAAAGTTTTGTTCCGACAGCAGCCTGTCGGGAAAAGTGCATTTCATTCATGCGACAATCGAGGTAAACCTCATAAGTTAGAAAGATATCAATCAATTATGAATGACATTTAGGCCGTGGTATAGAAAGTCAAAATCATAAAATCGTGTTTCTTTTTACCGCAGGCCCCTTTTTTGGCACCAACTGAGGGGGAACAAAATTATGAAAATGAAAAATGAAACAGAGTCGGTTTGGTTGCCTATACGATATGGGAAGGCGGACTCTTGTTAGAGGATTTATTTGCAATTAAAATCTTTATCCCGGCCTAAATTTCATTCATAATTGATTGATATCGTTCTAACTTACGAGGTTTAACTCGATTGTCGCATGAATGAAATGCACTTTTCCCGAAAGGCTGCTGTCGGAACAAAACTTTTTTCAGATTACGTTAATTTTCAGATCAGTTACATTAGGTTAAATGGTATGTCACAATTTCACCATTGCGGAATGAGGAGTGCTTGGGTTCGAATCCGAAACAATTTGTTTTAATTTTTTTTTTGTTTCTCCCTTTTTGGCCCACCTCAGGATTTTTTACTCAAGATTTATTAGGCTGTAGGCAAATCAAATAAAAGAGACGGCTCAAAATACAATGTTAATGAAATTTTTTGGTAATTGGGTGGTCCAGTAAGGCATAGCGTTAATTTAATAGTTCCCCTCCGCCGAGAACTCCCCTGCCACGTCAACGGATTTGGTTCACTAGGGTCTCATACGAAAGCGCGTTCATTTTTCATTACTCGAGTCAATTTTGGGGGCAATTGCAGCAACAGCCGTGCAGTAGCGAATTTTCAACTAATTCAAACCCCTCTTTCACACCGTTCCCGTGGACTGATTCATCTGGATCACGAACTCGTCCGAGATATTCACGCTATTGGTTTTTAGACCAAATTTGGTTGCTCTAAGTCAAAAATAGCGACCGTGATCGTGCTAACAAGCGAGGGGCCATATATATATAATATACAGGGTGGATCCGTATAAGTGTGACAACATTTTTTGGGTAAAACTGCGTTAAAAGTGGAGTAAAACGGTACCTTCTGAAGTGTCCTAGGTCGATCCGCTCCGGAGTTATGATTTTTTTTGTGTTTAAAAAAGTAACCAATGCTTGCTTCCAAAAACCCCCAATTTCTCGGCTTATATCGCACCAAATCCAAAAGTGATGCCATTTTCAGAAACTACAGAACATTTCCTTTAGGATAGAGGCCATTTTATGCTTGAAGTAATCGTCAACACCCAGAAATCTGGCATTTTTTCCATAAGTTTAAGTGTCCTCTAAAATTTGTCCGTTTTACGAAAAGTCGCTGTACCCAAACAGCTTTCTCAACAGATTTTCGGTGTATCACAAAAACTTCCCCGTCTTCTAAGCTTCCTTTTGGAGTGTTCACATTTCATGTTACCACTGACGTTTCTCACAAAAACGTCACGAGAATGCACAAAAACCGTGTTTTTACGAAACATGGGCCATTGTCTACGGTATTCGTGAAGGGTGCAGGGAGATCGGCAGTAAGTGAGAACAGGATATCTTACCATGGAGAAGATATCGCAGGCAAGAGACATTCAATTTGACCCAACCCCCCGCATCCATTTCTGCCGATCCCTGAGCACCCTTCACGAATATTGTTGGCTCCTGGCACATAGGCAATTGCCTATATTTTTCGGTGAAAATACTGTTTTAGAAAGGGGGGACAGAATATTTTAGGAAGGAGAAGATATCGTAGGCAAATGGCATTCAATTGCACCCCCCCCCCCCTGAATGGCGACAATCTAATGAATCACTGATGGTGGAAGGGGTCAAATCGAATGCCTCTTGCCTTCTCCATGGTAAGATATCCTGTTCTCACTTACTGCCGATCTCCCTGCACCCTTCACGAATACCGTAGACAATGGTCCATGTTTCGTAAAAACACGGTTTTTTTGCATTCTTGTGACGTTTTTGTGAGAAACGTCAGTGGTAACATGAAATGTGAACACGCCAAAAGGAAGCTTAGAAGACGGGGAAGTTTTTGTGATACACCGAAAATCTGTTGGGAAAGCTGTTTGGGTACAGCGACTTTTCGTAAAACAGACAAATTTTAGAGGACACGTAAATTTATGGAAAAAATGCCAGATTTCTGGGTGTTGACGATTATTTCAATCAATAAAATGGCCTCTATCCTAAAGGAAATGTTCCGTAGTTTCAGAAAATGGCATCACTTTTTGGATTTGGTGCGATATAAGCCGAGAAATTGCGGATTTTTTGAAGCAAGCATTGGTTACTTTTTCAAACACAAAAAAAATCATAACTCCGGAACGGATCGACGTAGGACACTTCCGAAGGTACCATTTCACTCCACTTTTAACGTATTTTTACCAAAACATTTTTGCCACACTTATACGGATCCACCCTGTATATATATCGAACCGACCTCGGATTCGTGTTCTAGGGGTTCTGAAACGTGAAAAAAAAGTATCGCAACCAATAGTGCATTTTTTGAACGAAATGTACTAAAATGTTTTTTGGGCCTGACACAAGGTTATGTCCGAGTCAAGAAATTATTCCCTGGAAATAGTAGAGAATAAGATCTGGGAGTTAAATCTCTTGGTAACCCGCACGTTAAGACTAAATCAAAGTGGAGAAACTTATTTTTTCTTTAACTCCGGGTTATCCTCAACTCCAACTCTTAACTTTTGTTGATGAAACTCATTATTTGAGTTATGACGGAGTTAAGAGAGGAGGTTTCTCTTGGTAACTCCAAGGTTAAGCATAACTCGAAATGGTGAAACCCTTTTTTTACGCTAACTCCGAGTTACCCGTAACTCAAACCTTAACTCTATGTGCGAAAGAACGAGTTTTTTCGAGCAATCCTAGGGCAAGATATGGCCCGGACGGCGGACGGACATTTTTTACTTCCATGTTCCCGTAGGGAAGGAAGTTTGGTAATGGCAAAAAAAAATTTTTAGCTGACACCAGATTCGTGTTCCTGGACCCCGAAAAGGCCTAAATCTCGATTTTCAGTATGGCGTCTGTCGCACGTCGTCCACTTTTATCTCGACCGATCTGGACGAGTGATGGCTCAAAAGTTGTGTCTTCATCTCTAGATGTACACCGTAAAATTTGAAAACGATTGGTTGAGCGATTTGGAAGATATTATAACAAATGTGTTCGAAGTAAAAATGGTTGGACCCTTATAATTCCAAGAGAATATTATAAAATTTGATGATCGATCGCTCAAAATCGTCATCTAGGTTCCTAGAAGACGCTGCTAAAATTTGAATAAGATTTGTTGAGCGGTACAGTTGCTAAGGTTTGGAATGCGTTTCAGCTCTTTTTTTACCCCAAACCTATCTCCTATCAGAATTTTAGTCCGATTTCCTCTCATGATAGCTTAAAATAACCACAACAAAATTCCCCATCGATAAACTGGCCATTTTTTCGAAATTCAATTTGGTTATTTTTAAATTAATTTTTTAAACAAATTGACGAGGATGAATTCGAAGATTCGTTTCTCTTCGATTATTTTGAGTTTTAGCGAGTGTCTTATTGATCAAATTGTGTCCAGAACTATATTAGGCTATAAAATTCGTTAGAATTTGTGTGTTCATATTTTTTTGTGTGTTATTATTGCATCAATCGTTGACATGAGTTGAATATTGAGAGACATCGAGCTCTTTCCAGCCAATTTTAGAACTTCGGCATCTAAAGCCCCGTTCACAAGCTCTATGTTTTCGTTGCGTGGCGTCTGTGCAACCTATCAAAATGCTTCATTATTCGGGGGAATACTCCTTGCTTAGACTCCTCACAACGCAAATAAAGACCTTGTGAACGGGGTTTTAATGACTTTTAGCATGTTGAAAATCGCAAGAATCGATTGAATTTTGCTGGTTAAACCACTGATTTTGAAGAGCACTCTTTTTTCACAAAAATGGTCATTTCTGCAAAAAAAAAAAAATCGCTAATTTTTTTTTTTAACGCTAAAAGAAAATGAGTAATTTTCATGAGTTTTCTACCAAAATTCACCCATCAGAAGGGCCGAAAACTCGATTTTGTTTTGCCTGAAACTCGAAAAGTACGCGTTCTAAGGAAATTTTCCGTAAAGCTGGGTTTTCCTATTGCGGCGCAAAACGCTTAGCGAGCGCAGCGTTTTTTACATTTATTCCTAGTTACATCTTCACTTTTCGACTGGGAAACAATTTAAATGACGCTGCGCTGAGCGTTTTGCGCTGCTAGGAAAATCTAGCTTTAAGACATTGTAGAGCACTGAATTTACTTTAGAACTCAAACAACCCTCTACATTTATAGACCAGCAGCCAGGTAACTTGTCAGTGACACAATTCCAGAGTTAATGACATTTTGGGGTGTTGATTCAGGATGTATAAGGATTTCACACGATTTTTCCACCTAAAAGAGGGTAACCTAACCTAGCACCCTGCAAAAAGTCAAGGTGCATTTGATTTTCTTCGAAAACAGGACGGACGTATTCATCACATTAATGATTCTCTCAACACGAAAAAATTCTGCACGATCTCATACATGAAGACTCACTTTATGGAAAGGTGAGGCTACGAAATTGGCATTGCTTGGGAGGGGGTAGCCTTTGTATATGATAGAATCGACAAATAACATTGCCAACCACCGCTTGTCCTCAGGAAATCGTCGTGATATTCTTTCTGTCTTTCAACTCACTGTTGTCAATCAACTTTTCTGAAATTCTGGTGGGCGGGGTAGTTACCCCCATTACCACCCCCCACCCACTATGGATCCGCCCCTGCTAGTCGTGGATAAACTCACTAGTAAGTCCTCCTTCCCCATTAGTTTCACCGGTGTATTAGTCCTCATTGGAGGATAACCGTTTTATCGTCTTTGGAGGAAATAGCACACCATAGAGCTCTGTGGAAATTGAAATGTTGAACACTCCTTGTCCCCCCCCCCTCAGAACCTTCAGCAAGTACTCCCAACTGGCGTAACTAGCCAGTTACTCGTGGCTAAGTTGACGGTTTCTGTCGGAGAAACCGTCATCGAAAGGTGAGACAAAAGCTGCCCAGGAGACACCAAGACTGTCCTGGACAGGATATCGGCTAGTTGGAAGTCCAAGGAGTGGAGGAGGGCGTGCGACTCTCACTTTCACAAATAAATGCAGGGAATCAAGTAAAAATTTGGCATATATGGTCAGTGAAGAACTGAGCACATTATCGGACATATCCGGCTGGTATTTGACAAGGTCGCCTTTGAAGTCAAACGAGTATCGTGTCCCCAACCATGTCACTCACCCCGGTCAGACGCAAAACAACTTAAAATACGTTACCAATATTACCTGACGAGGGCCAGAAAGGTGATTAGTACCACGCTGAGAACCCAACCCGCCTCGGAGAAAGCCTTCGGTAGGGTTAAAACACCGGTCCCAACGATCAAATTAAAGATGTACAGCAGGGCCGTCTGCACAGAATTCATCCCAGTATAATGTACTTTGACTGAACAGGACGCCCCGAACATATTGCATAGTTCTCAATGTACAAATATGCTTTTAATGAAAGGAGAGGGAAATGATAATTCCTTGATTAAAGGAATAATTTATCGTAAGTCAATATTTACATAAGACGAGTACTGATCCACGGTGTCTGAAGCCCATGATCGGCTCATTACAGAGCGATCCATCCAGTGGCTGTCCATTTTTCTCTCTGGGGTGGTTGATTCTCATAAACACTAAACAAAACAACAAAATTAAATTTCAACTTGCTTTCAGCTTAAAATTTCAGTAGTTTTGTTAAATTTAAAGCGCTTACATTCAAGTCGACCACTAAAACACGGCATCCCCTACACCTGATGGCCCTTTAAACTGAAACGGTGCATTACCCCTTCCAATTTCTTTTAAACCCGATAAATCAAAAAATTTGACCCCAACAAAGAAAACTACGACACAAAAATATTTTTATTAGTTGTAGACTGTAGAGGTGATGTCGTCACCACTTATCACCTATTCCTCAAAGTTTGATAATTCCAAGATAACCTTCATAAACAAATCCACCGGTGAGGGGGGGTGCTTGAGGCCTACAGCCTACGGGAAGCTAAAAAAACATAATGCTCCCCCCCCCCCCCATACTAGGCACCCGACCATAACAGATCATAAACCATATTAAGTGACCATTAGCCATTAGCGCCTTTAAAAGTTGAAAATGGTCATGAAAACTGGCCATTCGCACCTATAAATAATCTGCCGGACTATTTGCGTCGAAATAAAAATAAAACGAAATGGGATTATGTGCAGTGGCGTAGGTAGGAATTTGTCCTTGGGGGGGGGGGATCAGATTGAAAACTAGTAATGGTGAGGGGAGGGGGGTAATTTCACATTTTAGTCATCATTCCACCCAGCCAGAACTCTCTTGAATCTGGACATCTTACTGGCCTCATCATAGCCTCAATCTCTCAGTTAAGGGCGATTTTTGGACACAACCTTCAAATTAGCGCTTTTCTCAATTTTGGCCGAGTGTACACGTTCTTCTCAATTTCAGCCGCAGATTAGCGGTTTTGCCCCACCCCCTCCCATAGCCATGAATTATCGCATTTTCTCAACTTTAGCAGCAAAGTATCGTTTTTATCCCGTGAGCGATTTTTCTTAATTATCCACGAGTTTAGGCGTTTTCCTCAATTTTAGCTTTACTTTTTAAATTTTTTTACCAGGGGATTAGCCCCTTTCTCAGTTTTAGCTGGAAATTAACGTTTCTCTTAAGTGTTTTCCTCAATACTAGCTAGATTTTTAAAGGATTTGGGATCATAATAGGGGTGTGGGGTGTCGATTTTCATGTAATTTCAAGCCGGATTTGACTACATCCATGAACAATAAACCCATAAACAGTCGAAATAATAAGGCATTGTTTGATGATTCGCAGCGTTTTTATTTTCTAAATATTACCCGCAAATTAGAGGTTTTTCTCATTTTACCACCGCATTAGCAACTTCATATAACTTTTATAGGTATAGATTATTGCTTCACGGCAGTTCTAGCTGTGAATTAGCGTATTTTTTAACATTATACTAAAGCCAATCATGAATTTGCCGTGTTTCTGAATTTTAGTTACAAAAGTGCCTTCAGAAGGTGCTAATTTAAATTATGAGTGTTAATTTTTTTGTTCAGAACTTTTTCAAACCAAAAAATTTAAATCTATCCATCCATTTCTGTCAAAAATCATCATTTCCAAATTATAAATTTCATTCGAGAATTAGGCCCCTATTTATGAACGATCCTTGAAGCTTCCTTGAGTCAAGGAACGTTCATAAATACGGACATTAGAGACGTTTCTCAATTTTAGCAGCGAATTTTCGCTGTTTCTAAATTTTAGCAGCGTGGTAGCGTTTCCAACCCGTGCATTACCTACCGAGTTTTGTCATTTTTTGCCAATAATTGGCGTTTGACTCAATTTAAGCTGCAAATTAGCAATTTTTTGTATTTTTAACTGAGAATTAGCACTTTTCCCCAATTTGAACTGAAAATTAACGTTTTTCTTAATTTTGGATGCGCTAATTGGTGATTTTTTCAATTTTTGTCGTGATTTAGTGATTTTCTTCATTTTGTAAACGCGAATTAACGTTTTCTACAACTTTATATCATTAAATTGCAAATTAGAGATTTTTCCCAATTTCAGCTGTGAAATAGCGTTTTGTACTAATTTTGCGGCTATTCAACATCCTATTCCCTTTTTCATACGCGAATGGGCGATTTTACGCCATTTCAGTTGTGAATTTGCCATTTTTGTCTTGTTTTGAAACCCCCCCCCCCCTCACCGTATCATGATACTCTACTGCGTTGGGTCTGAAGTCCAAGGAAAAAGCTGGACGCACTCGGACCTGTTCGGGCTGCTTCAAGTCCAGAAAATAATCTGCTAAACCTAACTTCAACGTGAAATGCTCAATTTTTGGATATTTTATGGGGCTCTTCGTTATGGTACCAGTGCTCCTTCGTTCGTATACTTGTAGCTCTTGGTGGGGGGGTCTATCCCCCCCCCCGTACCCACGTCCTTGCCCACTGGTCACATTACCTGTGTCAGTAGCAACAGCAGAGCGGAGCTTTTCTTTATTGAGAAGAATAAAAACAAGGCTTCGTTCCAGAATGGGTGCGAGGAACGTCTCAATTCTCTCTCCCTCCTAAATATTCATCGGGACGTCAACATCGACCCAGAAGCTGTCATCACACGATTTACCAAATCAAAACGAAGAAGATTAGATTTTGTAATAGATTGATTATTGCTTTCACGCTTCCTTTCAGTTATTTTCTGCCATCGTTGAGGCTGTGAACCGTGCTGTTTTGTATTTTTAATTACAATGTTTCACTGGCTCTGTTTTTAAGACGTTGGTACGTTGATGTTGTTAGTATGGTCGCTTAGACTACGAGGGTTAGCAGGTAATGCATGCATGAAACTGTAGCCGTAGGAGCCTATACGTTGTCTGTCTTCCCTCGTTGAGGTGCGTTAGAAACGAACCGGTTTCGGCTGCTCGTCATCTTCAACGTTTGTAAGTACAACTGAAACTGTGTGGTACTGGTGTCTCCCCCCTGGATTTATACCCCCCGTCATAAGCCCTCCCTTTCACTTTCCCCTACTATCACCCCTGGTGTGTATGTTTAGAATGAAAAAGTCCGTTATTTTCTGTCTTTTGTCAGGCTGTCTTAGGATGTTACGTGAGGTGGTTGCGTCGGATGTATTTTTTTTTTTTTTTTAACAAGACCAACCAAGAAATGGTTTTACAAGTATTTTATCTAGGTTAATTAATTATATCACAGTTGGGTTTAACTTGGATGTTGACTGTCTTATGGGGCAAGGTATCGCAGTAGGCATTTGTTGGTATCACAGAATATTTTTTGTTGCTGTCACAGCATTGCGTAGTGCGTATCAAGTATTGCAGTCCAATCTGACATTTGTTATTAGGTGATTGTGGACGGGAATAATCACAAGCGGACGGTGTCTTGGAGAAGACGGGGTTTAAGCCTCTGCGAGATCTGTTGTCCTAATGAATAGTGGACTGCTCGTGACACCTCAGCTAGGTTGCGGTGAAACCTGGAGAACTTTGTTTCGATGTATTCTTTTATTGTAGGCAAGGCCATTTCCTTGTGTAGTTGGGTGTTGCGGATGAAACATGGCGCACTTTCTGCCATTCGAAGGACTTTGTTCTGGATGGTTTGCAATTTTTGTATTTTGGATGCGGCTGCTGCTCCCCATATCTCACTGCCGTACAATATTAGAGGGCGGATTAGCAACAATTCTGTATACCATCGTACAGAACCGTGGTTTTAGATTGTTTTTTTCTGTTTAGGATGGGGTAGAGTAGCCGCAGTCTCAAATATCGATCTCTGATTTTGTTGGTTATGTGTTTCTACCAGGTTAGCCTTCTGTCTAAATAAATCCCGAGGTAGCGCACAGATTGCTTTTTGTCGTTCCATTTTACGATGCTGTTGCCTATGCTTAGTTTGGTAGGTTCCTTTGGGAAGCGGAGAGTAAATACCTTGGCCTGACATTTAGCTGAATTTAGTATTATCTTCCACTTATTCATGTATAGTGCGACCTTCTCAAGTGCTCCTTGGACTGAGTTTCGTGCTTCATCGATGTCTTTGTTCGAGGAGTATAAGACAGTGTCACCTGCGAAGATAGCGTGCTCGACATTTTGTGTACTTGGGAAGTCACTTATGTACAAGTTAAATAACATTGGCGAAAGAACCGATCCCTGGGGAGTTCCGGCGAGTATCGGTAGCTGCCTCGATGTAGTGTTGTTGATTCTTACGTAGAAGTATCTTTCGGTTAGGAATGAAGATATAATTTCATAGAGATATTTTGGCAGTCCCGCTTTTTTCAATTTATACTTGATTCCGACATGCCAAACCTTATCGAACGCTTTTTCGAGATCTAAGAAAATACCGACCGTATGCTCCTTGTTCTCGAATCCTTTTATTATATCTTCTGAGAGCCGGCAGGCTTGGTGAGTTGCTGAGTGCCTCGGGAGGAATCCAAATTGCTGCTGAGGGATAAGACCTTCCGTGTGCTTCGCTAGTCTACGTTGTATGCATTTTTCGAATAGTTTCGCTAAGACAGGCAAGAGGCTGATAGGTCGGTAGTTTTGAACTAGCTCTTTGCTCTTCCCAGGCTTCGGAAATGTACGATGATTTCGGCGGTTTTCCACGATGTCGGGAAATAACTCAGTTTTAGACACTTGTTGAAGATGTTTAGTATGTTCATTACTCCTTTATTTGGCAGATTACGAATCAAAATCGGTGGGATGCCATCCTTCCCAGGGCTTTTTTTCACTGAAATGTTTTTGATCAGTTCGAATGTCTCGTCGGGCTTTATGAACTCGAGTGTTAGTTCGACAGACTGCTGAGGGTGGTTAACGAAATCACTAATCACGCTGTCGCCTTCTGGGTCAGAACTGGTAGAAGAGAATGTTTCTGAGAACACTTTTTCGAGGTACTCAGCGAATGCGGCACACTTTTCTTCGTCGCTCTTGATAATCCTGTCGTTGTGTCGAATTTGCGGGATATATCGTTCGTTTTCCTGACGAGTTGTCTCGTGGCTTTCCATAGGGAATTGTCCGATGGGTGTATGTTTTCCAGATACTTGGCGTATCTATCGCAGCGGTGTTGTTCTAATTCCGATTGGATTTCCTTCTGTAGACGGTTGACCTCAGTTTTTAGTTGAGACAGCCTGAATTGTTGCCACTGCCTTTTCAAATAATTTTTTCGTTTTATTTTTGCCAGTGTGAAAGTTGGGATCGATTCAACGAACTTGAACGATTTTCTCGGGGTTGTAGGAATAGTAGAGGTTTTCACAGCTTTCTCGATGGTAGAGGTAAATTCCCCGATGGCTTTGTCGACTTCTTCAGTATTTCATAGTCTGTGATTTATGTTGGTGTGAAGATTAACATAGGCTTTGTAATTGGACCAATCGATGGGGCCCGTGATGAGTTTAAGTCGCGATTTTGATGGCTTATTGGAGAATGAAACGAAGTTACTGTTGGGGAGTGGTCAGAGCTTAGTTCAGTAACAGTTTTTGAAGAGACAGGCAGTGAAAGTCCTATAGAAATGGCGATATCTAGTATGTCTGGTTGTACGTTAGGCCGGAAGAAGGTGGGTTCGTCTGGTGGGATTACATTGAAGTTTTGTCGAGATGATAAATTTAAAAGCAAATTACCAGCCATATCTGTTTGTCTGCACTCCCATGCTACGTTTTTTGCGTTGAGATCGCCAAACAATATTTGGCGGTTGAAGTCTAATAGCCTCAGGAAGGAGTTCTCGGATAGTCGCTTATTTGGTGGTCTATACACGGTTGTGATGTGTATTTTGGGAATATAGTGGAGTTCTATACCTACGGCCTCCAAATTATCGATGGGTGGACGGGAGATTGGAGTATGTGGGACATTTCTTTTTACGAGTATAGCAACGCCGCCCCATGACCTGCCTTCCAGTCGATCGTATCGATAAGTTTTATAGCCTATCACTTTCAAGGTATCCGTTTCTTATGGATATCGAATGTTTTTCAAGGAAAATTTGTAGCTCGTCGAGTTTTCCTATGATACCGTTTGCGTTCCAGTTGAGAATTTTGATGTGGTGTAGGGCTATAGCGGTTGATTTGTTCGCAGAAGCGAGTTGATGAGTTGTGTAAGCTTGTTGTTTAACGTTCATAGTTTGAGAAGAATTAGAGCACATAGGAGATGATTAAGGGACATAAGGTTGTATGGATTCCATCACTGCTTTTAGGATAGTAGAGAATATATTTTCAGTTGTTTGATTGCTGGCGTTGAAGGAAGGACTGTCGTCAGAATTGTTGAATTTCGCCTTTGTTGCCTCAGCGTATGAGCCTGATGGGGGGTTTTTCCTAGGACTCGGCCCATTGGTGGCGCTTTTTTCCTTGATGTTTAGCGTTTGGTCCGGAGCGGTATCCTTTTTTCCGGTTCGCTGTTTGATGCTTAAATAGTATCCACAACCTCTATAGTTAGCCGGGTGGTTTTTCCCGCAGTTCAAGCATACGGCTTCATTGTCCTTCGGCAATTTGCAGTCTTTATAATGATGATTTTCTTTGCATTTAACGCATCTGCTGGGGAGCTTACAGTAGTTTTGAGTGTGATGGAATCTTTGGCAGTTTTTGCATTGGGGAATTATTTTTGGTTTATGTCACGGTTCTATCTTTACAATTGAATAGCAGAGTTTGGTAAGGCCGAAGATTGTTTGTTCCTTGTCAGGGGTCCTTTCGAGGTCGACGAAGCATATTAGGGTTGGATTTAGGTCTTTATTTAATAATCTGGTGACTCTCTTGACTGCGAAGGACTGGCTTAAAAGATCTTCTTGGATTTCTTTTTCTGAGAGAGACAATGGCACGCCCCGTATGGCAACTTCAAGTGATTTTTATCGTTAGGGGGACAGAAGGTGTGGTAAGGAATATTTTCCTTGTCGAAGAATTTAGTTATCGAACGGTAGTCTTCTGAGGTTTGTAAGAGAATTTTAGTGGAACTCTTGGTCATCTTTGTTGAGAACTCTGATTTGCATAAGAGTTTCAAGTCGGTCACCACTCTTTGATAATTGGTTGCTCCTTCATGAAGGTACACGGGCGGAATTTTGTCCTTACGGTTGTCATTATTATTGTTTTTGTTTTCATCGTGGAAGGTTGTTGGCTCCTCCTCCATTTTGTCACTGAGGATAGAGTATCTGTTGTTTATTATTGTTGGTGGACTTTTGACTACATCCGTTTTTTTTTCTTTTTGTTTTAAGGTAATGAGATTGCGAGCCATTTGCACGGGTGGTTTTTCTTGTATTTGTTGTGGGTGACTGCTGCCATTCTTTATCGTTAGGATCCCCCATGATTACCGTGAATGGGTCGGGCTCACCTGATGTATCATCGAGTAGCGGGGGAATGGGTTCATTCGACGTGTCTTCTTCCATACCGCCGAGCGGCCCGAGGGGATTTTCGTTGAATGAGGACTTTTATAATTATTGTCTTTATAATATGATGTTCTACGTAATACAGTAGTATTTGTTTTTTGTTTTTTGGCATCAGGTGAAATGTTTTGGGTCGCCTTTCTTTTTATTGGATAAACCTCCTTTAGAGGAGCAAAGATAGTAGCTCTGTTCGTTTGTCGTCCGAAGCTGCACTAACAGCACTGAAAGTACTAACCTTTCATCATTTTTCCCCTGTTATTCCACATGATAGCCCGTGAGATTACAAAATCTCGTGCTGCTCGGAGTAGTTCGGCACTGACAAACGAACGAAGCTATTGTCAGAAGTGGTGTTGAGCTGTTCGTTGATGATGCTTCCCTCGAACGTTTTTTGTTTGTAAATTTCCATGTTCTCCAGTATGTTTAGTCTTCGTCCTTTCTGTCTTGCGTGTATAAGTTTCATGGATTGTGTTATGTTTTGTGGTTGGTGTTTATGTGTACGAAGGTGGTTAGCAAAGTTTGAGTCGATCTTGTGTTTGTTATATGATGCTATGTGTTCCCTGTATCGTCCCTGTATGTTAACTTCGTCGCATGAACATGTTAACTTGTATACCCCATTTTGATCATATATGTCGGTTTTTTCGGCTTTTGCTCGTGTCACGTTCCTAATCGTATTGTCAGTCCTCAATGCTACGTTCAAACCTTTCTTGGTAAAAAAGTTGGTAAGTCGGTATGTTTCCCTTCCGGTGAAGGTAAATGATGTCCATGTCTGTAGTTTCTGTTTCTGTTTGAGTAACTTGTCAATTGTTCTTGTCTCGTATACGTTATTTACCGCTAGTTGGTAAATTAGGTTAAGTTCGTTTCTGTAGTTTGTCTCTGACATGGGGATGCTGTTAAGTCGGTGTATCAAACTTCGGAAGGCCGACAGTTTGTGCTGGATGGGATGTGAGGAGGAGTTATGGATTACCACATCTGACGCAGTATTTTCCCAGAAAATATTAAACGATAAGGTTCCTGAAGGGCTATTTCGGGTTATGTTTATATCTAAATAATTAATTGACTGATCAATATCTTCTTCGACCGTAAACTTCATATTTTTGTGTACACCGTTTAAGAAATCCAATACTCGGTTGTCGTCATGTTTTGGCATTATAAACAATATATCGTCCACATAGCGAGCATAGAAGGTGATGCCATGATCCGCACGCAGCCTCTGTGTGGGTGCCTCTTCCAAATGTTGCAGGAAGGCTTCAGAAAGGATGGCTGAGGTTGGGTTACCCATTCCCAGACCATCCATCTAGCTGTTTGTATATATTCCCATCAAACTGGAAATAATTCTGACTTACTACTGTCGTGAGGATCTTGCCAAACACGTGGTTGGCGCCAACCGCATCGCTGTTTTCTCTCAATTTATTATTGATAATCGTCAATATCAAAATTTCTTATAAATATGAATCGAAAAGCTCCCCCTCTAATATCCCAACCAAAATTACATAAACCGGATGTTCCCATCAGACCAATGGTTAACTATACAACAGCTGCAGCGTACAAACTAGCGAAACATATAGCCCAGATCCTAAAAAGCAAAATTAAACTTAGGAATACCTACACACTGAAAAATTCTACAGACTTAATAGAAAAGCTTAATAGTGTCAACGTTCCAGAGAGATCAATCTTGGTATCATTCGACGTCAAAGATCTGTACACAGCTGTCCCAGTTAGAGAAACTCTCACGATCGTTGCTATTGACTTCTGCACTGCATTCTGGGTTTTGTAATGCGCCCTGTCCACGCGTTCTTGCATCTTATGTGGATGGGCCTTAAGAGTATACATACTAACTACGTACATTTACACACTTTGACCTCTGCATATTTTTGAATGCGCCCCCCCCCCATTTGGAAAAATCCTGGATCCGCGCCTGCAGGGTAGAGGAAAACGTCAGGGTTCTCGGGGAAATTTTCTCCCAAAAATCGTATTCAAAAAATTCGTATTCAGAATAATTTTCAGTGTTGAAATCAGCAGTTTCATAGTACTTGTGAACTAGATATTCTGTAACTGAGCCAAATGTGATGTCTGATCAAAGATGGGGGGGGGGGGGGTGTTCCGGAGAGAACCAACTTCACGATTCACGAGAATGGCTCTTCAAGAAACCAATTTGTTTGAAACGAAAAATCCATTAGAACATTTTATTCACAAATATACAAATTTTTAAGTGTTGGCATGTACAAAAAACGTTTAAATAATTTAAATACTTACCGTATTTAACAAACTGAGAGAAAAACATTCACTAACAAGGGAATGCAGAAATATAATAAAAAATACCAATTGCGAAGTAGTTAAACGCATTGAATTCAGACAAACCCAACAAAAAATAAATGCTGTAAATATATTTTTTTCTTAAATTTTCGTAACAAATTTTGGTGTTTTACTAAGCTTCCAGGTCGTGGACAAATAGAACTTGCCGACCACTGATTCCCGCCTCCATCAACGTTTTGTCACCCTCCTCCTCACATTGGAGAACTTTTTTAGGGAAAACCGAGGAAATTTCGAAGGCGTCGGGCGACGAGGGGTGACAAAAAATGAAATTGTGGATGTCCTTTAAAAAAAAAAAAAAATTAAAGGGCTGTGTAAAGTGCTAGGTTTGAATGATGGGGGGCGGGTAGTTACCTTGAGCGTGTGACTGGATAGGAAACGACGTTCTATCCTACCGCCCGACGGCATTTTAAAGACGACAAAGACGGTCTGTGGATGTGATGGATCAGGTTCTGCGGGGATTCGATCGGCAAGTTCAATTTTGGCTCGCTGTATGGCCTCTTTGTTTCGTTGACGTTCCAATTGTTGTTCGCGCTCTTCCTCAGCAGCCAGACGACGTCGCTCTTCCTCTTCCGTTCGACGTTTCTCCTTTTCCTGGTCAATTCGTAACGACTCCATGTAGGCGACATCCTGCTCTCGCCTTATTCTCTGGGTGAGATTTCGCGCGATCCTGGTAGAAGGCAAAAAATAAGAGGGTCAAGGGGGAGAAAACGACTGAGCACCAAGTACCATCCGAGCCCGGAGCCAGGGGCGTAGGTACAGAGGGGGGATAGATTCGCCCCCCCCCCCAAGAGCTACGAGTACGAACGAAGGAGCACTAGTAACATAACGAAGAGCCCCATAAAAATCTCTATGAGCGTTTCACGTTGAAGTTAGGTTCAGCAGATTTTCTGGACTTGAAGCAGCCCGAAAAGGTCCGAGTACGTCCAGCTTTTTCATTGGACTTCAGACCCAAAGCAGTAGTGTACCGAGGAACGGGGGGTTCCACCCCAGACCCTCTATCAGACAAAAATCTGTGATATTCGTGGCTATAGCTGCAAAAAGCGCTGATTCGTGGTGGCAACTTCCAGACTAAAATTAAGAAAGAAATCGCTGATTCGCGGTACATGGAAGCCGTTCTACGAATAAATTGTGGAAATCAACGCAAAAGTGTTGTACTTGGGCAAACCCCGCGGTTAAAGTTGAAAAAACACGCTATAACATTGACAAATAAAAGACGCCTTATGGTTAAAATTGGACAAAAATGGCAAATTCACAACTGAAATTGCGTAAAATCGCCCATTCGCGTATGAAAAAGGAATAGGATGCTGAATGGCCACAAAATTAGCTCAAAACGCCATTTCACAGCTGATATTGGGAAAAATCGCTAATTTGCAATTTGCAGTTTTATAAAGTTAAAAAAACGTCAATTCGCGGATACAAAATGAAGAAAAACACTAATTAGCGGCAAAAATTGAAAAAATCACCAATCAGCGCAGCTAAAATTAAGAAAAACGTTAATTTTCAGTTCAAATTGGGGAAAAGTGCTAATTCTCAGTTAAAAATGGAAAAAATTGCTAATTTGCAGCTTAAATTGAGTCAAACGCCAATTCTTGGCAAAAATTGACAAAACTCGATAGGTAATGCACGGGTTGTAGACGCTACCACGCTGCTAAAATTTAGAAAAAGGCGAATATTCGCAGCTAAAATTGAGAAACATCACTAATTCTCGAACTAAGTGTCGTGAAATTTATAATTTAAAAATGATGATTTTTTGACAGAAATGGACGGAGAGATGTATGTTGTGTTGATGTGTGTTTATAATTTAAATTCGCACCTTCTGAAGGCATTTAAATGGCAAATTCATGCATGGATATAGTTCGATGTTAAAAAATACTATAATTCACGCCTAGGACAGCCGTGAAGCAATAATCTATACCTATGAAAGTTATATAAAATTGCTCATGCGGTGGTAAAATGTGAAAAACCGCTAATTTTCTGGTAATATTTAGAAAATAAAATAATCAGTATGGTCAAAATTAAGAGAAAGGTTAATTTTAAGCCTAAAAATTGAGAAAATTGCTAATTCTCGGCTTAAAATGGAAAAAATCGCCAATTCACAGCTACGACGCGTCGCCGTTACAATTAAAAAACAGCGCTAATTCGCGGTTGAAATTGAGAAAAATTCTTATTTACGCCAAAAACTGAATATACACTAATTTGAGGATTCTGAAGGCAACTTTTCAGGCTGAAATGAAAAAAAAAAGCGCCAATTTGTGGCAATAGGTGAAGAAACCGCTAATTCACGAGTAAACTGAGAAAAATCGCTCTTGCATTGCGTATGGTGAACCTACAAAACCCTAATTCGTGAAAAGTCCCCCTATTTTGCGGCTAATATTGAGGAAAACATTTAAGAAAATCGTTAATTTCCAGCTAATCCCCTGGTAAACAAATTTAAAAAATCGGTAATATGCTGCTAAAATTGAGGAAAACGCCTAAACTCGTGGATAATTAAGAAACATCGCTCACGGGATAAAAACCATACTTTGCTGCTAAAGTTGAGAAAATGCGCAAATTCATGGCTATTTGAGGGGGTGGGGCAAAACCGCTAATCTGCGGCTGAAATTGAGAAGAACGATCATAGAGATAGAATGATCATCATCATCAGATAGAGATAGAGAACGATACACTCGGCCGAAATTGAGAAAAGCGCTAACTGGCGGGTAGAGTCCAAAAATCGCCCTTAACTGAGAGATTGAGGCCATTATGAGGCCAGCAAGATGTCCAGGTTCAAGAGTGTGCTGGCAGGGTGGAATGATGACGAAAATGTGAAATTACCCCTATCCCCCCCCCCCGGTCAAATTCCCACCTACGCCATTGCCCAGAGCCACCCTAGAGCATTTCTAGAGGCGACAAAAAACGCATTCTGTTCAAACCATTATGACTTTTGGCTACAATCCTTCATAAACTAGTGTCAGCTCACAGTTAAGGCCCGTTTTCGGGGGCCTTAAGTTTTCACCAACGCCTATCAACAACTAACCGCGATTACAATAGCATTTTGCATCAAAAATATTATGGTCGCTAATGGCAACTAATCGCGATCAATTCCAAACTTTGTTGGTGAAAACGAGTCTAAATCAGTCAGTCATGACAGTCTGTTTCCCTACAAGAAGCGTTTTTTAGCCGCATCGCGCTGGAATCGCCCCACTGCGGCATTCGCGGGCCCCCAAAGTCGAAAATCGCGCGTTTCTTTTTCATTCCCATTATTTATCCACACGAGCCATAAATTAGGTTTTTATCAGCCTCCTCTACCTATGAAATAAGCACACAACACTTACATTTCACAGTTCGCCGACATACTGTAACTAGTGAACTACTGTTAATCAAACTCCAGCTGATCCTTCACTTTTAACGGTGAAAAAAAAAAAAAAAAAAAAAACCAATAAAACACGCGAGTAATACCGTCACAAACGCGACAAAGAGACCAACTACACACCATCCCCCTTTATACGACTCACCTGTCTGATCTGGCGCTCTCAATGTACCCCTCGTTCGCCTGTATCACAGCCTCTAACCGTCTCAGCATCTCTTGTGCACTCGTAGGACCTTCCATTCTACATTAAGACGCTTAATTAGAAAATTGAAAGAGTAGACATGGAAGAGTGACTGTACCTAGCCACCAACGTCATTCGAGACTCTTTGTACACTATAACGGCTAAAAATGGGAACGACACCGCCTTTAAAACGTCGCAGACTCGTTCACCCTCGCCGCTTGAGGTATTGCAAGTCCAAAATAACGAGTGTTGGTTGATATAATTAATAACTGATGGATTTGATAAGGTCTCTCTAAAAAAAAAAAAAAATTTTGTGGGTTTGAAACGTTCTCATGTGTGTGGCATGGAGGGGGGGAGGTCAAACCTGCAAAACTTGACGCAGTCTTGATTATTGTCCTGGTGTAAGTAAACAATAAGGAATCGAAGTTCTTGTTTAGCGTCATTAATAGCTTGACCGTATGAACCTTGATAGAACACTGGGTGGGACGTAGAGTAAGTTTCATTGAAATAATCTAAAAATTTAAGCACATCCCCCACAGGATCTGTGACTTCTATAATGAACGAAAAACAAAGGTTAGGCACGTGTTTGGGGAGGTAAGCATGGGAGGGGGAAGGTGTTTTGTTTACTTACGCCGCCTTGTTTCTTTCCAGAAAATATTGTAGACGAATTTCAATATTGATGTGAGTGTGTTATAGCAAAATTGGAATACAAAAGAGACCAAATAGCCGAATGGACCACCCCACCTTAAAAAAAAAAAAAAATTAGGGGTGACTCATTAAAATTAAATGAAGATGTGTTGTTTTACCTCGGTAGATTGCTAGGCGGTGAATAGAACACATGCTGTAGGATTCCGTCGTTTATTACTGTCGGTGGAGGACTAGTGGTGTCTGTG
Source organism: Corythucha ciliata (assembly GCA_038030265.1). NCBI lineage: Eukaryota > Metazoa > Arthropoda > Insecta > Hemiptera > Tingidae > Corythucha > Corythucha ciliata. The sequence continues at coordinate 11,614,579 of CM075939.1, forward strand.
TGCGAAGAGGCGAATACTGACGGTCGACCTTCGCTAATATTAAGCTGATCTTGAACGGCAACTTCAAGATCCCAGCTGTGCCTTTGTAGAGCGTCACGGCACGCGCTCAGATTCTCGATTCCTGTCAAATCCTGAAAAAAAAGGAGATGAATGGAAGTGTGAGACGGGGCAATTTCACTTGGGCTCTTGATAAAGCTTCGCACCGCCCCCCTCCCTTCGGGCATTGTGCCGTGGACTTTTCCTGAAATCACAGGCAAATCACTGCCCCCCCCCCACCGATTAAAGCGATCAAATGGTTTAGACCACAGGAAATCGCTATTCAACTGAGTAAGTACAACGAACTTAGCCGTTTATTAATGAAGGTGCAATGGCACGTTCCTCAACGTATGTAATCTCATTATGATAGGTACAGAGCTCGGGTTCCCAGTCCAAAAACTGGTTATTTTACAACATTTGAACTGTGAATGATATTCCCTTTTATGTCCTTGTAATTTTAGCCCGACTGATCAGCTCAGGTGCTAACAAAATAGTTCCTGAAATATTGTTAGTGGTTCTGTTTAGTCATGTTCATAAATTTCAGGAGCAAGTACCAAACTGTCATTGTAGACCCTCAAAACTGATTAAACCTATTCCATCGAAGAAGATTATTTTGCAAAAATTGCTGGCCAATTTCAGTCCGCTGAAGTTACCGTTTAGTTTGGACCTTTTCTGATTTTTGTCGCACCGTGCACGTACAAGAGTAGAGCTACAGTAGGTCCATCATGACTTTGGCTTCAGCATGAATACCCCTCCCCCCTGGTTGGAAAGATCAACTTGTGAAATAACGTGTCTCCAAGCTCTGTAACTGACAACAAATACAAGTATACGTCAAGCGTACTCTAATCAAATACACGGGGAGCCTGGGACTCTGTGTTCGAACGGCTGGTCACTTGTATCAGAAGCTACGGCAACATAAAATACAGCTTATAAGTCATGGCAAAGGACCCAACCGTAATTTCGGCACACGATATGCCTCGAAAATGAAACATAGACTGCGTGGAAACAATCAAAACGCCTCAGAGGTTTATATTGCGATATTAAAAATCAACAGTGGACCCACCAAGTCTCCAAATCAAGACATTCACCTGAAATTGAAGAATTTTATCGACTTGATCCGGGGGAAGGTCCAGGTCGTCCATAGTAGTTCGAATAAATGCACGGTGAAGATAGGGGTCTACCGAGGAGTTGTCAGCTGAATATTATAAGCTCTAAATACTTGAAACAGACACAAATTTGTACACACACGTAGAAGAAAAAAAAAAGGGAAAACTTCTTATTTTTATCACAAAACAACAAGGAACCTTTCAAAAGTGGACTATCATCAAACAGTGATACCAACATCCCGGGGCGAGGGTGTTTTTTTTTTTTTTTTTTTTTCGCTCGAAACTTGCCTTTAGGGCGTTTAATTTGAATTTTAGGGTAAACTCGTAGCGAGGTGGTTCTGAAGGGTTCGTTGTTAAGGTGTCATTCAAGGGCTAGCAGTGGACTAGAGGCAATGTCGATAGACTTACAGAGGTACACTCGTAACTAAGGAATTTTTTGTCAAAATTGAAGTCAGGGAGTAAAGAAAATAATGAGGGACCAAACTTCACATAATGAAGCTTCTCCAGCTTGTAGATCAAGCAACAAATGTATGAAAAGCAAAAAAAAGTGTCTGGAAATTTTTTTTAAAAAGCGATACAACTTGGCGGAGTTGATTCTTAGACCTTATGTACCGTTTTAAGGCCCAATTAATTGACACGTACCATGTGAAGTCACGTGAATTCAGTACAGACAGAACTCGGCGCAGTGACGGGCGATTTTATTATGTGAATCAGTGAGAAACGCCCAGTAAGCTTCCATGGGCGTGGCCAGCGGGGGGCAGGGGTGGGCAGTTGCCATCCCCTAGAATCAAAAGCGCAGATTTCGTGGGGAAGCTGCCAACCTCCCCAAAAATCCCTGATCTGGCTTTCTTATATTCCTCTCCATAAAACCAATCTGAGGATTTTTCTTACTAAAAAAAAACAAAACATTTTCGCTTCATCGGTTCCACCAAAAATCAAAAATTCGCCGATGTTTGTTGCTGACAAACCGATTTCGAGGGTCGGCTTAAACTTGGAAACCGATTTTTCGCATCACACTGAAATCCCATTTTCGCAGGTTCGACGCGCAATTTTCGTGTGTTTTTGGCAAGCTCAAATCGTGTTTACCCCGCTGTGCCATCCAGACTTATGGTGGGAGAGGAAATGCCAGCTCTGTTTACCGTCTCAGGTCTAAAATTCATAGTTTAGCTCAAAAGTATCACTTGTCCGGGGGGGGGGGGAGAAGTTTCAGATTTCGACATAAAATCAGAAATAAGAAGGCTACAAACGACAGTTTTCCAGCAGATAGTAATTTTAGTGGCCGTTTCTGTGCAAATTTAGTCTCCGATGACCGCGAATTGACGCAATTCTAACCTGCAGATCCTGTTATAAGCCTGCAAAAAGGCAATGGTGCATCTGATATTTTCGCCAGTGAAACTGGCCCACAGGCGTGGATCCAGTTTTTCTCAAGAGTAGTTGCACGGAGTTCCCCCCCCCCCCCCGCCATTTTACTCGTGAATGAGCACTGTTTTTAGCCTCGAATTTACTTTTTCCTTAATTTTAGCTGAAACAGAGTGCTTTTTCTCAATTCTAACTCGAACTAGCCCATTTTCTTCATTTTAGCCGTGAAACGGTCTCAAAAAAACCGTGAAATAATGCATTTTTGATATACTATTTCAATTACGGCTAGCACCGGGCATGCATCGCCTAACTGCAAATTGATGCATTCTGTCAGTTTCAGCCGCAAAACAAAAAAACAAGAACAGTTTTTCCTCAATTTAACATGTGGATGAACGCTATTTCTCAATTTTAGCCACGAGAATTCCACCAATCAACAACAAACGGTGACAATTTAGCCAATTCGTTTTCCCTCAATTTTAACCGCAAATTAGAGCTTTTCCCCAATTCTGCCTTGAGCAATTTTTTCCCCTTCAAATTTTCGCAGTGAAAAGATTCACATAATCCACGTGTGAGCGAATTTCATTAGTTTTGACCCGGACATTGCATCGTGAACCCTTGAAATGGGTATTTTCCTCAATTTCACGTGCGGGCGAACAATATTTTCCCTTAAAAATTTTAGCTGTGGATGAGCACTTTTTCAAAAATGTATGCGCTAGAGTCACGCTCTTCCTCAATTTCACCCGCAAACTTGCCATATATATGTATAAAAACGGTCAATTAGCTCTTTCTTGCAATGTTTACCAATGTTTGAGAAACCACGAACTGCGGCGCCTTCTCTCAATTTTACCTGCGTGAACGAGCTCCATTTCTCAATTTTAGCCGTGAATTGGCGCTTTTCCTCAATTCCAGCCGCAAATGAGTGATTTTTCTCAATTCTACATTGAACAAGCAATTTATTTCGTCAATTTTAGCTGTGAAAAGAGTTCTATAAACCGTGAATTAGCGCATTTTCTTAATTCCGCCCCGGACTATTCATCGCGAAATCGTAAAATGGCGTGTTTTCTCAATTTCAATCGCGAATAACGAGATTTATTTCTCAAGTTTGACGTGAACCAGCGCTATTTCTCAATTTTAGCCGTGAATGGGTGTTTTTCCTCAGTCTTAGCCGCAAAATGTCCTTGTCTAGATTTCATCCGCGAACGAGAACTTTTTCTCTAGACGTGCGCACCCCCCCCCTCCATCATTGTGGATCCGTGCCTAGCTGGCTGCCCACCCCATGATCACAGGCTGGCTACGCCCCCGCTTAAAGCTTCATGAGGGAGCAAGGAAGAGCTTCCCTGCTGTCCGTGACAATCACGCTCACCAGCATTTCTCAGATAGGTTCAGGGGCGGATACAGGGGGTGGGCGATCGAGCTGAGCTCGAAGGGCCGGTGCGGCCGGAGGCCGAATGACCCCCCCCCCACTTCACAGCTCTTTGACGGATCCCAGTCCTCCTGAGAAAACTCTACTGATTAATTTTTCTCGGTAATGGTCCTTACAGAATCCCGGAACTGGGGCCTATTTTTTGAAAGTACTTTTCACTTTGCACTTTTTCCAACTCTTTCCATGTGACAAATTTGAAGAGTGCAAAGTTTAGAGTTGAAAAGTACTTTCAAAAAATAGGCCCCTGGTCTATTTAAGCATAGGTACAATGAGACAAATGAGAAGGTTCACCATACGCAAGCATGAGCGATTTTTCTCAGTTTACTCGCGAATTAGCGGTTTCTTCACCTATTGCCACAAATTGGCTCTTTTTCCCCATTTCAGCCTGAAAAGTTGCCTTCAGAATCCGAAAAATTGGCGTCAGTTTTTGGCGCAATAAGGATTTTTCTCAATTTCAACCGCGAATTAGCGCTTTTTTTAAATTGTAGCGGTGACGCGTCGTCGTAGCCTTCAAACCTGTGAATTAGCGAATTTTCTCAATTTCATCACGAATTGGCATTTGGCGCAATTTTAGCTCTAAATTGGCGATTTTGTCTATTTTTAGCCGCGAATTAGCAATTTTCTCAATTTTATATGATTATTTTATTTTCTAAATATTACCCGTTAGCAATTTTATATAACTTTTATAGGTATTGATTATTGCTTCCTTTCAGTTCTGGCCGTGAATTAGCATATTTTAAATATTGAACTATAGTCATGCATGAATTTGCCATTTTTCTGGATTTTAGCCGCAAAAATGCCTTCAGAATAAGGTGCGATTTTTAATTAAAAATGTACATTTTTTTCAAACCAAATAATTTACATCTGTCCATCCATATCTGCCAAAAAATCATCATTTTTAAATTATAAATTTCACGACACTTAATTCGAGAATTAGTGATGTTTCTCAATTTTAGCTGCGAATTTTCGCTTTTTCTAAATTTTAGCAGCGTGGTAGCGTCTCCAACCCGTGCATTACCTCCCGAGTTTTGTCAATTTTTGCCAAGAATTGGCGTTTGACTCAGTTTGAGCTGTAGATTACCATTTTTTTCCATTTTTAACTGAGCGATTTAGCACTTTTCCCCATTTGAATTGAATATTAACGTTTTTATTAATTTTAGCTGCGCTAATTGGTGATTTTTTCAATTTTTGTCGCGAATTTGTGATTTTCTTTATTTTGTATCCGTGAATTAAGGTTTTTCCATAACTTTATATCTGCATATTGCAAATTAGCGATTTTTCCCAATTTCAGCTGTGAAATAGCGTTTTGTGCTAATTTTGCGGCCATTCAGCAGCATCCTATTCCCTTTTTCATACGCGTATGGGCGATTTTACGCAATTTCAGTTGTGAAATTTGCCATTTTTGTCCAATTTTAACCATAAAGCGTCTTTTATTTGTCAATATTATAGCATGTTTTTTCAACTTTCTTTAACAGCGAATGAGCTGTTCCTCTACATTTTATACGGCAATTAGCGGTTTGTCGCAGTTTTAGCTACGAGTTAACGTTTTATTCCTTTAATTTTAGCGTTTTTCTTCACTTCCTAGTCATGCGAATTAGCGCTTATCACCATTTTAGCCGCAAGTTATCTCGTTTTCTCAGTTCTAGCAGAGAATTAGCGTTTTGTTTTCTTCGTTTTGGCTGAGCATTATTTGCGAATTTTGACTGTGAATTATTCCTTAATTTCACGCCTGAATCGCCGCTTTTACTGAATTTCAGCTTCGAACTGGAGGATTTTCCCAAAATCATGAATTTGCCTTTATCTCCATTTCAGCTCCGCGAATTAGCGCCTTTTGATATATTGGCCATGAATCAATGCAATTTCCCAATTTTAGCCGGGAATTAGCGTTCGTACCCGTTTTACCCGTGAACAAGCGGAATTACCAATAATGTATCTTTGAAATTTAGCTTCACATTAGCGCTTGCTTGTTCCGAGAAGTAGCGTATTTCTCCATTTTAGCTGCTGATAAGCGGTTTCTGCCAACATTAGCCATGAATTAAATATTTAATTATCTTTAATTTAGTTGCAAATTAGCATTTTACATCAATTTTAGACGGGAATTAGTGGTTTGTCTCAGTTTTAGCCGTGAATAAGCGGCTTTTCTATCACTTGTGTCCGTGAGTTAGCTTTTTTTCTCAATTTTTACCGCGATCTAAGCGCTTTTTCTAATTTTTTAGTCACAAATTATTTCTCAATTTTAGCCACGAATTACCGTGTTTCCTCAATTTTAGCCAATTTTCCCAAATTGTTCCGTGAATTGGCTTATTTCTCCATTTTAGTTGTGAATGAGCGTTTTAATTTTCTGTTTTATCCGCGAATTACGTGGCTTTCTCAATTTTAGCCGTGAATTAGCGATTTTTCTCAATTGCGCTTTTTTCTGTTGTTGCCTCGAGAAAACCGCGAATTTTGCGTTTTCGAAAATTAATTGTTGAGCCAGGTGATCGATGGACTTCACTTTTTCTCCATTTTCGCCACATATTAGCGATTTTTTTTATTTTCAGACACATGGGCGTCTGCCCCTAGACTCGAAAGCGCAAATTCAGTGGGGCAGCTGCCCACCACTAGATACGTTCTGAAAACATAAATCCTTCTGGATAATCACATTTTGTTTCGTCGTCACTCAGATAAAAAAATGAATTTCGAGGTTTTTTGTTGCTCACAAAACGAATTTTGCATGGGTGACATAATTCAAAGACCAATTTTGCGGTTTCTGCGCCCTAAAATGCCGTTTTAGCAGATCTGACAACACTAATAAGCCAAATTTTTGGATTTTGCTTCTCTGAACAGAAATTTTTTGGCAAAAATCACAATTTTAGAGCCTACTAAAATCTCAATCCCTGTGCTAAAATCCTCATTTTTACGCTTAATTTTTTTTGGGGGGATCGACAATTTCCATGTAAGCGTTGTTGAGGGATTAAGCGTTTTTTTATTCAAAATGTTAAATTTATGATTAGGGTATAAGCTCAGCTTTAGGAAAAACGGAACTTTGAACCCATATAGTGTGGTCAACCCGGGCCAAAATAGCCATTTTGAGCTAAAATCGCCAGATTCGAGGTTTTTAAGGAGAAATCGCCAGTTTTGCAGTGAAAAAATCAGTTTCAGTTGACAGTTTTACGGTAAAAACTTCAATTTTAGGCTAAAACTCGTAAGTTTTAACCAGAACAATTGCTGGTTTTGAGTCAAAACCTCAAGTTTCAGGGTAACAGTTTCTGATTGAGGGAAAACCGACGAAATTAGTTTCACGGTAAGATCACCAGCATTGTAGTGAAATCTTCAGTTTTGGCTTGAAATCGTCAGTTTTCTGTTGAAATCGTTTTCAAGACAGAGTCGTTAGGTTTGGCGTAAAACCATTTGTTTATCGAAAACGCCAGTTTTGCTGGCATATTGTCAGTTTTGAAGTAAAATATCCAGTTTTGAGGTAAAATAATCTTTTTTGGGGGAAACGCTAGTTTTAGGGTAAAATCATCAGTTTAGGGATTTTTTTTTTTTTTTTTCGATCTCCCGCGTACTTGTCCAAAGAGTAGCACATCAAAACGCTTTCCCAATTTCTTCTGCCTTAAAGGCCTGTAGGAATTTGGAGTTGGCGTTTTTTCTCTGGTTTGTCTGAGAATTTGCCTTCAGATATCTCGAATTGGTGTATTTTTCCTAATTTAAGTGGGAAATGATCGCTTGTTCTCAATATTTGCCGCTAATCATCGCTTTGAAACCTAAAAATCCATTCCCCCCCCCCATCTATTTAATCTATTTATGCCTTTTTGGTGCAAGGTATTAGAAGAAATCTCTGGAATGACTATCAACAAATTTTTGGAGTATCGCGCTACTCGCCTCAATCGGAAATCATCCAGGGCTTATCGTATGGACAACTTTCAGGGTTCTCGGGGAAATTTTCTCCCAAACATCGTATTCAATTTACCAGGGAACGGGGAAGGACCATGCCCAGAGACGGACTGGCCCGGGAGGGGTGGGTGTCCCAACCACCCCCGCACCCCTTGGGCTTGGCGCCCCACGCATCGTCAGATTTTCATAAATAATGGATTAAAAACTAATACTGTTTTTGGAAACGACAAAAATCGAGTTTCAGAAAAGGGACTCTGTCCCCCTCTTGGTTATCTTATCACGCAGAGACGTTGAGTTTAGGTTTGGTTCCATTTCAGCCCAGAAACCACAACGTTGGATCTATATTACTTACACTTTAAAATTAGAACTTGGCAAGGGCACTGGCACTAGACTCTTTGTAATAGCGGAAGTGGTCAAATCTGGCCAACTTAGCCCCCGAAACTAATTATTTGGCTACAAAAGTTGACATTTCACGCCCAGAAACACCTTTGAGCTTGCCGATTTACTGTCACAAAGTCCGTTATTTGGTTAAAAACTGATAATTTTGCCGCTTAAACTGGTCATTCGGCCCTAAAACCGTTAAATTATGCCCAAAAATGTGTCAATTCAGCCAAAGAATCTTACTTTTAATTCAAAAACGAGCAGGATTTCAGCCTAAAAACTGACAATAACCGCGGAACAACCTCCAGTTCTTAAACTGTTTTGCCTCCAAAAGAGAGCAGTGGCATTTTAGACTCAGCTTAGATAGCTCTTGGGTTTGTGCGGGTTTGGTGCCTCTTGGTAGACCTGAAGCCACACGGTGCACCTAGCAACTATATGGGGACTGGGGCAGTTGAATAGATGTGGAGTGTTTTGTACCGGTGGTGCGCAAAAGGAGTCAATATTTATCCCATAACTGTGCTCGGTTCAGCTTAAGCATCAGCCGGCTGATGCCCCATTTGAAGTGTTGCCCGGGCCGCCCCGCACCGCAACCACTGCCCGTAGATCCGCTACTCACTGGCGGGCCTGTGCGTATCGAGGCCCGGGGCGGAAATCTTCAAGAGGCCCCTAAAAGCCTCTAACTATTCATAAAAACCTCTATTGGTAACCTGTAAGGCCTTTTCCTAATTTTAGCCAAGGCCTTATTTTCCATAATATTGTAGGCAAATAACCGCTATTTCCACAACCTATTCGCTAAACAGCGCTTATGCCAAGTTTAAACCGCGAATTTCTCCATTTTAGCCGTGAATGAGTGCTTTTTGTCAACTTTAACAGCATATTAGCGTTTTTCACCGCAAATTAACAACGGATTAGCGGGGTAATCCCCCCCCCCCACCTTATAGACATAAATATGCGCTTTTCCCCAACTTTAGCAGCAAAGTAGATTTTTTATCCTGTGAATCAGTGATGTTTCTTTAACTTTCCTCGAGTAGGCGTTTTTCACAATTTTAGCTGCAAATTAGCGTGTTTTTTGTTTTTTTTCTAGCACTTTACTCAGTTTGAGCTGAAATTTACTCAATATTATCCGTAAAATACCGGTTTTCTCGACATGTTTACCACAAATTAGCATTTTTTGTTCACCATAACCATACGCTGCGGAATAGCGATTTCTTCTCAGTTTTAGCCGCGAATTTGCGAGTTTTTCACTCATATAACACATAAATTAGCGCTTTTTCTCAATTTTAGACTCTAAGTTGCCCGACGAAGCCGCGAATCAGCATATTTCCAACTTTTGACGCAAATTGTTTGCCTCAATTTGTGTAATTCTAATTTTCGCAGTGCAGTAGCTATTTCTGGCCCGTGCATTGGCGAATTTTGTTCATTTTAGCCACGAATTGGTGTTTTCCGAAATTTTTACTGCAAATCGGCAATGCTTTCATTTTTGACAGTGAATTATCCTTTTTGTTTCAATTTATGCTGAAAATTAACCTTTCTCTTTATTCTAGCCAGAACAATTACTGATTTTCTCGATATTAGCCGCAAATTGGCGGGTTCTTTTACATTTTGGCTCCGCATTAGTAACTTTTTTCAACTTTAACTACATGTAGAATAGGGCTTCATCTCAGTTCTAGCCGTGAATCAGTGTTTTTCCTTTTACTTATGACCATGAATATGCCGTTTATCTCAATTTTGGCCACAAAGTTGTCGTCAGAAGGAGAAGAGGCGGAATTAGAAATTCCAACACACTTTATCCGCGATTATTTTCCTCCATTTTAGTCGCGAACTCGCGTTTTTTTTTGTTTTCATTTCTAGCTGCTTTGAAGCGTTACTAACCTGTGAATTCACGAATTGGTGATTTCATCAATTTTTAGCCGGGAATATCACTTTTTCCCAATTTGATCGGAAAACGAGAGTTTTTATTTATTTATGAAATGTTAATTATAGTGTTTTTTTCAATATTAACTGCGTTTTTTTTTACACTGCAGTCCCACGTCGGCATTTTTCCTTCAATTTTTGCTATGGATTAGCGTTTATTGTTTAGTTTTAACCTCGAACAGAAGCTACGCATTGGCGTTTGGTCAATTTTTCAAGATTTAGGCCCATTTTCACCAACAAAATTGATCTCGTTTAAAGTTGATCGTGATTAGTTGCCAATAGCGACCCATATGAATTCTGATACAAGCGTTTACATTGTAATCGCGATTAGTTGTTGATCTTGGTTTAAGAAGTTGGTGAAATCGGGCCTTAGTGATTTTAACCAATTTTGGCACGGGTTAGCGCTTTATTTAATCAATTTTAGCAGTGCAGTGGGGATTCTTTCGTTTGTATTGGCGATTTTCCTCGGTTGTAACCACGATTTGGCGTTTTCCGTATTTTCCGCTGCGGATTAGCCATTTTTTTATTTTTAGCAGCGAATTAGCACTTTTTTCTCAGTTTGAGTTGAACATAAGTGTTTTTCTTAATGTTGGCCGCGCTAATTAATATTTTTGTCAATTCTAGCCGCGTTGTTTTTTTTGGGTTTTAGCCCCGCATGAGCAATTTTTTTCTACGGATTAGCGCTGTTTCTCAGTTTGAGCCTCGATTCTTTCAGACGCTACACAGATTTTCGTTTTCTCAAGTTCAGCCGCGAATCAGTGATTTTTCTTAATTTCAGCTGTGAAATAGCGTTTTCTGATAATTTTGCAGCGAATTAGCACATTATTTATTCTCTTTTTTTTATTCATAGACGATTTTACTCCACTTTGAGTTGTGAATTTGCCATTTTGGTCCAATTTAAACTCGAATTAGCGTTGTTTTTTGGCAACAATTGCCACGATTTTTGTTTACTTGTACAGCCTTGAATAGGTAGCGTGTATTCTCATTCTAAATCGTAGCCACGGGCTTGGCCCAGAAACAACATTTTTGCATTGATGTCTACATTTTAGCCGTGGAATGGCCGTCGAATCGACGATTTTTTCTCAATTTCGGTCCGTAAGTTGCATCGTGAGACCACGAACCAGCGCTTTTTCGCAGTTACAGCCACGAATATTAGCGTGTTGCAAATTGCGGATCAGTATACACTAGTGCGCTTAAGGACCTAACGAAACTAGGTAGTGGGGGCGGTGTATTTTCTCTATTTTAGCCGTGAATTTCCCTCTAGGAGGCGCATATTTCTGATGTATTTGAGCTACCAGAATAGCACTCTCGGGGGCTCAATCGAATAGTCAGCCCACACTTGTTGATGATATTACTTGTAACATTATATTCTCCAGGTCGGTTATAGATTGAAATTCGTAAGAAAAAAAAAAAAAATCGTAGTCCAACCTTTTTACATGAATTAACCTAATCCTAATTTTTCCGCATTTAAGCTTCTCGGGGGCCCCCCGCCTGACAAGGGGCCTGGGGCGGTCCGCCCCCCTCGCCACTACCACGGTACGCTAGTGCCGCCACTGGATGTGGAAAGGGTTGTTGAAATTGCCTACCTACCAAGAAAAGGGACCCTCTTTGCTACCGCGATCGGTGGTGCTACCTCGCGGTTTTTCCAAACACTTCGAACTGAGTGACAGTTCAGTGCTTGGTGGGACGCCGCCGCTCTAAAACCAACGACCAACGGACCAACCGCATTCATCCCTCCACAACCATCGGAGCCTTGCTTGTGCTTATTGCTTACTCGCTCTATCAGTGACGGTGGTGGTGCGTATGCGAAAGAGTGAAGGAAGGAAGGCCAAGAACCCTTTGGGAAGGAGGAGCTCTCGAAGAACTTGAGTCTCTCAAAAGAGTTAGTGGCCGGGAGCGAGAGAAGACAGTTCAGAACGCGTCGTTGATTGACGTCAGTTTAGTCTGTTGACTGTTAAACCGTAAGAAAAGTTTTTTTTTTTTTTTAAATGCACACGCGATCGATTTCGCTTTGTTTCTTCCCTTTAAAATGAATTGTGCGACCAGCTCAGTGAACCGGGTCCCATCGTTTTCCAGTCTTTTTTTTCAAATTGACCGAAATGGATCATGTTCCACTCGAATGTATTCCGCGTCCTTCCATTACATCGGTACGTGTTGACTCGCGTAATCGTGAAATTTAGGTATCAGGCAGCCGACAGACAACAAGGATTAACAGCCCAGGCAAGTTATTCGCGAATTATCAATTTTTACACAAGAATTTAATTTGTAATGGAATGATACCTTTTCGAGGACAAGAACCCTCGGCCTTCACCCTTAACCATTCCACCTTGAGCTAAATTATTGTTCTCCTTGTCGCATAATTCGAAGAATTGTTCCTTCGAATCTGAAAGCTTTTCTTTTTCAAGTTTATTCGAAAATTAAAAAAAAAAAAAAAAAAATTGCCAGGAATGTGGTGTGACTAAAATGAGATAACAGGGCTTTGTCACTTTGAAACCTCTTCGACTTTGTTATCTCTGCCTTCGCCCCCCCCCCACAAACAAGCACTTCATTCCTTTTTAAGGCTTTTAATAGTTTAATGGTATTTATAATTGTTTTGTACATACGATGGCGTGTTCTTGAAGAAACATTGATATTTCACAGCTTTAAAAATGAGTAACAGTGAGTATACGAGTGTTTTAAAGGCTGCACAACTCCTGTATGCGATACAGATTTTGAGCCTTTTTTAACTGGCAAGTGCCAGGACTTGTTCAACTGCCATGGAAAAGGGCCCATTACTTGTTAGTTAAAGTGATGTGGGAACACGCTGTCCCACGTGTGATGCAAAATTCCAGAAAAGGATTTTGTTTGTGTGTTCATATTGCTCCGACGTGACGTGGGATGATGCGTGTCCGAACAATGGCCCCGTTGTAAAACTAAAAAAATTGGTCAGCTCTTGATGAGGTTTTGTTTTCAACACATGTTAAGTAAGGGGGAACGATTCATCGCAATTAATCGAGTTAAAGTTTTACAGCGGACCCAATCGGTCGCGGTCAGGTGTCAGGTTGGTTGGAGGGCAAATAAACAACTGACGAGTGATCTGATAATAATTATTTCATCACTGCTCAGTAGTTAGACCAGTCAATATGGACAAAAAAATCTGGGTAAATCGCAAACATGCATGTAATTAATTTTTTATTCGCGTGTTGTTAGGACCAATGAGAGCAGTTATTACTCAAGTTTGCAACCCTCAAAACCTTGTGCTCAACTCGTGGCACTCGAAAAACCAAGAAATTTCATCACTTTTTTCTCTTTTTTTAACAAAACTACCAGAAGAAAGCGCTTTTCTAGCATGACCACAGTATACATTGTTAAAGCCAACTAAATTTGCTACAATTAAAGCCCAGCCCGAGCATCCTGGGTCTAATAGTTCAGGAAATACAACCAGTCAACAAAATACGTACTTAATCTCGCCAAAAAGCGAGATTTTATTGGTAGGGTAACTTTTCAAGACCCGTAGCACTCAAATACCGGTGATTCGTACTTGGTTTTAAAAAAATGAGAGGGGAGGTTGTACGTCCAAAATGCAACAAAAAATTTCCTATGTCCTAAGGTCAGATTTCGATTCCTAGCCGAGATAATCAATTTGTTGATTTTAGCACATCGCGGGTTTTCGCAACAAAAACAGGTGAAACATGGGAAGTAAGCGTCCTAGGTTAAATCCAACGACACCACTGAAAATAGCACCCTTTTTTCTGTTTGAGTAAAGACATTTTGTCCAATGATAGTGAACGATTCTTTGAGTAAACTGGGAAAATATCAGAATATTTTTAAAAATGTCAGTTTTTGACAACTGTTCAAAGCTAGGCTACATTGGCCATGGTGCTCCCAGCGCCGGGCAAATTCCTCTATAACTGAGTGAAGTAACTTAGTTTAATACTTCATGCTTATTTTACTCCTGCCCTTCGCAATGTTTTGATAAAAATCCATTGTTATACCAAAAAATGAGGTATTCAAGCCCCTTTTTGAGTGCCTAAAAGAAGATACGAAAGCTATTCCAAGAATGGTTTTTCAGCTTATTCCACTTTTATTTGTCTTTCCTCATAGATTAGCGTAGTAAAAGTGAATTAAGCTGAAAAAAAAAGTTTTAAGAATGGCTCTTGATCTTCTTGTAGGCACTCAAAATGGGCTTAATTGCCTCATTTTTTGGTATAACAATGGATTTTTCTCAAAACATTGCGAAGGGCAGGAGTAAAATAAGCATTAAGTATTAAACTAAGTTACTTCACTCAGTTTTAGAGGAATTTGCCCGGCGCTGGGAGCACCATGGCTAATGTAGTCTAGCTTTGAACAGTTGTCAAAAACTGACATTTTTTAAAACATCCTGATATTTTCCCAGTTTACTCAAAGAATCTTTCACTATCATTGGACAAAATGTCTTTACTCACACAGAAAAAGGGTGCTCTTTTCAGTGGTGTCGTTGGATTTAACCTAGGACGCTTACTTCCCATGTTACACCTGTTTTTGTTGCGAAAACCCGTGATGTGCTAAAAATAACAAATTGATTATCTCGGCTAGGAATCGAAATCTGACCTTAGGACATAGGAAATTTTTTGTTGCATTTTAGACGTACAACCTCCCCTCTCATTTTTTTTAAACCAAGTACGAATCACCGGTATTTGAGTGCTATGGGTCTTGAAAAGTTACCCTACCAATAAAATCTCGCTTTTTGGCGAGATTAAGTATTTTGTTGACTGGTTGTATTTCCTGAACTAACAGACCCAGGATGCTCGGGCTGGGTTTTAATTGTAGCAAATTTAGTTGGCTTTAACAATGTATACTGTGGTCATGCTCGAAAAGCGCTTTCTTCTGGTAGTTTTGTTAAAAAAAGAGAAAAAAGTGATGAAATTTCTTGGTTTTTCGAGTGCCACGAGTTAAGCACAAGGTTTTGAGGGTTGCAAACTTGAATATAAACTACTCTCATTGGCCCTAACAACATGCAAAAAGAAAAAAAATTACATGCATATTTGCGATGTTTGATGTTTATATTGACTGGCCTAAGTTGTCGTCATGGTGTCATGATGAAGGATGGTAGGGGAGTCGTTTGCCCACCAACCAGTGTAACCTCCTCATCAACCTGACCGCGACCGATGTGAAGGTTAACATACAAAAGCCTATGTTGGGCTTTATACCACACCAGTGGCGTAGCTTATAGGGGGGCGGTGAGGCGGCCCGCCCCGGGCTTCAGTCGGCTGAGACTTTCATTTATTTTTAACATGAATATGTTAAAGAACCGAGCACAGTAGAGATAAATATAGCCACTGGCGGACCTACACCTATCGGGGCCCTGGGGCGGATATCTCCAAGAGGCTCCTAAGTCTCCGTATAAACAAGAAATATAACATTTACTTAGCCTTTTCCTCATTTTAGCCACGACTTACCGTTATTTCAACTTTTCTATCCGCTAACTTAGCACTTATGACCAGTTTACGATTTATCAATTTTGACCATGAATGAGTGCTTTTTGTCAACTGTACCCGCAAATCACCGCTTATCTTCTCAATTTTGGCCGCGTTTATCTTTCTTTTCAATTTGAGCCGCGAATTAGCAGTTTTGCCCCCCCCCCTTTTTAAACTATGAATTCACGCATTTTCTCAACTTTAGCAGCAAAGTAGCGTTTTCATCCCGAGAGCGAATGTTTCTTAATTTTCCACGATATTTGGCGCTCTCCTCAATTTTAGCAGCAAATAAGCAATTTTTTTAGCAGGGGATTTTCTTAGTTTTTGTTGAAAATTAGCGTTTTTCTCAATATTAGCCGCGAAATAGAAGGCTTTCCACAGATTAGGATATTTTTTGTTCACCATGCGCTATGCATAAGCGATTTTTCTCAGTTTTAGCCGCGAATTAGCACTTTTTCTCAGTTCAGGCTTAAAATTAACATTTAAAATCTCTTAATTTTGGCCAGACTAATTATTAATTTTCTAAATGTTACCCGCAAGTTAGTGGTTTTTCACTTTTGGCTTATTATTTCTCAATAATAAGTCTTTGTAATCGTATCGCAAAAAACAAATTTTAACCCCCCCTGAAAATTTGTAGTTTTACGTTTCAAAGTGCGTAGAATCCAAATCTGCAAAAAAAAAAAAAAAATGTCCTTCCGCCGTCCGGGCCATATCTTGCCCTAGGATTGCTCGAAAAAACTCGTTCTTTCGCACATAGACTCCATTTGGGGTCTAGTTGGTCCTAACATCTGATCAGTTTGATCAAATAACCTCCTTGGGTTTTATGGGCCAAAAGCGGGTCCAAAATGGGGATTTTCAAAGGATTTGGGGTCCAAAGGTTGGGATTGAGGGCCGATGTGCCCTCAATGTGGATTTCCGAATGGTTCTCAGAATCTTTCAAGCTCTCGAGCATATTCTCTTCTAAAATTCCATTCGAAATCTTCTCAAGAAATTCTCTGGGGATCTTGGAAATGAGTCCCATTTGTGGTTTTTGCCCAAAAACGGCTTTGTACGGTTCCATTTTGATGGCTTCGTGGTAGGTGGTGTTTAGTGACCATTGCACAAACCCTAAGTCAAGAGACCACTGAGATGTTTGGTTGTCCCCCCAAGCAATAAGAGTCTTTTAAGGAGCTGTTGCTTCTTTCGACTGAGCCTTGACTTTGCGGATGCCTAGGACGACCGTTTACGAGGACTAAATCGGGCCACAATGCTCCTAACTCCTTAATGATATCGGCGGTGAACTCACGTCCATTGTCAGATTGGAGAACGTGGGGAGCGCCAAACCGAAGAAAAATAGCCAGCAGATTTTCCGCGACTTCCTTGGCTCTCTTACTCTTCAGAGGCCTCAAAAATTTGAATTTTGTCAAATGCTCCTGATAATTTAGCACAAACCTATAATCACCGTCCTGCATGCTCTGAAAGTCTACGAGATCGACTTGTCCCCGTTGATTCAAGTCATCGGCTGTGATAGGACGAACTACAACGCCGGCTCCAGATTTCTTTTTGGTTTTTTCTACACATCGAGTACATTGCTGAATGTATGTTTTTATTACATTCATTGGAAGGTTGCTGTAGTTCTCCGCAATTTTTTTTTAAGTTTTTTTTTTTTCACCTTTGTGGCCGGTAGCTGTATGGAGATAATTTATTATCGAAACAGCGTTTGTCTTGGTGGCCACTATCCTTCCGTCACTCACCCGTGCGACTTTGGTAACACCCGCGAGACTTATTAGCTTGAACGTACTCCGGATGTAATAGTCCTTCCTATTTCTTTTAACGCCAGAAGGAGAGGAACTACTAAGACTATTGATCACTTCTCTCTCGTACGAATCAGTCCATATCAGATCACAAGCGTGAATAGCGTTCTCCAGATCAGTCAGTTTTACACTATATTATAGGTCCCTGGTGAATAGAATTCAATACCTATAGCACTTTGACCACAACTAAGTGAGCGGTTGTACTTCTCGCTGATGCTCACTCGGTTCCAAGTTCGTAACTTAACAGTACCTTAACATCAACTAAAAAAATCCAATCAGACACTGAAAATCACTCAGAAAGCCGGCCGGCGAAGGTGTACACAGTTCATTTAACAACAAATACGGAGATTGATAACAACTTGATAAGGCTATAATACAAGGGCTTGCCTATTTCAAGAACTAGGCAACTGTAGAATTCCCCAGTTCACGTAATCGGCAAAAAATTGCCTATTTCATGTAATAGGCATAAGGCGTGCCGAATTCACGAAATGAGCAATATTTTGCCTAGTTCGCGAAATCGGCAATTTCATAGATTCGGCGTAACACATACATTACCGAATTTTTTCAATATTTGCCAAGAATTGACGTTTTCCTCAAATTTAAGCTTCAAATTAGCACGAATTAGCACTTTTCCCCAATTTGAACTGAAAATTAGCGTTTTTCTTAATTGTAGCTAAGCTAATTAGTGATTTTTTCGATTTTAGCCGTGAATTGGTGATTTTCTTCATTTTTATTCGCGAATTAACGTTTTTTCTCACCTATTACCTGCCCATTGCAAATTAGCGATTTGTCTCAATTTGAGCTGGGAATAGCGTTTTACGCTAATTTTGCGGCGATATTGCATCTTTCCCCTTTTTGTATACGCAAATGGGCTTATCCGCGAATCAGCGATTTTTCTTCAATTACAGTCTGGAAGTTGCTTCGCAAGACCACGAATTAGTCCGTTTTCGCAGTTGTAGACCCAAATATGAGCGATTTTTCCAATTTTTGCTGCATGAGCAAGTTGCAAATTGCCGATTAGCATTTTACTGGGCTTTAAGGACGTAATGAAACTGGGGAAACGGTGTAGGTATTTTCTCTTTTTAGCCGCGAATTCTCCTCAAGATGGCATGAATTTTCTTAATTCGAACCACCAGAATAGCGCTTTCGAGGGCTTTAATCGAATAATCGGCCCACAGTCTTTACTGATAGGTCGGATAAACAGAAATTCGTAGAAAATAGCCGTCCGACCTCTTCACATACCTACATCCACCAAAAAATCCTCATTTTTCCGTATTTAAAGCTTCTCGGGGGCCCCGTCTGATAGGGGGTCCGGGGCGGCTCGCCCCTACCTTGGTACGCTACTCAATATAGCACCCTTGTGTGCACCACCGGTACAAAACACTCCACATCTATTCAACTGCCCAGTCCTCATAGTTGCTAGGTGCTCCGTGTGGCTTCAGTTCTACCGAGAGGCATCAAAACCGCACAAAATGGTCAATTGCAGACCAGGGCACCCCCAAAGAGCTATCTAAGCTGAGTCTTGAGCGCTGCCAAGGCTCTCTTTTGGAGGCAAAACAGTTTAAGAGCTGGCCAGAGCGTGCCAGGGGCTGCGGGTTGCATCCCACACCCGGTCAGTGTTCCACGCAAACACGCTCCGTCCCTCCACACGGCAAGTGTAAGCTGGAAGAATTTGACAGAGCCAACCTCACGGAATTGAAGTATTTTGATTAACCACAGGAGGAAAAATTGTTTTTATGTAGTAGTCCAGTCAACGAATGATTCTAGAAGGAATGAGCAAAAGCAGAAATTTTGACTCCGGAACCATGTTTGGACTAGTTAGGAGGTAAACGTACTAAAAGTCCCCTCCCCTAGGAGGTGAGCCCGAGTGGGAGGAGCACAAAGAAGGTACCATTTTTCGGATTTTCACTGATATCTCGAAAACAGAGCATCGTAGGCAAAACTTTTATGATAACCAATTAAAGCTGACATAAATATCAGAAACTTTTGTCATTTGCATGTTTCACTAATTCCTAACCGTTCTCGAAATACATGCCCCGCAAAAGTAAAAATGTCCGAAAAAAATATTTTTATTCCACGTTTTCCGTTGAACATTCTTTTATATCGTCTAAACCGTTTATCCTAAGAGAAAAAACTGTCAATTTCATCCAGGAAATATAAATTTCGTAATTTCAAAACTGTGTAAATGTTGTCCTTGGAACTTTCAATTTCGTCGTATGAATGTCAATTTCATCGTCCAAAACCGCCAATTTCTACCTCTGAACAGTCAAATTCGTCGTCGAAACTGTCAATTTCAAGCGGGAAATGTCAATTTCGTCATTTAGAACTGTCAATTTCGTCAATCAAAACTGTAAATGTAGTGGTTCAAAACTGTCAATTTCATCCCGGAAACTATCAATGACATTTTTCCCGGAAACAGTCTATTTCGTTCGAGAAACAGTCAATTTCGTCCTGGGAACTGTCAATTTCGTTGTATAAACTGTTAATTTCGTCCTGGAAACAGCTGATTCCACCCTCGAAACTGTCGGTTTCGACGTTCAAAACTTATCAATTCTCTCCTACAGTACCGTCAATTTTATTTCTTCGTAGTGTCCTGGAAACTGATTGTTCCAGTGAAAAAGTTGGTATTGAGCCTGTAGCATTTTGTCCTACAAACTATTATCAATTTTGTCCTGGAAACTGTCAATTTCGTCCTCGTAAGTCGTAACTGTCAATATTTCGTTCTTGAAACTGTCCATTTCATATAATCTGTCAATTTCGCTCCGGAATTTTTGGGAGAAAATTTTCCCGGGAACCCTGGCATTTTCCCTTACCCTGAGCCATGGATGATTTCCGATTGTGGGAGTAGCCAGATACTCGCGTTTTTTTTATGGTGCGGGGAGGGGGGCATCTACCATGACCACCGCTCTGGGCATCAAAATGTCACGCTACGCCCCTGTACCACACGTGGGACAGCGTGTTCCCACGGCACGTCCGAATAGTCTTTATTGACCTTTACATCCAGGGACTCAGGAGTCAGGAACCCTCTTATAAGTCTTGGGCCCAGGCGATTTAGGGCCAATAATTGGATTTGCTGCACACGCTGTGGCGCTACGCGGGCATTTCCAGTCGATGTGCAGGGTTCCTCCACCCCCACACACACAGATTGCTCCAGGAACGCCCGCCACTCCAAACTGCGTCCGCCAAATCACAGAGGGACAGTAGCGAAGAAGGGGGTCCTGTAGTGAAAAATTCTCTAATTTCGTAATTTCTCCCGTTTAAACAAAAATTTCGTGGGATTCGAACTTTGAAAAATCAATTTCGTATATTTAGCGCTTAATACCCAAATTCCGTGGATTTGGCACTCGTGGAACCCAATTTCGCGGGGTTTGCACATTCAAAAATCCAATTTCGCAGAATTGATTCCCTTTGAAGTAAATTTTGCGAGATTGACGCGTTAAATAGTACAATTTCCTGAGATTCAAAACAGCCAATTCACGCGTTTGAGGCCTTCTTAAAGCCCGTCCACGTGTTGGGCTTTCTCGAAGTCCAAATTTCGCGTATTCGGCACTTACAGAACATAATCTTGCTAATTTGTGCATCAATTTCGCTTTTGGCTCCTTGAAAGCAACCAATGTTGCTGGTTTGGCGCTTCAAAAACCAAATTTTGTGGTACTGGGGCGTTGGACACTGATTTCGTAGAATAAAAAGGCCTATTTCACGGATGTCGCATCTTCAAAATTAAAACTTCCGAAGTGTTAGCTCATTTTAAAGGCCAATGCATGGGTCTGGCTCCTTTCATAAATAAAAATATTGCACGGTCGGCTCATGAAATTCCAACTTCACCTAGACCAAATAATAATTTCATCGGTTCACAGAAAGAGCCTTCAAACATAAAACTTCGTAGAGCTGGAACTTTCGGAACCAAATTTGCATTTCGATCAAAATAAAACCCAACAGGGTGGTCTCTTTTTTAACCAATTCTGCTGGTTTTGCCCTTATGGGGGGGGGGAGACAACAATTTTGCCAATTTCGTGGAGATTTTTGGTTTAAATAAAAACTTTACGTGGGCTATCCCAAAAAGGTATCCTCAGGAATATCCATCTCAAGTATTCCGTTATAGCTGGCGTTCCCCTCAGCGACCCAGTCAACAAAAGTTCGAGCTTACACAATGCTATTCGGCGCTATGTGTTTCACTACAGGACGTCGATTCATACTACTGTTTGGTAGGCAGTTACACACAAAGCTCGACTTAATTTTTAAACCACCTGTCTGGGAACCCAAATTGGAGGACGTACGAGGCGAGAATCAAGAAATCCGACGTTGGTTTAAAAAAGGCGATAGGGTATAGTATACGCCAAGAACTATCAACAGAACTCTGAGGGGAAGAAGTGGAAGAAAGCTGTTGTAACAGAAGTTCTCGGCGACAGAACCTACATGATCAAATTTCAAGATTCAGGGCAAGTCACTAAAAGACACGTTGATCAACTGCTAGGTGGCTACGATTCAAACGATCTTGAAAAGGAGGGAGTGTTATATACCGAAGTAATTAACAACATGTGATAAATTGTTCGATTATAAATACAGCCAGTTTTCCGTTGAGGCTTAACTAATTTGTACGCGTGCTCGAAATATCACAGTAGCTGCGCACAATCCTGTGAAGATATGTAGGAATTTGGAAGCGCATCTAAAGTGCCTTTAAGATGTCCACCCAACGGACCAAATTAAACGCGTTTTTGACGTCGAGTGTCACAACCATGCAGATTCTTCTCGAGTAGTGATTGCCCTCCCATGCGGCCCGTGCCGCTGCCACCACCTTCCCAACCGCTTGTACAGTGGACTTCCCGGGTACGAAGCCGAACTGTCGCCTCGAAAGCCCTCCAGCCGAGCCGCCTCAATTGCCGCCATCAGCCTCGGCTTAAGCATTTTTTCGAGAAGCTTTCCCAGCGTATTGAGCATACACAACGACCTTTAGACCGAAAGAGAGAGCTCGGATCTCCTTTGCCCTTCTCGATGAGCACCAGTCTGGCTTCCTTCCAGTGCCTGCTAAACGTTCCCTCCCCAAGACTCGTATTGTACATGTCGAGGAGCAAATCGGGCTCCTGCGCCGGCAGGATCTTCAGGATCTCAGATGGTATTCCATCCGGTCCAGGCGCCTACTTATTTCGCAGCGCTCGTGCAGCTTCCCCTAGCTCCTCTCCCGTGAATGGGGGTACGTTTGCCGGTTCCTCCTCTATGTTGTCTGGGTCTCGCCCCAGATGATCAGGGAATAGACTCTCGACAATCCTGTCTTTTAAACTACCATTTATTGGGGCAGGGGAGGTCATGCTCCCCCGCTTCTGAGTCACTATTCGATATCCCAGCCCCCAGGCCTCACCCGTTCATGACGCTGTCACTGAAATCGACAATAGTCGAAAGCTTATTTTGCAACCAAACGATATCACCTCTTCTTGTTTACCATAAATTCCCACAGCCGATAGCCATTAAAACTCTAATTTGGGTAAAGTCGTTCCGCCTGGGAAAGCGTTTACGCATGTATAAAGGTGGTCGTAAAAATGAATTTGTGTTTGTCTGTGTACGCGGTCGGGTTGAGGGGGGGGGGGTTGTCGGGTTTGTTACGATATTGTACGATAAGTTGGGAATTATTTCTTTAAGTGACTTTCTCTTTTTGTTACATTTCTTTCGTCGTTCGATTATTTCAGTCGAAAAAAAAATTGGAGCACCGTGTTATATTCTGCAAGGAGTCAATAGACCTTAAAAAACTTTTAAATCCCCTCAAGATACATTTTTTCCCTTCTCGAGAGTCAGTAGATTTCACTTTCTCTTTTTTTTGTTTTGTCCCCCCCCCCCACCGGTATAAAAAGTAGCGTCACGTTGTGGTGCGATGGGTCGGGGTGGTTGAGGTGACGAAGCTGTCCTCAGTATTATCATAACCAGCTATTTTATAGTAATTTTAGTTGAACGAGTGGCAAAACTCTTTATATGGTACTTTCTCCTACCTTTAATTCAATCTCCTCCCCCCCCCATTCTTCTTCGTCACCTCTAAAGAGTTCACAGTCGAGCCTCATTTGACTTGCATATAAATCCTGAGGGGGTATTTTATGTTGTTGTTTGAGCATCGAGTCATCTTGGACAAATCTTCACTCTCATATGGCGTAACCATGTCTCTCACTCAACACCTCTCACACCCTCTCTACGTATTCTTTAGTATTTTTCTCGGAAAATTCTCGGTTTAACAACGGGGCGGGGGGGTCCTACGAGAAATCAGTTGAGCTCGCGGTATAACGCTTTAACGCCTTTTCAAACAAGAGTCCACGCCTCATTAGACAAAGCCGGATATCCTTTTCGCCTCGTGTATTCTCTCCGTTAATTATTCGTTGATTTTTTTTTTTTGTATTGACGCTCTCACCGCAGTGCAACATTGAGTGAGAGAAGCTTTTTGAACTCACGTAAAATAAATGTTTATATAAAAGTAGTAATAATCCGTTCTTTCTTGGGTAAAACCAGTTTCCAGGCTGAATATTACAGTTTCCGAGTATATGTATAGTGCTCAAGGGATTTTTGAAGCGGATAAAATGACGGTTTCCTGTGCAAATTCTCCGGGCATTTACGTGGTGGATGGACAGTCTCAGAGCTTAAACCTTAAATTGTCAGTGTTGTAACGACAGTTTGGCTCGTAGCGCGCCATTTTCGACTATACATTTTCTATCATCATTTTTTTCATGTACTCCAGGCGACCGGTCACCTCATGACCCGTTGCAGCTATCGCCGCTATACGCGGCGATTACGCAAGACTAAATATCATTTTTACCTGTCGCGAGAAAGGTTCTTTTCAGATCTTTTAAAAAATAGTGACACGTTTATCTATAGAATGAATTTCAAAGGAAAACATGTTGTCTTTTTCAGCGCGGAGTGTATTCCCATTGACAGGCTTTTTAACGGTGTGGTTGGTGTAGGAGGTTGGGGGTCACGTCAACGGCAAATGTTTATTCCGAGTCCCTCACTCCCACCCTGAATTCTTCCCTTAAAATACTCCTCGCGTGGGCTATGCAAGTAATTACTAATTAGTGCCAAATCTTTTGGGTTTCAGAATTCAGGAAGATAACATCTCTGTAAAGTTACAAACGACTATCTTTGTGCGAGTGGGAGGGGGTTTCATAGTTTTATGTATGGGCCCAATTCCTTGAGCCCAAGTTTTATGGAGGTCGCGAGTTTTAAGAGTTTTTTTCTCCCTCAAAAGGCTGGTGATGAGGAAGTTTAAGGTAGATGAGGTGGAGGGGGGGGGGTAAAGAGAAGGAACAATTCGATGAAAAGAAAAACTGACCTTACGTTAGTGAGCGTTGCAAATTGGTTTCTACTTAGTCACGGTGTTGTGCAATGTTTCAACAATTGTTTCCAGAGGGCTTAACTGGCCCCTCTAAAAGTTCATAAACAATTTATTCGGTTGTGTGCCTTAAAAATACGTGTTTATTTAAATATTGTATTGACATTCCGTGGCATATCACTCCTCTGGCGCCTATTTTTATACGTAATCAGCCGATAATCCCGGTACAATTAGGCAATTAGGCCCACTTTATCAATTGTCGATTGAGAATTTAAAGAAACGATTTAGAAAAATCATCTGCGAACCATGTCGAAATACTTTATCATGAAACAGATAATAAAAAGTTTTCAGTCAGCTCTTTAATCGAGGATTGACGAAAGCGGGCCTTAGTCTAGTGACGCTTAGTATTGTGATTCCTTCTTTATTGGCTTGGTTCTCTTTAGGATGATTTTAAAGAAAAAAAATCGAGTTCCTACACTTCTTAGACCAGCCCCCTCCACACCTCTTTTCTGACAAAGGCAGCTCTTCAATTAAAACATAGTTTTTAGTCATTATCCTCTTAGCAACTAACCGGTTTCCAGGCTCATGTTTTTGTGCTTCGGAGGCAAACCTTTTTGGGCGTGTGTATGAAGTTTTTATTTTCAAATTTTGCTCTAACGCGACAGTTGATCGCATTTAAAAGGACGTCCGGGTATAAAATGAATGTAAAATAAAACGGGAAGGTCTTACCAATAAAATATAGTAAAAAGTTCGTTCAAAGTGGTTTGCTCGTATAAAAAGAACTCGATTCCCCCGTGTCTGTCTGTCTGGAAGTAAGAAAAAAAAGTAACTCACGTCCAAATATGGACGCCCCGCGTTATTATAAGAAGCTCTTGGCCGCGCGGAGAGTCTGCGATACATTGAGTCACTGTCAGAACCCCCGCCACCACTCCTCGCCTGAACAAATGGGTGCGAAAAACGTAAGAAGAGTATACAATTCCGTTCCTAGAAAAATAAATTAACGGGCCTAATTCAAACTCCCCACCTCTGCACCTGCGAGCGTGGTTGAGAGACGGTTTTTGGGAGCCGTGCCACAACTGTTGTTCTCTGTCTTCCCAGGTTTTTATCACTGAACAAATCAGTTTTTTTAAAAAAAACATTTTGAGCAAAAGCCAAAATGCGGTCGGGTTGTTGTCTAAGAACGCTGAAATTTGTTGCGACTTGATTGAGCGTGTTGCTTCTTGGGACGGAATTGCTTGTCAACTAGCTAATTTAGGTTTCTTCGAAATTTCTTTATAATTACGACGTAGTTAAGCTCTCCCGATTCATGACAGAGTTTTAATGGAGTAATTTTGTGGTCCTTGTCATTTCAGTTTGCGGGTCACCCATCGGCGTCAATAACGCGACAGAGGCGGAGACACGCGATAAAATTTCAAATTTGTGGTGAGATTTATATGGCGTAAAAAGGGGAGGAGCAACACTCCTTTGATCCTTCAACTCCATTTCTCTCTTAAAAGACGTTCCGCACTCGACTTTTTTTTTCTCCATCGTCATCTTCACGTCACTTGTACAAACTAGACGAGGTCACCTGGTGTGGCTTAAAGTGCTATTTTTAATTTTAGTCGTAAACTCTATTTAAAAAAAAAAAAAAACTAAAACCTCGGAGAGTGGAGGATATGTGAATATTTGAAAATTTCAATCGAGACGATTACAGCACAACTGGTGGTGAGGGTCTTTTGACCCGTGGAAATAAATTTCTTGCATGAGGGGAACCTGAAAAGTCAGCTCTTAGACCGAAGTCATACCTAAAATCCCAAATCTTAAGGCTGAATTGACTGAGCAATCTGTTCCCTTAGTGATGGGCAGATTTGGGGGGCAGCATCACGCCGTACCATCGTTCATTTGTGTGTGTGTGTGTGGGGGGAGGGGGATGTAATAGAAATATGTGAGTGGAGTCGACCTCCGTTCACTATATACCTGAGGGAAAAGAAATGGCAAATGGCTCAAAGAGAACGGATTCAACACCGTTATTGTCTATAGCGTGCTTATTGATACATGACCGTACCTATTGCTATAAAACGTTACCTAATTGTTATTTATTTATTTTTTATTTCAGGCCCGTCTGAAAAGACGCTACAATGGGAGATGATGGGAGGTCACCAGAACAGCCGGCCCTTCATTTATCTCCGAATTCTAACAAGGTAGGGCATTTTTGTCCTATACGTATTAGATTTATATGAAATTACATGTCTCGACGGCATTATTACAGTTTGACAGTATAGCATAGCGTGGTGTCGGTTGGGGGGTGGGGCAAATAAAATGTGGCCTTGAACGATAATTTGGCCGGGTTATTTAGCTCTCGGTCCACTTTTTATTGTTAACTGTCTACAAAACATAAGTACGCGGACAACAATTTACTTTTTCTACCCTAATTATGTGTAGAAACGGGAATTTTTGAGTTTTTTCCCCCAATGAACATTGACTCCCCTCCCCCGCCACCCAATAGTTTTTTTTGTGGATAATTTAAAAAAAGAAAACAGGTCGTTCAAAAAGTTAATAACGTAATTACTTTCAGTTGATTTGATCTTACCTTTACGTAAGAAAAAACTCTTCAGCCCCACCCCCACTCCACACAATTGCAACTTCCTTCCTGGAAAACTCGGTCCCCTGGCCCCCGTCAACTACCAAATCAAGGGTTCTCGCGTTTCGAATTGAGCGACAATTTCCCGCTATCTGCCTCCTCCCCATGTTTTACAAGGGTGGCTGAATAACAAGATCGTTTTAGAAAACCGAATTTTCTCACCTCCCCCCGGCAGTTTAACAATTTCCAAAATGACGTAATTTCTCCGATTTTCCCCCTGGTAGAGGGGGGGGGGAATGAAACGGAACTGTGCCAATTGTGTTTTGTTTTTTTCTTCACGGATTATCGCTCCTTTCCCCCTAGCATTGCAGGACTACATTTCGGCAGGGTTACCTCTTGCTTCAAATTATTTTTATTTTTCATTGATTTAGCCGTTAATATGTAAATTTTTTAAAAAGGATAATCACTTCGAGCTTATCACCTGCTTTTAAGTGCCTCTAAAGCACGTCGCATGAATGTTGCGAGGGGTTAAATAATTTCTTCTAGGGATGTCGTCATTCTTTCTGTTTTGTATTATTACAGTTGAACGACCTTCAAAAACTATAATATTTGTCATAGAATGAAGGGGTATGGGTGCATGGTCATGCGGTGAGACAATTATGTACGCAAAAAGTGTGAAAGTGGATTACAATGTAGAAGGTTGTCTGAAAAATATGCGTTTTGATGGTGGGGGGGGGGGTCTCTTGGGTAAGATATAATTTGAGTAACTTGATTTATGTTATATTTTTAGGGTTTTGGCTTTTTTCTTCTTCTACTTCTTCGTTTCCTGAGCTTTCGCCTTCTTGTGCTGGAAGGCATCGTCTGAGAACTTTTTGGGTTTTTCTTTATTTTAAATCATAGACATGTGACGAATGGAGGGGTGTCAATTTCTTCTTGTTGATTAGAAAATTTGTTGTATATTTTACGGCTTCGAAGGGGGGGGGGGTGCTCTTCCACTGGGACTGAGAGTATCCGAGTGAACAACTTAAAAATTATGGTTTGTGTATTCCTCACATTGTTCGTCCCACGGTTTCGACGAAGCCTGGCCTTCCCTCTATTATTTGATATGTGATCGTTACCCTGCCCTGTCACTTTTCAAAGGGCCGGTCTTCTTTTTTTTCCTCTCCCTTTTCCCTTTTACCAAACCTTTTAACATTGAAGTATTATTTTAAATCCTTATACTGTGGTTGCCTCCGGTTTAACGCGTGTGTGGCTTACTAGAAGAACGATAGGAGACTTATACGAATTTTAAGCAGTCGTTCACCGTAAAATTATCGAGGGGATTTTCAGCGAGAATCTTCGCCCCCCCCCCCATCACTACCGATCCTCTTAATATCACCTTATCTAACTTTTACGAGTTTTCTCCGCCCTTTTTTTATTTCCCAAGAGTTTGATGGGGTGGGGTGAGCGAGGGTGATATTTTAAGAATGTCTAACTGGGAGAGGGATGACTGACAGAGAAAGGGTTAGTAGCGTGATATTTCAACGTAATTGGGTAAGGGCGAGTTGTGACCTTAAACTGTGTTTGATAGGGTGGGGTTGCCGCTCGTGAAATTTCCAAAAAGGGTTTTCCAAATGGAAGATTAGGAGTCTTTTGTTCCCTTTAGTGTCCGGGTGTTACGTGAAGGGGGGGATTAATGACGTAGCATGGCGTCATTCAATCAACGGTGACGTAGTTCCAAGAGGGGATTGATGGAATTTACTGTGAAGGGCGAAGGATGGGAATATGAAAACTCCTAGTTTCGCAGGTCTGAATGTCGTGACAACTTTGCTTGGAGAGTAGGCAAGTTTTGTAACGAGAGCGTTTCGTAAGTGTCCAATTAGTGGTGAAGTGAAGGCATGAGGAGTAATTTTCATTGTTTTATGGCTTTACATAATGCCATGGGAACTTCGTTCAATAACGTTGAACCCCGCGAATTTCATCAAAATTTGAGGGGTTATTTGATTGAATGTAGTAGGAAAGGGTTTCCCGAGGATTCCTCATTTCCAGAAAACAGCAAGCCACATCTCCCTTGGTCTCTTTACAGTTAAAAGCACGTTAATTGACTAGTTGCAATTTAGGTAAAAACATGTGAGACAGGAGGGAGAAATGAGGCAAGGAGTATTAGTTTTGTCCCTTTCGTGTTTATAAACCATCAAAATATTTACTATTTATTTTTTTAACGGTAAAATTTTTGAAATTACATTTCCTTCCCCTACTTGTTGTTGTTTTGCTGTAGCACTTCTTAGTTATTTTACAACCCTGTTCTTTCCAACTTCTGAACCGGATGGGTCAGAGTTGTTCAAAATGCACCCCCCTCCGCTCCCGGACCTGTTGCACGTGTCGAAAATAAGGTTTAAAGCCCTTCTAAGGTTTTTACAATTCTTAAAATGTAGGTCGACGCAAAACACCCCTTTGCGTCTCTCTTTAGGTTTCTCAAAGAACATTTTAACCTTTTTTCGTTTTGTTTTTTAAGAGAAAAGCAAAGCAGACATGTTTTTATTGTGCCGGCTCCAAAGACTTTTTTAATGAACCCTCCCTCTCCACCATACCGTCGTCCGTCAATCGCCTCAATAAGCGGTCTTTAGACGGTCGGGGTGGGGGGGAATCGATGAGTTGACTGACCCGGTTTTCTTTCGTTTTTAAAACTGCGCTTTGTTTTCTTTATCTTTATGCGTTGTACGCAGGGCGATCCATATTTCTTTAATTTGATTACACATACCGTTTCATTACACATTAAATTAAATACATATACATTAAAGCGATAAAAAGACTCTTAGATCAGCGAACTATTTTGACGCCCAAAAAGGAGAGTGTTTATTTAGTGGAGCTTCATGAGCTTGTCGGGATTTTTATTGCACTTAATAAATACTTGAAAACCGAAGAATTCGGAAGTTCCCGTCACAAGAAGTTTTGTTATTTTTGAAAAAGGGACTAGTTTCGACTGAGTCATTTTCAACCTCTAGATTCCGGAAAACAAAAAATAAAATAAAGTAAAATAAATAAATAAATAATAAACAAGAGCAACAACAGAAGATGTCACATTGTGACAGGGCTTACTAGCCTGAATAAAACCACAACTTCTGTTGTTGCTGTTTTATTTTATTTTATTTTATTTTTTTGTTTTCTGGGATCTAGAGGTTGAAAATGACTCGTTGTCGAAACTGGTCCCTTTTTCTAAAATAATAAAACTTCTTGTGATGGGAACTTCCGAATTCTTCGTTTTTAAAGTACTTGACACACCGTTACTCTTTCGGCAACTCTCAACTTTTGTTGCACTTGATAAAATGAATACCTAAAATGCGGCCACAATTCGATGAATTGTTGGGACAATTTGTTGGTTGATGGTTTTATTGAAGGGGGGGGGGGGATCGAAAATTTATTTCTCCTAAATTTGCTCGGAATAGTGATCCTAGATAAAAAGTTTTGAATGTAGAGGAGTGTTTCAAAAAAGATTTATTGTTTAAAGGATTGGCCATTGAAGGGATGGAGAATGCCATGGAAGCCTTCGCTGTGTTCCCTGGGCAACCTGTTTTTCCAACGTTATAGGAGCGCACTGGATCAATAGAAACTCCAACCCCCCCTCCACTCCTTAGAAGCACCAACACCACAGTGTCATTTCATTAAAACCAACCCCCAAGCGAGCATGGGGGGAGGGGACTGTATGAGTCAGAGATGGTGTGTCCTTGGGGGTGGCCTACCGGAGGAAAGGGATGACGATAGCGGTTCGGCACCCTCTTGTCAGCCCTTTAGACTAGCCGCTAGACAGCGGCGGTGACTTGGGTGTTTTTTTTTGGCTCTCGGCTTCATTCATGCCCCCCTTACCATCCACTTCTTCGCCCTTGAAGCACCAGATACTTCCGGGTTTTCTTATCACCTCTTCACCTTGGGTTTCATATCACGCTTTAAAGCAATTACAAAGGCTTTTAAGTCATCCCCTCTCTATTCATCTACCCTTTTTCCAATAACACCCTTCTTCCCCCCTCCCACAAGCACCCCGGCCTTCCAATGACTCTCCACTGATGAATTCATTACTTCAAGTGAAGCAAAAAGTAGCTTTATGCTAATGCGACGTAGTAAAAAGAGTTACAAAGCTGTAGAACAAGGTAGCAGGGGTGAAGATGACTCATCGATTTGAAATACAAATTGATCGCTCCTAGAAGGGGAAGAGTAGAGTAGAGCAAGATGATTTACTATAAAGTGTTTTTCTTCTATGTATCCTTGCAAAGATCCTTCTTTTTGCACGGAAAGGAGACCCTTTTTTTTATCTTATGTGTTTAGACTTTCCATGCACGCTTGGCATTTCATCCCTCTCGCTTCACCTCCGCCATGCTATCTGACCTATCTGAGCCACATTTTCTTTTCTGCTGCCTCTTAAAGCAAGGTTGTAATGCTAGGGCACCACAATAGCAATTATTACCTGCTTAAAACCGCTACTCTGTGGCATATCATCATAGAGTTCGTCATCGGATGACGGTACACTCGATTTGCCGGGCACTGTATAAAGACAATAAATAAATAAATAAAAATATGATCGTAGTTGAGGTCGTTGAAAGGAGGAAGTGGCAACGTGGTGTCGGTGGAGTGAGGGAGTGGGGTGATATACATTTTTCCTCCGTGCAGTCTTCACTGCAAGAAGAAGAAAGGTCAATTTTGCAATAGGAAAGCGATTAGATGCATCCACCGGCTCTCTAACTGGTACACTTGAGTGAGCTCGCTGGCTCGATACAGCTACAGTCCGTAAAACAGTCCGTGTGATCGATGAGACTAGTGGCTCGAAATTTCATTGCGACGGTGTTCGGAGTGGTGTAGGGGGTGAAGTAGCGTTTTTCCGGGCCCTATAAAAACATAGTTCACAGCAAGGGTGTTGAAGCGGGATTCTTTAACAGGCGCTTTCGAGATATGAAAGGTTATGGGGTGGCTTTCCTTAAAGCTGATCACGATCGCAGGCATGGAGTTATGTATAGGCCGTTCGGGCGTTGCCAGGCAGAATATGGGTCCACGGCTGGAGAGGACGAGCCCTCGCATGATTGCAAAAGAGGATTCGACAGAAACGCTGAGTTAGCTGCGTTTCGGGGTGCAGCAGCGGGTTGCGTTGGGATCCGCCGCGGAAACCGAATACAGGGAGAAGATATGTGGCAACGTTCCGGGACGGTCTTCTACCGTTGTTTAGTACGGATGGACGTGATTTTCGCAGGTGGCTCTGGAGAGAAGGAGCCATGAGAGTGAGAGAAGAGTTGGAAGATAAGAAGGACAAGAAAGAGAGACATATTCCTATAGGCGGATCTGGAGGGGGGGAGAGAGAAGCAGAATTACCCCCCCCCCCCCGGAGCTGTAAAATCGCGTAGATGTGGAGGGGCTTCGATCCCCCCCCCCTGATAGAGGGCCCATATCCGCCCTTGCATATTCATATTCGGTGGGAACATAAACAATATGTATGAGAGGAGTCTGGCAGAAGTGTAAGTACACGAACATGTTGCCTGGTTAAGGAGGCTCACATGCGGTATTCGCCGAGCACAGAGCAACTCGGCGAATGCCGAGCACCGAGCTACTAGTCTAGGCAATCCGGCGAGTGGCGAGCTCGTTGATTCACACATTCGGAGCGGAGAGCATCGCTATAACCTCCTACAGTCGTCTCCTTTGAAGTGGGCAAAAAACCGACACTGGCCGGAGCATCTACGAGCACGAGGATTCGGCATTCGCCAAGTACCGAGCACCCCTCCACACCACTAGGAAATCGACGAGCATCTGCTCGGTGCTCGGCGAATACCGCATGTGTGGAGCCGCCTTTAGATGTGCTCGTCGGGGACAAAGCGAGTACGTTACCGGTCTGGACCGCTCGGCGGTAGGCCCAGTAGTCAATAAGACCATGATTAAACGCAGCTCCACGCCAGAAATGTTGGTTTTAAGGCCGGTTTGACGGTTTTTGTGGCGTTTTTGTGATGAAAGTCAACGTGAGCCTTGAAACTATACAACATTTAGAAGAACCATCTGATTGGTGAATCCCTCTCCATGAAAAAACCTTGTTTTCTTTAACTCATCCATCCTTTTTTTGTTCCGTAGTCGTAACATTCATTTACCTACTTTTTCTATGCTTTCCATCCGAGTTTCACACGCACATGTTTTGTAACAACCGGTAATAAGTCCATAATTGGACTCAATTATCACTTCTAGGCATAGTTACCTATAGAAGTCTTATAACAACCTGCTTTCATTTTATTCATCCATCAATCAGTACAACCAGGAACGGTGTGAAAGGAACTTATTTTCAACCCCAACAAGTTGTATTGAAGTTTTTTCAAGTTTGCCATTGACGTTATTGACTTAGTGGCCCACATTTTTTATTTATTTATTGTTTTCCTTTCCTCTCTCCTCAATCCCAGACCCCCCCCCCCCCATCAAAGTGTTACCAAGCGGAGGTGTGTTTCCTCCTCCGCAAACGAAGAAGGCTTCTTCTCCTCATCTCATCTCATCTAATTCCGGCTTTCGACCCAGACGTCTTGACCCCTTCAGTAAAAAGCTCGTCTTTTTTCTTGAAGTAGGCGGTTGACATTTTTCTTTTATCCTTCTTTCTCTTCCCCCCTTCGTCGTCATGTCTTTTTATGTGACGGCCCGTTCCGTTGTTTGCCATCATTCTGTGGGATTTACCGAAGAGATTTCCGCTCGTCAATTGATAACCCGTTAATTAATAATTGTTCTTTATTGTATTATTATTACATATTACGTAGTGGTGCGTGACAGGGAAGCTTCCCTAAATAGCACAGCCAAAATACGGATTAAGTTGCTAAATAAATATTTAGCACTGTTAAACAAACAAACAGTCTTCTACGAAGCAGTTAATCTGCCCGAGAGTTCATTTTCATACAAAACTGTCTAAAACCCATATTAAAAATAGCGCCACGGCAAGTGAGTCGAGAGAAAAATGCAGACTGTAATAATAATAATGGGTTCTGTGATGACCAACATTCAGTACCAAATGCTGTCTCGTGTTTCGAGCGGGCACGGCAATTTTAATTTCGCTTAGCTACTTCGGCACGAAGTACGAACCATTCAAAACTTTTAGCCCAGTCAAATCGCATTTAAAAAACTATACGTGGACAAAAATCTCGTCTTTGAACTTTTCTCTTTATTCTACGTTTTTTTTTGGTGGGGAACACGAATCTGAAGAGATCCAACAAAATTCCCTTGAGCATTTTGAGAAAATCGCGAAACTGGGAATTTTTGGCACTTTTTTTAGTTTTTCGCTTGCAACTCCTCAATGACGCATTCTACAGAAAATTGTACCCTATTCTTTTTTAAAGAGCATCAAGATCTGCGTCGAACCATTTTTTCTTATGTCACAATTGACCCAGCCGTTTCACCGGTAATGATTTTTTTAGATGGTCATTTTTAGTCATTTTGGTCATGGTCATTTAAAGAGTTATTGGAAAATTACTCATTTTGCGTATTTCCCACTGCATTTTATTGCCACTTATCGGGTCTTGATAAAAACGCCATACATGATTCCTTATAGCAAATTTAACTAGCTTTCAAATGAGTTCCTTTAAAGTTTAATCGGATGGATAGTTTTCAATTTATAGGCCGAAATGTGACAAAAAACGTTTTTTGTAGCAAATTTCAAATTGTTGTGTTTGACGTTAATGAAATTTCATACAATAGGTCGATAGAAAATTCAATCAGCTTTCAGATAGTTTTTTATAGGAAAAAATTAGCCTGCTAGTTCCCGAGCTACTGGTAAAAATGTGTAGAAAAACGTGGTTTTTGGGCCGCCTTTTTTCGCGTTTTTTGTCACATAACTGATACCACTTATTTTTCCTGTAGGTTTCAAGGCTTTTCAGTTATGTAAAATTCAATTCTGAACAACTTTGATTTCTTGACATTTTTCGATTGGAACAGCCGTTTTTAAGTTGCAGCTGCCTTAGTCATTTTTATTAATTTTACCAAAAGTGGCTAAAAATGACTGATGAAAAATCAATACCGGTGAAACGGCTGGGGCAATTGTAACGAAGGAAAACAAGGTTCGACGCAGAATTCAAACCATGAGAAGGTAACATTTCCCTTGGATTTCGTCATTAAGAAGTTATAAGCAAAACACCGAAAAAAGTGCCAAAAATTAGCAGTTTTTCGCGATTTTCTCAAAACGCACAAGGAAATTTTGTTGGATCCCTTCAGATTCGTGTTCCTCACCCCAAAAAACATAGAATAAAGTGAAAAAATCGAAGACGAGTTTATAAGTCCATTAACAGTGTTCTTTTGCTCGCAAGATATTTTAATATACAATAACTTCTCGCGCCTTCATATTCCCATTCGGCCCAGAGTATTTCCGTCTTGAACTGGATCTTCGAATGGATCCTTATAGAAATTCCTACCAAAAAATTTCCTCCTCAGAGAGTGTGAATTGTAATAAAAGTCACACATTACACAAATTAAATTTTTTTTTGTTGTGCAACCCAGTTCGCTCCCCCCCCCCCCCAGCAGCGCAGACTCCCTTGTATTATCGAAATTGCAGACGCGAAATTGGCTCATAAAATAATAATGCCCTTTCTTTGGCAGAAGGAGGGCCAAGAGAAAGTGGTCCTTATTTCCTCTCAATCTCCTTTCTCGTCGTTGAAAAAGAAAAAAAAGGTAACGGTTGATGGCGAAGGTATATGCCCTGCTATACATTTCACTGCGGTTTACTCTTTTATTGTTGTAAGAGCACAAGTAAAATGATAGTCTTTAGGGGTTCTTGAAGGACTTGACGTTTACGGGCCGAAAAAAAATTAAATATTTTGCTTACTAAAATATTTTTTAGTCCCCTTTAAAAGTGTTACTCCGTGACGACAAAATATACGCTTAGCTAGGAGTCACGCGCCTACGTGCCCCAAAATCTCATCGAGGGATTTGACCATTTTGTTGTTTTGTTTTCTCTCTTCTCTTCAGTTTGTCTGTGTACTCACAAGTTTATCTGGTGCATATAGGATCGCAGAGTTACAGAAAACGTTAAAATATTGCATAGTTCAGGTACGAAATTCGCCCTTTCCGTAGAAAAACTATTTAATCCTGGGGGTGGGGGGTGATTTAGAGCGTGACGGCACATTCACGATCTATTCTGATCTACCTGGGCGGGGGAGGCTATTGTGATTTTTTTTTTTTTTTTTTCATGTTTACGTAACAGCTATCCGCGCCGCCGAGGTGAGTGCCGTGAAGGACTTATAATATCATTGACACCCGTCCTTCCAAATAAAATGAAAAAAACCGTTTGTGTGTGACATCATAAGGGTTTATGAAGTGACTATTTGGTCAAGAGGGTCCTCTCGTCATTCAGCGTTCATTTGTCGTGAAATGATGGACAGTTATTAAGAAAGGGAGTCACGAAAATAGTGATGTATGATTCCCGCACATCCCTTTTTTTCTCTCGTTCTTGTACACAGTCCAAAATTGAGAATTGAGGGCTCTGAAGTAGGAAATAGAAGAAAAAAAAAGGCGACGACGATGAAGAAGAAGAAAAGTGTAACGCCAGGAGAGTTATAAATGGGTTACTGTGAAATAAGGTCATACATATAGGTAGAAAAATGTGTGCACTCTTCCTTAATTAAAAACTCGGGCGGTTCCAACTTTTCGTTGATTTCATCTTGTAGAATAAGAATCTCTCAGTCTCTTCACCTGAAAATCTTTCAAATGAGACGCAAAAAATTCCTAGATGGTTCAGAATTGCGGGTATGATGTCACGTTTCTCTCAATGATGAGGAGCGTTGGTGTGAGTTAATTTATTTCCTCCATTCGTCGACCTACTTTTGTGTTGTTTTTCCTTGCTATTTTTCTCTGTTTTTTTTTTTTTTTTTTTTTTTTTTTTTTTAAATGCCAACGAGCCCTCACTTTCCATTAATTGGCAGGATGCAACTATAACACGGATGTGAAAAATCCTCCCCTCCCCTGCTTTCTCCTTCGCCTATGCCTATTCGAAGTGAATTTTTTGTTGTTGTAATTTGAATATAATATCCACGTGCTCTATCTTCTATCCCCGCAGGGTTGGGGTTCACGCGGTATACTTTCGTACATCCTCTTTTGCTCGAAAATTGGTGTGTCGGAGAATTATAAACGAACGATTTTTTTTTTTTTTTTTGGTTGCAAGAAGTTCAATTTGGGCCCGGTATTGGTGGCGATTGTAGCTATCACTTGCGGCGCTAGTGTCGTGTCATAATGAAACCGGTATTCCCCACGTGTTATTTTTAGTGAATGGTTGAACAAGTTTTGTGTTTTTGTAAAGTGTTTTTTCATGGTCAACGTCCATAACATACCGGGAAAAAATTCGTCAGTTGGCCTAAAGTGACGAGAACAGAGGAACATGGTTTCTGATCATTTATTTATACTCAAACGTCAAGCAAGCTCCCAAGTCTTTCGGCGGTCGACTTTCTTACAACACTGGGCTTATTTTCTTGTTTTCAATTTTTTTCGACCGATCCGGCCGGCGTTTTTGTTTTTAGCGACGTGACGTTTCGTCGAGGGATGCTCAACGTCCTCAGGCGTCTTCTTTTTGTTTAGCTTTTGTTTCTATTGACATGTGGTTTTATATTTTTTTAATTTTGAAGGTTTTTTACGGTGTATCTGAGGTGATGAAAGGTGTGTAAATCTTGGATCATCAAACTGGGCTTATTGATAACTGAACCCGTTGAACCCTCAATTTTTGGGCAACAATGGAATTATAATGTGTGTCTCGGTTACGACGGGCAGAGGAACCGAAGACAGCAGTTTTCTCTGGAACCACCCTTGAGAGACAGCCCACAAGCGCCTTATCATTTCTTTATTGGTACTCGCCATGGACACCGTTCCGTTTTAGTGCTCGGAGAACGGCACGGGTTCAGCAAAATGGTCGAAAACGTTTTTCAATCGGTGTTTTCGAGTTTTCTTGCCCCAACAAGCAGCCGACAGTGAAAGTTTCTGTACGGGTGTATCACGTGCCCACATAACCCTCTTGTTTTCTTGATTCGACGGTGCCAAAGGTACAATATCGAGGCCTCCTCGTCACTGTCGGATTATTTAGGCGTTGTTCACAGTAAAAAAGTGTCACTGACCGACATTTTTGATACATGGAACCAGCGAGCACAGAAAAGAAATAGAGGGAGTGTATTAATAGAAAATGTGATGCAAGATATGTCTCATTTCCTAGTTTAGGGAGAAAAACAAGTGTTGGATGAGGTTTCCCATTTTGTTTTTACTAATTTGAAGCTAATCTTCCGCAGATGAAACTTTCAGCTGTCAATTCCGGTTTACCGTTCAGCAAACGCAGCAGTTTTTTTATTTAAGTTCGTTTCCAAACTTCAATGCTTTGACTTGTATGATTGTTTCCAATAGTTTTCTCACCCCATTATTTGGCCTTACTAGGAAAGTTTGCCCCACTCAAGGAGTGTGCCCATTTTTTTTGTTTACGCTCCCTCTATTATGGTGCTCGCTGCATGGAACTTCCTCACTGTAGAAAACCTTTGTTGTGGTTTGTTGTGGTTTGTTGTCAAGCGACAACAACAAATCACATGAAGTACCGGTCTGAATGTTTCTCTAAAACGCCGCCAGATATCGTATTCCTTAGCTACAATCGCCAATAGTGGTGATTCTGAGGTTCATGTGGGTGCCCACAGTGTTGGGCCAAATTAGTGAAACTCCCTACTACAAAGGCAAAAAGTTTTGCCTAATTCATGAAATAGCCACTATAGTGCTGTAGCACTGCTTGCATAGTAGTTTTCCTGTCAGTCATATCTCTTACTTGGCCCCTGATGATGAGTGATGATGACACAGGGGTCCAATTGCGGCATTTTAGCTACTTTGACACAGAAATTGTTTATTTGGCCACGGTCCACAATACTAATTAGGTATTTGAAATTACAGGAAGATATAACAACGAAAACTCGCGTGACACGTAGGTTTGGGGACTCCACGAGTTGGGGGGGGGGGAGTTTATTTTAATAATTGCCGTGGGCTAGATCGAGGACACGGAATGGGGTGCTCTCTGATGGGGCCCCCCATGGAGTGTTAGGTTGTGGTCAAGGGTCAAGACCTCAAAAAGCACCACCCCCTAGAGACACCATTTCATTTTTTTTTTTTTTTTTTCTCCTCGGCCGTTTCATGGCTAACGCTGACGGTCGGTCCCCGTCTGCAGCCTCCAGGGATTTTTTTATTTTTATTTTTATTTTTTTATCTTGAAGGCGCCAAATCTTAGGTTTATTACAGACTTAACAAGCTGCGAAATCAGCCCAATTGGTTTGCGGAAGAGCCAAATCGGCGAAATTGATTTTAGAAAGATACGAACCCGTGAAATCGGGTTTTGAAGAAGGAGACAACCCCGCACGAAATTATTTCACTCTCGGCCGGTTTATGGCCAAAAATTTGCATTTTTCGACACCATCGGTTTTATAGTTTGTCCACGTGGTCAAATCGGTTACAGTTTGCCAGCATCTCAAAGTCAATATCGTGGACCTGCCACCTGCCCTGTGAGTGCTTTTCTATAAAATACCATTTTTTAGGGGTCCCGTGGACCTCAAGCGGTGGACTTGGCTGTGAGTAGTTCCAGATACATGATTCCTGATGGGGCTGCAATTTAATTAAAAAGAGTCTTGGGACCCTCCTACAGTGGTTTGGTGGCTTCAAAATTGCCCGTCATCAGCATTTCCCTAATTTTGTCATTATTTACGGCTTATTTATATATCGTCGTAAATTACTACTTCCTGTTGATCCATCAGCAATTTTTATCCTCGTGTGGGGGGGGGAGCACACTAGACATTTGGTGCAAGTTTTTACCCTTTTAATTAGATAATTAATAAGTATATAAAGATAAGCGTAATACCTGTTTATTTGAGAAAAAAATTCGAAGCTTAATGTAGTCTTTTCCCACATAAATTAATAAGATATATATATATTTGTACGCGCTGTTCCTCTTCCCGATATCCCCACGCATCGTCCATTTCATTACGCTCGCGTTTATTACTATCATTATCCTGAGCTTTAAATGTACGAATAATTATGAGTTTGAGTAGCAATTGTTCCAATTTTTTTGCTGCATGGACAGTGATTATTATGAAACACCGAGGAAACTATTGGAACAAGTGTCTTATTCCCCCCTTTCGAAGTGTTAATTGCGGACGTTTTACCACCCCTTTAGGCTATGTGATAACGCCTAGCTCAATTACCATTTTTTAAATTTTCTTGCTTCGTCTCTCATTTACACTGGCACACCTCGAGACTTCAGAAGCTGTCAAGAAAGCATTTTAATGCGTTATTATTGAAAAGACCAAGGGCACTATCCAGAACTCAAGTGCCTGCACTCCCCCCCCCCCAGCCGGCATCCTTCATCAACATCGAAGGACTCAACGAGTAAAAGATCTTTTGAAATTGTCTATTCGTGTGACTTGCATCATCGTGTGTGTGGTTGTAGAGCAGCAATGAAGGCTTGACCTTAACAACCTGACATTATAAAACACCACGATTGAGGACAGGAAGGCCAAAAAAAGATGAGGATTCGTGGTTTCTAAGATGGGGTAGATGTTGGGAAGGGGGGATATTAGGACTATAATCTTTCATCTGGACATTTTGATTAAAATCGCTGGAAGGGACTTCATTGTATCAGAAGAAAGACTGTGAGGGAGGTGGGGACGTCTGCCCTTACCTTCTCGAAAGATTTCGATTAAAAAAAAATTATGGAGAGACAGAGATAGAAAATGGTGCAAACCTTTTTGATAATGAGGAGCCGTCTTTTTTTCTTTTTTCTATTGAGAGAGAGAGAGAGAGAGAGAGAGAGAGAGTGTGACTGAGAGAACCGTGTGCTCTCAACTGTAACCCCAATGACAATTAGGGGAAACCTTCACTCGGAACGGGCATCTGAAACAAACAAAAAACGTTTGTTTTTGTTCCTTAGAATATTGCGCGTGGGGCGTCATATTGGCATATTGGGTATAGTTACCTACTTGACAAAAAAAAAAAATTGCAAATTATGGATTTATCCCTCCCAGCAGTTGTGTAGTCACATGTGTGGTATTGAGCGAACGAGCGTGACCCTTCGTAATTATCGGCGGGAACCTGATGAATTCCCCCCTCCCTACATAACTGTCAGATGTTACGTGTTAGTGTCTCGAGACCTGTTGACTGGACAGGGGATACTCAGCTTTTGAAATATAATAAAATGTTTTGGGAGTCTTTGAAGATGACGTTTTCGTGGTTGGGAAGAGCCAAATATTCGGTTCCTAAAGCGTGGAGACCATCAGAATGAGTAAAAACTGTCAGTGCAGGGGGGGGGGGTCGTTAAATTATTTGATAGGAGAGTGCAGTAGTAATTTCCAGAGCTGTAACATAATAGTGTACCCTGATTTCTTCCAAGTGGTCTTCAAAAGGAAGGCTCTCACTGTATAGTAAAAAGGATCTTAATCCAATCATATGAAGAAGGAAGGGAGAATCCATATTTTAAAATGTTCCCGATCTTCTCTATAAGCATTCTCCCCACACTAAGCGTCACATTCTATCCTATTAAAGATCTTTTTTTCTCTCTCCTCCGTACCATCGCACGTCGCTAATGCCCACCCACGTGAAGAAGAGGCCTCCTTTCAAACTGATTAGTCCTTCCAATATACATGGGACGTTGGTGAGGAGGGGAACGGTCAGTTCTAAACGTTGAAGCGTGTGGGCTTCTGGAGTTTGGTCGTCGTCGTTCGTGAGGCGAGTGAAATAATTCAATTTTGCGCGCGGCGGAAGTGACTTTCTTTAGTTTAATTAAAGGAACGAGAGAGAGAGAGAGAATGAGATAAAAGGGGTAAGGGGTGGGTTTTTTCTTCCTCGTATAATTCACTTATTTTTGTTTTATATTTCTCGAAAGAACCACTTTTTATTAAATTTATTGGGCTCCTACGTGTCGGGAATATTCATGCCCCGGCTATCTTGGAAATTTTGTATTCGATAAAATAAGAAAAACAGGTAAAACCTGACCATCTCGGGCACCCAGAATTGCGATATCCGCCCTCTCTCTTCTCACCTTTCGACTGTGCAAGTTGAGAGGAGGGAAAAAGTTACGCGTTCGTGTACTTTTTAAAACAATTATGGAGTCACATTTAATCATTTTGGTTCATTGTACCACCCAGCTTGAAGTAACATTTTCGAAAAAGTATTGAGTCCCTTGAACGGCAAGTGAGTCATCGAGCCTCCTCTCCGCCCTAAAATTTTCTTATAAAACAAACTGTTCTTTAACCCAGTAACGCACTGTTTATATTTCGTTCTTTTTATTTTTAAATAAGCTCAAAGTTCCGAAATAAATACCTACAAGTGCGGGATTTCTTTCAGTTCTTCCCTGCAAACCGTACACCTAGCGCGCGGTTTTTTTTTTAGATTAACGATTGTCGTAATCCCCGCCCCCACCCCTTTCTTTGTTCTCGCTATGACCATTGACGATCATCAATTTAGCCCTTCGAAAGCCCTTCAAGTGAAAGAAATCCTTTTGTTGTGGAGCTTCGCCCGGAACGGCGGCCATCAGTCGTCTTGTGAGAGCAGTTCGGAGTCCTCTTTTTCGGCGAACGAGGTGAATCTTTGCGCTTTCAAACCCCTTCCATCCTTCTCCCTGCTAAAGTACGTTTAATAAGGGTTGTATAGCTAATTGATCCGTTAAAGGCCCGATGAGTGGTGTGGTTGGTTGGTGGTGACGGGGGGGAGGGCTAGTTTTATGTCTGCATTTCATTGACCTTATGTCGAGTCACGAGCACACCACCGTAGGCAGAAAAAGGTGACACATTCCTTTTTTGTAAAAAAAAAAAAAATCCACCGTGGAAAAGGAACCTAACCTGGCCGCGGCGGTTTATTGTTGTAGTGCACCCCCCCCCCTCCCGCAGTTCTTCAGCGGGTCATATCCGCGCACCTTACGCGGACCCAGCCAACCATTCCATTTCACCCACCACTCGCGCTTAGATGAGAGAGTGTATCTTTTTCCAATATACTGTCGTGAGGTTTTATCTTTTTATTTATTTTCCGAGGGAAAAATGTCAATTTTTTTTTATTCTTGGAAACCGTCGAACGACGCCCCTCAGTGCTCACAGAACGTGATAAAATAAATAAAATATGTTGATTCTTTCTTAGCGTTTACGTAGAAATCGATTTCCACAGTCGACTGTATCCCCCATCCCCACCAATTTCGTCTCTCATTATTGGCGTTTTTGTTACTGTTTTCCCCCGTAATTTCCTCGAAGTGCACTCAATCGATCTCTACTCGCGTTACAGAGTCGGGTTCCGTTAGGCTTTATTTCCGCCGGAAGGGCTGAATTCCGTTTATAACCCTTTAGCAGGTGACATCGGTAGGTTGGGGGAGTTGGCAGTGTCATTGTAAGTCGCTCCTTTTGACTTCTGAATGTGGACGGGGGAATTGTTCCACGAATGTCCATAATTTCGTTTTTTGTTTGTTTTTCTCCAAATTTATAACAACCATTCAGGAAATTGCACCTTTTCTAGAAGTGGTGTGGAAATTCGTTAAATATGTGCCCTTCTTCTCTCGATTGCGACCACCACCTTCTTAATACTCCCGATCGGTTGCTGATGTCAACCGTGAAGCTGAAATTTCAGGTTTTAATGTTCTCACACCAACTTTTAATTGAAATGCAATGTATCGCAATCGTAAGAAGGCAATTTTCCTACTTTTTTGTTAATTATAACAATTAGAAGTAAAATGAGACGAATCCCCCTCGATCACATTTCATCAACCCCCACTTCACTTTCCACCAATTGATATTCAA
The DNA here is from genome assembly GCA_038030265.1 of Corythucha ciliata. NCBI lineage: Eukaryota > Metazoa > Arthropoda > Insecta > Hemiptera > Tingidae > Corythucha > Corythucha ciliata. The sequence goes on from CM075939.1 coordinate 11,658,516, forward strand.
ACAATACTGGGATCCTCCCTTCTTGGCCCCTTGGGGCAATTTTTTATTAAAAACCTGTAGTTTTTGCATTTATCAGCTTGACAATTCAATTGATTGACTGCCTTTCTCCTTGTCTGTGTCTGTTTATCCTTTTCGTGTCCCCTTTCCTCCCCTCACCAAACCGTTCCTGTTCATTTTTGTTGTTTCTGTGGGCTGTCAGAGAACAGTTGACAGTTGTAATTTCGTGGTTTGGTTTTGAGGGGTGATAGAGGGGGTTCTCATATTTTATTTTAGTCGTTTGATCAAGATTTGTTGTTTATTTGTGTGTAAGATTTGTTTATTGTGAAAGATTTGACTATGCGAGTCGTAGTAATATCGTAAAAGTGAATGAGTCTGACGCCATTGAACTGGCTTCCCGCTTCATCACTTAGCTCACGACTGGATGAACTGACATTCGGAAGTATCCGTACTTTGACAACGGTCAGTTGTGGAATGCATCAGTATGACCATAACCATGTTCAAAGTGCACTTACCATGAAGGGCGACAACGCCCCGAAAAGGGCGTTTAGCAATGTCATTGGTCTCGGTCGATTTTATCTGACTCGCGAGAGCTTGCGAACGAGGTCCCCCTGCGTCGAGGCTCTTTTCCTGGGGGAGGGGGGGGGGTGATTTTTATATGAGCCAAACATTCTCGGCGAGAAGAGAGACGTTCGATTTTCGCCCGAAAAGCTCATTTTTGGAGGTAATATTCAGAGACGTCTTTACTACAGTTGGAGCCCCGGGCCTGGGGAGACATTGGGCCCCCTCAGGGAGTGGGGCGGGGGGTCATTCTGGTAAAAAGTACTGGGGTATTTGCGTAGGGTGGTGAATATGAGTCAATTTTTCTTACTTATTGTTTTTTAATTCATTTATTGTTTGTTAATTATGCTGGACAATACAATATTACAACCACACGCGATTTTTTTGAAAAACGCGGGAAATCGCCCTGTGCTTACAGGGCGCGGGACAGTAACGTGACTGCATGTAGCCGTCTCCTCTATGTAAGTTATAGTGTCTCTGGGACGCTGGGAGTGCAACTTCCCGCTAAAGGTGCTGTGTCCTAGATAAAAGATGTACGAAATTTATTTTTCAAATTGCCAAAATTGGCTATTTAATGAGGCAAATTGGGATTTTGAAGCATCCAAACCCACAAAATTTATTGCTGAGGCAAAATCTCAAACCGCAGGGAAATGCTGTGCCGGGACCATAATGAAGGGAAATTCGTTCGGACCCCTCAAAACGTGTCCAAGCGATAAATGGTGGTGTTGAGCCGAAAAGCGAGATTTTTGGCGACGGTGCCTTCTTTTCTTCTATTAGCAGGGAAACGCTTTTTTGGTGCCTGCTTTTTGCTGTTGCAGGACGAGAAAAGCTGTGATGTAAACGATTTAAGCTACTTCACGCTCATTTTTCCCCGACTGTGGAAGATGGCGAGTCGCAGGGCATTAAGAGTGCAGTGAAACGTGTGCATGGAGGTCCACAAATCCACTCAATCCATTAATATCCCTGTACTTCCGCCTTCTATTTTCAGTGGAGTACTTGCTTTCGTTCTCATGGTAGTGTTAAGATTTTGTTTATTTTGGTTTGTAACTACTTGATTTCTCCTTGCTTTTCGTGCGTGCCTCCTAAAAATTAGTTCTTCACATCGTTTATAACTTAAATTAATTAATTGATCATAAATAGAAAATAGTAAAAGTTATTAACTTTCTCACGATAAAAATTGAAAGTATATAATCTCGATCGTGCTGTGCTACTACAAATTTCTCCCTCACAGCTTCATCTTTTTTCCTAGCAAAGTCAGTAAAAAACCTGATAGTGGACATTTTTCGGATGAATAGCAAGGATAGGGGTGGGGTTCTCAAAGTATGCGAGTATCTGATTAAAGAACCTTTTTCGTGTTAATCTGACGTAATAGATTTTGTCGAGCGATCCTTAAATTACTCATTTTCACTCAATAATCACGACTCTCTTTCACCGGTGCTTTTTCCCCCCTCCACCATCAATAGCTGAGAAAGAAAGCCAATTTTAATACTTTTTTTTTTTTATTAAGTTTTCAGCATTAGCGTGGGAGACTATCGTGGTCGCTTCGAGTCATGTTTATATCAAAATGCATCGAGTTTACCGGTCGGGGAAGGTTAATCGTATGTAAATTCGCTTTTGTATTTTTCCACCCCTTGAAGAGATGTAGAGGTCGGGGGATTATTACAATAATTGGAAATAATATCCGGGGCTTATTGCATTTCTCGCCTTATAAGATTGTGAGAACGTACACTCTACGTACACAGCATCCCCAGACGCGAAAAAAAAAAGACTCTGAAGAGCTTCCACTTGAGAAACTTAGACACAAGGGGTGGCTGTGGTCGATAAAAACAACGTTTTTTTTTGTTTTTTTTTTCATAGCGACAAATTACGGCTGCCACCTAATTAAAAATTAAAAATATGCTGTACACAATTCCGTTATTTTATTTAAAAACAAGTTCATTTAAATATTCTATATTTTTTGTTTCAGGTGAGCTCGAGACACGAGATACGTCGTTTTTTTTTTTTTTTTCTTCGAGGTGAGTGTTTCCTATTTCAAAACCAAATTACCATGTTTTTCCCTCTTCATAAATACGAGGGGAATCTCGTTTGTAACCAATGGACGTCCGCGGGTAATTGATAGAATTAGAAGGGTTTGCGCTTTTATCGAGATTTACTTTTTGAAAAATTTGTTTCACCTTGGAAAAAAAAAAAATTGTTTTAAGCATTCATCCCGCGATTGCGAAATAATCGGTTCCTTAATGTGAGCAACGGGTTAAAGCATAACGTGAAAGGTTAAGAAACGGGGTGGGGAAAGAAGCGGCCTAATGTGTTTTGCGAACTTCGTGACATTCGAGATCATAGCTGAACTAAGAAATTTGTACGAGGCCCCATTTAGTGGACAAAGAAACTGAAAATGTCAGAGAGACTTTCCTCTGTGCGCAGTTGACAGAAGTTGCGTCATTTCGTATAATGGCCGGTTTCCATTTACGAGCTTAAGTGCTTCGATAATTTTTGCTCAGAACGGGAAGTTCAAACTTCCTGTTTGTACCGATCAAAATCAGAACTTATGGACCGGAGATTTCTCTGAATTGTCTTCAGTTCTTTTTTTTTATCTCTGAGTCCCCGATCGTTTTTTATTTCCCTCTCTTTTTTTCTTGTTGATTTTGTTTGGCCTTCTTCCAATCTATTGTTCGTAGGATTTAATGCTTAGCACAGTGTGAAAAAATGGTGTAGGTAGCTAACTTAGTGAGATTGGACCCCCTAAAACAACGTACGCGCCACGCGCGCTATAATGCGCCATTGAGCATCACCCGAGTGCTTTTTAATGCAGCCCAACTCACCCTCTCACCAATGAGTTTCTAGAATAATTATTTTCCCTGACTTTCCCACGGTGCGGTGGTGTTCTTGGTGGCTTGGCTCTTTCAAAAACCAAATTTTTTGAATCTGGCACGTTAGAACCCAATTTTGTGGGATTGGCTCTTCAATGAAAAGGCAAACTTCACGGAAACTTACGTGGCGTTTGCTCATTTTAAAGAGCAGTGTCATGGGTCTCTCTCTCTGGGGATCTCCTTAAGATGTGGCCAGTACCTAGGCCGTCGCCGGCCCTTACCTGGCCTGAACCCCATCTTTGTCCCGGATTCCCCAGCAGAGCCGGAGAAGCACCGCCTGGAGGTGGGCCTTATGAGCTGAGGATGTTGGCTTGCGCCTATGACCGAAACCGGACTGGGAAGGAATTAAGGGTCTGGCTCCTTCATGACTACAAATTTCGCACGGTGGCCCATTTAAATCAAATTTTCCGACAACCCCCTCCCCACAACACTCTTCACACAAACAAAGCGTCAATTTTGTAAGTTTCAGCTTCTTCAAAAGCGAAATTTCGCGGAGTTGGCTAATTCAAAAACCATTTTTGCGGGTCTGTCTCCCTGAAAGAAACAAATTTCGCATGAACGCGGGGTTATAGTACCGTAAAATGCCCGGAACCGGAGAGGTTTCGGAGGTTTTTTGAACGTACCTTCCCTCCTTGACAAATTTTACCAATTCTATTCATTTCTACAGATTCTGCAGGACCTACCGAATCGAATGATCATGCACTCATAATTTATAGTCCAGTCAAGGAATGTAAAAAAGGAGGGTCTAGACTGCAATAATTCATAAAGAATTTTTATCTTCGGGAATGTGTTCGGAAGTGTCCCCGAGTTTTCGAGTAGAGCGGGACTCTGAGGAGGGCGAATTGTGCGACCATTTTCGAGTTTTCACCTACTACTAGCGTTAGCGCCTTTTGGTGAGGTGACCCCTGGACACCTCCGAACACATTCCCGAAGAGAAAACTTCTTTATGAATTATTGCAGTCTAGAATACGTTCCTTAACTGGACTATTAGTGTTACCATGTTCCTTATATTTCTTTTTTACTACCTAAAAGTGTCCCGCTTGATGTCGAATTGGTTAACAATCGGGACATGAAAGGTTTTTGGATGGATTTTTTCCCTAAATCCTGTAATTGTAGCATTGTTTTCAACCGGGACAGACGTGGGCTTTTTAAAAAGGCATAAAGGCTTGTATAGCCCGTAAGAAGAACATGAACCCGCGTCCAGCGTTCTCTCATTCGATTAGTTGCAACTTGCAACTGCTCTAATCCTCCTCTACTTTCGTTACCAAATTGGTTGCCCCACTGTTTACCGAAGATAAGTGTTGTTATCAAGCTGAAGTTTCATGGAAGGGGTAAGGAAAAATAGATAGAGGGGCTGATCACAGGAGGGTGAGGTCCGCGTTTAACTTGACCGGCTATAAACACCATGGTTTTTAGTGCATTTCATTCTGAAAATGCACTATTGGTCTCGTCGTGATGGTGGCAAACATGGGTCATGTCATGTTTTTTCACGTTTCAGAACCTCTAGAAAACGAATTCAGTGGTCTCCGGAATTTATATATATATATCTTTATGGCCGTTTCCTTGTTAGCACGATAACTCTCGTAGAAGTAAATTTAGCGGAACGCGCTTTGGCACAAAAATCAGTAGTCATAAGACACCGGTCGGTATTGCATTTGGGCCAAATCGGTCAAGGTGGAGGGGGGGGGGAAATAGGGGTTGAAATGGTAAAAAAATCACTACAAATCACCAGTTGATTCCAGAAGCATTATATTCGGTATGATGATTCCATTTTGAAATAGCCTTTGATTCCCATTAAGTTCAGATTAAACAAACCCGGCAGCAAACAGTACGAGGGAGGGTCAAACATTAACGAAACAAATCATGGTCTCAACATTACTACTTCTGGGACGGCTTAGGGTATCCGTATACAAAATGAAATGCACTCTTTCCGACCGCCAGCTGCCGTAGCGAAATTTTTTATTTTAAAGTCACAACACAAGGCATTCAGAATGCAAGGAAAGAATGCCAAAATCACGTTCTTATTGCTACAATCACGAAATTCTTAATAAAAATAAATAGAAAATGATGTTAACATAAAATTCTGTTTTTTTGGCGGGCCAATCGATCCAAGCAAACACAAACATGTCCAAGAATTATTAGAACCACGCGTTGCACGAAAGTAAAAGGGATGCGATGTCGAAACATGACATTTATCCCACCAAATCGCACTGTCCCGATTGAGGAATTTCAGAAGCGGATGGTGATTATTTTCGGGAAAAAAATCGTGCAGGATGCATTTTAGATGTTTTTTGAAGAAACAGGAGCACTAGAGCTCCAGCACTGAATGCAGGGTAAGGGAAAAATAAACAAAAATACCTTAGTTGGTTCGATCTCCGAGGCGAGAGGAAGTTTGGAGAATATTTCGGAGATGAGGTGATACGGAGAATAAGGGAAAAGGCGGGTGAGGTGCCTAATCACGACGGTTATCAAACTCTCGCATCGAGAATTTATTAATCAGGGCCCACTCGTTCGATAGCCCTAGTCACACTTTAAAAAAGGGCCTATTCTTTCTTATTTATTGATGTTAAAAACTGAACCGGGACAAGGAAACTGTCCCGGTAGAGGACCATGTCCCTGTTCCGGGCATTTTACGGTACGTCGTGGAGAACTGGGGGGGGGGGTGAGAGTTGAGCTAAGCCGGGAACACACAGTTTGCAACAAACTGCGGATTGGTCAACCGAACAAAATTTTTGTTTTTGATGTATCGAAACTTGCTCTTTATTGAGCTAACCAGGCACGTGACAGGTTTCCAATGAGCTGCAGGAACTGCGAAATTTTGTTCTTTTCCAGGGAAGCCAGACCCGTGAAATTGGTTTCTAAGTAACCAGATCATCGACAAAATTTGGGCTTTAAAAGAACCAAACCACCCGGAATCGCTTGTTTTTTGAGGAGCCAAAGGCGTAATTGGTTTTCGAATCATCCAAAGAAAAAAATTTTTTTTCCTTAGCTGAACGCTCCGTGATTCGTATGTAAATAGGCTCCTTGAAAGTGTGACTTACTTCTAAACTTGCGGGTATCGGTCGACATTTTACGTGCGTGAATTGTAGTCGTCGTCATCGGGAGGGGGGAAGGGCTTGAAATGGTCCCCAGTTTTTCAAATGGAATGTAAATTGATTTTTTACTTTGTGATTTTTGATCAACAGGCTTTCTAAAATTTCGTAACGAATGCTCTCGCCTGAAACGCTGTTTGCTTCTCTGTTTTTTTCTCCACAAATTATTCAGATTTCAATCTTTCCCATCCACTTTCAATATGATAATGTGTTAACGAGACTCTTCGCACCGAATAATAAATCGTCTCGAGGAGAGACCCTCAAAGTAAAGTGTCACATTTAACGCACACGTAAACTTTTTTTTTCTCGGTCTTCAGCTTCTTTGCTCGAAGGTACGAAAGCTCTTTCTAATTAAACATGGCGTTCACGTTTTTACGAAAAAGAACTTGAACTGATCACCCCCACGAGCTCGTTTCCTTGTTTTATCGCCTCTTTAATTAGACGATTAGAGACGATGCGGTGCTTGATTTGTGGAAGCGTTTTTTAAATTGTACAGACATATATATACTTGAGTCGAGTTGGTCTAGTGATTGGTAGTGGTGGGTGGGTAGGGGGGTTAATAGCATTCTAAAAATGCCAAACAAGATTCTTCCCCCCTCCCTCAATCTCTCTCACACATCTCTTTTCATGCGTCTATTTATACGGAGATCCGTGTCGACTGATAGTTTGATGCGTTACACTCGTCACTATGAATCACGCAGGTTTAAACAAGGCGAAAGAAAAAATGTTGGTCTTTTTCTTTTGGTGGTGAAATTTTAAAATTGTCTCATCCGCGCTAAACTCATGTTTAACGCGTCATCTGCGGTTTGTCGAGGGGACGGTTGTCAACTTTTACACGATTCTGATCCTGTCTGTTCTACCACTCGTAAATCCCGCGTTTTTTTATTTTATTTTTAAAATAAATATTTTCGTGTCGTTCGAACCATGTCAAACAGATTTGTTGGGAAAGAATACCTATGTGTTGTTTTTAAAATAATTTGGTCGCATTCGATCCTAATGTCACTGATTTACCTGGAAATTTGATATTATCCTCTTGCGGTTGGAGGATTCTTCTTAAATTCCACCCCGTTCTCCCTGGGGCTTCCATTCAGATCCCTCCCCCTCACACCTTCATCATTTTTTAGAGGAAGCCGTTGAAAAATGGCTTGGTTTATACCAACGTGTATAGCCTTCAAAAGCACAAAAATATTTTTATCAGACCCCCAGAAACTTAACTTTTTATTAATTCGTTCTCTTCATTGTATTCAAATTAAGCTTTAAATTGTACAGGACGCTTCTGATTTGGCCCTGTTTGTGCCTTATAGGCTCTATAGAATAGACTATCTTACAGAATCTTTTTTGGTTCCAGTTGAACAATTAGTTAATAGTGTTTTTTTTGTGTTCAGAAGTCAAGTACCTCACACATCCCTTGAAGACCAAGCCCGCCCTAACTTTAACACTTGGAAAAAAGGTGAGAGCGATCTAAGGTGGTGGAGGGGGGTCTCCCTCCCGCCTCACCAGTTCGACTAAATCATTTACCTATTCACGGCCGCATTATTTTAATACAGTGTTGATAGTTTTCTAATTATAGGTTTTTCCACTCCGTGCAGGAGACGTTCAATCTCATCTTTTCTTCCCCCACCCTCTTTCACAGTTAAGGTAAACAGTTTTGTTCTTTTTTAACAAAGTGGGCGCCTTTCGACTATGGTGGTAAGGAGGGGGTGTTTACCTGAACTTCATGATCGGAGGGGGTGAGGGGGGATTTTGTAAACAAAATAAGCAGAAACTTCTTTTTATACATGAACAGCGTAGGCGTTTTTCTTTTTAAAATAATGCCCTCTTCGATAAATTTTCACGGAATTTTATAACGCTTTCTTGCATAAATTACGGGAGCTACTGGTTATAAATAATTGTATACCTATAACGTAAAACTTCCTACCACAGTATTGAAACCTTCAGCTTCGCTCTGGAAAAGTCCTCCACTATACGGGCTTGAAACTGACCATTTTCATAGGAAATGTTTTCTCGCGCGGGCGGGGGGATGCCTGTAGGGCGAGCCGTGTATGGTCCTGTGGCACGGCGGGTTTTGGTGGCACAAAACCGAGGTCAATAAGTGAGTGTAGATCGAGTGTGGCGTGTCTCATGGCTATCTGGGGGGGGGGGGCGGAGGGCTCTGTCAGTGTGTCCTTTGTATTTCCACATGCCGACAACCATCGGTTGCTGATATCGGACTTTGCTCCCATTGACATCTTTATCAAAGCGGTGTAATGTCGACTCTGAAGCATCAACGTTGGAACTTTGTCGTGTGTTGGGTCTGCGTAGACCACTCCAGGGTTACCGCTGGACGTGGTCACTGGTACATATATACCATGCCCAGGACTTCTTACAACGTCTGCTCCTCCTCTTCTGTGTTCGCCTCGTGTGCCTGGAGTGGCAGACGGTGAAGAGGAACCACAAAACTCATGTTTGTGGTGGAAAAAACGGCTCCCTCCATTCGCTGGAGTCTTTTCTCCAATGGTGTGCAAGCTCTAGGGGTATTTAGGGCAACGAAGGGGGAGTTGCAATGTCATTGATCAGGAATCGGTCCTCGGAAGAACGGTGATAGTGTTAAGGTCGATTCAGACTATTCGGACGTCACGTCCTGGAACACGCATTCCCACGTGGGATGATGCTTGTCAGAGCAATGTGAACGTAAACAAATAAAAGCCTTTTCTCGAATTTTTTATCACACGTGGGGCAGCGTGTTCCCACGTCACGTGCGAATAGTCTGAATCGACCTATAGATACACAGCAAAATTTATTGGCCCATTTTGCGATTGCGAAATCACGGTTTTAATCGGACGATTTCTATCAATTTTATCGTTCTAATAGAAACTTTAAATTTTTAGTGCATGCGCAACGAAGTCGAAAGTATAGTGAAAACTATCGAGTTAACACTTCTTTTTTTTTAAATTACCGTAATCATAGAAAACAGTCAATCATACCAAAAATTGAGAGTCCGAAACACTTTCACTTTAGATTTATACCGGTGTTATGTTAGGTCGATGATCGTCGGAGGGGTGCGGGAGAACGATGACCATATAGGTAATTTAGGTACCCTGGACAATTTAAAGACGAAATTCGAATAAAAATTGCGATGTTTATCATCATCCCCGCCCTCAAAACAACTATAAAACTATATATTTATATAAAAAACTCATTCTGCCCCTCCCCCCACACTCTTACTCTCTGAATCTTTTAACAGGCACGTGGGGCTCCCTTCCCGCGTGCTCCCCCCCTCCATGGTTCACCGGCAGCCTGAGAGTATAGCGTTAAAATAAAGTTTCCATGAGTTCTCTCCCCTCTAAGTAGTATTAGTAGTCGAGTTTCAGTTGTTCGGTAGAAGTGGGTCAAGACGCGGGGATTTAAAAAAAAATTGTAAATTACACATTGAAAAAAAAAGGATATTACTGTGGTTTAGTGTATCAAAATGATTGGAGGGAGTGAACAAGTGGTGGAAATGTAAATAACGCGCTGTAAAAGGCCGGGATTCTCGTTGACTGGGTGGGACGTCGAAGGGGTTCTTTTGGTGTTTCTTTTCGTAATCTTCTCATCCTATAGGCATTTAAGGAAACAAGATTAATTTCAATTTATAGCTGTAAGTTTGTTTACAGGCTTATAAGGCATTCTTTCCTTTTTTTCCATTTTAAAAGAAAACTTGAATTCATGCGCCTTCTACCTGCGATTAAATGACTGTTTTGTTGCATTTGAATTTGTCTTTTTCAGGAGTTGTGTTAGTTTTTTTTTAAAGTAATTTTTACGGTTATTTATTTTCTTCTCCCAAGGAGCGATAAAGTGGGATGACGAATTTTTATTAGCTTCGTTATTTTTGCCATCCCGCACGACTTTTCCAAGCGATTATACTCTCGCCCCAGGATAGTTCCACCTCACACTCTTTCCCTACATTATCTAGCTTTCTATGAATAGAATTTTATTGATCTACATTCTAAAATAATTGTGTTATCTGTGGATTCGAAACGAGAAATGAGCTCATCAATAACGAATCTCGACTGTTGGATCTGTTTACGCATGAACAAAGGTGATTTGTTGTTGGGAGGGGGGGGGGGAGTACGCGCAAATGTCCTCACAGGAAAAGAATTCAAAGCACGATTTGTCAATTGTTACCGGTCCTTGTCAGTGAATCATTTTCAAGCGCAGCCACAGTTTATAGAGCTGGCAAGGTTGACCCCCCTCCCACCACCGTCTCCATCATCCTTCCCCCCCCCGTTCACCATGCTAAAACTGTGTTTTTCCAATCGGCGACTCCTAGATTTTATACGTTTCTCAGGGTCACCGTCGTGAATTGCCGTGACGAATTGAATTAGGGGGTTGACTGCGAGGACCAGATTCCCTTCCCTTCCACTGTGAAGAGTGGTTGCAAATGCGGTAGGCGGGGTGTATAGCGGATCTTCAGACAAAAAAATGCCCTACCTTTTTTTGCCTGAAAAAGTAGTACCTTGTAGGAAGTAGTAGGAGTCTTTCCACGCTTCCCAAGGCTATCGGTTGTGGGCCATCAGACAGATCCCAGACTCGAGACTCCCAGATTAACGCTTTGCTTAGGTGAGGGCAAGGGGTTGAATTCTCACGTCAAAATGTCATTTTATGTCTCTTTGAAGCTTCTCATTTGTATGCGCGAGAAGGTTTTTGAGCTTTCTCCTTTTCCTCTTCCTCTTCCTCCTGCAACGAGAAAGAACGACCTGGGACAATTATGAGCGCAGAAGACGGTGAGAGCTCAAGCAAAAACATCGCTCTCTCTTTATTAATAAGTCTTTATAGTTAGTGTTTTGTCGATTTCGATTCTTTCATATTGTGACGCGCCGCTGATGCTCTCATTTTGGCAGATCTTATAACGCGGCGTACTCGATCTTTGAGTGGTGAGTCGCTTGATCGGTCGGAACTTCTTCACGCTCCTTGAGGACAAGTGCTGCGGCACTTCGTATGCTAAAGTAGAATTGGAGAGGGGTATCAGCATTAGGCTCATAGCTGGCTCATTGTCAGTATTTTGCCTAGCTTACTAACTTTCTATTCAAAGCTTGGTATAATCTGCATAATAGCACAGCAATCGTCTATTTGACCTCCTAACTGGAAATGTTAGCCCCAGAAATGAAAAAAACTCATCCCATTGGAGGGCTCCTTAGCCATGGCTCCTATAAGACCATTTAAGGGGAGAGGGCTACTCGATCCTGGCTCTCAACCCCCCACGCCCCTCACGCCTTATTACTATAATAATTTCTAATTATGAAAATGTCAGTACTCATCGCCAAATAAGCAGTTTCTTGTTTTGGTATGGGCAGCTAATTTGACGTTTTTTTTTGTTTTTTTTTACATATTTCCAGGCTTAGGCTGAATTAAAATATGTTTCGGTCTAAAATAATTATAAGGTGTGGGGTACTATCGTGAAATATCCCTTCCTGCGCGAAAAACACGCCGAAAAGTAAAGTCCAATAGACAAAAAATGTTCGTGTCGACATCATTCATTTCTTGTGGCGTTTAAAAAAATTGAGTTTTGTCCAAATGTACTTGTTTTTACATAGCAAAGAGAGCGTTTTTCCGTATACGCAGTTTCGTCCAGTTTTAAATTGTAGGGCCCCCCGTCAAAAAGCAGACGCGTTTTGGTGTGAGGTCCCTCTTTCTGAAATTCGGTCCAAACTGTCCTACAACTCCCCCCTCTCCCCATCGAAGAGGAATGGGTCACGGGGTTGACCCGTTCAAAAAAGAAAATCTGCTGGTAAGGCACTTTCGTAGTCAAAATATTTCACGGATTTGGCACTCACCGAGCCAGATTTCGAGATTTTGGCTAATTCAATAACCAAATTTCACCTCTGCCACCTTTAATTTCGCAGGGTTGTCCCATTAAAGACAAAATTATGCATTCCTCTAATATTCATATGTTTGAAAGAAAGTTACTAGTTTCTAAATATGATGAGTGTTAGTTATTATTATTATTTTTGAAATTTTTTTTGTTTTGTTAGCTTTTTTTGTACAACCCGCTGATTTTATTGATGTGTATGGTTTTTAAGTTGCGGCAAATTCTAGCTGTACACGTTATTATCTCCAGTTCTTCATTAATTTGTAATGGTTAGCAGTTGGGCTGGGCTCGGAGCGATCTCACGCTGAGTACAAGCACTGCTTACCAGCGTGAGTCCTTACATTAATTTGCAATCCAAAAATGTTTTTGAACTATATGTATTGTTTTAGCTGGAATACAAGAAGCAATTTCGCGAAGTTGCACCATTCAAAACCCTTTCTCGCGGGGCTATAAAATGCAATTTCGTGCAGGTTTCGCTGCCTCGAAAACAAATTTCGCCCCTCAGCCATTTCGAGCGATTCAAAAAGCAATTTCGTCAGGTTATTGGCTCACTTCAAAGAGCAATTTCAGTGTTCCGGCACCTTTCATAAACAACATTTAGCAGGTTTGACCCATTTAAAATAAATTTCGAATGAATCGCCCAAAAAAAGTGGGTTTAGGTCACTTTAATAACAAATTCGGAGAGTTTTGACCCCTTCAAAACTAAAATTTCGTGGAATTGCCTCGTGCAAACCCATTTTTACGGGGCTGGCTCCCCGAAAAAACAGAATTTTGTGCTGCTGACGCATTCAGAAAGCAATTTCACGGAGTTTACTAATTGAAAACAAATTTCGTGACCTTTAAAAGCAAATTTCAAGGGACTGCCCCCCCCCCCCAAAGAAATTTCGCGGGTTTCGCTGCAGCAAAAACAAAATGACCATTTTAAAGCAGTTTTGTGATGGGGCATGGCTGATTTAAATTACTAATTTCGCTTGGTTAACTCATTCAAAAACAATTTCACGGATTTTGCTCTTTCAACCCCAAATTTCGTTGATCTGTGACGATTGATGGATGATTTACCGTTTTGTATTTGCGGGGTGTAGTAGTCTGCCGGGCTTCAGGTTTGATGTGTGAGGGGGGTATGAAGTGAGTAGGGGGCGTTGTACATGTGTTTCTTCGACCCCCTCGCCAACTTCTGTGCTACGTAAATAATTGCCGTATCTGCATCAATTCTGGATTTCAAGGTCTCATTTAAATCTCCAGAAAATTCCGTACGCGCGTACGATCTTGTTTTCCTAATATAAGTCGAAAGAGCGTGATTTTCAAGGTTAAAGTTTGTGTGGGGTTTTACAGTTATTTCAGGGGTGAAATATGAAAATAGAAGGACGTACGCGTGTGCGGAATTTCCTGGAGATTTAAATGAGACCATTAAATCCAGGGTTGGTGCAGAAAAATGGTGATCATTTACGTAACGCGGAGTAGGCGAGGTATAATTTTAGGGGGTCGAGGAAACACATGCACAACTCCCCCTTAATACCAGGAATGCTGTAGTGGGGCGTGTGACGTCAAGAGACCGAAACGCCCACTATTTTTCCCTCTTTTACCCGTGACTAGTGTTGAATCGATACCAGTAAAGTGTATCCATACTTCACTCATTTAAAGTATTGAATGGTAAGTATCGGAATTAAAGTATCGATACTCATATTGCTTTGTACCAGTACCAAAAGTACTCGGTTTTGATTCGAAAGTACCGATACTTTAGTGGAATCGATTCAACGTGCTTGTAAGAAAAGTACTCATTTGAAACGGTACTATTCTGATACCAAGTGAAGTACTCATTTCAAATGATACATATCCGATGCCTGGAGTGTACTTGTTCAAATTAAAAAAATAAAAAACACTCATTATTGATTGAAAAGTATCGAATCGTACTAAGTACCTATCAAATGATAAGTATCGATGCCTGAAGTACTCTTGCATTAATGCAGTATCGAGTAAAAGTATCGAATAGTACTCGTTATCGAAAAAAGTATTGATACCAAAACTACTGGGTATCGATACTTTACTCAATTTACTAGTATCGATTCAACACTACTTGTGACTACAGAGATCAATGGATAGGCTTCCGGTCGTACCATACGGGGTTATGTTATTTGAAGCATGCGTTTCCTAAGTCACCTTTAGATTGCCGAGCGACATCATCACCGTGTTACCATTTCATCATGTCCATTCCCATTACTTCTATAGCAATTTATACACTCGTTGAATTTTGTAGCTCAGAGAGTGACATCCTCGATTCGAGTCGAGAGGAGCCGATGGACCGCCCCTGGGCCCGTCCCCGTTACCGGGAACGGAGGTGCCACTTCACTACGATCCCCGCTCCCTGGATCGGGTGGAGCGCCGGGGGCGGGGATCGTAGGGCAGTGGCACCTCTATTACCGGTGAGGGGCGGTCCATCGGCTTCGTATCCAATTGCCGGGCTGATGAGACCAGGACCGAGTAGCTCAGGTAGCTGAAGATCTCAGGTGGAAACGGAGACTGGACCGCACCTTCCCTTCGGTGCAATTTTTATTGTTTGGCGGGTTCTGCCCCCAACATCTTTGTCGTTCATTATAGATGCACAGATCCAATGGAGACACGCCACATGGGATGTCGTGCCGTAGACCACGTGAAGCATGGAGGGCGTATCACAGTCCCGCCTCCTAGAACCGTAAGATATTCACCTTGAGAGTTTCCTAGGATCCCGTAAGAGAAATTAGCCACGAGAGATTAGACTAAATTCAGGAGAAATGCAAAAATCTAAACATACGCACCCGTTATCTTCATCTATACCTAGCTGTTTCCTTTTGGTGCATTTCATGTAGCCACGAAAAAAATGTATTCGCCTAGCGTTAATTTCTACCAATCAATTTAAATTTTATCTCCTGGTACCCGCTGTTTTTAAAGTTGCCCCATAGCTAAGAGAACCAGGGCGTCCTTACAGAGCAGAGAGAGAAAATTGTATGCATTTATATGTATTTTGGCGTGACCCATAGATAGGTATAGTGACCAGAGGAATTGGTGGTGTGGGCGAGGGATTTTATAAATAGAATTTTCATTTAGAGACTCGCTAGACTTGTTTTTGCAAAGTTATAAAGCCGAATAAATAAATCAAAAAAGAAGAGAAAAAGACCCTTCTGTTAATCGTGTCTCACTTTGTTCTACAACTGTATAAATTGCTGCACGATTCTGTTATTTTTGTCGTCTTTAATAATTTTCTATTTATTATTTTGTACAGGAGAAACGCAATCGTGGTCCTCGCAGCCTGTGCCTAAAACGATCTGAAAATGGATTTGGATTTACGCTTAGACATTTCGTCGTCTACCCACCCGAATCCTACACCGTAAGTGGCTTTTATAAAATAATGCATCATGTCCACCCCCCGAACCCCACCAACCCACCCACATCCAAATTGCTCGGGGGTTTTTCAGTTGAGCTGGTAAAGAAAACCTTTTTTTAGTTGGTGGTATAGTAGTCTGCGGGAACGTAAATAGAAATCCGAGAGCATCTTTTTGTTACTGAAATGAGAAGTTCGTGATTATCTTTTCTCTCAACAAGAAGGTGTTGTATCCACCTCTCCGTTTTACTCCCATCCCTAACAAATTTCCATTCACATGGTTGGTAATAACGCGTGGAAAAACCTTCACTTTTTGTTCGTTTTACGCGAAAAACGTAAAAAAAAAAGTGAAAGCTTAGTTGACGTTTTGTCTTAGGGAAATGGACATTGTTAGAAAGTTTTATTACTATTATTATTATTATTACTACTATTTAATGCTAAAAATTGTTTTCTCGCCCAATAAACTCACTCATAATATAAGGAGGGAGGGGATTTAGGTTTTGAAATTCTCGAAACCACCACTTCACTTTACTTATTCAAATTATTAAGATCGTTGAACCTAATCTGTTTCTTTTTTCCTTTTGTGGTATTTTTCTTTCTAAACAATCCATTAACGCAGAGACTCCTCCCCGCGGAAAAAGCGGTAAACTCAACAGGCTCCTCCTCATTTACCGAGCTTTACAAATCCCTTCACCCGAAAGTTCAGAAGTACGACGTATGAGAGTTAGAAACCTAAGAGAAAAGGGTTAGTGATAAATGGAGAACTTTTTAAATCACCCCGCGGGGATGACAGTGAAGAGATGGATAAATCTCTCACACACACTCACTCTCTCTCTCTCTCTCTCTCTCTCACTCTCTCTCGCGCTCGCGCTTCAAAATTTGGTTTATGTACATACTTAATAAAAAATGCCCCCTTCACCACCACCATGACCATCAGTCTGCCAACCTCTGAAGTCTGAATCCTTTTAAACATGCACCCAGTGACAATTTAAGTCATTGTTGTATTAAAGCCTGTCAAGGGCAAAGATGTTATCGAGTAGGAACAAAAACCAGCCCTTGTGTAACGTCTTAAAGGTTTTAAACTTGAAAAGATTCCATTTAACTACTTCATAATATGCGGAGTTTGTTTTGATTTACTCGACCTCGTGAAGCCCACGCCCTAACGTTTCGGTTGATTTTTTTTTTGTTGACATTTCTTTGCGGGTGTATTTGGCGAGCGTGAGTTACTGTTGGTAAAGTCGGGCGTGTCAGAACCAGACCTTTTTGCACCATGGGCGTAGCCAGGGGCTGGCAGTTGCCCTCCCCCAAACTCAAAATCGCAGATTTAATGGTGCAGCTGCCCACCCCCAGATACCACCAAAAAGAATTCAAAAATTTAAAATCCGACAGGTACATTTGTTTCATCAAAATGTTCTCAGATCCTGGCTCAGCAATATACCATTTCTCGAATTTCGCTCACTAAAACACGAATTACTTGGCTTTTTTTTTTTTTTTTTTTTTTTTTTTTGTAACGAAAACCAAATTCAACAAATTCCTATAATTTCGCTGTCTTAAAACGGATATTTCTCTCCGACAAAACCTTTTTTTTCTAGTAATAATAATGAATTTTCTAATGAAACAAATCTTGCTATTTGTCTTTGCTGACAAACCATTTTTCAGGACGGATTATTTCAGTTAACGATTTCGCTGATTTTTCGGGAAAAAAAATTGCAAGATTTGGCTCTTTAAAATTCCAAATTTCGCGAATTTTTCTCGCAAAAGATAATTATTTTCCTGGATCTGGCTCACTGTAGAATACATTTCTTGGATATTTTTCGCTGAACAACCAATTTCGGGAATTTTTGCTACCAGCAAACCAATTTCTCTGGGTAACCCAAGCGAGGATCGGTGTCTAAATTGAGTCGCCTGGGGAAATTGGTTTGCCGGCCTCAAAAATCCCCGAAATTGGTTAATCATTGAGCCAAATCCGAGAAATTCATACGCGAAAAGCCAACGCCTTGGGCAAAATTTACGCGAAAAGCCACGCCAAGGGCAAAACTTACGCTAATTGCTTCACCAAGCGCAATTTTATAATGCAATTTGCTACTTTATTGAAAAAACTTGTCAGTTTCACGACGAAATTGTTAATATGGGGTTGATTCTCGTTAATGAGGAAATTTTCGGTTTAAAAGGTGTCAGATTATTGAGTAAATCGTCAGTTTCATAAGGAAATTGTCAATTTTATGTTGAAATTGCCATTTTACTTCCATGTTCATCACGATGAAATTGCCATTTTACTTCCATGTTCATCACGATGAAATTGCCATTTTTGGGGGAATTTTAAATTTTATATAGAAATTGTTTGATTAGGAAATTGTGAATTTCAAGAGGAAATCGTTTTTAGGAATTGTTAATTTCATAAGGAAATTGTCGGTATCACGAGGAAATTGTGATTTTTTTGGCGAATTGTCAATTAGAAACAGATATTGTCAGTTTTCTATGAAAATTAGCAGTAGGCATTATAAGATACCAGTTTGAGTTTATACATCGATGGGGTCGGTTGAAAATGGCTGTTTAGCTGAAACCGGTCCAATAAATATATTAACGGCGGGAGAGGACTTATTTTCCTTTTGATCTGGATCATCGCTTCCGCACCTACGGCCAATTATTCAATACTATAAGATAATAGTCAAGTTTATAGAAATATTTTAAATGTTATGAGAACATTTCCAATTTTATGAGGAAACTGCCAATTTTGTGAGAAAATTACCATTTTTAAGGGTGGTTGTCAATTTCATGAACAATTGTCAATTTGAAGCAGAAATGGTTAATTTCACGAGGAAATTGTAATTTATCATCAGTTTTATTTTTGGTCTCTCAATTTCTATATTAATTTTGCCTTATGACTCGAGTTCTGTTTCTCGACTCCTGTTCCCGATCCCCGAGTATACCTACACCTGTAGAAAGGCAATGGTGTATCTGACTGACATGGTCCCCAGTGAAGCTGCCCACCCCTAGATCGAGGGCTGGCTACGCCCCTGTTTTACATTACTCAGCCGGGATTTCATTAGCGCGATTTCTTTTCACGTTCGTGTGTTGACAATCTATGAACTTCGCTTTCTCTGTATATGCTCACCCCTTCGGTGATGAGGTTTAGTTCGGGTGGTGGTTGGCGGTGGGGTGGGTTAGGGAGTGGATAAGGTCGACCTTTTTTCTTATAGTTGTCAATTTTCACTCCCCGCTCTTGACTCCGACCCCACCGCCCGAATAGCTCCTTTTAAAGAGGTTGTTTGACATTTTTAGTGTTGACAGTCGCGAGAGTGAGCGAATCGCGAATGTAGCGAGGGGATGAGGCGAAATGGTTCCGCGTCGATTTTTCGAGGTCTATGATTCGCTGTTTAGCTCTTTTAAAAAATATATATGTATAAAAAATGGCATTCGATTGCGCGGCCGTGACACATCGCGCCGTTGTCATTGGGAGAACCCCTTTAACAACTTTTCTGATCAGAAATCCGTTTCGATTTTTGGATTCCCCGCGTTGTGATACCCCAATGAACGCTGTTTCGTCCAATTTTAAAATTGTGCCCAAATCGCGCTCTCAATTTTGGCCTGGAAGTTTCATCGAGATACTGCGAATGAACGCCTTTTCACAGTTTTAGCCACGAATATCTGCCCTTTTTCCAAACTTTTTGCTGCGTTCTTGCCCCAAGAGCAGCATATAAGTGCTTAATAAGGACTTGAAAAAAAAAACTGGGGATGAGCGTATTTCCTCTAATATAATAATAAATAATTAGCAAATTCGCGGCTAAAGATTCCTTGAAGCTTCCGCGGATAAAGTGTATAATAAACGCCAATTAGAGGCTAAAGGTAGAATGGCTTCTGAAGCCAAGTTCATGGCTCAGACTGAAAAAAAGGACTAATTTACAGCTAAAAGCGAAACAAATCGCTATTCGCAGCAAAAATGATGAAAAAGTGCTAATTCATGTATGAAATTGGGAAAAATCGCTTAATAGCTGCTAAAATCAGGAAAAACACAAATTACTGCATAAATTCAGAAAAATCGCTAATTCGTGGCTGAAAAGGATGTGAATCGCTAACTCACGGCTAAAGTAGCGACAAAACGCTAATTCGTGGTTTAAATGGAGAATACGTCAATACGCGGCTTCTGAATGTAGCTTTCGTGCGAAAAATGGAAAAAAAACCGCGATTCGCGGCCAAATTCAGAAAAAAGCGTTTGGTCGTAATTCGCGGCGAAAATTGAGGAAAACTCTAATTCGTGGCTGAAATGTAGAAAAATTGCTATAAGTGGAAAGTTTTGGGAAAATTAGCTAATTCACAAAAAAATTGAGAAAATGGTTAGCCACGGTTTCCGGAAGTAACTTCTTGGCCAATGGGGAACTTGCATGAATGCCCGATTTGGGGGAAAAGTACACCGGTGTGTTTGCTTATGCGGACAAGGATATTAACGGTAGTTGCAGCCCGATTGGTGTGTCTGGTGATTTTTAAATGAAGGCTCCGAAAGGGCCTTGTAGGGGATAAAGGGCCGGATAAGGAGGGCAAAAGTATCTTTTATGTTTTTTGGGATGAAACTCCTACAGTAAGTTACCTTTCATAAGTATAGTCGATCGCCAGAGTTTCAGGCCGGGATCTCATTTCTAGGGCCCAGAATTGGTGAAACACTGAAAATATGTTTCCCTTAAATCCACCATTTTTCCGTTGCCGCAATATCGATGCTAGCGGCTTGAAATTCTCTGGATATCTTTCTTATGAAGTTGAGGAAGGCTGGTAATTTTTTGGCCCAGAGCCGACCATATGAAACCGAGATAGAGATATTTCTTTAAAGAAAGAGGCTTAAAAATAGCGTAAAATAGGCGAAAAAACAGACATTACTCCCAGGCACTTCGAGCTGCACACAACAAACTTTCACCAAAGAAGTATTTATGTGTCAGGATAACGTCCAATTTTTCGCCGATTTTTCGGTTTGGTGGAACATGCTTTTATTTTCTATCAAAGTAGCACCATTTCTGGGAAAAACGCATTTTAGGCCATAAAAAACGTGAGTCTCAGGGGAGCTACAGAAGACATAATGACCCTTTAAATAACTCTTTACAAATCTACGGCAACCTGAGAATGTTTGTACAGTTCCTTTGAATAACTATTTTAATACTTCGTTTTTTTTTTGTATATTTGACGAATCTTTGACAATGGGCAATTGTCTTGTTGAACAAAAATTGAGTTATAGCATGTTGTTGCTTAAGCGACGACCAGTGATTGAAAAATGTGCAAGTTCCCCATTAAGAAAAAACGCAAATTTACGGCTAGAGTTGAGAAAAATCGCAAACTCGTTGCTAAAATGGTAGTAAATCACTTATTTACGGCTAGAATGGTGACAATTATAGCTAATTCACCGATAAAATTGATAAGAAGCGCTGAAGTGTAGGAAAAAAGCTAATTTTCGGTTAAAATGGAGAAAATGTCAAATCGTGGCTTATTTTGAACGGTGACTTCATGGGGGCGCCGCCTGGTGAAAGATTCGCCCGGGGGCGCCAAACTTAGGCTGTTACTGGCAGCCAGCCCTTTGGCTTGAACGCTCTGAAGGGGCTGTCAGCGCCTCTTCAAGTGATTGAACATGGCCGGTTCGCCTTGCTGTTCTAATGACTTGAAAATAACACGTTTTTTTAAACCGACCGTTTGTTGAAATTGACCGTTTTGGTATCTTCCGTTGGTGGATTGAATTTGACTT
Source organism: Corythucha ciliata (assembly GCA_038030265.1). Classification (NCBI taxonomy): domain Eukaryota; kingdom Metazoa; phylum Arthropoda; class Insecta; order Hemiptera; family Tingidae; genus Corythucha; species Corythucha ciliata. The sequence goes on from CM075939.1 coordinate 11,679,937, forward strand.
TCAACTGCCAGGTAACTAATAATTTTTTGACTTCACCGTGTGTTCGATTTGTCTCAACTTTCTCTGTTTGCTCACCCCTGTGATGATGTTGGTTGGAGGGGGGTGGGGAGGTCGACTTTATCTTTATATGTAGTTATGTACTGTCATGTCAATTTTCACAGTCCGGGAACTAACTAAATGCCGTGAAAACGTTGATTAATTGTGTTCCCCCCCCCCCATGTGCGCAGCTACTGGCCAGGGACAGGCGGTACGGGCTTCGAGGAGCGTCAGCGGATCGACCGATGGACACTATCTTCGTCAAATCAGTGAGACCCGGATCGGGAGCGGCCCTTGCCGGTCTATCCCCCGGCGATCAACTCGTCTCAGTCAACGGCGAACCCATCGGTGGCCATAGCTACGCTCAGGTCGTTCATTTGATTCAATCATCGCCCAATTATCTACACCTTTTGGTCGTACCCAAAGAGGAGGACTTGCTTCAGTTGGTGAGACACCCCCGCCCTCCAATGTTTCTCCCCTCCCCCACAGCACTATTTGGTCATATTTTTTAACGTTGGTTGCAGTACTACGGTGAAACCGCGCACAACCCTAAAACTAATCAGAGGCCCAGGCAGCAGCGGTCCCGTAGTTCGCCACAAAGAAGCTCGACGTCGTCATCGCCGGCTCGACGAGTTCTGGACACTTCCTCCCATCTTCCAGGTAAGCGTGCGCAAACAAAGAGAAAAGTAAAACACTAAGAAACGTGACCCGTAAGACCCAATATTGGGCTCAATACTTGGCAATTTGGGATTGGTGGGGAAAATACTCGTAAGAAAAATATCTCATTCCTCGCCCTCCTCCAGCAGAAGTTATAATCTCGCGCAAAACGCAATAACTTTTCCCGTTATTCCAGTCACACGTACTTACAAAAAAAAAAAAAAAGAAAAAACAAACAAAAACATTGCAATTTTTGTGGCCGACTAATAGTCGGTTTTTTAGTTAATTACCGAAGAAACCTAGCAAAAAAAACGTTGCTGGGTGGCCTTTAATGGCCGCTGTTAGATAATTATACTAAACACACGGAAGTTTTTCATTTACTTTTTTAAAATTTTAATTACGAAGAATAAAGTCCCCCCCCGCCAGTCATTTTTAAAATCTTTCAATGATTCATAGGCTTGAAAATTGTGTAATAATTACTTCCCTCGCCCTCCTGAGTCGTTAATTATTTCTCTTTTGTTTTTTATTACGCTGCAGCTCCTCTCTCTGCATGCCCATATTGGTATTTCGTATTACTTCTCCATTTTTTTTTTTTTTTTTTTTTTTTTTCACCTTTTGATCTTCTACTCGCCATTACAGGCCTAAATGGCGCGTCAAGATATTTATTTATTTAACTGCCGGTTATGGAAAGTTTTTTTTTTTTTTAATTTGAACTATGACGATTTTTATTGTTCTTTACAGTTGTTGACGCTTTTCTTTAAGCCCCCCCCCCCTGCCCAGTCAACTCAGGTTTGATGTGCTACACTAACCATTAATTTCAAACTGGGTTCGCTTTAAAAGGCCCCTGAAAAAAACCGAAAATACATACATTTTTTTTTCTGCGAAACAAAGCCCCAAAAAACATTGTTTAAGGTTAATCTATAGTTGGTTGGTACTTTTTCTCTCGCTCTCTCTTTCTAATTATCCTTTAAAGAAATTATTTTAATTTTTAAAACAATAATAGTAACTTTAAACAATCCACCGTATTTAAGCTTTCTCCCAAATGGTTGTGAGTTACGGTGGGGGGCACAACAAGAGTGATTACCCATCCATTCCCCTCAAACCAATCCACCCTTCAATAAGATTTCATTTAAAAAGAAAGAGCCCTCCCCTCCGACGATCTGTCAACCTTTAAAGTTCGTTGAAGGCTCAACTTCGGAGTCATTAAGGTCACAAAGTGAAGTAGAGACTTCTTTGACAGTCGTCGGAAGGAAAGAAAGAAAAAAAAAAAATAAAAAAAATGATTTTGTAATTTTGATGATTTCACTGGAAGTCTTCATCGTACTTTGAGTGCGGGAGAGAGAGAGAAAAAAAGGTGTTATGTTTTTTGATGTGAATAGGGTGGCTAATGGTTGCTCACTAATGATGCAGACGAGTAGTAGTGGCTGTAGGTGACATTTTCTTATTCTTACTTCTTACTTGGCGAAGTCTCCTCCAATTTTTAGGTAAAGATGTAGAAGGAGGGCGTAAAACATCGACAGAACAAAGTTTTCAAGTCAAGTCATAATCGCGGCTGCACCCGATGTGAAGCTTGGACTAGTTTTAGAGCGCTAGGTTTGTCTAACCGGCTAAGTTCAGTGCTATGAATAGGCTATTTAGATCCTGAACAGTTTTTGTTGTTTCTGTGAGTGGATGAGAACAAGTCGCCTAGAGTTGTTTCCATCTCTCCTTCCCCGTCCTCCATAATAATAATAATAATTAGTGAGCGCCGGGTTTCGAACCCGGCAGGCGCTAAAGCCTCCTTTGGGCTCATACGCCGTACCCTGATCCAACTGTGCACTTCACACCCGTACTACGCGGGAGTTTCGGTCGGTGCGCGGTTTGTTGAACGCACAGCGCCGGGAACGCCCACACGAAGCCGAGTGTGCCGTGTCACAGTTCGCCGCTGCCTTGTAGTGAAATGGGCAACAGCTAGATTCGAACCCAGGCCCGCTGGGTTGCGAAGCGAGTATTGTATCCATTACACCACCGAGGCGCGCTCCCCGTCCTCCAAGGACGTGTGAAATGGCGCCCGCCGATTGCAAAACAGTCAATTTTGACGGAGAGCCAGAACTAGATCGACGGTTGAATTGAGTGGTTCTGGCTCTCATCAGTCCGGCTAGTGCCTGTTGCCGAGGATTGTAAAATCGTGGGCCTGAGTTAGGCTGTTCTCAATATCCTCTGTCTGATTTTTGATAAGACAGTGGGGATCGTCCATAGCTGACGATGGTGGGCGCACACAGAGGGGCAGCGCCCCCCCCCCATGATGTGGTGGGTTGCGACTTCCTCCTCGACAGGTTCAACACGGACACTCAGGGTGCTCTCGCGGTGACGATGAAAGTGGACTTGTCCCGATAGGATCCGGATGGAAGGAGAGTTAACTGGAAAGTTCTAACTTTAAATCAGCCGTTCTCCGTCCTTTTCTCGACAATGGAGAACTTGCCTATTTTTTTTTTTTTTTTTATTCGCTATGGCGTTCTTTGATAAAAGTTATTGAGTAAAGAGTAGGAAAAAGTAAAAAAAAAATCGCGCGGTAAATATTTTTAATTAATTTTTAAAGTAATGAGTTTCGCGATGAAGGGGTTTTGACAGAAGTGACCTTGTTTGGATGCAACAAGGAAAACAACATTTAGGCATTTTTGTGTATTTAATTTTTCTGACGAAATAGGACAATAAATAGGAAAGCAGCACACCAAGGCAAAACAGCGAAGCAATGAACGTGCAAGTGGTTGTAAACAGTAAGGTTCTACGATGCTTGGCTTGCAGTGATGGGGTGAAGTCCAAGGTGGTAGAGCCATGTAGAGAGGTGTAGCAGCCTAGCAGCTCCCCTTCTGCCCTACTATGACGAGGTTGGGAATTGACGTCATCCATAGACCTCTACAGAAAGAAAACGGTCGACTGTTCCTTTGCGCTAGCCATTTCCCATTCTCCATTTAGCATTTTCCACAATTTCTTGTTAATAAGGAATAATGCGGGATTTCGAACTTGCGATGAACATGATAGCTCTCATCACGAATATAAATGTATTTTTATACCATTTTTATACCAACAACTTACAATTTTTTTTGGCATTTCTCAATCTTTCGAGCTTGGCTAACGCTAATTTTTTATTTACAAATTTTGTTCGAATTCTAATTCTTGTTTTAAAGAACGATTTTATAATGCTTTCAGGTAGCGCAATATGCGATCGTGAGTTTGCGATGCCCGTGAGGCGTTTCAACGGCTTAATCTTTTTTTTAATACCTGAAACGCCTCGAAAATGTCACTTAATTCTCCACATTTCACTAAAAATTGTGGTGATGGCTCCATGAGCCCCCCGTACGAGAGCTGCTGGACCCGAAAAACTTCGTAATTGTGCTAATTTTTTTTTCATCATCGCAGTTGGGAGGCCAAGGTGGAGGTCTGGATACATTTTTGCGTATATTTTGGCAAGCCAACCAGCTAAATATCTTACGCCGTCCTTGCATACTTCTGATTTGGAATTATGAGTAATTTCAAATTGAAGGTCGTAGTCAGCCTCTGTCGTGTCAAGCTCTATTTCCTCGTGAAGGCCAGATCCTGATGGTCCTGAGAATTGAATATCAGGGGGACTGTTAAAAACGGCCACTAATGGTGTAATTAAGTAGTTCGAAGTTTCATCCTTTGCTTCATTGTCGACGTTTGTGTTCCTACCAGTAACTCCCATCTTTCCTAAGATTATCATTCTCAATCGCTGCTTGAAGTCAAGAGGTGTCGGATGATCGTTCATACCACCGTTTGTGCGTATTTGTCCGAAGAGGCTTTCCAGGCAATCTTGGTTCAAGCGTTTTGTCAGGATGTATTCAACTTCGTTGAATTTGTCCTTTAAATGGGCTAGTAAACCCTGCGTGCTGGAAATTGAGATAAGGATTCCCTTCTGAAAAGTTTGTAGATGTGTTGATTTGGTTTTATTACACGGCTTCATTGTCCATATTACGTCGTAGAAACGTTTGAAGATATCATCCTGTATCTCCGTGTTGAGCCCATAGGCACTCTTATGAGGAATCGAATTTTTCCACAGTGGGTTAGGAGCTCCCGAATTCATCAAATCAAACCATTGATTAACTAAATCAATAAATTCAGCGGTGACTGTACAATTGTTTGCCTTCACGTATCTCATTAATGCAGTGGCTGTGGTATGCGAAAGAAGCTGTGAAGCCAAACGAACATTTTGTCTCGCTCAGCCTTTGTACAATTGACGTGCATTTCTTTTAATTTGAATACTGACGAAATGTCAGACTTGATTGCCAGACTGACTAGTTCGTCTAGTGCTTCTCTGTTTACAATACCAGCGTTATTCGAAAGTTCAAAGCCACTATCAATTAACCAATTACGAATGAGCTTCAAAAGTTGTGGAGCATCGGGAAAGTAAAATATTGGCTCTTCTGTTATTGGATTGTTAAAAAATGGACGTTCCGGTGTGACTCCTAGCGAGGTCATTAGGCCACGATTGCCCCCTCCGCAGTCGGAGACGCAAGCGATCACAGTGATCCCTGCTGAATGAAGACTGCTGATAATTTTTGTCAACAGTTCTAGTGTCATTTTCTTGTTGAAATCGGCGTAAACAGGTTGCATCAAATTTCCAAACAGACTTCTTGTCATAGCGACCTGAACCTGATTGTGTGGCCCAACGATTTGATCCAGCCTCTCGTCGTATTCATACAAGTACTTAACCTGACAAACATATTAGGGGTACTCATTTAATCCCTCCGTAAACCGGTAAAGGAGTATTTCCTAAGTATATTCAAATTAATTCCAGCCCCTAGCCCTCGCGATACCGAAGAAACTTCTTTTCACGTGTACTTCTTTACCGAAATATTTATTTTCAAATGAGAACCCCGAATACTTTATTCGTTAAGCCCCTTTTACACGATTAAGTTTATTGATCAAATTAGCCATAAAAAAACAAAAAACTACAAAAAAAAAGATGCTCTCTGCCGGAAATGTTCTGTGTGTGATCAGATTGAACAATTATTTTTGAACAAAAAAATTCTCGTGTAAAAGGAGCCTCATATGAGTAAAGGTTACAGAGTAGTCAAACCATTTTACTATTGTTACGGTTGCTATAGACTGTCCACACTCTCTCCAACAGGAGAGGCCCTAGCATCATCAGTTAATGTTTTTTTATCTTGACATCGTTCCATGAAATTCACATCTCCTATAGTAATTCACGTGAATTACTGCAAGAGATTAACTTGAATGCCTAGGCAATGTTTAATGAATAATGAACAATACTCCCCAAACTCTTCATGAAATAACGTTATTCACTGGAAAATCACGTTTATTAGAGATATTTTGCGACCAGTCCCATAAACGCTAACGTTAATTTTTGTGTACGCATTGCTTGGGTAGTAAACATTTCGTTGGTTGAAATATGAATAGCGTTCGCGGAGCTGTTTGCAAAATCTCTCTATTCCCTGCTATTCGTAGTCAATCACGTGATTCTCTGATTCCCAACAATCTCGGTAACATATCGTCACATATCGGCAAAAGACTGGCTAATATCGTCTTTCGTCCAAAATTTTTTGGATTTCCATTCCGACAGTATTTTCAGCTGATTTTTGCTCAATATTTTTGAAATTGACTTTTCTAGAACATCCTTTTCATCAAGTTTTGTTGAAGAATGTCCGCTTCATATTTAGCTATGCTGAGTTTTGCTTTCAAGTCCTCTATCTGAAAAAATGAATTATTATAACATGAAGGCGGCTTCATGTTATAATAATTCGACCTGTGACAGCTAAGAATTTGAGCTGCTACCAATCAAAGAGCAACGCGCGCTTGCGGATTCATTATTTACGACGAAAAATAGTATATTGTACACCTAGGCATGAAAGGCGTACTTTTCCGGGCCGAGACGCAGCCGAGGCTGACCATTTATCGAGGCCCAGAATACGCCATTCTGCCGAGGTGTACACATGATTTTTTATCTAACGCAAGAAGGAAAAAAATTAATAGGAAGTTATTGCATAGCCGTCTGACGCTTAACGTTTACGGTTATGTGACGTCACCATAAGCGTAGCCGTTTGTGTAGGTGGAAAAAGAGTTATTGCAAATAATAGTTCTTTGCGCTAAAATATGAACACATGGTAGGGCATAGATGCACTTAATTGCTTCAAACAAATTAATAAAACACCCCTTCACACTGGTCTTTAAACGTGTGTGATTAACGCTTAAACTCAAAATCCGAATTTTATGCTTATCATGACGTCACATAACCGTTAACGTTAACCGTCAGACGGTTATGCAATAACTCACTAATGAATTAGTACCTATTGAGTTTAAAACTGGAAGGTGGAATAAAAAGAAAATGTTTGCCCATCTGTACTTGACAAAATAAAAGTGCATCTAGACAAACGACAACGCCTCAGTGAGTGGGAACGATGTTGATCGGTGTGGAGGAGTGAGGAGAGGTGCGTTGCGTGGCAAAGAGAAAAACCCATACAAGAATAGGAAGCAAAATGCGACAGCTATCCGAAGCGCATCTTGGTGACAAATTTTGGCAAACATTTTCATGCCTAGACATGAAATAGTAGATTACATTACAAGATTAGTAAGTGGTGCATTACCTGCGAGTTTTTTGTTTGGCGGACGAGGTTTGCCGAGGCCGCTAATTAAAAACGAGCGGGTAATACCACTTAATAGTCGAGAGATGTACGTTGTTTTTCGCGCAACTGTCGTCGAATATTACCCAGTTTTATTCTTTTGACAAAAAAAAAACCATGTCTTAAGATATTTCTATAATCACGAATGAGGCGATAACATTTCAACAAAGGTTGCACAAGGTTATAGAAAACTGACACGTAAAAAACTTTTCATGTCAGTTTCAAACCTTTACTGTACAGTTTTCAAAAACTGAAGCTATAAAGTGCCAGGTTAGGAAAAATTCAACTTACTGGAGCAATCGTGTTATCGTAATGGGCAACTTACGAAGCAGGTAGCGCGAAAATCGTATTTTCATGACAGTTGCGAGTCATGAAAGCACGCGATTTCACATCGAGTAGGATAAAAAATATGTTTTTTCTTGTCCTGTACGAGTCGCGGGGGAAATGAAAGAGACGTTCTTTAGGAAATGCCAGTTTAATTTACCTCACTTGCTTGATTTTGAATTAGCGTCATATAATCGCTGAGTTCATTTGTTTCCAGCTGTTTTACGACATCAGATTGTGAACTCTCACTTCTGTTAGGCATTTCAGTGATGTCAGGTGCATCTCCTAAACATTGGGGTTACTCAATTAAAAATCTGTTTAGAAAAAAATTTGTTAAAACTCGTGTTTTTTGGTGATGTGAGGGCGGAGGGGAGGTGGAATTATATTTGTATAAAGAGAAATACTCGTCCTTTACCGGTATACAGTTTAAATGACGAGTATACCCATAATAATTCCATGACGTTGAAGTGGGTAGGTAGTTGACTTCAGGATCAAGTAAACTGGAGGCCTATTCTCCAAGACCCATTTCACACGAGTAAGTTTTTTCGTCAAAAAATATGTTCAATCTTATCGAAAACAGACCGTTTTAGGCAGGGCATACAGTTTTTATTTTCTAATAGCAATTTTAAAAACTTATACCCGTATTTATGAACGTTCCTTGACATTAAGGAAACCTTGAAATTCATTAGAACAGATGTTTTTATTGTGATCAAAACTGTTCTCAGCGGTTCCTTGACTCAAGGAAGCTTCAAGGAACTTTTATAAATTCGGGCCTTACTCCTATAAGTATCTAACAAACAATCGCCGATTTGTTTTTTGTCCCAAATAAATACCACCTATTTCATTCATTTGTTCCAAAAAATTACTTAGGAAAATGTAGTCATAAATCACAGTACTATTTCTTTGTATATACTTCCACCCCCCCCCCTGCTCATGCGTACATCTATCATTCAATTCATGTTTATACTTGCCTTCTCCATGAACCGCATGCTCGGGTTCTGAAGTTGGTAAGTTTCTTATAATACTTGTCACAATTTTTTGCTGCTTTCGCCTCTGAACTCTCCTGCCCCTATCGAATTTAAGCTGAGCCTTACTGTTGTCTGCTACTTCTCCGACATTGATGTGGGGAAAAGCGTCGATTTTCAATTTTTTTTTTTCTGAGGAAGGCCCAAGAGACGGTTCCTCATATCGTCCTCGTAATCATCGTCGTTAAAGTGGTCGGAGCACACGTGGCATGAGCTAGGGTTCCATTTTCCATCGCGACGGCAACTGTGTACCCATTTAGCTCTCATTTCGGCATCTTTGGGGAATGTATAATATGAAACGTTCAGGTTTTTCTTTTTGGTGATCTGAAGGCTGTTTCTGCATGTAGCCACAGTACACCTTGTACCAGGCATCTGCAATGTGTATTAACGAACTTATTTTAAAAGTTGGTAACTCTCAGCGATCAGCGTGCTTTGAGTCTTAATAAAATATGTTCATTGAACATGGACTAACAGAGCAGAACTAATGATTCTTCAAAACATAATTATTAGTACATAAGCTGAGTTTTCCTATATGGCGGCGCGAATCGCTTAGCGCAGCGTGTTTTAAATTGTTTCCCAGTTGAAAAGTTAACTGGGGTTGAAAAGTTAAGTTAGGAGGGGTGGAGACTGACGTCACCAGCAGTACTTTGCTCCCGATTGCTTACCCTAGAGCAGCAGAGCAGGTTAATTTTGAAATTGAAGTTTATAAATTCTCAAAAATCTCAACCCAATAACAATTAATAATGTACTGGGTCCAGTGCAAAGGCGGTTGGGACTGCTCGTGACATAGGTGAAGGACAATAATGGCCGAAGATCTGCGGCACCTATAGAAAGTTTAGTCACCTTGCCTTGTGGTGAAGTGGTTGGGCAGATGGTTGGTGAGGATGGAATGGAGACGTGCCTGAGAGGGGTTGGTTGGCGGTTGTGACGTCACATTTCTAGCTCTCGTCTAATTAGATCAGCTGGTAATTCACGGATGTTCTAAAATTCAATTAAAAATCGCTGCCTGCACCTATTGAGTTGCGGTTTTCACCATTCTCTTTTGTTTTAGCACCACTATCGACTGAGAACGAAAAATAAAAAATAAAAACAATGTCATGCAAGTTCTCCATTGGGGCGATTAAACGAGTGTGACCCACCGCCGGTGGTCCGTTCAGTGTGTAGCGGTGACCGCGGTGAGCCGTAACGATTAGGGAAAGCTGAACGCCTAGCTGTCGTGAGCGCGAATCACTGAGTGGGACATGAAGGGTGAGGTGTGAGGTCTCTCCGGTGTATGGTGGATACGAGTTGACGCCGGTTAGAGGGCTGTGAACCTTAGGCCACTGAATAGTGAAGGTCCCCGCTCGAAAACTGTCCGGTAAAAATGATTATGATTATGTATGGAATATGGTTAATGATTAATTAAAAACAAAAACAAACAAATATGGACGGAAGTTAGTTCCCCAACCGGGAACCGTAAGGAGCTTCCTCGGGTATCGCCTACCGCTATTGAGCTGTTTGGCTGGTTAGGTCTCCCGGGAGACACGGTGGACCGTCCCGTTCATTAACTCCCTCCGTATAATCTCATTGAGTTTTTTAAAAATTGCTAGGTAATTTAAACTTTGTTTCAGTTATTACGACAATGCCGGCCGAGCCAGACTTTGCCACAAGCGGCAGCGAGAGCGGCGGATACTCGCTTCCACCCAATTTAGCCGGATGTCGCTTGTCGTTAGACGGTGGGTCATCACGCCGTGATTCTCAGGACACGATACACAGCAGTGACGACTCCATCATTCTGTCGAGGTAAGGGGCACTCGGACATTTTTGTCGTTCAAAACTTGTTCAAATTCGTTTGCTTTCCGTGAAAAAGGATACGAAAAAGTCTGGAGCAAAAAGAGGAATTCCTTCGAGGAGCGTCGGTACCATCGCCATCGTCGCCGTCACCACTGCGCGAGTTCTATTCGAGACCGAAAAAACTACAACCTCCAGTCTGGCCGCCGGCGATTCCAGCGTCGGCCGTTCCAGGGGCGGCGATACCACCGAGAGAGTTGGCGGCGGGTCTCGTCGACGATCCACGGCCGGGGAGTCCCCGAGGAGGTTTGTTCATTTTTTTTTTTTTTTAAATTAAAATACATTTTTAAGGTTTATACGATTTGTCAGGTTTCGTTTACGGTGGACCCGTCACAAACGCCCCCATGATGGTGCTGGATTCCACCGTTGCTGATGCTGCTGGAGTTGGTGGTGGTGGTCGCTACACCGCGCGACTAAGTCGCATACACGAAGGCGGTGGACGACTTGGTTCGCCTCCTCCTCACCAACAAATTCAGCCCTCGTCGTCCGCTATGGCCAGAATGGATGCTCAGCCAACCGTCGGACCGCCCTCAATGACGCCCGTAAATCTCGTGGGAAACGATTCTACTCTTCCTGTCACTCCATTGAGGATCGTCTCTGAGAGAGCGCGTCAATTTGAAACGGGGCAGTGCGTCGAAGATCGTACCGATTTGTACAGGTAAACGAATTATCTTTTAAAAACTATTTCTACTTACGCTCACTTCCCGTCTAAAAAAAAAAACACGACCTTTTCCCATTAAAAACCCCAAAGAAAAACACACTAAAAAGTCAATATGTAACTTATCTTTTTATCTCTCGCCTCCTCTCAAGGCTGGGGCCTCTTTTCCTTACACGAATGTCAGGCACAAACAGTCAAAAATTGACGCTTCCCATTCGTTTTGTTTCCACAGGAGCGAATTGACGAGGTTGGCGACGAAAAAGGCCAATCCGAATGTGGCCGTCCGTAAACGCGAGTTTGAAAGTCGTGCCGCGGACTGGAGGCAAAATAGAGAGAGCCGATCCCTTGACAGCGCTTCAGGTAAAAATAAATTTTGTTTGTATTGGTTTTTAAGTGGGCGATCAGACAAAAAAAAACGTAATTGTATTGACATTACAGACAGTGATTCGAATATAACGGCCCCTTGTAAGTACGTTGCATTGGATTGAGAGGGGGGGATTTTTTTAAAAGAAATAATTTTAACGGAGTGAATTAGTGAAACTAGTGGATTTCATCGAAGTTTAATCTAACGGAATGGCTCCTAATTTCATCCCCAAAACAGACTTCTGATTGTATTTTATTTGTACGACCTTATTTTGGTGTTGACGCTCATCTTATTCTTACAGGGACGTCCCCGGTCACTCTGGGCAACCGAACCATACCTATTGGTAGCAATAAATTACACTGTGATCCACCCAAAAATTACCACGAAACTTCTGGTAATTTCCCATTTCCCCCGTTTACCACTGTGTTTTTTTTTCACTTACTTTTCTCGCCCACCCCCTCCCCACAGAATCTCCCGAAAGAAAGCCGTCCCTAACCACGACGACGCGACCGAGATCCAATTCCGTCGAAGGTGTATGCAGCGAAAAGAAACCGTCGCGAAGTAGTTCGAGCGACCCACCTCAGAGGCACAAGGCTGTGCGACAGGACTCTTATTTGGCTGCCGTAAAAAAACCGGTGGCTCAAGGTATGAATATTGCGTCCAGTTCTGTGTGGATAAAGGAGGCTCATAATGTACATTTCAGATATTCACAGCCTTTTTTATTTATGCAGTACATTTCTCATATTTTTTTTGGGTTTGATTTTTCGAGGCTTTTCGCACTTTTATTTAAATTTATTTCATTCAAGTATATTAGCTTGCGTTTAATTTTTTGATTTTTAACACTTTCATCGCCTTTATTGCGTACCGCTTTAGATTTTTTCGGCTTTGAAAGTGTTCTCGTTGAGAGCTGTGCAGTAGGGTGGGGTGGGGGGGAGAGCTTTAGGAGATAGAGTGAGGGACGTGAAAAAAAAAGGCATATACCCCAAACCTGGGAGGATTTTTTAAAATCCCAACAGTCAAAAACAAAGAGGAGATGAGGGAATTGAGGGAGGTGACACCGACGTCCAGCGCCACCACGACTTCATCATCATCTTCGGCGTCGTCGACACCCACACCCAGGCACATTACTCGTAGGCCGACACGTCCGACGAGATTGGATCTGGTTAATACGATCCAACCTCTTCAAGGTGAAAATACACTCAAAAAACAGACACAAAAAATTCCAGGACTAATTACCTTGACTCCAAGTGTACATTTTGCTTTCTATTCATGTGATTTTCCCTACCCCCCCTTGTTTTTCAAAACGCCGTACTAACAAAAAACCCAAATCCGTCAAATTGGGTAACCGACGATCGCCTTTTGTACATTGCCTTGCATGTTTGCACGTTTTCTTTCAAATTTGACAATTTACCCCTCACCACTCTCCTACTGACCATTAAAAGCTTATTTTGGCGTTTTCAGGCCACCAGTCGAGTCCGTCCAGTACCCCAGAGTCAGAACAACGCTCAAGCGGTGGAACACCGACGGATGGTGTCGTTAAACGAATTAAGCCGTTACTCACCGACGATCAAGGTTTGTAATACCCCGCACCATCCCACCCTCACTCCCTTCTGACAAAAAACTGACGAGCGTTTGTCGTGTTTCTCCAGGGTCTGATGACGAAAGAGCGACGCGTCGTGTGTCCTATTTAAAGGCTACATGGGCCGACCGGATACACGTGGACAGCGATTTGGAGCTGAGTGACAACGAGCCTATACTGTCGGCACACCGGAGGTCAGTTTTCAACTTTCTTGGCAGTTTATTTATTTATGTAATTTCTATTCGATTCTAATAAGACGCCTCTCCCCCCTCTCGTCGCTCCTTAAAAATTCCCGTGGGGACGAGGTCTTCATCGACTGGCCGCTTTGGATTCGCAGTGGCGTCCCCTAACCGTTTGCGCCCCCTTCCCTTCCGTATCCGATTCCTTTGGAAATTTCCGCGGAGCCGTGCTCTCTGTTGAGTGGCCGCTCTGCACATGCGCTCGCCGTCGCGTCTCCCGAGCTGTCCATCTGCAGTATTTTCAAAATAGGGTCATTTTTGTGACTTAGCGTACCTTTTAGTGTCTCCAGTAGCGCGTTCTGAAGCTCCGTCCCCATTGTTACTGTCCATATAGAGCCGCCCCCTTTAAATTTTCGAATAATGGCTGGCGAGGTGGGGGAGAGTTTGAAGGGTTGCTCGGCGTTCTGAACGCTACAGAAATGTACTGCCGTTTTTTCTTATTTATGCCACTTTTAGCGCCCATTTTGTCACCTGCCCCCTATTAACTCATAACGCGTGCGTTAGCAAAATAAACAAGGTGAATAATTGAAAGTAATCAGCTGAGAAATTTTGCTAACGCACGCGTTATGAGTTACAGAATAGGGGGGCTGGCTTCCCTATTGGTGATCTTGAATTGGAGGGCCCAGCGCGTTACTTTCGTTGCTGTAGGAGGACTATCCCCACCTGACAAGCCTATCTCCTCCTTAGCTTTCATGAAGATGTAGGATGGGGGGGGGGTCGAAGGGTTTCTCGTCATTCTTAACTTGGCATGTTTGATTGTTTGTATTTACAAAATGCGGTGTTGTCTTATCTGACGGCATTTTAGCCGCTATATTTGTTTTCTTGCTTCCCGTTTTAGGGATCTTGATCGGGAAGGCCAATAGTGGCCTGCAGCGCGTTTTTTTGGGCGCGGGGGGGATAGGTCCGAGGGTTGCTCGGTGCTCTGAATGTTACAGAACTGAACAGAATTCGTCATTCTCTTCCTTTGCTGACACTTAGAGCTCCCATTTTGTCTCTTAAGCTCCCGTTTTAGGACTCTTTGATTGAAGGACGCAGCACGTTGCTGTAGAAGGACCGCCCTCCCCCCCAGCTGACTGAGTTATCTCCGCATTAGCTCCCTTAATAGTGGTCTGATTGGTGGGGGGGGGGGTTCGAAGGAGTTCTCGGCATTCTAGACGTGACAGGACTATTAACTTGATTGCAAGGCCCAGCGCACCTTTTATGTATAGCGACCCAAGCGTGTTACTGCCCCCTGTAGGAGGACCGACTCTACTGACTCTCGCGTACATCTCCTCGTCGTGAATTTCCATAATTGTAGGTGGTTGGGAAGGGGGTGTCGTCGTTCTGGACGCCGAATGAATTTAGCTCCCTTTCACAGCGCATTTTCGTGGGGGAAAGCACCGTATTAAGCCAGGTTCACACCTATCATGCACGCTTCCGATCCGACACCGATCATGCGTGTCGGATCGGAGACTGGAAACCCACGTGACGGTTAGACTATATTTGGGTTGGAAAGGCAATCTGAGAGGGATGAGAAGCGTAATAGCCGTCAATTATTCGGTATTAACGCCTATTACGGTCCCCACACCTATCAAAAAATGCATGACCGGTGTCGGATCGGAAGCGTGCATGATAGGTGTGAACTGGGCTTTACGGGTGCTGCGTGACTTGCGTTCATCCTCGGGTCATAGGTGTTGGTGGAATTATGGGCTTCTTCGAGCCCACAGTCATCGTGATCTCCCAAGGATGTTATGTGGGCTCGCAGACCAGCTGGAATGATCGAGGGGGGGGGGTATCGTGAAGCGGTTAGATGTTTGAATGGGATGGCTGGCAGTCGCCGGACAACAAAACGGAGTGTTTCAAAAGGCTTGGCTGTCTCTCGGCCTGTGCGGGCGCCGTGCGATGTTTCCGGGCCTACAGGGTCACTACGCGCTTCGTAGAAACGGCGTGGACAAGTCCGCGGTTCACTTTGCGGGGAGTTGCGATGGGTTCGTGACGGCTGAAATCCTCTCGACCCATGCACTGTCGGGACTGATAGATTGGCGAGGATCGCTTCTCAATTGCCGAGAAAAAGAGATTTATAGTATTTCGTAGGCCTCAGGGAGAAGTTTTCTGAGGTTCACCAGTGTACAGGTGGTCATAACCCATCCGTTCTTTCCGGCACAGGCTGAGGGAAACGGCCGCCCGTCGTATGGTCCTGGATCGCAGGTTTTGAAGTGCCAAGATCTGATTTGACCCTTCGAGTTGCCCCCCCCCCCACGTTAATGGGAGGGTGTTCGAGGTTAAGGTCTCGCAGACACGCACCCAAATTCCCTACAGTTCGCATACGGTGGAGACAGCTCCATTATTGGTGGTCAAGGTCCGTGCCATTGAGGCGTGTTTTAGCCTGGAAATGGATTGACCTGGGTTTATGGATTTTTAGAGTCGCCCTCATCAGATGTGATACAATAATACAACCGTGAAGTGGCTAGATCTAGTGAGGGAGTAAAAGAGAGACGAGTTCCTTTCACGGAAGGTTAGAGCCGCCAGGATTTTCCAAGCCAACGGGCTACAGTCTTGAGGCAGACATTGTTCCAAAAACGTGCTGTCTTTAGACTAGAGGACGCACCATTAAGCGACTCTCTGACAGGCTACAGTGGCGTCTTATGCTTTTGCGGCGTGGGAAACTTCCCTCTTAAATTCATGAGGTCGGCGTAGAAATAGAAATCGTGACTCTTTCTTTCAGAAGTTGCCGGATATCCTGGTGTCCTTAATCGACCATTAGGTTCTTCATAGTCCAGTCCACATCCTCTCCCTTCCCTTCCTTTTCATTTTGAGCGTCTTAAAATTCAAAAATGTCGTGTTACTACTTTAAATTTCGTACAATTTCGAAGGTTAGCGAATCATTTGGACCCCCGATAAAATAAATAAAGATTAAATCCCCCCCCCCCATTGGGGACATTTTTTTATTTTTATTTTTTTACATCGTTCATAAACACGCATTTTTTTGCCCACGCTCAACTGTGTTTTTTTCACGAGAGCAGAGCGTTCAGAAAATGGCGCCCGCCGCTGTTCCCGGAGGACATTCAAAGGCTCAGACGTCTGTTTGAACCAATGCCTACGATTTTCGACTCATGGTTGGTTCTTTTGACATCGCACCACGTGCCCGATTTTTTTTTTTTTTTTTTTTCCAATTTTCTCTCTCACAGTGGCGAACCAAAAGTGACTGTTTTGTTTTGTTGACTCTTTTTTAATACTACTAATTACCTCATTTTTTCAGTAGTCGTAACCACGGTTTTATTGTAATTTTTCCCTTTTTTTTCATTTTTTAGTATCTCTCACCCTCCTAATACCACTTGAACCGACAAACCATATAATTCTTTCTTTTTTAGAATAACTCTTCACCTTTTTTGTTAGGCACTTCCACAGTTCTTCTCCGTGTCAGTTTTAATTTACCGCGGTCATTTTTTATTGTTTCAGCGTTGTCGCAGTGCCCCAAAAGGACATTGATGTACTCGTTGAGGGGCCTTTGTACTGTAAAGTGACTCAAATCGACGGCAAGGTAAATAGGTTTACCATTGTGACGGTGAGGGGCGAGGGTGTTCTGAGTTTTATTCTGACTTCTTTGGGGGGATTTTTTTTTTTTTTGTTACAGAAAGCTCACGATAGATCTTGGCGTAACGTCTGGGCAGTGGTTCGCGACTCGGTTCTCTATCTTTTCAAGGAGAAAAAGGACGCTACATCTGACGTGAGTAGATTTTTTTTATTATTCATTTTGCGTAAATTATGGTGTGGAAAGGCGCCCTTGCGCGGATTTTACATTCTCACCTCCCCCATAAATTCTGAGATGCCTTCAAGTCCGTTTTGGACACAAAGACCCACTTTTATTCGAATTTTTGACTCCATAAATTGACAATGGGGAACTTGCATAAATGCCCGATTTGGGAGAAAAGTATACTGGTAAATGGACAGAAATATATCAACGGCAGTTGCGGCCCGATTGGTGCATTTGGTGATGTTTAAATAAATTTCAAAGTTCTTCAAGAGGGGGTGGATGGTGCGAGAGGAAATGATGTCAATGGTCACTCGTGAAGCATGTGAGGGAACTCCAACATTTTTTGTTTACAAATAACAATAAAAATTGTCCCCCCCCCCTAAAAATTCGTCTTACCACCCTCTTCCCCCACAATCGATTTCACTGAATAGCCTTTGACGTAACCAAGCCTCCACTCAAAATTTTTAAAAACTCGCTTTAAAAAAGTCCTTGATTGATTTTAATGTTTAATGTGAGCAATAGCCTTGTGGAAGCCCTCTTCAAGAAACACCAATGCTTGAAAAATGTGCAAGTTCCCCATTTCCACCCATTAAAAACTGTCTACCTGCAGAATTTCACTCTCATATGACAGCGTTTTCCACTTGCGTAAAATTCTGCTCTGAAGCCCAGCATCCCCTCCCGTCTTCTCTGAATTAATACCATATGGTTTCAGAGAAGACGGGTGGAAATGCTTGGCTCCAGAGCGGAATTTTATGTAAATGGAAAACGCTATGAGTCTCTCTTCTTGTTTTTCCTGGCAGTTTCTGTGTTTTAAAAAACTGATTTTTGGTACCTTCTTGCCCACTTCACCTCAGCCCTACTACCCCATCAACCGTTCAATGAATTCCTTCGTTCGAAATCCAAGGACAGGGTGTTTCAAGAAGGTCTGTGTTAGGGCCCTGGAGGACTCGGGACTTCGAGTATCAAAGTTGCCCCCCTCCCTCTACCGATGTCTTCTCATAATCAGCTGAGAAATTTCGCTAACTCACGCGTTACTAGAAATAAATGAACTGAAATAAAGAAGTTTTACTATGGCAGGACGTTCTTACTGTGGTCAGAGCGTTGCTGTGATTGGACCATTGCAGTGGTTAGACATTTGCTGTGGCTGGAGCTTTGCTGTGGTCAGACCATTGCTGTGGTTGGACTTTGGCTGTGGTTCGACCTTTGTTGTGGTTTGACCTTTGCTGTGATTTGGAGCTATGTTGTGGTTCGGAGCTTTGCTGTGGTTGAGCCTTCTTTGTGGTTGGAGGTTAGTGAAAGGGTCCTATTGAGCTCGGCCCCTTGGCTCTTTCTCCATGGCACTATGGGGAAGGTGCTCAACAGGGCACTTTAGGTACCACTCCTCCTCACAATCTTTTCACAATTGGTCACACAAATCCTTTCGCAATCACATAAGTTAAAAATAACATCGACGCATTCAACTATTTTTAGCTGATTGGCTAATTTCCGCTTTCTTGCACTGCCTTTCTTAATTTTTATTAAATCTTTCATTGCCCCAAGGAGGGGCAGCTACCTCCCTTTTGCGATGGTTTCAGGTGTCTGCAGTTTAGTTTAGTGTTTGGACCACCGCTGGAAAAAGAGAGCAAAACTGCAGAGCCGCCGCAGTGTGTGTGTTGTGTGTTTTTGGAAGTGCCCAACCCGCCCCAATAAAGGTGGGGAACAGACCCCGTGCAGTTGAGAAGCACTCGCGAGGAAGAGGCGTAGGTGCAACACCGGGGTTGTGTGTTGTGGATGTGACGGTGGGTGGGTGGGTGGGGGGGTGGAGTCGGCTTGTTCGTGACGAGCTATCTGAGTATCTGCAGCTGTGGGAGCTAGTGAAACTTCTACAGGAAAACACATTGCCCCCATTGGTGTTGTGCAGGTAAACAGTCATGCTTTGGAGTGAGTTCGAGGAGTGTCTTGTGACAGGGAGACAGAGGGTGAGGCATCGTGGGTCTTAATGCTTGATGGTGGGAGCAGTGGCCTTAACCTCTTGCTCCAAGTCCAGTGTATCCCCGGCGGTCGTAATGGCCGCAACCCGTGCCAAGGGGGCTGGTATGATCTGGGGGGGGGGGAGGCAGCACGTCCATGGTGATAGGGAGAATAATCGCTCTATTCCTACCTGTTCTAAAACATGGGGTGTAACCAAAATTCCAATATTTCCCCGACTAACCAGAGATACCCCTACAAATTAGTTTTTAGCTTTGGGTAGTCGTCCAGGGTGCTAACTCGAAAGGCGTTGGGTGATTCAGAAACCAAAATGTCAAGTCAACAGCTTCGTTTGTGTGTTTTTTTTCACCTGTACTAAAAGTTTTGAACGAAAAACTAGGGTGTTAGGGTGAATTTTATCAAGAAATTACACTCTCTAAAGACTTAAGGAAGGGGCACTATTGGCATCACCATTCCCTCATCATCTGTTGATGTTCACGGGGTCATGAATAAGTATAGTTTTGACCCAGAAAAACGATTCTTCCCCCAAAAACGCATGATTCACGATAATGGTCCGAACCTTCAGGAATTTCAGCATTTCACCCCGGTGGTACTTGAAGAACTGGAAGTACCTGTTACTTACCTAGGTACAAATTTGAATGTACCTGTCCCATCACTGGTCACGGCCAAAGTTGCTGACACCATGGGCCGACAGCAATCCACTGGTTCAGAGTGTATATGCGTTTTGAAGAACAGTCGTGATTGGAGAAGGTGAACCGCATGCTTGCCCCCTCTCCCCGGCACCTCTTCTCTTAGTTTCCACCGATGCTTTGATAGCTATCGATTGAAACACATTTTTCTTCAATTCAAAAGCGTTTGGTTTTCATCTTGTGTACACTTCAATCAGAACGAGCCAAAGTTTTAAACTCACTCCCTCCCCCCTACCCTTCTCATTTTTACCCTGTGAAAGGGGTCGTTTATGACGCGAGTCTTTAAAAAAAAAAAAAAAAAAAGTTTATTTGTATTTTTTCCTTGCGGCGAAAGTTTACACAGAAATGATACGCTGCCCCTCATTTATCCCCTGCCACGGCTACGCACGCCCTTATCCATCGTACACCTTTTTTATAAACTATTAGCTCTTCGATCGTCTCGAGTTTAAAGAGTGAGACTTTTTATTTGTAAATATTCAAGTAGCTATTTTCAATCTAACCCCCCTCCCCCTTTCTAAACTACACCCCTTTACAATGATAGCTACCAAACTTAGACCGTTTCTCAGGGGGGGAATGATTTTCAAATAGACTGAAAGCAGAAAAATCCTCAATTTTAAAGAGGTTTCTGACTTTCCATTCGTTTTTTTTTTTTTTTTTTTTCTGTCCGGAAAATAGCAGGATGACGTTATATGAAACGCTTAATAACGCCTGTCCCATATGACCCTTGAAACGGAACAGTCCAAGAAGGCGAAATTCCTATTTCGCTAGGCGCATTCTCTCTCCCTCTCTTAAAGCTGTTTTTACGAGTTACCAGCTTGAAGATACTCAGAAATATTTAAAAATAGGATGCTCTCTGTATTTTGGTGCGAATTTATTTTGTTTTTTTTCGTTATTTAGAAGAAAAATCGATTTCACGGATTCAATTGATTGGTCCAACCTTGACGTAAAGGACCTCATCCTAATAAATCGCTAAATTTAACTAAAAGGTCGACCTATTTAACGGGTTTTTTGTGTTTAAAATTACTATTTTTAAGTTTTTAAGTATCTATTTTGAGTGACTAAAAGTATTCTGTAGGGAAATACAATCGTTTTTCGCTACGCGTGCCCAACTTATACGTCTTTCTTAGGCACATAACGTTAAATAATAACAAAAGAGACCTTAGAAACGCTTTCACTTTCGGTTAAAAAAACTAGGATAGTACCCCCCTCCCCCCGTCATGTTCGTTCACCATCCAATCGTGTAGTCACACCCAATTACCCCCCGCCTCCGCTCACCAACGAGTACCTGGCGGCACTTCAGATTTTTTTATGATCCTACCGTTCATTACCATAAGTCCGTAATAATGGACTTTCTTCGTCTTCCCACGTTTGTTTGTACTTTCTTCACCCAAGGGATTGCGAGTTGGGGACCCTCCTGTAATAACTCTGTTCGCGCGAAGGTTTTTTTCCATTATTTTTAATTATTTCTTTGTCCATTGAAGAATCGAAAGGGAGACGGGAGTGATGACTCGCATGTTAAAATGTGCGCTGTATTGTTTCAAATGCGCGCATATTGTCGTATCCCTTGCATTTCAATCGTCTATACTTTATTGAAATATGGACAATTAATTCTTGACGCGTGCGACATTTCATAAATGGCACGCTCCCTGCCCCGTCCCTTCTCGCTCAACACTCTTTCGTAAGGAAGAATTTCTTCGGTTGTTGGGTTTCATGAAAAAACTAAACAAGGTGCACATGAGGAAGAACGGATGCCCATATCTTCGGTAACGAACCCAAAGGCACTTCATACGGGTTGTCTTATTTTTATTTAAGTGGCAACATTATTCTTTCTACCCCCTACCCTTCTTCCCTAAAGTAGTTTTTCTCCACGGTGCTGCGAACCCACTAATTTGACCCTGCACGCATTTTTTTTTTTTATCGTTAGGCCCACTGGAGGAATTGCAAATTCAAAAAAATCGACCTTTCTAAAATGGTCGCCACCGGTTAGGGGGAGTTTCCTTGATCTACTCTTTACGATACGGTAAAAAACCGCCCGTCTTATATAAAAAGCCAGTTCATTACTTGAAAAAGACGATCTACAATCATTTAATTGCGTTCATTTGCTTTGAAATTACAAATTATTTCGTAATTAAAAAAAGTAGCGAGGGCAAACTTTGCCCTCCCCGACCTAGGGAGTTTACCCAACAGGAAATACGGCGCTATATCTCGAGTAAGAAAATGCCAAAGTTCGTGAAAAATGATGTCGATTTCTTAACAGGAATTTCAGAAAGGGTCAAATAACTTTTCTTCCCCCCCCCCTTCCCAAAAACCACAATTCCCCGCCTCCGGGGCATATAAAGATAGCATCTTTCCCTGGGCGACTCTCTTCTCTATTATTCCTTAAAAAGGTGGCCTATAAAGTATTATAGAAAAAAAAGACAATGAAAAATAAGGTGTCGATGCGCCTTTTTTTCCCTCTCTCCTCCGGAACAGATAATCTCGGAGAAAGCATTCTCTCGTTGAAATTAGGCAAAGGTCGTATACAGGCCGCGAAGGATCTTTTTTTAATCGTTTTGGAAAACGGTCGTTAAAACCTTTGAAACAAAGAAGGAAGTTGGACATTCGTTTGGCTGTGTCAAATTATTGGCCTGGGAAAGGTTGGGGGTGTTGGGGGAGGGTCAGAGTTGACACTGATCCCTCCTCTGAAAATAACACCGCGGAACTTGATCGCGAGGCGTATAATTCACAGTAGATGTAAAATTCGGAATGACGCTGGGGTCCTTGTACGCCCTCGCTCCGTATTTTTTTTTTTTTTTTTCAATAAAGAAAAGGAGAAAGCTGATGAAATATAAAATAAATCGAGTGAGGGTGGGTTTATCAATCACCGGATATCTCATGGAATAGCTATCGCTCGAATAATTTTACATTATTGTTTACAAAAAGGCCCGTAGCAACCACACATATCCCAGCTTTGACTGCAGATTAAGTGAATTGATAAACGCACCCTGAGTCATAAGAGTATATAACTTAAGTAAATTTTATATCGATCGTCTTAAGGTGCGTTTTTCAATGCACTTATTCTACAGACAAAGCTGGGTTAAGTCTGGTTGCTATGGGGTTTTTTTTAGACAGTAATGTGAAGTTATTCGACGGAAAGCAATTCCATGAGATATCCAGTGATTGATAAACCCACCCTAGAAAACTTTCTCCCTTCGATAAACTGGATAGAGCAGATTTGTGTCGTCTGTGGTGACAATTATTTGAATAAATTTATGTTGGTAAGTGGGAGTGGGAGGGGTGAGAACTCGTTGACACTTCAACCTACGCTATAGAAAGTGAAAAGGTTGAATTGAAAAAAAAAAAAAAAAAAAAAAAAAAAACGATTGGGTGGAGCATCTTCACCTTGTGTCTTCACTCGGAAGGTTTTTAGAAACGCGTGTCCGGGAAAATTGACACCGAGTCATACATGACAATCCTGTCAGAAATGATTAATTGCGGGGGAGAAAATTAAATTATTGACGATGCAAAAAATGCTCTTTTCCTTTAGAGAACTTTTAAAACACAGGGACGGCAATACGCCATCTTTGGTCCCTCGGTTTTCTGTGTAATCTTGGTAACTCTATGGAAGTTCCCTGGCTTTGCTATGTCTAAAATCAACTTCACGGGTCAGGCTTTTGTGCAAAACCCAGTTTTGCGGGTTTCACTTCTTTTAATCTCCAATTTCGCGGATTTTACTTTCCCTGAAAAACAATTTCGCGGAGTTGCCGCCATAACAGGGTCCTCCGCAATGTTCTTTCCTGAGTCTCAAAAAATGACTGTCCATGGTGAAGAAATGGTCAATTTCCCCCATCGAGCGCACCGATGATTGTGGCCACGAATTTGTCACTTCTACTAGGAAATTTAAACAGCAGACCATCACACAAACTTTACACAGCTCGAAATTATCTGTATTCTGGCTAATCCGTCCATATTAACCACCCAAAAATGAAAAATACAGTCAATTTGCGCCTTTAAAATGGCAAAATCTGACAATTTGCACCCTAAAAACCACCAAATTATCTGGTGATTCAACCCCATTTGATCACTATCTTATAAATAATTATATGTATTAAGCTATAAATAGCCAAACTGGAAATTCATGCCCTAAAAATGGCCTACCAACCACTAGGGGTTAAACTAATTATTCGAGCTTCATAAATGCCTAAATTGAGGGTTTGCTCAATAAAATTGGCTAAACTGACCATGCGTATCCCGAGAAAGTCACACCGACTATATTCACGACCAAAAATTGGTAAATCTGACGCACTTCACACTAAAAATGCCTAATCTGACGATGCGCGCCATGAAAATCTCTAAACGGACGATATTCGGGTGCCCTGACAATGGCAAAACCTCTATGGCGTTCAAGCACTCTAAAAATAGCCAAACTGACCATTCGCTCCTTGAGAATGGCCAAATTGACGTTTCGTGCCATAGAGTAAGCAAAAGCGACTCACTTGGGCCCATAAAAATTAGAAAACTGACGATTCGCGTCTTGAAAATGCCTAAACTGGTGATTTGAGCCCTAAAAAAGCGTTGATCTATGTCCGACGCCGGCGTGCTGGTATTGTTTGGGGCTCCGCCTAGACGATTCACCGCCGTTGCGTACTTGGTGCGATGTCAGGAAGCGGCTGAGTCGTGAGCATTGACATCCTCGTGATTCACTCTGGGCGCTAAGCGGTTAGGACCGGAGTGACGGTGTCCAGGCCTACTGGATTTATACGAACCGAAGAGAAATCGGGGGCCAGTCTCCGTTTCGATCTCTGACTCTTGGGCTACCTGAGAGGTCACATCACCCCCGGTAAATGAACCGATGACCGAACTGATGTTACCCACGAGGCCTTTCTGCGACTTTGTTTGCCGAGTCAGGTCGAGAGCCACGGGTGGGCGGGTTCGTAGCGTGTGGTAGCGCCTTCCCTCCTAGAGGAGGGGTGGTGCAGTCCATCAGCTCCGTCACCGGGGCTGATTTGTCGTAGGACCCCGTGGCTCTCGTAGCGCCAGAGTCTGAGGTTGAAATGGAGGCTTGACCGCGCAGCTCCGATGCATTTTCAAGAAGAGACAGTTTGTCAGCTTCCCGCCACCTCCCACAGGCACGCACACACCCAACCAAAATAGGGTATAGATCGGGAAAGTATGAAGTGCCGGAGGAAACGAAAAGTCCACAAACAGTTTGGTCTTGGGGGGGGGGGAGGCAGTTTAGCCATTTTCAGAGGCTGAATCGTGAGTTGCGTCATCTAAACCACTATTTCCCACCGTGTACAAATGGCTAAACCGACCATTCGCGCCTTAAAAATGGCTAAACTAACGATTCGTCCCCTGGAAATTGTCCAAGCGACTATACATTTTGCGCCCTTAAAATGGTCATACTGACAATTCGCGCCCTATGCGGGCGCTATTAAAGATCGCTTTAAGATCGAGAGTGAGATTTGAGGCCGTATGAATTGCTTGTTTGCGAAATTTCACACACAGTAAGGCAAACTTTATTAGAAAAGACACATTTTTCCTCATCTTCGCAACTAGGGATGCACCGCTCCCTCAACCTGACGAAGTCGGTCCCCCTGAGCCCCACTTCCGCCACCACTGCTCCTGCCTCCTGTACGCGCGGAAAGACTAGTTTTGGAGCCGATAATCCGACGTAAATTGACCGTTTTTTGTCTTCTTTTAAACTGTTGGCAGAGGTATGATTGCGTTTTAGTGGGGGTTTTCTGCAGATAAAATTATCAGTTTTTTGTGCTTGAGCTAAACTGGCTCATTCCTGGCCTGTTTCGTTGTGCGTTGTGGGGGGGGGGGATTTGCGACAATTGCCTGTTTCGAGTACGATTTCCTGATGGAAAACCATATTTCTGCCGTTATTCAGTGGATAAACATTCATCTGGGGCTAAATTGACAGTTTTTGTCGGTTAGCTTGTTCTTAGGAGTACGCCCATGAGCCCACATCCGACCCCAAGGCTAAATGTTATGCCTTTAAAACCGAATGTTATTGTGTGGCTGACTGTGTCGCCCTATTGTGAGCGAAGTGAGTCATAATCCTTCCTCCTCGAATAACATAAACATCGCCCGACTGTGAAGTTCTCGTGCATGAAGAAGTTTATAATTCATAGTTTCTACTTTCACTTATTGTTCATCCAAACCGACGCAATTTTCTCCATTTCCATAACTGTTTTTGCGAGTTCCTTCAGCCTGACACGCGCTGTCATAACAGTGTCCGACTGGACGGTGCAAATCGCCCCCCCCTCCTCCATTGGTGGGGTCCTGAAATTTCGTTCAAATTTATGTCGGGACCCAATGAGAAGTTCCTCCCTCCATCAACCGTGGGCTCGCGGACTCAATTATTTGCGTTGACCTTATAAGAAGTGTACTGACACACGCCTCGACCCGAGTGTCACACAGACACACCTGGAGTTTTTCGCTTCGGTTTTTGAAAAACGTCATTGCTCAGGCACTCGCACGTGTGCCTCTTTTTATTGGTGACACCTGCTCTCCCCGCTCCCTTTACCATTTGTTGTTTATTTCTATCGATACTTTGTTTATATCACAAATTACCCAGAGGTAAAAATTAAACTCAAACAGCCTCGAGAGTGAGACTCAAATGGCCTGTTTAGGTTTATGTCAAAATGGGTTTCAGTAGATATTCACTCGATTAAAAGGGTGCCCAAAATATCTACTATAATACCCATAACACCTGTGCGATTTTTAGTCGAAACCCCCCTTCCACCCCCTATAACACTCGCGTCTTCTCGCGGCAAGGCCGCAATCTCAGTGATGACCCCCCCCCCACTCTTGGTCATATCCCTGCACCCTTCCTTAATTCAGTGCGAGTTTTTTTCTTCCTCCCGTTCCTCGCCCAAAGAAGCTCCGCCGCTTTAGAGCCGCACGCTACTTCTCACGGAAAGCCCGCACTAATGCGTTTCTTCTTCAGTCTTTAGATTCCGCCTCGAATGTATAGACGCGGTCTTGGGGAGGGCAATAAAGTGAATATAAAATCACGTTCTTAATTGTTTTTTTAATCGGAGTAGTGCCGCGTTTATTTCGTAAGTGGTTTTCAATTTTCGCGGAGTTTTGTTACGAATTTTTTTTCTTTATCTTTCACTCTCTCTGTAAGTCACTTTGAATGTTGACAGAAAAAAGGTACCAACTTTTTTATCTCGCCCAGGCGATTCTCTTCTCACTCTAAATGTGTTCTGTTCCGAAATTTCTTCGCTTTTTTTTTTTTAGCTATCGAGCTTTAGTGGCTAGCGATTTTGAGGCGTCCCCCAGTATGTAAAACTCCCAAGTTCCCACTTGTATTGACCTAGGTTCTTTGATTGACCATCCGCTTATGGTGGAGGGGGGTTACTGTTAATATCGCACTGATGGGCGAGTTCGATCTCGGTAATTACGGAGGCTGTTTGGTTTGAAACGAAAATTACCGAGAAGGGGCTACTTTTTTTTCGGAAGTGATCTTAAAATCGCTAAAAAATGTTCCAATTTGACTGCGGGCCTTTCTAGATAAAAAAAACGACAGCAAATTAGGAGTGAGAGTTATTCCCCGTTCCATCACTGTAACTTCCTTTTACCATGATCTCATCCAGAGATTTGTTAAAATGCCACCCCCCTTCCTTCCATGCGTTTCGTAATAACGATGGCGAAAAAAAATAGCCGGCCCATTAATTTGCGTAATTTTTCGTACTAATGAACGCATAATTTGGCCCTCCCCTCGTGTATGAGTGCGCGGGGGGGGAGGGGTTGTACACAGGAAATTTTTCAGGATCAGGCTGTACGGGTCTGTTTGATTGGGCAGGGTTGTGTATTAAACAGATACCCGCATTTTTAAGGGTTTTTTTCTTAATTTCTCCGATAAGCCAAAAACAAAATAGTTTTTAAACAAAATAAACGTGGCTATCTCTTTTGTCTGGCATAGTCTAGACGTCTCGATTGGTGGGAGTCTCGTTATTAGGCTTGTCCCGATCATCAAATATCAATTATACATCGATGCATGACATTCAACCCCCCTCCCGCCACCATACCCTCTCAACAAGGTCGCCGAAGGGGGTGAGTTACTAGGAAAACGATAGGAACCCGTAGACCTACTTTAAAAGAAGGTTTTTAATAGTGTTCGACCCCATTTTTAGTGCCTTAGTTCAAAGATATTGAAAATCTGTTTTGAGGGAGCTTCGTGACAGAGATATGGGTGGGAGGAGGGGGACACTCTTCTTACATTCCGGTAATTTGAAGAAAAAAAAAGCAAAATTTCCTGAACCGGAGTGGATTAATCCAGGTGCTTGGGATGATGATATATGGTGGCGAGACAGGGATTTGAAGGTAAACGTAGGCAATCTTGAAAAGCACGTATACGTGGGAGACTAAAAATGCGTGCTATGATTCCAATTTTGAAGCGAAGAATAGTCGGCAAATTAGACCCCCCCCCCCCCAACTCACGATTAAAATGTGAAATTCAGGCGAATGGTCTTTAAACGAACTGCTAACAAAAATTTCCCTCGTGCAGTTTCGTCTCAAAAGCAGGACTACAGCAGTGTAAACTCGCTTTCTGCTTTAAACTTGTTTAAACTGACAGTGATTTACAGCTTCCCCCCTCCCAACTGTCCCCCCGGCATTTACCGATTGGTAATGTTTACACCACAGGGATGCTTATATCGTAACTATATACTCTCTTAGCGGAGATTTGTTTTGTTTTGCTATCTACTGCGGCACAGCTTTTTGCAAGTTTTTGGCATCGAGCCCCCCCTCCCCCAACCTCACCGCCTTTGACGTATTTTTATTCCCATCATAAAACGATGAGTATAAACAAATACGATATGTTTGAACGAAGCGGCAGGCTTTCTTCCGCCTCGAAACTGGTTGCGGGTAGAACCACTTGGGGGGGGGGGGATGCCGACAGTTCCTATTAAAGCGAGGTTGAAAAACCGAATTTTCCTGAAAACAAAATGGACGTGGACCGGTCTATGTTGTTCGAGATTGGCGAGATGCAGTCTAGCAGCTAAAAAACGGCCTTGTTAAGGGAGAAAGCACTGGTCGTAGTGCTGAGTGATCTCCCTCCTCCCCACCAGACCGGGGCCTGAGTGGCTTAAGTATATTAAATCATGCCCGAAACACCTCCCACGTGCCATCGAGGCCGGGCTAGCCAACAGTACAGCAAACTTTTGACTGGCGGTCCCTGTAACTCAGTCTTTTGAGTGTGGCCATAGGCTGAGTGACCTACATCTCACCCCCCACAATCCAGGTCACAGCATTTTTATTGATGATAGGGGGATCACGCGAAACGGAAGAACCACAGTGAAGGGTCTAACTAAAAGGTTGGAACCACAAAATAGATGGAGGGGCGAGGGGTGTGGACCGATCCCCAGCAGGCCACGGTTCAGAGTTGGGGGCCCCCGAAGAGCTTTACAAAATTGGGAAAATAAGGATTTTTAGGAAAAGGAGACTCTGCAGTACAATCCCATAAATTGGCCTGTACGGGCCTGCGTAGCCCGGAGGGGGTCTGAAGCCCGGCGCCCAGGGGAAAAAACCGTTTTGAAAACCGAAGTACCTAAGTAGAAAGAAAGGTAGTAAGCAGTGGCAGACCTATTCGATAGTACGTCCGCACGGGGTGGAAATATACATCAGGCCCCTTAGATCATAAATAAATAAATATAATAATGATGTATCGTTAAATTATGGGGTTCTCTTAATTTAATCCGCGAATTAGAAATTTTTCACAATTCAAGCCACGAAGATGCCTCCAGAAACCGCGAACTTTGCCATTTTCTCAATTTTCCGTAAATTAGCGGATGTTCTCAACTTAACCCTCTAATTAGCAATTATTTAGCCGCGTTGCAATAGTTTTTCGCCTCGAATTAGCGCTTATTACGGCAAATTCCAACTTTAGTCGTTTATTAACGTTTTTGATAAGTCAAAAGTTGAGGCTGATGCTCGAGCACTTTTAAAAGCGTTCGCTCAAGGGGGAGATGCAAGTGCCACTGTTGTTGTCAGAGCATAGGGAAAAGAAAACATCGCCTTTTTAAGGCATGGGAGTAGACAAACTGGTTTAGCCTCGTGCCCCCTATAAGTGTTATTATTTTGCAAACAAAACTTTAAAATAATTATATTTTTTTAAAGAGCGAAGAAATTCCGGAGATAACTCCCCCCCCCCGCCCACCATTTCCAATCAATTAATTCGCGGAAATGATTTTTTTAAAATTAACAAAAAAAAAAAGTGATGCGAGCTGGGAAAATGTACGTGTGCGAAGACCACAATGTCCTCGTCTCGTGTCTTCCCAGATTTCACCATGTCACGAGCCATGTGAGACCTCAGCTCAGGCGCTGGGGCAGTGTGGGCTCTTGGGTGAGTTGTTATCGCCATTAATTGTATTTTTTTCGTTTTTTTTTTTTTTCGCCTCTCTCTATTGGAGCCACACAACACACACACACACACTCACAAAATTGACGTCTTAAAACGTCTGTATCCGTTTTGTTTTGTTTGATAAATGTGGCCCGCGCGAAGAAAACTCACCCATTTCTCATTTTTAGATACATTTCCCCCTTTTTTTTTATTTTTAAAAACACAATGAGGACGTCTTTGTTCCTCCCCCCCCCCCGGCCACTACCATTCCTCTCGCACAACTCACTTCGCCCACATTATCCCTTGTTAATAGTTTATAAACAAACTTGAGTTATTTCCCCCTGACCTACATCTTGAAAATCCTCTTTAAGATTCGTATTAATTATTTGCTACAAAATTATGAGCGTGTTTTAAAACAAACAAAAAAATTGAAAACGAATATCGCGGAGTTCGAGCTAAAAATACCAACGCATAGGGTTATTAATTTTGTAAGTTATACTCCTGAAAATACCAGCGTGTTTGTATGTATAACAACACCATGGAAAATTTGTTAAAGTCTCAAAGCTAAAAAAGGTTCAAAAGTATTTTTTTTTGAGTGAAAAAACACGAAGGGAAATGCGGGCGATAAATACATTTTGAAACACCATACGAGTAAACGGGGGGAGGGGGAGGGGGAAAATTTATGGTTTTCCAGAGAAAAGCGGAATTCTTTTGTTGCCACTTTTATTCCTCTCTCGCTGTTTTCTTTTCTTTGAGAATTTCGAATCTTTTTAGACGATAATAATTATCGTTTAGGCGTGGAGAGAGATAGAGTACCTGAAAATAGCAACCGCCAGGAGCTGTTTAATAACACTTTTTAAACTAAACTGAAGAAAAAAACAGTCCTCCCCCCCCCCCAAAAAAACTCGGTGAGTTATCCACGTCGTAAATACTTCATTTTAAAACGTAAAACCAATCTGGCTACGGTGGGGGGGGGGCAAGTGTATAGATTTTTCATCAATACCGTCGTTACAGAGTCTTTAACTGATGCCTGTCTGGTTTACAAGGATTGAAATGTGGGGAGTGATAAGCGGGCAATGGTGGTGGGGGAGGGGGGGGTCCTCAGACAAAAAAAAAACGTTCAGTACTCCCAAAATAGGCTGCCTTTGTCGATTTGATTGTAAACAGAGTGTGACGTCAATTTTTGTGTCGTTCTTGAAAAACCTTTGAATGAGGTCTTCACACGATAAAGCTTTTTGGGGAGGGTTTTAATTCCAACGTTCAACTTGAGAAAAGAGAGAGAGAGAGTGTGTGTGTGAGGGAAAAGGCACTTTAAGCCGCTCTCATTGTCGTCATGTTTTCGTCTCATTTTCCTGGTACATAAGCGAAACAATCCCATTTTAATCGGGGTAATGGGTCAAACTGTCTTTTTTTCTCTCTCTCGAAGGGACTTGTCTTTGCTGTTTGATTCCTGTGACAATAATTGATTTTTTCTTCGAGAAAAAAGTCGAGTCCAAGCTCAACAGACCGACGGCATGCCAAAAACCACTTTTTTCAACTTTTCTGACGTTATACATTATGAATGTGATAATTATGTGACGAAAAATTTTTTAGGGTTATGTAAATTTTGGTGTTTGAGGTATGAAGACTGCGTGATTGATGATTCAGGGATTGTGTGGAGGACCACACGATACTTCCATGTTCCCGTTTTTGGTTTCATCAATAATGCATACAAAAAAAATAAATAAATAAACTAGAAAACTTCCATGGCCGTATAAATTTTTTCAGTGCTCCGACCCCTCCGATTTCGTGCTGGTTAAAGGGTAACATGGACGCTCTAGTTTTATTTCGCATTTTTCGACTAACGCGCCCATGTTACCCTTTAACCAGCATGAAATCGGAGGGGTCGGAGCACTGAAAAAATTGATACGGCCATGGAAGTTTTCTTCCATTCATGCCATTCTTGCATTCATGCTGGCTATTCATTTTTTTTGTTTTTTGTATGCATTATTGATGAACGCCAAAAACGGGAACATGGAAGTATCGTGTGGCCCTCCACATAATCTCTGAATCATCAATCACGCAGTCTTCATTCCTCAAACACCAAAATTTCCATAACCCTAAATCCAAAAAAATGTTTCGTCGCACATTTTTGTTTCCGAGACTGATTTTGTTCGTATCAGTTGGGTTGAGTTTGAGGGGGTGGGGGGCTAGATTTCGGAAATCAAGAAGAATGGAGAAAAAGAAAAAGCAGGAAAATCCATAAGAGAAGAAAATAGAAAAATTAAATTTCCTCGGCCGTCATAAAAAGGTGTATTTGACGCTACAGCTGGATCCTAAAACTGGAGTGAGGGCGGGTCTGGTAAAAGGGCCCATTGAGTTTCATCCGTGGCCCCGAATGTACTCTCTGCAGGCGACCAGGAGTGTAGTCAGCCCTTGACCCAGGGGTGGGCATGCAGAAGGTGTCGGATGTTCTAGAGAGGTCAGTAAAAGAACGGTAGTTCGTTAAATTAGAAATGTGCGCGATAAATCGTCAAATTCTTCCCCGAAAACTGAGTTTTCACAAAAAGGGTCGTAATCCATTAAAAACTTACATCTTCGTTTAGCCTTCTAGCGCAGTTTTAGCCTTCTATTCCTGATTTTCTATATCCAAAAACTGACAATGTTTTCCCCGGAAATTGATACTTGTAGGAAAAATACAATTCATACAGGGTTCATCATGTATGAGTGAAGGGCGGTGTTGTTGGGTTCGTCAAATACTAAAAAGATTTTATTTCATCGTCATACAGGGCCGTCACTGATTTCTGTTGTTTCATTTTTCAGAGAAGCAAAATCTGAAAAAATGTTGCTGTTTAGTTGAGTCAGATCTGCGACCGTGGCTATTTGCAGGGCGCTAATAGCCAGTTTGGCCATTTTTTCTTCGGCGCAGCAAGTCAGATTTCGCATTTATAATGTCATGAATAGTCAGTAAGCCATCTGTAAGTTCGTAAATGATCAGTTTGGCAAATCGTCTGAAGTTTCGAGGCCCATTTTTCCAATGCGCGGAGGCTTTTGTTAGGGCATGTTTGGAACACGAATGATACGTTTTGCCATTTCCCGGGCATTTAATGATATATTAAGCCCTTTTTAGGGTGTGATTATCAAGGTAAGCAATTTATAGCGCAACCACTGGCGGACCTGCACCTATCGGGGCGCCCTGGGCGGAAATTTCCCAGAGACCCAAGTTGAGTTTTCTCCACTTGAGCAGCAAATTAGTAATTTTTTCTATATTTTAGCATAGAATTAGCATTGTTCTCAGTTTGGGCTGAACATTACCGTTTTTCTTACGTATTTTCCTCAATATTAGCCGCAAAATAGCGGGTTTTTCCACATTTTCGCCACAAATCGCATTTTTATGTTCACATTGCGCCGCTACAAATTAGCGATTTTTCTCAGTCGCAAATCACCGTTTTTTTTTACCTACATAGCCATAAGTTGGCGCATGATTTTTTTTTCAACCGCGAATTAGTGATTTTCCTCAATTGTAACTGCTGGTTCAATTTTTTTGTTCAATTTTAGCTGCGCAGTGACGTTTCTATCCTTCCCACTAGCGATTTTTCTCAATTTCGGCCACGAATTGAGTTTTTCTCAAGTTTAGGCGCAGATTAGCCATTTTTTGCCATTTTTAACAGCGAATTAGCACTTTTTCTCTATTTGAACTGAAAATGAGCGTTCTTCTTTTATTTTAGGCGCGCTAATTATTAGTGATTTTTTCCACATTTATTGTCGCATTGTTGTCTAGATTTTAGCCCCGCGTAAGCATTTTTTTTCTTATTTCTGCTATGGATTAGCGCTGTGTTTCAATTTGAGCCTCGAAGCTTTCAGAAGCTACGGATTTGCGTTTTTGCAATTTTTCGCGAATTAGTGATTTTCTTTGTAAATCAGCAAATTGATGTGTTTCTTCAACTTTATCCGCAAATTTCAGCGAAGCGACTCCCCCCCCCTCCCGCGTTTCCTCGATTTTTCGCAATTTCAGTTGTGAATTTGCCCAATTTTAACCGGAATTAGCATTGTTTTGTTTTTGTCACTGCATTGAATTAGTAGCGTTTTTCTCAATTTTAGCCCCGGGCTTGGCCTAAGAACAGCACATTACCGTTTTTTTCTTCATTGTGGGCGCATTGTAAATGGCCTCTCTAAAGCTGCGAAGTTACCTCCAAATTCCAGAAGTCGCAAATTTTTTTAATCGAGCCTTCAGAATAGCGCTTTCGTGGTGCTCTTTTCGAATCTTGTGCCAGAGTTAGCAAAAAGCTCGTTTGAAATTGACCAAATCGCATTTTCTTTCAAAAAGTGACGTATGCCTTTAAAAACGTTTAAAAAATCATAGCTGGAAAAATATTGCGTTCCGGACCATGGTGTATTTCGTGTTTTCGATCGCAAATGAGGACTAACTTCACCCAAAAAAATTTTTTGAAGTTATTCTGAAACACCCTGTATATTGTACAACCCATCAATATACTACCCGTGTATGGGCCGCTTTATTAAGGCCCGCCGCAGATTGAGCCCACGGCGTGGGTCACCAAAGCTAAAAAAAAAAAAAAACAGTTAAAAGACTATCCATTTTCAACTGTTTTTTTTTTTTTACTTGGGTGACCCCGTTGGGGGGCGTGAACTTGGGTAACTTGGGTGGACTCAATTTGCGGCGGGTCTAAGCCTTCTCGCACCTTTATCGTTGCGCTAATGACTCGAAAAAAAAAAATTTTCATCGAAGGCTCGATCAACGTTGATCGCCTATCGATAAATAGGCGATTAATGTATTTCTTCCCATATTGGAGAAAAAATCTGACGTGGGGCCCCGGGCCCCCCGCCTAAAGACGGCGCTGACTTTCACCGCGAAAGGTGCGCCCAGTAAGGTTCGACTTTTCTGTGGA
Organism: Corythucha ciliata; assembly: GCA_038030265.1. NCBI lineage: Eukaryota > Metazoa > Arthropoda > Insecta > Hemiptera > Tingidae > Corythucha > Corythucha ciliata. The sequence goes on from CM075939.1 coordinate 11,714,899, forward strand.
ATGTGCCCGTGAATGTTCAATTTCAGCGCGACTGTGTCAAGCAAGGTTTAATTTGGCCCCTGATTGTACCCGAACCTATCCGAGAGGCCTCCATAAACTCTTAGAAGAACGCCCTGGATGGTTTATATCGGCCACCAAGGCTCATGACTAAACTGAGTAATAATTTTGACCTGGGGCCTGTTGCGGGCCACAATAATCGGATGACAGGTGGAATTTGTTTGACTTCGGGTGAAGGGGGTGGACTTTTTTGATCCCAAAAATCATCAGTTTATCAGATTTCAAAGCTGGATTCTGTCCCCGCCTATGTTTCGCTCTCCCGGTTCGCCGTGCTTCTTGAAATATTAATTTTTTTTTTTTTTTTTGTGCCAGACACCCGTTGACCACGAAAGAGTAGAACTGAACGGGTCAACCGTGTCCCCCGCCGAGGACTATACGAAAAAACGTCATGTTCTCCGCCTGTCCACGCAGGCCTCGTCGGAGATTCTCCTACAGGCTGAGAACGCGGATGAAATGTCCCGTTGGTTGTCGGCTCTTACGTCGTCCAACGAGTCCATCGGCCAGGTAATAAAAAGGGCGACAATAGGGGTTGCTTGGTGGTCTTTTTACATTGTTTTATTTTTGATGCCCCCCCCCCCACTGCCCTTCTCCACAGCTATCAGCGGGTCAGAACGTGTCGCCTATGTCTGCCCATAAGGGCATCATGAAAAACATTACGACGACTTTTAGAAATCGTTCACCCACCGGACAGTCCCCTGTGAATAAGACGCGTAAACCGAGTCAAACTGGTACGACAAATTTTTACTTTACCCTCCCCCGTGTCCACCAGATTCTTATTTATTTGTGTTTTTTGTTTTTTAAACAGTTGAAGTTCCCGTGAACGCGTCTCAAAAAAGTAAAACGTGGAAAAACCGTATGGCGAAACAATTGAAAAAAATTCAGTCTGGAAGCGGATCCCCCGTATCTCCGACTGCGCCATCCTATCAGGATGGTGCTACGATCGGTGTACCACTCGAATTATGCCCCAGAGTAAGTTATTTCAATTCGATTGACTCTCCCCCCCCCCCGCATCGGAACCCATTTCCCCTCAGTTGTCACTGTTTAATGTTATGTTTGTGTTTTTCAGTCTAAAAACAACGAGTACGTTCCTCTTTTGGTCGAGCTCTGCACTGGAATTGTTGAAGAGCGAGGATTGGACATTGTCGGCATTTACAGGTAACAACCCCCCACCCCCACCACCGTGTGTTTTTATGTTTTACGCTCCCACCTCCGGTCATAATAGGGTGCCTGGCAACACTGCCGCCATCACCTCGCTCACGGAGGCCGTCAACAAGGGTCTGAAAGACGCTCTCCTCGACCAGGATCAACGATGGTCTGACGTCAATGTTATTTCATCCCTTTTGAAACTCTTCTTCCGCAAGCTGCCCGACTGCCTTTTAACAACCGATCTCTACCCTAGTTTTATAAAAGCCGACAAAATCGATGATGCCAAACTTCGAATAGTCACAATACGAAAGCTTGTGAATGTTTTTTTTTTTTTTTTGTTAATACCCCCACCCTTCCGCCCGATTCTTAACGCATTTTTTTAATCCACAGGTGAATGAGTTACCAGACCATCACCTACAAACCCTCAGGCACCTTATGATGCACTTGAAATTAGTCGTCGAACATTCGACCGTGAATAAAATGGAGGCGAGAAATTTGGCCATGATGTTCGGTCCAAATTTGCTTCGGGCCAACGATGACAGCATGGTGACAATGGTGACCGACATGTCGCACCAGTGTCGAATAATTGAAACGCTCATTCAGCACGTACGTGATTTTTTTTTTTCTTCTTCTTTCTTTCAGCGAATCTTTCAACATTTTGTTTTTGCTGTTTTAAGGCGGACTGGATCTTCAGCGATGACACTTTAGACTCGATTTGTTTGAACGAGAGCCTCGATCACTCGGGTCAGGTTTCCGAGACTGATACGAATCAATCGTTACTGCTAGGCAACGTTCATAAGCTGGAAGGTACCTTTTATTCTTCGAAATTTTATACAAAAGCATGTGCTGTTGGAATGAAGACTCTAAAGTAGACTTTTCAACGTTCATTCCATCTGCATGAGCATACTTTTGCACGAAATTTTAATTTTGTCATTTCCTCTTCTTTCTTTGTCTTCTCTGTGTACCAAAAACATTTTTTTTGGAACACCCTCCAAAAAAAAGGGATGAAAGGAGCTGGTGAAGTGAGTAGGCGTGACATTGTCACTTCCATCATAACGGCAGCCAATAAGAAGATGATGAAAAGCATTACGAGGAAGCAAATTGTTTCGGCCGGAGATGAAATTCAATTTGACGTGAGTGTTTTTTGTTTGTTTGAACGCTCATTTCGTCAAGCACGTACCGAGAAAAACGCATGACTTTAGTATTTGTTGGAGCAAAACAACTTTGTTTTTTCCATGACGAGCTTATAAAATGACGAAAGAGCTTCAATTTGTTTGTTATTTTTACCCTTCTATTAATCCCACCCTCCTCCTCCTCTTCACAGAGAGGTGATAAACGAAAGGACAGCACCGTGAGTGCAGCGGTGACTCCTGGGAGTCGGAAGGGAAGTGGTGTGGACGTTATTAGCGCGATGTCGACAGGCGGTGGTGGCTGTGGTAATTCATTAGATTCGTCGGACGGCGGTGGTGGAGGAGGCGGCGGATCGACGCTCAAGTCGTTGGTGGCGGGAGCGGTTCGCGACTCGGTCCTATTTTCCGAGTCGATACTGGCGGGCTCTCACCATGAACAGGGTAAGGATGGTCTAGGCGATGGGATGGAAGGGAAGGGGGAGTTACAGTTTTTTTTTCAACTTTTTTTTGCACCCTAAACAGCCGAGGTAAAGGAGTTTGGTAAAACCGAAGAAACTCAGAATAAACCGACGCCTACCTGCGATGGGACGATTGTTACATACGCGGGTCTGTCTGAGACGACCCAAGAGAGAATTCGAAGGTAACAACAAAAAAAGTCGAAAATCATTTAAATAAAATGTGTTGAAACGCTATCTTTATTTACAGATTTGAAATGGAAACGAAAGCGATGCTTCAAAGAGACAAATTGCTCAATAATAAAGATTGGCTCAAACCCACAGCTCCGCCAGGTAAATTCTGACGCTCTCCCGTCCCCTATAAAAGTACAATTTTTCATCTCCCTTCCCCACCTCCCTCTCACTCTGCTACAGCTATAGGAAGTAAGATAGCTGACCGAGGACAACAGGGCGTCATTTACGGTAGTAAACAGAGAGATTTAGTTGAAGCGCGAGCGGCGAGAAATTCGACCGGTGCCCCACCGAGTGGGCTGACTGTTGTCGTACCGACGGGCCCCTGTGACGGTGACGACGCTCTCAGTATACCGCGTGGCTCCAGTCTGGACTCGTTGACCGATGCGGCCGCTTTTGAATTGAATCAAAACAACGCGAACAGTGCCGACGGTGAGCCTTTTTTTTTTTCTTCTTCCCCATCGATTTTTCAGTTTTGGGATTGACGGTGATCGGGTTTTTGAGCGGGGGTGGGGTCCTGTTTATAAAATTACTCAGTTATCGATGAATTTCCCCTTGTATTTTTAGTTCGAAAACGGCGAACGCATTACGTTCGGATACCTCCATGGAGGTTTTATCACTAAAAAGAAACTATTCCATAAGTAAATTTTAGAAGCAAAACAAAGGTGAATTATCTGTTGTTTGAGCGTGTGTGACCATTAATGGCTTGCCATAATAAGTTGCTGTGTGGTTTTTATAGAGAGAGATAACCGCGACAATGGCGTATTACAACCTGTTTAATGGTGGGAGGGGGAGGTCCACTCGTAGCTAAAGCCTCCCGTTTTTTGTTTTTTGGAAACTTTCAGAGCTAAAGACAATTTTTTTCATTTGAGCTCGCTGGTAATAACGAACTGATTAATGAACCAAAAATTTGAAATGACAGTATCTGAATAAGTGAACCAACAAGGCGACCGGGAAGAGTCGATATGGAGGTAGTAAATGAAGTTCCTGCAGCTTAATGAGTGGTGTCGCCAACTCGTCCATGACGAGGGTCGAGGGTAGAGACAGGGGAGTGCCGTGTAGCAGTGCTCTTTCTGAAAGAGCTCCACTGGAGGGCGAAAAATCGGCTGACATCTTTTGTGGTGTGTTTTTGAGAGAGGTGTCGGGAGGTTTTTGGGACCGCATGCACAGTGACGGCGGTGGTTTCATCCCTCTGGGTCGCGCGTCGGCGGTGGTGGGAAAACGGTCCTGGCAGTTCTGTAAATTCAATCCAACGAGGGGCGGAAGTTCGTGGCCAGGGGGGGAGAGTCGTTCATCGACCTCACCATGGTGGCGGGCCACCCCCTTGCCGCAGCTTAGTGGTTGCAAGTTAGGTAAAGTGAGGTGACCTCTACTAACCACTGTAGCATTCAATGTGGAAGTGTGCGGTAAGGGCTGGTTCAGTGGGCCGCAGTACGAATTCAACTTTGGGTGGGCTCGATGGTAGGCATTCAGAGCTCAGGCCTCATTTTCAGCCTAGTCGAGGATGGGTGGGGGGAGAAGCACTCTTAGACGAGGCCTTTTTGCTCGCTAAAGACTGTGGTCATGGGCGCTGTCTCGGCGGACACCATACCAAGCGTCGCAGTTACACCGGCGGCCCCGGGGGGAGGTGAAGCCACGCCGTGTTGGACCGGTGAGACTGAGGTCCTGTGGGCGTTTCAGAGAACGAGGGGCTCGGGGGTAGAGAGGACGCTGAAAGACGGTACGTTTCGGCTAGAAAAAAGCTTCGGAGAGTCATGCGGCGCTCCAAGAAGACTGAGAAGGGTGGGGCTTACCCTTTCGGGTGGCTGTAGAGCGGCTGAAATCTACCTGAGGTCTACTTAGGCTTTTACACGGCAGATGCAGTAGTGAGGTACTTCTCGGTGCGAGGTGGCGAACGGACGTTGTCCGACGGTTACTCTTGAAGTCACCGTATCGCGATCGGACGCTCCCGGACAACTACTGGCCCATCAGCCTCTTGGAAAGGTCTTCGAAGCGGTACTCTATCAGGGAGGGGGGTGTAGCCAGAGGGGAGCAGTTACCCTCCCCTAGACTCGAAAGCGAAGACTTAGTGGGGCAGCTGCCCACCCCAAGATACCGTCGGAACACAACAAATCCTCCAGGGTCGCCACATTTTCTTACGTTCACGCTCACGAAAAAATTAATTTCTCAAATTTCGCTCACTTAATAAACCAATTTCGAAGATTTTTGCGCCATAAAAATACATTTTCGCAGATCTGACTCAGCTAAAAGACTTTCTCTTATACATTATACCATCAAAACCCCAATTTTGCGAGTATTTAAACCAATTTCGTGCATTTTATCCTTAAAAAAAAATCATTTTTGCACGTTTGGTTCACTAAAAACCAATTGCACAAATTTCGCTATCTTTACTCCCGGATTTGTTTCTCGAAAGCCACTGAGTGTCAGTGGCTGTAAAATCAATTTTGTAGGGTTACATAATTCAACAACTAATTTTGCAGATATTTCATACCAAATAGACCATTTCCGCAGGTTCAACTCACTGAAAACCCAATTTAATCTAAAATCGCCAGCTCAGTGATAAAATTAGCAGTTTTGTGCAAAAATCACAATATCGGTACCTTCTATAATCGCCTTTTTTGTGCTACAATCGCCATTTTACTTTCCATGTTCCTTTAGGGTTTTGTGCTAAAACCGCAACGCGTGTGCTACAACCCGTAGTTTGTTTTGGGTGTAACTCTTCGGCTTTTGCGCGAAATAGTCTGTTTCATAATAAAATTGTCAGTTTTTGTTGTGAGAAAATCGAAAATTTTCGGTCGGGTGTCAAATCATTAGTTTTAGTTCCTTTCATAGTGAAATAAACATTTTCGGGGGTAAAAATATTTAATTTTGAGGTAAAACTTGAAATTTTTAGGGGCAAAATCGCCAGTTTTGTAGAGACATCTTTTTGCGTAACACTTCAGCTTCGGCGCGAAATGTCTGTTTTGGTGTAATCTCGTCTTATTTGGGAACAATTCGTCAGTATTGTGGTGAAATTGTCAGTTATAAGTTAAAATCGTCAGACTTTTCAAGGCATAGTCATTTATAATAGTTGAGGCGTAAAAAATTATCCGTTTAGGGGAAAACGTCAGTTGTAGTGTAAAATTGTCAGTTTTGGAGTAAAATGTCCAGTTTGGGGGTGGTGCCGTCAGTAATGGGGTGAAATTGTTATAGTTGAGGGGCATAACGTGAGTTTTTTTTTAAATTTATGAAATCGTTAGTTTTTATGTTAAAATCAACAGTTTTAGGTGATATGGCCAGTTTTTGTAGTGAAACCATCGGAAGAACGCTTCAGGTCTGAAGTATCTCCAATCTCCAATTTTCTAGTTAAAATAGACAGTTTAGTGGTGAAATGAACAGTTTTGGAGTAAAATATTCATTTTTATAGTTAAAAAAGCCAAATGGTTTGGGGTAAAATTGTCAGTTTTGTAGTGACTTCTCTACTTTTGGGGTAACACTTCAGCTTTGGCGTAAAATCGTCTGTTTTGCTATAATATCGTCGTATATGGGAGCAAATCGTCAGTTTTGTGTTAACATCGTTAAAGTTTTTAAGGCAGAGTCGTCAGTTTTGGAGTAAAATATCCAGTCTTAAGGTAAAGTCGTCAGTTTTAGTAAATAGCGTGAGTTTTGGGGGTAAAATCGCCAGTTGTGTTGTGAAAACTTTAGTTTTGGGGGTAACTCTTCGGCTTTTGCGCGAAATTGTCTGTTTCATAATAAAATATTCAGTTTCAGAGTAAAATCTTCAGTTTTGGGTTTAAAAATGTCAGTTTTAACGTCTCTCAGGCAAGAAGTTGAAAATTTGGGCACACTGAATTGGAGGGCTAATCCCTTCTTAGAAGTATCAATATTTCTTGGGGAAACATTGTCAGTTTTTGAACATAAAATCCTAAATAGAAGGCTACAACAATTGGAAATGTTAATTTTTGACGCATTCTGACCCTTTCTGTGAAAATTCAGTTTCTGGGGAACAATTTGACTATTTAAAGTGTCTATATCTGAGCAGACGAACTACCAATTCTCTCGCTGGTGTCTGATCACCAGCCGTGTCAAAGCGGCTAGTGGGTGAGTAAATGGGGCCATTCCTGCCGGGGACAATCCGGGTCAGAGATGCGGGGGGGGGGGCTGGTCAGATAAACCCCAGAAAAGGGGGTGGGGGGAGCTGGCCGCATATATCTCAAGGAAGTCTCGCCTCAGTGGGCATGGAGTCTTGTTGATGATGTTCAGAGCTAACCCCCCCTCCCACGCCACCCTTCTCTATACCTCGTGACACAAATTGTCTTGTCTTGGATTGGTACCGCAATCCGGTATATTACGGACCTATTTATTACCAAGGAAATCTCAAGAATAATAAAGAACGCCCTTTTGTCAAATAAGTCAAGGAATGGACGACAAGCCCACGTGTACCCTGGGGATTAGACCGAGGCCTTAAAATCCCCAGGATGGATGCGTAGATCGGTGCCGCAGTGTAGACGAGTATGTTGGTGGTGGTGGTGGTGGGGGGGGGGGTTAAACCGGTTGGATACTCAACTAATAGTTTGAAATTTCGGTCACAGAAAAGCAGAAAAAATCGATTCAAAAGACTTAACGGAGTTAAATGGGAAACAAAAGTTTTGTTGAAGGTCTAGTGGTTGGGAGTTGGGACTGGTGTGAATAAAGGGCGACGAGAAGGAGGGTGGCATGGGGCTTTCGCGTTGGATGTGGCTGTGGAAATAGGTGTTCATGGGAGGGGGGGGGGTCGTTGGTACTAAAAACGTGATGGTGTTAGTGACTGCGAAATAAGTATTCAACAGGGAAAGCCTAATGGCTTATTGTGCCCTTATATTTCGACCCGGTTGTCTGTATGGTCATCGGAGGTACCGTTCGTGAGGTCCAGGAGGGCGGTTTTTTAGTGAGACAGAAACCGTGCAGGCTTTTTTAAAAATCTAACTTTTTTTAACGGAAAATTGAGTTTTCCGCTCAATAAATGCAATTTGAATTGCCTCGAGCTACCGTGTTTTAATGTTGCTTATTTGCATAAAAAATGTAGTCAATGTTCAAATAACGGCTTATATTTTGTATGTTCAAGTATTTTCTTTAACTCTGCCCGACATCTTGATCCCCCACTCCAAAAATTAAGTTTTCATCATTTTGCTTCCCCCCCCCCCTCATCAAACAGGCAATAGCGGCGGAGTTGATCTCGTCTCCAGTCTGACTCTGACTTTTGATGCCAAAATGAAATCACTCGGCCTGTCATCGCCCTCGAGTGAAACGCACGTGGGTGATCCTTCGTTCGTTGTCGACAATAAAATCCAGGACGGGGATCTAACACCAGTGGGCGGCGGTGGTGGTGGAGGGATTGTTGCCGGCAAGATTGACGATGGAAAGAAGAGTTGCGACGACGGCGGTGATAGCGGCTGTGGTGGTGGTGGTGGCGTTGGGGTGAACAAATTGTGTTTTAGAGACCCGTCGCTTCACAGAAGTTTCACGTCTCCAAATTTAGAGGTAAGTGAGGGGGGGTTGGATGGGCTGATTAGGTCGAATTTGACGGAAAATTTCGGTTTTTTGTTTTGCAGTCCAAAGTTCTTGAGTTTCCCAAGGAGGATAGCGAGAAGGAAAGGGACGAAAAAGACGAGGTGGAAAAGGATGACGAGAAGGAAAACGCGGGCAGTGGGGCCTGTGTCAAAGTGAAAAGATCCGAATCGTTCAAACAGAGAGGCGAGGAGAAAAAAGACAGCGGGAAACTACTACGACGAAGCGAGTCTCTCAATAAAAAGGACGGAACGGCCGGTGGTCATCAAGGCGGCGGTAGTCAACAGTCGAAATTAAAACGCTCCGACTCGTTAACCAAAACAGAAAAGACCGACTTGAATCTAACGAAACGACGACAAGCTCTTGAGGCGGCCACAAAAAAAATGAAACGAAAAACCGGCGGCGGCAGTGAGCGCTCCATCAAACGACGACACACTGTCGGTGGAACGAAGGATTTTGACAAAGCCGCCTGGCTGGACAACAAAGAGCGGGAGGCCAGTGAAGAGCGACGCACTTCGTCACCCGACTTGACCTCGGGGGACTCTTCGACCTGTAGACCCGTCCTCGTCCTGCGGCCTCACTCCATGCTGGTACCAACGGCGTCGCCACTCGAATCGCACATTTGATCCGACGACAAAGACAGCGGCGGTGATGATGCTGACGACTCGCCCTCAACAGCGTCATCAACTGTGGAACCAATTTAAAAACGAACTTGTTCCTTTCTTTATTTTTATTTTATTTTTTATTACGTCAGACACATTTTTTTTTTCGTTTCTAGTACGTAAAATTTGATCTCACCGTACTTACTGTTAAGGAATTGAAAGAACACCAAATTTATAATATTGTAAATTGTATAAAAATAATAGTCATAGGTAACAACATTTATATCGTCCCTACTGTACACACGGACCTTTATGCTTTTAAACATTGTAAGTCTTGTACTTTTTTTACGATATATTCCGCATTTATTTCGTCTTTAACGATTTTATTTTTGTTGAAAAGCTGTGATTTTATCGGTAATTACTTTTTAAGGAAGTGCAATTTTGTGTTGACTCGTCTGTTTGAGGCGCGCGACTCGTCTGTTTGTTGTTTATGCTTCACAAACTGCTCATTTTATGCTAAGCTCCCCCCCCCCTCTCTTTATTGTTCAAGAAACACGCTTTTCCTTTAGGATTAAGCGTAATATCGTTTTTTTAAGTCTTATTATTGTCACCATTATTACTTTTTTTCGATAGTGCTTCTTTGATATTGGGCGGAGCCGTTACAAAGTTATAAAAACAAAATGTTATTGTTTGTCTATTGTATTATAGTTATTAAGAAAAGAGCTGTATGTGACTTATGTCGTGTGTAAAAAGAGGTCCACTTGGAAACGTTTCTTGTATGTAAAAAAAAAAAAATACAAAAAGTAATTTTTTTTAATTTAAATATTTTCAGATAGTTTTGGACCGTGTTGACGTGCGTACAGCGAAACGACGCGATTCTGTTGGTCGACACAGCCGTGGACTCAAACCCCCGCCCCGCCGCCCCCCTCGTGGGCCGCGTCGTAACCCGAGAAAACACCGACGCGAAACGACGCCGGTCGCGCGCATCCCCCGAACACTCTCCGCGACACTGAAGAGCGACTCCTTCATCAATCCACATGCGGACGCGCAAGGATGAAAAATCGACGGAAAAAAAACAAAACCAAAAACGTGTAACGCTATACTTTGAAAAACGCGCTCGTGGTCACAAACAGCCGACGGTTTTGACGGGGACCGTAACAAAGTCCCTTAGAGGCGTGGAAAACCATTTTAAAATGCCTGGTGAGTCCTAAAGTCATTTTCTGTGGGTTATATTTGTGTAAAAATTGGAGGCTTAAAAAGTACTAGTGAGGGGGGGGGGGACGATTGCCAGGTTTTCGAATGGCGTGTCTTTTAACGTCGTGAACTTCGTTCAAGCGCAAGATTGACGTCTTTTGGGTCAAAATCTCAGCTTTTTTCGGTTCAAATGACACCTCTCAGCTAGGTTACGGTGAAACCTGGAGAACTTTGTTTCGATGTATTCTTTTACTGTAGGCAAGGCCATTTCCTTGTGTAGTTGGGTGTTGCGGAAGAACCATGGCGCACTTACTGCCATTCGAAGGACTTTGTTCTGGATGGTTTGCAATTTTTGTATTTTGGATGCGGCTGCTGCTCCCCATATCTCACTACCGTACATTATTAGAGGGCGAATTAGCGACGTGTATACCATAGTACAGAACCGTGGTTTTAGATTGTTTTTTCTATTCAGGATGGGGTAGAGTAGCCGCAGTCTCAAATATCCATCTCTGATTTTGTTGGTTATGTGTTTCTCCCAGGTTAACCTTCTGTCTAAATGAATCCCGAGGTAGCGCACAGATTGTTTTTTGTCGTTCTATTTTACGATGCTGTTGCCTATGCTTAGTTCGGTAGGTTCGTTGGGGAAGCGGAGAGTAAATACCTTGGACTGGCATTTAGCTGAATTTAGTATTATCTTCCACTTATTCATGTACAGTGCGACCTTCTCTCAAGTGCTCCTTGGACTGAGTTTCGTGCTTCATCGATGTCTTTGTTCGAGAAGTATAAGACAGTGTCATCTGCGAAGATAGCGTGCTCGACATTTTGTGTACTTGGGAAGTCACTTATATAAAATTTAAATAACATTGGCGAAAGAACCGATCCCTGGAGAGTTCCAGCGAGTATCGGTAGCTGCACTGGCGGACCTACACGTATCGGGGCCCGGGGCGGAAATCTTCAAGAGGCCCCTAAAAGTCTCTAATTATACATACTTAATACAAACCTCTATTGGTTACCGCTAAGGCCTTTTCCTTATTTTAGGCAAATCACCGCTATTTCCCCAACCTATCCGCCAAACAGTGCCTATGCCAAGTTTAAGCCGCCAATTTCTCCATTTTAGCCGCGAATGAGTGCTTTTTGTCAACTTTACCAGCAAATTAGCGCTTTTCGCCGCAATTTAGCGCAAATTAGCCGCGGATTAGTGGGGTTCCCCCCCCCCACCTTATAGACATAAACACGCGCTTTTTCTCAACTTTAGCAGCAAAGTAGCTTTTTTATCCTGTGAATCAGCGATGTTTCTTAACTTTTTATCGAGTTTGCGTTTTTCACAATTTTCACAAATTAGCTATTTTTTCTAGCAGGGACCAGAGAATTAGCACTTTACTCGGTTTGAGTTGAAAATTAGCGTTTTACTCAATATTAGCCGCAAAATAGCGGTTTTTTCTAAATGTTTACGACAAGTTAGCATTTTCTTGTTCACCGTAACCATACGCTACGGATCAGCGTTTTTTTTCTCTCTCAGTTTTAGCCACGAATTTGCGGGTTTTTCACCCATAGCCATAAATTGGCGCTTTTTCTCAATTTTAGCCTCAAAGTTGACGGAGGTAGCCGCGAATTTTCTCAATTTTAGCCGTGAATTAGCGCTTTTTAGCAGCGTAACCCGTAAAATAGCGAATTCTGTTCATTTTAACCACGAATTGGCGTTTTCCGATATTTTAATATTTTTCCATTTTTGGCAGCGTATTAGCACTTTTTTTCAATTCAGGATGAAAATTAACATTTTTCTTAATTTTAGCCAGAATAATTACTGATTTTCTCAATATTAGCTGCAAATTAGCGGGTTTTTCTCCATTTTAACACCACATCAGCATTTTTTAAATTGCCGTGAATCAGTGTTTTTTTTTTTTTTTTGCTTATAGCCATGAATTTGCTGTTTTTCTCAATTCCAGTCACAAAGTTGCCCTCAGAAGGCGAGATGGCGGAATTAGAAATTCTTAAACACTTTATCCGCAAATGTTTTCCTTAATTTTAGCCGCGAATTAGCGCTTTTTTTCACTTTTAGCTGCGTAGAAGCGTTTTTAGCCTGTGAATTCGCGAATTTTCTCAATTTTAGCCACGAATTGGCGTTTTCATCAATTTTTAACCGGGAATAGCACTTGTTTTCCCTATTTGAGCTGAAAACTAGAGTTTTTATTTTATTTATGCCGGGCTAATTAGTGAATGTTTTCAATATCAGCTGCGTTTTTTTTGTTCTGTTTTTTTTTTGTTTTTTTCACATTTCAGTCCCACATTGGCATTTTTTTCCTTCTACTTTTGCTATGGATTAGCGTTTATTGTTTAGTTTTAGGCTCGAACTTTTAGTGATTTTCCCTAATTTTGGCCACGGGTTAGCGCTTTTCCTCATTTTCAGCCACATACTTGTTATTGCAACCACTTTCGTGGGGTTTACTCCTTGAAAAATAAAAAATTTACGGATTTCACACCTTCAAAATTAAAACTTCACGGAATTTGCTCACTTTTAAGAGCAATCCAGTGGTCTGTCTCTGAATTCATGAACAAGAGAAAAGGCGCTAAGGGACAAAAATTGATAAAACGCCATTTCTGTGACTGACATCGTGAAAAATAGCTGATTCACGGCTAAAATCACCATTTTAGACGCGAGTTAGCGACTTTACATCCTAAAAATGACGTTAAAAAATCTCTTTTCTTCCTCTTAAAGCTCTTCGAGGGCCCAGAGTGGTCCGTCCCTTCTCGCCACTATCTCAGTACGGCTATAGAGTTTAAAAGGGTCGTATACCCTCAAAATTGGCTTTAGGGACACAGTCCTGCAAAATTTGCTTTTCGAGTGAGTAATACCTGCGAAATTTGTTCTGTGAGCACTAAATCCGCAAAATTTGGGCGTTGATTGGACTATAAACCCACAAATTTCATCTTTTTTTTTACGGCCAAATCTCCTAAATTTGGGTATAAAGAGGATGAAAACCGAAAATTCCAGTCAACGATGCCACCACGAAGATAAAAATTCGCGAATAACCTGTAGGTGTTAATTTGTGGTTACGAACGAAAAAAAAATCCCTTATTCCCGGTTAAAATTGAGAAAATCACTAGTTACCGCGAATAAAATTAAGAAAAGCGCTAAGTTTCAGATCAAATTGAGAAAACGGCTAAAATGGAGAAAAATCTCAGTAGGTGTGGCTAAACGTGAGAAAAAGCGCTAATGCATTGCTAAAAGTGAGAAAGAAAAAGGCTAATACGAGGCTATAATGTGGATAATTTTTGCAAATCACTAATTAGTGCGCCTGGAATTATGAGAAACACGAATTTCCAGCTCAAGTTGAGAAAATGTTCTATCTCGCTGCAAAAAATGGGGAAAAAATATCACCAAGATGATACAATTGAGATAATCCACCAACTCGCGGATAAAATTGAGGAAAATCACTCTAATTCGCAGCTAAAAAAATGGAGCAATAGCAATTTGCGTCCAATATTGAAAATACGCTAATTCGAGGCTTCTAACAGCGATTTCTTTGTGGCAAAGATTGCAAAAAAACGCCAGTTCAAGGCAATAGGTGAAAAAATCCGCTAATTCGCAGCTAAAAATTAGGATAAGGGCTAATCCATGGCTCACGATGAAATTATATTCTTAAGTAATACAGGGCTGGAATGTAAAAAAAAAAAAAAACGCTAATTTGTGGTCAATTTTGGCAAGCTACTAATTGGCATGGCTAAAATGTTAAAAAACGCTAATTTTTCAAAGCTTTTTCATGCTCAAATTGAGAAAAAGTGCTAATTCACTGCTAGAAATTGAGGAAATCGCCAATGTAAGTTTCCGAAAAATCGCTACTTCGCAGCTAAAATTGAGAAAAGTGCTAATTCGCGTCTGAAAATAGGGACAAATTTCAATTTGTGTCTACGATTGAATATACGCCAATTCGAGGATTCTGAAAGCTATTTATTTATGGCAAAATTGAGGAAGAAGGCCAATTCCTCGCTATAGGTGAAAAATCCTAATCCATTGCTCCATGGCGCTAATCTATTGCAAGAAGTGGGAGGAAAAATTATAGTGCAGACTCACATGAGAGTCGACGCCCTATGACGACCTCGGCCACTCTGCTGGGCCGGAAAATCTCTAAACCGCTGCTAATTTGAGAAAAGCGACAATTTGCGGGGCATCCTAATTTACGGCCAAAATTGAAAAAAGAGAAAAAAATCACAGTTTCAACAGCCATTTCTTTCCTGAGATATAGTGCTAAGTCATGGCTTAAGCAAAATAAATCGCTAATCCGTGGCTAAAATATTATCGACGATTTATGGATAGAGCTAATTGAGAAAAAGCGCTTATTCACAGCTATAGTTAAGAAAACGCTAATCGCGGAAAAAATGAGTGAAACATAGCTAATTCGCATCTAAAATTGAGATAAAACGCTAATTTAATGCTAAAAGAGGGAAAATCGATAGTTTACGCGAAATTCGATAAAAAATAAGGCCCCAATGTTAGCTTAGGCCCGAGGCCCCAACTTTAATAAAGACGGCCGCACCGATACCAGTAGCAATACCGTTACGACATTCAGAAGGAGCGCTGAACGCCGGACGGGACATAACGCTAATTTGCGGTTAAAATGAAAAAAAAAAATGCTAAAGCGCGGCTTATTCTGAACGTTGACTTCATAGGTAAGGGGATGGGTGCGGGGGCCGTTTCTAGCCCTCGCTGGGCCCCTAGGCGAGAACTATCGGGGGGCCCCTATAGCAGCCGGTGGAGACGCGGATTCAGGTTTTGCTTAAAAGGCAGGGGTTTCAGAAATTGCATGCTTTGCTCTACAAAAAACTGGCTTGACAGCCACTCGCATCCTTCAAATAGCTAAACTAGGTATAGGTACCACAAAAAACCGGATAAACTGACTACAGTCGCACCAAAAAATGACGATTTTTCGCGCCTTAAAAATGACTAAACTTACTATTTACGACCTAAAAATAGCAAAACTGGCGAGAGTCGCTCAAATGTAGCCAAACTGACTTCTCGTGCCTTATAAATTGCTAGACGTACGATTAGGGAGCCATAAAAATACCTGAAAAGTACATCATTCGCGCCCTAAAAATGGCTAAATCGACCATTCGCGCTTTCTGGATACTTGGCATCCAAAAAACAGCTAAATTGGCTCCACGCACTCTAAAAAATGGCTAAAAACTGACGATTCGCACCCTAAAAATGCCTATACAGATGACTCCCGCCTTTAGTTCGCCCCCGAAAAATTGCAAAAATTGACTCTAACCGCCCTAAAAATAGATTCGTGCCCTAAAAGTATCAACACAAGTATCAACAAGTGTTTTATTCGTTGACTCGTTTGAAAATAATGGCATTGCCGAAACCGCGGTCACGATAGTTCAAATAAAACAAGTGGGAGAAGATTTTTCACTTCTTTGTCTTCATTATGAAAATTCTACAACCCCAAAACAGTTACAACGTACAAAAAGATCCAAAAATCCCCCTAAAACAGACTATTTGTCAATAAAATTAATGATGTTCAAAAATGGCAATTCAGCCTTGAAACTGAGGGATTTTTTTGCGATCAATAGCAGATTAAACCGAACAGTACCTATTTTGCACTTTTATGGAAAGGATATTTTGCTAGTCCGGCCAATGAAATTACCTGTCTGTTCGGCTCTGGAGCCGTCAAAAGTGTCCCAAATAAGCGGCTGAAACGAAGAACTTGGACGGGGAATGTTCACAAACTTGGCCGGGACACGATCAATTTAATCGAAAGTGGAAAATTGTCGAACTGCAGAGGCAGACTGCAAGCACACTACAGTAATAAGAGTGGCCTCCATTGAGACACGTCGTTCCTGGGGCCGAAGTTGAAACACGTTCAAGTTTCGTACCGAGAGATCCTTCAAGATCCGAATTTATTGGACTTAGCTGTTTAAAATAGCCAGTGCCGTCTTTAGGCGAGGGCCCGGGGCCCCGCGTCAATGGGGGCCCGGATCCTTCTGACTTTCTCGAGAAGACCGCCGCAAAATTTGCGTTTTAGGAATCTAGGGCCCCCAAAATTGGTTCTATAGCGAGCAAATCCCACGAGATTTGCGTTTCAATGATGCAGAATCGTGTAGATATTTTTATTAGTGTGCTAAAACCACGTAATTGTGGTTTTGAATAGTTATATCCGCGCGAAATTCATACAATTTCGCCAAGTTTTGGGGTTATAGCGAGTGAAAATCCGAGATCAATTTTTTTTTTTTTTAGTGAGCCAAACACGTGATTTTTTTGGTAAGAAAAATACCCAAAATTGGGTTTTAAATTAGCTAACCCAGAAAAAATTGTTCACCACAAACAGCCGCGAAATTGTTTTTTTCAGAAACAAAACAACCGCGAAATTGGTTTAGTGAGCTAGAACAACGAAAATGGGTTTTTAGCGACAGAAATCCGAGAAGTGGTTTTAGTGGGAGGGCAACTGCCCACCGCCCATGTCCACGCTCATGGTTGACGTTTAAAAGTGAAAAAAGATGTGGCCAAACAATAGTGATCGTGACTACACCACTGTACTTTTTACACAAAGTGTAAAAAGCCATGTGAACCCCGCATGTCCAGCCATGTCGTGGGAATGAAAGTTTGCCAATTCCAATCAAGACCATAAAGAAGAGGAATGTGACTCCGGAATCAGCTGTTTCGTCCTCCTGGATATGGTCTTTTTGGGTGATTAAAACCCGAGAAATTTGGTTCTTTGGAATCCAAATCCACGAAATTTGGGCTTTGAAAGGCTAACCCCCTCGAAAATTATATTTTAATGTGCACAATATGGGCATTTTGGCTCAGAGGGGAAAATACATTTCACAGCCACTGGCAGCCCTACACCTATCGGGGCCCAGGGCGGATAACTCTATGAGGCCCTTCAGTATCTGCTCTGTATTAGTGATTTTTCTCACTTTTAGCCACAAATAAGTTGCATTCAGAAGCCGAGGATCGGTGTATTTTCAATTTTGAAACTTATTTATTGGGGTTTTCGCCCATCTTATCCGCTAATTAGCGCTTTTTCTCAATTATTAGCTGGGAATTAGCATATCTGCTTAAGGAATTGGAGAAACTAGGGAATCAGCGTATATTTATCTTTTTCAGCCGCAAATTTGTTTCCAGACGGCACAAATTTTCTCAATTTTAGCCGTCAGAATTTCGCTTTCGTGGGCTCGATCGAATATTAATTTAGCCACACTGTTTGCTCATCACCATGCAGTAACGTTTTATTCTCCTAGACGGATGGGCTGAAAATCGTCGAAAGGATCCAAAGTCACTGTCAAATCATATACCAAAACTCCTTTTCAAGATAAAAAATCATAATTTTTCCATATTTAAGCTTTTCAGGGGCTCTCCGTGATAGGCCAGGTTTACGTCCAGCTTTTTCGTTGGACTTCAGACCCAACGCAGTAGTGTACCGAGGTACAGGAGGAGGGGGGGGTCGCCCCGGACCCTCTATCAGACAAAAATCGTTAATATTCGTGGCTATAGTTGCTAAAAAGTGCTGATTCGTGGTCTCGCGATGCAACTTCCAGTCTAAAATTATGAAAAAAATCGCTGATTCGCGGTACATGGAGGCCATTCTACGAATAAATTGCGCAAAAGTGTTGAATTTGGGCAAACCCAGCGGTTAAAGTTGAGAAAACACGCTATATTATTGACAAATAAAAGACGCTTTCAGGTTAAAATTGGACAAAATGGCAAATTCATAACTGAAATGGCGTAAAATCGCCCATTCGCGTATGATAAAGGGAATAGGATGCTGAATGGCAGCAAAATTAGCACCAAACGCTATTTCACAGCTGAAATTGGGAAAAATCGCTAATTTGCAATTTGCAGATATAAAGTTATGGACAAACGTTAGTTCGCGGAAACAAAATAAAGAAAATCACTAATTCGCGGCAAAAATTGAAAAAATCACCAAATAACGCAGCTAAAATTAAGAAAAACGTTAATTTCCAGTTCAAATTGGAGAAAAGTGCTAATTCTCAGTTAAAAATGGAAAAAATTGCTTAAATTGAGTCAAACGCCAATTCTTGGCAAAAATTGACAAAACTCGATAGGTAATGCACGGGTTGTAGACGCTACCACGCTGAAAAAATTTAGAAAAAGCGAAAATTCGCTGCTAAAATTGAGAAACATCACTAATTCTCGAATTAAGTGTCGTCAAATGATGATTTTTTGACAGAAATGGATGGATAGATGTAAATGTTTTGGTTTGAAAAAAAAAAAAAAAAAACATTTATAATTCAAATCGCACCTTCTGAAGGCATTTTTGCGGCTAAAATTCAGACAAATGGCAAATTCACGCATGGCTATAGTACAATGTTAAAAAATACGATAATTCACGGCTAGAACTGAAAAGAAGCAATAATCTATACCTATAAAAGTTCTTAAACACTTTATCCGCAAATGTTTTCCTCAATTTTAGCCGCGAATTAGCGTTTTTTTTTTCACTTTTAGCTGCGTAGAAGCGTTTTTAGCCTGTGAATTCGCGAATTTTCTCAATTTCAGCCACGAATGAGGTAGTAACATAAAAAATAAAAATCGCTGGAGACATTTTTTTTCTAAAGAAAATGACTAAATATGACCAGGAATTGAATATTAGTGCGTAAATAATTGATTTCGATTTATAGCGAAATAATAAAACTTGCCAATTTTTTTTGTTACCTTAAACGGCCGGTCTGTGACTCGTGACGTAACTAAAGGGTCGTGACCCCTCCCAACCCTCCGCATCATGGCTGTTATCATGTGTTGCCCCTTCTTGACCATCCCCTTTCTCTAAAGTCCTATTGTTTGATTTGTGGGAAGCCATTGTGAAGGTTATGCGAAGGCTGTTATTGCGTCATCAGTCTATCTAGCCTATTTCAAATGGGTCCCGCAACCCAATAGATTTAAAAATTAATACAAAAATGTAGGGCCTGATTTTATGTGAACGGATCGTATTTCATGAGTTTTGGTAACCAAGCTATCATGACGGCATGGTTTTGGAAAATGTGTTACTTCCTCATTGGCGTTTTCCTCAATTTTTAACCGGGAATAGCACTTTTTCCCTATTTGACCTGAAAACTAGAGTTTTTATTTTATTTATGCCGGGCTAATTAGTGAATGTTTTCAATATCAGCTGCGTTTTTTTTTTGTTCTGTTTTGTTTTGTTTTTTTGTTTTTTTAACATTTCAGTCCCACATTGGCATTTTTTTCCTTCAACTTTTGCTATGGATTAGCGTTTATTGTTTAGTTTTAGCCTCGAACTTTTAGTGATTTTCCCCAATTTTGGCCACGGGTTAGCGTTTTTCCTCAATTTCAGCCACGAACTATCATTTTCCTCATTTTCAGCCACACATTTCATTTTTAGTAGCGAATTAGTGAATTGGCACTTTTTCTCAGTTTGAGTTGAAAATTAGTGTTTTTCTTAATATGTTAGCCACCCTAATTATTTTTTTTTTTCAATTTTAGCCGTGTTGTTTTTTGGATTTTAGCCCCGCATAAGCCATTTTTTTTCTACTTTCTGCTATGGTTTAGCGCTGGTTCTCAGTTTGAGCCTCGAATCTTTCAGAAGCTATACGGATTTGCGTTTTCTCAATTCGAGGTCAGGAGGATCGGATTTTGTCGGTGGGTCATCACCAATCATTTGCGCCTACGTCATACACTTTTCGCTGACGAAGCAACTTTTACACGGGATGGTGTCTTCAATTCCCCCAACACTCATACGTGGTCCCAAGAAAACCTTCGGGGAACAATTACGACTAGCTTCCAACACAAGTTCTCGGTCAACGTTTGGCATGGTCTAATCAATAACCAATTGATTGGGCCATTTGTGTTTGAAGAACGACTAAATGGCCGTAATTACTTAAATTTTTTGGAAAACGAGCTGCCTGGTTTACTCGAGGATCTTCCCCTGACCACTAGGGAGTGTCTCATTTTCCAACACGATGGTGCCCCTCCACACTACTCTACTGGAGAAGTGAGACGATATCTTAATGAAGTATTCCCTGGACGATGGTTTGGACGAAGTGGTCCGCTCGATTAGCCAGCAAGGTCTCCGGACCTTACGCCCCTCGACTACTTCTTGTGGGGAAGCCTGAAGTCGATGGTGTATAAAGAAAGGGTCAACTCCAGAGAAGATCTCATCCGGCGAATCATGGTATGCTCTGAAGAAATCAGGCAACAGCCAGCCATATCCGTAACGCTACCCAATCTATAGTCAAAAGAGCCAGGAAATGCTTGGAACAAGGAGGGGGACTTTTCGAACATCTCATTAAATAGTTTTTAAATTACAGTTTTTCATTTTAAGAATTGAGTTCAGTAAGGTACTAGCCGTCACGGAGGTTAGTTGCTTTCTTTGCAATCCATCATCTTCAGTCAGTCCTATCACTTCACTCATAAGCGCAAAGCATCTGGGTAGTTCCAGTAATGTCCTTAGTTGAAGATCTCGTGTTGCGTGTTAGTCATTTTTAGTGTTTAGCTACGACTTTTTAGGTTAAGAGGTCGATTACTCAAAATTGGGCGAGGTTAGCCTACGTTTTTTCTATGTCACCATTATGGAGCAGTTTTGCTCAAATTAACCTATCCGTAGGACTAAGAAACAGCTGACTGCCACTGCTTTAAAATTTTTTGACTTAGTTAATCACGTCACTTTCATCATGTTCATGTGATGATAAATGCCATACAAAACCACCAAAACCAACTATGACGGCGGATTCTAAAAGGCAATTTTGTGCTCTTTCCGAATCTGTCATCAATATTAGGCCAGATCGAAGCAGTTTGCCGGTATCTCGCTATTTTGAAGAAAAAAGATGAGATTAGACGAAAACCACAAATTCGCGAATATCTCGTGAGGAAAGCATTTTGGGCCATTATGTCAATATGACGTTTCTGGTGCGTCTTAGTGGGTACTACAACATGTGCAAGTATTGCACATTAAAACTGAAACACCCTGTATAATTGCTAATGCGGTGGTAAAATGTGAAAAACCCCTAATTTGCGGGTAATATTTATAAAATAAAATAATCAGCCTGGTCAAAATTAAGAGAAAAGTTAATTTTAAGCCTAAAAATTGAGGAAATTGCTAATTCGCGGCTATAAATGGAGAAAATCGCCAATTTACTGCTAAAATTGCGCCAAACGCCAATTTGTGACTGAAATTGAGAAAATTCGCTAATTCACAGGTTTGAAACGCTACGACGCGTCGCCGCTACAATTTAAAAAAAGCGCTAATTTGCGCCAAAAACTGAATATACGACAATTTTCAGATTCTGAAGGCAACTTTTCAGGCTGAAATGGAAAAAAGCGCCAATTTATGGCAATAAGTGAAGAAACCACTAATTCGCGAGTCAACTGAGAAAAATCGCTAATGCATTGCGTATGTATTATTATTATCATTATTATGGTGAACCAAAAAATCCTAATTCGTGAAAAGTCCCCCTATTTTGCTGCTAATATTGAGGAAAACACTTAAGAAAAACGTTAATTTCCAGCAGAAACTGAGAAAAGTGCTAATCCCCTGATAAAAATGTTTTTAAAAATCGGGGTAATGTACTCCTAAAATTGAGGAAAACGCCAAAACTCGTGGATAAATAAGAAACATCGCTCACGGGATAAAAACGATACTTTGCTGCTAAAGTTGAGAAAATGCGCAAATTCATGGCTATGGGAGGGGGTGAGGCAAAACCGCTAATCTGCGGCTGAAATTGAGAAGAACGATACACTCGGCCAAAATTGAGAAAAGCGATAATTTACAGGTAAAGTCCAAAAATCGCCCTTAACTGAGAGACTGAGGCTATGATGAGGCCAGCAAGATGTCCAGATTCAAGAGTGTGCTGGCTGGGTGGAGTGATGACTAAAATGTGACGTTACCCCTCTCCCCTCACCCTTAAGAGATTTCAATCGGATCCCCCCCCCCCAGGACATATTCATACGTACGCCGGTGGGGGGGGGGGGTAAATCTGAACTTCTCAAATGCCTGCTCCCCCAATGTAGGCTGACTTCCGCCGCATCTGCCTGGCTGGGTGTGAAAGATTCGTTCGGGGCCGCCAAAAATGCCGGCGCTGGGCGTACCTGTCCGTTTACGGGAGCGAAAAAAGACCATAGCGTGCTTTTTTTTGCTGCCCCGAAAGTTCTCCCGCCCATTGTGAGGAAGAGTGTGATGGATGAAAGGATGAAACGCGTATTTAGGCGCACGCTATTTCATAGAAAGCCTAGGTAAAATTGTCCGTTAACTCTTCTTCAAGTCAATAAATCTTCAATTTGACGACAAAAATCTGCAAGTTTCTTTCATTTATAGAAAAAAAAACTTGTTCTTTAGGCCCGATTAGGCCTGAAAATAGAGACGTTTCAACTCTAACAGCTGGCATCCAATCGAGTGGGAAACCAAACAAGGTTATACGGGGAGGAGATCATTTTTGTAGTGGATCAAGATCAAGACCAACTCTTATTTTTTTTGTTTTGTTTTTGTTATTTAGAATTTTGTTTTGTTGTAAAATCGTTTAAATTTGTTATTATTACTTATTTAATTTGGTCGGTATGAAGAGGACGACTCAAGATTGTTCGTAATTCGCGGGAATTGAAAAGTGTGTCGAACGACGTTGCAAATGACGCGTGAAGCGTCTACAGAGGGATTTCTTGGAAGGAATATTTTGCGACGATGATTTAAAGTGAGTATTTCAGTGATTTTCTATTTTAAAATATTTGTTTATATCGTTTTAAGTCGCTAACACGGTTAAATCTTCAACGAAAATGACCTGATTCCACAGTGAAAACATACTCTGATAACGGGTTTCGAGAGCCTGATAAAAAAAGTCCTGTTATGCCCTTGATCCATTCATCAACTTATTTTCTCCCTTTTTAAACTTTTATTTTCACCTAGGGCTACAATTTTGAAATACGTCGAACCCTCGGGGGTGTTTTCATGCAGATAACTATGCAAAGGGCATGTTGGGATCGTAGAGGGTCGTCCGTACCCAGTGACATAGTTGAAGGAAACTAAAAACCGTAAGTGGAACACTCCTTTTTTTTTTATTCCACGGAAACTGACGTCTGTTTTCTAAATTGTAGTTTCTTCGTTTAACCACCTTTTCATCGTAAAATGCACTGTCCGAAGCGAATAAAAATAACAGACGTAAATCCTCATTTAATTTGCGTCCTTTGCGGTGGCTACTACGTTGACGCTACGACCATCATCGAGTGTTTGCACTCTTGTGAGACGATTGAATAATTTTTATCTAGAGACCTGTCAGCATCGTTAATCCCCCCCTCCTCTTCTTGACTTATTTCAGTCTGTAAGACGTGTATCGTGAAATATTTGGAAAAGAACAAATATTGTCCGATTTGCGACGTTCAAATTCATAAGACATCGCCTCTGGTCAACATTAGAAGTGATAGAACTCTTCAGAACATCGTCTACAAGGTGGTGCCGACGTTGTTTCAAAGTGAGTTACTCCGCTTTCATGTATGTTAAGAGGGTTGCCAGCCGTCCGGGGGTACCCGGGACAGTCCCGGTTTGGCTAATTTTGTCTCGGGGCAAGGTCATACTGGGATGCAATTTGTCCCGGATTCTGGTCTACATTTCTAAAACATTGAAATTGGGCATACAATAAATTTATTCTTGGAATGAAGATGCGCGGGAATCTGGCCTGAAAGTGTACGTGTTGTCGGGTGTTTCTCTGGTTCACTTTTCCGTGGTCCGGGCTTTTCGCGGTTAAAGTTTTTTGTGGTCAGAGCTTTTTGTTGTTAGAGCATTTTGTGGTTAAAGCATTTTGGGGTTGGAGCATTTTGTGGTTAGAGTATTTTACCAATCTCCCTCCAAGGAGTGACTATCCGTCCTGCTCCATCACAGCCCGCTCTTCTCAGACCTCCATCCGGCCGCCTACTTGCACCACCTCTGTGAAATGCCCACTTTCACGGTGTCCACGCTGAGTGTTGTCAGAATGGCCGTCTGACAACAGCCAACGGGCGGATGGGAGGGCGGTCGAGAACCTGGTCTTGCACTCGGGCCCCATCCCACGTCGTACGGCGAGTGTCGCCACCTCACAATGGGAAAGGGTCATATTAACTGACCTAACCCATTAGTCCAAGGTACAAGACACGAACCGGGTTAGAGTAATTTGTGGTTAGTACATTTTTATTTAGCGATTTTTGTAGTTGAAACTTTTGAGGTTAGAGCATATTGGGGTTGCTGCTATCTCCGATCTGAGCTTTTCGAGGTTAAATCATTTCGTGCTTTGAGCATTCTGGGGTTAGAGCATTTTGTGTTTGAAGCAGTTTGGGGTTAAGTCCAGTCAATCTAAGCTTTGAAGCGGATATACATATGGGATTTTGTTTTTTTGCGGGAATGTGTAGGAGGGGGTCCCCTGATCAATGTCTAATAAAGTCCCGAGCTGAACACCTTCCCCCAAATGAAGGGGGAGCGTTCAAAGCTACCTTTTCGAGGTTTTTCGCCTGAATTTCAAAACCGGTTCGTCTTGGACGAATCTTTCCGAGGAATGGAAGCAGATTGAGTTCTCTATAACTTTTACTCCATACATTTTTTTAAAATTCCTCACAGTTTTCGAGATATACACCTCTGAAAAGTGACCTTGCATATTTGATTGGGAAACAATCTCCCCACGTAGGAAATGTGAGTGGAAGAGAAGGGAAGGGGGATAACTGGTTCCTGCGACTACCACGCCCCCCCCCCTGCACCAGATCACGTGCTGAACTGCATATTTTGCCGTTGCACGGGGGCGAGTGCGTATCAAGATGTGGTTGCAGGAAGGTCGGGATATTCTGTTCCAAGACCAGCAGCAACTCGCAGGGGGACTGCACTAATACCGAGGCGTAGCAATAGCCCCCACAGCCCTTGGGGGCCCTGAGATCAGGGTATTTTTCCCCGTCTTCTTATTTATTTAAGTGATATAACCATAATAACTATCTTTCGTGATTAAAAAAAAAGAAAATTCAACTCAGTGCTCAGCTAAACATTGGGAGTACGACGCATTGCTGCTATTCTCCAAGTCCTCTGTAGTCAGGTTAGTCGAAAAAAGTGCAATAAAAATTAATGTTTCAACTCAAAAAATAATGTAATTATATAAAGTTAATTTTGACATTCATTAACTATTAACAATTTCTGATGAGGACTTCCTGCAATGAACGTCAAAATCTTCTTCTTATTCAGATTGTGAGATGAAGGGACTCCAAAGGGTAGTTTTGTATGGATTGGGGGGGGGGGCATTTTCACAACGTCACATTTCAGGAACGTATACTCGAAAACGGCTGGGATTTAAAAAAAAAATTTGTGGAGTAAACGTTGAAGAGAATTTTATGAGCTTCCATTCTGTGTCTAAAAGTTTTCATCTAAGACGCACCGTTTTTGAGATACAGGTGAAAAATCACGAAAAGGTATTTTTAAATATCCCCCTCTCTTCAGGGCAGGTGGTTCAGCTCGGGACTTTATTAGACGATGATCAGGGGACCCTCCCGTACACATTCCCGCAAAAAAAAAAAAAAATCCCATATTTATTGCATTTATTTTGCATTTTTCGGCTAAGATTGACTGGACTAATTTGTGGTTAGAGCATTTTGTGGTTAGTGGTTTTTGTGTTTTAAACTTTTTGCGGTTATGTTATATTAGGCTTGTTGCTTTCTGTGATGCGAGCTTTTTGACGTGGAAGCATTTTGTGGTTTGGAGCATTTTGGCTTATTATTTCTCAATAATAAGTATTTGTAATCGTATCGCAAAAAAATTTTTTTGACCCCCCCTCAAAATTTGTAGTTTTTCGTTTCAAAGTGCGTAGAATCCAAATCTGCAATAAAAAAAAAATGTCCGTCCGCCGTCCGGGCCATATCTTGCCCTAGGATTGCTCGAAAAAACTCGTTCTTTCGCACACAGACTACATTTGGGGTCTAGTTGGTCCTAACAACTGATCAGTTTGATCAAATAACTCCCTGGGGTTTTATGGGCCAAAAGCGGGTCCAAAATGGGGATTTTCAAAGGATTTGGGATCATAGGGGTGTGGGGTGTCGATTTTCATGTAATTTCAAGCCGGATTTGACTACATCGATGAATAATAAACCCACAGTCGAAATAATAAGGCATTGTTCGATAATTCGCAGCGTTTTTTATTAGTGGTTAGAGCATTTTGTGGTTAGTGCATTTTGGGGTTGGAGTATATAGTGGTTAGACTATTTCGTGGTTAAAGCACTGTTACAGGTCACACTCACCCTAAGGATGATACTTGGTGGGGGAGGGGGAGTTGAGGCGAGCGGCTTGGCTCAGACAGGCGAACCCTACCTGAATTATATTATATTAATCATAAATGGTCGAGTTAAAGCCGAAAATGAATGATTGCGTGAGAACCCACATTGCGACGCGCTTCGGCAGTGAAGAAGTGGGGGGAAGAAAGGGCCAAACGGAAAAGGAAGACGCGATCGCTGGGAGAGTGAGTTTTTGGCCAGCGTCTGAGAGAGAGAGAGAGAGAGAGAGTTTTTGACCAGCGCCCGGGGAAAGTCGTCCTGTGGGCAACGCCAGCAACGGAGAAAACCCAGAGGAAGCAGGGACGTCTTTGTGGGGCATTTGGGGGACAAAATGAGAGAATGATTGGCGGAAGCGCGAACACCGGTCTTTTTCTCTTTTGTCCTCTGTCATCCGGCTGCAAATCGCTGGTCCAGTCGGGGCGTTCGCTGTGAAACCTGGGCTCCCTGCGGCTGCGGTTCGCTGTTGTTGAGCGGTTGTTCGTCGACAGCGCACCCGAAAGTCGGACTTCCCCTTGGCGACCACGTACTCAAGCGCGCCCGTGTTCGTGAGTAAAACGTAACCCGTCTTACCAACGAACAGTGACGGATCTAGGATTTTATCTTGGGAGGGGTTCCATCATAAATCCGATAAACTCTTTCTTCTTATAAAACAATGTTCTAGCCATTAGCATAGGGAGAATTAGTAAGTTCCGGGCCTTATTTTTAAAGTTATCTTGATTCCCGCGGGGTAGGTATATAGCCTCCCTCGCTTGCGCCCTGACGAACAACTGCAAAATAGTGAAATTTTGAAGGCAAATATCAGTAAAGTTGAGAGCTTCTTGTCGGAAACTCACGATACTCCACCGTTTCACGATTTCGTGAATTTGAAAGTTTCGGGAATTTTTTAGTTTAGTGAACGCGGAACCTAGACAATGTGTCAACGCCACGACAGCGCCTTGACAAATAGCCGCAAAGCCACAGCATTTTTAGGAGAAATTGGAAGTTTCCTAGGTTAACAACTAGCTTTCCTGGCTTAAATTAGGCAATTCCCACGGCTTAATTCAACAGAATTGTAAAAGTTTGAAGTCATTTGGTCTGACTGACCCCGACAGCGCCCACGGCCTCTAAATAGCCGTGTAATAGCAAGATTATAAGCGCCAAGCATTGTGTTTGTCATTTCTGGTCCTAAAGCCCCGAAGAGCATGATGAATACCCAGAAGATTGGAAATTCCACGGCCTAATATCCACGGTAATGCGACTTTCCTGTCTTAATTCCCTCTAAAACGAAAGTTTAGGACCTTGATTATATTAATTTTGACAAAATTGCAAGATTTGGGACCTTTTACCTGGCAGCGAAACTGGCTAACCGAACTTAGCGAAAAGCCTGACAAATTCCCACAAAATAGTAAGTTTCCTGACTGGATATCCACGCGATGGCCGATGGACATTTATGAGTTTAAATTTCAGTGAATTTACCAGTTTAGAGTCTTATTAATACAAGCAAATTACCGCGTTTCCTATTCTAGCTGCGAATTAGCGGCTTTTGTCAAATTGCTCCGTAAACTAGCGTTCGTTTCCGTTTTAGAAGCGAATGAGCGATTTGTCTCAATTTTAGCCTGGAATTAGCGCGCGGTCTCTCTCAGTTTTAGCCATGAATTAGTGTGTCTTATCAAATGTATCCGACAAATAAGCGTTTCCCCCTCAATTTCAGCAGCGTGTTACCGTATTTCCTCCTCGAATTAGCGTTTTGGTTTATTATTCATTCTGAATAATACACCTGTTTTCGGTCAGAAATTTGTTTTTACAACCCACCCTCAAACGTTTTCTGTGTACGTTTTAACATGTCTAGATTCGATTTCTGCAATTCCGTCCGCCGTCCGGGCCATATCTTGCCCTAGGATTGCTCGAAAAAACTCGTTCTTTCGCACACAGACTCCATTTGGGATCTAGTTGGTCCTAACAACTGATCAGTTTGATCAAATAACTCCCTGGGGTTTTATGAGCCAAAAGTGGGTTCAAAATGGGGATTTTCAAAGGTTTTGAGATCATATAGGGGTGTGGGGTGTCCATTGTCATGTAATGTCAAGCCGGATTTGACTACATTCATGAGTAATAAGCCCGTGTGTAAAATTTGCAGCGTTTTTCTTCACTTCTCAGTCATGTGGATTAAGAGATTTTTCACCTCTATTTCCGCAATTAGCGCTATTTCTCAGTTTTAGCCGCGGGATATTCCCTAGTTTTAGTTGCGAATTATTTATTAATTTTACCTGCGAATTACCGCTCTCAGTGGGCCTCCTAATCCACGAATTATAGTTTTTCTTCATTTTATAGCTGTGAATGACAGTTTCTTGCCAACTTATGCCGCGAATTAACGCATTTCTACAATTTATTAACGCGAATAAGCAGTATTCCTTAATTTTAATGGGAATAAGCGGTTTGTCTCCGTTTTAGCCGTGAGTGAGCGTGTTTCCGTGACATATGGCGTTTTCCTCAATTTTTGCAGCCCATTAGCGCTTTTTTACTATTTTTGCCGCGATTAAGAGCTATTTCTCACCGTAGCCGCCAAATGTTATCTTAATTTCAGCGGTGGACTGCGAATTAGTGGATTTTCTAAAAATTGATCCACGAATCAGCGACTTTCTTTATTTCAGTTGCTATAATACGCGCTTTTTGCTGCGAATTGAACCTTAAGCTGCGTCCACACTATTCCGAATCGAAAGCGAATGGAGTCGATCGACTTGAGTCGAATGAAAAGTCGACCAAGTGTGGGCGGTCAAAAAATTCGACTGAAGGCTAATCGAATGGAGTCGATTCGGCATGGTGTGGACGCGGCTTTATCTCTATTTTCAGCCACGGATAAGCGTTTAATTTCCAATTTAAGCGGGAAGTAATCAGCAGTTTTCCCAGTTGTAGCCGTGAATTAGGGGGTTTTCACAATTTTCGCCACGAATTAGCGGTTTTTTCATGTTATCTGCGTGTGAATTAACGCGTTTACTCAAATTCAGTCCCGATGTTACCTCGAAAAACCGCTGGAATGGGCGTTTTTTCAATATTAGTCGAGGCTTCTGAGTGATTGATTGCTGTTTTTACTTATAGCTGCGAATTACGGGTCAAATAATCATCTGTGCAGCTCCCTCTTCAACATTCCACATTTTATAGTGGGCGTCATCTTCTTAGGGGGGGAGGGGTTGAAACCCTCCCCGTAAATCCGCCACTGCCAACGAATCTCACACTTACGTAAAACCGAGACCACGTAAATCGACCTTCGCGTAAAATTAATAAATAAATGACAGAAAACAAAACAAAACTCATAAGAAAGAATCTCGTTATTATTTTTTGTGGTTAAAGCATTTTTGTGGTTATCTCATATTGGGGTTGTTGCTTTCTGTGATGTGCGAGCTTTTTGAGGTTGAAACATTTTGGGGTTAGAGCATTTGTGTCTAAAAGTTTTTGTGGTTAGATCATATTGGGGTTGCTGCTTTCTGTGATGCGTGAGCTTTTTGAGATTGAATGTTCTTGAGGTTAAAGTTTCGAGCTTTTGGGGGGTTCAAGGTTTTCTGTGCTTCAATGTTTTTGTGGTACAGTTGTTCGGGCACGTCCTTCGCGAGTGCCCTGTGTGACAACAGTCGAGTGATCGCGCTTCTTTCTTTTTTGTCCCGGGAGATTTTGGTCTTGTGAAGCTTTTGTCCCATTTTTGTCAGATTTCGAGTTGGCAACCCTACGTGCAAGTTCTTAAAACCGCAGCAAACCAAAAAAAGTAAGGAGGGTAGACCCCCCCCCCTCAGTGGCTTGGTAGTTCGCGGGGTCCACCCGCACGAGCTTCTTATAAACGGGGGACGGCTGTGGCCCCTCATTTTTGCCTTCGCAGACCCGTTCCCAAAAGCTGCCCGACAAGAGAGTCACTAACTGTCAAGTCATTTTCCCCCTAATTTCAGATGAAATGGGTCGACGAGCGACTTTCTACGAGAAAATCACCGACAATCTACCGGCCAACCCCGAGGACCGGGGTGAAATCACTGACACCACCCCAATATTTCTACCCGACGAATTACTAGTCGTGTGTTTGGAGTATTCTCGCAACGATAAAACGTTCGAGCAGGTAAACTTGGAGCGTGGTTTGCCAGTTTTTTTGCGGTTTTCTAACTAGTTTTTCATTTTTCGGGGGGCTCAAGAATGAGAAAATTCCAAAGAGATTTCTCAACTGTCCCGCTTCACTGCGTGTGTCCCATCTGGCTAAATTGATTCAAGGGAAATTCGGTTTGACGCCGAATCACGCGGTTCATTTTTTTTTTAAAGACGACCTCTTACAAGAGTATATGACTGTGATGGATATCGCCTATGCGTATCAGTGTCGAAGGGTAAGCTCCACGGGGCGTTTATCGATGAAAATAATGGTAAAATTTTGGTTAATTTTTTTTTTCAGAATGTGCCTATAAATTTGAGTTTTAAAATTTTGGAATGGAAAAAGACTGTGATTAGGCTAGTGGAAGTGAGAAAGAGTGACGATAAGAAGTCGGAAGAGGTGGCTCAAGCGAAAAAGGAGCCAGCAGGCGGCGGTGGTGAGTCGAATGACGTGAAAGAGGTAAAAAGTAAAAAGAGAAAGTGCGAATCTAAACCGGGCGATGACGGGCTGGGAGAGTGGAAGGAAGTGCAACTTCAAATCAGTGAAAACGGTGTGATGAGCGTGCGAAATATGTCGAATCCAGAGTGTTCGCCCAAACCGGCTGTTGAAGCGCCCACGCTGGCTGTGGGGCAGCCGAGTCCACCGGCTGGAGGTGAGCAGCAACAGACTGCGACGGTTACGGTCAACGGTCCCCCGTCTGTTACAGCCCCACCACTGGCACAACTGCCAACAACAACAACGACGACGACGACGACAACTGTGACGCAACCCCCACCACCACCACCACTGTCGACATCTAAGCCGGCGAGACCTCCGCCTCCGGAGCCGCCTATTGTTAGCTTCAGTAAAGTCACGAAGGATCAAGTCAAACGGGACGTCAATCATGCAGAGAGTAGCAAGCTGAGTATAAGTCGAGTTCCAGCGGCTGGATTTAAAGAAAAGAGCGACTCGTTGAATAAAATCGTTAGCCGGTTGAGTCCTAACGAGAGGCCGATCGGTAACACTTCGGTGACGATTCGCGCAGTTGACTCAGTGCCGAAGGCTCTTCCCTTGCCACCTGCACCAATTAGGCCGCCTAAAGCAGATCGGAAGCCTCAGCAGACGGTTCGTTACAAGACGCTTACGTCTCCGACGCGGCAGTGGAATCCGAGTATTGATCGCACTACAATGCTGACGATGAAACAAAATTACGACCTTACGAAACCTCCGAGGTTTTTCAAAATGCGTAATATGCCTCGTTATTTAGGAAATCCGGCGTCTGGAGTGAAACCAATGTTCGCTGGTAGTCCTGAAGAGCCGCAGTCACCTCTGGCTGGGACGAAACCTCAAGAAACGAAGTCGTCGACGCCGCCTACTCCTTCGGCCGTGTCACTCCCGTCGCCGCGCTCTCCAACAAAACTCCCTCCTCCCTTTACACCGAAGGGTCCAGTCAAACCTCCAATCTACCCACACGCGAATAAAAACTGGCCGACGAGTCGTGCCCCCGTTGCTCACATGAACTCGCTGTTCAACGTGGCCGCCTCAAATCCCTACCACCTCCTCTACCCTGGTTTTCCAGGTCCATTCAACCCGGACGCTGATTTCCTCCGTTCTATGTGCGCCGCCGGATCACCCGCCTTCCACCCCTCTCTCCCACCATCAATTAGTATGCTCCTCAATCCACTTCATCACAGCCTTCAACAGAGGCCAGCACTCGAATCGGGGCCCCCAACGTCGACCACAACACCGGCGGCACAACGCATTCCTCGGTCCAAATCACCACCGCCTCCCTCCTCCTCCTCTTCCGCCTCCTCAACTCTCGCCGCCCTACCTCCTCATCCCCTTCACACGCACACCGCCGTAAGTAGCCTCTCCTCCAAGCCTAAAATCCTCGAATCTCCCGTGCCCCTTCCTCCTCCAAATCCTCCACCGTCCGCTAATTCAACTCCTCCTCCTTCAACCGCAGCTGAAAAAACGGCGGAAAGCCAACCACCGACGAACAACAACAACAATAACAATAATAATTCGTCGGCTGATCCGCCTAAAAAACCGACCAGCTCAACTTCTCCAGCTCCTGCCAACAATGTTAGTTCTGAGTCCAAATGAGTTCATTAGCAATCAAATTATGGCCCGCGGCCCAACTTTCAGGTGATAAATTCGGAAACAAAATTTGCTCAATCAAATTGTTTTAGGCCTTCAAAATCTTTTAAACGGGAAAAAAGAGACGAATTTTTACTATTGTAAATATTTGTATTTCTTGAGGAACAGAAAAATGTTATGGTTGTAAATACACCACATCACGTCCTGTAAATATGTTTGAAATGCCTTTTAAAAATTATTAATATTAATAGGTTTATGGAGAACTTTTTATAAGTTTCTTCTAAATTTTTAATTATTTTATTACAGAAAAAAGAAATTAGTCATGTATATTTTCTACTTAAATAAGTCTTTAATGGTTTTGTTTATTCTTTAAAGTTTCTCTGAGCCAAAATGCCTTCATGCTTATCACTTTGTTATGGAGAAAAAAAAAAAAGATTTAAAATAACTATTGTGATATTACGTCAACGTGCCTTAAGCGGTCTAATAAGAGCCCCCACCCGCTCGACTATCCCCTTCACCCTTTTATACCAAAGAGTGCAGTTGCTTATTATATTGGTGATGTTTCTGTTCTATCGGTTGATTTGTACATAATTTTATGTTGGTAAATGTTATGAAGAACAAAACGCTTCCCAAGTGTCTCTCTCCAGTCTTTCTCTTGTTTCAGCATCACACTTTTTATTTAGCACCTGTGCCCTTTTTTTTTGTCTACTTAATATTTTCAATGATAATTGAAACCGTTTAAACAAAGT
The DNA here is from genome assembly GCA_038030265.1 of Corythucha ciliata. Classification (NCBI taxonomy): domain Eukaryota; kingdom Metazoa; phylum Arthropoda; class Insecta; order Hemiptera; family Tingidae; genus Corythucha; species Corythucha ciliata. The sequence continues at coordinate 11,748,401 of CM075939.1, forward strand.
TTTATTTATTTTTCTATCGTATTTGAAGCACGCCTTTAAAAGAATATAAAAAAAAGGAACTAAGAAGAAAATTGAAAGGTTTATGTATTTTGTCCACTACCTTGGGGGCCTGTTCAACACTGCCTGTGACTCCGTTCGTCAGACGCATGCGTCTAGGCGCAAGCAGCTTAGAACGAGTGCATTTGACTCGAAATTTGAAAAAATCGGTACAAAAGTTTCAAAATCAGCTGGGACAAAAAGCAAGACACTTGACTTGAGATAATACTTGACATGAGTCATTCTGATGTCGTCATTGTAGGGCACTAGCGAACGACGTGCTCGAGCTCGAAAAGCTCTTAACCTCAAGAGCTCTAACCACGACAAGTTATTAACCAGAAGCCCTTCAAGCACGACATAAAGTGTCGGGAGGGCATTGTCTACGCAATCAGTAGATCAAATGAAACAGAACTTGGAGAGTCCTAAGTAAAAAAAAAATGTAATCTTCATATTTTTCCAATTCGTTATCACGTGAATAATACGTTTTCCCAGTCTCATCTTAATTTGTGTCACTTCTTAGCAGGGGCGTAGGAAGGGGGGGATAGATTCCCCCCCCCCTCCAGAGATACAAGTATACGAACGAAGGGACACTAGTACCAACGCTCTAAAGAACACCATAAAATCTTCAAAAATGAGTGTTTCTCGCTGAAGTTAGTTTTAGCAGATTTTCTCGACTTCGAGCAGACCGAAAAGGTCCGGGTGCTTCCAGCTGCTTCCTTGGACTTTAGTCCCCACGCAGTAGCTTACCGAGGTAGGGGGAACCGCCCGGATCAGACGGGCCCCCCGAAAAGCTCAAATACGGGTAACTGAGGATTTTTAGGTTATCCACGGATGTAGGTATGTGAAGAGGTCGGACGGTTGGACAGCGATTTGGCTACTTTCTACGAATTTCAATTTATCCGGCCTGATGGAGAACATAACGGTGCAAGTGATATCAGCAAAGACTGTGCGCTAAATATTCGATTGAGCCACCGAAAGCGCTAATCTGGTGGCTTAAATTGAGAAAATTTGCGCTATCTTGACGAAAATTCACGACTAAAAAGAGAAAATACACCGTGTCCATTTGCACCTTGCTGACGCGGCAAATAATTGAAAATTATAAATTATTGAAAAAACCGCTAATATTCGTGACTATAACTGCGAAAAAGCGCTGGTTTCATGGTCTCGCAATGTAACTTCCAGACTGAAATTGAGAAAAAAATCGCTGATTCGCGGTGCACGGTTGCCATTCTACGAATAAATTGTGGAAATCACCGCGAAAGTGTTGAATTTGGGCCAACCTCGCGGTTAAAATTGAGAGCCCCCGAAAGCGCTAATCTGGTGGCTCAAATTGAGAAAATTCGCGCTATCTTGAGGAAAATTTACGGCTAAAAATAGAAAATACACCGTGTCCCCAGTTTCGTTAGGTCCCTTGAGCCCAGTTAAGTGCTGATCGGCAATTTGCAACTTGCTGACGCGGCAAAAATTGAAAAAAACCGCTAATATTCGTGACTATAACTGCGAAAAAGCGCTGATTCATGATCTCACAATGCAACTTCCAGACTACAATAGAGAAAAAATCGCTGATTCACTGCCATTCTATGAATAAATTGTGGAAATAAACGAAAAAGTGTTGTTTTTGGATCAACCCCGCGGTTAAAATTGAGATGGCACGCTATTGGCCAAAAAAGACGCTTTCAGGTAAAAATTTGGCAAAAATTGCAAATTCACAACTGAAATTGCAAAAAATCGCTAATTTGCAACTCGCGGGTATAAAGTCGAGGAAAAACGTAAATTCTCGTATACAGATGAAGAAAATCAACTAGAAAAAATCACTAATTAGCGCGGCTACAATTAAAAACGCTACTTTTCGGTTCACATTGAGAAGAAGTTATAATTCTCTGCAAAAATGGAAAAAATTGCTGATTTGCAGCTTAATTAGAGGAAAACGCACGGGTTGGAAACGCTACTACGCTGCTAAAATTTGGAAAAAGCGCAAATTCGCTGCTAAAATTGAGGGGCATCAATAATTCTCCGATAAAGTGTGGTGAAATTTGAAATTTCCAATTTAAAATACGCGCCTTCTGAAGGCAACTTCGTGGCTAAAATTCAGGAAAACTGGAAATTCATGCACGGCTATAAATAAAAACAACGCTGATTCACGGGCTAGAACTAGGAAGAAGCAATAATGTGTACATAAAAGTAACATAAAATTGCTAATACGGTGCAAAATGGGGAAAAAACCGCTAATTTGTGGGTAATATTTAGAAAATAAATAATTTGTCTGGCCAAAATTAAGACATTTTACAGGGTTATTTTGAGACTAAATTGAGAAAAGGTGCTAATAATTCACGGTTAAAAATGGAAAAAACCGCCAATTTAAAGCTGAAATTGCGCAAAACGCTAATTCGCTAAAATTGAGACAAATTCTAATTTGCGGCTTTTGAAGGCAACTTCTGAGACAAAAATTGAGAAAAAGCGGCAATCTATGGCAATGGGTAAAAAATCCGCTAATTCGCGGATAAAACTGAGAAAAATCGAGCATGGTAAACCAAAAAAATCATAATTTGTGAAAAACCCTCTATTTCGAGGCTAATATCGAGAAGATAACTTAAGAAAAACGCTAATTTTCAGCTTAAACTGAAAAAAATGCTAATCCCCTGCTAAAAATTGAATAAATCGCTAATTTGCTGCTAAAATTGAGGAAAACGCCAAAACTCGTGGAAAATTAAGAAACATTGCTCAAGGGATAAAAACTCTGCTTTGCTGCTAAAGTCGAGAAAATGTGCAAATTCATGGCTACGGGAGGGGAGGGGTCAAAACCCTCTAATCCGCGGCTGAAATTAAGAAGAACTATATACACGCGGCGAAAATTGAGAAAAGCGCTAATCTGCAGGTAAAGTTGACAAAAAGCACTCATTCGTGGTATAATTGAGAAATTCGCGGCTTGAACTGGTCATATAAGCGCTAATTGGTGGTTAGAAAAGGTGAAATAGCGGTAATTCGTGGCTGAAATAAGGAAAAGGCTAAGTAAAATTATGTGTCTTGTTTATACAGAGACTCAGGGCTAAATTACCCCCTGACGTCCTAACGAGATTTCAAATTTCAGAAACCCTCTTACGAGATTTCAATCTGTCCCCCCCCCCAGGACAAATTCCTACCTACGCCACTGCTTCTTTTCTTAGTTCTTCCCTCAATAACCGCAGGTTTTGTGTGTACCATTTGTACTATTCGTATCGCTGGTTCCAGGGTTAACAGGTTTACTTTTTTCTTTTCATCAAATGTACACGGACGGCAGAAATTCATAAAGAACCTTTTCAGTCCCATTCTATACTTTGAAAAACCGTATTGATTGTAACACATTAATTTATTACTAGACAAATATTAAACCAGCCTATCCTTCATCACTTTTTTAACCATTTTAGCCGAGTTGTTATTGACCGAAATAAGTCTATAATTGTTCAGGTCAAATTTGTATTAAGTTATTACTCGGAGAAAAACACATCGAGTAAGATTTGAGAACAAAATTTCACAGTGTTGACTCATTCAAAAAGCAATTTATTTATTTTTTTTTGTATTTGTTTATTTATTTTGAAGAGCAATTTCAAGGGAATGGCTCTAGTTCAAAGATAAATTTCGAAGGGTTGGCGCATTCAAATCCAAAATCGTAAAGCGCTATCAGCCAAAAAACCAATTTCAGAAATTTCGCAGTATTAAAAAGTAAATATCGCGCGAACCATTCAAGAGCTAGCTCCATGAAAAAACAAAGTTTCACCTAAAAAACAAATTCGTGGAATTGGCTCGTTAAAAACAAGTTCCACTTGTTTGAAACACCGTAAATTATAGGCCCGGATTAATAGTTGTCCCTTGAGGAAAATATGACACGATTGCACATGACAGATGATCCAAAAATATAATGACCAAATTGAAATCCCTGAAGGGAATATTTTCCTCATGGGATTCGGGCCTTAATTTCATAAATAAATTCAAGCCCCTACAACTTACTAATCACCAAAAATTCCAGATTTTGATCCTCTTCATTTAGATTTTCTCTTCCACTGATATTCCTAAAGAATATTTTAATCAACGAGCCCCCCCCCCCCGTCATTCAATAATTTTTACCCCCAACAATTTCGCAGAATACTGTAACAGTTTGCGGGCTGGCGTGCGTGTTGCACGCGTCACTTCGTGAATAATTAGTTTTCTCTAGATGGATTTCCAACAACATAGTTGACTGCCAGATTAGTATGACTTTAAATGATGCAATAATAATATAAATTCAAGAAAAAGCGGATATTTAAAAATGTATGACTCTACAACACCTCGAAAAGCCTCTTGTCAAAGTATGGATGTCGATTCGGTAGTTGGGAACGTCCTATACGAAGAAATTGGTATTTTCAAAGACCTTGGCTTTATATGGCCCAAGTACAACAGTAAAATGATCGCGTACTCCGTCGTTTACTTTACGACTTTAATTTATTTCGTCATTACCAGCTACACGACTTTCTTTTTTCTTCAAGATGATTTACACACGTTTTTCCTCACCATCAACTATTCCCTCTTGCTTCACCTAGCCGTTTCACTACCGTTTCTTTGGAAACGGTCTCGCAACGATCAAAAGTCACTCTATCTAATGGTCGCCAATGGATTTCACGAGTACCAAGTCCCAACTTCCGTGTCCCTTGAGATACACCAGCGCGTCAAAAAGGAGATCTACATTTTCATCCTTGTTCTAATTGCCAGTACGACGTCCGGTGGTATTATCACGTTCAGTTCGACAATCGACTCGTATTTCGGCGAAATTCACAAGAGAACGAGCGATTACATCTCGTATAATTTACCAGTTCACATGTGGGTCCCGTTTAAATTGCACCAATCGTTCTGGTGGATGGTGGCCCTCGCGTTTTATCAAGGGCTCATCATTTTTTTCGTTACTTTGACGATACTGAGCTCGGAGCTGTTGTACGTTAAATTCTGTCAAAAAATTTACAACGAACAGGAAATTCTTATTTGGTCGTTGCAAAATTTAAAGAAAAGAGCTCAGCAAGCAATTGAAGGCGTAACGGCGGGGGAAAATCCAACTTTAGACTTCAGGCTAGACTTATGCCTCACTGAGAATATCAGACATCATCAAAAAGTAAAAAGGTTAGTGTACAAACATTCTGAATTTATTCCCCGGAACTACATTGACCCATCCCTCTCCGTCACCATCATCCCAAGATTTACTCTACTGTACAGCAAAGTATTAGCCCCAATGCTTCTGAGCGCATGGTTTCTTGGCACTATGGCGATAGCTCTTTCTCTGTACGAAGCCGTTCAAGTGTGTAGCATCTCAACACTATTTTTTTCACCTCGAACATCTTCACTTTTAATTGTAACTTCTTAGGGGACTGTGTCATTTGGAAAAATTCTCACTTCCGCGAGTCTCGCGATTGCAGAAGTTCTGAATGTGTTCGTGCTGTCACGCATGGGGCAGCACGTCGTCGATTTAGTGAGAGTTTTACCTCAACCCCCCCCCTTTCCACCAAGCGCTATGATCCCCAGGAAATACGTTTTCAAGGAGGAACAAATTTTCAACGAGGCTTGCTTTCTCCCCTGGCTGGAATTCTCCATCTCGACGAGACGCAGATTTTTGACATTTTTGACGGGTACCCGCAAACCAGACGTCCTCAGAGCAGGCAATTTGATAGCTATGAACTACGATTCATTTGCCAATGTAAGGGCCAACATTTTGGTTCAAATACCGTGAAAAAATTTATTTGCAAAGGGTAAATGATGTGACATTTTCATTGTTTCAGGCCATGAACACGGCGTACTCATTTTTTAGTGTACTAAACGCTAGCAAATTTTCATAGTCCCTCCCATTGCGACGTGGCTACGTTTTCGAAATGTTAGCTGCGTTAAAATTTTGATAGTGCCCATAATTAATTCAAGTGAACGTCAATAAAATGAATGAATACTAATACATGTTAGCATAATATACATAGGTTAGCAATATTAGCTTCGTGGTTGGTAGACCACTTATATTTGGTACACTTTGATAGCCGCTGAGGCAAAAGCGTCTCAGTTTGGCTGATACATTGTTTCCTATACACACAATTAAATTTTATAGACAGCGGACTTTCGTTTGATACCACTTGGGGACTAAAATCGAATTCTGGTAGCAGATCAATCGAATTGATTCTGAGGCAATCAATTCAACAACAACAACAACAACAACAACAACAACAACAACAAGGAACAAATTTTCAACGAGGCTTGTTTTCTCCCCTGGCTGGAATTCTCCATCTCAACGAGACGCAGATTTTTGACATTTTTCACGGGAACCCGCGAACCAGACGTCCTCAGAGCAGGCAATTTGATAGCTATGAACTACGATTCATTTGCCAATGTAAGGGCCAACATTTTGGTTCAAATACCGTGAAAAAAAGTATTTTTAAAAGGTAAATGAAGTCACCTATTTCATGTTTCTGGCCATGAATGCGGCGTACTCATTTTTCAGTATATTAAACGCTGGCCAAATCCTCACGGGAAGGCTGTTTTAATGAATCAAGCCATCAAAATCAGGTCTTTTAGAAAAGCCAGGCCCGTGAAATTCAGGATCACCGGGTCAAAATCAACCAGTTTTCTCCAAACCAGCAATCTCGCCCGTAATAGGCTTCTCTATTCTCTACATTTATCAACTATTTGTCTAAAATCATCATTTTTTCTCGAAATAATTCGTTTTTCGCAAAATGCAAAATTTGCTCGAAATCAGCTGTTAATATTTCAGAATTGAAGGACGAATAGCCGTGACAAATTGCAACATTAAGATACAAATATTTGAGAGTTTGCAATTTCGGGTCCTTTTGAGCAAAATTACAAGTTTCCTGGTTGAATATCAGCGAAATTGACAGTTTCGGGTCTTAATTTAAACAAAATTACAAATTGAGGGCCTTAGTTCAAGCTAAATCGCAAGTTTTTGGACCTTTTCCATGAGCGGATCCAACAGGCCAGCCGCAACTTTAACGGTGTGCCCGGAGTCTAACGAATACCCAGGAAATAAGAAGTTCCATGGTTGAATATCCGTGGCAATGCGATTTTCAGCAGAGCAACTCCACCATAAAAACGGCTGAACTGATGATAAGCTCTCCGAAAAAAAGGCAAAACTGACGATTCGCGCCATGAAAATGGCTAAAATGACTAATTGCGCTCTAAAAATTCGAAACAGGCAATTCGCGCTCTAAAAATAATCAAACTGACTTCTAACGCCCAAAACATGGCGATTCGTGCGCCCGGAAAATGCCTGAAACGATCATTATTCCCGTCCTGAAAACGTTAATTCAACCAATTTCACGCGCCAAAAATCGCCAACTACTGGCCATTCGCGCTTCCAGCATGACGGGGACGTCCCAAAAAACGGCCAAGTACTGTTCACTCGGCAAAATGGCAAAACTGACGACTCGCGCCATCAAAAAGGCTAAGTTAATTTTACGCACGCTGTGACGCTAAAAGTACTCCAACCTGACGTTATTCCAACTCTAAATTTGGCCAAACTGACTCAACGCAGCCTCAAATGTATAAACTGACGATTCACGCCATGAAAATCTCTAAACGGATGACTCTTGCGCTGAAAATTGCATAATCAACCATTCGCACACCAAGAATAATGGCAAAGCTGAGCATATTCACACTTTGGTTTGACGTACTTTTCGCTACCTCACTGGAGTTAGCCCTCCAAAGTAGCCCCCCGCGAATGCGTTAGTCCCAAACGAAGGCACCCGAAGTGCACCACCAAATTTGACTAGTGCACTAACTCGGAAAACGGTGAAAACACTACTTTTCTTTTGGGGGGCTAACTTCATGTCAGCCCCCCCAATTTCTCCGATTTGAATTTCAAATGAGCCAAATTAAGGCACCCGCAGGGCACCACTCATAACATTTTGTGCACCACCCCGGGAAACCCAGGAAAATTAGTTCCCAAAAATGGTTAACGGTAGGGGGGGGTAGCCCCCAATTTCTCCAATTTAAATTTCAAATGAGCCAAATTAAGGCACCCGCAGGTCACCACAATTAAGGCACCACCCATAACATTTTGTGCACCACCCCGGGAAACTCTGAAAAATAATTTCCCTGAATGACAGATGGGACGGTAGGGGGAGCCCTCACTTTCTCCGATGTCAATTTCGAATGAGCCAAATTAAGGCACCCGCAGCCGCCACACACCACCCGAAACATTTTGTGCACCACCCCGGGAAACTCAGGAAAATGATTTTCCAAAATGGTTAATGGGAGTGGTGGGGGGTAGCCCCCCAAATTCTACAATTTAAACTTCGAATGAGTCAAATTAAGGCACCCCCAGGGTACCACAAGGCACCACCCCGGGAAACTCAGGAAAAATAATTTCCCTGAGTGACAGATGGGGTGGTAGGGGGAGTCCTCACTTGCTCCAACGTCAATTTCGAATGAGCCTTATGAGCATGATGTAACCGTGAGCGAGAATGGGTAGATACCACCGTGGGTCGGGTCATAAGTGCGACCACTCTTCGGCGTGTTACCATTGAGAACCGTGATCGCAAGTACGACCATCCATCATCGAATTACCTCCGAGCGTCGGGTCACGAGTGTGACCAATGTCGTCGTCCACAGGGTCGCTAGTGTGACCATTCGCCTTCATCTTATCAGGGGTCGCTAGAGCGACCGGTCTTCGTCGTCCGTCGAGTAACTGAATCGTCCGCCGTTGTCATAGTCTTCGTCGTCCGTCGGGTACAACAGTCGTCCACCATCGTCATAAGTCCTTGTCCTCAAGTATCAGAGTCATCACTGGAGCCGTCTATCGGGGTCACAGGTGTGATCCTCGCAGTCGTCCATCCCACTCTTCGTTCGAAGGATATACCTTACCAGGTGGGTGAAAATCCTATCTCTTCGTAAGCCTCTTGGGTCGAGGGAAGGACTAGAAGGGACGGGGCTCCGCCAGTTTAACGCCATACCGATCCCCAGCGAAGCTCCAACGAAAATATTATAAAATTTCAGTTATTGCGTTATTAATTTCTTGTGTAAAAATAAAACAAATACCTTTTTGAAAACCATCCTTTATCGTCCGTTCACCCTTTCGAATCAGCGAGCTGCGGCTACAAAGTGGTGCCAGGTGTGGGGTGAATTGAGACGATGAAAGGTGGTTAATAAAAGGTCCGGGGGTTAGGCCACCGCGTGCTGTCCCGAGAACGTGTAGTAGGCGCGAAGGGAGAAGGTTTCCATAAATTTAATTCGAGCACAGTAGTTGTGCTGAGCGTGTCGAAACCGGTAAATCTGTTCGTATAGGTAAGATTTCATTTATTTTGTTAATATTAAGCGTAGCGTAAGGTTGAATAATCTTTAGCTTTTAGTCATTAAGAAGTTTTTAATCATGAACAGGGGTCAATCACCTAAAGGGGGTAAACAAGGTAGCGAGGGTGAATCACCTACAAGTAGCAGCCCTCTTGAGAGTCTCGCCGCGATGTTGGTCCCATATCTAGAGCGGGTAGTTACCGAATCTGCGGCACAACAGAGTAAAAGTAATTCTGTGCCGTTCCTTTGATACCAGAGACATGTCGATTAGTACTTTTTTAAACAGATTGATAGCATCGGCACTGGTCTTAATGAAGAACAAAAACTTCAATTATTACAGATCAAACTATTGGCGATTGTAGCTATCACTAGCGGCGCTAGTGTCGTGTGATAATGAAACCGGTACTCCCTACATATGTTAAATGATAACAAGTTTTGTGTTTTTTTAAAGTGTTTTTTCGTGGTTAACGTCCGTAATATAATGGGGAAAAAGTAGTCAATTGGCCTAAAGTGACGAGAACAGAAGAACATGGTTTCTGATACATTCATACTCAAACGTCAAGCAAGCTCCCAAGCCTTTCGGCGGTCGACTTTCTCCCAACACTGGGCTAATTTATAGCTGACAACGTTAAACCCTCAATTTTTAGGGAACAATGAAGTGACAATGTTGTGTCTCGGTTACGACGGGAAGAGCAACCAAAGACACATCAGTTTTCTCTGGATTCACCCTTGAGAGACATTCCACGAGCGCCTTATCATTTCTTTATTGGTACTCGCCAGCTCTCCGTTTCATTTTAGTGCTCAGAGAACGGCACGGGTTCAGCAAAATGGTCGATAACGTTTTTGAATCAGTGTTTTCGAGTTTTCTTGCTACAACAAATAGCCGACAGTGAAAGTTTCTGTACGGGTGTACTGCGCACCCGCATAACCGTCTTGTTTTCTTGTTTCGGTGACGCCAAAGGTACAATATCGAGGCCTCCTCGTCACCGTCGGATTATTTAGCCGTAGTTCACAGAAAAAAAGTGTCACTGACCAACATTTTTGATACATGAACTTCCTCATTGTAGAAAAATTTTGTTGTAGTTTGTTGTCAAACGACAACAACAAATCACATGGAGTACCGGACTCAAATGTTTCTCTGAAACGCCGCCAGATATCGTATCCCTTAGCAATCGCCAATAGAGGGAGCGTTAGATTACTTTCTAGACCAGTTATGTGTAACAGAAGGGGAAAATAAGTACGAAAAAATTAAGAGGAGTATGATTAAGAGGTTTCAAAAAAATAGTAGCCCCGAAGAAGCTATGAGCCAACTTTTTGCTCCCCGACAAAATTACGGGGAAAGCCCTCGCGAATTTTCTGAACGTGTTAGTCACCTTGCTGAAAAAACCTTAACATCTCTTGAATCGGAACAACCTATGATAGATCGAAGGAAAATTATAAAAAAGAGAGCCCTGCACGCGTTTGTAAATGGTCTAAGAGGAGAATATGCCTCCATAATCTCCGCTTTGAGTCCTGAAGATCTGGAAGATGCCGTTGTAAGGGTCGAGAGGCTGGACGCCATTTCCAAAAATGAGGAGGAAACCTCTGTACAATTATTTCAAGTAGAAAAACGAGAAATTTCGCCTCCTGCAAGAGTATCCGAGGATACCCGCATTTGTTACGAATGCCGTCAACCTGGACATTTGAAGCGTAACTGTCCCAAATTGAGACCAAGTAATGACCACTATCGATGGGGTCGTAACACGAGTGACCCTAATAAAAGGTTTGGAAATTCCAACGACCAATACACTCCCGGTCCCCAGAGTTCGCCGAAGCGACCCTGTATGTTTTGCCGTGAGATGACCCATTTCCCAGCCTACTGTCCGAACCGAACGCGTAACTCCGTCGTTGAGGAGTGTTAATACTGTGGGTTCCGGGGTCATGTTATCGATGACTGTCACCGATACCGAGCAGAAGTGTTCACTCATAGATGAAACCCAAGCCAACATGGTTGAGGTGTCAGACGATGAACCAATCGTGGGTCCCGAAGGCCAATTATCGGTCGAAGATGTGCCGGAACTCAGTGTTCTAACATGTTCAGTCCAACCCATAGATTCTACGTCACCGTTAGACGTAGAAATCATTGACACATATAGAACAGACATCGAAGAGAAGCGGGTTGACTACGTCGACTCCATGAATCTCAAATTGGCCCATTTAAACCCCATTGACAGAAAAGAATTTCGAGAACTACTTCAATCACACCGTGAGTTGTGGGATCCACCACACGAAAAGGGATGCGACCTAGATGTTGAACACAGGATCGAAACTCCCGAAAATTGTCAACCCACAGTGGTCAGGCCATATACCCTGTACCATACGCGTTGAGACCAATAGTTGAAAAACACCTTGAAGATTTACAGAATCGAGGGGTCATATGCGAGACCACCAGCCCCTGTCGTGCTTGTAAGAAAAAGGGACGACACGGGAACGGACAGTTACCGATTTTGCACGGACTTCCGCCAATTGAACAGTTTAACCAAGTCCGACGTTTACCCCTTACCCAATATAAACGAAACTCTCGAACAATTAGGGGGATGTAAAATATTTTCGACATTAGATCTCGCGTCCGGATATCACCAGATACCGGTACACCCCAAAGACCAAGAAAAGACCGCGTTTCGTACGATGGGTCAACATTTCCACTACAAGAAAATGGCGTTTGGTCTGAAAAATGCGGGATCGACCTTCCAACGCGCGATGAACCAACTGCTAGCAGGCCTGATTGGTAAAACTTGTTACGTATACCTAGACGACGTGATAATTCACAGCGTAGACATGGACACACATCTGCGCGATGTAGACTCAGTGCTCCAGCGATTCAAGTCCGCCCGGCTTAGACTAAACTTGAAAAAATGCAATTTCGCGACCCAGGAGGTCACATACCTCGGTCATGTAGTGACACCGGGCGGAATTCAGCCTGATCCGCGTAAGATTTGTGCCATTTCGGACGCCCTGCGTCCTAAGGATGCGACGCAAGTTAAATTGTTTTTAGGCCTCACCGGCTACTATCGCCGATTCATTCCAAATTACGCGCAAATCGCTAATCCTTTGACGTCACTGTTGAAAAAGAACGTTGTTTTCCAGTGGGGCAGTGAGCAGGAAGCCGCTTACGAAAAGCTCAAGGTCGCCCTTACTACAGAACCGTTACTTGCTTATCCCGACCATTCGAAGGAATTTATTTTAGCAACCGACGCGTCGAATTTTGCACTCGGAGCGGTACTATCACAGGTGATAGACGGCAATGAGCGACCTGTAGCGTACGCTAGTAGGTCCCTCAAAGAGGCCGAGAGAAGATATTCCACTACAGAGAAGGAACTACTCGCGGTAGTGTGGGCTACGCAGAATTTCAAATGTCACCTTTTGGGCCGAAAATTCAAGTTAATTACGGATCATGCTGCCTTAATATGGGGACTTAGTCTCGGGGATCCGACTTCTAGAATCGCGCGATGGAGCATTAAGCTTGCCGAGTTCGAATACGACGTAGAACATCGGCCTGGGAGCAAACACGCGAACGCGAATGGTCTGAGTAGGATGGTATATCAGGTTTGGGCCGAAGAAGGAGTAACAGTCCTGACATTGGAATTGGTTCGCGTAGCGCAGGGATTGGACCCTTGGGTCGGGGAACGGAATTAAATACCGGGGGGAACCGGGTAGTAGTGTGTCCGATTGGCGGCCCATAATACCCCCAACATTGAGGAATACTATATTACAGGCGTGTCACGATTCGGTCTGGGCGTGCCATCCAGGTGTCGACAAAACCTTAGACTTGGTCAAGAGAGTGGCGTACTGGCCGAAAATCGAACGGTATGTCAGGGAATATGTGAGGTCCTGCGATAGGTGTCAAAGGCGGAAGTGTCCTCCAGGGTTAAAACCGCCGATCCAAAAGCCGTATTTCCCATCGAGGCCGATGGAAATCGTCGGTATAGACGTTGTGGGCCCTTTACCCGAAACTAGCACGGGATCAAAGTATATACTGACGGTCATCGACCATTTCAGTCGATTTGTAGAAGCCTTCCCCATTCCCGACCAATCTGCACTTACTACGGTGGAAGTCTTAAAGACGTTGTTCTTAAGACATGGGGTACCAGAACGGATTCTTTCGCACCAAGGACGTAATTTTATGTCCAGTATGGTTAAGGAACTGTGTAAGAAATTGAAAATTACAAAATTACGAACCACGGCTTATCACCCTGAGTGCAATGGCATGGTGGAAAGGTTCCATCGGACCCTAGCCGACGGAATCGCCAAATTCACTAAGACTCTGGGCCATGATTGGGAAAGGTGGTTACCGTACGTAATGGCGGCTTATCGTAACCAGCCTCATTCAAGTACCGGCTTCACGTGGAACTATTTAATGTATGGAAGGGAAGTTAGGAACCCCATCGAAATGGCCCTGAAACTACTCGAACCCGGCGAAAATTACAACGCCGAGTGGAAAAATGAAAAGCGAAAGTACGAATTAGTCCTAAAAATGGTCGCGGAAATGGCCGAAGTTACCTGGACCAAACGGGCCGAGAGGATGAATGAGAGGCGGAGACCGAGATATTTCGCACCTGGGGATATGGTTTATGTGTTGTTTCCGCAACCGCACCCTCGCGAAGTAAAGAAATTTGCGAGTAGGTGGAAGGGGCCCTATAAGGTTGTGAAGCGTATGAGTGAGGTCGTGTACGATGTGAAAAACTACCTCGGGAAATCTATGGTCGTCAATGTCCAGCGAATCAAGCCAGCATATGATCGTAATGGTCGTCTCGACCAAATTGGTTTTACGGAAGGGGAATTCGAAGAAGAGGCTATTAACACGAACGAAACAGGTCGTGGATTGCGTAGAGAAACGAGCAAAGAACGTGAGTCCATGGATTATATGTTCGATGCGGATGCTGATTGTCAACCCGCACCCGATGTGACCAAAAAAATGCCTCGCGAAGCGGTGATAGAATTACCCGTTACTGACGAAAAGAATACGCCGCCGAAAATTGTCGTTGAAAACGTAGGTGGTAATAGTTGCGACCCGAATTGGGTAACTTTTCGGAATCCGGAAATTCTTACCGAAGGAGAGGGCGGTAACAAGCGTGACCCGAGCAGAGCAACTTTCCAGAATCCGGGAACCCCCTCCGAAGTAGAGGGTGGTAACCGTCGCGACCCGAACAGAGTAAGTTCTCAGAACCCAGTTGGTATCAATTATAATCTGCGCCCAACACCGAGATGGAACTACCGAGAACTCCACTCGAGGGGTTCTAAAAGAGATGTTTAGGTTTGTCCCCATACAATATTAGATTAAGTTAGGTTAAGTTAGGTTAGGTAAACGTTAAATGTGTGAGATTTAGACCAAAGTAGTACTAAGGTTCATTCAAAATAATCAAGTCTTAAGATTCAATTAGTTCGTAAATTTGAAGGTTTAAGATAGTCAATAATTTTTTTATATCGTTCTTATCACGTTGGGTATAGATAAATGGAAAGACAGGTCCCTGAAGTGAAGGCCATCTGCCTTCGCATGATGTATTTGCTTCTCGAAACGAGAAGGTCGGCCCAGTACCTCGTACAACAATCACTTAACTCGATCGAACAGCGAGCGCAAATGTCTTCGTTTACTAGGGGAATAGAAACAACGATTCAAGAACTCTCCGAATTTTAATGTGCAATGCCATTTGGAAATCATTATAGAGAGTCCGAAAAGGAAACTCCCTTGCTAGTTGCGAGAGTAACTCAGACATCAGAGAATGAAGAAACCCCGGCAGGAAGCTACCGTGACGAGAACCGAGTGTCCTACACCCCTGCGGGTATACCGACAGCCCCCGTCGGAACCAAACCTATTACGGTCAGGCAGATGGAGCTACGCTTGCATCAGTCAGAGACGGAAAGTTCATCGGACGAGGAGGTCGACCCAAGCCCGCAAAAGATTAACTGTCGAGACTCGCGAAGACGCCTCAAAGAAGTCGAATGCCGTGTGTGCATGAGGAGCAGACAAGGGCGTAATGAGGGTTTGTGCTGGGCGTGCGAAAGTGTCTGGTATAGGAACGCGAAGAAGGACGTCCCGCACATTCCAAACTGCAAGGGTGCGCCGCTGAACCAGCAGCCCCGGTGTACGCGATGTTTCGTATAGAAGGCGTAGTTCGCTGGAAGGAGGAGCGCCGATGTGAATCCGCTACTGTCGCGAAATATATATATAAAAAAATTAGTTTGTGAGCTTATATTTGTAAGTTTTATTCAGATGTTTTGATATTTTACTCGTAGGAGTTAATAGTTCGCGGTCTGAGTGTGACCCCCTGGTGAAAAGTCTGTGGTTCCGTAGTGCTACCAGTCCCCGGGAAAAGTGAAGTGTGTGTCTCAGTTAGTGGTCACAAGTGCGACCATCCAGCATCGAGTAACTACAGTGAGTAGGGTTCAAGTGCGACCATCGTCTTCGTCCTTCGCAGTGGTCACGAGTGCGACCATCCATCATCAAGTACTGCCGTGAGTCGGGTCACAAGCGCGACCACCCTTCATCGCGTTACCGTTGAGACCCGTGGTCGCAAGTGCGACCATCCATCGTCGAGTTACCACCGTGGGTCGGGTCATAAGTGCGACCACTCTTCTGCGTGATACCATTGAGAACCGTGATCGCAAGTGCGACCATCCATCATCGAATTACCACCGAGCGTCGGGTCACGAGTGTGACCATTGTCGTCGTCCACAGGGTCGCTAGTTTGACCATTCGCCTTCATCTTCAGGGGTCGCTAGAGCGACCGGTCTTCGTCGTCCGTCGAGTAACTGAATCGTCCTCCGTTGTCATAGTCTTCGTCGTCCGTCAGGTACTACAGTCGTCCACCATCGTCATAAGTCCTTGTCCTCAGGCGCGTATCCAGGGGGGGGGATCAGGGGGATAGATCCCCCCCCCCCCGAAATCACAGGTCTACTTTTCATCAAAAACTAGGAATTTCGATGCGAGAAATCTTCTCATCAAAGTGATCTTGCACGTGGAATGAAACCTTGGAATCCAATGAGGGGAAGAAACTTGTGACGAAGCGTGAACTCGTGACGTCATGACCCACTAGGCTATTTGAATGAAAAGAGTTAGCATCGGACTTGTTCGCTTTATGTTCACCAGCTATCTTATCATCATCTTATCATTAGATTGCCTGTGTAGCAGTTTCTGGTTTGCTTTCGTACGGTATTCTACCTGTCTTCTGAAAACGTTGTGTCGCGCAGGTGTTAGAACTGTCATATTAGTTTTGTGTTTTCTTTCTATTTCTTTTCAATTACTGATCGTGCCCTTTGTCAAATTCAAGTTTAGCGATGTCTCATAAAAAGCAAAAAAATATGCTCGATTTTTGTTCGAGGGACGCAAAAAAAGTTCGTTTGGGTGAGGAGTCAAGGAAAGAACATTCAAACAATGAATCGTTTGTGTGTGAAAATGGTGAGAATAAGTTAATGTCACCGTGTAATTCTACCTCTCTGCGGAATGACGACGTCTCAACTGTGAATTCCACAGAATTGAAGTCCTCGCCAGTTCTGCAGACTCTTGGTAAGTCTGAAGGCGAGGTGAGGCCTGAAGTCCTCCCACCAGAACAAGACGAGTCTCCAAATAAGTTCGACATTGGTGGCTTCTTTCTTCGAGGCTCCTCAAGAGAAGATAAGTACAACTTTATTGTAAACACATGGAAGCCTCCCGAAAATTATAAATTCCCGTGCGGAGAAAGAAACTTAAGATTTCAGTATAAATGGTTTTGTGAGTTCCCATGGCTCGCCTACTCAGAAAAAAATGGCGGGGCCTACTGCAAGATTTGTGTAGTTTTTGCTTCTGGCCGGGAAGCAGGGAAAGGTGTGCACGTTAAGCTTGGATCCTTTGGCAAAAACCTTTTGCCAAATGGAAGGATGCAAAGGAAGAATTCAGAAAACATGCTGAAAGGGGCTACCATGTAAATGCTTCCCTTCTCGCTCAAAACTTCATATCCGTTTTTGAGCAGAAGATGGATGACATCGAACTTCAGCTTAATGACCAAGCAAATAATAGACGTGAAGAAAACGGGAGGAGACTTCGTCCGATAATAAGTACTGTTTTATTTTGTGGCAGAGAGGGTCTGTCATTGAGAGGGCACGAGGATTACGGGCCCTTTTCTTTCCAACGCTTTTCCCGTGATGGTAACTTTCGGGCACTCTTGAGATTTCGGATAGACTCTGAAGATTCTGACCTCAAAAGTCATCTTAGTGCTCCCGCTGCTAACGCGACCTATTTGAGCCCTAATATTCAAAATGAAGTGATAAACGTCGCGGGTAACCTGATTCAGAAAAAATTAGTAACAAAAATTAATCAGTCCCACTACTTCAGCATCTTGGCCGATGAAACAGCGGATATATCCGGTACCGAGCAGTTTTCGCTTTGCGCTCGGTATGTGGTCAAGGGAGAAGGCCAGTATTTGATTCGCGAGGACTTTCTACAGTTTGTCCCAGTCGAAGATCTCCGTGGTTTCGCCTTGGCCAATGTTTTGAAAAACTCGATTCGGAATTTGGGGCTGGATTTGAGTCGTGTTCGAGGTCTTGGATTTGATGGTGCTGCCAATATGAGTGGAGTGTTCAATGGATGCGCTGCGAAATTTCAGGAAACTTACAATCACGCAATTTATGTACATTGTTCCGCACACTCATTAGATTTGGCGTTGAGTCACTCTTGCAATGTGCCTGCAATTAAAAATTGTTTAGGTACTATGAACAAAGTCATCGCCTTTTTCCGAGCGTCACCGAAACGCGAGAAGATTTTGAAAGATGAAATTCATTCGGTCGATTCTACCGTGAAGAAGACTAGGCTAACAAAATTCTGCGAAACTCGTTGGGTAGAAAGGCTCCATTCGGTTGCATTTTTTGTGGATGTTTTCCCCCAAATAATCAATGCTTTGACCACCATTCAGGAGTTTCCTGATTCAGACACCTCCAGCCAAGCATTTGCGTACTCTGCAGGAATTCAAAGGCCAGAATTCATAGTTTCCATGGTTGTCGTTAGCCATATTTTCGGACTTTCCCGTGGCCTCGCGTCCTTACTGCAGTCGAAATCGATGGACTTGAAAAAGTGTGTCGAGCTATGTGAAGATCTGACACAGGAGGTTCTACAGCTCAGATCAGGCTTTAGCACTCTTTTTCAAGAGGCTAGCAAGATCGCATCCGAAATTCCCGTCGAGCTTTCAATGCCTCGAATAGCTGGTCGCCAAGTGCATCGCCCTAACTTTGATGCAACATGTCCCGAGGAATACTTCAAGCTTGCGATATTTCTCCCATTTTTAGATCACTTGTCGTCCGAGCTCCATAATAGGTTTTTAAAGCATAGAGGAATTCTGGAGAACATCGAGGTTCTGGTGCCCAAAAACATCGTGCATTCTGTGGATGAAGACGTTCGATCTTGCGTGAATGCTTTGGAGGAACAGTGGTCCGATGACATCGACGCACCTGCTGGCGTTCTTCTCAGCGAATTAAAGATGTGTAGGAGGCAATTCACAGGCAAGGAAAAGGATTTACTACCAGCAGATTTTATTTCGTCATTAAATATGTGCAGCGCAGTGGTATATCCCAATGTACATAAATTTTTAAAGTTGTTTTGCACCATACCAGTGACAACGGCCACCCCCGAACGGTCTTTCTCTACATTAAGATACCTAAAATCGTATCTTAGAAACACCATGGGGGCTGAAAGGCTTAACGGTCTTGCACTTCTGTACATTCAAAAGCAAGAGGAGATCAACGAGGATGAAGTACTGAACGAGATGGCCAAGAAACCCCGACGCCTATTTTTTTTATAATTTTGGTTTTTTGCCTTCTATTATTTCAAACTGTTTTATTTTTTAATGTGATTTTTTTTCAATTTTTATATAATCTGCCTTTTGTACAGAATTATTTATAATTATTCTCAGCTGTGTTTCGAATTTCGATCATACATTCCCTTGCAATACATAATTAAGCAGTTTATTCTTCAAATAGTTACCTACTTCAAAATACCTTGTGTGCCATTTTGTACGATACATTGGCCGAGTGGCCGAGTTATTCAGCACTCCACCCAACGCTTAATCAGGTTACAAAACTAACACATGATAAATGTGAGGGAAGGCTCAATCACGATAAAAACTGTTACCCAAGGAGAGAACAAAAAACGAATAAAGGAACTCGGTCATTGTGCATGTATACGGCGAAGGAAAGGAGTTGCCATTATTGGAGGAACCATACACGTATATTGTAAAAG
This sequence comes from Corythucha ciliata, assembly GCA_038030265.1. Classification (NCBI taxonomy): domain Eukaryota; kingdom Metazoa; phylum Arthropoda; class Insecta; order Hemiptera; family Tingidae; genus Corythucha; species Corythucha ciliata. The sequence goes on from CM075939.1 coordinate 11,767,965, forward strand.
GAAGGAATTTAATCAGAAATGAGGACCTTACACCTCAGTTACTGATATCAGCACCAACTCACCCACTGTAAGTGTGGGGTAAAATCGCTTCGTACCGCATGATGGGGGGGGGGGGGGTAAACCAGATCCCCCCCCCCGAAATTTTTTTCTGGGTACGCGCCTGCTTGTCCACAAGTATCAGAGTCATCCGTCGTAACCCCACCTTCGTCGTCCGTCGAGCACTGGAGCCGTCTATCGGGGTCACAGGTGTGATCCCCGCAGTCGTCCATCCCACTCTTCGTTCGAAGGATATACCTTACCAAGTGGGTGAAAATCCTATCTCTTCGTAAGCCTCTTGGGTCGAGGGAAGGACCAGAAGGGACGGGGCTCCGCCAGTTTAACGCCATACCGATCCCCAGCGAAGCTCCAACGAAAATATTATAAAATTTCAGTCATTGCGTTATTAATTTCTTGTGTAAAAATAAAACAAATACCTCGGCCAGCGGGCGGAATGAACCGTATGTCACCCGATCAAGGCTCTCCCAGTGGTCGATTTTCGAGTCTTTACGCACGGCTGAACAAAAATTTATTTTACGAACGCGCCAACGCGTATTAATAGCTTTTTTTTTACCCCAACAATAATGTCGCAGTTACTGTAAAGCCCCCGTAATACATGAGCTGGAATCGCTTGATTTCACCGTTTAGCGTCTTAAGTAGAAAACGCCCGTAGCGTTCCATTTTGTGCGTTTAAGATGGAAATCACTCTCCAGCATCAAAACGCTTACAAATCGCGTGGATCTCGCCTCCCGAAGGACACGGGATAACAGTTTGTGGGATTGCGTGCCCTGTAAGCGTCACACCGTGAATAATTAATTTTACCTAGATAGATTTCCAACGACATAGTTGGTTGACTGCCAGGGATTAGTATGACTTTAAATGATGCAATAATAATATCATTTAAAGAAGAAGCGGATATTTAAAAATGTATGACTCTACAACACCTCGAAAAGCTTCTTGACAAAGTATGGATGTCGATTCGGTAGTTGGGAACGTCCTATACGAAGAAATTGGAATTTTCAAAGACCTAGGCTTTATATGGCCTAAGTACAACAGTAAAATGAACGCGTACTCCGTCGTTTACTTCACGACTTTAATTTATTTCGTCTTTACAATGTACGCGACTTTCTTTTTTCTTCAAGGCGATTTACACACGCTTTTTCTCACTATTAACTATGCCCTCTTGCTTCACCTGGCCGTTTCCCTACCGTATCTTTGGAAAAGGTCTCGCGACGGTCAAATATCATTTTTTCTAATGGTCGCCAGTGAATTTCACGATTATCAAGTCCCCGCTTCCGTGTCCCTTGAGATACAGCAGCGCGTCGGAAAGGAGCTGTACGTTTTCATCGTGGTTCTGATTGCGACTACGACGTCTGGTGGTATTGTCACGTTCAGCTCGACGATCGACTCGTATTTTGGCGAAACTCACAAGAGAACGAGCGACTACATCTCGTATAATTTACCAATGCACTTGTGGGTCCCGTTTCAATTGCACCAATCGTTCTGGTGGATGGTGGCCTTCGCGTTTTATCAAGGGCTCATCATTATTTTCGTTGCTTTGACAATACTTAGCTCGGAGCTGTTGTACGTTAAATTATGTCAAAAAATTTACAATGAACAGGAAATTCTTATTTGGTCGTTGCAAAACTTCAAGAAAAGAGCTCAGCAAGCAGTTGAAGGCGTAACAGCGGGGGAAAATCCAACTTTAGACCTCTGCCTAGACTTATGCCTCACTGAGAATATCAGACATCATCAAAAAGTAAAAAGGTTAGTGTACAAACTTTCTGAATTGATTCCCCGGAACTACACTGACCCACCCCTCTCTTTCACCATCATCCCAAGATTTACTCTACTGTACAGCAAAGTGGTAGCCCCAATGCTACTGAGCGCATGGTTTCTTGGCACTACGGCGATAGCTCTTTCTATGTACGAAGCCGTTCAAGTGTGTAGCATCTCAACACTATTTTTTTCACCTCGAACATTTTCACTTTTAATTGTAACTTCTCAGGGGACAGTGTCATTTGGAAAAATTCTCACTTCCGCGAGTCTCGCAATTGCAGAAGTTCTGAATGTGTTCGTGCTGTCACGCATGGGCCAACACGTCGTCGATTTAGTGAGAGTTTTACCTCAACCCCCCCTTTCCACCAAGCGCTATGATCCCCAGGAAATACGTTTTCAAGGAGGAACAAATTTTCAACGAGGCTTGCTTTCTCCCCTGGCTGGAATTCTCCATCTCGACGAGACGCAGATTTTTGACATTTTTGACGGGTACCCGCAAACCAGACGTCCTCAGAGCAGGCAATTTGATAGCTATGAATTACGATTCATTTGCCAATGTAAGGGCCAACATTTTGGTTCAAATACCGTGAAAAAAGTTATTTTCAAAGGGTAAATGATGTGACATTTTTATTGTTTCAGGCCATGAACACGGCGTACTCATTTTTTAGTGTACTAAACGCTAGCAAAATTTCATAGTCCCTCCCATTGCGACGTGGCTACGGTTTCGAAATGTTAACTGCGTTGAAATTTTGATAGTGCCCTTATTTTATTCAAGTGAACGTCATTAACATAAATGAATAGTAATAGATGTAGCATAATATACATATTTTCGCAATATTAGCTTCGTGGTTGGTAGACCACTTATATTTGGTACACTTTGATAACCGCTGAGGCAAAAGCGTCTCAGTTTGGCTGATACATTGTTTCCTTTACACACAATTTAATTTTATAGATAGCGGACTTTCATTTGATACGACTTGGTGACTAAAATCGAATTCTGGGGTTCTGGTAGCAGGTCAATCGAATTGATTCTGAGGCAATGAATTCAACAACAACAACAAGGAACAAATTTTCAACAAGGCTTGTTTTCTCCCCTGGCTGGAATTCTCCATCTCAACGAGACGCAGATTTTTGACATTTTTCACGGGTACCCGCGAACCCGACGTCCTCAGAGCGGGCAATTTGATAGCTATGAACTACGATTCATTCGCCAAAGTGAGACCAACATTTCGGTTCAAATGCCGTGAAAAAAAGTATTTTTAAAAGGTAAATGAAGTCACCTATTTCGTGTTTCAGGCCATGAATGCGGCGTACTCATTTTTCAGTATATTAAACGCTGGCCAAATCGGACAGTCCATCTGATTGCGGCGTGGCTACGTTTGCAAACATTTCGCGGGGTTTGCTCTTTTATCCATACTCTATTTAGTCTTTTAGATCTCTTAGTCCATAAGAGCAAAACCCCACGGGAAGGCTGTTTTAATGAATCAAGCCATCAAAATCAGGTCTTAAAGAAAAGCCAGGCCCGTGAAATTCAGGATCACCGGGCCAAAATCAACCAGTTTTCTCCAAACCAGCAATCTCGCCCGTAATAGGCAATTATTCTCTACATTTATCAACTATTTGTCTAAAATCATCATTTTTTTCTCGAAATAATTCGTGCTCGAAATCAGCTATTATTTCAAAATTGAAGGACGAATAGCCGTGACAAATTGCAACATTAAGATACAAATATTTGAGAGTTTGCAATTTCGAGTCCATTTGAGCAAAATTACAAGTTTCCTGGTTGAATATCAGCGAAATTGACAGTTTCGGGTCTTAATTTAAACAAAATTACAAATTGAGGGCCTTAGTTCAAGCTAAATCGCAAGTTTTTGGACCTTTTCCATGAGCGGATCCAACAGGCCAGCCGCAACTTCATGTCAGCCCCCCAATTTCTCCGACTTGAATTTCGAATGAGCCAAATTAAGGCACCCGCAGGGCACCACTAATAACATTTTGTGCACCACCCCGGGGAACCCAGGAAAATTATTTCCCAAAAATGGCTAACGGTGGGGGGGTAGCCCCCCAATTTCTCCAATTTAAATTTCAAATGAGCCAAATTAAGGCACCCGCAGGGCACCACAATTAAGGCACCACCCATAACATTTTGTGCACCACCCCGGGAAACTCTGAAAAATAATTTCCCTGAATGACAGATGGGATGGTAGGGGGAGCCCTCACTTTCTCCAATGTCAATTCCGAATGAGCCAAATTTAAGGCACCCGCAGCCGCAGGGCACCACAAGACACCACCCGAAACATTTTGTGCACCACCCCGGGAAACTCAGGAAACATAATTTCCCTGAATGACAGATGGGGTGGTAGGGGGAGTCCTCACTTGCTCCAATGCCAATTTCGAATGAGCCTTATGAGCATGACTTTATCAAATAAGCCGGTTGTATCAGGCTAAGCGAAGATCCAACAGAACAGTTCCAATCCCATATCCGAAGAATACTGAAAGCTTCATCCGACATCATACCCACATCCCTGTCAAAATTTCTTATAAATATGAATCCAAAATCTCCCCCTCTAATATCCCAACCAAAATTACATAAACCGGATATACCCACCAGACCAGTAGTTAACTATACAACAGCTCCAGCGTACAAACTAGCGAAAAATATTGCCCAGATCCTGAAAAGCAAAATTAAACTTAGGAATACCTACACACTGAAAAACTCTACAGACTTAATAGGAAAACTTAATAGTGTCACCGTTCCAGAGGGATCAATCTTGTTATCATTCGACATCAAAGATCTGTACACAGCTGTCCCAGTTAGCCAAACTCACACGATTGTCAACAATAAATTGAGAGAAAACAGCGATGCGGTTGGCGCCAACCACGTGTTTGGCAGGATCCTCACGACATTAGTAAGTCGGAATTATTTCCAGTTTGATGGAAATATATTCCACATTAGTTGCACTAAATCAACGAAATAGGGCGGTTTGAATTAACGGCAGCATAATATAAATGTATTTTTTCCGGTCAGGCTGTTTTGGGAACAACTTCTTTTATTTTTCAATCCCGCCGAAAATGTATTGCAAAATTTCTACATCGCTTTGAGAGGGTCACTCCCCCACGCATAGGTTGATTGATCCTTCAAATCAGCCAATACAGCACAATATGTGTTGCCCTGCGGGTGCCTTAATTTGGCTCATTCGAATTTGAAATTGGAGAAAGTGAGAGTTCCCACTCCCACCCCATCAGTCATTCCGGGAAATGATTTTTCCAGAGTTTCCCCGGGGCGGTGCACAAAATGTTATGGGTGGTGCCTTGTGGTGCCCTGGTAGTGCCTTAATTTGACTCATTCGAGATTGAAATTGGAGAAATTGGGGGGCTACCTCCCCACTACCATTAACCTTTTTGGGAAATCATTTTCCTGAGTTTCCCGGGGTGGTGCACAAAATGTTTCGGGGGGTGCCTTGTGGTTCCCTGCGGGTGCCTTAATTTGGCTCATTCGAAATTTAAATTGAAGAAATTGGGAGCCTACCCCCCCCCACCATTAGCCATTTTGGGAAATCATTTTTCTGGGTTCCCGGGGTGGTGCACAAAATGTTATGGGTGGTGCCCTGTAGTGCCTTACGGGTGCCTTAATTTGGCTCATTAGAAATTCAAATCGGAGAAATCGGGGGGCTGACATGAAGTTAGCCCCCCAAAAGAAAAGTAGTGTTTTCACGGTTTTTCGAGTAGGTGCTCTAGTCAAATTTGGTGGTGCCCTGTGGTGCACTGCGGGTGCCTTCGTTTGGGACTAACGCAATCGCGGGGGGCTAACTTCAGTGAGGTCATCTACCTGTCTGTATTAAAAGGCAAACCCCAAAAGAGCGGCCAAAAGGCCCGAAGTTAGCGAAATTGACATTTCGCGCCTTGAAAATGGTTGAACTGAGTTCATACTTTGAAAATGAAAACGACGTATTCGCATCCTGAATTTTAACTGACTAAGTAACTATATTCACGCTCTAGAAATGACCGTGCTGACAGTTGTGCCGTGAAAATGGCCAAATTGGCTATTCACGCTCCAAAAATTGCCAAACTGGTTATTTGCGCCCTACAGAGGCTATACAGGATGACGAATTGACGATTCGGGCCTTCAAATGACTACTAAACTACCTGACTTCTCTTACGCTGTAAAAAAAACCTTGACTGGAAAATGGCTAAACGAACCAATCGTGCCAGGAAAATGGCTAAAATGCAAACGATTCGGGCGCTGAAAATTTCTAAACTGGTCCTTTACGCCTTGCAGATGGCGTAACTCACGATTCACGCCATTAAAATGTCTAATCTGACTTGCTGCTGAGCCAAAACAAAGTTGAAAATTAGACGACCCTTGTCTTAGGATTTTTCAAGGGATTACTCCCCCCTCACTGCACCACCCTAGTCACCATGCAGTGAATTCGAGGGAGTGGGGAGGCTGAAAATAAAGAATTAAACTTTATTGAAGCTAAATACTTACATACCGAATATTAAATACCGAGAGGGAGTTTCTCTCTGGTGGGGTTCGCTCTTAGCGTAAGCCTCTCAGGCTAGCTCAGTGGCAGAGCGCCTGGCGCGAAACTAGGAGGTCGTGGGTTCGAATCCCACCCTGGGAGCAATTTTTTCTCGGATTTCAAAACGTATTTAAGTTGGTAAGTATTTAGCTTCAATAAAGTTTAATTCTTTATTTTCAGCCTCCCCACTCCCTCGAATTCACTGCATGGTGACTAGGGTGGTACGGTGAGGGGGGAGTAATCCCTTGAAAAATCCTAAGACAAGGGTCGTCTAATTTTCAATTAATTAATTGCTGGGACACATAAAGAAAAAAGAACAATTGCAAAACAAAATGGCCAAGCCGGTCATTCGCACCCTTATTGATTAATTGACTATTGGCTTCTTAAAATAGATGAAATAGCCGTAGTATACATAATGTATATTATGTGTTTTTCGGCGATCAAAGAATGAACGTGAAGGCGACATGGCGAGGAAGGTTGGGAAGGGTCAAAACAGAAAACATATTGCTCCCCTCTGAAAACATTCTGTTGTCTCCTACTTCTGGCTGCCACTGAGAGCTGGAATAGAATGTTTTCAGAAAAGACTTCTTGCTTTCCCCCGCCAGGTTCATTCTTTCTATCACCGATCTGTATACTAATCTGTAACAAGCTAAGGAGGGGAAAAATAGTGTACACAACTCGTGAGGGAGTAGAATTGCCTCGCTCGTTTTTTTCAGCTCACTCGGCTGCGCCTCGTGAACCAAACAAAACTCCGCGTGCAAAATTCTACTTCCCTCACTCGTAGTGTAATACAGGGTGTTCCAGGAGGAAACGTCAATACTTGCACATGTTGTACTAATAAGTAGGGCGAACCAAAATGACTGTATGGACCAGTGGCGGATCTAGGATTGCATCTTGGGGGGGGGGGGTTCTACCACATATCAAACTCTCTCTCCCTTTTTCTGAGCTTCAGCTACAAACGTGCCTCCCTAGGAACCGTGAATTGGTGTTTCCTCTATTTTAGCCGTGAATTAGCGGATTTTTTCAAATTTATCCGCGATTTATAGTTTTTATCCGTTTCAACAGCCACTAAGCGCTTCTTACCCACAATTTTAGCGTTTTTCTTCACTCCCTATATGATTAGTCATGCGGATTAGCATTTATCACCATTCTAACCGCGAATTATTAGCGTCTTTTGTTTTTTTTTATTTGTATTTTTGCTGGATTTTAGCTGTAATTATTCATCAATTTCACCCCTGAATCACCACAGGAATTTCCACAAAATCCGTGAATTGGCGTTTTCTCTCCATTTAGCTCCGAATGAGCGCTTCTTGAAATATTTATCCACGAATTAACGCATTTTCTCAATTTCAGCCGGGAATTAGCGGTTTAGCGGTTGTTAACAGTTATAGATGTGGACAAGCAAGATTTCCAAGTGCATCCGTGAATTAGCGTTTTTCAATTTTAGCTTCCATTAGCGCTTTTTTTTCATGTTTTTGCCGTAAATTAGCGCTCTTTATCTCATTTTAGCCGCGAATGATTTTCCAAATTTTAGCGTTGGATTATTTCTTAACAGCCGCGAATCACCGCATTCCTCAATCTTAGCTGTAAATTAGCGCATTTTCTCAAATTGATCCGTATTTCTTCATTTTAGTTGCGAATAAGCGGTTTACTTTAATTTTAGGCGGGAGTTTAGCCGATTCACTCGCAGTTATATGCCGCGAATTAGGTGGCTTTCTCAATCAGCGATTTTTTCAGTTTTATCCGTGTGAATTAGCGATTTTTCTCAATTTCAGTCCCGTTGTTGCTTCGAGAAATCACGAATTGACGCTTTCAAAAAATGATAGTCGAGCCTGCTGAGCGATGGACTGCAGCTTTTTCTCAATTATCGCCGCATTTTAGTGTTTGTTTTATTTTTAGCCCCAAATTAGTGATTTAATTCGTTTATACTGTGAGCCAGCGCTTTTTCGCTATTTCAAACGCGAGTTTTAGCGCTTTTCAACGCGTACTTGCCCCAAAGACTAGCACATTAGAAAGCCTTCTAAATGTTTTCAGCCTTTTAAATGCTTAAAACATATAGAAACTTGAGGTTAGCGTATTTTCTCTGTTTTGTCGGCAAAGTTGTCTTCAAATAGCTCGTATTCGTGTAGTTTTTCCTAATTTAAGTGACAAATGAGCGCTTATTCTCAATATTTGATGCTAATCAACGCATTAAACCCTAAATATCCACGTGTTTCATCTTATTAAAGCTTGTTTGTGCCTCCCCGTCAGTGGCGTGCCCATGGGGAGGGTTCTACTCCCATGCCATGGGTTGCGCGCCAAGAATGGTCAAAATAACGATTCGTGCGATAATTGGCTAGAAGGGACTAATTGAACCCGCCTTTGCTGCTATGTTAAGGCAAAGTATAACTGACGATTCGCGCCCTGCCCTGAAAATTGCAAAATCGACGAGTCGCACTCCAAAATGCCCTAACTGACCATTATCGCCTTGGTTTGACGTCCCATTCGCGCCCTATACGTATAAATGTCAAGCTTCAAGACTACGCGCCCTAAAATTAGCAAAACTGACTATCCAAGCCATGAAATCGGCAAAACTCACTCTATGCGCCCTAAAAATAGCTTAACTGACGATTCGCGCCTTGAAAATGCCTAAACACAGACGATTCCTGTCCTTAAATTGGCCAAACTGACCATTAGCGCTAGTAAAAATAGAAATTTCTCGCTCTAAAAACAGCAAAACTGACCATTTCGACTGGTAAAACTGATAATTCGAGCATTGAAAATATCGCACTGACTATTCATGCCTTAGAAAAGACCATTCTGACATTTTGCGCCGTAAAAATGGTCAAACTGGCTATTCACGTCCTAAAATTAGTACAAATACCAGCTCTACATATAGCGGCCCGCGAGATTCTTCCGTGGATGATTCATGTCCTGAAAATGCAAAATCGACCATATTATCCAGCATCAAAAATGGCCAAACTGCACCTCGTGCCCTGAAAATCTCTAAACTGACGATTCGTTCCCTAAAAATAGCAAAACTGACTATTTAAGTCCTAAAAATGGCATATTCGTACCAGAAATTCACAGTCCAAAGATCATAGCTAAACAGATCATTTGCGCCCTACAGAGACTACTGCGCGTCTTCAAAGTGGCTATCGGCACCCACCAAAAAAAAACTGATCCTCCGCGGCTTGAAAACGGTGAAACTGCGGACAAATTGTGCCTTAGAAATACCGGAACTGATCATTCGTGGCTTGTATAGATGGCTTAAATGATGATTTGTGCCATGCTGCACCGAAAAAATTGCCAAACTGGCTATTCGCGCCCTTAAAAGATGAATTGACTATTGGCGCAGAATTGACTATATGTATAGGACCGTGTCCATCTTACGAAATGATTGACCCCCCCCCCCCCATTTCTGTAAAAAAAAATCACCATTTTATATACATACATATAATTTTGTAATTTGAAAACCCCACCCAAGAAAAAATCCTGAGCACGCCACTGCTCCCCCTCCAAATTGTGGCCTCACCATCATCATCGATGCACTACTGGCTGATGCCTTGTGGAAAATGGAAGGACTGTCGAGGGGGGGGGGTCATCCGTACAGCCGCCCCTTTTGGCCTGTTTCACACGATCAACAGAAATCAACACCACAGAAGACCATAAACTTTTTTAATGAATACATTTCGGGCCCATTCCCAGTGCCCCTCATCAGCATTATCGCTTCACCTCTAAGGCCAAACACCACAGCACACTAGACTACAGCTAGCGTATGTACACAAATAAGATACGCCTTTCACACGATCAACTCAACACTCGTCAACTTTTTACGGACGGGGGGTTGTGGTGTGTTGTGGTGTTGGTGTTGATTTCTGTTGATCGTGTGAAACATGCCTTAACGGTTCTTTGGTGGTATAGCAGACGCCATCTTCTTAGGTGGTGGGGGGGGGTTGAACCCCCAAAACCCACCCCGTAAATCCGCCATTGGTATGGACATAGGGTCGGAAACGCATTGTTTCAGAGTTACAGGGTATGAACCTTTCTTGTCATATCTCAGTACAAATCCAACCGATTTTCTGTTTTCTTACGTTGATTGAAAGCTCACATAATGGGCATGTTTTTACAATAATTGGTCAATGCCCGACCAACTGAAGATTGAGCGAAATTCGCCTCTGAAAGAAACACGAAAATTCAACGCAACACTTTTTCGATTTTTCTAAAAATAACTAAACGTACATAAAGACGATTTCAATATGTTATTCCAGATTTTTCCAATGCTAAATTTTGTGATCTTTTCAGAAATGTAGTTTATTTTGTTCTATGTTGAACGGTTAGTCTGTTAAGTCCACATTTTGTGATTTGGCTTAAAAAACACTTAATTCCCTGTAACTCTGAAACAAAGCGTATCCGACCCTATGTCCATATAGTCATTTTGGTTCGCCGTACTCAGTAGTACAACTTGTGCAAGTATTGACGTTTCCTCCTGGAACACCCTGTAATACTAATACCCACTACGATTTAATACGCTTCGCCGGCCCTGCCTTCAACTTGGCAGTAAGATAAACAGGGAGATCCTGCAGGGCGTAATAGTATATTACGGTCCAAGGGCGGTATGATGCTCATTACGGTCGAGGGCGACAGGAAGTGCCCGAGGTGAAGCCGAGGGCAGTTGTCGCCCGAGATCGCAACGAGGAATACCGCCCGAGTGTTGTAGTTGTACGCTATTTTTTGTACAGCCGAAGTTCTAAATTATTATAATAATAATCATAAAAACCGGAAGTTTCGGTGTTCGGAAGTTTTGTGCTATGCAACTGTGGAGTCTGTGCACCCAATAACATTAATTCCTACGAAAAATGAAGCAATTTGATAGGTTGCACGGGCTCCACAGACGCATAGCATATGGTTTGCTTAATAAACTGAAGTCAACACAACCACCAGCCAGCAAATGGAAGGATGACGTCGCTGATACAGAGAGAACTTCAATCGCCTCTCAGCCCAATTTACAGAGCTTTTTTCAGTGTTTTTATGGCTAATGTAGGTACAAGTTAAAAACAAAATTTGGAAGAACAATTAAAAAAAAACAACAACAACAAATGAGCTAAAAGAAGACGTAGCGAGCTGATATTTTTCTCTACAGCCAGCGGGCGGAATGAACCGTATGTCGCCCGCTCAAGGCTCTCCCAGTGGTCGATTTTCGAGTCTTTACGCACGGCTGAACAAAAATTTATTTTACGAACGCGTCAACGGGTATTAACAGCTTTTTTTTACCCCAACAATAATGTCGCAGTTACTGTAAAGCCCCCCGTAATACATGAGCGGGAATCGCTTGATTTCACCGTTTAGCGTCTTAAGTAGAAAACGCCCGTAGCGTTCCATTTTGTGCGTTTAAGATGGAAATCACTCTCCAGCATCAAAACGCTTACAAATCGCGTGGATCTCGCCTCCCGAAGGACACGGGATAACAGTTTGTGGGATTGCGTGCCCTGTAAGCGTCACACCGTGAATAATTAATTTTACCTAGATAGATTTCCAACGACATAGTTAGTTGACTGCCAGAGATTAGCATGACTTTAAATGATGCAATAATAATATCATTTAAAGAAGAAGTGGATATTTAAAAATGTATGACTCTACAACACCTCGAAAAGCCTATTGACAAAGTATGGATGTCGATGCGGTAGTTGGGAACGTCCTATACGAAGAAATTGGTATTTTCAAAGACCTAGGCTTCATATCGAGGGTCTCACAGCAACACCCCATATCGTCATTTTGGTCACTTTTCAGGAGAGGCAAAACATTGGATGAAAATGATTTTTTCGTTCATCTGGAGACTTATGAAAACAGTTTAATGAAGTCGTAATTTACACTGAAATTAGGAGCTCATGCAAGAACGCCGCCTCTGACGCCTAAAACGATGCCACGCCGCTGACAGGACGGCTTGTTGCCGTAACCTTGAGGAAAGGGGTTGTTAACTGGTACGCGAATTGCGCACTTGATATTGGAATTCCGCCTTAAACGTGTGGTTCGATGGATCCGCGCCGAAGAGAGCTTTCCAACGACATAAAAAACTCATTTTCACCAAAAGTGACGATATGGGGTGTTGCTCTGAGACCCTCGATATGGCCTAAGTACAACAGTAAAATGATCGCGTACTCCGTCGTTTACTTCACGACTTTAATTTATTTCGTCTTCACAATGTACGCGACTTTCTTTTTTCTTCAAGGCGATTTACACACGCTTTTTCTCACTATTAACTATGCCCTCTTGCTTCACCTGGCCGTCTCCCTACCGTATCTTTGGAAAAGGTCTCGCGACGGTCAAATCTCATTTTTTCTAATGGTCGCCAGTGAATTTCACGATTATCAAGTCCCCGCTTCCGTGTCCCTTGAGATACAGCAGCGCGTCAGAAAGGAGCTGTACGTTTTCATCGTGGTTCTAATTGCGACTACGACGTCTGGTGGTATTGTCACGTTCAGCTCGACGATCGACTCGTATTTTGGCGAAACTCACAAGAGAACGAGCGACTACATCTCGTATAATTTACCAATGCACTTGTGGGTCCCGTTTAAATTGCACCAATCGTTCTGGTGGATGGTGGCCTTCGCGTTTTATCAAGGGCTCATCATTATTTTCGTTGCTTTGACGATACTTAGCTCGGAGCTGTTGTACGTTAAATTATGTCAAAAAATTTACAATGAACAGGAAATTCTTATTTGGTCGTTGCAAAACTTCAAGAAAAGAGCTCAGCAAGCAATTGAAGGCGTAAAAGTAGAAGAAAATCCAAGGTTAAACCTCTGGCTAGAAATGTGCCTCACTGAGAATATCAGGCAGCATCAAAAATTAAAAAGGTAAGTATACAAACTTACTGAATTTATTCCCAGAAACTATACCAACCTTCTCACCCTATTACCCTCCTACGAAGATTCACTTCGCTGTTCAGCGAACTAGCAGGCCCAATGCTGCTGAGCGCTTGGTTTCTTGGCACAACGGCGATAGCTCTTTCTATGTACGAAGCCGTTCAAGTGTGTAGCATCTCAACACTATTTTTTTCACCTCGAACATCTTCACTTTTAATTGTAACTTCTCAGGGCACTGTGTCATTTGGAAAAATTCTCACTTCCGCGAGTCTCGCGATTGCAGAAGTTCTGAATGTGTTCGTGCTGTCACGCATGGGGCAGCACGTCGTCGATTTAGTGAGAGTTTTACCTCAACCCCCCTTCCCCCAAGCGCTATGATCCCCATGAAATACGTTTTCAAGGAGGAACAAATTTTCAACGAGGCTTGCTTTCTCCCCTGGCTGGAATTCTCCATCTCGACGAGACGCAGATTTTTGACATTTTTGACGGGTACCCGCAAACCAGACGTCCTCAGAGCAGGCAATTTAATAGCTATGAACTACGATTCATTTGCCAATGTAAGGGCCAACATTTTGGTTCAAATACCGTGAAAAAAGTTATTTTCAAAGGGTAAATGATGTGACATTTTTATTGTTTCAGGCCATGAACACGGCGTACTCATTTTTTAGTGTACTAAACGCTAGCAAAATTTCATAGTCCCTCCCATTGCGACGTGGCTACATTTTCGAAATGTTAGCTGCGTTAAAATTTTGATAGTGCCCATAATTTATTCAAGTGAACGTCATTAAAATGAATGAATAGTAATACTTGTTAGCATAATATACATATTTTAGAAATATTAGCTTCGTGGTTGGTAACCACGGGGACGTCCCAAAAAACGGCCAAGTACTGTTCACTCGCCAAAATGGCAAAACTGACGACTCGCGCCTTCAAAATGTCTAAAAAGGCTAAGCTAATTTTACGCACGCTGTGACGCTAAAAGTACTCCAACCTGACGTTATTCCAACTCTAAATATGGCCAAACTGACTCAACGCAGCCTCAAATGAATAAACTGACGATTCACGCCATGAAAATCTCTAAACGGATGACTCTTGCGCTGAAAATTGCATAATCAACCATTCGCACACCAAGAATAATGGCAAACCTGAGCATATTCACGCTTTGGTTTGACGTACTTTTCGCTAGGTACCTCACTGGAGTTAGCCCTCCAAAGTAGCCCCCCGCGAATGCGTTAGTCCCTAACGAAGGCACCCGAAGTGCACCACCAAATTTGACTAGTGCACTAACTCGGAAAACGGTGAAAACACTACTTTTCTTTTGGGGGGCTAACTTCATGTCAGCCCCCCAATTTCTCCGATTTGAATTTCGAATGAGCCAAATTAAGGCACCCGCAGGGCACCACTCATAACATTTTGTGCACCACCCCGGGAAACCCAGGAAAATTAGTTCCCAAAAACGGTTAACGGTAGGGGGGGTAGCCCCCCCAATTTCTCCAATTTAAATTTCAAATGAGCCAAATTAAGGCACCCGCAGGGCACCACAATTAAGGCACCACCCATAACATTTTGTGCACCACCCCGGGAAACTCAGGAAAATAATTTCCCTGAATGACAGATGGGACGGTAGGGGGAGCCCTCACTTTCTCCGATGTCAATTTCGAATGAGCCAAATTAAGGCAGCCGCAGCCGCAGGGCACCACAAGACACGACCCGAAACATTTTGTGCACCACCACGGGAAACTCAGGAAAATGATTTTCCAAAATGGTTAATGGGAGTGGTGGGTGGGGGGTAGCCCCCCAAATTCTACAATTTAAACTTCGAATGACTCAAATTAAGGCATCCCCAGGGTACCACAAGGCACCACCCGGGGAAACTCAGGAAAAATAATTTCCCTGAGTGACAGATGGGGTGGTAGGGGGAGTCCTCACTTGCTCCAACGTCAATTTCGAATGAGCCTTATGAGCATGATGTAACCGTGAGCGAGAATGGGTAGATACCACCGTGGGTCGGGTCATAAGGGCGACCACTCTTCGGCGTGTTACCATTGAGAACCGTGATCGCAAGTACGACCATCCATCATCGAATTACCACCGAGCGTCGGGTCACGAGTGTGACCAATGTCGTCGTCCACAGGGTCGCTAGTGTGACCATTCGCCTTCATCTTCAGGGGTCGCTAGAGCGACCGGTCTTCGTCGTCCGTCGAGTAACTGAATCGTCCGCCGTTGTCATAGTCTTCGTCGTCCGTCGGGTACAACAGTCGTCCACCATCGTCATAAGTCCTTGTTCTCAAGTATCAGAGTCACCCGTCGTAACCCCACCTTCGTCGTCCGTCGAGCACTGGAACCGTCTATCGGGGTCACAGGTGTGATCCTCGCAGTCGTCCATTCCACTCTTCGTTCGAAGGATATACCTTACCAGGTGGGTGAAAATCCTATCTCTTCGTAAGCCTCTTGGGTCGAGGGAAGGACTAGAAGGGACGGGGCTCCGCCAGTTTAACGCCATACCGATCCCCAGCGAAGCTCCAACGAAAATATTATAAAATTTCAGTTATTGCGTTATTAATTTCTTGTGTAAAAATAAAACAAATACCTTTTTGAAAACCATCCTTTATCGTCCGTTCACCCTTTCGAATCCGCGAGCTGCGGCTACAAAGTGGTGCCAGGTGTGGGGTGAATTGAGACGATGAAAGGTGGTTAATAAAAGGTCCGGGGGTTAGGCCACCGCGTGCTGTCCCGAGAACGTGTAGTAGGCGCGAAGGGAGAAGGTTTCCATAAATTTAGTTCGAGCACAGTAGTTGTGCTGAGCGTATCGAAACCGGTAAATCTGTTCGTATAGGAAAGATTTCATTTATTTTGTTAATATTAAGCGTAGCGTAAGGTTGTATAATCTTTAGCTTTTAGTCATTAAGAAGTTTTTAATCATGAACAGGGGTCAATCACCTTAAGGGGGTAAACAAGGTAGCGAGGGTGAATTACCTACAAGTAGCAGCCCTCTTGAGAGTCTCGCCGCGATGTTGGTCCCATATCTAGAGCGGGTAGTTACCGAATCTGCGGCACAACAGAGTAAAAGTAATTCTGTGCCGTTCGTTTGATAACAGAGACATGTCGATTAGTACTTTTTTTAAACAGATTGATAGCATCGGCACTGGTCTTAATGAAGAACAAAAACTTCAATTATTACAGATCAAACTATAGAGGGAGCGTTAGATTACTTTCTAGACCAGTTATGTGTAACAGAAGGGGAAAATAAGTACGAAAAAATTAAGAGGAGTATGATTAAGAGGTTTCAAAAAAATAGTAGCCCCGAAGAAGCTATGAGCCAACTTTTTGCTCCCCGACAAAATTACCGGGAAAGCCCTCGCGAATTTTCTGAACGTGTTAGTCACCTTGCTGAAAAAACCTTAACATCTCTTGAATCGGAACAACCTATGATAGATCGAAGGAAAATTATAAAAAAGAGAGCCCTGCACGCGTTTGTAAATGGTCTAAGAGGAGAATATGCCTCCATAATCTCCGCTTTGAGTCCTGAAGATCTGGAAGATGCCGTTGTAAGGGTCGAGAGGCTGGACGCCATTTCCAAAAATGAGGAGGAAACCTCTGTACAATTATTTCAAGTAGAAAAACGAGAAATTTCGCCTCCTGCAAGAGTATCCGAGGATACCCGCATTTGTTACGAATGCCGTCAACCTGGACATTTGAAGCGTAACTGTCCCAAATTGAGACCAAGTAATGACCACTATCGATGGGGTCGTAACACGAGTGACCCTAATAAAAGGTTTGGAAATTCCAACGACCAATACACTCCAGGTCCCCAGAGTTCGCCGAAGCGACCCTGTATGTTTTGCCGTGAGATGACCCATTTCCCCGCCAACTGTCCGAACCGAACGCGTAACTCCGTCGTTGAGGAGTGTTACTACTGTGGGTTCTGGGGTCATGTTATCGATGACTGTCACCGATACCGAGCAGAAGTGCAGTCTACGGTGAGGGACAAAAAGAATGAAAATCAGAGAAGGGATCAATCCGAGGCCCAAGTGTCCAGAGTGGGCAGCAAGAATAAGCCTTTATTAGTCGTAGAAGTCCGCCTCAACGGTGTATTGGGACAAAACAGTCCTCTAGCCCCCCAAACAGAGATGGGACCGATTAGGTTGTAAAATAAGCAACGAGGATAAAAGCCAGCATCTCTTATTAAGAAAAATATTTAATTTCCCGTCTTCCTTTCCCTTTTCGAAGACTCGAGCAAAGAGGAATGAAGAGAACCCCCCCCCCCCAATCAACAATAGGCAAATCAAGTGTTTCCATTAAGTCCCTGCGCCGATTTCCCACCTTAGGAATAAGAAAAATAACTGGTGGGAGAAATATTTTAAATTCCCCGGAAAAGCCCTTCTCGAGGCTTTTTGACGGGCTCTTGAACATCTAAGAAGGCTTGTGACGAAATTTTTACTTTTGGTATTCAGTCCCGGCAATTGGCAAATTCCCCCCTGAGCACTCATCGAAAATTAAGGTCGGTACAATTTACCTTTTAAATAATCACCCACGGGATTGAAAAGTAACAATCGATTAATAATCAATTTTTCTCCAATTAATAAAAATCCTCTCTTCTCAAAATAAATAAATAATTTTGAACTTGATTTAAATAAAAGAAATAATCAATATAATTTTATCCTCGGTGTCTTGTTAAAGTTTCTTCTACTTTTCAAGCACCATAAAATAACATCAATTATTCTAGTCGTAATCGTACGAAGTAACGAGTCTTTATAAACTATTCATTTTTTGATCTAAAATACCAACGAAACCCTCTCGAATTGCCAAGCGAGTTAAACGTTTCCCTTTCAAATAGTAGATCTTTAAAAATTGTAAAAATATAAAAATTAACCAAACCTTTCCCAATTATTTCAATTATTGTCCACGAATCCCTTGAAGCAAATACCACCAGCCGTTTAAAATAAAATAAATAAAAATCAAATTAAAATTGATCTTATATACTTTCTTTTTCCTCCCTAGACAAGATCTCCTTTTTCGGGTTACTTTCTTTTTCCACCCTAGACAACGGCAAACCTGAAAAAATTATAGTAGATACAGGTGCTCAGGTATCAATCCTCCCGACCCCGGTTGCGAATGTCCCCGTACAACCTACGACAGTTAAAGCTCGTACCGCGAGCGGAGGGTCAATACCATTCCTGGGGGCCCAAAACTTGGAAGTTAACATTCTGGATATCATTCGGAATCATTCGTTTATGGTTTTAAAACAGCCTGGGAGCGATTTTGGACTCATTGGGCTCGATTTACTGCTAAAATTTCCTTTCATTATAGACCTCCACTACGGTGGGTTACAGCTGCGCCCAGGGTACAATCGAATGGTCACACACGAAGAGGGTCCGTGTTCACTCATAGATGAGACCCAAGCCAACATGGTTGAGGTGTCAGACGATGAACCAATCGTGGGTCCCGAAGGCCAATTATCGGTCGAAGATGTGCTGGAACTCAGTGTTCTAACATGTTCAGTCCAACCCATAGATTCTACGTCACCGTTAGACGTAGAAATCATTGACACATATAGAACAGACATCGAAGAGAAGGGGTTAACGACTACGTCGACTCCATGAATCTCAAATTGGCCCATTTAAACCCCATTGACAGAGAAGAATTTCGAGAACTACTTCAATCACACCGTGAGTTGTGGGATCCACCAGACGAAAAGGGATGCGACCTAGATGTTGAACACAGGATCGAAACTCCCGAAAATTGTCAACCCGCAGTGGTCAGGCCATATACCCTGTACCATACGCGTTGAGACCAATAGTTGAAAAACACCTTGAAGATTTACAGAATCGAGGGGTCATACGCGAGACCACCAGCCCCTGTCGTGCTTGTAAGAAAAAGGGACGACACGGGAACGGACCGTTACCGATTTTGCACGGACTTCCGCCAATTGAACAGTTTAACCAAGTCCGTCGTTTACCCCTTACCCAATATAAACGAAACTCTCGAACAATTAGGGGGATGTAAAATATTTTCGACATTAGATCTCGCGTCCGGATATCACCAGATACCGTTACACCCCAAAGACCAAGAAAAGACCGCGTTTCGTACGATGGGTCAACATTTCCACTACAAGAAAATGGCGTTTGGTCTGAAAAATGCGGGATCGACCTTCCAACGCGCGATGAACCAACTGCTAGCAGGCCTGATTGGTAAAACTTGTTACGTATACCTAGACGACGTGATAATTCACAGCGTAGACATGGACACACATCTGCGCGATGTAGACTCAGTGCTCCAGCGATTCAAGTCCGCCCGGCTTAGACTAAACTTGAAAAAATGCAATTTCGCGACCCAGGAGGTCACATACCTCGGTCATGTAGTGACACCGGGCGGAATTCAGCCTGATCCGCGTAAGATTTGTGCCATTTCGGACGCCCTGCGTCCTAAGGATGCGACGCAAGTTAAATCGTTTTTAGGCCTCACCGGCTACTATCGCCGATTCATTCCAAATTACGCGCAAATCGCTAATCCTTTGACGTCACTGTTGAAAAAGAACGTTGTTTTCCAGGGGCAGTGAGCAGGAAGCCGCTTACGAAAAGCTCAAGGTCGCCCTTACTACAGAACTGTTACTTGCTTATCCCGACCATTCGAAGGATTTTAGCAACCGATGCGTCGAATTTTGCACTCGGAGCGGTACTATCACAGGTGATAGACGGCAATGAGCGACCTGTAGCGTACGCTAGTAGGTCCCTCAAAGAGGCCGAGAGAAGATATTCCACTACAGAGAAGGAACTACTCGCGGTAGTGTGGGCTACGCAGAATTTCAAATGTCACCTTTTGGGCCGAAAATTCAAGTTAATTACGGATCATGCTGCCTTAATATGGGGACTTAGTCTCGGGGATCCGACTTCTAGAATCGCGCGATGGAGCATTAAGCTTGCCGAGTTCGAATACGACGTAGAACATCGGCCTGGGAGCAAACACGCGAACGCGAATGGTCTGAGTAGGATGGTATATCAGGTTTGGGCCGAAGAAGGAGTAACAGTCCTGACATTGGAATTGGTTCGCGTAGCGCAGGGATTGGACCCTTGGGTCCAGAGTCTCGATCCGTCGTCCTGCCCTGAAATTCAAATCAAGAACGGAATTAAATACCGGGGGGAACCGGGTAGTAGTGTGTCCGATTGGCGGCCCATAATACCCCCAACATTGAGGAATACTATATTACAGGCGTGTCACGACAAAACCTTAGACTTGGTCAAGACAGTGGCGTACTGGCCGAAAATCGAACGGTATGTCAGGGAATATGTGAGGTCCTGCGATAGGTGTCAAAGACGGAAGTGTCCACCAGGGTTAAAACCGCCGATCCAAAAGCCGTATTTCCCATCGAGGCCGATAGAAATCGTCGGTATAGACGTTGTGGGCCCTTTACCCGAAACTAGCACGGGATCAAAGTATATACTGACGGTCATCAACCATTTCAGTCGATTTGTAGAAGCCTTCCCCATTCCCGACCAATCTGCATTTACTACGGTGGAAGTCTTAAAGACGTTATTCTTAAGACATGGGGTACCAGAACGGATTCTTTCGGACCAAGGGCGTAATTTTATGTCCAGTATGGTTAAGGAACTGTGTAAGAAATTGAAAATTACAAAATTACGAACCACGGCTTATCACCCTGAGTGCAATGGCATGGTGGAAAGGTTCCATCGGACCCTAGCCGACGGAATCGCCAAATTCACTAAGACTCTGGGCCATGATTGGGAAAGGTGGTTACCGTACGTAATGGCGGCTTATCGTAACCAGCCTCATTCAAGTACCGGCTTCACGCCGAACTATTTAATGTATGGAAGGGAAGTTAGGAACCCCATCGAAATGGCCCTGAAACCACTCGAACCCGGCGAAAATTACAACGCCGAGTGGAAAAATGAAAAGCGAAAGTACGAATTAGTCCTAAAAATGGTCGCGGAAATGGCCGAAGTGACCTGGACCAAACGGGCCGAGAGGATGAATGAGAGGCGGAGACCGAGATATTTCGCACCGGGGGTATGGTTTATGTAATGAATTATTAGGCCGGAAGTGTGGGAGCATCCATCAATTTGATGAGAAAAGAAAGCTCACTCCCACTACAAAATGTTTTATTTCGTGACCGCGGTTTCAGCTTAACGCCATCTTCAAACTAAACAATCCAACAAAAACACGACAAACAATCAAAAAAAAAAAAAAAAAAAAATTTAAAGTGGGGGATAAGCGTAAAATTCAAGAGAAGAAACTTGCTAAATTTGCAGCTAGGCAGAACTCTGCTATGTTCTCTGATGTTAGGAGCGAGACTCATAATTTAGCGTCTAATGCAACCAATTGTGAACCGGTTGAGCGAAGTAGTGAATACGGGGTAAGAAATAGCAATTTACCGGCGGATGATCTCGAATTAGATGAGAGTTTTTATAGTTGTGTAAGTTGTGTTGAGGCTGACGAGTTAGGAAATAGTGTGGATGGGGAGGAGAGCATGCGCGGGCAGATTGTAATGCCGTTTGGATTTGCGGAGCGCGTCGTTAATTTATCTAGCCATGATTTTTTCCTCCGAAGAATTGTCTTTGTTGGGTAAGGGAATGAAATATGTTCCAAAGCAAAAGGAAATTGATGAAAGAATGTTATTTGAAATGTCAGCGTCTATTGATACGTCTAGCTCTTTGCCAAGATATCTTAAAGAAGAATGTGGTAGAATATTGACTAATATTGGTCTTGAGATTAGGCGTAAGGCTGTTTGCCCAACAAGAATTAAGCACCTTAAGAGGCAGATTGAGGAAAATGACCTGGTAGTGACTAGTGGGGATAAGGGTAAATCTTTAGTCATACTGTCAAGAACTGATTATATTCTTAAGACCGAAGCGTATTTGCGGGAAAGTGGTGCTAGTCGAATGGATAATGACCCTACTGAACGGATAAAAAGCACTTTAAAAAGTTTATTGAAGGGCAACCCCCTAGTCCCAAAAGAAATGTTATTTAGACTCCTGCCCATGAATTGTCAGGCTCCCCGTCTTTACGCAGTGGTTAAATTACATAAAGCAGGAAACCCAATCAGACCTATTGTTTCTTACATTAACAGTCCTCTTTATGATGTTTCCGCATTTCTGGAGGGTAAATTGAGGAGGGTTTTAGGGTTTCAGAGGGGTGAGTTTTCTGTTAAGAACTCTATTGAGCTAGTTGGGACTTTGTCAACACTACCTAATGATATATACCGAGGAAATGTAATGATTTCTTTTGATGTTAAGAATTTGTTTGGCAGCATTCCCGCAGTGGGCTGTCTAAAGCTGGTTAGGAAGATGATTGGTGGTAGTAGCAGTTTAGACGTTAGTGAGAAACAGTGCCTAATCGAGTTGTTGGAATTTGTTTTACTTAATGGATACTTTAGATTTAATGGGAATTATTATAAAACTGATGGTTTGCACATGGGTTCTCCCCTCTCACCGGTTTTAGCCGAAATATACATGGCAGAATTTGAGAAAATATTGTTTGAAAAAGTAGGAGTGTCATCAAGGGGGCCTCCTATCGTGTTTTGGCGACGGTACGTGGACGATGTTTTCTGCATGATTAGCGCAGACGGGTTTGATTTGCATGGGTGCCTGGAATTTCTGAATGGGATTGACAGCTGTATTCAATTCGAGGCAGAGTTGGAATCGGGAGGACGCTTGAACTACTTGGACTTGTCTATCATCAGAAACGGAGATGGCGTAGAATTCGACATTTATTGCAAGCCGACCTCCACGGACACGATCATACCGACTGATTCGTGGCACACATGGGGCCACAAGATAGCGGGGCTAGTCTGGTTTGTCGACCGCGCGCTAACGGTTCCTCTGTCGGCGGAGCGTTTTGCAAGGGAGATGGAGGTGATAAAGATCATGGCGCGAAATAATGGCTACCCGGAGGAGTTAGTCGACAAGCTATTATGGAGAAGACGGAATAAGCTGGCACTGTCGACTGTTGGAGCAAGTCTCAGAGCAACGGAGAATGATTCTGGGATGTCGTTTGTCGTTCTACCCTTTTTTGGGCACGTATCAAGAAAGTTGGAAACAGCTATAAGACGAGCGGGAGTTAAGGTGATTTTTAAACCGTGGGCATCTCTCAGGACATATTTGTCTAGGGTTAAAGACGAAGTCACCATTTTCGAGAAGTCGGGGGTGTACGCCTTGTGGTGTAGTTGTGAGTCGGCTGTGTATGTGGGCCAAACTGGTCGAAAGCTTGGAGTGCGCCTTCGGGAACATTTGCCACCCTCGACCCGCCCTTCAGAGTTCAAGAACCACTTGCTGGCCACTGGACACCCATTTGATGCTTCGGAGGGCGGAGTGAAGCTTTTGCATGCCCAAAAGAAAGGATCGAAGCTTACATGGATGGAGTTCTTGGAGATAACTCGTCATGCGTCGGAATATGGGGATGGTTGTTTGAACCAAATTAAATCGTTCGATCTCGGCCCCTGTCAGCGTTCGGCCTTGAGCTTATGTACTGGTAGTGGAGAGAGGGGGGAGCGCTCATTGGCAATTTAATTCTAGTCGGTATCTTGTCAGTTGTTGTTTTTTCGTTGGCTCGGTAAGTTATAAATGCATGTTGTTACGCTTGTTTCTTTAGTTTTAAGTTGTTGACCGTCTGTAAACTTTAAATTTTTTTTTTTTTTTTTTTTTGATTGTTTGTCGTGTTTTTGTTGGATTGTTTAGTTTGAAGATGGCGTTAAGCTGAAACCGCGGTCACGAAATAAAACATTTTGTAGTGGGAGTGAGCTTTCTTTTCTCATCAAATTGATGGTTTATGTGTTGTTTCCGCAACCGCACCCTCGCGAAGGAAAGAAATTTGCGAGTCGGTGGAAGGGGCCCTATAAGGTTGTGAAGCGTATGAGTGAGGTCGTGTACGATGTGAAAAACTACCTCGGGGAATCCATGGTCGTCAATGTCCAGCGAATCAAGCGAGCATATGATCGTAATGGTCGTCTCGACCAAATTGGTTTTACGGAAGGGGAATTCGAAGAAGAGGCTATTAACACGAACGAAACAGGTCGTGGATTTGCGTAGAGAAACGAGCAAAGAACGTGAGTCCATGGATTGATTATATGTTCGATGCGGATGCTGATTGTCAACCCGCACCCGATGTGACCAAAAAAATGCCTCGCGAAGCGGTGATAGAATTACCCGTTACTGACGAAAAGAATACGCCGCCGAAAATTGTCGTTGAAAACGTAGGTGGTAATAGTTGCGACCCGAATTGGGTAACTTTTCGGAATCCGGAAATTCTTACCGAAGGAGAGGGCGGTAACAAGCGTGACCCGAGCAGAGCAACTTTCCAGAATCCGGTAACCCCCTCCGAAGTAGAGGGTGGTAACAGCCGCGACCCGAACAGAGTAAGTTCTCAGAACCCAGTTGGTATCAATTATAATCTGCGCCCAACACCGAGATGGAACTACCGAGAACTCCACTCGAGGGGTTCTAAAAGAGATGTTTAGGTTTGTCCCCATACAATATTAGATTAAGTTAGGTTAAGTTAGGTTAGGTAAACGTTAAATGTGTGAGATTTAGACCAAAGTAGTACTAAGGTCATTCAAAATAATCAAGTCTTAAGATTCAATTAGTTTGTAAATTTGAAGGTTGAATAAATTTGAAAGATAGTCAATAATTTTTTTATATCGTTCTTATCACGTTGGGTATAGATAAATGGAAAGACAGGTCCCTGAAGTGAAGGCCATCTGCGTTCGCATGATGTATTTACTTCTCGAAACGAGAAGGTCGGCCCAGTACCTCGTACAACAATCACTCAACTCGATCGAACAGCGAACGCAAATGTGTTCGTTTACTAGGGGAATAGAAACAACGATTCAAGAACTCTCCGAATTTTATTGTGCAATGCCATTTGGAAATCATTATAGAGAGTCCGAAAAGGAAACTCCCTTGCTAGTTGCGAGAGTAACTCAGACATCAGAGAATGAAGAAACCCCGGCAGGAAGCTACCGTGACGAGAACCGAGTGTCCTACACCCCTGCGGGTATACCGACAGCCCCCGTCGGAACCAAACCTATTACGGTCAGGCAGATGGAGCTACGCTTGCATCAGTCGGAGACGGAAAGTTCATCGGACGAGGAGGTCGCCCCAAGCCCGCAAAAGATTAACCGCCGAGACTCGCGAAGACGCCTCAAAGAAGTCGAATGCCGTGTGAGCATGAGGAGCAGACAAGGGCGTAATGAGGGTTTGTGCTGGGCGTGCGAAAGTGTGTGGTATAGGAACGCGAAGAAGGACGTCCCGCACATTCCAAACTGCAAGGGTGCGCAGCTGAACCAGCAGCCCCGGTGTACGCGATGTATCGTAGAAGGCGTAGTTCGCTGGAAGGAGGAGCGCCGATGTGAATCCGCTACTGTCGCGAAATAATAAAAAAAAAATTTTAGTTTATGAGCTTATATTTGTAACTTTTATTCAGATGTTTTGATATTTTACTCGTCGCACTGACGTTCGTTCCTGGTATTAGATATTAGGTTTCTTTCATAGTTACTTGTTCCTTTTAATAGTTACCGTTAAATTTTATTACTTCTGTAAGACCTCTCGTACAATTAAATATTTGAATAGACAAACTCCTCCTCTTTCACTCGAACTAACTCAGCCGTCGCAGTGTTTTTTGTTTAATTAAATGCATTTCGGGTCCATTTTTCCGGATCCCCTCATCAGCCTACAAAATAGTATACAGGTATATCTCTACAATAAAGTTCACAACATTAAAACTATTAACAAGCTAGTATAGGTACTTACATTTATGCCAAACACAGCACAACTGAAACCTACTAAAACCGCCTCACGGCAATGGGGATTAGAGGGCACAACGATAAAAAACTAAGCCTACTTAATAAATAAAACAGCGAAAGAAAAACAATACAAGGGCAAAAACATAACAATAACAGGAGGGACGCTCAAAAACCGACAAATTCCTTAAACTTATGTAGCACGTATTTATATTGGTTGCCAACCTTTTCCGAGTCAGTCTGCAAATTAACATTAACATTAAATTAACATTAAAATTAACATTTTGTAGGCTGATGAGGGGATCCGGAAAAATGGACCCGAAATGCATTTAATTAAACAAAAAACACTGCGACGGCTGAGTTAGTTCGAGTGAAAGAGGAGGAGTTTGTCTATTCAAATTGAAAAAGCAGCCGAGAAAAGAAGGGAGTTGTACTTTAGAATTAAATATTACTTGTTCGTTTAGTTGGTTGGTCATATGTCCCTACCTACATTAAGCAAGTTGATCGGTTTCGACACCTTTCTTTCCAAAATTCATAAGAATCGAGCTGGAGGGCCAGCTCGAAGCTAGTCAAGGGGGTTTGTAACAGTCAGCGAGAATGGGTAGATAATTGCGGAGCTGCTATCTCCTGAAACTCGCGTGAGCTGCGGGAGCACCTTGGGTGTGAGATCCGAGTGGGGCGAGAAGAGAACCTATATAAGGGGGCACGAGGAAACACAAAAGAGGAGCGTGTCCGTCGAGTTCTGTTGAATCGGTAGTCAGAGGTTAAGCTCACCCCAAGCCGGGTCCGAGAGTGTTGGTCTAAAAGTTCGCAGGAGTTAATAGTTCGCGGTCTTAGTGTGACCCCCTGGTGAAAAGTCTGTGGTTCCGTAGTGCTACCAGTCCCCGGGAAAAGTGAAGTGTGTGTCTCAGTTAGTGGTCACAAGTGCGACCATCCAGCATCGAGTAACTACAGGGAGTCGGGTCCAAGTGCGACCATCGTCTTCGTCCTTCGCAGTGGTCACGAGTGCGACCATCCATCATCAAGTACTGCCGTGAGTCGGGTCACAAGCGTGAGCACCCTTCGTTGCGTTACCGTTGAGACCCGTGGTCACAAGTGCGACCATCCATCGTCGAGTTACCACCATGGGTCGGGTCATAAGTGCGACCACTCTTCGGCGTGTTACCATTGAGAACCGTGATCGCAAGTACGACCATCCATCATCGAATTACCACCGAGCGTCGGGTCACGAGTGTGACCAATGTCGTCGTCCACAGGGTCGCTAGTGTGACCATTCGCCTTCATCTTCAGGGGTCGCTAGAGCGACCGGTCTTCGTCGTCCGTCGAGTAACTGAATCGTCCGCCGTTGTCATAGTCTTCGTCGTCCGTCGGATACTACAGTCGTCCACCATCGTCATAAGTCCTTGTCCTCAAGTATCAGAGTCATCCGTCGTAACCCCACCTTCGTCGTCCGTCGAGCACTGGAGCCGTCTATCGGGGTCACATAGGTGTGATCCTCGCAGTCGTCCATCCCACTCTTCATTCGAAGGATATACCTTACCAGGTGGGTGAAAATCCTATCTCTTCGTAAGCCTCTTGGGTCGAGGGAAGGACCAGAAGGGACGGGGCTCCGCCAGTTTAACGCCATACCGATCCCCAGTGTAGTATTTAGAGCTACTTAAAAACACCAGCACTTTTTAATAATAGCGACAATAATCGAATAATTATAATTATCTTTTTTTTACAATCAATCATAAACATGTGTCTCCTTGATGACATAGACAACCTAGTACATTCCTCCTCAACTTCATTTTAACATATGGAAGTCCTTCAATCTTTCCGGTATTTTTACTTGACGACCACTTCTTGTGAATACCATCGGCATTCTTTCTTCGACGGTTGATTCACTCTTACATTGAATGGACGGATCTTCTGAAAACGATGATGATTCAGTCATCAAATTTTCTGTCAAACCTTCATCTTCCTTGTCAGATGCTGTAGACGAAGTTGACGCAACAGGTGGTGGTATGTGCTTGAAAAATGACGAGTTCCGGGTGATCGTGCAGTCTTTGTTAGCTGCAGTCACTTGCGTCCCCTTTACATCAACTATTTCGAAAGGAATCGGATTCCAAGGAGACGTATACTTGTTTATTTTCTTTTTTTTTTCAGTAAAACCATATCACCTTTCTCAAGTTCATGATCCCTCACATGACGTTTGTTATCTGCATATTCCTTCATCTTCTTTTGACTATCCTCTTCGTTTTTCCTCAACATTATTTCAATTTCATCATCTAAATTATTTGAAAAGAAAGGAACAAGTCCTCTGAAATCTCCCCTGAAGATAACTCTAGCAGGTGCTATATGAGTCGAACAATGAGGTGTGTCTCTATATTGCAACAGGTATTCTGGTAAAATATTTTCCCAATTTTTCTTCTCAATAACAGCTGTTCTGATTGTTTTATTCAAATTTTGCATGAAATGCTCGACCCTTCCATTTGCTTCAGGCCACAAACTTGTGACCCTATGATGTTTAATTCCCAAGTCATCACAAAATCGAGAAAATTCATGGCCATTAAAAGGTGGACCATTATGTGTCCTAATCGATAACGGAATACCAAAGATGGAAAAAATTTCGAACAATTTCCGAATAACTACACTCGAACACAATGATGAAATTGGTTCAGCAAAAGGGTATTTGCTGAAATCGTCAATGAGTACCATGACGTATTTGTTGTTTGGATAAGGTCCTGAAAAATCCATCGATAAATTCTGCCACGCCCCCGAAGGAATAGGAGTGGGTTTAATGGGATCGCGTCTGACTTGAGACGAATTGGCTTGGCATGGAACGCAACGCCGCACAGTAGCTTCAACCATAGAATCCATTCTAGGGAACTTTACTACGAAGTAGTTGTTTCGACTTTGTAATGCCCTGATGACCCCGATGAGCCAAATCGACGACTGATTGCTGTAAAGAACATGGCATCACGATCCGAGGCCCTCTCAGTAAAATTCCATCTGAAGTTACAGCCAACTCATTCTTTAGGTTTTTGAACTGTGAAACGTCTTGTTGTAACCAATCTCCTGAGAAAACGGCAGAAACAACCTTCATTAAAGACTCGTCCTTCATTGTTTCCTCGGCAATCTTCGATCTTGACAAAGTCGAAGGCAATGAACTTTTAGTTACCAAATTAATGAAATTTTCCGCACTAACTGGGGCTTGCACCTTCAATGGGTGACGGAACATGTAATCAGATGGATTGTCTTTCCCTGAAATGTGCTGAATTGAGTAATCGAAACCCATTAACTTAAAACGCAAACGCTCCAATCTAGGCGAAGCTGGGGCATTAACATTGGTCAGCAGAGACACAAGTGGTTTATGATCAGTGTGAATAACAAATTTTGAACCGATCAAATAATCCTGAAAGTGTTCAACACCCCACGCGACGGCAAGCATTTCTCGCTCGATCTGAGAATATCTCTTTTGAATGTCGTTCAAACTGACACTAGCACAAGCTATTATTTTTGCCCGTTTTTTACCTGGTTGCGCCAAAATTGCTGCTAACCCTTCTGGACCAGCATCCGTGTACAAGTGAGATGTTTTGGACAGGTCAAAAAAATTGTTTGTGACTGCATTCTCAACTGTTGTTTTTACTTCTTCAAAACCATTTTGTTCAATTGAAGTCCAGCGCCAATCACTTTGTTTTTCTATGAGCTTGCGTAAAGGTTTTGTTTTATCGGCTAAACAAGGTATAAAACGCAACAAGAAACTAACCATCCCCAAAAAACTCCTAGTTTCATGAACATCCTTAGGGGGGTCTAATTCTTTAATAACCTTGACTTTAGCCGGATCTGCTTCTAATCCATTTTTTGACACCACATATCCAAGATAAGGAACAGATTCTTTGGAAAAAAGACATTTCTTTGGATTTACAGTCAAGCCTATCTCCTCCAACCGCCGAAGAACTCTGTGCAACATAATATCATGCTCTTCCTTTGTTTTGCCAAAAACTAAAATGTCGTCACTGACATTAATGCAACCGTTAATACCAGCCAAACTATTACGAATAATTTTATGAAAATTTTCAGGAGCTGAAGTAATTCCCATGCTTAAGCGTTTGTAGCGAAATAAACCAATATGGGTAGTGAACGTAGTGATTTCCCGAGACGACTCATCTAAAACGATCTGATGGAATCCCTTATTCAAATCCAGTTTGGAAAATACTTGAGATCCTTCAACCAACGAAATTATTTCCTCGATAGTAGGCATTGGGAAACGTTCTCTTAAAATAGCCTTATTAGGAACCCTCATATCAACACATAGCCTTATTGTACCATCTCTCTTCGGAACAACAACAATGGGAGATGCCCACGACGTCGGACCTACCACCTTCTCAACTACATCATCCTGTAACAATCTGTGAATTTCTTCCTCTACTTGTTTCCTGATGTGATGAGGTGTCCTTCGAAAAGGGGCGACCACTGGCTTGATTGTCCTATCAATGTGTAGCTTGAGCTCAAAATTTTTCATTTTTCCTATTCCATTAAACACTGTTGGATAACGATTCACAACTTCTATTTCTTGAGACTTTACATTCAGAACTAAAGAAACAATCCCCAATGCATGGGCTGTTTTACAGCTCAAAAGCGACTCACCTGCCTCTACAACAAGAACTTTTGCCGATGTGTCTTCGATTTTTAAAAGTCATTACCGTTTTAAACTTCCCTAAAACGGCAATCGGTTTACTTTGGTAAGCATTCAAAACACACGAAGTTTTTCTCAATGAAGGGGCATTATATAGTTTGTTATAAACATCCTTACTAATCAAATTTGCTGAACACCCCGTGTCTACTATAAATAGAACGCGTTGTCCTAAAACCTCGATATTCACGTGCGGCAACTCTTCACCTCGTTTTCCGACGGCGACATTTAAAGATTTTTCAGAATTTGAAAACGAACCACTCGAATCCGAATCATGGTCCCGCACAACTGTATTGAGTTTTTGACCTTTAAAATCCTTTTTACAAGAACTTGACCGACCATTTTCTCTACTTGAACAAAATTTTGAACGAGCGAAATGATTTTTCTCTCCACACTTCTGACAAACCTTGCCCTTGGCCGGACATAACTGCTTGTGCGGCCACTCCCCATTACAAGCAAAGCATTTACGTGCTGAAATCGTAGAATGAGGTTTGTCCAAATTATTAACAAACTGTTCAGAATTTTCAGACAAATTGAATGCGTTCATTTGATTGTTCACTATCTCATGAGTTTGGCCCAAGGTCAAAATTTCTTCCAACGACATGTCTTTTTGCAATATTTCCTTACGAAGACGATCCGAATGAGTACCCAGCAAAATCTGTACTTTTATCTCAAAATCTGGATCCTTGAAATCACAAGATGTGCCCAATTGCCTCAACCGAACATAATATTGTTTTATAGTTTCCCCGGACTCTTGCTTTGTACTTCGAAATTTAAAAATTTCATATAAAACATTAGTCTTTGGAATAAAATAACTAGACAATAACACCTTTGCTTCATCATACGTAGAACTTGGACCCGGTAAGGAACGAAATATATCGACAACTTCTCTACCTGCACAATTCAACAAAAGTGCCCGCTTTCGAACATCAACAGTTACGTCGGCCGCAACCAAAAATATTTCAAAATCATCCAACCACATTTTCCACCGCTTAGCGACATACCATCCGCTATCGGATCGAATGCTAACGGCCTCGACGCAATTTCCATTTTCGAAGTTCCCAAACAAGAGCTCAAATAAAAAAAAACGACATTGACTACGTACTCACGCGTTGAAGAACCATATCTATGCAACACGACCAAGCCAGTTCGACCACCGGCCTCCGGTGATGTTGAATAGCGTATTTATTTCCGACCGCGCCAAAAATAGAGCTACTTAAAAACACCAGCACTTTTTAATAATAGCGACAGTAATCGAATAATTATAATTATCTTTTTTTTACAATCAATCATAAACATGTGTCTCCTTGATGACATAGACAACCTAGTACACCCAGCGAAGCTCCAACGAAAATATTATAAAATTTCAGTTATTGCGTTATTAATTTCTTGTGTAAAAATAAAACAAATACCTTTTTGAAAACCATCCTTTATCGTCCGTTCACCCTTTCGAATCCGCGAGCTGCGGCTACATAATAATAACCATAAAAACCGGAAGTTTCGGTGTTCGGACGTTTTGTGCTATGCATCTGTGGAGTCTGTGCACCCAATAACATTAATTCCTACGAAAAATGAAGCAATTTGATAGGTTGCACGGACTCCACAGACGCATAGCATATGGTTTGCTTAATAAACTGAAGTCAACACAACCTCTGGCCAGCAAATGGAAGGATGACGTCGCTGATACAGAGAGAACTTTAATCGCCTCTCAGCGTAATTTACAGAGCTTATTTTAGTGTTTTTATGGCTATTGTAGGTACAATTTAAAAACAAAATTTGGAAGAACAATTTAAAAAAAACAAACAACAAATCACCTAAAAGAAGACGTAGCGGGCTGATATTTTTCTCTACGGAATGAACCGTATGTCGCCCGCTCAAGGCTCTCCCAGTGGTCGATTTTCGAGTCTTTACGCACGGCTGAACAAAAATTTATTTTACGAACGCGTCAACGGGTATTAATAGCTTTTTTTTTTACCCCAACAATAATGTCGCAGTTACTGTAAAGCTCCCCGTAATACATTAGCGGGAATCGCTTGATTTCACCGTTTAGCGTCTTTTTTTTTTTTTTTTTTTAATTTTTTTTTCAAATCTTACGAATGATAAAAAATACTATTTCGTATCCATAATAAAAATGTCCTCCCTCAAATGGGAAAAAAACCCGCGCATGAGGGAAGGTGTCTCTTATCTGAAAGAAAAATAAGCTAGTAGGTTACCTAAAAAGAATAAGCTGTACTTTTATGCTGACAAAAGAATCATTAAACAGAACAAGAAGCAATACAACAAAGATAAGAAATATAAAAAGTACCATTAGGAATATATCTTCATTAAAGAATCGAAAACTAACAAAAAGTGGTAACAAAATTCAGCTATCAAATTACTACTTTTTTACAAAAATATAATTGTCACACAAAAAGTTGTTCAAAATCCTTTTGAAACACTGCAACTCCCATTTAGTTTTTATAGTTAGGGGAAGACAATTGAAATATTGTACACCAATGTAGAACCATTGTCTTTGGGCTAGTGAGGTGACATAGGAAGGGTATGGAATAAGCAAATTCTCCTTCGATCTAGTTTCAAATGAGTGCCAAAATGTAGTAACTCGTCTTTCTTTCACTAGACAGACAATTGCTACCTTCACAAACAGCTGAAATATATTGCAAAATTTCAACTCCCTAAATAGGGGTTCACTTGGGGCCAAAAATGTTTTTCTAAAAATCACCCGTAATATTGCCTTTTGCACTTTATATAAAGGTAAAAGTAATGTTTTTCCAGCTGCACCCCAAGCAATAATACCGCCTGACACAAAGCAAAATATGCATTCCTTAACCAAGTCCTCGATAAACTATTCCTAATTCTAGAAAACACATAAATAAGTTTCCTGGCACGACTGGTCAAATTTTCAATTTGTTTATCCCACCTAAAGTGTTTGTCGATATAAATTCCCAGATACTTGACAACACTTACTCTTTCAATTTTTTTACAAGTAACCATACAAATTTGTTCAGTGCCTGGACAGCCACTAACATGTAAGTATAAGCAATTATCTTCAGGTTGGCCTGAAGGAGTGAATGAGTAAGTTGAAAAAGTTGTTTTATTTACATTGAGAGTAAGCCCCTTCATGTCCAACCACACTTTCACTTTTTTCAAAATTGATTCAGCTTTTTTAAAAACTTTCTCCCAGTTACATTCTTCAACGATAATTGCGGTGTCATCAGCATAACAGACCAATTCCCCTGAAATGTTCAGACAAGAAATTTCATTCATATACAACAAAAAGCAGATCGGGCCTAGGACAGTCCCTTGGGGAACACCAAACTTCAAAAACCTTACTGAGCTAAAATTATTCGAAACCTTCACTCGCTGGGATCTCGAATTCAAGTAGTCTGTTAGCCATTTAAGAGCCATATTTTTTATGCCATATCTACTAAAAGTTTCCACTAAGTTAGCATGTGGTATCGAATCAAAGGCTTTTGAAAGGTCCAGGTATAACACAATACATTTATTACCACAGTCCAAAGATGAAGTTACACTTGTGTTACTAAGTATCTTAAAGCGTCCTGAGTTCCTCTACCCTCTACAAAGCCGAACTGTGTTTCTGAGATTAGTCTATTTTCTTTGAGATAAGTCATCAACCTACTTTTTACACATTTTTCGAATATTTTTGCAATATTACTAACTAAAGATATAGGTCTCTAATTATCTACATTGGTCGAATCACCCCCCTTAAAAACTGGTGTAACAATAGCACTTTTCAAAATATTTGGGAATACCCCTTTTTTAAAACTGAGGTTCAACACGTACAATAATGGTTTTATTATGTGAGCTTTAAATAATTTCAAGTGAGCTACCTTAATTCCATCCTCTCCAGGAGCAGAACCACCCCTTAAACTATCTATTATTCTCGTTAACTCTTCAACTTCCACTTTTTTAAACTCAAATAATTCAGTAGAGCTGGTAATGACTCCCTCAGTGCCTACCTGGCCATCCTGATTCAACAAAACACATTCTTTTCCTAGATTAGAATATAATTTTTCACCTATTAACGAAAAGTGGTCATTGAAATAATCAGCAATTTTAGATGGATTCTCATTTAGTCTAACTTCTACATTGTCCAAAATTAATGACGAGGGAGTACTTTTGCTATTTTGCCTGTCCTTTACAATTATTTCTTGTATAGTCTGCCAAGTCTTGGACGGATCACCTTGTGCGTCAGCAATTTTGGAAGAAAAATACTTCTGTTTGACAATTTGGATTAAAGTCTTCAATTTCTGTTGATACCTTTTAAAGTAATTAGTCAACTTGGAATTAAATGGCTGTTTCCGGCACTTAGCAAGTAAAGATTCCTTTTTTCTAATAGATTTCAACAAACCATTTGTCATCCAAGGTTTCAACTTGATTTGGTTCCTGGATAATGTGATGGAAACAGTGGACTGGTGTATATATTTGCATAATAATTGTACCATTTTTTCAGCTGCATAGTTAACATCAACCTCACTTGTTACTACTTGCCAGTTTTCGTTTTCTAATTTTTGTTTTAGAATTTTCATTTTTTAAATATTCTTAGTTCTCTCATACGGCAATTTAATTTTTTTATCACAATCCAAACGTAGTTGAGTGATGATAGACGCATGATCTGTAATAGAAGAATTGTATGCAATTGATTGAACACAATTAAGGTCCCTAATATTACAAAATACGTGATCAATACACGTTTTTGAAACCCCTTCAGTTCTTGTGGGTACGTTCACAAACGAAGTCATTCCCAATTCACCAAGCAAATTCAGATATTCTAGTTGAGCGACATGTGAGGAATTAATTATATCAATGTTCAAATCCCCAACCAACAGCACATCTTCCCCATTACAGTTCTTTATTTCCTCGTCTAACTGTTGTAAAACGTTCGAATTCAGTACTTCAAGACTCGGTGAACGATATATACATATTACATTAATACAACGTTTCCCTATAATTAACTGAACTTTTAAACATGAGCATCCATCTAAAAAGAGCTCTGCTACTGCTTTAATAGGTAGGTTTGTGTTACAAAAAACTACCACCCCACTATTTTGATTGAAATTATGTTTCGTCTCAAATCTCTTATACCCATTTAATTCACAAAAAATCTCCCTGTCTTTAAGCCAAGCCTCTACTAATATAATTAAGTCTAGGTTTCTACGCATTAAAGCTGGTGGTCAAAATTCCTATGAATACTTCTTATATTTAGTGAAAACAAACTTGGAGAGTCATTAGGAATCAACATTTCACATACTTCCTGCACAGTGTACGCGACTTTTGTGTTTACTTGGCAAAAATCATTTATTCTCTCTTCTAAATCAAAAGTCATATTTTTTCACAAACTATCCAGAAGGAACATTTTTAGCTTTGTAGATACATATATTACAAAAGAGAAGCAATTTCACTCTCAAACTTATTTCGCTTGTCGATTTTTTCCAAGGTTGTTGGGTTTGCGAGAATTGCTTTACTATTTTCTCCCTCCTTCACAAAGACTTTACTTGTTTCACCCAAACGTACTTATAATTGTATTCTCTTGCAACAAGCCTCGCTACCCAGAGCACTCGCCTGCTCAATCCAGTCAGTCGCTCATTGAAGAAAATTGTTTGCTCGTCCTCTGACTTTGGATAGACGTCTTTCACTTTCAACCCTTTTGCTTTGCCTGCTTCTATCCATCTCTTTCTTCCTTCATTACTTAACAGGCGAACGACCGCTACATTTTTTTGCTTTTTACCCATTCCACCCACGCGGAATGCCGGAAACCATTTCCTTCTGGTCCGCGTTGAGGTCCAGAGCTGCTCCTACAGCCAGGCACAGCTCCTTCGTGTCTTCGTTGGATGTTTGAGGAAGCCCATGAATCTCCAGGTCATGTTCAAACGAGTTTTGTTCCAAAATATTCGTTTTATTTTTAAGAAAAGTCACCTCCGCAAACAATTTATAAGTAGATTTGTCAGTCTTATATCTATATCAATTTGTAAGTCTTAAGTAGAAAACGCCCGTAGCGTTCCATTTTGTGCGTTTAAGATGGAAATCACTCTCCAGCATCAAAACGCTTACAAATCGCGTGGATCTCGCCTCCCGAAGGACACGGGATAACAGTTTGTGGGATTGCGTGCCCTGTAAGCGTCACACCGTGAATAATTAATTTTACCTAGATAGATTTCCAACGACATAGTTAGTTGACTGCCAGAGATTAGTATGACTTTAAATGATGCAATAATATCATTTAAAGAAGAAGCGGATATTTAAAAATGTATGACTCTACAACACCTCGAAAAGCCTTTTGACAAAGTATGGATGTCGATTCGGTAGTTGGGAACGTCCTATACGAAGAAATTGGTATTTTCAAAGACCTAGGCTTTATATGGCCTAAGTACAACAGTAAAATGATCGCGTACTCCGTCGTTTACTTCACGACTTTAATTTATTTCGTCTTTACAATGTACGCGACTTTCTTTTTTCTTCAAGGCGATTTACACACGCTTTTTCTCACTATTAACTATGCCCTCTTGCTTCACCTGGCCGTTTCCCTACCATATCTTTGGAAACGGTCTCGCAACGATCAAACGTCACTCTATCTAATGGTCGCCAATGGATTTCACGAGTACCATGTCCCAACTTCCATGTCCCTTGAGATACAGCAGCGCGTCAGAAAGGAGCTGTACGTTTTCATCGTGGTTCTAATTGCGACTACGACGTCCGGTGGTATTGTCACGTTCAGCTCGACG
Organism: Corythucha ciliata; assembly: GCA_038030265.1. Lineage (NCBI taxonomy): Eukaryota > Metazoa > Arthropoda > Insecta > Hemiptera > Tingidae > Corythucha > Corythucha ciliata. Next base: position 11,805,314 of record CM075939.1, read on the forward strand.
ATCGACTCGTATTTTGGCGAAACTCACAAGAGAACGAGCGACTACATCTCGTATAATTTACCAATGCACTTGTGGGTCCCGTTTAAATTGCACCAATCGTTCTGGTGGATGGTGGCCTTCGCGTTTTATCAAGGGCTCATCATTATTTTCGTTGCTTTGACGATACTTAGCTCGGAGCTGTTGTACGTTAAATTATGTCAAAAAATTTACAATGAACAGGAAATTCTTATTTGGTCATTGCAAAACTTCAAGAAAAGAGCTCAGCAAGCAATTGAAGGCGTAACAGCGGGGGAAAATCCAACTTTAGACCTCAGGCTAGACTTATGCCTGACTGAGAATATCAGACATCATCAAAAAGTAAAAAGGTTAGTGTACAAACATTCTGAATTAATTCCCCGGAACAACATTGACCCATCTGTACAGCAAAGTAGTAGCCCCAATGCTACTGAGCGCTTGGTTTCTTGGCACTACGGCGATAGCTCTTTCTGTGTACGAAGCCGTTCAAGTGTGTAGCATCTCAACACTATTTTTTTCACCTCGAACATCTTCACTTTTAATTGTAACTTCTCAGGGCACTGTGTCATTTGGAAAAATTCTCACTTCCGCGAGTCTCGCGATTGCAGAAGTTCTGAATGTGTTCGTGCTGTCACGCATGGGGCAACACGTCGTCGATTTAGTGAGAGTTTAACTTCAACCCCCCCTTCCCCCAAGTACTATGATCCCCATGAAATACGTTTTCAAGGAGGAACAAATTTTCAACGAGGCTTGCTTTCTCCCCTGGCTGGATTTCTCCATAACGACGAGACGCAAATTTTTGACATTTTTGACGGGTACCCGCAAACCAGACGTCCTCAGAGCAGGCAATTTGATAGCTATGAACTACGATTCATTCGCCAATGTAAGGGCCAACATTTTGGTTCAAATACCGTGAAAAAAGTTATTTTCAAAGGGTAAATGATGTGACATTTTTATTGTTTCAGGCCATGAACACGGCGTACTCATTTTTTAGTGTACTAAACGCTAGCAAAATTTCATAGTCCCTCCCATTGCGACGTGGCTACGTTTTCGAAATGTTAGCTGCGTTAAAATTTTGATAGTGCCCATAATTTATTCAAGTGAACGTCATTAAAATGAATGAATAGTAATACTTGTTAGCATAATATACATATTTTCGCAATATTAGCTTCGTGGTTGGTAGACCACTTATATTTAGTACACTTTGATAACCGCTGAGGCAAAAGCGTCTCAGTTTGGCTGATACATTGTTTCCTTTACACATAATTTAATTTTATAGATAGCGGACTTTCATTTGATACGACTGGTGACTAAAATTCTGAGGCAATCAATTCAACAACAACAACAACAATAACAACAAGGAACAAATTTTCAACGAGGCTTGTTTTCTCCCCTGGCTGGAATTCTCCATCTCAACGAGACGCAGATTTTTGACATTTTTCACGTGTACCCGCGAACCAGACTTCCTCAGAGCGGGCAATTTGATAGCTATGAACTATGATTCATTCGCCAATGTGAGACCAACATTTCGGTTCAAATGCCGTGAAAAAAAGTAGTTTTAAAAGGTAAATGAAGTCACCTATTTCATGTTTCAGGCCATGAATGCGGCGTACTCATTTTTCAGTATATTAAACGCTGGCCAAATCGGACAGTCCATCTGATTTCGGCGTGGCTACGTTTGCAAACATTTCGCGGGGTTTGCTCTTTTATCCATACTCTATTTAGTCTTTTAGATCTCTTAGTCCATACTTTTTTACGCTAGTGAACGTTATTAAAATTAAAATCCTAGGTGACTTTTGAGATGAGAGCCATAGCTGGGCATTGTCACTCAGTGTTAACTTCGCTACTCGTTATGATTTTGAGGATAGCGGACTTTCAGGTTAAAACTAAATCTGATTTGCAACGACTTGAGATACCTATGAAGTTCCCAATTTCGCTAAAATATTTGCCTCCAGAATGTTGCAATTTTGCGTCATGGCACTGTCGTGAGAGGCTAGCCTGGGCTCTTCGCAGGCTCGCTATAAGAGCAAAACCCCACGGGAAGGCTGTTTTAATGAATCAAGCCATCAAAATCAGGTCTTTTAGAAAAGCCAGGCCCGTGAAATTCAGGATCACCGGGTCAAAATCAACCAGTTTTCTCCAAACCAGCAATCTCGCCCGTAATAGGCTTCTCTATTCTCTACATTTATCAACTATTTGTCTAAAATCATCATTTTTTCTCGAAATAATTCGTTTTTCGCAAAATGCAAAATGTGCTCGAAATCAGCTATTATTTCAGAATTGAAGGACGAATAGCCGTCACAAATTGCAACATTAAGATACAAATATTTGAGAGTTTGCAATTTCGGGTCGTTTTGAGCAAGATTAGAAGTTTCCTGGTTGAATATCAGCAAAATTGACAGTTTTGGGTCTTAATTTAAACAAAATTACAAATTGAGGGCCTTAGTTCAAGCTGAATCGCAAGTTTTTGGACCTTTTCCATGAGCGGATCCAACAGGCCAGCCGCAACTTCAACGGTGTGCCCGGAGTCTAACGAATACCCAGGAAATAAGAAGTTCCATGGTTGAATATCCGCGGCAATGCGATTTTCAAAGAGCACAAAAATATCCCCGCTACTCCACCATAAAAATGGCTGAACTGATAATAATCGCTCCAAAAAAAGGCAAAACTGACGATTCGCGCCATGAAAATGGCTAAAGTGACTAATTCGCGCTCTAAAAATAATCAAACTGACTTCTCACGCCCAAAACATGGCGATTCGTGCGCCCGGAAAATGCCTGAAACGATCATTATTCCCGTCGTGAAAACGTTAATTCGACCATTTTCACGCGATGAAAATCGCCAACTACTGGCCATTCGCGCTTCCAGCATGACAGGGACGTCTCAAAAAACGGCCAAGTACTGTTCACTCGCCAAAATGGCAAAACTGACGACTCGCGCCTTCAAAATGGCTAAAAAGGCTAAGCTAATTTTACGCACACTGTGACGCTAAAAGTACTTCAACCTGACGTTATTCCAACTCTAAATATGGCCAAACTGACTCAACGCAGCCTCAAATGGATAAACTGACGATTCACGCCATGAAAATCTCTAAACGGATGACTCATACGCTGAATATTGCATAATCGACCATTCGCACACCAAGAATAATGGCAAAGCTGAGCATATTCACGCTTTGGTTTGACGTACTTTTCGCTACCTCACTGAAGTTAGCCCTCCAAAGTAGGCCCCCGCGAATGCGTTAGTCCCAAACGAAGGCACCCGAAGTGCACCACCAAATTTGACTAGTGCACCAACTCGGAAAACGGTGAAAACACTACTTTTCTTTTGGGGGCTAACTTCATGTCAGCCCCTCAATTTCTCCAGTTTAAATTTCAAATGAGCCAAATTAAGGCACCCGCAGGGCACCACAATTAAGGCACCACCCATAACATTTTGTTCACCACCCCGGGAAACTCAGGAAAATGATTTTCCAAAATGGTTAATGGTGGTGCACAAAATGTTTGTGGGGGTGCCTTGTGGTGCCCTGCGGGTGCCTTAATTTGGCTCATTCGAAATTTAAATTGGAGAAATTGGGGGCCTACCCCCCCCCTATTAGCTATTTTGGGAAATCATTTTTCTGTGTTCCCGGGGTGGTGCACAAAATGTTATGGGTGGTGCCCTGTAGTGCCTTACGGGTGCCTTAATTTGGCTCATTCGAAATTCAAATCGGAGAAATCGGGGGGCTGACATGAAGTTAGCCCCCCAAAAGAAAAGTAGTGTTTTCACCGTTTTCCGAGTTGGTGTACTAGTCAAATTTGGTGGTGCCTTGTGGTGCACTTCGGGTGCCTTCGTTTGGGACTATTGCAATCGCGGGGGGCTAACTTCAGTAAGGTCATTTACCTGTCTGTATTAAATGACAAACCCCAATAGAGCGGCCAAAAGGCCCGAAGTAAGCGACATTGACATTTCGCGCCTTGAAAATGGTTGAACTGAGTTCATACTTTGCAAATGAAAACGACGTATTCGTATCCTGAATTCTAACTGAATAAGTAACTATATTCACGCTCTAGAAATGACCGTGCTGACAGTTGTGCCGTGAAAATGGCCAAATTGGCTATTCACGCTCCAAAAATTGCCAAACTGGTTATTTGCGCCCTACAGAGGCTATACAGGATGACGAATTGACGATTCGGGCCTTCAAATGACTACTAAACTACCTGACTTCTCTTACGCTGTAAAAAAAAACCTTGACTGGAAAATGGCTAAACGAACCAATCGTGCCAGGAAAATGGCTAAAATGCAAACGATTCGGGCGCTGAAAATTTCTAAACTGGTCCTTTACGCCTTGCAGATGGCGTAACTCACGATTCACGCCATTAAAATGTCTAATCTGACTTGCTGCTGAGCCAAAACAAAATTGAAAATTAGACGACCCTTGTCTTAGGATTTTTCAAGGGATTACTCCCCCCTCACCGCACCACCCTAGTCACCATGCAGTGAATTCGAGGGAGTGGGGAGGCTGAAAATAAAGAATTAAACTTTATTGAAGCTAAATACTTACATACCGAATATTAAATACCGAGAGGGAGTTTCTCTCTGGTGGGGTTCGCTCTTAGCGTAAGCCTCTCAGGCTAGCTCAGTGGCAGAGCGCCTGGCGCGAAACTAGGAGGTCGTGGGTTCGAATCCCACCCTGGGAGCAATTTTTTCTCGGATTTCAAAACAAGTAAAAATGGTAAGTATTTAGCTTCAATAAAGTTTAATTCTTTATTTTCAGCCTCCCCACTCCCTCGAATTCACTGCATGGTGACTAGGGTGGTACGGTGAGGGGGGAGTAATCCCTTGAAAAATCCTAAGACAAGGGTCGTCTAATTTTCAATTAATTAATTGCTGGGACACATAAAGAAAAAAGAACAATTGCAAAACAAAATGGCCAAGCCGGTCATTCGCACCCTTATTGATTAATTGACTATTGGCTTCTTAAAATAGATGAAATAGCCGTAGTATACATAATGTATATTATGTGTTTTTCGGCGATCAAAGAATGAACGTGAAGGCGACATGGCGAGGAAGGTTGGGAAGGGTCAAAACAGAAAACATATTGCTCCCCTCTGAAAACATTCTGTTGTCTCCTACTTCTGGCTGCCACTGAGAGCTGGAATAGAATGTTTTCAGAAAAGACTTCTTGCTTTCCCCCGCCAGGTTCATTCTTTCTATCACCGATCTGTATACTAATCTGTAACAAGCTAAGGAGGGGAAAAATAGTGTACACAACTCGTGAGGGAGTAGAATTGCCTCGCTCGTTTTTTTCAGCTCACTCGGCTGCGCCTCGTGAACCAAACAAAACTCCGCGTGCAAAATTCTACTTCCCTCACTCGTAGTGTAATACAGGGTGTTCCAGGAGGAAACGTCAATACTTGCACATGTTGTACTAATAAGTAGGGCGAACCAAAATGACTGTATGGACCAGTGGCGGATCTAGGATTGCATCTTGGGAGGGGTTCTACCACATATCAAACTCTCTCTCTCTTTTTCTGAGCTTCAGCTACAAACGTGCCTCCCTAGGAACCGTGAATTGGTGTTTCCTCAATTTTAGCCGTGAATTAGCGGATTTTTTCAAATTTATCCGCGATTTATAGTTTTTATCCGATTCAACAGCGACTAAGCGCTTCTTACCCACAATTTTAGCGTTTTTCTTCACTCCCTATATGATTAGTCATGCGGATTAGCATTTATCACCATTCTAACCGCGAATTATTAGCGTCTTTTGTTTTTTTTATTTGTATTTTTGCTGGATTTTAGCTGTAATTATTCATCAATTTCACCCCTGAATCACCACAGGAATTTCCACAAAATCCGTGAATTGGCGTTTTCTCTCCATTTAGCTCCGAATGAGCGCTTCTTGAAATATTTATCCACGAATTAACGCATTTTCTCAATTTCAGCCGGGAATTAGCGGTTTAGCGGTTGTTAACAGTTATAGATGTGGACAAGCAAGATTTCCAAGTGCATCCGTGAATTAGCGTTTTTCAATTTTAGCTTCCATTAGCGCTTTTTTTCATGTTTTTGCCGTAAATTAGCTCTCTTTATCTCATTTTAGCCGCGAATGATTTTCCAAATTTTAGCGTTGGATTATTTCTTAACAGCCGCAAATCAACGCATTCCTCAATCTTAGCTGTAAATTAGCGCATTTTCTCAAATTGATCCGTATTTCTTCATTTTAGTTGCGAATAAGCGGTTTACTTTAATTTTAGGCGGGAGTTTAGCCGATTCACTCGCAGTTATATGCCGCGAATTAGGTGGCTTTCTCAATCAGCGATTTTTTCAGTTTTATCCGTGTGAATTAGCGATTTTTCTCAATTTCAGTCCCGTTGTTGCTTCGAGAAATCACGAATTGACGCTTTCAAAAAATGATAGTCGAGCCTGCTGAGCGATGGACTGCAGCTTTTTCTCAATTATCGCCGCATTTTAGTGTTTGTTTTATTTTTAGCCCCAAATTAGTGATTTAATTCGTTTATACTGTGAGCCAGCGCTTTTTCGCTATTTCAAACGCGAGTTTTAGCGCTTTTCAACGCGTACTTGCCCCAAAGACTAGCACATTAGAAAGCCTTCTAAATGTTTTCAGCCTTTTAAATGCTTAAAACATATAGAAACTTGAGGTTAGCGTATTTTCTCTGTTTTGTCGGCAAAGTTGTCTTCAAATAGCTCGTATTCGTGTAGTTTTTCCTAATTTAAGTGACAAATGAGCGCTTATTCTCAATATTTGATGCTAATCAACGCATTAAACCCTAAATATCCACGTGTTTCATCTTAAAGCTTGTTTGTGCCTCCCCGTCAGTGGCGTGCCCAAGGGGAGGGTTTTGGGGGTCAGAACCCCTCCCAGAGTATACTTCAGCCCACCATAGTTAAGAAATAGAAATAATAAATAAAATGAAATGAATAAGTAAAAAATTAAAAAAAGAAACAACAAAAACGTCATTTGTATGACCCTAAAAATTCGTTTTTTAGCAATTTAGTCCCGCTAAGTAACTATCCACGGCATAATGGTATTTATTCCACTGTCCAGGCATGAATTTAGGATTTGTTCAAGAGAGAGGGGCTTGAGAAATTCTACTAAAGATGACTTGGCAGCCATTTGCTGCCTAAAATTAGAAAAATTAGCTATCCCCACCATACAGAATCCTAGACTGACTGCCAAACTGACTTCACGCGCCCTGAAAATGGCTAAAACTGATTCCGCCTTGAAAAAAGCTAAACTGATTATGCGTATGTGCGCTATAAATAACCAAGCTGGTGATTCCCGCTCTAAAATTGTCCAAGCTGACTTTTTTTAAGAGTCCTAAAACTGGATCAACTGGCAATTTGTGCACTGAAAATGCCTGAACAGATGATTCCTGCTCAAAAAATGGCAAAATGAACCACCCGCGCGCCAAAATTGGCCAAACTGACGGTTTTCGCGCCTTGACTTGATGTACTATTCACGCCCCATAAATGGCAAAACTGACTCTTCGCGCCCTAAAAATGGCATACTCGTACTCAGATGCGGATCCAGGATTTGCTCAAGCGAGGGGCTTGGGCTTGGGGGATTGTGTGCTTCGCTCGACTGACTAAAAATGGCTTGACAGGAATTTACTACTTAAAAACTGCTAAAATGACTACAAACGCGCCCCCCAAATGGCAAAACTGACGATTCGTGCATTGAAAATGTCTATTTTTGCCCTAAAAATTGGCATTTACCACTCTATAAAACCGCCAAAATGACTTCACGCGCCCTAAAAATAGCCAAATTGGCGATTCTCGCTCTAAAATGGCCAAAATGACTCTGGGCGGCCTGGAAATGCCTTAACAGATAATTCCTGTCCTGAGAGCTGCAAAATAGACCATTTGCGCGCCAAGAATGGTCAAAATAACGATTCGTGCGATAATTGGCTAGAAGGGACTAATTGAACCCGCCTTTGCTGCTATGTTTTGGGCAAAGTATAACTGACGATTCGCGCCCTGCCCTGAAAATTGCAAAATCGACCAGTCGCACTCCAAAATGCCCTAACTGACCATTATCGCCTTGGTTTGACGTCCCATTCGCGCCCTATACGTATAAATGTCAAGCTTCAAGACTACGCGCCCTAAAATTAGCAAAACTGACTATCCAAGCCATGAAATCGGCAAAACTCACTTTATGCGCCCTAAAAATAGCTTAACTGACGATTCGCGCCTTGAAAATGCCTAAACACAAACGATTCCTGTCCTTAAATTGGCCAAACTGACCATTAGCGCTAGGAAAAATAGAAATTTCTCGCTCTAAAAACAGCAAAACTGACCATTTCGACTGGTAAAACTGATAATTCGAGCATTGAAAATATCGCACTGACTATTCATGCCTTAGAAATGACCATTCTGACATTTTGCGCCGTAAAAATGGTCAAACTGGCTATTCACGTCCTAAAATTAGTACAAATGGATGATTCATGTCCTGAAAATGCAAAATCGACCATATAATTATCCAGCATCAAAAATGGTCAAACTGCACCTTGTGTCCTGAAAATCTCTAAACTGACGATTCGTTCCCTAAAAATAGCAAAACTGACTATTTAAGTCCTAAAAATGGCATATTCGTACCAGAAATTCACAGTCCAAAGATCATAGCTAAACAGATCATTTGCGCCCTACAGAGACTACTGCGCGTCTTCAAAGTGGCTATCGGCACCCACCAAAAAAAACTGATCCTCCGCGGCTTGAAAACGGTGAAACTGCGGACAAATTGTGCCTTAGAAATACCGGAACTGATCATTCGTGGCTTGTATAGATGGCTTAAATGATGATTTGTGCCATGCTGCACCGAAAAAATTGCCAAACTGGCTATTCGCGCACTTAAAAGATGAATTAACTATTGGCGCAGAATTGACTATATGTATAGGAACGTGTCCATCTTACTAAATGATTGACCCCCCCCCCCCATTTCTGTCAAAAAATCACCATTTTATATACATACATATAATTTTGTAATTTGAAAACCCCACCCAAGAAAAAATCCTGGGCACGCCACTGCTCCCCCTCCAAATTGTGGCCTCACCATCATCATCGATGCACTACTGGCTGATGCCTTGTGGAAAATGGAAGGACTGTCGGGGTGGGGGGTCATCCGTACAGCCGCCCCTTTTGGCCTGTTTCACACGATCAACAGAAATCAACACCACAGAAGACCATAAACTTTTTTGAACCATACAGCCATGGTGTTTTTTAATGAATGCATTTCGGGCCCATTCCCGGTGCCCCTCATCAGCATTATCGCTTCACCTCTAAGGCCAAACACCACAGCACACTAGACTACAGCTAGCGTATGTACGCAAATAAGATACGCCTTTCACACGATCATCTCAACACTCGTCAACTTTTTACGGATGGGGGGTTGTGGTGTGTTGTAGTGTTGGTGTTGATTTCTGTTGATCGTGTGAAACATGCCTTAACGGTTCTTTGGTGGTATAGCAGACGCCATCTTCTTAGGTGGTGGGGTGGGGGGGTTGAACCCCCAAAACCCACCCCGTAAATCCGCCACTGGTATGGACATAGGGTCGGAAACGCATTGTTTCAGAGTTACAGGGTATGAACCTTTCTTGTCATATCTCAGTACAAATCCAACCGATTTTCTGTTTTCTTACGTTGATTGAAAGCTCACATAATGGGCATGTTTTTACAATAATTGGTCAATGCCTGACCAACTGAAGATTGAGCGAAATTCGACGTCGTTGATACAGAGAGAACTTTAATCGCCTCTCAGCCCAATTTACAGAGCTTTTTTCAGTGTTTTTATGGCTATTGTAGGTACAATTTAAAAACAAAATTTGGAAGAACAATTAAAAAAAAAAACAACAACAAATGACCTAAAAGAAGATGTAGCGGGCTGATATTTTTCTCTACGGCCAGCGGGCGGAATGAACCGTATGTCGCCCGCTCAAGGCTCTCCCAGTGGTCGATTTTCGAGTCTTTACGCACGGCTGAACAAAAATTTATTTTACGAACGCGTCAACAGGTATTAATAGCTTTTTTTTTACCCCAACAATAATGTCGCAGTTACTGTAAAGCCCCCCGTAATACATGAGCGGGAATCGCTTGATTTCACCGTTTAGCGTCTTAAGTAGAAAACGCCCGTAGCGTTCCATTTTGTGCGTTCAAGATGAAAATCACTCTCCAGCATCAAAACGCTTACAAATCACGTGGATCTCGCCTCCCGAAGGACACGGGATAACAGTTTGTGGGATTGCGTGCCCTGTAAGCGTCACACCGTGAATAATTAATTTTACCTAGATAGATTTCCAACGACATAGTTAGTTGACTGCCAGAGATTAGCATGACTTTAAATGATGCAATAATAATATCATTTAAAGAAGAAGCGAATATTTAAAAATGTATGACTCTACAACACCTCGAAAAGCCTATTGACAAAGTATGGATGTCGATTCGGTAGTTGGGAACGTCCTATACGAAGAAATTGGTATTTTCAAAGACCTAGGCTTTATATGGCCTAAGTACAACAGTAAAATGATCGCGTACTCCGTCGTTTACTCCACGACTTTAATTTATTTCGTCGTTACAATCTACGCGACTTTCTTTTTTCTTCAAGATGATTTACACACGCTTTTTCTCACTATTAACTATGCCCTCTTGCTTCACCTGGCCGTTTCCCTACCGTATCTTTGGAAAAGGTCTCGCGACGGTCAAATCTCATTTTTTCTAATGGTCGCCAGTGAATTTCACGATTATCAAGTCCCCGCTTCCGTGTCCCTTGAGATACAGCAGCGCGTCAGAAAGGAGCTGTACGTTTTCATCGTGGTTCTAATTGCGACTACGACGTCCGCTGGTATTGTCACGTTCAACTCGACGATCGACTCGTATTTTGGCGAAACTCACAAGAGAACGAGCGACTACATCTCGTATAATTTACCAATGCACTTGTGGGTCCCGTTTAAATTGCACCAATCGTTCTGGTGGATGGTGGCCTTCGCGTTTTATCAAGGGCTCATCATTATTTTCGTTGCTTTGACGATACTTAGCTCGGAGCTGTTGTACGTTAAATTATGTCAAAAAATTTACAATGAACAGGAAATTCTTATTTGGTCGTTGCAAAACTTCAAGAAAAGAGCTCAGCAAGCAATTGAAGGCGTAAAAGTAGAAGAAAATCCAAGGTTAAACCTCTGGCTAGACATGTGCCTCACTGAGAATATCAGGCAGCATCAAAAATTAAAAAGGTAAGTATACAAACTTACTGAATTTATTCCCAGAAACTATACCAACCTTCTCACCCTATTACCCTCCTACGAAGATTCACTTCGCTGTTCAGCGAAGTAGCAGGCCCAATGCTGCTGAGCGCTTGGTTTCTTGGCACAACGGCGATAGCTCTTTCTATGTACGAAGCCGTTCAAGTGTGTAGCATCTCAACACTATTTTTTTCACCTTGAACATCTTCACTTTTAATTGTAACTTCTCAGGGGACAGTGTCATTTGGAAAAATTCTCACTTCCGCGAGTCTCGCAATTGCAGAAGTTCTGAATGTGTTCGTGCTGTCACGCATGGGGCAACACGTCGTAGATTTAGTGAGAGTTTAACTTCAACCCCCCCCTTCCCCCAAGCGCTATGATCCCCAGGAAATACGTTTTCAAGGAGGAACAAATTTTCAACGAGGCTTGCTTTCTCCCCTGGCTGGAATTCTCCATCTCGACGAGACGCAAATTTTTGACATTTTTGACGGGTACCCGCAAACCAGACGTCCTCAGAGCAGGCAATTTGATAGCTATGAACTACGATTCATTCGCCAATGTAAGGGCCAACATTTTGGTTCAAATACCGTGAAAAAAGTTATTTTCAAAGGGTAAATGATGTGACATTTTTTTTGTTTCAGGCCATGAACACGGCGTACTCATTTTTTAGTGTACTAAACGCTAGAAAAATTTCATAGTCCCTCCCATTGCGACGTGGCTACGTTTTCGAAATGTTAGCTGCGTTAAAATTTTGATTGTGCCCATAATTTATTCAAGTGAACGTCATTAATATGAATGAATAGTAATACATGTTAGCATAATATATTTTAGCAATATTAGCTTCGTGGTTGGTAGACCACTTATATTTGGTACACTTTGATAACCGCTGAGGCAAAAGCGTCTCAGTTTGGCTGATACATTGTTTCCTTTACACACAATTTAATTTTATAGATAGCGGACTTTCATTTGATACCACTTGGGGGCTAAAATCGAATTCTGGGGTTCTGGTAGCAGGTCAATCGAATTGATTCTGAGGCAATCGGTACACACCACTCACGATAGCCAACTTTGGGACGATATCAGTACACACCGTTCTTGCGTAAAACGGTGAGTTACGATGCCAATTGGCCCATGCATATAGGGGAGCTATGGGCCGATAATTCGCTATTTAACGTTCAACTGACCTCCAAATGCTGTAAAAATCAAAAACAAACCAACTATAATCACATTAAGGAACCAAAAGAAGCACTGACCGAGAAAAATTCTAACCGCAAGCAAATTAAAGTTCAAAAACGTGAACCCCTAAGGGCTCTTTAACACTAGGAGAAAAAAGACGCCGACGCGCGAGTGTCGCGGGCGCCTGCGTCTTGCTTCTCCTAGTGGTAAAGGAGCCTAAAATGCCAAAAGTTGCATCTCTAAGAAGCTGGAACGACAAAAAGCTCAACGCAAGAATATCTAACCTCAAAAGCTCCAAACTCCAAACATAAAAAGCTCGAATCACAAAAAAGGCAACAATTCCAAAATGCTCTAACCACAAAATGCTCTGACCACAAATAGCTCTAATCACACAACGAACCACAAATTGCTTTAACCACAAAATTCTGTAACCACAAAATGCCGTAACCACAAAAAAACTTAACCACGAAATGCATCAACTACAAAAGGCTCTTACTACAAGAAACACTCAACCACAGAAAGGACTTGACCTTAAAATGTTCTAACCACAAAATGCTGTAACCAAAAAATGTTCCAACCCCAAGAAACCTTATGCGCGGAACGTTCTTCAGTTTAAACAAACAAACACCGTAAACACATGAAGATTTTGGCTAAACAGACGTAAACAAACAAATTTGTGCCCTTTTTGTGGCGCTAAACAAACGATTCCGTTCATCGCCCAGATTGCGTGAAATTGGCGCGACACACACAGTTTAAAAATAGTATATTGAGGGTGAAAAAGAAACAAAATCGACTGATCAAACGAATAGGACGATTTTCATCAATCTCATACTCGAAGTGTCAGGGCAAGTTCACGTGCATCTCCATTCCAAGAATTAAATTATTACCAATACGCCCAATGCCAATTTTTATTTAGAAATGTAGAGCAGAATCCGGGACAAATTGCTTCGCGGGAAAACCTTACCAAACCTTACGCGGGACAAAATCAGCCAAACCGGGACCGCGTCCCGGGTATGTAAGAGTACGGACTTTGGCTATTCGCAATCTTCAGGTTTCCGAGTTTTTAATTTGTGACTATGAACGCTGAATTTGACCGGGGAGCAGCCGAATTCGATACGTCCTTTCTTGAGGTTATTGTCACGGATTTCATCCAGAGAACTCTTGTACCGCCGTATGGGTCTGGGTTCAGGGAGTCGGAGTCGACAAAGAGTAACAAAGAGGTACCTTTACCCCGTGATGTACATTTATTATTTACAGTCTGACTCAGCTTTCCCCAGGCCCGACGGCTTGCGGTAGCGTGTACACGAGCTGGCGCGAGGGCTGGTCGTGAGGCTTCGGCCTCCCCTGCACGGATGTGCGTCCCTGACTCTATAAGCTGTCCACTCGACTATGTCCCCCCTGGGTTTTTATACTAAACCCCCGAGGACATGTTTGTAAAACCCTAAGTGTTGTGGATAACAAGCAGTTTCCTCAAGGATTTGTTGACGCTATCGGGTCATTCTCTCCCGCTCGTCCCTGAGCTCGCCGGGTTCATTCACCGAGCGGTGAACAATTTCCCGGACCGAGCTCCTTTTCTCTATCGCTCAACATAACGCTCTTTTTAGGGCGTTACATCACCCCCACCTCCACGGCGCTGCGTCCCGCCAGCGCACAAACAGCCTGCTCCACCTTGTGTGCCCGGCTTGGCACCTCTCCTCCGGCCGGAACCCTCACCCGCCACTCCCGGCGTTCTCTGGTGGGGTTCACATTCAGGCACGCACAAAGGGCAAGGTCCAGCTGCTCGAAGGCCTACACAAGGGGACGGCCTCAAAAAAAGTTCTTCTTCACCAACCAACGAAAGGGGAGGGGTGTCATACTCGCCAAGACGAGCAAGGAGGCCGATTCCCTCCTTGAAGAGAACGGCCCTCGACGCCGCCTCACCCCTGAGAATCCTGCTATGTCCCACAACACCTCGGAATTTCGATTTCTATTTACCCCCCAATTTCGCCCCTTACATTTTCGCTATTGAACACCGTTCTATACCCCCCCAAAATGAAAACCAAATGCCACAGCCCTTTGCCAGCCACGTTCCACACACCGCAAACCACCGAAACCAGGAGAAGGAACGAGGAGAGCCTGTACAACCCAAAAACAACGAAATATTGACAACAGCCAAATAGATAAAGACGAATAAATCATCGAGAAAAAAGAAGAAAACCAGATTCATTGCGCCGAAGGGCTTGAAGACCTCCCGAGCACACGCGTCGCATCATTCGTTCCTGCGCGTGGGCCGACGAGCCACTCCCCCCCCCCATCACACCCCTGGACCTCCTTCGACGCCCGCCGTTCCTCCAAACCGTCGTGCCAAACAAGAAGAGCCGCACCATGCGTGATAACAGACCAACGCCGCTCCCCTGATGTGTAAAGGACCCAGACCAGTGACCCCGCCCAAATACCAACCAAACGCCTCCTGGAACAGAAGAAACAAAATATCTCTCCTCCCAAAAAGAATTAGAACTTGCAGAACAACAACAACACAACGAACAACCGAACATTTCAAGCTCCTCCCCCCTCTCCGGCAATTAATTCTCACCTGACATCATCAAAAACAATAAGAGAAAAGCAAAACTAACAACTAGTAATCAAACCAACTGCGAAATGAGAAAAACTGCCAAGACTTCACGCCGGCTTCAAACCCAGTCGAACCCTGCTGTAGTGCCAGCCAAAAACCACGACAGAAACCCCCCTGGCCCAAGTTGTCTCACTTACTAGAAGGCGGACTGAAGCTAAACCTGAGTTATCATTTTTGCTCCCGTTAGCAGCGCGGCGGTCCCTATTTGACATAGCTTATCCATTTTGTAGCTGTGTTTTGAGATGTGTGATTAGTGGTGTTTGGCTTTACGGAAGAAGTTTTGTTCACAATTAATTTGTTTACTAATTTTTGCTATTGAAGTGATTTTAATTGAAAAGAAGCATGCCTAATTGCTTCGTTCCTAATTGTGAATTATTTAGCAACACATATTAATTTTTAGTCTTTAAGGCCCGTTCACAAGCTCTATGTTTTCGTTGTGTGGTGTCTACGCAACCTATCAAAATGCTTCATTTTTCGAGGGATTAAATTTGTTTGGTTGCACAGACTCCACACAACGCAAACATAGAGCTTGTGAACGGGCCTTTAGGGGGTTTCACTCCGAATTATAATGTCTACTGTTTAGGTTCTACTGCTATTTTTAAAAATGTTCTTTCTCAATAATTATGAATCGCTCGTCATTTAAATTTGTGTTCAGTATAAGGTTCATAAATCTCAACGTAACCAAAACATATTATGTATCATGTAAATCTTATTTCCATCATTATGCTAATAAAAACTTTAACATGAAAACAACAAAAAAAACATGCTTTCCGTTGTTATACGGGTTTATCTGGAAATATGTCAGACATAAAATAAGGCACTGTACACCATTTTTGCAGCAAAATAAGGGATACAAACGTGGGAAGGCAACGCGAGGATATAGAAACATTTAAGGACGGTGTTGTAAATAAGACAAAATTTCCTTTCAGATGAACAAGATTTTTTTGAAGTATCCACATTTTTATGCCCCTAGAGATTGGTTGAATGAGCATTTTTTCTAATTTTTACTCGTCATTCAGCCTGCTGTCATTTCACACATAGCCCTAAGAAGAAGGAACGCTCATCACAAAAAACTTGCCATGGAGGCAGGCTTTCAGATGTCTGGCTGTTACAGAAAACCTTTTTTCATAGGTGCAGATGACAACCAACGAAAATCATGTTATAGTATGACCCCAACTTTGCTGCATTCGAAGAACGCTGTCGTTCTCGGCGTTGTAACTGCAAAAGCTGTGATTTCTGTAAAGGCGTGGTTTTGCATAAAGCTCTGCCTTCCTTTGCATAAAAAAGCTTAAGCCCTCCCGCTTGAAGAAATTTCAAAACAATCCATACCACTACTGTAGATATTGGTGCGAGGGGGAGTGACAGTTTCCATATGTCGTCTCGCCTCATGTGAAACATGGAATTAAATGGATGTTCGCAGGCCTCTTCACCATTCATGTGAAGGGAGCAGGCGGAAATTGTTATGGATGGGGGTTAAAGGACTAGTTTACTGCACTATTTATGCGAAAAATCATCCCTTTGTAGAAAATGTTGTCCTCTTTCCAACACGCCATGTTTTTGTGGCCACGCATTGCTGAGATATTGAAAAAGACATGGAGAAAGCATTGACAATTTTGGACCCTGTGTAGTAATACGATTTTCACTCCTCCGACACAGGGTTTTTTCGGATTGAACAGGACGAGTGGCGGATGTAACAATCGTCCGAGCCCAACAAGTTTCATCCAAATATACCGGCTTCTATCTGTGTACTCTTTAATAAAACCTCCGAAAGGGTCCAACGTAACTGGAGGAGAGACTCTCAAGTCTTTGGTCTCATCCCAAGACAATGCAGCTACGTCTGAAACGACGAAAGCTCAAATAGATGTTATGCTCGATAGAATCTTGGATGGAGCAGGTAATGATTTATTTTCGAGCAACACTTGTAGTAAGCGTTAATGTAACTAAATAAGGGTGCGTTCATAGTGAATCACCTTCACTGCGATACCTCGATGAGCGATGCCCCGATGAAACATCGATGAAGAACAAACATCAATAATTGTATGGGACTGTTCATTGTGAAGCACCCTCACTGCGATGTGATCTTCGATACCTCGCTACTATCATCGATGATTTGAACCATTTGGTTCCTCGACCCCCCTCCCGTCCGTTGCCTTTTTTTTTCTTTTCAAAATCTTTCAAAGTCCACCTTCACACAATGTACGTAAGTCACGCACACCTGTTTCCTTCAAGCATTAACCCTTAATTTGAAAAAAAAAAAGCAACGGGTAGGAGGGGGGTCGAGGAACCATATGGTTCAAATCATCGAGGATAGTAGCGAGGTATCGAAGATCACATCGCAGTGAGGGTGCTTCACTATGAACAGTCCCATACAATTATTGATGTTTGTTCTTCATCGATGTTTCATCGGGGCATCGCTCATCGAGGTATCGCAGTGAAGGTGATTCACTATGAACGCACCCTAATCTTCGTACAGGAGACGTAGAGGAATGCCAGTATTCGTTCGTCCAATACGATGATGCCGTCGAATATTTCACAGGTTACGTTGGAAAGAAGGCGATATCGTTCTCAGAATGTTCCGAATGCCAGGCGTCTGTTGTGGGTGAACAAGCGTCGGTAAGCGAATATTTTAAAGAACGAGTTCTGTATGGAGCACTGAAGAAGCCAACGCTCGAATTAATTCAGCTTCTGCAGTATATCGAACGCCACATTACTGCAACTAGGGACAAAGATTCCTTGCACACCGATACCTTCATTAGTGTTGTGTATTCTTTGCAGGAATCTGAAAATAATTTACCTTTAGTAGGGTGTGAAAAAAAGGAACATCAGATCAGCTTCACCAAAGAAATCCTTCTTTTCTATGTTTGCACACGTATGCACTTCATGTGTAAATTTCTTAATAGAAAAAGAAGGAGTAACGTGGAAGCTAAAAACTTGAGTAAGCTTTCAAAACTTAAATGAAAGAAGGTGCTCGCCTCGTGGATTAGGGCTGCCAAGTGCGGCGATACCGCACGTAAAAAAAAAACGCGCCGTTAAACCTTACCTCCAGAAGATGAAATTAACGAAACTTATTATCGATTCCTTATTTACTCTTCTAAGGTGGTGAGGAAACGGGTTGAAGTATTTTAAGTAGAAGTTTTAGAACGCATTATCAGTTCAGTTGAATGGAGAACTTGCATAAATCTCATATTGGGGAGATAAGTGGTGGTTTGACATGTGATCTGAAGGATGTCAACTGAAATTGCAACCCGAAGTGCGTCTAGTCGTCTAGTGATTTTTAAGTAAGTATCTAAGTTCTTCAGATGATGATACATGGTATGAGGGCAAATGACTAGTTAATTACTTGAAAATAATTCGAAGGAACTGAAATTATTTGTTTACCGTAGCAAGAAAAATTGCCTTCCAGAAAACTCGTCTTACACCCCTCTCCCCGCACCATGAGTATAATTTGTGACTTGTCAAACCCCACTCAAAATTTTTCAAAATTCGCTGAATAAAATCCGACTGTGTACAATAGTATTGTAAGAGAACCCTTTTCAAGAAAACCCATTTTTTAAAATGTGCAAGTTCCAATTAGGAAGACTCGGGCCTAAAGCTGGTAAATAGTAACAACGTTAAAAATGGGCATGCAGTCCGAAAATTGGCTCCACCCGAGATGAAATAAAATGGCTTATTAATTGCTTTGATAGCCTCAATTCATTCATAATTATTTACTCAATACATTTATTTGCCGACCAAATGCAGTTTCGTACGAAACCTACGTAAATCTGGCCTCTGGCTGGCTTTTATAATTGAAATAAATTAGTATAAACTTGAGTAAACAAATTATTCCTTAGCAGTCTCGATGACAGAAGCTTATTTGGGCAAATAAATAGCTCAAAATGCAATTACACAAATTTTTAATGTGAGAAAAGTATAAGTTGTCCCATGAAGTTCCGGTGTGCTAGCCCGTCAAATAGGACCAGTGGTGCACTCTGACGGGATAAAAATTTCAAACTCACGTTTGGAGTCACTTTTTTCTTTCAGTGAGACAACTTGTTTTTCTACATGACTTTGCTTAAAACTAAAAATTACTCGTGAGAACCTCCTCGTTTCCACCTAGTTCCGCGGAATCCGTCCGCTGTTAAATCCAATAACTCATTATAACCAGGGGTGGGCAAATTACAGCTTTTTGGGTAATTAATTACAAATTACTTCCAAAAAAGAGGATTAATAACAAATTACCAATTACTTTTCACTTCCACGAATAATTACAATTACTGTAATTGAATCACTTCTTCAATCACCCAAGAGCTGGATTTGTGGAACACGCAAGCGTCTTGCTCTTGTTCACTATCATTTTTTTAGTGCGTCCAGCCAACAATCGAACGTCACAACAGATCTTTGAGAAAGGAAGCAGGAACAGCATAGCCCCAAGATGCCAAGCGCGTCGCATGAGTAGGGTTGCAAAATGTCCGTGGTCAAATTTGCAAATTTTGCCCCACATCCCGGCCTGCGAACTGTCACAGGGAATCCCGGATATAGGGGATAGATCCCCCCCCCCCCGCTAGAGCCACAAGTATACGAACGAAGGAGCACTAGTACCATAACGAAGAGCCCCATAAAATCACAATGAGCGTTTAACGAAGTTGAATTTAGCAGATTTTCTGGACTTGAAGCAGTCCGAAAAGGTCCGAGTACGTCCAAATTTATCCTTGGACTTCGGACCCAACGCAGTAGTGTACCCAGGTACGGGGAAACCCTCTATCAGACAAAAATCGTTAATATTCGTGGCTATAGCTGCTAAAAAGAGCTGATTCGTGGTCTCGCGATACAACTTCCAGTCTAAAATTAAGAAAAAAATCGCTGATTCGCGGTACATGGAGGCCATTCTACGAATAAATTGCGCAAAAGTGTTGAATTTGGGCAAACCCAGCGGTTAAAGTTGAGAAAACACGCTATATTATTGACAAATAAAAGACGCTTTCAGGTTAAAATTGGACAAAATGGCAAATTCACAACTGAAATGGCGTAAAATCGCCCATTCGCAAATGAAAAAGGGAATAGGATGCTGAACGGCCGCAAAATTAGCACAAAACGCTATTTCACAGCTGAAATTGGGAAAAATCGCTAATTTGCAATTTGCAGATATAAAGTTATGAGAACGTTTATTCGCGGATACAAAATGAAGAAAATCACTAATTCGCGGCAAAAACTGAAAAAATCACCAATTAGCGCAGCTAAAATTAAGAAAAACGTTAATTTTCAGTTCAAATTGGGGAAAAGTGCTAATTCTCAGTTATAAATTGAAAAAATTGCTAATTTGCAGGTTAATTTGAGTCAAACGCCAATTCTTGGCAAAAATTGTTCGCCAATAACGCAACAAATGACAATACGATTTAGTCTTGAAAAGAAAATTGAAGAAAGAGAGAAAAAAAACAATTCGTCAGCAACCTGGTGACCGCCAGCCAAAAAAAAAACAAAAAAAACACACATTCCTCGAAATTCAACGCGTCAGACCTTACAACCTTTTTCATCTTAAATCCCTAATCACGAATCAAACCATTTAATTTTTACACAACTCAAACCCTTCCACCAGTCAACTGCACAATTCCTACGAGAAAATTTTATTGATCCACTCCAACACGGGTCGGGTTTCAATGAATGAATGAATCACGTCGAGTGACGCGGATGCCTACAAAAAAACAAAAACGAACAAGGAAAAAAAACAACAAAGTAAACAGAACTCACCCTAGTCTAGATACACACAAAAATCGCAACCACAAAAAAACGACAAAGCAACCCAAAAAACAACGTAAAGATGGACAGACCGCTCGGTCCAACTAACAACCAATGAAAAGCCTAACAGACCTCCCGGGGGGAACGAAAGCAATGTACCCTAACCGTTGGGGGGGGGGGGGGACGAAACCTGGACCAACGGACCGCCGCTGCCACCAATGTACCGCCGCATGGGTCTGGGTTCAGGGAGTCGGAGTCGACAAAGAGTAACAAAGAGGTACCTTTACCCCGTGATGTACATTTATTATTTACAGTTTACAGTCTGACTCACCTTTCCCCAGGCCCGACGGCTTGCGGTAGCGTGTACACCGAGCTGGCGCGAGGGCTGGTTCGCGAGGCTTCGGCCCCCCCTAAAAAGGGCGTTACACTCTGACAGCGTGGGCTCCTACGGCCAAATTTATGTGCACGCTTGCTCATAATCGTCGGTTGGAGCAACAATTAGTTTATTTAGGCTGCAAAATAAAAAATCAAGGTTTTTTCATACTAGAGGACTTATCCTCGATGGGTTACTTCACTATTCGCAAAATACGCGCTTAAAACCAAAATTTCACGGATTTTGGTTATTTCAGGGACGTACTTATTTACGGATTGCACACGTTAAATGACAATACAGAGATGTTTATTCGGCATAGAAACATAATTTGTCACGGATTCATTTGCGATTGTGACATCACGGATCATTCTATTGGTTGTAGTATATTTTTCGAGAAAAGTGGAACTAAGTTAAGGAATACCTAATTGGGAAGTAAAGGAAGTAAAGTAGTAAATGAAAAAGTTTTTTGTGGCCTTATTGCAGAAGAGAGTTGGGATGAGGTTATTGGTTGTAGTGACGTAAATGGTTCCGTAAATAGGTTTATTGATACCCATTCGACTGGCAACTTTATAAAAACGTCGTTACCGAGAGGGTTGAACTTCATGTCCCACACAAAACCCCAGGGGACATCGACGCAGCAGTGGCTTCCTTCACTAATATTATACACGCTGCGGCAAACGAAGCTTCTACGATTAAGAGTCCCACTAAAACTCGTACACTGCCTCCTTCACCTCATATCCAGTGTTTACTATCGGTTAAACGTTACGCCTGCAAGCAATGGCCTAGAACAGGCCACCCTTTTAGAAAGCTTTTGCCAAGGTTTGGCATTCAGGATTGCTTTCTAAGGTAAAAACACTTCTCCCAGATACGTACTACAGGCTGATACTGTCCTATTTGTCCCATCGCACCTTCACAGTGAGATGTGCCAGCGCGATATTTCAATCTAAAGCAATCATGGCTGGGGTCCCCCAAGGCAGCGTCCTAGGACCGTTCTTCTACCTCATATATGCAAGCGACTTTCCACCGCCTACAGGGGTCACCATTGCGCAATTTGCAGATGATGTTGCAGCCCTTTGTAGTTCTCGCTCAAGTGAAGAGGCAGAAAACAAGATTCAACAATTTCTGGATGAAGTAGGCCTCTGGTGTAATAAGTGGCGTGTATTCATGAATCCCAATAAGTCCGCACTAGTACCATTCACGTACCTCCTAAACGTAAGAGCTCCCATAGCCCCACTAAATGGAATTCCCATCCCGACCTAGGACCATGTCAGGTACCTGGGGCTCATATTTTGGACTCAAAACTCACTTGGGCCCTGCACGTCCAAGGTCTGGTTGCCCGATGCCGCAACCGAATCCAGCAGCTCAAGTTCTTTCTGAGAGATCAATCTGCCCTACCCCTCCACACCAAACGCCTGCTCTACGTCATGCTAATTCGACCCATATGGCAGTATGCCTGTGGACTATGGGTATGAGGATCGCAGCTGCCACAACCCATGTACATAAAATACAAACCGTACAAAATAGAGTCATGCGATTAACTACCGGAGCTCCCTGGTTTGTGCGCAATTCTGTTCTACATGCCGATCTGAACCTTGCTGAGGTAAACGAGGTCGTCAAGGAATCGTATCAACGCCTTCAAACTTCTATGACGAACCACCCAAACCCTCTAATTCGCGCAATCACTGATCGCCCGCCACCACTACCACCCGAACGGTGGATAAAGAGAAAACGACCTCAGGACATGCTCAGCACTATCTAAAAAAAAAATCTATATTTTGCCAATTACTTCCGTCTACCCAAAAATTCCCCTGCCTATGCCTCGCGAGTAATTAATTTATAATCCGGCCCGTCATACCTATTGTAACCTAAACATCCTGCTAATTATTATTAAATCTTGTGTAGGACGATTGCTGAATCGTACTTAACTTCATGCACCACGTGAATTAAGGCTAAGCCTTACTATGTACCGTACCATTGAATGCACAACTATACTGTTCCAAGAACAGTAAAGTTTTCAAAAGGAAAAAAAAAAGCTACATCGAGTATTAGGGTAAAAATTAGTAGCAAGGAATTTAAAATTAAGAAGTGGATAACAAAGGGAATTGTTAAATCTATAAGAACGCGTGATAAATACAGAAAGAGACTTGGTAAAAATTATCGTGTTAAACTTGATATTTTATACAAAAAATATAGGAGTATTTTAAGAGATTGTACCAGACTAGCTAAAGCTTGGTATTATTCAGACGAGTTAAATACTGCACAGGGCAATCCTAAGAAAATGTGGCGTGTCATTAATGAGAATGAGAGTACAAATCGTCTGGCTAGCGTGAAACCTCAATCGTTCGAAATTATATCTAAATATAGCGGCCTGGTTATTGATGATGTGGAAGTAGCTAATGAATTTAACACTTATTTTGAGGGAGTAGGAAAACATAATATTGATACAATTGTTAATAAGAAGAATTTCGAAATGGTTCCTGATTTTGTAACCCGGGGAATTAAGGGAGTAAAAAAGTAGAAGTATGAACAAGAAGAAGAAGTATGTTATCGGGCTTTTTATTGATATACAGAAGGCATTTGATTCTGTGGAACATGGGACATTGCTGCGGAAAATGGAATGTTTGGGTATTCGGGGACAAGTTTATGATTTAACTGCGAGTTAAATTTCATGTAGACCAGGGGTGAGGGTCAATAAAAGTTTGAGCTCTGAGATACCCAGTGATTGTGGTGTTCCGCAGGGAACAGTCCTTGGACCATTGCTCTTTCTTATTTATGTTAATAATTTGTTAACTCTTGAATTGGTGGGAAATACTTTTTGTTTTGCGGACGATACTGCTATCATTTTCCAGGGATCAGGTAAGTATAGAAGATCTTGGGGAGACAAAAGTGAAAGACATTAAATTAATTAAGAAATGGTTGGATTGCAATTGTTTGGCTATTAATTTGAAAAAGACATGTTTGGTACAATTCAGATTAAGAGATGTTTCGAAGTTGGATTCGGCTCTTTACCATCACTCGAATATGTGTGTCGGTAATTGTGTGGAATTCTCTGATTGTTTTTCGTTAGGGTTTGTCGAGGAAGTTAGGCACCTTGGGGTAATACTGGACGGTAGACTGAAATATGAGTCGCATGTCATTAATTTTAACAAAAAGAATTCGTAAATTGTTTTATGTTTTTAAGGCATTAAGGCCATTTATGGCACTTGCTTTGATGAAATGTGTTTATTACGCTCTTTGCCAATCTCTGCTTAGTTATGGCATAGTGGCATGGGGTAATACCAATAAATATATTTTGAATACACTTTCAGTGGCGCAGAAATAGCTATTAAAAATTATGTTATGGAAACAGAATGATTATCCAACGAAGTTATTATTTGAGTTGGCTGACGTTAGCGGTATTGAGGAGCTGTACTCTGTACTTATTTAATGTATTTTTAATGTTTTATAAAATTAGCTATACAAACTCGTGAGAGAGGGTTACCCACTCAAAGATGAGTCCCGCGAGCAGGGCGAAAGAGAAAATTAAACTTGAAATCCAAGACAGACTAAACAATTGTATTTTAGATAAATAATATATTTTTCCACGAAAAACAAATAAAATGGGTACCTTGAAGTAAGACAATGTCAGAACCGTTGATCGGATGAGGAGAGACGGAGAAGATGGGAGAAACGGGAAAAGCTCTCTTGCTCGTAGGGAACTGACTTATCGCTCTTAGGATCCTCTCTTGTGTGCTCCCTCTAGGCGACAGGGCGGAGTTGGTGAGGGGGTCCCTCACACTCGTTACCAATTATTTATAATACCAGATTGTCTAAGCGATAGTTAGAAGTGATAGTTACTGAAAAGGACTAGTACTTATTCCCGAAAGGCACATTGCGGATCCCATTATGTGAAATTCCAGAAAACCTCGCGACAGTTCTCGCCTATATGAGCCACACGAGGGTTAGAAACGTCCCCGCTGGTCCACCAAGCCCATGAAGCGCTTCTTTCAGACGCCCCCCTCCCCACAACCACTAATTATTCAAGAAAGAGCCTCGCGGCACAGGCGTATTTCGCTATTTTCAACTCTGGGGTCAAGATGGCTTGCTGTAAGGTTTACAACCATTCAAGTCTTTGGATAACTTCACAAACCCCCAACCATTAACCACAGAAAATTCACGTTTTTGTTTTCCGTCACTTTACTTCATCCGATATTCCTACAGAATAAGCAATAAGAACCCCCTCCCCTCCCATTCGATTTTTTTCAGACGACCTACACGGCTTTTTTTAACCGCAACAATATCGCGGTTACCAACGGTGTGGGTTCGCGTGCCTCTTAATTTCTAGTAAGATGACTATCACATTATGATTTCAAATGTCTCTATTTAAAGGGGTAGCGGGCTTTAAAAAATGTATGGCTCTTCTTCCCTTTGAAAAGCCCCCATACGAAATATGGTTGCCCATTCGGTTATAGGGAACGTCCTGTATGAAAATTGCACCGTTGAGGGTTCCCTCCAGTTACCGTTTCGACCTCTGAGCTGAATTGCCGGGCTGATGAGGCCACGACTGAGTATAGGAGTAGGTCATGAGCTACCTTGCACTTGCAAGCTGTCGACGTAAGTTTCGCAGATTTCCCACTCGCAAAAACACAATTTTGCGGATTTGTCATCCTTAAAACTCCTATTTCGAGGATTTGGCCCGGGGCGAGGGTCTAGTTTGGAGGGAAATTATTGCGAATTCAAATTCAAATTTATTGCCAACGCAACGCGAAGAAGTTACAAAAGGCAACGTCAAAAACAACGTAAAAAAAAAAAAAAAACAAGTAAAATAAATAAAGCACAGTTGTGACGAAGAGATCTTCGAGATGAATTCATAAATTGAATAATAATAATATAATAATAATTTAATTCGCATAAGGTACATTGGTCTTGTTCATTGGTCGTCAAGCTCGAGAAAAATAGAAAGAAAACAAAAGTGAAATTAATTCAGGAATGAAATTTCAGTTCAGCACCCGCCGGGAGAAATCAGAGCTTGAAGACATTCTGGAGAAGCTCCGCGCGCATCGCCCTCCGAAATTTTGCTGATGGTAAAGCTCGGATATGCTTCGGGATTTTATTATGCAGTTCTACCGAGCAACCAAGGAAGCTAGACTTCGACTTGCCCAGTCTGAAGTAAGGAGGCCTTAGGTAGCCAGAGTTACAGCCAGTCGCTTCGCCTACTGTGCTGCCAATGTCTTTCACGGCGTGAGCATAGCAAACACGATGCCTGCGTGAGGACACCAAGTTCCCTGTAATAATGCCTGGCAGTGCGCTGCGCTACCGACACTTGCTATGATTCGAATAGCTTTCTTTTGCAAGGTGAAGACTCTAGCCGCCGTCGGTGCGCCACCCCAGAGTATAACCCCATGATTGAGAAGGCTGGGTATGATTCCATAGTAAGCAATTAGGAGTTCAGACACTGGAACACACTCTTTCAGTTTCCTCAGAGCGTACAAGGCTCTGTTAAACCTTTTAGCCAATTGCTCAATGTGGCACCCCCATAGTCGAGTTTTGCATCCAACCACAATCCCAGAAACTTGATCGGCACGGTCACGGAGGACAGTTCCCGCAGGCCGAAAATAAGATGCTGCGTTTTGTTGGCGTATTGAGCCACAAGTTATTACTCAAAAGTCATACTTCTAGTTTTTCGCGCTCATCACTCATTCTACTCACGAGGTTCTTAAGGTCAGTTGACGATGGTCATCAACGGCGTGTCATCAGCGAAAAGAATTACCAAAGCGTCAATCCAGGCAGGCAAATCATACATCATGACTAAAAATAAAAGTGGTCCCAGGACTGAACCTGGGGGAACTCCGTGAAGGATATCCGTACGTTCATTATAGGGAGCCACATCCACGATGATACGGTGAAGCCGTCTTTTAAAGCATTCGAAAGAAATGCTAGGCTCCTTCAGTGTTTCCGGAAGCGCGTTGAAAAGAATTGCTCCCTGTATACGTAAGCTCAGGTGAGCTGAGGACGCAAGACGAGTGAAATCCACTCTCAAGTCAAAGGAGCGCCTAGTAGCGTGGGAGTGGACAGAGGTACAGGAAGGAAATTCCTCGATATGCGCGCGAACAAAAAGCAAAGTCCGAAAGATTTAGGCGCCGGACAACGTCATTATCGAAAGTCTTTTGAACAACTACCGGCGGGAACAACGGGGGGGGGGGCGCAGGCCACTCATCGCGCGAATTGCGGCCTTTTGGAGTCGGAAAATCTTCTCGCTGTGCGTGGAATTGCCCCATACCTCGATGCCACAGGTGATGCGGGAGTAAAAAAAAAAAAAAGCGAAAAATGCTTGCCTAAGCAGATCCGGCGAGACAGAGCCCCTGAAGCGGTGAAGGACAAAAATAGGTCTCGAAAGCTGAGTCGAGAGGGCCTGAACGTGGGGGGAGCCCAGGTTAAACGAGAGTCGAGGACAAGACCGAGGAATTTGACCGTTTCAGATGGGGATTTAAACCCCATGTACGGGTCCAGCGTCTTATCCTCATTCAGTACCAGTCGGTTCGCATGACACCAGGATCGGACCGCAGATCGAGGTAGCACCGTCCAAAGCGCGAGAGAGATCCGCTTCTACTAGAGCATAGAACCGTCGCATCATCAGCGTAGAGAAAAAAATCGAACATAGAATAGAATAGTTTATTTTTGGTATCTATCTACCAATAACACTGCGATAAATACATAAGTAATATAAAAGTAAGTTATTTTTTCCACCAGCATGTGTATGTGGCTTCAGTATGTGATGACCGTGCCAGGCCACAGTTTTTAACTATCTGCCAGATAGTTAAAAACTGTGGCCTGGCACGGAGTAGTTCAGACTCAGTTTTTGGTTAACCCTTATTAATTTATATTGATTGATTTATAATACAGACTCCTTATTCTTCATCTATTATAATTAACAGCTATTAAGTCAACAGCAAGTGGCATCCTGAACTAATTTAGTTATTTCCTTTCGCATTAGGCAGTGCTTAGGCACATGGAGGGAGATTAGGCCAAGCACAGATCGTTGATGAACAACAAGAATAGAATGGGGCCCAAGATAGAACCCTGCCGAACTTCGATGTTGGCGGCCCCAGCAAGCCCAGACAGCTCACCCCCGAAGTGCACGCACTGCTGCCAAGGTAAGTCTGAAAGAGTCCGCAAGAGGATTCATCGAAGCCATAATGACGCAGTTTTGGCGATATGAATGTCCACGTCGAGGGAATCGAACGCCAACGGCCAAGGACGTTTTCACGAAAAAATGCTTCGGTTGTATCATTTATAAAATACTACCTTCAGTTCTTTTTTCAGGGGCAAACTCATTACATACACAGGGCAGCGGTCGTTCGTGTAGCGTTTCTTTCAGACCCACACCACTCCCATCAACAGTAGTTTTTGTTTCCCGTCATTTCACTTTTTACTCCCTCTATGATATTCAGAATATTTTAAGCACAAGAAACCGCAAACCATTCCCTACTTCCGACCCTAGCAAATATCGCGGTTACTGTAATGGTTCGCGGGCTTGCGTGCGTGTTGGCTGTCACATTAATATGATTTCAAATGTAGCAATAACATCCTTTCAAGGAGGAGCGGCTATTTACTTCTTAAAAATACATGGCTTTTCTTCACCTCGAAAAGCCCGGTGACCAAGTATGGATGTCGATTCGGTAGTTAGGAACGTCCTATACGAAGAAATTGGAATTTTCAAAGACCTAGGCTTTATATGGCCCAAGTACGACAGTAAAATGATCGCGTACTCCGTCGTTTACTTCACGACTTTAATTTATTTCGTCATTACCAGCTACACGACTTTCTTTTTTCTTCAAGATGATTTACACACGTTTTTCCTCACCATCAACTATTCCCTCTTGCTTCACCTGGCCGTTTCACTACCGTTTCTTTGGAAACGGTCTCGCGACGATCAAATCTCACTTTTTCTAATGGTCGCCAGTGGATTTCACGATTATCAAGTCCCCCCTTCCGTGTCCCTTGAGATACACCAGCGCGTCAAAAAGGAGATGTACATTTTCATCCTTGTTCTAATTGCCAGTACGACGTCCGGTGGTATTATCACGTTCAGCTCGACGATCGACTCGTATTTTGGCGAAATTCACAAGAGAACGAGCGACTACATCACGTATAATTTACCAATGCACTTGTGGGTCCCGTTTAAATTGCACCACTCACTTAGGTGGACGGTGGCCCTCGCGTTTTGTCAAGGGCTCATCATTATTTTTGTTACTTCGACGATACTGAGCTCGGAGCTCTTTTACGTTAAATTCTGTCAAAAAATTTACAATGAACAGGAAATTCTAATTTGGTCGTTGCAAAATTTAAAGAAAAGAGCTCAGCAAGCAATTGAAGGCGTAAAAGCGGGGCAAAATCCAACGCTAGACCTCTGGCTAGACTTTTGCCTCACTCAGAATATCAGACATCATCAAAAAGTAAAAAGGTTAGTGTACAAACATTCTGAATTTATTCCCCGGAACTACATTGACCCATCCCTCTCCGTCACCATCATCCCAAGATTTACTCTACTGTACAGCAAAGTATTAGCCCCAATGCTTCTGAGCGCTTGGTTTCTTGGCACTACGGCGATAGCTCTTTCTATGTACGAAGCCGTTCAAGTGTGTAGCATCTCAACACTATTTTTTTCACCTCGAACATCTTCACTTTTAATTGTAACTTCTCAGGGGACTGTGTCATTTGGAAAAATTCTCACTTCCGCGAGTCTCGCGATTGCAGAAGTTCTGAATGTGTTCGTGCTGTCACGCATGGGGCAACACGTCGTCGATTTAGTGAGAGTTTAACTTCAACCCCCCTTCCCCCAAGCGTTATGATCCCCAGGAAATACGTTTTCAAGGAGGAACAAATTTTCAACGAGGCTTGCTTTCTCCCCTGGCTGGAATTCTCCATCTCGACGAGACGCAGATTTTTGACATTTTTGACGGGTACCCGCAAACCAGACGTCCTCAGAGCAGGCAATTTGATAGCTATGAACTACGATTCATTCGCCAATGTAAGGGCCAACATTTTGGTTCAAATACCGTGAAAAAAGTGCGTTTTAAAGGGGTAATGAGGTTACATTTTTCATGTTCCAGGCTATGAATACGGCGTACTCATTTTTCAGTTTACTAAACGCCGACAAAATTGGATAGTCCCTCTGCACTTCGGCGTAGTCACGTTTAAATTTTGACAGTGTCGTTAATTTATGCTAATGAATGTCACTGAAGTATATTGAAACGAATCAATAGGTGCCTGAGAACCTTAGCTGGGTACCGCAGTCACTCAAAATGTTGACGTCGCAACTGGCTAATCCGTTACTCAAAAACTGAACTCAGCTACCCGTTATTTTGTTAGTGTGACGTATCTGAAGTTTCCAGTCAGCAATGATTATTTTTAAAAAACATGTTTAAAACATTTTATAAATCAAGAAACTTGTGGTGATAAAACATTTGAGAAATAAATGTTTTTCAAAAAGTTAAAAAACGTGAAAAAAATTACAGTTATATTAAAAATATTAAATGAATGCGTTTTAAGCCTTCAACTTTAAAACGTTTTGAAGAAAAATCACAGAACATTTTCTTCATTCCTATGATTGGTTGTATGGCCCTCCTTGGCTACGCAGCAGTCCTAACGAATGGCCTCAAAACATCATAGCGGAGCAAGAAGATCAGGTCTTATATCTGAGTTCAAAGCAGATAACGTAGTTTTAGTATCGCGTGCCAGTTTCTCGGATTTCGATGCTTTCATTAAACGGTTTTCGTCGTTAGTTAAATTGCAAAGGACTGTCGCTTGGTTTTTACGGTTCATTCGATATTTGAAATCTGACGTGACAACTGGTCCTATAACTCTTCACGAGTATAACAGCTCACTATTTCTCTCAAGATATTAAGCAAATCAGTCGGGAAGTCTCTTGTTCGTCTCTTTTACAGCGGTTAAGTCCATTCTTGGATGAAAACAATTTACTTCGAGTAGGTGGTAGACTTCGACGTTCAAATTTGGAGTATGATTCCAAATTTCCAATCCTACTTCCCAAAAAATCTCACTTATCCAATTTGATCATCGATCATTACCATTTAGTTTTTGGTCAAACAGGTCGCAAGTTATTTACAGTCTCTTCTACAGAGAAAATATTGGATCCTCGCAGCTCGAATAGTCATTCGGTACAGGATTTCTCGTCGCGTGAATTGTTTTAGAGCAAATCCGCGAAATGTAAACCCTCAAATGAGCGATCTCCCAAGTTTTCGGTTTCATCAAGGAAGACCTTTCGTACACGTCGGAACTGACTTCGCAGGTCCTTTTCTGGTCAGGGTTGCCAATTCAAAAAAATCTGAACCTGTTAATGTATATTTGTGCATTTTCAAGTGTCTAACGACACATCTGGAACTCGTCAAAAAATTTGACATCTGAAGCATTCTTAGCAGATTTAACGCGCTTTACCTCTCGTCGTGGTTTGTGTTCTGAGGTCGGTCGTACTTCTGGACGCGAGCTCCTCCAAAGGTAGGCGTGCTTCAGTCGGTGGTCGGTTAGCGCCCTTGCGCTCGACACAGGTCCTCTGGGTCGTCAGTGAGCGTCTCTCGACGCTGCCTGCGGGCCCTCTGGGCTGAAGTTCGGTTAGCGCCCTTGCGCTTGCCCCAGGTCCTCGGGGTTGGTGACCGGTTAGCGCCCTTGCGCTCGCCACAGGTCCTCGACACAGGTCGACACGGGTCGTCAGTGAGCGTCTCTCGACGCTGCCTGCGGGTCCTCTGGGTTGAAGTTCGGTTAGAGCCCTTATCCCAAGTAGCACAGTAATATTTTCCCAAAATTTGTTCAATATTGTTACGTTGTAACAATATTGGTAATGTAAATTAAATATTGAAAAAATGTTTTTTGTTAATGGAATCTTAATGTTTCGACACAAATATTTTTCCAATGTTCAATTTATATGTATAATATAATATTTTTTCACCACTTCACGATAATTATTTATCCATTATTTTTTGGTTATGGTTATTCCAATTTAGCACAAACTATTCGGTTTAAAACCGATTCCAAAACCGAGCGTAAGCGATTTTCAAAACAGTTATGGGTGGAATTTCGGGAGGCCGACAACGGAGCTAAAGAGGTTCTTTTTGTGTGAACTGTTATCCTCCTTATCAGTGGAGCTAAAACCCGTGAAAACGAGTAGGGATTTTGGATTATTGTGTTGGCATTCTGCTTGACGTCATTGTTGTAAACAATTCCAGTGGGTGAGGGTAATGGAGAGGGGTGCTGAGAGTTAGCTTGTTATCAACTCGCAACTCCTCGTGCCTCATCACGCAATTTGAATAAACTGTGAGGAATTGAGCATCGTTAACCAGTAGAAAATTACTACGAACGAGCTATGAAAGACTATGACATGATTTCCAGGCTTGTAATGTTTTTCACGAAACGTCTTTCCTTACCTTGTAGTGTAGAGCTTGTGGCATTCAAACAAATCTTTTTTTCATAGAGCGACGGTATTCTTTTCACCGAACATGCAATGATCTAGACTGTACGAATACTGCAGAATGTAGCTGTTCTGAAAGGATGTTCTGCTTGAGCCACAAACATTTGCTGTACAGGTGTGGAAGAGGTACCTTATTTATAGTGTGAAGTGCGTTGATTCTGACAGTTCATGTGTTGACGCAAGATAATTTCATTCAAAAACCTTTAGATTGGAGATCGAGGTTGTCAATATGTACTCCGGCCTGCCAAACACTCCAGACTCACGTATTCCCTTCTCTGTGAAGTGATCGACCCAAGACGTATACCTATTTCGCTGAATTACACCTGGCTCTTGGGTAAGAGTAACCATGAACTCGCCATGGGGGCAAGTACGAAAGGGGCGTCATAATATTAGCTCGATACAATCGTAACAGAAGTGATGTGGATGTCACCTGTGTAATTCATTTACACCCCTTCGTACTTGAGCCCATCATTATCATCAACCCCCCCTTGACCCCAATATTCGGCGATGTAAAGCGCCCCGTACACTGTCAGTTTAACTGAAGGCAATCGTGAGGCCGTAGATCGGGGTTACCCACACATTTATCAGTTAATCTGAAGGTCATGGACTGCAGTACGTGAAAACTGAAGGTGTGTGTGGCCGTAGGACCGGCGAGGATCGGACGTGAGATCGTTGACTGACAGTGTATGTTGCTCGGCGATTTTGGTCTGACGGCCTGCAGGCAATAGCATAGTGCATGGGGCGCTTAAAAGGGAATTGAACTTCAGCAAATGCTGTATGAGCGTGAAACTAGCAATTGAGTGTTGAGACAGCAGTGCTGTAGTGTCGCTGATCCTAAAAATCCATCATCAAGGCTATTTTACTATGTTTGCAATTCGAGGGTCCCTGCCTCCTTTTGTTTAAAGCTTTTTTGTGTAAGAAATAGCATTTTGAGCCCCTTCTTTAATTGGGCCTAATTGTGAACATTTCGACCAGAAATGCCTATGTGTTTTAGGAATAAACAACTAGAGGTCTCCAATCACGGTTGACCACCAAAATAACTCGATGGTTAGCTCTTATAAGACTTTGAATTTTCAACGTTTTACGTTGGAGTCTTCAATTTTTAACTGGTCCATCCTACTTACAGAGGCGTGGCAGCAAAGTGGAAGCAATTGATCTATACTGTAGAGGAGCAACTAAAATCCACCCATCGGGTGAATTTGTCAGTTTCATGGAAGTTCTTCTCAAGAAGTTGCACTTAATACTGTTTTGCGCATAAATTACCAGTTTTTTAACAGAAATCTGGATTACGCTGACCAATTAGAAGTTTTCTGGCCTAATGGGCAGTTTCTATATAAAAAAAAATGTAGTTTTATAGGAAATTCAGTTTAATGGGCCTAATTACCAGTTGCTGAACACAGTAAATTCAGCGTCCAAAGTATAATTTTCTGAAGCAAAATTAACACGTTTTACTCTTTGGAAGGCTACACAGACAGTTTATTGGCAATAGTTGGTGTTCGTTTTAGTTTATGAAGATCGGCTCTTTTCTTGTTTTTGCGTGGACTGATTTTTGAGTTCAAACCTTCAAAGAACAGTGGAATGCTGGCTTCTTTGTTAAGAATAATTCGTTGCGATACGAAACTTAAAAAGAGGTCGTGAAATGATCCTGGTAATTTGATATTGCTATCGTTCGTGTTCCCTTTAATTAGTTATTCGAATTAACTGAACCTGCGAAACTAATTTTAGAAATAGCTAAAGCCACGAAATTTGATTTTTGAGCAGGCAAAAAATTGGGTTTTAAAGGACCCATGCCCCCGAGATTGGGTTTTAAAGGAGCCCATTCCACAAAATTGGGTTATGAAAGAGCAATTCTGCAGCAAAATTCTTTTTTTGAGCAAAATTGGTTTTTGAAAGAACAGAACTCACGAAATTTGTTTTTTTTGTAAGCGTGAAAATCCACTAATAGTTTCAAGGTGCCAAAAAAACATTTGGTTATGGAAGAGCGAAAATTGGGTTTGAAAAATCCGAAATCACAAAATTTGGTTTTTCGTCGTTCGTTTTTTGCCAATTTGTTTTGTCGAACTAACCGAACCTGCGAAACTGAATTTATAAAGAGCTAACCGAAATTCGCTTTTATAGGAGCCCAGTCCACAAAGGAACTTAAACAACGTTGGTCTATTTATGTTCAACTGTCATCATGATCCTTGGAAATGGCGTGCTGGAATTCGCCCCCCCCCCCTGTCACCATTTTGTCCATTACCTAACCAGCTAATACCGATTTACTTCTTTACTTCCAGCCGGAATAACTGAATATCACTGACTAGAGGATCAAACAATAACTTGAATTCCACGCTCCTGCGATTAATGCCATTAACACGACTGTAAGCGTTTAGTTCTTCATAATGGGTTTTTACGAAAGCAAGATGATAATGCAGCTTTGAGGAGACTCACGCCCAATCGGGATCCAGCTGCAGCAGAAGTATTGAACGCAGTTGAATGCGCTAACGTGAGTTGACTTAACGGGAATAAGTTTGTGTTGAAAACATTTGTCTTGTCATGTGAACTATGAACCATTAATTAAAAATTGAATTTTCAATCCTGGAAAATCTGAATACTCACCTTTACATTCTCAGGTAGTTCTTCCCTACAGAGATAGCTTGATATGTTACGCAAAAGCGTAGAAAAAATTTAGTAACAAACAGACTCTCACCTCTTGGCGTTCGTCAGAAAGTGATTCGAGGTAACGGAAAAGTAAGTTGACTGATGCTCCTTCTGTTGAAGTACCCCGACAGACTACATGTAGAGCGGGCTTTTTCTATCCCAAATCTAGATCTCCTATCCTCCCCACACACTCACTCCCAGTGGCGGATCCAAAGGGGGGGCCGCCACATGGGATATTGTCCTTCCCTTGAAGTCGAAGTCACTTGCGTAAAAACATATTATAAGCCACTTCCCAAACGCCATCGAGTGGCATTCACCTCAAACATCAGTCATTTTCTCGAAGACACTGTTTGGACAGACGGGATTTATGAGTCCCTCGAACCAAGGTCAGCCGAGAGATACAGCCGGTTCCTGCCTGACAAACAACAGAGTGGCCGTCAGCGCTCCTTAATCTTTCAAGACATGAATGATTCGCGTCGATTGGTTTCAGCCGATTTCCTTGACTCCAGAGCCCCTGGTACTAGTGCTTGGAATAAAGAATCCCGAAAATGTGGTTGTCACTGCGCGGTGTCTTAAACAGCTTTTAGGCCTGTTTTCGAGTTTCTTGGACGCCCAGGAGAGTGGCCGAGGTCGCTAGGGCGTCGACTGTCCAGGTATCGTCTGCTGAGTGGGTTCGATTCCCACTGCAGGCTGGGGGAAAATATAACTCACGTGTAAAAAAAGTATTGTGTGTGCTCTCGCCCTCGTCCACGACACCTTGGTTGGTAGTTGGACGTAAAGCCCGTTGGATTACCACTCCAACTTTTAAAAATGACTTTCTTGAACATTCCTTAATTTCCCATGAAAAACGTGTCAGAGAGGTCACAATTTATTTTCCAAACACAACCTCGGCGGGGCATGAAGGGCCTTGACGCCACCCATGGGTTGAATTCACTTAAATTGGAAAGACTTTTGCCAAACAGGAGTTCATGTTGAATTGTTTGATCTTGTTACTATCAATTTTTTCGATATTTCATAAATATTTCATTGTTCGGAGATTCAGAGCTACTTAGCCACAGAACTGTGTGGTGTGCTGATGCCTGTTGGTAGGCGCGGTGGCCAACTTGGTCATGGCCCCCTCCTTAAGCTGACACTGGATCCGCGCCTGCTCACTCCTCGGTCCCAGACCTCATTAACCCTGGATGTTCCAGTTCCACCTTAACCCGCTCCATCACTAATTTATGAACAGCTCGTTTATGAACAAGCAGACTCCCCCACCCCGGTTTAGCTGCAGGATTCGTAACATTCGACACTGTAGGGTTCCCCTGTTTCCATCAGTAACTTATTTCCCGGTGAATCCTGCTGCTCCCCTTATCTCATGACTCCTTCCCAATAACTGCTCCTACCGGATTTGGCGCTGCGAGGTTCAAAATTCGTAACGCGCATCGTTGACCGATAGAGGGTACCTAACCTTGCGATGCCGAGTCGTGCATTCAGGACCCCTTAGTTGGGGAACGTCCTGCGCACCACCTTCTGAGGCTCTGCAGGTTTGTTTTTTTCGAGTCTTCTGCACAGGGGTACCAAATTGTTGACACCTGAATCATATTGGGTGACCCCTACGGGATCCACAAGCTGTACAATAACTAAATCCAACATTTGAGAAATTTTGGGACGCGATTTTACGGTTTCAAAAATTGTTAAATTTCTTGAAATGTTACTTAGTAAAATTGGTCCCAATTGACGTCCCCAAGCTCAGTCTCTGAGCAACTCGTTATTGTGTTCCCTGAACAGACACCAATGCATCGAACTGTGCAGCCCGGCCTTATCGCACTGCAGCAGTTGGAATCACCTGTACTAAAAATTACAATTTTCGGACCATGGATGTTTTTGAGGTCTATTTTATCGTATTATTTATGCTCGGTGCACACGATGCATTTTTTGAAGCACGATGGCCCGCCTGTTCTTAAAAAAAAATCCGGTCACTACCGGGGATAATATGTTTTTTTTCATCATGCGTGTAAACATGCTTCGAAAAATGCATCGTGTGCACCGAGCTTTATTTAGATCCTTGGCTTCAATCCTTCCTTCCTTCATCAATCCTTGGCTTAGCTAATGAGGGAAGTTGTGATTCATTTGCGGTATTTCATTTCCTTTGGGGGGTTGGAGGAAGTCCAAGACGTAATTATGTAGCTGTTTTCATTAATATTTATTTATTGGTATTATTCATTTAGTTATTTCATCACTCTCCCAATCTACTTTGTACATGGTAAGCATATTAAACACTATTGGTTGATTTCACCACCGAGTTAAAATTTGAGTTACGTTAACTCAGAATTAACTGAAAAAAGGCGTCACTATTAATGTAAACAATGTTAGTTAGGTAACTTCAACCTAACTCCCGGCGGTGAAATTGGCCCTATGAGTACCTAAATCAAAGTATCCTTGTCAGCATTTAAAAACTCCATTTCAAATTAATTACGCTCTCACAGCATGACATATACTGGCATTCATACACAAATTCAACTGATTACCAGTACCTAATATTATTACGTAGTAAGATTCTGAGCGTTCGGTTCATGATTTTGTTCTTTTACTGATGTTGTTTGTAGTCACTGCCGATCAGGGTCCAGGTGCAGATGAAGTTTTCAACGCAGTGAGTTGGCTTTACGGTAACAAGTTTGCGGAAAAATCTGTAATAATATTTCAACCATTCACAAAACCTTGAATTTTTAATCCTCAAAAATTAGGGAATGTTACCTTTCACGTTAGCATGTAGTTCTTTACAACAGCCTGACCCCTCTTACGCAAAAGCTACGAAAAGCTTTGAGCTGCAGACTCTCACAGAAAGTGAATCTATGAAACGGTGAGCGCTGCCAACAAATTGCTGTGAATTCACATAATTTCGTAACAAAAAGACAGCTTTCCATGCCACCTTAAGTAACGATGCTATGAATTGATACCCAGTTTTTCAAACCATCGTTACTAGGAGGTACTGTCTGGACTCGTTTCAATTTTTTTAGGTTGTTGATCGCCGAAAATCGAAGTCGTGAACAATATGACCATGAAAAAATTAATGACTGTACGTCGAAATTATAGAGATTTACAACGATTTTCAGCCCTATGACAACCGTAAATACAACGCCGCATTACACTGTTATTCGGAAGTGTAATACGTTCTCCATCTCTGTCTAACAGCCAGAGATGAGATGCTTGTTGTGTGAATGGCTGGAAGGTGCAGACGATACCTAGAACGGTGGGATATCACGCCACTGCCTGGGGAGTTGCTTAGCCTCATAAATGACTAGAGCTTATTTCATGGCGGCTCTACTCGCCATGACATGGGTAGTGTCATAAGCCTTGCTGGCACTTTGTAAGAAACCCAGGAGTCACCCCAAGTTCCACCAGCGGCCTCAGCCACCCACCACGTAAACGCTACACAACTCCTGTCCAGGCAATCTAGTCCGCGGCTTCGTCGTCACTTGAAGCTGTGAAAAAAAAATTAAAACATAGAAAACACGTACAAAAGCAGGTCATAGAAATCTACGATATACTTACCACCTTCTACATTGTCGGCAAGATATCCTTGACCCGCGTAGCCAACTCGGCGCAAGAATTGCACCAAGCTGCAAACACCGCTACGCACGTCCTCCCAGGCAGCGTTGATCGTCGCGTCATTGCGTGTCCTGGAAGTCGGCCTAATCCGACGGATCTATAAGCAAGAAGAACACTAACAAAAAGTTTTGCGCCTAAATAGTACGAAAATCAATTACCTGAGCTCCAGTCATCAACTGCTCGAATTCTACCCTCGTCTTTTGGTCGATAACCCGAAGGTAATCTGGGGCATGGAATGGAAGACGCACGATCACATGATTTGGTGCCATACATCTTTGTTCAGTCATTTCGAACCGGTCAATTCAGGTCACCTTCGGTCAAGTCCGGTCGGAAAACATTAATTTTAACTATTTATCAAGTCTCGTAATCCCTCGAGGTCACATAGATACCACTTGTGTCTGTACCATTCGAAGTGACCCCTTCGGTCACGACTGGTCAACTAGCGGTAATTCATTAGTAGAATCTGCCTGGTGGGCCCTTCAATACAGACAGCTCGTTGATTGGCACAAATTGGACCATTAACTGTTGAGCAACATGAATTTGTCTGAGCTTCACCACTCCGACCTTCAAACGGTCGTTTGACTGCTGACCGAACACTTGATAGCTTGTTCTGTTATGAAATTCATGTGTTAGAGTCACTATGTAACAGATTTTTCAGGTTTGGTTGCTATTTTGGAAAAACACGCACTGATTCTGGATCGAGAGCAGGCTAGAGCTTCCGGAACTTCGGTCGAAATTTTTCTGAACTGTGGTTTAGGAGTGAGGAAGCGAAAAAATGCAGATTTTGGCTCGAAAAAATTACACAATGCAGATCTATCTACGTTAGACTCATTAAGCCACCCCCTCGCCTACATTTTATCAACGGCCGAATTTTTAAAAATGGCGGATCATAGGCAAACGAGGGGGGTAAGACACTCCATGACCTCCACTTTTTTTGACGTCAAAAAATTCACAAAAATCGTACGAGTCCGAAATGGTGCCACACTTTTATGTTCAGTCATTTCGGACCGGTCTAGTCAGGTCAGCTTCGGTCAAGTCCGGTCACGAAACCTTAATTTTCACTAATTATCGAGTCTCGTGATCGCCGAAGATCGGATTGCTACCTTTCGTGACCGTTCAATCCGAAGTGAACGCTTCGGTCAACCCCGGTCACGGCTGGTCAATTGGCGGTAATTCTTGAGTGGAATCTGCCTTGTGTGCCCCTTCAATACAGACAGCAAGATGAACGGCTCAAATCGGACAAGCGACTGCTGAGCAACATGCATTTTTCCAAGCTTGACCACTCCGATCTTCAAAGGGTCGTTTGACCGCTGACCGAACTCTTGATGGACGATTTGGTTATGCATTTCATGAGCTGGGGCAACTATTTATCGGATTTTCCAGGTTTGGTTGCAATTTTGGAAAAACACGCACTGATTCTGGATCGAGAGCAGGCTAGAGCTTCCGGAACTTCGGTCGAAAGTTTTCTGAACTGTGGTTTAGTGTGGTTTAGGAGTGGGGGACCGAAAAAATGCAGATTTTGGCTCGAAAAAATTACACAATGCAGATCTCTCTACGTTAGATTCATTAAGCCACCCCCTCACCTACATTTTATCAACGGCCGAATTTTTAAAAATGGCGGATCATAGGCAAACGAGGGGGGTAAGACACTCCATGACCTCCACTTTTTTTGACGTCAAAAAATTCACAAAAATCGTACGAGTCCGAAATGGTGCCACACTTTTATGTTCAGTCATTTCGGACCGGTCTAGTCAGGTCAGCTTCGGTCAAGTCCGGTCACGAAACCTTAATTTTCACTAATTATCGAGTCTCGTGATCGCCGGAGATCGGATTGCTACCTTTCGTGAACGTACCATCCGAAGTGAACGCTTCGGTCAACCCCGGTCACGGCTGGTCAATTGGCGGTAATTCTTGAGTGGAATCTGCCTTGTGGGCCGCTTTAATACAGACAGCAAGAAGAACGGCTCAAATCGGACAAGCGACTGCTGAGCAACATGCATTTTTCCAAGCTTGACCACTCCGATCTTCAAAGGGTCGTTTGACCGCTGACCGAACTCTTGATGGACGATTTGGTTATGAATTTCATGAGCTGGGGCAACTATTTACCAGATTTTCCAGGTTTGGTTGCAATTTTTGAAAAACTCGCACTGATTCTGGATCGAGAGCAGGCTAGAGCTCCCGGAACTTCGGTCGAAATTTTTCTGAACTGTGGTTTAGGAGTGGGGAAGCGAAAAAATGCAGATTTTGGCTCGAAAAAATTACACAATGCAGATCTCTCCACGTTAGACTCATTAAGCCACCCCCTCGCTCATATTTTATCAACAGCCGAATTTTCAAAAATGGCGGATCATAGGCAAGGAGGGGGGTAAAACGCCAGATGACCTCCACTTTTTTTGACGTCAAAAAATTCACAAAAATCGTACGAGTCCGAAATGGTGCCACACTTTTATGTTCAGTCATTTCGGACCGGTCTGGTCAGGTCAGCTTCGGTCAGGTCCGGTCATGAAACCATCATTTGCACTATTTCTCAAGTCTCGTGAATCCGGGAGGTCAATTTACCAGGTTTCGTGTCCGTACGATTCAAAGTGACCGCTTCGGTCAACCCCGGTCACGGCTGGTCAATTGGCGTTAATTCTTGAGTGGAATCTGCCTGGCGGGCCCCTTCAATACAGACAGCAAGATGAACGGCTCAAATTGAACCATTAACTGCTGAGCATCATGATGAATTTGGTTGAGCTTGGTCACTCCGGTCTTCAATCGTTCGTTTGACCGAAGATCGAACTCTTGATGACTGGTTCTGTTATGAAATTCATGAGCTAGAGTCATTATGTACCAGATTTTCCCGGTTTGGTTGCAATGTAGGCAAAACTCGCACTGACTCTGGATAAAGTGGAGATTCGAACTCCCAGTACTTTGGTTGAAATTTTTTGAACTGTGGTTTAGGAGTGGGGAAGCGAAAAAATGGAGATTCTGGCTCGAAAAAAGTACACAATGCAGATCTCTCTACGTTAGACTCATTAAGCTATCCTGTCGCCAAAATTTATCAACGTCCGAATTTTTAAAATTGGCGGATCATAGGCATGCGAGGGGTAAACACGCCCGATGACCTTTTTTTATCGTCAAAAAATCCATAAAAATCGTAAGTGTTCAAAATGATGTCACACTTCGTGATTTATCAGCATTTGTTCGGTCTGGTCTGGTCAGGACCGGTCGTAATCCAGATTTTAGTGATTTCTAGAAGTTGGCTGTACACCTTGTGTGACTGTGCAATTCGAGGTAGGTGTTTCAGTCCATTTCGGTCACGTCCGGTCAAAATGGATGTGGTCTGTGTTTGGTCATTTGACCGGTGGCCGAGCCTTTGATGTTCCTCCAGTTAAGAATTCCAAGAAAATTTGAAATTTGGGATGGACATAAGCTTATCTTTCGGAAATGTATTCGTTATAGTATAGTACACGATAGCATATTATGTATCGAGGATATATTGGAGAGTTTATTTTCTGAGAGACAAGTTTAGCAGCTCGAATTTAGGAGCTCCAATAAGCAGATATATTTCTGGAAAACAATTGGTAACCGTGCTTCATTTGCCTAGGGAATAACGAATCGGGAGTGAATTACAATCATTACAGCATGATTTGAAGGGGGTGAGCACCAGTTTACTTATGGCCGATTTCACCAAGTTGGAGTTAAAGTGTGGACTACTTAACTCTCGGAGTTAAGGGTGTCTCGAGGTTAAGAGCTTTTACTAACCTTCAGGTTAAGACTAACTCGAAGGGAAACAATTTTTTGTCACTAACTCCAAGTTACCCGTAACTCGAACCTGAAATATCAGGGTTAAAAAAAAAAAAAATCGTCAAATCCTCAGGGTACATTTCAATCGGTCCGGTGTTGGAGTGTGGGTTAGTTAACTCTTGGAGTTTGGAGTGCCTTCGAGTTAAGAGAGCCTCCGTTTCACCACTAATTTAAAGTGAGAGTTACCAAACCCTCGGGTTTTCCTCCATACACTTTACTACGTCTAAATTTTTCATATGCGAAGAGCCTCCTCTCTCAGAACTCAAATGAAGACATTTTGTCGACATTATTTCAACTTTTCCAGGAGATAATTCGAACTTGGGGGGGGGGGCATGCTCTGGAGTAAAGACTTCAATCTGGTCGACTTTTCATAACAAAGCTTTATACAGTTATAATTTTCGGGTGAGGGACCGTATGATCACTGAAATTTATTTCTGTTCATTTCAAGCCGTATTTCTTCACCAGGGGGGTGATTCTGTAACTTGCAAAATTTACGTGTCGTAAAATGGAAGAAGGGCGAGGAGAGGTACCTCGTTACCATGGTTTTTACGATACCTAGTGAATTAAACTGTGGAATTTTCACGGTAGATTGTGTGGTCTCGAAGAAAAAATAATAAATTCTTGACAAATGCGTGAAAAACCAAGGCAACCGGGTACATCCTCTCCCCCCCTTCCCAGTACGACACGTAAATTTTTCGATGTCATTGTCGTCATCATCGTATAATAATACGAACGCAAATGAACGATGTTCCATTCTCCCTCTTTTTACACGGGTTTTTTAAACAGTTATTTTCAAGGAAGAACTAAAAATATGCTTCACCGAAAAAGTTTGCTTTTGGTCAGAAACAAGGTTATGTCCGAGTCAACGAGTTATTCCCTAGAAAAAGTAGAGAATAAGATCTGGGAGTTAACCACCCTGGTAACCCGAAGGTTAAGCCAAATTCCGAGTGGTGAAACACATTTTTTCAAAAAACTCGGAGTTACCCGTAACTCAAACTCTAACTTTCGATGATGAAACTCACCAACAGAGTTAAGCAGGGGTTAAGAGACGAAGTTCCTATTATTAACCCTAAGATTAATGCTATCTCGAAGTGG
This sequence comes from Corythucha ciliata, assembly GCA_038030265.1. NCBI lineage: Eukaryota > Metazoa > Arthropoda > Insecta > Hemiptera > Tingidae > Corythucha > Corythucha ciliata. The sequence continues at coordinate 11,849,011 of CM075939.1, forward strand.
TGAAACGGTTTTTTTTCACTAACTCTGAGATAACCCTAACTCGAACCTTAACTCTCAGGGGTGAAATCGGCCATAACTCCAAGTTACCCGTAACTCGAACCTGAAATATCAGGGTTAAAAAAAAAAAAAAATCGTCAAATCCTCAGGGTAGATTTCAATCGGTCCGGTGTTGGAGTGTGGGTTAGTTAACTCTTGGAGTTTGGAGTGCCTTCGAGTTAAGAGAGCTTCCGTTTCACCACTAATTTAAAGTGAGAGTTACCAAACCCTCGGGTTTTCCTCCATGCACTTTACTACCTACGTCTAAATTTTTCATATGCGAAGAGCCTCCTCACTCAGAACTCAAATGAAGACATTTTGTCGACATTATTTCAACTTTTCCAGGAGATAATTCGAACTTGGGGGGGGGGGGCATGCTCTGGAGTAAAGACTTCAATCTGGTCGACTTTTCATAACAAAGCTTTATACAGTTACAATTTTCGGGTGAGGGACCGTATGATCACTGAAATTTATTTCTGTTCATTTCAAGCCGTATTTCTTCACCAGTCCTGGATTTAAAGGTCTCATATAAATCTCCAGGAAATTCCGGACGTGTGTACGATCTTCCTTTCCTACATAAGTCAACGATAGAGAGTGCATTTTCAAGGTGAAATTCTACGTGGGTTTTACAGTTGCAGTGCAGAGGCATTGAAATCCAGGATTGGTACAGAAATGAGGCGATAATTTACGTAACGCGGAGTACTACCCCTTAAACGAAAGCTTAATAATGTTCGAAAATAATGTGGCTGGAATATGAAAATATATGCCTTACCTTTCTGAAGGTGGAGTGATTTCACCTTCAATCATTTCCAAGACTGACCTGAAGGTTGCTTTTGACACACGAAAACGGGTTTTGAAATCAATCTCGTCATAGTAATTTAGGTAGCTGATTCTCTTCTTGAATACCCTTGGTCGTCTTTGCAGCTGAATTATCATTTGTATGTCATTGTCGTCATCATCGTATAATAATACGAACGCAAATGAACGATGTTCCATTCTCCCTCTTTTTACACGGGTTTTTTAAACAGTTATTTTCAAGGAAGAACTAAAAATATGCTTCACCGAAAAAGTTTGCTTTTGGTCAGAAACAAGGTTATGTCCGAGTCAACGAGTTATTCCCTAGAAAAAGTAGAGAATAAGATCTGGGAGTTAACCACCCTGGTAACCCGAAGGTTAAGCCAAATTCCGAGTGGTGAAACACATTTTTTCAAAAAACTCGGAGTTACCCGTAACTCAAACTCTAACTTTCGATGATGAAACTCACCAACAGAGTTAAGCAGGGGTTAAGAGACGAAGTTCCTATTATTAACCCTAAGATTAATGCTATCTCGAAGTGGTGAAACGGTTTTTTTTCACTAACTCTGAGATAACCCTAACTCGAACCTTAACTCTCAGGGGTGAAATCGGCCATTACTGGTTGTACATAAAAAGTATTTCCGACCCTGATGAGGCGTGGTGGTCTCACAATTTTTTTTATTTTTATTTTTATTTATTTAGCCAACAAATTAATATTTTTGAAAATTTTTTTACTGCACAAGGCCTGCTCCCCAAAAGCTCTAGGCTTGTGCTGGGGTACCGGTGTTCGTCAAACTCAAAATCCTAAATTTAAATTATTTACTTCTACGAGTAAACAAAAGAATAAACAAAAATAAATCAAACTTAATCAAAATTCTTATTTCCAAATTATGTATTAGATATTATTCAGTTTTTTAATATGAGTGAGCCATTTTTTTTAGGTATTAAATTCAAATATTTGCAAGTTCATATTACGGCACAAGTTGATTTCGACAACAAAAGCGTGATGCTTCGTAAACTCCTTATGAACTCTCAACCCACTAACATTGGATTTACTTTTAAGTCTGGTCGAATAATAATGTTCAGGCACAGGAATAAGGGATCGATATTTAAACAAATTTATAAGCACAATTTTTTTATACAAGCTGGAGAAAGTTGATACATCGAGTTCTTCGTATAGACTATAAGTCGGTGTAAGACGTACGATGCTTATACAATATTATTTTTAAAAATGTATTAATTGTGACTAGCAAAGGCTGCAACGTACTTCCCTGAGCTGCCTCCCAGACTAGACAACCATAAGTAAATAGCGATTGAGCAAGGCCTAGATAAATAATTCTTAGCATATTTTTGTCAAAAACTGGTCTTAATTGCAGAAACACAAAAAATAATGAGAGTTGAGGGGGGGGGGCATGCATCGGCCCTCCGGCCGCACTGGCCCTTCGGGCTCAGCCCGATCGCCCACCCTCTGTATCCGGCCCTGCTATGTGAAAACGAGTTTTAGTATACGGTTTGTACAGCGAATAGCGATATTGGTTCCTTCCGACGATTTTGAGTCTACACGACCCTATAAGTCGGAATGGAACGTTAAAGGTGATCATCGAAGAGTGCACAGCTGAATATGGGACTCAGCCCACAAAAGCGCTATTCTGAAGGCTCATGAGAGAAATCACGCCTTCAGTAGGTAAATTAGCGGCTAAAATTTAGACAATACGCTGATCGCCAGTTTTATTATTGCGGATAAAGATGAGAAGGCAAACTAATATACTGTTCTTGGGGCAAATAAGCAGCAAAAAGTATGGAAAAAGCGCTCATATTCGTGGCTGAAGCTGAAACTGCAAAAATGCGTTTATTCACGGTATAACTTACAGACCAAAATTGAGAAAAAATCAATGATTCTTGAATAATAAAGTAGGGAAAATAAATACCACTTAATGGCTATAATGTAGAAAACCCCCTAACGTGCTGTTCTTTGGTCAGGCCCGCGGTTAACCCTTCGTCGGGCGCAACCGATCTTACAGGCACAGCTCGCATATTTTCGTTCGCCACTGCGCCATTAAAAGAGCGAGGGGGTAAGGGTCGATCACATGGGTTTGAAGCTCCTTGTAGACCTTTTGCTGACCTTAAAGGCCAATCACCAGTGAGGCGCTAAAATGGAACGAGAATTAGTACTAGGAAAGAAATGCATTGGATGTTCGTATACCTTTACGATTCCGCTCGATATGCTTCAACGAAGACAACTGAAATTAATTTTCTGGGGAGCTAGTAGACCCATTTTTCAAGAAGGCGGCCGTTTCTCCAAAAGGTAGCTGATCCAAAAATGCCTATCCTACGCCTAAAACACAATTAAACCATGTTTACAAGATTGCATACCATACGTTAGTCAGAATTCTTACTCGTCAACTAACCAGAGATGGTACTCAAATTGACCCCGACCATATTTGCATGCATCAACAAGTCCCTCCAATGCAGAGTCAACCGCGAACATTGTTATCATTCTTGCTGTGAGGTATTTTAGACAGATTGCTCGAGGAATTACTCCTTTGCGGTCTCTGATCCATATGCTCGCCATAGGCTAGGGAAAATACATGTTTTATTAAAACAACAACATAATAAGAAAATGTTGGCGGCCTAACTCTGTCACTGTTCAACCACAAAAGTGGTTAATTGAAAACCACTTTTAGCACGTGGATGGGCCTTTTGTCAGACATCCTTGTTCGCTCCCGGGTTGTTATTGGAAATGTAATGAGAAATTTGTGTGCTGACCTGAGCTTTGGCTTTCAACGGGCTTTTCAATAAAGAATAATGATATTTTTGTAGTAAGCCAAATCTGATAAATGGATCAATTCAATGACCAAAACCCACGAATTTTTTTATTTTTATTTCTATTTTTTAGTTCTTCAGCTGGAAAAACTGAGAAATTAACGTTTTAGTGAGCCAAGACGGGTGCAAAATTGGTTCTATATCGAGCACATGCCACGAAATTTAGCGTTTTAATGAGCCAGAATCACGAAAAGCTTCGATTAGTGGGCTAAAACTGCATAATTTTGGTTTTGAATATGGCGACCCAGCGAAATTGGAGATTCATAAAAAATCCACGAAACTTTGAAGTTTCCAGCGGGTGAAACCGAGATATTTAAATTTTTTAGTGAGCCAGACATGCGAAAATTTTATTTTTGGCGAGAAAAATCCAAAACATTTGGGTTTAAATTAGGCAACTCCGCGAAATCGTATTTTTTGTGTGTAACAAACAACCGCAAAATTGGGGTTTCAGCAACAAAAACCACGACATTGGGTTTTTTGTGAGCCAGAACCAGGAAAATGGGATTTTAGCGAGAAAAATCCGTGAAATGGTTTTTAGAGGACGAAATCAGCGAAAAGGTTTTTTTTTCAGTCAGTCAGCAGAGTCAGATCTGCAAAAATGGGGTTTTAGTGCGCAAAACCAGTAAAATTAGCATAGCAGCTACACATTTTTTTTAGAGAGCGAAATTTGGCAAATGATTTTATAATTAAGCAGAGCCACGAACATCCAAGAAATGGGTTTCTTAGTGAGCCAAACCCGCAAAATATATACAGGTGATTCAGGAGGAATGTGACAAACTTTCACGGGTGATAGTACGTATCTGGACGCACAAAAAACGTCATGTAGACGCATAGCCGAAAATGCTTTGGTTACGAGATATGAGCATTTTCCTGTTTTTTTCCCCAGTTTCATTACTTTTTACAATAATTGTCGTGTTCACGGCTCACCGACGGAGGGTAGACAAAAAATGACGGTTGATTCGGAAAGAGGACAAAATCCTGTTCCTGAAACCACCATGAAAATCAAAAAATGTCGCTCGCGCGTGGGGCGTGGCTATTTCAGCCATGCGAAAAGTGAAAAAAGTATTTTTTTGAAATTACCAATACATTTCACATCGGTATCAATCAGCTGCTAGTGCACGCATCGATGGGCAAAGTTACGGAAAACTACCCAGTTCTGTGTACTTTCGAACGGTGTTCTGGTAGTTGAAGTGTGCAACCCTCTGACTTCAGCAATCAAGTTCGAATGCAAAAAAAATGTAACTTGCTGTGTTAAAAGAAGCCGAATAGGCCATTGTAAACGTCTTTTCCTTAGGGTATTGTGTTTCTCCGAGCAGGCTGCCCTCAATGCTTGAAGTAAGGATTCAATTCACAACGAGGCTCACCATGTGAGCTGAGGTGGTGGATGAACAGCGTTAGGGTGTACACTAGACTTGAACATTTCACCTTATCGCCGGTACCCTTTGTACAATCAATTTTCACAACGAGGCTCACTATGCGTGAGATCGTGGTGTCTCCCTCGAGTCTTCGAAAATAACCCCATTACTTCCAGCATATCGGGATCAGCCAGAGAGGTCTATAGCAAAAAATTAAACCCTTCTTCTAATTTGGGAAATTCGGTACACATGAAAATTAATGATTGGTGTTTGTCGCTTACGTGTATCAACAGCTGCGGAGAGTTTGCCATGGGAAACAGCCAACTTGTCGTCAGTTCAATTTTTATGATATCGGACACAAGCTTCTTGGAGTACGGCTAGATCGGACGCCGCTTCCTCGTATGTTCGAAGAACGTCTATTACTCTATGAATCAGATAGAACATGGACATAAGTCAAGGAAACTTTAAGCAATCAGATTTCACCCAATTCTTTGTATGTTCATACTTGGGCAAATGGGCTTGAAGAAGTACTCGCCTTATACTGTCAACTGTGTCTGGGCTGTCAACGACGAGTACAGCGAGAGCCACAGCTCGAGGTAATACACACATGCCGAGACTCGATTGAGTCAGACCGTCAGGCGTGAAGTAGCACGAGTAGTGTGGCAACATCATTACAGAACTTTAATAACGCACCAACCATTGATGCACTCCGAAAAACTCTATTAACATCTGCAACACAAAAATGTAATTGCAGGTATGATAACACGATAAACCCACTACAACAGCCAAGAGCTAACCGTGACGTAATGGTAGTGGCGCTCAACCAGAATAAATCCCTCTAAAACGAGTGGACGACATCCGGGCGAAAAAAGGTAATTCTCTTCGACTGTTACCTTTTCTCGGGTCGTTCCCTCTACACAAGTCCGAAAACAATCATCACTCTCTTGTCACTAAAAACAAATTCTCCTAATAGTTGGTCTGCGAACAGCAATAGTGATGTGCTATATTTCATGCTCGACCATTTTTTGTTTTAATGTTGGCAACACAACTGACGTTTCTTTTATCAATTTCAATTTATTTACCTTTATTTTGGTAATTCAGTTGTCGATAAATGATCCTCCGTACTAAAAATTCCTTTACAGAACGTCGCTTTTCATACGATCACCCACTCAAAGTTCATTATGTACATAATTATAAGTTTGAACAGATTTCGTATCGTAGGTAGGTATAATTGAAATTTATGCCATGAAACTTATTTTATTTTAAAATAAACTCCTTTAAAAATTAGTCCAGTCAATGAATGATGAAAAACGAGTGTAGACGACGTGGTCGGTTTAGTGATTTTTTATTTTTCCGCTTTGTATGGGGTAGTTAGGAGGTAAACATACTAAAAGTCCCCGGACGTCCGATGTGACCGGGCTGCTGGAGACCACCGGGAAGGTCACTTGTTTCGGTTTTTCCTAATGATGTCGGACCCCACACTTCGTAGCGCCAGGACTTCTTCTTGAAATACACAGGGTGGAAGGGTTTAAGTGTAAAGAAAAAAATTGGGTAAAATTAGACCTCATTTGCGATTGAAAACACCCCATAACCCACGGTTCGAATATCAAAACCCTTCGAGGTATGATTTTTCTAGCATCTTTTTAGGACAACATCATTTTCCTGGACAAAATGCGAGTAACACGCTTCCCAGCTGACATTCTACAAATTTTGACGATGGATTTGGGAAGAGCACTCTTTCCTGTCAGGACTATCTATTTTCGTCAAAAAATAACTGTTTCCGTGTCCTCGGCAGTTCCTCAAATTTTTGCGAAACAGGAATTTTTTTTTTTCAATGAAAGTCAATCACCACTTGTCCATACTAAATCTCCGCCTATCGACTTTCGATGGAACAGAAAAACAAATCATGCTCAGCGTCATGAAAACCTCATCCGAGGTGGTCCATTACATGTAACTGACTGTGAACTTCTACCAGAGAATCAATCAAATGTCGCTCCGGCAGCTGGCTGTCGAATAAAGTGTATTTCTCTTCTACGAAGTTCGACGTTTTCAGTTAGTTTGCAATTATGCGACAAAAATTACCACTTGGTGTGACTATTTACTTTCATTTAACAATGTCTGCCAAATAATCGCTAATTTACTGAAATTCGTAGTAGTGAAATGCACTCTATTCGACAGCGACGACAGCCAGCTGCCGAAACGATATCTTTTGATGCTTAGGTGAGCGTTAAGATTCTGTTACAATCCAAGGACCGCTTCAGATGATGTTTTAATTATTTTCCGCACGTTGAAATTCGCAAGGATTGCTTGAATTTACAGGTCAAAACAAACGATTTTGAATAGAAAAATCACTTTTTTTTTCTAAAAAACTGTCAATTCTGCCGAAAAATCGCCCCAACTAATTCAATAAATTCTCATGAGTAATTTTGAAAGGGACACGTTGAAGAAGTTTTTCTGATCCATCGAAAGTCGATAGGCGGAGGTTTAGTATGGACAAGTGGTGATTGACTTTCATTGAAAAAATAGAAATTCCTGATTCGCAAAACTTTGAGGAGCTGTCGAGTACACGGAAACAGTTATTTTTTGACGAAAATGTGAATAATAACAGGTGAAAAAATTCATTTGTTTTGCTCTCTTTCTTGAGAAATCCAAGCTCTGGCACAGGAAAAATTAAAATAATATTGCATTTGAAGAATAAACAACAAATAAAGATTATGTGCGACGAAGAATTTTTTTGGATTTAGGGTTATGGAAATTTTGGTGTTTGAGGAATGAAGACTGCATGATTGATGATTCAGGGATTGTGTGGAGGACCACACGATACTTCCATGTTCCCGTTTTTGGCGTTCATCAATAATGCATACAAAAAATAAATAAATAAATAAAAAATAAACAAGAAAACTTCCATGGCCGTATCAATTTTTTCAGTGCTCCGACCCCTCCTATTTCATGCTGGTTAAAGGGTATCATGGGCGCTCGAGTTTTACTTCGCATTTTTCTACTAACGCGCCCATGTTACCCCTTAAACCAGCATGAAATAGGAGGGGTCGGAGCACTGAAAAAATTGATACGGCCATGGAAGTTTTCTTGTTCATTATTTATTTATTTATTTTTTTTTTTGTATGCATTATTGATGAACGCCAAAAACGGGAACATGGAAGTATCGTGTGGTCCTCCACACAATCCCTAAATCATCAATCACGCAGTCTTCATTCCTACACCACTAAAATTTTCATAACCCTAAATCCAAAAAAATTCTTCGTCGCACATAATCAATAATCAACCCTCAGCCCACATCGACTAATCTTCAATTACCGACCCTTATCCATCAACGGCTATAAGCATCAATCGTCCCTCAATTTTCAATCCTCCGTCAATCATTCGTTTTCGATCTTTCATAAAAAAAAAAAAAAAAAGTTTAGAAAATAGTCCAAAGTAAAGCCAATGAGAATACTTGGGTCGAAAAAGGGCGATTTTAGGACCTTCGACCATTTTAGAACAACAATTTCGATATAGGCTGTAGCCCGTTCCGTATTTGTCTTGGAAAACTTAATTTAATGCTCAACAAGATTTGTGAGTGAAGATTTTCCTCGAAAGTAACTCATTTTCGAGATATTTAGAAAAAACTAAAAGAAGTGCCAAAACCTTTCGGTTTTTGGGCTGCCAAAAATTTACCTCTTAAAGGTAGCATTTTCAGAGTTATTTTCTTCTCGAACACTTCTGACCTACACATACAAGATGGCAAAAAAATGCCCGTAGGTAACATGGAAGTGAAAGGGGTTTGTTTTCGGCAACGTTGTAGTCAATTCGCATGAAAATTGAATGAGAAATCTTAACAAAATAGTTACAAAATTCCAGGACCAATTGTTTCGAAGTTAATACCGAAAATATTATTCCGCTACGGGGAGAACATGCCTGGGAAATGATTTACCTTCAAAACAAAGGTCATATTCGCGTTTTTCATGCCAAGAAACAACTAGATTTAGATTACTATGTAAAACTGTGGCAAATAATTTTTGACGTAGTCACGCCAAATCTATCTCCTCCCACAATCTCTTAATCTCAGTTTTTTTGGGTTCAAATATTTGCAATTAAGATACAAAGGGGCTCTAGAGGCCCTTTTTTGCAATTTCGACCGTCATTTTTTGCTACTGGTCCTTTTGCGCTAAAAACGACGATTTTGGCCACAAAAAAAGTTGCATTTTTTCGGCAATATTGTGGTCAATTCGCAAGGAAATTTAACGAGGAATCCGAAAAAATATCAAAAAAATTCTGGAATTACTTGTTCTGAAGTTATATCCAAAAACGACATTTCGGTACGGGGAGAACATGTCCGATAAATGGTTTTTACTCAAAACAAAGGTCAGATTTGTGGTTCTCATAATAAGAAATAGCCAGGTTTTCATTTTCATGCAATTTGTCAAAAAAAAGCGACAGACCGACGGCACCGGAAAAAACCACTTTTTTCAACTTTTCTGAGGTTGTACATTATGAATGTGATGTCAGCTCGGACTCGTTTTTTTCACGAACACCACACTTCCATTCCCGTAGGGAACATGGAAGTAAAAATTTAATAAAATGGACGAAGAGGTGTGCGAATTTAGGGCGTCTGCAGGTTTTTTATTTTTTTTGTTTTTATGTGTTGGACATGGTCCATGAACACTCTCACATTAGCAGTCGAAGATGTCGACGGAACTTGCAATTCCACTATGGAAACTCAAGTTCCGTTGTTTTTGAAAAAAAAAGTGAAGTAGAAGCTGAGAAATAACAGTTTTTCGTTGAAAAATACAGTTGCGCCTAAAAATCACTAACAAAATTATTACAATCACCAACAACCAATTATTACAAAAGAGATAGGCCATTATCCGAAAAGGACTTTTTTATCCCATTTTTGGTGTACTATTACCCAATTTTTTTTGCTACTCAAAACCAACCACCCTGTATAATACCAATATTATAGTGGGAAAAATGGCATAGTTTCGTCACTTTTGAGAGGTACTCTGGTGGATCTTACGAGCCTTAAAGCAGGGCAAAATCTTGTTTTATTAGTCAGCCAGAGTCTTAATTTGAAGCCTCAGCCGAAGGACAACACCTCACCACCTTCAACGGTCAAAATGGATTAATTTCGCCACTTTTGAGACGTACTCTGGTGGAACTTACAAGCCTTAAAGCGGGGCAAATTCTTGCTTTATTGGTCAGCCAGAATCTGAATTTGAAGCATTGGAGGAGCTATTAATAAAACGTCGAGCGTTTTCAGCCGGAGGACAACACCTGTAACATTCAAAATGGCTTAATTTCGTTACTTTTGAGAGGTACTCTGGTGCAACGTACAAGCCTTAAAGCGGAGCAAATTCTTGCTTTTTTGGTCAGCCAGAGTCTAAATTTGAAATACTGGAGGAGCTATTGATAAAACGCCGACCGTTTTCACCCGGAGGACGATCTTACAAGCCTTAAAGCGGGGCAAAATCTTGTTTTATTAGTCAGCCAGAGTCTTAATTTGAAGCCTCAGCCGAAGGACAACGCATCACCACCTGTAAGGGTCAAAATGGATTAATTTCGTCCCTTTTGAGACGTATACTGGTGCAACTTACAAGCCTTAAAGCTGGGAAAAATCTTGTTTTATTAGTCAGCCGGAGTCTTAATTTGAAGCCTCAGCCGGAGGACATCACCTGAAACGGTCAAAATGGATTAATTTCGTCACTTTTGAGAGGTACGCTGCTGAAACTTACAAGCCTCAAAGTGAGGAAAACTCTTGTTTTATTAGTCAGCCAGAGCCTAAATTTGAAGCACTAGAGGAGCTATTAATTAGACGTCGATCGTTTTCAGCCGGAGGACGATCTTACAAGCCTTAAAGCGGGGCAAGTTCTTGCTTTATTGGTTGGCTCCAGAGTCTAAATTTGATGCATTTGGAGGAGCTATTAATAAAACGTCGTGCGTTCTCAGCCGGAGGGCAACATCTGTAACATTCAAATTGGCTTAATTTCGTCGCTTTTGAGAGGTACTCTGGTGCGACGTACAGAAGCATGAATTTTGTACCGGATGATAGAGAGGATAATTACATACGGAATCTTATCAAAGAGATGAAATAAGAGTTTGAGATGCCTAGCATGTTTTAGCTTAATATTCTTTGGTTTTACAAACCTGTCTTAATTGTAAGTTCCGTGAGGTGGCTTGAAGAATATTGCGTGACGAATACTTTAAATCCTTCATTAGATAGGTTGTATACAATTGAGGCACTTACAATATGAATAATTCCAGAAACAAAACACACATTCGAAAGGAGATTGAGTCTTTTTGAGCCTATGTTGTCACACCGATGTTCTGTAAAGGAATTTTTAATACGGAGGATCATTCGACAACTGAATTACAAGAATAAAGGTAAATAAATTGAAATTGATAAAAGAAACGTCAGTTGTGTTGCCAACATTACAACACAAAATAGTCGAGCATGAAATATAGCACATCACTATTGCTGTTCGCAGACCAACTATTAGGAGAATTTGTTTTTAGTGACAAGAGGGTGATGATTGTTTTCGGACTTGTGTACAGGGAACGACCCGAGAAAAGGTAACAGTCGAAGAGAATTACCTTTTTTCGCCCCGTTGTCGGCATCCCTCTAAAACCCTCTATAGGGAAAGAAAAGGGAAAATGGGAGGCAATGGAGAAAAAGGGAGAGAACAGGGAAGAAAAAAAGGGAAAAAAGATAACCTTTGTGTTACCAACCCACATAAAAAAAGTTAGCCCCGATGTCCGGAACTCGGAATTTCCCTACAACAATGGGTGACGAGTACTAATAATTCGCATAATTCATATACTGCCTTCCTGAGCTATTAATAGTAAAATGTCGTTCGTTTTCAACAGCAGGACCGTGTTGTGGCGGGAAGGAAAAATGTGCCTCCGAGCGAAGTACCCAAGTAGCAAAATTCAATGAAATAATATTTCTTAAACGTTTTTCTAGAATATTAAAAAAATACGTTGAATGTACCATTTAAATAACATTTTCAATGAACATTAATATTGTTTTATCAAGATTAATTCCTCATGTACAGAAAATATTGCGCCATAAACATTGATAAAATATGCCAAGAAAAGTCCACAAAAAATTTTGTGGCATTATATTGAATAGATATTTATATTGGGTTGGTATATCAAAAATATTGGTTCAAACACGTGAAATAAATATTTAGGAGGCAATTATAGGGTGTGATGCAGCAAGGTGTTTGAAACATGTTCGGATCAGAGTTGCCATGCGACCAGCCAATAAAATGTAATAATCTTAAATTTTATAGGCTGGTTTCAGGGAAACTCTGCTCCGAACAATTTCAAAACACCTTGATGAAACTGGCCTAATATGAAATCAATTACTAGTGTAATTTTTCAAAGATTTCGGGTATATTCTCAAAATCAATATAAAACCTAAGAATATATTATGACAATTTTATAAAATCGCATGACGAAATCAGACAAAATTATTTACCAAAATTTCAAACACGAAAATGATTGAAGTTATATGACGTTATCGAGTTGCTGCTTACTCTAGTCGTCATTATTTTGCCGCTAACTCTTTATATGATGCGTTTGAAGCGAGCTGATCTCCTCCAGAAGTTGAAGTCTCTACTTCGTTCGGAAGCAAATTTTTCCTTCCCGCCTCAACACGGTCCCGCTGTTGAAAACGAACATTTTACTATTTATAGCTCAAGAAGGCAGTATTCGAATTATGCGAATTATTAGTACTCACCCATTGTTGTAGGGAAATTCCACCCATAACTGTTCTGAAAATCGCTTACGCTCACACGAAGGCCAGTACTGCCACTGCCAGTAGCAAGCAAATAATACGGATTCAAGGTCTTTTCTCGTTCTAAACACGCCACAACTTGTACGAACGCGCATGGCGTGGGCACAACGTTGACCTTCGTTGTTCCCCTTCCCTCTATCGTGTCACCTTGAGGTCGGCCAGAGTAAACACAAAACCTCCGCCCATTTCATTTTGCTGTTTTTTTCTTCGCGATTAAATTTTACGTACTGAGAATGAGTCGTAGTCGCACTATCATAATCATTATTTTCCACCATCGAAATGGGACCTTAGGCGCATTTTTTAAATTTAAGTTTTCTTCAAAGCGAAGTTACAGAAAAAAGAAAAAGAGAGACAGGCCCTACTTCTCCCACTTGCCACCTGAAAAGCACCAATAAAAGGTTAACACAATAATTCTGGAAAATGCACTGAACATTCATAAAAAAAAACACTTAATTTAATTTCCCAAAACGGTTAAAGACCTAAAGATTCTTGTCTTCACGAGACATCGTTGATTTTATAACCAGCTGGTTTTGGAATTGGTTTTAAACCGAATATTTTGTGCTAAATTGGAAAGCAACATTTTAAAAATGCTCGTACTTCTACTCATTTTAAACATTACTCGACCAATATGAATTTCATGTTGTAAAAATAATGTGAAACTAATGTTGGCATAACCTTAACCAAAAAATATTGGATAAATGATTATCGAGAAGTGGTGAAAAAATATTATATTATAAAATATAAATTGAACATTGTAAAAATATTTGTGTCAAAGCATTAAGATTCCATTAACAAAAAAACATTTTTTCAATATTTAATTTACATTACCAATATTGTTACAACGTAACAATATTGAATGAACATTGGGAAAATATTACTGTGCTACTTGGGTAGAGACTTCAACTTCTGGAGGAGAACAGCTCGCTTAAATCGCTTCAAACGCATCATATAAAGAGTTAGCGGCAAAATAATGACGACTCGAGTAAGCAGCATCTAGATAACGTCAATTATTTTCGTGTTTGAAATTTTGGTTAATAATCTTTTGATTCCGTCTTAAACGTTCTTTCCGTGTTATCTTCTGATCGTCTGATTCCGTCACGCGATTTTATAAAATTGTCGTAATATATTCTTAGGTTTTATATTGATTTTAAGAATATACCCGAAATGTTTGAAAAATTACACCAGTAATTGATTTTATATTAGGCCAGTTTCATCAAGGTGTTTGGAAATTGTTCGGAGCAGAGTTTCCCTGAAACCAGCCAATAGAATTTAAGATGATTACATTTTATTGGCTGGTCCCATGGCAACTCTGATCCGAACATGTTTCAAACACCTTGCTGCATCACACCCAATAATTGCATCCTAAATATTTATTTCACGTGTTTCAACCAATATTTTTGATACACCAACCCGATATATCTATTCAATATAATGCCACAATATTTTTTGTGGACTTTTCTTGGCATAGTTTATAGTTTGGGTTAGTTTAGAGAACTACCGGAAAAAACGGGGTTTCGCTGGGAGCTCCTCCGGTGGGATGTTAGCGCCCTTCGCGCTGTCCACAGTTCGTCCGGGGTGGTCCTGGGGCCGGCAGTCTCGGTCCGGGTTGTCCCTGGGTGTCTTCGGCTTTCCAGAGTGGGTCCTCTTTGAGATGGTCCTGCTGACTTTGAGTGCAGCCGTCGGAATGAATATTTTTATTTTTTAGGTCTCCGCGCTGCTTATACATATAGTCCGGTGGGAGGCACCACCCACGTGGTTTCCCGTGAGTAGGGAATGGGCGGTCCTCCCTTGCGCCGGCGTGTTGTGGGTGGTTCCCTTTCCCATTGGTCTCTGTGGGTGGACCGAGATCGAGGGGGGGGGGGCGCTTGGTTACTCGATCTCAATACCTCCAAAAAACTTCTTTCAAGGTGGGAATTCGTTCAAAACGCCACGCAAAGAATATGGAAGATGTGGTCCAGAGAATATTTACATAATCTTCAAGCCAAATCGAAATGGTCTACTCCTTCCAGAAACTTAAAAATTGATTGATATGTGACAGACAGATTTGTTTCGGCCTGGATGCTTCGAGAATGGGGTGTAACCCTGAAAGTAGTCGGTAATGTTCCAATAAATGAATGTTTTATACTCAAATAAAAATTAAAATAAAATGCATGCATGAAACGCGATCACACTAACAATATCAATTAAAATAAAAAATAGGTACCAAATTCAGGTCTACTTTCACCCATTTTATTTGTTTTGCAGGTATTCTGAAACATCCTGTAGGCACCTGTTGTACATAATTATGTATAGGTATAATTCAATCAATCAATTAATTAATAACCTAGGCAAAGTAATAAATAAATGCGGTGATATATTGAAACTAATTTCTGGAGTGCGTGAGTGTAAAGGAAGGAGCTAAGCTGAGAAGGCGTTCGAGTGACCCCTCCCGTACACACCACCATGACTAACTACCCTGGCCTTGGGGCGGCTATTCTTTTTGATGTCGCATTTTTCTCTTTCGGACGATGTTTTTGGACCAAAATAAAAAACAAAATACATTTCGTATTCAAGATTTTACGCTGCTTCGTGGCATAATCCAGTTTTCTCCAAAAATCTATTTTTTCAAATTTTGAATTTAAAATTTTATGGGCTAGAGTCATTTTAAAAATCAGCGACCCAATTTCCTTAAAATTTTTGGCATCAATGAGTAGGAATCAATTTACAAAAACAAAATCGACGAATTTTTGCGGCCGTGAGAGGTAGAATCGCTACGGCTATATTCCCTCTCTCTCGCACACTTGTCGTCCACTTTAGCCTTAAATTCTAGCGAATTTCGGGCCAGTAATGGAACATTGGCTTCATTAATTGTCTTTTTTTATACAGGCCGTATGATTTAATTTTCTAATCGTTTTAATTAAGAGTCAGATAAAATAGCTCCCAACGGAGACGAAACATTTTATCAAGTTGAAAATCAAATCAAATCTTCTTCGGTCTTAACATCCGCTCAAAACAAGAGAAATTCATCTCTCATGGATTCGCATGAGAGATTCGATGTGTCGGAAATTTGCTATGGTTGGAGGTTTGCTGGGGTTCTGGAGGTTTGTTGTGGTTTGGAGATTTGATGTGGCTGGGCATTTTTGTGGTTAAAAATATTGGTCACTGTCACTGAAGCAAGATAGAGTGAAATTTCGGGTTACTTGTTCTCCTAGACAATATCATCTTCTAAACGAATTCTCTGAACGGTGGCCCGGGCGGTCCATCCCCTCATCACGTTACTGTTAACAGTAAGCCCTCTCATCATATCTTTGGTAGTGTCCAGGGTCGATTTAACCACAAACCTGGGGCTTGGCTTTCCGTACCAAATGCCTCCAGACCGCTCCCACCTATACAAATGGCAAGAGCGGGCTTCAATTTTGTGTCTGCTGACTCTAGGGATGTGCCTCGATTCCCGTTTGTGTTGGGTGGGGTGATTGTCGATGGAAGGAGGGGGGCGGGTTCATAGCCTCAGCGATGGTTGCAAATTGTGGAGGAAACGTATTCCTTGAAGGGGCAAGGGAACACAGTGGGCCGTTTTTCCTTCATAAAATTTATTTGTAACCGTAAAGATTTAAATAACAGTATCGCGTATAAATCTGACCAATATTGTTCCAAACAATTTTTTTTGTACGCTCCGGGTAAAATCAACAGTGAAAACGTTTCCTAGCACTTTAAAATTGCGATAATCACACTTCTCGACATAACACAGTAAATTTCAATTATTAAAACGTTCTTTCATTATTACTATCTTTTTCAAAAATACAGTTTGCGCGCTCTTTACTTTAAATGAAATAAACGCCTACGAGGTTTTTTCAGACGCAATAATAGCTCGGCTTTTCTCTAATTAACAAGAAAACTAATCGTGTCTACTAAAAATACAAGAACGTGAAGCGGGGCGTTAAACAACAAACTATATGGAATGGATCTCTCTGCTGTACACAAAAATACATCTTTTTTGTCATCTTACAAATTATATCACTTTTTTTTCGAAGCAGCCCTATTGGAAATACAACTGGCCTTCATATTGTCTAACAATATATTTTTCTTTAATACTTAGTCGTTGGAGAAAGGGATTTTTATCTTCTAAAACTATTCTTTGGCCGGTTTTATATTTTTTTTATTTATCTTTTTCTTCAATGAAAATGACTAGTATTCTTCGATAGAAAACGGCCATTTCATGAAAGGATATCATTACGAATATTGAACAAGGCGGGAAAGACGTAAATACTTTCTTTTTTTTAGAAATAAAATAATGTTTAGCGTTCTTATTTGAAAATAAGCGAATAATCTAAAAGAAGGGCCTCAATTACCATGTTCTGTTGCATCAAATCTAAAGCCATATTGGACGATTCCTGTTCGGGCCACATAAGGGTAGGGCCAAACACGATGGCGACATTGGCCACGTGCATTCTATTATGTTCTTGAAATTGAGTTACTCTGTGGAATAGAGGGACACAAAACAAAACAAAAAAAACAAATTATTTATTGTAACGAGAGGCTCGAGAAACAGCAAAAGCTTTACTTGAGAAGGTGTTGGAGAAGAAATTTCAAAGTGTCCCGATTGGGCGTTGGTAGAGCCTTCACTATGTCGACGAACATGGACAGTTTTTCTTTTCGGTTCGGAGTCGCTTAAAACCGGAAATTTAATCGTTAGTATTGGCGCGTGCGCACAAAGCTCAATGTATTTCTTACTGCTCGCCGTGATAGCTTTTTTAAACAATTTATAAGGGATTAAAGGTTCAGTCAGTTCTCTAAAAAACAGTTTCAGCGTGCCCGTCAGCACGTGGATATCTTCCTCTTTCTCCAGTCCTGTGTAGTTATTCTGATCGATCTGGTTTTTGAAAAACACGATTTTTAAACGTACAATACGTACATAAAAAGAGGTTATAACCTGAAGGCGAATTTTTTGAATTTGACTTAAATTCCCCGAGGCTCTGTACAATCCGTCCGTTTTCATATTTTCCTCCGAAGACTCTATGATCTGAACGATTCTCTGAACGAACAAGGGAACTTTGCCAAATTCTTTCGAAGCTCCTCCACCCACAGAGCACGCCTTTTCTAGGGAAGTACCAAAAACTGGCTCGTCTAAACAAAACAAAAAACACAAAAATGTTTGTCAGCATAACAATTGACATCAGCGATCTGTACACATTATTAGTAAGCGTGTTAGTGCATGAAAAGCCCACGAGTCGTCAAATTTCGAGAGAAAAATTACCTTTCCAGATGCCTTTTTTGACCAACGACTCCATCGTTGGTCTTTTGTGGAAAAATTTTCTCAGTCGAGCTTTTATCTTGACTTGCCTCTCGGCTGGTGAGCTACCCAAATCTTCCATGCTGTCGTCTTTATTTTTGACTTTAATGTTTTTGTTTAAAGACACAGGGGTTTCGGCAAACGACGCAGCATAAGCAGGGAAGAACAAAAAAAAAAAAAAAAAAACTAGAATAGTAGGACATATACACGTTAAATGAAGGAAAATGTGCGAAAACTCGTCAAGTGGTCGAACGCCAAAACTTATTTGTCTTCGAATAAGTGAAGCTGCTTGCTCAGAACAGCCTCTAAAATAGCGTGCGCGTGCGCGGATGGGATTTTAGAAGGATTAAATCCCATCCCTGTTGAAAGAACTGAACGGAACGAATTGAGAACGAATTAATTGTGTCCAAGTGAACTATATGTATTTGGGCAGGACCAATTTTCCAGGTGTTGCGCAGTTACAAAGAGTTATTTGGGGTTTCTTGCGCTATTGTAAAATCTAAAGGGTCAAAGGGGCGTGGTTGGTGCCTTGCTGTGGTTTGGAGCTTTGTTGTGGTCCGGGGACTTTACTGTGGCTTGGCCTTCTTTGTGGTTTGAAGCATTTATATGGTTGTGCTGTGGTAGAAGCTGACCTGTGGCTGGAGCTTTACTTTGGCTAGACCTGTGTTGTGGTTTGGCCATTTTAGTAATTTAAAATATTTTGGCACAATAGCGAGATTCTAATCGGGTTGGCAGGGGGGAGGGGTTCTGTCCAAGGGCCCTACCGGGTTTACTAAATCGCTTTCTGAGAGAAATTATTTTATTCAAGTTTCCTGAAAATACTAATAGTCCAGTCAAATTAGAATTATACCTTGGAAAAGGTCCAGAAACATCTAGATAAGATAAAATTCGGCGTGGTTTACCGATCAGGAGAAACGCCTAGAGTTTCGAGAAACAATGAAGCTGGGTGGGGTTCGGCTTAGCTTATCCCTCGGATTACGACTGGTGATCCAAAGGTTGCAGGTTCAAATCCCGCCGGGGAGCCATTTTTTCTCGAAACTCGAATCGTGTTGGGCTATGCCCTCCCTCGTCGTCCGGATAACATCAGTTTAATTAATTAAAGTTAAAATTTGTTAAATTCATGTGACTCCCAGAGTGGGGGATGAAGCCACAAATAAAAATGACGCCACAGCTAGCCCCCTACGGAGACTGGAAGCCCCTCGGAAGCGAAACGCACGTGACGACGCACGTTTTTTTGACGAGTGATTTGATGCAGGGGCGGGGCAAAGATCTGCCATCTGCCGACGTGGTTTGACGACGAAGTTCGATGGATCTTCCGGGTGGCTAGGTGTGCGTGATTGCAGCAGCTCACCGGGAAGCCGAAGGGGTTGACCGTAAACCAGTTCTGCTGGTGAAGTTTCGAGATCCTCACGGAATACGCTTCGAAGGCCGAGAGGAAGTGCTTGCAACCATGTCATGGAGGGGTGGCACATGATAGCAGCTTTGAGGTGCCGGTGAAAGCGCTCGACTATGCCGTTAGAGCTCGGGTGGTAAGGAGTTGAGCGGAGGCGGTGAGCACCAAAAACTGAACCGAGGGAACGGAAGAGGTCGGATTCAAATTGGCGTCCTTGATCCGCGAGAAAACCAGCAATTGAGAAGCCCCTCAGCGACTTTGTTGGCAGTGGCATCTTCTAGTGGTCACACCTCAGGCCATCTTGTGAATCATCGACTGTCGGGCGAATTATGTCGACGTGGATATGTTCGAAACGTGAAGAAGGTTGAGGAAAGAACCCTGTAGGGGAACGTACGGTGTCGATAGATTTTGGCGCGTTGACACGGGATGCAGGACTGCGTCCACGAACGATGTCACGCCAAACGTAACGTTCAGAGACGAGGCGTATTGTGGACTTGACGCCAGGGTGACTCAAGTTGTGAAGAGAGTCGAAGACACGGCGTCGAAATGACGAGGCAACGTACGGTCGAAGGTTGGGCGTTGACGTGTCACAAACGATAGTTACGTTTGATTCTGGCATTTTGACACGCTCGAGACGAAGTGATGATGAAGAGGGGCGAGAATGGTAGCCGCGGATGGCAGGAAGCGGCTATAAAAGTTGACCATTCCGAGTTAGCGGCGAAGACTTTGTGCTGTGGGAGGATGGTTGAAGTTTTGAAGTGCCTCGATATGTTTATGAGGTGGGCGTATGCCCTCTGAAGAAACTGCGAAGCCCAAAAAAGTAAGTTTTGGGGTACCGATGGTGCACTTTCCAGCGTTGACGAGGAGGCCAAGATCACTGAGACGTTTGAAAACTGCGCGAAGATGGGAGCGGTGTTCGTCGGCGTCTTCGAAAAAATTAGAATGTCGTCGATGTATGGAAAGCAAAAATCGAGACCGTGAAGGACTTCGTCAATAAACCGTTGGAATGTTTGACCGTCGTTCCGGAGGCCAAAACTCATAAAGGGGAATTCGAACCGACCAAAGGGAGTGGTTATCGCAGTTTTGGGGATATCATCCGGGTTGACGGGAATTTGGTTGTATGCCTTGACGAGGTCAATGATTGAAAAGACGGAACATCCACGGAGGCGATGAGAAAAATCGTGGATATGACGAACTGGATAGCGATCGGGGATGGTTCGAGAGTTCAAAGCGCGGTAATCCCCGCAAGGGCGCCAGTCGGCATCTTTCTTGCGAACCATGTGGAGAGGTGACGACCAGGGACCATCCGAACGCCGAGCTGTGCCTGCCCGCAGCACTATGTCGAATTCCACTTTGGCTATTCGAAGCCGGTCGGGAGCCAAGCGTCTGGGACGAGAAGAGAGGCGTGGACCAGTCGTCGTGTTGATAAAATGAACCATATTGTGACGAACGACGCAAGGGGAACCAGACGGTCGAGTGAGCTTCGGGAATTCTTTGAAAACTGAGTCGAAAGGAGACGACGTGTCTGGGATAGCTTTAAGGCTAAGTTGGTCGGTGTTGTTGAGGATGCCAACGGCAGTGAGACTGGTGATCGAGTCGACTAGACGATGATTTCGGCAGTCAGGGAGGAGCGAGAAATGAGCCAGAAAATCAGAACCGATGATAGGCACGTCGACATCGGCGATGACGAATGTCCAAGTCAGGTCACGGCCAGCAGAGGACCAGAGGTACCAGCAGAGGAACGGATCGGCGGGCGATGGATTTCGAGAGTGACGTGTAGAACTGCGTGTCTGCGAACGGTCGCGAGAGCGAGAACGACGAGTTAAGGCATCCACTTGAAGTCCGGAGAGAAGCAATCTCCTGTCGGAGTCCTTCAAGTGTGACTCGGTGGGGTTCCTGGGGGGGGGGGGGAGTTGAGACGGCGTTTGTGTAGTAGGGTAATGTAAAGGAGAGGGAAGAAGAAGGGGTTGTACTTCCATTATGCTATCCGCCGTGACGGCGCGGCGGGTCGATCGAGCGGTAGATCAGCTTGGGTTTGTAAGATGGCTTGAATGTGTGGAGGAAGTCGTTGGATCCAGAGTGCATGAAGTTGTCATTAGGAGCGATAGTTCCTGCGAGGGATATCAAATGCCGCCAAAATTGAGATGGTTTTCGATCACCGAGTTGTTCTTGCGCAATCAACTGACGGACGCGCTATTCTTCCGAAACAGACACCCGCTGGACGAGAGCGTTTTTGAGTTTAGTGTATGGATTTTGAGCTGGAGGATTGACGATGATGTCTTCTAATTCATTAATGAAGCGTTCATCGAGTTGAGAAACGAGGTGAGCAAATTTCGTCGTTTTCTGGGTAATTCCGGCGAGTTGAAACTGCGCGTCGACCTGTCGAAACCAAAGTAGTCGTTTCTCCTTCCAAAATGGAGGGAGTTTGACGCTGACGCGATGAACAGCTGGCGGTTGGGCAGCGTCGTGGGGTAGAGCTAGATGTTGGTGCACGAGTCGTTGCAGTTCAGCCAATTGCGCCGCGAGATTATCGGTACCGGGGTTGTTCATGCGTTCGGTGCGTAAACGTCAGGTTTTTAGTCGGGGTCACCAATTATCGGGTTTATTAAATCGCTTTCTGAGAGAAATTATTTTATTCAAGTTTCCCGAAAATACTAAAGTTAAAATCTGTTAAATTCATGTGACTCCCAGAGTGGGGGATGAAGCCACAAATAAAAATGACGCCACAGCCCTATTGAGTTCCCCATACCCGGGGGGCGCGAATATTCTCTCCACGGCCCTGCGTCGAATTGGTATATTTTTCTTAATTTTAGCGGCAGTTTTGCGCTTAGCGTCGATATTAGCCGCGAATGGACGTTTTAAAATCTAAAAATCCCTATTTTTTATCTTCAAGCTTTTCGGGAGCTCGAGTCGGTCCACCACCACGTCGGTACGTTACTGATTGAAACTCACAATGTGTTACTTACTCCATAACACTTCAATTTGATGAACAACTAGACACATCAGTAGACGTACAGTAAAAATCCGAGTGATTGTGAGCCATTTCCAAAGACTGAGCTTGTTTTACTGCTTCCATAAGAGTCAACGCGTCGTTTTCGAGAAGACGTTCTCGAATGTGAGGGGAAGCAAGCCCAGCAATAAAAGCGTCACGAATGTACCCATCTCGGTGGTCAACCGCACTGACAGCTTTGAATCCACAATCTTTGCTAAGACTTTTTAGATTCTCAGTGTATTGATCGACTGATTCTCCAGGTTGTTGTTTTCTGACCGCTAATTGATGTCGCGCAAAAACTTCACTCTTCTTTTTGGCGTAGATTGAGTCTAATGATTCGATAACGGTGATACGACTTGTGTTCTTCAATCAACTCAAATACTGAAGGTGAGAGAAAACTGATGATTAGCTTCAGTTTGTCATCGTCTTTCATGATTCCCGCGATTTCAAGGAAGTTATTGAACGTAACCATCCAATGGTTCCATTCTTTTGCAGCAGAAGGAGAGTCAGGATCCGTCTCAAATATGTTTGGACGAATAAACTTCTCCATTTTTACGTTTGTTTTCTTTAAGCAAATAAAATTGTCATAAACGAGAAAGCTTTACCAAAAGTGGCTTTTATTTGTAGTCCAGTCAAGGAACGTATTCTAGGCTGCAATAATCCATAAAGAATTTTTCTTTTCGGGAATGTGTTCGGAGGTGTCTAGGGGTCACCTGACCAAAAGTCCCCGAGTTTTCGAGTTGAGCGTGACTCTGGAGAGGGCGAAATGTGCGACCATTTTCGGGTTTTCACCAATATCTAGGAAACTACCAGCGTTAGCGCCTAGACACCGAAATGCAAAAATAATGTACTCATAATTTCCGATAAAACCACCTCTATTCAGTTTTTTCATTTGCATAACGGTTATCGATAGATCAGCTGACTTATCTACACAGCAGGCAGGTGACTTATCTACACTCCAACGGGATTGCGACCAGTCGAACGACTCCATACAACCCACAGGGCAATGGCTTAGTCGAGCGATATAATGGAATCAATTGAAAAACAATTACGTTGGCGATGAAATCGAAAGGTATGCAAACGAATGAATGGGAGGAGGTTTTGACAGAATCAATGCATTCCATTCGATCATTGCTTTGTACATCCACAAACTGTACGCCTCACGAACGATTTTTCTCAATTCCAACGTCGGACAGTGAACGGCAATTCACTTCCAACCTGGCTACTAAACCCTGGTCCCGTACTCTTGACCAAACGAAACCGACCAGTAAATACGATGATTTGATTGAAGAAGTAGAACTCCTGGAGGCTAACCCTCAATACGCTACGATTCGGCGAAACGACGGAACAGAATCAAACGTCTCGCTTAGACATCTGGCTCCAACAATCCAAAATGACTTTTGGATGCATTTCAAAAGAGTCCGAGCAACAGGAAACGCGCTCGTCACAACCAGTGAACTCTTCGGAAGAGATCATTGATGACTTGCAATCAGAAAGTTCCAATCAACCCTAGAAAATGAGTCGATAAACCGAAACTGTACCGTTGTTTCAAAACCCAAGAGATCAATTAGAAGACCAGAGTATTTGAAAGATTACGTCGATTGATTTCACACCCACACATATATATTTTTTTTATATTCAAAAAGGGGAGGGGGCGAATGTGGTGAATATTTGTCTACCTGCTTTTCTAAAATCATAATTGTTTAATAATCCATTTCATTCCATGCAAAGTCTTTAAAAGCCCGGTGCACACGATGCAATTTTTCTTCGTTAGATATCCAGCAAGGAGAGAAGGTGAGTTATGCGCATGCGCCTGGGTTTACTCTCGACGTCAATGCTTGAAGCCGTGCTTGTTTTTAATCGCGTTTAGAACAAACTCGATGCACACGATGCAATTTTTTATCGCCAGATATCAAGCAAGTAGACAAAGTGCGTTATGCGCATGCGTCTTGGTTTGCTTGTGACGTCATGCTGGAAGCCGTCCTTGTTTTTAATTGTGTTTTGAAACATAGAACAGGGGCTATTTTCTCTTCTTGTTCAACCACTAGGAGGATGATTCTCCCCTGAGCTTAAGGTGCAAAATTACCGGTTACTGAACCTAGGTAGTCTCAGGGCACCAAAACTTAGCGCATCAAGTATGGTTTTATGGGGCAAAAGTGTTATTTTCTGGACTGAAAATCCAGAATAGAATTTTTAGGCGAGTCAGAGAGGCTGGAAATAATAATAATAATGACAGGGAGGTGCCTCCCCTTACTTCAGGCATCATCGGAACCATTGGATCATTTTCTTTGAAAGTCTGACCCTCCATGTTATTCCTTCTTCATATACGGACAAAACAATCGTAAGCTACGCGATCCGTCTGCAATGAGAAATATTGCATCGTGTGAACAGTCATGTTTTGGATCCAGCACATATCAACGAGCTTGGAAATAAGCTTGCTATAAAATAAGCCTCAAAATTGCATCGTGTGCACCGGACTTAAGCAAATAAAAGCCACTTTTGGTAAAGCTTTCTCGTTTATGGCAATTATTAATCCGCAGAAACTTCCAATTTTACGACTATCTACCCCTTCCCCACCAAGATATAATTTCGTGGCCATTCATCCCTCGTTTTGACATTTCACGACTGGATTATTCTCCGAAACTTGCATTTTCGTGGCTGTACACTGTACACGGGTTTGAATTGAAATGAACAAATGACGACTATGAATACTGGCCTAAAACTCTATCATGGTAAGTATCCCAAGAAAGTTACAATTCACGGCTATTACCCCCTCCTGTGCAATTTCGCGGCTGATTATTCATCGAAAGTATAGAATTGATAAGTAATACTCAAATCCTCAATTTGACAGTACTTGCCCAAGTCTGAATGTACAACCAATTATTAGCAAAGCTCGCGGTTAATAAAATTCAATTGAAGTTAAAATGTCGCACTTGAAGGTTCTCACACATTTTTTTATATAAATTAAATGCTAGTAGGTATCTATCTTGTTTTGTAGATAACGGAATGAATCAATTCTACTTACAGTTGACGGATTTAGATCGCAAAATATTAACCCCTTTTTTTGCGCTCTCTTCCGGGGAACTCTCGCTAATGCTGTTCAATTTCATAGGTGGAAGTTCCGGCAGAATTTTAGGCTAAAATAAATAATAAATAAATAAATAAATGAAACATATAACGAACAAATAGATCACTCAATCAACAAACTTACAAGATTGACGATGGCCTGTTGAATTTTAGTCGCCCAGTGTAGCACGCTGTGTATATTCTCGCACTGGAGGGCTATTTCGAGGCCGCAGTGCGTGCTCAACACTAGAACGTGTTTCCTTCCAGAAATTTTCTGTCCGCTCGACACTTCAGCTCCGTACAATTCGGCGGCAAGTTCAGGAACTGCTTTTTGCTGTTGAAAAACGTTTAAAAGGGTGAGAGATATTTTAGAGGAGTTATGGTCTAGAAACAAAATGTTTCTCTTGAACCGTTTTACCTGAGCGTGAAACGCCTTGATGTCCTTATAAATTAATAATTTATACTCTGTGAGCACTACGTAACCGGGATTCCAATTTTTTCTAATCCTCTTCCCACCCTCGCTAATTTTAGTGAAGTGTAAAGGCCCCTCGCTAAGAACTCTCTGCTAAGTGCAAAATGAAACATGAGAAAACACGGTTAAGTCAATAAAATAATGAGATTTTACCGTTTGAATTTTTAATTCCGAAATTTTCGGCCAAGATCTGATTCCTGAAGGCACATCAAAGTCGTCTTTCCTTCAAGAAGAGGGGTGGAATGTAATTTACAATATAACAACGAATACGCTAATGAAACACGAACTTGGTTGGTACAATAACTGAAAATGCTTTGGCATTTCTGTGTTTCCTCGCTGAAATGTCAATTTGACTAATTTTATTGAAGATTGCGGTCATATCGTCCTGGATAGATTGGAATCGGTTAAAATTAACTAGCATTGACGCCCTGCGTAATTTTAATGAACCTGAGGAGGTGAATTCGAATCTTCCGGCAGTGGCATCGTTGGCGATTGATCGGCGAACGGCGGCTGATTTTTCTGATCGGGTAGGGTCCACGACGATTCGTAACTATTCTCCCTGAAGTAATAAACGCGCCCGGAGTCATCACTTGCAGAATGCCACTAGAGGAACAAGATAAAAAAAAAAGTCGACGGGTGAAAGGGGGGGGGCGAGGGGGCGCTGTAATAATAATCTAATCTTGTCTGCGGTAAGTGTATGCCTAACAGATAAATTTTACCTCCAAATCTCGATAGTCATTTAGTTCAAAATCACTATCGTCGAACGCCTCCATATAAATGCCAACTTTCCAGGCGTCGACATCGCTAAAAATGGATTTTAACTCGTCATTTCCGACGGGAAAACTCTGTATCTCTTCCTGTAGCATACTGCTAACCAACTGACAGCTAGTCATAAAATCGCCGAAATCGTCGTTCCGCCTGTGACTCTTTTCGACCAAGTCTAGCTCTTCGGTCATGTCTTTGAAACCGCGAAGCAACGCGTTGAAATACTCTGTCGACGACTCAGTCGGCTCGTCGAACGTCATGAGCCGCGAACTTATAACTAACTCACCGGCCGATTTTAACGCTTCCTCGCAGAGATTTTTGAAATATCCTCGAGGGCGATCTACAAGGGCGCAAGAGTACAGAGGGTTGGACTCCCACATTTTAACGGAAACGAGGAGCGGCGAAAAAGGTGAAATATCGCGAGCATTACTGAATTCTGAATGAGTCGATTAATAAGAAAAAGGAGAAGAGACAAAAATTAAGCTCTCCGTGACATGCAGAGCGAGGGGATAGCAAAGGTCAATTGAGAGACAGCAACTTGGAAGGAGCACGAGCCCCCTGAGCGTCTTCTTTTTTGCCCCCGCACGTCTTTCGTTTTTTTTTTTTTTATAATCGTGAAACATAAAAGGACTCTTTCATTTCCAAGCTTCCGGTTCTGAAATCTTTTAAAATAACTAAAACATGTTAAGCAATGTAAGAAAAAAAAACACGAACGCTGTTTGTTCAGCGGTGCTCTGAATCGAATTTTTGATTCTATCTAGCCCCCCCCCCCCCACAAACGAACAAACATTTACGAACAAACGTACGCGTAGGCAATCAAACAACACACTACCTCATTGTGTCGCACATAAAAATAATCAGACGTTTTATAAAGACTCATACGAGCTAAATTACTCTTAAATGAGTCATTTAACACAGATGGGCGTCATTTCCGCTTCAGTGGTATTCCTAACGTTATTAACGCGCACATCTCTCTCTGTTATTAGGAGAAAATCAGTCGGACAACACAACCGCGGAATGAAGCCCACGATTTCTGCAGGGAGGGGGTGACGGGAAGCGATTCTAATGGAAACTCGGGATTGTTTTACTTCCAGGGAGGACTTACACGTTGTCCTCTCGTCCTGAATAATAATAATAATAATAATAATAATAATAATAATAATAATAATAAAAACCCTTAAAAATTAGAAATAAAATGAACAATTGTTCCAAGGAGATAAACATGCCCGCGGTCGGTGAGGGGGAAAAATCCCGGCACTTGGACAAGGTGGGACACGGAGGCAATATGCAATATTAGCCATAGCCACCGGGTTAATTCACTTCAAAAAGCTGTTTAATGTTTTCTTTTCACTTTTCCTCGTTCATATCTCCAACTATTTCTCATTGTATGAAAAGTTGTGAGCTATTTTGCTGCAGGAAAACGGGCGGTGTTGGCAGGATAGCGGGGCACGAATGGAGGGGGCGTTGAATCACTATAAGCGAATTAGGATTTATTTCCGCTTAGTACGCGGTTTCGTACCCAACGAAACTGCTTGAGATGTGGCTAGTACCGGGAAAAATTAGTACACGCCCAGGTCCCAGGTACCCATTAGTACCACCAAGGTCTGGGTCCCACGGGCCACTCACCGATAATAGCCCCGCTGTAGCCCTTCCACTGGCCACAGAAGGGCGATGCACGTGTCAGGCCATCTCACTTACTCCCCCTCCACTTACAGCCCTCCAGCAAGAGAACTGGTCGTTCAACACACGTTAACCAATCCCCCCCCCCTCCACCACACCATTGATACAAAACGGGCGGCACAACTTTTGGCGCTATTAGTGTTCTAATTAATTAAAATGATCACATTAACAAATTGTCTACGGAAATGCACCTAGAAGCGTCGTCTGTATGATGAGAAATTATTGTCCTACTCAGCCCGTAAAATTTGTTTATTGATTGACTGACCTGTTTATTAGTTCGCGTAATTTCGCGAATTTCCCTCATAAAATTAGTGATTTCGTGACTTTCTATCGTCACAAACATAAAGTTTCGCGACTATTTAGCCTGAAACTCGCGTTATTACGGATATTTAGCCTCGAAAGTGGCAATTTCCGTGGCTATTTATCCATCGGGTCTCGACACTTTGGTAACTTCTCGCCATTTCTGCGGCCAGCTGCCGCTTTGGGACACGGTGAATTCTTCCTTGGCCAATTTTCATTAGAACCTGAGCCCTGTGGAAACCGCTCAAAATTCGTGCAAAAAAACGTAGCCGCAGGAGCGTTCAGTTTCACAACTGAAACTCAGTAGTTTCAGTGTTTCTCAGTGGTGAAATCGAAAGCTGAAGATGGCGAGCAGCCGAAACCGGTCCGTCGATGATGCACCTCGAACGAGGGAAGACTGACAACGTGGGCTTCTACGGCTATGATTTTTTGCATGCATCATCTACTATAACCCTCGCAGAATAAGCACTTCTACTAACAATTTTAACTCCAATTCGACTATTGCCATCCTACCGTCACGTCGAACCGTCAAAACATGTAACATAGTCATACATTTTCACAGGTCTGGTACGCAGAGGGAAGAATGAGCATAGCTAAACCCCACCCAGGGCCATTTGTTTCTCGAAACAATGGAGTGAAAGGCCGAGTCGCCCATTTTCTATCCATTTAACAAAAGTTGCGCCTTGACGTGCATACAAGATCCATGTTAATTTGCCTGACAAAAGTTTAGGCTGAAGCTATTAGACTGCATTTGGCTAGGCCTTGGACGGATAGTTACGGCTATCAATTTTGACCTGGGACCTGGGAAAGCTATTTGACTTGGTAAAAAGCATTTGCCTGGGCTAATGCTATTTTCCTACGACATATACAATATGCACAATGCGTATCCAAGAGTATATTATCGTGATTCATGGAATCTAGAAGCAGCTAACGGAATATGACGGGATAGTCAGACATTCCATGCGGTTCATGATTTTTCTTGACCACTTTAGTGCGGAAATAGCGGAGGGAAAATATGAGGGGCTACGACCCGATGACTTACCCGATTGACTTCTCATTACCCGCCAATCGGATAAAATTACCCGAATTGGCAACACTGCTACTAAGTAGGAGGGTACAAACATTTCAAGTTTATTGCCGAAAGTATCACGTTCTGGGGGCAAAATTGCCAGTTTTTGGACAGACAAAATCCAAAATATAAGGCTACAACGATAACTTTCCAGCAGAGCTGTCATTTTTCAAAGAGGTAACGACCCTTTCTGTGTGCATTCGGGTACGGAGGATGGATTGACGATTTCCATAGCCGACCTCTGAACTGATGAATTACTGTTTTGGAGGGCTGAAACTACCTTTTTAAAAGCCAAACATTACAATTATAAGGTTTCATAGAAAGTTGTGACAGTTTCTAGGCTGAGTAGCCGGTTTCCTGAGTGACATTCACTTGTGAGTCACTTTTTTGGACTGAGGGTGGGTTTATCAATCACTGGATACAGTAGCGCATCTACGGGGTGGGTTTTGGGGGTTTAACCCCCCCCCCCTAAGAAGATGGCGTCCGCCAAAAATGTGTTGATAGTCATTCCAGAGATTTCTTCTAGTATCTTGCACATACCAAAGGGCGACTGTTGAAAGGGGGGATCTGCACAGAATGATTATTTCTCGATGAATGGGCGATCTCGTGATGGTGAGGCCACCATTCATTATGTAGGGGGCACCAAAAAGTATAAATAGATGAAAAAAAAAAATGGATTTATAGGTTTCAAAGCGATGATTAGCGGCAAATATTGAGAACAAACGATCATTTGCCACTTAAATTAGGAAAAATACACCAATTCGAGATATCTGAAGGCAACTTCGCGGACAAACCAAAGAAAAAACGCCAACTCCACATTCTTATAAGCCTTTAAGGCAGAAGAAATTGAGAAAGCGTTCTAATGTGCTACTCTTTGGGCAAGTACGCGGGAGAACGTTGAAAAAAAACAAAAAAAAAACGCTAATATCAAATAGCGGCTTTTAGCGGTAGCAGAAAAGCGTTGAATCATAGTAGAAAACGAAAATCACTAATTCGTGGCTGAAAATGAAAAAAAAATCACTAATATGTGGCGAAAATTGAGAAACAGCTGAAGTACATCGCTCACCTGGCTCAACAATTAATTTTTGAAAACGCAAAATTCGTGGTTTTCTCGAGGCAGAGGCAACAACTGAAAAACGCGCAATTGAGAAAAATCGCTGATTCACGGCTAAATTGAGAAAGCCAATCCAGAGAATCCAAAATTCTTCGTCCCTCGGCCCACATCGACTAATCTTTAATTATCGACCCTTATCCATCAACGACTGTAACCATCAATCGTCACTCAATTTTCAATCATTCGTCTTCGTTCTTTCATACAAAAAATCACAAAAAAAGTCACAAAATAGTCCAAAGTAAAGCACAATGAGTATACTAGGATCGAAAAAAGGCGATTTTGGGACCTTCGACCATTTTAGAACAACAATTTCGATAGGCTGTAGCCCGTTCCATATTCGTCGTGGAAAACTACTTTACATACAAAAGTTGTAGGAAATTTTATGCTCAATAAGTTTTGTGAGTGAAGATCTTCCTCGAAAGTAACTCATTTTCGGGATATTAAGAAGAAACTAAAAGAAGTGCCAAAATATTTCGGTTTTTGGGCTGCCAAAAAATTGTACGAGCCTTTCAGAGTTCAGTTGGTTATGAAGACTATAACCATCAATCGTCATTTAATTTTCAATCCTCCTTCAATTATTCGCCTTCGTTCTTTCATACAAAAAAATACGAAACAGTCCAAAGTGCAATACTTAGTCGAAAACAGGCGATTTTAGGACCTTTGACCATTTTGGAATAACAACGTCGAAAGGCTGTAGCCCGTTCCATATTCATCGTGGAAAACTACTTTACATACAAAATTTGTTGGAAATTCATCGCTCAACAAGTTTTGTGAGTGAAGATTTTCCTCGAAAGTAACTCATAAGCGAATAACGATATACTCGGACAGGCCGGTGGTCAAGTTGGGGGCGGTGGGGGGCTGTAGAGCTAGTATATCGGCACTGCTTACGGAGGGTAACACGGTTACATTAGGGTGGGTACCAGGTCATGCTGGCATCCCGGGGAATGAGAAAGCAGACGAACTGGCCAAGACGGGGGCCATGACAGAATATGTCGGCCCAGAACCAGTGGTGGGGGTAGCAAGGGAAGTAGGACTCAGTGAAATCCGTGGTTGGGCGAAAGCGGAAGGCCAGGCATGGTGGGAGGCAGAAAACCACTGCAGACAAGCGAAAGAGGGTATTAAAAGGTATGACACCAACACGACAAAGTGGCTGGTAGGGTTAGGACGAAAGCAAACTAGAAAGATAGTAGGAATATTTACAGGGCACTTTGCAGTTCAGAGACACTTGCATATGATGGGACTAATAGGGGACCCAACATGTGAGAGGTGTGGAGTGGAGAAGGAGACAACGGGTCACTTAGTGAGGGAGTGTGAGGGGTTTGCGGCAGCGAGGTTTGCAGTATTTGGGAGGGACAGGTTGACCGACCTAGAATTCACCAGGGCTCAGGGGGTCCGAGTACTGGAGTCTCTGGGGAGGGTAAGGAGGTTTGAGGAGCCGTGCTAGCCCCTCCGAGTCCGGGACCCGCTGGGTATGACGTAGGGACCCAATTGGTGGCCTTGGCGTCGCCGGACTCGGCTTGGCCGAGAAAACCGAATAAAATAGTTAAATAATTCCAGAACCAATTGTTTCGAAATTATTACCGAAAATGTTATTCCGCTACGGGGAGAACATGCCTGGGAAATGATTTTCCTTCAAAACAAAGGTCATATTCGCGTTTTTCATACCAAGAAACCACTAGATTTAGATTACTATGTAATTCTGTGGCAAATAATTTTTGACGCCAAATCCTACTCCTCCAACAATTTTCGCTTAATCTGTTTTTTTCGGGGACAAATATTTGCAATTAAGAGAAACTTGCAACTTGCAATTAAGAGAAAAAAGAAAGAGGGGATCTTGCGGCCCTTTTTTGCAATTTCGACCGTCATTTTGTGCTACTGGTCCTTTTGCGCTGAAAACGACGATTTTGGCTACAAAAAGTTGCATTTTTTCGGCAACATTGTGGTCAATTCGCAAGGGAATTTCACGAGGAATCCGAAAAATATATTTAAAAAATTCTGGAATCACTTGTTCTGAAGTTATATCCAAAAACGACATTTCGGGAGAACATGTCTGAGATAAATAATTTTCTCTCAAAACAAAGGTCAGATTTGTGCTTCTCATACCAAGAAATAGCCAGGTTTTCATTTTCATGCAATTCACCGAAAAATAGCGACAGACCGACGGCATGCCGAAAACCACTTTTTTCAACTTTTCTGAGGATGTACAATCATGAATGTGAAGTCAGCTCGGACTCGATTTTTTTCACGAACACCATACTTCCATTCCCGTAGGGAACATGGAAGTAAAAAATCCACAAAAGTGATTTTGAAAGAGCAAAAACCCGCAAAATATGGGATTTGGAAGCCAAAATGACGTCGTTTGGATTTCGAATACGCCAGATCAGTGAAACGTTGGTTTTTTTTCAACTAGCCAAGGCTTCAACAAGCCACAACATTTGGCTTTTCATAAAGCACTGGGGAACTTGCACAATTCAAGGGACAAGTTTCGGTGAATGAACAGCCTCGAAATTCTGAGATTCGAGGGGGGAACTTCAAGATAGAATTTGTAGTGCTAAATAGCCGCGAAATGGGGAACTTGCACATTTTTCAACCAAGGTGTTTGTTGAAGAGGGCTCTTCCACGAGACTATTGATCACATTTAACATTGGAATCCATCACTGGAAACCGTACACTGAAAACCTTAACAAATCACTCACCTTATCGCCCGTTGCTGAATGGACGTACATCGTCTGTTGAGTTTCAGTATCGACGTGAGTACTCCAACCGGTCGGTAGGGACGACCCCGACGGCGGTGGAGTGCCCAATGTTACACCTTTGATTGACCCTGTCTCTTCGCCGGCCGATTCACCCGAACTGCGACGCGATGGACTCCGTCGTCTCAATTCCCGTGCTATTTCCATACAATTCGCGTAAATGGCGGCGTCGTCCTGCGCCATTGCATAGGTGTTTGGGTTCCACTGTTCGGTTAAAGACGAAATTATGATAATAATCATATTGATGTGGACCAATTGTTGAAAACTTACCAAAGGTCGGGTTTTTCTGGGTCTTGCTACGGGTACTGGTCGAGGTTTACCCGAATCGATCGACTCGTTACTGGAAGCCCCCATAACGGAGTCTGAACTGTCTTTTAAATTGTTGTTTTCGACTGATGTTCGAATAAATCGGGCTAAATTCATTTCTAATTTTTCTGTTAGGTTTTTAACGTTGTTGCCCATGGATCTAGGGGCTGGAATGTTGATATTTTTAACTTCTAGAATTTCTTCGACGCTTTTCGTTCGCGTGACTTCCGGGGGTGGCATTTCTAGGGCGATGTCGCTCGTCAAATCCGGCGTCGACCCTGAAAATGATCTCGTTGGCATTTTCCTTTCATAGCGAGTCTTGAAACTGCCCGCGTATTTCAGCACGTTCTTTTTAGGGCGAAACTCGATCTCTTTGGCAAGTTCAGCCAGTGAGCTAGAGATATCGTCCAGTATAACCGCTTCGGCGACGCCATCGCTACCCCGTTTTTTGGGCGGAACCATGGCGTAGCGAGACCCTTCTGTCTCTTCGTCCGTATCCTCGCTGTTGATGGCGATGTTCATTCGACCGAGCTGGGGTGATGGTGACGATTTTGACGAGCTGTGATTCGAAGAGGGCGCTTTCACTGTGACGCACACGGTGAAATTTTGAGGCGGCGACACCGGTGACAGACTGCCGAGTCGAGGGCCTTCACCACTGGTCGGCATCGTCCTTGACGTCGTCGCCGCCGCCGTCGATGGCTTTTCACCCGGTTGCAACTCGTGAACATAAGTGGATGGAACGTAGAACGGTCGCCCGGAACTTCGGATGACTTGCCACCAGTCCTGATTGGTTTTCTTGAGCAACAAGAGTTTCTCGCCCTCGTTAATGGATATTATGGTCCCGTCTTTCGTGGAATACTCGAAATCGTACAGGACTTCGACGTGCGTATCTGCCTCCATGATTTTGTACCATGAGTTTTAGTTGATCACAATTGATGAACCGTTGCCTCACACTAATTATCTTTTTCATTTATTGCACTCTGAAACAAACATAAAACAAGCACTTCACGATTATGTTACTGTCTTCAACACCCTCCCCCACACAAAACGGTTTAAAACTACATGAAAACAAACCCTAATCAATAATTAATAATGAAATAAGAAGGGGGGACACCATAAAGCAATACCTCGGTCTAAGAAGAGACAAGGACAGGATATAACAAGATTAACTGTTTACACCCAAGCGTATCACCAATTAAAGGAAACCCGTAATACGACAAAATACAAAAGGAAAAGATGAGGAATGACTAACAGGACGTCCTGCCCTATTTTGTACATTTAATATTTCGTTTTCCTTGAAATAATTAGCAACAGAAGTTGCAGGTTAATCTCGAAACCACCGACGTACTAAAGTTTTATTATGCAACGCTGAAAGCCCCGATTTTCCAGAGGAAAACAACAAATCATCGAACGTTCACTCACCTTAATAAAAATATCAGCCTTTCTCCAGTTTTTCGTTGCTCGAATACAAAAATAACGCACTATTTTTTTTTTTTTTACAATATTTTCACGCCGGATCACAAGAATACCCCGACCAAACGACCTGTTGCATTACGAACTTAGATGGGTACGTCAATAAAAATAAACTTCAAAAATTAACAACAAAACGAAAACAATTTGGATATCAGTCTTCATTCACGTAACATCTTTCAACTTCAAGTGTTTTACTATGAAAATTATATGAGCCCACCCATAGCTGAGAAGGATAACCTTTACTCGACGTAAACATAACTTGACATTTTTCTTTTTTATCACTCATTTCTCAACACTTCTATCAATTCAAAGCGATGGTCCTCCTGGTCCTTATGAGTTTTCGGCATTTAAAACTGAGTTGCCGAGTAATTTATTAATGATTTGACAGGGGAGGGGTCTTGAATTAACAGGTGGTCGTTTTTTGTTTGAAAAATTAAATTAAATAAAAAATTAATTTATTTCTTTGTTTGTCCTCTCCTTTCTTTCCACGGGTTATTTAGTTGGAGCGGGGATGGGTGATTTCAAAATGTTTATTTTACTTGTCCGTCAGATTGCACGAGCCTACACGGTGATGTCTTCAGCTTGGCCCATTCATCCGCCAAATAAGACAGCCGGTGATTTCGTTAAAAATGTGTACAATATACTGTCCCACAGTGTGAGAAAATATCTCGAAAAATGACGTAATTTAAGAAAAAATGGGACGTGATCTTTCCACATTGCTATTCAACGGTACGCTAATTAACTAACTGCGCCATTGTTATATGTAGTACTGGAATGAGTTTTTCTGGTATAGTGGGGGCAGGGAGGGAGTGAATTCATTCGGTTGCATAAATCAACATTTGACATTTGATCGAATGTCGATGAGTACTAATCATAATGGACGTGAGCCCCCCCCCCCCACCGACCATCGCTATTCCACGAGAAGAGACCGATGAAGTACAAAAAATACGAAAAAAATTATTTTCTGTCAATAAAGTGCAACTCCCACTTGTATGCATAGCCGGGTTTCCACTAAGGAAACATTTTGAGAAACGTTTTTGTTTCAAAAAGTTGAAACATGATGCGTTTAAAGTTTCGCAAACGAGTTTCAGTTTTTTGAAACTTCAAGTTTCACTTGAGCAACTTTTTATGGTGTACAAAACATGTTTTCCATTGCACTCGGTGAAGGATAACAAATCAGAAAAGGGGATTTAAGTTGCAACGTTTCAGTTGTAGACAAAGCATTTCAACAGTCACTTAGTCATTCTGAGAGGGTTGAAAATCTGTGAGTTGCGATGCTATACAGGGTGTTTGGTAAGTCGACGGCAATAATGCAGGGACTTTTTCTAGGTCCAAAATGGACCAAAAAATTCCATTTAAACATAGGTCCGATTTCCAACCGTTTTCGAGATAATCGATATTTTAGTATTTTTAGTCATAACGTTGGTTTCATTGGATTCAGCGCTTATAAGTCGAGAACGGATACACGTACATTAAATCTGACGGCACTACCGAAAAGAGCAGACATTTTAAAGTGGGAATTGGTCCAGTTATCCCCGAAAGTAGTCGCAATTTTCCAGTAACCAGTCAGATTGTGGAGATTTGTACCGATTTTAGGCAGTTTAGCCGTAACTTGATTGCGTGATAGCGAATGTTTAATTGCTATCAAAGGGGTGCGATGATCTGGGTTTGGCATTTTGATCTTCACTAATGAGGCAAGTTTTTGTGAAATTTGCCAGAGCTGGATAACATTTCAAGATTCTCTATCATGCATTCAAGTTACGGCTAAACTGCCTAAAATCGGTACACATCTCCACAATCTGACTGGTCACTGGAAAAGTGCGATTATTACTTTCGGGGATAACTGGACCAGTTCTCACTGAAAAATGTCTGCTCTTTTCGGTAGTGCCGTCAGATTTAATGTTACGTGTAACCGTTCTCGACTTATAAGCGCTGAATCCAATAAAACCAACGTTATGGCTAAAAATACTAAAATATCGATTATCTCGAAAACGGTTGGAAATCGGACCTATTGTTTATTTGGACTTTTTTGGTCCATTTTGGACCTAGAAAAAGCCCCTGCATTATTGCCGTCGACTTACCAAACACACTGTATAGGTGCTTCGAGGAGTACCAAAATACATCAAAATAAAAAACGTCTGCTAATGATTATAGCACAGTGCTTCCTCGCTTTTTTTGTTAACATATTTTACTGTTTTCTCAAATCATTTTAAAAAACAAAACATAAGCATCTTTCAACAATGGGTCAAACGAGGTAGGAAATATTGTAAATTTAACCGCTGATTTGTTTGAGAATTCAACCCCTATTTTCACCCCCTCCCCCTTGTACGATTTTGACGAAATTGATAGGGGACCCTCTGCTAGCCAACACATATATTCCCTGAAAATATGCTTGTTAGAAGGATTTGCGGACAGACAGACAGACAGACACGAAACCGAAATTGTTCAGGAAGGTATAAAACGTGAAATGCAGAGGAAATTTCGATTTTAAAGAAGAAGAAAAAAGTATTTCCTAAAAGTGTAAACAATGCTTCCGTAGCTCGGAAGCAATTTAAAAACAGCTTTGTGTACAAAAGTACTCGGCACGATTCGGATTCGACTTGTGTACTATGAGGCAGGGGCTCAGGAGCGTAGGTACGGGGGGGATATTATTGGGGATAGATCCTCCCCAAGAGCTACTGGTATACGAACGAAGGAGCACTAGTACCATAAAGAAGAGCCCCATAAAATCTCCAAAAATGAGCGATTCACGTTGAAGTTAGGTTTAACAGATTTTCTGGACTTAAAGCAGCCCGAAAAGGTCCGAGTACGTCCAGCTTTTTCCTTGGACATCAGACCCAACGCAGTAGTGTACCGAGGAACCGGGTAGGTCAGCCCCCAATCCTCTATCAGACAAAAATCGGTAATATTCGTGGCTATAGCTGCTAAAAAGCGCTGATTCGTGGCCTCACGGTGCAACTTCCAGACTAAAATTAAGAAAAAAATCGCTGGTTCGTGGTGGCCATGGAAGCCATTCTTCGAATAAATTGTGGAAATCGACGCAAAAGTGTTGTATTTGGGCGATCCCCGCGTTAAAGTTGAGAAAACGCGCTATAATATTGACAAATAAAAGACGCTTTCAGGTTAAAATTGGACAAAAATGACAAATTCTCAACTG
The DNA here is from genome assembly GCA_038030265.1 of Corythucha ciliata. Lineage (NCBI taxonomy): Eukaryota > Metazoa > Arthropoda > Insecta > Hemiptera > Tingidae > Corythucha > Corythucha ciliata. The sequence goes on from CM075939.1 coordinate 11,887,624, forward strand.
AAATGGCGTAAAATCGCCCATTCGAGTATGGAAAAGGGAATAGGATGAAAATCACTAATTCGCAGCAAAAATCACCAATTAGCGCAGCTAAAATAAAGAAAAACGTTGATTTTCAGTTCAAATTGGGGAAAAGTGCTAATTCTTAGTTTAAAATGGAGTAAGTTGCTAATTTGCAGCTTAAATTGAGTCAAACGCCAATTCTTGGAAAAAACTGACAAAACTGGGTAGGGAATGCACGGGTTGAGAACGCTACCGCGCTGCTAAAATTTAGAAAAAGTGAAAATTCGCTGCTAAAATTGAGAAACATCACTAATTATCGAATGAAATTTATAATTTAAAAATATTGATAAAAAAATCACATTTATAATTTAAATTCGCACCTTCCGAAGGCGTTTTTGTGGCTGAAATTCAGAAAAATGGCATATTCATGCATTGCTAGTATAATGTTAAAAAATACGCTAATTCACGGCTAGAACTGAAAAGAAGCAATAATCTATACCTACAAAAGTTATATAGTTTCGCTAGTGCGGTGGTAAAATGTGAAAAACCGCTAATTTTCTGGTAATATTTGGAAAATAAAATAATCAGCCTGGTCAAAATTAAGAGAAAGAGTAGTTTTAAGCCTAAAAATTGAGAAAATTGCTAATTTGCGGCTAAAAATAGAAAAAATCGCCAATTTACAGCTAAAATTGCACCATACTCCAATTTGTGACTGAAATTGAGAAAATTCGCTAATTAACAGGTTTGAAACGCTACGACGCGCCGCCGCTACAATTAGAAAAAAGCGCTAATTCGTGGTTGAAATCGAGAAACATTCTAACTTGCGCCCAAAACTGAATATACGCAAATTTTCGGATTCTGAAGGCAACTTTTCAGGTTGAAATTGAAAAAAAAACGCCAACTTATGGCAATAGGCGAAGAAACCGCTAATTCGCGAGTAAAGTGAGACAAATCGCTCATGCATTGCGCATGGTGAACCAAAAAAATCCTAGTTCGTGAAAAGTCCCCCTATTTTGCGGCTAATATTGTGGAAAACACTTAAGAAAAACGTTAATTTCCAGCTAAAACTGAGAAAAGTGCTAATCCCCTGGTAAAAAATTTTTTAAAATCGGTAATATGCTGCTAAAATTGAGGAAAACGCCAAAACTCGTGGATAATTAAGAAACATCGCTCACGGGATAAAAACGATACTTTGCTGCTGAATTTGTAAAAATGCGCAAATTCATGGTTATTGGAGGGGGTGGAGCGCAAAACCGCTAATCTGCGGCTGAAATTGAAAAGAACGGTACACTCGGCGAAAAAAGCGCTAATTTGTGGGTAGAGTCCAAAAATCCCCCCCTAACTGAGAGATTCAGGCTATGAGGCCAGCAAGATGTCCAGATTCAAGAGTGTGCTGGCTGGGTGGAATGATGACTAAAATGTGAAATTACCCCCTTCCACTCACCCTTACGAGATTTCAATCTGATCCCCCGCCAGGACAAATTCCTACCTACGCCACTGCAGGGGCTTAGCCGGCTCATGATCTGGGGATGGACAGATGATGTCAGACAGGGGCGTAGGTACATGAGGGTTATGGGGGATAGACCCCCCCCCCCGGAACTACAAGTGTACGAACGAAGGAGCATCCGTACCATAAAGAAGAGCCCCATAAAATCTCCAAAAATGAGCGATTCACGTTGAAGTTAGGTTTAACAGATTTTCTGGACTTAAAGCAGCCCGAAAAGGTCCGAGTACGTCCAGCTTTTTCCTTGGACTTCAGACCCAACGCAGTAGGGTACCGTGGTACGGAGGGGTTTCGCCCCGGACCCTCTATCAGACAAAAATCGGTGATATTCGTGGCTATTGCTGCTAAAAAGCGCTGATTCGTGGTCTCGCGATGCAACTTCCAGACTAAAATTAAGAAAAAAATCGCTGATTCGCGGTACATGGAGGCCATTCTACGAATAAATTGTGAAAATCATCGCAACAGTGTTGTATTTGGGCAAACCCCGCGGTTAAAGTTGAGAAAACACGCTATAATATTGACAAATAAAAGAAGCTTTCAGGTTAAAATTGGACAAAAATGGCAAATTCACAACTGAAATGGCGTATAATCGCCCATTCACGTATGAAAAAGGGAATAGGATGTTGAATAGCCGCAAAATTAGGACAAAACGCTATTTCACAGATGAAATTGGGAAAATCACTAATTTGCAATTTGCAGTTTTATAAAGTTATAGAAAAACGTCAATTCGCGGATACAAATAATGAACAAAATCACTAATTCGCGGCAAAAATTGAAAAAATCACCAATTAGCGCAGCTAAAATTAAGAAAAACGTTAATTTTGAGTTCAAATTGGGGAAAAGTGCTAATTCTCAGTTAAAAATGAAAAAAATTGCTAATTGGCAGCTTAAATTGAGTCAAACCCAATTCTAGGCAAAAATTGACAAAACTCGGTACGTAATGCACGGGTTGGAAACGCTACCACGCTGCTAAAATTTAGAAAAAGCGAAAATTCGCAGTTAACATTGAAGAACATCACAGGAATGAAGTGTCGTGAAATTTATAATTTAAAAATGATGATTTTTTGACTGAAATTGATGGATAGATGTGTGTTGTGTTGATGTGTGTTTACTTATAATTGAAATTCGCACCTTCTGAAGGCATTTTTGCGGCTAAAATTCAGAAAAATGGCAAATGCATGGATATAGTACAATGTTAAAAAATACGATAATTCACGGCTAGGACTGCCTTGAAGCAATAATATATACCTATAAAAGTTATATAAAATTGCTCATGCGATGGTAAAATGTGAAAAACCGCTAATTTTCGGGTAATTTTTAGAAAATAAAATAATCAGCCTGGTAAAAATTAAGAGAAAGGTTAATTTTTAAGCCTAAAAATTGAGAAAATTGTTAATTCGCGGCTAAAAATGGAAAATATCGCCAATTCACATGCATTGCGTACGGTGAACCAAAAAAATCCTAATTCGTAAAAAGTCTCCCCGTTTTGTGGCTAATATTGAGGAAAACACTTAAGAAAAACGTTAATTTCCAGCTAAAACTGAGAAAAGTGCTAGTTCCTTGGTAAACAAATTTAAAAAATCGGTAATATGCTGCTAAAACTGAGGAAAACGCCAAAACTCGTGGATTAAGAAACATCGCTCACGGGATAAAAACGATACTTTGCTGCTAAAGTTGAGAAAATGCACAAATTCATGGCTATGGGAGGGGGTGGGGCAAAACCGCTAATCTGCGGCTAAAATTGAGAAGAACGATACACTCGGCCAAAATGGAGAAAAGCTCTAATTTGGGGGTAGAGTCTAATAATCGCCATTAACTGAGAGATTGAGGCTATGGTGAGGCCAGCAAGATGTCCAGATTCAAGAGAGTGCTAGTCAATATCCAAAGCACTAACAGCGCTAGCTAATTCGACGTACACTGCCCAAATTTCGAATTTATCGGCAGAAACAGTACAATTGTCGAATAGTCAATAATTATTATCTACCGTAATAATTATCAGGTTTGGTATGACAGTCTAATTTTCCGACGTGTACTCAGTCAAAGAAAAATAATTCTTTCTGACGGCAACTTGATCGTTTTCTTGGGCTTGTTTTCCAGGCGTTATGCTTTCGCCTAAAATCTATATCTCGGGAGAATGACAGACACAATAATAATGTCATCTTATTTATTGCACTCCTATTTCGTATACACTACAACTTGAAGAGAAATCGGTACATTTCTGATTTCATTTAGAGCGTCACTCAGGCGCGGATCCAGAAATGTGTCCAAGGGGGGGCGCACTTCTCAAGCTATTTGACTATATGGGAAGGGAGGGGGAGGCATCTCCAGTATCATTTTAATAGGTCTATTCGTTTGTCATCCCGGACTATTCCGAATTTCCGAGCAGCACGAAATTTTATAACCTCGCGGGTTATCATGTGGAATAACGCGAACAAATAATGGAAGGTTAGTACTTTTAGTGCTATAGTGCAGCTCCGGACGATAAACGAAAGGACCCAACGTGCTTCCGCAATCCACACTGTTGAATCGAAATTGAATGGTTTGATGTTTGAGCAACTCAAGTTGAACCGTTGAACGTATGATTGAATTAATGTGGACGCGTTGAACGAAAGTGCGGACGTCTTGTAGAGTGGGCAGGAAAGTTGAATCGCCCGAGTTTAACTCCGTTTCAACATAGTGTTGTTGTGGATGGAGCTATAAGGCCTAAATTCACACTCACAGTTAAGCTTATTCAGCTGCTCAAAACATCACGGTTTTCACTGGTGTTGGTTTGGAAAAGAAAACCAATTTTGAAGAAGAAAACTTGGAAAAGAAAATTAATTTTGATAAACGCATTCAAATTAATGTATTGTAATAAACTGAACATTTGTTGTAATAGCATAATAAAATGAAAAAGTGAGACTACATTATTGGTCAGTCCAAAACAAATTCTATTTTTCTCTTCTTTGACTTGGCAAAGCGCGCTATAACTGTTTCTGGCTCGACGTTGATGTTAAACGGAGCTTTAAACCCATGTGGTCGACCCGGGCCTAATTGAAGTTTACTAGTCCAAGCTTAAATGATAGCTCAGAACAGATTAGGCCTGTCCAACGATTGGTTGGAACCGTTGAGTACAGATAAATAATAGAAGGAGCGTAAACGAAAAAATTGGCCCATTTCCCTCTCTCTAGGGGTCCAAATAATGGGGTGAGAAAACTTGGAAACGATCATGCAAGTCAAAGCATTGAAGTTTGGAAACGAATTTTAATTTAAAAATCTACTGCGGCTTTTACTGAACGGTAAAACGGAATTGACGGCTGAAAGTTTCATCTGCCAAAGATTAGCTTCAAATTATAGATTGAAAAGTTTCTCATGGACCGAAAGAAGCGGTAAATTTAGTTAACATTCTAAACACATGTTCCTAGAGTCCTCTGGAAATTTGGGCCTTCAGGGTCCATTAGAAATTAGTCAAGATGTAGTTTTAAAATGTATATATATATCATGGGAAACCCGCTGAGAATAATGCTGAAAAAATAACGTCTGATAACAGTTCGTTAAGTGACCTTGCACTATACATATCTTAGGTATTTTACTTTCGTCCAAAACCGAATAGTTTTCCTGTCCAATCGGAACACGTACAGTACAGACAGGTAGCCTACGTAGATTTCCAGTGACGTGAAGTACCCTCATAGAACCATTATCATTAACATAATTATACTATTTGTTTATAATGCTCTTTGGATGCACAGTTTCATCATTACAAGCTTTAAACAAATCGAAGGCATATCGTTTCACTCAGATCATGCGAAGGTAGTATAACCAAAAATCGAAACTAAAATCCTTTGGCCCAGGGGGGGGGGGCGCGCCCCGTGCGCCCCCCCTTGGATCCGCGCCTGGCATCACTAGACACTGGCTGAGGCATTATCATTACCAGATCACACTTCACTTGTAATAAACTCGCAGGGTCAAGGGCACTTCTTCTGACAGTTCTGACTCAAAAAGATACCTAGATGCGAAAATGTTCAAATATCAGGGCTTCAAGTAAAAAGTTAGGAAAACGAATTCTGGTGTTTAGTTTTCGTACTAAAATTTCCCATTTTAATTTTTTCCCCGCGATGTACAGCGCCATCTCTTGTCTCAGGGTGATTTTCAAAGCTTCACCGTCAACAGCCTTAATGAACCATCCATGGATCATCCATGATCCATGGATGAAATCGTTTGTTTAGCGCAGTTTCTAGCCTTAAAATCGTTTATTTACGTTTTTAGCCAAAACTTTCGTTTGATTAGCATTTCGAAAAATTTTTTTTTTAATAAAAATAGATGGGCGCGGCTAACTTCACGACTCATGGAAGAAATTGTTTGTTTAGCCATATTTATCGTTTGTTCAGCATTTCGAAATATCATTAAAAAAAGGAAAAGAAAAATAACATTGATGGTTTGGCTCGACCCATGGATGAAGTCGTTTGTTATCGCCGTATCTAACCTTGAAATCATTTGTTTACGTTTGTTTAACCAAAATTTTGGTTCGTTTAGTATTTCGAAACATGAATCGAACATGATCCCTTGAATGAAATCGTTTGTTTAGCGGCATATTTCAATGTAAAACTTCTTCTTCTTCTTCTTTCCCTTATTCTTGTTTTCCCTTTTTTGTTTTCCGAAATCCTGGCCCCAAAGAACGGCCTGGCTGCCAAAGGCGTCACCGTGGCAGCGTCCTGGATTAGTAATCCAGAGGTTGCTGGTTCACCCCCCCCCCCCACGGGGAGCCCATTTTTTCTTGAAGCTTGAATAATGTTGGGCTGTGCCCTTCCATCGTAGTCCGGAAAGATATCAATTCAATTTTATTTATTTAAAGTTAAATTCTTTGGTTTTTTTTTAAAAGCTCATGGCGCTGGCCTACAATCAAATTGGATGGTGTTGGTTTCGTAACGTTTTGGTTGAGGGTAACGACTTTTTACTCTCACCAGTCGTTTTCAAACCATCCAAAGGTGTCTTTTGCCAATAGCTAGCTCTGTTGTGAGCCTCGTCTGTCCCGCGGAAAATGTCTGGCGATCTCAGAAGTGTCATCTCCTAGACCATAAAAAACGTCCTTCGCAGGTGCCAGAACGCACAAATGACCCGGATTTTTCATACGGTGTGCTCCCGGACTATATAATTCTCTCAAAAAATGAAGCATTTTGATAGGTTACGTAGACTCTTCAGATCACACAACATACATTCAGCTTGTGAACGATGCCTAAAAAATGTCTCTGTGTGTACAGGGCTTTAAAAGCACGTACCGACGATGAGAATTTCCTGTTCAGGCCAACCTCACCGGCCGGCCGGAGCGTCTGGACCTGGCTTTGACTCAGTTTAAGTCGCCACACGCATCAGTTGAAGTTGCGCAGACCACCTCAATTGATGTCAAAGTCAAGGCCACACGCTTCGGCTGGCCAGTAGAGGTCGGCCTGAACGGGAAATTCTCACCGAGCCTACGTTCTCGAACTGTATAGGGGTTAAAGAGTCTGGGGAAGATGTTTCGGGAAAGAGAGACTGGGGAGGGGGGGGCTACAGAAAGTTTTGGGGGGCTATAGGACCAAAGCCGCCCTCTATGTCCGCCCATGGGGCAGGCGAAGCTATGCGTTGAATTGGTCCAAAATTCGTCGAGTGACGTAATTTATTGTTGTCCCAAATCATGGAAACTTCTAGAGGTGTAAGATCCTCACAATCATAACTTGTCTAAACATTACTTTCTTGTACCTACTCAAATTGGATGAACATTGTAATAAGACCACTCAACTTGTTTTTTTAGCGCGGTGTGTTCTGGGGCAATGAAGTCGCTACCCGAGCCCTTCCTGGCCAGGGAATAATCTACTTCTTCGTTGTTGCGGATGACTTTGTATCTGTCGCGGTGCTCATTCAATGCTTACGTTGCTATTTTTGCCCAGTAGACAGGTCTGTCGAGATGGAGGGAGCACTGGGTGCGTTAATCCCGGGCCCTGCCTTTCCTTATGGGGACCCGGATTTCAGGAATGAAGAAGGGGAAGACAGGGGAAAAATAAGAAAGAAACGCTTCACGGTGGTTAAAACACTACTGTGGCTGGCACTTTGCTGTCGTGGAGACACATATTGGAGCTTTGATGTGTTGAGCGCTCTACTGTGGTTGGAGCTTTACCGTGGTTAGAGCTTTTAATAGTTGGTACTTGGCTGTGCTTACGAGCTTTGCTGTGGTTGGATCTATACCTTTGTGATTTTACTTTTGCCGTGGTTTGGGGCTTAATTGCTGTGGTCAGAGCTTTTTTGTGGTTGGGCCTTTGCTGTGGTTGGAGTTTCGCTGTGTTTAGCGCTGTACTGTGGTTGGCGAGCTTTACTGTAGTCTTGGAGTGTCTTTGAAAGTGAGTTACATGCCTGTATACATGCCTGTGGCCGAGTATTCTCTCCACGGGCCTGCTAATAGACAAAATACTTTTACGTTGTTACCGTACGAGCCTACGGCTCGTCACTGGTACCGTTAGTTCCTTGATGGCCAAACTGACTGTCCCTGAGGAATTGAGAGGCTTATTTGCAGTGCTGTTCCGTTAAGTTTTTTAATGTCCCGCGTTTGCGTGGTTGAGCTTTTAGAAAGCTTAAATTCCATCCCCGCATGCGTGGAACGTTGAAGAACTGTCCAGAACTGTGGCTTCGAAGGATAGAGTTACAATTTTAATTGCCCTTCCGTACAAGTCCTCGGCAGCAAATGCCTTCATTGCGTAGACTTCTGCCAGGAAGTGCGAAGTGTTTACTTCTATGAGGTATAGTCGTATAGTCCGCATGCAACTTTGCAACAAGTATGGTCCAATTTAACATTTAACATCAAAGCCATTTTAGTTTTTGGCTCATCATTTCACGGAGAGTCAGAAAAAAAAACATATTTATTTGTACGTATTTTTTGAAAAACCATGGCCACAGACACTGAATTTGCCAGTTCAGCCTCGGACTAGATCTGATCTCAGGAACTGACCTTTGCTCTCCGATTCGCAACCTAGGGAGGCATCTCTATGGGGTAGAGGTCTATTTTTCATTGCAATCTCGTATGTTTGTCTTTACTTCCACACTTTCCGCGCTCATCCAAAGTTCTTTGCCCAATCACATTCCTCCGTCTCTCCATCACCCCCTAAGACGTAAAAAAAGATTGAAGTAATAAACTGTCAAATAATGCCGGATGACTGGTTTGAGGTGGTGGGGAAGGGAAGGGGTTTGAGGGATGACAGAAGCTTTTCTGGAACGAAGAAGAAGAATCTATGGAATAGGAGGGGTGTGGGTGAAAACTCACCCTCTTCACGCCCCACATTTTCTACAAGCCCACCCACCCGCGTGTCCGTGTGTTGGGGGATTTTCATTCAAAGACCGATACCAATTCGCCGCAGGTGGTTGCTGTACCTCCTCTTTCCGCGGTGTCGGTGCAAGTTCTCCCGGGTTTGCGATAGCTGCAGCGTGTTTTTTTTTTGCAGATGAAAAAACGGCTTGCCATTATTTTGGTGATAATTATGGAAATATCGGTTAGAAGTGGACGATGTAAAAATTTGATTGTTTAACTTCCCCTCCTTCCCGCGACATTCGAAAACTTCAAAATGATGAAGTGGACGATTATCCCTTTTTCATTAATTGTTGGTAAGTGCACTTAATTCCATTTTATCTTCCCAATAACTTTTGGCCTACATTTATTCTAATGGCGTTTTCCATTCAATGCAATACACTCGTTTGGTGTAAGTTTTTCCACCCGTCCTCTCTGAATTGAATTGAATTGTGTGTTGAATGAAAATCGCTAAAAGTTCGTTTTATTGCCCCATTAATCTTGATAAGTTGATCATTTTTAAACCTTTTTTTGGACTTTCTACATGTGGGCTTCTCTCATTAAGTCTAAATGCGTTTCTCTATAAAAAAAAAAAATGGATAGCTCGCCGAGCCATTCTCCAAGATGTGCCATCATTTTCCGGAACATCGTAAATCATAATGGAATGAGAGAGAGTGAAGGTCCGGGCAAGACGTTTACCATTGAAAAGGGCGCATAACATTCATACAGCGACGAGGACGTAATTCTTCCCTTTCCGTCACCCCCTGTCCCTTGTCTCAACCATATCCTCCGCCATTTAACTTCATAAGAGAATTTCAATTTGTGGAAAGGGTTCCGGGCTTGAATGTCGTCGAGTTTGAGGGGGGAATTTAGTGGCGAATGAAAGGATATTATAAACGCCGCATCGTCCGCATGCTCTTCAACTATTCCCCTATTCGACACTGACCCTTTTTTAACAACCCCAAATTCCCACTTCTGTTAAGACAATTGAAAAATTCTTTTGCCCTGTGTTTTTTTCGTTTGCCTACAAGAAAAAAACTTCTCAGTAAATAGCAACGAATTGTAATATTTTTGCCTCACGGTTTTCAATAATGGAAGGGTGAAAAGGAAAGCTTCACCGTCCGAGATTTAGCCAATAGTGTTGATATGACGGGCTGATTCATCGGATGTGCCCAGATCAGGGACTAAAACATCACAAAAAGGGTGGGCGGCACTAGAAAAGAACGTCTGAATGTGATTCATTCCTGATTTTCCTCTTTTTTTCCCGACTGTTATTTTGACTGAAATACCAAGTTTGTCAAAAGGCTCTACGATAACGACATTATAATCCCTTTTTTCTGTCGCCGTTCGGCGCGATTATTTCTTACAAGGCAGCTGCTCACACTTACATCTCTTTCGTACCATAATTATAAAACTAAATTTTCACGACAACGATTGCAAGCAGCTTTCACACCGATAATGACCAATCCGCCGTCGATGCCCTCTCCCCCCCAGCCCATCTTGAATCCTGAGCGCCTAATATTGACCTGGGCACCTCAGCCCAGAAACGAGAGAGCTTTAAACTTTTAATACCTTAAGATCGAATGAGTGTCACGCCATAGTCGTTTATGCCCTAATTTATGGCTTTAAACCAAACAAAATCCTGAGCACGTTCGGCTCGTATTAAAAGTGCCAAACTTTTCAATTAAGTTGAGGGGAGGATTCCCATTGTTCCCCGTAGGGTCGAGTAGTATAAGGTCAGTATTTTTTTATAAGTTTAAAGAGGGGATCGCGTGATGCGTGCAGTCAGTTTTTTAAATGCCACTACGATGTTATTTTTCTGGGTCGTTACTTTTCCTTCTCAATACAACACTCATCAGGGTGTCTTTGACGAGTTACTTTGACTTGAAGAAAAGGGGGAGTGTTCAAAATTTGGAAAGGAAGTTGTTTATGACCGATTATCATATCACCCATCGCTGGATATCCGTTTCGCAAAAAATGAAACCGTTTATTTGATTTTTCCCATTTATACCATGCCTTAATGGCGTAAAAACCGTAATTGCCCTAACCATAGAACTCATCGACTCCAATAACAATAAACAGGGGGGGGGGGTTGAATAATATAGATTTTAGGCGAACCTTTTCACCCCACCCTCTCGACCATCTACATATATTGTATTTTACTACCTCGCTCTGTGCTCGGTCAAAGCGAGAGTGAGATTGGAATATAGTCCAGCAGTGCTATTATGCATATATTTACGGTTAAAATATTAACACATTAAAACACTGCTCATCCAATTTTGCTGAACATTGAAACACAAATCAGTGCAAAGGACCCGGCAGGATGGCCGGTAGAAAAGACAAAAAATCATATTTTGAATGCAATTTTAAGTTTGTGACTTTTTATTTGGGAGTTTTAAGTCTAATTTTTTCCTTCATACAAGCGTATATTAAGGCGTAATATGCCACAACATGTGGGGTGTGTGTGTGTGTGTGTGTGTGTGTGGTTTTCGCAGGTCTGGCTCACTTTGAAACCAATTTCTCGGATTTCGCTCTGTAATGAAAAATTGCTTTTGAATCAGCCAATCCCTCGAAATGTATCATTTTTTGAATAAGCCAGACCCGCTAAATTGGCTTTTCGAGTGGGCTAAAATCCGGGAAATTAGTTTTTACGTCTTTGCTGTTCAAGCAAAGAATCCTTCAAAATGTAGGTACAAATTCCCCCAAACTCGCAAATTGACTGCTAATCATTAAGAGCTGGAAATTCCATTCCCCTTCTGCTAATCATTAAAAAACCGTCAATGTCGCGGCTATTACTCTCAGGGAACATTTATGCAGTTTAGCGCACTTGATTAATCTCCAAAATATTCGATACTTTGGCTATACATCCTCCCGAAATTTTGGAGTTATGCTGTTTATCCTTCGAAACTTACAATTTCGAGGCTATTTAGCCATGAAACTTCAATTTTGGGTTCATTCATCCCTGCCGTTTGGTTATTGCCCAGGTGCGCATCCCAACCTTTTGATGACACGCCATTGTGCCGTTTTTGGGGTTATTGCGCGAATAAAATTAATAATTCGCGACTAAAATTAAGCAACAGCGCTCATTCGCAGCTTGAGTGTCAGTTAGAACAAAAATAAATCCGTTATAGTCCAAGAGCCAGCAACGTAAAAAGTGCAACCATTTGCATACTTTTCTTACCCAGCGCATAAAATCGAGAATAATTCCCTAATAGTGGGAAAAATTATCTGCCTCAATTTGGACGTGACGAAACCGATGGCAGACGGCATCAAAGATGCACTTGTGGGGAGAAGTAACAAAAATTCCAGCCAGACGGCAAAGACGTTTTATTCTCGTGATAACGCACTGGAAAATATTGGGAAATGAATATTACGTTTCATGCTAACGGGTCCTGCGGCTGCGAGCCGTAGGAAAAGTCGAAAACCTGTGTTCTTACCTGAAGTGACACTGTTTTTCTACGGTAGCATAAAAACTATTCATCATAGATTTTTTTTATTATATTTTTTTCAGATTTTTCATCCTATTTCCCCCAAAAAACAGTACCCTGACACCAAAAACTGATACTTGAAATTAGAGGGTTTTAAGTTTTCACGACTTTGCCATTGGCTCGACACCATAGAACCTGATAGCATTAAATGTAATATTCAATTCCCCTATATTTTTCAATGCGTAATCACGTGAATAGAACGTCTTTGCCGTCTGATCGGAATTTAAGTTACTTCTCCCCACAAGTGAATCTTTGATGCCGTCTGCCACCGTTTTGGTCACGTCCAAATGGAGGCAGACAATTTTTCCCACTATATTGGGGAATTATTCTCGATTTTATGCGCTGGGTAAGAAAAGTATGGAAATGGTTGCATTTTTTACGTCGCTGGCTCTTGGTCTATTAATAAAACAAAAAAAGGTAAACTAACGATCGTCAGTTATTCGCGTTCAAGAAAACTCACTCATTCGCAGCTAAAATTGAAAATAAAAAACTTGATCACAGCTGTAATTAAGAAAAACACAATTCAGCATGACAACAGTTTCAACAGTTTAAGGCTGTTAAATACTAAATTAATTGAACTGATGTTATCCGGACGACGATGGAAGGGCATAGCCCAACACGGTTCGAGTTTCGAGAAAAAATGGCTCCCCGGCGGGATTTGAACCCGCAACCTCTGGATTACCAGTCCAGCACGCTGCCAATTGCGCCACGGAGACGCCTTTGAGAGTCGTACTCCGAGGGATAAGTTAAGCCGAATCCCACCCAGGTCCATTGTTTCTCGAAACTCTAAGAATTACTCATCATATCTATCTAGCTGTTAAATACTGCAAAATGACGTATTTCGCGCTAAATAGTCGGGCAATTGCAAGTTCCGATGATACAATAGCCGGTAAATTCAAGTTTTATGACACAAAATTTGCTACTTTGTGGAAATAATCAGCCGGGAAATAGCAAGTTTAAGAGGGAACTGCAGTGATGATTCTTCGACCCCCCTCCACCTATCGCCTCTCGTTCGAAGTGTACTCGGCGTACCACTTTCTCGCCTTATTTCTGCACCAATCCCAGTTTGTATGACAGCCTGCCGTGAAATTGCACTTGTGGGGGGGGGGGATAGATTAGGCGTGAAACGCAAGTTTCCAGGAGTACATAGCGCCGTGAAATTGGAAGTGCCCAAGGGATGAATAACCGCGAATTTGACTTTTTTTGGATGAAATAGTCAACACTTTACTAGGTTCAGAGAATAATCGCAGTGAGATTGAGAGTGTCGTGATAGAGAAGTTTGAAGATAGAAGCTTCGGGGCTAAAAATAGTTTCGGAGGATGAGTATCCGCGAAATCGCAAGTTAGGGGCAAGCCAGCAATGCACTGCTGCCTATACTGCAGACAACAACTCGAGGATGTATCCTTGGGAAGTGAACTGGTATACTTCATCAACTCAGAACGCGTTACTTAAAATCGTCAATTTAGCGCCGGAAACTTGCACATGTTGGGTTTCCAGCTAGTAAAACTTACAATTTTATTACTATTCCGCCCGAAATGAGTAATTTTTCTGCAATTTACATCCCAAAACCGTCAATTTGGCGGCTATTCCTACCTTGATGAGATGTTGGATAAGGATATCCTTCCCTTAGCTAATCGAGATACGAGACTCTCCTTTTTTTTTACTGATATTTTTCCCGGAGAGCTCTCTGTTATATTTTCCATCTTCATTCTGGCCTTCCGCACTTTGCGGTGAAAAGGCCAGGATGGAGAAGACCGGCAAGGCGCTGTTGTCGTGCTACGCCACCGCCAGTGGCGTAGGTAGGAATTTGTTCTGGGGGGGGGTCAGATTGAAATCTCGTGAGGGTGAGGGGAGGCGGTATTTTCACGTTTTAGTCATCATTCCACCCAGCCAGCACACTCTTGAATCTGGACATCTTGCTGGCCTCATCATAGCCTCAATCTCTCAGTTAGGGGCGATTTTTGGACTCTACCCGCAAATTAGCGCTTTTCTCAATTTTGGCCGAGTGTATCGTTCTTCTCAATTTCAGCCGCAGATTAGCGGTTTTGCCCCACCCCCTCCCATAGCCATGAATTTGCGCATTTTCTCAACTTTAGCAGCAAAGTATCGTTTTTATCCCGTGAGCGATGTTTCTTAATTATCCAAGAGTTTCAGCGTTTACAGATTTTAATTTTTTTTTTACCAGGGGATTTGCACTTTTCTCAGTTTTAGCTGGAAATTAACGTTTTTCTTATGTGGTTTCCTCAATATTAGCCGCAAAATAGGGGGACTTTTCATGAATTAGGATTTTTTTGGTTCACCATACGCGATGCATGAACGATTTTTCTCAGTTTACTCGCGAATTAGCGGTTTCTTCGCCTATTGCCATAAATTGGCGCTTTTTCTTAATTTCAGCCTGAAAAGATGACTTCAGAATCCGCAAATTGGCGTTTATTCAGTTTTTGGCGCAAATTAGAATGTTTCTCAATTTCAACCACGAATTAGCGCTTTTTTAAAATTGTAGCGGCAACACGTCGCAGCGTTTCAAACCTGTGAATTAGCGAATTTTCTCAATTTCAGTCACTAATTGGCGTTTAGCGCAATTTAAGCTATAAATTGGCGATTTTCCCATTTTTAGCCGCCCATTTTCTCAATTTTTAGGCTTAAAATTAACCTTTCCCTTAATTTTGACCAGACTGATCATTTCATTTTCTAAATATTACCCGCAAATTAGCGGTTTTTCACATTTCACCACCGCATTAGCAAAACTATATAACTTTTGTAGGTATAGATTATTGCTTCTTTTCAGTTCTAGCCGTGAATTAGCGTTTTTTTTTTTTACATTATACTATAGCCATGCATGAATTTGCCATTTTCCTTAATTTTAGCCACACCAATGCCTTCAGAAGGTGCGAATTTAAATTATAAATGTAATTTTTTTTTCAAACCAAAGAATGTACATCTATCCATCCATTTCTGTCAAAAAATCATCATTTTTAAATTATAAATTTCACGACACTTAATTCGAGAATTAGTGATGTTTCTCAATTTTAGCAGCGAATTTTCGCTTTTTCTAAATTTTAGCAGCGGGGTAGCGTTTCCAACCCGTGCATTACCTACCGAGTTTTGTCAATTTTTGCCAAGAATTGGCGTTTGATTCAATTTAAGCTGCATACTAGCAATTTTTTCCATTTTTAACTGAGAATTAGCACTTTTCCCCAATTTGAACTGAAAATTCACGTTTTTCTTAATTTGATTTTTTTCAATTTTTGCCACGAATTAGTAATTTTCTTCGTTTTGTATCCATGAATCAACGTTTTTCCACAACTTTATATCTGCAAATTGCAAATTAGCGATTTTTCCCAATTTCAGCTGTGAAATAGCGTTTTGTGCTAATTTTGCGGCCATTCAGCATCCTATTCCCTTTTTCATGCGCGAATGGGCGATTTTACGCCATTCCAGTTGTGAATTTGCCATTTTTGTCGAATTTTAACCTGAAAGGGTCTTTTATTTGTCAATGTTATAGCGTGTTTTCTCAACTTTAACCGGTGGGTTTGCCCAAATACAACACTTTTGCGTTGATTTCCACAATTTATTCGAAAAATGGCCTCCATGTACCGTGAATCAGCGATTTTTTTTCTCAATTGGACTTCTCAGTTGGTTTGGAAGTTGCATCGCGAGACCACGAATCAGCGCTTTTTAGCAGCTATAGCCACGAATATTACCGATTTTTGTCTGATAGAGGATTGGGGGCTGACCTACCCGGTTCCTCGGTACACTACTGCGTTGGGTCTGATGTCCAAGGAAAAAGCTGGACGTACTCGGACCTTTTCGGGCTGCTTTAAGTCCAGAAAATCTGCTAACTCAAACTTCAACGTGAAACGTTCATTTTTGGAGATTTTATGGGGCTCTTCGTTATGGTAGTATAATGCTCCTTCGTTCGTATACTTGTAGCTCTGGGGGAGGAGGGGGATCTATCCCCCATATCCTCCCCGTATCTACGCCCCTGTCCACCGCTTCCATCCAGTCCCATTTTTTCCATTCCATTTTATTTTTTTAAAGCACCTACAGTTCCCAAAAATATGGATCTGAAAAAGGAAACTGAATAAACTTGTCACCAGCCCCTCTAAACAGATTTTATATCTCGTGGCTAAAAAAACGATATGACACCCCATCTACACGCTTCATCTATTCCTGGAAAAACTCTTTTAGCGTCTATATTTCATTTGTAAATGTTGTATCGAAGCATACAGGAGCAGGGCACTTGAAAAACTCACGCGAACTAAGCCCTTGATCATGTATTAAACCCGGTTCGATAAAACGGCGAGTATTATACGATTTACAGGCCCAGGTGTTACAAGCACCGCAGTAAAAATTTTGCCGTTGTCGCATTAAATAATGGCAAGGCTATAATGGGTTGTTGGGCACACTATGTTAAATTCTTGTTAGAGGGATTCCTTAAAAGAAAGAACGCCCGCTTCCACGAGTGAATCCCGCTAAGCCCCTGAGATTTTATTTGGGTGGTTTTCTTTAGGAAGAGAAAGATTTAAAGACTGTCTTCCTGGATTGAACCCCGTTATCATGGTTCCCGAGGAAATCGTCCACTATATTGTGGATGTACGGTTAGGATTCAGATTTCTTCGAAAAAAAAAAATACCTTCAATCGGTTTTACTGTTTATTTGCCTCCGGCTGTTGTTCCCGCTATTGCCCATTAGTGCCTAGCGCTACGTAAATGCAACACAAAATTAACTGTAAAAAAAGTTAACTGCAGCTGATCTAGAATTGGTTTTCTCAATTTTTTGTATTGATGCCAGATGCTTTAATGGATTATTTGCATCACTTTCATTCTTTAAAAGTTCTTTATTCAGTACTTTACTCATTGCGTTTAATCGGGTTACAGCCGATTATTTTGCTAAACAGGAGAAAGGAGGGGGTGAAATCAGGCAAGGGGTGTTGTTGTGACTTTTGAGTGTCAAATTATACTAGATATTATTGCACGCGAGCCATTTTATTTCAAACGTGGGTATTGGAAAACCGACTGAAAAATAAATCCAAACACGCACGAAGTCCCTTTGTGCTTTTATAAACTAGTAGGGAAATCAACAAGCGACATTTGAAGTAACGATACAATAGGTGTACACAGTACACCTGTGTTTTGTCACCCCAAAGTTGGTATTGGGCTAGATAAAAGTTTGGTAGCCGGCTGTCTCACTCCATGTTGGTACATAGTTTGGTCGATATTTAAAGTATCCTTTAGAAATTTAGTTTTTATTTTTCAATGAAGGATAATAGTGCTTCGTGTGTTATAGATATATTTGAGCGGCTATGGATTGAAGATTGAAAGAAGCTTGAATACGTTCATATAGTAAGTTGAACAGATTGGATCGAGAGTTTTTGTACTTTGGGCACTCCGTGATAATATGTTCAATGCTGTCAGGAGAGCAGCAAGTCGGACACAGTCCCGAAGACTGCATCCCGATGCGATGTAAGTAGTAACCACAAATTCCATGGTTAGATCGAATACGGCTTAATATCCGAACTTTTCCACGGCCTATCTGTAGCTGCTGAAACCAGGGGGCTTCCCCGACATACGGAACGATTTCTTTAAATCGGATTCCTTTTTGACTAGTGTTGTAGTCCTTCTGCTAATTATTTTTCTGTCGATTTTTAGCCAGAGTTAGAAAGTCCGTAGCTGGAATTTTGTAGTTTACCGGTTCACCCAAAAACCACGCTGATTTGGCTAACCTATACGCTTCTTCATTTCCGGGGACCGCAGAGTGACCCCGAACCCAAACAAATTTGACATGCCTATTCAGGGCCGATATATCTCTGGAGAGATGTAATATCTCGATAATAAGGTGGGAAGTGCGGGAATTTAATGATATAGATGACAGGGTGTCTATCAGGCTTTTGCAGTCGGTGAGGATTGCGATTTTGTTGTGAGCAAGGGTTTCTGCATATTTTAAAGACTCGATGACAGCTATTAGCTCGGCAGTGAATGAGGAAGCGTTAAGGGTGAATGATTTCCTGACGTTAAGAAGCGGGTCAAAGAGAGCAGCCCCGGCTGAACCTGATTTTGATTTGTAGCCGTCCGTATAAATTATATGTGTATCTAGTAGAAGTCTTGATACATCTTCGCTAAAAACATTCCGGCTCACTCTTGAGGGTAGGTCTGATTTGTAATCCGGCATTAATATTATCGGGATTTCTGCGATAAGGGCTTCGTAATCACCCCTGAATAAAGGAGGGGAGTGTGACTGTTATATTAAAGAACGAGTAGTCGACAAATCCAGGAAACTATCGACTATCACAGGCGTTTTCTTAAATCTCCAGTAGGCGTATGTTAGCACAATTTCGCTGAGCCGACAAATCTTATTTATGATAGCTGGAGAGTAAGCTACTGAACGAATGATATAGCGATCCGCTAACATTCTTCGTCTATGGATCAAAGGAGGTTCATTCGCTTCTGCAAGAAGTACATTCGTATAGGTGTGCTGGCTAGAAAGCCCATACATATACGAATGCATTTGAATTGAACTCTATTCATTTTTTCAAGGACGGATTTAGGAGCGTTAGCATAAAAGATAGACCCGAAATCCAATATCGGTCTGATTGTTGCTCGATAAAAGAGAAGGGGAAGGATGGATGAGTGGGAGGGGAGGGGGGAAGGTAGATTGATTGGTGCCCCAATTGTTCCAGCATGTGGACCTAAGGATATTCAGGTATTTTTCTGCTCTGCCCACTAGATAGTTTATGTGATCAGTCCATTTCATTTTTTTGTTTATAAGAAGACCCAAGAAACGAACTTTTGATTGCACTGGAAAGACTAGCCCTCCCAGAGTCATCTGAGAACCAAACGGCAGAGCTCTCGTTCTGCTAAACGGACAAATTAATGATTTAGAGTTGGAGATGTGGATCCCGTTTAACATTGACCAGGCAATAAGCTGATTTATAACTCTATCTAAATTTTCTTGACATTTTTCCATGTCAGGGCTGCAGGTGAATAGACAAATGTCATCGGCATCCTGTATAATACCGACTTCCGGTGAGCATATTGCCGGAATATCCGCTACGTAAATCGCAAACAACGGGCAACTTATCCCCCCGTGAATCCCTCCCTGTGGGATCCCCCTTCTGGCTATTCTAGGTCCGTAAATAGAGCCGTCATATTTAACATAAATGATGCGGTTATTAGTCAAGGTGAGGATGTTATGCGCAAATTTCTTGGGAAGGCCTATTTTTATAAGTTTCGTATAGAAGACATATGGCTGGACATGATCGTACGCCCCTGTTAAATCCAGAAAGGCCCCTAGCACGGACTTGTTTCTTGTAAATGCAGTGTCAATTTCAGAAATCAGAAGTGAGTGGCAGTCAGTGATTGATTTACCTTTCCTGAAGCCATATTGACATGAAGGTAAGAGGTCATTTGTCCCTAAAAACCATTCCAGCCTGAATTTCACCATGCAGAGAAATTGGGCGGTAAGAGTCAAATCGATCATTCGGCTTATGAGGTTTTTGGCAGGGTATGACCATATAGTTCATCCTAGGTCCCATATTTCATTGAAAATGTCGACGAGCAAGCGCATAGTCGAGGAGGGTAAGTTGGCCAGCATAGGGTAATGAATGTTATCCATTCCTGGGGCAGTATTTCTGTTGGACTTCATGGCCAACATGAGTTCTTTCAAACAGAAGGGCTTTATGAGCAAGTGGGGCAGTTCGGAGTTCGCTGGGGAAAGGGGGGATCCTCCGTGGGAACAGAAGGAGGTGTAAGCTCCGTCAAGAATTCATCAATCCACTCCGTATTACTGACAGGAGGCTTATTTGATGTCTTTCTGTTCTTAAGGGTCTTGATGGAGTGCCACATTTGTCGTACTCCTGTTTTATGGTTTATATTTTCACAACGAACGGTTTATATTTTCCTCTAACGATCAGTTTTGCTTCGGCAGCAGCTTGCTTGTAAGACGTGAAGTTGCTTATGCTAGGTTGCCTCAAATATAGATGTAGAGCTGTTTTTCTCTTTTCTACCGCCGATGAGCATTCCGCGTTCCACCAAGGATTTTTGAATCGCGAATCTTTCAAGGGTTTGAACTTCGGGATAGAGAGCTCTGCAGCTCGATTCATATTTCTAATAAAGGTATCACAATCTAGTGGGGATGCTGATGACAGCTGGTCTGCAGTAAAAATGTACGTAAGTTTCCCGTATTCCTCCCAGTTTGCATTTTTTATATTCCATTTGCGGTGAGACGCGACGTGAGAAAAATTTGCTTCCAGTATGATTGGAAAGTGGTCGGAGCCCAGGGTATCATCAGTTACCTGCCAGTCGAAAAAAGTAGCTAGATAGGGAGAGGCCAGCGACAGGTCTATAGCCGATTGCCCTACTTGACTCATGGATCTCAGGACCGTTGGTGAACCGTCGTTTAATACGATCAACCCACTTCCGTCTAAAGCATCCAATAAAGAAACCCCTTTGGAACTTGTCTCAGAACTGCCGAAAGACCGATGGTGGCAATTAAAGTCACCTGCGATCAAGCAAGGCCGAGGAAAAGTGGTAAGAAAGGATTGCCAATCCCAAGAGGATATATTATTTTGGGGTAACCGACGCTATAAACAGATGCCTGTTATCGATTTGAATTTTGGAAGCTACGACCATGACACCCTCTAACGACACGAAACAACATTATAGGGATATTATTTTTTATAAGGATAGCGACGCCAGCTCTACCGTCATCTCTATCCTGTTGTATCCTTGAAAGTTGATATATTTATTCGGTGGAAACCACGTTTCTGATAGAATTGCTATGTCAATTTTATTTGATCCCAGGAAGTGTTCTAGACAACCCCTGTTACTAACAGCGGATCTAGAGTTCCATTGAAGGAGATTCAAAGGAGACATATATTCTCAGCGACGAGGGCCTAGGCCTTGGTTATTTGCTCTTGTTTTAATTTCTTGTAAAAGTGCGTTCTTACGGAGTTTATGAATTTCTCATTTTATCTCGAGAAGAGTTTCAAAGAAATCGGAGGAGAAGCACGTGTCATCACCGTCCGATAATTTGAGCAATTTCGAAGAGTGTGGATTGGAGCTTATGCCACGAAAAAAAAAATGGGGCTGATTTTCGGTAAAACTTAAACGAGTAAAGTCGCTAAAAAGATGACAACCGAGTGTAATGCGACTAAACTCGTTAAACCAGAGATCGGTAAAATGTTAACGACTTAATTTTAACCGACTACCTTTACGCAATCGGTAAAAAGTCGCTACGTTCTTGTTAAGCGAGTCCCTATAGAACTTGAACCGAGTGTACTCTGTTCAAAGTCGGTGATATTTAGATATTCGTGCTTATCCGAGACCATATCGAGTTTCAGCTGAGTTGCTCGGCGGTAAGTCTGTAATTTTTAAAGATTCGTTATAAACCGAGCCCCTAACGATTATCGACAGAATATACTCGATATTAAGTCACTAATTTTCAAAGAGCTGATCTTTAGCGAGTTCCTATAGAGCTTAACCGAGTGCACTCTGTTTAAAGTCTGTAATCTCTAGAGATTCGTTTTAATCCGAGCCCCTAGCGATTGCCAACAGAACTCACTCAGTATCAAATCATTTATTTGCAAAGATTTGTTTTTAAGCGAGTTCCTATCGAGTTTATTCACAGTAATCTCGGTAGAAAATACTTGATTTGAATTAATTAGCACTTTTTTCGAATCTGAGCTATGAATAGGCTCAGATTCGAAAAAAGTGCTAATTCATTCAGATCAAGTATTTTCTACCGAGATTAATATGAATAAACTCGATAGGAATGTATAGATGTCGCGAAACACTGCTGGAAAGTATCATAATATAGCACATTTATGATAAAAGTAGTTAGCTTATTTTCAACCGCTCAATCATGCAGAGGAGTTTCGAAAATAATGATTACCGACATTCGAAAAATCGAGTGATTAAAACAAATACACAAAACGCTCCATGTTTTATTGACGTTTTGTAAGATTAAATAATATTGGCTGAAAATAAAATAAAATAACATACTAAATAATTAGTTTAACATTTCTTATTACAAGACACACGTAAAAAAAGTCACAAGTTGCTTTACACAGAATTTCTCAGTATAACATAGAAATGTCTGTCGAAAGCTTCAGTCAAATTATTTTGGAAAAGAATAGTAGATATCTTTAAAATCAAGGAAGAATGGAAGTCAGTGGTTTTTTCGACCTCATAGGCGTGAAGATGCTGAGCAAAAGTATCAATGTGTAAACGTATACCAGCGGCAGCATGCTCGTAAAGAGAGCAAAGCTCGTTGAGCACTGGACTGAAATAGGGCCAACCGATTTTTTTTTCGCTGCAAGCCAATTTATAAATTGGCGTTCTATACGTCCGCAACTTATGAGTCACGTCCTTCACAGTGGAATGTAGTTTTTTGAAGTTTGCGACCTGCACAGATAAAAATAAAAATTATAATGGCGTTTTCCATTTTCCCAAATATGTGCCCCCGGGACGGAGCAATTTTACTATTCATAAAATACATGTTTATGGAGAAGACGGTGGAAATGAACTGTTCCAAAGTAGAATTTCCATGCAAATGGAATCACAATCACACATAATACGATGGAATCATTATTAACGGGGCAAAAATGTCTTCTTACCCAAAAGCCGTTTATTCGATTTCTTTTATAAGGGGTATTCCCAGTAAATGATAGTTAAGTGCCAGCAGCCACTTTTCCTCCGTTGAATTAGTGGGAAACTTTCGAACCAAGTACGCATGGACGAAGTTATTAAATATTTCACTGGCATTGGTTCCTTGGTCAGAATATCGTCATAATTTTTTATTTCTGAAATGTAAAAAGACCAATCATTAGCATATAATATTATTATTTTCTTGAGCCCTTAATAAGTCTTACATTCAAGTTTGGTCGCTTTCAATCACGAGTCAAACATAAATCGGGTTTCCTTTTTTTTCCGGTAACTTGTTCGTTCGAACTCGACGTACTGGAGGCTGAGAATGACACTTTTTGACTTCGGGGTTTTGTTTACGCCACGAATTCAGCCAGATCATGTTCCATGGGGATTCTTCAGTTGGTCACTAACTTGTTGGCCACTAATGGAATAGTTATAAAATAAAAAGTGAATTTGGAGTTTGTGCATGGGTTATGTCTCCATAAGTACAGATTGACAAAAATATTAATAGAATATTAAAATCAGGGTTTGACCCGCACCCGCAGACATGCAAACGAACAGTTTAACTTTTGGAAGGTAAAAAGTCTCTCCCACTCACAACATACAAAATTATCTTCTACAGATTCGGAGTCTAAGCATCAGCATCTGTAGGTATAGAAGTTGCATTTCGTTCATTTTAGTGCGTGCCATTTATTAAATTTAGGGCATTTCATTAATTAAAAAATGCACTTCTGGTCTCGCCCTCTGATAGAGACCATGGGTTGTGAACAGGTTCACAAACATGGGTTGTGATATAGGTACATCTTTTTTACGTTATCGAACCTCCTGAATAATGACGAGCAAATAACGCGCTTTTCTTTGAGACCCTGAATAATTAAATGTGGTGGGGGTGGGGGGGAGAAATAGCAAGAAAGAAAATTATAGGCTTGAATATTATAAATTTGAAATTGTACGAAAATGTTTGCTCTCACATGAGGAAGGGAAAATACTGGGTTCGTTCCATTGTTTTGCTAGTGCTGTACTAGTGTAGAAAACCATGTGATCTCATTGGCTTATTTTGAAAAACTGAATGAAAACAGATGAATTTCTTCAAAAGTGCATACCACTCGTAAAACAATGGAATTGGACCTACTTTTTTAATTTTTGCACGATTTCGAATCGGCCCAAGCGGTTGCCGTAATAATCTCATCCATAATTTAATAGTCTCATAATTTCCCCCAGGGATCCCCCACCCCCCAATCTAACCAAATCATCGGATTTATTTTTTCATCGGGATGTCCAATGAAAGCGGCGTCCAAAGCTCATTATGCGAATTGATTTTGGGGGCGATCGCAGCAAAAATCGCACAAGTGCATCGGGCTGAAAGTGCAGTTCATTTAATTTTTCCGCCGACTCGGACTAGGAGAGTTTTCCTACATTTACATTCATTTTATAATTTTTTGGTCTCAGTCAGCTAATAGGTTTGAGGGGATGTTTGAAGGCAAGGGGCTGCCGTTGGAACCATAAATATTTCGAAAATAATTTTAAGCTGTTATTATTGCACAAGATTTTACTGGACCAATTCTGGGGAGCAGACAATTTTCCACTAGTAACTGCCACGTATTCTTTTTTTTCCTGTGAGTACCTATGTGCTTAGTATTTAAATAATATTCAGTCCCTCCAATTTTCTCGGACACCTCCACTTCAAATAACAAAATATACATTTTCGAATTAAAACACGCACTAGTTTTTTTCGGCGGCGCCTGCCTTTTCAGTAAACACAACCTTTTGAAACGTGATTTTGACCAATTAAATTGTTAAGTTTTGTTTTTTTCTCAGTATTTGCATTGTTTTTTTCTCAGTATTTGCAATACTGGAAGCAGCCACCGAACAAATCTACTGTACATAGTGATTCAGAAAAATACGGGTGTGTTTTAATTCGAAAAATCAGTATTTTGACATTTTAGAGGGATATTCACCTGTGACTCCTCGAGCCCCGCGCATGACTCGGCATGACGTCAATTCTACACCCGCCCCCCCCCTAAACCCCCACCACAGTGCTCGACATGCGACGACAGGATCTCTGTGCTCGGGCGTTGAATGTCGGCTTGTTGAAATAATAAATAAATCTATTTAGAAAAACGACAGTGAAATGAGACTAATGAGAGGGAGATGGGAGTCTCCTCCTTCATCTCTTCATGTCATCGTATAAGTTTTCGTTCAGAAGGTCTTAAAATATAATTAAAATTAAAATAATTAAACTACGAGTAATAACGTGGAAAAAGTTATGTAAACTGAGAGTTAGGCATCAGGCGTCATGAGGATCGTGCTGGGAGGGAAAGCATTCCTGCCTCACGCCTGGTTTTAAAGAACGCCGTGATAATTCACAAGACACAAACAGAAAGGCACAAAAACATGCTTTGTAAATACGAGAATAATAAGGAAAATTTAATATTAATAAAGATAATTTTTCCTATCGTAATTTCTCTCATAAGAAGATTCTCGACCACAACCTGCTACCGTTTAGTTAATCCATCCGAATAATAAGCACGACTTGACTGATTTGTCTCATAAAATTGCACTCAATGACTAACTCTCAAGCAAACATGCATAAAAGAAAACAAACAAAACTTACCTAGGACGGAAGGAATTACACGCTGACTCCGTTGTCACGCAGTTTAAGCAAAATCAATTCTTGGGAAGTTTGGACACAATGAAAGAAGGTATAGTATAACAATACAATACGAACTGAATGTAAACCACCATACACTGCTCAATCCGACTTCCAAATGAGAAGCTTTAGCGGAGATCTGAGTTCTCCCACCAGGCCACCACGCGTCCCTGAATTCTTCCATCAAGAGTCAAACGACTTACGCCTGACTTTTAAGCGAGTAGCATGCATCGTGAACGAGGCAAGAGCGATTACGGACTATATGGACCTGCGCCTTAGCTTTGACTTTAATTCAGGGTCTCCATTCTTCGTTAATACTAGAATTTCTTAATATCATTTCTGCAAATTACGCATTTCACGAAGGGTGCCCTCCATATTCGTTTCCCCCCTCAAGCTGAACGGATTCGCTTCAAACAACCCCCTGCAACCCCTCCCATACTGTTTTGTAAATTCATCTGCTTCCTTTGTTTATGACTTGTGGTAACCTTTTTTTGATACACAAAAAGTTGGTTTTTGGATCAAGCCTTTGAGGTATAGGACAAATTCTTCAAGGGCGCTCACTGTGCGGAAGATTATTGCCTTCGGTTGGCAAGTAGAAAATAAGAAATCGTTTAGAACGTTTTAATGTATCAGCACATTCACTATAGTTTTTGGGAGTAAGCGTGAATCAGCCAGCTGAATTACCTGGTAAACATCTAAGCGAACTTACAAAAGTGAAATTTTAAATTATAGGGTTATTCATGAAAAATCGTGAACCTCGTATGCCGAACAGATAATGAGAGCTATACCCGTAGAAACGGTGAAACTATAGATAACTATAAAGGCCCGTTCACAAGCTCTATTTTTACGTTCTGTGGAGTCTACGCAACCAAACAAATTTATTCCCTCGAAAAATGAATCATTTTGATAGGTTACGTAGACTCCACAGACGCATTGCACCGAGCTTGTGAACGAACCTTAAAGACATTTTGCTAATTCAGAATTGAGGAACTCCAATTTTTTTATCAAGAGCTCAAAAAATACAGAGTAGACGTGTACAGTCGGTTCCAACTCAATATGTTTCATCAAGTAGTACTTTTTTCAACGAGTGTCTTGCTTGAATAACCGAAATTCAACCGACGAGAAAAGAGTATACATCACTAAAACTTTACCGATTACTTCCGATTGACCGACTAGTTATAGTGTCATATCGTTACACAGTCGTTTAAACCCCACACTTTTTAATCGAGTCTTTTTTTCCAACGAGTAACTCGTTTTAGTTATTTTTCCCAGTCACTTAAATATCAGTTACTCATTCGCATATTTTAAGCGATTCCCAAACGACTAACATTCCACACTCCTTAAGAAGTCGTTAGAAACGTGAGAGGGCTTTTAGAAGCAAATTTTTGACCGATTTTTAAGGTATAAGTTAGCGATCAAACTCAACTCGGTAATTTTTACCGACTTAGAATACCGAGCTTTTTTTTCCATGTGGATTGGCTTTTGTGCCAGTCTCGATTGTACTCGGATAGTATGTTTTTATGTTGCTCTCTTGTTGGATCTGGGAGGGGGGGAGTTCGTTTGATAGGGTATTTATTAGTAAATTGGAGGGGGGAAATACAGTTTTGTTCTTTATATCCGGTGGTCGATTTACAAGCACACTACTGAAAGATTTATGATTTATCCTATCCTTCGCCTCTGAAAAGGATAAGTTTTCATGAGTCATGAGAGAGCGAATTGATTTTTGCCTGCTAAATTCAGAGCATTTGCTTTTGGCAAGAGCTGAGTGCTCTCCGCTACAATGAACGCATTTACTAGGCTTGTCTGGAGCGCAGTCTTTAGAGGGATGTTGCTCACCGCAGTTGCTACATCTTGGCACGCTTTTACATTGTTCACTTTTGTGGCCGAAGCGAAGACAGTTAAAGCATTGATTAATTTTTTGAACGTATGGCTTAACTGTACATCTTACGTAGTGGATTGAGACGAACTCAGGCAGTCTCTGGCCTCTGAAGGTAACCAAAATTGTTTGTGTGGGGATGAATTTGGTTTTTCCATCTTCAACAGTTTTTCGCGAGAAACGCTTGGCTTTAACAACAGACACAGGCTCGTACGTTACGGACTGTATATTCTGTGCTGTATCTTCTTCCGATAAGGCATGGTCAACACCTCTAATTATTCCCTGTCCATAAAGTTTCAGAGTTGATTAAAGAGTTTGCGCTTTCCCGAGATGATAACTCAATCTTAATCCTATTTCTTCCAATTTTATTAACACTTAGAATATTGCGCGAGATATTTGGGTGTCTATCGTGCAGTAGTTTTCCCAAGGTCATAGGGTGAACCCTGCCCAGGTCATTTCCCTCCTCTGTGTCTCTGCAAAAACAATAAATGGGCCTTTGTCTATTGCTTCACAGAGTAAATTAGGTAACGTCGTATTTTTTCTCTCTGACTTGGGATTATTCCCTGGGGCAGACACGTTGGAGATCTCCATTTGATTTAGATCCGATTGAACGGTATGAGATCCGCTATTTTTCCCGGTCCCCTGTTTATCAGGAGGAATAGCTCTACCGTCTTTCTCTCCCTCTGTATCCCCCATCTTGGGGAAGAAAAATTAAAAATAAAAAGTTTACCTTGTTCCTTCTTGGAAAAATTACAAACGAAAATAAACAAAAGAAAATAAATAAAAATTAAAAAAGGATATAACGAGAACTGTTTTCGACCAGATTATCTCACTTGAGAGAAGAATAAAACGGACTTTCGA
Source organism: Corythucha ciliata (assembly GCA_038030265.1). NCBI lineage: Eukaryota > Metazoa > Arthropoda > Insecta > Hemiptera > Tingidae > Corythucha > Corythucha ciliata. The sequence continues at coordinate 11,915,937 of CM075939.1, forward strand.
CACTTCCTTTCCACTGAAGAGCTAGAAACGAACTGCCAAAACTACGTTAAAAGTGGAGTAAAATGGTACCTTCGGAAGTGTCCTACGTCGATCCGTTCCGGAAAACAAAACATATAAAACAAAAAAATTGCGAATTTATTTTTAGAATTCTAAAAATATTCGGTTTTAACGCGAAATCGATATGGCTGTGATGACACAGTCATAACTTCATAAGTGATGGCGTGGGGTTAAGTGGTTTGCGTAATTGGTACAAGTTTTCGCTGTTCATCCACCCAGTTATTGTAAGACTTCTTCAGTATTGGATTTTGGGCCTTGATCAGCATGGTGAGAAGAGGCGAGTGTATGAATCGGCTGAATTCCACGTAACGGAGATTGGTCGTTCGAAATTACGTGATGGTTGGACTTTTCCCGTACAACTTTCATCACTAGCAAAACTAAAGGAAATCCCCTTTTCTAGCCAGATATTGAACTAACAAACTTTCTTGTAAAATATTACATGAAACCGGCCCTTCTTGCGATACAAAAGTGTTTGCTCTTGACCACCACCGAAGTGATTGGTCCCGAGTTGCAGGGTTCGTCACTGCGGGGCTGCGAAACTCTCCCTCTCACTCTACCCCCTACACCGAAAATTAAAGCGTTTCACGAAACATCGATCATAAACCTTGTAACTTGCGAATATTAAAAAAAAGGGCTCATTTCGACGGTGAACGAAACACGCAACTCACAGGATCAAAGGTCGAAGGTGAAAAGGTTGTACTCTGCGCTGTGGTTTTTGACACGTTAATAGCCCGTTTAAATATCCCTTTCATCGTCTCGACTGTGATTATGCATGAGGTGTCAATGAATGGGCAAATCTATTTTTTTTTTTTTTACAACAGCTGAATAATGATAACATTATTCAACTGATAAGAGAGAGAAAATCCCCATTTTTATAAACTTCATTATTCAACCCATACGAACCCATATGAGTGAGAGAAAAGTGGGGAGATGACTACTACGAAATTGGCTTTTCTCTCTTGTATAATAAAAATAACTATAGGTGGTATCGACTGTCGGCCATCTTACCACTTTTTTTTTATCAGATAAATTTTTATGTTGATAGTTTTTAGTGAATTGCATTGTGTTTGTGTTTAGTTCCTGTTTAATTTCGGGTCCGTGACGCTGCAGGCTTTCTAACTGGTGGGCGGGGGGTGAGGTGGCGTACGTGAATTTGTGCCATTCACACGGGTTCGTTCGAGTGAAAAAAGGTGACGAGTTTGACTTCCTTCTGTTACTTCACATTTGTGTCCGAAAACTAAAGAACTGAGTGTAAAAACTTCGAGCTTAGTGGCTTTCGCTGATTTGTATCATCGTTAACTGCACAGTGCATCAAGTTTCCCCATAATTCGTCATTATTTCAGAGATGTCAGAGAAGATTGATGGCACCATTGGAGAAAACATTAAAGGACTTAGCTTTTAACAAGTGTTTTTTGATTTGATGCTCCTCCTCCCGTATTTTCGATTACTCCGAGTATGTCATGAAGCTTAGCGTTTCACGCTCAGTTCTTTAGCTTTCGGACATTGAAGGAATTCCGAATAGTCTCACACGTTTGCCCTGTTTGTACATATTGGGCGAACACTTCTGACTTCTGAATGACAAAAGTCGGCGTACCGAACCCAGTTAGAAAGCCTATAACGTCACGGACCCGAGATGAGGAAGTTTCACATTTTCCAAAAATATTTTTTTTCGATGAGGCATATCAATCCTTCCCCTTAAATAAATAAATAAAAATTTAAAACCCTTCAGAAATATTTTTTATTTATAAACAAAAGTTGGCATATTTGAAATCCCGCCAAAACGAACATTTTCCGCAGCGTAATATCCCATGTATTCTCTGTCCTTTTCATGCCTCTAAATAGCTCAAATGTTTATCCTCCATTATTTTATTATTGGAGAGCTCTTGTAGAAAGTAAGGCAAAGAAACACCACAAACCGCTCTCCGACAGCTACGTTACAGGCGAATTTTTTTTTCGGAAGGCGCATATGACACAAACATGCTAGCTGGCGTGTTTGAAATTACCTAAAACTTCAAAAATCGCGTATTTATTAACTGTTGGATTATTTTACGAACGGATAACGTTTTATGCTCTATTTTAGCATAAATAAACCTTAAAAAATAGATTTATGAATAAGTTCTGACCCATGAAACTTCCTCATTAGGCTGGAACTTTTAAAAAAATGAAATGCATATCATTTCAAGCTTATCTGATAAGTAAAAAAGTGATAAGATGGCCACCAGTCGAAACCACCTATTAGTTCGGGAGAAAATCCCATGCAAGCTAATTTCTCAGCGGCTTTGAACGCATAAAAAAAACGTTTAAACAAGCCATTCTCACATTCTCATGGTTCTCATGACTACTCCCCTTTCACGACCACAAATTCGAAGAAACGAAAATCCTATGCCCTTGAATTTCGTAGTTTGTTTATTCTGTTTCGTCCTCGTTATGAACTGAGGGTTGTCGTGGTTTATTAACAGTATTTTCGTCAAAGTTGCTTCTGTAAGCCAACAGTTTATAAAGTCTCATTAATTAGGGGCTTAGTCCTCCCCGAGGCTCTTTTGAATTTTCTGGACGAAGCCTTTTGATTCGATTCAAGGACAAATTCGTGGAATTTTATGTCCCCCCTCCCCTTTTTTTTTGTTGAAATGGTTCTGTTTTGGACGAAATAGCGTCGACCTGCCAAGTTCAAGGCAGGAGTGAAAGTTTAACGCTCGTCCGTCTAATGTCTTTATTTTCACGCATGTACACCCAAAACTTTAGGCTCTCACAAATTATTAAACTTTTGTGCCCCTGGGGAGAATTTCGATGGTCTCGTATTTTATCACGGGGAGACTTTATAACTTTGGCTTATTAAAATATCTCATTTAATTATATGCTTTTATTATACTCACTCTCGCGTCTCTCTCTTTCTCCCGTCGCTATTTTCTGTTGTGGGTGGAAAATTACATTTGAAATTGACGTGATATTATAGAAGGTTTGATGTTACACGGAGAATCTTAAAAAACTGGAGCATCAAGAGTGAGATCGACATGTGGGAGAAAATTGATGTTCTTTTTATAAGGGTTTTGCTTTCTTGTTAATAAAAGTGTTATTTTTGCCTTCTTCCAGGTCCCAAGAGTCTTGAGGGCTCAACCAATTTGCACCCCACTCACCCATTACCAAGACTTCAACGTCTTTCCCTTCATTTTTGTTGTTGTTGTTGTTTTTTTTATGAAAGTAATTTCTCTACACCCATACAAACCTGAATGTGTTCTCAGGCGGAATTTAAACCTCTTTGAAAGTCGAAACACTCTCGTGTCTCGTGTGTATTTAAAATATTCATCTCAGCCAAACTCCCCACCCCATCAACCCGGTGAATCGCGGTTTCTTTTTAAATCCCTCCCCTTCTCGGCCGACATTTTGTTTTTATTTCGAATGAAAACCATCCGACTGGGTGAACTTGTATCCACAGGTGGAGGGAATTAATTGATTGTTCGCCCCCTCTTCGCCCTTTACTTTTTCTCGTTGGTAAAAATTGAACCCGTCGTCTTTATTGTTGAAAAGATTGGCATTGCCTGGAGGGCAAATTACCTGCAGAAATCACACTAAAAATAAGATGAAAAAAAAAAGTCGGTCTATTTATACTTCTAGCTTTATTCTCGTTGCAATTGTTCTGTGTTTTAGTTTTGCTCGTCCATTTAAGTCTCACTTCCGTTTTAATTGCTTCGAACTTTCTCGCTTGTTCCTACTGGCAGGGGCGGATACAGGTGGTGGGCGATCGGGCTGAGCCCGAAGGGCCGGTGCGGCCAGAGGACCGATGCCTGCCCCCCCCCTCCAACTCTTTCATTTTGATCAGCGTCCCACCACTATAAACTTGATGTTTTTTTTTGTTAATAATATATATCGTTCGGTTTCTCTCGTTGTACCATTTTCTTTGATTCTGTTCGACTCCCCGCTGCACTCTACAACAGGTTATGGGCCCAGCACGCTTCGTTAGATTCAGCTCAGCAAAGCAAATTGTGATCTTTGTGTGTAGGTTTTTCTCTTCGACTTGGTTGAAATCAACCAGTGCCGGCTTTAATGGGGGGGGGGGCAAGTCGGGCAACCACTCAGGGGCGCCGTGTCCTTAGGGGCGCGTCTAGCAAAATGAGGAGGGGGTAGGGAAGGTGGACGAGAAAAAATGACCTAAGAAGCGCATTTGATTAATGATTATTTCAAAACTATAAAATAGCCGAAAATTGAAGTTTTTTTTTTTTTCAATTTTAGCCGTGAATTACAGAACTTTTCCTCTACACATTGTCCGCGAATAGGTGATTTTCCTCAATTTTACCTGAGCTGTAGTGTTTTTATCGTGTTAACGATTTTTCTCAATTTTTGCCATGAATTGAAGTTTTCCTCGATTTTGGCAGAAAATTAGCGATTTTTTACCTTTTCAGCAGTGAATTAGCACTCTGAGCTGCAAGTATATCGTTTTTCGTTAATTTCAGCCTCGCTAATTAATTGGTGATTTTTCTCAATATTGGCCGCAATTTTTTTTTTTTTTCAACTTTTAGCTATAGACTAACGCTTTTTTCCAGGTATACGCCCGAAGTTGCCTTCAGAAGCAACAGATTATTGTATTTTCTGAATTTTAGCTCCGAGTCAGCGTTATTACCAAATTTTAGTCGTGAATTGGCGATTTCTCTAATACAGCCGTGAATTAGCCGATTATTTCATTTGAATCTGCGAATTAACGTTTATTTTTAGACTTTATCCGCAAATTATCGGATTTTTTACAATTTTAGCTGCCAATTAATTATCTATTCTTTTCAATTAAGTCCGCGAAATAGGATTGTTCCAAGTTTAGCCGCTAAGTACCGCTTTTTGTCAACTTCATTGGAGAAGCTATTTTTCTTAATTGTTGCCGTGGATTAGGTTTGTCCCAATTTTAGCAGCTAATTAGCAATTCTTCTCCATTTCAGTCGTGAATTAGCATATTTCGAAAATTAGCTGTGAATTAGTGGCTTTTCACTTTTTTATCCGCGAACGGGCGATTTTTTTGCAATTTCAGTTGCGACTTTGTCTGTTTTCTCAATTTTAGCCCCGAATTAGCGTTTTTCGTATAGCCTTAGCGGGTTTTCTTGCCTTTTAGCGCTTGCAGAAAAGCAAAAACTGGGTCTCGTCTGAATTTTACCAACAGAAAATTAGCGTTTTTTCTTCATATTAGGCATAAAGTGGGATCTACACACCGCGAATCAGCGATTTTTTCTCAATTTCGGTCTGGATGTTTCATCGAGATACCGCGAATAAAGGCTTTTGAACAGTTTTGGCCACGAATACTAGCGATTTTCCCCAACTTTTTGCAGCCGTTGGTACTTGCCTGCAAGAATAGCATATTAGTACGCCTTCTCATCTATATCCGCTTACGGACCTAAAAAAAAACAAAAAAAAAACTGGGGAGCAGCGTATTCTCTATTTTACCCGCGACGTTCCCCCAGAAGGCCGCGTTTTCTCTCAATTTGAGCCTTCAGATTAGCGCTTTTGTGGGCTGAATCGATTATTCCGCTACACTCTTTGCTGATCACCAGATAGCACTCGGGGGTCGGATGGATTGAATATCGTCGAAAGGAGCCAATGTCGCTGTCCAACTGCATGCCAAAAACTTGTTTTCTCGTACCTGCAAACACGAACATAACCTATATGTCTTCACTTGTGCCTTTTCGCGTGCGTCAGAGGCATGCGTCATAGTGCGCGGTGTGTTGAATGTGAGGAATGCGCTATTGCATGCCTCAAAAAGCTAAAAGGATATCAGAAATTGCGTGCATAGCTTAGACGCATCACGCATGCGTTGTTGAAAGTTGAAGCGAAAGTTGAAAAGGCGTGTTGAATTGAAGAGGCGGAAGTGGAGACATAGCTTACAAGTAGATCCTCAATGTCCACATTTTTAGGCCCACGTAGGGAGCCCGGGCCAATCCGGCCCACTCGCCCCTGTCTCGGTAAGCTACTACTTCGCGGAAAGAAGTGAGAAAAAGCGCTACTTGGCGGCTCAAGTTTCCTTAAAGCATCCGCGGATAAAGTTCAGTTAGCGGTTAAGATCAAGAAAAATATGAAATCACCTCAAAAACTCAGAAAAAACGCTAATTCACCGCTAAAATGGCGAAAAATCGCTAATTCACTGATAAAATTGAGAATCACTGAAGTGAGGAAAAACACTAATTTGCTACATGGACCAAACATCAAATTTATGGCTTCTAAAGGTAGCTTTGTGCCCGAAAGTGAAAAAATCGCTAATCCACAGCCAAATTCAGAAAAAGCTTTGCGTAGTTCGTGACGAAAATAGGGGGAAAACTCTGATTCATGGCCTGAAATGTATAAAAATCTATAATTTTAGCGGCTAAAATGAAGAAAAACGCTAATGTTGTGTGGTTATAATCAGGATAAATGGCTAATTGGAAATTAAATTGAGAAAATTTGCTAATTCACAGAAAATTGAGGAAATAACAAGCCGAGACTTCCGGGAGCAACTTTGCAGCCAATTAGCAAAAAAAACTAATTCACGGCAAAAATTGAGAAAAATCGCTAACTCGCGGCAAAAGTTGAGAAAAATCGCAATTTCGCGGCTAAAATGGAGACGTATCGCTTATTCGCGGTTGGAATGGGGGAAATATCCAATTGACTCATGAAATTAAGAAGAACCTCTCAAGTGTTGAAAAAAGTGTGCAAAAAAAACGTTTTTCGACAAGACGGGTGGATAGCGCTGGCTAGTCGGTAACTAAAGCATTTTCGGCTAAACGTCTACATGACGTCTTTTTGCATCCAGGTGCGCATTGTCACCAGTGCCAGTGTGTCACATTCCTCCGGAAGCACCCTGTACATATGTATATTGGGCCGATATTTTCCCAGTGCCCCGGGCCGGACAAATCTGTGCATCCGCCCCTGCCTACTGGTCCGTGATATTGTTGCTAATTGAAGTCCATTGCTGACATTCAATCAGTTAGAAAGGCCTAGACGTCATAGGCTCATCAGGCCTAGGTCAGATTGTTCACGCCCCCACCCAATTTTATTTTATTTTATTTTAACAGGCTGCTTCGCTTTCTACACTCCTCTACGTAAATTCGACGCTCGACTGCACATTCGCAAGAACGTGTCAACGACCATTGTGACTGACATCCCAGTGACCTTTTTCACGGGCATTTCAGTCAACAACGACGTGTCTTACAATGTTTTGGGCAGCCCTGACTTTGTAAAAGTCAATACAACGGGAACTGTGACTGTAGTGATACCGTCGTCTAAAACGAGTAAGTTTTTTTTTTATTTACGTAGATATTTTCACTCCCGCCCCCCCCCACCTGTCACCAACCCATTGAACAGTACAAAGGAAACATCTTGCCGAGTTTTCCTTTTTTTGCTACCCTTTTATTTCATTGTTGCTCACTCGGGGAATATTTTATAGAAACATAAGCTCAAGGTATACTTCAGCCCTCATGACGCTCCGGTCTTGAAGGGTGGGTTGCTCCACGGTAATAACGAAAGTACTTTGTGTTTATTTTTCTTTCAGATATAACGAACGTCATGGCGGAAGTTATCGTCAGTTTCCGTGATTGGACAACATCCACAAAGATTAATGTGACGTTTCTATCAGGAGAGCCGAGTCGCTGCAACGCCCAGGTTAGTTGTCAAGTTTTAAACAGTTGAACGTTGTTGTTTTTTCTTTTTTAATGGAAAAATTACCCCGCCTACCGTGATAAAACGATGAATTACACGACAATTGTGGGTAATCAAAGAGGGCGGGGCGTGATGCTTCCTCCCCCATTATAATACCAGTTTTCCTCCTCTTAAATTAAGCACGGAAACTCGCCCCTCTCTCTCTCACACACCTTCAACAATTTACGAATTGATGGTTCGCGAATCAATCAATATTACACGCCCAATAAACAAATCACAGGGCGTAAACGCTTTTGTAAATCGATCAATTTTCGTCCATCAATAATTGTCATCATATATTCCTGGGAGCCTTATTTACTGAAAAAAAATGTAACGCAAAACTCAACCTCATTATTTTGTTTGTCGCTCGTATAGCGTGCGTTGAGTCGGTCACTTATCTGTTTGAAGCAATTTTTCGAAATAGCACATCGCCTAAGGGCATCGTAGGGTAGTTAATTAAATTAACTCGTCCGCTAACCTCTCACTCACCCCCCCCTCCCACCCACCGAAAACACATTAGATTAGCCTCCTCCATATACAGTCTTTTTTAGCAGGCGCAAGGTTTGGAAAATAATGAGAGGGTTGAAAAAAACTGTGGGTCCTAATGTCAATTCAACCCCTTTTTCGTGCGGTAGTAATTAATTCGAGCTATTCTCATTAGCTGCTCTGCGTGTTTGTGGGAAATAGATTTGAGCCTTTACCACTCACAGTCCATAGACAGGAAGAGCAAACCAAGTTGTTTTCAACTAGGTAAAGTAGGTTTCTTCCTGCATATTTTTCCCCACTAATTTGTAACCATTTCCGCGAGCTACAAATCAATAAAACACACTTTAAACTTTCAGAGTGATGAATACAAAGGGATCTTGTAGGAAAACTCTTTTTATTCTACTTTACGGCAAGACTTTCCTCTCTTGGATTGAGTAGGGTTTTCCCGTTTCGTCAAGGAAAAGTCCTAGAATCCTTTTCAATTCATCCACCACCAAGCCCCTTACCCATTTAGAAGGAAACAACACGAGACGGATCTTTCCTAGTTAATTATTTCCCCCTCATCGGCCGTTTTATCGTTCTTCGGTTACTCCTCAACCGTAACCGCGTTCCTTGGAAAATTGAAAATCAATTTATAATTCAACGATCGTTCGCACGTTCAACCAGTCGAATTTATGTAGAATGTGCATGTGTATTGCCCAGAATCTTTATCGTTCGATCGTGTCTTGCCTCCCTAGATGTTATTTTTCCACGTCCTTAAGGCGAAAGGCCAAGCGTGAGCGCGCGTGAAACATTCGCGAATGCGGCGGCACTCCTCACGGCTCCAAAAATGGTCCGATTTTCTTTTTTAAAAAATGGATTTTACTCAGGTACTTAATCTACAATTCGCATCGTTAACCTTTTATTAGATTTCACCTTAGTGACTAGAGTCACACTTCTTCTGTTTTTCATAAAAAGAAAATTGTAAAGTGTGTTCCAAGTTTGAGTTGAAAATATAATTATTTCTAAAGATTCGTTTCCTGGAATGTCTCTAAATACAACATAATGGCGACGATTTAGTCAGTTCTAGAGACGAATTCTCAACAGCTTGAGCAGCTTACGAAAATTGTCTCCGCTCGCGCTGAGCTCCACGTATCGTCTTTAAAAAATCAAAATACATCCCCACGTATTCAAAATTTTCATTTCGATGAATTTAATCCGTAGGACGATGAAAATATCGGCGATTACTTGGCCCGCTTTAAACTCAAATTGGAGCTATGTAAAATTCCTGAAATAGAATGGTCTTCACATTTACGCGTCCATAAGCAGGGGTGGATACACAGATTTGACCGGCCCGGGGCACTGGGAAAATATCGGCCCAATATACATATTATACATACAGGGTGATTCAGGAAGTGTGTGAGAAAATTGCTCTGGTGATAGTGCGTACCTGGACGCACAAAAACGTCATGTAGACGCATAGCCGAAAATGCTTTGCTTCCGAGCTATGAGCATTTTCCTACTTTTTCTAGTTTCATTACTTTTTACGGTATTTGTCGTGTTCTCACCGTCGGTGGTTATAGACAAAGTGGATTCGGAAAGAACACAAAATCCAGTTCCTGAAACCACTAGAAAATGTCGCTTGCGTGGCAATTTCAGCCATGTGAAAAGTGAAAAAGTGTAGATTTTTAAAATAACTGATAAATTTCACATCAATATCAATCAGCTGCTAGTGCACGCATCGACGGGTAAAGTTGTGTAAAACCAAGGTAAATAGACTTACAGAGGTATGCTCGTAACTAAGGAAATTTTTGTCAAAATTGACGTCACGGGAGTAAAAAAAATAATGAGGGACCAAACTTCACATATGAAGCTTCCCCTCCCACGGTTCCTCCCTTGGAATTTCTTTGTAGATGAAGCAAAAAATAAATGAAAAGCCAAAATAAATGGCTGGATTTTTTTTAAAAGCGATATAATTTGGCAGAGTTGTCCCTTAGACCTTATGCACCGTTTTAAGGCCCAGTTAATTGACATGTACCACGTGAAGCCCCGTGTATTCAGTACAGATAGCACTCGGCGCAGTGACGGCCGAGTTTATTATGTGAATCAGTGAGAAACGCCAAGTAAACTTCATGAGGGAGGAAGGAAGGGCTTTCCTGCTGCACGGGACAATCACGCTCACGAGCATTTCTCAGATAGGTTGGACATTAAAGCTGAAGTTTAAGTGTTCCCTGTCATGTATAAAAATAGAAGTAATTTAGTATTTTAGTATTAATGGTGACCTTCGACTAGAATCCCGGCCTCGAACCTAGCCGTATTCAATCACTGTCGATATCGAGGAATTTGTTTGCCTCATCTGGGGCCTTAGTACAAATTCGTGCGAAAATGCCGCTAGACGTGATTGCTTTGGCGGGATAATGTTATTTCTTATTCGGCGTCCTTGGATCCCGCATGCGGCTTTTTCCCCTACCGTTCATACTAAGGCCCCTGTCGCATACTCAGGATGGAGTAGGGCGATTCACACCCTCACCATACGAGCGTATTGGTCGATGTGCGGTTTGTTGTACAAACACCACCGAGAACCCTTAATACGAAGCCAAGTGTTTCGGGGTGCTTATATTATTGTTAATTGGAATGGTGGCTGATGAGTGTCACGAAAACTCATTGTTTTACGAGAAAATTGCTGAACTTAGCTCTATCTTAAAAGAATTTCTAAAAGTTTCACAACTGAGATGATACCCAGCACCTGCAGCAGTTTTCTTTGCTCCAACCATTACACTTAGGGGCCCTGCAATCACTTCTTTCACAGGAACATTGTCCTGCAGGCAATAATGCGTAGTTCTCCCGATTTAAAAAGTGGCCCCCGAAATGTAGATAATTTTGTTTTATTGGAAAAAGTCCCACCTGTTAAGGAGCCCCTAGACGGTCAATCTGATTGATCAAAAGATTGAACAAACAGATTGAAGTGAGCTTCAATCATTTTTTCAGTTGTTTGAACAAAACCCTTCCCAGTCCCAGTGTCAATCGTGGTGTTGTCCTGAGTGCAATGAGTTCAAACCAGGATTTGTCTGTGCTTTTGTTGACTGCGGCTGCCCTCCAACTGAAGACAAATAAGACGAGGAAGATGAGGAAAAGGCGTTGGCCAAAAGAATGGTACAAAATGAGAAACCGATTCAGTCATGATAATCTTCTCTGCTTTCTGCGCGAGACGGAACCAGAGGATTACAAGAATTTCCTGAGAATGAACGATGAATGTTTTGACATGCTGTTGGAATTGATACGACCAAAAATTGAGAAAAAGGACACTGTTATGCGTGAAGCGATTCCTGCAAACCAGAGGTTATCAGTCACATTGAGGTACCTAGCTACAGGCATGGATTTGGAGGACCTAAAATTCATGTGTGCCATAGCTCCTCAAACTCTCGAGCTCATCATAATGGAAACGTGTACAGCAATAATTGAGACACTGAAAGATAATATTCAGGTAGGTACCTATCTATTAACTCACGTTCTAATGAAATAGTAGGTATTTATTAATAAACTGTAGAAAGTAATAATAACTTGTAGTGAAACCATGAGGTTAAGGCTAGGGTTACTATGCATGCGATTTCTGACGAAAATGTGTTCTGACGAGCTCTGACGAATTCACTTAAACAAACAAACGTCTGCTTTTCAATGAAAGTGGTCACTATGGGAGACCACTATGGGAGAATACTACCAAATAGTTGGAGCTACGAGGAAAAAACGTTCATCGTCACCGTCACGATGGAAGCGGTGCCGCTGTCTGTTTACCGCTCTCTTGGCAACTATGGCTGGATTTAAAAGGGAAACTTTCTAACGTAATATTACGGCACCGCTTTCCTAGGAAACCAAAGCTTTACTAATCATAAGGCAAATGAATCGTAGAGCAAACAACAACAGAGAACAGGTGGAGGAAAATTGTAGGGGCAACATTTTACAAGGAAGAGAATGATTGTAGATAATCGCCAGCAGTCATGCCCATGTTGTCTGCCGATGTATTCAAAACTTGTCCATGCGACCCCTCAGATAAGAGGGAGAGGGGCACCCAGTTGAAGGTGAAACGAATGAAGTGCCTGGCCCTGGACCATAGGAGTATTGGTGCCAAGGACTATTCGTGAATTGTGGTGCCAACGTGTGTGGCGCTTGTGACCATGGACGAGTAGTGGTAACGAATCGGACTCCTTCCCATGTTACAGTGCCCATGTCAGCATCAAAAAGCACATCAGTAATGATTTTTTCGGCGAGCCGTTTTTGATTTGGTGCCATTCGTTTCAACTTCATCGCCCATGCCCTGGCTAGAATGTCCTCTTCTGATTCTGGTCGCTTGAAGTACTCAGTAGCCAGGCCTACTAGTTTGTCAGCGGGGTCTTGGGTCGTTTTTTTTTCTTATTACGTGTTGAGGGCTCCTGAGTGGGTGCAGACTCCACGTCGACACACAGCTGTTGCTGTAAAAAACAATTTAACAAGAAATAAATTATTGCATCCCAGAATAATAGTTTTATAGAGATGTAAAATGTGAATTATTTATTTTCAGGTTCCCAAAACTGATGGTGCTTGGAAACAGGTGGCACAAGACTTTGAAAACCGATGGAACTTCCATAATTGTATAGGGAGTGTGGATGGTAAACACATCTTAATGCAGAAACCAGCACATTCGGGTTCATATTACTATAACTACAAAGGTACTTTTAGTATTGTGCTTATGGCTATTGTCGATGCGAACTATGAGTTCATGATGATTGATGTTGGAGCAAATGGGCGAGCATCCGATGGTGGAGTGTTCAAGAACACGTTATTCTGGCGCAAGTTTACCAGTAACCAGCTGAACATCCCTGATTCTCGCGTCTTACCCGGAAGTAATAGTGAATGTCCATACGTTTTCATTGGTGACGAAGCTTTCCAGCTACTACCCAACTTCATGAAACCCTATAACAGGGCAGTTTTGACGGACGAAAAAAGGGTTTTTAATTACAGATTGTCCCTAGCTCGGAGGGTCGTGGAAAACGTGTTTGGAATACTGACAAAGAGGTTCAAAATTTTTCAAGGTGAAATTAAATTTGAACCACAAAAAGTACGGAAAATAGTTATGGCATGTTGTCACTTGCACAACTACTTATGCAGAACAAACGTTGGAAAGTACTTTCAATCTCAAGACATTGATAATGAAATTACTTCATCGGCTACTGTGGAACCAGGATCATGGCGGCAGGGAATTCCCCTGATGACTGAACTTCGAAGAACCAGAACAATTAACACCTCATCAATTGAAGCAAAAAGAGTAAGGGATGAATTTTGCAAATTCTTCAACACCTCTGGGGCAGTTCCGTGGCAAAACGAATGCCTGAACTAAATTTATGTTAAAGTACCTAAGTACCTACATGCTTCAAAATGTCACAGTAGTGTTCAGTTAGCCGTTATGAAACAATGTATCAGTGTTAGTTATTCTTAATTAATTATTATTAGTGTTAAATTTAAATAAACAACACTGAAATAAACATATAAATTTATTGCTTACCTCTGATGTGTCAGTTGTTGCGATTTCAAGCTGATCTTTGATGAACAAAATTTCGTTATAGTACCAAAGCGAAGGCTCTGGGATGTCATCGGCCGACGCTCCGGACACTTTTTTGCCCTCAATTGTCCTGCATTCTCTGTTAAAATTACTGCGCAGAGAATTTACTTTTTTCTTGAGTTCATCAACTGTGTAGCCCGGTTTCAACGTTCTCAAAGCTTTCACTATTTTGTCCCATGCTTCGATTTTTTTATTCCGATTGAAGTAATCTTTGTCCTTCACTTTCCACAATACTGGTTGATCACGGTATAATTCAATAAGCATACTCGTAAACTCACGATCTCTTTGGGAATCACTTTTCTCCAAAGAAGCCGCGTTGGAAGGGGCGACCGATGAGGGGACGGAGATGGCTGGTGCCGAGTGCGTGTCCATGGCTTGTGTCGCTAAAAGCGAAGAGGTACATATGATATGTATGGCTAGACCGCGCGCGACCAGGGAGAAGCCTGTCTATTGTGTGGGGACAGAGAGGAGGGAGGAAAAGAGGGAAAAGAAGACGGAGACGCTTGGAAGAGTAAAAAAAGGTAACCAGCTGATCAAGAGGAAAAATAAAACCGAGAGTTTTCTTTGCAGCTCGAAGGTGGTATTATTATTATTATGCAGTGGGCCCGCACCCGGACTAGCCGAGCCGAAGCTCGGTCGGTCGGACTCGAAAAGACCTAATGCGGATACGCAAACCTAAGGACGGCATTCACAAACTGAAGGACTCGGACCCCCTCGGTCCTCGAGAATGTGATGTGATTCCTGTCAACCTATCTGTCTCAAAAATGCGGAAATAACCTGCGGCTAATAACCTAAGCAGTGGATGCCCATAATAATAGTACTAAAAAAAACAAAAAAACAAAAAAAAAAACGAGTAGCCGCATACCTCTCACACTCCCCTACAATGTGCATAGCCGATTCCTTTTACAACTTGCAGCCCTGACACATCGGGTCTGCCACCATTCCCATTACGTAGAGGTGCTTACGTAGCGCATAGTGGCCTGTAAACATCCCTACAACTCTCCGCATGCCTCTGCTTAATGATAGCAGCCACATCGTCGCCTCCCTGTCCCATTCCCGAATGCATGCCCTCGCTTATCGACAGGCTTATAGGCTATTCCAACTCCTGGTGGCTTTCCTATCTGCCCAATCCTTTATCTGGGCTCTCCCCACTGTCTTGGAGACCGCAATAATCGGCTCAGGTCCCCATACTTCTTTATTTGCCCCCTGTTTCGTCATTTTGCCAGCTTTCTCATTCCCCTCGTATCCTCTGTGTCCAGGGATCCACGCAAGGGTCACTTCATTTCCCATTCTCTGTAGCCTTGTGATGCCCCGCCGACAGTCCGCCACCAAGGCCGACTGCACCACCGGCCCGGCCACCGCCGCCAGGGCTGCGCGGCTATTCGCGTAGATCACCACCCCCCTAAACCTCACATGCTTCCTAATTAGCTCCAGGACACAATCATTTATCGCGACGACCTATGCCTGAAAAACCGTACCCAACTTTCCTAGGGGCCAACAATCCCCACCTTCAAACACCGGTATCCAGAATCCAGATCCTGTCATCCCCGATTCCAACTTAGACCCAGCACATTCGTGAATTCCAGCACATCCGTGAAGCAATTCATGGTTCCCTCTTGCACCCTTAATTCTTCTCTCGTACTGACTCGAATCCGTATCTTCCTTCCCAATTTCAATCGCTTTACGGTTTTGTTTTGTCGCTCCTCATCTGGGTGAAGGCGCGGCCCTCTGGAGCTCCGTCGCTACTTCCCTGTGTCCCAAATCCTAACCTAACCGCCCATTTTCCATGAACTTTCAACCCATAACATGTTTCCATTGCGCACATCTTGACCTCCAAATATAGGGGTCACAGCCGAAGCAACATTTCCATCGCTGCTGTTGGAGTAGTCCTGAAGGCCCCAAGAGCCGCCAGACAGGCCAGACGCTGGACCATACCGAGCAACTCCCGCCCCCAAGGACCACTCCATAGCTTTCCACCAAGCCAAAGCCCCATACAATATTCTGAGCCTAATTATACCTGTGTACAACCACAACATCCGATGAGGGGTTAGGCTAGGAGATTGCGACAGCGTGACTGAAGGAAAGATTGTTCAAACAGCTCCTAGACGCTCAGTCGCCCTTTTCAGTCGACTGAGTAAATCAAACTTTCTTTCAATCTTCTTCAGTGATTGACTCAAACACGCTTCTAAACGGTCAATCATGACTGTCACAGTCGATTGATCAACCACGTTTGATCAAAAGATTGACCGTCTAGGGGCTCCTTTAATTTTTTAAAAATTTGTCATCCCATGACGTCACACGGTACAAACAATAATAATTGGTTGAAAATTAAGAGCATACCTCTTTAGTCTATTTACCTTGGTGTAAAACTACCCCGTTCTGTGTACTTTCGAACGGTGTCCTGATAGTTGAAGTTTGCAACCCTTTGACTTCAGCAGTCAAGTTCAAATGCATAAAATGAAAACTTGCTTTATTAAAACAAGCCGAGTAGGTCAGGGTAAATGTCTTTTTCTTAGGGTAATGTGTTCCTCCTAGCTCCTATGCTCCTCTCAATGCTTGAAGTAAGGATTCAATTCATAACGAGTCTCAGAATTTGCGATTTTTCTCAATTTTTTGCTGTAAATTAACGCTTTTTGCTAATTGGCAGCAAAGTTGCCTCCGGAAGCCTCGGCTTACCATTTTCTCAATTTTCTATGAATTAGCAAATTTTCTCAACTTAACCCACAATTATAACCACACATTAGTGTTTTTCCTCATTTTAGCCGCTAAAATTATAGTTTTTTATGCATTTCGATTTTATCCGCGAATAAGAGGTTTCCCCAATTTTCGTCGCGAACTACGCACAGCTTTTTCTGAATTTGGCTGTGGATTAGCGATTTTTTCACTTTCTGGCACAAAGCTACCTTTAGAAGCGGCGAATTTCGATGTTTTGTCCATTTAAATCGCCAATTAGCGTTTTTCCTCACTTCAACGCTTCTCAATTTTATCGGTGAATTATCCACGGATTAGCGATTTTTCACCATTTTGAATTAGCGTTTTTTCTGAGTTTTTGCGGTGATTCCGTATTTTTCTTGATTTTAACCGCTAATGAGCCATTTTTCTCAATTTCATTCATGAATTAGCACTTTTTCTGTACTTTATCCGCGGAAGCTTTAAGGAAACTGGTAGCAGCGAAGTGGCGCTTTTTTTCACTTCTGTCCGTGAATTATAGTAGCGGCGTACCGAGACCGGGCCGAGTGGCGAGGGGGCCAGATCGCCCCGGGCTCCCTATGTGGGCCTAAAAATTTGGATATTAAGGATCTATGTTCATGTTTGTATACGTTTTTTTTTTTTTTTTTTTTTTTTTTTTTTTTTTTTTTTTTTTTTTTTTTTTTTTTTTTTTAAACGATAACTTTATTGTACTAGGTACACTACAGTTTTGCTGATGGGATAGTTGGTATACAAAATTAATGTGTAATATGTACAGAGGATACAAGCTCAGTAGCTTGGCCTCAATATTCGTAAGTACTCAAGTTAGATCCTAGGTGAACCATATTTGACAAATTTGAGGTACATAGCGGGACGAGTGGGAAAGTTGATTGGTAGCTAAATGTCTAGCCTGTCCCTGTGATGTCTTCTTTTGAGTCTTCTTTCTGACCGTGGTTGTTGTAGCAATCGTGGAATTTCTGAAATGAGCTCATTGCTGTGATCTACCATTCTGTTGATTAGACGCTTGTAGTTCTGGGTGAGCACATCTTCGACGGAGAGTACATCTAGGTCTTTGTGGATACTTGTATTGCGTACGTACCATGGAGCCGAAGAAATATAGCGCAGAACTCGATTTTGGTTTTTTTTTTTTTTTTTTTTTTTTATTATTAAACGGGGAGGGAAGCCCAGAAGAAACTATCTCCTACCAAACTCGACCTATAAGATCTATTGTGGTGTCCCCTCAGGTTGCCCTGCCAAGAAAGACGCTAGTTTTCAAGCGTCCTCCACCACCACTCCTTAACGAAGTTGAGGATATTTCCCGTAGCCATCCTGGAGATGTCCTCCGGTTGAAGCACATCATTTCCAAGATGTTGAAAGCGTAACCGCCCCAGAGCCTGGCACTCACACAGTACGTGCTCTGCTGTTTCCACGGCCAGGTCGCAAAATCTTCAAATGTCCGTGTCAGACTTCTCCATTAGTCTGAGTGTATATCGAAGGGCACAATGTCCCGTTAGCAGTCCCACCAAGATTCTAAGGTCTCCTCGGCTCAGAGAGATCAGGCCCTTCTCCGATCGTCCCTTTGGAGTGACAAAGAGCTTGGCCTGCCTGAGACCTGGTTGTCTAACCCAGTGTTCACGATGCCTCTCGTCCAACCACGCCTGCACCTGCCTCTTCGTGAAGGACTTCGTGACCCCGAGACTTGGCTCCGGGCCCACGTAAGGCATCTCTGATCCTCTCTTCGCGAGTTGATCAGTCATTTCATTCCCCTCAAACCCCTTGTGACCCGGCACCCACATCAAAGTAAGGCTGTTTGCCGTTGCCACAGGCCTGAGGGCTTCAAGACATCCCCAAACTAGCTTCGAATTCACGACGCTTGAGCCTAGGGCTTTAAGAGCCGCCTGGCTGTCAGACAGGATAAAGATCTTCGCTTTCCGGAGACCCCTCTCACTAATCTTCCGCGCACAGGCTTCTATAGCATAGATCTCCGCCTGAAAGATGGTGGCGGTCGTCCCAAGGGACTCCCAATGCTGAAGCCTGGGGCCAAAGACCCCAATGCCAGCACCCCCATCCTTCACAGATCCATCAGTATACCATACTTGCGTGCCGGGCTTAAACCTCGGCAAACCCTTATCCCAAAGGTCGCGGTTGCCTATGTCGACCTTAAAGGGTTTCTCAAAATGCATCCTCACATGCATGAGATCCGTAACGACTTCAGCCGCCTCACTACATGCAACTTCCTCCAGTACACGCAAGTGCCCAACCTGGACACCCCGCTTCACGTACTCCGCCCGCAGCAGTCTCACCGCCACCATTTATGCGGTCGCCTGCACATGAAAGTGCAGGGGAGGCATGTCCAGTAACACCTCCATGGCTGCCGTCGGGCACGAATGCATAGCACCCGTTACTCCAAGACTGGCCTGGCGCTGCAACTTACTCAGCAAGGCCTGGACTGTCCCTTGTTTCGTCTTCTGCCACCATAGGAGTGAGCCATAGGTGACGATAGGCCTAACAACGGCTGTATACAGCCACAACACCATTTTTGGCTTTAGACCCCATGTTTTGCCAAACATTTTCCGACCAGCCCACAATGCGAACGTGGCCTTATTCAGCACCCTCTTGACATGCGAGGTCCATTTGAGCCCCTGATCCAGGGTAACTCCAAGGTACTTGACTTCTTTTCCTACTTTCAACACTTCTCCATTCAGTCGAACTACCTTTAATGCCAGCTTCCTCCGCCTGGTAAACGCAACAAGGGTGGTCTTCTCAGGGTTAACCCTGAGACCATGCCTGCTGCACCATCGCTGCACTATGTTAAGGGCACCCTGCATCCTACTGGATATGGTATCATCAAATTTGCCCCTAACTAGAATCGCAAGGTCATCCGCGTAACCAACTACCTCATAACCCTGCTCCTTTAGGATAGCGAGAAGCTCGTCCACCACGAGCAACCAGAGCAAAGGAGAGAGCACACCCCCCTGGGGACACCCCCTTGAGGGCAACACGGAAACAGTCTCCCCTCCCAGCTCCGAAGTCACGACGCGGCATTCCAGCATCCCCTTGATCCATTTCACTGAAGATGGATCAACACCTCTGCTCCTTACTCCAGCCTCCATAGAGTCATAGGTGGTGTTATCAAAAGCACCACCTATGTCCAGGAAGCAGCCCAGCGCAGTTTCTTTCGCCTCCAGAGATTTCTCAACCTTACCCACCAGTTCGTTTAGGGTGGTCTCAGTAGACTTGCCCGCCTGGTAGGCATGCTGCCCCCTCTGGATTGGTTTAATTTTAAGGCAACCGTCCTTGATATCCAGGCCAATTACCTTTTCCATTGTTTTAAGGAGGAAGGACATGAGGCTTATGGGTCGGTACGCCTTTGCCTGGGCCGAGGAGTTTGCTCCCGACTTAGGAATGAACACAACCCTGACCTCCCTCCATGCCTTCGGTATATACGATAATGCATAACTTGCCCTAAATATCCTTCTGAGACGCGGCTCCAGGACCTCCAGGCCACGCTGTAACATGACCGGGAATATCCCGTCCGGCCCAGGGGATTTATAGGGCTTAAATGAGCCGATAGCCCATTTAATTTTCGCGGGCGTAAACAATTTCCCCGATGCGCTCCATATTGCATTATTTGCTGGCTGGCAGTCAGCCACCACTTCGCCCTGAACATCTGAGGCCCCTGCATCCCTGGAATCAGGAAAATGACTTCGCAGGAGGACCTCCAGGGTCTCTTTAGCGCTCTCGGTATACGCCCCATCTGCCTTTTTTATTAGACCAATTTGGCCCGGGCTCTCTTTGGACAGGACCCTCTGTAGTCTGCCCATAACGGACACATTCTCCATCCCCTCACAGAAGGTCCTCCACGTGGCCCGCTTTGCTTTCCTAAGGGCCTTGTTATACTCCGTGAGGGAGTGCCTATAAGCCTCCCACTCCCCACGTGATCTGGCCCTATTGTAAAGCCTTCTCGTTTCTCTTCTGAGCATCTCCAGCTCGTTGTTCCACCAAGGGACTTCCCTGTTCCCCTTCTTCGCCTTAACAGGACAGCTTTCCTCATACGCACTGAGGACCGCTGAATTTATCGCCTCCACCGCCCTATCGAGATCGGCGTGGCACTGAATGTCCAGGTCCATCTCAGACAACTCCTGTTCAAGATGCCCCTTAAAGACCTCCCAATCCGCGTTCTTGGGATTCCGATACTCTGTACTTCTAACCCTAGGAAACTCGACCTCAAACGAAATCAGCCTATGGTCAGACATTGATGTTTCTGACATGACTTTCCAATCTCTGACACTATTGGCCAAAAACTGGCTAGCCAGAGTAACATCCAGGACCTCACTCCTCGCACTTGTCACGAAAGTAGGGATCGAGCCCTGATTTACCACCACCAGGTCATGCGTCATCAAAAATTGAAAGAGTGACTCACCCCTGGCGTTGACATCTGTACTTCCCCAGATGGTATGGTGAGCATTCGCATCACAACCCACAATCAGCCGCAGGTTCCTCGCGCTGCAGTACAGGACCAAACGCTGAAGCTCCTCCGGCGGCGTCACCTCAGCGTCCCCCGGGAAGTACGCGGAAGCTACCACACACCTCCTCTCTCTCTCTCTCTCTCTCTGCGGAACTCCTTAAGATGTGGCCAGTACCTAGACCTTTTTGCAGGCCTTTACCTGGCCTGTACCCCATCTTTGGCCCGGATACCGCAACAGAGTCGGTCCCATCGCTCAGCCCAACCCGTTAGCCACGGCTGCTGGCCAGCCAGCCGTGCCCGAGAGAGACCACGCGGAGGTGGGTCTTTTGAGCTGAGGATGCTGGCTTCCGCCATGGACCGAAACCGGACAGGGAAGAGAACCCTGCCCGGGTTGCCCGAGTAGGGAACCCTACTCAAGCATGGCCTGTCCCAGCCCTCTTCGCTCCAGCCAGGAGCGGGAGAAGGCCAGGAGGCGGCCATACGCCCGCCGGTCTCGGACAAGAGCCGCGTCTCCCGGCGGGCCTCCACTCCCCCATGTCGCCCGCCGCAGATCCCCGTGGAGGCTGCAGCGACGAAGCACATGGTCGGCGGTCTCCTCCTCGACACCACAAGGGCATGTTGGAGAGTCCCGCCGCCGGAAGAACCACAACTTGGCGTTAAACGAGCCGTGTCCAGTCAGGATTTGCATGGCAGCGTGCTCAAGGGTGAACCACTTGGCCGCTGCCAGTCTCGTCCGGACGTCGGGCACGAACCCGAATGTACGCCTACCCGTTGAACTGTAAGTCCAACGCGCCTGCCAAGCCTCAACGACTAGGTCGTCAAGGAGGCGGAGGCCCCATGCGGCCCCCCACTCCTCGGCCAAGAGACCGAGGCGCTCTGCCCAATCTTCACGGCACCGTACCCGGTCCAAGTTTCCCTGAACCAGGCGGCGCCCGTGAACCCATGCGTCGAGCAGGAGGTCCGCAGGAGGTATCCCCGCCAGCACCTGAAGCGCGTCGGAACTGACAGTCCGGTACGCCATGGTCACCCTTACCAAGGCCTGCCGCTGCAAGCTGAGGACCTTCGCCCTCTGAGCTTTCGTGGGCCGGTGCCACCACCACGTTGCACCGTACAGCAGGGTAGGTATGAATACCGCCCTGAAGTAACGAGCTCGGCAGTGGAAGTTCGTGCCCCATACGTTGCCCCCCACCGACCTAAAGAGGGCAAAGGTCCTCTCCAGCTTCCCCGCAACCGCCTCTAGCTGCGGGGTCGCTGTCCTCCCCGGGTTAATCTCGACCCCTAGGTAGCGGCCCTGCCGTTCCCCCACAAGGCGTGATCCCCGATAGCGCACCACTAGGGGGCTACCCTGCGAGAGACGACCCCGCATTAGGACCATTTGGGTCTTCGGCACCGCGAGAGCCAGTTTGACCGCCCCGCACCATTCGTCCACGCCCCGCAACAGCCGATCGATCTCCCGACCGGCCTCGTCCCGGGAGCGCGCCGCGACAACAACCGCAAGGTCGTCCACGTACGCCACTCCCTCGAAACCCTCCCCCTGCAAAAGCCACAAAAGGGCGGCAAAGAGAAGGTTCCACAAAGCAGCCGAGAGGACCGACCCCTGCGGGCAACCTCTGGTGAGAGGTTCCCGCACCTCCTCACTACCGTATAGCGGAGCCGCACCTCCCTCGACTCGAAGTACGAGGCGATCACCCTAAAGATGTCGTTTGGGACACCAGCATCTCGCAGCGCCATCAAGACCCCGGGCCACGGCACTGAGTCGAAGGCCCCCTGCACATCCAGCAGGACCGCCACCTTGTACTTCCCGTAGGGGGCATCGACGAGAATCTGCACCGCGTCCAGTGCCGCGTCCGTCGAGCCCCCTCTTACCCCCCCAAACTGGCGCGGATGGAGCGCCTCCTTGATGAAGGGCTCCAACCGGCCAAGGAGGAGCCGCTCCAGGACCTTGCTCTCGCAGGGCAGGAGGCTAATCGGCCTATAGCTACCGGGAGACGCCGGGTCGCGGTCGGGCGACTTCAGAAGAAGTATCACCACAGCGACCCGCCATCTCACCGGGAAGTACCCCGCCACAAGACATCGATTGTAGAGCCCCAAAAAGGACTCCACCGCCGAGTCCGGGAGATGCTTAAGCATCTCAGGGCACACCCCGGTGAACCCCGGAGCCCTGCCCGACGCCAACCCACCAAGGGCGTCCCGAAGCTCCTCCTCCGTGAAGAGCTCACTGCCTGCCGTTTGTGGGACCACCGCCGCTTCCGCTCTTGATTCGCGATCCGCAGCAGAGTCCTCCCCGGGTTCGTCCCGCGGGAAGATACGTCGGATGAAGTTCCTCAGCGTATCCTCCACAGTCCCCCCACCACGCGACGCTTCCAGAAACGGGAGGACGCTCGGAGACCTGATCTTCCCCACGGCGACTCTGTAGGGAATGCCCCAAGGGTTCGCCGAGAGACCATCCTCAACGAACGTCCTCCACGCGGCCCGCCTGGACCGCCGAAGAGCCTTTTTCAGGTCCCCCCTCGCGAGCGCATAACGCCCGCCTGCAGCCTCGCGACCCGGGCCTCGAGTCCTTTGATAGGCCCGGCGCAGCCTACGAGCCCGCGAGGAAAGACCCGCAACCTCGGCATTCCACCACGGAACTATCCCGCCACGTGATTGGTGAACACGCGGGACTGTATCGTCAGCGGAGCCCATGACGATGGCCTCCATCGCCTCCACGGCCTCGTCCACGAGCTCCAATCCCGACGCCCCCGGAGGAGGGCCCGCGAGGTCGGCCTCGAAGAGGAGGCGATCCGCCTGGCACCTGTACGCGTCCCATCGGGCACGCCTGAAGTCAAACCGGCCCGATCCCGAACCTCCCACGCCACGGCCACTGACACCTTATTTATTTATTTGTTTGTTTAGCAACATGAAAAAAATTAGAGTTAACAAAAAATTAAATTATCTTGCCAGCCAGCCCCTTAAGAGTCCTAGAACTTGTGCTAAGAGGCCGAGTTGCTCCGACCATTTAACAAAACTAGAAAATAACTAAAATAAGAAAAATTATATTATGCATTCTCTATTAAGGCTAAAATGCGTCTTTTAAATGGCTTTAAACTTCGGAAACGATGCCAAATGACACGAGGCAGTGGTCGGCCGAGGTGTCCATGCCCAACTCCCACGAACACAACCGAGGGAGTGGTTGACCACCCAGAAGGGTTAAGTCAATGTACGACTCCCCCGACGGCCCGCGGAAGGTGGGTCCGCACTCGGACCGGTTCGCGAGCACAAGTCCCCACCCAGACATGAGATCGCGCACCTGCGCGCCCCTCCGGCTTCCCCTCCTCGAGCCCCACGCGAGATCCCACGCATTAAAATCCCCCCTATGACCACTGGGATGCCCCTCAGGCATTCCAGGGCGTTCTCCAGGGCAGCGAAAAACTCCGCCCCATCCACCAGGGAGGGGGGCCAGTAGCAGGATATTAGTCCAAGCTGCTGACCCCCCACCGTAACAATCACCGCTGCCACCCAGCGGGTCGGCCGGGAGACGACCGCGCACACGGTAAGTCGCCCATCTAGGACGACCACCGAGGCTAACGGCCCGAGCCCCTCTCGAAACCCCCCCGAAACGGTTCGGGTGCCCGCTCCGAAGGACGACAGCCGCCCCCGCGCCCAGCAAGGCTCCTGAAGGAGGAGAATGGCCAGGCCTCTCTCCCCCGCCACCACCCTGAGCTCATCGTGCGCGAGGCGACTGTGCCCCACATTTTGCTGACCGACCCTAAGGGTCATCGGTCGGCAGGGGCGCCCTCTCCGTCTCCTCCACCTCCATTGGTCCTGTGCCAGGTCGACCACCCCCTCCGTCCCCTGCAGTGGTGACCACGGGCACAGCGCCCTCCTGGGTGGCCTCCTCGGCCCCCACCGCACCAGCGTCACCTCCCGCTCTCACCGATGGTGGCAAGGGGGGGCCCCCTAACGGACCTGAGGCACCGTAATCGGTGTGCCCCATCACCGCCTTGATGGCTGCCAGGAGTGCGGGGCACCCCGGAGAGCCTGTACCACACACCACACACCTCCGGGTCCGGTCCTCGTCCTTGGCTTCCAGGATGACTGCTGTCAAATCTCTGCACAGAAATTCTGGCATAGTTAGAAATTTCACTGCGGGACTTAGAAGCAGCGCAGTTCGTGGCCGCTCCTCATCCCTACAGTAAACCAGCTTACCTGCTGTCGCAGAGAGGCCCTTGACCTGCCTCTCCCATGCCCATGGCTCCTGAACCATGGCGACGTCATAGCTTCCCCCAGTGAACACCCTGCTCAAGACGGCCGACGCCGCTGCCGCACGATGCAGATTCACCTGGAGGAAGCGCAACCCCGTAGCGGTCACTTATTCCCCTTATATACCCCACTCCGCGATTGCTTCTTCAGCATCGCCTTACTCGGAGTAGAGTGGGGTTTCCGTGCCCGACCTGCCGCCTTCGGGACTCTTTCACCCCCCGCTGGTCCGACACTATCACCTCTCTCCCCCGCCTTGCTAGTCGATGGCCTAGCATATGAGGGAGCTACCTGCGTTGACTGCCCGGATGCCGTGGCGCCAACCGCTGTTCCCACAGATAGCTCTTCCTGCCGCGGTGCGGGGGTGGGACCCCGCACAGCAGCGGCTACCTGATCCACCTCCATCGGCTGCTGCCGGGGGCCGGAGGATGATCCTTCCCCCTTCCGAGCCTTAGGCCGGATGGTCCCCTTGCCGAACCTGATGTGGACTACATTATTCCTTTCCAGGATCTTCGCCGACTCTTCATCGATGAGCAGGGTCATCATCAAAGCCGGCGTGCCCTGAGGCACACTCCTGGACAGTACCTTCCACTGTCCCACATTTAACCCCCGATTTTGGCGCACGAGGAACTGAAGGACTTGCTCATTCCCCAGATCCGCGCACTTCGGGAGAAATGCAACCGCCACCCTGGGCTTGGGCAGGTCACTCCCCTCAACCACCTTCAACCTTGCCCCCTCCCAGGGTACGATACTTTCAACGAGCGACTTTAACCAAACAGCCGTCCCGTCGTCCTCGCAGGTGATGGATAGCCATCCCCTCCTTCGCACCAGACCATCAAACTGGGGCACTACCTCCCCAGCTTTAGGTTCCAGCGCAACAATAGCAGCTTCAATGCTCCTTTCCAGGGCCTCAAGCTGGTCGTCCAAGAGGAGGACTGCTGGGTAGTCTCTATGAACCACACCAAGCTTCCTTCCCTTGAGCGCTCCGGTGTACGAAGGACCCTGTGCGGTCGTCCTTCGCTTCTTTTTCACGGCTCCCTCCGGAGTCGTCTCTGCAGAGGCTCTCCCCTTCTTCCTCTTCTCCACCATCTGCAGAGCACTCGCCCTGGCGGCTTCCGGTTCCTCCCCCTTCTTCCGAACCAGCCACAAAAAGCTCCCTGTTCAGGCCAGAGACGTATTTGTCAAAATCAGCGATCTCCTGGTCTCCAGGCGCCGCTGTTGCGGGATCGACGGGTTCGGATACCGTTCCCTGACCCGCTTGTAATTCGGGTACGCCGGATACCGGCGAACCCGAGAGGGAGACTACTCCCTCAGCGACACCACCGGAGGTTCCGGGCTCAACCACCTCCATTGAGGTGGTCTCCCCCGTCATCTCCGCGGTGCCGGGCTGAGCAGGCTGAGGGCTACTGAGAAGCTCGTCCTCAACCTGCTCCAGAGTTATGAACCCTGGGTTTGTCAATGTAAAACGATCGCGATCCATAAACGGTCCCACGAGCAGCTAGGGAAATAAAAGTCACCCACGGCAGAGCCCCGCATGACGTGGGAAGGCTTAATACTCAGGGAGGTCGCCTGGTATCCCTGAGGCTCCGTTAAATACACAGCTCACCCTGTGTCACGCACCCTTCGGCACGGATCGCATAACGCCGTGGGTTGGTAGCGAGTTCTTCTAAGACCGTGCCCTTGCCACTACACGGCCCATACCCCTCCTCCATTTGTTAAGAGAATTCTCCGTAACAGGGCCGCCAACCGTGCCGCGGATGCCACAGCACGGCGCGTCAAAGACGCCGGGAAGGCTGGAGGTCGGAGTTGGGTGGTCAGTGGCTAGCTGCACCAAAATGCATGGTGCCGTATTTTTAAAAGACGCCATGAAATACACGGCGTCAACGCATAACCACCCCATTTGACCCCCGATTTTGGTATACCTGGATTCTTTGAATTTGTGATCTTATTGAAGCTCCACCCCAGATCTCACTTCCATACATCCAGATGGGACGAAGAAGCATTATGTAGATCAGCCTTTTAGTTTCCAGTCCTAGGGGGGAGTGATTTCCTAGGATTGGTTTTAAGGTGTGAAACCTGTTTCAGTGACGTGAGCATTGTATGTTAATCTTTTGTCCAGGTTGACTCCTAGGTATCGCACTTTCTCTGATTGGGGTATGGGAGAGCTTAATAGCTGTAAGTTTGGGGCGAGGAAATTGCGTCGGTAAGTGAATGTTACTGCCTGTGACTTATTCGGATTTAGTGAGATTCTCCAATCTTGAGCCCATCTTCCTAATTTGTCGCAGAGTTCTTGAAGATTAGCCGTGGTGGTGTTTATATCGCTGTTGGAGCAGAGAAAAGCTGCGTCGTCTGCAAACTGCATTGTCTTTATATCATTTCTGGTTGGCATGTTTGATGCAAAGCATAGGTATAGGAGCGGACCGATAACGCTTCCTTGAGGTACTCCAGCAGTGATGCAGCGACTCCGAGACGCGTAGGAGTTGCACCTGACCGTATAGGTTCGTTGAGAAAGGTACGACTGCATTAACCGGTAGTATGTGTCAGGTAGCAACACTTTCAGGCGAGCTAGTAGACCCTGGTGCCACACCTTGTCGAATGCTTTTTCTATGTCAATGAATAGACCGACACAGAACTTCTTATCTTCGTATGCTTCCAGGATTTGGTCTACTACTCTGTGTAGTTGTTGTGCGCATGAATGACTTTGCCTGAAACCGAACTGCGGTGGTGGAAGGATAGGCTCCAGGTGGTGGAGAAGTTTACGGAGTAGGAGTCGCTCTAATGTTTTTGATAATAAGGAGAGCAAACTTATGGGGCGATAACTACTGGGGTCATTTTATGGTTTTCCTGGTTTTTTCAGCATAATAACAGTAGCATGCTTCCATTGTCGAGGGAAATAGCCCGTACGTACTATGGCATTGTAGATATATGTTAGTCGGACTAATCCTTTACGTGGGAGATTTTTTAGTAGTGGTTGGACGATGTTGTCATTTCCCGGTGCTTTTTTAGATTGCGATTTGGCAATTGCGGAATTCATTTGGGTTGGTGTGAAGAATTCTTTAAAAGGCGAGAGTTGTAAAGGTTCGTCCAGCTTTTGTTCGATCTGCTCATTGAAGTATGCGTTTTGTGTAGGATTTGGTGCAAATTGAGTTTCTAGTATTGACGAGAACAGTTTTCCGCCTTTTCTGCCGGAGATGAATGCCAGGTATTGTTGTGCCATAGTGGTGGAATTATAGTTGGAGTCCTGGTGATAGATCGTGTCTTCTTCTACAATGTTCCATTGTTGCTATCTAATAGCGCTAGTTCCTGGAGTTTGGTTTCTCTTTTGTGTTTGGATAGAGCGGTGCGAAGCTCTTCAGAGGCCTTATTAAATGCCCGTTTGTGAGCGGGGTACTTTGCAGATAACCAGAGGGATTTGGCCGCTTTTTTGACGTTCAGTAGTAGTGCTATATTCGGAGGAGTACGGTGTCGTGACGCTTGGTAGGGAGAGGTTAGCGGAAGTAGCTGCCACTTGATTTATTTTAGTTAGGTTGCTAATAGCTATGTCTATGTCTCTAGGGGTTTTGAGGGGGATACTTAGGGACGTATTTGCTGTTATGATGTCTCTGTATTTAATCCAGTCTACCGGGTATCGAAGTAATGGGTTGTTAGATGTAGTGAGCGGGACACGCGAGTTTATTTCAAGCGTGACTGGGAAATGATCTGAGGATAGTTCGTGTTTTACGCAGGGGTTACCGCAAAGTGTATCCATTCGTTGTCCAATGAAGAAATCCAATATATCGGGAGCATGAGTAGCAATGTCGGGATAATGAGTGGGTTCGATGGGATGGAAGACGCTCAATCGTTGGTTTAATATTACGTCGTTTAGTAAACGACCTCTGGGATTCGCTAGTGAAGAGCCCCAGCGCGGGTGCTTAGCGTTGAAATCGCCTCCCAATATTAATCGATTATTCGTCATTTGGAATATTTGGGCAAACATACTAGAAGTGATGGTATTCTCTGGTGGCTGGGGAGCTG
This sequence comes from Corythucha ciliata, assembly GCA_038030265.1. Lineage (NCBI taxonomy): Eukaryota > Metazoa > Arthropoda > Insecta > Hemiptera > Tingidae > Corythucha > Corythucha ciliata. Next base: position 11,945,105 of record CM075939.1, read on the forward strand.
AATAGAAAGCCCCAATTTTAAACGAACTGGTTTCGGTTGAAACTTCAATAGATGCTATCTGCGCGTGTGGCTCACAGTAAGGGGGTAGTTCGTGGTGAGGCAGGTGAGTATTAACTAGCAATAGCGAGCCCCCTTTCCGGTTTCCAGACGGGTGATCAGATCGGTACACCTTAAATCCGGGCATGTAAAATTTTACTTGTGGGCAGAGCTTAGTTTCTGTTGCCATGAGAATATCGATGCAATTTTGTTTGACGAAGAGTTCTAGTTCGTGATATTTGTTGGTTATGCCCCTGCAATTCCATGTGGCTACTCTTATTGAAGTTGTGTAGGTCGGGGTATTCATTTTGACAGAAGTTTTGGGATCACTTGCGAGAGGAGATGGATAAGGGGTTGTAGGGTTGCCAACAACGTGTCAAATTTTGCCATAATCTGATGGAGTGCTGAGTTATCCGTGCTGACCTGATTTGATTGGTATGGGGGGACTTGAATGTTTTGATGCAGTGCTGAACTTTAGGATTTTTCTGGTGTAACGAAGGTGAGTGCCGGCTTCGGTGAAGCGATGTTAGGAACTTGTTCGATTGTTTGGTGAGATGCATTTAATGAGTACCGAGGGTTAGCACGCTGCAGTTTAGTGTGTACGGGGCAACCTTTGTAATTAGCTGTGTGGTTACCCTTGCAGTTAGTGCAGATTGGTTGATTTGACGCTGGTTTAGTACAATTAGATGTCGCATGCGGCTGATCACATTTCACGCATCTAGGTTGTTGGTGGCAATAGTTTTTTGTATGGTTGTAGCCCTGGCAACGGGTGCATTGCACTATCGAACGTATCGGTTTTGGCGGCTCTACCTTGACCACACAGTGGTATAATTTATTAATGGAGTAAATTTCTTGATTATTTGGTGCTGGTTTGAGATCGATGAAGAAAAGTGGGATAGGTAATTTTGTTATAGGATGCAAAACAGGAAGTATCTGAACGGGGTGATGGCCTAATGAATTGAGTTCGGTCGTAATAGCTTGGGTGTCGGTAGAGGGATGAAGTCTTCGAATAATTACCCTGAAGTTGCGCTCTAGTTTTAGTTGGAACGTGTAATATTCAGCCGATGAGGCGTCCAGGTAGGTGATAACGGCACGAAAGTCCTCGATTGTGTCCACATTGAATTTGACTTTGTCTACGTGTGACTGTTATTTGAACGGACTTTTAATTAATTTACTGATTTCTTGTAGGACTCGATTTATATCAGATATATTTTTAATGTAGATAGGGGGAGGTTTATCACCTGTTGATTGTGGTAGATTACTCTTTGGTCGGTCTTTGTTGTTGTTATTATTTAAATTTTGTAGTGGCGCATACCTGTTTGTTGTAAAGAATGGACTTTGCACGTTGTCATCCGTGCGAGGTCTCTTTGGGTCAGGTGGCAGATTTCCATCAGCCATTGTATTGAAGAAAATGAATGATTCACAACAATCTTATAAATAGCAGTCTTAGATTAGCGCTCCGAGATCCCTTCGCGGCGAAGGCTAAATCTGAACTCTATTTTTTTAGTTTGTATACGAGAAAACGAGTTTTTGCCATGCAGTTGGACAGCGATATTGGCTCCTTTCGACGATTTTCAATCCATCCAGGATGGAGTGCTTGCTGGTGATTAGCAAATAATGTAGCTGAATAATCGATTTAGCCCACAAAAGCGCTATGCTACTCTGCTCCCTAGTTTTTTGTGTTTGTTTGTTTTTTTTTTTTTTTTAGGTCCGTAAGCGGATAAAGATGAGAAGGCGTACTAATATTATGCTATTCTTGCAGGCAAGTACCAACGCTGCAAAAAGTTAGGAAAAATCGCTAGTATTCGTGGCCAAAACTGTTCAAAAGCTTTCGTTCGCGGTATCTAGATGAAACATCCAGGCCGAAATTGAGAAAAAATCGCTTATTCGCGGTGTATAGATGCCACTTTATGCCTAAAAAAAAGAAAAAACGCTAATTTGCTGTTGGTAAAATTGAGACGTGGCCCAGTTTTTGCATTTCTAAGGCAAGAAATCCCACTAAGACTATGTCATGATCGTACTCATGCCTCACTCCAACTCCACATAGACGCCCCTCTGATTGTCATTCTACTCTTGCAATTGTTTCCTTTTAAAAACTATATGTGTCTCTTCCCTTTTTCTCCCTTAGTTCCATTTTTGATGATTCAAATATATGATATAATATAAATAAAAACTATTCAAAACTCGTGTCTCCGTGTTTATCCCTCATTAATACACAATAGTTGGCGACGAGGAAGAACCTTGTAAAGTCTATCGCGATCATGAATTTATTGTGAAGTGCTCTTGTGATTATATTATTATGCCGGAATGGATGCCGAACAATTTCAACAACTTCTTGCAGTTTTTCAACGTCAACAAGAAACTCTGCTATCCCAGATTGCCGCTCAGTTCAACCCAGAACCACGATCAGTGAGTTCATTAGCTTTAGTACCACCTTTTGAAAATTTCGATAGCCACAAAGAAAAATGTATTTGCTACGTGGAACGTTTCGAGAATTACCTTGCCATGAAAAATGTCACGGACCCAGAGAAAATGGCTCAACTTCTTTGTGTTTCGATCGGTCCTGTTTATTATAATAATTTATCTGCGTTTCTTGGACCGGATAAACCAATAAAAAGTCTCAGCTATTCGGATTTACTGGACGCTTTTAAGCAGATGCTAATTCCGAAGAAAAATGTTGTGGTTTCCCAGCATTATTTTCTGAATATTTTTCAAACAGAGTCCCAGTCAATCGCGGACTACGTCGCATCCCTACAACGAGACATTGCTGAGTGTGAATTTTCAGTTCTGTGCGAATGCAAAAAATCAGTCTCAGTCACTGACGTTTTTCTACGAGCCCAATTTATCCGAGGCATTCATGATGATTGGGTACGAGAACAACTTTTACAATCAAGTACAACCAAATTCGAAGAGATTGTTAGTAAGGCGACATCACTTGAAGCATCCCGAATTGAGTGTAAAGAACTCACCAGGAAGCCCAATTCCAGTTTCACGAACGACGACACGTATAAATTGTCACCTTCCCAATCTGTACCCGTCAATCGAAGCCGCAATTCAGTTTCTAACTCGCGGAACAATTCTACTTCATTCCGATGCGACTCCAGGTCATCCAGCTCCAGCCGAGCACGATCGAGAAATAGAAAAAAAACCAAATTACAAAGCTCTCGGGATCGACAATTTGTGCTTCCGGTGTGGCAAAAACAATCATCGGATCAACGAGTGTCGTATCGAACGACATAAGGCTAAATGCAACTCATGTGGTAAAGAAGGCCACATAGCTCGTGTGTGTATCAAAACCCTGATGGGTGAGTCTCAGAATTCCGTCGAACAAGTTCAAAACGTTTCCAGTCCTTACGGAATAAATTTGCTTACTCCGGCATCGCCTCAAATCGTCGAGTTATTCGGGATAGGCTCAGATTCCGACAAATATATGATCTCCGTTTCGATAAATAATCGCTCTCAGCGTTTTGAGGTCGATTCTGGCGCAAAATTCTCAATGCTGAATGAAGCCGATTTTCAGCGCTTAAACTTGCCACTTAAACTTCAAACTCCAAATATAGCATTCCGATCATATTCTGGCGATATTATTCAACCAATCGGTAAAGTTCAAGTTCAAGTTTCGTTTAAAAACAAGACTATTACAGGTGATTTATACATCGTACCTAATGGTCACTCTGCTCTCCTTGGCCGCTCATGGATTAGGAGTCTTAAAATCAACCTACACGAGATCGATTCTGAAAATCTCTTAGTTTCCTCTGCAAACAGTATTTCGCCGGTTGATCTCGTTCCTAAGATTTATCAAGAATTTGCCCCCATCTTCGAGGAAAAAATTGGTTGCACTCCAAATTTCGAAGTCAATCTCCAGTTAAGAGAGGGAGTCAAGCCAATTTTCACAAAAGAACGCAATGTTCCATATTCTTTGCGCCAAAAAGTTGAGAAGGAACTCAATTCCCTTGAATCCAGTGGCATTATTACACCTGTTACAACAAGTGATTGGGGATCTCCTATTGTCGTCATTCCTAAAGCAGACGGAGGAGTAAGGATATGCGTCGACTATAAATGTGGCGTAAATGAGCGTCTTGTTAAAGCAAGTCAACCCATCCATCGAGTCGAAGACGTATTGAACAATCTGCGTGATTCCCGTTATTTTTGTAAGTTAGACTTATATAAAGCTTACTTACACATCAAAGTGGACCACGAAAGTTCCCTCATTCAAACCATCACAACGCACAGAGGAACATACAGAATGAATCGTCTCAGTTTTGGCGTAAAAAACGCACCTTCTGAGTTCAACAGAATATTATCACAAATTTTACAAGGACTTAGAAAAACAGAGCATTATTTCGACGACATCATCGTCCATGGTGCATCACTTCAAGAGTGCCATGAGAATATTCGAGCGTGTTTGAAGCGACTGTCACAATTCGATCTCCATCTCAATAAAAACAAATGCCAATTTTTCGAACAAAAAATCGAGTATTTAGGCCATATAATCGAGTTCAATAAAATTAGAACAAATCCAAACAAGGTGCGTGCTGTTAACGAAATGCCTCGACCTCGCAACGTTCAAGATATTCGACGTTTTCTTGGGCTTGTCACTTATTACTCGCGTTTTATTCCGCATTTCTCTTCAGTTTCGGCTCCACTTCGGCGTCTTCTAGAAAAAAATCATCGATGGCATTGGTCAACTTCATGCGAATCTGCCTACCTTCGTCTGAAAAAGGAACTTTCGAGCGATACTGTATTGACGCCGTATGACCCTGATTTACCTCTTATTCTCACTTCCGACGCTAGTCCGGATGGAATCGCTGCTGTCATCAGTCACAAAGTTCAAGGAGTGGAACCGCCAATAGCTTATGCTTCACGATCTCTGACCCCTTCTGAGAAAAATTACAGCCAGCTTGACCGAGAAGCCCTGGCCATCATATTTGCAGTTAATCGATTTTATAATTACGTTTATGGACGACATTTTTTCCTAGTTACCGATAATGAACCGCTGACTCGAATTTTTCATCAAAATAAAGCCTTACCACAAATGACGTCATCAAGGCTTCTTCGGTACGCGTCTTTTCTTTCTGGTTTTGACTATACCGTTCAATTTAAAAAAGGCGTCGACAATAAAAATGTTGATTGTTTATCTCGGACAACGCAATTACAATCGGCAGACTCAACGGACGATCTGGGTCCAGAGGTAAACCAGTTGTTTACTGACACAATTTTCCAAATTTCCAGCCCAAAAATTACCTACGATTCTATCAAAACGGAAACAAAGAAGGATGTCGAATTAAACGCGATAATTAATAAACTGATGTCCCATCCAGCCGATTCGGAATATACGCTTCACAACGGCGTACTTTTTCGAGGTGATCGAATCATTATACCTTCGTCCTTGAGAACACAAATACTTCAAGAACTTCACGAGACCCACATGGGTATTATTTGGCTCGCCGGTACGTTTTTTGGACAGGCATCGACAGCGACATTGAGCGCATGATCAAGAGCTGTACAGAATGTGCTCGCACCCGTTCAAATCCACCGATTGCTCCTGTTCACCCTTGGGAGGAACCCAACAGCAATTGGGAACGCGTCCACATGGACTGTGCGGGACCTTTCCAGGGCCATTTTTTCCAAATTTGCGTAGATGCCAGGTCAAAATGGGCCGAAATTCGAGCTATTAAAACTGCTCCAACCAGCTCAATTACGATTTCTCTGCTTCAAGACATATTTTCCTTCCACGGTTTTCCAAGTTTTCTCGTATCAGACAACGCATCAATATTCATCAGCGACGAATTCAAGAGTTATTGTTGCAATAACGGCATCTTCCAAAAATTGATCGCCCTTCAACATCCATCCACGAATGGGCTTGCGGAGCGATATGTACAGACGCTAAAACGTTGGCTTCGTGCCTCAGCTTATGACTCTACCCCCATGCAAGACAAAGTACGCTCTATCCTCATGCGGTACAGAGCAACTCCACTTGCTTCCGGAAAGACACCAGCAGAAATTTACTTCAACCGACCAATGCGCATTCGACTCGACGCAATTTTTCCATCCCCACTAAAAACATCTCGGAAACAAATTTCTAGCCGCACGCGTCAATTTCAAAAGGGGGAGAGGATTCAAATAAGAGTTTTCGTAAATAACAAAGAAACTTGGGAATTCGGTGTAATTAAAGAGAAGCTTGGCCAACGTCATTATCTAGTAATGCTTGACTCTGGAAGAGTATTAAAACGTCACATCGACCAGTTGAGATCGACTGTTGTACCAAAACCAAAGAAGAAAGTCAGCTTCGATCTTCTGGCCTCTGCTAAACCTCGCCTCAACGTCCCCAGATTGTCGACTCCTGCTGTCTCAAACCCTCCTGGTATGGTAGGACTTCCATCTCCCAGTATTCAAGACAGTTCTACTTCAGAGACACAACATCTTCAACAACCCGGCTCTGATCAAGTGACCCCTAGACTCCATATTCGACGATCATCCCGGCAAAGACGAATACCTGCCCGATTTCAGGACTATCAATTATAATTTTTGTAGCGATTGTTATGTCTTATTGTCCCTATCCATGTTCTAATATAAGTGTGGGAGACTGTCATGATCGTACTCATGCCTCACTCCAACTCCACATAGACGCCCCTCTCATTGTCATTCTACTCTTGCAATTGTTTCCTTTTAAAAACTATATGTGTCTCTTCCCTTTTTCTCCCTTAGTTCCTTTTTGATGATTCAAATATATGATATAATATATAAAAACTATTCAAAACTCGTGTCTCCGTGTTTATCCCTCATTAATACACAATAGACTATAAGATAGAAAAAAGCTAATTCGGGGCTAAAATTGAGAAAAATAACAAATTAGCAACTGAAATTGCAGAAAATCGCCCATTCGCGGATTAAAAAAGTGAAAAGCCACTAATTCTCAGCTAATTTTCTAAAAATGCTAGTTCACTACTAAAATTGAGATGAATGGCTAATTATCTGCTGAAATTGGGACATAGGTACACTAATCCACAGCAAAAATTGACAAAAAGCGCCACTTAGCAGCTAAACTTGGAACAATCCTATTTCGCGGACTTAAATGAAAAGAATAGATAAAGCTAAAATTGTAAAAAGTCGGATAATTTGCGGATAAAGTAAAGAAAAAACGTTCATTCGCGGATTCAGATGAAAAAATCGGCTAATTCACGGCTATATTAGAGAAAACTCCAAGCACGACGACGACCAATTCTTCCACGCTATCGCTGAACGTCAAATCCCTTGTAACGATTTTAACAAAAATTCGGCTCTCACTTCTTTGCTTGGCAAATTTGAAGATCTTTTCAGCGACACAGCTGACAAGCTTGTAGGACCACCTGTTGACATTTCTCTACGACCAGGTTCCAAGCCGCTCTAGGTCTACGCTCGTGCAAGACCGATTCCACATGCTGTTAAAGAAGCCTATGCCACTCATATTGATTAGAAAACTGCATTGGGTTCAAGTTACATCATCCGAATGGGCGTCACCGACACGGATGATTGTACACGGAAACCGAGGCCATGTCGTGAAAAATCTGACAAAATTTCCAGTTTTGTGGTGAAGCCACAAAATTTAACGGTGAAATCAGCAGTTTCGTAGTGAAAACTTCATTTTTCTGGTATTGTTTTTGTGGTTGAGACTTGAATTTTTGGTTAAAAAACCCAAACCAAAAATTTTCATTTTGAAGAAAAACTGTTGAAAGTTTGAGGGTAAAATCACCATTGTATTATAGTGAAATCTTCAGTTTCCCTCAAGCTTCAGACCCTCAAAATGAACCCCACCGCACAGGCGCGCCGCGGTGACGAGCCTTTTCCCATCAGAAATTCTGTTAACCGTTAAATTAGTTATCAAATTTGTTTCTCGGTCCCAAAATTGTCTATTTCAGGCCAGTAACTGGAATTTGCTCCCTCCCCATCCGCTACCGGCACCCTCGAAAGTATGAACGAACGGAATTTGAATATATGTACGGGCTAATAACTGACATTTCTATCCAAGAAACTGAAAGAAAACGTAAGGATTCCTCGTGGTGTAAACCCCTGAAATTCGCAGTTTTGTCCAATTTCGAATTGTTGCCATTTTTTTTTATTAATCCAGGGGTTACAGTGAGAGTTTTTTGAGGGATATTTTTCCAAAGTGTTTCAACATGAGCCGGAAGTGGCTTGTAAGTCACCCCAGGACAACGGTCAATTTTGGATAGCATTCGCGCCCTCGGCTATAAAATGGCGTCAACGCCCAAATGAGAGTTACGCGTTATCGCTGTGACCCTCTATCGCTTAAGTTGTTGAGATTTTGGCACCAATACCTCTCCCGTGGTAAAGGAAATGTCCCCTCGAGAGACGCCTCCCCTCCGGCTTCGTTTTCCTCATTTTAATCGATTTCGAAAAAAAGGATTTACGACCTTTTAGAAATTGGCTCGAGGTCGGAGAGTAAGTCACTCAATTGTGAAACGTGAACAGTGTCGTCGGTGAAGAGCCGAAGTTGATACTTCTCTTTAATTCCACTTTCTCGTATATCAACCCCCTAAGAATGGGGTTTTCTTTTACTTCTCTGTGTGTGAGTGCGGTGGGTGAGAGGGGAGGAGAATTTATTCAAGTCGCTATATTCGTTTCCTTGGTCGGTTTAAAGTGCTTTTTGAATAATAAAGTAGAAGTTTTTTACTTGAACCAGCTCCAGAACATTACATTACCTATACTCACACACAAATTTTAAAATAAACGTGTCGAGAGGGTTGTTTCTAGAATGTATAGAAAAGATAGCTTTTTGTTTAGCTGACAAGGAGCTTTGTCCCTTCAGGGAATGCATGCGAGAAAAAGGGTTTACCCTGCACTATTTAGAACCCATTAAAGAAAATATACCACTACGTATTGTTTTGTTCGTTTTCAGGGAATTTGTTTCGTTGGAGTGCCCACTTTCCGAGTCTTCCAGGACTCGGACAAAGAGGTGAGCCTTGGTAAAATACGACCGGCCTATTATGATCCCAACTGTAAACCTTCGTACAAGCTGCTTAAAGGTAAATTCATTTTTGATCATTCATTATCGTTTAAATTTAATTAAAACTTTTTTTTCGAGTTTCCCTGAGGGAAGAGGGGAGATTCATGATAAAGCTACTCAAAACTTTTCTGTTGTGTTTTTTTTTCGAAGAGGACTGTCCAAGTAATACGAGGAATTAGAAATGTATACCAATGATTTTTCGGATGAACTACGCTGTTCAATATTGCTCCACCTTTGACGTTGACAAGTAACTAATTGCCAATTTCAATTCTTCCTCCCTCTTCCGTCCATTCATCCTGGGGGGGAAAAAATGAATATCGGCTAGATTTGGTTTCCCTTCCTGCGTAAAATGTCACAAGATTTCCATCGTGGATTCCTCCCTGATTTAATTATGTCCACGGTTTTCCAGTAAACTTTATTCCCATAGTCAGCACAAAAAGCTCGCAGACCACGGTTGCACTTTATGCGATGCTGCACCCCCCCCCCCTACACTCTGGCCCCCTACAGCTGGTGATAGTTGAGGATTGCTGGTACATCACAAAAATGGTAGCGCTAAAAGAAACGCGAACGGTGAACCTTCAGAACAAAATCGATTAACTTTTTGTTGTTGTTGTTGTTGTTGTTACATTTTAGCGTTACCGCTTCCCCCTAGCCCAGATCCGTCTTATATACCGTCGGGGTATACTTTATACTATACGCCTCCCTCTCAACCCTTTCTTCTTCAACCTTGAACTTTTACGAAACCCCGGTGGTCGTAGTGGCGGGGGTGGGGTCACGTTACGCTAAATATTTATAAACGTCTCGTTTATTCCTTGAGCTATCATGAATACACGCTAAGAAAAATGGAGGAAATCGTGACGGATGGAAGGACGGGGGGAGGTGACTATAAAAAAATCGCCTTAAAAAGAAAACTGTGTTGGAGAATCCCTCGTATAATAACAATTTAAGCGTTGTTCCGTGGACTTAATTAACCATTAATGTTGCTGGGAGGGGGGGGTTCTTTTATGTCAGTTCAAGCAACTGTGAAATTCTTATGCAAACTTCATAGAGCTCAGTGAAAACTCTCAAGCCGCTTGTCCTTTTTATTGTCATTGTTATTGTTATTGTTTTCATGTTCCTTAAACCCGGGAAGAATTGAGTTCATGAGCCCTTGTTAGGGGATTCAGATACCGCTTCATACGATTGTAGGCAGACAATTCTTCGGCTCCTCTTGGATTTAGGGATTTTCATTTAAAATCCAAAAGCGTGCCCCCCCCCCCACATCCCTGCCTCAGCTCACCGCTGATTAAGTTAAGGAGGTCGTTGGCTTCGGTATAACTGCCTTGGGCACCCTCCCGAATGTGTCAAGCAGCAAGTTGACGCATTTTATACGCGGAATCGCACCAATGTCGTGTAAACTCCTGCCAAGTTTTAACGAGGTTTGGGCGTTGTCTTCTCAAAATGTTCCCTCCTATTTTCTTTTCCCCACCACCTTTCCTTATCCCTTCTAAACTCCTTCGAAGAGCTTTTGAATTGTTAAATAGCGGTCTTTTCTTTGAATTTCATCGTTGTTCCACCGTTGATGTAGTTTACAAACCATCTTTTTACTTCCATGTTCGCCCATTTTAGACTTAATTTCCCAATAATAAGGCCCGTATGCTAAGTCGTTCCTCGAAATTTCCTCGACTCACATGTTATTTCTTAATTTTTCCAGTTTCGGAGGGAGCTTTGAGGTTGAGTAAAATTCGAGGAACAACAATACGGGCCTGTCTTTGTAATCGTATCGCAAAAAAATGGTTTTGACCCCCCCCCCCTCAAAATTTGTAGTTTTACGTTTCAAAGTACGTAGAATCCAAATCTGCAATACAAAAAAAATGTCCGTTCGCCGTATCCTGGCTCTTATTCGCTGCAGGACCGATAGAAAAATACCAAATTTCGTACAAAAGCTCCACTCAATACCTAGTTTTGGCCCTAAAACTTCTCGCCAGCCCGAACTGTGCCATCCAGACTTATGGTGGGAGAGGAAATGTCAGCTCTGTTTACCGTCTCAGGTCTAAAATTCAAAGTTTAGCTCCAAAAGTATCACTTTCCGGGGGGCGGGAGGAGTTTCAGGTTTTCGACATAAAATCCGAAATAGAAGGCTATAAACGACAGGTTTCCAGCAGATATTTATTTTTTGACGGATAGTGGCCGTTTCTGTGGAAATTTAGTCTCCGATGACCGCGAATTGACGCGATTCTAATCTCCAGATCCTGTTGTAAGATTGCTAAAAGTCAATGGTGCATCTGATATTTTTGCCAGTGAAGCGTGGATCCAGTTTTTCTCAAGAGTAGTTGCACAGAGTTTTACCCCGATTTTACTCGCGAATGAGTACTGTTTTTAGCCTCGAATTGACGTTTTCCTTAATTTTAACTGAAACTGAGTGCTTTTTCTTAATTCTAACTCGAACCAGCCCATTTTCTTCATTTTAGCCGTGAAAAGGTCTCAAAAAACCCGTGAAATAACGCATTTTTGATTTACTGTTTCAATTACGGCCAGCGCTGGGCGTCGCCTAACTGCAAATTGGTGCGTTCTGTCAATTTCAGCCGCAAAAAAAAAAAAAACAAAAAAAAAACAGTTTTTTCTCAATTTAACATGTGGATGAACGCTATTTCTCAATTTTAGCCACGAGAATTCCACCAATCAACAACAAACGGTGACAATTTCGCCAATTCGTTTTCCCTGAATTCTAGTCGCAAATTAGTGCTTTTTCCTAATTCTGCCTTGAGCAATTCCTTCTCCCTTCAAATTTTAGCAGTGAAAAGGTTCACATAACCCGCGTGAGAGCGAATTTCATTAATTTTTACCCGGACCTTCGCGAAACCTTGAAATGGGTATTTTCGTCAATTTCACGGGCGAACGAACAATTTTCCGTAATTTTAGCCGTGAATAAGCACTTTTTTCAAAAATGTATGCGCTAAAAGTCACGCTCTTTCTCATTATCACCCGCAAACTTGCCATATACAGGGTGTTCAAAAAATGGATGTCAATATTTTGCAATGTGAATGTACGTCCAAAATGCGTCAAAATTATCCGTATTAACCATAGTCCGATTCCTAATAGTTTCCGAGATATTAGACTAACTCAAACCAGCCCATTTTCTTCATTTTGGCCGTGAAAAGGTCTCAAAAAACCCGTGAAATAACGCATTTTTGATTTACTATTTCAATTACGGCCAGCGCTGGGCATCGCCTAACTGCAAATTGGTGCGTTCTGTCAATTTCAGCCGCAAAAAAACAAAAACAAAAAAAAAAAACAGTTTTTTCTCATAGCGTTTTCTATTTCCATAAAATTCTGCTCTGAGGGCGAGCACTTCCACCCGTCTTCTCTGAATTATATCATATGGTAACAGAGAAGACGGGTGGAAATGCTCGGCTCTAGAGCGGAATTTTATGTAAATAGAAAACGCCATCAATTTAACATGTGGATGAACGCTATTTCTCAATTTTAGCCACGAGAATTCCACCAATCAACAACAAACGGTGACAATTTCGCCAATTCGTTTTCCCTGAATTCTAGCCGCAAATTGGTGCTTTTTCCTAATTCTGCCTTGAGCAATTCCTTCTCCCTTCAAATTTTAGCAGTGAAAAGGTTCACATAATCCGCGTGAGAGCGAATTTAATTAATTTTGACCCGGACGTGGCATCGCGAAACCTTGAAATGGGTATTTTCATCAATTTCACGGGCGAACGAACAACTTTCCGTAATTTTAGCCGTGAATAAGCACTCAAAAATGTATGCGCTAAAAGTCACGCTCTTTCTCATTATCACCCGCAAACTTGCCATATACAGGGTGTTCAAAAAATGGATGTCAATATTTTGCAATGTGAATGTACGTCCAAAATGCGTCAAAATTATCCGTATTAACCATAGTCCGATTCCTAATAGTTTCCGAGATATTAAGGAAATAAGCACTTTTGTAATGGGCCACGTTTTTACGGATAAAATCATTCGTAGCTTGGCAACCAGAGCTCTCACGTCAAATTAAATGGCACCATTGGAAAGGACCGACTTTTTTCCATTAGACTTCGTGTGGTTCAATTCGATTTTGTACGTACGCGCTGAGGAAATCAGCTGCGAACTCAAAATTATGTTCAAGTTCATCATTGTTGCCCATAATTTGAAGTCAGATTTCTGCTCAACAGGTGCTTTCCGAGATGACATTTTTTGAGAAAAGCTGGCGCACGGTACCATCGTTAAAGTGACATGTTCATCCCCACCCTTTACCCACAATTTTTCCAGAGCTTCTCTATTCATACTATAAAAAACGCTACATGCATCCTCATGTAGTCATTACATTAATGACCAGAGTAGCTCCAAATAATTGTAACTCTCATGTTTTATTATTCTTCTTCTTTGTGATAGGCGGATCATTTCTCTAGATAGTAATTTCCAGAAAAATTTGAAAGTTCTGAGAAAATGATTTTTTCGAATTTCCACTTTTCGGTGATCCGGTAGGGTTTTCCGAAAGTAAACCCCTAGAAAAACACAATAAATTCATTACAAATTCTAAAATTAAGTTTTCCATAGAATTTTTCGTGCATAAAAGGGATTAAGTAATTTTTAATTTAAAGAAAAAATTCGAATTGCATCTCTTGTTAGTGGATACAAAGTTGTGCGCGTCTTTCCAACGACCGGTGGACCTTATCGAGCAATTCATCACGGATACTGTGGCACATGTTAATTATTTTTTGTCTTATGTTTCGATGTCTGGAATAGTATCTGCGTGTATGATGGAGCTACTCCTCATTTTAGTAGATTATCTCGCCGTATTCTGGACACAATTTTCCCGAACCGATGGATCGGAAGAGCTGGTCCAGCATTATGGCCACCGCGTTCACCTGACTTGAACCCTTTAGACTTCTACGCATGCGGACACATCAAAACTATAGTCTACGCAGATACTATTCCAGACATCGAGACATTGAGACAAAAAATAATCAACACGTGCCACAGTATCCGTGATGAATTGCTCGATAAGGTCCACCGGTCGTTGGAAAGACGCGCACAACTTTGTATCCGCCAACAAGGGAGGCAATTCGAATTTTTTCTTTAAATTAAAAATTACTTAATCCCTTTTCTGTACGAAAACTTCTATGGACAACTTAATTTTAGTATTTGTAATTAATTTATTCGTGTTTTTCTAGGGGTTTACTTTCGGAAAAGCCTACCGGATCACCGAAAAGTGGAAATTTAAAAAATTCATTTTTTCAGAACTTCCCAATGTTTCTAGAATTGATTATCTAGAGATATGATCCGCCTATCACAAATAAGAAGAATAATAAAACAAGAGAGTTACAATTATTATGAGATACTCTGGTCATTAATGTAATGACTACATGAGGATGCATGTAGCGTTTTTTATAGTATGAATAGAGAAGCTCTGGAAAAATTGTGGGTAAAGGGTGGGGATGAACATGTCACTTTAACGATGGTACCGTGCGCCAGCTTTTCTCAAAAAATGTAATCTCGGAAAGCACCTGTTGAGCAGAAATCTGACTTCAAATTATGGGCAACAATGATGAACTTGAACATAATTTTGAGTTCGCAGCTGATTTCCTCAGCGCGTACGTACAAAATCGAATTGAACCACACGAAGTCTAATGGAAAAAAGTCGGTCCTTTCCAATGGTGCCATTTAATTTGACGTGAGAGCTCTGGTTGCCAAGCTACGAATGATTTTATCCGTAAAAACGTGGCCCATTACAAAAGTGCTTATTTCCTTAATATCTCGGAAACTATTAGGAATCGGACTATGGTTAATACGGATAATTTTGACGCATTTTGGACGTACATTCACATTGCAAAATATTGACATCCATTTTTTGAACACCCTGTATAATGTATAAAAACAGTCAATTAGCTCTTGCTCGCAATGTTTACCGATGTTTGAGAAACCACGAACTGGCACCTCTCAATTTTACCTGCGTGAATGAGCTCCATTTCTCAATTTTAACCGTGAATTGGCGCTTTTCCTCAATTCCAGCCGCATATGAGTGATTTTTCTCAATTCTACATTGAACGAGCAATTTATTTTGTCAATTTTAGCTGTGAAAAGAGTTCTATAAACCATGAATTAGCGCATTTTCTTAATTCCGCCCCGGACTTTGCATCGCGAAACCGCAAATTGGCGTGTTTTCTCAATTTCAACCGCGAATAACGAGACTTATTTCTCGAGTTTAATGTGAACCAGCGCTTTTTCACAATTTTAGACGTGAATGAGTGTTTTTCCTCAGTCTTAGCCGCAAAATGTCCTTTTCTAGATTATCCGCGAACGAGAACTTTTTCTCGTGACGTGCGCAACCCCCCCCCCCCCCACTGTGGATCCGTGCCTAGCTGGCTGCCCACCCCTTGATCACGGGCTGGCTACGCCCCTGGTAAAAACTACAATGAAGTTGACCGAAAAATGAGTCTTGCCGATGCCATGGCTCTCTTTGGAGGTGAAGTTGGTTCTCTCCGGAACATAACCCCCGCCCCATCTTTGATGGTACCTACATAATATTGGCTTAATTACTGCAAATCTAGCTCACAGGGACTATGAAACCTCTGATTTTTGTCCCGAGAAATATTCCCACACGCCAAGAATCTGTCAATCTGACACCACGCCGGTCTGTTTGTTCCGAAAAAAGCGTATATGTTACAAAGGTCCTTCCCAGGTAAATCGAATACGATGTTTGGGAGAAAATTACTCCACTTTCCTCTCGGGTCTGAATGTTAAAGTCAACATCCTTGAGACTGAAGTCCCCCACAATGCCCAACTCTACGAGGACAAAATCACGAAGTTGTACCCAGATTACTACAAAATATACCCCGATGGCTGAGATTCTCACGCGGGAGTGAGCTGCGCTTTTTACGATACAGAGCTTCAGACGGGAAAACGGTTCTTATTAACACCGAATACTCCAATTTTCACAGCCGAGCTTGTCGCTGTATTGGAAGCGCTCAAATATTATGGAGAAACAAATCGCAACAAGGTGTTGATACTATGCGACAACAAAGGAGTAGTAGAAAAAATGCAAAAAATAAAGATCTCTTCGAGAATCCATATAACGTTATAGTTGACATTATACAGGCAATAGCTCTTCCGTGGTAGCCGCGACAAAGCATCGGCCTCCAACATTTCTGTTCCTTTCCTGTATCGTAGCCTATAACGATATGCCGACTGAAGTAAAGCCCATCTTTGTAAACGCGCCGCTGCGTTTGTGGGAACCGCTTTTGTCTCATTCAATAAAAACGAGAGTGGTCTGTGATCTGAAACTAAGTCAAATTCTCTTCCGTACAGGTATTTATGAAATTTTTTACACAAAAGACCAGAGCTAGTGCTTCCTTCTGGATATGAGCATAATTCGTTTCGCTTTTACTCAATGTTCTTCTCGAAGCATATGCGATGGGCCGAGTTGAACCATCGGGCATGAAATGCGACATCACCCCACCAATTTCGTACGAAGATGCATCTGCTGTCACTTGGAGAGGAAGCTTCGACTGAAACGGCATAATCACTCCACAATTCATTATTAATTGCTTACATTTCATGAATGCGTTCTGGCAAGCCTTCGTCCGATTCCATTTCCAGTCTTTTTGTAACAGACAATGAAGAGGATGCAGTATTGTGGAAAGGCGGGGCAAAAACCGTCCATAAAAATTTAACAAGCCCGAAAAAGACTTCAATTGAGTTACATCAGTTGGAACTGTTACCTCCTTGATCGCTTTGATAGACTCATCGGTTGGTTCGATACCACGAGCGCTTAATTTATGCCCTAGAAAAACTAACTCTGGGACTACTAGCACGGTTTTACTTTTATTAGCTCGAACGTGATACTTCTGAAGACGTTTTAAAACTTGATCTGTCCGCTGTATGCAAAGTTCCTTTGACTCCCCGAAAATTAGAATGTCATCCAAGTAAGCTCGGACGCCGGAAAGGTCCTTCAACATCGTGTCCGTTACCGACTGAAACAAAGATGGCGCATTGCTGAGCCCGAATAACAATTTTTTGCTTCTAAATAGACCGAGGTGGGTATTGATCGTCAAAAAATGTTGAGAATTTTCATCAATTTCCAGCTGTAAATACGCTGACGTTAAATCTATTTTAGAGAAATAAGTACTTCCTTCGAGGGACGCGAAAATATCTTCTCCAGTGGAAAGTGGGTAGTGTTCGACTTGAACGGCTTTATTTAAGGTAACTTTAAAATCTGCACACAGTCGAACCTTCTTTCCTTGGTCTTTGGGGACACACACCAGAGGTGTCGCCCATTCGGAGCTTTTGACCGGATAAACTATATCATCTTTTACCCATGAGAAAATTTCGTTTTCAACCAACTGACGCAGAGCAAAGGGTACGGAACGAGCCTTACAAAAAATTGGACGAGCGTTTTCCTTCAAAACTATTGTTGCCTTTACTCCTTTAATCGATTTTATGGGACCATCGAACACCGTAAAATACTTTTCGAAAAATTTATTTTCCAAACTAGAATCGTCAGATGAAACCCGATAAATTGATGCCCGTCCATCCGTGATTTGAATGCCAAGAGGTTCCAACCAATTTCTACCCAAAAGTAAGGGTTGCGAACAGTGGTGATTAGCGTCAATAAAGGCAGTAAAGGCAGTTTCACATTCACGTTGTTATACTGAACCAAAACGTCAATTTCTCCGCTAACCCGAAGACCACAGCCCCCGTGTCCAAAACCATTGACATCCACCTCCCGTTTATTTTAAGAGGAATATTGATAGCAGAAAAAATTAGCTTATTGTTTACTGCATTGATGTGAGCCAGTTCGTCGTCTGAAAAAACATATTCAGCAGCATGCTCCTTTTCATCTTCGACTCTTGACGACGTTTTCTTTAGCGAGTGAATTCCTTGTTTTCGACAAACTCTTGAAATATATCCTTTTTCATTACAATTATGACACGACGCTCCTGAAAAATAATTCTTTGAGTCGTGGCCAAATTTTCCGCAGTGCTTACATTTAGACATTCCTTTGTCTTTCCATTGACGAGAAGTATTCCCTTTTTTAACTAAGCAAGTGTTGGAGCCGAACGATTCTTCGCCGATATTACGAAGGGAAATAACATCTTTCGATATTGATTCCAGCTGAAGGGCTTTCGCATACGCCTCGTGGAAATTTAAACGATCTTCCGACATTAGAATCCTCTGAATTTCGTGATTTCTCAAGCCACAGCCTGTCCCGAAGCGCGTAATTCAAGAACCCTCCGAATTCACACATAGAGGCCATTTTCTTGATTTCGAATGACTTATTGACAGGTGACTCTGGTAATAAAATATTTTTTAAAGTTCCATAAATTCGAGCTCCAACACTTGCATTACTTTACTTGCATGGTGAAAAAAAAACATATGATCCCCATCAGTGACCGGATGTTTTTTAGAACAGGCAGGCCATCATGCTTCAAAAAAATGCATCGTGTGCACCGAGCTTTAATAAGAACTTTTTTTGCCATCTTCGATATCATTTAAATTGAAGAATAAATCGAGGCGCTCCAAGTAATTTGACAATAGCTCCTCTTCTTCATTGAAGGCGTCAAATTTAGGAGTGTTCCTCACGGACCGAACCAACTCGTTGTTATCGCCGTCTTCGGAAGAAAAAGGCATTCCTTGACGTTTCGGAGTCCTCTTCCGATCAACCTTTTTACTCATCGCCACTGTTAAGTCTCACAAACGCTTGTAAACTCAGAAATAAGAGAGAGTTAAGGGGCCCACACACGGTCAAACATGCTTGACAAGCATGGTTTTATTAGTTTCGCTTGTCAAGCATGTTTGACGTTTGATGTCGCACCCACACGGTCAAACTTGTCGTCAAGCTTCAACTTCAAACGTGCGCCCAAGCTTCAGCAGTGCTCATTTTGCGCTCATAATATGTTTAAGTATGGATATTAACCATTTGAGTTATTTCTATTGCCTTATCAGGACCGAAGCCGCAAAATAAAGCCCACAGGAAGAAGAAAAGGTCTACGTGGACCAAACAATGGCTCATGAAAAGAGGTACTTTGGCCACGCAAATCTCTTGGAAGAGCTGAGATGTGCTTAGAGATTTCTTATAAATATATTCTTTTTTCTTATCGTCTATCTTACAGACGTAAAGTGTGCAAGTATGCTCCATGTTTCCAGGAAAGTATGTCCTTTCCTCGTGAAACACCCAATATTTAGTCAAAGGATTATTATGAAAAACCAATTTTTTCACTCTCATAAAAATCACCCAAATACCCTTTTGGCTTATTATTTCTCATCGTTCTTATTATTTCTAATCGTATCGCAAAAAAAATGTTTTGACCCCCCCTCAAAATTTGTAGTTTTACGTTTCAAAGTGCGTAGAATCCAAATCTGCAATAAAAAAAAAAATGTCCGTCCGCCGTCCGGGCCATATCTTGCCCTAGGATTGCTCGAAAAAACTCGTTCTTTCGCACATAGACTCCATTTAGGGTCTAGTTGGTCCTAACATCTGATCAGTTTGATCAAATAACTCCCTGGGGTTTTATGGGCCAAATGCGGGTCCAAAATGGGGATTTTCAAAGGATTTGGGATCATAGGGGTGTGGGGTGTCGATTTTCATGTAATTTCAAGCCGGATTTGACTACATCGATGAATAATAAATCCATAAACAGTCGAAATAATAAGGCATTGTTCGATAATTCGCAGCGTTTTTCTTTGTGGTTTGAAGGTTTGATGGTTTGAAACACACACACACGATCAAACATGTTTGTCAAACCAAATGTTTGAGAGCAAATTTTCTGGCAGTGACTGAAAACCGTCAAACGTGATGTCAATCCTTCAAACCTTCAAACATGACCC
Source organism: Corythucha ciliata (assembly GCA_038030265.1). Taxonomy (NCBI): domain Eukaryota; kingdom Metazoa; phylum Arthropoda; class Insecta; order Hemiptera; family Tingidae; genus Corythucha; species Corythucha ciliata. The sequence goes on from CM075939.1 coordinate 11,964,963, forward strand.
CACACACGATCAAATCTGCTTGGCAAGCGAGGTTGGCAAACATGCTTGTCAAGCATGTTTGACCGTGTGTGGGCCCCTTAAGGGGTCCATAGCCCGTGACGGACTTGATCCGTGTGAATGGCTACAAACCTTTCACGGGGTTCGTTTCCCCTATCGGGCGCGTCCCCCGGGTTGCGGATGGGGGACCCCACCATTGGGCCGACCCGCTCCCTGATATGGTGCGATGGTGGGTTGGGTCGGAATAAGTCGCACCGTGTGCGGTGGGGAATCCGTTATCGGACACACCCATTGGACACGGGGGCCGAATACGACCCCGTGGACAAACAACGGGTTAGGGGCTGTCCTGAGTCCGGGACAGAAGGGGGTGGTGTCTCCTACCTCCTCCAGCTATTCCCCCCCCCCCCCCAAGACAAGGTGTTTGGTCCGTACCTAAGGTCTGCATGGCACAGGGGGCAAAGTGTGCTTTGAACGGACCCCCAGGGCACCGGCCGATCCCCTGGTGTAATAGGCTTACCGCAGGCCTCGGCGCTTACGGCATGCAGGGCTCTGCCGGCGGTGGACTTATATTACCCTCACCCAGAAGTTTATATGAAGAACTCGGAAGGGGCTCAGAGAACCTTCCGTGAACGCCGCAGTCACCGGCTGCTCCGTCCATGGATACCACCGAGGTCAAACATGACATTGATGGGACCAGGGACGTACCAGTGGAGGGCAGTTCTAAGGAGCATACTCTCCGTGGGGAGTTTTTAAAAAACATACCCTCGGCGGGCCGTTCTAAAGAACACACCCCGGTGCAGGGGCTTATCTCTTCGAGTGCAACGCACTCGGCGCGCGCTAGCTCATCATTCTTGTCACTCTCGTGCTCAAGGGTCCAGTTAGAGATTATCTCTTATCGCTTCTAAGAAGCGACGACCTCTAACCTTATTAAGAGGAGAGAGCTATCTTCGCAGGATCAGCATTTTCGGGCTTCACGCGCCTGACATTTATGTTCCGGCCAGCGAGACACTAGCTGAGGACCTCCTCAACCTCATACGGGGAGAGGGACTCTAGACTAGATCAACCGATCCAAGAGCGGCACAATAATCCACTTAGGATTCCGTGCCTGGGGCGTGTGCCATACCCCTGCTCTTGGATAGTGGAGGATAAAAAAAAAAAGGGGGGTCCATAGACGTACAATAAATATTGCGCAATAAATTTGTACAATATTTCGTTTCCAGATGTTTAGGGATAAAAAATAGGTTGTTCATTATATTGTGCAACCCATCAATACAACCCACAAACGTTCAATTTTATTGTACAACCCCTATCATTATTGTACGTAGCGCAATATTATTGTACGTGTATGGGCCGCTTTAATTATTTGGTTTTTTACTTAATCACGCAATCTCTAAACTGGCCACATATGACTTAGTATAAAATATATAACAGGGGCGACGACCGATCTCATCGTTTGCTCTAGATCGTTAACGACATCTGTTGAAAATATAGGCCGATCAAATCTGTCAGATTTATCTGCCCGTGTACGGGCCACTATTCTTAACGAGTGCGTTAGCAAAATAAACAAGGTGAATTGAAAGTAATCAGCTGAGAAATTTTGCTAACGCACGCGTTATGAGTTACGGAAAAGGGGGCAGTTTACAACCACCTTTTTTATTTATTTATTTATTATTTTTTTTTTTTTCAGGCGGGCCCGCGGTAAGCTTAAAAGACAGCCAACTGTACGTGACGCCGAGGAAAATGAAATTCGCCGAAAAATTGGACGTGGAAATCGAGTGTGTTCTACCGTCGGGCGGCAAAGACAGACGCTCTTTTCATGAGCCATTGTTTGGTCCACGTAGACCTTTTCTTCTTCCTGTGGGCTTTATTTTGCGGCTTCGGTCCTGATAAGGCAATAAAAATAACTCAAATGGTTAATATCCATACTTAAACATATTATGAACGCAAAATGAGCACTGCTGAAGCTTGGGCGCACGTTTGAAGTTGAAGCTTGACGACAAGTTTGACCGTGTGGGTGCGACATCAAACGTCAAACATGCTTGACAAGCGAAACTAATAAAACCATGCTTGTCAAGCATGTTTGACCAGTGTCAAAATGAGCAGTGCTCATTTTGCGTTCATAATATGTTTAAGTATGGATATTAACCATTTGAGTTATTTCTATTGCCTTATCAGGACCGAAGCTAGAGAACCTATAATCAGACAGGTAAAATCACAGACGCCATGTTCGCTCTTATCAATTATCAGTCTTGTAAAATCCACCTTTTGTTGATGTTTTGTGGATGTCAACAAACCACCCCCCAACCATTCTTATTAAACTGATAAGAACGAACATAGCGCCGTATGCGTCTACTCGTCTTTAAAGGTTCCTTACCGAAGCCGCAAAATAAAGCCCACAGGAAGAAGAAAAGGTCTACGTGGACCAAACAATGGCTCATGAAAAGAGGTACTTTGGCCACGCAAATCTCTTGGAAGAGCTGAGATGTGCTTAGAGATTTCTTATAAATATATTCTTTTTTCTTATCGTCTATCTTACAGACGTAAAGTGTGCAAGTATGCTCCATGTTTCCAGGAAAGTATGTCCTTTCCTCGTGAAACACCCAATATTTAGTCAAAGGATTATTATGAAAAACCAATTTTTTCACTCTCATAAAAATCACCCAAATACCCTTTTGGCTTATTATTTCTCATCGTTCTTATTATTTCTAATCGTATCGCAAAAAAAATGTTTTGACCCCCCCTCAAAATTTGTAGTTTTACGTTTCAAAGTGCGTAGAATCCAAATCTGCAATAAAAAAAAAAATGTCCGTCCGCCGTCCGGGCCATATCTTGCCCTAGGATTGCTCGAAAAAACTCGTTCTTTCGCACATAGACTCCATTTAGGGTCTAGTTGGTCCTAACATCTGATCAGTTTGATCAAATAACTCCCTGGGGTTTTATGGGCCAAATGCGGGTCCAAAATGGGGATTTTCAAAGGATTTGGGATCATAGGGGTGTGGGGTGTCGATTTTCATGTAATTTCAAGCCGGATTTGACTACATCGATGAATAATAAATCCATAAACAGTCGAAATAATAAGGCATTGTTCGATAATTCGCACGTTTTTCTTTGTAGTTTGAAGGTTTGATGGTTTGAAACACACACACACGATCAAACATGTTTGTCAAACCAAATGTTTGAGAGCAAATTTTCTGGCAGTGACTGAAAACCGTCAAACGTGATGTCAATCCTTCAAACCTTCAAACATGACCCCACACTCGATCAAATCTGCTTGGCAAGCGAGGTTGGCAAACATGCTTGTCAAGCATGTTTGACCGTGTGTGGGCCCCTTAAGGGGTCCATAGCCCGTGACGGACTTGATCCGTGTGAATGGCTACAAACCTTTCACGGGGTTCGTTTCCCCTATCGGGCGCGTCCCCCGGGTTGCGGATGGGGGACCCCACCATTGGGCCGACCCGCTCCCTGATATGGTGCGATGGTGGGTTGGGTCGGAATAAGACGCACCGTGTGCGGTGGGGAGTCCGTTATCGGACACACCCATTGGACACGGGGGCCGAATACGACCCCGTGGACAAACAACGGGTTAGGGGCTGTCCTGAGTCCGGGACAGAAGGGGGTGGCGTCTCCTACCTCCTCCAGCTATTCCCCCCCCCCCCCAAGACAAGGTGTTTGGTCCGTACCTAAGGTCTGCATGGCACAGGGGGCAAAGTGTGCTTTGAACGGACCCCCAGGGCACCGGCCGATCCCCTGGTGTAATAGGCTTACCGCAGGCCTCGGCGCTTACGGCATGCAGGGCTCTGCCGGCGGTGGACTTATATTACCCTCACCCAGAAGTTTATATGAAGAACTCGGAAGGGGCTCAGAGAACCTTCCGTGAACGCCGCAGTCACCGGCTGCTCCGTCCATGGATACCACCGAGGTCAAACATGACATTGATGGGACCAGGGACGTACCAGTGGAGGGCAGTTCTAAGGAGCATACTCTCCGTGGGGAGTTTTTAAAAAACATACCCTCGGCGGGCCGTTCTAAAGAACACACCCCGGTGCAGGGGCTTATCTCTTCGAGTGCAACGCACTCGGCGCGCGCTAGCTCATCATTCTTGTCACTCTCGTGCTCAAGGGTCCAGTTAGAGATTATCTCTTATCGCTTCTAAGAAGCGACGACCTCTAACCTTATTAAGAGGAGAGAGCTATCTTCGCAGGATCAGCATTTTCGGGCTTCACGCGCCTGACATTTATGTTCCGGCCAGCGAGACACTAGCTGAGGACCTCCTCAACCTCATACGGGGAGAGGGACTCTAGACTAGATCAACCGATCCAAGAGCGGCACAATAATCCACTTAGGATTCCGTGCCTGGGGCGTGTGCCATACCCCTGCTCTTGGATAGTGGAGGATAAAAAAAAAAGGGGGGTCCATAGACGTACAATAAATATTGCGCAATAAATTTGTACAACATTTCGTTTCCAGATGTTTAGGGATAAAAAATAGGTTGTTCATTATATTGTGCAACCCATCAATACAACCCACAAACGTTCAATTTTATTGTACAACCCCTATCATTGCGCAATATTATTGTACGTGTATGGGCCGCTTTAATTATTTGGTTTTTTACTTAATCACGCAATCTCTAAACTGTCCACATATGACTTCATATAAAATATATAACAGGGGCGACGACCGATCTCATCGTTTGCTCTAGATCGTTAACGACATCTGTTGAAAATATAGGCCGATCAAATCTGTCAGATTTATCTGCCCGTGTATGGGCCACTATTCTTAACGAGTGCGTTAGCAAAATAAACAAGGTGAATTGAAAGTAATCAACTGAGAAATTTTGCTAACGCACGCGTTATGAGTTACAGAAAAGGGGGCAGTTTACAACCACCTTTTTTATTTATTTATTTATTTTTTTTTTTCAGGCGGGCCCGCGGTAAGCTTAAAAGACAGCCAACTGTACGTGACGCCGAGGAAAATGAAATTCGCCGAAAAATTGGACGTGGAAATCGAGTGTGTTCTACCGTCGGGCGGCAAAGACAGACGCTCTTTCCAGGTCATTGCCGACGTGGTGAATAACGTTCTACCCCTACCGATGAAGTCCAATTCTACACGACTGTTGGGTTCGGATGACACGAAAGTGAGTTTTTTTTTCCTTCTCGTTTATAATTTTAAATGAAACACCCCCTACCCGTAAGTATTTGATAAATTGCTCCGTAAAAGAAATTAGCGGGGCGCGAGTGGTGGGGGTGGTTAATTTTTGTCCCTTGAAGGGAATTCGTTCGATCGAATTAACGTGATTTCCAGCTATTTGATTACAAAAAAGCTCTCGCGGTGCTTCATCTTTAATTAATTTCTTTTAAAAATTCCCATTTCCTTCGCATGAGCAATTCGTTACTTGTTAAAACGACGCAAAAAAAGGAAGTTTACTCTGTTTAATTGATCCCTTCCCCTTCACTACAGTTTTTCATCGACAATTTGAATTTTAAATTGCCCTAAGACGCTTATTCAACTCAAGCGCTTGATTATTGAACGATAATTGTTATAAATTATGTGAGTTCATTAAGAGGAAAACCCGGAGTCGAGTAACACACAAAATGTTGGTGTTTCACTGGCACAAGACACAGACACTGTGCCGGGTGGGAGGGAGGGGGTTTTGTAGCGCTTTTGGCGATGACTTGTTGCTTCGTTATAGAAAATATCTTGGTATTCTCTTGAATTATTGAGAAAATGCTGTCAAGGACTTCAGTTAAGATCATGTGACGGTGAAAATTCGGTTTTGTGATCCCTTCAACCCCTTTATAACTACAGGTAATTTTCCTCCCCTATTTTTAGGGTAAATATTTAAGGGATGAGTCTTTTTTCTCCCTGGTAAACACCTTGTCATAATTGGATTTCATTACAGTAAAGCTAATTAGAACCTCTTTATGGTTGATTAATCGAGCGTGTGCCCTCAATATACACTCCCCCCCCCCCTAGGCCAAACAAATTTTGTTGATTCATATCTTAATTACAACAAATTCTTTTCGTTTGAGGCGATTGCCATTAAAGTTTTGTGTCAAAAACAGAGGCCATAATTTCCTAATGCCTAGCTCGTAGCGATAAAAAGCGTACCCCGTATGTTTAGTTTCACTCCTCGCCCATCACAACCATCTCCTTATTTGCGAGAGAGAAAAGGATTTAACTTGAACAAGACCATTTTGAACTGGAGCTGAGTGGTTGGGTGAAGGGGAATCTGTTTAATCCCGCGAGTCGAGGGTACAACGAATGAGGGAGGTGTGGTTTTGTGGTCTTAACCCTCTCGGACCCCTTCCTTTCTGTCGTCTCCGGTGTTTTTTTTCCTCCGAAATAGAGTGAACCAGTAAATCTGCAGAGCCCGATCTTTTAAACGTTCTATCTCAGGAATGGTGTTTGCGGGGAGGGGTTTGAATTTTCCGTACGGCTATGCCCCCGCCTCAACGACGGTGATGATGTTGGCGATGATGATGATGGCAAAAAAGGCAAGGCAAAGCGAAATCAGACACAAATTGTATTGCTATCCAGGTAGACCATCGTCTCTCCCTAATAAATTGCGTTTGTCTCTTCAACCATTATTGTCCCTTTGTTTCATAAACATTAGCGCCAGCATAGCTAGAATGAAGAAGAGGGGTGATCAACGCTTTGGCTTACTCTTCCAATTGTTCCCAACCATCGGCCCTTTAAATAATTTAATTTGACCCATCGACCCTCGAGTGTTTCACCTTTTTATGAACGTTTGTTTTCCCTTTCCTCCTCTTTTATTCCAGGCGGGAAATAAATTACTGATTGGATGGGTCTGCGTCGAGAGAACTTCCTCCGTTCGTTTGGAAACGGCCAACTTCCCTCAATATACTCTCTCGATCGAATCTCATCCAATTTCATCGTTTTTTATGAGCTCCAAACTCGTCATTATACGTGAGCCCGCCCTTCTACGCCCATTCTCTTAATATCTACCGATTTTTGCGTCCCATAACAGTTCTATTTTTAAGGCAATGGTGGGCGTGTTGCTGTACTACGCTAAATAAGTGTTTGTTTAACTCTATAGATTTAACTTGGACCTCAAAATGGAATGAAGCCCGCTGGCCGATAACCGTGGAAACACGTGTAAAAGTCGACAATTTGTCTTTGGTAAGAATCTCCGTAGGTGGAGAAGTGTTAAACGACCTCCCTCCCCCTCACCACCCATCACCCCTTCCAAAAACATAAATCTCTTCCTTTGACCGTATGTACGGCTCTTTAGGGACTAAACGTTTTTCACTCGCGCAGGTTCAAGTATCTACCAGACTTGAAAAAAACTCGAGTTTTATCCAGCCGGTGATTTACGAGCGGGATCAACTCTCCGTCTCCAGGACTTTGTCCGCGTACGCACGCATCGTCCAGCCGCAGGACGCGCGGACGTTGTCTCGAGCTAAAAAATGGCTTGAATTTAATTCGGCCCTGCCTTGGTTCGTTAATTCAAAATTCAACGTTACAACGGACGGTGGAATCGTTTATTTGTCCAAATTAAAGGGAGATTTATTGATAGATTCTGGGTGAGTTAATTTTTTTTTTTTTTTTTTTTTTGAAAGTTGAAAAATCTCGTGTACTGTGTCATTTAGAGTGCTCGTTGAGTGGAAAAACAAAACAGGTGTAATTTTGGGACTCAAATGGATTTTTTTATTCGTCAACGGGAGTACGTCATGTAATGAGAGTTTACACGCTGGCGAGGAGGATGTTTGCTCGGAAGCGGAATGGGAGTCCGACTGTGTTGGAATGTGTGGACTCGCCAGCTCTGCCCGGCTGTAAGCGAAAAGCTCAACCCCACACCTACACCAACCAAAATTTATATAGTTTTGGTTCATATTTTTTTTTTTTTTTTTTTTTTCAGGGGTGGTCGATGCTCTTGGCGACGCTCATCAGGTACGCAAACTTTGAGCAAGAATTATTCAACTTGTTCAACCGACGTCAAATTCTGTCCCGACTCTTGGTGCGACCCTTTGGAAAAACTTGAATCCTACGTCTGTCCTCAAGACTGCACACGTAAGTCGCCAATAATAAGACGCAACTGTAATGTTAAAATTCTTACGGAATTTCCCCTCCCCCCACCGTCTCCTACACAGCGAGCGATAATGTACTCGGCAGCGGTACGCCAGGCAAAGCCCGCGGTATAGCGGCCGGCATTGTCTTGTGCACGTGTTCCAAAAAAGGTACGTGTCACTGCGGCGCTTCGATTACAAAAAGTGCCAGGAGAGAGCCGCCAAAAAATCCGGAAACTCGCGTCGACTCCACAGCGATTCCGGGTGAGTTTTCTCGGAATTTCAATTAAACAGTTAGAAGGGTTTCACTTAAATACAATTTCCACCTCCGGAATTATTACAGGGTAGTTTTGATTAAGTCACAGGAAAATAAGGTATCTAAATGAACTGGCGATGGGGTAGGGGTCCTGTTTGAAGGTGTTGGGCTGGGATTTGATTAACGACTTAGTTCTGGTTTGCAAAGTTAGAGAGAAAGCTTGGGATTCGTTTGGGGCTCATTACTCGAGAAGTCAGAGAAGCGCTAATTTTGTAAGTTTCTCATAGAAGAGTATTATCAGATGAGTTGAGTTGATGCTAGCGACGTTTCCGTTATAATTTAGCCAAGAGAGTTTTACACATAATGAATCTTATTCAGAGAAACCCGTGAAATAACTCATTTGAGGAAACAACATTCTATAATTTTTTTTTTTGGCGATTTAGACAAAAACTGTGTTTCTGAGGGACCAGAAATAAAGCAGAAAAGATTCATTTTTGAAATGGACCAGAAAAGTTTAGTTTTAGCTGTGAAATTAGTAGTTTAGGCGTAAAAACGTCATTTTTGAAGTGAAATATTCAGTTTTGGGTTAAAAATCATCAGTCTTGAGTTAAAAACCGTTATTGCTTGGTTAAAATATGTTGGATGTTTACGCTGATGAAAAGTCGGACACTCCGCATATTTGAGTGTCCGGGGAAAACACACATCTTCTGCCTACCCCTGGGTTAAGGGATGGCGACGCCCCTGCTCCGATCGTACGCGTTCCAACAATGAACGCTGGCGGGGGGGGGGGGTCGTAGGTTCCACCGGTGGATTGTTTTGGGGCCACTTAAAAAAAAGGCCCCTAAACTGGTGATTTATCCGAAATTTAAGACCCGAAACTTCTTATTTCGTTCGCTTTCACTTCCACTTGAGACGCGAAAGTTGCACTGCGGCGAATATTCTTTCATGAAACTCATCCAATTTCCTGGGTTATTCGTAGGCTCTGGGCTCTGTTGGGGCTAGCCTGTTGGATCCGCCGCCCGTGGCGCCTCGGAGAAGGCCCCAAAATTTGTAATTTTTCTTAAACTAAGCCCCTAAACTTGCAATTTCGCTTAAATTACCACCCGAAGACCCAAAACTTGAAATTTCGCGGACATTCAGCCAGGAAACTTGACTAGTAGCATTGGATTGACCAGAGTGCGTTGTAGGATTGAGCAACGACGAATGTTTTTCTTCGTCCCCCTCCCTACTTTGGAAACTTGTAATTTGGCTAAAATCAGCTACCGAATTTGCAAATTCATTGATAATTATCCCTAATGGCCTTGCCACACAGAACGCGAACTGCCGCGCGGACCATTCCGCTCGCCGAAAACCCACGACAACGTGGGTGAGGTTATACCTCGTTACCACAGTTTTTCCGCGTGCGGACCAGACCGCGCGGCAGTTCGCGTTCGGTGTGGCTAGGCCTTAAATGTTGCAATTCGTGTTAGGGTACGGGCACATTCTCGGGCCCGGTTTAGCCCAGAATCCCCGACCTCAACATCAAAATTGGCTCTGAAACGTGAAATTAGGACAAGAAACTTGCAATTTCGAAAAAATCGTGCCGCGAAACATTCAATTTCGCTAATATTTGCCACCAAAATGTCGTAATTTTGTGAGTTGGGGGGGGGGCGGTAAGGCGTCCCTAATAGCACAGTTATGTTGCTGAAAAGTCACAGTGACGTCACATTGAGCCGTGTAACTAACCTTTTTAACGTTGCAGTGACGTAGATATGTCCGCCCACTGTGACTCCCTTTGTGACGTCACAGAGAGGTCACATCGCGTGACGTATTCGTAGGTCACTTTGTGACTTCACACTGAGGTTACAATGGGACGTATGTAACTGTGTATAGGCGTGTAGGCAGTGAACTTGGTAGTTAAAAATGCGTTTGTTTCGTGTAGAAAAGAAGTGTTTTTGGCACAGTAATCTGTCATACATAGCCCAACAGTCATATACCTTCAGTCCTACATAAAAAGACCCACGAAAGGAAGGCAGGGGATGGCAAAACATTGAAATTACAAACGTACCTTTCAACTTATTGGTGAGAACACAATGCACCCTCACTGGATTATTAACGTTTAATAACGTTCTCGATGTAACAAAATTAATTGAATACACAAAAACAGGTTTTGACCTCTCGCCCGTTTGCTTCGTAAGCGTACATATGTCAAGTGTCTCACGTCTCTGTACAAAAATTGCATGAACTATGATTGTTGAAAATTTTATGAGATTCTAGAACCCTTAAATACCAAATTTGAGTAGATTCTGATGAAAATCCGAAAATCACTCCCTGAGCAGTGTAAAGGGAGCCTCTGGGCCAATGGAGTTGAAATACATTTTCATTCCCAAACTGACGTCATATTCGTTTTTCTGAGGCTGTAAACCCCCTAAATACCGAATTCAAGTAGATTCTGATGAAAAACTGAAAATCATCCCCTAAGCAGTCACGGGAGGAAGGGGGTTGAATTAAATTTTCATCCCTAAAGTGACGTCATAATTAATTTTATGGAGGTTCTAAAACCCCCAAATACCGCATTTGGGTAGATTCCGATGAAAATTGAAACATCACCCTATAAGGCATACTAAAGGCGTGCAATAGCAGTCACTAGGGAGAGGGGGTTGAAAAAAATGTTCATCCCCCAATTGACGTCATATTCTTTTTTCTAAGGTCGAACAACCTCTTAATACCAAATTTGAGTGGAATCTGAAAATATGGAAAAATCAACCCTCGTCGCCAGCGAGCAAATTTAAGCATTTTCGCAGGGGGGCCCCTGTCGAGGAAAATTAAATTGGCCAAATGGACCTCATTTTCGTTTTTAGATGATTGAGAAAGCCTTATAAACTGAATTTCAAGTGATTCTGAAAATATCGATGAAAGAGCCCAAAAATCTCCTCACGGTAGTATGGAAAACAAAAAATTGAAAATTTCTTTTTTCATTTTCATCCATTTTTAGGGTTGAAAAAAGTTTTCATCATTTTTTTGGTATTTTCCCTGGATAGGCTACCGTATAGTGGAAATTTTGAGACCCTGCCGACGACGATACGATAATTTTGGAAGGAGCTAGGACTTTTCAAAGTGTGAAATTTTTGCGCAATTTAAATTTGGAATTTGACCGATTTAAATTTTTTTAAAAATCTGAAAAAATCGGCATAAATAAACTTTGTCACATCCTGCCTTGTGTTAAAATTTGAACCCTGTACGACAAATAGAAGCCGGTCAAATTGAAATTTGTTTAATTTTGAATATTTTCGGCGGCGATTCTGGACTGACCCCACCACCACACCCACTAAAAGGTTGGCTTAATTTGCCGATATTTATCCAGTCGACTTTAGCCGTCATTTTGATGGGGAAGGAGTGGTAATTTTGGCATGACACAAGTTATCGTATTCGTATTTTGTGGTGAGGAGTCGACTTTGTTCGGGGTAAAAATCGATTGGAGGACCGGCGGTAAGGGTAAATTGCAATTTTAGGAGTTTTAAAATTTTCTAATTTGTTTCACAGGACAAAAAGTGTTATATCTCGGGTTTGAGGATGAAATTCAAACTTCCGGCCCGTACAGTTTTGCGCAATTTAGTTGCGAAGATTTTAAGCCCTTAAAACAAAAATCGGATAAAATTTGTGGGAGGAGACAGTTTTGGCGCGAAATTACACGATTTCATCTTAAACAACACGGGGCACGGCGTAGAACGCAATGGCACGCTCGAGGTCAAGTTTTGATCGGAGGGCGTTGACCGTGGGGGAAAAAAAGTTGACAAATGAAAAGTTGGAGGGGTGGCACTTTTGGGGTGGGCGAAGATCGGAACATAAGAAACACCCGAAATCAACGAAAAACGTAAAAACAGTCATGAGGCATCCCCTCATCATGAGGAACGATCGGGATCAAATTTGAGGACAAGTCGTATAGACCCACACGTAAATTGTATGCCAAGTTTCTGCTCGATCCGAGCATTTGAAGTGCATGGTCAGTAAATTAGGCACTCTCGCGCCCAGGGCTAGCCCCGGTAGGCCACCGCCATGATCCGGCCCTGTCTGGAACTAGGACAACGAGACACGAAGGAAGCTTTATCGATTTTCGATGAAATGAACAATAAAGCCAGTCTAATAGACGCCCCTTCTCACAGTTCGATTACCAGTTCAAATATGTGATGTTTGTTGTAACGTTTTGGGTTCAATTATATTATTTTGTTGTTCTTCAATTGGTAAAATTGCAATAATTACCCCCCCCCCATCACCGCACTATCTGGATCTGGGCCCAGCTAATTTTGCCCATCCTCCCCGGCAACGAAAACCTAAATTCTACGCCTCTGGTCATAACATAACACTCGACAGGAGAGTGAGATAGGCCTACTGGCCACAGTCCTAATAGTAATTTTGTACTTCATTTTACTTCCATATTCCCGTTGGAAGCATGACGTTCGTGAAAAAAAAAAAACGCTTGGCCATTTTTCCCTGACTTTTGTCATAAATACTAGAAATTCCCTGACTTTTCCAGTTTTAGAAAACTCCCTGACAATTCCCGGTTTTCCAGGTTTGCAGACACCCTGCCCTAGAAGGGCTCGGGGTGTGCGGTCCACCGTTCGTGAGGGGGGGGGGGTACATATCGTAGCGTGCTTTTTTTACTTGATGAATTCCACAGCGCGTTATTTCCTTGAAATGTTTCCTTCCCAGTACCTAATGAATAATAATTTTGTTTGGTGGTTTTAGCCGAACGAGCATCTTGTGATGGAACTTGCATCACAATGCTGCTAGTCATGGGATCTTCACTGAGCGCCCTACTGGCCATCATTGTAGTGATCCTCGTTAAACGGTAGTCTTGGTGGATTGGCTGGGCCAAGGGGGGAGGGGGAGGAGAGCTGTAAACGTTTAAAATGTTTGTTTGGTTTGTTTCGTACAGTACGTGCTTAATGAAAGCTAAATCAGCCTTCAAGGAGAACAGTGGCTATTTGTCAGACGCCCTTTTACTAACTACCGTAGACTTACAGACAAGTCAAGCTCAAGCCAACCAGTTTCAGGTTCGTATGTCTGTAGAGTACTCTACGAGGGAGTTTTTTTAATTTAAAAACGAGTTATTCCAGGCCGAGGTGGACCCTAAATGGGAAATTCCTAGAAGTTCTCTAACCATAGAAGACAGCTTAGGCGAAGGTGAATTCGGACGGGTGTTAAAAGCGACGGCCTTTGATTTGCCATCTTGTCCAGGTAAGGCTTTCAGGCTATTTCAGGCTACCTTCTTTTTTTAAACCATTTGACTAGTAATAATTTTGGGTTCAGCGTTTCGTGTTAATTGCATAATTCGATTACAAGTAACTGCGTCTCTTAAAATATTCGCTCCCTTTGAGAGAAACTAAAACACATTTTGAAAAAAGTAGTGGTACTGGTACAGTCTTAGTCGTAATTTAAATAAAATTAAAACTAAAATGGTTCAATATGTGATTAATTAGCGTCGAATTAGGTATTGGGTGATTTTCCGTTGCTGTGCAGCGTTTAATTGTTTGCTTTTCGCGTATTTTTCAACCTGGAATGGTAAAGGCCAAAGTGATAAAATATGTTCAAAGTACTGGTGAGGGGGGGGGGAGACTTACTTCACTCAAATATTGAATGTAGTCGTTATTGTGATCACCTTGGGCCGACATCCAAAGTATGACCTTGCGTAAACTGTTGATAACTTCGGTCGTCGATGGAATGTCTTCCCACATCTCCTCCTCGCTGTCGACAGTACCGGCCGTACCGGCAACGCTGGTTCCCTGCCGCTGGCGACCGTGCTGGTGAAGTTGAGTCGGCGTACAGGTCCAATAGTCGCTAGGACCTGGTCCTCCTCCTCCTCCTCCGCCGCCGCCGCCGGAGGCCGATGCCAGGCTGAGACTACTCCAACCTTCGTCAACGATCGAGTCGACTGTGGAGAATCCGTCGAGAAACGAGGAGGCGGATGGTGGCGGTGACGAGGAGGATGCGGTGGCAACGATCGAGGGAACAGCGGCCGTGCTCAACTGAAGGGAGAGTCGCATTTTTTTGACGTGCTCATCTACGGAGTCGTCCTCGAACGGCGGGAGGCCGTGTTGAACGAGCACGTCCATGTCTGTGACGCAGTCCAACTTTCTTTTGATTCCGCAATCCATTTTGATTTTATCCAAGCGTTCTGAAACAAGCCCCGCGGATCACTTATTTATAACGTGAAACATGTTTCAACGAAAAACTCTACAATCCCCCCCCCCCCAATATACTAATGGAAGTCATCTAATTTTGTCCCCGAATACATAATTTTGTATTTACCCGGAACTTTCCAACAACAAGCCTTCAATGCATCAATACAACAACCTTAACGGTGACGTTCATTTTTCCCCTTATCCACGCAACGATTTAAACCATTGAAGTGGACAAATGAGCAGCCTTCGCTAGTTTACTGTAGTTATTGATGAAAATGTAATTAATTTCTATTTCTGGCGTTACAGGGCTAATCATTGTTCAATGTTATTACCCCCATCCACCCTCACCATGATTTTCTTTCATTCTAAAGTACATGTCTTACTATCTCAAAAATGATGTAAAAACAAGTTTTATACTTACTTAACACTCTCTTTAAAGGAAAATCCAAGTAACTTCAACACCGTTTCACTAAACTCATTTTATAATTACCGGTAGTTTTTGATTTTCCGACTTGAACACAAAGACTTTGAGTTCAGAAGGCCAAAACTAAACAATTTAAAACCGTTTGAGCTAAAACGATAGGCTTTTATTTTGCTATGGGACAATTAATGAACAAGGGTGACACAATTAAACGAAAAACACCCCTCCAAGCTTTCCAGACAGCCCGGGTTGGCCTGCATTTGGTTTAGGCTCTCTCCTGGTACGTTCCCCGCCGAAGGTTTTTTATATTTTGAATTGTAATTATTAACAATTTCTTTCTTTTCCCTCACAGAGGGATTTCACAAAGTGAAGTAAAGCGGGAGAGACACCCCCTCCCCCCCACAGACTTTTTCTATTCTGAGCCACACCCACCACCATCCTGGTGCGGGAGACTCCTCCCCACCCCTCACCCGCGTAACAAACCGGATCGAACTCTACTCTTTCCAGGGTTTTCCTCTCCAGTTTAGAAGGCCGAAAAAATTGTTATTTCAGGGTAGCCAACGTTTAATAGAAGTATTTCCATACTTTTTTTTGCACGGATGTTTAGAAAATTGCTAAAATTCAGGAAAAACGAGAACAAATTGCCTCTTCCTCACCTCCATCACATCAAAACCTTTATATCGACTCACCTCTTCTCAGTACCCCCCTCTGTAGTCAACGAGACTCACCACAGTCAGAATTAATCGCCCGTTTATTCATGAATTCCGCCTAAAATACGGACGAATCAACCAAATGGGAAGCGAGCTCAGACAAGGACGTTGGACTCAGACAAGGATTCCCGATGGTGGGGTGGGGGGGGGGGCAGTGACCACGGCCCGCGGGGTCCGAGTCCACAAAAAAACAATTGCAAACTTGTCATCCGAAGATTTAGCGTCGAAACTTGCAATTTCCCCGAAATTAGAGGCCCAGATCTTGCAATTTAATTGTAATAAAACACCCGTATTTTGTGGGTAATCGTCAGGCCCAGGGTCAGGCCTGAGTCGGGGCATGCGCATGCTTGCCTGAGTTTCACCGCTACAAAAATGGCCTCGAAACTGTAATTATGCTTTAATCAAGACTCCCAAACTTTAAATTTTGCGAAAATGAAGTCCGGAAACTAAGCAATCGAATTTTATAAAGCAACTTTCAAACTTCAGTCAGTAAACTTCTAATTTCGCGGCATTTTGCCTTCAGAATGTTACAATTTTACGGCTTTTTGTCAGGATTCTAGTGCTGTCGGCCAGGGGCGTAGCCAGCCCGTGATCAAGGGGTGGGCAGCCAGCTATAGGCACGGATCCACAGTAGGTAGGGGGAGCACGTCTTGAGGAAAAAGTGCTTGTTCGCGGATGAAATCCAGAAAAGAACATTTTGCGGGTTAAGACTGAAGAAAAACACCCATTCAAGGCTAAAATTAAGAAATAGCGCTGATTCACGTTTAATAAATTTCATTGTTCGCGGTTGAAATTAAAAAAAAAAATACACGCTAATTTGTGGTTTCACGATGCAAAACCCAAGACGAAATTAAGAAAATGTGCTAATTCACGGTTTATAGAGTTCTTTTCACAGCTAAAATTGACAAAATAAATTGCTCGTTCAATGTAGAGTTGATCAAAATCACTCATTTGCGGCTAAAATTGAGAAATAGAGCTCATTCACGCGGGTAAAATTGAGGAAAAACTGTTCTTTTGCGGCTGAACTTAGAACGCACCAATTCTCGGTTAGGCGATGCCCCAGTGCTGGCCGTAATTGAAATAGTAAATCAAAAATGCGTTATTTCACGGTTTTTTGAGACCTTGTCATGGCTAAAATGAAGAAAATGGGCTAGTTCAAGGTAGAATTGAGAAAAAGCACTCAGTTTCAGCTAAAGTTAAGGAAAACGTCAATTCGAGGCTAAAAACAGTGCTCATTCAAGAGTTAAATCGGGGGAAAACTCTGTGTAACTACTCTTGAGAAAAACTGAATCCACTCCTGATGGATATGGCGTATGAACCCACTACGGCTTGCCGAGTACGGGCTCACTGATTGATTGATTGATATGTGAGCAGCTTCACTGGCGAAACTATCAGATGCACCGTTGCCCTTTCGCAGGCTTATAACAGGATCTGGAGGTGAGAATCGCGTCAATTCACAGTTATAAGAGACTAAATTTGCACAGAAACGGCCACTATCCGTCAAAAAATAAATATTTGTTGGAAAACTGTCGTTTGTAGCCTTCTATTTCGGATTTCATGTCGAAAAACTGAAACTTCTCCCCCCGAAAAGTGATACTTTTGGATTTAAACTTCAAATTTTAGACCTAAGACGGTATAAGCAGAGGTGGCATTTCCTCTCCCACCATATAAGTCTGGATGACAGAGCGGGCCAAGCACGGTTTGAGTTAGCCAAAACACACGAAATTGCCCGTCGACCGAAAATGGGATTTTAGAGCGAAAAATCAGTAAAATCGGTTTCCCCCCCCCTCGAAATCGGTTTGTTAGCAACAAACATCCGCGAATTTTGGATTTTCGGTGAAACCGATAAGCGAAAATGTGGTCTTTTTTAGTGAGAAAAATCCGCAAAATTGGTTTCCGCAAAATGGTGGTCCGCAAAATTTCTGTTTCTGTTAGCAAAATCAGGGAAAATGTTTTTTTTTTTTTTTTTTTTTTTTTTTTTTTTGGAAGAAATATTATCAGTAAAAATGATGTCTTAGTAGTCGAATGGTTGCTTGGTTGCTTAGTGAGGCAGAGCTTTGTAGTGTGCGAAATTTGGAAAAAAAAAAAAAAAAATACAGCGATATTTGTTTTTTTTTAATAAGCGAAATTTGAGGAATTTGTTCTGTTGCTGAGCAAGTCCTGCGAAAGTTTTATGCTGGATTTCAATCATTAAAATTGTAACTTTTTGATGGAATTTAGGGGTGGGCAGCTGCCCCACGAAATCTGCGCTTTTTATTCTAGGGGAGGTCACTGAAAATGATCCCCGGAACTCGAAATTTCGCGAACAGAAACTGACAATTTCACGGGAATAAATAGCGGAAACTAGCAATGTCACTGGTATAATTATAGACCCGAGGCTGACAATACCGCAGTGTCATGTAATTTCATATCTGCATTATTTGTAGGCTTGCCGGGTCCTCGGCCACAAAAAAAAAAAAAAAAAAAAAAAATGACCAATACTTGAAATTTCGCGAATATTTGGATCTGATTGATGTAATTCTTTGGTTATTTCTCTGATTTGTACCTTAATTGGGGCATTGCAGGTAAAAATGTTCTCCTCAATTTGAGCTGTGAATTATAATCCAGTCAAATGGTGTCAAAAATTGCTCTAAGGTGGAAAAAAGTGGAAGCCTTGGGATTACTTTTGATTTTCACGTTTTACACCAGTATCTGAAGTTTTACAACACGATTTCCTGTGGTGTTTTGACATATGAAATTTGAAATTTTTTTCCACTTTTTAGTGCATTTCATTCAAAAAATGCACTATTGGTCTCACAATGATGGTCGCACGCACATATGGGTTGTGATACTTAGGGCAACCAAATTTGGTCTAAAAATCAATAGCGTGAATATCTCGGACGAGTTCGTGATCCAGGTGAATCGGTCACGTACGGGAACGGTGTGAAAGAGGGGTTTGAATTAGTTGAAAATTCGCTTCCGCACGGCTGTTGCTGCATTTGCCCCCAAAATTGACTCGAGTAATGAGAAATGAACGCGCTTTCGTATGTGACCCTAGTGAACCAAATCCGTTGATATGGCAGGGGAGTTCTCGGCGAAGGGGAGCTATTAAATTAACGCTATGCCTCAGTTGGTGCCAAAAAAGGGGCCTGCGGTAAAAAGAAACACGATTTTATGATTTTGACTTTCTATACCACGGTCTAAATGTCATTCATTGTGTGAATGAAACGCACTTTTCCCGACAGGCTGCTGTCGGAACTTTTCAATTTTAACTTCGTAAGAGTGAAGGTCGATTCAGACTATTCGGACGTGACGTGGGGACACGCTGTCCCACGTGTGATACAAAATTCCAGAAAAGGATTTTGTTTGTTTACGTTCACATTGTCCGGGCGTGACGTGGGAACACGTGGGATGATGCTTGTCAGAGCAATGTGAACGTAAATAAATAAAAGCCTTTTCTGGAATTTTGTATCAAACATGGGAATGTGTGTACCCACGTCACGTCCGAGCAGTCTGTATTGACCTTGAGACTAACGTGAAAACACGCTATTTATACATTGAAACTACATAAAATTTCCAACAAGTCGTGATCCAAACGGACTTTTTGGGACCATCCGTTTTTGAAATACAGCCCTTCGAAAATGGTAGTTTTTCCATACAATTGAAAAGTTAAAGAGTTCGGCGTTGGAGTGTCCGAATGTCAGCCGCAGTTGGAGAACCAGTTAACCAACCAAACTGCCTTCAACAACGCGCGCAGATATCCTGGAAAAATGCTGTCAGCTGGAGGTGTCGACGTAGGTATCGCAGGAGGTGGAATGAGTGCCTTATTTTCATTACACCCTTGAAAGGTGTTCCACATTCACACAAGATACTTCAAAATTGGAGCCATTTTCAAAAATTAACATTCAGACCGAGAGCTGGCGACAGTTCTATTCAACCGGAAGAACATTAGTCCTGAAACTTGCCTCATTTGATAGGTTTTGTGGAGCTGAATACGAATATGAGCGTCTGCCAACGTCTGTCTGGGGCATTTGCCCTCGGTGGCCAGTCAAATTATTCAAATTTGGAACATTAATTAACTGCGAATGAACTTTTAGTCACGTAAATGTGGCCTCATTCGACGAGTTTCATGGAGTCGAATACGAACGTCTGGCGCCGTCTGCCAGCGGCGTTTGTCCTCAGTGTGGGCAGTCAAAATACTTGGGGCATGAATTAACCGGAAGAACTCAATCGTGTATCTCTTCTCATTCGATAGGTATTTTTGAGCTGAATACGAATATGTTGGGCTGGCGTCTGCCAGGAACGTTTGTCCTCAGCGGTAAATCCCCGAATTTGGGGCATAAATCTAACCGTTCGAACATATATTTATGAAAATGGTCCCATTCGATAGTTATTTTTTGGAGCTGAATACGAATATTTCCGCCTGCCGACCACGTGCCTTCGAAAACTTGATTTGCTGCCAAGGCCAAACGCCCCTGGCAGTCGCCGACCGACCGCGACACTCGTATTCGTATTCAGCTCATCCGTAATACCCGTCAAATGAGACAAGTCAAATGGTCAAGTTCATCCGGTTTATTCATGTCCCAAATTTAGGGAATTTGTCTGTCCCCACTGAACGCAAACACTCCTGACAGACACTCATATCCTTATTCAGCTCTAAAAAACCTACTGAGTGAGTCAAGTTACAAGAATATGTTCTTTCGGCTAATACGTTTTCGTTCCAATTTTAGACGCTAGTTAGCATTTTTTCTCCAATTTCATTCACGAATTAGCGTTTTTTACAATGAAATTTAGCAGCGGCTTAATTATCGATTTTGGTCAATATTGGCTACGTATTAGCGTTTTTCGCAAATTCGGCAGCTAATTTGTGGCTTTGCCTCTTTTTATCCGGGAATGGGTGATTTTTTGCAATTTTTTGTTGCAAATTTGCCATTTTTCGCAATTTCAGCCTAAAATTAGCGTGTTTTTTTCCCTAAATTTTAGCTGCAGGCTAAATTTTTAGATCTTTTTTTAAATTGTGATTTTTGGTCGTTAAATGGATTCTAGACACAGCAAATCACCAATTTTTTTTTTCTCAATCTTGGTCTGGAAGTTGCATCGAGAAACCACGAAAGTGCGCTTTTCAGCATGTTTTAGCCACGAACATTAGCGATTTTCCCAACTTTTCGCCGCCTGCTTGTTCGCTAAAAAGAGCGCGCGCCTTCATAATTTTATCCCTGAAAAGGGCCCAAAAGAAACTGGGGATCAGCGTATTTTCTCTATTTTAGCCGCAGAGAAATGGCCCTAATTAGTGAAAAACGCTAATTCGCGGCCCGAAATTGACAAAAATCACTCATTAAGCCGCTGCTAAAATTAAGAAAAAACGATAATTCGCGAATCCAATTGAAGAAAAAGTGCTAAATAGCGGCTAAATTGGAACAAAAACATTTTTTTTTCTAATTCAAGGGCAATGAACATCACTTGAGGAGGGTTGTTCCATTTTCCAGAGTTCTGCCCTCATTGAAATCGTTTCGCGGTGTTACTGGATTCATCTTTACCACGGAGACAAAACGGATGATTCATAAGTCACCTTCCTCCTCTTTTGGTTTATTATTCATTCTGAATAATAATATAGTTATAGGTATAGTTATATAATATAATATGTAAAATATTTTATATTTTCACCATTTTGGCCGCTAATTAGCAGTTACTTTTAGCAACAAATTTTTCGACTTTAGCGGAATCCAGGAACCTCGTATAGGCGCTTTTTAACAATATTAGCCGCGAAATCATATTTTTCTTTCCAGTGGTGAATTATCAATTATTTTGTCCCCTTGTATTCACGAGTTTGATCTTTTTCTCAACTTTATCTGACATTGTCTCCAGAAACCGCGAATTGCCATTTTTTCAATTCTGCCCACGCGCGATTTTTCCACAGTTTTTCCCATGAAAATCGAGCCTTTTCTCAATTTCAGTCCGCGAATCACATATTTTTCTCTATTTTAGTTGCGAATTAAAACTTCTTAGCAGTTTTAGCCGCAAATTTGCACTTTTTTTCCCCCTTTTAGTAGTTGTTACCCCGAGGCCTACGTGAGGCGGGACCCGCGCGAGATTTTAGCGTTTAGAGCGTTTTTAGTGCGCGTGCGATTGAGTAGATTGTCTGTGTGTGTGTGTATTTGCGTGTAATGTGCGATTTTCATTGCAAACACCCAGATAGGACACTACACAGGCGTTTTGCGCTGTAAATAACGCTCAGAACTCTAAACGCTGAAATCGCGCTACTCCCGCTTACGTCGGACTGGGTCTAGTCGCGAATTAGCTTTTTTTCTCTAAAAACGCTACGGATACAACACCGATACAAACGGGTGTTTGTATTAATAATAATAATTACCAATGCGCCAAAGCATCCTTTGGGCTCATAAGACGCCACACGCCGATCCTGCCGTGCACTTCACACCCGCACTACGCGGGTGTTTCGGTCGGTGAGCGGTTTGTTGAACGCACACTGTCGGGCGAATGCCCACACGGAGTCAAACTCGGCATTTCTCATTAAAATAGCTAATATGGTTTGGTTGACTTATTCAAAAATGCAATTTCGCAATTTTAGATCTCTCATGGAGTCAGTGGCGGATCTAGGATTTTATTTTGGGAGGGGTTGCACCATAAATCGGATGAACTCTTTCTTTTTACGGTACAATGCTCGCCAGCCATTTTTTCGATCAGGTTTTCGTACCCCCCCCCCCCACCACATCAATGCGCTACGAGTTGTGTCCGAGATGCGGCCACAGATTTGTGTTGCATGCTCGTAGCGTTTTTTTTCAAATTTATCCGCGATTTATAGTTTTTCTCCGTTTCAGTGGCGAATAAGCGCTTCTTACCCACAATTTTAGCGTTTTTCTTCACTTCCCATGATTAGTCATGGATTAGCATTTATCACCATTCTACCCGCGAATTATTAGCGTCTCTTGTTTTTTTAAATATATTTATTTTTTCTGATAATTATTGCTGGATTTTAGCTGTAATTATCGCTGAATTTCAACCCTGAATCACCACAGGAATTTCTATAAAATCCGCGAATTGGCGTTTTTTTCTCCACATGTATTTAGCTCCGAATAAGCGCTTTTTGTAATATTAGCGGCAAATTAACGCATTTTCTCAATTTCAGCCGGGAATTAGCGGTTGTTGACAGTTTTAGCTGTGAACAAGCGGGATTTCAAAATACATCCGTGAATTAGCGTTTTTCAATTTCAGTTCACATTAGCACTTTAAAAAAAAATATTTTTGCCGTAAATGAGCGCTCTATATCTCATTTTAGCCGCGAATTAATTTCCAAATTTTAGCGTTGGATTATTTCTTAATTTCAGCCTCCAATCACCGCATTCCTCAATCTTAGCGTAAAATTACCGCATTTTCTCAAATTGATTCACGAATTAGCATATTTCTCCGTTTTAGCTGCTGGTAAGAGCTTTTGCCAAAATTAGACATGAATTTAAGAATTAATTATTTTATTTTTTATTTATTCATTTGAGTGAGAATTAGCGATTTGTCTCAGTTTAAGCCGTAAATAAGCGGGTTTTTGATGGCATGTACCCTTGAATTATTGTTTTTCTTAATTTTCGACGCGATGTCGACAATTATTTCTCAATTTCACCCGCGAATAACCGAGTTTTCTCAATTTAAACCATGTATTAGCGGATTTTCTCAAATTGATCCGTGAATTCGCGGATTACTTTAATTTTAAGCGGGAATTTAGCCGATTTTCTCGCAGTTATAGCAGCGAATTAGGTGGTTTTCTCAATTTTAGCTGTGAATCAGCGTTTTTTTCAGTTTTATGCATGTGAATTACCGATTTTTCTCAATTTCAGTCCCCCAGTTCGATAAATCACGAATTGACGCTTCCAAAAAATGATAGTCGAGCCTGCTGAGCGATGGACTGCAGCTTTTTCTCAATTATCGCCGCATTTGAGTGTTTTTTTTTCATTTGTAGCCCCAAATTAGTGATTCAATTCGTTTATACTGAGAGTCAGCGCTTTTTCGCTAGTTCAGCCGCGAGTTTTAGCGCTTTTCCCCGCGTACTTGCCCCAAGACTAGCACATTAGAAAGCCTACTAAATGTTTTCAGTGCGTAAAACACATAGAAACTTGAGGTTAGCGTATTTTCTCTGTTTTGCCGGCGAAGTTGTCTTCAAATAGCTCGAATTCGTGTAGTTTTCCTAATTTAACTGACAAATGAGCGCTTATTCTCAATATTTGACGCTAATCAACGCATTAAACCCTAAAAATCCATGTGTTTCATCTTAAAGCTTGTCTGTGTCTCCCCCTCCAAATTGTGGCCTCACCATTGGTACACCAATTATGCTGATTTTCTCGCTTTCAAATCCCAAATTACGCGGGGTTTACGAATTTTACGAACTTTCGCTGTTTCAGAAGCCAATTTCGTGGGTTTCGCTCCTTTAAATGGCGATTTGGGGACATTTCAATTAATGAAAAACCAAATTTCGAGGCTTGAACTATTTGTAAAATATATTTTGCGGGTTCGGTTAATTCAACAACCGAAACTGTTGGAAAAAAAAAATCATGACAAAAGAACAAAATTGGTGATTTTGGTTTTTTCAACCCACAGTCCCTGTAGATTTTTCATAACCTAATAATTCGACATTCAATGTTTCAAATTTGACTCCTTCAAATCCAAATTTTACGGTTTTTTTTTATTTAGGACCCCAAATTTGTTGTTTTTCCAGAATGTCCTGGTTTTAGATCTTACTGGAAATTAGTTTCACAGGTTTTAGCCAATAGGGAACTTGCATGAATTCCCCCGGAGAAAAGTACACCGGTGAAATGCCACATGGACAGACGGAACGGTAGTTGCAGCATTTTTTAAAAATTCGCTTTTAAAAAAACCCTTGATTGATTTCAATGTTTAATGTGAGCAATTGTCTTGTTGAAGAGCCCTCTTCAAGAAACAGTAATGCTTGAAAAATGTGCAAGTTGCCCATTCAAAAAATGAATTTGGCTATTTGAAAATCTAAATTCTCGAATTCGGCTTATTCCAAACCCAAATTTCGTCAATTTGGATCTATAAATCCCAAATTTTGCTGATGCAGTTCCTTTAAAAACCTAATTTCGTGAATTTGGCTCATTGCAACAACAATTTCACAGATGCTGGTTATTTTACTACTCAAATTTCGTGGGTTTGGCTCTTTCTGGAGTCCGCAGTCGCACGACTTTGACCGATTGGAAAAGCTAGCATCAAAAAAAAAAACAACAAACAAACAAATTTCGTAGTTTTGGCAGCTTGAACCCAAATTTGACTGCCCAATTTGATGAATTTTTGCTTTGTCAAACCCTAATTTCGTGTTCTTGGCTTTTTCTAAAATCAATTTCGGAAATTTTGCTAGTTTTTGAAAAACAAACGTAGCTCTTACAAAAAGCAAATTCATGGATTTAACTCGATCAAACACAACATTTTGCCCCATTATGTTTCGAGGTTTCTCGTTCTTTCAAAACCTAAATTTCTACCTCAAACGCTAGTGGTCGGTTGGGCGGGCTTCCTGTAACATCAAACTGATAAAACGATTAGTCGTTGTTCTTGTATTTAGGCGTCCTACTTCCCGTCGAAAGCGTCCTACTATTGTCCTACTTTTCGTACAGGCGTCCTCGGAAACCTCTTGTACACCGTACTTGTAGGCCGGTCTGTTTCACATTCCTCCTTTTTTTTTTTTTTTTTGTTCGCCTAATTTCACAGGTTTCACCACTGTAGCCGTTAAAACACTTAAAAGCGCGGCCGGAGCCTCCGAACTGAACGACTTACTCTCCGAGTATCAACTGTTGAAAGAAGTGTCGCACACGAATGTAATCAAATTACTCGGCGCCTGTACCTCGCCTGGTGGTCCCGTGTACATCGTCATCGAGTACTGCTCCCTTGGCTCTTTAAGGTAAAGTTCATCTTTATTTATTTTTGTGAATTGAAGCGAACAAAAATTTGTGGTATAGGGCGTACTTGAGGCATTGTAGAAATGAACGAACTAATTTGGATATGGGGGCGTTTGGTGGGCAAAGCCAGAACGTAACGTCCCCCAAGGAGTTGTTGGGTTTTGCGTGGCAGATTAGTCGAGGAATGTCTTATTTAGCTGAAATGAAGGTACTAGAAATAAATTAGAAATTTTACGATGTTTTCTATATTCTTGATGGTTTTTTCGTAGTTGGTACACAGAGATTTGGCCGCTAGAAATGTGTTGCTGACTTCCGGTAAAGTGTGTAAAATTTCTGATTTTGGATTGACGCGTGACGTATACGAAGATGACGCGTATTTGAAAAAAAGTAAAGGCCGAGGTGAGCGATTCGTGAGGGGTGGGGTTGGGAGTCCATCAGACAAACAACGAATTTCGTCCCGTTTGTTTTTCGTTTAGTTCCAGTGAAATGGATGGCACTAGAGTCGCTAAGTGATCACGTCTACACCTCAAAATCGGATGTTTGGGCGTTCGGCGTCATACTGTGGGAGTTGGTCACTTTGGGGTCGACGCCCTATCCCGGCGTTGCCCTTCAAAACCTCTACCCACTTCTCAGGAATGGATACCGAATGCCGCGACCCAGCAATTGCTCCGTCCAACTGTGCGTTTTTCTTTTATTCAAAAGTTATTTTTGTCGTTTGGAAAAAAAAAAAAAAAAAATTCACAGATACAATGTCATGCTAAAGTGTTGGGCCACCGAATCGAATCGAAGACCGTCGTTTCACGAACTCGTTCAAATTTTAGAGCGCATGCTCGAAGACAACACAGACTATCTCGACTGTAACGTTCACATGGTCACCAATCCAACCTACTTTGAGAGTGTCGTCGGTGCCAGTGATGACATCGACGGCAGTCACTTGAATGGCATCACATTCTGGATGGAATTGGAGGATTTGACGAGTCTGGGACAGGCCGAAGGTTACGATGTCCCCGGCCCCGTTAAAGTTGTGGAGAGTGAATTTCCCGTTCAAAATTGAATTCGTCCCCTCGTTATTTTGCTCTTTTGGCTTAAGACTCCAATCACCCCAAAATGTAGTTTTTTTTTTCCTTGAATGTTGATTGTATTTTAAAGACTGAACTGGCTCTCATTGAAACGATGAACGCGCAAGCTTTGCCCCATCAAACAAAATCATAGCTTCATTTTTTAAAAAAATGTCGCCAGTAGCGACAAATATATGCTATTTTTTGTATACATTTATTTTTTTATTAGTCTTATTTTAAAATTTACGTCGTTAAGTTCTACTTGTTTTTAACGCACTTCCCACAATTCGCTTTTATTTCTTAATGAAAACATAAAATGTTGCTTTCTTTCTGCAGACGACGAATAAAACATTTAAGAACGATGGCAACATTGAAATCCAAGTGTAAACTCTCGGTGGTAACGAGTGACAAACGACAAACCAAACTCTCAAACAAAGAAGTCCTGAAAGACTAAAAATAACGACTACTGACTTAGTGAACAATAAGAATTAAGTACTCGAAATTTAAGAACAAAGCAAAGTAATTCAGTAGTTTACTGGCTATAAATTACCAAAGCAAAGTTTTATTTTTATTTTTTGTGGAATGATTTTTTTTTTTTTTTTTTTTCATTATTAGACGGAAGAACTATTTTTATTGAAGTTTGGAAGACCGAAAATTGTGACGATGTTTGGAGACTTGGGGTTGTGCACTGGCGTCGGTACGCTGCACTCTTCGTACAGTTTTTGATAGACGGACCGACCCGAACGGCGCTGTTGACTCGCGTGGCCACCGCCACCTCCCGTTGGAAATCCACCGCCGAGGTCGACGTTGAGAGCGCGATACTGACGTCGCGAACGGTAAATCATGAGAACGACCAAATTGCCGACGGCGACGACAATGAAAAGTGCGGCGACCCAGAGGAGAACGAGTGGCCAGACGAAGGAGGCCTCTTCGAGAGGTTGAACGAGATAGGCGTTTCGCGAGGAGTCGTCGTCGACGTCGATGGGTCGACGGCCGTCGCGGAGGTGAATTGAAACGACTTCGTCGTCAGGTACGCGATTTTCTAACGGCAGGTCGGGGATTATGATTTTGTGTCGGGGGACCATGGGTGTCAGTTCGGGATAGGTTTTCATTAAATCGTCGGTTTCAAGGTTGTTGTCAATGTTGTTGACGTCAGAAATGGGTGCAACAGTGGATGGATTGCACACGCTTTTTAGCACGTCATCCCATTGAATATTGCTGTCGATTAAATTGAGGCTCACTGGCCGTGGTCGACTGCCCTTGTTAGGCATCACTCTGCAAGGGGGAAAACCCACCGCATTAGTAGAGGAATCGCACCTTTGATAGCCACTTTCCACCAAAAAAAATTTAACCTTAAAATTAGCCGTTTTTTCACTTTTTTACTAGCCATTCAGTGCCCGTTAACGTAACTCATTATATGAGTCTCACGTTAATTATGAATTTCAAGCAAGTTAAATTAATTTTAATTTAAAGCGGATGGATTATTTTGTTTTAAAGTAAACAAAAGTTACCTGTTAACCATGAGCCATTGCATAACGTGACTGAAATCTGGTGTACACTCGATAGGATTATCCGATATGTCGAGTTTTTCAAGTGCTCCCGTACTGATAAACGAGTGCATGTGAAGTTTTCTGAGTTTATTGCCCGAGACGTTCAAATAGGACAGACGGCCGAGAATGTTCTTATTTTTCATCACAAACGACTCGCTAATGTTCCACAGAGCGGCAATGCGATTGTTCGAAAGGTCAAGGTCGAACAGTTCAGGCGTTGGTTGGAACAATATGGCGGGCACGTGTCGGAAATAATTGCCCGACAGATTCAATTTGGCCAATTTACGATTGCCCGAAAATATTTTACTGTCTAAATTGTGGAGACGGTTTCTCGATAGATCGAGTGACATTAGGTGGCCCATTTGAGAGAAACTCGTAGCTTCGAGGTGATTGATGGCGTTATTGCTCAAATTGAGAGTCGCGACGTAGTGCATGTTGGCAAACGCACTGCCTGTAATAATTAAAAGTTATGGATTACACAGAAAATTAACCACTCGGGGTAACAAGCTCACTTGTTATAAATTGCAGACTGCAACCGGACAAATCAACGTGATATAAATGGCTAAAACGACCTTCAAAGCCGTAATGAACTCTAAAGTCACGATTTCCAGCTAACGAGAGTGTCTCCAGTTGAGAGTTACTTTGAAACAGAAACCTTAAAAAAAAAACAAAAAAAAAACGAGTAATTGAATCTCAAAACGTCATTAAAAACCAACAATTCAAAATTGTACCTGTCCAACGGAGAACGAATATTGTTATACGACAGATCCAAGTAGCGCAAGGTGGGCAGTTCCGTAAAAGTTTCGACGTCGACGTCTTTTATTAAATTCCTGGACAGGTTCAACGTCGACAACCCTGGGAATCCTTCGAGCGTGGCACTGGACAGAATCTCAATTGAACACCCACTTGCGTCCAATTCTTTCAAACCGGACAGTTCGATGGATTCGAGTGTTTTCAACGGTTGATTGTTGCGAAGCACCAGTGTCGTCAGGTCTTCAATGTCGAGAAAAGCGTTTCGATCGATCGATGAAATTTGATTGTCGGCAAAATTTAATTCTTCAAGATTGACGAGAGAACTGAGGAGGTTGTCGTTGATTTCGGTCAGGCGATTTCTAAAAGAAAAAAAAAAGTTAGCGAAGATTGAGGGGAGGACGCCGAATAAGCAAGCGCCTTACTTGGAAAGGTCAAGATACTCCAATGATCTCAACTCTGAAAATACTCTGGGTGGTAAGTCGCGAATGCCGAGACCACAGTCGCTGAGTATCAGTTCCGAGATTGAGTCCGAGGCGAGGAATCGATTTTGACTAGCCTGAAGTCGAAGTTTAGGATTTCCCCTGAGGACGACCCGTTTTAAAAAAGTCAACTTGGTAAATGAGTCCAGTGGAATGGTCGTAAGCTCTTCATTGTATGATAGGTCAAGGTCTTCGAGGAATTTCATTCCTGAAAAGGCGTCCGGATGGATCTCTTTTAAAGAGCTGTTAGACAACTGTAAAGAAAACAAATTAAGTACATTCGCTTGGCCGCGCCCCTCCCACTCCCATAATTTTTTGTTATTGTTTATTCACCCTCAGTGTGTTGAGTTTTTCTAGGCCGAGTTTACTGAAAAATTCGGGCCCCATGTAGAACAACGAGTCGTCCCCAGTCACGTCCAAGTGAATGATAGTCGATGGAAATTTTTGTTTGTTCGGATTCAGATAGCTACAAGTCGCTTTGACCGCCTCATAGTGTGACGCACTACAGGAGCATCCTCGTGGACAGATGGTAGTGGCGTGGTGCGAGGTGACGTCGCGTGTTGGTGGTGGTGGAGGTGGTGGTGGTGGTGGTGTGCTGGGCTTGGTGGTGGTAACGTCGGCATCTGACGACGTGCCAGTTGTTCGGTCGTCAACCGCTGTAAAGAACGTTGCGTGGGAAGTCTTGCCGTCGATTAGAGTCGTCGACACCAAGAGGAGAGTGAATAAAGTCCAGCTCATCGTGGAGCTGAAACTGCGAGAAAAAAGTACAAATTCAGTAAGTTTAGAGCTATTTAAACTCTTTCCGAGACGTGTGGTGGTGGTGAGGGATTAGCTTGTCCGGGTACGTCCTTGACTTGCCATCTCTCACCTGAAGGGGAGGACAACTTCAGTGGCTCATCCAAGGGGATTTGAGGCTATCAGTGACGGACCTACATCTACCGGGGCCAGGGACATTGTGGCTTTTTGCGAATTTCCGAGGTTCAACCACAGCGCAGCGAGGCTTCAAACAACAGCAAAGCTCAAAAGCACAGCAAAGACCCAAACCACGGGAAAGCACCAAAGCACAGGAAAGTTTCAGAGCACAGCAAAGACCCAAACCACAGCAAAGCTACAAACCAAAGCAAAGCTCTTAACCACAGCAAAACTCCAACCATAGCAAGGCTCCAACCACAGAAACTTCCGAACCACAGCATACCCAACCACAGCAAAGATCCAACCACAGCAAAGCTCCAACAACAGCAAAGCTCCAACCACAATAAGCTTTAACCACATTCAGATCCTCCAAACCACAGTTAAGCTCCAACCACAGTAACTTACCAACCACAGCAAAGTTTCAACTTTCAACTACAGCAAAGGCGAACCACAGCCAAAATCCAACCACAGCAATGGTCCAGCCACTGCAAATGTCCAACCACTTCCACCCCCCCCCCTCTCGACGGGCGTGCCCTTCCTTCAGCCTAACCCCCCAAAAATTCCGAGCTGCCCACCCCTGGCCCAATGGCTGGCGACGCCCTTGCAATTATACACGGCTATTCGTCAGGGTATGTGCAGGGGCGTAGTCAGCCCTTGGTCCAGGAGTGGGCAGCTTCACTGAGGACAAATTTCAGATGCAAAATTGCCTTTTTGCAGGCTTATGCTCGGGGATCCGGAGCTGAAAATCGTCAATTTATGGCCATCACTCATCAGATACTGATTTGCACAGAAACTGTTACTATCCGTCGAAAACTACATTGACTAGACTCTTCCATTGTCGAGACGAATTGGTAACCGTCAGGGGCGTTTTTAGGGATAGGCTCAGGGAAGGCAACAGCCTAGGGGCCCCAAAACACGGGAGGCCCCCAGGCATGGAATGCGATTCTCCCAAATTCGGCTGTGACCTGGGCCAATGCAGCACTCGGCCATAAAACTGCAAATATCCTTGGATATTCGCTTTTAAAATGTTGCAATTTGTGGCTAATCGTCAGAAGAATTTTAGCACTGCGTCGTGCACGGCTAGCCTGTGTTCCTCCGTCACCGAGAAAGATCACCAACCCGAAATTCCGCGCCCATAAGGACCAGAAACTACCAATTTTACCGATAATTTGTCTCAAAACTGGCAATTCCGCGTCTTTCTAACTCCAAGGATTGGATGTAATTTCCACAGAAATAAAAACAAAACTTGTAAGTTCACGAAAGTCGAGACCAAAATCTTGCAATTTGCAGGATATTTAGCCCCGAATTATGTATTCGTACTATTTCTCCAAGTTTTACCACGAATTGCTGGTAAAATTGAACAAATTACCTCAATTTTTGCTGCAAATAGCGATTTTCTATCTTTTGTGCAGCGAACTTCGTGCCAGAAAGTGAATAAAATCGCTTATCCGCGGCCAAATTAAAGAACAGCGTTACGTAATTTGCGGCGAAAATTCGGGAAAACTCTAGTTTGTAGCTGAAATTTGTATAAATTATAATTAGCGGCTAAAATAAAGAGAAATGGCTAATTCGGGGGGTTAAATTTGAGCAAAATTGGTAGTTCACAAAAAATTGATGTATCAAAAAATCTGCCTAGGGGAGGGCAACTGCCCGCCCTTGCCCCGCTCCGGCTACGGCTGACTTTGGCTGTGGTTCGACCTTTGCTGTAGTTGCAAGTTGAAACTTTGCTGTGGTTGGTAAGTTACTGTGGTTGGAGCTTAACTGTGGTTTGGAGGATCTAAATGTGGTTAAAGCTTATTGTGGTTGGAGCTTTGCTGTTGTTGGAGCTTTGCTGTGGTTGGATCTTTGCTGTGGTTGTAGATCTGCTGTGGTTCAGAAGTTTCTGTGGTTGGAGCCTTGCTGAGGTTGGAGCCTTGCTGTGGTTGGAGCTGTTCCGTTGTGATATCGCTAATCAGCGGCTGTAAAATTGAAAAAAGTCATCAATTTGAGGGGAAAAATTAACACCACTTCTCGGCTAAAACTGATAAAAGGCGGAAATTCCCTGATGAAACTGGAAAAAAATGGCTAATTCAAGGCTAAAATTGAGAAAACACGCTAATTAGCAGATATAATTTACAAAAATCTCCAATATGATGTATTTATTTTAAAAAATTATAATAACGCTCATCCGCGGATAAAATCAAGGAAATAATCTAACTCACAGCTTCTGAGGCTAATTTCGTGAGTTGAAATAGCAAAGCCTCAACCACAGCAAAGCTACAAACCACATCAAAGCTCCAAACCACGTGTAGCTCCAACCACAGCAAAGCCTCAACCACAGCAAAGACCCAAACCACAGCAAAGCTACAAACCAAAGCAAAGCTCTTAACCACAGCAAAACTCCAACCATAGCAAGGCTCCAACCACAGAAACTTCCGAACCACAGCATACCAACCACAGCAGATCTCCAACCACAGCAAAGATCCAACCACAGCAAAGCTGCAACAACAGCAAAGCTCCAACCACAATAAGCTTTAACCACATTCAGATCCTCCAAACCACAGTTAAGCTCCAACCACAGTAACTTACCAACCACAGCAAAGTTTCAACTTTCAACTACAGCAAAGGCGAACCACAGCCAAAATCCAACCACAGCAATGGTCCAGCCACTGCAAATGTCCAACCACTTCCACCCCCCCCCCTCTCGACGGGCGTGCCCTTCCTTCAGCCTAACCCCCCAAAAATTCCGAGCTGCCCACCCCTGGCCCAATGGCTGGCGACGCCCTTGCAATTATACACGGCTATTCGTCAGGGTATGTGCAGGGGCGTAGTCAGCCCTTGGTCCAGGAGTGGGCAGCTTCACTGAGGACAAATTTCAGATGCAAAATTGCCTTTTTGCAGGCTTATGCTCGGGGATCCGGAGCTGAAAATCGTCAATTTATGGCCATCACTCATCAGATACTGATTTGCACAGAAACTGTTACTATCCGTCGAAAACTACATTGACTAGACTCTTCCATTGTCGAGACGAATTGGTAACCGTCAGGGGCGTTTTTAGGGATAGGCTCAGGGAAGGCAACAGCCTAGGGGCCCCAAAACACGGGAGGCCCCCAGGCATGGAATGCGATTCTCCCAAATTCGGCTGTGACCTGGGCCAATGCAGCACTCGGCCATAAAACTGCAAATATCCTTGGATATTCGCTTTTAAAATGTTGCAATTTGTGGCTAATCGTCAGAAGAATTTTAGCACTGCGTCGTGCACGGCTAGCCTGTGTTCCTCCGTCACCGAGAAAGATCACCAACCCGAAATTCCGCGCCCATAAGGACCAGAAACTACCAATTTTACCGATAATTTGTCTCAAAACTGGCAATTCCGCGTCTTTCTAACTCCAAGGATTGGATGTAATTTCCACAGAAATAAAAACAAAACTTGTAAGTTCACGAAAGTCGAGACCAAAATCTTGCAATTTGCAGGATATTTAGCCCCGAATTATGTATTCGTACTATTTCTCCAAGTTTTACCACGAATTGCTGGTAAAATTGAACAAATTACCTCAATTTTTGCTGCAAATAGCGATTTTCTATCTTTTGTGCAGCGAACTTCGTGCCAGAAAGTGAATAAAATCGCTTATCCGCGGCCAAATTAAAGAACAGCGTTACGTAATTTGCGGCGAAAATTCGGGAAAACTCTAGTTTGTAGCTGAAATTTGTATAAATTATAATTAGCGGCTAAAATAAAGAGAAATGGCTAATTCGGGGGGTTAAATTTGAGCAAAATTGGTAGTTCACAAAAAATTGATGTATCAAAAAATCTGCCTAGGGGAGGGCAACTGCCCGCCCTTGCCCCGCTCCGGCTACGGCTGACTTTGGCTGTGGTTCGACCTTTGCTGTAGTTGCAAGTTGAAACTTTGCTGTGGTTGGTAAGTTACTGTGGTTGGAGCTTAACTGTGGTTTGGAGGATCTAAATGTGGTTAAAGCTTATTGTGGTTGGAGCTTTGCTGTTGTTGGAGCTTTGCTGTGGTTGGATCTTTGCTGTGGTTGTAGATCTGCTGTGGTTCAGAAGTTTCTGTGGTTGGAGCCTTGCTGAGGTTGGAGCCTTGCTGTGGTTGGAGCTGTTCCGTTGTGATATCGCTAATCAGCGGCTGTAAAATTGAAAAAAGTCATCAATTTGAGGGGAAAAATTAACACCACTTCTCGGCTAAAACTGATAAAAGGCGGAAATTCCCTGATGAAACTGGAAAAAAATGGCTAATTCAAGGCTAAAATTGAGAAAACACGCTAATTAGCAGATATAATTTACAAAAATCTCCAATATGATGTATTTATTTTAAAAAATTATAATAACGCTCATCCGCGGATAAAATCAAGGAAATAATCTAACTCACAGCTTCTGAGGCTAATTTCGTGAGTTGAAATAGCAAAGCCTCAACCACAGCAAAGCTACAAACCACAGCAAAGCTCCAAACCACAGCAAAGTTACAAACAAAGCAAAGCTCCAAACCACAGCAAAGATCCGAACCACAGCAAAGTTCCAAACCACAGTGTAGCTCCAACCACCTTGTATGTACCATCCACTAAAAGCACCAAACATTAAGAAGGCCCATCCATATTAGTGGATGAAACTGTAAAAAAGCGTTCATTCAGGATATCTAGCTCGATGAAACTTCCAGACAAAAATTGAGCAATAATCGCTAATTCGGGGTGTATAGATATGCTACTTTATAGCTAAAATGAAGAAAAAACGCTAACTTGCTGTTCTTCGGTGAAATTAATACGTGCCTTGCTTTTTGATTTTTTGCATGCGCAAATTGGCAAAAAAGGCTTTGGGAATGGCACGAAAAAACGCTAATTCGGGGCTAAAATTGAGAAAGATTTCGCTACTGAAATTGCACAAACACGCTCATTCGCGGATAATACAGAGAAAAGCCGCTAATTCGCAGCTAAATTTGTGAAAAACGCTAATTCACGACTGAAATTTAGAAGAATGGCAAAATTAGCAGCTAAAATTGCAACAAACGCTAATCCACGGCAAAAATTACTGAGAAAATTTCTGGTTAAATAACTAATAAAATGGAGAAAAATCGCTAATTCGCTAATGAAATCGACAAAAAGCGCTAATTAGCGTCTGAAATTAGAACAATCCTGATTCGGGGACAAAACTGAAACGCATGGGTAACTAATTTGTGGCTTAAATTGATAAAAATTGCTAATTCATGGACAAATTAGAAAACAACTCTAATTCGAAAATGTCTAGAAAAACGCTAATTCGCGGATACAAATGAAAAAAAAATTGCTAATTCACGATTAAAATTTAGTAAACCGCGGATCCGCGGCTAAAATTCAGGAATACACAAATCCGTGGCTTATGAAGGCAACTTCAGGTCTAAAACTAAGGAAAATCACTAATCCAGAGCTAAAAGTGAGAACAAAATTGATAATACGGTGTAAAAGTAGTTCATACACGGCTAATTTGCGACCGATATTGATAAAAATTAGTAATGGGGGAACTTGCATGAATGTCCGATTTGGGAGAAAAGTATACCGATGAACTGGCACATGGAGAGAAGGAAATCAACGGTAGTTGCAGCCCGGTTGATGCATCTGGTGATTTTTAAACAAATTTCAAAGTTCTTCAGGAGGGGATGGACGGTGCGAGGGGAAATGGCGTCAATGTTTAGATGTGAAGCATTTGAGAAATTTTTTGTTTACAAATAACAAGAAAAATTGTCCCAAAGTAAACACGTTTTACCCCCTCTTCCCCACACCATCATTTCATTAAAATAGCCTTTGACGTAACCAAGCCCCCACTCAAAATTTTTAAAAATTCGCTTTTAAAAAAAAAAAACCTTTGATTGATTTCAAAGTTTAATGTGAGCAATTGTCTTGCTGAAGAGCCCTTTGCAAGAAACACTCTTGCTTGAAAAATGTGCAAGTTCACCATTAGCGCGGCTGAAATCAAGACAAACGCTAATTTGCAGCTCAAAGTGAGAAAAAGTCGACAGCGCCAAAAGCCTTACAATGCCCATCCTTGGAGCTAAAAATTTGATGATTGCCATATTCGAGACAAATTTATCTGTAAAATTGACTATAGTTGAACCACTTCTAATGGAACCTAAAAATCAATAAAACCATTTTGTTTTACATATAATTAAGTTAATTTATATCTGGAAATTTTGTTTAAAAATTCCATCAGAGTTTGGTTCAACTAAAGTTTCTCTGGTACGTATTTTCGTAAAATTGCCGGTTCCTGGTCTTTGTTTACGCGGAATTTTGAGGCAGTCATCTTTTTCAGTGACGGACGTGAAACGCAAGCTAGCCGGGCACGCGGGTGCCCAAAATCTTCTGACGATTAGCCGCAAAATTGCAACATTTTAACAGTAATTATCCGGTAAATTGGCATTTTTATGGCTAAGAGTTTTACATGACTCGAGGGTGCACAGCCGAATGATTATTTTGGAAGATCGCATTCCATGCCCCCCCTCCTCCTCCATCGTTTGTTGGGGCCTCTAGGCGGTCGCCTACCCATAAAAACGGCCCTATGGGAGGGGGGGGGGCATTGGGAATTCCTCTTTAGTTGGCCTCGTCGCCATCATGTTCGATGAGCTAATTAATGAATAATTTATTATTATTAGGTACTATACTTTCAAAATAAATGATTCATCCCCGTAACTCAACGCGTAATTGTTGGAGCAAGAAGGAAATATTTTCGAATTGAAACACTTGAGGCCACACCTTTCAAGTTATTAGAACTCCACCCTCCCCCCGTTCCACCAGTAGGTGGTGGCGACGACACCTAAGTGCTCCGTATTAACGAATCGTCGCGCACGGGTCACATTAAACGTAACTTTTTTCTTTTCAAGCCAGTACCTATACTTGGCGTAATATTTTTTCATTATAGTAATTATAAAGAACATACCAACATTTCTCTTTGTTTTGCGTTATTAAAAAAAAACACACGTGTAAGACGTAAAGAGAAAGCTACAGTGGATAGGCTGGTAGAGAGAGTAAATAAAGTACTCACAGACTCAGAGCGATTGCTGTAAAGCACGGGTAGGGAGGGGGAGGGGTGAAATAGAAATGCCGGATGTATGAGCATGCCAGCGGTACAGTGCCTTGAGTATTGCAATGGGCATAGCTCAGGCCAGTTTTAAATGACTCCCAGAGAGTACACCTTTATTCGGAAAGCTCCCCCCCCCCCCAAAGAGATGTTTTAATTATTTTTTGGTTTATTATTCATTCTGAACAATACACCTATGTTTTCGGTCAGGAAAACATTTTCTTTCTCTCGTTTCGACTGAGAAAAATAATTAAACCCCCAGCAATTCAAAAATCCCTTCTTTTTCTAAATTTCGAATATATCCATTCCAACTGTACTGGAGTTGGACGCCGCGCGGGGATAGACACTATTTCACATATTTTTATGGTTTCCGGAACGGTCGCTTCGCCCCCCCCCCCTCATCACTCCCACACTTTGTTTTAAGACAGAGGAGAATATTCTCTGAGAACATAACGGAACCTGAGAAAAAAAACAACAACCTTGATTCAACAAGTTTGTTTGACGCTTACCAATTAGACAGAAGAGAGAGAGAGAGAGAGAGAAAATCGTAGCTCTCCTTTCCGGTAATAAAAAGAGCGTGCCAAAATGTCCTCGTTTGCTCGTTTTATCGCGACACCCCGCCACCACCCCCAACCATTTTCACGTGCCTACCCTTAATACGCTGTTTCGAAATTTTTTTTTTTTTTTATCGGTATTTATGCAAAGATAATTCTTATGACTGTACGGTTGACATAGCGGCTTTTGTTCATAAAGAACTGAAGTACACATTGCTGTATTTCCTTTGAATGCAACGCAAAAAAATTATCGAAATAAAGCGAGCGAGCGTCATTTGGTTTTGATATATTATTCATTCTGAATAATATATCAATTTTTTCGGTCAGGAAAAAATGTTTACAACCCACCATCAAACTTTTTCTGCGTGTACGTTTTAACATGTCCATTTCTGGAATGTCCGTCCGCCGTCCGGGACATATCTTGCCCTAGGAATGCTCGAAAAAACTCGTTCTTTCGCACATAAACTCCGTTTGGGATCTACAATAGTTGGTCCTAACTATTTCGGTTTTTCAAGCCGAAATCGGGTCCAAATTGGGGATTCTCAAAGGTTTTGAAATCATTAGGGCGTGCGGGATGTCGATATTCATGTAATTTCAAGCCGGATTTGGCTACATTCATGAATAATAAACCCGTGTGTAAAATTTGCAGCGTTTTTAAAACACGTGACGACTGCGGAATGGTGGGGGGGGGGGGTGAATTCATCTTCCTAATTTCGCCAATCAGAGTATTATTCAAACATTGACAGAACACAATAATGGACAGGTTGTAAAAATTAAGGGGACACGAGGAACCGAACGTGATTGACGCTTTTAAAATGTTCATGTGACAGCCTTAAAAAAGTACGTCATATTCGAAGGATCGTTAATTGACGAGTTTCTAGTTTTCCCCACTTTATTTTTTTTAATTTTTTTTAAAGCGATGTCCTTCGATCGTTTAACAGGCCATGACGGGCTTGGAGATAAGACCGGTGGGCACACAGCTCCATATTTTAAAAACAAAACGAAGATCGTGTAAAGACAATGCCAACTTATTGGTGAAAGAATTATTACGAACGGGGTGATTCAGCTCGCTAATTTCGAGTGCACTCATTGTGTAAATTCAAATGGAGCACGTCGCGTTGAGCGAAATGAATGGATTTCAGGATGTTGTGACTCAAAAGTTTAATTTTGAGTGCTCTTAGCTGATTACGTTCAGTCAGCACACGCGTGAGTTAATACTTCCCATAAATAAAAATACCACATTTTTTGTTGTACTTTGTAGTACCCAATTGAACTTGGGACAAATCTCCTAAGTACAAAAAAAAAAAAAAAAAAAAAAAATTTAGGACCATTGTATAATTGAGGGAGTGGGGAGTGTTTTAGACGTGCCATGAGCGTGATATAAGCCTATAGTAGGGCAAATCATGAGTCACCCTACTGACTAAGAACTTTCATTGAATATCCTTTTCTTTTTCGGGAGGTCGAACTATAACGGCCAACGAAGTTTCACAAAGTCTGCTCAACATTGATATTATAAAGTCTTCACTGGCGGACCTTCCTACACGTATCGGGTCAGTCAGAATAGCGCAGTAGCGCCGACAGGCCGACACTACACCGCCGCCGCTACATCTCTCCACGGGGGGGGGGGAGGGGGTCCGTGATCGATTGAGGAGGTGTTAAAGAACATTGAAGTGAAAAGGAGGAAGATAAGGGTCGTCAAAACCGAAGAAGGACAGCAAGGCATTTATAGGACGAAATTGACAGCTTTCAATGTCGAAATTGACAGTATCTAAGGGCGAAATTGACAGTGTTTCGAGGATGAAATTTACAGTTTCCAGAACGAAATTGACAGTTTTGAATGACGATATTCATAGTTTCTAGAGTAGGTACTCGACTGTATCCGGTGAAGGGGCTTAGAAACCATATTGTTGAGTCTGAGGCCCGTATCCTCGAAATTCTCGGGTGAAATTGACAGTTTATGGCGCAAAATTGACAGTTTCTAATACTCGACTGTTTCCAGTCAAGGGGCTTGGAAACCGTTAGTTTCCGATATCCGTTGACAGTTTCTCGGGTGAAATTGACAGTTTCTAATACTCGACTGTTTCCAGTCAAGGGGCTTGGAAACCGTTAGTTTCCGATATCCGTTGACAGTTTCTCGGGTGAAATTGACAGTTTATGGCGCAAAATTGACAGTTTATGGCGCAAAATTGACAGTTTATGGCGCAAAATTGACAGTTTATGGCGCAAAATTGACAGTTTATGGCGCAAAATTGACAGTTTATGGCGCAAAATTGACAGTTTATGGCGCAAAATTGACAGTTTATGGCGCAAAATTGACAGTTTATGGCGCAAAATTAACCGTTTTGAACGACGAAGTTGGCAGTTTTGAACATTTATTTGACAGATAGATACGAGGGTTTCCGTCGCCCAGGGGCGTAGGTACGGAGGGGGGATATGAGGGATAGACCCCCCCCCCTCAGAGCTACAAGTATACGAACGAAGGAGCACTAGTACCATAACGAAGAGCCCCATGTTTCACGTTGAAATTAGGTTTAGCAGACTTTCTGGACTGAAAGCAACCCGGAAAGGTCCGAGTACGTCCAGCTTTTTTCTTGGACTTCAGGCCCAACGCAGTAGTGTACCGCGGTACGTGAGGGGGGGGGGTTAGGCCCGGACCCTCTATCAGACAAAAATCGGTAATATTCGTGGCTAAAGCTGCTAAAAAGCGCTGATTCGTGGTCTCGCGATGCAACTTCCAGGCTAAAATTAAGAAAAAAATCGCTGATTCACGGTACATAGAGGCCATTCTTCTAATAAATTGTGGAAATCAACGCGAAAGTGTTGTAATTGGGTAAACCCCGCGGTTAAAGTTGAGAAAACACGCTATAATATTGACAAATAAAAGACGCTTTCAGGTTAAAATTCGACAAAAATGGCAAATTCACAGCTGAAATGGCGTAAAATCGCCCATTCGCGTATGAAAAAGGGAACAGGACGCTGAATGGCCGCAAAATTAGGACAAAACACTATTTCACAGCTGAAACTGGGAAAAATCGGTAATTTGCAATTTGCTGATATGAAGTTGTAGAAAAACGTTAATTCGCGTTTACTGAATGAACAAAATCACTAATTCGCGGCAAAAATTGAAAACATTACCAATTACCGCAGCCAAAATTAAGAAAAACGTTAATTTACAGTTCTCAGGATGACATTGACAGTTTTGTTGGTACATAGTTGACCGATTTTCGGGCCAAATTGCCAGTTTCTGGACCAAAAATTGACAGTTTACGGGACGGAATTGTTATGAAACTTTTTAGTACTCGCACTGTTCCAGGTAAAGGAGCTCAAAAAACCCATGTTGAGCATGTTTTGTGCGCATATTGACAGATTCCAAGTCAAAACTGTCAATTTATGGAGATAAATTGAGGGTTTCTCAAGACGAAATCGACAGTTTTAAGGATGAAATTGACATCTCGAGCGAAATTTACAGTTGTCGAGGGAGAAGTTAAGAAAATCCGTAGTCTGAAACCCGAATCCCCCCCCCCCAATGCCCTGAAAATGTTCAATCTTCGAAGAGTATCCGTCTAAAAGTGGTCATTCCCGCCCTTTTGCAAATCGCCACTTGAAAGTGGCTAAACTGACTAATCTGAGCACAAAAAAATGACCATACGTAGGTTTTCATGGACTATTTCCGCTTCGCTCTAGTACAAATGGCTAAAAATAGCTAAATTGAATATTTGCGCCCCTTTAATAGTAAAACTGACGATTCTCTACTTTTCCAATCCAATTTTAGCCAAGACCTTTTCCCAGGGATTTTTTTTAGCAGAGACCAGGGAATTAGCACTTTACTCAGTTTGAGCTGAAAATTAGCGTTTTTCTCAAGTTTCTTCCTCAATATTAGCCGCAAAATAGCGGGTTTTTTCTGAATTTTTGCCACAAAGTACATTTTTTTGTTTACCATACGTATGGATTAACGATATTTCTCAGTTTTAGCCGCAAATTTGCGGGGTTTTCACCTATAGCCATAAATTGGCACTTTTTCTCAATTTTATCCTTAAAGTTGCCGGCGGAAGCCAAGAATTGGTATGTTTCCAATTTTTGAATTGGAATTTGGAAGTTGAAATTTGTCTCAATTTTAGCCGCGAATTAGCGCTTTTTCTTACCCGTATTCCCGTGAAATAGCGAATTTGTTAATTTTAGCAAAGAATTGACTTTTTCCAATATTTTAGCAGCAAATTAGCAAGATTTCAATTTTTGAAGCGAATACTTATGAAGCACTATTTTTCAATTTAGGGAGTGTTTTATCAATTCATTTTAGGCTGAAAATTAACCCTCCTCTTAATTTTAGGCAGGCTAATTATTGATTATCTCAATATTAGCGGGTCCTTTTAAATTTTAGCACCACATTAGCAATTTTGTTTTACTTTGCTATGAATTTGCCGTTTTTCTTAATATTAGCCACAAAGTTGCCCTCAGAAGGCGAGAATTTAAATTAG
Organism: Corythucha ciliata; assembly: GCA_038030265.1. Classification (NCBI taxonomy): domain Eukaryota; kingdom Metazoa; phylum Arthropoda; class Insecta; order Hemiptera; family Tingidae; genus Corythucha; species Corythucha ciliata. The sequence goes on from CM075939.1 coordinate 12,007,242, forward strand.
AAATTTCAACACACTCCGCGAATTTAATTTGTGATTTTCCTCAACTTGAGCCGGCGAATTAGGGTTTTTCTTCTTCTTCTTCTTTTTAAGCAGCTGCAGTAGCATTTCTAATCTGTGAATACGCGAATGGCTGCAAATTAGCAATTTTTTCTGTTTTTAGCGGGAAATTGTTTTTGTCAATATTATAGCCGCGATTTTTTTTTACTTTTAGAGCCTTGAAGTAGCGCGTAGGTATTCTCAATTCTAGCCGCGGGCCATAAATAAGATTTATGCGATGATTTCTACATTTTAGCCGTGGAATGGCCGCCACACACAACGGTTTGACGACTTTTTTTTCTCAATTATGATCTGGAAGTTGCATCGTGAGACTACGAACCAGCGCTTTTTCGCAGTTACATAGTCACGAATAATTACAGAGCTTTTTCCTATGGGTTTTTACCGTGTCAGCAAGTTAAAAATTGCCGATTAGTACGTATAGTGCGCTTGTAAGGACCTGACGAAACTGGGGACGGTGTATTTTCTCTATTTGAGCCGCGGATTTTCTGTATTTGAGCCACCAGAAAAGCACTCTCGGGGGCTTAATCGAATATTCAGCCCACATCTACATCTCTTTGCTGATATCACATGTAACGTTATATTCTCCAGGTCGGATATAGATTGAAATTCGTAGAAGTAGCGATTCGTAGAATCGCTGTCCAACCTTTTCACATTACCTACATCCATGAACATAGAACCTAAAAACCCTCATTTTTCCGTATTTAAGCTTTTCGGGGGCCGCGGCGTCCGATAGCAGGGGACCCAGGGCGGTCCACCCCCCTCTCACCCCTTATTGCGGTATTCTACTGAAAGTCTGACCAATTAAATTTAACGGGCTGCTAGGCCTAAATACGAAAGGGTAAAACAGAAGTTAAAGTTCCAAAATATGTTTAAAACTTCCTTTTCTTTGTTTTAATTTTTTAAAGGAATACTTCCAGGTTTCCTTAAATCCACATTTTAGCCTTGAAAATGCATGAGCTCTCCGTCTCGTTTAAAACCGCATTCCCTTCACCTCTGTCGCTTCCCCGTTATAATTGTCATCGTGGGGTTGATTTTTCGCATCATGCCCCCCCCCTTTCCCCGTCACATCACCGCTCTTTAAAATCATTGACCACAATTATTGATATCGATTTTGAATAATTGACACTTTTTAACTTTCATCTCTTATAGGTGGGCAGAGAAGACTATAGCTGTTATGTTTCAGGCAACATGATTTATAGCCTTCAGATGATTTCCAGAGTAGAAATCTCGTTAAAACGCCATTAAATATTTTTTTTATTTGAATTGGTAAAATAAATAGCAAAAAGATGACGAAGCCAATGACAACGAAAGCTTTGGATGATACGAGCTTTGCGGCCAAACATTTCATTTACGCCAGAATGAGTGGGGGGGGGGGGGGATTTCAGGTAAAATTTTCCACGAAATAAAATAATGGCGCTCACCTAACTCGAGCCCACAAAACGGTTAAGACAAAAGTATTTTTGAATGTATGAAGGCGGGGGGTGGGCTAAGTGCAATTTTCCCGTACAAAAAAATTACAAGGGATATAAAGGGGTGAATAGCTTACGATTACGACCCTTTTAAGCTTTAGCACCTTTCTAAAACGATGGCGCTGCGGGGGCTAAATTGACCAGCTCAACCACTACTTTATTTTCTTTTTCATTCGTGCCCTTTAGTGAAATCGGCGACAGTTGGGTGGTTAATGGTACTGTTGAAGATGGGGGGGGGGGATGCTAGTTCTTTTCTGAGTTTACTGGATCGTTCCGCTAAGGAAACCATCTCAAATTCGATTTACAAGATGAATTAGTTGCTCGAGAAACTTTTCCTGGCGGCGATCGAGCAAAGGGGCGAGGAGTTTGCTCAACTTCCTCGTTGTAAACAAAAGTTGCGCAATCTGACGCGTTTTGTGTAAATAAAAATTACTGACAGAATTATTTGTCTTGTCAGCGTTTTTTAGTTTTAATTCAAAACCGCCTGTTTCAGATAGAAATGCATATCGTTTTCTTCAAAACCATGTCACCAACCTGACACTTACTGGCATAATAACAAAAATTAAGGTTTAAATTGGGTCATTTCAGGATGTTTCTCTTTTGGTTTATTTTTTTTTAGATCTGTTACACACCTGGTGCCAGGTGTGCACGCTACCAGTCCACAAAAAAAAAAAAAAAAAAAAACTGAACAAAATCAGCGAAATTCATTACGGGTGATTTGAAAACACATACCGCGACAATCTTCAAGGTGTTTGCATAATGATTATAGGGAAAACAACGTAAAGATGCAGGCTTTCAAGGATTTCTTACCCCTCCTGCATCCCCTAACACACACCATACATATGTTGACAGTGCTTTACTTCACCTACATTTCAATAAAACACGTAGGTGAACAGTTGGTGGATGGGAGGGGAGGGGGAGAGACAAAGCTCTTGAAATGAAACCCCCTCAGGTGAGTGTGTGTGTGTGTGTGCTAAGATGTCCCACTCATCCTGGGTGGGCCCCACCTTTTATTTTTATTTTTCTTGTTTTGGAGGAGAACGACCTGTACGCAGGTGTTTGTGTGTGGAGGGGGGGGGGGGGCAATTTACAACAATTACACTTTTAATTGTTATTGAGAACTACAACGTTGCATTATTATTTGATTATTGCAACACAAAATAGTTTATTATTTTGGTTAAGGCTTAGAATTGTTGAGAAGTGGGTAGGAATTCGGCCAAAGCATATTCACCTGTTGAATGCTTCCACCAATACAAATCAAAATTGACTGTTAACGAGTTTTAAGCACCAATTCTTAACACTACCTTGCCTAAATGTTTAATTTAAACAGGGAAGCCGATTACGGGAGGTTTGAGAACTCACCTTCGAGCGTTGGAATGTCTCCTTGTCGAAGCCAATTTGATTTTGAACGCGGAACAAAAGAGAGAGAAAATTCGAGTGAGTCACTTTCTAGTTAATATTTTTGGTTTTTAATCGACAGCAAATAGTGATTGAAATCAACTACCTTAGTAAATTCACACGCGTTATTGATACCCCAACTGCTTAGAAAACTGTGAAACGAGAAAACCCTAAACTGAACGACTCACGAACACTCCTCCCACCCCCGCTCCGGTAGTCGCACCTTTGCGACTATCACGTTTTGACCCCCCCCCCCCTTTTGACAGTTCTCCGTCCCATCCCACCACTTCAAATATTTATACGAGAGAGGGAACCCCACTCACTTCCATTAATTCACCTGTGTGACATGGCTCGGGTGGTTCGAATGATGGTGCGAGGGTCGAGGGAAGGCTTTAAAGTTCCAACAATCCTCCAGATGGTGCCACAACACGCTCTGATTGAGTCTGATCTGACAAGATTTTAAGTCGAATGGTGACAAAAATGTTTAGGGATTGACAGGACCCGTAATAGCCAAATTCCAGTCCCCCCCCTGTCACACACACACAGAGTATTACTTTTCTGATTATGTATTGGCACTAACAGATACCGAATATCGCTGGTAGTGGTCACTCAAAAATCCAATTTCGTGAGGTCTACTCATTCAAATAGTTTTGGTCTATAAAGCGTCTATAGAGCGTGCTTGCGCGCACTAGTTATTATTTATCGCAGAGCTAGGAGCTCGCGATAGAAATCCCGAAGAAGATTGAAATCCGGGCGAAGACAAATAGTGCCGTACTACATCAGGGACGTAGGTACGGGGGTGTATATTAGGGATAGATTCCCCCCCCCCCCCAGAGATACAAGTATACGAACGAAGGAGCACTAGTACCATATAACGAAGAGCCCCATAACATCTCCAAAAATGAGCGTTTCACGTTAAAGTTAGGTTAGCAGATTTTCTGAACTTAAGCTGCCCGAAAAGGTCCGAGTACGTCCAGCTTTTTCCTTGGACTTGAGACCCAACGCAGTAGTGTACCGAGCTACTGGGGGGGGAGAGGGGTTCACCCCGGACCCTCTAACAGACAAAAATCGGTAATATTCACTGCCAAAAAGAGCTGATTCTTGGTCTTGCGATGCAACTTCATGACTAAAATTAAGGAAAAAAATCGCTGATTCGCGGTAAACGGAGACCATTCTACGAATAAATTGTGAAAATCAACGCGAAAGTGTTGTGATTGGGTAAACCCCGCGATTAAAGTTGAGAAAACGCTATAATATTGACAAATAAAAGACGCTCTCAGGTTAAAATTCGACAAAAATGGCAAATTCACAGCTGAAATGGCGTAAAATCGCCCATTCGCGTATGAAAAAGGGAATAGGACGCTGAATGGCCGCAAAATTAGGACAAAACACTATTTCACAGCTGAAACTGGGAAAAATCGCTAATTTGCAATTTGCTGATATGAAGTTGTAGAAAAACGTTAATTCGCGTTTACAGAATGAACAAAATCACTAATTCGCGGCAAAAATTGAAAACATTACCAATTACCGCAGCCAAAATTAAGAAAAACGTTAATTTTCAGTTCAAATTGGAGAAAAGTGCTAATTCTCAGTTAAAAACGGAAAAAATTGCTAATTTACAGCTTAAATTGAGTCAAACGCCAATTCTTGGCAAAATTGACAAAACTCGGTAGGTAATGCACGGGTTGGAAACGCTACCACGCTGCTATAAAATTTAGTAAAAGCGAAAATTCGCTGCTAAAATTGAGAAACATCACTAATTCTCGAATTAAGTTTAGTGAAATTTATAATTTAAAAATGATGATTTTTTGACAGAAATGGATGGATAGTTGTAAACTTTGTGGTTTGAAAAAGGTTTGGACAAAAAAATTTACTTTTCTTTCTTTTTTCAAGTTTTCCGACCGACCTGCCGGCGTTTTTGTTTTCAGCGACGTTTCGTCGAGAGATCCTCGACGTCCTCAGGCGTCTTCTTTTTGTTTGGCTTAAGTTTCTATTGACATGTGGTTTTGTATTTTTTAATTTTGAAGGTTTTTTACGGTGTATCTGAGGTGATTGATAGGTGTGTAAATCTTGGATAAGTTGTCTAAGTCTCTTTTGTAGTTCATCGTGTTTGTTTTCTAATTTCTACCATTTCTAGAAATTATATTTTTATTAAATTTCTTTTAATGGTATTAAATTAAATTTCTAGAAATGGTAGAAATTAGAAAACACAACACGATGAACTACAAAAGAGACAACTTATCCAAGATTTACACACCTATCATCACCTTAGGTACACCTTAAAAAACCTTCAAAATTAAAAAATTCAAAACCACATGTCAATAGAAACACAAGCCAAACAAAAAGAAGACGCCTGAAGACGTCGAGGATCCCTCGACGAAACGTCGCTGAAAACAAAAACCCCGGCCGGATCGGTCGGAGAACTTGAAAAAAGAAAGAAAACAAATCACTCCTGCCTCCAAAATAAAAAATCATTAAAAAATTTACATTTATAGTTTAAATTCACACCTTCTGAAGGCATTTTTGTGGCTAAAATTGCATGACTATAGTATAATGTTAAAAAATACGCTAATTCACGCCTAGAACTGTCGTGAATCAATAATCTATACCTATAAAAGTTATATAAAATTGCTAATGCGGTGGTAAAATGTGAAAAACCGCTAATTTGCGGGTAATATTTAGAAAATAAAATAATCAGCGGTCAAAATTAAGAGAAAGGTTAATTTTAAGCCTAAAAATTGAGAAAATTGCTAATTCGAGGCTGAAAATGGACAAAATCGCCAATTTACAGCTAAAATTGCGTCAATGCCAATTTGTGACTGAATTTGAGAAAATTCGCTAATTCACAGGTTTGAAACGCTACGACGCGTCGCCGCTACAATGAGGAAGTTTCATGGGTCAGAACTTATTCATGAATCTATTTTTTTAAGGTTTATTTATAAAATAGAGCACAAATCGTGATCTGTTCATAAAATAACCCAACAGTTAATAAATACGCGATTTTTGAAGTTTTAGGTCATTTCAAACACGCCATGGTTGTGTCATATGCGCCTTTCGAAAAAAAATCGCCTGTAGCATTGCTGTCGGATAGCGGTTCGTTGTGTTTCTTTGCCTTATTCCTACTAGAGCTCTCCAATAATAAAAAGGAAGGACATGAAAAGGACACAGAGAATACATAGGATATTACGTTGCGGAAAATGTTCGTTTTGGTGGGATTTCAAATATGCCAACTTTTGTTAAGAAATAAAAAATATTTCTGAAGGGTTTAACATTTTTGATATTGTTAGTATGGTCTGTACGACCATATAGGTTAGTATGGTTAGACTACGAGGGTTAGTAGGTAATGCATGCATGAAACTGTAGCCGTAGGAGCCTACGTTGTCTGTCTTCCCTCGTTGAGGTGCGTTAGAAACGAACCGATTTCGGCTGCTCGCCATCTTCAGCGTCTGTAAGTACTGTAAGTTTCAGTTGTACTTAAAATTTTTATTTATTTGTTAACGTGGAAGGATTGATATGCCTCATCGAAAAAAAAAAAGTTGGAAAATGTGAAACTTCTTCATTTAATACAAGTGCTAATTCGCGGTTGAAATTAAGAAAAATTCTTATTTGCGCCAAAAACTGAATTTACTCCAATTTCTTGGATTCTGAAGGTAACTTTTCAGGCTGAAATTCAAAATAAGCGCCAATTTATGGCAATAGGTGAAGAAACCGCTAATTCGCGAGTAAACTGAGAGAAATCGCTCATGCATTGCGTATGGTGAACCAAAAAAATCCTAATTCGTGAAAAGTCCCCCTATTTTGCGGCTAATATTGAGGAAAACACTTAAGAAAAACGTTAATTTCCAGCTAAAACTGAGAAAAGTGCTAATCCCCTGGTAAACAAATTTAAAAAATCGGTAATATACTGCTAAAATTGAGAAAAACGCCAAAACTCGTGGACCTGTGTTACCAGTCTTCAGTAAAGGGAATGCATAACTGAAAAGACTGAAATGTGAATTGCCTATTGATCCCTCACGCTTACGGGATAAAAACGATACTTTGCTGCTAAAGTTGAGAAAATGCGCAAATTCATGTCTATGGGAGAGGGTGGGGCAAAACCGCTAATCTGCGGCTGAAATTGAGAAGAACGATACACTCGGCCAAAATTGAGAAAAGTGCTAATTTGCGGGTAGAGTGTCCAAAAATCGCCCTTAACTGAGAAATTGAGGCTATGATGAGGCCAGCAAGATGTCCAGATTCAAAAGTGTGCTGCCTGGGTGGAATGATGACTAAAATTTGAAATTACCCTTTCCCCCCGCCATTACAAGATTTCAATCTGATCCCCCCCCCCCAGGACAAATTCCTACCTAGCCACTGGACCCAGGGGTGGGCAGAAGATGTCGAATGTTCTAGTAGAGACCCCAGCAAAAGAACTTGTAGTTCATTAAATCAGAAATAGGCTCAATAAATCGTCAAATTCTTCCCCGGAAACTAGGGTGACCAGACGTCCTATTTTCCCCGGACATGCCCCTACTTTCGCTTGAGCGTCGGGGGACGTCCGAGCTCGTTGTTCAGGTGTCCTGGGAGAGGTCAAAATTGCCCTCTTTTTTGTTCTACTTTTACGGTCTCTACTTGATTTAACGTCTCGTACCTTTTTCTAGCCAACAACATCTTTCAAGTTTTCATCTTCAAACAAAGCTGCGGCGCTTAGCCTCCACGTGTCCCCAGTCACCCTGTGCCATCACGGGCCTCATATCAGGCCTGGTGAGCCGGGCATCCTTCCTAATTCGATTTTACCAGGTCAGGTCGAACGCCGCAGGGAAGGAGAGATCGTAGCTCAAAGTCCGCTCATACAGTGAATTATCCGCTGAATTTCTTCCACACTCACCGTCATGCCTCTATTTCACTCAAAACTCTAAAATTCACCCCACAACCGTAACCAACGACCACAGTCTTATTAAAACCCAGTCATGTGCGTTTGGCACTTTCAAAAACAAAATTTCCTCATTTTGACTCTTCCGAACGTCAATGTCGTGAATTTTTGCTCATTCAAAACTAAATTTGGTGGATTCGTCTCGTTCAAATCCCAATTTCGAGGTTTTGCTCTTTCAATAACCAAATTTCATGGGTTTAACTCTTTAAAAAACCAATTTTACTGACTTGCACTCTTTCAGAGCCCAATTTAGTGGACTTGGCTCCTTAAAACCCTATTTCAGGGATTTCCCTTCATTCCAAAAACAAATTTCTAAGCTTTTGCTCTTTACATAATAGTCCAGACAATAGGGGATTTGGCCGGAACGAACGTATAGAAGTAGTTTTGTCAACGGATCAATATGTTTCTTGGGGTGCTGAATACGAATCTTAACTTGGCCAACAAAAAATCGGTCGGCTTCACGCCGAAAATCGCAAAAAAAAAACTGGAAATGTTGACTTTTTCACTCAATTGGATCTCTGACACTATGTACTTTTCGATGATGGTGCTCCTTTGCATTTTTGAAATAGACTAAATTTGTGACAATTTAAGCCTAATTTCATCTCCGTACGACTAATAGTTCCTGAGATATGACCCCTCAAAAATGGAACGGAGTTCCGCCGAATTTACTCTTTTATTCCGAAAGCTATGCTTTTCAAGAGCCAAATTTCGTGGATTTTGCTCTTACAAAACCACAATTTCGCATACTTTCACACTTTCAAACCCAAATTTTTTGGATTAGGCCATAAAACGGTACATAAGGTCTACAACTCCGCCAAGTTATATCGCTTTTAAAAACATTTCCAGGCACTTTTTTTTTGGCTTTTCATTCATTCGTTGCTTGATCTACGATGAAATTCCATGGGAGGGGACGCTTCATATGTGAAGTTTGGACCCTCATTAATTTTTTTACTCCCGTGACGTCAATTTTGACAAAAAATTCCTTTTAAATTGTTGATGGCGAGCAGCCGAAACCGGTCCGTTTTTGACGAACCTCAACGAGGGAAGACAGACGATGTATGGCTCCTACGGCTACAGATTTATGCATGATTTAAAAAATTCCTTAGTCACGAGCATGGCTCTGTAATTCTATTTACATTGGATATCAACCACATTATGCCCAAGAACGCTAAAATGTGTCATTTTACGACTCCTTGATGTTGTGTTTGGGTGGCGAAGGAGAAGGAGTGAAAATAATAATAATAACACTTTGTTTTTGAGCAAAGAATTAGAAAACTGTATTTTAAAATAGGAGGCTTGCGCCGGGGAATTCCTTATGCGTTGAGGAGTAAGGGAGAATGCTTATTTTACAGAAAATGAATAATTAAAAAATGAATAAGAACATAACAATTCTCCCACGCGTAATATAAAAGCGGGGAAAATAAGAATAGAAGTTAGAGTTCATGAAAAATAACGCGAGAATAAAAAAAAAAAGGTTATACGTTAAACGGAAAGAAAATAAAAATAAAAAACTTTGAATTACACTTCACTCGCGCACATAATCGTTCATCCAATGCGGAGGTTTTCGTTCGCGCACTGGTCTCGGTGGTGTGCTGCGGGGTGTGCTGGGAGCGGCAGGCGTTGCTGCTTCCGAGGAGCGTGTAGGAGCTATTTGAGTCTTCTTGTTCGTCATACGGTGCTGATGATAATGGTGATGCGGATACAGATTTCCACCGTGGAAGAAACATCGTTAGAGCAGGTGGCGGAGCAGGCCAGGAGGGGGCTAGTTCCCTTGAATTTGGAGCTGATGGGAGCTGTACCTCGCACGTGACGAGCTGATCGATGTGACGTTTTCACCGAATAATGAAGCTTCCCCATTTTCTCGGTGATGGTGCCAAATTTCCATTTATTTGAGCCAGTGTAGTTTCGTGATGCGACGCGGTCTCCCACGCGTAGATTGCGTGACGGGGGGGGGGGGGAGATAGTAAGGCGCCGTCAGAGGACGGAGCGGGGCGAAGTAAATCGAGCGGCGTGCGGAGTCGACGCTGGAACAGGAGCTCTGCAGGGGATTTGCCTTGAGCATTTGGAGTAGATCGCCATTTGAAAAGGATGTTGTGCAATTTTTCATGGAGCGTGCCGGCAGCGGAGGAGAGCGAGGATAGTTTCTCTTTAAGCGTGCGGACCGATCGTTCGGCCTGACCGTTGGTGGACGGCTTGTAAGGAGCGATGAGCTGCTGGCGAATTCCGAACTTTGAGCAAAAGGAACTGAATCTGTCGGACGTAAAGATAGATGCGTTGTCACTTACAATAGAGTGAGGGAGCCCAAATCGAGAAAAAATGGTGCGAAGGTGTGCGATAGTAGACTCAGAGGATGGAGCTGTGGCCGACATGAAAGCTTCTGGCCATTTAGAGTAGGCGTCAATGACAACAAAAAAATAGCGGCCGTCTTTGGGGCCGGCGTAATCGATGTGGAGCCGTTGCCAAGGACCGGAGGGAGGTTCCCATGAGTGCAATGGAGCTTTAGACGGAGTAGCACGAATTTCCATGCATGCGCGGCAGCTTTTAGCGACGGCCTCAATATCGCGGTCGATACCAGGCCAGTAGACATGTTGGCGGGCGAGCAATTTCATCTTAACAATTCCCGAATGACAAGAATGGAGTTCGTCGAGAACCTTGGAGCGGAGGGGAGGGGGTATGTATACCCGATTCCCTCGAAAGATGATGCCTTGATCCGTTGAAAATTCGGGATCCTTGAAGTTTTTCGATTGAAGTTCCCGGAGCAGGTGAGCAGTTTCAGGACAAATGCGGGTGGAATGAGCAAGTGTGTGATAATTGAGCATCTCGGACGAAATCTCATGGATATGAGCAATATTGAGTACGGAGTCTTCATCTGGTTTGTTGTCCTGAGGGAGCAAAGGAGCGGGTGCGCGGGATAGATAGTCAGCGTTCGCGTGCAGTTCAGATTATCCTTCAAAACTTACACTGGCGAAATTTTTAAGCCCGTTGGGCAAGCTCGTATACCAATTTCCTTCCGCAATGCTCTACATTGTTGACTCACCTTCTGCGACTATTCTGGGCAGAAGCTGGATGCGCTCCATTGGGCTCACTATTCAAAGCATTAATCATCTACAAAACGAATCACTGACCAAGTTAAAGAACGACATATTCACGCGTTATGCTCCACTATTTGAAAAGAAAATCGGCTCCATTCCCGGCATTTCCTGCTCTTTACGCTTGCTCCCGAACACTAAACCAGTTTATATCAAGGCTCGCCCGGTACCATATGCTCTTCTTGATAAAGTAAACGAAGAACTGGACTCTCTCGAAGCTCAAGACGTAATACAGAAAACGGATCACAGTGACTGGGGAAGCCCCCTCGTTCTCGTTCCGAAACCATCAGACAAATCCGTCAGGCTCTGCGTCGATTACAAAAACACAGTCAATCCTGCTCTTCAAGACGTTAGATACCCCATTCCGCTCATCGAAGACCTATTTCATAAGCTCCAGGGTGGCCGTTACTTCTGTAAGCTCGACATACACAAAGCATATTTAAACGTCAAAATGGACTCCGACAGCTCCAAAATCATGGCCATCACCACACACCGAGGCACATACAAAATGAACAAATTAGCTTTCGGCATCAAAACAGCTCCAAATGAATTTCAAAAAATCATGGACCAGGCATTTCAAGGCATTCCAGGCCTTGCTGTATATTTCGACGACATCATCATTCAAGGTCCAACAATTCAACAGTGCAAGGGCGCTTATTTAAGTGTCTCGACAAGCTCACAGAACTCGATTTACACCGAAATAAAGACAAATGTTTTTTCTTCGAAAAAGAAGTACAATACCAGGCCAGTCTTCAGTCCTTCGCGGATACCATCCACTCTATGCATTTCACTTCTGTTGAACAGGCCTGAAATGGTCCCGATCAGTCACCATCACTGATACCAAAGAGTTTTGTACAGGCCAATTAGAGTTTTGTACCACCGTCAATTCCACGATATCAACCACATTATGCCCAAGAACGCTCAAACGGTGTCATTTTACGACTCCTTGACCACTATATGTGCATTTCCTTTCAATCGAAGGGGCCTTAAATGGTCCTGTTGAGTCAAGATTCGTATCATTGCGGGGAACTACTAGGGCTATATTTCTGGGCGGTAAATAAGGAAGGGGCGGCAAAATTTGAGAAATTTCATCGGGCGTGGGAGGGAAATAGGTAAACAAATTAATCCAGGAGAAGGAGACAGAATTTTCATTGTCATCCATTCTCTTGCGACACACACTTGATCGGGATATTCTCGTCGTGCATGTATTTAGCGGGTTCTCGCCCCGTGAAGCCGGGAGCGCTGTGCCACAGCTCGCTGCAACCTTAAGGCGAATTGAGCAACAGCCGGATTGCAGTGGCACGTGCCTGTACCTCTCGAATTCTGGGGCGGAAATCTATATGAGCCTCTTACTCTTATCATCCTTCGTTTGGCAGTGATGACACGACTCCTGAGTTAGTGACATTTTGGGCGGGGTATTGATTCAGGATGTCACACGCGAGTTTTTCATCTAAATTTCATGGTGGAAACCTCAAGGAGGGATATCTACCCTACAAAGGAGCATTTGATTTTCTTTGAAAACAGGACGGACATGTTCATCGGTCTAATAGGTACCAAAGGTGCAGCACTTTACATTAATGATACATTTCTCAACATGTAAATATTCTGCACGATCTCATACATGAAGACTCACTTTATGAAAAAGTGAGGCTACGAAATTGGCGAGGGGGTAGCCTTTGTATACCAGAGAATCGACAAATAAGCTTGCCAACCACCGCTTGTCCTCAGGGAATCGCCGTGATATTCTCTCTATATTTCTTAAAAAAACAACTTTTCTGAAATCCTGGGGTAGGGGGGGGGGGTAGTTATCCCCCCCCCCGTGGATCCGCTGTCACGATTTAGAAAGAAGATTAGGACGTTCATAATTTTGAGAAAGATTTTACCGTCCGGTAACAACCATTACACACACCAAACTCGTACAAACATTTACGAAAAAAAAACATGTGTAAGCAAAAATTTAGCAGCGTTTTCTTAGCATTTTGGCAGAACATCGTGGCAGCTTCGGGGCGATGGAGTATCAAGAACGAATGGGCCGAGGCTAAAAAATGACGGATACACTCTCTTAAATGACAGGATGTCTTTCAATATAAACAAACCGTTTTTTACAGTTTGAATTCAGCCAACGGGTATTAAATTTAGTTTCATTTCACTGTATATAATGCTAGGTCGTACTTGGCTCACGGTAGTCGCGCATTCTACCTGTTAAATGGCCCGGTACTAATTCGACTATTGTGAGTATTATGTGGGAAAATAATGGTGGAAATTCAAATTAATCGACGAGTTTATCATCGGAAATTCCCTCAATTTCAAGGCCGTATTTTATTCTTCGCCAGGTTTTATAATCTTTGTATATTACGTAATTAACTCCCACCACCTTTCAATTTAATGACAAGTTCAATGGAAATGACATGACTGTTGTGAGCGTTTTCTGGTCGTTTTTTCGAATGGGGAGTCGGTGGCGGTGGTAAAAAGGATGACTCCGCTAAACATGGATGAGGGGTGAGGGTGTCCCCTCCTCAGGGGATTCCTTTGATACGAAGCTGATTACGTGACCTGTTTTTCAAGCATCGTAAAAAGAGTGTTTTATTTTATTTTATCGTGAGAACAAATGTATCGTTTCAGTGTTAGTCGCTAAGAAGTGAGTGGAGATCAGATAACGCCAAGTAGTGAGTATTATTGGGAGGGGGGGGGGAAGGTTCGTATACACTCAGCTCAATCGGTACGAAGTCGAATATTAACATAATCGTTAAAATTGTAATTTTTTAAAATCAAACTATCGTGAACAATGGTCAAAGTTGCCTACATTCCCACAATGATATTGCTAACCCCCTATGGGCACAAATTCGTGTGGAAAGAGCTCAGGTGCTTACATTTTGCCATTCTTTCATTTCAGTTTGATCCCAGGACGTTGATATACCGCAAAATGACTGTATTCAGCAAGTGGCAAATAGTTGACACGAGCTGCAAAGACTACGTCCACCCTTGGAGTGACTCATGTTTCAAAGCTACGACATCACTTTTGAAGCCATGTGTAACAGAGTCTTTAAGGATATATGTAACGGCCTACTTGGTGAGAACACCCCCCCCCCCCCAATTTACAAGTACGCCTCGCATTTGATAGTTAAGAATCATTTTCATTAGGCAGCAGCGCTAATGAGAGGAAAATTTCCTAAGCGGCCTGAGCTCGTGAAAATGTTTTTCGATATCATCAGATCCTGCGTTTTTCTGATATGCCACGGCATGGGGTTCTCCGCGGCTGTCTGTTTGCTCAGGTGAGACTGCTCAGAGGGACTGTTTGCCCAGAAATTGCCTTTTATTTTATGTTACGGGAGAAGGAAAGCCATGGGTCACTTTAACCTGCCGTCAGTGGCTTTTCTGCCGTCATTCCTGTCCAGCGTTTTGGCCATTCTGATCGAACGACCCTCGAGGCGTTCTCTCTTGAGCCTTTATGTTACGAATGTGGTATGATTTGTGAATTTTGGCGGAGGTGGGGGGGTTTATCGAGACGTTTCATGACCAGTTTTTTTTTTTTTTACAGGCGTCCGAAACTCTGTTTAAATTGGCAGTTTCTCGGAATGTGGTACGTCCTATACCTTTTGGTGAGATCATGCTATTTGCACCATCTTTTGCATTCCTTCTGTACGCCTACCGGTGCAATAGACTACCCAAGGACCCTGTGTATTCGTTGCTCAAGTAAGAATCACCCCCTCCCTCCACGTCCCATCCATCTAGGACTGTGATGGAACTGTCGTCAATTTACAGGTTTCTCTTTGGGACCTACGAGCAGGTGCCAGCCGATGAAAATGAGTCGAGAAAATCTGAGGAGCGGAAGTCCTGGTGGAGTCAAACGTTTAACCGAGTCGAGCGTCATTCCTCGTGCCCGCATCCTCTCACCTGTGATCACTACGTTTTTCACGTGAGTGTTTCACATTTTTATTCGTTAACAAAATTTATAAGCACGGCGTAAGTGTCCTGGGGTAGTTTACGCTGGGCGTGTATGAGAGGAATAAGGGGGGGAACCGGGTTGAGAAATGGGTCGCCTTTTTCTGCTGGTTTATTTTGTGGGGGGGGGGGTCAGGCATGAGCGCCAATCCTCCCAAACCCTGTAACTCCCATCCTCTATATCAGGGCCGGCCAACCTTTTTTGGTCGTGGGCTATAAACCGGGTTGTAAGAACTCAGGCGGGCCATCTATCCTCGCGCCCCCCCCCACCCATCCATCGAGCACAACACTTTGATTTTAGCCAAAGGCCGTGACGCTCTGAATAAAACGCACTTGGGCCCCAGTGGCGGCGGAAGTGGGGTTCAGGGTTAGCGAATGCTCCGCTCCCCCAATCCGATGTTTGAGGAATGGAGAAAAAAATGGCTTAGTGTTGAATTTGCCTACTGCTACTCTTGAAAATTATCGTTTGCACCTTCCACAGCATGGATTCGGGTTCACAAGATTGGTATTTTAACAAGCCAGATCTGCAAACTATGGGCTTTGATAGTGCCAAACCAACGGAATTGCTTGTATTTATATGGAGCCAAACATGGAATGAGGAAGTTACACATTTTCCAAAATCATGCTGCCGTGATAGCTTGGGTACCAAAACTCAAGAAAACACGATCCGTTCAAATAAAATCAGGCCCTATATTTTTTTATTAATTTTTAAAACTAGTGGGTTGTGGCACCCATTTGAAATAGGCTAGATAGACTGATGACGTAACAACAGCATTCGCGTGACCTCCACAATAGCTTCCCACAAATCAAACAATAGGACTTAAGATAATGGGTTGGACAAGAAGGGGCAAGATATGATAACAGCCATGATGCGAAGGGTTGGGAGGGGTCACAACCCCTTAACTACGTCACGAGTCACAGACCGGCCGTTTAAGGTAACAAAAAAAATTGGCAAGTTTTATTATTTCTCTATAAATCGAAATCAATCAATTACGCACTAATATTCAATTCCTAGTCATATTTAGTCATTTTCTTTCGAAAAAAAAGGTTTCCAGCGATTTTGATGTTACTTCCTCAATGCCAAACCAGCAAAAGTGGGTTCCATTAGTGCTGAATCCGCGAAACTGCTTCTATGAAGGCCACGACCGTGTGAAATCGCTTTCTCGAACCCCGTGAAATATGACTTCTTAATTAATCAACCCCGCAAATTTGGATTTTGAGGGAGTCAACCCTTCAGAATTGATTTTTCAAAGGGCCAAATCTCTGAAATTTGGGCTTAAAGTGGTGAAAACTGTCAATTCTAGCCATCTAACCAAGACAATTCCAGTCAAGAGCATAAAGAAGAGGAATGTGACTCTGGAATCGTCTGTGTCGTTGGCCCTTTTGGGTGATTATAACCCGAGAAATTTGGTTCTTTGGGATGCAAATCCACGAAATTCGGCTTTGAAAGGGCTAACCCCACGAAAATTGTATTTTAATGTGCTCAATGGACATTCTGGTTCAGAGGGAAAATTGAATTTCATGGCAACCTCTTGCTCCCCCCCCTCCCAAAGTTTCTGCTCTGAATAGTGTGAATACGCCATTTTATGGCCGATGTCCGATGACCACAAATTACCCAATAAAAACCTAGAAACGAGAGAATTTCATGACGAAGCGGGAAATTTGGTGTAGAATTTGAAATGTTGGCCTCAAAAATTGTATTTTTTCACATGTAGGCATAATTGTCTCGAAAAATGGTATTTTCGATGAAGAGGGGGGGGGGGTTAAATCTGAACTGCTCAGATTCTTGCTCCCACAATGCCGTTGGACTTCCGCCGCCACTGTCGGGGCCTCTTCAATAATTACAACAACATTATAAGTTAACCACACTGTAGTAGCGTTTTCCATTTGCACAAAAAATGTGCCCTGGGGCAGCTTCTATCATTGCAGTGCAGCGCTGGCCTTAAGACATTTGGCGGGTGAACCTTTCACCAACTCCTCCGTGAAGTTACCTTCAGGAGCCGCGGATTAGAGTTTTTTTTCCATACTTCACCACTCTCAATTTCATCGGTGAATTATAGCGATTTGTCTCCATTTCAGGCGCGAATTAGCGATTTCTCTTACAATTGATTTGTGTTTTTCCTGATTTGCGGCGCTAGTGAGCGATTTTACCCGTGAATTAGCGCTATATTTTCTAATTTTAGCCACAAAGTTGTCTCCGGAAACCGCGACTTGCCATTTACTCAATTTATTTCTGTGAAATGGCAAATTTTCTCAATGTAACCCCATAAATAGCCATTTTTCTCGACTTGAGCCCTGAATTAGCGTTTTACCTAATTTTAGCCTTCTAGGGAGCCGTGAATGAGAGTTTTATTTCCCACTTTTGCCGCGAATTAACCCTTTTTCTGAATTTTATCCGCGAATTAGCGCATTTTCCTTATTTAGCCGTGGATTAGCAGAAGGGAATTAGCGATTTTCTCCAATTTAGCCGTGAATTCCTTGACCTCAGACCTTCAGCCTTACCAGAGCTACTTTGGTCCCGTTCCGTCCGTTCGTTGACCGGGCCGCTTTTGCTCGGGAGCAGAGGTGATTTTAGGAGGTACCCCCCCCCCCCCTCATACGTTGCTAAAAGTAAGAATAATACACCAATTCGTGGAATCCGCGGCGCCAATTTTCGCGGTGTAAATGACAAAAAATTCTTGTCATTCTGAGAGCAAGTTCACAAGTGAAATTGAATAATTTGCGGTTACCACTTTGCCCACTTCGCGGCTCAAATAAGTAAGTAAAAAAAACAAAAAAAAAAAACGGTTAATCTTCAGTTTGTGCTAGTTCCCAAGGCACCCAATAGAGAATTTGAATAGGTACCGTTTTCAGGGGCAAGTACAAGCGGCTACAAATTTGAAAAAGCGCTCATTTGTGCAGTAAAAGTAAGGAGAACCGCTATAATTCGCGGCCAAATTGGGGAAAACGCAACTTCGAGGCTAAAATTTAGGAAGAAAGTCTCATATCGTGGCTTAAGTTTAGACAAATCGCTTATTCGCTGGCAAAATTAGGCGAAAATGCTAGTTCACGGCTAACATTTATAAAAACCAGTAATTTTCAATTTTAGGAGGCAACATCGTTGCTAAAATTGAGAAAAAGAGCTAATCCATGGCTAACATTTAAAACATGGTTAATTCACGGTCGAAGTTGAAGAAAACGATTATTTACGGCGAGGGCCGGGGATCGAATATTCCGGACCGGAAATTCCACCGCATGGAATGGCAAAATTGATAACGGCTTTGCGGTTGCTTTTTTGCAAGCGCAAAAAGGCAAAAAAATGCCAAGAAAAAATGCTAATTCAAGGCTATAAAAGTGAGGAAAAAGCTAAGGCTAAATTTGAAGCAAAACATTGCTTAAACATGATTAAACAAACAAAAAATTGCTAATTCGGAGCTAAACGTGAGAAAAATGGCAAATTCGCAACTGAAATTGCAAAAAATCACTCATTCGCGGATACAAAAGAAAAAAAAGCCGCTCATTCACAGTTTGCGAATTTGCAATTTTTCTCAAGTTTAGCCCCGAATTAGCATTTTGTTTGTTTGTCCAATCATGTTTTGCTTCAATTTTAGCGTTGGCTTTATCCTCACTTTTATAGCCTTTAATTAGCGTTTTTTCTTGTCTTTTCTTTGCCTATTTTTGCCTTTTTGCGCTTGCAAAAAAGCAACAGTCGGGGCAGTTATCAATTTTACCAAGGAACAGGAAATTACCATTTTTTTTATTATTTTAGCCATAAAGTAGTACATATACACGCGAATCAGCATTTTTTCTCAATTTTGGTCTGGATGTTTCATCGAGATACCGTGATTGAACGTTTTTTTAGTGCATTTCACTTTTTTTTACCATTTTAGTCACGAATATTAGCGCTTTTTGCTGCGTACTAGCCCCAAGAACAGCATATTAGTGCGCCTTGTCATCTACATTTGCTCGTGAACCTTAAAAACGCGGAATCAGCGTATTTTATATATTATAGCCGCTAATCCCCCCCCCCCCCGAAGGCCTGTAACCGAAACTTGTTTTCACGTATCTACATCCATGAATATTGCAACTAAAAATCCTCATTTTTCCATCTTTAAGCTTTTCGCGGGCACCCTCTCCGCCCCGTTCGTCATTACCTCGGTATGCGCTGTACTGATTCACGGAATTGAAGTTGGAAAAAGCGCTAAATGACGGTTAAAATTAAGAAAAATACTTTGCTACTTCGCGGATAAAGTTTCTTTAAAGCTTCTGTGGATAAAGTGTAGAAAAAGCGCTAATTAGAGGCTAGAAAGTATGGTAGCCCGTGAAGAAGAACATGAACCCGCGGCCAGCGCTCATTCATTCGATTACTTGCAACTTATCTTCCCTCTACTTTCATTGCCGAATTGTTTGTCCCACTGTTCACCAAAGATGAAAAGGTGTTATTATCAAGCCGAAGTTTCATGGAAGGTGGGCTAGAGGGGCTGATCACAGGAGGGCGAGGTCCATGTTTAACTTGACGGGCTATACTACAATCGGCTTCTGAAGGCAAGTTCGAGGCTCTGAGAAAAAGGGTTGATTCGTAGCAAAAAGAGAAAAAATCGCTAATTCGCGGTTAAAATGGTGACAGACAATCGCTTATTCACGGCTAAAATGGGGACAAATAGCTAATTCACCGGTAAAATTGAGTTGAAGCTCTGTGCTGTAAAGTGTTGAAAAAAAACCCTAATTCACGGTCAACATGGAGATTACGTCAAATCGCGCGGCTTATTCTGAACTGTGACTTCATGGGGGCGCTGGTGAAAGATTCGCCACGGGGGGGGGGGGGGCGAAATGTCTCAGGCCGGCACGGCATGTCAGGTGCCCCCCCCCCTCCGTTCTAACAAGTACGGCGTGCTTATAATTTTATAACGGACCCAAAAGACATTGTTTCCTCTGCACTCGTATTAGTTGAAAAAAGGAAAACAACTTTCATCTTCGTTAGTTCTATTCAGGGAGCTAGTAGGAATTTCCTCGTCGGCTTCGCCGTTCAATTCGTCCTCAACATTGCCCTGAAAACCAATAAGTTTTCAGAAAGGCCTTCGATGATCATCAAGCTACCATTTCAGACGTCTAGTTATAATTTAGCCGCATTTTTGGGACTGTGCACGGCGGCGTATCGAGTGAGTTTTTTAAATTGTGTGTAGCCCCCCGCCTTCTTCCCGGATTTAAAACATTTGTCTCGATTAATTTTAGGGATTGTCGTGTTACTTGAGGAGGAACTACGATCGTGACGATAAAAAATTCGCTCTACCGGCTGGTTGCCTCGCCGGTCTAGCGTTTATTTTCCTCCGAGACTCAACAATAGCACTGTACTTTATGTGGAAGGCGTTCCAAGTACGAATATAGTAAACTTAAATTCGCGATGACAAAACCACGGTAATGTTTTGTATCCGTTTTTTTCAAGGTCGCCTACAATATCGGCGTGGACGAGGGCTACTGTAAAGAAATTCCATACGCTCCCGTATTTTTTCACGCTTTTTCAACGGCTGTTTTATTCCACGTGGCCATTCTCGAGCCAATGAAACTTAGACCCTCGTACTGGAGGTTTCTTTACAATATGTCTGGCACCAAGTAAGCCCTTTTATTTACCTTTTGGATCGCTTTCAAAACTAATCCCCCCCCCCCTCACAATGGCAAGGATTGCTCTGATGGAAAGGAAATCTTTTGATGTTTTTGGCTTAGACTCCACTAAACAACTTCAGGAGGTGTTGAGAAGAGATAAAAAAAAGTGATTTTCTTTTGACTTTTATAGTGGTGTCCTTAAATCTTAAAAATTTGTTTTATTTTTAAATATTATTTTTGTTACTTCGTTATCAAAATACAAGTTTACGTTTTCCACCCATTAACTAAACTAACTAAAATATCCCGCCGCTCGCGTTAACGGTAGTCCATAATTTTTTGACGGGTAAAGAAGTTTGACCAGTAGAATTAACGCTTATCGCATCTTTTAGGCGGATTTTATCGAGTACATCAGCTGGGATTTGATCCGCCCTCGGATAAGTATCCCAGACGCATTCGGCTGACCCACCGATCCCCACAATAAAGACACATAAAAACCAAAGAAATTTCGATGGAACCGTTGAAAAAAAAACTGTACTCACCGCTTTCAACCCACAAGCTCTGGTCTGGCATGGTAACATTGCCAGCGTCTTCACTATCGCTTTCGTCTGTCGTAGTCATCTCTTCAGGATAGGCCACTACCGGCTTCTTTAAAAACGATTCCACTCCTTTCATCTTCCATTTGTCGATTTTACGGTCCTTCCCTTTTTGCTCGTTGCCGCAGTACAAATTGACGAGCGTCATGAGATGGTTTTTAACAATGGCTCGTCGAAACGTCAACATATCACTCAGCCTGCACAAAATAGCCCACTTGAAAGAAAGAAAGAAGAAGAAGAAAAAGAAAAAAAAAAAAAAAAAAAAAACTCCAACTCTACATAGCGTTGAAACTTACAGGTCAAGAGCCGGCAAAGTATACGAATTCGGTTTTCGACACACTTTATACAAAAGGTCGAGTAGTGTTTTGTCGGGTAAAAATACCGCCTCGCGCAGTCTCAGTGCTGTTTTCAGCGACGGATTTTTTTTCTCCACCCGGTGCATGAGCGTTGCCAAAATTTTCACGTCGTAAGTTGGCTGTCCCGTTTGTATGCTCAACCTTTTTTTGAGTAGCGTCTGAAGGCGAAAAAAAAAAAATAATAATAAATAAAATAAAATCGTTAGGTACACGGACGCGGCGTTTAGCGTGAAGACGTTTTTTGGCTGGAAAGTGGCGGTTGAGCTTGAGTTTTGAGACCCCCAATACCCTCCCACCCACACTAGGCGGCGCACGCGCTGTGAGACCCATGTTGCCACTTCCGCCGAATTAGTCCCTATACTCCCGTAAAACGTATTCACGTTAAATAAATAAAAAAAAGGAGCTGCAGCGCCCGTCGAAACTCCAGTCATCTGGAGGTGTATTTCAAATCCCCTGCCCGCTCTGAACTCGAACGAGGTATGCAGCTAAAAGTCGTGGCCCGTCGGAACTGGTACAATCCCGCTACGAGTTCAGAGCCCAGGCCTTTTCTTCTCTTTTCGAACAAACCTCATGGCGTCTGCAGAACAACCGCATTCCACGCTTGAGATTATTCTATCATCACAGTGCTCGGCCAATGATATAGGGTACTTATATTTTCTATTTGACTCAAATAGGGTCAAGGGTTTCATCAAGCCTTTCATCATCGGCCACTAAAAAAAGGCTCCATAACGCAAAACTTGCGAAATCTCCGAAAATTGCAATCGCGCGGATATTTAGCCAGAAAACTTCCAATTTCGTGGTATTCGTCATGCCTTATGCGCTGTTGTGGTAACCAGTTAGCCTGGGATTCGACGTGACAAAATAGGCCCGGAAATTGGTAATTTTGATTGAATTAGACCCTAAACTGGCAAATTAACCGAATTTAACACCCAAAAGTGTCCATTCGACGGATATTCAGCCAGGAATTCACTGACATTTAGCTCCAAATGATGTAATTTTGATGTTTTTCAACAAGCTTTGGACCTTTTCGGAGCCGGTTGGACACCGGAAGAAGCGGAGGAATAGTTGCCGCTTAAAAAGCACGCCCCGAAACTTGCAATTTCGCAGAAATCTTGTTATTTTGCGGATATTAAGGCCTAAAACGTTCTATTTTGTTGAAATTAAGCCCTGAAATTCGCACTTTCACAGACATTACAACCCGAAAGTCGCATTGCCTCGGATATACGGTCATGGAACTTTCAATATCTGCCACCGCCGCCAGGATCCGCCGCTACAAAAATGGCCCCAAAACTTGCAATTTTGCACTACGTAAGGCCCTTAACTTGCTATTTCGCTTGAATTAACACCCGAAGACCCGAAACTTTCACTTTCTTCTGAATTCAGAGAGGATAATTTGAAATTGTGCCCGAATATAGGAACTTACAATTATGCGTACCTAAATGCTGCACTTTCACGGCTATTCGTCATGGTATGGGCGCAGTCCGGTGTGGCTATCCAAACTTTAAGAAAAATGACCAGAAACTTGCAATCTCACTGAAATTTGTGCCTGGAAACGTATACTTTTTTAGATGTTTGCCTCAAAAACGTTGAAATTTTGTTGGGAGTACGGATTACGGCCTTATGCCTACGGTCGTGGCCGGCCTTGCCCGCGGTCCGAACCCACAAAAAACAAATTAAAACACACCTACTATTCCGCGGATATTTATATTAGCACTGAAACTTGCAATATCTTCGAAATTAAGATTTCGCAGGAATCAAGGCCCGAAATTGTCAATTTCACGTATATTCAGCCAGAAAGCTAGTAATTTCGCTCACATTAGAACCTGCAAACGCTAAAATTAGGACCCGAACATGAAAACTCATTCTATTTCTTAATTTAAAAAATTCAGGTTCAAAGTCAAAGTTAATAGCACAGTCGGGACCGGTATGGCCAGGGTTCACGCCCAAAAGGCTCTAAAACACGTAGTTTTCTGAAATTAGGACGTGAAACTTGCCAAATCGCGAATATTCAGTCAGACAAATACCAATTGCGCCGACATTTTACCTAAAAAATGTTCTGAACTCGTAAGGGGATTGTAATTACGCCTCCTGGAGTCGACGCTCTTACCTGAAACAGACGAGTTCGCTCATCGGGAGTCAAACGAGCTCTAACTTTGGCTGATCTTCTACCCGTGCTCTCCTTAGTTAGAACGGTCAAAAGTTTCTCCACTTTGAACCTAATCGAACGAAAATTAATTACAAAAAAAAAAAAAATTGTCAAAAAAGCCACGTGACAGCCCCCACCTTTTGACTACGGCCTTCAGTAAATCTACCAACCAGTCACCTGCTATTTTAGGCTCGATGCCCCAAACCTGTCGGGGAAACGCTCGTCCAACGAGAATTTCAATGAATTTTCCCAGTACTTGCCAAGCGTGCAGTTTCTTGAACAAATTCGAGAAGACTTCCGACCTTATTTCTAAAGTGGGGGGGGGGGGGGGTGATGGGTTTAGATTAATGTTGAACGCTGTCATACACAAACACAAAAGTACGTACTATGATGACTGAAATGATCCTGAACGAGAAAATCGACGAGAATCGAAAAGGACTGTTCGATGGTCTCACGACTCTTGAAGTAGGATTTTAATAATTTAAAAACGACGGTCGACAAGTTATCTAGATCCCTTGAACGGAGTTTAAACCGTCCAGCGGGTTTATCTTCAGGTGACTGCCACGGTATCGTCTGTATTTTGAGCTCGCTCAAATTAGCCACGCCACTCTGAATTAGTTGCCTTAATGAAACGCACACAAAAATTGAGGAAAATATTACGGTTTGATCGATACATCGAGTACACGGGTCCTTGGCAAAAAGGAGCGGGGAGTATGTTACGTTCTAATTAAATCTCTTTCACGGTGTTTTAAAAGGCTCAGCAACTTCTAATTTTGCTTAAATTAAAAATTAAGAACAAAAACCTGCATTTTCGGATGAATTAAGACCCGAAAGTCACATAGGGTTGGCAGATAGCAGAGGCTCTTCGCCCGGGGATATCCATACATAATATTTACGTATAAACGTATACAGTTTGTGATGATGGGGGGGGGGGGGCTTTTGTACATATCGACATCCGAACGCCCAAAGGGCCAATCTACACAATTTGAACACAAGGGCCAACCTGGATTATTTGAACCAAAGGGCTAATATGAAAGCGCTTCGAGGTCAATCTGAAAACTCGAGCATGTAATTCACCACCATCAGCATGTAATCTTCACTAAAGGCATTTATGTTCTTGTCGATTAGTACAGGAAATAAAGCTAAAAAAAAAAAGCAAAATAGCGGCAAAATTCGGCCCAACTTCAAATGTGGCTTAAAAAATTCCTTTTGATGTATACTTCCAGGATTCGAAGAGTTCGCAACGATACCACGAAAATCCGTGAAATTGGTTTTGAAGGCGCCAGGTCCACAAAAAATGGTCTTAAAAGATCCAGACACGTGAAAGTGAAATTGGCATATTTGAGCCAAACACCCGAAATGTCTATTTGAAATAGCTAAAACAACGAAATTTGGTTGCCAAAGTGGACCAAAGCGTGGATTTTAAAAGAAAATAAATCTGCCAAATTGAGGCTTTAAAGAGCCAAATCCTGGAAATTCGATTTTTAAAGATCCCGCAAAATTGCATTTTCGAATGAGAGCAACCTCGCAAAATTGTCTTTTGAAGAAGACAAAATTACAATTTACGAAATTGGCTTATCGGTTAAACCAAACCCTCGAAATTGATATTTGAAAGACCCAAATCCACGGAGTTTGTTTATTCAATTGAGACGGATCCCCAAAATTACTATTTTTAAGAGCCAAGTCCAATAAATTCGGTTCTTGAAGGAAGGTACGAAACTTGGGCGTGCTTGAACTTCGGCCCCAGACAGAGACTTTTTTTTGTCAACAAAATAACAAACACGACAATTTGGCCCCAGGAACGACGTGTTTCAATGGAGGCCACTCTTTACTGTGCTTGCAGTCTGCCTCCGCAGTTCGACAATTTTCTATTTTAGGCTTTGGATTAAATTGATCGAGTCCCGGCCAAGTTTGTGAACATTCCGCATCTAGCTCCTTCGTTTCAGCCGCTTATTAGGGGCACTTTTGACGGCTACATAGCCGACCAGGCAAGTGATTTTATTGGGCGGACTAGCAAAATATTCTGTCCAGATAGAAGTGCGAAATACTGCTTGGTTTAATCTGCTATTAATTGAAAAAAACCGCAGTTTCATGACTGAATCGCCATTTTTTAGTGCATTTCATTAAAAAAATGCACTATTGGTCTCGCCCTGATGGTCGCACATATGGGTTGTAATACATTTTTTTCACGTTTCAGAACCCTTAGAACACGAATCCGAGGTCGGTTCGATTTGCTATATGTATTTGTACATTTACACATACATTCAGGGTGTTCAAAAATAGAGGGCAATATTTCGCCCGGTGATTCTGCACCTCAAATGGGTTAAAAAGACCCCTTGACCATAGTCCGATTCTCATTATTTTCCGAGATATTCAGGATTTTAGTACTTTTTGAGTTTGCCTTGTGTGTTTTTTTTTTTTTTTTTTTTGGAAAAGCGGCCGTTGCATAGTAACCGGAGGCTCTAAGGTCAAATCTGACGGTACCATTGGAAAGAGCGGACTTTTTTCTATTAGAATTGAGTTATTCCATTCCATTTTGCTTCATAGTTCATAGGTGCTCAGATATCCTGAAACAAAGTCGAACATGTTCAAAATTCAATCCATGTTCACGACACTTTGAAGATGGATTGCTCCTCAACAGGTGCTTTCGGAGGTGACATTTTTTCAGAAAAGTTGGCGCATAGTATCACTATGAAAATTGTATTTTTAGATCGCCTTCTTAAGGCCAGGTCACACCTATCATGCACGCTTCCGATCCGACACCGATCATGCATTTTTTGATAGGTGTGGGGACCATAATAGACGTTAATACCGAATAATTCACGGCTATTACGCTGCTCAGCCCTCTCAAATTGCCTTTCCAACCCAAATATAGTCTAACCGTTACGAGAGTTTCCACAGTCTCCATTCCGACATGCATGATCGGTGTCGGATCGGAAGCGTGCATGATAGGTGTGACCTGGCCTTTATAAGGACTTTTTTCTAGAAATTTCATAGTCGTACTTGAAAAACGTGAGACACCTATTCATTTCTGACGTAGTTTTCTTGACACAAATCTCAAAATTGGTGACAGAGAAATGGTTCGCGTGAAGCATCATGTTGCAATAAATATTCTAACGGCTGTTGGCGATTCAGATAAACCAAATGCTCTCTGGTGGCGGTCCACCGAAGTAGGAAGAGCGGTAGGCTCTCTACAAGCTCCTATGGGAAAACGAAGTTTTCTTTCCTTTTTATGAGTTTTTAGGATTTTTAAAAGTCATTTCTTTGAAATATTAGTTGATATTAAACTCGTCATTGAGGAATAATTGAAATAAAACGAAAGAACTCGTAGTGAAAATGAGAAAATGACGGCGTTTTCCACCAGCAACTGCAATTTCGGCAACTGATTAATTAAGCCCATTAAACTGGCCATCACCACACAAAAAATCACATTTTTGCCAGAAACGGACCGTTTGACCAGGAAACTGAGTTAAAACTTGTAATTCATCACCGCAATCCCGATTTCCGGTTTAAAAAAAAGGTAATGTAGTCACAAAAAGTGTACCTTGGGCTATTTCTTGTCAGAAACTCTCAAAACTGCCTTGAAACCGACAAATTCATTACAAAATTCAAAATTTTCACCATAGTGGGCAGATTAGGGGTTATAATCCCGTCAATAGAAACCCAGGTGAGTTAATAATAAAATATTTCTGGATGAAATTTTCATTTTTGGCTCATTAGAGGCTTTTTAGGACTCAATACTATTTTTGAAATAGTAAATAAAACTAAAACAAGCCGATATAAGTGTTAGTTTTTCAGAAAAGTTTTTGAGTAAAATTAGCGTGTTAAAAGACGCAATTTCACGAATTTACCCTATTCGGCAAAGAAAGCGAATTTCCCCCCAGAAACTGACTGTGCTCACATAAAAAGGGCAATATTCCACGAAGAACTTCCACTATTGCAGGTTAAACGATCAGTGTAGCCTTTCAATGTATAAAAACTGTCAATTCTTGCCCAAGAAAAAGGAATTTTGATCATTGAACTTGGTATTTTGTCCCCACGAGAACTAAAATCGGCAACTTGTAATTAGACCCCTGATATGACATTGGCCCCCTCCCCTCAAAATATTTCCTGGAAACTGTCAAGTTATTGCTCGATTCTGAACTTTTGGGCCATTTCTGTACTAAAAACGGAACGAAAGCTTCGAAATTATCCTCGAATTGCCGATCTCCTATCGTTTCGTATATATACATATATGTAGCCAGTTTCTGTCCTCGATTGACAGTTTTGGGGGCCCTTTCGTCGCTCAATTGGTGGTTTCGTGCAATAGAGCAATTTCTGAGGTTAAATTGCCTTTCTAAAGCTGAATATTGGGTGTATGATATATTCGTAGAGAAGCTGCCCTACCCTACATCAACGGCGGCCTACGCCTTGGCGTCATTTATTTGGCCGCATATTGGAGCTTAACACCACTTCCCCTTCTTCGAAGCTCTTTGATGAGGCTGTATGTACATTTATCAAATGATTCACATAGGCAACATTACGAGACAACAAAAAGAGATAATGACTACGAAACTGTCCATCAGGTACGTACTAGGATACTAAATTCACTACGTTCCCGACTTTGTAATCCTTTGAAAGCCTGCCTTCTCCTCATTAAGGTCGCAACTACCAAACCGTTTTCCTTCATATTTGGTAATTGTTCAGCCAGAAAACATTTTAAAACTCCTAAAAAATGGCAAAAACGTTGTTTAGCCCTTATGCCGGTGGAGAGAGTAGGGCTCTTTTCCGCCATTGTGCCTCGACTGCAAGTGATAATCTGAATCGCCAATACGATTATATCATATTTTTCCCCGTTTCTCTTGAATATTTTTTCTTTCCACTGCAATATCCAGTAGCCATTTGTTCCTTTTAGTCCAGGAGCAGATTCAAGAAAAATAGCAAAATCGTGCACTTTTGAGACGTGCTTTCGAACTTTGCAGGCGTGTTCTAGATGGCTGATGAGTTGATTTTAAGATTGGACGCAATCGCGACATCGCATAGGACGGCTGTTATTCAAGATAGCCGTTGGAAGTTTTAGTACTTCCGCCGTTTCTTGAGACTTTATTGAGATGAAACTCCACAACATCGTCCCAATAAATATTGTTTGGCAGTGATAGAGTTGGGGGGGGGGGGTATTCGAACTAGGATGCAAATGCCCGATTGAAAAAGCTTTTCATGCTTTTACTGACTGTGATACCACGTCAGATTTTCGAACCTGCTCCTGGACTATTTCTGTTTTTTTTTTTAAAGAAGTGTTTTAAGTAGGTACTCGTGAGATTTAAAAAAAAACCAAAGGCAAAAAAAAGTTTTGAAAAAAAGAAAAAAGATTGGAATCCTGTGCATTTGTAATGGGGGGGGGGGGCGTCCGAAGGTGAAGACTGATAGACCAAGTACGTCACACGTTTTGCCCGTTTCATGCGTTGCGTGTTGCCTAACCGAAGTGATCACGCCTTGTATGTACTCACCTTGCGTTATCGAGATTCCAGGCGTAATGACGTAATTCTGATTACAAAGTATACAAGCCCGTGAGAGACCCAACCGGTACGACCATGAGCGGAGGTCTGGCACCCAGCAAGACGACCGTCTACGCCAGTAATCTGTCCTACTCGTTGACGAACAACGACCTTCATAAAATATTCACCCGATTCGGTCCCGTCGTCAAAGTGACTCTGGTCAAAGACAAGGTGACGCGAAAAAGCAAGGGCGTCGCTTTTATACAGTTTAAGACGAGGGACGTTGCTAAGGAGGCCGTCAAACAGATGAACGGCAAGGTGCTGTTTGGTCGAACTTGGAAGGTCAACTGGGCGAAGGATAATGGACGAGCGGCTGAATTTATCAAAAGAAAGTTGAGTTGACATTCGAGAAAACCAAATACCTCAAATTACAATATTTTGTGTCTCATTTCCGTAGAAACTATCCAGACAAAAGTTTTTGCTTTGAGTGCGGCGAGGAAGGACACATGAGTTATTCCTGTCCGAAAAATTCACTGGGTAGTCGGACACCACCCCCCAAAAAAGAGAGGAAAAAGAGAAAACGTCCCCTAGAAGACGAAGAATGTCAAGAAAACTCTGAGGTGGAACCGGACGAAGAGGATCTAGAAACGCTAAGCGCTGCCATACAGTCGGAACAGGCTAAACTACCGGCTTGGACGCCCGGTGACTCCGACGTTCGAAAACCGAAGATTAAGAAAAGCTCTTATTTTAGTGACGAGGAAGAATTTTCGGACTAACCTGGTTTCCTCGTTGGGGATGTCTTCGAGAGTCTTCACGTCGAAGAGCAGTTGCTCTGAGACAAGCGTGTACAAAGTTAGAAGTTCAGTCAGTTTTTCGCGGTGCATTTCACTGAGCGGCTTGGCGATCACAAGGTCTTCCGAGGCCGTGTTTTCAATTTCCCAATAATTCGCCTGAAAACGATGTATTCAATGACTATACACCCTTGTAACTGAATAAAAAACAACAAACTTTAAGCCATTGGAGAGTGTGTGTCACGCCGAGGCGAAGAAAGTCAACGGACGGCAACTGTTTCCCATGGGCGGTCAAATGTCTAATATGGACGAGCCATTCCTCGAGGCCGATGAGTTTCGCCTTATTGTACAAAGTGAGATGGTCGTTCTTATTACTGGTCTCGTAGAGAACGTTGAGAAAACGCATAATTAACGACGAGTAGGCGAATTGAAGCTGACTGTCGGGGAGGGCTTTCTCGTTCGAGAGGTCGGGAAAGAAGGAACGATCCCGACAGACGTAGGTCAACAGGTCGAGTGTGCACTTGACACCGCCCGGACACAGTCCTCTAAATAACGAAATTAAATATAATTCACATCGTACGTCGGATTTCACGTAATAATGTACCTTGAGAGCCATTCCTGCATTTCACACACGGCCCGCTCAACTTGGTCCAAGTCCGTGGAGTACGCTTGTTCGAACACGCGTGTCCATTCATCTCTGCATCACACTGACATGTTAATTGTTCTCCTATGACGAAAATGACAAAATCTTACTTGTTTTTCCATGAAACCCGTCGAATTTTTGACATAGTCGAAAATGGAAGTGTCAGTTCCAAGCACGAGGCGGCAAACAAACCTTACGCCGGAAAACGTATGGAAAACCTAACATAACCTTCCGTTATTGCTTTTCTTTGATTTCTTTGTATGCTATTTATCAATCTAAAATAAGTTTAATGTTATTCGCGTGATTTATGCGTTTATGCTTTAACATTGAGAATGGCTTCGAGCTCAGGTGCCGAAGTTGAACACAATGAAAGGAAACTTCTCGACATTTTCGACGAAGGGTACGACCTCTTCGAGAAAGTGTCCTCTTGCGACGAACCGACGAATAGTATTTGCGTTCAGGTGCAATCAAGTTTTATTTATGTCATAAAAAGGGGTAGAATTACGGGGGTTTTTTGGGTCTCTAGACGAAAGTTAAACAAGCCATGAGACTATTGGAAGAAGCGACGAGACTCACTTCCCTCGCCGGTGTGTTCAGCTCGAATGAAACGGTCGACGAAGTCGCCACTGACAATTTACGCCTGTTCCTATTGCCCGCTCTACTTGGAACGCTCGCCTTGAAGCTAACTGGGTCGACCAACCGTTTGGAAGTGGTCGAAACCAGCGATACGTATTTCAGGTAAAGCTCTTGACGGATTTACAGAATGGTACAGCAGACTTGAACGCAAGTGGCGAAATTTAGGATTGCCAGATGTCCGGTTTTCGCCCGGAGCCTCCGGCCGGGCCGAGAATATCTCGTTCAAACTACAAAAAAGTCCTGACCACATAAATGTTCCAGCCCTAAGAAAGTTCTGACCAAATATCCTGTCCTAGTCCGTTCCGCACGCGAAGCATACATAAAATTTCCCCGAGACTCTGTTGAGGCAGCAAAATAATACAAATTTAAATATTACCAAATGGTCTGCTTTTCCATTTAAAACGTTTACAAATCCCTCCCAGCAAATTGATACTTTCTGAACTTTAACGGGAAATTAGCCTGAACATTCGTATAAGAAATAATTGATTTTTCTTCCCCCAAATTGCCAAAAGAATTACCAATTTTGCTTCCCAATAATCCACAAGGGGCGAAAACTGTTAAATAACCCCTGAATTTGCTTATTTGTCCATGAAATCGCCCCAATCGATTGCTCCAAGGCCTATGTAGTGTAACCACCGGTGAAACTACACACATGTAGGCCTGGGGCGGTAATCAGAATGAGGCCTCTTAAGGCTCGTTTACACGATTCAATCTCATTGCTCAATATGATGGAAGACAATTCAATGTCTCAGGCTACGATTGCTGTGCATGCAATTTCTGACGATTTCCCAGCGAAATCCTCGTCAGAGCAAGGGTGGTTCCACTACACGCGTTTCTATTCTGATCGTTTGTCAGAACGTTGTTCCAGTTGCCACCCTTATGAACGAAAATGATCTGTATTGTCTTGACAATCCTTTGATCAAGTTTTAACTTATGAATAGTGTGAATTGGAAAATATGAGCGCTTGAGCCATTTATTCAGCACGACGTAGGAGATTTCGAAATGGTGTTTCAAGAATTATGGGACCAACTTTTTTTTTGGGGGGTGCCGTCCCGGCCAAGCCGAGTCCGGCGACGCCAAGGCCACCAATTGGGCCCCTACGTCATACCCAACGGGTCCCGGACTCGGAGGGGCTAGCACGGCTCCTCGAATTTCCTCACCCTCCCCAGAAAATCCAGTACTCGGACCCCTTGAGCCCTGGAAAATTCTAGGTCGGTCAACCTGTCCCTCCCAAATACAGCAAACCTCGCTGCCGCAAACCCCTCACACTCTCTCACTAAATGACCCGTTGTCTCCTCCTCCACTCCACACCTCTCACATGTAGGGTACCCTATTAGCCCCATCATGTGCAAGTGTCTCTGAACTGCAAAGTGCCCTGTAAATATTCCTACTATCTTTCTAGTTTGCTTTCGCCCTAACCCTACCAGCCACTTTGTCGTGTTGGCATCATACCTTTTAATGCCCTCTTTCGCTTGTCTGCAGTGATTTTCTGCTTCCCATCGTGCCTGGGCTTCCGCTTTCGCCCAACCCCGAATTTCACTGAGTCCTACTTCCCTTGCTATCCCCACCACCGGTTCTGGGCCGACATATTCTGTCATGGCCCCCGTCTTAGCCAACTCGTCTGCTCTCTCGTTCCCCGGGATACCCGCATGACCTGGTACCCACCCCAATGTAACCGTGTTACCCTCCGTCAGCAGTGCCGATATACTGGCTCTACAGCCCCCCACCGCCCCCGACTTGACCACCGGCCTGGAAATGGCCCCGAGGGCGGCTCGGCTGTCCGAGTATATCGTTATTCGCTTATTTGTCACACCTTTCCGTCTCAGTTCGATTGCACAAGCCTCTATGGCCGCAACCTCCGCCTGGAACACCGTCGCATATTTCCCCAACGTCAGGCTCTCTTCCACCCCCATTCCAGGGATGTATATGCCTGACCCCGCCTTCCCTTTCCCGGTTCCAATTTTTGAACCGTCCGTAAAACACTTAATCTCTTCTGTATCCCCCCCTTGCCCGGTCTCCCGGGATTGTTTGACCACGATCGTCTTTGCAAAGTCCCCTTGTTTTACCATTTGATCCGATCTCATGCCCGTGGACGGTGCCACTCTGCGCATGTGTTCTCGTACCCCCCATTTCCTACCTTCCCTGACATGCAGTCCAATCTGTATGCCGCTTCCATAGCCCGTGCCTGCAGTTCAAGGCTTAAGGGTTTTAGTCCTAGCATTACCTCCATCGGTCTTGTTGGTGTCGTTCTGAACGCCCCTAGGGTCGCCAGACAGGCCAGCCTTTGCACTCTGTTTAATTTAGCTGCGTTTCACTTTTTGTTCGCCGCCCTCCACCAGACCATGGCCCCGTAGACGATCCTTGGTCGGATAATCCCCGTGTACAACCATAGGGTCATTTTGGGGTTCAGGCCCCATGTTTTCCCCACTACCCTCTTGACCAACTTGAAAAGTTTTGTCTTTTTGACATTTTCTTGTCTTTCATATGGCACATAAAAAAAAAATCGTCACGAAATTTGCTCACGAAAATTGCTAACGAAATTTGTCCCAAATTGTCCCGTTGCAACGGTTACCATAGCAACGGTTGCCATGGTAACGGCTCACATAGCAACGGTTGCCATGGTAACGGTTACCGCAGCAACGATTGCCATGGTAACGGCTCACATAGCAACGGTTGCCATGGTAACGGCTCACATAGCAACGGTTACCATGACAACGGTTGCCATGGTAACGGCTGTACATGAAAATGTCCTAATGCGTTGCAAACTCGTATGCAAGCGTTTCTTCAATTTAGGCATAAAGTGGCATCTATACACCGCGAATAATTGCCTCAATTTCAGCTCTAAATTAGCGTTTTATATTAATTTTTATAGCCGCAAATTGTAGCGTTTTTTCTGAATTTGAGCCACGAATTAGAGTTTCATCTCAATTTGAGGTGTGAAAGAACGATTTTTACCAATTTTTATTAATGTCATACGCGAATCAGCGCTTCTTCTAAGTTTTAGCCATAAATGAGTGGTTTTGTCAATTCCAGCCAATAATTACATTTTTAGGAGTGAATTTGCGATTTTGTCACATCTTAACATCCTAAAAGTCCTTGTTTTCTCATATTTTAGCTTTTCTGGGTCCCCATCCGAATTTGGGCCAGAGGTGGTCCGCCCCGCCTCTGCCTAAACCACAGTACGTTAGAGTCTCTGAGAGGTTGTGACCGTTGTGACTTACAGTTTTTTTTTTTTTTTTTTTTTTTTTTTTTTTTTTTTTTTTTTTTTCAGAGACTTCTTAGAAAGGTGCAACAGGTACGAAATAAGCAACGTCGACATCCCTCCGCCCATTGACGTCGAGTGCAAAGCCGTTGAAGATGCTGCCGCTTCTAAACGTCCCGCCTTCGACCTGATGAATGTCGCCAGGAATCGAGCCTCAAAAATCGCCCGGTAATGTTTGCAGCGACGGGTGACAAACCCTTAACGGGATATAATTAACGGATAGTTCTCCTTGCCTACAGTTACAAAGAGGAGAAAGCTCTGGAAGAGGAAGTGGCTAAACTTGGGAAAATCGTCAAATCTGATCGGGTCGACGAAGATGTTAAAAGAGAGTACTATTTGAAATTTATTAAATATCACGTTGGAAAATCGCTGGAGGAACTGGACTGCCTGCAGTCCGAAAAGAGGATTTTGGCACATATGAAAGCTGTCCAAAAGGTTATGAGTTTCTGTTTTGCTTGCGTTGCAGCCGTTTTTTCATTTCAATTTTTACTCCCTCAGAATGAGACTGTCCTTGGAGCTGAAGAACAAAAAAGAAAGAGCAAGAACATTCCACCCCCAAAACCCTTGAAAGCAGTCATTATAACGAGAGACGAACTACAAAAAGCTGTGTACGGTGCTGGGTACCCCTCTCTTCCCACTATGACCGTTCAAGAATTTTACGACCAGCGAGTTAAAGATGGAATGTAAGCTTTAACCCCTCCCCTCCCCATAATTTTGCTGCAGAATTGACACCTAAGCGACATTTGTCTTCAAAACAGCTTTCCCGACGAGAAACAAGTTCAGTCAAATTCGTTGCTGGCTAAAGCCCTTCAGGGTAAATCGGCGAACGAGGAAGAGGACGAGGAGAAAGCAAAGAGAGAGGAGCTCGTCGAACGGGACAACGAAAGAGAATTGGCTCGGTTACGTGCCATGGACGATTTTAAGGATGATACGAAACGTGGATCTGGCAATCGATACAACAGGAGCTAAAAACCGAAGCCTAAACGCAAGTTAATTTTTGATTCTTAAAATCGACAAGAAATGAATTGAAGATGAGTGTGAATTTTGGTAGAATGTGTAAATATGAAGTAAACGTGTGCGAAAATGTCATTTCTGGTCTCATTTACGGGAACTCTGTTGTTTCGACTCGGTTTTGCCTGGTCAGTTCACGAGCGCCAGCGCTTGGGCGCGCCGTAGGCGTGGGTTCCGGCCCGGAGGACCAAACATGATGATGCGTGGACTGTATAGTAATAGAAAAACATTCCGTTCTCAAAGGCTTTTTGTCAATAATTAACGTTTTATTATTAATTCTCTTGTGTTAAACGCTGACTCGGGGCTAAAATTTAGCAAAAGAAAGTAATCTGTTGCTTCTGAAGGCAACTTCGGGCCAAAACCTAAAAAAAGCGCTAATCCATAGCTAAAAGTAATAAAACAAAAATGTAAATGCGGGGCAAAAATAGTTCGTACACCGCTAATTTGCGGCCAATATTGAGAAAAATCACTAATTAATTAGCGCGGCTGAAATTAACGAAAAACGCTATACTTGCTGCTCAAAGTGCTAATTCACTGCTGAAAGGGTAAAAAAACGCTAATTTGCTGCGAAAATCGTGGAAAACGAGACCATAAAATCGGTATCGGTGAGATATAAGACAGCAAAGTAGGGGAAAAATTATGCAGCACCGAATACTAAAGTAACCGAATACTAAAATGGCTCCTCCACGCACCGCCAGGAACACTCACATGAAGCCGTCGCAGCCTCATAGCCTTATAGGATCAGTGGTGGTCCTCCATCTATCGGTGCCCAGAGCGGAAGACCCCGTAACATATTTTTTTGCCCAAATTGCCGAATTCAAGGGTTTGGTTCATCCAAAAAAATGAAATTTCGTGGTTTGACACTTTTTAAGGACCAATTTCAGCTCTTTAGCTCATTGTAGCTCTTTCAAAGTTTCAAGCCAAATATGACTGTTTACTTCATCGCTTAACGACCGCTTTTTCTCAATTTTAGCAGCGAACTAGAGCTTTTCCCTAATTTTAGCCGTGAGTAAGTAGTTAGCGTGTTTTTACTTCAATTTTAGCAGATAGTTGACGTTTTTTTTCCCCCATTTCTGCCGCGAATGAGCTATGTTTCCAACTTTTAAATATGAATTAGCGCTTTTCTCAACTTTAGTTGCGTATTTATCGAAACTACATACTAGCGTTTTTTCTCAATCTTGGTCAGGATGTTGGATCAGAAACCACGAATTGCCGCATTGTCTCAATGTTAGCCACGAAGAGCACTTTTTCTCAATTTTAGCCGGGAATATTAGAGTTTTTCAAAACGTTGAGCCCACAGAACAGCGAAAAATGAGCGTGGTCTCAATTTCAGACGTAGACTTGCCCGTAAGCTTGCTCAGAGAAAATAACTGCGCACATGGGCCTCGATAGGCTATTGCCTAGAGGAAGTTAAATTGGGGCAGAACGCCGCTGCCCAGTTCAAACATCAACATGGTTCCCTCGGACTTGCCAAGTTGAGCCGGAGATCGTGGTGCAGTGGCAATTTTCATAATTGTCCTGTGGGTCAAAACCCCCAGGGTCATTTGCGTTCATCACGAAAAGCCAAAATTTCATCTTTCTGGGGTAGCTAGCTGTCAACTCGAAGTTTTTCCGCCAGGTTGAAGAAACATAATATGGCGGTTTCCATTTGCATAAAATTCAGTTCTAGAGGCAAGCATTTCCACCCGTCTTTTCCGTTACCACATGATATAATTCAGAGAAAACGGGTGGAAATGCTCGGCTCCGAGCTGAATTTTATGTAAATAGAAAACGATAATAGTTTACAAATAAGAACAAATTGGAGGTAGGGGGGCTATGCGCCCACCAAACCTTGGGTGCAATCTTCAGAATAGTTTTCCTCTAATAACTTGTACAATCCATTCTCTCTTTACTTGCTTGACTCAAACTCAACAAGTCTTTGTTCTTGGGGGGGGGGGGAGAGCCCATGGGGTGGCAAAAACAAATTAGCCTCGGGGCGGCAAGAAGCAAGATCTGGCCCTGCGGGAGGGTGCTATTGCTTAATAATTGGCCCGTGCTAACGCAGTTTTGTTGGGCTAGAGAGTATTTCATTTAAATGCTAATTACCTACTGTACTTTTTCAAAACGGCAAAAATTGGGTTTCATTGATGTGACTTTTCATTGCCAATGGACAAATAACAACAAATGTTTCTGTAGGGGGGCATTTGTGATCAAAAGTGTCAAATCGAAGCTAAAATCTTTCAATTTCTTCCATTTAGAAAGTAATTACATAATTTTTATTTTCCATTTTTTAAATTTTTCATCTGCTTCGAACATTGCTCTTATGAAGTCTCATGACTTTATAAGGCAACTCGTGAAACAAAAATGGTTGCAACCACTGGACTTGAACAAGAAACTCAAAAGTTGAATAGGACGGTTTTGGGAAACGTTAGGGCGATTCAAGCCCTATGGCCAAACGTGTCAACGTCGACAAGAACTCATTAAATCCCTACTCGGATGCGTTGAGTAAGTGCCTTGTAAAATTTTTACTCCTGCGGGCATTTTGTTTGTGATCGTTACACATATTCTTTTAGCTAAATTCGATGCCAACAAAGATAAAATCGGGTTGAAACACAAAAAATGCACTTTTATAGGATTAGTAAGAGATCAACTTAGACATTTTAGAGTGAAAGTGACGTCAATCGCCTATAGGTAATGTTTTGATTTTGGGAATGAGTGTGTGGTGGTGGTGATGTAGGTGGGGGGAGGGGGTGACGCCCCTTGTGTCTGGAAAACAAAAGGGAACTTTTATTACAGCAGTCCTTCGAGTCATGACACCACCAAGTCTCCGCCATCGACGTCTATTTTCGGAAGATATTTTGGAGGAAAAGAAAGCGCCACTCAAAGTTCGAGTGGTAGTTCAACTCAAACGCCGGCGGCAGGCTCTGCTGGCGCTGGCGCCACACCGGGCTCTTCCAAATCACCGGTAGAATCTGCTAGCAGTGCTGCAGGTAGTAGCGATTGACGAGGAAAGGGAGAAATAATTATTTTAATTTTTTTCTCAATAATTAACTTTTGTTTTTTGTTTTTTTCACGAGGCGACGACTCTCGTAGAAGAGACAGAGGAGGTCCACGAACGCTCGCATCAACCGAAGGATTCTGTCAAAAAGTGTTCAGTTTTCTTTTTATCATGCTCGTGGTGGGCCTTTTGCTGGCCGGCGGTGCCTATGTATCAACGCACTTGTGTCCGTCATTTTCAAGAGGCTGCGGTGGCTGTCTGACACTGAAGCGCAAGGTGACCTACACTTACTGACCAAAACGGTTGGGTTGGATGAGGGAATAAACAGACTTTTAATAAGTACGGAAATATCAGAAATGCTTTGTAAGATGTGTGGGTTTTCCTATAATGTTATCTCGAAAATTGTTGAACGTCTAGATTGAGGAAGAGGCAGAAGTGCCTTTTACCGGCTA
The DNA here is from genome assembly GCA_038030265.1 of Corythucha ciliata. NCBI lineage: Eukaryota > Metazoa > Arthropoda > Insecta > Hemiptera > Tingidae > Corythucha > Corythucha ciliata. The sequence goes on from CM075939.1 coordinate 12,046,030, forward strand.
AATGGCATCGGATTTTAGTATAGTGATCTAGTGTATAGTATAGTGCTCTCCAAAATATGTACTCAAAAAAACACTCATTTTTAAACTGAGACACCAGCTATTCATCAATTGAATGGTTTTTCTTGGTCAAGAGGAGGGGGGCTTTGTATAAACTATACAAAAATCATCGAAATGGTCTTGTTGAACCGCAGCAAACATATACAGCTCCACCCTCGCTATGTCATCCTCTCGGCTCTCGCCGTCGCGTCTCAAATTTTCACGGTGGCGGCAATTTCGGACAAGTAAAAACGACAAAACAACCTGTTCAACAGTGTCGTCTCCAAAGTGAATAAGGCGATTTCATCGGCCGACTTGGGAGTCGTGGACTTTCGAAGATATCGAACACATGTCTGATGAAAAATTGCACCGAAGGTGCGGTCCAGTCTCCGTTTCGACCTCAGACCTTCAGCTACCTGAGCTACTCATCAGCCCGGCAATTGAGGTGAGTGGGGGAGCCGATGGACCGCCCCTCACCGGGAACGGAGGTGCCACTTCACTACCCACCCGACCCAGCAAAACCGAGTCAGGAAGGACCCGGCTCACCAGGACTGATGAGAACCGTGAGTATAACGTGAGGGCGAAACGGGGACTGAGGATGTTGTGGCTAGGCGCCACGGCCGAGTTCAATAAAGAGCGTGAGATGTTAGGGGCAGGTCCCACCAAACAATCACGAAAAATTGCACCGAAGGTGCGGTCCAGTCTGATGGGTTCAAACTGAAGATCAAGGAGTCCACGGTCAGTAATATCAGTAAACTTGAACGATTTGGTAACGCCGTGGCCTTCAAGATGGGCAGTAAGTTCAGCAAATTTTTGTTGTTGTTGTCGTTAACCGTCTAACGTTCACGAAACAGGCTCGACGATTCTTAAAGGATCCCTCTGACTATTTCAAACCTCTGAGCCTATTCTGAAAAGTTCGGAGCATCTCGTTGAATGAATCGGTGACACAAAACTGACGGTTCAATTCACGAAAAATCGTATCGACTTGAACATGGTCCTCTCAAAAAACTCCCAAGGGCAGTGCTTACCACGAATATGGGGAGAATGGCATTCGCTGAATTGAGTGGATCGACCATAGCGTTGGATAAGAGACATCCGTTCCAAACTTTATATTTAAACAAGCTTTTCCATACTATTTGAACCGAAAGGCCACTCGTTGAGTCAGTCTACTAAAGAATCACTCAACACAAGAATGCCGTTCTCAACGGCATTGATATGTGTCAATTCGTGTGAAGTCTCGATCGAAATAAAAGTATGGCAATAAAAAACGGTGAAGGTGCCGCCGTCCTGTGGTTTTTACTTCAATGTTCCCGTAGGCAAGGAAGTTTGGTAATGGAAAAAAAAAAAAAAAAAAATGCTGACACCAGATTGTGTTCCTAGACCCCGAAAAGGCCTAAATCTCGATTTTCAGTATGGCGTCCGTCGTCCACTTTATTCTCGACAGATCTGGACGAGTGATGGCTCAGAAGTTGTGTCTTCATCGCTAGATGTACACAGTAAATTTGAAAACGATTGGTTGAGCGATTTGGAAGATATTATAACAAATGTACTCAAAGTAAAAATGGTTGGATCCTTAGAATTCCAAGAGAATATTATAAAATTTGATGATTGATCGTTCAAAATCGTCAACTAGGTTTCTAGAAAACGCTGCTAAAATTTGAATAAGATTTGTTGAGCGGCACAGTTGCTACGGGTTTGAGTTTGGACTAAAATCATTGACATGGGACGAATATTGAGAGAAATAGAGCTCTGTCCAGCAAATTTTGGAACTTTGACGTTTTTATGAGAGCAGAACTTCAGGGCAGGCCTGCCCCCTATTCTATAACTTTTAGCAAAATTTCTCAGCTGATCACTTTCTATTATTCACCTTTTTTATTTCGCTAACGCACGCGTTAGTGGCGTCTTCCATTCAATGCAATACACTAGTGTGGTGTAAGTTTTTTACATATTATGTTTATGGAGAGGACGCTGCACCAGGGGCGTAGCCAGCCGGTGATCAAGGGGTGGGCAGCCAGCTCATGCGCAGGCACAATCCATAGTGGGGAGGAGGGGGTGCGCACGTCTAGAGAAAAAGTTCTCGTTTGCGGACGAAATCTCAAAAAGGACATTTTGCGGCTAAGACTGAGGAAAAACACCCATTCACGGCTAAAATTGAGAAATAGCGCTGGTTCACGTTAAACTTGAGAAATAAATCTCGTTATTAGCGGTTGAAATTGAGAAAACACGCCAATTTGCGATTTCGCGATGCAAAGTCCGGGGCGAAATTAAGAAAATGTGCTAATTCATGGTTTATAGAACTCTTTTCACAGCTAAAATTTACAAAATAAATTGCTCGTTCAATGTGGAATTGAGAAAAATCAGTCATTTGCGGCTGGAATCGAGGAAACGCGCCAATTCACGGCTAAAATTGAGAAATGGAGCTCATTCACGCAGGTAAAATTGAGAGAAGGCGCCAGTTCGTGGTTTCTCAAGCATCGGTAAACATTGCGAGAAAAGAGCTAATTGACCGTTTTTATACATATATAAATGGCAAGTTTGCGGGTGAAATTGAGAAAGAGCGTGACTTAGCGCATACATTTTTGAAAAAAGTGCTTATTCACGGCTAAAATTACGGAAAATTGTTCGTTAGCCCGTGAAATTGAGGGGTCAAAATTAATTAAATTCGCTCTCACGCGGATTATGTGAACTTTTTCACTGCTGAAATTTGAATGGAGAAAAAATTGCTCAAGGCAGAATTAGAAAAAAGCACTAATTTCCGGCTAGAATTCTGGGAAAACGAATTGGCGAAATTGTCACCGTTTGTTGTTGATTGGTGGAATTCTCGTGGCTACAATTGAGAAATAGCGTTCATCCACATGTTAAAATGAGGAAAAACGTTTTTTTTTGTTGTTTTTTTTTTTGCGGCTGAAACTGACAGAACGCACCAATTTGCAGATAGGCGATGCCCGGTGCTGGCCGCAATTGAAATAGTATATCAAAAATGCGTTATTTCACGGTTTTTTTGAGACCTTTGCACGGCTAAAATGAAGAAAATGGGTTAGTTCGAGTTAGAATTGAGAAAAAGCACTCAGTTTCAGCTGAAATTAAGGAAAACGTCAATTCGAGGCTAAAAATAGTACTCATTCACGAGTAAAATCGGGGGAAAAAAACTCTGTGCAACTACTCTTGAGAAAAACTGGATCCACGCCTGTGAGCCAGCTTCACTGGCGAAAATATCAGATGCACCATTGCCTTTTTGCAGGCTTGTAACAGGATCTGGAGGTTGGAATCGCGTCGATTCGCGGTCATCGGAGACTAAATTTGCACAGAAACGGCCACTATCCGTCAAAAAATTAATTTCTGCAGGGAAACTGTCGTTTGTAGCCTTCTACTTCGGATTTTATGTCGAAAACCTGAAACTTCTCCCCCCCCCCCCGGAAAGTGATACTTTTGGAGCTAAACTTTGAATTTTTGACCTGAGACGGTAAACAGAGCTGGCATTTCCTCTTCCACCATAAGTCTGGATGGCACAGAGGGGTAAACACGATTTGAGCTAGCCAAAAACACACGAAAATTGCGCGTCGAACCTGCGAAAATGGGGTTTTAGTGTGAAAAATCGGTTTCCAAGTTAAGCCGACCCTCAAAATCGGTTTGTCAGCAACAAACATCGGCGAATTTTTGATTTTTGGTGAAACCGATGATCGAAAATGCATTGTTTTTTTTAGTGAGAAAAAAAAAATTGGTTTTATGGAGAGGAATACGAGAAAGCCAGATCAGGGATTTTTTGGGGGGTGGGCAGCTGCCCCACGAAATCTGCTCTTTTGATTCTAGGGAGGGCAACTGCCCACCCCTGCCCCCCGCTGGCTACGCCTATGCGCTGCACTACACTTGTGCAGTGTGTCGAATGGAAATCGCCATAAGATTTACAGAATAGGGGGGCAGGGCAAATTAATTAATTTTGATAGGTGAATTTTGATGATTATTCACCAGCGACGGAATTTTGTCGTGTGAAAGGCGTGATGCAAGCGACGGGAACATGGAAGTATCGTGGGGTCCTCCACACAAACTAAAACGTCAGTTGGGCGTGCCGACACCACGAAATTGGTTATGTCTTATTAGTACAGAAATGGCCCAAAAGTTCAGAATCGAGCAATAAAATATAGGTAAAAATTTCCTCGGTGAATTTGAGGCGAAGTTTTGTCCATTTTCGACGGTCATTGGGACGGAAATTTAAAGCGGTGCACGATTTCGTTTAAAATTTGTACTTTGTGGTTTCTTGCAGTGCTGAATTCAAAAATTATGAGCATTTAATTGCAGTGGCGTAGCGTATGGGGGGCGGTGGAGCGGCCCACCCTGGGCATCACTTGAAGTGGGGCATCAGTCGGCTGAAGCTTTTTTTTATTTATTTAACGTGAATATGTTAAAGAACCGAGCACAGTTGGGATAAATATAGAGTCCTTTTGCGTACCACCGGTACAAAACACTCCACGTCTATTCAACTGCCCAGTGCCCATAGTTGTCAGGTGCTCTGTGAAAGAAATTGTGGCTTCAGGTCTACAAAGAGGCACCAAAACCGCACAAAATGGTCCATTGCTGATCAGGGCTCCCCCCAAGAGCTATCTATAACAGTATAACGGCCGCCAGTTAGTGGGAGGAGGCGCAAAAACTGCAATGAAGTTGACCGAAAGCTGAGTCTTGGCGATGCCGTGGCTCTCTTTGGAGGCACAACAGTCTAAGAACTGGATAGAGCGTGCCAGAAGCTGCGGGTTGCATCCATTAAGGCTTATGCTTGCTAGAGCCATCATCCGACGTTTAATTTAAACTATTATTTGAACTGTTGAACTATTTTTTCCCCCCTTTCATATCTTTATTTACACCAAGTTTACACTTATAAGTAAAGTTTTTCTAATACACTGTTTTAATATTTACGTCCACAAGTTTTAGGTACAGAACTAAACTTGATTTGGATATCTCATTAAATTGAAGCTATGAACACAGTAAGCTACGTACACATTGAAGGAATTAAATCATGCGGCTTTACGCGTTTAAGTCTTCGGTACATGCCATTGGTATATATCAACAAGTTGGGCAGCTTCCTCGTTGATGTGGCATAAAAGACGGTCCTGATGATTTTTCGCCAATCCTTGTATGACTTCATCGACTATCATCACTCCCAAGTCATAAAGAAATAACAAGGAGCATTAACTATGGATCTTAGTACGTTGTTTTGAAAGCCTTGTATAATTTTACGATTTGATTGGGCGGTGCATCCCCACAGTTGGTCACCATAAGTCCATACTGGTCGCAGGACCTGTTTGTACAATGTTATTTTTTTTTTGGATAGACAGTTTTGAGTGCCTACCCATGATCCAATACATTTTTCGGAATTTGATGTTGAGCTCAGCTCTCTTCTTCTTCTTCACAATTTGGAATTACAATTTCTTCTTCACAGGTTGAAATACGGAAGCTCTTTGTTATTAAGATACGCCGGTATGTAGTTTATCGACGTATTGGTGAAATCCACGTGTACCGATTTCGTCTCATTCATTTTGATTCTCCACCTCACTGCCCATCTATGGACGCTGAGAGTGCTTGATTCAGTTCTCAAACTGAGCTCTGGTTGTCTTCGCCGACTGCAAGCAATGCTGTATCATCCGCAAATGTTGCAGTGATGATGTTGCTATTTTCCGGGAGGTCGCCAGTGTACATTAGGTAAAGTACTGGGCCTAGTACACTACCCTGAGGGATGTTGAAATATTTGATGAGATTTATTATACGTTTATATTTTCGTTCAAGATGAATCGGATTAAGTCGTTGTACGTCAATTTAACATTTAGAAGTAGTATGGATTTATAGTTGAAAGGGGCATCTAATTCATTGTAAAGGGGGTCCAAAAAAACCTCAAAGATGTTGGCACCCCAAATTAGCCCCCCGCGTCCACAATGGTGCACCACCCGGCTCCACCAAACTTAAATAGTGCACCAACCCCCAAGTCGAGAAAAACGCAATTTCTTGCCTAACTTGCTCAACTTCTTGCCTGCCCCCCCCCCTCTTCGGAATTTCCAAAGTTTTACTAAGTCAATCGAAGGCACCCGACGTGCACCAATGGGCACCGCCACATTTATCAAGTGCACCACCTTGAGAACAGGTGAAAAACGAAGGGGGGGGGTGTATATTTTCCTGAACAAGGTGAGGGGGGTAGCCCCCCGCCAAGTAGTGATTTTCGGTGATTTGACGAATGGAATAGATTGCACCAGTGCCGCACGATTTAATTCCTTCACTGTGTACATAGCTTACTGTGTTCATAGCTTCAATTTAATGAGATATCCGAATCAAGTTTAGTCGTTCTGAACCTAAAACTTGTGGACGTAAATATTAAAACAGTGTATTAGAAAAACTAGTTTACTTATAAGTGTAAACTTGGTGTAAATAAAGATATGAAAGGGGGGGAAAAAAATAGTTTAAATTAAACGTTGGCTAATGGCTCTAGCAAGCAAAAGCATATATATATATTGTTAAAGTAGACCTTGCGAAAAAGCATGGGCATAGCCAGCGGGGGGCAGAGTGGGGAGTTGCCCTCCCCTAGAATCAAAAGCGCAGATTTCGTGGGGCAGCTGCCTACCCCCCAAATTCCATCAAAAAGTTAAAATCCGACACATTTTTAATGATTAAAATCCAGCATAAAACTTTCGCCGTCAGAACCAATTCCTCGAATTTCGCTAACTAATACATACACGACTACCACATACATACACGAAACTACATTGAACGAGCAATTTATTTTGTCAATTTTAGCTGTGAAAAAGGGCTCTACAAATCGTGAATTAGCGAATTTTCTTAATTTCGTTCCGGGCTTTGCATCATGAAACCGCAAATTGATGTGTTTTCTGAATTTCAACCACGAATAATGAGATTTGCTATTTCTCAACTTTAGCAGTGAATAGGTGTTTTTCCTCAGTCTTAGCCGCAAATAAATGTCCTTTTCTGGATTTCATCCGCGAGCGAGCACTTTCTCTCAAGACGTGCACCCCCCCCCCCCCCACAACTGTGGATCCGTGCCTAGCTGGCTGCCCACCCCTTGATCACGGTCTGGCTACGCCTCTGCGAAAAAGTGCTGAAATTCACAAGGATTGTTCGAATTTGCAGGTATAAAAGCAATCGTTTTTGAATAGGAAAATCACTCTTTTTTATAAAAATTGAAATTTCTGTCGTAAAATCGCCAATTAATGAAACAAACACTCATGAGTAATTTTGAAAGGGACACGTTGAAGAAGTTTTTCTGATCCATGGGAAGTCGATAGGCGCAGATTTAGTATATGGGCAAGTGATGGTTGACTTTTATTTTTAAAAAACTGAAAATCTCCGTTTCGCACAACTTGGAAGTGTTGCCGAGGACACAGAAAATAGTGATTTTTTATGAAAATAGCTAGGCCTGACAGAAAGGAGTATGCTCTTCCCGAATCCAGCGTCAAAAGTTGCAGAAAGGCAGCTGGGAAGCGAGTTTCTCTCATTTAGTCAAGGAAAATGATGTTATCCTAAAAAGATGTTTAAAAAATCATATCTCGAAGGGTTTTCGGACCATGGCTTATGGGTTGTTTTCGATCGCAAATGAGGTCTACTTTAACCCAATTTTTTTTTTTTTTTTTTTTTTTTACACTTATACGCATCCACCCTGTATACATTGGCAAGTTCGTGAAGACTCGTGTCTAATATTTTTCTATGTAGAACACACAAAAAAATCGGCGACCGACGTTACTGACACTCCCCTTGTAAGATCAGAGGGCTTGAGGACGAAGTCTGCAGGTTTTTAGTTTTATTTAATTTTATTTTTATATTTAGCTACTTAAAGTCATATGATAGAAAACAAGTCGAAAATGCATTAATTTTTAATGTTCTAGAAAGGATGAAAGGTCGTCTAGCGCTCACGATCACTCTATGCAGTTTACATTTGATCGGCGCCGTTCAGAAGTCTCGAATTTACCCGTTCACAGTTGCCTTATTCGACGAAGACACTCATTTCTGTAACGGCGTCATCATTCTCCCGAATAAAGTCGTCACGGCGTGTGTCTGCCTTTTTGATTTTACCCGACGGATATTCTACCAGACCGATCCGGTCGTCGCCGTCGCCGGCTTCGAATCGCGATCCGTTGAGCAGCGCCGGCAAGCCGAACGATTTTCCATACACTCAAAATGCGGCATGTACGAATCTGAAACTGATGAAGTCACGGTCGCGTATAACATCGGTTTGATTACAATTAAACGGCCGTTTGACATCAATGAATTCGTTACAGTAGCCATTCTCAGTGAGCGTACTGAACAGTTGCCTCCGTTGAAGTTTTTCGCCGTCGGCTGGAACGAGACTTGTACAAAAGTCGAGGATAACGAGCCTCAACGGGTCACGATTCACGCTCTTACAATGATGGACGAAGATGAGTGTACAGAAAGGGCGTGTCAGATGACAAACTGCTCTTTGGGGCGGATCACGTGCGGCACTCTTCAAAGTGTGAACGTTACGTCGAAAATGGAATGGTGCGGAAGTATTGGGGGTGCCCTCGTCGGAGCGAGTGAAGTTTTCGGCATTACTTCGAAAATGCCATCCTGCCAGTATAACGACATCATGGGGGTGTACAGCCTCATTGATAAACATTCCGTAACGGAGGGTTTTCAAGGAAGAGTACTATCCGTAATGAGCGAGTGTAACAGGTCAATTTTATTGATTATTTTAATATTAAAATATATCTTTTTATCGCAGTTTAATTATTACTAACTTATGTGGGATTTCTCGTGAATTTAAATTACAGCGAGATCTTGGGGCCGAGGGCCGTACTCAGAAACCCATCTTTACAAAGCCTTAACTATAATGGCGTTTCCCATTTACATAAAATTCCGCTCTGGAGCCGAGCATTTCCACCCGTCTTCTCTGTTACCATATGATATAATTCAGAGAAGACGGGTGGAAATGTTCGACTTCAGAGCGAAATTTTATGGAAATGGAAAATGCTATAAAGGAGTTAAAAAATGTGATGGTTTAAAGAAATATGTTATCTGTTTTGAAGTGCTTTAAAGGAGATGTAAAGGCCCGTTCGCACAAGCTCTACGTTTGCGTTCTGTGAAATCTATGGAACCAAACATATGTTTTCCCTCGAAAAATGAAGCATTTTGATAGGTTGCGTAGACACGACCGACCACACAACGAAGACATAGAGCTTTGTGACCGGGCCTTAAAGCCGCCTTCACATGCAAGCTTTAAAAAGCTGAGCTATGGGCTTGAACCAATCAGAGTGCTCCGAGTACACAGCGCGGAGCGCTTAACGCAGCCTAAAGGTTAAGGTTGATTTCTGAATTCAGCGGCGAAATACGGATACCTTGGGCCGTATTTATGAACGTTCCTTGAAGCTTCCTTGAGTCAAGGAAGCGTTGAGAACAGTTTTGATCACAATAAAAACATCTGTTTTAATGAATTTCAAGGGTTCCTTAATGTCAAGGACGTTCATAAATACGGGCACTAGTCTCTCAACTCGATGAGCGGTATGTAAATGAGGTCGATCTCATCACGACACCCCCCCCCCCATTCAAAACCCCTACACCACTCTCAAGAATTCGCTAATCGAACGGGCAATAACGTCTTCGTCAACTTTCTGTATCATGAAGACCTCGGAGACCTCAAACCGTCTCAATTCTCACGGCATCTTCGATCCCTAGCAGTAGGACCCACATATTTGTTACGGACACTCTGGACGCAACGCCTACCTTCCCACGTTCAAGCGATCATTTAAACACAGGCAGACCTTCCACTCGACCGCCTAGCCGTGACTGCCGACAAGATCGTCGAAGTCCAATACCCGTGTTTCCCACTTTCAACTGGCACCCTCCCCCCTGTCGATATGGTTACTCCCACCGTCCCACGGACCCGGGAATTGGTCGTCTTCTTGAAACTGTCAGTCAACAACTTGCCACAACCCTTCCCGCAGCCCGTCCTACCCGACTCACCACCGCGAGTATATGTTGGTACCATTCGCCGCCGGGGAAATCATGCCAGGAAATGCACTCCTCCGTGCTCCTATACTCGACGTTAAACTCTCAGGGCAGTCGACTGTAGCGGCGACCGACCGCCCCAAACAACAAGGACGCCCGTGACCGCCTCTCACCAAACACCAGTTCCTCCTCGACACGGGCTCCGATTTCCGATTCTTCTTCCTGGAAAACGACATCGCGTTGTTCTCCAATTTCTCGCCGCCAACAACACGAACACTTCAACGTAGAACAGTGCCGCAGGCAGGAATTTGTCCTGTGGCGGGGGGGATCAGATTGAAATCTTGTAAGGGTGAGAGAAGGGGGGTAATTTCACATTTTAGTCATCATTCCACCCAGCCAACACACTCTTGAATCTGGACATCTTGCTGGTCTCATCATAGCCTCAATCTCTCAGTTAGGGGCGATTTTTGGACTCTACCCGCAAATTAGCGCTTTTTTGGCCGAGTCTGTCGTTCTTCTCAATTTCAGCCGCAGATTAGCGGTTTTGCCCCACCCCCTCCCATAGACATGAATTTGCACATATTCTCAACTTTTAGCAAAAGTTCGTAAAAGTATCGTTTTTATCCCGTGAGCGATGTTTCTTAACTATCCACGAGTTTTGGCGTTTCCTCAATTTTAGCAGCATATATCATCGATTTTTTAAATTTTTTTTTACCAGGGGATTAGCACTTTTCTCAGTTTTAGCTGGAAATTAACGTTTTTCTTAAGTGTTTTCCACAATATTAGCCGCAAAATAGGGGGGGGGGGGGCTTTTCACGAATTAGGATTTTTTTGGTTCACCATACGCAATGCGTGAGAGATTTTTCTCAGTTTACTCGCAAATTAGCGGTTTCTTCACCTATTGCCATAAATTGGCGCTTATTTTGAATTTCAGCCTGAAAAGTTGCCTTCAGAATCCGCAAATTGGCGTGTATCCAGTTTTTGGCGCAAATTAGAATTTTTCTCAATTTCAACTACTAGTTCGAGAGCTAGCGGCAGTCCCATTCAACCGGAAGAACATAGTCACTAAAAGTGTGCAAAATGATGGCATTTGACCCCCTATTTACGAGTCCGGAAGTCTGCCATGCTGTATCTGGGGCCTTAATTTGGGACATGAATTTAACCAGAAGAACATAGTACAAAAACTAGTCTCATTCGCAAGGTTTTATGGCGCTGATTACGAATATGATCATTTGCCTTCAGTGGCTCGCCAAACTCACGAAATTCAGTAAACTTTAATTAACCGGAAGAACATAGTCCTAAAACTGGTCTTATTCGAAACGATCTTTGGAGATTATTACAAATATGATCGTCTGCCTGGGGCTTTCGCCCTCGGTGGCCCATCAAACTGCACAGAGGGAAAATGATTAACCGGAAGAAAATAGTCGTGATGCTAGTCTCATTCGAAAGGTTTTATGGAGCTGATTACGAATATGATCGTCTGGCGCCGTCTGCCTGGGGCATTTGCCCTTTGTGGCTCGCTAAACTCTCGAAATTTGGAAAATTTTAATTAACCGAAAGAACATATAGTCCTGAAACTGCTCCTGTCCGGTAGGTTTTATGGAAATGATTACAAATATAATCGTCTGTCGGCGTCTGCCTGGGGCACTTGCCCTCAGTGACCCGTCAAACTGAACAGAGGGAAAATGATTAACCAGAGGAACATAGTCGTGATACTAGTCTAATTCGAAAGGTTTTATGGAGCTGATTACGAGTATGATCGTCTGCAGCCGTCTGCCTGGGGCATTTGCCCTCTGTGGCTCGCCAAACTCAAGTAATTCGGTAAATTTTGATTAACCGGAAGAACACAGTCCAGAAACTGGTCTTATTCGATAGGTTTTATGGAGATTATTACAAATGTAATCGTCTGCCTGGGGCATTTGCCCTCGGTGGCCAGTAAACTCCTTAAATCAGGGATATTAATTAACCGGAAGAACTAAGTCCGGAAAATGGTCTTTTATGACACGTTTCATGTGGCTGAATACGATAATGATCGTCTGCCTGGGGCACTTTGCTCTTAGTGACCAGTCAAACTGCACCGGAGGAAAATGATTAACCGGAAGAACATATTCCTGAAACTAGTCTCATTCGAAAGGTTTTATGGAGCTGATTACGATTATGGTCGTCTGACATCGTCTGCCTGGGGCATTTGCCCCTTGTGGCTCGCCAAACTCTCGAAATTTGGAAAATTTAATTAAGGACTATGTTCTTCCGGTTAATTAAAATTTTCTAAGATTTGAGAGTTTGGCGAGCCATAGAGGGCAAATGCCCCAGTCAGACGGTGGCGGATGATCATATTTGTAATCAGCTTATAAAACCTTTCGAATGAGACTAGCATCACGACTATTTTCTTCCGGTTAATCATTTTCCCTCTGTGCAGTTTGATGGGCCACCGAGGGCGAAAGCCCCAGGCAGACGATTATATTTGTAATAATCTCCAAAGATCGTTTCGAATAAGACCAGTTTTAGGACTATGTTCTTCCGGTTCATTAAAGTTTACTGAATTTCGTGAGTTTGGCGAGCCACTGAAGGCAAATGCTCCAGGCAGACGGCGGCGACGATCATATTCGTAATCAGCGCCATAAAACCTTTCGAATGAGACTAGTTTCAGGACTACGTTCTTCTGGTTAAATTCATGTCCCAAATTAAGGACTTTAATTATCTATAAAATCCTTAGGCCCCAGATACAGCATGGCAGACTTCCGGCAGCAAACAGTACGATGGAGGGTCAAACATTAACGAAACAAATCATGGACTCAACATTACTACTTCTGGGTCGGCTTAGAGTATCCGCATACAAAATGAAATGCACTCTTTCCGACCGCCAGCTGCCGTAGCGAAACTTTGTTTTAAATTGTAGCGGCGACGCGTCGTAGCGTTTCAAACCTGTGAATTAGCGAATTTTCTCAATTTCAGTCACAAATTGGAGTTTGGCGCAATTTTAGCTGTAAACTGTCGATTTTTTCCATTTTTAGCCGCAAATTAGCATTTTTTAAAAAAATTTTAGCCTTAAAATTAACCTTTCTCTTAATTTTGACGAGGCTGCTTATTTTATTTTCTAAAAATTACCCGAAAATTAGCGGTTTTTCACGTTTTACCATCGCATTAGCAAAACTATATAACTTTTATAGGTATAGATTATTCCTTCTATTCAGATCTAGCTGTGAATTCGCGTATTTTTTAACATTATACTATAGCCATGCATGATTTTGCCATTTTTCTGAATTTTAGTCACAAAAATGCCTTCAGGAAGTGCGAATTTATATTATAAATGTATTTTTTTTTTTTTTTTTTCAAACTAAAAAATGTACATATATCCATCTATTTCTGTCAAAAAATTCTCATTTTTAAATTATAAATTTGACGACACTTAATTCGAAAATTAGTGATGTTTCACAATGTTAGCAGGGAATTTTCGCTTTTCATAAATTTTAGCAGTGTGGTAGAGTTCCCAACCCGTGCAATACCTGTACCGAGTTTTGTCAATTTTTGCCAAGAATTGGCGTCTGACTCAATTCAAGCTGCAAATTAGCAATTTTTTCCATTTTTAACTGAGAATTAGCACTTTTCCCCAATTTGAACTAAAAATTAACGCTTTTCTTAATTTTAGCTGCGCTAATTGGTAAATTTTTCAATTTTAGCCGCGAATTAGCGGTTTTCTTCATTTTGTATCCGCGAATTAACGTTTTCCACAATACTTTATATCTGCAAAATGGAAATTAGCGATTTTTCGCAATTTCAGCTGTGAAATAGCGTTTTGTGCTAATTTTGCGGCCATTCAGCATCCTATTCCCTTTTTCATACGCGAATGGGCGATTTTACGCCATTTCAGTTGTGAATTTGCCATTTTTGTCGAATTTTAACCTGAAAGCGTCTTTTATTTGTCAATATTATAGCGTGTTTTCTCAACTTTAATCGCGGGGTTTACCCAATCACAACACTTTCGCGTTGGTTTCCACAATTTATTCGTAGAATTGCCTCCGTGTCCCACGAATCAGCGATTTTTTTCTTAATCTGAGTCTGGAAGTTGCATCGCAAGACCACGAATCAGCTCTTTTTAGCAGCTATAGCCACGAATATTACCGTCCGGGGCGAACCCCCCTCCACCACAGTTCCTCGGTACACGACTACTGCGTTGGGTCTCAAGTCCAAGGAAAAAGCTGGACGTACTCGGATCTTTTCGGGCAGCTTTAAGTCCAGAAAATCTGCTAAACCTGACTTCAACGTGAAACGCTCATTTTTGGAGATTTTATGGGGCTCTTCGTTATATGGCACTATAGTGCTCCTTCGTTCGTATACTTGTTGCTCTGGGGGGGGGGGGGATCTATCCTCCATGTCCACCCCCGTACCTACGCCCCTGACGTAGTACGGCACTATTTGTCTTCGCCCAGATTTCAATCTTCTTCGGGATTTCAATCGCGAGCTCCTAGCTCTGCGATAAATAATAACTAGTGCGCGCAAGCACGCTCTAGCGCACCTGGTCACTTTACATTTGGTTTGGTTGGAGTCAGGATCCGTTAATATTTTGATGAAACAAAATGTACCTAGCATACCTGTTGGATTTTAACTGTTAGACTCACTTTTGGCGGTACCTCTATTGGGTGGTGGTGGGGCTGCTGCATCACTAAATCTGCGCTTTCGAGTTTAGGGGAGGGCAACTGCCCCCCTCTGGCTACGCCTATGGTTCCAAATGTGGCCTAGAATCACCCATTTCATTTATGCCGTTTATATTTCCATTATATACCCTGTAGTATGAAAGCAGAGCCATTATGCATTGCTGGGGGGTGGGGAAATTCAAACATTACCGCACTTGGGTGATAAGACAGACAACTCTGGCGGATGCTCCGAGCACTTCCACTGTTAAACTGTTATAAATATTTTTCTCCCAGTTCCTTGTTCTTTACTCGTTCCCTTTATTTATTTATAGCAAATATTCGTTATTTGTGGTTTGAATCATTACCAAATTCAAGATTTTCAACACAGTGAGCACAAATTAGGAAGTTCTTAGGTTGGTCACTCGTATCTGTCTTGGGGTAGGAAGAAGTAGAGGATCTTGACCTCCATACGAAGGGGGAGATTTTGAGAGTCGACACTCTTCCTTCAATTTTTAGTGTTTTGTGTGTTTTCTAAGTGCTTGAATAGTAAATATTTTGTGTTATGGCGACGGCGGACTCGAAGGCTCCGCTGCGCCAAGTGAAAAGGGTGCAATTTGGCATTCTTTCGCCCGATGAGATCGTAAGTAAATTTACAAGGTTTGTTTCTTGGGAAAAATGGCGAGGGTGGCTACACAGGAGAATTCGACATCAAATATCTTCTTTGTAATCGGGCAAATGAGCTTGTAATTCCTCTTTTAATAATTACACTCCAATCTGTAGCTATAAGATGAATGACACTCATCATTTCCATGCATTTATGTGGTGAGGAGCAAGTACACTGATTTCAGTGTAATCAAGATTTTTTTACAGCTCAGCCTCACTTACACGTATTACTATGCTTATTATTCCTTCCCAAATGCTCCAATTTGACTCCTGGTAGTCCCTCTCGGTGTGACACTCGAAATATTTTCTCTTCGTGTCATCATTTTGCTTGCTCCACGATGTGCCTCAAATTTTCACAGCGACGTATGTCCGTCACGGAAGGGGGCATCAAGTTCCCCGAGACCATGGAGGGTGGTCGACCAAAATTGGGTGGTCTTATGGACCCTCGACAAGGTGTCATCGATCGGCTCTCCAGGTGTCAAACTTGCGCTGGTTAGTTCTCCATCGGTGTTTTTTCTTTCTTTTTTTTTAAACTCGTTGTTCTCCCTTAATCTGCAGGAAATATGTCGGAATGTCCGGGTCATTTCGGGCATATTGATTTGGCAAAACCAGTCTTTCACATTGGGTTTATCACTAAAACGATCAAAATATTGAGATGTGTGTGTTTCTACTGTTCTAAACTTCTTGTCAGCCCTGTAAGTTCGAATGACTCAAAACAAACCGCGACTAGATTATGCCTGTAATATTTGTGCTTTAGGGTCACCCAAAAATCAAAGAAATCGTCATGAAATCAAAAGGCCAGCCGAGGAAGCGTCTCACGTTTGTCTATGACTTGTGCAAAGGCAAAAACATCTGCGAGGGTGGTGACGAAATGGATATCGCCAAGGAGAATATGGACGATTCCGCCCTTAATGCCACTCGAAAACCGGGACACGGCGGTTGCGGTCGATACCAACCCAATTTGAGACGAGCTGGTCTCGACGTGACGGCCGAATGGAAACACGTTAACGAGGATGGTCAGGAGAAGAAAATCGCTCTGACGGCGGAGCGAGTTTGGGAAATTTTGAAACATATCACCGACGAAGAGTGTTTCATCCTTGGAATGGACCCCAAGTACGCTCGTCCCGACTGGATGATAGTCACAGTACTCCCAGTGCCACCACTCTGCGTACGCCCAGCGGTCGTTATGTACGGCTCGGCTAGAAATCAAGACGATTTAACGCATAAACTCGCCGACATTATCAAGTGCAATAATGAGCTTCAGCGAAACGAACAGTCGGGAGCGGCGACGCATGTAATCGCGGAAAATATTAAAATGCTTCAATTTCACGTCGCAACTCTCGTGGACAATGACATGCCGGGACTTCCGAGAGCAATGCAAAAATCTGGGAAACCCTTGAAAGCGATCAAAGCTCGTCTCAAGGGAAAAGAGGGGCGGATTCGAGGCAACCTGATGGGAAAGCGAGTTGATTTCTCAGCTCGAACTGTCATCACACCAGACCCAAATCTGAGAATCGATCAGGTCGGCGTTCCCAGATCCATTGCTCAGAACATGACGTTCCCTGAGATCGTTACACCGTTCAACATCGACAAGTGAGTTCACGTTAAATGCTGCTGCCAGAACGCTTAAATTACATCTTTCTTATTCCCTAGGATGCTCAATCTTGTTTTGAGGGGTAACGCCACCTACCCTGGTGCCAAGTATATTGTTCGTGACAACGGTGAAAGAATCGATTTAAGATTTCATCCTAAGCCGTCCGATCTTCACTTACAGTGGGGATACAAGGTAGGACCCCCCCCCCATCATGTCCAGTAAATTTTGATGTCATGGATGCTTGTTGTAAAATTAGGTTGAAAGACACATCCACGATGGGGATTTAGTTATTTTCAACCGTCAGCCTACGCTTCATAAAATGTCCATGATGGGTCATCGAGTGAAAGTCCTGCCGTGGTCTACGTTTAGGATGAATTTGAGGTTAGCTGTTTTTTTTTTTTCGTTTTATTGATGAAACCGCTTAATATGAGGCTCACCTTTTAGCTGCACATCTCCGTACAACGCCGATTTTGATGGAGACGAAATGAACCTTCACGTGCCTCAGTCAATGGAAACGCGTGCTGAAGTGGAAAACCTACACATCACGTCTCGGCAAATCATTACTCCACAGTCCAACAAACCAGTCATGGGTATTGTTCAGGACACTTTGACGGCCGTCAGGAAGATGACAAAACGTGACGTCTTCTTGGAAAAAGAACAAATGATGAACATCCTCATGCATCTGCCCGTCTGGGACGGTAAAATGCCCATACCGGCTATTCTTAAACCCAAGCCACTGTGGACGGGGAAACAAGTTTTCTCCCTCATTATTCCCGGCAATGTAAATATGATTCGAACTCATTCGACCCATCCCGATGACGAGGACACGGGACCGTACAAATGGATTTCACCCGGTGACACCAAAGTGGTTGTCGAACACGGTGAGCTTCTGTGCGGTATTTTATGTAAGAAGACTCTGGGAACATCTGCCGGTTCGTTGCTTCACATTTGTTTCCTCGAGCTTGGCCACGAGGAGTGCGGTCTTTTCTACGGTAATATTCAAACCGTCGTCAATAATTGGCTTTTACTCGAAGGTAAATTTAAGTTTATTTCGACTTTCCTCGCAGATCTATTCATAATTTTTTTTTTCAGGTCACTCCATTGGTATCGGTGACACTATCGCCGATCCTCAAACGTATTTAGAAATTCAAAAGGCGATCAAAAAGGCCAAACAGGACGTGATAGAGGTGATTCAAAAAGCGCACAACATGGATCTTGAGCCGACGCCCGGTAACACGCTGAGGCAAACGTTCGAAAATCAAGTCAACAGGATTTTGAACGACGCTCGTGACAAAACTGGTGGCTCGGCGAAGAAATCACTGACCGAGTACAACAATTTGAAGGCTATGGTCGTGTCCGGTTCGAAAGGCTCCAACATCAACATATCGCAGGTAAGAATGGTCCCCCCCCCGACCATGCCACCCCACCCCTCAGGCCTCAGCCTTTTTGCCAGTTTGACAGATTTCCCGCCAGATCTGACGGATTTATAAAAGTGGCTGACGGGGAAAAATTCTGTTTAACGGATGACGAATTTTTGTAACGGAACTTGGATAGAGATACAACTTCATGACCGAGTTCGCTAACCTGGGAATCAACCGGTTCACTTGCTTGCGTAGCTTATAGCGTTTTCCATTTGCATAAAATTCAGCTCCGGAGCCGAGCATTTCCACCCGTCTTCTTTGAATTATATCATGTGGTAACGGAGAAAACGGGTGGAAATGCTCGCGATTTTCTCCAAACCTCGAATTGACATTTTCTCTATTTTTGCCTGGAATTGGCTTTTAAGTCAAGCTAAGCTGTGAATTAGTGATTTTCGTCAATTTTAACAGCACATTAGCATTTTTTTCTATATTTTAACCGTGAAAGGGTTTCCACACACCTTTAATTAACAATTTCTTTCCAATTTTGTTCTTGAAATTGCATCGAGAAACCACATATTAGAGATTCTGTTTTCGACACGAGTGCAAGTAAGAGCTTTTTTTCAATTTCAACCGTGAATTAGCGCCTTTTCCCGGTTTTAGCAACGAATTAGTAGGTTTTTCCCTTCCTAGCCATGAATTAGAGCATTTCCCGTCTAAAAATGATCATCAAATAGTCAAATCCAGGAACCGCAAATTAGCGTTGTTTCAATTTGTGCCGTGAATTAGCGTTTTTCTCCGTTTTAGCCGCGAGTTAGCGCTTTTTCCATATTTTATCTGCGATTTATTGAATTCTGGTCATGAATTGGTGCTTTTCCCCAATTTCAGCCGATATTTTTAGCGCTTCATCTTGATTTTATCCACAGATTTGAGGTTTTTATATTTTTTATGGCATTGCGTTAGTGCTAGTGAGAGCTTTTTTTCAATTTCAACCGTGAATTAGCGCATTTCCTCCGGTTTTAGCAACGAATTAGCAGGGTTTTCCTTTTATACAGCCATCAATTAGAGCTTTTCCCGTATAATAGTTATTTAGTGGCCGTCACAAACCGCGATTTGCGTGTTCTCGATTTCTGCCCGTGAATTGGCGTTTTTTCACCGTTTTAGCAACCATTTATTGAATTCTAATCACGAATGTCAGTGTTTTTTCTCAATTTTAGGCCCGTGAACTCGCCCCCCTCCTCTCGCCATTACATACGCATTGTCTAGGGCCTTTCACATTGGCCCGCCCGTGGCCTACGGCGGTCAATTATCGCCGGACAAAAAGTGTTATAACTCGAGTTTGAGGAGGAAATTCAAAAATCCGCCCCGAGAGATTTTGCGCAATTAGTTGCGAAGATTTTAAAAACGAAAATTGGATGAAAATTGTGGGAGGAGATAGTTTTGGCGCGGAATTACACGATTTTATCTGAAATAACATGGGACACGCAATGGCACGCTCGAGGTAGCGGTCAGGGATTTGAGCGGAGGTTGACCCGGGGGGGGGGGGGGAAGTTGCTAAATGAAAAGTTGGGCGGTGGCTCTTTCGGGATGGTCGAAGATCGGAACGAAAGAAACCCCCGAAAATAACGAAAAACGCAAAAACAGCTATTAGCCGTCCCCTCAAGGGGGTGTTAAGCTTTCTAAGTATATAAGATATTTTTAACGGGATGAAAAACATGTTGCCGGAATTTCGAGTTTGACTTGACGGGGAAAGCAAAATGTTATTTTTCAATGCTGTAGGCCTGTGCCGCACCTCCTCCTTCCATTAACACTTTCGTCACCTCATTGTCCGTTTTGTTTCAGGTTATTGCTTGTGTGGGTCAACAGAACGTCGAAGGTAAACGTATCCCGTTCGGATTTCGTAAAAGGACTCTGCCTCATTTCATCAAAGACGACTACGGTCCAGAGTCGAGAGGATTCGTCGAAAACTCCTATCTGGCCGGTCTAACGCCGTCCGAATTCTTTTTCCACGCTATGGGAGGTCGTGAAGGTTTGATCGATACGGCCGTCAAAACTGCCGAAACTGGTTACATTCAACGACGTCTCATCAAAGCTATGGAGTCGGTGATGGTCCACTATGACGGCACCGTACGTAATTCCGTCGGTCAGTTGATTCAGTTGCGATACGGGGAGGATGGGCTCTGCGGTGAGGCGGTTGAATTTCAAAAAATTCAAACTATTGATTTGTCTAATAAGAAATTTGAGTCCGAGTTTAAATTTGACGCCTCAAATGAGAGGCATTTGAGAAAAATATTCACCGAAGATGTTCTTAAAGAACTATTGGGTTCGGGTGAAGTTATTTCGGCTCTCGAACAAGAGTGGGAGTTGCTTAATCGAGACCGAGAGGCTTTAAGGCAAATATTTCCATCTGGTGAAGGGAAAGTTGTACTTCCTTGTAACTTGAAGCGAATGATTTGGAACGTACAGAAAATCTTTCACATCAACCAGAGGGCTCCAACGGATTTAAGCCCCTTAAAGGTCATTCAAGGTAAGAATTCATTTGCGATTGTTCGAAATGCCGGACTAAATGGTTTTTTGTTTCAGGTGTGAAAGAATTACTTCAAAAGTGTATTATCGTAGCTGGAGACGATCATCTATCGAAACAGGCCAATGAGAACGCTACGCTTCTATTCCAGTGTCTAGTCAGATCCACCCTCTGTACAAAACTTGTTTCGGAGAAATTCCGCCTGTCGTCCGAAGCGTTCGAATGGTTGATCGGTGAAATTGAAAATCGTTTCAAACAAGCGCAAGCACAGCCCGGTGAAATGGTCGGTGCCCTCGCCGCTCAGTCACTCGGTGAGCCCGCCACTCAGATGACGCTCAACACTTTCCACTTTGCCGGAGTGTCGTCGAAAAATGTCACACTCGGTGTGCCTCGTCTCAAGGAGATCATCAACATATCGAAGAAACCGAAAGCTCCGTCACTGACTGTTTTTTTGACTGGAGCCGCGGCTCGTGACGCTGAAAAGGCGAAAAACGTCCTCTGTCGCCTGGAGCACACGACTCTTCGTAAAGTTACCGCCAATACAGCCATTTACTATGACCCCGACCCTCAGAATACCGTCATTCCTGAAGATCAGGAATTCGTCAACGTCTACTACGAAATGCCCGACTTCGATCCAACTCGTATTTCTCCTTGGCTGTTACGCATAGAACTCGACAGAAAAAGGATGACAGGTCTGTTAAAACAGTTGTTTGATTTTTTAAAAACAAATTTCCTAACCTTACTACGTGCCAACTTTCAGATAAAAAACTAACAATGGAACAGATCTCAGAGAAAATCAACGCCGGCTTCGGTGATGACTTAAATTGTATTTTCAACGATGACAACGCGGAAAAACTCGTGCTTCGAATAAGAATTATGAATTCCGACGACGGCAAAATGGCCGACGAGGAAGAATGTATTGACAAAATGGAGGACGACATGTTCTTGAGGTGTATAGAAGCCAACATGTTGTCGGATATGACGCTTCAAGGAATTGAAGCTATCGCTAAAGTCTACATGCACTTGCCTCAGACTGATTCGAAAAAAAGAATTATCGTGACGGAAACTGGTGAATTTAAAGCCATCGCTGATTGGCTTTTGGAAACTGACGGTACTAGCCTTATGAAAGTGCTCAGCGAGAGGGACGTGGACCCAGTCAGAACGTTCTCTAACGATATTTGCGAGATATTCTCCGTAAGTCATTTTGTCTATAACTTTCTCTTTAAATATCGACATTTTTAACGATTAAATTTCCTCCTAGGTCTTGGGTATTGAAGCAGTGCGAAAGTCGGTAGAAAAGGAAATGAACGCCGTACTGCAGTTCTACGGCTTGTACGTCAACTATCGTCACTTGGCCCTGCTTTGTGACGTGATGACCGCAAAAGGTCACTTGATGGCTATAACGAGGCACGGCATCAATCGACAGGACACTGGGGCCTTGATGAGGTGCTCTTTTGAAGAAACTGTAGACGTACTGATGGACGCTGCCTCTCACGCTGAAGTCGACCCGATGAGGGGCGTGTCGGAGAACATCATCATGGGGCAATTGCCGAGGATGGGGACAGGTGAGGTTGAAAATTTGACATCTACGAATTTATTTTGACACATTTTTGTGTAGGTTGTTTCGATTTACTGCTCGATGCTGAAAAGTGCAAGGAAGGTATTGAAATCCCTATGGGTGGTGGTGCCATGGGTATGGGCGGTGGCATGTTTTACGCTTCCGCTGCCACACCAACTACACCGCCAGCGGCTACTCCATGGGCGTCGGGAGCAACACCGTTCGGCCAGCAATCAGCTTGGTCTCCTGCTGGAGATGGTGGAAGCAGCAGCTGGGGCCCTAGTTTTTCGCCGTCAGCCGCTTCAGACGCTTCAGGTATGTCCCCTTGGAGCCCAAGTCATGGCGGAGGCGATGCCTCCCCTCGTTCGCCCATGTCTTACATGAACTCACCCTCGGGTGCTATGTCGCCTTCGTACTCGCCGAGGTCAAGCTACGTGCCGTCGCCTTCTTCGCCACAGTACAACCATCCATCGTCCCCACAATATTCCCCAACGTCGCCTAGATATTCTCCGACGTCGCCCTCTTATTCTCCGACGTCTCCTTCTTACTCTCCCACTTCACCATCTTATTCTCCTTCCCCTTCTTATTCACCTACGTCGCCATCTTATTCACCAACCTCCCCTTCATATTCCCCTACTTCTCCATCTTACTCGCCAACGTCACCATCATACTCCCCCACTTCACCGTCATATTCTCCGACGTCTCCGTCCTATTCTCCAACTTCGCCGTCATACTCACCGACTTCGCCGTCATATTCACCAACTTCCCCGTCTTATTCTCCCACCTCCCCTTCATACTCACCCTCGTCACCGAACACTCCGGCTTCACCATCTTATTCACCCACATCCCCCTCTTACTCACCATCTTCCCCACAATATTCTCCAACATCGCCGTCATACTCGCCCAATTCACCCAAATATTCCCCATCATCACCCTCCTACTCCCCCACTTCCCCATCATTCATCAGTTCCCCCAACTATTCGGCCATTTCACCCAACTATTCACCGACGTCTCCCACATATTCCCCCACGTCGCCCTCTTACTCGCCGTCGTCACCCTCCTATTCCCCCTCGTCACCGACTCACTACTCGCCCTCGTCACCCCGTGAATACTCCCCCACCTCTCCATCATACTCTCAACCCTCGCCTCGCTACTCGCCCACATCGACGGCCAAATATTCGCCGACGTCGCCCACTTACACACCGTCGTCCTATTCACCAGCGTCGCCCACCTCACCCGCCTATTCACCAACCTCACACGCCTATTCACCCACATCCCCGAGTTATTCGCCCACTCCAGGCTATGATCCTAACGACCCTCAGCACCATTAAAATTGGCGCTTCATTTTCATGTCTATTAAAAATAAAGCATTTCCTTATCTTTTTATGCTAATTAAGTCGTATTTTAAAATATTTATTCCTTTAAAAAATGAATTTTATAGTGTGAGGTTTACGATCGGGGGATACAACTAGGATAAGAGCTATTTTGTACAGTAAAACTTGTATTACAAACAAAATAAATAGTTTAACGAAACACTAAAGTGATTCAGTAACTCGCAGTCGTCGTGGGCAATAAGCGGATTTCAACGGGAGATTTCCTGTGGGCGGTGGCTATGTTATCGTCAGGCCGGAAGTACTAGGAAAAGCTTCGATGCAAGACGGACCCCGCTAGCCCACGGTGGAGCGGAAAAATTTGGCCACGATAGCCGCGGGCATTTGTCATTTCAGCATTGCCTTAGGGACTCAAAAATCGCGTTTGGTGCAGATCGGAGCACTTTGAGAAAATTGGCCAACATTTTTGCCCACCTAACTATAAATACCCGTTTCGCTATACTAGCGCGTCAAAGATCTTAACGCGTGCGTTAGCCAAATTTGAAATTTCTCAGCTGATTATTTTCAATTATTTACCTTGTTTATTTCGCTAACGCACGCGTCAAGAGTTACAGAATAGGGGGGCAGCTGAGAAATTTTGCTAGCGCACGCTTTATAAGTTACAGAAAAGGGGGGGCAGGTGTCCTAATTAGTCGAGCTTAGTAATTGGTTTTCGGAAACTGTCCTACTTGTTGTACACTTTGCGTGTGCTAATGTCACTAACGCGTCAAATTGGCGCTCTAGTGACCATCATCTTCGTGGGTGTGGCTTGAAAAGGGCGTAAAATTCCCACGTGGTTATAAAGCGTTCTAAGTGGCCCAAATAGCTCTCAAAAGAGATACCTGATACCCCTGAGTTCGAAAATATTCATATCTGATTTACTATCAGCTCCCCCCCCCCCAGTTCGTAAATATCCAAATCTGATTCAATCTCAGCCCCCCCCCCTCCTGAGCCCCCATCCAAATCCCTCCTGAGTTGTTTGTACAGCCCAAATTTTCGTTCGTTTAGCCCAAGTTTTCGTTTGATTAGCCCATATTTCGTTCACAAATTTCGATGGTTTAACCAAAATTTTCGTTTGTTTAGTCCATACTTTTAGCCCATATTTCGAAGTTTAGCCCAAATTTCGATTGTTTAGCTCAAAGTTTTGTTTTTGCAGCCCAAATTTCGATTGTTTAGCTCAAATTTGTGTTTTTTCAGCCCAAATTTTCGTTTGTTTAGCCAAAATGTTCGTTTGTTTAGCCCAAATTTTCGTTAGTTTAGGCCATATTTCGTTTGTTTAGCCAAAATTTCGTTCGTTTAGCCCGAATTTCGTTGGTTTAGCCTAGATTTTCGTTTGTTTACCCAAATTTCGTTTGTTTAGCCCAAATTTTCGTATGTTTAGCCAAAATTTTGTTTGTTTAGCCTAATTCTCGTTTGTTCAGCCCAAATTTCGTTTATTTTTGTTTTTTGAGCCCAAATTTCGTTTGTTTAGCCCAGTTTCGTTTGTTTATCCCAAATTTTGTTTGTTTAGCCCAAATTCAGCCTATTCGTTGGTAAAATTCTCAAATTAAGGGGTTAGAGGCGCTACTGCGCTGCTAAAATTCAGAAAAAGCTAAAATTGAGACGGTATCGTAAACATTCCAACTTAAAATACTCGCCTTCGCAAGGCAACTTCGAGGCTAAAACTTGAAGAAAACGGCAAATTCATGGCTATAAGTTAAAAACCACAGGCTAAATTGAGAATAAAGCTAATTCGCTGATAAAAATGATAAAAATCGCTAATTTACAGCTGAAATTATGTAATGCGCTAATTTGTGGCTAAAATTCAGAAAATTCGCTAATTCATGCGATAGAAACGCTAATACGCAGCTAAAATTAAGAAAAATCGCTATTTCGCGGGTAAATTGGGAAAAATCACTAATTCGCGGCCAAAATTTGCAACAAAAATGGAAAATACGCCAATTTGCAGCTTCTGAAGGCAATTTTGGGTTTAAAATTGAGAAAAATCGCCATTTTATGGCTTTGTAGGTAAAAAAAACCGCTGATTTACGGCTGAGAAAAATCGCTAATTTATTGCGCATGCTGAACAAAAAAAATGAGTTTTTTTGGCAAACATTTGGGAAAACCCGTTATTTGGCGGCTAATATTGGGGAAAAATATGTAAGAAAAACGCTAATTTTCAGCTCACACTGAAAACAGTGCTAATTCTCTGCTAAAATATAGACAAAATTGCAAATTTTCAGCTAAAGTTGATAAAACTCAACGAGGGGGGGGGGGTGGCTCTTGGAGATTTCCGCTCCGGGGCCCCGATAGGTGCAGGCCTGCCAGTGCGTCCAATCGGTACGGTTAATGTGCGTAGCACTGTGTTGAAAAGCTCCACCGAGCCGCAAGTTCAGTGAATCAGGCGATTGCGTCAACTCCCCCTCCCCACCCCACAAGCCACCTCGCCGGTGGCGAGTACCTACGCAAGAAATACCGCACCGATCAGGCAGAAGGTCTCAGCTAACGGTCTCTATAGGGCCCATCAGCTCTCCCCATGAGTGTAGCCCCCCCCCCGCCCCTCTTACTGATGAGCCGGAGACTCACCTATGTCGAGTACCCGAGAAAAATCACCCTGAGCAGGCAGAAGGTCTCAGCTTACAGAGGCCAATTAATTATAGCATTTAATACAATTTTATTAGTTTTTGGAGTAATCACACAATTAAATAATATAAATCCATTTAAAAAACAAAACAATTAATTAACGTAATAAAGCAGTTACATTAGATCCCAACGTTATGAACACAATTACTATAAAATTAACGTACGTAATTATCATCAACTTTTAAAAAACATAATATATGACTCGGCAGTTTTAAATTTCAATCTATAGGCACTTGTCTAAAGGCACCAAGTCTATTAAAATAACGTAAAAATTAATTTTATGGAAGCATTAGATGTGTGCTCATCCCGTTTGTCACCATTCAAACAGGGACTGACATTTTCCGGCGATAATGTCGCACACTGTCACCGGTCCTCGTGTTTGGGTGTTGTCGTGGTTGTGGTGTTGTCAGGGCGTGCCGACGGTCGACGCCGCGGCATATGCTCCTGGACTTTTGGGCGCCATTTCTTGGGCTTTACGCAATCGTCGTTTCAATTCGTGCGGCAGTTTGTCGTGACACTTTTTACACACTGGTTTCAGGTCCAATTCGAAGAATTTGGTTTTTTGATTCATTTTCTGGTCGCAGATTGAACAGGCGAAATGGTGAACGCACCAGGCTTTGTTCATAGCGGTGAACACTGAGAGAGAGAGAGTGTGTGAGGGAGGAGATAGTAAGCGGAAAAAAATAGTGTGATGCCAAACTATGGAGTGGCGGGGGGTGTGGAATATTTACCATCTCCGGCGATCACTTGATTACAGACAAAGCACAGATTGCCGAAAAGTTGGTGGTAATGAGTTTCACAGTAAGCCAACCCTTTCTTTTCGTAATGGCGATGGCCTAAGAATGGCTTCTCGCATTTAGCGCACACAAAATGCTGCAAAAAAAGTTAGGGATGCGATTCTTATTAGGGATGGATTTATAGTCACAGTAAAAAAATACCTCGACGTGCCAGTGTTTACCCAGAGCCGTAACGACTCTTTCTTCGATGGGACGCCGACAGGCGCCGCAAATGGGCACGCCCATTTTGTCGTGACATCTTAGGCAGTAGAGCTCGTTCTAATTAACAATTTCGGTTCATTAGTAATGTCTTAAATTTGAATGTCTTAATAAAAATGTATTACCAAATCATTTGCGGTACATCCCGGTCGGCTTTTGACTTCCCTAGCGTCGGAATTCAATTCAACGCCACAGGCTGTACAGTTGAAATGGTACGGATGGTACACTTCACCGCGGAAACGTAACGGTTTGTCATCGATCAATCCACTGCGAAATTTTTTAATCATTTCTATGAATTTCTTATTGTTTTTGGAAGGCTTGAAATGGTGGGAGGGGGTGAGAAACCTACTGGCACTTGTAGCACATGTACTTGTTGTGACCCGTAGCCTTCGCGTAAGCTCGACACTCGTGACACAGTGCCTGACCGTTGTACCTGACAAAACCCAATTCGGCCAGTTCTTTACTGCAATTCTCACAGCGGAAACACTGTGGGTGCCAGTTTGAGTTCATCGCCTTGATGACACGGCCGATGACAAAGTCACCGCACTTGCCGCAACAGGGGGCGAACAGAACGTGGAAATCATGTTCGCAGTATTTACGCCCTTCGAACTCGTAGAAGGTTCCATCGGGGAATGGGCGAAAACACTGAGCGCAGCTGGAACCGTTCAAATTTTAAATTTTAAATGTTCAATAGAATGGGGGGGGGGGGTTGTATACGTACACAAAGCATTGAGTGTGCCACAGATCTCCCGTCGAATTGACTATCTTCTCATGGGGCTCGAACCCTTCTCCACATCGGGAGCAGGACATACTACTAAGCGACATATTATTCACTCTGAAACAAACACAAAATATTACATTTTATGACTAAATATATTCCATATTTCGCCCCCCCTCTCCATCACTTTTAACGCTTAAAACACTAATTGAACATCTACCGATCAGGTAAAGGCGGCGGTCTCACAATTTCCACCGCCGCCGGTTGTTCAACGTCGTTCAATTCCGGTGATTCCGCGTCCAAATCGTCATAGTCACCGTTGTCCCACTCCTCCCCCCCACCGTCGCCGCCACGGCTCTCGTCTTTCATTCGCCTTTGAAACAGTTCCGAGTGATCGAGACTCAACACTTCAACGGGTGAAGGACTTAAATCCGGATCGTTCGATCCGTTGAGTTTTTTCAACCGCCACATTATTATAATTATTATTGTCACCCGCGAAATTTAATTTTGTAATTACGGCGACCGATTACAAACGCGACTGCGGCAGTGAAGGCAGAACAGTAAAACAAAAAGAAAAAGAAAAACAATTCTTGGAGCGAGAACTCATCAATTCCAAGGACAAAAAATCACTGACTTAAAATAAATGACACCGAACGAAAGAATTTAATCGTAAAGTTACCAACGGGAGGAGGAAATTCTCACTTTTTTTGTTCCTTTTTTTTATTATTATTATTTTCTTTTATCTGGTTATTGCAAATATTTACTTTAAAACAGAGCACGCCCCCCCCCTCTATTTTCATGTAGCGGCCTTCTCACTGTCAACCTCCCACCACCGCTACTTCCACTACACTGTTGGTATAATATTCTTACTAGAAACATTCAACTCCGATTGCGCAAAGTACTTCACTAGATCTCCTTCTGAAAATACTAAATTAACGGTAGTTTATTGTCGTTGTTTTGAGTGAACAAAGTGACCAAACGGCTCCGGGGAGCGTATTTACAAACCCTAAAATTGATAATTTTTTCGATTTTACCGAATTTGCAGGTAAAATGAAGGGCAATAGCCACAAAATTGTATCATTCGGAGCTAAATATCTAGGAAATTATAAGTTTCGGGGTCTAAATATCCTGCAAACTGCAAGTTTATGGTCCTGTTATTGCCAGTTTATGCCTGAACAGTCATGATTTTGCAAGTTTCACGTCCTAATTAGAGAAAAACTGCGAGTTTTAGGGCCAAACCGGTTCCGACTGTCCCATTAATAGTACTTTGAGTTTGAACATGAATTTATTTAAAAATTGAAAATAGAGTGAGTTTTCAAGTTCGGGTCCTAATTTTAGCGTTTGCGGGTCCTAATGTGAGTGAAATTACAACCTTTTTGGCTCAATATACACGAAATTGACAATTTTTTCGGGCCTTAATTCCGGCGAAAATCCAAGTTTCGGGCCTTAATTGCGAGTTTCAGTACTAAATATCCGTTAAATAGAAAGTTTGTATTTGTTTTTTGTGAGCTCGGACCGCGGGCTATGCAGGGCCACGACCATCCGCGTCGTAGGCTGTCGAGGCCTATATACTCCGTTACTCCCAACAAAATTACAACGTTTTGGAGGCAAATTTTTGAATAATTATGTGTTTCCAGGCACAAATTTTAGGGAAATTCCAAGTTTCAGATCCTATATATTTAAGCGAAATTGCAAGTTTCAGGGAATTTTTTTAAAAGTTTGGACAGCCACGCCCTATGACTGCGCCCTGACGAATAGCCGAGAAAATGCAACATTTATAGAGACGCATAATTGTGAGTTCCTATATTCGGGTCCGAATTTGAGCACAATTTCAATTTTCCTCTCTGAATGTAGCAGAAATTGAAAGTTTCAGGTCTTTGGGAGTTAATTTAAGCGAAAATTGAAAGTTTTGAGGTCGTTTTTGTAGGGACGGATCGCCTGGCGGCGGCGGCGGCGCCGGCAGAAATTGGAAGTTCCATGGCCGAATATCCGCGGCAATGCGACTTCCTGGTTTTACTTTCAGTGAAAATGCGAATTTCGTGGCCTAATTTCAACGAAATAGAAAATAATAAACCAATAAAATCAATTCTCCACACTGATTTTATTGGTTCATTGCTTTGTACCGCCACTCCACCGATATAGAGGACCTTAAAATGGAGAATTGAAATAGAAAGTTTTGTATCTTAATTTCCGCAAAACTCCGCGAAATTACAAGTTTCTGGGCCAGTATTTTAAAGCGGCCACTTTTCCTGAGGGTCCAACCAGCCCCGAGAAGGCCCAAAGCTTGATGGGAAAAGAGCAAAATTACATCATTTGGAGCTAACTGTCAGCATTCATAGCTGAATATCCGTCGAATGGACATTTTTAGGTATTAATTTGAGTTAATTTGCCAGTTTAGGGTGGATTTCAATCAAAGTTACCAATTTCCGAGCCAATTTTGTCGCATCGAAACCCAGGCTAACTGGTACTACAACAAAGCGCAGAAAGGCCTGACGAACATCACGAAATTGGAAGTTCCATGGCCGAATATCCGCGGCAATGCGACTTCCTGGTTTTACTTTCAGTGAAAATGCGAATTTCGTGGCCTAATTTCAACGAAATAGAAAATAATAAACCAATAAAATCAATTCTCCACACTGATTTTATTGGTTCATTGCTTTGTACCGCCACTCCACCGATATAGAGGACCTTAAAATGGAGAATTGAAATAGAAAGTTTTGTATCTTAATTTCCGCAAAACTCCGCGAAATTACAAGTTTCTGGCCAGTATTTTAAAGCGGCCACTTTTCCTGAGGGTCCAACCAGCCCGAGAAGGCCCAAAGCTTGATGGGAAAAGAGCAAAATTACATCATTTGGAGCTAACTGTCAGCATTCCTAGCTGAATATCCGTCGAATGGACATTTTTAGGTATTAATTTGAGTTAATTTGCCAGTTTAGGGTGGATTTCAATCAAAGTTACCAATTTCCGAGCCAATTTTGTCGCATCGAAACCCAGGCTAACTGGTACTACAACAAAGCGCAGAAAGGCCTGACGAACATCACGAAATTGGAAGTTCCATGGCCGAATATCCGCGGCAATGCGACTTCCTGGTTTTACTTTCAGTGAAAATGCGAATTTCGTGGCCTAATTTCAACGAAATAGAAAATAATAAACCAATAAAATCAATTCTCCACACTGATTTTATTGGTTCATTGCTTTGTACCGCCACTCCACCGATATAGAGGACCTTAAAATGGAGAATTGAAATAGAAAGTTTTGTATCTTAATTTCCGCAAAACTCCGCGAAATTACAAGTTTCTGGGCCAGTATTTTAAAGCGGCCACTTTTCCTGAGGGTCCAACCAGCCCGAGAAGGCCCAAAGCTTGATGGGAAAAGAGCAAAATTACATCATTTGGAGCTAACTGTCAGCATTCATAGCTGAATATCCGTCGAATGGACATTTTTAGGTATTAATTTGAGTTAATTTGCCAGTTTAGGGTGGATTTCAATCAAAGTTACCAATTTCCGAGCCAATTTTGTCGCATCGAAACCCAGGCTAACTGGTACTACAACAAAGCGCAGAAAGGCCTGACGAACATCACGAAATTGGAAGTTCCATGGCCGAATATCCGCGGCAATGCGACTTCCTGGTTTTACTTTCAGTGAAAATGCGAATTTCGTGGCCTAATTTCAACGAAATAGAAAATAATAAACCAATAAAATCAATTCTCCACACTGATTTTATTGGTTCATTGCTTTGTACCGCCACTCCACCGATATAGAGGACCTTAAAATGGAGAATTGAAATAGAAAGTTTTGTATCTTAATTTCCGCAAAACTCCGCGAAATTACAAGTTTCTGGCCAGTATTTTAAAGCGGCCACTTTTCCTGAGGGTCCAACCAGCCCCGAGAAGGCCCAAAGCTTGATGGGAAAAGAGCAAAATTACATCATTTGGAGCTAACTGTCAGCATTCCTAGCTGAATATCCGTCGAATGGACATTTTTAGGTATTAATTTCAGTTAATTTGCCAGTTTAGGGTGGATTTCAATCAAAGTTACCAATTTCCGAGCCAATTTTGTCGCATCGAAACCCAGGCTAACTGGTACTACAACAAAGCGCAGAAAGGCCTGACGAACATCACGAAATTGGAAGTTTCAGAGATTTCGCAAGTTTTGCGTCTCAATTTCAGAGAAATTTCAAGTTTTGGAGCGTTTTTTTAGTGGCCGATCTAAGCTGGACTCTAGCCTTCCCCCCCCCTCCCGACACTGTTCAACGGGGCGTGGAGCCTGCGGCTAAAATTAAGAAAAACAGCTAATTCAATGATAGAAACCACCAATTCCCAGTTCAACAAAATTGAATAAAACACTAAATCACAGCTCAAATTGCAAAAAATTGCTAATTCACAGGTAGTTTTAAGAAAAAGCGCTAATTCAGTTAAACTGCATGTTTCAGGGCCTTTTGGGCGTGAACCCTGAGCAAACTGATCCTTACTGTGCCCTTACTTTGAATTTTAATTTGAACTTGAGTTTATTTGCTAACCTAAAATGAATGAGTTTGCATTGCTCGGCTGTTATTGGGATGCTAATTTGAGCGTAATTAAAAGTTCCTGGCTGAATATAAGCGAAATTCACAGTTTCGGGGCCTTCGAATCGTGATTCTTGCGTAAATGAATGATTTATAGGTCTTAAAGGGGGAGTTGTACATGTGTTTCCTCGACCCTCTCCTCCAATCATGCCTCGCAGACTCCGCGAGGCGCCGTATAGTAACGCCGTATTTCTGCACCAGTCTTGGATTTCAAGGACTCGTTTAAATCTCCAGGAAATTCCGGCGCACGCGCGTGCGATCTTGTGTTGTGTCGCCCCGAAAGATCTTGAATCTCAAGGATAAAAGATTACGCAAGTTTTACAGTTATTTCAGGGGTGAAATGTGAAAAAAGATGATCTTACGCGCTTGAGGAATTCCCTGGAGATTTAAATGATACCTTGAAATCCAGGATTGGTGCAGAATTTACGTAACGCAGAGTAGGCGGCCAGGTAAGATTGGAGGGGGGTTCGAGGAAACACAATTGTACAACTCCTCCTTAATTCCAGCGAAATTGTGTAATTTCGGAGAAAATGCATGTTTCGGTGCTAAATTTGAAATTGTTTTTTTGTGGGCTCGAACTCCGGGCTCTAGCAGGCCACCAGCAAACCAGCAGAAAAGCCCCATTACCCACCCCATACGCCGGCGACGTACCCCCCCCCCCCACCAACATTGCATCATTTTGAAGGCAAATGCCTGCACAATTTGATGTTTCCAGGCACAATTTTCGCGAAATTGCAAGTTCCAGGTTCTATATTTCAGTGAAATTGCGAGTGTCAGGGCCTATTTTTTTTTTAGGTTGGGTAGCTGGCCACGACTGCGCCCATATACCGTGACGAATAGCCGTGCAATCAGTGTTTTTGGGTTCTAATTTGAGTATAATTTCGAATTTCCTGGCTGAAAATCGAAGGAATTGAAAGTGTTGGGTCATCGGATGTTAATTCGAGCAAAATTTCCAGTTAGGGGCCTTAGTTTAAGCATAATAGTTTTTTCTAGCGGTGGAAATTCCAAATTTTATGGCCGGAATATCCGCAGCAATGCGACTTTCTGGTCTCTCAATTCCTGTGAAAATGCATGTTTCGTTCGTGTCTTAATTTCCGTGACATTACGAGATTCCGTTTTTAATTTAGCGAAATTTCAAGTTTCGGGGCGTGTTTTTCACGTGACCGCTTCCCCTCGGCCCTGTCGACCCCGATAACCGCCCAAAGCTTGCTGAACAACCGCCTATAATTCCATTATTCAGAGCTTAATATCAGGAATTCCTAGCAGAACATTCCCATGGCACGAAAAAGTAGGACTCTTGTAACGGAATGTAGGACACAACATTAGGTCACCTGAAAATATAAGTAACTGACAATTTTAAGGTTACACTGTTTAACCTCAAGCCGGCTGCACACACGTGGTAATGGCCAAATAACGAGCAAACTATTTTTCAATCTTCAGTTGGTCGGTTTCTAGGCAATGCTAGAAATTTATAATTATTTTGATCGTTATTTTGGCAAACACCGCATGTGTAGACTGTGGAGACAGCTTTAAAATTGTTGTTGACTCAGTTTGAATGAGACAAATCCGCAAAATTAAGTTTTGAAACAGAGAAAACCCGCAAAACTGACGGAATTTCGGTTTTGAATAATAAGTCAAATCCGGGAATTTGGTTTTTGAAAGATCCTTTGTTTCCGAAATTGACTAAATTACCTAGAAAACTAATTTTAGTAAGAGCGAACCGTCATTTGCAGGAAACGAACGGCGGGTTCAGCCATTTTCAATTCACGAATCGTCAGTTTTCGACGTATTTTCAGTCAGTTTTGCAAATTATAGGGAGGCACGAAGCCAAAGCGTCAATGCTCAGTTTTGGCCATTCTTGGTGAGCATTTGCCACTTTCAGGGCAGGAATCATCTGCATATAGGCATTTTCAGGGCGCGAATCGTCAGTTTTTAGCTATTGTTAGAGTGCGTGGAGCCAATATTTAGCTGTTTTTAGAAAGCCGAGGCCACATTTGGTGCGCGAATGGTCGAATTAGCCATTTTCAGGGCGGGAATCATGAACTTTTAAGGAATTTTCATGGCGCCCTAATCGTACGCCCGAATCTGCGAAATTTATCTTATAAATAACTTAATTTTGCGGGTTTTGATCTGGCAAATATTCCAGAAATTGTTGGGAAATCGTTGTTGCAAATCGTCAAAAAGGAGCCAAATCCCCGCCCAACCAGATACCAAAGACTCCTTTCCACGTACCTTCATCCATGAACATAAAAACTAAATATCCTAATTTTCCATCAAGCTATTTGGAGGCGGTGGCCCGCAGAATACTCGTCACTACCTCGGTACGCTACTGAACGGGTCTGCGGGTTTGCTGTAGGAAGCAAACCCCGAAAGTTTAGTAATTTAAGGAGGTAACCACGCGAAATTCATGGTTACTAGATCAAGATTCGTGAAATTTGAGGTTAGAAAGAGCTAAACTCGCACAATTTTGCACTTGCAATGCAACCGTAAAACCTCAATTTAGTGGCAATTTTTTTGTCACCTCCCCCGTTTTAACTGTAATTTTGCAGCAAATTTCTACAGTAACTCACAATTTCGTGGCTGTTTATAAATCCGAACTCGCAATTTCACTGACGGTGAATATTCAAAACAGGAAATTTGCGGCTATTGCTTCCGGGGGCTAAGCTTGAAACTCGAAACTCACAATTTTGCGGCTGATTATTCATTGAAACTTTCAATACTTATCGTTGTCTACGAGTTCGTAGCCCTGAAGCCCGATCCTGAAACATGCATTTTCGGTTAAACTAGGACGTGAAACTAGCAAAATCGTGAGTATCCAGCCACGAAAATGTCGAATTTCACGGATATTTTCCTTCAAAATGGTGCTATTATGCGGTTATATGCGTAAGACGCCCACATCCGCGAAATTTAAAATTTCTATATAAATACGAGAAATCGGCAGTTTAGAGGGAAAAAATACCGGCAACTAGTTTTCAACCCAAAACTGGCAAAGAAATTTGCCACAGATTGCCGTTAACCCGAATAGACAATTTTATGGGTTCATGATGGAACTTAAACTTCAAATTTGGAATATAAACTGACAGGTTTTAAACGAAATTTGAGATTTTTGTTAGAAAAAAGACAATCTATTGCTAAAATGTCAAATTTTTAAGGTCTGACGAGAAAATCCTATCCAGGGGGACATACACACAAATCAGCTAGGGAGGGCGGGGGTGCCCTGAATTCGGGGGTTTTCACACTGAAAGGTGTACTACATGTGACAAACGCTTTCTGGGTCACGCCTACACCAACCATCAGCCATATATATATACGTATTTGTCTAAAAATTCGCCCACTTTCCAGCATATTGCGGTTACATTACACTTGTTTAAACGCAATTATTATAAGAATTCATTGAGATTAACAATAATAATAATTAAACTTTCTTACCCTGGCATTTGGGCTGAATGAGAGTATTATCTGAAACACGAATAAATTAAGTCAATAATGCTCTATTAAATGTACAAAAATAGGTGAATAATCTTACTTCAAGAGAAAGAGATTTATATAGTGAAAATAGATAAGAGGAAGTGAAGGCAGTGTAGAAAGATAATCAAATATGAAACACAAGCGGATAAAAACAATCTACAGAACAGAAAAAATAAACAAAATAATTGAGAAACATGCAAATTCTTCCAAAACAATCGTCTAAACAACTTACCTTTTAGCTCATTTTACGTGGAAAAGAAAAAGATTGTAGGCAGTGACAAGAAGGGGCTGACTAGTCTGAGGAAGAAGTGAAGCGCGGGGGGGGGGAGGACTGTGCCTTGCTTTAAGGACGTTGCCATATAAAGGCAATGAGCCTCCCCAAGTGGTGTGCCGTGATTTCATGGGAGGGGCCTTCCCCGCAGCTTCTTTCTTCCGTTCCAGCGCCCTTTCTCCTGACGAAACATCTTTACAAAAAACAAAAACAAATCACTTTTTAATCGCTTACGCAGATTAATTACAATTAATAGGAATTACGAAAATAAAATACATAGCAATTAAAGGGATAAGTTACCAGACGCCAATCAATGTTGGGAAGTTTGCCGCCTTAATTCTTCCTCCAAAGGTTTGATGGCGTACGTTCAAATTTCTCGACCATCTCAAGTGGCAAGGAGAAAGAAAGCTCGTTTTCTTAAAAAGAGTCCATTTGTTTATTCATTGTCTTGGACCAAATACACAATGTGGGGGAGGAGGGAGAGTATAACAATTTCTTAAAGAACATTTTTAAAGGAATGATGTTCTCCCTAACAAAAAAAAAAGGAATGAGAAAAAACGTTCAAACTTCTATCGTCACTGGCTGGAAATTGAACACATTATTGCCAGGAAAAGTATCAACAATAATTATTATAATAATTAAATTTGAAAAATATATTAAGCCGTTCCAGCCAAGGGGCCTCCCCACCCATCCCATTTAAGAAAAAAATGCTTTTAATTAAAAACAAACAAACAAACGGTAAATGTTTAAATTTAATTTTTTTTTCAATGTCATAAATTGGAAAACATCATGGGAAAGATGACGGTTACAGGATGACGTCTATTGTTTAATACTATGACGGATGATGAGCGATGAAAAGGTGAAACTGTTAGGCGTAGGCGATGTCGTGGTCGTCGTCGTCGTCGAGGCGGCGATGCCAGTCATTCGGAGGCGGCGCAGGCCTCTTCTAAATCTTTGGGAATTGGATTCTTGGGGTGTTTATTCTCGAAGTGTTGCCTGTAGGTTTTTGGGTCGGGCATCTGTGCCTGAGAGAGAAGGAGAAAGAGAGGGGGAGATTGAGAGACGTGATTGCAGGAGCGTTATTTGGGTGCTACTGCTACTTTAGGCAGTCAAATTTCTGTTTTGCCGGACTTGTCGACCGGGCAGGATTGGCCGGGGGGGAGGGTAAACCGTCAGCAATCGTTTAAGCTAGGGTTGACGGGAATCGTCCGAGCCGGATCATTGCGAACGCTTTTTCGCAATTATGGAAAAGAATATCAGCATTTTAAAAACTGTCAGCTGCATAATTACTCCAAAAACCAGCAAACGATTGCGTCTTCTCAATTTTAGCCGCCTAAGAACGTACAGAGACTGGGAATTAGAGTATTTTTTCTCTCAATTTCAGGCGTAGACTAGCCCGTATAAGCTTGCTCGCAGAAAATAACCGCGCACGAAGACCTCGATAGGTCACTATCTTTGGCCCGATCGCGTGAGGAGGCCACAAAGAAAAAAAAAACCCAACGAAAAGGCACAAACGTGCCATTTTCAGCATAATATGGAGGCTATTTTGGCAGGGGCTGGTAAAAATGGGCAGCCTGAAAATCGTCCGCCCGTTTCGGTTGATGGTGCGTTAGGCAAAAATGGTCAAATGAAGATGGCAAATAAAATTGCTTATTTCTCAAATATTCAACCAAGAAACTTTCAATTTCGCGGATATTTCTCCCAAATGTTGGCATTTTGCGGCTAACTTAAGACTTGGAGCGCAGTCGTGGGCAGCTAAATCGGGTTTCACAATCACCTAAAAAAAAAGGCCAGAAACTTGCGATTCACGAAAATAAAGACCAGAAACTAGCAATTTCGCGAATATACTTAGCCCCTAAACTCAAATGTCGGGAAATGGACGGCTGGTCGAGGGTTCGAGCCTACTAAAAGAAAAGTACGAAAAATTGCTTGCAGTTTCGCGAAAATTAAGACGAGAAACATCCATTTTTGCGAATACTTATTGTCCGGGAGCCCACCGTATGAAAAATCCGGGTCATTTGATCGTGTCTGGCACCTGCGCAGGACGTTTTCTATGGTCTAGGAGATGACACTTCTGAGATCGCCAGAAATTTTCCGTGGGACAGGGGCTCACAGCAGGGATAGCTCGAATCGTGTTGGGCTATGCCCTTCCATCGTCGTCCGGAAGATATCACTTTCATTTAACAGAATTTTGTGAGTAGAACATTTTGTGGTTAGTGCATTCGAGGTTCGAGGTTTTTGTGGTGAGAGCTTTCCGTGGTTGGACTTTTTTTTGGTTAGAGCGTTTTGTTTGTGCATTTTAGGTTGCTGGTGTTTGTGGTGCAAGCTGTTGGTGTTTCATTCATTTTGTGGTTACAAGCATTTTGGGGTTGCAGCTTTCGGCGTTTGGTCTCTTTGGCTTCAAGTTTTTCTTTGTTGTTCAATTTTTCCTGGACTGTGATCAGGGCTTGTTGGGATTTAGGCTTTTTTGAGAATCAAGCTTTTGTGCTTGGAGCACTTTGTGGTTAGAGCATGTTGTGCTTAAGGCATTTTGAGGTTAGAACATTTTGTGGTCAAGTGCTTTCTGTGGTTGAGTGTTTCTTGTAGTAAGAGGTTTTTGTGGTTAGTTCATCTTGGTTAGATGTTGTTATCGTTAGATGCTTTTGTGGTTAGAGCATATTTTTGTGGTTAGAGCATTTTGAGATTATAAAATTTTGTAATCAAGTGCTTTCTGTGGTTGAGTGTTTCTTATAGTAAGAGTTTTTTGTGGTTAGTTCATTTTGGTTAGATGTTTTTTGGCTAGAGCATTTTGTGGTTAGGGAATTCTGTGGTTAGAGCATTTTATAGTCAAAACATTTTTTTAATCAAGTGCTTTATGTGGTTGCGTGTTTCTTGTAGTAGAGTTTTTTGTAGCTAAAATTGAGAAAAAAAAAGAATAAGCCACAAATACATTTTTTACAGAAGAGAAAAACTGCTAATTCACTGCCAAAACTACGATAAAGCAATCGTTCGCAGCTAAAATTGAGAAATATGGTTCATTAGCGGCAAAAATTGAGAGAACGTTCTAATTCACAGCTGCAGCGGTGTGGGCGGGGGGGGGGGACGATAATTCGCGGATTAATTTGAAAAAGTCCGCAAATGCGTTGCTAAAATTGAGTGAAAGCGCGAAATCTCGGGTGAAATTGAGAACTAATTCAAGGCTAGCATTGAGAAAAAGCACTAATTCGCAGCTAAAATTGATAAAACATCAATTCGCGGTTTTTTAGGGGCGCATAAACTCTAGATTAGTTCTAGTGGCGCCTCCTTTAGATGGTTTTAAGACGTCACCGTTTGCATTCCACGATTTACTACTGTCTGGGAAGACTCATGAACCAGGCCCACTTGGAAATCAACGTGAGATGAGCGCGATTTTGAAAAAAAAGGCTTTAATTCTAAAATCTACGCGGGGAATCCGAAAATAACAGATTTTTTGATCAGACGACCCTCTGAATGGGTTCCTCCCGTGAAACCGCCGGTTTTGCCCGGGCTACCCTCTTCTTCTGGCAGAATCGCTGGCTACGCCCTTGGTTCAATAACAAATGTGCCTCCACTATTTTCCTTTAACCTCAGTGTGTGTAAGGGCTGGTTGGGGGGGGGGGGGTGAGACGGTTTTACGTGGGGCAACACCCGCTCACCTTGTTCATGATGGGGGGGGGGGGGGGAGTAAAGGAAAGAGGCAGTCTGAGCCCGGTGAATTTAATCGGGGCAAAAAGCGCACTCCGTACCCAGAACAGGAAATTCAACGGTGGAGGGGGACCGGGGGAGAGCTGCTAGACGTGCCCCTCTCGTTGGCCAGGCCCGATATCCCGCGTTGTTCTCGGCATCTCTTTTGAGACTTCCCTCTTCACAGAGCGCCCAGTGCCTAGCGTAACGAATGGTTGGGCGGTACACCCTTGCACTCTAAAAAGTTCCATCGAGGGAGTTGGACTCTTGTGAGCGAGCAACCAGATTAGTTCTCGCGGGGGGGGGGGGCGTCGATCGTTAAAAACCCAGTGGCGTAACCAGAAATCGTCCTGGAAGGGGAAGAAATCGGCTATCCAGAGGTAAGTATGGAAAGGGGGGTCAAAATAAATGCAAATTATGCTTTTCCTTCGAAAAACATTTAATCTGAGAAGGGGGAGGGAATAAGAGGTTTTTGCAAATATTCAGCTTGACTATCGAATTGTCAAAATCTATTGCCATAATATTAGGCCAATATTTTCGTCCCCGAGACCCGCGGTCGAGGTAACCGAAAATTAACGTCTCTGACACTGGAAGCTACAGAAAAAATTGCTGGTAGAGGACGCTCTTGGGACGTCCTGATGTGATCTGCGGGGTCTCTGAAGACCTTAACGGTTCACTTAACCTAAAAATTGGCGTCAAACTTTGGCGGCCGAACACAACATGGTACAGCGGGAGGTCCCGTTGGTAGTTCGGGCAGCCTGAACGGTGCTGGTAGAAAATCTCAAAACCCTAAAATGACGGTACAGTTGACTATTATATTCCCACCTTTTACGAGGCGCTACAATGGGACAACCAACAGTGCCAAGACTCCTGGGTCCAAAACTCTTGAAGGTGGACACGTAACCAAAACCAGTTCTACGGACCCAGCGAGCTTTTTACAATTGTGCCTCATAGCGGCACAACCAATGCACAAAAACTACACGGAAAATTATTTCTAAAAACTCATTTGTGGGCCTAATTAGCAGTTTTAACCTTGGCCGAACGATAACAGGGGGGGGGGGAGATCATAGACAGAGATCTTCTATCGAGTCAAGGAAAACTCGACACTAAATCCGGTTTAGGTCATTGCTCTATAACATGGACGATTGGGGT
The DNA here is from genome assembly GCA_038030265.1 of Corythucha ciliata. Taxonomy (NCBI): domain Eukaryota; kingdom Metazoa; phylum Arthropoda; class Insecta; order Hemiptera; family Tingidae; genus Corythucha; species Corythucha ciliata. The sequence continues at coordinate 12,087,193 of CM075939.1, forward strand.
CAAACTACGACTATTTGGTACATCCGAATGGTCAATTGATCACTCGAACGTGAGGTGAGAGTGGGGACTAGAGCTCGAGAGGTCTTCTTTTGTCTTTTTTTTACCTTACATACAGCACAGGCGAACACGAGAGCCTTTTGAGCCGCCTTCTTCTGTGAATTGGCGTTATGTCCCTGCTGTTTCTTCGCTTTGGCCGCTCGTTCGGCAGCTTTAGCTTGCGATTGAATTTTCTGGTGGCCCCGTGCCATTCTTCACCTAGAAGACAAAATTCGTTTTGAACTTTCAGAAAACAAAAAAAAAAACGGAAAGGAAAGCTTTCAAGAATTAAAAGTGAGGTTTACCTCCTCAACAGAGAATGAGACTCGTTGTCACACAACGCACAAAATCGTGGGTTTTTTTGTTTTTTTTAGAACCGTAGTTGAAGATTTTTGGGACGTCAAAATGATTGGGGAAAGTTCTCCCAGTGGTCCACGTCTACATCACCTTCATTTTTGAACCCCAGATTTTTCGATGAACGAAGCGTGCTGTCAACAAAGAGAAGGCGTGTTCCTACTCGTATAAATTATACCGCAGATCGTGACACAAAAATCAGTTGTATTTGAAAGAACTGTAGCACGACGGAGGGGAAAGAGAAAAAAAATAAAATGAGACAAAAATCCCTTGTGCTTCCCTTGTTATCTCAGATGGAAACTTCGCATTCTAGTGGGAACACACACACCGACTCAACTTGTTTTTTTCATCGAAGGAGGAATCGCGAAGCGTCAAGTAATGCAAATACACACACCTGTGCTAACAATTTCAAAGCGATTATCCCACGGTTAATTATTTTTCACTTTAAAACGGCTGAATAAGCATAAAATTGGTGAAGATGTCACACCTTGCTTGCAAAAGCGGGAGATTTCGGTGTGGAGGAAGCGTCTGAGCAGGTTAGGTTTGTCTTGATAAAGGTTTTTATTTATTTATGATCGTGTCTTCTTGGTCCAAGACTTAAATTTTAGGCAAAAATGGGAAAAGAAATTGACGTCAAACAATGTTTACAAACGATTGACGACCTGATTACCGTCGAGGACAAATTGGTGTGTACGCAAGTGACTTTTAGTCGTTCGCTTTCTTTTAATGTGCACCTGTTGACAGATCACGTACCGGGGTCTCAGCAAGGTGTTGAAAGTTCACACTGACCAAGCCAAAGAGTAAGTTGAAATTTGTTGATTGATTTACATGGTTGTCTCGGTGCTCTTCATCCCTTTTGGCCTTTCATAACGGGTGTGTGGTCGATGGGTCGACTGTCAAGGGCCCATGGTAGGATTGCTAGGCGTCCCAAAAAATTGGATTTCGAAGGATCCGCAGAATTGTCCTGCAGATTTCTTCAAATGTTCCGGAAAATCCCGATTTTCCAAGTCGGCTCGATAACTTCTGAAAAATGAACGGGTGGCGACAGGTGGAGTGGTTTGTTTTGTAACAATATGCCGATAAATAATGAGATCACAAACGTGAATGATATAAATTAATAACATACCCGTAAATTAATATTTATAAGGACAACTTCAACTTTAGCGCCCCCCCCCACCTTGTGACATAAGTGGAACTCTCAAGAGCGTTTTAGACTGGAGTCAAAAAAAGGCGTTCAGAGTGGCCTCTAAGGCCGAAGGCTAGTTCTGCCAATGAATAATTTCGTGAAGTGGATAAAATCTTTCGTATCAGTATCAACTTTTACCAGCAAATTAGCGCTTTTATCAATTTTGGCCGCGCGTAACGTTTCTCTCAATTTCAGCCGCGGTTAGCGCCCCCTCCCCCCAGATAGCCAGAAATTTGCGCTTTTTCTCAACTATACCTGCCAAGTAGCGTTTTTATCCCGTGAATTAGCTATGTTTCTTAACTTTCCTCGAGTTGGCATTTTTCTCAATTTTAGCTGCTAATTAGGGAATTTTTATATTTTGTTTGAGCAGGTACCAGGGAATTAGCACTTTACTCAGTTTGAGCTGAAAATTAGCGTTTTTCTTAAGTGTATATTCCTCAATATTAGTCGCAAAATAGTGTTTTTTTTTCTAAAATTTTGCCACAAATTAGCATTTTTTTCTTCGCCAATGCTATGGATTAGCGAGTGTTCTCAGTTTTAGCCACGAAGCGGTGTTTTCCCCCATGGCCATAAATTGGTGGTTTTGCCCAATTTTAACCTCAAAGTTGCCTGCGGAAGCCGCGAATGGGGAACTTGCATGAATCTCAGATTGGGAAGAAAAGCGTACCGGTGATTTGACCCGTGAACTGAAGGATAACAACGGAAGTTGCAACCCGATTGGTTCCTTTTTAAGATTTTTATAAAAAGCTTCAAAGTTCTTCAGCAGGGGATGGATGGTACGAGGGAAAAATGACGTCAATGTGCAGTTTTGAAGCATTTGAGGGAACTCTAAAATTGTTTGTTCACAAATAACATGAAAAATTTCCCTCCAGTAAACGCGTCTAAAGCTTGGGTTTCCTAGGGAAGCGGTGCCGTAATATTACGTTAGAAAACATCTCCTTTTAAATCATGCCAGTTGACCGTTCCCCAGGCAACTACTGGCGTGTTTAAAATGGGATGTTTTCTAACGTAATATTACGGCACCGCTTTCCTAGGAGACCCAAGCTTAACCCCCTCTTCACCACATCATCCATTTCAATAAATAAGTTTTGACGTAATCGAACCCCCACTCAAAATTTTTAAAAATTCGTTAAAAAAGCTACCTTGATTGATTTCAGAGTTTAATGGGCTTGTGGAAGAGCCCTCTTTAAGAAACACCAACTTTTGAAAAATGTGCAAGTTCCCCATTGGAGTATTTTCAATTTTTGACGAAAATTGGAATTTTTCTCAATTCTTTCGTTCAATTAATGATTTTCCTCAATTTCAGCCACAAATTAGCGCTTTTTCTTAATTTTAGCAGCATTGAAGCGTTTCTGACCCTTGAATTAGTGAATTTTCTTCATTTTAGCCATGGATTGGCGTTTTCCTCATTTTTAGCTGCAGATTAACCATGTCTATAAAAGCGAATTAGCACTTTTACACAATTTGAGCTGAAAATTAGTGTTTTTCTTAATTTTAGCCGCGCTAATTAGTGATTTTTTCAATTTTAGCCGCGTTATTTTTAGATTTTAGCCCTGCACAAGCAATTTTTTCTAGGTACTTTCCGCTATGGATTAGCGCTGTTTTTCAGTTTGACCCTCTAATATTTCAGAAGCTGCGGATTTGCATCTTCTCAATTTCAGCCGTGAATTAATAATTTTCTTCATTTGTATTCGCCCTGACAGTGGCGGATCCAGCATTTTATCAAGGGGGGGAGGGGTTCGAAGCAAAAATGTTCACCTTCCTGGTATGGAAGGGGGGAGGGGGATATTGCGCACCGCCAGTAAAAAAGAAGGATATAGGAGCCACTTTTCCTGATTTTTCGGGTTTCATTGCCCGGTAGAATGAAATCAAAGTCCTGGGTGGGAGGGGGTCCTATACCAACCCTGAGTTTCGTATGAATTTTCCCGCTTCTTTTGTATTGATGTGATAACTGTCGATTCGCTCTTTCACATTTATGTAATTTAATTTTATTCATTTTCTTCTATTCCCCCCCCCCCCCGTGGATCCGCCACTGATTCGCGAATTAACGTTTTTTTCCAAACTTCATCCGCGAATTAGCGATTTTTCTAAATTTCAGCTATGAAATAGCGATTTCTGCTAATTTTGCAGCGAATTAGCATCTATTCTCTATTTTATATGCGAATGTGCGATTTTTCGCAATTTCGGTTGTGAATTTGCGACTGCTCTCAGTTTTAGCCGCGAAGCGGGTTATTCCCCCATGGCCATAAATTGGCAGTTTTTCCCAATTTTAACCTCAATGTTTCCTGCGAAAGCCGCGAATTGGAGTATTTCCAATTTTTGACGAAAATTGGTATTTTTCTAAATTGTTTCCTTGAATTAATGATTTTCCTCAATTTCAGCTGCAAATTAGCGCTTTTTCTCAAGTTTAGCAGCGTAGTAGCGTTTCTAACCCTTGAATTAGCGAATTTTCTTAATTTTAGTTTCGATTGGTTTTTTTTTTGTTTTGTTTTTTTAAATTTGTTACTTTTTGACAGCGAATTAGCAGTTTTTTTCAGGTTAGGCTGAAAATTAACCTTTCTCTTAAATTTAGCCAGGCTAATTATCGATTTTCTCATTATCAGTCGCAAATTAGCGTGTTCTTTTACTACTTTGCACCGCATTAGCAATTTTGTTTTACTTTCAGCTATAGATTAGCGTTTCTTTTCAGTTCTAGCCGCGCAGCAGTGTTTGCACATTGAATTTGCCGTCTTTCTCAATTTTAGCCAGATAGTTGCCCTCAGAAGGCGAGTATTTAAATTAGAAATATTAACAAACTCCGCGAATTTGTGATTTTCCCCGGTTTAGCCGCAAATAGCGCTCTAGCACAGCGTAGCATCATTTTCTGACCTGGGAATTCGCGAATTTTCTCAATTTTAGCCACAAATTGGCGTTTTCCTCAATTTTGACTGCAAATTAGCGATTTTTTTCATTTTTAGCAGGGAATAGCCCTTTCCTAAGTTGAGCTGAAAACTAGAGTTTTTTTTGACGGGCAAATTAGATAATTTCTGAACATTAGCTGCGTTGTTTTACTTTTAGTCCCACATTAGCATTTTTTCTTTCAATTTTTGCTATGGATTAGTGATTTTTGTTTAGTTTTAGCCTCGAACGTAAGCTACGCATTTGCGTTTTTGCAATCTAAGCCGGGGTTTAGTGATTTTCTACAATTTTAGCCGCGGGTTAGCCCCTTTTCTCAATTTTAGCAGCGCAGTAGCGTTTCTGTTGCTTGGATTAGCGATTTTCCTCCATTTTAGCCAAGAATTGGCGTTTTCCTCATTTTACCGTCCCCCATTAATCCTCATTAAACATTTTTATAAAAGTTAATTAGTACTTTTTCACAATTTGAGCTGAAAATTAGTGTTTTTCTTCATTTTAGCCGCGCTAATTAGTGATTTTTTCAATTTTAGCCGCATTGTTTATGAATTTTAGCCTTGCAAAAGCAATTTTTTCTACTTTCTGCTATGGATTAGCGCTGTTTTTCAGTTTGACCCTCGAATCTTGTAGAAGCTACGGATTTGCGTCTTCTCAATTTCAGCGGCGAATTAGTGATTTTCTTCATTTTTATTCGCGAATTAACGTTTTTCCTCAATTTTATCCACTAATTAGCGATTTTTATTAAATTTTAGCAGAGAAATAGCGTGTTCTGCTAATTTTGCTGCGAATTAGCATCTATTTTTTTCAATATTTGAAAATGTGCCATTTTTCGCTATTTTATTTGTGAATTGGCCATTTTTGCCCTATGTTAACCCGAATCAGTGTTTTTTTGCCAATATTAGCCGCGATTTTTTTTACTTGTACAGCCTTTTACAATTTCAATTTTGACTTTCCTCGAATTTTAAATTAACTTTATAAAATAACTACTACTATTATGAATTTAATTTAAAATTCTAGGAAAGGCAAAATTGAAATTCAGGATCTGCTGGCCTGCACTCTTGGGGGCTCAATAGAATATTCAGCCCACACTCTTTGCTGATATCAGTGCTCACTCGCGGCTTAAATGGAGAAAATCGCTTATTCGCGGGAAAAATCGAGGGGAAAAACACGCAAACTCGTGGCTGAAATGGAGAAAAAGCGCTAATTCGCGGCTAAAATTAAATAAACTGTCACCTGCAGCTAAAATTCTGATTGTAAAAGTGGAAAATATACGGATGAAGTGAAGGAAAAACGCTAATTCGAAGCTTAAAATGAGAAAAAAGGGCTGATTTATGGCTAAAAGTGAAAAAATCGCCAGTGCACGGCTAAAATTAAAAGAAAAGGTGATTGGCGGCTAAAAAATAAAGATGAAAATTTAGCAACAAGTGCTCACTTGTTGCTAAAATTGATAAAAAACGCTTATTCGTTGACAAATTCAAATAAAAACGGAAAATTCGTGGATGGATTTGAGAAAATGCACTAATTCGCCCTTAAAAATGAGTTAAATACAGAGAAAAAATCGTATTCGCGGCTAAAATTGAGATGAATTGCTTATTGGCGACTAAAATTGAGACACACTTGTGCCAAAATTTTGAGTCGTAATTGACGAAGAAAAAAATCAAGAAAAAGCGCTAATTTGTGCTCAAATTGAGAAAAACCTCTAATTTGTGACTAAAATTGAAGAAATCGTTAGTTCACAGCTGAATAAGTGGAGAAAACCTCGATTGGCGGCAAACAATTAAGAAAAATAACAAAGCCAGGCCAATTGGCAGCTAAAATTGAGAAAAACGCTTATTCACCGGTGAAATCAAGAAAAAACGCAAGTTAGCGGACAAAATTGAGAAAAAATCCCATTCGCGGCTAAAATTGTATATTTAAAATAAAAAACAGTCGTGGACGAAATAAAAAAAAACACACTCTATATTGCGGCTAAAATTTATATAAATTGTACATTCGTGGCTTTAAAATTTACGTAGTGGCCAAGATTTGCTGCGAAAATTGAAAAAAACGCTCGTTTGGCGGCTGAAAATGTGAAAAAACGCTGATTTGTGGCCAAAATCGAAGGAACAGCTCTTTGGTGGCTAAGTGTGAAAAAGCGCTTAATAGTGGTTGGAACTAAGAAAAAGTACTCAGTTGATGCTTAAATCGGGAAAAACACTTATTCGCGGCTAAAATAGATAAAAACGCTATTTCGCGGCTCAAATTGAGAAAAAACTCTAATTGCGGCTAAATTTGAGAAAAAGTGCTCATTCGCAGCTTAAAATTGAAAAAAACGCTTGTGCGCGTCTAAAATGAAGAAATACGCTTATTCACTGGTTAAATTAAATGAATACGCTCCCCACAGTCAGCTTCATTGAAAGCCACTAATTCACCCCCTTCCCTCCTCTCCCACTTTCAACAGTCTACTCAGCTCGTACGTGGACGAGGCGAAAAAAAAGTCAAAATTCGATGAATTGGCCGTCGTCTATCTCGTCGGTGGGCCCGTTAAAGATGCCGAATCCGTCACAAGATTCACTCTCATTCCCAGTGACAAACTCGAGAATGAAAAACAAAAGTTCGCCACATTGGACGCTGAACACGTGTACAGCGTGTGTCGAGGACGTAAAGTCACTCAAGCTGATGTTTACAACGCTGCTAAGTCCGTCACTGAATTGGAGAAGGAGTACGCTTTCACTGTTTTTTATTTGTTGAAATGATTATGGTCATGTCATAATCATTTATTTTCAATTTTTTGTGACTAGATTCAGCTCCATCAGATGTAACGACGAAGATGTTAAAAAAAGGCCGAGAGAAAGAACGATACCACCCCCTCCGGCACCATCCACATCTTCGAAAATTGTAAAGGAGGATAAACCAGCGCCCAAAAAAGAGGTCGAAGCTAGCAAACCGGTACGCTTCCCATCCATTTATTTGCCTCCCCCCCTTCGCTCCGTTTAATGTCTCCTTTTCGTCCAGGCGAAAAAGAGTCCGCAAGAAAAAAAGAAAGCGTCACCCAAAAAGAAGGACGCACCAATTCCCAAAGGTGGGGGCATAAACGCCATGTTTAAACGACAGGCCGAGAAAAAGAAAGAAGAGAAGCAAAACGTCGCTAAACCTAAACCGGAGAAGAGTCAAGTTGTGGCTGAGACGGCCGTTGCCGAAGATGAGAAAAAATCGAGCAAACCGAAAAAGAAGACTAAAGCCGCCGCGTCGAAAACTAAGGCCAAAAAACTGAGGAGAATTCGAGTGATGAGTGATTCGGAGAGTGGGAACAGCAGTGGATCGGAGGAGGAGGAAAAAGACGAGGAAAAGGAGGATGAATTGAGGAGAATGAATGTGGACGATGTGGTTGAACCATCCGACGAGGTCGTCAAAGCGGCAGAGAGCGACGAGGAAATTATACCGGCGACCCCGGTTGATGAGAGTAAAAAAGGCAGGAAGCGAGTGCGAAAACAAGTGGACAAATCATTCATCGACGACGATGGCTACCTGTGTAAGTCGCCAGGCGTACTAAAAAATTGTTGATTTTGTTAAGCGCACGCGCATAACTTCAGATTGTTTTGTTTTTTTTTTTTTTGTTTCAGGTGTCAAAAAGGAATACGTGTTTGAAAGTTGTTCTGACGATGAAGGAGTCTCCCCAGCGAAATCACCCAAAGTGGATTCGACGACCGAAGCCAAAGAGAAAGCTACGACACCCGCAGGAACGTCATCCAGCAAGCCCAAGGACAAGATGGAAACTGTGGAGGCGAAACCAAAAAAAGGCAAAAAGAACATGTCACCCCAGAAGTCAAAACAAGCTTCGATCATGAATTTTTTCAAGAAAGTGTAGGAGGTTAGTCGATAACATTTTTTTTATTGTATAAATGATTGAAGAGCTTTAAGAACGGAGTCAGGATTCGGCTTTTCTGCCACAAAGCTGACTTTTAACGAATGTCTTTTTAATGCCTCCTCGGTGGTTGTGCCAATGGCTCCAAACTGTTGAACAAAGATGGTGATTTGTTGGCGGACATTCGTTCATTATATATCAATTCTTAGGATTTATGTTTACTTTAATGTTTTCAGTGTTAAATTTAGTCAAGAACGGGTGCGCCGCGTCAACGCCGGACGGACTGAAAAAGATCATGACGTCCACCTGTTGATCGCTTAAAAGTGGCGTCAGCCGTGACCCCAGATTTGGGTTCGGTAGCGTTCGATACGCAGCCACCTGATCCACGGTCACTCCATTGTCGCGAAGCCGTGTCACTAACGCGTCGCGACTTATGTCGCTAGCGGGTACTAGAAGGCGACAATCACTGTCGTCGTCACCCTTCTTTCTCGACAGAATGAAATCCGCCAGTGCGGAACCGTTGCCCGTTGTCTGACCCTGGATTCGCGTCAACCCAAGTTGAGACGCTGACTGTGCCGTTTTGTCGCCCACGACGTAGACATCTTTGTCGACCCAGTCGGTCAATTTTATGTGAGACTTGACCGAGTCGACGCAACGGGGGCTGGAAAATACGATGCCTAAGCGACATAATTATCTCCTTCTCCCAGCTTTGTTATTACTTTAAGGAACAAAACCTGAGTATTTCCCTGGCTGGTCCAGGCAGGATTTTAGTTCGTTTTCATTTATGAACTCGAACGACAGCGCAGGAATGACGTGACTTTTGACGCCGAGTGCCTCGATTTTTTCGGCGTAGGGATCTTTACCATCCTCCGATGTTTCGGCGCTTCCTTTAAGTATCACAGCATGTTTTACAGAGCTCATTTCCCTTAAATCTCGGTCAATTTCAACTGCTTATCACCTGCCAGCCGTGATAACTCGATAACGTCCTCAGTGGTTTCCCGCGTTCATAGAAACCAGGTAGAACCCCCGCCCCGCCCATCCAGTGCTATTACGTCTGCGTAGGAAATCAATTATAATTATTGAATTAAGTTTACTGACCGACTAAGTGGAATCCGGTCTCCGTAGGTGAACCAAAAGTCCAAAAATTTCACCCCATAAAATTGACCCAATAAGAGCCGGCTATGGGGCACTAGCCCTGCGGCAGGGCCGTTTTTAGGTGAAGGCGACCCCGGTCTATAATAAGAATCATGGCATGGCATGAAAAAATCAATTTTTTTTTTTTTTTTTTACTTAAATGAAAAATTGGGAGCCCCCCCCCCCCACTTTGACAGGGGTCCCCCTTCGAAGAAACTTCTCAGCAAATAATAATAATAGCCGTGGGTTTTGCTCTTTCAAAAGCCAATTTCGTGGATTTTGGCTTTCAGTAACGAATTTCTCGAATTTTTGCTCTTCAAAGCTCAAATTTCAAGGACTTGGCTCCTTTAAAAATCCAAATTTGGGAGTTTTTTGCGTAATCAACAACCAAATTTCGTGATTTTAGATCAGCATTTGGCACCCCCGGGCAAATATTTCACCGGCGCCCCATGAAGTGACCGTTCAGAATTAGCCGTGATTTGGCATTTTCTCCATTTTAACCGTAAATTAGTGTTTTTTTTTATACTTCAGCGCTTCTTCTCAATTTAATCGGTGAATTAGCTATATTTGTCTCCATTTTAACCGCGAATTACCGAGTTTCTCAATTTGTGCCGTAAATTAACGTATTTTTTTCCAAATTGGTCACGAATTTGCCTTCGCGGAAACCGCGGCTAACCATTTTCAAAATGTTTCCGTGAATTAGCTAATTTTCTCCATTTAACCCCCCGCCCCAAATAGTAATTTTTGTACATTTGAACCACGAATTAGTTTTCCCCAATTTTCGCCGCGAATTACCTAACGCTTTTTCTTAATTTAGCCGTGGATTAGCGTTTTTTGTCTTCACTTTTTGGCACGAAAGTTACCCTCAGAAGCCGCGAACTGGCGTTTTTAAACCGCAAATTAACGCTTTTTCATCATTTTAGCCGCGAATTAGCGATTTTTCTGAATGTAAGCAGTAATTTGTGTTTTTCCTTATTTTAGTCGCTATTGAGCACTTTTTCTTAATTTTAGCTGTGAATTAGCGTTTTTTGTCGCTTTTAGCTGTGAATTAGCCCTTTTTCTTAGTTTGAGCCATGAACTTGCCTTTAGAAGCCGACCTACTTTTAGCCTATAATTGGCGCTTTTTCTACACTTTATCCGCGGAAGCTTCAAGGAAACTTTGGCCGGGAAGTAGCTAAGTATTTCTCTTAAATAGAGGAAATACGCTCATGCCCAGTTTTCTTAGGTCTTTACGCACTTATATGATGTTCTTGGGTCAAGTACGCAGCAAAAAGTTTGGAAAACGCGCTGATATTCGTGGTTAAAACTAATAAAAACCGTTCATTCGCGGTATCTTGATGAAACTTCCAGTATGATATGCCACTGTGGCTAAAAAGGAAGAGAAAAATGCTAATTTGCTGTTCTTTGGTAAAGTTGAACAAGTGTCCCGGTTTTTGCTTTTTTGCAAGCACAAAAAGGCAAACAATGCTTTAAAAAAAAGCAAGAATAAACGCTAATTAAAGGCAATAAAAATGATGAAAAAAAATCGCGGCTAATATCGAGGAAAACAAAAGCAAAACACTAATTCGGGGCAAAAATTGAGAAAACAGGAAAACCCGCAAATTCACAGCTAAAATAGCGAAAAATGCTTATTCGCGACTGAAATTTAAATGAATGCTTTATCCACGGCAAAACTATTGAGAAAATAACCGCTAAAATTGAGCAAAATCGCTAATTCGGTAATGAAATTGAAAAAAAGCGTTGATTAGCGGCTAAAATTGGGACAATCCTGATTCGCGGACAAAACTGAAAAGCGTTTACTAATTTTTTCGCGGATAAAATAGAGAAATATCGCTAATTCATTGACAAAGTGGGGGAAAACGCTAATTTGCGAAAAAAGTGCTAAGTCGCGGGCACAAATGAAAAAAATTGGCTAATTCACAGCTAATATTCATTAAAACGCTTATTCGCGGCTAAAATTCAGAAAAACATAAATCTGTGGCTTTTGAAGGCCAGAGAAAAAGCACTAATATGCTGTTGAAAGTGAAAAAAACAAATTGATAATGCGGGGCAAAAATAGTTCATACACCGCTAATTTGTGTCCAAAACTGAGGAAAATCACTAATTAGCGCGACTGAAATTATGGCTAAATTATTAAATTTAGATAAACTTAATTTGCAGTTTAAAGTGAGAAAAAGTGCTCTTACAAACCACAAGGCCATGGGCGTAGCCAGAGGGGGGAAGGGGGGAAGCGAAGACTCAGTGGGGCAGCTGCCCCCCTTCAAGATACCGTCGGAATGTGCAATCCCCATAATAAGGGCCGCCACATTGTGTTACGTTCACGCTCACGAAAAAAAAAAAATATATCGAATTTCGCTCACTGAAAAACCCAATTTCAAGGATTTTTACGCCCTAAAAATAAATTTTCGCATATCTGACTCAACTTAAAGACAAATTTCTCTTATATGTTTAGCATCAAAACTCCAATTTTGTGAATTTTTAAACCGATTTCGCGCATTTTGCTCACAAAAGACATATTCACGCGTTTGGCTCAGTTAAAACCAGCTGTTGAAATTTCGCTATCTAAAAAACATTAATTCGGGGATTTGATTCGCGAAATCAGTGAGTTTCGGTGGCCCTATAAATGCCAAAACTGGCTTCTCAAGCCATAAAATTGCTTGAAAGAGTCTATGTGCTCTTAAAATAGCTAAATAGACGTTTCGTGCCTTGAAAATGGCTAAATTAACTGACAACTCCTTCCCTGAAAATTTTAAAAGTTACCATTCGCGCTTGAAAAATCGCTTAACTGGCAATTCCCGGTCTGAAAACAGTAAAACTGACGAGTCGGACCCAAAAGTGACGATTAGTGCCCTGGAAATATCACAAGCTGGCTAGTCACTTCCCGTACGATTTGCGCCCTATAAATGGCAATCTGACCATTTAGCACCCTACAAATGACTTGACGGACTATCCTCACTCTAAAAATGGCAAAACTGCGACTGTTTGCGTCTACAAAAACTGTTAAACAACAACGATTCCCGCCATGAAAAGGCCTAAACAGATGATTCCTATCCTTAAAAATGGCTGAATCGACCATTCGTGCGTCAAAAATGGCCAGACTGAGCCTTAAAGCCTTGAAAATGTTTAAACTGACGATTCGTGCCCTAAAAACAGCAAAACTGGCTGAGTATCCGTGAAATTGACAGATAAGTCTTCGGGTGTTTCAAGTGACATTGCAAGTTCAGGGCCTTTAGTATGAGCGAAATTGCATGTTTTGGGGCCTTTTTCGTGACGGCGGATCAATACAGGGCTGTAGCTGGCCCCAGAAGAAGCCTCGCGAATACCCAGGAAATTGAAAGTTCGATGGTCGAATATATCCGCGGCAATGTGACTTTTGGATCTTAGTTAGCTTTAAACTCCCCCAAACTGTCGGGTAATGACAATGTGGGTTGTGTGGGGGGGGGGGGTCGTGGGTTTCATCAAGCTTGGAGCGCTCGGCCACTAAAAAAAAAAAGTCTCAAATCTTGCAATTTCTCCGATATCAAGACCCGAAACTTCCCGTTCCGTTGAAATTAAGTCCCGAAACTTGCATTTTCGCACGCATTGGCGTGGTTTTCCGGCGATGGAACTCCAAATGTCGTTCATTATTCGTCAGCCTCTGGGCTCAACTGTTAAGGATGGCTAGCCCGTTGAATCTGTCGCCACGAAAAAGGCCCGGAAACTTGTAATTGTGCCTCAATTAAGGCCCTGAATTCACAATTTTTCTTAAATAAACACCCGAAGTCACGTAAATTTTAAAATTCGCGGATATTCAGCCAGGAAACTTGGTAATTTTACTCAAATCAGGACCCGAATTAGCAAAACTCACAAATATTTAGCTCTAAATACTGCTATTCGTCAGGGCATGAGCGCAGTCGTGGCTGGCAAGCCCGAGCTTAAAAAAAAAAAAAAAAACCTTTGGCCCTGAAACTTGCAATTTCGCAATTGTGTCCGAGCCCACAAAAAAATTGCAATCTTGCAGTTTCACGGATATTTAGCACAGAAACTTGCAATTTCTTCGAAATTACGTTTAATAGGAAGTTTGCTTAAATTAAGACCCAGTTTGTTTGTTTGGGTAATTGTCAGGCTATGGCCTAAGGGGCTGTCTAGCCTGGGTTCCCCCTCTATGAAAATGGTCTCGAATTCCGCAGAAATTAAGACCCGAAACCCTCAATTTCGCGTATATTCAGCCAGTAAAATTGTAACTTACCTCAAATTACGACCCCTAATTTGCAAACTTGCACCTTTGCGGTTATTTGAAGAGCGCTGTCATGGTCGGCTAGCCTGGTCGTTGGGGTAAGGGGCGGGGCAGTTGCCAGAACCTCTTTATAAAAAAAATTGCAATTTCGTCGGTATAAATAACTCAAATTTGCAATTTTGCGGAAATAAACACAGGAAAATCAGCACAGGATAATTTCGAGGATATTGAGACCCAAACTTGCAATGTCATCGAAATTAAGCCCTGGAACTTGCCATATCGCGAAGATTCGGACATTAAACTTCCAATTTCGCGGATGTTTGCCTTCAAAATGGTGCAATTTTGAAGCTATTCGTCAGAAGACTTTTGGGGACTGTCGTGGCCGGCTAGCCCGTGTTCCGCGGTGGTCACGAGAATAGATCCCCAAAACTCGAAATTTGAAATTTCAATCCAATTTCTTTCAACTTGGCGGATATTTACCTTCGAAAGGGTGCGCCTTTGTGGCTCTTCGTCAGACTTTAAGCTTTTTTCCGAACTTGCAATGCGAAACTTGCAATTTCGCGAAAATAAACACCGTAAACTAAGCAGTTTTGCGCATATTCAGTCTCAAACTTGCAATTTCAACTGAAATTAAGGCCTGGAACTTGCAATGCCGGGAATATTCAGACAGTAAATTTACAATTTCGCGGATTTTTGCCTTCAAAATGTTTCAATTTTGCGGCTATTCGTCAGTCTTTGAATGCTGTCGGAACTGGCTTGCCCGAGATTTTTGGCCTTGAAACAAAAAATACGTCTGAACCTTTAAGTTCGCTGAAAAATGAGACGTGAAACTCGCAAGACTTGCAAATCCCTCAGCCAGGAAATTTAAAATTTTGCGGATTTTGCAGCTATTCTGGTATTTTTCCTCGCGAAATAGCCAGTTTCTGGTAACTAGAAACTGGCTATTTCGCGAGGAAAAACCAGAACCTGGCTATTTCGCGAGGAAAAATACGGAAATAGGCGATTTCACCGATGATGAAACCCGAAACTGGCAATACCGCACATTTTAAGCTCTCCGAGTGAGTGTTGTGTAATTTTATGGGAGCGGTGTTTCGCGGCTAAAATCAAGAAGTTAAGAAATAATTCGCGGCTAAAATGAGAAAAAGCGCTAATGCGAAGCTAAAATGGGGACAAATGCTAATTTACGGGTTTTGTGAAAGTCCTCTAATTCGGAGCAGAAATTGAGTGAAAGCGGTGATCCACGGGTGAAATTCACGACTAAAATTGACGAAACGCTGTATTGCGCATGACTAGTAAGTGAAGAAAACGCTAAAATTGAAAAAAAAAAAAAAAAAAAAAAAACAAAAAAAAAAACGTTAACTCACGGCTAAAACCTATGTCTAAAATGTAGGTCAACTGGTCAAGAGCTCATTCGCTGCTATAATTGAGAAAATTCGCGGCTAAATAGTGGACAAGAAGCTGCTGCTCATTCGCTGCTGAAACGGATTTCAACGATAAGTAGCGGGTCAATTCGAGAAAATAAGCTAATTCAAGGCTAAAATTGAGAAAACGCTAGTTTGCGCTTCCTATAGAGGCAATTGTTTGGCTGAAACTCGGAAAAAAAGAAAGATTATATCAGATTTATGGTAGAACCCCTCCCAAGATAAAATACTAGATCCGCCATTGAGACAATTGGTGCTTTTTTAATTTTAGCATCGACTTAGCCCTGTTTATTAATTTTAGCCACGAAGTAGCGCTTTTTCTCGAAACAATTTGGACGTGAATCACTGTTTTACCTAATATTAGCAGTGAATTAGCCATTTTTCCTATTTCTATTCATTAATTTGATCTTTTTCAAGTCAAAATTGCCTCCTGTGAATCCGCGAAATGGCGTTTTTCTTAAGCTTCGCCACGAATTAACCGTTTTTCTCCATTTTGGCAGTGAATTTTTTCTACTTTTTTCATGAACTAGTTTTTTTCCATCAATTTTAGGCGAAATTGCCTCCAGAGACAACGAATTACTATTTTGATGCTGTCGCGGCTGGCTAGCCCTGCAGGGTCCATGTCATCTAAAATATAAGCCCTGAAACTTGATTTGTGATAGTTAAGACCATAAAATTTAAATTTGCGGGATATTTAGACCCGATACTTACAGTTTTGCAGATATTTAGCAATGATGTGATTCTGTGGCTATATCTCTCTATTTTACCTGCGAATGAAGCTAATATTCGCCCTCTATTTTAGCTGTGAATTAGCGCTTTTTCTCAATTTTAGATGCGAATTGGTGATTTTTTAACTTTTAACGTTGAATTTAGCGTCTTTTTCTTGATTTTATCTGTGGACTCGGCACAAAACAGTACATTAGCAACACATTCTCACAGTCTCATCCGTGAATTAGCGATTTTTCCACTTTTAGCTGTGAAGGAGCGTTTTTTTCCCCCTCTAATTTTAAGCCGTGAATGAGCGATTTCTCTCAATTTTAGCCGTGAAGCGACTTTGCGAAAAATAACAAATGTTTTCTGTCGGCAGCTGCCCACCCTTGCCTCCTCCTGTGGCTATACGCCCTTCGGGTTCCAGCCTCATACTTCAGTGGTCGCATAGCCATGAATGTTGCAATTCCCCCTCCCCACTACTACAAATTCCTCTAAAACTTGGATTTCCCATCCTAAAACTCATAATTTAGCCCCCCTGAATTGGTATCGGTGGACCAGCGAAAGGGTTTCTGTTGAGGGCAACTCGGGAGACTCGAACAACAATGGTGCACCCGTGCACATCGTTTCCAGTTCTGATCACGCTCATAATATATGAAGACTTAATACTGATTATAGTTGGATAATTTATTTGAATTAATTATTTTATATTTTGCTAATTTCTCTCGCCAGAGGATGTACCTTTGTACCAGCAAGCTTGGTCGATCATGCAAGTCACGTGAGGTGGTTTGGCGCAGGAACACTTGATACACTCACTCTTCCCCGTTCCTCCGCTAATTGTCTGCCCTATTTGAAGTTTGTAGTTCCCAAAATGACACTTAGATCCTGAAAAAAAAACACCAAAATACCGTTTTTTATCCTCATGCACACTAAAGCGTGTTTCACAAGCTTTAAAGCTCACCCAAATTACTTCGGAGCTCTTCACCAGACTGCTCCGGGGCTTGAATTTTTAAATTGTCTTCGTCCGCTAAAAATGAGACGATAAAAACGAGCGTTAAAAAAAAAAAAAGGAATCAAGTTAATTGTGCCGTCGTCCGTCTTACGGCATCGCCAGGGAGGACCGGGGCAACAGTCTTGAGGATCGAAAAACGTTGGAACGCAGCCCCTTTTCAAAAAATAGTCGTCATAAACGTAGCCGAAACATTTTTGCCGTTTACAGAGGGGAGAAGTGTCAAAATTTGTCGCTGTTGAACAAAACAGAGACTCGCGAGAGTTATTTTCGCTACAAAATTCTAGGGAAAAATGAACTAACCGTTGAATCCTTCCATACACAAGCAGGTCAAGCATTTAGAAGAGGGTAAATCTATTAGCTCCCCGTAAATGTAAGTCTTTCCGTCATACTCGCAAGTTCCTACTTGTTTACGATGAATTTTTTTCGCTCTCTCTGTTGGACAATTTTTTTAAAATAAATAATTAGACGAACGGAATTACTCGTGGACCAAGGCCAGTTGAAGGCTACCGCCTTGGTCCGAAGAAGCAGTCATTTTATAATTTTCAACGTGAAAATTCCCCATAAAGCGTTTAAAACAAATTGTGTTTCTCCGGTCGTTAAAAAGCCTAATCCTTCGCTCCCACTCCTTAACCGCATCAATTAACTATTTCTAAATTAACATAACCGGCGCCCCCCCCCCTCCCGCTTTACCGCATTCAAAATCGGGGCAACAAGTGTTGTTGACGCTGTACAAAAGAGCGAAATCCGTGCAGTCCGATGCGGGTGACCTGTACTCGGGGCATTCGTATGGGTCGCAACGCCAAGCCGCGCTTTTAAAAAACATTTTATTATTTTTATTTAAATTTAAAAAAAAACACAAACGGTACATTTACCCCACTTCCTCTTCAGCGACACATTGGCACTTGGGAGTGCAGCCATCACCGAAGTCCTCCCCTGAAATATTTGACCCTAAAGGATGATTTTTCCCCTCGTAAAAGCATTCGTCTCTTTTAAGGCTGTCAAACACACCTAGAGGTTGAAGGGGGGGGGTTAATAAATTTAATTTGTTTTATTATAATAAGTAGCCGCCTTACTGCAGTTGTAAGACACTGGATTGCCCTCGATGTCTTCAATCCAAGAAGGCGAGCAGCCTAGCGTTTGGTAATATTTGTCCGCGATATTACCACCTGTCCCACGGGGCGGGGGGCGATGTATACAAATATTTAGTTGAAGGGTTGACACAACTATGTTTATACGAACGTGCAAGTGTAGCCAGAGCCAGAGTCAGTGCTAATGAAATGCGCCACATCCTTCGCTGTTTTTCGCGTTCGTGTGACTGCGACCGGATTCAACAATTTTTATAAGTACTCGCTAACTCATTATAGAGAAGGGGGAGGGGAGGGAATTCCCAATATTGTGTGGGAGTAAACCGTCACGTGATGGTAGGGGGGGGGGGCTAAAGTGTAGCTGTTTCGTGGCTCAATATTTCTAGTTTTTGAAACAAATTCCTTCATTTGCGACTGTAAAAAATCGGTCCTCGTCGTACATTATTGATACTTTACTGGTCGATAGTAACATTGACTGTTTTATGGCGAGAAATATGGCCTTTTCTGTACCAGGTGCCCGTCCATGGCCATGATGGCCTCAGGCTAGGCCGTAGGACCACAAACTTAAATAGATAAATTTCGAGGTTATAGGCTGAAAAATTATGGCGGCTAAAATTTAGATAACGCCAATTCACAATTTCTGAAGTCAACTTCGTGGTTAAATTGAAAGAAAAAGTGCTAATTCGCGGCTTAAAAAAAAAGTAGTTGTTTTTACTAAAATTGAGAAAAAGTGATATTGAGAACAAGATCAAGGCTAAAAAACTAGAAAATGTTATGTGAAATGTGTTGTGAACAAAATTGATAATACGCGGCTAAATTTAGCGAAGAACTCCGATACATGGCTAAAAATAAGTAATTACACTAATTCACGGCTATAAATTGAGAAAAAGAGCCGATTCGCGGATAAAATTGAGAAGAGGAGAGCGACTGGCATTAGCGGCGAGCCTCCAAATGTAGGTCCAAACATTCAAATTCTGTGACTGAATGCATAGCCACAGGGTATTGGGTGGCAGAAATTCAAGTATATAGTAGAAATAGTCAGTTCCTAGAGAACTGTTTTCGGATGCCGAGAGAAATATACGGGTTTTAAGGCTAAAAAATGGCTTTCCTTGGCCAAATAATGATATTCTGAGTGTGTTGGGGCTTTATTTTTAGTTTTCCTGTCCATTAATAATCATTTTCTACAGTAAATTTCAGACTAACTCCCATAGACGGTTCTAAGTGGGGGGGGAGGGGGTAACAGCAGAATTGCCTCCCCCCCCCCCCTGGAGCTTGGAAAATCTCTCAAAACATGGGGAAAGGGGAGTGGTGGGCAGGTGGCGGGGTGTACTGGGGGAGGGGTTTCTAGCCAAAACTGACTTTTTGCCGTCCTAAAAAAGGCTAAAATCGGATATTTGCGGGACCATTAGTGGCCAAACTGACCGTTGGTCATGGCTTGTCGGTTCTGGCGTCCTAAAAACAGCTTAATACTAACTATAATCGCGCCTTGAAGTTGGCTAAAGGCTAAGCTGATTCTAATATACGCGCATTTCGCGGGTTTGAAATTTAAAAACCCCCCAATTTCAGCGATTTACGCTTGATAAGAAACCAAATTTCACACGACTTTATTTTATCTCTTTTCATAATTTCGGTTACTAACAATTAAGAGAAAAAATTGCTCGTTTGAATACAAAATGTCGTGACTTTGAATCTTTCGCCGCAGAAATGTGGTTCGAGCAATTTGTGGTTGGAACGTTTTGTGGTTCAAACATTTGACGGGAGGGGGGGGGGCTAAAAAGCTCAAAGATGAGAAAATAGGGATTTTTAAGTTCTGAATGGTTAATTCATGGCTAATACAGAGAGCAAGGGCTCATTTGCCACTAAAATTAACGAAAAAAGTACACCAATTTGGGGTATCTGAAGGAAACTTCGCGGCTAAATTATTAGAGAAAATACGCTAACCGCAAATTTATAACGTCCCTTAATAGCGGCTAAAATTGGAAAGACGCGCTAACGTGCTAATTTTGGGGCAAGTTCACAGCAAAAAGTTGTGTAAAAGAGCATTCGCGGCTTAATAGCGAAAAAGCGCTAATTCATGGGAAACAGCGGGAAAAATCACTAATTTGTTGTTGGAACATTTTGTGGTCAGAGTATTTTGTGGGTAGAGCATTTTGTGGGTAGAGCATTTTGTGGGTAGAGCATTTTGTGGTTAGAGCATTTTGTGGTTAGAGCATTTTTGAGGTTAAAACATTTAGTGGTCCGTTGGAGCATTTTTGGTTAGAGCATTTTGTGGTTAGAGCAAAAATGCTGTTACCACGAAATGCTCAAACCACATAATGCTCTAATCAAAAATGCGGGACAAAACTAGACAAACCGGGACGACTGTCCCGTGTACTCCGGGACGATTGGAAAATCCTACCGATGTCTACTGCATAAAACCGGCCCTGCATAGAACGGTACAAGTCCCCATTGTTATACATGTAGGTTTGGTATCCGGTTGGACAGTTGGACGCGAAATTCGATGTTTCTGGTCTTTATTTTCACGAAATTACAAGTGTCTGAACTTTATTTTTACGCGAAATAGCAATTTTCTGAGCCTTTCTTTTAGTAGGCGCGGATCCTGGACAATCCGGCCATGACTATAGGCCTGCCGAATATCCGTGCAATTGTTAAAGCTAAATATTTTTGAGTGTGCTAGTTCGGGTCCAAATTAAGGTAAAATCACAAGACCATTCGAGACATTTCAAGATTTAGGTCTTTACTTACGTGAAATTTCAGTTTTCTAACCTCAAGTGTTAGCGAAATTGCTCGCATCTTGTATTTCTTTTCCCAAAACTGCAAGTTTCTAAGTTTAAGTGATTGTGGAACAAGCGAAAAGTACTATTTCGCGCCTCCTGGAGGCAACTTCGCTGCTAAAAAGTTGCTAATTCATGTATGAAATTGAGAAACATCGCTAATTAGCGGCTAAAATCGGGAAAACCACGAATTCATCGCAAAATTCAGTTAAATCGCTAATTTACGGCTAAAATGGTGAGAAATCGAGAATAACGCTAATTCGCGGCTAAAATGTAGGAAAAGTTTTAATTCGCGGCTAAAATCCCTGCTAAAATTGAGATGAAGCCCTCACTCTTGGCCGAAAAGGAGAAAAACTCCAATTCGTGGATTAATTTGAGAAAATCCTTTCATTAGCGGCTAAAATATAGCGAAAATGTCATTCCCGGTTAAAATTGAGAAAAATTCTAATACGCGGCCAAAAATAGAGGAAAAAAGCTAAATTTTCACATCGCTAGGAAGTGCAATAAAAACGGTAATTTATTGATAAAAATCGCTAATACGATGCTTAAATTATTGAGAAAAGTGTATTTTCGAGAAAACCAAATAATTCGGGGCTAAATAGACCGGGAAAACTCTCTGATTCCCAGCTAAAATTTGCTGATAAAAGTGAGAAAAACGCCTATTCGGGGATTAATTTGAGAGATGATCTGCAAAATAGCGTCAAAAATCTAGGAAAAACGCTAATTTATATGGCTCTACTAAGAAAACGCGAATTCATGGCTTAAATTGAGAAAAAACGCTGATAGGAGGCTAACATTGAGAAAAATGTGTACGGATACATACGAGATATCCCCTAAATTTGCGGCTAAAACTGAGAAAGAATACTCATTCGCGGTTAAAATGAAGAAAAATGGCAATTCGTGGATCAATTTGATAAAATCCGCTATTTAGTGGCTAAACTAGAGTAAAAGCGGTAATTCCCGGTAGTAGTTGAGAAATAATTCATAGCAATAATTGAGAAAAAGTGTTAATTAGCGGCAAAAATCGAGAAAACTTCCTGATTCTCCCGAAAAATTGAGAACAAACACTAATTTTACGTTACTGAAACTCATACAAACTACTAATTCGCGGTTAATACTGAAAAAAAACTAACATTAGCACAATTAGGCGATTGGTGTGGGGGGGGGAGGGTTCATGAAACAAAACGAGGCAACCTGTGGCGTCCTGGCCCCAACTTATTGCCCAGTTGTTGTTCGATCATGCAAAAAAAGGTAATTTCAAAAAGCGAACAAAAAAAAGTTTAATGAAAAACAGAAAGGCGATTCGAAACACAACAATAAAAAAATATTGAAGTTATTTTTTTTAGTTCTGAGGGACTTGACGAGACTTTTTGTAGCAGTCCTGGTCCATCAGACAAGTCAAATGGGGTGGAGTCGAACAGGAGCACTTGACGCACTCAGCATCACCCTCGCCCGGTGTAATGCTTTGCCCGATTTCCAGAACGTGCTGTCCGAATTTGCATTTAAAGTCTGAAACAAGTTACAAGGGATTGTGTTGGGGCGGAGGGATGAGCTCTTTGAAGGTCTCGGATTATTCTTAAGAGAGAAATAAATCAAAATAATCGTCGCCTTATACCCTTGTTTTTCTCCTTGTCAGAAGCGCTCGCTTTGACGCCACAACGCTTATATCTTCCTCGTCGGCTAAAAAGCAAAACCGTGTTTTATTTATGATTTTGAAAAGCGCGTTAGGTAAAAAAGAGCAATCTTACGGCATCTCCAAACTGGAATAGGGCAACAAGCGTCTGTTGTGAAGAAGGTAGGGACGCAACCTTTTTTCAAATTAATGTTGTAGTGAAGATAGATATTGCAAGTTATCGGCTTGCACCCGGGTCCCGTTAAATTTTTAGCTGTGAGAGAATTAAGAGATTTTGTTATTTTAATTAATTGGGGAGGGGGGGAGTCTAGTGGCAGCCCACCGTCGAATCCTTCGACGCAAAGACATTGTGTACAGTTGTTTTCCAGGCCTTCGATTTGCTCTCCGTGGATGTAAACTTTGCCATTGTACTCGCAGGTTCCAACGAGTTTCTCCTTGATTTTCTTGTCTTTCTCTGTCGAATTAAAAACAGAGATCGTTATACTTTTGTTAAATTTAAAGCGAGCGACAACCCTCCCGTCACTAACAAACCCCTCGATGCGATTCGTGGCAGTATGTAACAACGCGCCGATATACAGACCGACAGAATTCGTCTGTCCTAACATGAATCGTGCATAAACTTCCATCAGAAATCACGATTTCAATTGTTAAAACATAATTTATTCAATTGGGAAGGCGTTTGAGTGATTCATGCGTGAAATCTCGAGCGCACTTATAATAGGGAAGTTACACCTCGCCGATATGTTGTTTGAGGTTTTTAATTGACGAGCTTACCTTGAAAAGAGGTTTTCTGTTTTCATCTTTCCTTTCTTAGCCAACCCTGTGAAATTAAGAAATAAAAAAAAAAAGGAAAAACTAACCGCAGTCAAAACTGGGACAGCAGGTATTCTCCTCGGTGTAAAGGTAGGCTGCAGCCTCACAGCTTGGCCTCTGAATAAGCGCAGGACAGTCGTTGTCAATACAATCCCAGCTCGCACTAAAACCGGTCATGGTATAGTGAGGGAGGTGTATAATAGTTTTTTATTACAAATTTGACGAAAATTTACCCTCCGGTGAAATCCTGAGCGCATCGACATCCTGGTGTGCAACCATCGCCAACTTCTTTAGACGAGAGTCTCGATCCTATGGGGTAGTTTTTGCCCTTGTGATAGCACTGGTCTTTTTTAATGTTTTCCAAGGCACCTTATTTAAAACAAAACAAAAATTGAATAAAATGAACAAAACCACCCTTGAAAACCAGTGAACGGATCGTGAAAATAAAAAGACAACAAATAACCGTGGAACCCATTTAAACGAGTATTGAATTAAAGGCACGATAAAATTTCTTTGTCCAATTCACTTGAAGGGCTGGGGTTATTGCGGAACAGGGGCGGAAGAGCATACAAATTGCGAAATATTATCGTTTTAATGAAGCGATTTACTATTATCCTAGTCGTTTTTGTGGGTGTTCCATCCCCATCCGCAGTCGACCGTTTGGAGAACGTTCAAACGTTGGAAAATGTAACAATGCTAACTGAACTAACGTTGTTGAAGTTTGAAATTGGACGTTAGTCATAAACCATTGAGTAACGTTAAATCCGTCCGTTATTTGAACGTTTCATTATCGTTATTCCGTTAGCTGTGTCAGGAGCGCAACTGTTATAACCGCCATCGTCAGTGGGCAAGGCAAAGTCATATGCGGGTCATATGGAAAACAAAGTTATTTATTTATTTTAATATTTTAACGAAAGGGTCAGGCAAAAAAGGCAAAGGGAGAAGGAAAAATTGAACGAAGAAATTTCATAACGACGCCCTCAGAATGAATTTCCAGAAAACAGAGAACGAAGTAAATTACAACAAGGACGAAAATTAAACAATGATTGCGTTTTACGAGCTTGAATAACCGTGAAAAAATCAAAATTTAGAAGGAGACTCAAAAAAAACAGCGGAACGAGGAACGAACGATTTTTCAAATAGTTTTTAACTGAAAACGGAGTGATGAAGAGCGACGACTGGCGTCTATAGATCCGATCAAGTGATTAAGGGACAGTACAACGAAAATTGTTGTGGTCTTCACGTTGTTTTTCAGTTCGGTTCAAATAAAAAAAACGCTGTTTATAAAAAAAGTTTGTTCAGCTCATTTTATGGCTGATAATTTAAAAGTTGAGCCTATTGATAGCAGAAGTGAGCTTTTTCAACCGCACGTTGAATTAACGTTCTCTAACCGTTCATTTTAACGTTACGAAAACGTTAAATGTGCGTGGATCTAACGTACGCGCGAGTCGGCGTCTTTTTTTCTCGGGGAAGAGACGACTCTCGCGTAAGCATCCAATGTGAAAGGCCCCATAGAGTTCTATGTGTTTTTACTGCACGAGTCGGACGCTGACGCGCGCGTCGGCGTCCGACTCGTTCGATTACCGTTCTTTAGTTACCATTCCTAACGTTCCACTGTTTTCGTCATAACGTTTGACAAACATTCTTCGAACGGTCTATTGCGGATGGGGATTTCGCCATGAATGTATCATACGAGACTGAGCGATGCGGGCTGCTTATGTACACTTAAACGGTTGGTTAATATAAACCCGGGAAATAAAAAATAATAGAAAAACGTTTAAAAAAAACAAAAACATTAGTTACTGCAGTTATAGGTTGTAGGCGAGCCTTCCTTAACCGAAGAACGCGAACAGTCGAGCTCTTTATAGTAAATATCCACTGGATCTCCTCCTGAACATCGAGATAAATAACAAATAAAAACAAATTTAAATTACTCCGCCAATTAAATTATTACCCGCTAAGGAGATCGCTAAAACAGAAACCAAAAATATTACTGAATTCATGTTTTCTACTACCAAAAACTGTTTAAACGATGAAGCCAGGCTTCCTCGAGTATATATAAAGGTCCCTTCTTTGGATAAAGCGAGAAACTAAAGTGATTAGTGGAGGGGGGACGACCTGTTTTTCCTGCTCTTAATCATTACGATATTCTTCTACTCTTGATCAGTACGGTGTTGGCGTTTGCAGGGTGGGGGGAGGGCAATGAGCCCTGAACACTCGCCCCAGAACTGAAACGGGCTCCGAACAAATCATACAAAGTCAAGAAAACGGTCCACGGACGTGAAAAAATAATAAAATAAAATATGGTCGGAGGTCCGCTTTTCACCAGGAAATCGCATAATTCGTCGCAAACCCGCCAATTTTTTATAACAGGGCCGTAACGAAAGATCAGCGTCGCCGAAACAGTTTCAATAATGATGCGTAGCAGAACTCTTAATGGCCCGACCCACTCCTCATATGAGAGCGCACTGAAACGGGGGTATCACCACCAGTGGTGCCGAAAAAATGTGAATGAGGTGTAGCAGAACTTTGGAAAAAAGGACCCACCCGGCACCCGCCACTATGCTTATGTTGTGATGGGGTGGGGGTTCTATACGTTTCTCTGACTTCGATCAGCCCAGCGCAACAGCCAAAAGAAATAGCGAGTGGCGAAACAAGTTTCCTTGATGCATGTCTGTCAACAGGATTGCAGTGGAATGTATGTGTGTGATTTGACACATGTGACAAAGAGATTTGTTTCGGGCTACGGATGCTTTGAGAATGGGGTGCATTACCCCGAAACTAGTCGGCGTAATAAAGAATAATTAAAGAATGTGTTACTCAAAAAAAATGAAGTCATTTAACTTTCACGAAATAATTAAATTTTGTCAAAAGAAATAGCAACAGGTACGGCATACGACTAACTTCTTCGTTTCCACGCATTCCCT
Source organism: Corythucha ciliata (assembly GCA_038030265.1). NCBI lineage: Eukaryota > Metazoa > Arthropoda > Insecta > Hemiptera > Tingidae > Corythucha > Corythucha ciliata. The sequence goes on from CM075939.1 coordinate 12,113,228, forward strand.
CTAACGTTTGAGGGGGGGGGGGCGTCACGACACGACACCGCATTGCCATCCTCCAGCAATCTGTTGGTACAGCGTGAGGTAATGCGGCGAAAAACACCAATTAGTATTCAGAGATATCACCAATAATTAGCGGATAACTTAAGTCAAATCGGTATAGATCATGTATAAACTGTTCAAGAAAATCACCAATTCATGGCTAAAATTGAGGAAAACGCCATTTTGCGGCTGAAATTGAAGAAAAAGTACTAATTCGTGGTGCAAATTTAAAAACATAGCTAATTTACGAGTGAAATTGAGCCAAATCCCTATAATTCGCGGCTAAAATTGGGATAAACGTCAATTTGCCATTAAATTGCGGGAAACACCAATTCGTAGCTAAAATTGAGAAATATCACCAATAATTAGCGGCTAAATTAAGACAAATCGCAATTTTTTCCATTTTTAGTAGTGAATTAACACTTTTTTGCCATTTGGGCTGAAAATTAGGCGTTCTCTTAATTTTAGCCAGGCTAATTATTGATTTTCTCAATATTAAGTGCAGATTAGCGATTTTTTTAAATGCAAATTTCAGCACCGTATTAGCAATTTTGCTTTACGTTTAGCTATAGATAGCGCTTCTTCTCAGTTCTAGCCGCGAATCAGCGGTTTTCCATACTTATAGCCTTGAATTAGCCGTTTTATTCCATTTTAGCCACAAAATTTGCCCTCAGAAGGAGTGAATTAAAATTAAAAGATTTACCTCACTTTATCCGCGGATTAGTGATTTGCCTCAATTTTAGCCGTGAATTAGCCATTTTTTAGCAGGGAATTATCACATCTTCCCAATGTGAGCTGAAAATTAAGGTTTTTTTATTTGCGCTGCGCTAATTAGTTTATTTTTCAATTATAGTCGCTATTTTCTTACATTTTCATCCCGCATTGGCATTTTTTCGTTAGCGCTTTTTCTCCATTGTAGCTGTTGAATATTTGACCCTAAAGGATGATTTTTCCCCTCGTAAAAGCATTCGTCTCTTTTAAGGCTGTCAAACAACAGTCTAGAGGTCGAAGGGGGGGGGTGTGATCAATTTCGTTCGTTTTATTATTATAATAAGTAGCCGCCTTACTGCAGTTGTAAGACACTGGATTGCCCTCGATGTCTTCAATCCAAGAAGTCGAGCAGCCCAGCGTTTGGTAATATTTGTCCGCGATATTACCAATTGCCCCCGGAGGGGGGGGATGGAAATGTATACAAATATTTAGTTGAAGAGTTGACACAACTGTGTTTATACGAACGTGCAAGTGTAGCCAGAGCCAGAGTCAGTGCTAATGAAATGTACCACATCCTTTGCTGTTTTACGCGTTCGTGTGACTGCGACCGGATTCAACAATTTTTATTTAAGTACTCGCTAACTCATTATATGTATCAATAATCTTGTTGACCTGTCCGTAGTAAGGTGTCTAGAGATCGCGGCAGTTCGTCTCGTGCTATCGGGAATCGTAGTATGCTGCCTGTACCGTCCTCCTTCGTCCGTGTTTTCAGACTTCATAGAGCGGTTCTCTCTGCTCGTACATCGGCTTTCACTTCTGAGAGCTCTAATTGTTATAGTTGGCGATGCCAACATACACCTGGAGACAGATAATGCTGAACGTCAGTCGCTCTTCGATGTCTTGGCTGAGTATGACCTTTGCTCTACCATCACAGAAAGTACGCGAACGCACTACAACGGCACCAAGTCAACAATAGACTTTATATTTACAAACTGCCATCCGTCCCAGTTCTCCAGCGGAGTGTACCCTGAAAGCTTTTCTGATCACCTTGCCCTTGAGTTTGACCTGTTTCTGTCACACGATTGCGTGGAAGGGAAGGAGTCAGCCGTAAGGCGTCGACTGCTGGGTCAATCAAACCTCGACGCACTCAAAGGAGCACTCGGTCTGCCCGGCCTATGGTTTCAAGTTGTGCCCCTCGTGATCAAGGTCGGATGTATTCCTTCAATTTTTTTGGAGGCTATAGAGAGTACGTGTCCAGGTATGAGAGTAAGCCTGACCGCGGGACAGTCACCAGATACTCATAGTACATGTTCGGATCTGAATGTCAAGAAACAAAGGTGCGTTCATCTCCACCGATTAGCTCAGTGTGATCCGAACTACTCAACCGCCTGGAGATTGTCGCTAGCCTCTGCACGTAGGGACTATCGTTCGGAGTCTAAAATTAGCTAAGGTAACGTACAATGATGATCTACTCCGAAAATCCAGTAACAAGCCTCAAGCAGCCTGGCGAATTGTCAAAAATGAAATACCATCTTATGGCGTAGATACTGGAACCTCAATTCGTCCGTTGATGCAGTTCTCGTTGTGGGAGATTTCCTCGTGAATCACGAAGCCCTCCAGAGTATTCATTACTCCTTTTCACTAGTCAGACTAGTCATAATCTTAATGTTGTTTATGGAATTTGCAGAATTCTTTTTTCCCCGAAGATGGTTTCCTTGTAGACCGAAAACCGGTTAGGAATAATAAAAAAGAGTGTGGGAAGACAATATCTCTTCGTGATTAAAAATGAAATAAGAAATGCTTGGCTGAAGCCTACTGCTCGTAAGGATTCTGAACTGTCACCGGATGGGTTCAACGAGTTTTTTGTTGGCATGGCTAAGGACACTTTGAGCAGACAATCGACGTCTTCTTCCACTCCCGCTGACTTTATTCCGGCTACGTGCTTCCGTGAGGAGCAGGTTTTCGATCTTCGGGAGGTGTCTGTCGAGGAGGTGTTCTCCGCTATTTTCAAGCTCAAGATAAGTTCATCGATGGATGCTATATGGGATGACAATTGGCATGATAAGGCATATTGCACGTGAGATCGTAGAGCCGCTTTGTTTCGTCTTCAACTCTTTTATTCATGCAGGCGAAATTCCGTCCTCCTCTAAGATTGCTCGAGTAATCCCTGTCCCCAAAAAGGGAACTGATGCCTATTGTAACTACCGACCAATATCGATTGAATGCGTCCTAATGAAGGTGTTCGAGTCCCTTATTGACATTCCGTTATCAAGCTTCTTAAACGACTTGTCCATATTGTCGGATTGCCAGTATGGATTCCGAAGTGGCCGGTCAACATCTGTGGCGGCACTAGAACTATTGTGCCGGTGTTTGCGGGGTCTTGAAGAGAAGAAGAGGGTTTCATTGCGGCTCTTTGATTTGTCGCGTGCCTTCGATTCAGTAAATCTGGATGTGTTAACCTCCAAGTTTCAATACCTTGGAATGAGGGGTTCCGCAATAAAACTGCTCGCGTCAGCTGCCTCGGGATGGAATCAGCTTGTCTCCTACGGTGGAAGAAAACTCCGAGATGCTTCCCACCTGCGACATCGGAGTGAAGCAGGGGACGATTCTTGGTCCCTCTGAATTCAACCTTTATATTAATTAATAATTACCTCCCAGCAAAGCTTTTGGGACCAAGTACCCAGCCGTTTATGTACGCGACGATGTAACGATCGCGTGCCTCGGGCGGTCCCCCCTCGAGACCGCGACTGGTGTGGATGAGGGCGACGTCGGTGTTGGCTGGGTGGTGCGACGCCAATCGTCTCAAGCTAAACCAGTCCAAGACGCAGGACTTGACCATCGACCTGAGCGGTAGCTCGGCAAATTCATCGACCGTTAGCTTCTTGGAATCATCTTCGACTCACGCCTCTCGTGGGAACCTCACGTAAACACACTCTGTTTGAAGCTAGCCAGAGTTCTGTTTGTAATGAAGCGCTTGGAATTTTCAGTATCTCACTCTGTCTTGAGAATGGTATACTTTTCTCTGTTTCACTCACGAATGGCATATGGTATCGTGGTATGGGGCAATTCACCACATGTTCTTAAGGTCTTCAACCCGTGACGGACTTGATCCGTGTGAATGGCTACAAACCTTTCACGGGGTTCGTTTCCCCTATCGGGCGAATCCCCCGGGTTGCGGATGGGGGACCCCACCATTGGGCCGACCCGCTCCCCGATACGGTGCGATGGTGGGTTGGGTCGGAATAAGGCGCACCGTGTGCGGTGGGGAGTCCGTTATCGGACACACCCATTGGACATGGGGGCCGAATACGACCCCGTGGACAAACAACGGGTTAGGGGCTGTCCTGAGTCCGGGACAGAAGGGGGTGGCGTCTCCTACCTCCTCCAGCTATTCCCCCCCCCCCGTCCTAAGACAAGGTGTTTGGTCCGTGCCTAAGGTCTGCATGGCACAGGGGGCAAAGTGTGCTTTGAACGGACCCCTAGGGCACCGGCCGATCCCCTGGTGTAATAGGCTTACCGCAGGCCTCGGCGCTCACGGCATGCAGGGCTCTGCCGGCGGTGGACTTATATTACCCTGGCTTCTGGCAGGACCTTCAAGGGCTCACCCAGAAGTTTATATGAAGAACTCGGAAGGGGCTCAGAGAACCTTCCGTGAACGCCGCAGTCACCGGCTGCTCCGTCCATGGATACCACCGAGGTCAAACACGACATTGATGGGACCAGGGACGTACCTGTGGAGGGCAGTTCTTAGGAGCATACCCGCCGTGGGGAGTTTTTAAAAAACATACCCTCGGCGGGCCGTTCTAAAGAACACACCCCGGTGCAGGGGCTTATCTCTTCGAGTGCAACGCACTCGGCGCGCGCTAGCTCATCATTCTTGTCACTCTCGTGCTCAAGGGTCCAGTTAGCGATTATCTCTTATCGCTTCTAAGAAGCGACGACCTTCTAACCTTATTAAGAGGAGAGAGCTATCTTCGCAGGATCAGCATTTTCGGGCTTCACACGCCTGATATTTATGTTCGGACCAGCGAGACACTAGCTGAGGACCTCCTCAACCTCATACGGTGAGAGGGACTCTAGACTAGATCAACCGATCCAAAAGCGTCACAATAATCCACTTAGGATTCCGTGCCTGGGGCGTGTGCCATGCCTCTGCTCTTGGATAGTGGAGGAAAAAAAAAAAAAAAAAATAAGGTCTTCAAGTATCAGAAGAAAGCGGTCTTCTTGCACAAGTCGGGCCCCGCGCATCTTGCCATGATCTGTTTAAAAAGCACAGAATATTAACTTTCTACGCGACCTATATCTTGGAGGTGCTTTGTTGCACCCACGAGATGGCACTGCAGGGCAAAGTGGTCTCCCTGGACCATGGGTACTCCACGAGATTTAAAAGTGACCTGGTATCAGAACGTTGTCGGCTGACCGCTCTCTGCACTATAACCCCGGCGTAATTGACCCACAACTATATAACTGCCCCCCAGCCTCGCTGAAAGAAATGCCCTCGAGGCGATTCAAGGCGAGAAGCAAGGAATTGCTGCTGGACCTGGCTCCGTACTCTCTTAAAGACTTCTTATCAGCCGTGCTGTGATCTGTATCTACAATATTTATTGACACTGTTCTTCAATCTTGAAAGTTTTGTGAACAATAAAAATATATTGTTGTTATTATTATTATTATTATTATTATTATTATTATTATTACAATTAATGCCGAAAAAACAACGTCCAACAAGCAATGCCCGACAAACAATGCCCAACAAACTACTTTCAAGAAACAAAGTCCATTAAACAATGTCCATCAAAACAATGCCTATTAAACAACGCCCAACAAACAATGTTCAACAAACAATACCCAACAAACAATGCTCAATACAAACGACACAAACCAATGTCCAACAAAATAAATATACAAAATGTCAAACGAACAATCCCCTTCGAACAATGTTCAAAAAACAATGCTCAACAAATTATCTTAAAAAACAATGCCCAACAACCAAAAAATGTCCAACAAGCAATGCTCAACAAACAATGCCCATCAAGTAATGCCCAACAAACACTGTCTGACGAATAATGTCCAACAAAGAACGCCCAACGAATAATGTCAACAATCTAAATTCTCCCACAAAATCACAGGTTTTCAGGCCACAGTAGCTGCCTGGCGTTTGATTATTGATTGCTGCGATTCGATTTAGGTATAAAAATAAAATAGGTTTAAAGATAAGATTGACTACGGGTTTTTTTTTTTTTTAACTTTATTGTACAATTAAGTACTTTACAGTTGTGTTGGACAGTTACAATCAATAATAACATGGCACGTGTAGGTTGGAATTAGGTCCATTGACCATACCAACATCAACTTATTGTTAATCGATTAATTTCGGATCAGGGAACTTCTTGACCAAAGTTGACATTTTTGTTGTTGTTGTTCTACTTCTTCTTCTTGTTTGTTAGCATTAGGGTTCCAATTGTCGGTCTGAATGATGTCGCCTTCTAAGTCTTCGGTGAGGACGGGTTGGAGGCAAGTCATGTGGAATTTCCGTAATCAAAGGATTCGCATTACTTTGCATGTTGTTTAGGAGTTTGGCATAGTTGATAGTTAGAAGATCTTCGACATTTGGTAAGCCCAGGTCTCTATGGATATTATCGTTCCTGATGTTCCAGGGAGCTCCAGTAATGTATCGGAGGATTCTGTTTTGGAGAACCTGAATTCTTCTAACTTGGGTAGCAGATGCACTGCTCCATATGGGGCTCGCATATTGCCAGATGGGGCGTATCAGCATGATGTATATGCTTCGCTTGGTATCCAAAGGTAGTGGGGAGCGACTGCCAAGTAACGGTTTGAGAATGTGGAATCTGTTGCGGCACCTCTTGTTAATTTCTGTTAGGTGTTGGCTGTATGTCAGTCTTGTATCCAACGTGACGCCTAGGTATCTAACACTCTTAGCTTGTGGGATGTCGCTTCCATTAAGAGAGAGTTGTGCTTCATCGTGGTTGCGGAGGTATGTAAAGGCCACAGCTTGTGATTTAGTGGGATTTAACGAGATTCGCCACTTGCTTGCCCAGGTATCAATTTTATTGCATATAGACTGAAGAGGAGTCTTGGCCTCCAGCATTGTTTTCCCTCGACTGAGATAGGCGGTGTCGTCAGCGAACTGCATGGTTTTCACAGCATCGTCGGTGGGAAGATCTGAAGAAGAACAAAGGTACAGAAGAGGGCCTAATACGCTCCCTTGGGGTACCCCCGCCTTAATTGGGCGGCTTCGGGATAGGCTACCCTCGCACTTTACACAAAACGTTCTATTCATTAGGTATGATTGAATTACTCTGTAGTAGGTGTCCGGGAGTACTCTTTTCAACTTCATTAGAAGACCCTCGTGCCACACGCGATCGAAGGCTTTTTCGACGTCGAGAAACATTCCAAGGCAGATTTCTTTGTTTTCATAAGCTTTCATTATCTCATCCGCCTCTCTGTGTAACTGATGAACGCACGAGTGCCCTGGTTGTTTCATTTTTCAACTTAAACAGTGTTTCCTGGGGGGGGGGGGGTTACCTCTTTCAAAAACCAATTTCGTGAATTTTGCGCGATCATATGCCATTTTTGCGATTATGGCTTACTAGTATACGACAATTTTGCGGGTTTTGCTCGCCAAAAACCATTTTCCCGGGCCTGGCTCACTAAAACCTTTTTGAGGTTGCTTTTGTGGCAAATTAGATTTTAATTTATATGTATATACAGGGTGGAACAGGAAAAGTGTGACAAACAAAATTGTGTAAAAGTAGGCCTCATTTGTGATCGAAAACACCCTTTGTACCATGGTCCGAAAATCAAAACCCCGCGAGATATGATTTTTCTAACGCTTATATGATTCACGTCACTTTTCTTAACTAAATGGAATAACTCAGGTTCCAGCTGGCATTTTGCAACTTTTGATGACAGATTCGGAAATAGCACATTTTTTCTGTCAGGATTAGCCATTTACGATGAAATTCAACCATTTTCTGGGGGCTCGTGAGCTGCTCAAAGTTTTGCAAATCGAGGATTTCTAATTTTTCAAAAAAGTCAACCCCCGCTTTTCTACTCGAAATTTTAGCGCACCGACATCCCATGGGTCGGAATAACTTCCCCAATGTGTCCTTTTTAAAATTACTCATGAACATATTTGTAGTTAATCAGTGATTTTTCGGCAGAAACGACCATTTCTTAGAAAAAAGAATGGTTTTTCTCTTCAAAACCGCTTGTTTCGACCTACAACATTTGAACGAGCTTTGTGATTTTTAGCATGATTGACGTCATTAAAGCATCATCCAAAGTTTTCCCTTCAACGGGACGGACTGTGTACGCCTGTCAAAGTCCAAAAAATTTCTCTACTGCGAGTTTCAAAGTTTTCAGTTAATTTGCAATTATTTAGCCGGAAATTGGTATCAACAAGTAGAGTCATTAAGTTCGCTAACTTCGTCGAATAACTGCTAAACACGCCGAAATTCGCAGTAGTGAAAAGCACCCTTGCCGACAGCCAGCTGCCGGAGCGACAGTGTTTGATATTTTGGTAGGAGTGCGCATTCCATTCGGTTCGAAGGAAAACTTTGGATAAGGCTTTAATGAGTTTTAGAATGTTATGAATCACAAAGCTCATTCAAATTGGGTTGGTCAAAACAAGTGATTTTTAAGAGAAAAATCATTCTTTTTTCCAAGAAATGGCCTTTCTGCCGAAAACTCGATGAAAAGAACTTAAAAAACGTTCATGAGTAATTTTAAAAAGGACAAATTGAAGAATTTTCCGACCCATGGGATGTCGATACGCTCAGATTTAGTGTAGAGAAGTGGGAGTTGAATTTTTGAAAAACTAGAGATCCACGATTTGCAAAACTTTGAGCATCTCTCAAGCCCACAGAAAATAGATGCATTTTATCGAAAATGGCTATTCCAGGCAGAAAAAAGTGTGCTCTTTCCAAAACCATCGTCAAAAGTTGCAAATGTCAGCTTTAAATCGATCTATTCGCATTTAGTTAAGAAAAGTGATGCAAGCCTCAAAAAACGTTAGAAAAATCATATCTCGTAGAATTTTGATTTTCGGACCATGGTTTATAGGGTGTTTTCGATCGCAAATGAGGCCTATTTTCACCCAATTTTTTTTGTCACACTTATCCTGTTCCACCCTGTATAATAGCTAAACCACGAAATTCGTTTTTGATCAAGTGAATATCCACCCAAATTGGGTTTTAAATGAGCCAATTCCACGAAATTGGGCTCTGAAAGAGCGAAAGTGCGTATAGAAAAGGTTCACGAAAGAGCCAGACCCACGGTTTTGGGACGGAAATTTGATTTTTGAAATTGGGGTAGGAAATTACAAAAATTCATGAAATTGGGGTTTTAAGGTGCCAAATTTGATTCATTCGGTAACGGGAGGGCGAAAATGTCCTGCGAAATTGAGAGGCGTGTAGGAAAGCCAAAATCACGAAATTTGTTTTTTCTGTTAGTTTTTCGAAACTAACCGAGCCTGCGAAACTGATTTTATAAAGAGGTGGCCGAAATTCGGTGTTGTAAGAGCTAAGTCCACAAAATTGGAATTTTGAAAGAGCGCAAATGTCCACAGAATGATTTTCAAAAGAGCCAAACCCATGATTTGAAATAGAAAATCTCGCAAAATTCAGTGTTTGAAATAGTAAAATCCATAAAATTGGGATTTTAACATGACTGATCCGCGAAATTTTGTTTTAATAGAGCAAAAACCGCGAAATTGGGGTTTGTTCGCTGTTCAAAGTACTTGAAAGGCTAAACAAACGTTAACAAACGATGTTAAGATTAGAAATGGCGACACCGAAAATGTGAGCCCGAACGTCCCCAGACGCTCTATAAAAAGTAGGATGTCCGGTCACCCTAGTAGTAAATCCCAATCCCACGAGTTTGGCTTCATCAAAACGTTAATTGCTGGGGGCTTTAGCTCGCTGTGAACCCAACTTTGCATGTATCTTGAGGAGGGGCGGCTGCAGGGGCGTAGCCAGCCCATGGTCAAGGGGTGGGCAGCCAGCCAGGCACACGGATTCAGAGTTTTTTTGTGGGGGGGGGGGCGCACGTCTTGAGAAAAAATGCTCGTTCGCGGATGAAATCCATGAAAAGGACATTTTCCGGCTAGTACTGAGCGAAAACACCCATTCACGGCTAGAATTGAGAAATAGCTCTGATTCACGTTGAACTTGAGAAGTAAATCTGCTCATTGTTCGCGATGAAATTGAGAAAACACGCCAATTTGCGGTTTCGCGATCCAAAGTCCGGGCCGAAATTAAGAAAATGCGCTAATTCACGGTTTACAGTGTTCTTTTAACGGCTAAAATTGGCCAAATAAATTGCGCGTTCAATGTAGAATTGAGAAAAATCGCTCATTTGCGGCTAAAATTGAGGAAAAATGCCAATTCACGGCTGAAATTGAGAAATGGAGCTCATTCACGCAGGTAAAATTTAGAGAAGGCACCAGTTCGTGGTTTCTCAAACCAACATCTCGGTGAACATTGCGAAAAAGTGATAATTGACTGTTTTTATACATTTACATAGCAAGTTTGCGGGTACAATCGAGAAAGAGGGCGACTTAGCGCACACATTTTTGAAAAAGTTCTTATTTTCGGCTAAAATCACATTGAGGAAAACATCTATTTTAAGGTTCGCGATGCAACGTCCGGATCAAAATTAATGAAATTCGTTAACATGAGTATTATGTGGACCTTTTCACTGCTGAAATTTGAAGGGGGAATTGCTCAAGGCAGAATTGAGATTAAAGCACGAATTTGCGGCTAAAATTGAGGGAAAATGAATTGGCAAAATTGTCACAGTTTATAGTGTAATTGTCGTGGCTAAATTTGAGAAATAGCGTTCATTCACAGGTTACATTGAGGAAAAACTGTTCTTTTGCGGCTGAAATTGACAGAACGCACCTATTCGCGGTTTATAGGCGAAGCCCAGTGCTGGCCGTAAATAGAATAGTAAATCAAAAATGCGTTATTTCACGGACTTTGAGACCTTTTTACGGTTAAAATGAAGAAAATAGGCACTCAGTTTCACCTAAAATTAAAGAAAAACGTCAATTCGACGCTAAAAATAGTGCTCATTCACTAGTTAAATGGGGGGGGGGGGATTCTGTGCAACTCATCTTGAGGAAAAACTGGATCCACCACGCCTGTGGGCGGATTCACTGGCGAAAATAACAGATGAACCATTGCCTTTTTGCAGGCTTCTAACAGGATCTGGAGGTTAGAATCGCGTCAATTCACGCGGTCATCAGAGACTAAATTTGCACAGAAACGGCCACTATCCGTCAAAAAATTAATATCTGCGCGAAACCTGTCGTTTGTAGCCTTCTATTTCGGATTTTATGTCGAAAAATTGAAACTTCTCTCTCCCCACCCCCACCACGGAAAGTGATACTTTTGGAGCTAAACTTTAAATTTTAGACCTGAGACACCATAAGTCTGTATGGCACAGCGGGCTAAACACGATTTGAGCTAACCCAAACACACGAAATTGCGGAACCTTGGGAAAATGGGATTTTAGTGCGAAAAATCAGCAAAATCGGTTTCCAAGTTAAGCCGACAATCGAAATCGGTTTGTCAGCAACAAACATCCGCGAATTTTTGGTGAAACCGATATGCGAAAATGTGTTGTTTTTTTAGTGAGAAAAATCTGCAAAATTGGTTTTATGGAGCGAAATATAATAAATTTGTTTTTCTGTTAGCCAGATCAGGGAAGATATTTTTGGAATTTTGGGGGTGGGTAGCTGCCCCACGAAATCTGAGTTTTTGATTCTAGGGGAGGGCAACTGCTCACCCCTGCCCCCGCTGGCTACGCCCATGGGCGGCTGTGATGTGGTTTCGGTCCAAAAACTGTCAATTTCGTCCCATCTTGTACTCTTGTCCATCCTCCTCAGAAAATACCAATGTGTTTTTTTTTTTTTTTTTTTTTTTTTTCTTCAAGAAACCTGTAACTAGGGAAGGGGGGGGCCTTTTAACCTCCTGCCTCCACAAATTGACTGTTTGGGAGGAAGAAATTATCAATTTACCTGTGAAACATGATTGTTGTTGTCAAATATTGCTGCTATGTACCACTCCACGCCTCCCCTAATGACCGGAGTTTGCAATTTATGTACGGTCTGCATCTACGGTCTGCGTAGATAGACAGATCATCGAGTGATACAATAATTACACTTTTTATCACTCTTGAGATTCATATGTACGACTTGTTCTCAAATTAATTTCTTCGTTTTTTGTGTTCTAGATACAGAAGTAAAAAGTTACATAATCAGAAAATTGCCTTACAATCTTCGATTCATTCTAATTGAAAAAGGTGAGGGGGGGTACGTTTCCGTAGGAAGTAATTTGTTCTCTCGAACAATTTATTTTGTATTTTTCCCAGCTTAAACAAATAAATGTCGCGGTGTTTTACAATTTTGACGATGGCACTTCAGTGCCGATCAAACCACCTTGGTCAATGGGATGTCCATACTTGCTGGAACAGGCGAAATCATGGACGCAAGTTACGTGTGGCGGTGTGGTACAGCTGCAGACTGTGCACTCGTCCCCTTTGACGCTTTGTGTGATACGTTGGCCGTACTTTAGTTCCCGTTTGCCGAATTTACACTTGAGATCTGTGACAAAAGGGTGTAAAGTTTTGAAATTACGTGGTTGGGGGGAGGGGGGATTGCTTGAATTCCTATTAGGTACCTTTGTTCTTTTCTTTTTCTTCCGGGCTAGCCGTCGATTCCAACATGTTCACGTCTTTATCGTCCGCTGAGAAAATTCGCATTTTTTTTTGGAGGTGACGGTGTCAGAAAAACGTGTTAAAAAGTGAAGAATCCAAAAAAAACTTACGGCATCTCCAACTTGTTATGCCAGGGCAGCACATTCCGAGATCGTACAGTATCGGTACGCACCCCTTTTTGAATATGCTGCTGTAGTCTAGAGGATTTGAGCAATATTTAGGCTGGCACCCGGGTCCCGATAAATTTTTAGCTGAAAAAACAGTGCTCTCTTGTTTTACTGTAAGCTGTATAGATTGGAGGGAGGGTGGGAGGGGGTGTAATTACCGTCGAATCCTTCGACGCATATACAGTCGACACATAGTTCATACGGCAAGGGCATCTTTTCGCCGTGCATGTACACAGTTCCATTGTATTCGCACGTTCCCACGAGTTTTTCCGCGATTTTCTTTTTTTTATCTGATTTTCAATAATAAAAAATTGAAAATCTTGAAAATGCGGACTTTGGAACGCTGACGGTTACGGTATTTTACCGCAAATGTACTGTTTCTTGCAGCACATGTTCCCCGGGTTGTACAACACCGTTACGTCAGATATATCGCAGTAGGGATAGTCGGTATCCGACAGTCCGTCGCAATTTGAAGATTGGCAGTGCCAATCAGCCCTAAAAGTTGACATAGCTGAGTTTCTCTACACATTTTACCGGTTTTTAAGTCGGGGGAAAAAAATACCCCACTGTAGCGTTGTTGACGCATTCACATTCGGGCGTACAGCCGTCCAATTGACTTCGCGTCAGTTTCGAGCCGACGGGGTGCTGTTTGCCTCCCCAGAAGCATTGATCGTTTTTTACATCATCCAAAGCGCCTTTTAAATCGTAATTATTACAAATAACTTGAATCGTAACTCTTAGTTTTTAGTTAATGCTTACTACAATCGTAACTGCGCTGCAATTGAGGTACTTGGTCCTTTAGAATCGTAGGCTTGCATCCGAGTTCCCAGTAGTGAGCTGCTATTATATTGCTGCAATCTGCGACGAAAAAACTGTCTAATTTCTTAAAAATGTTGAAAGCGTTAATATTTTGACGTTACTTGTTAGCGAACTCCAAGCACATATTATCGAAAAAATAATTAAAATCATCGTGACCCGTTGGTCTTACGGGCCCACTACCATCTAACGCGAGTCTGCGTTATTCCTTCGTTTTTATATCTTCAGAGCCTGTCTCTCTTCAAAAAGGAAACAAATTAAGAAGTTAAACTTGGGGGAGAAGTACGTCAGATTTCTTTGGATAGTCACGCGTCTAAATCCTTGGTGGTGATTGGTGCGAAAAGGCGATCGTTTTTTCCCTATAAATCGCACTCATTTAGATTCAAACGGGTTTTGTGTGCATAGTAATTGTGAAAATGAATCAATTAAATGTCCACGAAAATCTCCATTTTTAGAGCGGCCAGTACGAGTATGCCATTTTTGCCATTCCTTGGGCATCGTCAGGAGGAATCGTCAGTTTAGACATGTTCAAGGCGTGAATAAGGCTGATTTTTGACGCGCGAATCATCGATTTGGCCATTTTCAGGAAAAGGATGATCCATTTAGGCCATTTTAAGGCGCGAATCTTTAGTTTAACCATAGTCATACCTTTGCAATTTTTGCGAATGGTCCGTCAAGAGTGGGAATCGACCGTTGGGCTATTTCTAGCGCGCAGTTAGACCAATTTCAAGGCGCGAATCGCATGCTTTTACCATTTTGGGGCGTAAATAGTCAGTCTGGTTATTTTAAGGAGTGAATACCGAGTTTGTTATTTTCAGGGCACGAACAGTTTTGACATTTTCTGGACAGGTACTCGTCTGTTTAGGCATTTTCAAGGCATGAATAGTCGTCAATTTAGCTATATTTAGGGCGCAATGAGTGAGTTTTGCCGATTTAATAGCTTGCGAATGGCCAGTTCGGCCATTTTGAGCGGGAATCACCCGTTTGGCTACTGTTAGCGAGCAATTAGTCCGTTTAGCGCAGGTTTTCCCATTTTGGAGCACAAATATAATAGTCTGTTTGACTTTTGACTGTTTGACTGGCGTGAATAGTAAATTTTGCCAGTTTGCGGTGTGAGTACGCACAGTTTGGCAATTTAACTTTCATGTTTATAGTGGAAATAGCTAGTTTTCATAATGCTCTCACCCCGGAAAGGTTATTTTTAGCTAACGCATGCATGAAACTGTAGCCGTAGGAGCCTACGTTGTCTGTCTTCCCTCGTTGAGGTGCGTTACAGACAGACGCTGAAGATGGCGAGCAGCCGAAACCGGTTCGTTTCTAACGCACCTCAACGAGGGAAGACAGACAACGTAGGCTCCTACGACTACAGTTTCATGCATGCGTTACCTACTAACCCTCGTTGTCTAAGCGACCATACTAACAATATCACTTATTTTTAGCTATTTTTCTCCACGAATTGGCGTTTTCCTAAATTTTTGATGCAAATTAGCGATTTTTTCACTTTATTAGCAGTGAATTTTAGTAATTTTTCTCACTTTGAGCAGCAAATAAGTCATTTTCTTAATTTTAGCCGCGCTAATTAGTGATTTTTTCTCAATATTGTTTGGCAAGTTCCCAATTTCATCTCAGTGTTAGGACCGAGTTTGCCTCAGAAACCACAGATTTGTGTTTTCCAAAATTTTAGCCGCAAATCAGCCTTTTTAAAATAACATTTTAGCGGTGAATTAGTGGATTTTTTTCATTTGTATCCGCGAATTGACTTTTTTTCTAGACTTTATCCGCGAATCAGCGCTTTTTTCCAATTTCATCCTCGAATTAGCGATTTTTTTCTCAATTTTTACCGCGGATTGATTAGCGATTCTTTTCAATTTTGGGCGGTGAATTAGGATTGTCCGAATTGCTGACCCTATTTAGCATTCGCAGAATTAGCGACTTTTTTCAATTTTAGCAATTGTTTAGTTAGTTCCTTTTTTGTCGTGAATTAGCGTGTACGTGTCCTAATTTTAGCCGCTAATTAACAATTTTTTCCAATTTTCAGTCGTAAATTAACGTTTTTCGCCCATTTAGCTGCGGATTAGCGGCTGTTCTCTTCTTTTTTTATTCAGCGAATGGGCGATTTTTCGCAATTTTAGCCGTGAATTGGCCGTTTTTCTCAATTATACGAAGTAGCGTTTTCTTTTAATTTTAGCTGATTTTTGTTTCATTTATAGTCTTGAATTAGCGCTTTTTCTTGCTTCTTTGCGCGTGCACAACGGTCAAAACCGGGACATGTCTCAGTTTTACCCGCGGGTTTGTTCAAAGAACACAGAACCTGAAAATTCACATTTTTCCATCCTCCTTGTGTGTATCCATCCTATTTGTGTGTATTATCCTTCCTTGTGTGTGGAAAAACTACTTTTTCCCCTCCTTGGAAGCAGACAGAAAGGAGCCTATATGTATCGTTTGTCTTTATTGCTTAGTCGTGAGATGAATATTAAAAAAAAAAAAAAAATCTGACATCTAAAGATGTACCATCGGCGAGATTGAGCTTGTTCACTTTGATTACGCTGAGTGCGTTGGGGGGGGGGGCAAGCAAAATGCTTCTCGTTATTGCGATTTTTAATTTTTCATCTTCCTTCGCCTTTTCCTTATGTATATCTAACTGCTGCATGTCCTTGAGTTACACACCCACTCGTATGACTTGAAAATTACACTTCATACAAAGTGTCCGGCACTTAGAGTGCTCTCCAATCATATTTCGTGTGAAGTACATACTCAGCAGCGTCACGATTCGTCTTTACAAATATCGTTTCGGGGTTTTTCCCTCGACGTTTCCGTTTCCAAGTAGTATTAGCTCCTGATGCGCCCCCGCAAGACGTAATTGTTGTTTGGTTGTTTGGTCTGTGCAATAATGCCGGTATTGCCGGTAGAACGATGAAGAGGGGCGGGGTCAATAACCTGAAAACAGACCGCCTCCCACCATCAGTCATGAGCCATCAATTAGTACTGTTCGACACTAAACCCGCACACCACAAGTGTAAGACGGGCACGAGTTTGCCTTGGGAACTGAAGCACTCGCGCCGCCGTCTGTTTCTTCTGTCAGAGTTTCAACACTTACGACATTGGTGGCTATAATGAGCAAATCCTGAATCCGCAAGTCTTTTTAAAAGTAGAAACTGCCAAAAAAAATAGCCAAAACTGACTTTTTGCGTCCTAAAAAAGGCTAAAATCGGATATTTGAGGGACCATTAGTGGCCAAACTGACCGTTGGTCTTGGCTTGTCGGATCTGGCGTCCTAAAAACAATAATACCAACTATAATCGCGCCTTGAAGTTGCCTAAAGGCTACGATGATTTTAATATACGCGCATTTCGCGGGTTTGAAATTAAAAAACCCCCAATTTCAGCGATTTACGCTTGATAAGAAACCAAATTTCACACGCCTTTTCTTTAACCGTTTTCATAATTTTGGTTACTAACAATAAAAAAAATAAATTCTCGTTTGAATACAAAATGTCGTGACTTTGGATCTTTCGCCACAGAAATATGGTTCGAGCAATTGGTGGTAGAACGTTTTGTGGTTCAAGAATTGGGGGGGGGGGGCTAAGAAGCTCAAAGATGAGAAGTGAGAGCTAGTGCTCACTTGCCACTAAAATTAACGAAAAAAGTACACCAATTTGAGGTACCTGAAAGAAAGTTCGCGACTAAATTATTAGAGAAAATACGCCAACCGCAAATTTATAACGGGCCTTAACAGGCAGCTAAAACAGGAAAGACGCGCTAATGTGCTAATCTTGGGGCAAGTTATGAAAAAGAGCATTCGCGGCTTAATAGCGAAAAAACGCTAATTCATGGGAAACAACGGGAGAAATAACTAATTGCTTGGCTACAAATTAAAAATTTGTGGTTAGGCATTTATTTGTGGTCGGAGCATTTTGTGGTGAGAGCACTTTGTGCTTAGAGCATTTTGCGACTAGTGCATTTTTGGTTGGAGGTTTTTGTGGTCGGAGCATTTTTGTGGTTAAAACATTTTGTGGTTCGTTTGAGCACTTTTGGTTAGAGCATTTTGCGGTTAGAGGATTTTGTGGTTCGAGCATTTTGTGTTTAGAGCACTTAGTGGTTGTGCATTTTGTGGCTAGAGCATTTTGTGGTCAGAGCGTTTTGTGGTTAGAGCATTTTGTGGTTAGAGCATTTTGTGGTTAGAGCATTTTGTGGTTAGAGCATTTTGTGGTTAGAGCATTTTGCGGTTAGAGGATTTTGTGGTTTGAGCATTTTGTGGTTAGAGCACTTAGTGGTTGTGCATTTTGTGGCTAGAGCATTTTGTGGTCAGAGCATTTTTTGTGGTTCGAGCATTCTGTGATTAGTGCATTTTTGGGGTTTGCTAGAGAATTTTGTGGTTAGATCATTTGTTGATTAGAGCATTTTTGGTTCGAGCATTTTGTGGTCAGTGCATTCTTGGGGTCTGTTAGTGCATTTTGTGGTAAGAACATTTTGTGGTTAGAGCTTTTTGTGGTTAGAGCATTTTGTGGTTAGAACATTTTGTTGTCAGATCATTTTGTGGTTAGAGCATCTTGTGGTTAGAGAATTTTGGGCTTATAGCAATTTGTGGTTAAGGCATTTTGGGGTTAGAGCACGTGGTTGTTCGAGCATTTTGTGCAGTGCATTTTTGGGGTTGTAGCATTTTGTGGTTAGCGCACTTTGTGCGTAGGGCATTTTATGGCCAGTGCATTTTTGGTTAGAGGTTTCGTGGTTGGAGAATTTTTGTGGTTAAAACATTTTGTGGTTCGATGGAGCATTTCTGGTTCGAGCATTTTGTGGTTACTGCATTCTTGGGGTTTTTTAGAGCATTTTGGGGTTAGACCGTTTTTTGGTCAGAGCGTTTTGTGGTTAGAGCATTTTATGGTTAGAGCATTTTGTGGATAGAGCATTTTGTGGTTAGAACATTTTTTGGTCAGAGCATTTTGTGGTTAGAGCATTTTGTAGATAGAACATTTTGTGGTTAGAGCGTTTTGTGGTTGGAGTATTTTGTGGTTAGATCACTTTGAGGTTAGAGCATTTTGTGGCTAGTGCATTTTTGGTTAGAGGTTTTTGTGGTTGGAGCATATTGTGGTTAGAGCATTTTGTGGTTAGAGCACTTAGAGGTTGTGCATTTTGTGGCTAGAGCATTTTGAGGTCAGATCATTTTGTGGTCAGATCATTTTGTGATTGGAGCATTTTGTGGTTGTAGCACTTTGTGCTTGGAGCATTTTGTGGCTAGTGCATTTTTGGTTAGTGGTTTTTGTGGTTGGAGCATTTTTGTGTTTAAAACATATTGTGGTTCGTTGGAGCAATTTTGGTTCGAGCATTTTGTGGTTCGAGCATTTTTGGGTTTTGTTAGTGCATTTTGTGTTAAGAGCGTTTTGCGGTTAGAGCATTTAGGGCAAAAATGCTCTAACCAAAAGTGCGGGACAAAATTAGACAAACCGGGACGACTGTCTTGTGTACTCCGGGACGCCATAAAACCTGCCCTGCGTAGAATGGTACATGCCGAAGTTCCGACGAGGGGAGTATAGAGGAGGATTCAGTGCGTTGTTATTAACTGCCACGCTCTTTCGAAGGTACGCGTTGCACTCTCTTCCTCCCCCAAATCAAACATCCACGGTGCCTCTCGATGAGCGTCGACACTTAACTTTTAAACATTTATGAATGCTTGATCACCTATTTGTTACAGGTGCATTATAAGAATAAGGGAAGTATTAGAGAGTGGTGGAGTGCCTTAATTTTGAAAAAAGGGTAATTGAGGTGGCATCATATTCCTTATAGACTCTATTAATTATGTTTATATTTGTTACTGAGCTGTACAGTTCACCGTAATAAGCAGGTATTCTCCTTGACTTTGGTTATAATGGGTAAAGTGCGATTTGCATGCATTGATATTATTCAAGTAATGTAAATAATGGCGGGATTTTTGTGATGCACACTTTACATCATTCGGCCAAAGTAATAACAACGATTTGGATTGGAAACAGGTTCGCTTGATGAACCTGGGAATGGGGTCTAGACGGCGAGGAATTAAAAAAAATAAATGTAGTGTTTTACAAGGTATGTAGTTATGTACCTTTAGCAGTCCCCATTCTTATACATGTAGGTTTGGTATCTGGCTGGACAGTTGGACGCGAAATGACTGTAGGCCTGCCGAATATCCGTGCAATCGTTAAAGCTAAATATTTTTGAGTGTGCTAGTTCGGGTCCAAATTTAGGTGAAATCACAAGACCATTCGAGAAATTTCAAGATTTAGGTCTTTAATTACGTGAAATTTCAGTTTTCTGACCTTAAGTGTTCGCGAAATTGCTTGTATCTTGTATTTATTTCCCCAAAACTGCAAGTTTCTAAGCTCAAGTGAATGTGGAACAAGCGAAAAGTACTATTTCGCGCCTCCTGGAGGCAACTTCGCTGCTAAAAAGTTGCTAATTCATGTATGAAATTGTGAAACATCGCTGATTCGCGGCTAAAATCGCTGGCTAAAATTGAGATGAAGCCCTCATTCTTGGCCGAAAAGGAGAAAAACACCAATTCGTGGATTAATTTGAGAAAATCCTCTCATTATGTCAAAATCCTCTCAAAAATGTCATTCCCGGTTAAAATTGAGAAAAAATGCTAATTCGCGGCCAAAAATAGAGGAAAAAAGCTAAAATTTCAAAACGCTAGGAAGTGCAATAAAAACGGTAATTTATTGATAAAAAGCGCTAATACGATGCTTAAATTATTGAGAAAAATGTATTTTTGAGAAAACCAGATAATTCGAGGCTAAAAAGACTGAGAAAACTCTCTGATTCCCGCGGCTAAAATTGAGATAAAGCGCTGATTTTATTATAAAAGTGAGAAAAACGCCAATTCGGGGATTAATATGAGAGATGATCCGCAAAATAGGGTCAAAAATCGAGAAAACTTCCCGATTCTCCCGAAAAATTGAGAATAAACAATAATTTTACGTTACTGAAACTCGTATAAACTACAAATTCTTGGTTAATACTGAAAAAAGAAAAAAAGAAGAAGAAGAAAAAAAAAACGCTGATTCGCGGTACCTGGAGGCAAGTTCGCGGACAAGTTAGAATGACGACGTAATTTAACGAATTGTATTCAGTTTTGTTTATTCAGAAAGTAAATACGGAGCCACACAAAATGCGAAATGCCCGCGAGCGCAAAAGACCACAAGGTGTGCGATCGTTGGCACGTTTTTTTTTGTGTTTTTTTGGCGAAAATCTTCGCGTAAATGTGCCATTCTCCCAGAATTCCGGGCCGCGGTGAGTTCGCGTGGGGAGGGGGGTAAGTTCAAATGCATGGGACAGGTGATTTTTTTGAAAATACATTCCAGGTTCCAACCCAAAGAGGAAAGCTTGAGTGAGTGTTCTCGTTAATTAGCACAATAATAGTATTGGTGGTGGTGGTGGGGGGTTATGAAACAAAACGAGGCAACCTGTGGCGCCCTGGCCCCAACTTATTGCCCAGTAAAAGGTAATAATGTCAAAAAGCGAAAAAAAAAGTTTAATGAAAAACAAAAAAGCGATTCGAAACTCAACAATAAAAAAATATTGAAGTTATTTTTTTTAGTTCTGAGGGATTTGACGAGACTTTTTGTAGCAGTCCTGGTCCATCAGACAAGTCAAATGGGGTGGAGTCGAACAGGAGCACTTGACGCACTCAGCATCACCCTCGCCCGGTGTAATGCTTTGCCCGATTTCCAGAACGTGCTGTCCGAATTTGCATTTAAAGTCTGAAACAAGTTACAAGGGATTGTGATTGGGCGGGGCGATGAGCTCTTTAAAGGTCTCGGATTATTTTTAAGAGAGAAATAAATCAAAATAATCGTCGCCTTATACCCTTGTTTTTCTCCTTGTCAGAAGCGCTCGCCTTTGACGCCACAACGCTTATATCTTCCTCGTCGGCTAAAAAGCAAAACCGTGTTTTATTTATGATTTTGAAAAGCGAGTTAGGTAAAAAAAAAGCAATCTTACGGCATCTCCAAACTGGAATAGGGCAACAAGCGTCTGTTGCGAAGAAGGTAGGGACGCAACCTTTTTTCAAATTAATGCTGTAGTGAAGGTAGAGATTGCACGTTATCGGCTTGCACCCGGGTCCCGTTAAATTTTTAGCTGTGAGAGAATTAAAATGATTTTTTTATTTTAATGAAGTAGGGTGGGGGGGGAGTCTAGTGGTAGCCCACCGTCGAATCCTTCGACGCAAAGACATTGTGTACAGTTGTTTTCCAGGCCTTCGATTTTCTCTCCGTGGATGTAAACTTTGCCATTGTACTCGCAGGTTCCAACGAGTTTCTCCTTGATTTTCTTGTCTTTCTCTGTCGAATTAAAACCAGAGATCGTTAGACTTTTGTTAAATTTAAAGCAAGCGACAACCCTCCCGCTCCCCTACCAAACCCCGTCGATGCGATTTGTGGCTCTATAATGACGCGCCTATACTATACAGACCGGACAGAATTCACCTGTCCTAACATAAATCGTGCATAAACTTCTATCGGAAATCACGATTTCAATTGTTAAGACATAATTTATTTAATTGGGAAGGCGTTTGAGTGATTCATGCGCGAAATCTCGAGCGCGCTTATAATAGGGAAGTTACACCTCGCCGATATGTTGTTTGAGGTTTTTAATTGACGAGCTCACCTTGAAAAGAGGTTTTCTGTTTTCATCTTTCCTTTCTTAGCCAACCGAGTGAATTTAATAAATGAAAAAACAAGGAAAAACTAACCGCAGTCAAAACTGGGACAGCAGGTATTCTCCTCGGTGTAAAGGTAGGCAGCCTCACAGCTTGGCCTCCGAAGAAACGCAGGACAGTCGTTGTGAATACAATCCCAGCTCGCACTGAAACCAGTCATGGTATAGTGAGGGAGGTGTATAATAGTTTTTTATTACAAATTTGACGAATTCAAACGAAAATTTACCCTCCGGTGAAATCCTGAACGCATCGACATCCTGGAGTGCAACCATCGCCAACTTCTTTAGACGAGAGGCTCGATCCTACGGGGTAGTCTTTGCCCTTGTGATAGCACTGGTCTTTTTTAATGTTTTCCAAGGCACCTTATTTAAAACAAAACAAAAATTAAATAAAATGAACAAAACCACCCTTGAAAACCAGTGAACGGATTGTGAAAATAAAAAGACAACAAATAACCGTGGAACCCATTTAAACGAGTATTGAATTAAAGGCACGATAAAATTTCTTTGTCCAATTCACTTGAAGGGTGGCAAACGAGGCCGGGGTTATTGCGGAACAGGGGCGGATGAGCATACAAATTGCGAAATATTATCGTTTTAATGAAGCGATTAGTTATTATCCTAGTCGTTTTTGTGGGTGTTCCATTTCGCAATGAATGTTTCATACGAGACTGAGCGATGCGGGCTGCTTATGTACACTTAAACGGTTGGTTAAAATAAACCCAGGAAATAAAAAATAATAGAAAAACGTTAAAAAAAAAAAACATTACTTACTGCAGTTATAGGTTGTAGGCGAGCCTTCCTTAACCGAGGAACGCGTACAGTCGAGCTCTTTATAGTAAATATCCACTGGATCTCCTCCTGAACATCGAGATAAAAAACAAATAAAAACAAATTTAAATTATTCCGCCAATTAAATTATTACCAGCTAAGGAGATCGCTAAAACAGAAACCAAAAATATTACTGAATTCATGTTTTCTACTACCAAAAACTGTTTAAACGATTAAGCCAGGCTTCTGCGAGTATATATAAAGCTCCCTTCTTTAGATGAAGCGAGAAACTAAAGTGATAAGTGGAGGGGGGACGACCTTTTTTTCCTGCTCTTAATCAATACGATATTATTGTAAATAAAAATTATTGAAAAAGGATTACGTCGAATTTCCTTGCGCGGTGCAGCAGATTGATGCACGTTGTTGGGGTGGTGTAGGGGTGAGGGAATGCTGAAGGGGGAGACTGCAATTATCCTTCGTTATAAGGCCAATATATTATACGTGTCGTGACTCGTTTATAATGTCCTGTGCGGGTTTTGTTTTGACAGTATACATGGTTATAATATTATCGTGACTGATCGCGGTCGCTCTCGTATAGGACTTAAGGGGGCATACAAGTACTATCCCTCGCCCAGTATCCCCTCACCGTTTTACGCGCAAAGTATTTGGAATATTTCATTTTTTATGGTCTCGTATGAAACCTTATAGTCCTGAGACTTGCCCAGCAGAGCCCGAATTTCAATTTTGACTTTCCTCGAATTTTAAATTAAATTCATAACTTTACTTGTTATTTTATAAAGTTAATTTAAAATTCGAGGGAAGTCAAGATTGAAATTCGGGCTCTGCTGGGCAAGTCTCAAGACTACAAGGTTTCGTATGAGACCATAAAAAATGAAATATTCCAAATACTTTGCGCGTAAAACGGTGAGGGGATACTGGGCGAGGGGTAATACTTATATGCCCCCTTAACTAGGCATTGGCGGCGGCGTTGTCGTTTGTGGGGTGGCGGGGGGGGGGAGATGAGCCCTGAACACTCGCCCCAGAACTGAAACGGGCTCCGAACAAATCGTTCAAAGTCAAGAAAACGGTCCACGGACGTGAAAAAAGAATAAAATAAAATATGGTCGGAGGTCCGCTTTTCACCAGGAAATCGCATAATTCGTCGCAAATCCGTCAAATTTGTAACAGGGCCGTAACGAAAGATCAGCGGCGTCGAAACGGTTTCAATAATGATGCGTAGCAGAAGAGCAGAACTCTTAAAGGCCCGACCCACCCCTCACCTATTGAGAGCCCACTGAAACGGGGGCATCACACCATTGGTGCCGAAAAAATGTCAATGAGGTGTAGCAGAACTTTGGAAAAAAGGACCCACCCGGCACCCGCCACTATGCCTATGTTGGGGGGGAGGGGGTTCTATAAGTTTCTCTGACTTCGATCGGCCCAGCACAACAGCCAAAAGAAATAGCGAGTGGCGAAACAAGTTTCCTTAAGCCTGTCTGTCAACAGGATTGCAGTGGAATGTATGTGTGTGATTTGACATATGTGACAAAGAGATTTGTTTCGGCTTACGGATGCTTTGAGAATGGGATGCATTACCCCGAAACTAGTCGGCGTAATAAAGAATAATTAAAGAATGTGTTATTAAAAAAAAATTGAAGTCATTTAACATTCACGAAATAATTAAAATTTGTCAAAAGAAATAGCAACAGGTACGGTATACGACTAACTTCTTCGTTTCCACGCATTCCCTCTGACATTGGAGGGGGGGGGGTCACGACACCACACCGCATTGCCAACCGCCAGCAATCTGGTGGTACAGCATGAGGTAATGCGGCGAAAAACACCAATTCGTACTGAGAGATATCACCAATAATTAGCGGATAAATTAAGTCAAATCTCTATAGTTCACGGATAAAGTGTTCAACAAAATCACTAATTCGAGGGTAAAATTGAGAAAAACGCCATTTCGCGACTGAAATTGAAGAAAAAGTGCTAATTTATGGCGCAAGTTTAAAAACATAGCTAATTTACTAGTGAAATTGAGCCAAATCCCTATAATTCGCGGCTAAAATGGGGATAAACGTCAATTTGCCATTAAATTGCGGGAAACACCAATTCGTAGCTAAAATTGAGAAATATCACCAATAATTAGCGGCTAAATTAAGACAAATCGCAAATTGAAATGCAATTTTTTCCATTTTTAGCAGTGAATTAACACTTTTTCGCCATTTGGGCTGAAAATTAGGCGTTCTCTTAATTTTAGCCAGGCTAATTATTGATTTTCTCAATATTAAGTGCAAATTAGCGATTTTTTAAATGCAAATTTCAGCACCGAATTAGCAATTTTGCTTTACGTTTAGCTATAGATAGCGCTTCTTCTCAGTTCTAGCCGCGAATCAGCGGTTTTTCATACTTATAGCCTTGAATTAGCCGTTTTATTCCATTTTAGCCACAAAATTGGCCTTCAGAAGGAACGAATTTAAATTAAAAGATTTACCTTACTTTATCCGTGGATTAGTGATTTGCCTCAATTTTAGCCGTGAATTAGCAATTTTTTAACAGGGAATGAGGAAGTTTCACATTTTCCAAAAATTGTTTTTTTCGATGAGGCATATCAATCCTCCCCGTAAATAAATAAATAAATAAAATTTAAAGCCCTTTCGAAATATTTGTTATTTATAAACAAAAGTTGGCATATTTGAAATCTTGCCAAAACGAACATTTTCCACAAAGTAATATCCCATGTATTCTCTGTCTTTTTCATGCCTCTAAATAGCTCATCTGTTTATCCTCCATTATTTTATTTTTGGAGAGCTCTTGTAGAAAGTAAGGCAAAGAAACACAACAAACCGCTCTCCGACAGCTACGTTATAGGCGAATTTTTTTTTCGGAAGGCGCATGTGACACAAACATGCTAGCTGGGCGTGTTTGAAATGACCTAAAACTTCAAAAATCGCGTATTTATTAACTGTTGGATTATTTTACGAACGGATCACGATTTATGCTCTATTTTAGCATAAATAAACCTTTAAAAAAATAGATTTATGAGTAAGTTCTGACTCATGAAACTTCCTCATTATCACTTTCCCAATTTGAGCTGAAAATTTGCGTTTTTTTATTTACGGTGCGCTAAACAGCTTTTTTTCCAATTATAGACACGATTTGTTACATTTTCATCCCGCATTGGCATTTTTTTCTTGAATTTTTGCTAAGGATTATAGCGTTTTTTCAATTTTAGCCGCGATTTAGTGATTTTCGTCAATTTTAGCCGTAGGTTAGCGGTTTTTCTCAATTTTAGCAGTGCAGTAGCGTTTCTATCCCTTGCATTAGCGATTTTTCTCCATTTTAGCTGTAGATCAGCCATTTTTTCCAATTTTCAGCGGTGAATTACCTCTTCTTCTAAATTTGAGCGAAAAATTTTAGCGTTTTTCTAAAGTTTAGCCGTGCTAATTAGTTTTTTCAATTTTAGCCGCCGTTTTTTTTTTTTTTTAGATTTTAGCCCGCATAAACAGTTTTTGTTAATTCCTGCTATGGATTAGCGCTGTTTTTCAGTTTGAGCGTGGATACAGTGAGGATTTGCGTTTTCCCAATTTAAGCCGCGAATTAGTGATTTGTTTCAATTTCATCTATTACCTTTTTTATATGCGAATCGGCGGTTTTTCCCAATTTCAGTTTTGAATTTGCCAGTTTTGTCTGATTTAGTTTTGCACGAAGTTTTATTTGGTCAATATTAGCCGCGATTTTTTTTTCACTTATAGCCTTGAATTAGTAGCGTGTTTTCACAATTTTAGTCGCGGGCTTGAACCAAAAACAAACGCGTTTTTGCGTTTACTCCTACATTACAGCCGTAGAATGGCCTTTATACACCGCGAATCAGCGATTTTTTCTCGATAATAGTCGGGAAGTTGCATCGTGAAACCACGAATCAGCGCTTTTTCATAGTTATATTCACAAATATTAGCGTTTTTGCCGCGTCAGCGAATTTCGAATTGCCGATCAGCCGAAGGAGCCAAATCGCTGTCGAACCTTTTCATATACCTACAAACATGAATATAGAACCCAAAAATCCTAATTTTTTCTGTATTTTTAAGCTTTTCGGGAGCCCGTCTGATAGGCAGGTTGGTCCGCCCCCCTCGCCACTACCTCTGTACGCTACTGACAGCACCCTAACCACGGATGTCGCCGTAGGTGAAAAAACCTAATAGCTGAGAATCGCCAATCCATAGCGTATATGGTGAACAAAAATCCTAATTTGTGGCAAACATTGATAAAAAACCGCTATTTTGCGTCTAAAAGGAGGAAAACACTTGAGAAAAACGCTAATTTTCAGTCCAAACTGAGAGGAGTGCTAATTCCTGCAAAAAAATTTTAAAAATCGCTAATTCATGGGATTAAAACGCTACTTTGATGCTTAAGTTGAGAAAAAGCGCAAATTCATGGCTATTGAGGGGGGGGGGCGCTAGTTGAAATTGAGAAAGATATTATACTGTATACGGCCAAAATGGATAAAAGCGCCAATTTACGGGTTGACAAAAAGCACTGGAAGACCGGAAACTACAAATTCCCACGATACTTAGTTCCAAAACTTGCAATTTGGCGGATGCTTCGAATGATGTAATTTATTCTCTCAATTCAGATATTTATCCCAATGTTAGTTGCGAATGAGCGTTTTTCCTCTGATTTTATCTAAATTAAAGCAATGAAATCCCCTCCAGAACCCGCGAATTAGCGTTTTCTCCACTCTCCAGTTTAGCCGTTATGTGTGTGCATTGGTCCACCGCTGCCCACGGAACTTTCAGTGTGGACTAAAACCGAGGACTCGTCGAGGTCGTGCATTTGTGCATTGCGGGTCTTTAGTATCACACCGCTGTCAGACACTTCTGGCGTTTTATTTTTTCCTGGGGAATTTAGTGATAATGAAAATGGTGGCAGGGGAAATGTTTAATCTCCCCCCCCCCTCACCAGGGTTTTTTAGCTACCGGGGGTGATTCTGGTCTCGTTTTTTTACGCCAAACAAATAGATTCTTGGGCTTCATTTCCTGAGTTCTAGTCGAATATTAGGCCATAGATGTTTCCGGTTTAAATATGTATTTTCTGGTGGGTAAAATGTAATTTTTACCCCGGCAGAAGTTCTGTATCTGAGGCTCAACTACGCTATGGCTCTGAAAAACGAATTATTTGTGGCCAAAAAGTCAGTTTATAGTACCCTGGCTCCTGAGAGCTGAAGTCTTGAATGAGACGAAATTAAGCGTCGTTGAAGGTGAAGAGAAGGGGGGTTAAAAGGGGCTTTTTTTTACTCGTAGCCAGTTTCCACTGCCCGGACCAGTCCATTGGGTTAATCCGACTGTATCCAGGCCGAGTTTCGAATTCAGTTCGTAACCGTTGAAGGGACGGGGGAAGGTGTGAGAAGGCGCCTAATTACCACCCTGGGCGTAACTACTACAATTTTCAGCCCTTAACGGCTGAACTGATTATGCTTGAATGACTGAAAAATTAGCGGAAACTACCCATATGCAACAGGTAGACGTAAAAAGCTTTGTCTTGGAAGGGAAAATGCGCCCCCCCCCCCCGAAAGCCTTCCCAGATAATCGTATCGTTTGTTTTAAGCCATGATGCGGGTGATATATTGCCCTCATTTTCGAAAAAACCTTAAGAATAAAACAATTATCGATAATAATAGCATTAAATGAGGACAACGCTGCTTTTAACAAGCTAAATCACAAGAATTTATTTATTTAAAATTGAATCACTAGCCACAGCAGTCGTCGTCGTCGTCGTCGTCACGGGAACCCCAAATTCTGTACATAAAAAAGACGTTTTTAGCAATCAAGTGAAGGTTTACACATTGCCTTTTCTCCGGTTTACTTTAAACTACTCGGAATTCTGAAAGAACCAACGAGCTGAAGGCTGCTAGCAACCCAAACCAGCGTCAAACATGCCAACAAATCGTATACGTTGATATACCCCCCTTTACAGGTGGTTGAAACTAGGAAATTGTGCGTCATGTAGCCCATATTTCTGTCTTGCAACTGTAAAAATGTTAAAGCTGTTTTTTTCATTATAGGCTTATTTTCGTTCGGATTTGCTCGCATTCTTGCTTACATATTCGCTCAATTTACAAACTGTCATAGCCATCGATCTCATCAATTGCACCCAGAAATACTGAACGAAAAAATTTGCGACCAAGCTGACTGAGAGAGGCTTAAAAAAAAAAAAAATCGTTAATGTTGCGGTTCGCCACCCAAAAATTGAACGAATTTTAAAGCTTACATCGAAAATTGCGCGTAGCTTGTCCCAAATCGGTAAAAAACTCAAGTAAAGTTTAAATTTCGTCAACCAAATAGTCACCGCCATTAGGAAAATGTACGTGGCCTGAGCTCCTTGAAATCCACCACCTTTGTCGCCATGTTGAACGTAGTGCAAAGTCGCTGGAATTATGGTAAAAAAAAAAAAAAAAAAAAAAATTGAGTGAATTTGGGTGATTTTGTGGGTGACGCGGAGGATTTTACAAGACGTTAGAAGATTGCAGACTAATTGCCAAGCGGATATGTCTCTTCTGGTTTCTACTCTTATCATTGTCTGTCCACGAGAGGTCCCATTCTTTACACTAATAAAAAAGACACTCTTTTTTTGTTTGTTTGAAGTCGTTTCTATGCGAAAAGATGGGTGACTCGAATAATTTATAAAAAAGTAGATTTTGACGTTATTTTATTGTAAAAAAAAGAAAATATGTATTTCACGTGTCTTGAGCTATGAAAGGATTGGGTATCGCTTCCATGCCGTCGACTGGACATATTAAGACAACGGACGTGCCGCGACACACGACCAGGCCGAGCATTCGGGTTTCTTCGGTTAATTTGTACGGATCTTCAGAATCTGCAAGCAAATGGGAAGGGAGGGGAGGGGATGAATTAAAAAAATATCGGGATTCCGGACTTCTTAATTTACCTCTCAAGTATTCCGTCGTATCGTCCAGGACGAGGTTGAGAAGAGGATCGTAGCCTTTGAGAACGCCCGCCGCCTCGCGGCCTCCTGAAAATTTGACTCGAATCGCTTTGTCCAAATATTTAGACAAATCTAAAATGCTCTCTTTTCGACGTCGATCACGGCCCTCGGTAGCGGATCCAATGCCACCACCGCCACCCATTCCGCCACCACCTCCTCCTCCACCTTGACCGCCGCCGCCAACGCCGCCACCACCACCACCGCCGGGTCCAACGGAGCCACCGCCGCCGCCTCCTCCTGGTCCACCTAAGCCTCCGGGGCCAACTCCACCGACCTGAAATGATAGTCATGCCAGAGGTTCCATAACTATGGTTCAAGTATCGCAATAATAATATCTTCACCGGGACATCCCCTGGCACGCGAAAATTTCCATGCCGAATTTATTCTCGTTCGTCGAATAAAAAAAAGACGAACGACCAAATAGCATAAAATGGAGAATTTCAGAGTGTCTTTCTAGGGCACGGCCTCGTTTAGGGGCTGAGGTCACTTTCTAAGACTAAGGGCCGTATTCAGAAACCAACCTTAACCTTTACGTCTCCTTTAAGCGCTTCAAAACAGATGACACATTTTAATAAACCATCACATTTTTCAACTCCTTTAGTTAAGGCTTTGTAAAGGTGGGTTTCTGAATACGGCCCTTAATGTATATATTTTTAGACCAAAACGCTGGATTCTGAGGCTATAATTCTAAAATTTCGTCCCAACATTACCACGTTTCGAGCTGATTTATGGTTGGAGCATGTTGTAAAATTTGAGTTTTTATGCGGTTGGCGCTCTTTGTGGTTAGAGCTTCTCGGCCCTGGCTGTCATCAACACGGGAATTTGGTCAAGTGATTCGCGGATACAAACGAAGAAGAAAGAGAGAGAGAGAGAGAGAGAGAGAGAGAGAGAGAAAAAAAAACAAATCGCCAATTCACAGCTAGAGAAAGAAAAACGCTAAATTGTGCGACTAAAATTGAGAAAGACGCTGATTCGCCGCTATAACATCGAGAAAACTTAAGTTCGTGGTTTCTGAAAGCAATTTCGAGGCCAAAACAAGAAAAAGTCCTAAAGGCGCGTTTACACGGTTCAATTTCATTGCTCAATATGATGGAAGACATTTCATTGAATGGCTCAGGCATCATGTTTATTATAGAAATTTGATGGAGCAAGATAATTGAAAATAATTATGGTTTCCTACGCCACCACGCCTGGAATCAGCCTCTTACGCACGTTCAAAGGCAGCTGAGCGTGCGGAATTGATGTCAATCCGCACGCCAATTACGCACGCTCCGTACTTTTGCTAGTCGCCGCCAGTTGGAAGCTATATTGTATTGAATACGTTGTGTCGTTCGTAGCCTTGTTATTTTATGTTTTTTGTATATTAATGTTGGTGTACTGGTGTAGGAAAAATAGCGTACGATACTCGTAAGGCACTTCTCACTCCGTACTCTCGTGATTACCGGCACTCGGCTACGCCTCGTACGCTAACTCTCGCACTCGAACGGAATGAAGTGCGTTCCGCACTCGTATCGTAATATACTATTTCGCTTGACCTACGGAGGAAGTGGTTATTTTCACCATGGCAACCTCACGACGAAAGAAACACTTTAATCTCAAAGTGTTATTTCCTTACTTTACGTCACGGAGTGAACGAAAGTACTTTACGTCACTGCTAGGAGTGACGTGTTTGGAGTGAGTAGTGGTGAAGTGCCTCACACTTGGTCGGTCAAGCGAAAAATAGCGTTCGCAACTCGTGAGAAGCGTCTTTACGCGCTCGTTGTTAATTAGCAAACTCGGCTTCGTCTCATTCGCCAAACACAACTCGCGCGTAAAGTGACGCTTCCCTCACTCGTTGTGAAATATACTAATTTCGCTAGACCAACGGTAAGGCACTATAAAACACGAGTACGGAAACACGCAAATCGGCGCCATATTTTGTCCCTCATATGATTATAATTATTATCACCTGGGACCTTATTCACTAACTTTTTTTCATCATTGCTTTTTTCAAAAATCATATGTTTCCGTTCAGTTTTCTTAATTTCATGAATGAAAGATTTCAATGTTTCTACCAAAGCAAAGTTTCTATTTCGTTAGAGAATAAGGCCCGTGGGGGCCTATTCTCTAACAAGAAAGCAATGTGTTTTTCAAAGCAATATGTCTATTTCATTAATTTTCTTCAAACAAATGAATGAGATGGAAACATTGCTACGAAAAACATATTGCTTTTTTGTTCGAGAATAGGCCCCCTGATCACATTGATAAGTGAGGTATTTTTATTTATTTTGACCGCATTCCACGTTTGTTTGTAGTTACTTCATTCATGGTATTGTGTTACCCTAACGACTGAGGGACAAAATATGGCGCTGAAATCCATGTTGCCATACCTGTGTTTTAAAGGTTCTCTACCTACGGAGAAGTGGATATTTTCATCATGGCGAAAGAAACATTTTTATCTCAGCGTGTTATTTCCTTAAGGTCGATCGTCAAACACAACTCGCACGTGAAGTGACGCTTTCCTCACTCGTTGTGAAATATACTATTACAGGTTTCAGTTTGATTGAATCAATGAAATTGAGCCATGAGATTGAACCGTGCAAACGCGCCTTAACTCAAAGCTAAAAGTGAAAATAAATTTGCTAGCGCGGTGCAAAAAACGCTAATTCTCGCGGCTAAATTAAGAAAAACGCAGCAATTCGCCTCGCAAATTGAGAAAAATTGCTAATTAACTGCTAAAAAAAAAAAAAAAAAAAAAAACGCGGGAAAATCACTAATTTGAGCTGAGGAGAACGCCAATTCGTGAAAATTGAGAAAAGTCGTTAATTCACGACCGAAATTGAGAATTATCGCTAATGAACAGGTAAAATCAAGGAACACGCTAATTTGTGGCATAATCGTTGGAAATCACTAATTCGCGGATAAAGTGTTGAAAAAGCGCTAATTCGCGGCTAAAATTGAGAATACATCAACTAGCGGCTTCTGCAGTGCAGAAGGCACCTTTGCGGTCAAAAATGGCGAAAAAGCGCCAATTCTTAGCTATATGAGTGAGAACCCAGCTAATTTGCGGCTAAAATTGAGAAAAGTGCTATTTCTCGGATAAAATAGACAAAAAAAGCCTTCATTCGAGGCTAAAATTGAGAAAATGACCAATTTGCTACTTTAAATTGAGCATAAGCGCTAATTCGAATTAGTTTATCCAACTAACCAAACATGTTAAACTGGGGGTTATTTTTTTTTGATGAAGCGTAGTTCTCCAAAATTGGGCTTTGAAGGCGCCAAATCAAAGAAATTTGGTTTCGAAAGGCCGAATGACCGTAAAATTGGGGCTTGAATGAGCCAAGCCCTCGAAATTTGGTGGTTTGATAGAGTAATATATCCTAAAATTAGAATTTGAACGAGCCGAACCCGTGAAATTTGTGTTTTGAAAAAACAAAAAATCAGTGAAACTGGGGGTTTTTGAGAAGCAAAATGACGAAAATTTCGTATTTGAACGAGCCAAATTCTGTGAATTTGCTTTTTGAAAGTGCCACATTTGTTTTTTCAAACTAGCAAAAACTGCGAAACTGATTTTCGGAAGAGGTAAGGTCCCGAAAATTTGAATTTGGGTTTGAAATGCCAAATTCCGTGGAGTTGGGTGAAATTGGTGTTCTGGGAAATTGGGTCCAAAAGAGCGAAATTCGCCACACTTGGTAATGGAAAAACGAAAATCCGCTGTAAAATTGGTGTTGAAAGAGCCAAAATCACGAAATTTGGTTATTGAAACAGCGAATATCTGTGAAATTGGGGTTTAAAGGGTCCAAATCTGCAAGTACGCAGAGCTTGGGGTTCCAGGAATCCAGGAAATGAGTGTTCTAAGGAGCAAAATTAGTTTTTTGAATTAGTCAAACCTGTAAGAAGCTGATTTCAATAAGATCTATTGAGCCAGAAATTTGGTTTTTGATGAGGTCAAAATCACTGAAATTGGCTTTTCAAGGATGCAAGTCCACGAAATTCGGCTTTTGAAAGAGCGAAATTCACGAAATTTTGTTTTGGAATGAGCAAACCTCACGACATTTGGTTTTTGGAAGGACAAAATTCCCCGAAATTTGGCTTTCGGAAGGACACCCCCCCCCCCACCGCGAATTTTGGTTTTAGGAAGAACAAAAACTGACGCGTGGGAGTCATTCATCGACTGGATATGGATGGATCGACTGAATCTGCGAAGTTATGGTGGGTGGTGGCGAGGGGGGAAGTCGATGATTTGGTAAGGCGGAGAGGGCCCCGTTCAGGGGAAGGAACAAATGGGCAATGTATCGATTTAAGAACTCAAAAATGGCCAGTTTGAAGTTACACCATTTTGCAGGGCGCCAATGGACAGTTTGACCATTTTTCGAGTGTGAATTTGCCACTTTGCCAATTTTTGGGGCGAGAAGAGCCAGTTTGACCCTTTTGAGAGCACTAACCGTCAGTTGAGCCATTTTACAGGCGCGAATGGGCAGTTTGGCTATATTTGGAGGGCGAATGGTTGTCGTTGCCATTTTCGGGGATGGAATCATCTGCATGTGCATTTTCAGGAAATCGTCGGTTTAGCAATTTTCAAGGCGCGTACGGTCACTACTGCCAATTTTAGGGCATAAATAGCCAGTTTGGCTATTTTCAGCGATCAAATAGTTAAACCATTTTCAAAGTGCAAATAGTCAGTTTAGACATTTTGAAGTCACGAATAGCCAGCTCCGCCATTTTATGGCGAGAATGGTCAGTTTCTAGCCGTTTCTGGTCGCTAAGAGTCCGCCAAGCTAATGGCGCGAATAACCATTATTGACCATTTTTGGCGCCCGAATGGCCAGTTCGGCCATTTTTGGCGCACGAATGTTTGATTTCGCCATTTGCAGGGCGGAGACCATGATCTGTTTAGGCATTTTCAGGGTCACACAAATCGTCAGGTTAACCATTTTTCGGGGTCCGTGAAGTCATTTCTATAGTGGGAATTGCCAGAGCGTGCAAACAGTCAGTTCAGTGACTTTAAAGGCGCGAATCGTCAGTTTTGCAATTTCGGGGCGCGACTATAGACAGGTTAACCGTTTTTATGGTGGGAATAGCTAAAGTTTAGGAATTTTAAGGCAGGGAACGACTGTCAAGGCATTTGTAGTAGACGGAGGCACACAATTATCTCGTGCTCTCCCTTGAGCAAATCATGAATCGAGGGCCTGGGTTGTTTAACGGTTCTGTGCAAGAATACAAATAATTAGTCATAGTAATGGTTTCGCCCCTACATAATAAGTAATTCTGATGGTATCTAGTTGGTGGGGGGGGGGCAGCTATTCCACTACGGCTTCGCTTCGGGAGGGTAACTGCCCACCCTTGCCACGACGGCGACGTCTGGCTAATGCTCATGGAACCAGCCAACCACTAAGAGCCCTATCCAAAAGGCCCAATTTAAAATAAACGACATTGAATAATACTATCACGGATGACTGCTTCCCATGATAATTTTACTGGAAATATCGTAATTTCGGCAAGGGGGGGGGGAGAAACCGTTTCTTGTTCTTCGCCGACTGGCAACACTACCTGCAGGCCACATTGTTTAGGGCCCATAAACTGGTACGTCAAGCCTGGACCAAAAAAATTACGAGTTATTTGATCTAAGAAACCCAAAGGTTCCGTCGCGTTGTCAACATCCAGGCTAGAAGCAACATGCCGATGTTTTGGGCTTAATTCTCAGGACGTGCTGGAGCTGGTGGAGGTGCTGTACAACAGGAATTTCGTCCGACTACCCAAGGGCAAAGTTCCCTGGCATAGTGAGTCACTGAAGGTTTCTTGAGGACTTTCTCATATTATGCTGGATGAGAAATAGAGCCAAGCGTTCAGAATGTGGAGTTAAAATACATGCTTTTTTCAAACAAGGCTAAATTGACGGTTTCCAGGTAGCGAAGACCAACGGCCAAACCATTCAAGCCAAATTACTACAAATTCTGGCGCCCCACTGCGACCATGGGACCGGTCGCTGACGGCCTCAAGCCGGTCTCGACATTAGCGTTGCACATATGTATTTCAGCAAGTTCCCACGCAGTTCAGCATTGCTTAGAGTCAGTATTTCATGAGTCTGCATGAAATAAGAAACATTTAAGTCTAGAAATTGAATTCGTCAATGATGCCGGCCCACTCTCAACTCTCAGTCAAATGCCGGGTGAAACAAGTTCTTAATTGCGTAAAGGGCGTTAAAATTAAATAATTACCTGGTTGTTCATCCTTTAAATGTCAAAAATGAATTGAATATTGCAGGAAAACACAGAAAATTGATGGAAATTAAAAACGCGGGCACAATAGGGCACTTTTGTTTGATTACTTCGATAAACGCTCACGACAGGTTATACGAAGGTTTCCCTTGGGGAAAGCGCGGAAAGTCTCAGACGTTGTGACGATGAAGTTCGTCATGAGCTTAAATTGCTTGAAAAACTCCGAAAAGTCTTCGTAAGTATCCTGTTTTATGGTACTATTTCATAAAATATTGATACAAACGTAATGGGGTCGCTTGCCGCCGTCCTGTGCCTTGATATCTGATTCAGCGTCCACGTGGCCCTTGATCCCTTGTGATCTAACCGTTCACAGTACAGTTTCTTGACGCGTGTTAAATACATTTTATTATTAAGTTGTTAGAGTATAGAGAAACCAAGAAGGGACGTAAGAACATTGACCGATTGACTGAGGGAACACTATCGAAGGGGTGGCTGTGGCTCTAAAATAGTCGCGTAAACCACGTGTTTGGTTTCCAGTCGTTGACTGTTACGGGGTTACAGTTATGCTTTGCGATTCTATAATGGTTATGTTTGGAGATTCTGGTTTCAAGCTTGTTATTCGGGCCAAAACTATGTCATCCAGTTTTGTATTGGTCTACCAATTCTGTGCTCCGGAAAATACTGCAAGGTTGACTCGCTTAACCTCGGCAGGTCCTACTGATCGTAGTCGGCTAAATTGACTATTTGCGCCCCTTAATAGTGGGAATGACGATTCGCTACTTTAAAATGGCTAGACTGACAATAAGTGCTCTGAAAATAGCCAAACTGGCAATTCATGCTCGAAAAATGACCATTCGTGCCCTAAAATGGCGAAACTGTCCATTTGTACCCCATTTGTATGAATATGGCGAATCGTGCCTTATGGCTGTACTAACCGTTCACGTTTTAAAATTGACAGTTGAAATATTTGAAATAGTCAAACGCTCTAAGTATTCACGCCCTAAAAATGGCTCAAATGACAATTCGCGCCTTGGAAATGCTTAAAATGGTGACTCGCAAAATGGCAAAACTGACTATTCGCGCTTCTAAAGTAACCAAAGTGACAACTCACGACCTGAAAATGCAGGCAAACTGAGCGTTCAACCCTACATATAGCTTGGTGGACTATTCGCGTCTAATAAAATTGGCAAATCTGACTATGGTAAAACTGAAGACTAAGCCTTACTGGTTACAAAAGCTCAACTGGTTGTTGACACTCAGAAAATAACAAAAATTACTGTATGTGCCATACAGATATAGCTAAAGTGACGATTTTCGTCATTGAAAATGTTTGAACTGGTGATTCGTACCCTAAAATAACCTAACGCCTCAAACATTTTAGTCTTCAAAGTTTCGCTATAAAAATAGTCAAACTGGTCAATCACGCCCTTTGGAAAGCGTCAGGGACAATTCGTCCCTTGAAAGTGGTAGAACCAACCGATCAGGCCCTAAAAGGGGCTGACCGTACTAACAATTCACTCCCCCCCCCCAATGGCTAAATTCATAGATTCTCGCCTGTGACACTCAGTACAGATACCTGTACTGACGATTCGTGCTCTAACAATCAGCAAAATGAATATTCACGCTTTAAAAATTGTAAACTCAGTCACTGATGAGAATTTGGATTTCAGACTAAAGATTGTTTTTCGCTCGAGCTACGGAGAAAGTAGCTATTTTCACCATGGCAGCCTCCCGACGAAAGAATCACTTTAATCTCAGCGTGTTATTTGCTCACTTTACGTCACAGAGTGAACGAAAGTACTTTACGTCACAGAGTGAATGAAAGTACTTTACGTCACTGCTAGGAGTGATGTAATTGTATATTACACAACGAGTGAGGGAAGTAGAATTATGCACTTGAGTTTCGTTTGGCTCACGAGGCGCAGCCGAGTGAGCTGAAAAAACCAGCGACTCAATTCTACTTCCTCACGAGTTGTGTACACTATTTGTCGCGTGGCTACTACCCAGCATTTGACATAAGCCTAATAAAAACCGATTCAATTTTCATTCGTGTGCCATTGATAACGTTCGGTCAACTACATAATTATAAAGCGGAAACCTAGTCACGTCAGGTTGCCTAGTTACGTCCCAACCCCGTCTTCCCCTGTTCAGTGAGGTAAAATTTTTACCCCACTACTTTTCAGTGAGGTATATTTTTTACATCACTGGTGTGTATCTCTCGACTTCCTGGAGTTGTTTTTTGCCTGTAATCTCGAAATTTACACGCTGGACACGCGAAAGGTACTTTCCGTCACTGTTAGAAGTGACGTGTTTAAAGTGAGTCATGGTGAAGTGTCTCACACTTCGCCGGTCAAGCGAAAAGTAGCGTTCGCAACTCGTGAGGAGCGTCTTTACCTCGATCGCCAAACACAACTCCCGCGTAAAGTGATGCTTTCCTCACTCGTTGTGAAATATACTATTAACCTCTCCCTCGACAACTGTCAATTTCGTCTTGAAAAACTCTCATTTTCGCCCCAGAAACTGACAGTTTTGACTTGGAATCTGGCCTTTTCTACCCACATAGCAAAAGATTACAAAACATGATTTCAAAATTCAGCAGCAGACAATTCGGGCTCACAACATGGGGGTTTTCAGCCACTTCACCTGAAACAGTTCTGTAAACAGTCACTTTCGGCCCGGAAACTGTCAATTTCGCCGCAGAAACTGTCAAATTTCTCGGAAACAGTCGCCAGGGCACAACAGTACCAAAGGGCTGTTAAAGGCAAAGCTGGTTGATGCAGATGATTCATTTCTGCAGCAGTAGTGCATCGACGAAGGGACGAGGGGGCAGTCCGACCCGTGGCACCGTTCAGATTGGAGGGGGGGGGAGGGTATGGATTTTGAAGCGTTGATTAGCGGCAAGTATTTTATAGAAAACGCGCTCACTTAAATTAGGAAAATAAACCCATTCGAGATATCTGAAGGAAACTTCGCGGTTCAAACAGAGAAACTACTGTCGCGAGTTTCGACGGACAAAATTAAGAAGGCGTTCTAATGTGCTAATCTTGAGTTGAGTACGCGGCATAACGTTGGCAAAAAACGCTAATGTACACGCCAAAAATTGAGAAAAAGGGATCTTTTGCATGGATAAAAGTGATAA
Organism: Corythucha ciliata; assembly: GCA_038030265.1. NCBI lineage: Eukaryota > Metazoa > Arthropoda > Insecta > Hemiptera > Tingidae > Corythucha > Corythucha ciliata. Next base: position 12,152,502 of record CM075939.1, read on the forward strand.
AATCGGTAATTCACGGCTAAACCTGAGAAAGTCACTTGATTCGCGGCTAAAACAGAAAAAATCTCCCATCTAAAATCGAAGTAAATCACTCATTCACAACTAAAATGAAGAAAGACGCCAATTGGCGGATCAATTCAAGAAAATGCGCATAAATGGGATCTATGGTAGAGCCCCTCCGAGGATGAAATCCTGGCTCCGCCACTGGTCATAAATAACTGTCAATTTCGTCCTGGGATTCATGGGAATTGTAAATTTCCAGTTGATATCAATGTCGACCTAACACTGCCAATTTTTTCCTATAAACGCGTTAATTTCGTTCATGAAAGTATCAATTTCGTCCTAAGAAGGACAATTTCGTCGTCAAAACTATCGATATCATTCTAAAACTGCCAATTTCGTTCCACAATCAATCAATAAGGTCAAACTGTCCATTCGTGCTATGCAAATGGCTAATCTGACGACTCGCTCGCTAAAATTGATCAACTGGTCATTCGTTACGCCACCGAACGAGGGCCCTCTCGCCGTTTTACCAAATCATCGACGGCCCCCCGCCCCGATGGTTAATGCATTCTTCTTCCGCAAAGCTTTCGAATTAGTCAAAGCTGCGAAACCGATTTTAGAAAGAGCTAAATCCACGATATTTTGTTTTTGAAAGAGGAAAACAACGCGAAATTGGTGTTTGAAATGGCATAAATTATGTTTTGAAGAAGCCAAATCTATGAGATTTGAAAAGGAAAATTGAATTTCTGTGGCGACATTATCGTGTGAAAAGGCCAAAGTCATGACATTTGGTTTTCAAATATCAAAATGATTGGAAAAGCTTATGCTACGAAATTTTGTTTTTATCTTAAATCGTAAATCGCCGATATTGGGTTTTGAAAGAGCTAAATCCAAGAAATATGGTTTTGAAAGAGCCAAACCAACGGAATTCCGTACTTAAAATTTGGATTTGAACGAGCGAAATGCGTCAAATTTGTTTTGAGAGTTCGAAACATTTGGCGTGATCCACAAACCAGCAAGACATCACTGTACGACGAGTGCAATTGTCTTTTTCGAGGATGTTTGTCTGATATCTCGACATACAAGCGAAACATTAGTGTGTTCCGGGTTTTGGTATTTATCATACGGTGGAAGGAGGAGAGGCATTGATGTCGGATCTATTTTTTTTTACTGTAGATCTACAGTTTTTTGTGTTTGTCTACACTACAGAATTTTTTTGAGCTTCTACATTTAATTTTTTCCATTATTAGAGACTTTTAGCAACACCCTCGTTAATGCTAACGCAAACGACAAATCAGTAGTTGCTTGGTTACGAAACATCTGATTGGTTGAAATTTGAAAATAAAGTTTCCGGAGGATTTAACGGGAGAGTGCTAAAACTCACTAATAAGTAAAAAATTCCCGATAACGTTATTTGACCACGGTTATTTGAAAATTTTGCGAATATTACGCGTTATTGTGGTGTCTAAAGCCCTGCTCACACGATGCAATGTTTAAAGTTATATTGCATGCTGGTTTTTTAAAAACATATGTTCCTCGGTAGTGACCGGATGTTTTTAAAAATCCAGCGTGCAATTAAGCTTCAAACATTGCATCGTGTGAACAGGGCTTAAGTTAATCATTCGCGCACGGTGTTTTATTACGTAGTCGACTTCAGTTCAGTCCATGGGCCTAACTAGCTCTAGACATAAGGGTGGGCAGCTTTTCGCATTTTCCTGAGCCTTCGAGCTCGTCTCAACAATGAACGGTTGGAAGTGACGGGGAGGTTTGAGTGACGGGTCACATCAAACGAGGTTAGCGGTCACTAATTCTCCGTAATTAAGAACCTAAACTTGCAATTAAACTGAAGTCAAAAACCGAAACTGTTCATTTTGTGGGCATTCTGCTCGGAAACTTCCGTTTCCGTGAGCATTCGTCAGGTTTTGAGCACTTCGCTCTGTTGCGACCGGCTAGCCAGAGTTCCGCCGCCACAAAAAAGTCCCTAAAACTTACAATTTTACTTAAATTTAAAATTAAGACCCTAAACTTGCGCAGTTTCACAGAAATTGAGACCCGAAACTATCAATTTCACTGATATTTAGCTTTTAGGGTGTAGATAATTTCGCGGTTGTTCATAAAGCTGTGGACGCTCCCAGGACCATCTGGACCGGGGGCCGCGGATAAAGAAAATGGGACCGAAATCCTGTCCTGCAACTTGCAATTTAGTGGATATTTAGCTCCGAAACCCAAAATTAATACCCGTAACTTGCAAGTTTGATAAAGTTAAGACCCGAAACTTGCATTTTCGCAAGAGTTTAAGGCCCATAACTTTCAATTTCGTGGACAATCAGCCAAAACACTTCCAATTTCGCGTGTAACCGTCAGGCTATGAGTGGATTGGGACCGGCCAGCCCAAGGGCCCAATTCCCCGTAAAACAAACTTTTGCCTAATTTAAGCAAAATATTCGAAAAAGATATACAAACTCGCATGCTACTCCACGTTGAACAATCGAGCAGTTTGGTTTTCGAGCTGGTCACTCAACGCAGGCGCAACTATGTCGAGTTGTAGATGACACGACCAGTAACTGTAATTTAAAGAAACATACAGGCATGGTCTTACTAGACATACAAAAAGCGTTTGACAAGGTGTGGCATTACGGCCTGCTGTACAAATTAATTAGGCTGCAGTTCCCTCTTTATTTATTCAAAATAATTTCCGCGTACCTAAGTAATGGAAAATCTTTTGTCTATTTAAATTACGCTAAATCTCTAAAGTATGTAATCTTTGCTGGAGTTCCCCAAGGCTCAATTCAGGGTCCCCTTCTCTTCATATTGTATATTAATGATTTATCAATAATGTCTCACGTAAATATGGCACTTTTAGCGGACGATACGACCCTTTACTTAGCCTCTTGGAGGGTTGACACAATAGTACGTATAGACTTAACACTGCCCTGGTAAAAGTTATAAAATTTTTCCGTCAATGGAAAATCGCTCTCAATTCAGAAAATACCAATCCCATAAAGCCATTATCCCCTATTAATAATAGTATAAGCGGGGAAAACAAAATTATACCGTTCATTTTATCCGTTAAATATTTAGGTATTACTCTTGATGGTAAATTAACCTTCTCGTGCCACATCACTGACGTAGTTAGAGAACCTATAGTTACACACAGGTACTGACATTACCCGCCATATGTGGTCCTTTAGAGAGGGAAGGGCTTGTGATTGGCTGGTGAGCGTAACCTACATGACCGGAGCAGCGAATGAGAGGTATCAAAACTATTTGATCCCTACGTGGAGGGGGGGGGGACCAAACATGGCGGACTGTCAGTACTCGTAGGAACTTATAGAGCCTTAACGTAGTAGACAAATGTAAGTCATCTATCCGTCTCATTTTCATTTGCTTCTCACACGTGAATCTGGTATGTCAAAACAAAACAAATTAGTACTTTATAAAATGTGTGTTCTTCCCATATACTCACGTACTCTTGCGTGACGTGGAGTTATACGTGCGTTACAAATTACAAAAAACTACAAATTATTCAAAACAAATTTTCTGTAGTAGATCAACATGAATATCAGTACTTCATGCCATTTGCGGCGTTCTCCACATTAAAGAGAATGTGCAAAGCTTGTGTTGTAAAATGCTGTCAAAATTTAACAATTCCTTGAATCCTCTTAATACATCGGATCGCTCATTATGACTTAACGCTAAATACTCGTCATATTAGAATTCGTCACAATGTACCCTCTTAAACGTAATGTGACGATATAAATGTTCCACAGGCAGTAAAAGATGATCACTGTATAGGGTGAAATTGGTGTTTAGTATTAGAGTTAGTAGTACTAGTATAACAGTTATGTACTTTAGTATTGATGTATATTAATAGTGGAGTTTTTTTTTGAGTTTTTCCCTTCCTACTTTACAACTTTCATTCATTTTATTATTTTTCTTAATAGGCTAACCGGAGTTTAGCAGATATAGTCTTCGGTACTGAATGCTTAATTACCTATAGGTTGCTTTGTACATAATGCTTTCAGAATAAACATTTATCTATCAATCTTTGCGGTGGGTGAGGGGTACGGTTGACGGAGCGACGAGTCCACTGCCGGAGAGCTGTAGAGCCTAGCCGCTCCTTCCTTATTTTTGTTTTCGGGGAACCCCTTAGTACAGAAAACCCACTTTTCTCATACCGAAAATAGCTGATTCATCCAATATTTATTTTGCCGCGAGTGTAGAGCAGGAAGGGGAAAGTTGTGGGTAATAATTGGAAGACAAATAAAGTATTCTGAGAGAGATTATTTAATTTAAGGGATTTAAAAAAATACAACAACCCCAACAAATCGTTAGGGCAGGAGGGGTGAAACGGATTAGCCCACTCTACACTATAGTGTGAGCAAGGGTCGGTCCCTTGTGGCAAGGCGTGCGTCTTCGTTACCTGAGTCCCCCTGCCCGCTCCAGGCCCTTGTTAGGACTAAATTACGGTCCAATACGAAAAAATAATTGGTTTTTATGGCGGCATTAGCAAGATTTTGCGGGTAATTGCCCATTTTTGTGGTCGAATAGTCGCCCTCTCGGACCTGTGGCTTATACTAATCACTTGTTTGTTATTTTCCCCATTCACTTTTGATGCTGCCAATTAATTTTTACATTCAAAGCAACCAGAGGGTAAGATAGAGGAAAACATCCCTGACAAACTTCCTTGAAAAGCCCGTTTCGAAAAGCCGGACACTTCGTTATCAACTCCGATTCACGCATTAGGTAAATTAAAATCAAAAAAATTATGAGAACCTTTTGAATGGATTACGAGAAGAAATTTCTCTTAATAGTTCATCTTTTGATTGTCAACGAATAGTCGTAAAACCAGTAGCGTACCGAGGTAGTGGCGAGGGGGGCGGACCGCATCAGAGGGGGCCCCCGAAAAGCTCAAATACGGAAAATTGAGGATTTTTAGGTTCAATGTTCATTAATTTAGGTAATGTGCAAAGGAGTTTTGGTATACGGTTTTAGAGCGATTTGGCTCCTTTCAGTCTTAGACCTTTTTGGCTATTTTCAGTTCAACCGCCTGGAGAATAAAACGTTACTGGTGATCAGCAAATAGTGTGGCTCAAATTGAGAAAATTCACGCCTTCTGGAGATAGATTCGCGGCTAAAATAGAGAAAATACGCTGATCCTCAAGTTTCTTTAGGTACTTAGCAGGTAAAATTGAGAAGGCGCCCTAATGTGCCGATATTGCGGCAAGTAGGCGGCAAAAGGTTAGGAAAAGCGCTGCACTATTCGTGACTAAAACAGCGAAAAGTCATGTAACTTTCAGACGATTATTTAGAAAAAAATCGTTTGCTGCTTATTCGCGGTGTATGGAGGCAATTTTACGGCTAAAATGTACACAAAAAATAACTAAAAGTGAAAAAATAAAAATAAAATAAAATAAAATAAAAAATGATGTGGGATTAAAATATGAAAACCGCGGATAATTTTTGGAATCGCTAATTAGTGCGCCTGAAATTAAGAGAAACACTAATTTTCAGCTCAAATTGAGAAAAAGGGCTAACTTGCTGCTAAAAATGAAAAAAAATCCACCAATATGCTAAAATTGAGAAAGAGCACTAATCCGCGGCTGAAATTTAGGAAAATCACTAATTAACGGATAAAGTCCAGAATACCTATAAATTCTAATTCGCGGCTAAAAAAAAAAAAATGAAAAATTGCAATTTGCGTCTAATATTGAAAATGCGCCAATTCGAGGCTTCTAACAGCAATTTATTTGTGGCAAAGATTGGAAAAAAAACGCCAACTCATGGCAATTGGTAAAAAAATCCGCTAATTCGCAGCTAAAACTTAGGAAAAGCGGTAATCCATAGCTTAAGATGCTAATTCGCAGCTAAAAAGTAGGAAATGCGCTAATCCGTAGCTTAAGGTGGAAACATTCTTAATACAAGGCTGAAATGTAAAAATCCCGCTGATTTGCGGCCTTTTGGAAAGCTACTAATTAGCACGGATAATTTTTTTTAGCTTTTTTTCTTGCTCAAATTGAGAAAAAGTGCTAATTCGCGTCTAAAATAGGGACAAATTTCAATTTGTGTCTATAATTGAATATACGCCACTCTGTGGCTTCTGGAAGCTATTTATTTGTGGCAAAATTGTAGGAAATTGGGGATTCGTTCATGGCTATAGGTGAAAAAACCGCTAATTTGCGGATAAAACTCGTGGCCAAAAAATCCGCTAATTCGCAGCTATAACTATATATAGAAAAGCGCTAATCCATAGCTTAATGTGAAAATATATTCTTAATGCAAGGATAGAATAAAAAAAACGCTAGTTTGCGGCCAATTTTGGAAAGGCACTAATTAGCACGGCTAAAATTTTAAAAACGCTAATTTTAAACTTTTTTTTCATGCCCAAATTTAGAATAAGTGCTAATTCGCTGCTAAAAATTGAGGAAAATGCCAATTTGTAGCGGAGTTTCAGAAAAATCGCTACTTTGCAGCTAAAATCATAGTGTGCCACATAAAAGTTCTTATTCGCGTCTAAAATAGGGACTTTCAATTTGTGGCTTCTGGAAGCTTTTTATTTGTGGCAAAATTGAGGAAAAGGGCAAAATTGTGGGAAATTGGGGATTCGTTCGTGGCTATAGGTGAAAATTTGCGGCTAAAACTCATGGCAATAGGTTAAAAAATCCGCCAATTCGCAGCTTTAACATAGGAAAAGCGCTAATCCATACCTGAAGGTGAAAATGTATTCTTAACGCAAGGCTAAAATGTACAAAGAACCGTTAATTTGCGGCAAATTTTGGAAAGCCACTAATTAGCAGGTCTAAACTTTTGAAAACGTTAATTTTTGCAGAGCGAGGAATGAGCATAGCCAAACCCTACCCAGGGCCATTGTTTCTCGAAAATCTAGGCGTTTCTCCTTATCGGTAAACCACCGAATTTAGATAGGTTAGATAGGTACGAGAGATAATTATGTCGCCGATATAAATTAATTAAACGTTACTGATGTTACCTGGACGGCTCATTCCTCGCTCTGCGTCTCCCAAGGGCGTCACCGTAGCGCAATTGGCTGCGCATTGGACTAGCATTCTAGAGGCTGCTGGTTCAAATCCCGCCGGGCAGCCCATTTTTTCTCGAAGCTTGAATTGTGTTGAGGCTTTTCCTTTCCGAGTCGTCCGGGTAACATCAGTTATGTTTAATTAATTTTTAGCGGTGACAGAATTATTTTATTTATTCATATTTCCTAAAAAGCCGGACACAGCTCAAAAAAGACGTCGAACGGCCGGACAAAGGGCCAGAAAGGCGGATGTGTCCTCCCAAAGCCGGACACATGGTAACCCTACCGTGAATAAGGCTGCCTAGGACACGTGCTCGATTTGCTCACCTTAGTTATTCCCCAGCTTGGTCGCTATAGTTCAGCGAGCGAGCGTTCAGGATTGCGACGTTACAACTGACACGGTATTTTGAGATTACAATATGGAACGCTTTCTCCGGAACAGTCCAGGACGGCAAACGACCGGAGCAGTGTGGGCCTGTATCATAGTTAACAGGGCAGAAGGACCACTCCTGCCGGGTCAGCTTGTAAAATGCTTCGCTTTATTGTTGACAGGTGGACTTATACGGATGTCGTCGTTAAGGAAAATTGCCGAGATGTTTCGACAAGGAAGGAATATTTCCTTCCACGACACGATGCGACCGTCCATCAGAACGTTACCGCCAGAAAGGCGGCTTTTCTACTGCGGTCCCCAATGACAGGTAGTGAATATAATTTCCTTATAAAATTTGGGGCATCGGTTAATTATTTTACGTTTACTTTAAGGTTAAACGTGAAACCAGCGGATGAGAAATTCTGTAAAGCCGTCCAGCCGAGAGAGAGCGATAAATTTGAAGGCCTTCAGCGTTGAAACCCCTCGTCGGTGGCGTCGCATTTCGAAGGTAGGAGTTTTCCTTCTGAATTAAATTGTCATTAGTCTTTTGGTGGTCGTTAAATGGTTGAACGCTGGGTTAGTATTGCCAAGCGGGTGGGTGTGAGGAGGGGGGACGATGAAAATACCGCACTCAAGAGGATTGCTCACGTCTCCCAAGTAGAAACGGGTCATTTCCGTTATAAGATTAATTGCTTGAAATTCACGTTATCTTAATCCATTTTTTTACCTTTTTTTTTACGAGTTCAATCCCCCTCCCTCCTACTATCACCCACAGATTGGTTCATCCTCCGTCTCGTTACTCACATGGGTGACGGCTTTCGACGGTTGTTGCGAAAGGTTGAAACAATGGAAAGTTCTGAATAGTCAAAACGACACATTAAAATCAGTTAGAAATGACATTTTTTGACACCAGGAAAAAAAAAAAAAAAAAAAAAAAAAACTTGTTAAGGTCAAGAATAATGGTGGTGGTGGGCGGGGTAGTAAAGGTAAATCGTGAGAATAAAAAGTGGTTCAATTTATTATGTTTTCAGATATCACTATTACTGGAAAAAATCGCCTTAGAAGTGATTACTATTTAATGATCATACCCCGGAGGGTTTTAATTATCCCCCTCCTCCCCACTACCACCATTTTGCTGATTCTCGACACTTCAAAGCCTTTCTCTCTTATTAATTACAGGCACTAAACTACACTCAAATTGTGGGGAAGGACGTTTTAAAATCGCCAAGTTTTTGAGATTACGTACTATGGCATTTCCACTAAAAAGAAAAAGGTTTAATAGCCGCTGCACCACATCTTTTAATCCTTTGTTTTATTACGGGCACGAGTTCACCCCCCCCCCCCCCCGCGACAGTTCATCATCGTTCCCTCATTTTACCCTTTTTTTTGCCTCTTCTCTTCCCAACTATAGAAGGATAGAGAGAGAGTGACTGAGCGTGAAAAGAGTGAGGGGTGGCCGCTGTAGAGCTCCAAAGGGGGTTCTTCAAGAACGCACATTTTGTGTGAATCGGCCAGAGGAGCCTACGGTTCTTCCTCTTCAGTCTGTGCTCTCCGTCCAATTGGTTAACCCATTTCGCGACTATTTCATGACACTGACGTTTCGTTAAAAAAAAAAAAAAAAATAGTTCGTTTTGTTGTTATTTTGTCGAGGCTTTAAATCAGGTAAGCGATTTTGGTTTCAACCTTTTGTTTTGTTTTTTTTTGGAGACAGAGCAATGTCCCGGGGCGATCAATCAACATTTTTATGTTTTATTGGCCACGGGTATAAATTGTTTACACAAAGATTTGTTTGTATATCTTGGAAATTTTGCTTATTCTACGAGTTCAATTTCCCAGTTTCTCGCCCTAAAATGTCACTAACTATGAATTTATATCGCCCCCCCCCCCTGATTTGCAGGGTAACATTCCACCGGTTTTAGGATTAGAACCAAAATTTAATAATATTTCACATTCGCCAATCCCGTTTTAATCTTCGCCGATTTGGAATATTTAACTGGCCCGCTAGGAAGATTCAGGTCGTTTAAAAGCGGTTGGCTTGGTTGAGCGGTGCGGGGGGGGGGGAACCTCCAATTAAAAAGAGTTCAAGTTTCAGTTGATTGCAATGTCCCCTATGTTTACGGAACAGTTTTAATTTTTAATTGAGCCAACTCTACTGACCTAAACCTTCCAACTGTTCGTCTTTGTTGGGGAAAGCCAAGAATGTTCGTGTTTAACTGGTATTTTTGCATAATATTTGTTTCTTACTGGTCAATCATCGCTCATGTCTGTCCAATAACAACATTGTTATCCATTCAAGTCTATTTTGAAACGCCAATAGCCCCCCTCCCCCTGACGTAACCGGTTACTTTTCATTGTTCAGTGAATTGGATGATGAAGGCGTAACTTTTCATTTCCTCACCACCCCCTCCTCACACCTTCCACACCTATAAACGTTGCTAAGTTTTTCAGCTATAAGAAGGTTCACCTGTTTGACCGATATTTTGTTCGCTAATCCCGAGCCGGTGGGATGTGGGTTTAAACGCGTCCTTCCCCCAGTCTGTTGCAATCTCTCTCGCGTTCAATAGAGCGTTGCATTGAATGAAAAACTCGTAGAATAGGGAAGGGTTTTTTTTCGCGTCACATTTTGATCACAGCCCGTTTGCAAAAATTAAGCTGCATCTCCCTCCCCCCTTCTCTCACCGTTCCCTGATTTGTCTTCTCTCGTTGAGTCTTTCAATTGCTGCATTTATATCCCACCGGTGGTGTCATTCAACTCTTTACTTGCCGATTCCCCCCCCCCCCATCGTCATTGCCTGCCACAATACCGACCCTCAGTTAACTAATTAAGACGAAAAAAAAACAACCGAGAAAGTTGATAAAAATTTGACATCAACCGTATTTCCGTTTTTTTCGACTCCATCAACCCTAATTGTTAGTCACGCTTATAAAGTTGTCAAGGCGGGGGAAGTTATTCCCTCCCCCCGCGCCCTCCTTGCTCCAAAAACTCAGCCCGTTGCCCAAAATTTAAATGTAACACCCGCACACCGTTTCAAAGGGGGGGGGGGCTATAGAGAAAAGGCGAGTTTTTCGCGGAGTTTTAAAAAACTCGACCTTGGAGATGAGTTTAGTACAGGACACGACGCTACGAAGCAAGGTCGAGGGTGTTATTCAATTTAGGTGAGCCCCAACAGTGTGGAGTTTATCTGGAACGGTGGGGGGTGTGGGGAAGGGAAATTAAAGAGGTCTTGAAAAGAGAAAAAGAAGAAATCCCTTAAAACAAAAATCCGATTCTTTTTCTACTATCTTTTGTGCCCCAAAATGGACTAAAAAAAACCTCTTCAATTTTTCACCTTTTTATTTTAAAAGTTTCTTTGCTTAAACAGGATGGAAAATAGAACTTGGATCGTCAAACTCAAATTGGTCGTTACCGTATTCAAAGTGTCAGTAGTTCACAATCTTTTTTCGTAGAAAAAAACCTAAGCATTTTAGGCTATCAAACAGCAAGTTTTCAATCGTAAGCCACCAGATTTTTTTTTTGGAAATTAACGAATGAAATTCGAGCATCTATGCTATGCGACAGTGAACCGGAGAAAATTATGGTGAAATAGCCACTTGTCACCTGTCTGACTTGTTTTGGGGTGTCTATATGCAAAGTAGAGCTGTTAAGCTGACGAATCAATATGAAATATCGATATATTATGGCAATTCGGTGTCATCAACTCGATTATTCGGCCCAAACGAGAAGAATTCGAGTCATTTCGACCATCTTTGCCGAACCTTGACGGACCTTGAGGAAGGGGGGGTCATTACGACGGTGGCTTGACGAGCTCGTTGCTGCCAACATAGCCACAGTCTTTCCGTGAGAGTAAATTCAAAATATATTTTATTGTTTCGCCGGTGGTGAGGGGACGGGGGTTATACAAATTATTGCTTCGTTGTCGATTCAAATGCAGCGGAAATTGGTAGGTACGGTGGCGTCGACGGGGTAGTGAGGGGGGAGTTCAAAATGAAATTCGCACAGCGGGAAGTAATTTTTACGCACATTGTTTTATTGAAGTCCAGTTCGCTGAATAAAACAACATGAAAAAAGAATAAATTAATAAGTTAGTGCAATTTAAACATAAAAACATTTAAAAAAATGAATTAGTTCATAAGTTTTTTTGAAACGCGTATCCTGGTGAACCATTGTTCTCCGAACATTAATTATTACGTGAAGCGTCTTCTTCAAGTGGTTGTGGCGTGAGCAAGGTACGTTCACGCGTTGCATGACTGGTGGCGTTTAGTCGGCAAGTTTTTAGCTATTACTGGACCTTAACCGTTAAGAACTTGGTCACCACTAGGACTTTTGGCTTGTTAAATCCATCGAATCACTAGGTTTGTGGGCGCATTCTTGGTTATATTTAGGGATTTAATGATGTGTTGTGTGATAGACGTCCAAGTGGATGTCAGTTTTCTTGGGGAAGCGTGCCAATAAGTTCCGAGGCCGACGACATTGTTGGGAATTTAGAATTTTGGGTGGAACTTGGCCGCCTTTGTGTGTTGAACTCGGCACAAAGCGTTCAGTCCTGTTTGCCTCCGTCGGGTTTTTGGGGGATCACCGGGGCTCACATCAGAGGCGCGTGAGTGAGGACCAAGGACATGCACGGGTGTGGGCTCCAGTCCAAGGTACCGAGGAGAAGTTCAAAGGTCGGCAAACAACAGACGGCTGAATGTAATCTATACGTTGCGTTAAATTATGACTTTTTCTAAATAGCCTCAAACTTGCCTCTAGGAACTGCTACTTGGCTTTTTATAAATTTTAGCCGCCAATTAATTACTAATTTCTGCCGGGAATTACAGATTTTACTCAATTCCTTCCCCGAGAATTCACGGATTTTCTTGAAATGATCTCCAAAATAAACGTTTTTCTCCATTTTAGCCGGGATTCAACGAGTTTTCTCAATTTTGCCCCGTACTCCGCTGGTTTTCCTCAAATCCCGTGAATTTTTGCCGCGAACTAGCTTTTCCCCTCTCCACTTTTTACCCAGGCTAATTAGCGTTTTTCTCCGTATTTTATCTGCTGATGAGCACTTTCTGTCAATTTTACCCAATTGATATCCGCGTTTCGATGGAAATGCGAATTGACGATTTTCCCCAACTTTGTCTCCGAAGGAGCGCTTTTTCTTAATTGTAGTCGCAAATTCGCGCTTTTTCTCAATTTTTGTGAATAATTTCTTACTTTTAGCAAAATAATTATTGCGTTTACTCAAATTAATCTTCGAGCTAGCATTTTCTCAATTTTTGCCATAAACTAGCGCTTTTCATCAATTTTTACTGTGAATTAGCGCTTTTTATCAATTTTAGCCGCCGATTACTTACTAATTTCAGCCGAAAATTCCAAATTTTACTCAATTTTAGCCCCTTGAATTCGAGGATTTTCTCGAAATAATCTCCAAATTATCGTTTTTTCTCCATTTTTAGCTGTGAATTAGCCGGGAATCTACAAGTTTTCTCAGTTTTTGCCCCGAACTCCGCTTGCTTTCTCAAATCCAACGAGTTTTTCCCACTACCTCCCTCCCCCTCACATTTTAGCCATGTGAATTACCGCTTTTCTCAATTTTACCTGCGAATGAGCGCTTTACCTCAATTTTAGCCGTGAATTAGCGGATTTTCTGAATATGATCGGCGAATTGACGTATTTCTTCGTTTTAGTTGCAAAGGAGCACTTTTTATCAACGTTACCCGCGAACTAACACCCTTTCTCAATTCTAGCTCTGAATGAGCGCTTTATCTCAATTTTTGCCGGGAGTTAGCGGGTTTTCTCAGTTTTAGCCAAGAATTAACGAATATTCTTCACTTATTAGCCATTCGGATTAGCGCTTTTTCTCAATTTTAGCTGCGAATGAGCGGCTTTTCCAGGTTTTAGCCACGATTTTACTCTGAAATCACCTCTTTCACCCTTTTCAGCCGCGAATTTCTCTATTTTAGCATCTCTATTTGTTTACCAATTCTAGAAATGAATGAGCGCTTCTTGCTTCTTATCAATTTTTGCCGGGAATCAGCGCTTTTTCTCAATTTTAGCTGCGAATTATTTCTTAATTTCGAGCCAACCTTTAATGCTTTCATTCAATTTTAGCCGTGGATTTTCCTCAAATTGATCTGTGAGTTAGCAGTTTTTCTTAATTTTAGCTGCAAATGAGCGTTTTTTCTCAATTTTAGCCGAAAATTACCGCTTTGACTTAATTTTAGCCGAGAATAAGCGCATTGTTTTTCAACTTATTGCCGTGAATTAACGATTTTTTAAAATCCGTGAATTAGCATTGTATCTCAAAATTATCCGTGAATCCAGCGCCTTTTCTTAAATTTAGCCGTGCATTAGCACTTTTTCTCCATTTCAGCCGCGAAAAAGTGTTTTTCTCCATTTTGCCGGGCATTTATTTTTTACTTTTAGCCACGACTTGAGGGTTTTTCTGTATTTTAGTCACAAAGTTGCCACCAGAAATCACAAAATTTTCGTTTTCTGGATTAGAGCCGCGAGCTGTAGGTCGCTCGTAGGACGTAGGCTAAGCCATGCGGATTAGCGCTTTTTCTCAGTTTTAGGCGCGGATTTACCTCGAGAAACCATGCTGAATTGGCGTTTTCTCAGTTAGCGGAGGGATTGATCGCTGCTTTTTCACAATTTTGTAACCGCAAATTAGCGCTTATTCTCAATCACTGCCGTAAATTAGCGTTTTTTATCAAATTTTAGCCATGAATTAGCGAATTTTTCGTTTTTTGTTATGAATTAGCGCCTTTTCGCTATTTTAGCCCTGAATATTAGTGTTTTTTCTAGACTTTTTGCACTGGACTTGCCCGAAGATCTTGGCGCGTCTTGTTTCAATTTTAGCCTCACACCAAGGACCTATAGATATTTGGGGTTTGCAAATTTTTTCTGTTTTGTCCGTAAAGTTGCCTTTAGATGTATCTCGAATTCGTGTATTTTTCTTAAATTTAACGGCAAATGAGCGCTTGTTCTCAAGATTAGCCGCGAGTCAACGCGTTAAAATTAACAAATCCCTATATTCCGCTTCACTCGCCCATGCGTCGTTACGCTACTGATTAGGACGCATGTGTTCAGGAGGGTACCAAATGTGGATTTAAGGAGGTTCAACGTCCGCGTTGTATGTCAATCTTCGGGAAGTAAAGGTTCGATGAGTATTGCTCCATCATGCTTTTATAGTCCAAGGGGCTACCAAGGACTCAAGGAGTGTTCAAAGGGGGGCAATCAACAGGTGTGGTGATGAGGTTATGAGCTTGGAAACTCGTCGAGAGGCTGTCTCTCGGTCTCTATAACGATTTCGATATTTCGCCTTCCTTGTTACGGATTTCCATGCCTTTCGAAATATCGCTTTTTGAGGCTTTCCAACCCTGCACACCCCCGTTTTTTGGTTCTCGGTGATCTTCCGAAACGCCATATTTTGGATTCGAGGACAGTTAAAACGAAGGGTTTTCCCGTCATTCTTTAATACGGCTGGCTGCTGGACCTAGTTGTAACCCAATCTGATACGGTAGCGTGAGAGGTGGACTATTTAGAATATTTATTTCCCAAGGAACCTCAACGTTGTAAAAATCACGTCATTTTAAACTTTCAGTAGAGCATTTCCTCGGGTATTATAATCGGTAATTTGTTTTTCTTGTTTCAATAACATTGTTTATTCTATTCGACAGCCTGATTAGTAATTATGTAGCTACCCCTCTCTTTGCCGAAGTAATGGAACTTGCCCCAGATCAAAGACTGTGTCACTGTCGACTAGAGTGGAGGTGGCTGGAGGCAATGATTGTGTAAGGGGATATTAGGTTCATTGCGTTCTGTAGCACCCAGCTCATCCGGAAAATTGAATTTTTTCCTCTCTCCATTTCGATTTATCTCGCTATTTGCGTGCGCCAAACTGTTCTTTACAGCAAATCAAGCCATAATTTTTTATCGATCCTTGGAAGACTCATTAAAATCAAGTTTTTATGTATCATAACGAGATAAGTGCTGTTTAAGACGAAAGTTAAACTACGTTTTACGAATCGCGTTTTTTCGCCATAATATTCGCTGCCTCGTGTTTATAATTTGAGTTACAGGCAAAATCGGGAAATTTTGTCAGGGCAAAAAAAAAAAAAAAAGTAAATGCACTAGAAAATATGAAGCCAATTTGGACACCATGTGGAGGGAAGGTGTTGTAGTTTTGGTACAATAACGAGAAAATCAAGTCACACTCGCGTTATCCGTCAAGGGATCTCATATCGTCGTGTAACGAGTAAGTTTTCTTGTACGCGAAGGCGTCAAAAATTTGTTCGTTATTAAATCCCACTCCCTCCCCCCCGCTGCCAAACAGTAAAATGCGATCGTTTCATTGTGACCATCACCCACGCGAATTCCACGCTCTCCGGGTTGAAGGTCACAAGTTTTCACTCGGGTCATTATAATGTTGTTGTGACGATATAGGGGTGGGGGAGGGGGGCATTTGTACGCTCATTGTTTTCACACTCACACGCAAGCACTATACACTCTGTCTGTTTACGTAACCAACATTGTGTTCATCTTTTTAGAGAGAGAGAGAGAGTGGGTGAGTGAGAGGTATTTTTGATGTGTGAGGAAGGGTTTTCCCCGTCACTACAGTATTTAAGGTAAATTTAGAAAAAAAGTTGAAAGTTCAAATCCTTCATAACCGTCGTGTGTGCAAGAATTCTGGTGACAGAGGATCTGGCCCAAATTGTGAGTTCAGCGCAAATTTCGTTCTTCATGCGGTTTTTTTTATACAGGGTGTTTGTGGATAGTGTGGCAATACTGAACTATGTCATAAATTAGGTAATTTAGCAGTAATTTAGAAATACACTATTATCGATAGTCGATTTTTATCGAGATATCGAATAAAAACTGATTTTATGTGTCGTCCCACGGGGTTAATTTAGATAAAGTGAATAGGGCGTTGGAAAGAGGACAAAATTTGCTATAAAATGAGCCATAAAGCTATGACGATGGACCATTATTAGTAGGCATATCAGAGGGCCAAAGTCTCGGCAGTTGCTCAACTGCACCGGAACCGACATCAACTGCAACCGGCGATCAGTTTTTATTCGATATTTCGATGAAAATTCGACTATCGATAACAGTTTATTTCGTGAAATAGATGCTAAGTAACCTAATTTATGACGTGGTTCAGTATTTGCCACTCTATCCTCAAACACCCTGCATATGTATAATGAGAGAAATGAAGAAGGATGACGATCCTTTTCGTCCTTGCCCCCTGAAGAGCTGTCGTGAAATAGTTAACGTGAAAGCATTGGTAACCCGCTGACCTAGTTCCTACATTTACGAGACGCACGACTTAATAATTACATTTTGATGGCTTAATTAGTCATCGTACTACCGTAAAATTCGCAGATTTTTCTTCAATTTTTTATTATTAGTAGTTACCCACCTATTACAATACAATAGAATCATTACGTAATGGATACTGTAATAGAGTCCCTTGAGGATTAATTCAAGCTTCACGATCTCCGGGTTTGTTCGTAACGGGCTTTTTCACGTTGGTAAGGGGGGGGCGGGGTATAAATAGCGATCTGTAATTACATCTCCTTTCCCTGTATGAGACGACTTGCGCGAACTCGAATGAATAAAAAAAAAAATGCATGATTTATTGAAGGACCTCGAACTGTGCAACAAATCCTTTCAGTTAGGACGGTCAGTACCGGGAGGGAGGGGGTACGTGAAGGGGGGAAAAACGCGAAAAATCTATTTATAGAAAGGTAAATAAATAAAATAATTCTTTCCTTTTCGGGTCAATTGAACTGAATTAGCGCGGCGTACTATACACACTCCGCACGCGGAACCCCTAGGGTCCTGTTTACAATTCTGTGCCACGGCCGCTGTGGTGACACTAGACAAGACAGAAAAGAGACAGAGTGAGAGGGTGTGTGAGAGTGGGGGGAGAGAGAGAGTGTGAGTGAGAGAGAAGATGAGTGTGAGCGTGAAAGTCCTTTAGGAAACTTCGTTTCGATGAATGGAAATTACGAAAGTCTCAAAGTTGATTTAAAAGGAAGAGCTTCACTTCCTCTTTGGAACCGTGACAAAAATTTTCTGACTCATTAACGAAGTTCCGTCTTACACCCGAAGACTAAAATTTCCTCGTTAATTTTTGAGAGACCTCTACGTTTAATTTGTTGGCCTTCCACCCCCACCCCACCTCAGCCCCCCAAAAAAGTATTTCATTGTTCGCAAGGTTCTAGGAAAGGCATTAGAAATTGGAATGTGATGGGCGGTGGAGGGGGCGCGTAAATAGTCCAACTGGCTCTCGTCAGCCTGAAGCCGGAGGGACTAACAAGGAAATCTGTCATTTATCCTAGCACAGGCCGGTGACCACAAGTTTTTTTTTTTGCCATTCATCATCTTTTTCTTTCTCTAAACGCAAATTTAATTGAACAGCTTGCGCCAACCTGATTTGTGTCTCTTAAGTTCGAATCCTGCTTCCGAGGTTTTCATTATTTCCGTGTGTTCTGAGGGGGGGGGGGAGAGTAAGGTACTTTTAAAATAAGGAATTTCCACGGTTAGTCATAATATAAGCTCCCCTCCCCCGCCCATCATCCATGATCAAAATGGCACCGCGAGACATTTGTGCCTCTTCTGTGTGAAAAGTTTGTTTTAACGCCGAAGAATTATGGGAATTCCCGTCTGTAGTTATTCAAGCCGATTCACACTTTTTAAAACTTAAAACATTGGCAAACTATTTCGCGAGCCATTTCCAAATATTCGCAATTGTACGATAATAATAATAAAATCGTCGTCGCCGGGGTCGTTAGAGCGGAACCTTGAGGAGGGGGGGGGGGTAGAGAAAAAAAGACCGGACGGATGCCAAAAATTACTAGTTTGTACTCGTACTTATGGAAGAAAAAAATCTGGGAATGACTTTGTGCAGTTGATTTATTCACAATGCAGCGTATGGTTAATTTGTTGGGACTTAGAATTCCCCACCCCTCCACCAGACCTCCTCATAACTCGCCGGCCTGAAATTAATATTATTTAACTCACCTTGTGCATTTTATTGTTCGGAAAATTACGAATTCTCAAGGTTTCAAAGTTTAATTTTTTATTGTCTTCTAAAAGCTTTCTTTTTTTTTGTAAAACATTCATTATTTGAATGCATAGTCGGAAGCGTCAAAATTCTTTTAAATGGCCGCCGAATCACGTGAGAAGCGTTCAAATATTTGAAGGTTTCACACGTTTGAAATGATTACCTTTGGTTGGTGGGTGGGAGGGTGGAGAGGTTGTAGGATCTGGTGGTTGTTTTTCACCCACTTAGTTGAGCGGAATGGGGCAGATTGTGTTTGAGGGGTACCCCACACGGTCACGACGGGACGCGTCGTATAGGGGCTAACGAGGCCCATTCTGCAGGCAAATATCTGTAAAAATGGGATCCTTCCGGGCATAATTTTCGCGGCATTGAAACTAGTTTTTATCGAAATTGCAAGTTTCCGAGTCAATTTTGTTTTTAAAGTTCGCAAACCCTGGGCTAGTCGGCTCCGACTACGCGTCCATAACCCGACGAATAGCCGTGTAATCGCAACATTTAGAGATACATATTTGTATAAGTTTGCAAATTCGGGCCCTAATTTGACCAAAAATACCAAGTTCCCTGCGGCTGAATGTCCGTGTAATAGAAAGTTTCGGATCTTAGGGGGTTAATTTAAGTGGAATTTCAAGTTCAGGGCCTTATAGTTTGAACAAGACTGCAAGTTTTGGGGCATTTTTCGTGACGTCGGATACAAAAGACTATAGCCGGCCCTAACAGAACCTGTTGAATACCAAAGGAAATTGAAAATGTATGAATATACGTGGCAATGCGACTTTTGGGTCTAAATTCCTGCGAAAATGCTAGTTTCTGGTCTTAATTTCAAAGAAACTGGAAGTTTCGGGTCTTAATTTCAGAGGAACTTCAAGTTTCTCGTCTTTTTGCGCATTTGGCTCTTGAAAACTCCAATTTCATGGGGTTTAGTCGTTGAAAACCCCAAGGAACGCCATGAAACTCGACTTGTTCGATCTTTGATGAGCCACCAGAAAATCGGTCAAATAAGCTGTGGCTGGGAGCTTTGCTGGGGTTGGACCATTGCTGTGGTTAGACCATTGCTGTGGTTAGACCATTGCTGTGGTTGGACCATTGCTGTGGTTGGACCATTACTGTGGTTGGACCTTTGCTGTGTTGGACCTTTGCTGGGGTTGGACCATTGCTGAAGTTGAGCCATCGCTGTAGTTGGACCTTTGCTGTGGTTGGAGCTTTACCATGGTTTGGAGCTCTGGTGTGGTTGGAGGTTCTAGCTGTGGTTAGAACATTTTGTAGTTTGAGCTTTGCTGTGGTTCGAGCTTTGCTGTGGTTGAAGCTTTGCTGTGGTTCGAATGGTTGTTGTGGTTGGACCATTGCTTTTATTCTATTGTACCCGCAAATCAGCGGATTTTCTTTAACTGTTACGCGAATTGGAGTTTTTCTCCATTTTAGCTGGTAGTGAGTGGTTTTTGTCAATTTTAGTCTACCGCTGGACTACGCTTTTTCTCCATTTTAGCAACGAATTAGCGTTTTTCCTCAAAATTGATCGGCGAGTAGGCGATTTTATCAAATTTTACTGCTGATGATGGTTTTGGACAATTTGTCAATTTTGACCATGAATTCGCGAATGGTCTCAAATAGATAGCTTTTTTGCGCTTTATCTCGATTTTTATTTATTTATTTATTTTTACGTAAGTGATGCGATTAAGCTACTTTTCTGAATATATCTGCGAATTATTGATCAATTTTAGCTAAGAATTACCACTTTTTCACAAATTTAGCCGAAAATTTGCGGGTTTTCTCAAACTGATTCGCGATTTTTTTTTTTTTTAATTCAGTTGCTTATGAGCGCTTTTTATCTATTTTTGCCGGTAATCAGTGAGTTTTTGTCGCGACGAGCTGGGTTTTCTCAAATCGGCCCGTGGATTCAGCACTTGTCCTCAATTTTATCCACGAATCAATACTTTTCCTCAAATTTTGCTGTGAGTTTTTCCTTAATTCTTGGTCGCCAAGTACCGCATTTACTCAATTTGAGGCGTTTTGTCAATATTAGCTGACCTGCTGAGCGGTTCACCGTTTTTTGTTTTTTTTCCTCAATTTTATAGCCGTGAATCAGCGGTTTTTCTCAATTATGGCTGGCGAATTAGTGCTTTTTTTTCGCTTTTTGCCATGATTTAGAACCTACTTTACTGCTATATTTGCCGCGAATATTATAACGGTTTTTTTTTTGTTTTTGTTTTTTCAAACTTTTGGCCGCTTGATAGCCACAACACGATTAAAATGTTTGTGTGCCTTTTGAATTTCAGCAGCCTATTAAGGGAAGCAGGGAGTTGGTGTTTTGGCCGGGAAGGTTTGTTCAGATACCTACCTCTAGGTGTATTTTTCTTAATTCAAACGGCTGAAGAGCGCTTAAATCCTCAGTATTACCCGTCAGTTAGCCAATTAGTAGTGGAATCCCGCGTACAGACTCTTCGGCTGTACAGTCAACACTCTACAGGTGGAGGGTACTCTGTAATTTTGCGGTATGCCCCCAGGGCTGCCACAAAACGGTCCACCAGTCAATACGATACAAAAGGTAGGTTCGCTTTTTGTGTGGTCATCCCGACAAACCCCCCTACCCCCCACTCTAGTATGACTAATAGTGGAACGGGGAAGGGTTGGGGACGAATTCTTGTGTTGGAAATGTATTTATTAAATATTTACTTATTACCGAAATTATTTGGTAACACTTCGTTGCAAGGAGGAGCAATCAATTGCGTAAATTAAGGCTTTACCACGGGTTCCTCTTCGGGTCATAGGATTCCAACTCGTTGGAACGTTGGAAGTGAAAAATGCAGGGAAACCCGAAGTATTTTCATGATCCGACTATTGCGGCTGAGAAATATTGACGATCACTCTTCATTAACACGTTGTCTGATTAGCACTTAATTGTCGTTAAAGCTCACAAATTGCAAAAAAAGAACAATATGAGCCCATAATGCATTTTTTAATGTTGCTAAGCGATACTGTTATTTGTGAGTCGAAACTGGTAACCGTGACGTCAAACTTTTGCTGCGTATTGTCCGCTTTTAAAAACCCCATCGTAACGCCCCCCCCCCCCCGCTGAACGGATCGCTCGCGAAGACGTTCAATTCATTTTTAGAGCGACATTATTTATAAAAAACAAATGTTAGCAATTTGTACGATTAGCAATTTACCTTGCTAATAGGTAAATAGCCCTTGGCATACCTCGCACTCTCGCCTGGCCAACGCAACATGCAGCCTAAAAATGACCGTATTCGTTGACAACCATTAAACCCCTTCGAATCAATTTTATCCTATTTTTTATTTTTTTATTTTTTCAAAAAAGGGATCCCACGGATTAGACCGTTTGGTGGTGGCGGGGGGTGAAAGGAAGCATCCCCCGACCCCCTCTCTTCCCATTACTGCTGCTACCTTTTTACAGCAGCTATTTTGTGTTCCCATCCTTGGTCAGTTTTAACTCGTCCAGGAGGACATGATTTTTTTTTTTGTCTCGCTAATCGTCCCAAGAGCAAATTAAACCACCATTTTTTTTTCGACTGCCTAGAATTCGTACTGCCCCCCTCTCCCCTTCACCTCCCGGACGTGTGTTTCTCGTCTTTAAAACGAAATCTTCCTCTTTTTTTCTTGTTTCTGTTCGTCCTGGAAGTCTCACGGCAATCTACGTTGATGACTTTAAAAAAGAAAGAATGAAACGCGATAAGAATTACAATTTTAGGTTGTATACAACGAGTCATAAAGTGGTGATATTCAATTACATTTTAGGCAACACACCCACCCCTAACACGTAGGTGTCGTCGTATTTTATCGTCGATTTCATCTGTGAATCTGCGCTTTTGCACTATTTCAGTTGTGAGCGAGCCCTTCTTTCTCAATTTTAGCTGCGAATTACCGTTTTTCATTAGCGATTTTTCTCTAATCTAACCGTGAAGTATAACGTTTATATCTCAATTTTATCTGCGAATAAGTTTTATCCGCAAACTAGCCATTTTTCTCAATTTCAAGCGCGAATTAGGCCTGTTTCTAAATTGCATCCGTGAATCAGAGCTTTCTCACAATTTTGGCCGTTAAAAGGAGAGTTATTCCTAAAATTCTCATTTTTTTAATCTATAAGCTTTTCATGGGCCCCATCCAAATGGGGGCCCGGGGGTGTATTTACAATCCCCCTACGAGTTCAGAGCCCAAAATTTTTGTTTTTGTTTGGCGTTTATTATAATTATTTTCGTGTTGCCCAACCAATAAACGATATTCGTTTAGTCGAGAAACTTTAAGGCTCTTTTCATTCACACGCGGCTCCCGTGCAAACGTTCATTCGCGGTTTGCGGAGGAAATTTGGCTATTTGGAGGGATTACGCGGCTGATAGTAAAGTAAAAATGGAAAATCTGCGGCTGAAATATTTAAAAGCGCTAACGTTCTGTTCTTGAGTGGAGTCCGCGTCTAAAATTAAGAAACCCTGCTAATTCAACGTTAAAAGTGAAAACCCACCAATTCGCAGCTATAATTGTGAAAATCGATAATTCTCCGATACAATTTTAAAAGATCACTAAATCACAGTTAAAATTGATGAAAAACTTTTCAATTTAACCTGCTTTTGCAGTACGTTGGAGTGAAATATCCGAAAAATAACGTCATTCGGAGCGATATGTAAAAGCTATATGTTAAGTTTCGGGTCTAAGTATCCTGCAAATTGCAAGTTTATAGACTTACCCTTCACGATAAATTGCAGTTTCGGCGCTTTTTTTTGGAGGTCATGGATCCTGGGCTAGCCAGCCGCGACCAGCACCCAATGCCTGGCAAGTGTTGCCAGTACATTACAGCACTCTGAGCTAAACATCTGTCAGTTTGCCAGTTTTCGGTTGAAATTGCTAGTTTCCGGTATTTATTCTCGTTAAATTGCCAGTTTATCGTATACTTACTTCTGCGAAATTTTCAAGTTTCGCGTCCACGGATATTTTAATGGAAAATATCCGCGAAATTTGATTTTTTCAGGCTGCGGATAATAATTGCGATTTTGCAAGTTTTACGTCCTAATTTCACCGGAACTGCATGTTTCATGATCTTTTGGTCGCGATCCCTGGGCAAACCAGTCGTTCCGACTGTGTCCTTACCCTTAGCTTGGAATTTTAATTCATTTGACAATTTAAAATTGAACTGTTTTGAGTGTTCGGGTCCTAGTTGGAGCGAAATTACAAGTTTTCTGACTGAGTAAATGTGAATCGATAGTTTTGGGCCTTTGTGTCTTCATTCTTGCGAAAATTTAAGTTTCGGGTCTTAATGTAAGCCAGTTACAGACCGTTTAATTTTAAGTTTCTGAGGTAAATATCCGTGAAATTGCAAACGGGCAAATTTGTTGCTGGTTCGGACTCCAGACTAGCCGGCCACGACCAACCGCGTCGTGGGTCGACTTTGGCCAATACGCTGCCGTTCCCCCCAACGAATTCGAAACGTGTTGGAGGCAAATATCTATGAAATTGGATGTTTCCAGGCAGAATTTTCGCTGATTTGCAAGTTTCAGGTTCGGTGGAATTGCAAGTGCCTGGACCTTTTTTTTCTGTGAGCTACCAGGTCCTGATTGCTCCCAGCATTCCCAGAAGAATAGCCGCGTCATTGCAACACTCAGAGATGAATTTTTGGATCTCATTTTAAGCACAATTTCAAGTTTCCCCCAAGACTGAATATCCGAAAAGGCTCGGGGCTTCGGATGTTAATTATTCAAGTCAAATTGCAAGTTCAGGGTTAAGAAAAATTGCATGTTTCGGGGTTTTTTCTTCGTAAAGCGGTGGATCTAACAGGCAGTCCGCCCTAACAGAGCTTGCAGCCTAGCGAATATCCGCGGCAACGCGACTTTCGAGCCTTAATTCCTGCATAATTCACGTTTAGAGGCTTAATTTCAATTAAACAGGAAGTTTCAGGTCTTAATTTTGGAGAAATTGTTAGTTTCGGGTTTTTTTTTTTTTTTTTTTTTTTTTTTTTTTTTTTTATTAATAGTGGCCGAGTGTCGTAAGCTTGATGAAACTCCATGGCAACCCCACGGCATAATTTGAGCAACGCTCCCCCAATCCGATCTTTGAAGAAACGAGAAAAAAATGGCTTCTTGTTGAATTTGCCTCCTAAAAATTATCGTTCGCACCTTCCACAACACGAATCGGGTTCATCAGCTAGAGCTGGGTTCCCTTAGTGCCGAATCCGCGAAATTGCTTCTATGAAGGCCACAAACGTATGAAATTGCTATCTTGAACCCCGTGAAATATGACTTTTTAAGAAGTCAACCCCGTAAATTTGGATTTTGAGGGAATCATTCCTTCAAAATTGAATTTTCAAAGGGCCAAATCTTTAAAATTTGGTCTTAAAGGGGTGAAAACTGTCAATTCTAGCCATCTAACCAAGACAATTCCAGTCAAGACCATAAAGAAGAGGAATGTGACTCAGGAATGAACTGTTTTGTCCTCCTGGTTGGTCTTTTTGGGTGATTCAAACCCGAGAAATTAGGTTCTTTGGAATCCAAATCCACGAAACTTGGGCTTTGAAAGGCTAACCAACTCGAAAATTATATTTTAATGTGCTCAATGGGCATTTTTGGCTCAGAGGGGAAAGTAAATTTCACAGCCTCTGGGCGGACCTACACCTATCGGGCCCCGGGGCGGATAACACTATGAGGCCCTTTAGTATCTGCTCTGTACAAGTGCTTTTTCTCACTTTTAGCCAAGTTGCATTCAGAAGCCGAGAATCGGCGTATTTTCAATTTTGAGCATTTATTGGAGCATTTATTGAGCATTTTATCCGCGAATTAGCACTTTTTCTCAATTTTCAGCGGGGAATTACCACTTTTCTGAATTTGAACGTAAAATTATCATTTAAGTCATTATTCCATGAATTATCTATTTTTATCAATATTTGCTACAAATTGTCGTTTTGCTCAATTTTTACCCGCGAATTAGCCCGGTTTTTCTCAATTTGAGCTGAAATATAGAGTTTTCCTTATTTTAAGCCCCGCTAATAGTGATTTATTCAATAATAGCCGTGAGTAAGGTGTTCGTTATACATTTTAGCACCACATTGGCCATTTCATTTCAATTTAGTTATTGATTAGCACTTTTTCTCAAGCATCGAATATCCTTTAGAAGATACGGATTGGCGTTTTCTCAATTTTATCTGCGAATAAGTGATTTATTTTGTCATTTTTATCCGCAAGTTAATGTTTTTCCATCAGGATATTCGCGAACTACCGCTTTTACTCAATTTCATCGACGGATTAGACGATTTTTCTCAATTTTAGCCGCTGGCCAGACCCAAAGACGGCCTTTTGGTACATTTTAGCCGTAAAGTGGCCACTATTTACCGAGAATCAGCGACTTTTTTTATAAATTATGGTCTGAAAGTTGCATCGAGAAACCAGGGATGAGCGCTTTTTGCAGTTTTAGCCACGAATATTAGCACTTTTTCCAAATTTTTTGCCGCCTACTCGCCCCAAAATCGGCACATTAGATCGCCGTCTCAATTTTATCTGCTTAAGGACCTGACGAAACTTGGGAATCAGCGTATTTTCTCTATTTTAGCCGCAAGTTTGCTTCCAGAAGGCACAAATTGTCTCAAATTTAGCCGCCAGAATTGCACTTTTGTGGGCTCGATCGAATATTTAGCCACACTGTTTGCTGATCACCAGTAACGTTCTATTATCCAAATCGGATGGGCTGAAAATCGTCGAAAGGAGCCAAGTCACTGTCCAATCTATCGTTCACGGCATGCTCTTGCTCATTCACACTAAGTTTTTAAGAATAGTGTGAATACGCCATTTTATGGCTGATGTAGCCAATTTAGCTTATAACACTCATTTATTTAGTAAAACTGTGTCTATAGGACTCAAATTATACCCAGGAAAATTAACCCAGAAACAAGAGAATTTCATGAAGAGGCGTTAAATTTGGTGTAGGATTTGGAAGTTTTGCCTCAAGAATTGTATTTTTGCACATGTAGGCATAATTGATTCGCAAAATGGTATTTTCTACGAGGGGGGGGGGGTAAATCTGAACTGCTCAGATTCTTGCTCCGCCAATGCCGGCTGACTTCCGCCGTCACTGATTTGAACAAAATACTAGGTGGTTTGGGGTTTAAATTTCGTCGAAATTACAAAAATATACGAAGGATAGCTACACTTGTATAAACGTTATCGACCCCGGTCACTTGTACATCGAGTCCCCCACCCCTCCCCAACTTTGCCGGCCTCTTTTCACAGAAATTATTTCTGCCATCGTGATTTACACGCAGAGGCGTGTACCATTCAGTTTTTGATTGTCCTCTGTCTTGGTGGGAAGTGCCAAGACGGGGTAGGGGATGGACGGCACTCGCCGGGACCAGACTGTAGTGTTGGGGTGGGCATGTTAAAAGGGGGAGGGGCGCTAAATTGTCGGTCACTTGATTCTTGAAGCGAATGGGGACTTGCCATTCGACGAATTATATTCGCGGTCGCTGGGTATCTAGAATTGGCCATCCACCTCGCAACTCTGACAAAACGGTGATGAAATTGATTTTTTCCTTCGCCCATTTCGCTTTGAATTACTTTAGTGAAAAAAAAAAAAAAAAAAAATGGCACCTCGTCGTCACCAGATTTACGTCAAATCCCACATTGCTAAACAGCTCAGTTCTAGAGTTCTTGCTGTTGTCCAAAGCCACCCCACCCCCTCTCTTCCTTGCCACAAACCTACGCAGCCCCCGCTTTAATTCTCTCTCTTTTTATTTGTTTCAGATTGGACGAAAGTACAAGACTCTCACCCCAACAATCAACCTCCACAGGAAACAATGAGTACTTACCGGTACCGAAGAAGACTCCAATAAAAAAAAATAAAAGAAACAAAACAAAAAAAAAAAACACACACACAAAAACGTAGTTAAAGGTTGGAGAGTGAACTTGAACTTAGTTACACAAGAAAACGAGACGTTTCAAAAATGTTCATGTTCAAAAACTTCTTCGAGAGGATATCCTCGGACTTCAGGCAACGAGAACTATTGCCTCTGAAGCTCCTCTTCTTCGTGCATTCTTCCAGTAAGATTTTTTTTTCCTTTTTTTTTTTTTTTTTTTTTTCAAAGGTCTTCTTCTGTTTGAACGCTAATTTTTACCAAGTTTGAATTATTTATTTCGATCAAGGTGACTCTCAAGTGTTTTTTCATACTTATAAGGATGATTCTTCCTCGTTTAAAAAAAAAAAAAAATGTGAGGTGCATTCAAACCGGAAAGACCTTTCTTGCTAGACTTGGGGAAAGGTAAACTCGTCTAAGGAATCTCTTTACAACCTAAGGTGATTATTGCAATACAGAGGGGGTTGGGGAGGGTTGACGATTAGCCTTGGGATGAAATTTTTAAGATCGCGGGGCGTATAATTTACACTTGGAGAACATCAGGATGAGCTCATCTCGCGTCTTAATGTTAGTTGAATTGATTTCATCGCTTTCGAAAATGATTTGATTGAATTTAAAGTTTAAAAAACATTTTGCGAAAGTTTTTCTAGCAATCAATTTTTTGACATGACGTAGCAATATTTGCTTATATAGGAATTCTGTGCCCTGAACTTCGCGATAAAATCACGGCCAATGTGTTTTTGAAACTATACAGAAGAAAGACTTATCACTTCGTATTATTCAAAAAACTTTCTCCCCGATGCTTCAAAAAAATTGCAACGGTATTACTGAGATTTCTTTTCTTTCTTTTTGTTTCTTGCAGCGTTATTCGTTCTCTACCCATACCTAACGATTCACATGAGAGAACTGGGTATCAACGTCGAAGAAGCCGCCATCATGTCGGCCGTCACGCCAATAGTGGCAATCATCATGCCGCCCATTGCCGGAGTCATTGCGGACCGGATAGGCAATTTTAAGGTTAGTTTCACTCTCACCTTTTTTTCCTGCATTGTTTTCGCCTAAACTGTAACTAATGGGGAACTTTCCACTTCTACGAGAAATACTAATTCTGAGTTAAATGAGACTCGTCAACTTTCGTTTGAGAAAAAAAAAAAAAAAAAAACGCAAAATTAGGAAAGATTTGCGGCTGAAAAAAAAAGTTTTATGAATGCCAGACCAAGGCTATAGGCAGGGAAAATATAATAATAAGTTGTGTAATTACAGAAAATAGTGTTCCGCTTCTCTCAGAACTCTTGGGAAAAATGAAAAAAAAAAAAATTGGAATGCCACGGTCATAGGCAAACTTCAAGTGTCGAAAACAAAAGTCTACTCAAATAACGTCCAGGCTTATGACGTATGATCCTAATGGTCAAGGTGACTTCGCATGACTTGGACTATTCTGTTCCCGTTTTTGACACCCCTTCCCTCTCAGGTGTTAATTTCGGAAGATATAATTCGCTGATTCATTAAATTCCCTTGGTCTTGGGAAGGTGTATAAGTTTATGTGCAACTTGGTCTGGTTAGGAGGAGAAGGGTGAGTGGGGAGTGGGTTGTTCATGTAATACCTACTCTTTTAAATATCACGAATATGCACAGTTTAACAGAAAAGCCCTGAACTTACACGCTTATTAAAGCCTGTAACTCGTAATGAAAGCGTATTATGCGCCTTTCGAACATAGATGGGATGCGATGGTGACGAAGCTTAAAATACATAATAATAATAACGATGTTGAAAACAACAAATGTATAGTGTTTAGAGGCGAAGGACGCTGTTGAACAATAGTGTACTTGGAAGTAATAGGAGAGGTTGTCATGATTCTCTTCAGAAGGACAAACCCTGGGATTCTGTAAATGGCTTCAACGGTGCACGCATGGAGGGGGGGCGTGTGCTGCACGGAATGAACCGTTGACGGCGAGGGGGGAGGGATTTGCGCTTCCTGTGACAGGTCTTGATCGATGTCATCGTGTATACACTTTCGCTCGGCCATTGGCTGACGCGGTGGTATAAGGCCCCTTTTACACGAGTAAGTTTTTTGATCAAATTAGCCATTTTGAAAAAAATTGACAGATGTTCCCTGCCTCAAATCGTCTGTTTGTGATCAGATTGAACATATTTTTGAACAAAAAACTTACTCGTGTAAAACAGGCCTAAGGTTCCAACAAATAATTTGATGGATAATTATTGTCTTTGGTCATATGGGGTGGGGTTATGTTTCAAAACTAGGTCTGTCTGACAATCGTTTCATTAAACGACACAAATAGAACAATAATTAAATCATGTGGATCTAGCATCAGCTAGATCCCAATACATTTCCCCTCCATTGACGAAGAAGGAGGGGGGGGGGTCAGTCGAGACTTCTGAATCTTCGGACACTTCTTGTATGTCCGGTGGTGTCCTCTGGTTCGTTATTGACGAACGGCTCATTGATTTCCACCGGCTCCATTTGTACTTCTGTTTCCACTTCTTCCCACAAAAACGAATAGGAGGAAGAGGAATAGAGGAGGAGGAGGATCATCAGGTGTCCCAGCTGACATCCCTAAATAGAGCGGTCTTCGAAATTCGTCGTGTTTGACTTCGTGTTGCCGCTGAGAATAAGACAAGGGTCAATCGTTATCAAATTTTCGGGATCGATGAGGAACTTTGACGGATTTTTGTTTCTTGATGTCATCAAATCTTTTCTGTCGCAAATAATTCGTTGGTATTAAATTGACAGGGTTCCTGGTCACTATTCCGGTTTCGGTTCCGACCTGATAACGCCGCGGTGCTTCCATACTTTTTGTCCGTACTGTACAGGGCCGTCTTTACTACATTTGGGGCCCGCTGGCCTGGGACCCTATCCAGAAACGTGGGGAAAAATGCCGCTAGTGTGGTTGCTATGGCGGGATAATGTTATTTCTTATTTGGAGTCACTGGATCCCGCTTGCAGCATTTTTCCCAGACTGCTCGGAATAAGGCCCCTGGGGAGACTTTGGGCGCCCGCAGGGAGTGTTTGGTGGGGGGGGGGGCGTCATTCCGGTAAAAAGTACAAGGGGTATTTGCGAAGAGTGGTAAATATGAGTCAATTTTTCTTATTTTTGAGAAATCTCGATGTAAAATTCTGACCTGCCTCCTGCCAGACCTCTGGGGCCCTATTCAGAGTTGTCGGGAATAAATGCCGCAAATGTGGTTGCTACCTCGGGATAATGTTATTTCTTATTCGACGCCCTTGGATCCCGCTTGCGGCATTCTTTCCCGAACGTTTGGAATAAGGCGCCTGGTCTTTTTTCACGTCTAGCCGTGAATTCCACTTTTACCCATGGATTATGATTTTGTCTCAATTTCAGCCGCAATCCGCGAATAGGTGTTTCATCAATTTAGCTGTGAATGAGCGTTATTTGCGCTATTAGAGCTTTTCACATTTTAAGTCGAGAATTTTTTTGATTTTAGCCGTGAATTAGAAATGTTTCTCACTTTTAGCCTTGACCCTTTATCTCAATATCTGCCATGAAATGGCCCCCTGAAACAGTGAATTTATGATTTCCAAAGTTTTTATCATGAATGAGCGCTATTACCTAATTTTACACGCGCGAATTAGTGTTTTCTCAATTTTATCTGCGAGTGCGGAAGTTCTTCTCATTTTTTGCCCCGAATCGGCGCTTTTTCTCAATTTTAGCCGCGAATTAGCATTTTTCTCCATTTCATCGGCGAATCAGCATTTTCTCAATTTAACCCTCGAATTAGCGTTTTTTCGATTTGTTTTTGTTTTCACTATTTTAGCAGTTTTTCAAAATTCAATGCTCGAATTTCCTCCACATCAGTACAATGGGGAACTTGCATGAATGTCCGATTTGGGAGAAAAGTATACCGGTGAATTGGCACATGGACAGAAGAGTATCAACGGTAGTTGCAGCCCGATTGGTGCATTTGGTCATTTTTAAATAAATTTCAAAGTTCTTCAAGATGGGATAGATGGTACGAGGGGAAATTACGTCAATCCCTATTTTTGAAGCATGTGATTAGGGCACTCTAACTTTCTTTGTTTACAAATAACAAGAAAAATTGTCCCCCTGAAAATGTGTCGTACCCCCCCTCTTCCTCTCACACCATCGGTTTCAACAAATAGGGTTTGACGTTATCAAATCCCCACTCAAAATTTTTAAAAATTCGCTCTAAAAAAAATCATTGATTGATTTCAATGTTTAATGTGAGCAATAGCCTTATGGAAGAGCCCTCTTCAATAAACACCAGTGCTTGAAAAATGTGCAAGTTCCCCATTGTCTCAGTTTCTGCTGTGAACGTGCACTTTTTCTCAATTTTAGCCGCAAATTACCGCTGTTCTCAATCTTATTCACTAATTTATCATAATGTTATCCGTGTTGTGTATGCGGTTTGCCTCAATTTTAGCCGCTAAATAGTGATTTTTCATCACTTCACCCGCAGATTAACCTTTTTATCTATTTTAGCAGTGACTTAGCGATTTTTTCACAATTATAGCTATGAATCATCGGTTTTCCTCAATTTTAGCCGCGAATCAGCTATTTTTGCCGATTTTATTCGCGAAATTTCCTAATTTTATCAGGCAAATGGTGTTTTCTGAATTCAGCAGTGAATGAGCGCTAAGCCAGGCTCAGCTAATATTGAGAAAACGCCAATTCTTGGTTTCTCGATGCAACTTCGTGACTTAAAGTGAGAAAAACCGCTAATTCGCATGGGTAAAATTGGAAAAAATTACCAATTCATGGGTAAAATTTCGAAAATAAGCTCATTTGCCGATATATTTGAGAAACCCCGCTAATTAACGGCTATTGTCAACCAAAAGTGTTCATTCGCAGCTTAAAATGGAAAAACGGCAATTCGCCGGGGAAGAAATTCAGTAAAAGTGGTGCTTCGCGGTTGACATTAAAAAACTAATTCGCGGCAAAATTTGAGCAAAAGTCTTGTTTCCTGGCTAAAATTGAGAGAAATTGCTAAATTCATGGGTAGATTTGAGAAAACCAGCTAGTTCGTGGCAAAAAACTACGAAAACTCGCTGATTTCCGGTTAAAATTGAGATAAGGTGCTCATTGTGGCAGCTAAAAAACGCCAATTATCGGATCAATTTAAGAAAATTCGCAAATTCATGGCTAAAAAATGAGTAAATGCGGTAATTCTTGGTTGAAATTTAGAAATAATTTGCAGCTTAAATTTGAGAAAAAGTGCTAATTCGGGGGTAAAAATTGAGAAAAAGCTCTAATGTGCTTGGCTTTGAAGAGGGGTGATTGTGGTGGGGGGGAGGAGATAAGAGAAAAAGCTTGTTCGCGGCAAGAACTGAGGAAACTCGTCAATTCCTCGTTAAACAAGTGCTCAATTGCTGCTACAATTGAGAAAAACTACAAATTGTGGTTCAGTTCAAGAGAATCCGTGAACTCATTATCACAACAAGAATATGCGTTTGAAAATCAGCGACTTTGTGACTAAAATTGTGTAAAAGAGGTAATTCTTGGCTAAAATTTAGAATAAAATCGCTGCGAAATGTGAGAAAAAGCGCTAATTCACGGGTTCATTTGAGAAAACCCGCTAGTTCGTGGCAAAAATGGAGAAAATCCGCTAATTTCCGGTAAAAATTAAGATTTAGCTTTCATTCGTAGCGGGTTTGGTTCCCTTGAAGAGTGAATTCTCTTTAACGGCTTCAAAATCTAGTTTTCCAGGGTTACTGGCTCATTCTAAAGAACAATTTCACGTCTTTTGGCCCAAAGAAAAAGAATCTAAATTTCGCATGGTTTGCCTCAATTAGCCAATTTGTCGGGCCCGGCTCCTTCAAAAATGAAATTTCCTGAGTATAAGGGGGGGGGGGAATCATTCGAGGTTCCGTTCTGCCGGGTATCCCAAGAGTGAGGGTGAAATGACGCCCTATTATGAAAACGCTGCAACTGTGTCGTTGATGTGGGAGGGGGGGGGGCGCTCGCCTCCCTTGAAACCCATTGGAAACGGTCCCAGACCAAATTGTATCCGCGAATTAGCGATTTTGTTCACTTTCAGTCACGAAGTTACCTTTAGAAGCCGCGAATTGGAGTTTTCGGTGTCTAAGGAATCGTCCATTTTGTGTGAATAACGCTTATGTTAGTTGCATAATTTTGATTGAGTGGCGCTGATGGGCGGGGAGAGATCTTGAGCCATTCCCCGCCCCCTCCCCCATTCTTGTGGGCAGCCTTGAGGACCTCAAAATGACTGACCAGACCGGCGCTTTCAAAATCGACTGTCTTCACAGGCAACGAGGGCCGAATTTTTGACGATTAACTTACATACATGGGAAATCTGAGCGACGGCAGGCAATAACCCGCTCGACCGTTAAGACTTTCTGGTCGTAGTCTTTTCCTTTTTTTTTTTTTTTAAACCAAACTCACTGAACAAAGCACATTAGGCTGGAATTTCAAGCGTAATTTAACCGTGTCCATGAGTGGATCAACCATCTCGGCACGGCTTTGATTATCGTGGGCTAATGACTTTTTTTTTTTGTCGTTTTTAATTGCAGGTAATATTGTCCTTATTTAGCGCAATGGGCGGGTTAGCCTCTCTTCTACTTCTTCTGGTACCTGTCGGGCGAATCGTCATTTCGTTCCCAAATATGACCGTCTTAGAAGTT
The DNA here is from genome assembly GCA_038030265.1 of Corythucha ciliata. Taxonomy (NCBI): domain Eukaryota; kingdom Metazoa; phylum Arthropoda; class Insecta; order Hemiptera; family Tingidae; genus Corythucha; species Corythucha ciliata. Next base: position 12,186,445 of record CM075939.1, read on the forward strand.
TCAGCCAATCAAAGTAAGCGTTCTCGCCTAATTTATTATTAACTGCGGTTCTTTCTTTCATCCCAAGGCCTACAGTTCTTTGTGTTACAACTGGTCATCATGTTAATGATTTCTTTATTTATTTTTTGTGTGTAGGTTTTATCGAAATGAGGGTGTCCGAGCCTTATCCTTGTTTTAGAAACAAATCGGAAACAATTGAACTGTTTGCGAATATGCAGGCGTGTGGCGTCATTTGTAATCGTCGCCCCGAAGGATTTACACCTTATGTAAGAATTAAAAGTTTGACGATTTTTTTTTGTTGCGAACTGAAAAAAAAGAAAAGTAGAGCCGGTGATAAGAGAATTTGAATATTTTGTTGAGTTTTCAGGAGCGGGGTCCGAGAACTTTGGAAGAAGAGAAGACCGCCATACTGGGGGCGAGGAGTTACAGTGTTCTTGTGCGCGACGATTCAACGGACGCGTTCACGTATTCGCCTCGAGCGGAGGATCTTCCTGTTTTTAGGTCGAACGTAAAGGATGACGTTAGAAATAGTAAAATTATGACGAATAAAGGTAGAACCGACAGTTCACGAAGCTTGGAATTCGAGGAGCTTTATTGTTTTGTTTTCAACAATTGCAGGGAATTTCGCGTCGTCCATTCGAATGCTGGCACCCAATAGATTTTTCTTCCCGACCCGAGGTCTGTACACGTGGGCCTGCATCGCCGACGCGGACAACATCACTTGCAGCATCGTGCTGGATAAAAACGGACCTACGAGCGGTGCTCGATTCATAAGCAAGGCTTACGCCGTCAAACTTGACAATGTTCATTCAGAGGGCGAGGAGGGCAGTATTTTTAGGACTTTTCGAATCCTTGAAATGAGGCCTTCATTTGGGAATCATTCGAGTTGGAATTATTTGCCGGTTGCGTCGGCTTCACCGGTTAGTTCAAGTTTTAATTGGGTTCTGAAATAGTTGTCATTCTGATTTGTTTGCTCGTTAAAAGGGAAATGAATCTGTACTCGTCATAGACGTTCCACTGCCCAGTCGAGACAACGGCCTCGAAGTTGACGCCACACTTGAACTGAACGACTGTTCGCCCAAGTGTATTGCCACAGTGCCGCGCAGTGCCATCTGTACGAACAAGGACAGTGTGAGCGAGTTCGACATAAGTCTCACGTTTTGGATGTACCTAAGCATTCGCGTCTTTATCGGAATGATCAGCGGAACGGCCTTTGCCATGTTCGAAGGGGCGGTCATCGCCATTCTTCGCGAGCATAAAGCCGACTACGGTCTTCAAAGAATATACGCGACTATCGGTGGTATGATCAGTTCACCGTTGTCGGGCTATCTCATTGACTACGCTTCGCGTAATAAACTCTACACTGACTTTAGGTAAGACAGTGTGGATGACAATCACTTTGTAATTTTTAACCTTACCCCCCCCCCCGTCAACCCAGGCCAGCCTTTTACCTCTACGCCGGACTAAAAATTCTTAGCGCCGGCTTAATGTTAACGATCAACTTGGAATTCAAGTCTCCAGCTACGAACGTCCTGGCTGATGTTGTGACCGTGTTGAAGAAAATTGAAATCGTCGCTTTATTCATAACTTGTTTCATTCTAGGTAAGAGATTTCATCACTACTTACTCGGTTAATTTTACTAAATTCACCTCCCACCACCACCACCTCCTCCTCCTCCCACCATTTGTCTAAAGGAACTGCTTGGGGCTACATCGAGAGTTTCCTGTTTTGGCTTCTGCAAGATTTGGGCGCCTCAAGATCACTGATGGGCATCACTATCACCGTCGGTGGAATCGCCGGTCTTCCTCTACTCGTCATGTCGGGCCCCATTATTGACAGGATCGGTCACGCTAACGTTCTCTTCATCGGATTCGTATTTTACGCGATACGACTGCTCGGTACTACGGACGCTCTTTTTTTTATAACGAACTTTTTGACCGAACATTTTTTTTTTTTTTTTCAGGTTACTCCCTTATTTACAACCCTTGGATGTGCCTCATTTTTGAGGCAATGGAGTCCGTCACTTCGTCCCTGTCGTTTACAGCGGCGGTCACCTATGCGGCAAAACTGTCGACGACGACGACCGACTCGAGTATTCAGGGACTCCTCGGTGGTTTGTACTTCGGAGTTGGTATGTTTTGATCTTTTATATATATTTATAGGGTGTTGACCGGTGGCGTTGACTATATTGCATACAGTGATAGTACATGCCAAGAGCTGTAAAATTTTCCCTTACACTAAGATTTTCCCTTTCACTTTTGTTGTTTTTGTTTTTCTCCAGCCGTTACCGAGATATGATCTTTTGAGCACTTTTCATGTATGAAAGCATTTTTTACGATAAAAACACGATTTCTCTGGTTCTGGGTAGTTTATGGGGGACACCAAACTTTTCGCTTTCTCATCCAACCAACCAACCTTCTAACACCAACCAAACAACAACCAACAACCTACTCGCAAACTTTCTATCGATTGGAAGATTCCTGACTGCCCTCAAGGTCGTGCCCGTGTTTAAAAAGAGTGACAGGCCCGATTTCCATCCTCCCAGTTCTGTCCAAGATCGTCAAATTTGTTATCAACGAGCAACTTTGGGAGTATCTCAAGGAATCAAAGATAATCTCGCCAGATCAATACGGCTTTCAAAAAGGGAAATCCACGGTTGACGCAACCTCCTCGCTCGTCTCAAAAATTCTCGCCTCTTTCGAAGCTAAAACTACATCCGTTGGGGCCTTTTTGGAGCTGCCCTTGGCCTTCGACCGGGCCGAGCTTGGCATCTTACTCGCAAAGTTGGAAAACATTGGTGTCGGCGGGGTGGCCCTGGCTCTCGCAACATCATACCTGACTGATCGATTCCAGTAAATCTCAGTAAACGAAAGGGATTCTAGCCTGCTACCCGTCACTCGAGGAGTTCCTCAGGGCTCAATTCTCGGTTCAACCCTTTTCCTCATCCTGATTAGTGACTTAGGCATAGCGATACGAAACAGTCATTTTGTTCATGTACGCGGACGACACAACTTTACTGACCACTCACTCATCTTTGATGACGGCTGCTTCGCTGAGCGACGAGGTTGAGACTGCACCTAACGAATGGTTCTGCGAAAATGGGCTGCAATTAAATCGAGAGAAATCTATAAAAGTCACTTTTTTCCCCCACCACCTCCCGCCGCTTGGTCAGAGCGTGGTGAAATTTCTCGGAGTGTACCTCCGAGAAATTACTGTCGAAACTCCCTACAATTGGAATCTCAATCACCGGCACCCAAATCACGAGGGCAGGCGGTGTAATATTAACACTAGGATCCGCCGAGGACAAACAGAAGCTCTTAGCCTCCACCGCCCTAGAACAGGCTGGTCTTCGAGTCACTTCACTCCCGGGACCATCCTCGAAAACTTCCCGAAGGTCTCCACCCACGACATAACACCGCTCTTCCCGAAAACCACCCCAGTAACGCCCTCCGGCACAGTCACGCGAGTAATACAAGTCAGCCCGGCAACGCGACACACAATCATGGAAAAGGAACGCATCGAGATCCAACCATGGTTATATGTAAAGCCGCGAGACCTGTTCGAAGCTTCTAGATGCTTTAGATGCCATAGCTTCCGCCATTCTATCGGCTCATGCCCCCTCGCGCCAGAGGAAAACATCTGCGGGTGGTGCTCCAAATCGGGCCACCACTACGGTAACTGCCCTTATAAATTGAACCTACCACGACGCATCAACTGTGTCCGCGAACGCAGAACGGACACAACCCACCACAAACGAGACCACCGTTGCCTCTCGTTGATCGCTGCGACCCGGCAGACATTGCGCCACACCAAACTTTGGCGACCGGAGAGGATCCCCCCCCCCATACAACCGCGATGCCTAACAACACCAACCCCAACTGCCTTCGAATCGGCCAACCGCCGGAAGTACAAGATACCCAGATCACCGGTGGGTAGTACTCTTAACCAGCAATCACCACCGCTACTTACAACCGTCTTACACCGCGCCCCACAACGCTCTCAACTTTTCTAATGGTCAACGATAAACTGCACACCGGATGCCTTACAACACTCCAACGGGTATCACTCCTCGTCCCACACTACACCTGTAAACTCCCCACCGCCAAGCGGTCCACACCGGTAACGTGCCAGCCTTGACCAACTGACACGGCTGCGAGGGAGTGGGGCGAGGATAAGCAGGACTTGCAGGTGTCGGTTCACTTCCCGGCTCTAATAATATGGTCGTGTGGTTTTCAAGGCATCAAGCCGGGGCGGGACGAAGGCACAATCCTGGTTCGCTTATTCGACTGCAAAAAAAAAGCGCATTACGAAGTTTGACGTGTCTTAAGAGGTGTGACTCATGCCGATCAAGTGCCTTCAGAGGTTTCAATATTCTCACTCTTTACGGGGCCTACGTTTACGAGTGCTTGAAACTTATCTAGAAGATTCAGTGAGTTTCCGCAGATGTCATCTGTCCATTCGCACAATACACGAGGTGCATCTAAACTAGTTCCAGAGCGCGTCCGGCTTGTAAAAAGCGAGCAGAATCCAGCATATATGGCTCCAATTCTTTACTATAAGTTACCGCGTGGACTGACTGATAGTGATGGTCGTCTAAAAATCAAAGACGTAAAATCGTTTTTAACGGATCGTGTATACAGTTTGAAGGAATTCACGGACAATTAATATTTTCAATTTCTGACTTGCCGATTCTTGTTAAGCTTGTTAAGTGGCCCATACACGTACAATAATATTGCGCAATAATTGGGGTTGTACAATAAAATTGAACGTTTGTGGGTTGTATTGATGGGTTGCACAATATAATGAACAACCTATTTTTTTATCCTTAAACATCTGGAAACGAAATATTGTACAAATTTATTGCGCAATATTTATTGTACGTCTATGGACCTCTTTAAAGGCTAAATAAATTATTATTATTATTATTACAAGCATGTGTGTAAGGCACCAAGAAGTAGAGAGAGCAACAAGTAGTGTCGCAAGCTAGTAGTGCAGCAGCTTTGTGCTTGGAGCACGGAGGGGAGGGGAAAATTTTACAGCTCTTGGCATGTAATATCACTGTATACAATATAGTTAACGTCACCGGTGAACACCCTGTATATTTTTCATTATTACTTCGTGACTCCCAAGAACGTATAGTTACCCGCCTCCCCCACCCCATGATTTCTTTTGTTTCATAGGAAAAGGAGCGGGAAGCTTAATTGGAGGATATTTGATGCAGTACGTGGGTACAAGGCCCACTTACCAGATTTTCGCCGCTGTTACTCTCATCACGGGTTGCCTCTATTTCCTGTTCAATTATTTCTACATTGAAAGACACCCTGACAGGCTTGCGAAGGTACGTTTTTTTTTTCCGCCTAAGATAAAACTCTTTAACGAGTATAAAATGAAATAACGTAATTAGCGCGAAACAGAAACTCTTGTACCACTTTTGAGAAGCTCAAGTAGTGACGCGGGTCGATATGAAATGTTCTATTTTCGAGAATTATGCGAAAGATGAAAAAAAATCGTTTTGACGGAACATGTGAAAAAAAAAAAAAAATCGGTCGGTAATTTTCCGTCCGTCCCCCCCTCATCCGCCTCGTTGACCCTTGAAATGACAAGCGTCAAATTTTATAAATTATTTTATACACTCAGGGCTCAACGACCGAAGTCAAGTGGAATGAAAAACCGAAACAGCCGGAGAAACCGTGCGAGACGAAGCCACCGTTAAATCCATCGCCATCGGTGAATCACAACAGTTCCCGCAAATGGAAAAACGCCGCCGCCGCCACCAACACCACCACCACCACCAACGCAAGCGTCAAATCGCCTGACGCCACCCTCGACCTGTCGGCCGGCATGGTGAACAATGTCATCAAAAACAAAACGAATTACGGCGCGGTCAATGGAGCTTTCGACAAGGCGGATGAGATCATCGCCGCCGACACCACCACCAGCCCTGTTGAAGTGAAAGTTGTCGGCGAGTCGGAAAGGAGATAATACGCGACGAACGGGTGGGTATTTTTTAATTTAATTTTTTTTGTAAAGTAGTAGAATACAACAATTTTATCCATTTTTCTCTCGCTACTTGTAAATAAAAATAAGGAAAAGCAACCAACCAAAAAAAACATATAATATATTTTTCGACATCAGCGCTTAGCAATTTACCGACCTATCTGTGATTTTATTTGTATATTACACCGAGGATACATTATTTATTTTTTTTGCTAGTTCCCCGCCCCCTCTGATCCTTTTAAGTTATTGTACATAAAACTCTCCGTTCAACGTAGAATCAGAAAGGTAAAATTCTGAATATTTTGATCTGGGCTTAGTAAATAAATATGCGACACTGTAAATAAGGACTTATCTATTGTTTTATTAGGTAGTTAAAAGACATACGTAATAGGTATAATTAAATAAATAAAAGTTATTGTACAATAGCTGTTATTAGCACAAAAATGAACAGTTCCTTGATTGGTTGTGTATACAAATTAATTGTTTAAATAAAGAAAATTGCGGATTGAGATGATTAAAGATCATTAAAGCTCAAACCGCGCACTGCTCAAATCACAAAATTTTCCATCCGCCAAATGCTCCAATCACGAAATGGCGGAACAGTATGGTGGAAGGATGTGTGCCCCTTCATCTCTAATTATACAACTAATTTATTTTTAATTTGCGCTAAGTTATTGCTTTTTTAAATTTTAGCCACGAACTTGCCTCTATGTGAACTGCTGATTAGCACGTTTACTCGATTTTGGCCATGGATTTTCTCAAATTTGCGACTTAGCCAGCGTTTTATGTCAACTTTTGATGTGAATCAACGTTTTTTTTTTTCAAACTTAGCAGCGAATCGGCGCTTTATCACTAATTTAGCCGCGAATCATTGTGTATTCTCAGTTTTAGCCGCTTATCAAGTGTATCCACAAATCAGCGCCTTTTCACAGTTATAGGTACAAATTAGCGTTTTTTTTCACTGTCTAGCCATGCGAAATAGTGCTTTTCTTAATTTTGCCGTGAATTAGCGCTTTTTCTCAAGTTTAGCCGCACGTATCTTGTATTTTATTAAAGTCTTGCCGCGCATAAGCGCTTGTGTCAATATTAGCCACGAATTATTTCTCAATTTTTAAATGTGAATTTCCGTTTTTACTCAATTGTAGCCGCGAATCGTGAATTGGCGTTTTTCTTCATATTAGCCGCAAATTAGCGCTTTCACTCAATTTTATCCGCTTATGAGCGGATTTCTCAAATTGATGCATTAATTAGCGTTTTTCTCTATTTTATAACTTACGAATTAGCGCTCCTTATCAAGTTTAACTGCGATTGAGCGCTTTAACTCCACGTAAACCTTGATTTTAGTGAGTTTTCTCAGTTTCAGTCACTATTAGAGGGTTTGCTGAAATTAACCCGCGTGAATTAGAGTTTTATCTTCAATTTTTGCCACGAATTACAGATTTTTTTCCACGATTACTGGTTTTTCTCAATTTATTCGCTAATAAGTTACCCCGAGAAACCAGTTGAGAGAACCTGGGCGTGTCGAGCTTTTTCTCAATTTCATAGCCGCGACTTTGCGTTTTTTCTCTCAATTACAGCCATGAATTAGAGTTTTTCCCCAATTTTTAGCCGCCAATAGGTGATTTTTTCCTCGTTTGCCATGAATTAGGGATTTTTTTGCTATTCAGCCGGAAAAACACTTGTTCATAACTATTTGCCGCGTATTTCCCTCGATATTAGCATATTAACGCGTCTTCTCAATTTTAGATTAAGGGCCGTCATTTTGAGGTTGACGTATTTTCCCTAATACGGTACTTATGGTTGTTAAAAGGGTGAAACGCGCATGATTCGTTCTGGATTAGATATGGAGCCAAACCCTCGCCGATTGGCAGATTATTGTGGCCTCGGCAGATTGTTCTGGGTTCTGGAACCAGAGACATTGAGCTTTATTCAGGCTATTGTGCTACTGTTTTTTGTTTTTTTTTTATAAGATAATTAAGAAATTGGTGAGGGGGGTGAGAAGAATGTTAACCGCTACCCCGTCACTCAGGCATAAAGCCACCAAGTGGCGTAGGTGGGAATTTGTCCTGGGGGGGGGGGGATCAGATTGAAATCTCGTAAGGGTGAGGGTAGGAGGGTAATTTCACATTTTAGTCATCATTCCACCCAACCAGCACACTCTTGAATCTGGGCATCTTGCTTGCCTCAATCTCTCAGTTAAGGGCGAGTTTTGGACTCTACCCGCAAATTAGCGCTTTTCTCAATTTTGGTCGAGTGTATCGTTCTTCTCAATTTCAGCCGCAGATTAGCGGTTTTGCCCCACTCCCTTCCATAGCCATGAATTTGCGCATTTTCTCAACTTTAGCAGCAAAGTATAGTTTTTATCCCGTGAGCGATGTTTCTTAATTATCCACGAGTTTTGGCATTTTCCTCAATTTTAGCAGCACATTACCGATTTTTTAAATTTTTTTACCAGGGGATTACCATTTTTCTCAGTTTTAGCTGGAAATTAACGTTTTACTTAAGTGTTTTCCTCAATATTATCCGCAAAATAGGGGGAATTTTCAGGAATTAGAATTTTTTTCACGCAATGCATGAGCGATTTTTCTGTTTACTCGCGAATTAGCGGTTTCTTCACCTATTGACATGAATTGGCGCATTTTTTCAATTTCAGCCTGAAAAATTGCCTTCAGAATCCGCAAATTCGTGTATATTCAGTTTTTGGCGCAAATTAGAATTTTTCTCAATTTCAACCGCGAATTAGCGCTTTTTTTAAATTGTAGCGGCGAGCGACGCGTCGTTGCGTTTCAAACCTGTGAATTAGCGAATTTTCTCAATTTCAATCACAAATTGGCGTTTGGCGCAATTTTAGCTGTAAATTGGCGAGTTTTTCCATTTTTATCCGCGAATTAGCAATTTTCTCAATTGTTAGGGTTTAAAATTAACCTTTCTCTTAATTTTGACCAGGCTGATTATTTTATTTTCTAAATGTTACCCGCAAATTAGCGGCTTTTCTCATTTTACCACCGCATTAACAATTTTATATAACTTTTATAGGTATAGATTATTGCTTCACGGCAATAATCTATACCTATATATTCCCAGCTCGAATTTCAGAAAAAGTGCTAACTCGCCCTAATAAACTATCTCTCTCTTTCTCTTAAAAACGCCAATTCGTGGCAAAAATTGAAAGAAAAAAAATGCTTATTCACGGAATAAAAACGCTACTTTGGGGCTGAAATTGAGAAAAGCTTTGATTCGCGGGTAGAAAATACTGAAAAATTTCAATTTGCATCTAAAATCGTGAGTTTTGATAGTAATTTGTGGTCATAAAATCGAGAAACAGTGCAACTCTTGGCTTTAGGCGAAAAGAAAAACAAATAACGATATAATTCGCTGCTAAAATAGAGAAATTCGTCAATTTACGGCTTTAATCTGATCATAAGCGATATTTTTTACGGATAGGATGTAGACAAATTGCTAATTCGTGCTAAAATATGGGAAAAGCCATAGTTTAACGCTACGTACAAATTATATTTCTCGTTTATATATAGACTAAGGGGCCTCATAGAGTCACCCGCCCCTGGCCCCGATAAGTGTAGATCCGCCAGTGGCAAAACGCTCAAAATTGGTGTAAACAACATTTGAAAAATTGGGGTTCTAATGCTATTATTTGTTTGTCTTTTAGTTGAGTCAGGTCCACAAAAAATGTATTTTAGGGCGCAAAAATCCTCGAAATTGTTTTTTTTTTTTTTTTTTTTTTTTTTTTTTTTTTTAGTGAGTGAAAATCCAGAAATGACAACAATAACAAAGTGTGGCGACCCTGAAGGATTTGTACATTCCGAAGGTATCTAGGAAGGGAAACTGCCCCCTCCTCTATCTACGTCCATGGGCTGAGCTCTCTTGGACATAAAAAAAAGTCTTTCGACACACAAAAGCGGACCCGTCGCCGAAGGGCAAAATTGGACGTTTTTTTTAACCCGAGGGCTAGCATGGTAGGCGGGGGGGGGGTGAATAGACCGCTCTGACCGTGTACAGTTACTGGTACTCTCCACCCATTACAGGGTGGCTTCAGGGGCGTAGGTACGGGGAGGATATGGGGGATAGATCCCCCCCCCCCCAGAGCTACAAGTATACAAACGAAGGAGCACTAGTACCATGACGAAGAGCCCTATAAAATCTCCAAAAATGAGCGTTTCACGTTGAAGTTAGGTTTAGCAGATTTTCTGGACTTGAAGCAGCCCGAAAAGGTCCAAGTACGTCCAGCTTTTTCCTTGGACTTCAGACCCAACGCAGCAGTGTACCGAGGTACGGGGGTTCGCCCCGGACCCTCTATCAGACAAAAATCTGTAATATTCGTGGCTATAACTGCTAAAAAGCGCTGATTCGTGGTCTCGCGATGCAACTTCTAGACTAAAATTAAGAAAAAACCCGCTGATTCGTGGTACACGGAGGCCATTCTACGAATAAATTGTGGAAATCAACGCAAAAGTGTTGTATTTTGGCAAACCCCGCGGTTAAAGTTGAGAAAACACGCTATAATATTGACAAATAAAAGACGCTTTCAGGTTAAAATTGGACAAAAATGGCAAATTCACACTGAAATGGCGTAAAATCGCCCATTTGCGTATGAAAAAGATAATAGGATGCTGAATGGCCGCAAAATTAGCACATAACGCTATTTCACAACTGAAATTGGGAAAAATCGCTAATTCGCGTTTAAAACCGCTAACGTTAATTCGCGGATAAAAAATGAAGAAAATCACTAATTCGCGGCAAAATTGAAAAAAATCACCAATTAGCACAGCCAAAATTATGAAAAACGTTGATTTTCAGTTCAAATTGGGGAAAAGTGCTAATTCTCAGTTAAAAATGGAACAAATTGCTAATTTTCAGCTTAAATTGAGTCAAACACCAATTCTTGGCAAAAATTGACAAAACTCGATAGGTAATGCACGGGATGGAAACGCTACCACGCTGCTAAAATTTAGAAAAAGCGAAAATTCGCTACTAAAAATTGAGAAACATCACTAATTCTCGAATTAAGTGTCGTGAAATTTATAATTTAAAAATGATGATTTTTTGACAGAAATAAATGGATAGTTGTAAATTTTTTGGTTTGAACGATAAAATTTACATTTATAATTTGAATTCACACCTTCTGAAGGCATTTTTGTGACTAAAGTTCGGAAAAATGGCTAATTCATGCTTAAATTAGCGTTTTCCTTAATTTCAGCCACGCTAATTAGTGATTTTTCCGAAATTAGCCATAACTTATTAGCCAATTTTTTACACTGTATCCCCGCATTAACAATTATTTTTTCAAATTTTAGCTTTGGATCACCGATTTTTATCAATTTTGAGCCACAAACAAGTTGCCTTCGCAACCCGAGAATTGGCGTATTATGGACACAAATTGAAATTGTCTAGTTTAGCCACGAATCAGCGCTTTTTCTCAATTTTAGCACCGAAGTAGCTTTATCTTATGAATTAGCGTTTTTTCTAAATGTTTCCCTCAGCGCGTTTTCCTCAGTGATTTAGCAGCGAATTAGCACTTTTCTCGATTTGAGCTATAAAATTATCGTTTTTTAAAATCATTTTAGCCACAAATAAATTGACTTCAGAAACCGCGAAATTACGACTTTTCAATATTAGGCGCAATTTGAAATTGCTCTACAATTTCAATCGTGAATTAGAATTTCCTTAATTTCGGATGTCTAGCAATATTTTTCCATTTTTAGCAGCAAATTAGCACTTTTTTTCATTCGAGCTGAAAATTAGCGTTTAGACGCGCTAATTATTTATTTCCCAAAATGATCCGCAAATTTTCCGGGGTTTTTACATTTTACCCCTCCAATAACAATAATTTTATGTGTCACTTTTAGCTATGGATTAGCGCAATTTCTCACTTTTAGCCACGCATTAGCGCCTTCTCTCCATTTTAGCTGCGAATCAACACTTTTTCTCAATTTGATCTGAAAATTAGCGAGTTTTTCTTAGTTTTAGCCGCGCTAATTAGTGATTTTTTCAATTTTAGCCGTGAATTAGCGTGTTTTTTGTGATTTTTTATACATACTAGCATTTTTTGTTTCAATTTTAACTGTCGATTAGCACTTTCTTTCGAAATATCCTTCAGAAGTTACGGATTGGCGTTTTCTCAATTTCAGCCGTCAATTAGCTCTTTTTCTCACTTTCACCGACGAATTTAGCAAATTTTTTCAATTTTAGCAGGTTTTTTTTTCCACTTGTATAGCCTCAATGTTATGTACAGCATATTAGCCTTTTCTGTACATTTTAGCTGTAAAATTGCTCTATACACCGGGAATCAGCGATTTTGTTTACTAAATGATGGTCTGAAAGTTGCATCGAGAAACCATCGAATGAGCGGTTTTTCGTAGTTTTAGCCACGAATATTACCGATTTTCCCGCGAGATCGGCAAATTAGAGTGCCCTCTTTATTTTATTCGCTCAAGGACCTGTGTATTTTTTTCTATTTTAACCGCGAATACACCTTCAGAAGGCGCAAATTTCCTCGATTTGAGCCATCAGAATAGCGCTTTCAAGGTCTCAATCGAATATTCAGTCACACTATTTGCTGATCACCAGCAAACGTTCTATTCTCTAGGTCGGGTGAACTGTAAATCGTCGAAAGGAGCTAAAATTGCTGACCGCTGTGTACCACGTACATCCATGAACATGGAACCTAAAAAGTCTCATTTTCCCGACCTTTAAGCTTTTCTGGGGCCTCCTCTGATATAGGGGGCCCGGGGTGGTCCGCCCCCTCGCCTCTACCACGGTGCGCTATTGCGTTTGGCTCACATAACACCAACTGCTGAAATTTCGCTATTTAAAAAATAAAAATTCGTGGATTTGTTTCTGGGGGAACAAATCGTCAGTATAGTATTGTGGTAAAACCGTCAGTTTTTGTGTTGAAATCGTCAGAGTTTTCAAGACAGTCGCTAGTTTTTAAGCAAAATTATGCAGTTTTAGGGTAAAATCCTCAGTTTCAGTGTGTAACCGTGAGCTTTGGGGGTAAAATCGCCAATTTGTGCTGCGAAAACTTCAGTTTTTGGGGTAAGAATTCAGCTTTTGCGAAAAATTGTCTGTTTCAGAATAAAATATTCAGTTTTTAGAATAAAATCTTCAGTTTTGGTTAAAAAATGTCAGTTTTTCACGTCTCTCGAAGCAAGAGATTGAAAATTTGGACCCCCTGTATCGGAGGCCTATTTAAGTCCTTTCCTACAAGTATCAATATTTCTGGGGAAAACATTGTCACTTTTTGGACAGAAAATCCTAAATAGAAGGCTACAACGATGATTTACATTAGGAAATGCTAGTTTTTAACGAATTCTGACCCTTTTTGTGAAAATTCAGTTTGTGGGGAATAATTTGACGATTTAAAGCGCCTTTGTCTGAGTGGTCGAACTACCTACCAGTTCTCTTGCTGGGGTCTCTGGTACATCTGACATCTTCTGCCCACCCCTTGACCAAGGGCTGGCTACGCCCCTGCCTCAGCGCCCTCATCCACCAGTTTATACCCAGGGGAGTAGCGTGATATTTTGATGCCCGGGGCGTTTTGTTATTCTAACAAATAAGTTTGTGATGAAGAGACGGAGGGGGTTTGGAACGAGTTGTAGATTTGCCAGATTAGACTATAAACCGCGATTTGGGCGATTTTTGGAAGAAACTCCACGGACTTTCAATTCACGTTCAATCCACACCCTAAAAATGGCCAAACTCCTGACGATTTGTGCTCCAAAAATGGCCACACAGACTATTGGCTCTTGGCTACAGGCTATGACTAAACTGACGGTTTTGTGTCCTAAAATTGTCAAAATGCCATACAATTGTCAGCATTTCAATCCAACTTGTCAAAATGGCCAAACTCACCATTCGAACTATGAAAACGGGCTACGATTTGTGCCCTAAAAACAATCAAGCTGACTATTCACGCTCTAAAATGGGCAAATCCGACTCAATTCACCCTAAAAATTGATAAACCGACGATTTTCGCGGCATGAAAATGCAAAAAACTGCCAATGTCCGTGCCCTGAAAGCAGGCAAATCGACCATTTTGCGCTCCAAAAATGGTCAAACATAAGATTCATGCCTTTAAAATGCCGTAACTACCGATATTCATGCCCTGAAATTGGCCAAACTGACCATTGCCTCCTTGAAAAGGGTAATTGACCTCCCCCTCCCCAACCACCCTAGATTACTGTGTACACTACTCTAGATTACTGTGTACCGCTTGTTCGTGCTGATGAAATGACTGCGCTAGATGTATAAAGTTGCTCGGCTGGCTATTCGAGCGGTAAAATTGGCCAAACCGATCATTTGCGCTTCAAAAATTGCCAAACTGACCATTGGCGCTACAACTTGATGGCTAAACTGACAACTCATGTACTAAAAATCGCAAAAAAACACCGTAAGAATGTCCGAATTTCAATCTACCATCTCAAAAATGGCAATACCGACCAATCGCTCCATGAAAAGTACTAAACTGACTATTCGCGTCCTAAAAATTGCAAAAATGTACCAAAAAGATGACTGATGAGTATCAATTCATGTTCCATCCACCCCAGACAGCACGTAGATGAAGGAATTTTCGCAACCACCAGCATCACATCACATATTCTCCTGATACAAAACACCGAAAACCGTCTCAAAACACGAGAAAAAAAGGCAAAATTAGTCGTTTTTGACCAATTTTGGACCCCAAATGACCAGGAGAATAGAATTTACAGAGATCTCGTCGAAGGAGGAATATTCGGAGCTCCCAGCACACCATATTATTATTCTTCTGATACAAAATACCGAAAAACGGATCTTGACAAGAGAAAAAAAGCAGCTTAATTCGTCATTTTTCGTCATTCATGTGGTCCTTAAAGACCAGGACAATAGAATATGCTAGAAGCTTGCCGATGGAGGAATTTTCGCAGCTCCCATAGCACATCTTTCATGATACAAAAAAACGAAAAATCACCTCAAAAAACACGTGAAAAAAAGGGCTATATTCGTCGTTTTTGACCAATTTTGGACCCTAAAGACTAGGAGAATAGAATGTGCTAGGAGCTCGTTGACGGCGAGGCATTTTCGCAGCTCCCAGCCCATCATTCATGATACAAAAAACCGAAAAATCATCTCAAAACACGGGGTGGGGGGGAAGGGACAAAATTCGTCGGTTTTGACAAGTTTTGATCCCCTACAACCAGGAGAATAGAATTTGCTGGGAGCTCGTTGACGGAGGAATTTTTGCAGCTCCCAGCACAATATTCTCCTCATACAAAAGGCCGAAAATCACCCCAAAACACACGAAAAAGGGGAAAATATTCAATTTTGACGTAATATGATGCCCAATGGCCAGGAGAGTAGAAGATGCAAGGAGCTCGTCGACGTAGGCATTCTTTTAGCTTGCCCAGCACATCCATCCTCTCCTGATAAAAAAGAATAAAAATCGCATCGAAACACGAGAAAAATTTAGCAAAATTCGTCGTTTTTGAAACGCTTTGGTCCCCAATGACCAGGAGAATAGAATGTGCTGGGAGCTTGTCGACGGTGGAATTTTGTGCAGCTCCCCAGCACATTATATTCTCCTGATAAAAAAAAAACGAAAATCGCTTCAAAACCGCGGAGAAGAAAGAGGCAAAATTAATTGTTTTTGACAGTTTTGGTGTCTAGGAGAATAAATTTACCGGGAGCTCGTCCTGAGGAGCCTAAAAAGCCAGAAAGTTGCGAGTTTCCAAGCAAAATATCCGTGAAGTGTGAATGGGCGAACCTTCTTCTTTGCGGGGATAAAAAGCAGAAATTGAAAGTTTCGGTTGATGTTCCCGGGGCAATTTTTCTTAAGCGAGCAAACCACCCCTGGTGTGGGGAGGGGGGTACATCCGGCCAATGCCGGCACCAAATCTTGATTAATAGCCGTGACATTACATATTTGGGACCTAGATATCCGTGGAATTGCAAGTTTCTGGCATTTATTTTCGCGAAATCGCAAGTTTCGTGCCTTTATTACTCGTAGCCACGGAACCGTGACTTTGCAACATAATGGAGTAAATTAATCCGCAAAATTGGGAACTTTCCTGCCTGAATTTCCGCGAAATTTGAAGTTTTCCAGCTGACTTTTTGGGGCCGGACGATAGTCGTGACATTAAACATTTAGAGCTATACATGTCCACGAAATTGAAAGTATCCGGGCTGAATATCCGCGAAATAGCGAGTTTCGGGGTCTTTTTTATTGAGCTCAAGGAGGCCGCAAAAGCCTCCAGAAACCGCTTATTATCAATTTAGCAGAATTTCAGTCGCGTATTCTTCTCGACCATGCCTGCGACTGAGCAATGAGTCTACCCGTTCGCGTTCGGTCGGGACCGTACGACCCCCCCCCCCCCCACCTAACAAGATGCGCTGGCAATAGAGAAATCCAGAGGCTAATGAGCAGCTACAACTTTATTGTTCTAGAAGTATGTTATCCTTGCAAACGACAAAATATTCGACAGATTAGCTACATAAATATATAATAAATATTCAACCATGCGAAACAGACTAGTTTAAAATCACCTCTTTCTTCATTTTTTGCTATTGTTGTTAATTGGGTACAATTGAAAGAAATTATAAATTGTTCTAAGAGATGGTAATTATCCTAAACAAATAACTTGCCAATTTCCAAATATTACTAAGAGTAGGCCGACAAAAATATGCTCTTCTTAGCGTTAGCTACAACATTTTCTTCCATACAATAATGTCAAAATTCCACTGAGTGTCTCTCAAAAGTTAAAAAGTTCCACTGAAGGTCTCTATCGAATTAAAAACATCTTTAAATCTCTCAATATTATGTAAATAATTTTCCGTTAAAATATATAAATTTTTCCAATTTATCAGTGGGGTATGAGAGACAGAAAAAAAAAACAAAAAAACGAAACAAACAAAAACCTAACGAGCAACTACTTAAACGATATAAACTCGAGCGGAGAGCTGCTGGGAAGAAAAAGTCCCATAAATCACAGAGCAACAAAAAAAACGATTAACAGATCGGCGATTTTTTTTTTTTTTTTTTTTTTATTATTATTACGATACGTCTACATAATGAGGGCGCGAGAACGCGGGAAGTGGTCGTGGGGGGTGGGGAGGGGGTCAACAGTTTGAAAAATCAATACGACGGATCGTGATAATTGACGAAAGTTTGAAGTGTTCTGGGTATTTGACCATCGTAGGGAATCTGTCCGTAAACCAAGAGAAGAGGGGGCGGGAAATTTAATTAAAGACGATGAAAATTATTGGCTTGAATTTTTTGATAGGTACTCACCCTGTACTTGATGACTGCGGTAGCAGCCAAGCATTTCAGTGTCGTGTAGTTGATCAAACAAATGGAATTGGTCGGATTGCAGGCGATAAATGTCACTGGGCAGTCTTTGTTTTTGTTGGGTTGATCAAGGTGAGCCCCATTGTGAAGCAGTAGTTCAACAAGCTGAAAAATTGAAAAAAAAAAAAAAAAAAATTAAAAAATGATTAAAAGGAGGGGGGGGGGAGTATATCCTTACAGAATTGTAAAAATTGTAAGGATTGGTGGCAACGTGGAGAGGCGTCGAATGGGATTCATTTCTCGCATTGACTGGTGCGCCGCACTCCAGCAATAATTTGATGACTGACATACTCGGGAAAATTAACTGAAACAAAACAAACTCGAGTTTGTGCTCCGCAGGCGAGGAGGTGGGGTGGAGTTATCGTACCTGGTTGTCGTCAACCAGGTAGCTGCTTTTAATTGTGTTCAACCTGGTGACGCATAAATGAAGAAGTGTATCACCGGTCGTAGCCGAATGTGGATTGCACCTAACCAAAGCCGTCACAGACTCCTTCATCATTGCGATCTCTTCGGGAGTTTTTGCCGTTTCAACGAGCAAATAGATCAGATGAGTCAAACATTTGAGAATCCGGTCGAAACACTCTTGTTGCCTCTTGAAGACAGGCCGGATCTGTTTCAACGGTAATTCATTAAAATGGGACACTCACGATAAGTGGCGCTTTCGTACTCACATCGAGTAACCGTCTGGAATGAGGAATCTGGTCGGCAAACAGTTTGAAAACGCAGTGAACGTCTTGAAATTTGGGTTCTTCGTCGTAGCGTGGAAGACCAGACTCGATTACAATATCGAGGGATTTAACGTTCAAGTCGACGAAAAGACGTACGAGGGCTTGCGCAGTGAAGCAGGTATCCGCGTACAGGATCTAACGAGACGGTCCGTTCAATAATAGAGTGAGTGTGTGAACTTGTTAAACTTACAGAATCTTTTTCGACTCTAATTTCGAGGGCTCGTCTCCATAAATCGATGCACTTTTGATACCTCAAGTGATCCGCATGCGCCGCTCCTCTGAAAAAATAACACTTATGAGAGTGAAAAATTCGAAAAAATAAAATAGGTACCTATATTGTGAAATACTGACCTGTACATTAACCTAAATAGCGTGTCCTTGTGATACTGACCCAAAACTCGTTCACAAACGAGTAAACTTTGCAGTCGCATCGCGTCCAAATCAAGCGATATATTTCTCAAGTCTTCCTCAGTCGCAAATTCTGTTGCATAACCAAAAACATCACGCGGAGCCATGACAGGCCTCTTGGGAATGGGCGGGCTAGCCGAAAGACGAATTTTGAGCGCCGTTTCCCAGTAGGACAGCGCGACCTAAGACGACGCAGAGATGTTGGTAATCTCAACACAAATTATTGAGGCCGTGGGCTTACTTGGGTGTCAACATGTTCGTCCAAGAACGTTGAACCGAGTAGCTCGTAGGCGTCAGCAAGGCGCTCGGGTTCATAGTCGATTCGCTCGATGAGATACTGGAAAATTTGAGTCGCTCCTTTCAGGCAGGCTGTTTGAAGAGCGTCGTCGTTATAACGACTTCGGGCGTGTGGATCGGCTCCATTATCCAACAATAATTTCGTAGTTTCGAACCTAAAAATTGAGGTAATTGAGCTACATGTTTCCACCTTTCTGTCTACGAGAATGGGTGTGAGCCGGGAGGGCAAATGGGGCACGAGGCTATCGAGTATTTCCAACCCGAAAACTGGTAATTTCACCCAGACGCAGATTCTTGATTTGCTCAAAAGGGATAGCGCCCTAAAAATGGCTAAGCTGACGGTCCCTGAACGACTAAATGCCTATGATGACGGCTGAACAGGCCATGATTTCCACCCTAAAAATGGCTAAATCGACCATTCGCGCTCCAGAAATGCCCAATAACTGAGCATTCCCACCTTTTGGGACAATGGACTTGGCGTCCTAAAACTATTCACATCACCAAATTATTAAAACTGACGATTAGCGCCCAAAAATGGCAAAACTGACTATTTGCGCCCTAGAAATACCAAAACCAATTATTGCCGCTCTAAAAATGAATAGCCAAACTGACTTCTCGCGTGCCTTGAAATGACTGAACTGACGATTCCAAGCCCCAAATATGGCTGTGTCGACCATTCGCGCCACAAAAAGGACCAAAACGACCATTTCCGTGGCAAAAATGGCCAATATAGACCATTGCGGATAAATACTGACTATTCTGCGCCATGAAATTACGAAAATGACGATTCACACCTTTTAAAAAAGATTGCTAAAATGACTATTTGCGCCCTAAAAAAACCAAAACCGTAAAATTGTCCCTCTGAAAATTATCAAACTCGAGATCCCCGCTCTATGAATATCCAAACTGAGTTCGCGTGCCCTACAAATGGCTCAGCTGACGATTCCTGCTCTGAAAATGGCTAAATCAACCATTCATTTGCCAAAAATGGCCAAAACGACCATTCGCACAGCAAAAATGGCCTATATTGACCATTCACGCCTTTGGCACGACAAACTTTGAGTCAAGCATGCATAAAGCTGTAGCCGTAGGAGCCTACATTGTCAGTTTTCCCTCGTTGTGAGGTTCGTCAAAAACGGACGGGTTTCGGCTGCTCGCCATCTTCAACGTTTGGTTGGGTGGAGATTCGTTTGGCAAGCGCTTCTACTAACAAGTTAAAAACTTGGAGAGCTACAAACGGCTCCCAAAAGTAGCAAACCCAAAAGTAGAATGAAATACCGCAAACAGCAACTGTCACACCTATTCGACTATTTGCGCCTTTAAAAATCCATGATTCCAGCCCTGAAAATGGCTAAATTGACCATTCGCGCGACAAAACTGGACAAAAAGACCATTCGCGCGCTAAAAGTGGTCAAAACGCCTATTCCCTCGTCAAAAATGGCGAATATTGACCATTCGCGGCTCGGCCATGACGTACTTGGCTAAAATACCGACTAGTCACGCCCCGAAATAACAAAACTGACGATTCACGCTTTGAAAAATGGTCAAACTGACGATTTGCGCCCTTAAAACACCAAAAACGGCAATTGTCACTCTGAGAATTATCAAACTCGAAATCTCCGGTCTTTATACAACCAAACTGACTTCTCGCGCCCTGAAAAGACCATGATTTCAGGCCTTAAAATGGCTAAATTGACCATTCACGCATCGAAAATGGCCAATTTTGACTACTCGCGCCTTCGGCATGACGGACTTGGAGTCCTAAAAACGGCTCGATACTGACCATTTGCGCCCCGAAATTACCAAACTGTCGATTCACGCCCCCAAATGGCAAAACTGATGATTCACACCCTGAAAAAGGCAAATACTTACCATTCGCGCGCCAAAAATGGCCAAAACGACCTTTCACCCGATAAAAATTGCCAAAACGGCCAATCCCACATCACAAATGGCCAAAAATACCATTTACGCGCCAAAATTGCCAATATTGACCATTCGGGCCTATGGCATGACTGACGTGCCGTCCTAAAAACGGCTAAACACTGACTATTTGCGCCCTGAAATTACCAAACTGACGATTCACGCCCCAAAATGGTAAAATTGCCGATTCGCAGCTTGACAATGGCTAAAGGTTATAAGCTGATTGTAATATTGTGCGCGCTCTGGTGATTCCCGCTATAAATATGACCAAACTGGCTTCACAAGTGCGCCGAAAACTGCTCAACTGACGATTCGCGCCCTAGGAATGATCATACTGACAGTACGCGCAGTAAAAATGGCCAAACTGACTATTCATGCCCCAAAATTGGCAAAGCTGACTCTATGTGGCCTATAAATGGTCACACTAGCGATTCGTGCTTTGAAAAGGCCTAAACAGACGATTCCTGCCCTGAAACTGGCAAAATCTATCTTCTGTGCGCCAAAAATGACCAAACTGATCCTTCACGCCTTGAAAATGTCCAAACTGACGATTTGTGCCCTAAAATAGCCAAACTGGCTGTGCACGCTGGAAAAATGGCAAAACTGGTCATTCAAGCTCCACAGAGGCTACAGAGTGACGATTTGTGCCTTCAAAATGGTTACTAAACTGACTACTCACACGCTATAAAATGGTTTGACTGGCTGATTTCGCCATAAAAAATGGCTAAATGGATTATTCGCACCGGAAATGACCAAGTTAAGCATTCGCGCATTGAAAATGACACAAACTGTGTACAAACTGACTCTTTTTAACCTATGGCCATTAAAATGCCTAATCTGACTTTATCAGAGTCCACGAAATTCGGGCTCGAAAGAGCCAAGCCCAGGAAATTTTGTTATTGAAAGGGCAAAATTCACTAAAATTGGAATTTGAACGAGCCGAATCCTAAAAATTTGGTCTGGAGCCCTTCTGGTGGCTCAAATTGAGAAAATTGGCGCCTTCTTGAGGAAAATTTTTTGGCTAAAATAGCGAAAATACAGCGTCCGCAGTTTCGTTAGGCCCATAAGCGCACACTAATGTGCTCACCGGCAATTTACAACTTTGCTGACGCGGCAATAACTTTGGAAAAACCGCTAACATTCGGGCTTTCAACTGTGAGAAAGCAGAGAAAGATTTGTGGTCTCCCGATGCAACTTCCGGATCAAAATTGTGAAAAAAATTGTGTTGTTTCTGGCCCAAGACCGCGGCTCAAATTGAGAAAACACCCTACTAATTCAAGGCTGTACAAGTGAAAGTAAATCACGGCTAACATAGACGAAAACGACGCTAATTAGGGTTAAAATTTGGTAAAACTGGCAAATTCACAATTGAATTGCATATAAAAAGACAATAGATGCAAAATTAACAGAAAACGCTATTTCACAGCTGAAATTGAGAACAATCGCTACAAACACCTAAAACAGCTAAAATCGGATACAAATGAAGAAAATCACTGAACCGCAGCTAAAATTTGAGAAAACGCAAATCCGTAACTTCTGAAAGCTTCAAGGCTCAAACTGAAAACAATGCTATTTCATAGCAGAAAGTAAGAAAAACAGCTAAAGCGGGACTAAAATGGAAAAAATCAATTATTTGCTCGGCTGGAATTAATAAAAACTATAATTTTCAGCTCAAATTGTGAAAGCGTGCTAATTCGCCGCTAAAAATGGAAAAAATAGCTAATCTGCGGCTAAAATGGGGGAAAACGCCAATTCGTGGCTGAAATGGAGAAAAAACGCTATCCCGCGGCCAAAAATTGAAGAAAAGTGACTAATAAATCGCGGCTATAATATCGAAAAAACGCAAATGTGTAACTTCCGTGCGGCTGTTCGAGCTAAAACCGGAAACAAAAACGCTATTCTACATCACAAATTGAAGAAAAAAAAAATGAGAATTCGGGACTAAAATGTAAAAAAAACGCAGCTAATATTGAAAAAATCACTAATCAACAATGGCAAAAAAAAAAAACATAATTTTCAGTTCATATTGGGAAAAACCGCTAACTCAGCTACCAATACGCAATACGTAATAATACTCAAAAATTGAAAATACGCAAATTCGCGGCTAAGAATGGGTTAAAAACGCTGCTGAAGTTAAGAAAAAGCGCTAATTAGAGAGTTAAATGAAGGAAAATCACTTATTTGCGGCTAAAATTAAAAAAAAGGTAAATTTGCAACAAAAATTGAGAAGACTCGCTAATTCTCGGGTTCAAAACAGTGCTAAAATTAATATAAAGCACAAATTCGTAAGTAAAATGGAGGAAAATCACTAATTCGCGGATAAAATTTAGTAAAATTTCTATTTTGTAACAAAATTGAAAAAACGCCAATTCGCGTCTGAGATCGAAAAATATGCTGAATAATGGGTTAAAAACGGTGCAAAAATTAAGAAGATTGAGGTAAATTCGGTAATTTATGGTTTAAAAAACGCTGCTAAAATTAAGGAAAGGCGCTAATTCGCGGGAAAAATGGAGGAAAATAACTTAGGCCCCGCGCACACTATGAGAAAAAAGACGCAGACGCGGGCGTCAGAGTCCGACTCGTGCAGTAAAAACACATAGAACTCTATGGGGCCTTTCAAATTGGACGCGTACGCGGGAGTCGTCGCTTCCCCGAGAAAAAAGACGCCGACTCGCGCGTCGGCGTCTTTTTTCTCCTAGTGTGCGCCGGGCCTTATTCGCCGCTAAAATGAAGAATAATGTAAATTTGCTACACAAATTGAGAAAACGCTAATTCGCGGCTAAGATTGATGAAAGTTCGCTAGTTCATGGGTTAAAAACGCGGTCAAAATTGAAAAAAAAAGCGCTAACTCTTGGAGGAATTGAGAAACATCGATAATTCCCGGTTAAAATTGAGAAAAATTTCCATTTTCAGCCATGCCAATTCGCGGCTAAGATTGAGAAAAAATTTCAATTTGCTGCAAACATTGAAAAATACATTGATTCGCGGGTAAAATGGAGGACAATTTCAATTCGCAGCAAAAATTGAAAATACGCCAATTCGCGGCTCCTGGAGGCAACTTTGAGGTCAAGATTGAGAAAAGGCGCCAATTTATGGCTATAAGTGCAAACAATTTGGCTAATCCATTTCCATAGCGCATGGTGAAAAAAAAAAAAGTATAATTTGTGGCAAAAGTTAGAAAACCCAGTTATTTTTCGGTTAATATTGAGGAAAGCACTTTAGCAAAACGCTTATTTTTAGCTCAAAATGAGAAAAGTGATAATTCCCTGCTAAAAATGTGAAAAAATCGCTACTTTGCTGCCAATGTTGATAAAGAGGGCATATTTATGGCTATTCGGGTGGGGGGGGGGGCAAATCCGTTAATCCCCGGCTGAAAATTTAGAAAAACGTTACACGCGGCCAAAATTGGGAAAAGCGCTAATTTGCGGGTGAAGTTGACAAAAAGCACTCATTCGTAGCCACCGAGGGTTGTGGAAATAACGGTAATTTGTAGCTAAAAATAGGGAAAATACCATAGTTTAACGCTACGTAAAAATTTTATTCTTAGACTTAAGGGGGGGGGGGAGATTTCTGCCCCGGGGGCCCGATCGTCGGAGCAGGTCCGCCAAATCGGGACTGCCCCGAGTACCTCGGGACGGTAGGCAACCCTATTATTAGAATGTTGTGTCTACAACAAGGCCGATCTAACCTTTAACCCATTCCCCCTCCCCGCAATGAGAGGCCGTAGTTAGGTGACAAAGTCGCTGTCCCACTGTTCCAAGCCTGTCCCTTTTTCCTGCCTAGATTTCAAGTCATGAGTAACTCCGTGATCTGGGCGGCAATGGACGAGGCCTGGGGCCTTATTCTGAACGGACGGGGAAAAATGCCACAAGCGGGATCCAAGGACGCCGAATAAGAAATAACATTATCCCACCATAGCAACCGCTTTTTGCGGCATTTTCACGCGGCTTGGGAATACGGCCCATTTCTTATTCGGCGTCCTTGGATCCCGCGTGTGGCATTTTTTCCCGACCGTTCAGAATAAGGCCCCTGGTCGCCTGTTTGTTTCACAAAACCACCAGCTCGGCGTTCCAGTCACTGCAGGACATTGCAGTTCTGCAGTCTCAAACGGACTGCTCTCTTTGGAATTGAGATCTTTTGAGTTACCTGAAAAATTAATTCAACCACCCAAAAAATGGCTTCAAACCTGTGCTCCTGAATCGCGTAGTGAAGCGCCGTCTTATCCTGGATGTCCCTCGCGTTCACATTTGCTCCATGCTGCAGAAGATACTGACACAGAACGACGCTCTGCACCGAATTGATGAGACAAGTGCCACCATTGTAGTTTGCCTTCTGTATGTCCGCACCATTTTCGACCAGAAACAAAACAACGTCCACATGCGTCATAAAACAAGCACTGCGCACCGGCGTCGACCCAGAGTCCGACAGGGCGTTAATATCGGCCCCGTGCTGCAGTAGACACCGTATGATGGGCAGTTTCCCTGCAACGGCAGCACACCACAGTGGCGTGACATTGTGAACTGTACGCTCGTCCAACACTTCGTACAGGCCACGTTGTTCAACGTCGGCGTCGCAGAATGTGATCAAATATTCGACGATTTCAACATGACCTCGTTTGCAGGCTATAAACAGAGGACTGCAGCCTTCTTTCAATCTGGGAAATAAAGACGAACGCAAAAGTGACTCAAGGTTGATAAATTTAGTTTAAAAACTCACCTGCAAACAATGGTCTTTCTTTCTGGTTTCGACAACTTGGCCAGCTTGGATCGAAACGGATAGCTGAGACGAGCTCCCGGAGCAGCGGATTTGACTTCAGTAATTAATTCCGCGAATAATTGATCTCTATAATTAGAGGGCTTATTGATCGGCCCCGCAAACCACATTTTTAGATATTTCGCGTGGAATTAAGTCAAATTTTAACAGTTTCAAAGTTACAGCTTCATTAAATGACGATGGCCATAGTTCAGCGCCCAACAGACGAAAGTTCCCTTACCATTTGAGCACGAATTTTTAGTAAACGATTAAACGCAACTGACACTTCATTAAATGAGACTAATCAAACGCGAATAAGTTAAAGAAAATTTTAAGCGAAATAATAGCAACTTTGAAGGGAAAAATAATAAATATTCCCCCCTGGATGGATCGAAAACACTTTTTATCATTCCCCAATCCCCAAGGACAGTAGAGCACTCAAACGGCGGCGGGTCCCAGCTCTCTCGTTCATGAACGAAAAATGAACGACCTTGCAGCTCATGGTTCGTTTGCTCTTCATGAGGTTTTCCGCATGGTTTTGGTTTCTTGTCTTCCCCGTGTCCTAAAACGAAATTTAAGCCAATTTACGCGATTTTAAAAGGGTTGACCGTTTACTCAGTAATGGAATCTAGTTCGCTGAATGACTCCGAAATATTTGAAAAAGTTCCACTCGAACTTGACACACCGCGCGAAAATGACAACAGCCAGGAGGGCGATGCATCGACGATGTCCAAGAGGGCGAGGAAACGAAAACTCAAAGCCGAAAATTGGATGAAAAATAAACGACAGAAAAGGTTGGTGTCTTCACCTTTTTTTCAGTGTGGTCAGGCTGACTGAATTCTTTATTATGGTCCCCAGGGCTTTGGAGAGACAACGTTTAAAGTTGAAAAGTTTGGACGCCAGACAAAAGGGCATTAAGCTTGAAAAGGCCAACAGAAAAGCTTTAAAAAACGCCAAAATGTCTATAAACGGACTCAGGGTTGTCCTGGACTTTTCATTCGATAATAAAATGATTCCTAAGGTACGTCTTTCCCTACTCGCTGGCTCTCATGACAGTAAAAATATTTACCGTGGGTCGTTGCAGGATTTGCACAGGCTCGTCAACCAAACACTTCGGGTCTATTCCGCCAATCGCCGGGTTAAAACTCCGCTTCAAGTCTACGCCACAAGTTTCAACGGTCAGTCGAGCGAAATAATTTCAAAACACGACGGCTACAGCT
This sequence comes from Corythucha ciliata, assembly GCA_038030265.1. Lineage (NCBI taxonomy): Eukaryota > Metazoa > Arthropoda > Insecta > Hemiptera > Tingidae > Corythucha > Corythucha ciliata. Next base: position 12,213,105 of record CM075939.1, read on the forward strand.
ACTGGGACGTAAGTGACACAACCATTTTGTCGAGTTGTATGACAGTCCCTTAAACGAACCGGTTTTTAAAAGTGCAGCTCAATTTCAAAACAGAAGACTACATGGAGCTATTCAAAAAAGACGAATTGGTCTATTTGACAAGTGACTCGGAGAACGTGATTCGTGAATTGGATTACAAAAAAGTCTACATAATCGGCGCCCTCGTCGACCACAACAGCCTAAAAGGTGAATGTTACCAAAAAGCTGTTTCCCAGGGTATACAGCACGGCCGACTCCCACTGGACGATCATGTATTGATGAAAACTCGAAAAGTTCTCACCGTTGATCAAGGTACAAACAAATTTTGCTCTTAGATTTCAGGTGAACTAAACATGTTCGTGGGTTTCAGTGTTCCACATCATCGCCCTAGTAGCCGGAAGTAATTACAGTTGGGAGGAAGCCATACTGAAAGTAATGCCTCAAAGGAAAGGAGCTGTGCCCAAAGGGACAATAACAAGGCCGTCGGGTGTTGTACAGCCTTCCCCGCTGAATTCTGTGATAAAGTCTTCTTCACTCACCCTAGAGAACTATGATGCTGCTCAGAAAAGGGAAAGCGACATTTCTGCCGAAAGTAATGGAAGTGACACTTTGGAGACATCGAAACCAAGTCACTGTGATGCTGAAGAGAAAATGAGTTACAGCGCAACCGAAAATGAGGTCAATGCCGAGGCTGTGACCAAGACAATTCACAACCCAATCGCCGCAGCGATGGAGAGCAACGAGCCTCCCGATCGAGAACGACCCCATTCTGCCGAACTTGACGAAACGATGAAAAACGTCAAATCCGACGAAAAATTCACCCGTCTGGGGGTTGTCTAATCGACGAGACTAAAAATCTACCAAGGCCCCTTTAAGCTTCCCCCAATTGGCTGAAGATTCTTTTAACGTCGTCGCGCAACTGCTTGAAAAAATTTGTGGGTGAGGCTTAACTGTGAAAAGATGCTGGAAAATAAATACGAATTATTTTTTACATTGATAAAATGCCATCTTCCTATTTCAATCACCTGTGAAGAAACAATCGACCGTGCTCCACCAGAATGTTGCGGTGGATGGGTTGGTGAGGGAGGGGGGGTCGTGCCAACTAACACAGGGGTGGCTGTCAGACTGCGTTAAAATCCAACTAAAATAAGAAAGATTCAACGGCAAAATATTGATCCTTCAGAATACTGACGGATGACGTCACGTCAGCCGAGCTGCTGCTTTTTTTTCTTTTTTTTTCTCTCTTCTTCTTTCTTTTTTCTTCCATGAAAACAAATTTTTAGGTGGCGTCTTTTCCAGGAATTTTCTTCTTCCCAAGAAAGGTGGCCAGAGTTTTTGCGAGCAGCTCGGGGTGTTTTCCATTCAACAAGTTTCCACTTGAAGGGTTTCAGGTCTCACGTTGATCATTTGAACTTCTTCTTTGAATCCTGATAAAAGCTTGGTGCTGGTGCCTCGGTGATGGTGGGGTGGGACCTGATGGTTTCTAACAAAAACTGAAATTGGAAAACTCTTAACTTGATCTCAATCACCAATGGATAAATGTATTTAAGGCTTGTGTAGGTTGGCGTCTTAGTGCAGCGGCGTCTATCCCCCCCCCCCCCGATGGCTGGACGTGAAATCCCCCCTCTCAGTGAAAATATATTTCAGTGCCTAATTTTTACAAATTTGGATGAAATCAACACCATGTAGCGTTAAATTATGCCTTATTCTTAGCTTTAGCCGCGAACCAGCTCTTTTTTCACACCTTATTCGCAGCTTTAGCGCTTTTTCTCAATTTAAAGCCGCGAATTAGCACTTTTTCTTAATTTAAGCCGTGAATTGGATATTTTTCTCCATTCCAGTAGCGAATTAGCGTTTTCTTCATTTTAGCTGCGAATTAGTGGGTTTGTTTCACTCTTAGTAAAGAATTAGCGCTTTTCCAGTATTTTAGCCTTAAAGTTGCATTCACCAGAAGGCCGCGAATTGGCATTCTTCAATTTTAACCGCTGATTAGCGTTTTTCTGCATTATGACCGTGAATTAGCGTATTTTTATCAATTTTACCTGGATATTTGAGTTTTTCTCTATTTTAGCCACAAATTAACGTTTTCATTTCAAACGCTCATAATGAATTATCTAGCGTTTTTCTCAATTTTAGCCATAAACTAGCGATTTTTCCCGCGAATGTGCAATGTTTCTTAATATTTGCCGCCAATTACCGGCTTTTCCCACTCTTGGCTATTAGTTAGCGCCTTTTCTAAATTTTGGTCAAGAAGATTCCTTCATCAAAGAGTCGCGAATAGGCGTTTACTTAATTTTGGTCGGGAATTAGCGTTTTCCTCTCAGAATCGGCCCTTTTTATGAATTTTACCCGCGAATTAGCTTGAATTTTATTCACGAATTTAAGCACTGTTCCTCAATATCATCCTCAAATTATATTGATTTTTCTACATTTTTAATCGCGAATAATCGTTTTGTCTCAATTTGAGCCGTAAATTAGAGCTTTTTTCTCATTTCAGTCTGTAATTAGCGATTTTTACAAATTTCAGCAGTGAATTAGTGTTTTCCAAATTACATTCCGCAGATCAGCGGAATCATACAGGTGTTTGCTAAGAAGTGAGTTAGAGTGCTATCGCGGATTATGGAGCCCTTTTTATAGCTAAAATAAAGTTTAACGCCATGATGTGCTGTTCTTGACCAAGTCCGCGTCTAGAATTGGCCTAGGTAAATCGCTAACTCGCAAATATAAATGAGAAAACGCACTAATTAGCGTTAAAAAAATTGATAAACAAGCGCTTGATCACGTTCACGATTCAGGAAAAAAAATTGGGGAGCATCTTTCAACGCTCTTTCCTCTAGGTCGGATGGACTGAAAATCGTCGAAAGGAGCCAAATCCCCGTCCAACCGAATACTAAGACTCCTTTCCACGCACTTTCAAGCATGAACATAAAACCTAAAAATCCTAATTTTTCCATCTTCGAGCTACTGGGCCGGCGGCGGGCGGCCGGTCCACCCAATACTCGCCACTACCTCGGTACGCTACTGAACGAATCTGCTGATGGGGCGCAGGGAGCAAACCCCGAAAAGTTTAGTCATTTATGGAGGTAACCACGCGAAATTCATGGGTCCTAGAAGATCCAGATTCGCGGAATTTGGGGTTAGAAAGAGCTAAATCTCGCACAATTTTGCACTTGCAATGCAACCCTAAAACCTAAATTTAGAGGCATTTTTTGTCACCTCTCCCCTTCCAACTGTAATTTTGCTACAAATTTCTTCAGTAATTTACAATTTCTAGGCCTTTTATCGATCCGAACTCGCAATTTCACTGCCGGTGAATATTCAAAATCGGAATTTTACGGCTATTGCTCCCGTGGAAAATGCAATTTCGCGTCTAATTATCCTCCGAAATATTCAATTTTGTGACTTTTTAGGGCTAAGCTTGAAACTCACAATTTCGCGGCTGATTATTCACCGAAACTTTGAATATCGTTGTCTACGAGTATGTAGCCCTGAAGCTTCAAATTGATTTTTTATTATGTATGTATCCCAGAGGAAATTTGTAGTTCATGGCTGCTGCGACCCCCCCCCCCCCACAGCGGCGGCGTTGAGAGGTTTTGTCACGGGAAGGAGCCTTCGAAAACTGTGAGCTACAAATGAGCGTTTTTGTTCATCTCAGCCGCGCTTATTAGAAATTTTTCTCAATAATGACAGCAAATTAGCCGTGCATGAACTATTTTCGCCCCGCATTACCATTTTTTCCACTTTTAGCTGAGGACTAGCTTTTTTTTTTCAGCCCTTCAGAAGCCACGGATTAGTGTTTTCCTGAATGTTAGCAGCGAATTAATTAGTTTTGGTTCCGCTTTTCTAATAATATTAGCCGCTAATTAGCGCTTTTTGTCAATTTCATTAGCGAATTAGCGATTTTTCTCAATTTCAGCATTTTAATTACCTAGCGTTGTTCTCAATTTTTTGCCGTTGATTAGCGTTTAAATCCCAATTTTAGCTGTTATAATTAGCCATTCTTCCAAATTTCAGTTGTGATTTTATCGTTTTTCGCAGATTTAACTGTGAATTAGCGGCTTTTATCCCCTTTTTGCGCTTGCAAAGGGCAGCAAATCGGCGCTTTTTTTTCCATTTTAGACACAAATCGGCGAATCAGTGATTTTTTCTCAATTTTGGTCTGGAGATTTCATCGACATACCGCGAATGAACTCTTTTTCACAGTTTTATCCACGAATAATTAGCACTTTTCCCAACTTTGTGCTGCGTACTTGCCTCAAAAATAGCATATTAGTGCGTTTCTTAGCTTTATCCGTCTAAAGGACCTATCAAAACTGGGGATCAGCGTATTTTCTCTATTTTCAGCCGCTTTACTCCTAGAAGGCGCGAATTCTCTCAATTTGAGCCATTTCACCCATTCAGATAGCGCTTTTGTGGGCTAAATCGAATATATTTAGCTACATCTTTGCTGATCACCTGTAACGTTTCATTCCGACCTGGGTCGGATGGACTGAATATCTTCGATAAAAGGAGCCAATATCGCTGTCCAACCACGTACCAAAACTCGTTTTCGCGTACCACCATCCGTGAACGTAGAACTTAACAATCCTCATTTTTCCATCTGTTATCTTTTCGGTGACCCCTCTGTGATAGGGGGCACGGGGCTATCCGCCCCCCTCGCCACTATATACATCGGTATACGTTACTGATTCACGGACAGAAGTGAGAAAAAGGGCTAATGAATGTCGTTTGACGGCTAAAATTAAGAAGAATACTTGACTACTTCGTGGCTAAAGTTTCCTTAAAGCTTCCGCGGATAAAGAGTAGAAAAAACGCTAATTAGAGGCTAGAAGTATGGAAAAGACAATTTTCGGCTTCTGAAGGCAAATTCTGGCTCAAACTAAGAAAAAGCGCTCAATTCATAGCTAAAAGCGAAAAAAATAGCTAATTCAAAGCTAAAATTAAGAAAAAGTGCTAATTCAAGGATGTAATTGGAAAAAATCGCTCATTAGAGGCTAAACTCTGGAAAAACACGAATTCACTGCAAAAATTCCAGAAAAAGTCCTAATTCGCGGCTAAAGCGGAGATGAATCACTAATTCGTGCCTATACATATAATTCCCCGATAAAATTGAGAAGAAGCGCTAAAGTGACGAAAATATGTTAATTCATGGTTTAATGGCGCAAGGAGTAACTTCGTGCCAGAAAATGAAAAAAAAAAAAAAAAAAAAAAAATCGATAGTCCGCGGCCAAATTCAGAAAAAGCGTTAGGTAATTCGCGGCGAAAATTGGGAAAAACTCTTTTTCCCAAGAAACGAATAAACATCTTTAATTAGCGGATACAATAAGGAAAAACGCTAATTTGCGGCTAAAATAAAAATAAATGGCTAATTGTGTGGATAATTTGAGAAAATTTGCTAATTCACAGAAAATTGAGAAAATGGAAAGCCGCACTTTCCAGAGACAACTTCGTGAACAATTAGGAAAAAGCGTTTATAAACGGTAAAAATGCTGAAAAATCGATAACGGCTAAAATGGAGACAAATCGCTAATTCACCGATGAAATTGAGAATGTGCGCTGAAGTGTTGTAAAAACGCTAATTCGTGGTCAACATGGATTAAACGCCAAATCAAAGCTTATTCTGAAAGCGGTGAGTTCATGGGAGCGCGGGTGAAATATTCGCCGGGGAGCGCGAAATGTTCAAGGCCGCCACTGGTTGCCAAACACTTACCCTGGGACAGGGGCTCATAACAGAGCTAGCTGTTGTCAAACACACCTTTTTTTTAGGGCGCATGGATTCATTATTCACATTTTTAAGACGTGAATAGCCAGTTTGATTATCAGTACGGCCATTTTTAGGGCGTGAATAGTCAATTTTACAATTTTTTCAACGAAAAAATAGTCAGTTTTGTCATTCTTGAGACAAGAATGGTCCGTCAAGCCATCAAGGCTTGAATTGCTGGTTTGGCTGTTTTCTAGGTCACAAAATGTACATCTTGGCAATTTTCAAGGCATGAATGGTCAGTTTCGCCATTTTTCTGACGCCAGTGATGGTCAGTTTTTTTGCATTTTGAGGGCTCGAATCGTCAGTTTTAAACATTTTCTACGTGCGAATGGCTAGTTTGGCCATTTTTGGAGTCGCATGGTCGGTTTTGCCATTTTCAGGGCAAGTATCCACGTGTTGAGCCTTTTTAAGGTTCGAACTGTCAGTTCAGCTGTTTTTGTACCACATTATTCTCACTGGTTGCATTGCGAAACTCGGGGCTCGTGTTTAAGCGCAACGGTGATTTGTATCACGATGGGACGTTTTTTGTTGGATTTTAAACAGTTACTCAGCGCTGAGCTAGATTGACCGTTTTGCAACGGCAAAAGCCTAAGTGCTCAGTCTGAAGTTTGGCAACGCGGCCATTTTTGCCATTTTGAGGGTCTGAATTAAAAGTTTGGCTGTACAGAACTAGAGTGGTACCAGGTGCCGCCGGTGTGTGCCTTCATCTCGAACTGACTTGATGCCCTGGAGGGCACATTTAGACCATTTTACCAGGGAAGTGGCCTGGCACGTGAAAGTCCTGCCGACACGCTTTACCTACACCCGTAACCGGAAATAAGTCCTTTTTCTCAATAAGTCGCAAATTGCGGTTTTCTCATTTTTAGCCGCGAATTAACGTTTCTAGTTTTATTTTAGACATCAATTAGCGTTATTCATAAATTACTAGTTAAACCAGGATTTTCCCCAATTTCAGCCGTGAATCGAGATTTCTTCAATTTCTACCGCGAATTAGTGCTTTTTCTCAATTTTACATAACGAATTATCCAATTTCACTAATTTTAGTCGTAATTTAGCAATTTACCCTTAAGTTATAGCTTCTCTATTTTAGCAAAGGTGCCTTAAGAGGGCGATAATTGTGTTTTTGTGAATTAGCGCTTATTCAACACTTTATCTGTGAATTGGCATTGTTCTCGATATTATCCGTGGCAAATTTAGCCATTTTAATTTCTTTTCCACGGCTAATTCGCGGACAGAGTGTAGAAAAACGCTAATAAACAACTAAAATAAAAAAAAACACAAATTCGCGACTAAAATGAATAAAAAAAAGCCAATTCTCGGCAAAAATTGATAAAAGGGAGACTTGGGAAAAACGTTAATTCACAGATAAAACTGAGAGAAAGTGCAAATCGTCGGCAAAAACAGAAAAAACGCTAATGTACGGCTGAAATTGAAAAAAAATCTCTAATTCACTCCTAAAATTGAAAGAAATGCTAATTCGCGGCTAAATTGAGAAAATTGGCAATTAACGTGGATAATTTGCACTGAAAAAAGCCCTGATACCCAGACAAAGTGTAGAAAAGCGCTAATAAAAACGGCTAGAACTGAGTAAAGCAGAAAAAAATCACTAATTCACGGCTAAAACTAAGAAAAACGCTTTTGCGGCGGGAAAAACGTTAATTCGCAGCTAAAACAGAGAGAAAGTGCAAGTCGGCGGCTAAAACAGAGAAATGTGGTAAACCGCTTCTACTCAATTTCAGCCGTGTATTTTCTCTACTTATTGATCCGCGAATTAGCATTTATCTCCATTGTATCTGCGAGGAGTGTTTTGTATTAATTTTAGCCAGGAATTAGCAATTTTTCTTCAATTGATCCTCGAATTGGCGTTTTTGTTGTTGATTTTTTATTTTACTTGCGAATGAGCGCTTTTTGTCAGCCTTATCCACGAATTTACGCCTTTCTCCATATTTCACCTGTGAAGTGTACCGGTGGTTTTCAAATGTATCCGCGTATTTTAATATTTCCTAAATTTCAGCCACGATTTAGCGCTTTTCTTCAATTTTCTTAGCCATTAGACCCTACTTAGCGATTAATTCACATTTATTGCATGCGAATTAACGTTTTTTTCTCAATTTTTGTCACGAAATTGCCTTGAGAAAACACGAATTCGGGGTTTTATCAATGTTGACTGAGCCTACTGAGCGATTCATCGCTGCCTTTTCTCAACTTTACTGCCGCGAATTAGCGCTTTCGCTCAATTATGGCCACGATTTTGCGTTTTTCTTCATTTTTAGCCGCAAATTAGTGATTTTTTCGCATTTCGCTGCGAATTAGCGCTTTACCACTATTTTAGCCCTGAATACGAGCGCTATTTTGATGCTTTTTGGCCCAAGATTAGCACATTTGCGTGCCTTCTCAATTTAATCCTTCTCCCCATTCAGCCATTCCGATTCAATTGGTGTAATCAACCCGATTTTAGCGGAAAATGAGTGCTATTTAATAGAAAACCGAGGCTTCAAAACCAAAAATCTTAGTAGTAAAGTTTTAGTCATGAAGTAGCCTCGAGAAACCACGAATTAGAGTTTTTTTTCAATTTTGTAGCTGAGCCTGCTGGACCAATTCATCGCTTTTCCTCAATTTTCTAGCCGCGATTTACCTCTTTTTTTCGGTTTTAGCCACCTATTAGCACTTTCTCTCAATATTGGTATCGTATTAATGTTTTGTTTTTGTTTTTAATTTTAGCCACAAATTAGAGCTTTTTTTCAATTTTTTCGTGTATTAGTGATATTTTAAAAATGTTAACCTTTTATCAGCGTTTTTTTTCTGTTTTAGCCGCCGATTTGCACTTTCTTTCAGTTTTAGCTGAGAATTAACTTTTTTCCTCAAGTCTACTTTTATCAATTTTTGCGTGAATTGGCTTTTTTATGCATTTTAGCCGCGAATTAGTGATTTTTTTTCCATTTTAGTTGTTTATAAAGGGTTTTCTACGCTCTGTCCGCGAATTAGCAATTTTGTCTATTTTAGCCATGATTTAGCGTTTTAGACCCTGAACTGATTAGCACTTTTCCTCAATTTTTGCCATAAATTAATGTTTTTCCCAATTTTAGGCGCGAGGGCAGTGGTTTTATTTTCCTTAGGCATCGAAAACGGGGTCATTAGCTTTTTCCTTCATTTTTACGGCAAATATTGCACGAATTAAATCATTCAGGGCCGATTTCTCCCTTGGATTTCACCAACTTCTTAAACCACGATCAGCAACTAATCACGATTACAATGTAAACACTAATTATCAGAATTCTCATGGGTCGTTATTGGCAACTAATCAGGTTCAACTTTAAACGAGATCAATTTTGTTGGTGAAAATGGTGAGTTCTACTACACCCGCACGACCGAACGGTCTTGAAGGGGGGGAAAAACGCTAATGGGCTACTCTTGGAGCAACCCCGCGGCTAAACTGAAAAAAAAAAAACACTTCTATAAAAGTGAAAAAAATGGTAAATTCGCTGCTAAAAATGAGAAGAAAGGTAAAAAGTGGCTAAAATAGAGAAATAGCGCCAATTCATAGCCAAAAATTAGTAAAAGCGATAATGTGCGGCTAAAATTGAGAAAAAGTGCGAATTTATGGTTTCTGAACGAAAAGTCTAATTCCCTGACTACGAGTAAAAAAAAACTGTTAATTTGAAGCTGAAATAGAAAACAACGTAAATTCGCAGGTAAAAAAAGAGAAAAAACTGTAATAAATTTGGTTCTATCTGCAAATTAGAGAAGAAAGGCGCTAATTGCGGCTTAAAATGGGATAACGCTATATCGCGACTAAAATTGAGACAAATAATTAGCTAATTCGCAGATGAAATTGATGATAACTCGCAGATTCCGGAGTTGGAGGCCAGTTTGTGGTGAAATTAAGAAAAAACGCTAATGTGCTGCTGTTATTGGGCAAGATCCCACGCCCATAAAGCGTTACTTCCATGGCGTCTAAAATCGAGTGAAAAGCTAAATTCAGGGTAAGATTCGAGAAAATCACTGAATAACGGGTGATATGTTTATTTGCCTGAATAATAAATACTCAAATTAGCGCTTTTCTCAATTTTGGCCGCGTGTGTCGTTCTTATCAATTTCAACCTCGGATTAGCGGTTTTCCCCCCTCCCCTCTCATAGCCATGAATTTACTCCTTTTCTCAACTTTAGCAACAAAGTAGCGTTTTTATCCCGTGAGAGCGATGTTCCTTAATTTTCCACAAGTTTTGGCATTTTCCTCAATTTTAGCAGCAAATTAGCGGTTAATTGAATTTTTTTCGAAGAGGATTAGCACTTTTCTCAGTTTTAGCTGAAAATTAGCGTTTTTCTCAAGTGTTGTCCTCAATATTAGCCGCGAAATAGAGGGCTTTTTCACAAATTAGGATTTTTTGGCTTCACCATGCGCTATGCATGAGCGATTTTTCTCATTTTTCACCCATTGCCATAAATTGGCGCTTTTGAAGCTGCGAATGGCGTTTTGACGCAAATTAGAATTCTTCTCAATTTTAGCCGCGAATGAAAGCTTTTGTTTTTTTAATTTTAGCAGCGTAGTAGCGTTTCAAACCTGTGAATTAGCAATTTTTTTCAGTTTCAACCATGAATTTTAGCTGTAAATTGGCGTTTTTATTTTAATTTTTAGCCGTGAATTAGCACTTTTTTATCAATTTAGGTTTAAAATAACCTTTAAAATCTCTTAATTTTGGCCATACTTATAATTTATTTTCTAAATATTACCGCATTAGCAATTTTATAGTGCTTTTAGGTAAAGATAATTCTTCTCAGTTCTAGCCCGTGAATCAGCGTTGTTTTTACTTATAGCCGTGCGTGAATTTGCAGTATTTCCGAATTTCAGCCACAAAGTTGCCTTCGGAAGGCGCGTATTTAAACCACACTTTATCCGAGAATTAGCGATGTTCCTCAATTTTAGCAACGAATTGTCGCTTTTTCCAAATTTTAGCAGCGTAGGAGCGTTTTAACCCGGCGAGCATTACGGAATTTCTTCAATTTTTTGACAATAATTGGCTTTTTCCTGAAATTAAGCTGCATATCAGCAAATTTTTCCATTTTTAGCAGAGAATTATTATCACTTTTCCCCAGTTTGAAATGAAAATTAGCGTTTTTACTTAATTGTAGCCACGCTAATTATTGTTTTTTTTAGTTTATTTTCCTCATTTTGTCTCCGCGAATTAACGTTTTTCCGCATTATCCGTAAATTGCAAATTAGTGGTTTTTCTCAATTTCAGCAGTGAAGTAGCGTTTTCTGCTAGTTTTGCGGCGAATTGGCATCTATTCCCTTTTTTTATATGCGAATTGGCGGTTTTTCGCAATTTCAGTTGTGAATTTGCTATTTTTGCTCAATTTTAACCGCGGGGTTGGTTCAAAAACAACACTTTTGCGTTGATTTCCTCCATGCACCGCGAATCAGCGATTTTTTCTCAATTTTAGTCTGGAAGCTGCCTCACGAAACCACGATTCTGCGCGTGCGGCGTCAGCAAAGTTGCAAATTACCGATCAGCACTTTACTGGGCTTAAGGACCTAACGAAACTGGGGACACGGTGTATTTTCTCTTTTTAGGCAAGAATTTTCCTCAAGATAGCGCGAATTTTCTCAATTTGAGCCACCAGAATAGCGCTTTCGGAGGGCTCAATGGAATATTCAGCCTACAATCTTTGCTGATATCACTTGCGACGTTATATTTACCAGGTCGGATAGACTGAAATTCCTAGAAAGTAGCCAAATCCTCCAAAAAGGATAACCTATTTAAGCTTTTTTTTATAGGGTATTTAAGCTTTTTGGATGGGGGCCCGGGGAGGTCCGCCCCCCTCGCCGCTACCAATGGTAAGCTACTGCGTGGGGTCTAGACCCCAAGGAAACAGCTGGACGCACACGAACCTTTTCGGGCTGATTGAAGTCGAGAAAATCTGCTAAACCTAACTTCAACGAGAAACGCTCATTTTTGGAGATTTCATGGAACTCATTTAGATTGTTGGTACTAGTGCCCCTTCTTTCCTATACTTGTAGCTCTGGGCGGGGGGGGGGATTCTATCACCCTTGTCCCCCCCCCGTTCCTACGCCCCTGCGGCGATGTGGCGAAGGTGTCTTCAACCTTTATTAGACGAATCCTCAATACTGGGTTTTTAGCAATTCATACGTCGTTTTACGGCAGCCCGTGCTATAAAGGGAATAGATATTGGTGAGTGTTCGCCATTCGCGTACACACATAGCATGTGGAGGAGGGGGGCTCTGAAAGTGCCGTTTTGTAAAGAAATTGCCTTCGTTTAAAAGATATGCGAAACGAGAATAACGCGAATAAAATGATAACGAAAGAATGAGGGAGGGGGGAGGGTAAATGCTTTACAGGTATAGGCTGTGGAACATGCTCTAGCGATCACGATGGAACATTTTACACTATCTCTCACCATTATTCGCAGGGTTTCTGCAGTTGCCTTTAGTCAGTTAACAAACTTTTTTTTTTCTATTGGAGAGGAACCATTTTTAGCAATGCTGCAATGCCCATTTCGATAAAAAAAAAACAAAAAAAAAACAGGGTAAATGATCAGTAAACACATTATCAAACAAAATAAAAATAAGCTCGAAATAAGCGAATATAAGCGCGAAATTCCAAGGTGTATGGATAAATGTAGCCTTATAAGCCCTGCCGTATGGAACTTTAAAAAGGGCGGTAGTGTTAGAGTATTCTCTATTCTCATTTCATGCTAATCCGTTCATTTACATTCTCGCTGATGCTATAAAAGCTTACGTGCGAGGAATATTGTTTTAGGTGCTAAACACGGGCCCTGAGGGCTTCCCGTGCTGTGTGATGAAGGAATCCTTCATTTTTATTCAAACGCGTATAGGTGCGTACACGCTACAGAGCATCAGTGATGGTTGAATTATGATCCTAATAGCGGGACGACAAAATTTGAGGAGGTTTTCCTCGACGGGCTATTCTGCTACATACGATTTCTTCCTGACATTGGTTGAATAAAACTGGTCAGGGTGAAGGATCAACAAAAATGTTTCATTTACTTTTTATATTCAAGATAGTTTGGGTACTAATAAAGTCAGTCAACACCTGTGACGATAAAATAACTCTCCTAATAGTGCTTGATAAGCAAGAATCAGTTATTCAGGTAGCACTCAAGTTTTTCACCCTAAGCAAGACGATGCTGGCCGGTAGGTTCCAGCGTCCACCCGTTCTACCGAGTCCCACCAAGAGCAAGGGAGGAATTTTACCGGCAATTTCAATCCGGTAATCCGGTCCCGTTTAAGTGCAGTTTTTAAAATGATGGCAATAAACGGAGGATATTCATTGAAGAGGCAATTTTAGAGAAGTGATAGCGATGCTATCCAATTCTGTTACTGCTTCCTGACGACAGACGTGTGCGGCCAACTCGACGAGCTAAAGTCAAGCCTTTTTAATGATCGTTTATTTCACTCGAGAGAATCTTTCTCTCTATTTCCGTCTTACATGCAACGACTATTTCTTCCAATCTCCCCCCCCCCCGTCCAATTAATCCCCGCCCCCGCCCACCCGGCAAACCAACCCACCCACCCATTTTTGTAAAGGGCCCGACTGAAAAGAGTTTTCCCGTCATCACTGCCGACTTCACTATGCCATGAGCGGCGGCGGCGTGGGTGAGGGGATTGATATGGCGCGTAAAAAGATCAATAAAATGGTTTGGCCAGTGGGTCACCGGAGCGCGGCGTGAAAACCCTACTTTGTAAGCGTTCCCTCTCAGTTTTCCCCGTTTTGTACTAAAAAAATAATTTCAATTCGCGAGAATCTGTTTGATTTTTCATTATTGAAAAACAACCCAAAGACATTCCATAATTTCGCGAAACACTCGGCTGTTAGTTTCACACACTGAAATAGGGAAAGTTTTATATTTTTCAAAGAAAAATAAAGCCTCCGGTCATTGGCATCACAAGGAACACACAAAAAATTGCCCGTTTTGTTCTTTTCTCGTCCTTCTCGAAAATCATCCCTGTCGCCCCTCTGAATATACAGCACACTCCTTCTCCATTACTTAATTATACACACAGTAACGAAAAGTCCTGGTGAGTACTTTTGAGTACACAAGAACAGCTATAGAAAAACTAAATACCTCGGAATGAAGAACCTGCACTTTATAACCACTTTGAGGGTTACAATTTGTAATCAAATAGCGCACCTTTACACTTGACTAGAACCAAATAATAATTCTTTTAGCGAATTTTTCTGTAAATAAGCATGAGTAAAATTGTAACATTATCATTAGCACCGCTTACTGGACAGGTCCGAAGTAGCTCCTGTTTTTCACAAAATACAAGTTTTTTTCGCACTGATAGTAGTTTATTAGTACGAGCTTTATACAAACGTAACAACTATGACACTTATTAATTATTGTTAATTGAAGCGTTTCATTGAGGTGCTGTAATTATAATAATACTCGATGGGATTTAGGTTGAACATTTGGCTAAACGTTATGACAGAGGGGGTGTTGTTGGAAGGAAATGACGGGATGGATCAGCGAAATAACGGTTCGAATAAACTGTTGATAGAATTAGTCTGCCGGGTAAGTAACCATTAAGGACCAATGTTTGATTTAGCGCCTTTTTAAACTTAATCTTTTCCGCAAAAGGCAATAAAGGCTAATTTTGATTTAGTTACTATGTGGCTCATAGCTCAGGAAGTTACTGGCCCACTATACCGATTAGAATGCTGAGCACGTGAACTCATTTGGGACCCCTTGGTCCACTGGGTCTACTTAGGGGGTAAAGCGTGGAAATCCCAAACATAGGATCGAAGCAAACAAAAACAATCGCTGAACGCTTGATTATTTTCCAAAGCTTTCATTGACCTCGCACTTAAAGTTTAGAACTCAACTATCAACTTTAGTGCCTCCCTTTTTGGTTTACTCCATTTTCACTTTGACCCCCTCCCCCCCAATGCTCACCCCCAAACCTACTCTAAGGAACAAAATAGGGGAAAGTAAAGCAATGATGGAACATCGAGTGTGTAGGGGTTGGTGGAGGGGGGCGGTGCAGGGGCAGAGATAACATTACCATGAACAAACAACCCTCCCATCGTAATCATTACCAAACAAACATCGCTTGCGCTCTTACTACCTTCCAGCTATCCTCGGAAGTCCCCTCCCCCCTTTTCCCTCTCATAACCAGTACCTTACTCAAGCACTTCTGTTTTAATTGCCTCACCCCCCACCCTTGTTCTTTGTGGCAACACGCTACCGAAGCTTCTTCCTCTTTACATACTAATGCGTAAAAAACCGGTAATATATCAGATAGAAGGAAGGGTTGGGGGTAGTCTTGTATTAAATGCTTTGAAGGGAACGGGTTCACATTGTTCTGTTGGATGTGTTTGCGTGCCATTCAAACTACAAAATCCTTTTTGTTTCTTCATGACCTTTATTATGGCATTATATTAAAAAAAAAAAAAAAAATCCCCGTATTTTCAGGAAGCCCTATAGCGAACAAATGTATCATTGCCCTGTCAAGAGAAAGCTGGTATTTTGTCATGAGGCTCATGGCCATGTGAATGGGGGGAGGGGGAGGGGACTTGACAGGAAATGACGACGGTCCGGGGATATGTTGAGAGAAATTTTACCGGCGCTAGGAACGTGGTATACAAATATTCAATATAGCAAGAGAGATCTACTGTCATCTGCAGTCAGTGAGTATAGCAGTTATGTATTGCCTTTTGACAAGGGAGAACAGAGCGGTGACGTCAATTAAATAGGCAACACAAAGAGGGACCCTGAAGTGAGGCAGTAGAAACAAGGAGAGAGAAGAGAGAGAAAGAATGAGTGAGTGAGGGAGGTATCCTTCAAGTCTCCCATCAACCGCCCCACCCCCGCCGTTTAATCATTTTATACATGCTACTATGGCCTAAAACACTTTTTTCGAGTCTTATCAGTGACTTTCTTTGCTGCCATTAGCGCAGTTATAGATACGGTGACACAGAGAGGTCCTTCTTTAAGGCCCGTTCACAAGCTCTATGTTTTCGTTGTGCCAATCAAAATGCTTCATTTTTCGAGAGAATTTGTTTTGTTGCATAGACTCCACACAACGCACGCTTTAGAAAGGACGGTACCAACTAATTTATAATTTCTGGTCCTGTAGTCCTCAAAAGGATCGTAAACAAGCTGCAAAAGGACCGTTCAAGAAGCTGCCGTATTTTTAGAAGAACCTCATGAATATGAGGAGTGCCAGACTTAGACATTTGAGCCCCCCCGGGCAAATTTTTCACCTTCGCCACCATGAAGTCAACGTTCGGAATAAGCCGCGATTTCGCGTTTTCTCCATTTTAACCACAATTTAGCGTTTTTTCTATACACTTCAGCGCTTCTTCTCAATTTCATCGGTGAATTAGCTATTTGTCTCCATTTAGCCGTATGAAATAAACGATTTTGTCTCCATTTTAGCCCCGAATTAGCGGATTTTCCCAATTTCATTTGCCGTAAATTAGCGCTGTTTCCTAACTGGCTACGAAGTTGCCTCCGGAAACTACGGCTCGCGCTATTTGTCCAATTTTTGTGAATTAGCAAGTCACCCTCCCCACCATTATAGCCATTTCTCTTGATTTTAGCCGCAAATTAGCTTTTTTTTTTCTCGTTTTAGTCGCTAAATATAGAATTTTCTACATTTCAGTCACGAATTAGAGTTTTTCCTCAGTTTTCGCCGTGAATTAAGTACTTACCTAACGTTTTTTTCTTAATTTTGCCCCGCGGATTACCAATTTTTTTCAACTTCTGGCACGAAGTTACCTTCAGAAGAGACGTATTGATTTTTCGCCATTTTAGCAGTAAATTAGCGATTTTTTTTTACCATTTTAGCCGTGAATTTGCGATTTATCCCCATTTTAGGCGCGAATTAGCGAATTTTCTGAATTGCTGCAGTGAATTTGTGCCGCTAATGAGCGATTTATCTCAATTTCGTTCATGAATTAGCACTTTTTCTTAATTTTAGCTGCGAATTAGGGATTTTTTTTCACTTTTAGCTATGAATTATTTCGTTTTTACTCAATTTGAGCCACAAACTATTACCTTCAAGCCAGAAATTGTCGTTTTCATACTTCTACCCTCTAATTAACGCTTTGCCTGCACATTATACGGAAGCTCCGTGGAAACTTTAGCCACTTTAATGGCTACAAAAAAAAAAAAAAAAAAAAACGCTAATTTACAGTTCTTTGGTACAAATGATTGCCGGTTTTTACTAGTTTGCAAACGCAAAAACAAAGGCGAGAAAAAACCCTAATTCAAGGCTATGAAAGTGAGAACGAAGTCGCGGCTAAAATTGTAAGAAAAACAAACGAACAAACAAAACAATAATTCGGGGCTAAAATTGAGAAAAATGACCAATTCACAACTGAAATTATAAAAAATCGCCCATTCGCGGATACAAAAGAGAATCTAAAAATGGTTAAAAAAAAGCTCAAATTCATATGGCTGTAACTCAAAAGAATGGCTAATTAGCAGCTGAAATTGGGACAAACGATAATCTAAGGCACAAATTGAGAATATCGCTAATTAAATAACTGCTAAAATAAAGATAAGTCGCTAATTCACTAATGAAGTTGACAAACAGCGCTAATTAGCGGCTAAAATTGGGACAATCCTAATGCCTGGATCGACAAAACTGAAAAATAATAGCTAATTAATTCGTAGCTAAAATTGAGAAAAATCGCTAATTCATGAATGCAATTAGGGGAAAACGTTAATTCTCGGATACAAATGAAAAAAATCGGCTAATTGACTGCTAAAATTGAGTAAAAAGCTGATTCGCGGCTAAAATTTAGTAAAACGCTGATTCGCGGCTTAAATTTAAGAAAAAACAAATCATTCTGTTTGTTTCTGAGGCAACTTCAGCTTAAAACTGAGAAAAAGCGCTAATCCACGGCTAAAATGGAAAGTACAAAACAATGATAATATTGTGGGGCAAAAATATTTTAAAATATGGGCCAAATTGAGAAAAATCACTAATTAGCGCGGCTGAGATAAGATTGGCTGCTCAAAGTGAGAAAAAGTGCTCATTCGCTGTTGAAAAAGTAAATAATAGTTTTTTTTGCATCAACAAATTAATGTAAACTCCAATTCGTGGTAAAAACTGAAAAAAATTGTTAAAATTGGGATAAAAACGCTATAATGGTGCTGCGGTGCACTATAATGGTGGTTGCGGCTAAAAATTAAAAGAAATTGGTAATTTGCGGCTAAAAATTGATAGCTAACCACAAATATCTGCTGTGTGTAAGTTCTCTGTGCCCGATTTGGCTCGTTCTTTTTAGTTTTTTCATTTATCAAATTCTCAGGTTTGACTCTTTCAATGAAGGTTTGGACAATTCGAAAAATTGATTAGCATACTATTCAAGAACCAAATTTACATATTTTAATCGTGTCGTGAATTTGGCTTTTTCAGTTAGAAATTTCTTGGGTTATTGGGTCTTTTAAAACAGATTTAGTATGCCGGTCTTAGCTCTTTCGGCTTCCTTATTTCGTGAATTTAGCTCTTGCAAATCCAAATTTCACGTTTCTGGCTCTATTTTCAGCCAAACCAGGGCGTTACTCTTTTGAGCCCAATTTGGCTAGTTTATTAGCTAGATATCATAGGGTTGGCTCTTTCTAAGGTTTGGATAATTCGAAAAACTGATTTCTGAACTGGATTTTGAAACATTTTGGCTTTGTACCCGTGTTTGAATAAGCCAATTCCAGGATTTTGGTTTAGAAAGAAGCAAATTAGTTTTATGAATTGGCCAAACCCGCGAAACTGATTTTATTAAGAGCTACAACCACGAAATTTGGGTATGAAAAGTGTGAAAATTCCCGAAATTTGTGTTTGAAATGGAGACAATTTGTGAAAAGTTCTATTGAAGGTGTCAAATCTCAGAAATTTGGTTATGTACCAAATTCACAGTACCTGTACCGAAAATGCACAGGCAAAGTCACGAAATTTGTTTTTTCATCTTTAATTGTTCGCCAAAATACCTACAAAATTGAGAGCTAAGGTGGCCATGAAATTTGGGTTTTGATAAGGTGAAAATCGCTAAAATTGGCGAATGAAATTTGGGTTTTGATAAGGCGAAAATAGCTGAAATTGGGTTTTAAAAAGAGTTTTAACTAGCAAATCCCGTGAAATCAGGATTTGGACGAGACAAATGCACAAGAGATTTAGTTTTGAAAGTGCTAAAACCTGTGAATATGTGGTTCTGTGACCACGCTGAACCCCAAACGTTACAAGTGGGGGGCTGAAATGTAGGACAAAAAAGAGGACAGACACCTGGAAAATGATTGCGGACTTACCCGCACGCTCTAAATATTAGAAAATGTCGAATGAATGAATGCAATTTTTTTGAGCATTCTAGAAAATACGCTAAATAATGCCATAAGAGCGGTTAAAATTGAGAAACGTAAATTCGCAGTTTTTGGAGTCAACAGTTAACTTCACGTAGAGAAAAAACGCTAACTCATAGCTGAATGTGGGGAGATATTGCTAATTCGCAGCTGAAATCGTGCAAAGCGCCAAAGTCCTCTTATTGAGTCGAGCCATACGGATAAAATTGAAAAACCCCGCTAATTCAACGCTAAAAGTGAAAAAACCCACCAATTTACAGCTAAAATTGTAAAAATCGCTGTTTCTACGATAAACTTGAGAAAAATTGCTAAAGCAGAGCTAAAATCGACGAAAAGCTTTTCAGTTTCACCAAAATTTGCAGGTAAAATGGAGAGAAAAAGCCACAAAATTACATTATTCGGACTAAATATAAGCGAAAATGTAAGTTTTGGGTCTAAATATCCTGTAAATTGCAAGTTCAAGCTCTTACCCTTCGCTAAATTATAATTTTTGGGACCTTTTTTTGGAGGCTAGCCGCAGCCGCGACAGCATCCAAAGCCTGACAAATAACAGTCATGAAATGACACACTTCTGAGCAAAAAATATGTGATTTGATCAGTTTCGGGGCTAATTATTGGTGAAATTGCTAGGTTCCTGTGTGTATTATAGGGACTTGCCAGTTTCTGGCCTTTATTTCCACGAAATTTCGAGTTTCTGGATTCTTTTACAGCGACCGTGGAACCCGGGCCAGCGCGGCCACTATAAGTGCCTAGAGTCTTCTTATGAATAGCCGCATATTGGGGAACTTGCACATTTTTCAAGCACTGGTGTTTCTTGAAGAGGGCTCTTCCACAATGCTATTGCTCACATTAAACATTGAAATCAATCAAGGATTTTTTTAGAGCGTATTTTTAAAAATTTCGAGTGGGGATTTGATAACGTCAAAGCCTATTTAATGAAATGGATGGTGTGAGGAAGAGGGGGGTACGACACATTTTCAGGGGGACAATTTTTCTTGTTATTTGTAAACAAAAAATGTTAGAGTGCCCTAATCACATGCTTCAAAATTAGGGATTGACGTCATTTCCCCTCGAACCATCTATCCTCTCTTGAAGAACTTTGAAATTTATTTACAAATCACCAAATGTACCAATCGGGCTGCCACTACTGTTGATATTCTTCTGTCCATATGCCAATTCACCGGCATACTTTTCTCCCGAATCGGACATTCATGCTAGTTCCCCATTGCCATGTTTGAAAGGAAAAAATTTGCGAAATTGGAATTTTCCTGACGTTTAATCCACAAATTTGTAAGTTTCATGCCCCAATTTCAGCAAAACCGCAAGTTTCAGGGCCCTTTGCAGGCGTAAAACCTTATCGGCAAATCAGTGGCGACTATGCTCTCAACTTTGAATTTAAATTTAACTAGAATTTAATGATTTTGCAAGTTCCGAAATTTTGAGCAATCGCGGGTGCTAATTTGCTCGGAAGCACAAGTTTCCTGGCCGAATTTACATGAAATTGAAAGTATTAAGTCTTCGGGTCTTGATTCTTGCGAAACTGCAAGTTTTGGGTCTTAATTTTAATGGAAATAGGAAGTTTTTTGGTCTTAATATCGGCGACATTTCAAGATTTGGTTCTTAATTTCCGCGAAATTGTAAGGTTCGGACCAATTTGTGCCTGACGGCTTTCCCCGCGCCCCAGCCGTCCCCCTTGGTTGATCGCCCAAGACTCGATGAAAAACAACAAAATTACATCATTTGGAGCTAATTATCAGTGAATTCATTGCTGAATATTCATCGAAAGCAAAACTGCCAGTTTCTGGGCCCATTTAGTGGTGGTGGAACCGAGGGCAACCACTACTACAACAGTGCCAAAGGCCTGATGAATACTCACGAAATTGCAGTTTTCTGACTGAATATTCGCACGATTGCAAGTTTCGAGTTCAGATCTGGCTCAAAATTCATACAGGCGGATTGTAAATGAGCAACCCGGGCTATAGCCGGCGACGTCAGGGCCCTATAAGTCTTCCACGGAACAACATTCACATCCGAGCTCCAAATGTCAAATTTTGGTGCTTGACATTCGTGAAATCGTTACTTTTCGGTCTTTATTTCCGTAAAATAATTCAAGTTTGTTCTGTGGTTGCGAAAGCCGGGCTAGCCGGCCGGCCGGCGCCTTTGATCTGACGAATATTGGCCGCAAATTCGCAACATCATGGAGCTAAATATCAGTGAAATTGGAAGTTCGTTGGTTGAATATTCGTGGAACAACTAGTTTCTGGTCGAAAATTTTCGCGAAATTGTAAGTTTCTTGACTTTTTTTTTACTGGGTACCATGGAGCCGTGGAACTTTGAGTGTGCCAGACCCATCATGTCATCGCTCAAACCCTAGCAAATATTGCTACGGAATTTTTCACCACACTTTGCTAAAATCTGTGAAATTGCAAGTTTCTGTGTAACATTCATAGTCTTCATTTTCGCGAAATTACTAGTTTCTGGACTGGTTTTTAGGGATCACAGAACCTCGACTGACCGGCCGCTACAACGCCTAAAGTCTGACGAATAACAGCCGCAAAAGTGAAACATCTTGGGGCTAAATATCCATAAATTTGAACGTTTTTTTGGCAGAGTATTCGTGAAATTGCCAGTTTTAGGTATTTAATTACGTAAAATCGCAAATTTCTCGTGTTTATTTTTGCAAAATAGCAAGTTTGTGAATACTAGTGTAACCATTGGCGTGGGAGGGGGGGTAAGGGAGGGAAGCTGCCTCTCCCTGGAGATTGGGAGAAGCTGCGAGCAGCTAAACGTATTTACGTGAAGATGCTGAGTGCTTTGGTGCACGTTCCAGAAACAAGACCATCAGCTTACAGGGCTATAGCCGATTCTGGCCAAAGAGCTCACTCCTCACAAGAGCCTGAAGTCAGTAGGTCGAGAAGCGCCTCCGCTTCGCCGGTTTCGGTCGCTGAAAGAGTGATTTCGTGGATTTCGCTCGCTACAGACAAGCAATTTCGCTGTTTTCGCCCCCCCCAAACACAAATTTCTTGGGTTTTCTTAGCTAAAAAAGCAATTTACAAGGGTTTGCTCCGAAATAAAGCAATTTTACGGGTTCTCAAATCACCTGTAGGGGGAAAAACCAATTCGCGTGTTTTTCAAACTGAAAAAATGATTTCGCTAAAAAAGAAAAGAAAAAGAATTTCGTGTGTTTTGCACACTATAGAAAAGTAATTTTGCTCACTAGGAATGAAATTCACAAGTTTTCCGCACTGAATAACAAATTTTTGCTGGTTTTTCTCACTAAAAATGTAATTTTTTAAGTACGCTCTTGAAAAAAGAAATTTCGGGGATTTCGGTCGCTGACAACCAAATTTTGCAGGTTTCACTAGCTAATAAAGCAATTTCGCGCACTATAAAAGCCATTTTTCGCAGGGTTTTTGCGCAGAAAAATCAATTTCGCCAGATTTTTCACTTTAAAACCGCCTTCACATGTGAGCTGTGGCAGCTTAAGCTTTGAGCTGTAGCCAAAGAGTTCGAATTAATTATAATTCATTGGTTACAGCTCAAAGCCGAGATTTTTTCAGATCACATGTGAAGCCGATCAGCCACCCAAAAGATCCAAAATATGCGTGCTATTTCCGAATTATGATCGGAAACTTTCAATCGCGCGGCCATTCAGACAAAAAACTTCCGTGAGTATTCGTATATTCGTAACGCCTTTGGCGCGTTTGTGGTACGTGCTAGCCTGAGTTCCCCGCTGCATAATAATTATGGCCAGAAACTGAACAGAGAACTTGGCAAATTCACTGAAATCAAGACCCGAAAAATGGTCTACTCGACGGATTTCCAGCTCGGAATCCCTGATATTAAGCTCCGAATGATAAAAATTGGGCGGGTGTTCATGAAGCTTTGAGCGATAATATCAGAGTAGACAGGGCCACAGGAGAAGTGGTCACTTGAAAAATTCGCCCTGAAACTTGCTATTTCGCTAAAATTAAGAACCAAATTTCGTAATTTCACGGAAATTAAGACAGGAAACATGCATTTTCACAGGAATTAGGACCAAAAACGGGTATTCGGTCATAAAATTTGGAATTTCCACCGCTAGAAAAAAGGCCCAAAAACAATTATATGCTAAAATTAAGCCTGTTGATTGGTAATTTCGCTTGAATTAACTCTCGATGATCCAAAACTTTCAGTTCCTCCGATATTCAGACAGGAAACTTGAAATTATGCTCAAATTAGAACCCGAAAAAACTCACAAATATTCATCTCTAAATGTTGCGACTCCACGGTTATTCGTCACGGTATGGGCGGAGTCGGGGCCGGCTAGCCAACCTTAAAAAAAAAAAATGTGCCCTGAAACTTGCAATTTCACTGAAATGTAGAACCTGAAACTTAAAATTTCGTGAAAATTGTGCCTAGAAACATCAAATTGTGCAAGGTATTTGCCTTCAAAATGTTGCAATTTTACGGCGGCGTATAGGGATGGTATGGGACTCTTCTGCGGTTGGTGGTGGCCGGCCAGTGCCGGAATTCGAGCCCACAAAAAAACAATTTTAAACTTGTAATTTCATGGACATTGCAACGAAACTTGCATTTTCTCCGAAATTACGCAATTTAGATGAAATTAAGATCTAATAAATCTTTCGTTTGCGTAAAAATCACGACCCAAAGTCCCGAAACTAATTCCAGCCAGGAACTTGCAATTACGCTGAAATTAGCACCCCAACAGCGAACACCCAAACTCATTCAATTTTAGATTTGCAAATAAATTCAAGTTGAAATTAAAATTCAAAGTGAGGCTTCAGTCGGAGCCAGTTTGCTCAGGGTTCACGCCCACAAAAGACCCTGAAACATGCAGTTTAGCTGAAATTAGGACGTAAAACTTGTAATTTTCCTGGTTGAATACTCAGGATTTTGCAAGTTCCAAGTCTTTTCGCTTCGATTTACGGAGAATGTTGCAATTATGCAGCCGTGCGTCAGAAGACTTGTGGCCCTGTCGTGGCCGCAGCCCACCCTGTGGGTTCCGCGGTCACTATGAAAGACTCACGAAACTCGAACTTTCCCGGAAATGAACACCAGAAACTGGCATTTTCCGTGGTCCGTGTCCTCTAAAAAAAAGGACCTGAAACTTCAATTCATCGCAAAGGGTTAGACCATAATCTTGAAATTTGTAGGATATTTTAGACCCAAAACTCACATTTTCACAGATATTTATAGCTCTGAATGATGTTATTTCGCGGGTGTTTCTCTTCATTTTTAAGTGAAGTTGAAAAGTTGTTCATCAATTTTAGTTTTGAATTAGCGTTTCTTCTCAAAGCTACCTGTGAATTAGCAATTTTTCGCTATTTCAGCTGTGATTTAGCGTTTTTTTCTCAATTCTATTGAATAAATTAGCGATTTTAACAATTTTAGGTGTGATTCGGTGGTTTATACCTTTTTAGCGTTGAATTGGTGGTTCATCCTAATTTTAGCCGCGGACTCCACCAAAAAACAGGATATTACCGCTTTTCACAAAATTCTAGCCACGAATTAGCGATTTTTATTGCACTTTTAGCCGCGAATTAGCCCTTTTTCACTACGTTAGCTACTAAATTGCCTCCAGAAACCGGAGCCGCGTGATACCACCTGTATGTGAAACAAGCCTTAAAGTTGTGAGTTAAGCCTTAAAGTTTCTCCACTAACAATAATAAAAAAAACCAGTTCACTGAATTAGCAACTCAAAAATAGAAAAAAAGCTCTGAACTCGTAAAGGGATTGTCGCAGCAGTTTAGGCAGGCTGCACCTTTTTGCTGCTAGCCCCATACGAGTTCAGAGCAGACTCTGCCGGGCACTGCCACTTTCTGGCACAATATGGCTGGCGACTGGCTGTTTCTGAGCCTTTTTACTTCCATGTTTAGTGGGCGAGAACCCTGAGTAAGCCGGACTCGCGGAGGTGCCCATAGACTGACGAATAGCCGTGCAGTTGCAACGATTATATAGAGATGAATATTCGTGAGCTCGCAAGTTCGTGTGTCCTAATTTGAGTGGCTCAATATCCACTAGATTGACAGTTTTGTGTCTTGATTTAAGTGAATTCGCAAATTTAGAGTCTTGATTCAAACACAATTGCAAGTTTCCGACAATTTTTTTTTTTTTTAGTGGCGGCTGAACCCACGGTATCCGGCCCCAAAACCATCCAAAGTCTGACGAATACTTAACGAAATTTGAAGTTTTTTGAGTGAAAATCCGTGGCATTGCAACTCTTGCAAAAAAGCAAAGTGCCGCTAATTCACAAATTTCGGGATTTTTCTTTTAGTGCCTGCGCTGTTTTTAATGATCTGCTTTTAGCGCGCGCTTCAGCTGGCCCCCGAGAGTGCCCAAAGCTTACGAATAGCCCGCAAAATTACATAATTCGGAGCTAAAAATCGGTGATCAGTGCAAGTTTTTGGGCTAAAATAATCGCGAAATCACGAGGTTTCGATTGATTTGTGTGGCCCCAGGTAGTTCGTATAAATCCTTAGTGATTTCATGCCAGTTTATTTGCAATTTGTATGCAAGAGAATCCCTAAAGGCCACCTCAAGCCCAGGGGCTTTCAAGTGAACAAAAAAAAATCTGTTCCGCGCGTTGTCCCGTGTAAATTTTCTGCAAATCACGTTCAAGTGAATCAAACGACAGTATTGATTCTCCCGTACACATTGGGAGTAGCCCGTGGAAAGGCATGTGATACCTTTGGAATGCGGAAAGTTTCGACTCAAGTTACTAACTCTTCCCCCGCTAAAGCGGGAATGAATTAATGGCAGGGCGATTACAATTAATTTAAACTCCGAGCTCGTGAGTGAACGTTCTACAGTTCTAATATAGGCGAAGAGAGAGAGAGCGAGAGACAGTGAGTGAGCTGCACGTTTAAGAGTGCGGCAATTAACTGAATCTGATTGTACTTTATGGAACTTCTATGGCTCTAATTGGTAGTTGTGCTGGGGCAAGGGAGGGAGAAGCGGTAGTTAAACGTGCTCTTTTGCGCTCTTTAGTTAGTTATGGATTGGCCAGAGGGGGGAGGGGCGTTCACTTTAAATGTCTTAATTCATTTAAGAATTGCTTTTGTCGTAAAAACTCACGCAGACAGTGTCAGCACATTAGCATTAACCTTGGCTTTATGATTTTGTATTGTAAAATAGTGTACTATACGACAAAGGTTGAAATAATAACAATTTATGGTGAGGATGGAACCACCTTACCAGAACGGCATAATTTAAACCGAGTTTCGTGCTCTACAGTCCCAATTTTTACAGAAAATTACTTGAATTACTTACCGTGTGAACCGTACAAAATGTTCGTCGTAACTTTAACTTTAACCACAACAGGCGTGAAGAGGCTTATCTCACCTACTTTCCCACCATTTCAAGCTGTACATCTTGGAAGAAAACTAGGTAGCTATATATACCAATGAATTATGGAAAATGCGGTGTTGTTTTAAGCGGTAGGTAACCGTGAATGGGCGGGGGTGGGGGAGGTGGCTGTAAAACGTAGGATTCCAAAACTTTTTCATCACTCCTCTCCCCACCCTAGACTTCTACCAACTCCCCCACCCCACACACCACAACGCCAGCTATAGGAGTTTTGCCTTTGGCAAAGCAAAACTTAGTTGACTCTTCTCGACGAGTCACTTTCACCTTAAAAGTCTAAATGAAATTTCCCATTCTTCTTCCACGTCTAAAGCTTTCTAACAATTCCCCACCCCTCCCATCCACCGCCCGCCACCACTTTTAAAACCATCAGTCAAGTTAAAGCGCGACTCCCCTTCCCCTCACGCTCATCAACTTCGGTTCAAAGTGAAAGTGCAGCAGTTTCGTGGAGAGTTTACGTTTATACGTTACTCGAGCTTCTTCTTCGTGTATAAGAGCGCTGAAAGCTGGAACATGATGCGCCGAGAAGTGATAGTGCGGAATGGTTGTTGGGGTGGGGGTGGGGGCAGATAGGAATATGAGAAGAGAAAAAGCTGGGAGGAAATTAATTTCCTCGCAGGCAAAGCTATAGTTGAAAGGTTTGAAGAAGTTTCATCTCTGCTGGCTGGAAAGACGGGTGAATCCAAAGAGAACGAATGACACCGATAAACTTCTGCTGTTTTATTCATTGAGAATTTTCAAAATTTTATCTAGCCGGAATTTTTCATTAGGGGTGGCGAATTCCTGCATGCTTACAATCTTTTTAATTTAAAAATTACTAATATTGCCCTTGGAGAAAGGCGAAGGGTGATTTTCTGTATACTTTGTGCATGCAGTGAATTCCTTCTCTTTTTTAATTTCCTTCCCACGTCGGTACGATCATGCGCATAAAGGAAAAAGAAACGATTCTGAGAGAGAGAGAGAGAGAGAGAAAAAAACAGGAATAAATGACTCTTTCTCCTCCTACCCGTATACGATATTGGAATCCTTAATTTCTCGTACCATCAACACTATTACTGCATGTATGTATATCTATTCATGTACATACACATAGGTACCTGCATATACATAGGCAAATAATTAAATATACCGTGGAATGAGCAATGAAATTAGTGATTCCTCCTCAATTTTATTACTCCAGAGATGATCCGAATCTTGAGGGTATAGTGACCAAGCGAGAACTCTACAGGAAAACATGAAATTCCGTTGGAGGTCAAATCACCCATGCGATATTAGAGGCAGAATTCAACGTAACAGAATTTCCAACATGGAGGAGTAGATCAGAAGGGAGAGGGATAATAGACAATCCTGTTCCCCCTGCCCCGCCGCCAACCACATCAGCCAGTTTGTCATCTCGACTTGATGATGAGGGGGGGATATACTAATCGTATTGCTTCACCAGTGGCTTTCCTCTCAAACGTGTATCTATCACGGGCGGTGGGAAAATGAGCAAAGGAGGAGTGGAGGAGGGGGGATCAGGCTTTCAGGTAGGAGGAAAAGCTCATTTCGTCCAAAATAAAATGATCTGAAAATTAATTCTTGGTGGCGAGTAGCCACTAATTCAGTTATAATGTGCCTGCTTCAAAATCAACCGCTCGCTATTATTTTCCCGCTATATCGTCCTATACAAACAGTCGACTTCTTTAGTGTATCACCATCAGTTTTCCTTCTTTCATCGGAATAAGTTGCTGCTATAAACTTACAATTCCTACGAGGCCTATGCATCAAAGAGGGTTAGCAAGGAGTTAAGGATGCCGTGAGGGGGGAGGGGGATTTATTTGAGGCCGTTATTCGTCGATCGGTATAAAAAAATAAGGGCGAGGGGGTGTAAATTTGTCAGTTGGATTTAGTATTCATGACGCTCTTTTGACTGCATTGAAGTTAGTTCAGTATGACACAAGGGGCGATTCGTTTCACGTTGTGAATGTTAAAAATCAGCCCGGGTTGAAAGAGGCGTGACAAATGAGAAGACAACTACAACACTTTGAGGCCGAAAGAAGTTGGTCGCTCCTATGGTCAGTAGCGTACCGACGACGTGGCGAAGGGGGAGGGGGCGGCGGACAACCCCGGGTCCTTTATTCAGAGGGGGCCCCAATGCTGAAAGATAAAGAGAATGAATGAAAAAGAATGAATGAATGAAAAAGAGATTTCATGATTTTAAAGCGTTGATTCGCGGCTGAAATTGAAAATAATCATTTGCCGCTAAAATAAAAAGAAAAAAGTACACGCAGTTCTTTAGGCAGGCAGCAGGGTACCTCTGAACCTCGCAGCTAAAATTGAGAAAATGCGCTTACCCCAAGTTTATTTAGGCCCTTCATAGGCCGCTAACATTGAGAAATCATGCAAATGTGCTAATGATGAGGTAAGTAAATGACTAAAAATTTGGAAAAAGCGATAATATCCGCAACTAAAGTAGCGGAAAAACGGTTATACGTAGGCCAGTCAATATAAACATCAAACATCGCAAATATGCATGTTATTGTTTTTTCTTTTGCACATTGTTAGGGCCAATGAGAGCAGTTTATACTCAAGTTTGCAACCTTCAAAACCTTGTGCTCAACTCGTGGCACTCGGAAAACCACGAAATTCCATCAATTTTTTAGGTTGTTAAACAAAAATACCAGAAGAAAGCGTTTTTCGAGCATGACCACAGTATACATTGATGAAGCCAACTAATTTTGCTACAATTTAAGCCCAGACCGAGCGTCCTACGTTTGTTATTTTCGGAGATACAGCCAATCAAGAAATATGTAATATCGCCAAAAAGCGAGATTTTATTGATAGGGTTATTTTTAAAGACCCGTAGCACTCAAACATAATGGTCCTACAGAATATCCACGCGAGAATAATTCTTAGACAGTAGCTCAATTTGAATCTGACGCTATTGCCTAAAATCCCTGCTGCAATTGAGGTTTAAGTGATCGCGCGCAAAAAACCGCTAACTCGCATGCGATAAAAGTGAGAAAAAAAATCGCTCATTCACGGCCAAAATGGGGGAAACACGATGAATATGGAACGGGCTACAGCCTTTCGAAATTGTTGTTCCAAAATGATCAAATGACCTAAAATCACCTGTTTTCGACTAAGTATTGCACTTTGGACTGTTTTCTATTTTTTGATTTTTTGGTATGAAAGAACGAAGACAGACAATTGAAGGAGGATTTTGTATGAAAGAACGAAGACGAATGATTGAAGGAGGATTGAAAATTGAGGGACGATTGATGGTTATAGTCGTTGATGGATGAGGGTGGGTAATTGAAGATTAGTCGATGTGGGCTGAGGGTTGATTATTGATTATGTGCGACGAAGAATTTTTTTGGATTTAGGGTTATGGAAATTTTTGTGTTTGAGGAATGAAGACTGAGTGATTGATGATTCAGGGATTGTGTGGAGGACCACACGATACTTCCATGTTCCCGTTTTTGGCGTTCATCAATAATGCATAAAAAAAAAGAAAAATAAAAATAAACAAGAAAACTTCCATGGCCGTATCAATTTTGTCAGTGCTCCGACCCCTCCGATTTCATGCTGGTTAAAGGGTAACATGGGCGCGTTAGTCGAAAAGTGCGAAATAAAACTCGAAAAGTAGTCGAAAACAGGTGATTTTAGGTCATTTGATCATTTTGGAACAACTGTAACGCCCTAAAAAGGGTGTTATGTTAAGCGATAGAGAAAAGGAGCTCGGTCCGGGAAATTGTTCACCGCTCGGTGAATGAACCCGGCGAGCTCAGGGACGAGCGGGAGAGAATGACCCGATAGCGTCAACAAATCCTTGAGAAACTGCTTGTTATCCACAACACTTAGGGTTTTACGAACATGTCCTCGGGGGTTTAGTATAAAAACCCAGGGGGGACGGAGTAGAGTTGACTGCTAGAGTCGGGGGACAGCTTAGAGTCAGGGAGGCACATCCGTGCAGGGGAGGCCGAAGCCTCGCGACCAGCCCTCGCGCCAGCTCGTGTACATGCTACCGCAGGCCGGCCGTCGGGCCTGGGGAAAGGTGAGTCAGACTGTAAATAATAAATGTACATCACGGGGTAAAGGTACCTCTTTGTTACTCTTTGTCGACTCCCTGAACCCAGACCCATACGGCGGTACACAACAATTTCGAAAGGCTGTAGCCCGTTCCATATTAATCGTGGAAAACTACTTTACATACAAACTTTGTTAGAAATTTATTGCTCAACAAGTTTTGTGAGTGAAGATTTTCCTGTAAAGTAACTCATTTTCGGGATATTTAGAAGAAACTAAAAGAAGTGCTAAATAATTTTGGTTTCTGGGCTGCCAAAAAATTGTACGAGCTTTTCAGAGTTCGCATTTTTTCTCTCGAACACTTCTGACCTACACGTACAAGATGGCAAAAAAATGCCCGTAGGTAACATGGAAGTGAAAGGGGTTTGTTTTCGGCAACTTTGTAGTCAATTCGCATGGAAATTGAACGAGAAATCTTAACAAAATAGTTACAAAATTCCAGGACCAATTGTTTCGAGTTTAATATCGAAAATATTATTCCGCTACGGGAAGAACAGGCCTGGAAAATGATTTACCTTCAAAACAGGTCATACTCGCGTTTTTCATGCCATGAAACAACTAGATTTAGATTACTATGTAAATCTGTGGCGCATAATTTTTAACGAAGTCACGCCAAATCTATCACCTCCCACAATTTTCTCTTAATCTCAGTTTTTTTGGGTACAAATATTTGCAATTAAGATACAAAGGGGCTCTAGAGGCCCCTTTTTGCAATTTCGACCGTCATTTTTTGCTACTGGTCCTTTTGCGCTAAAAACGACGATTTTGGCCACAAAAAAAGTTGCATGTTTTCGGCAATATTGTAGTCAATTCGCAAGGAAATTTCACGAGGAATCCGAAAAAAATATCAAACCAATTCTGGAATCACTTGTTCTGAAGTTATATCCATAAACGACATTTCGGTACGGGGAGAACATGTCCGATAAATGATTTTTTCTCAAAACAAAGGCCAGGTTTGTGCTTCTCATATTAAGAAATAGCCAGGTTTCCATTTTCATGCAATTTATCGAGAAAAAAAGCGACAGACCGACCGCATGCCGAAAACCACTTTTTTCAACTTTTCGGAGGTTGTACATTATGAATGTGGTGTCAGCTCGGACTCGATTTTTTTCACGAACACCACACTTCCATTCCCGTAGGGAACATGGAAGTAAAAACGCTGATTTGCGGCTGAAATTGAACAAGTACGCTAAACTCACAGATTCTTTGGAGAAAAGTCGGTAATCCACTGCTAAAATGGAGAAAAGGCGTTAATTCGTGGCAAAGTTTAACAGAAAGCGCTCATTTGCAGAGCTAATATGAAAAAAAAATCGCCATTTCACGGATCGATTTGGGAACTGCCTCTTATACGCCGGGGCTAAAATTGAATAAAAACGGTAGAATACGAAAGATTTGCTGCTAAAATTAGGAAATAATTCGTGGCTTAAATTAGGAAGTAATACGCGGCTTGAATTAGGAAATAATTCGCGGCTAAAACTAGGACATAAATTCGCGGCTAAAATAGAGAAAAAATTCTAGTCCGTTCGGGAAAACCCACTAATACATGGCGGAAACTGAGAAAAACCGTTAGTTCACAGCTAAAATTGAGGTAAAGTGATCACTCGCAGCTAAAATGGAGAAAAACGCTTATTAGCGAATCAATTTGTGAATTCACGGCTAGTATTTCGGATAGTAATTCGCTGAGAATGAGAAAAAGTGATCATACGTGTCAAAAATTGAAAAAAAGCGCTCAGTTGAATTGCTAAAAATTGAAAGAAAACGCGCTAATACGCTGCTGAAAAAATTGAGAAAAACGCTAGCTCCCCCACTAATTCACGCCTAAAACTGAGAAACTCGATATAATTCCCGGCAAAAATTGAGATAAAGCACTCATTTGCAGTTGAAATGGGTGAAAAGCGAGAAAATCCGAGAGTTAGCACAAAATGACGCCAAAATTGAGAAAAATAAAAAATTGAGAATATCTAAGAAGTGAAATATAACGCCAATTTGTAGCTGAAAATTTGAAAACGCGCTAATTCGCGCTGAAATGAAGAAAAAAACGCTAGCTCAAAGAAACATTTGATAAAGCCCGCTAATTCACGCCTAAAACAGAGAAAACTCGCTGTAATTCCCGGCAAAAATAGTGATAAAGACCTCATTCGCATTTGAAATGTGTAAAAGCGAGAAAATCCAGGAATTAGCTGCTAAAATGGTTAAAAAGTACAAATTCGTGCCAACATTGAGAATAAGCGCTCATTTGAATGGCTAAGAAAAGAAAGAAATCGCTAATTAGTGGCTGAAATTGAAAAAGCGTTGATACTTGCTGCAATGATGAAAAAACGACAGCCAAGGATACGTTTGATAAACCCCACTAATTCAAGCCTAAAACTGAGATTACTCGCTGTAACTCTTGTCAAAAATAGAGATGAATACCTCATTTGCAGTTGTAATGGGTGAAAAGCGAGTAAATCCGAGAGTTAGCAGCTAAATTTGAGGAAGAACTCGTGCTAAAATTGATAAAATGCACAAATTCATGCCAAAATTGAGAAAAAGTGATCATTTGAATCGCTAAGAAATGAAATAAAACGCCCATTTCTGGCTGAAAATGTGAAAACGCGATAGTTCCGTGTTGAAATGAAGAAAAAAACGCTAGCTCAAAGAAACATTTGATAAAACATGCTAATTCACGCCTAAAACTGAAATAACTCGCTATAATTCCCGTCAAAAATATAAATTAAGATCTTATTCGCAGTTGAAATGGGCGAAAAGCGAGAAAATCCGCGAATTAGCGGCTGAAATTGTTAAAAAGCACTAATTCCTGCCAACATTGAGAAATATCGCTCATTTGATTGGCTAAGAAGTGAAAGAAAACGCTAATTCGTAGCTGAAATTGTGATAACGCGCTAATACGTGTTGAAATGAAGAAAAAACGCTAGCTCAAGGATACGGTTGATAAAACCCGATAATTCACGGCTAAAATTATGAAAAACCGCTCATTTGATGGCCAAGATGGGAATGAGAACGCTGATTCACGGCAAAAGTAGACAAAACGACTCATTCACGGCTTAGAATGTTGAAAAACGCACATTCGTGAATCAATATGAAAACATGCGCAAGTTGGCGGCTAAAATAGAGTAAAATCAGCTTCCATGACTGAAATTAAAATAGTATTCGCGGCTAAAGTTGGAAAAAGCTCTAATTGGTGGCATAAAAATGGAGGAACAGTCCTGATTCGTTGTAAAAATCGAGAAAAACTGTGTCTAAAACTGAGATGATCCATTAATTGCTGGTTAAAATTGAGAAAACGCCACTTTGCCGTTTCTGAGAGACACTCTCTGTGTGGCGTCGTGGAGGGGGTCTCATAGGGATTTCCTCCTCGGGGGGGTTGATCCGCACTGCGCCCAAGGCTACTCAACACCGTAATGAATTGCGTGTGAGTGATTTTAGAAACGCTTGCTGATTATTTCCCGTAATAACATTTCAAGAAAGCCGTGTAGAAAATGGCGAAAAATGCCCAAAAGAGCATACGTTTCTTAACACGTAGAGAAATCCTCCTTTAGAATGAAAATAGCTCTCTCTCTCACCCTCTCTCTCTCACACACTCTCTTTCTTTCGTTCTATCTCTTTCAAAGGCTTTCGGTTGAAATGGCTGGTGAATGGACAGGGCAAAAAGAGTGAAAAAAGATGGAATACCTCCCATCTAACACCAAGAGCAAGAAAATTCTTTTAAGTGAATGATGAAGGCGTGGGAGAGATAAAAAAAATGTGACATTTCCGGCGGCGGTAGGATCTAGAAGTGGATAACCCCCCCCCCACTCTAAAAGTGTATTTTTTAAAAAAAATTCTACGTTTTTCTCGGAGCGAAATAAAAGAACGTGATGACGGTGCTAAGAGTAAAAAAAAACAAAAAAACCAAAAAAAAACAAATTAGGACTAAGCCACAAAAAATACGAATAAAAGCAATAAGCACTAAACACTAGATAGTCTTTATCAAAATGGCGTGGAAAACCCTCTTCCATTTTATTAACAGTTATTTCTCTTCAAAAACAGTAAAGGTCCCGTCCTACGTGAGCGGGAATCGCGCGATTTCGACGATTTGAGCGTTTTCATGGGAAAACAACCGTAGTGTTCTATGTGTTTTTGATGGAAATCGCGATCACGGCTGAAAACGTTAAACCCGGTCTAAACGCTGAAATCGCGTGGGTCACGGCCTCACAAGGGACGCGGGGAAAATTTCTTTTAAAAAACTTTAAATTGATTGGGAAACATGGGTTTTTGATTAAAAAACTTGAAATAGATTTCATAATCTGAGAAAGGGGTGGAACCCTTTTGGTTATTTTGCTAAAAACAGTGATTTAATTAAAATGTACTTTACAAAAAAAAAACATAATTAATTCCCGTCGTGGTATACACCATCGCATTTCTTTTATGATTTTAAAGAGATGTGGATTTAATGAAAACTGGGTTCAGCTCCCTCATCTATTTATATTTTAATAATGAGAAGTTTTAATTATTTTAAACCATTGAATATGATGGGAGGAGAGAGAGAGAGAGGGAGAAAAAAATAATGGGTTTGGATTTTCAATCAAGAGGAAATTGAAATAGGATAGGCTCGGTTCCGCAATGCATTATATGTATTGCGGGCTCGAGAATACACAGCCACTTCTTTTTCATTATCAGTTTGAAACGCCCCAGGGTCAATGTTCCTGTAGAATTGTTCATTTTACGCTTCTCTGTTGCACTTTTTGTCCTTGGACAACACAATTGTTAAGAGTTTTTCCGCTCAGCCGTCAAATTCGCTTAAAAACTGGAAAACTGAAACCAAGAAACCGCTTCCTACTCACTTTTTACCACTGACTCTCTCATCCCGTACTC
The DNA here is from genome assembly GCA_038030265.1 of Corythucha ciliata. Taxonomy (NCBI): domain Eukaryota; kingdom Metazoa; phylum Arthropoda; class Insecta; order Hemiptera; family Tingidae; genus Corythucha; species Corythucha ciliata. The sequence goes on from CM075939.1 coordinate 12,248,518, forward strand.
AACCAACAATTAGTCCTGAGGTCGTCAAAAGAAAGTTGTTCCTTCCCCCTCGAATTTCCTTCACTAAAGTTAATTCACCCCTCCTGTCAAACTTCCACCACTCTTTGCCATCTCACTCGTAATGGTGACTAAGTTTTGAGTATCGGGAAGAGTTTTTATTGGTCGTCTTTCCTTTCTGACCAAGTTAAAAAGAAACTTCGTTAACAAGAAATAGGAAACGCTCTTTTTTTTTGTTTCCTTTTTATCCCCCACTTTGGTGTTATTTTCCTACTTTCTATCGATAGAAAATAATTAAAATTTGCCCCCTGTATCATTGGTCTCTCGAATATTGGGAAATACGGTAAAATTGGTTTGTAACGTGGCTGAAGGGACAACAACGAGTCCATCGTTATTACCCGAAGTCGACCTAGAGAACAATGAATTGCATCAAAATTCTTATTCAACTAGGGAGCGTGGGTTTTGATTTAATTAGTGGCAAATTAGTGTTTTTCACAATTTCAGCAGCGAATGAGCCCTTCTTGTCAACTTAAGCAGTAAATTAACGCTATTTCTCAATTTTGGCCGCAAATGAGCGCTTTAGTGCAATTTTAGCCGGGAATTAGCAGGTTTTCTCTGTTTTATCCATGGATTAGCATTTTCCTTCACAAGGTTGGATTTTTGCCTCGAATTAGCACTTTTCCTCAATTTTAGCTAAGAATGAAGGCTTTTGTCAATTTCTCCTTCCCTCCACCTCCTCCTCCCCGCTCCTCCTCCTCCTCCTCCTCCTCCTCCTCCTCCTCCTCCTCCTCCTCCTCCTCCTCCTCCTCCTCCTCCTCCTCCTCCTCATCCTCCTCCTCCTCCTCCTCATCCTCCTCCTCCTCCTCCTCCTCCTCCTCCTCCTCCTCCTCCTCCTCCTCCTCCTCCTCCTCCTCAACAACTTTCGCAATGAAAGTCCGACCTGGTGGATAGGAACGTGTTGCAGTTTGTGGCTCGGTTCAACCCACGATTCGGAATCAATTTGTGTACCTACGTTTGAGGATAAATAGGTATTTTTTAGCCGCGAATTAGCGCTAATCATCAATGTTAATGAATTAGCGATTTGTCTTAATTTTACCCACGATACGAGTGATTTTTCTCAATATTAGCCGCAAATCAGTAATTTGACTCTACTTTATCCGCGAATTATATTGATTGTTTTCACTTTCACTCCAGAATTGGAGTTTTTTTTTTTTCAAACTTTTAGCCTCGGTACTTGCCACAAAAACGGCTCATTTAACACGCAGTCTTAATATTAGCCACATTGGGACTTACAGAAGCCGTGAATGAACGAATCTTCTGTGTTTGAGCCGTGAAGTTGCGTACAGAAGCCACGAATTGGCACTTTACACAATATCCTGAAAATTTGCTGCTGATACCAAACGAACTGGTGAATTTTTCTAAATGTTTGCCTCAAATGAGGGTTTCTCGCCCCCCCCCATTAATTTTTGCCTCGTAAGGACCTCAAGGACCTCCTTTGTCACGCTTGGTCGAACCTGTGTTTACCACAAGGCATGGATTGTGGCAAATTACTGATTCGCGGCAAAAATTAAGAAAATTACTCATAGCGTGGCTTATATTAAGAAAAATGGCTCATTCGCCGATAAAATTGGTGAAAAGAGCTAACTCACAGCTAAAATTTGGAAAAAAGTCCTAGTTTGCGGTTAATATTGAGCAAACACCAATAATTCGCCGTTTTTGAAGGCAATATCGCGGGTGAAAATCGTGGCTGAAGTAGCAAGTTCTCAGCCTAAAATTGAGAAAAAGCGCTAATTCCTGGCTTGAAGTGAAAAAATGAGCTAATGCTCTGTTAAAATTGAGGAAAATGCGAATTCTCAGCTGAATCAGAGACAAATTACTGATTCGTGGCTAAAATGAAGAAAAAACACTTATATTATCATAGCTAAAATTCTGCAAAATCGCTCTTCGTTCAAGATGGGTGAAAAGAGCGAATTCACGGCTATAATGAAAGAAAAAAACGCGATTATTCTTCGCTAAAATATAACGAAAATTTTTGATTATGTTGTGAATGTTAAACTATTTAGGTAATTGTTTAATTAATTGAGTATAACATTCTTTATTATATTTTAATTATGCCGTCTAGTTTCGGGGTAAGTGCACCCCATTTTCAAGGCATCCGCAGTTCGCAAACAAATTTCCCCGTCACCCGTCAATAAACACAAACTTCCAAATAATCCTGCTGACGGACAGGTACCACAAGAAAACTTGTCTCCTCACTCGGGTTTCATAGTCACTCGGGTGAGGAGACAAGTTTTCTTGTGGTACCCTTTCCGTCAGCAGGATTATTTGGAAGTCTGTGTTTATTGACGGGTGACGGGGAAATTTGTTTGCGAACTGCGGATGCCATGAAAATGGGGTGCACTTACCCCGAAACTAGTCGGCATATTTAAAATATAACAAAGAATGTTATACTCAATTAATTAAACAATTACCTATATAACGAAAATGTTCGTTCATGGTTCTTGGAATAAGCTTCGTGAAAGATTAAGAAAAATCGCGCGTTTGTCGAGGGAATTGAGGAAAACGGCTGATTTCCGGTTATTATATGAAGAAAACGCACTATCGCGATTCCAATTGAGAAGAATTGTGGCTAAAATTGAGAAAAAGGCTAATGAATTTGTGCCTAAAAGTGAGACAAAACTGCTAATTCGTGGCTATAAATGAGAAAAAACCCTCATTCGCGTCTAAAATTGGGGAAAATGCTAATTCGCGATTGCTGAAGTAAACTTAGAGAATCGCTTATTTCCGGGAAATATTAAAAAAAGCGCTGAACGGCTAAAATGAAGAAATACGCTAATTCGCGGTTAAATTTGAGAAAAATCGCTAATTTGTGGTATTAGGAAGAAAATACGGTGGAAACCCGGCGCTGGGAAAACGCGAATTCACGGAAAAATGGAGGAAAAAGACCAATTCACGGCTAAAATGAGACAAAACTGCTAATTCGTGGCAAAAACGGAGAAAAGCGCCAATTCACGGCTATATTATGATGAAAACGCTCATTCGCGTCTAAAATTGGGAAAACGCTAATTCGTGATTGCTGGAGTAAACTTCATGAAAAATTGGAAAACAAATTCCTTATAAAAAAGCGCTGAACGGCTAAAATGAAGAAATACGCTAATTCGCGGTTAAATTTGAGAAAAATCGCTAATTTGTGGTTATAATGGGAAGAAAATACCTACTGGAAAAACCCGGCGCTGGTAAAACGTGAATTCACAGAAAAAATAGAGGACAAAGGCCAATTCGCGGCTAAAAGTAAGAATGTAGTTCTTATTCGCGGCTAAAATGGGGAAATAGCTCAATTCACGGCTTCTGGAGTCAACTTCGTTGAAATGGGCTCGGGTAAAATGAAGAAAATGCTCTAGAAAATACTCATAAAAATTCAGGAAACGACAATTTGCGGCTAGAATTGAAAAATTCTCTCGCTCGTTAACGGTTGAAATGGAGAAAACGGCTATTTTGTGACTAAAAGTAAGAAAATCCGCGGCTAAAATGAGCAAAAAACGCGAATTCACGGTTTGTGGAATAAAACTCGTGGAAAATTGAGAAAATACGCTGATTTCCGTCAAGTATGAAGAAAAACTCGCGGCTAAAAATGACAAAGTTTGTTAATTAGCGGATAAAATTGACAAATCGCCAATTCACTGCTAAAATTGAATAAAATGGTTTCTTTCGTGGCTAAAATGGAGAAAAGTCATACATTCGCGGCTATAGAATTGATATAACATACTAATTTGCGTGGCTCAAATTGAGCAAATGCCCTAATTTAGGCTAGCCAGCCGCAACAGCACCCAAAGCCTGGCTGATGTGTTTGCCAGTTTTGGGTTTATTCTCCAAATTGCCGTTTTCTCGTATTATATCCGCGAAATTTTAAATTTCGAGGGCCTTTCATAGTGACCGTGGAACCCCGGGCGCGGTCACGACAGTCTTCTGAGACGCATAACCGCGTAATAGCACCATTTTGAAGCAAAATATTCGTAAAATTAGACATTTTCGTGACTGGATACTCACGATTTTGCAAGTTTCACGTCAAATTTTTCAGTGAAACTTCGTGTTTCAAGATATTTTGGTCGTGAACCCTGCTGATCAAACTAGTCCCGACTGTGCCCTTAACTTCGAATTTGAACTTTAAATTCATTTGAAAATTTAAAATGGAATTAGTTTACATGTTTGGGTCCTAATTTGAGCGAATGTGGGTTATAATTTAAGCGAAATTACAAGTTTCCCGGTTGAATAAACGTGAAATTGAGCCATCGGGTCTTGATTCCGAACACGACCAAACCGCGTCGTGGGATGACGAGGCCCATACGCCGCCGTTCTCCCGGCCAATTCGCAACATTATAGAGGCCAAAATTTGCGAAATTGGATGTTTCCAAGCACAATTTTTGCTAATTAGCAAGATTCAGATCCTAATTTCGGTGAAATTGCAAGTTCCAGGATCGATCCATTTCTTTTTTTGGTCGGCTAGGAGGCCCCGACTGCTCCCATACCCTGACGAATAGCCGTGTAATTGCAACAATTTGATATTAATAGTTGTAATCTCCGATATTCGGGTCCTATAGTATGGGCACAATTTCAAGTTCAAGCGAAAAGCCCAAGAGCCCTTTGAAGCGAGGTGAAAATATCCCCTGGTAGGTGGGGCTTAATTTTACCCCAAATTGGCGGTGCATTCACCTAATGTTATTAGATTCTTTAGCCCTTCTTTAGCGAGAACCACTATATGATTTGTAGTGTAAGTTCAAAGACAGAAGTAAAAGCTCCGAAATTACCCCCTCCATTTCTTATTCACAGCGTCATTTATGCTCGTTACTTGACTGGAAGCGTATTTCAATGAGTCGAATTTAAATCGAACGCCATCTCTGTCTGATCCTCGCTGGCTATATCGTTCCCTTCAGTTTCTTAAAATGGCAGGCTCGAAAGCAATATCCCCCCACTTTTTTTTCTCATTCACTCACTCGCTCTCTCTCTCTCTCTTAGCTAGCTAAATTGCACGGCGGTATTTCTTTACTCTCTTTCCTTGGGGGGGGGGGAGGAGGGAGATGAAGTGACTAGTGAGTGAAAGAATGAAAAGAAAAAGGCAATAATCTTTGAAAAAAAAAAGTTTTAACCCTCTGGTGGTGGGTACTTATGGCTTCAACTTGATGGAGGGGGAGGAGGGCGTAAAATTGACAGCCTGGAAAAGCAGAACAAAGAAAATAGCAATAGTCGCAACTACGGTACTTTGTCGAACTCAATATTCAAAATTTGAAACTTTACCATTTCCCTTTTTTTTTTGGTTTGATCGAAAGGAAGAAAACTCATCAAACAAAATCGATCATTTAGAACATCCTCCGAATAAGTAGAGAGGGGAGTGGGTGGGAGAGCCATAGTGCTAGCAAGCCAAAAAAGGTTGTTCTGCCGTAATGAAGAACTCAACGAGAAGTGGTCAGGGGTGGGAAGGGGTATAGTTCTGCCGTTGACAGGACAATTAAAAATATGATTCAAGGCATTTCTTCTCTTTTCATTCCTTTCTTTTCTTCTTCCGCCTTCCAATTTTTCATCTCTTTCTCACCCCCTCCCCCAACAGCATCGCTCTCACTTGCTGTCATTTTAGCTCCATCCTTTTTGACCACTCGAAAATACCAGTTCACAACCACTTTCTAGGTTAATTTTTCTTTTTGCCAGGAATTTTACTTCTCCTTGTTTTTAATCAAAGGAAAATTTCTCTGAAAAATGACAAGCAGGATCATCAAAGAGCCCCAATTTCAGGTCTTCATTTTTAGGCTATCGTATAGGTAAAATTATTTAGACAGGATTGTTCGTTTTATGAAGTCGGAATGTTTCTCTATGTAATATCGTTACGAATAAACTATAAACATAAATTTCAAAATGAAATAGGTACCTACACCATTTACAAAGGAACATCTCCCCCCCACCACTAATACAAGCCATTGAAATTAACTTCAAATGCTATTTAAGCTAACAATAAGTACGCCCCTGTGGATATTGAATATTAAAATAACAGTCTGCATGGGCTTTCCTGCAGTTAATAATGAGCTACGTGAATTCTGAGAATTGCTTTTGAAATTTATTACGCGCTCATAGGAGTATAGACGTACTTGTTAGAGGTTTGGCTGGTAGAGGTGAACGCGCATTGATGCGGTGGGAACTCTATCTTGTCGACGTGTCCATCTGAAAGAGTGCCGAAATGAGCGTTTTATACCTGGCTGGAGGCACCTGGGCAAGAGACCGCATTTCCTTTTTAGAAACATCGATTTCTGGACATTTGGACAGTCTCGCGCGATGATTTAAACAAAATTTACCACGCTTTAAACTTCGTCACAATAAAGACAATCATTTTGCTTATCAGCATTGCCTTCAAACAAAGACGACAGAGGATGTACTACCTTATAAACTTTTGAATGAGTTTGCCTTTTGTATTAGTTTGAAGCCTCGATAAACTTTCCTTCGCAGAGGGCAAAATTTAGGAACGAAGTTCAAGTTCCTCCCCCTCCCATCAAGTTGGCTGAATTAGCCCGACGACACCCCACCTGGGTATCTATGACGGTGCGGTGGTGGATATTCACGTAGAGGTCGCATCACAGTGAATATGAGTATATAGAGCCAAGGCGATGGTGACCTCTTTCCCGAAATCTTAAGAGATAGTATATCCCCCAAAGTCATGGGGGGTTGAACTTATAGCGGTATGGATCATTAAGCCTTGGTTGATCTCTAATGAACAGTAGAGGCGGCAAGGCTGGAAGATCGTGTGGAAAAGGGTGGAGAAGTGGAAGTAAAATCAATTACAAGTGTCTAGAGGGGAAGTTTGATACGAGCTAATCTCATATTTGGGCCTGACCTGCTTTGAAACTCGTTTTAATTTCAAATTATACCCAAAGGAAAAAAAATATATATAACTTGTTAAATAAGGGTAAGCTACATATTAGCGAAATAAAGTTTTGAAAAGTTTCTTTGCTTGCTTGATTTGCGAGTTTGCATTCAACACAGCTTTTCCCGTCATTTTTTCTCCTCTTCCGTTCCTTTTGGACGTTTGCTGCCTCTGACAATCTCCCTTCTTTCCCCTAAACCCCTAAAAAAAAAAAGAAGAAAAAAAGAGAAATTGTCGGCAAACATGGTTTAATTACGTTTGTACAAAAGCTGCTCTTCTTGTTCCCTTCATTTTCCCATCGGATATTTACTTTGGTATTTTCTGTTCCACTCCCTCACTCACTCACTCTCGTTCTTTCTCTCTCGCTCTCTCTAAAATTTTAATTTCTCGTTTCATGAGGCGTTGAGGCGAAAGAAATCAGCTAACTACTCCCATTTCCTTGTCTCTAAGGGGATTTACAAGTGGATTCCGAAATGCAAATAATTTAGATATTAACATAGTGACGGGGGGGCAATTTACTCAATTTAAGATACTAAGTCGTCTAGCGTACTGTGGCATGGGAAAGGGGGGAAGGACCGCCCCGGACTCCCGTTCGAATGGGGCCCCGGAAAGCTTAAAGATGAAAAAATTGGGATTTTTAAGTAGAAAACATGAGAAGAAACGGCTAAACTCGCTTGTAAAATTGAGAAAAACGCAGATTCGCGGGTGAAATTGATAAAACGTGTATTAGCGGATTCCTGGGGTAACTTTGCGGACAATTTAATTTTTTTATTGTGTTAAAATTAATTAATATTTTGTTTTTAGAGTTTTGGCTTTTTTTCTTCTTCCACTAAAAATAATACCTACCTAAAAATAAAATATTGATCAAGTTTTACGGCTTTATAATATTAATAATTAATTGAATTTAGAAGACCCATTCTCCGGACAATTAGGGGATTACTCCCCTCCTCACCACACCACCCTAGTCACAACTGTGACTTCGAGGGAGCGGGGAGGCTGAAAATCAAGAAATTAATTTTTAAATTAAATACTTACTTCTTTACTTGTTTTGAGTTCCGAGAAAAAATTACTTCCCAGGTGGGATTTGATCCCACGACCTCCTAGTTTCGCGCCAGATGCTCTTACCAACTGAGTTATCCAGGGAGTCCACGCAAAGAGCGAATCCACCCAGGAGAAATCCCCTCCCGAAACTCAAACTGCACCTATCGGGTCAGTACATATATTACGTCACTTTTTCTTTGGTATTTTGGTCCATCAATTAGTGTTGACGTCAATTGAATTGAATTTAGAAGACCCGGACTCAATGTCGAAAATCACGAATTCTTGGGGCCAAATCGGGACTGAAATTGGGGAAAAACGCTAATTCACGGTTTCTGGAGTATAAACCTTGTGGGAAATTGAGAATAAGCCAACTGATTTTCGTCAAGAAAGATGAAAGACTCCAATGCGCAATTCGCGGCTAAAATTGACAAAGTTCGTTAATTAGCGGCTAAATTGGAAGAATCACCAATTCGCAGCTAAAATTGAAAAAAAAAACGCTAATGTGGGGCGGGAATTGTGATTAAGCGCAACAATATGCGGCTTTAAAACTTAGGAAAAAGCCCTTTGAAGAAAACGCAAAATCACGAATTTTTGAGGCAAAATCGGGACTGAACTTGAGAAAAAGCGCTAATTCACGCAGCTAAAGCTGAGAAAAGCGCTAGTTCAAGCATAAAAAAGAGAACAACGTGAATTCGTGTCTTAAAAATGGAGAAACACGCTAATTCACGCCTGAAATTGTGAGAAAGTGTTAAAATTTAGCATTATGTATTAAAAATTGAGAAAGAATGCGAATTCAAATGCTGAAGTGAGAAACGCCAACTCGTGGATTCTCGGAGCAACATTGGGACTGAAATCGAGAAAAAGCGCTAACTGACGGCTGAAATAGACAAAAACGCGAATTCTCGTCCAAAAGTGGAGGAAAACGCTGATTCACGTGGCTAAGGTATGAGAAATTGCGATTTTACGTATGAAATCGAGAAAAATCGCTAAAAATCACTGCTAAAATGATGGAAATGTGCTAATTCACTGCTTACATTGAAACAAAAAACGCTAATTCACAGCTGAAAATGAGAAAACGCCAACTCGCCGATTCTTGGGGGCAACTTTAGGGCTGAAATTGAGAAAAAGCGCTAATTCACGCGGCTAAAGCTGATAAAAACTTTAATCCACGGATAAAAATGAGAACAACGCAAATTCGAGTCTAAAAATTGAGAAACACGCTTTACTGCTAAAATTTTGATGAAATGGTACAATTGGGCAGCTATACGAACTGAGAAAAAGCGCGAATTGACACCTAAAAGAGAGAAACGCCAACTTGTGGATTTTCGGGGCAACATTGAGACTCAAATAGAGAAAAAGCGGTAATTCACCACTGAAATAGACAAAAACGCGACTTCGCGAGTGGAGGAAAACGCTAATTCACGCCGCTAAGGAATGAAAAATTGTGATTTTACGGATAATATCGAGAGTAGGCGCTAAAAATTGAAGGCTAAAATTAAGAAAATGTGCTAATTCACTGCTAAATATGACAAAAAAACGCTAATTCACATTTGAAAATGAGAAAACGCAAACTCTTCTATTCTTAGGGCTGAAATTAAGAAAAAGCGCTAGTTGACTTGGCTAAAACTGAGAAAAACTTTAATTGATGGATACAAAAGAGAACAACGCAAATCCTAGTCTAACAATTGAAAAACGCGCTATTCACAGCTAGAATTGTAACAATTTGGCAGCTGTAAAAATTTGTAAAAAACGCGAATTCACACCTAAAATTGAGATAACGCCAACTCACGAATTTTCGGAGCTAGGGCTGGTATTGAGAAAAAGCGCTGATTCACGGCGTGAAATAGAGACAAACGCGAATTCGCGTCTAAACGTGGAGGAATCCCCTAAAAATTTACATAAGCCAAGGTGTGAAAAATTGTGATTTTAGAGATACAAATCGAGAAAAAGCGGCATAATTCGCAGCTAAAATTATGAAATGTTAAATTCACTACTAGATTATTGAGGGTAAAAAGCCTAATTCACAGATGAAATTGAGGTAACGCCAACTCGCGGATTCTTGGGGCAACTTTGGGAATAAAATTGAGAAAAAGCGCTGATTTCAGCGCCTAAACTGTGAAAAAGCGCTAGCTCGCGGGTAAAATAAAGTAAAACACGAATTGGCGTTTAAAATAGAGTAAAAGGCTAATTTGCGGGTACAATTTGGACAGAGCATTCAATCGCTACCTACTTTGCGGTTTATTGAGGCAACGTCATGACTGATTCACTGCTAAGAGTTTATAGTAAGTGCCGATTCGCAGCTAACAATGAGAAAATATGCTAATTCGCGGCTAAAATTGAGTGAAAAACTTTAATTAGAAAACGCGAATTAGCTGAAATTGAGAAAACGCCAACTCGAAAATTTCAGGGGCAACTTCGGGGGAAAAAATGGAGAAAAAGCGCTACCTAATTCAAGCGGCTAAAACTGTGAAAAAGCGCTAGTAAGTAGGTAAATTGGAGAAAAAAACGATTTGGTATTTAAAAGCGCCAATTCACGGCTTAAATTTAGAAAAATTGCTAATTTTCCGATAATATTGAGAAAGAGCACTCAAACGCTATACCTAATTTGTGGATTCTTGAGTCAACTTCGGCTAAGAGCTTATAAAAAGCGCCGATTCGCAGCTAAAAATGAGAAAATGAGCTTATTTAGGGATAAGTTTGAGAAAAAAGCTATAATTCGCAGCTAAATTGTGTTAGAATTGAGAAAACGCACATACGCTGTTTTCGGAGGCAATTTTGAGGCTAAAATTGAGAAAAATAGTGTACTTCAACGCTACTAAAAAGGATATTCGTAGTTTAACTAAATACTAAAAGGGCCTGCTAGAGAGTTCCGCCACTGACTGAGTCCGTTGTCTGTCCGCGAAAGCAGACTGGGCTTTGTTTGATCGCTAAAATACAACCGATTTGCAACCCGTCGAAACCCCACTCGCGCCGGTTAGTGATCATGAGCGTAGCTACGATCAGGCTACGATTCAATACGTTGTGCAACCCCCATGCTAACCGTGGTTTTAACGAGACAAACATGTTTGAAATTAGCGATAGTTTTTCCCTGGCACTTTTCTAACTAAGTTTCAAACTCTAATGAGAAGAAATTCAGGTCACGATCACTTCAAAAGTTAGGCGGATAAAGCCCAGCAATAAACGAAACAAGCGTACTATTGCTAACGGCGGTGGAATACTGGGAAAAGTGAAAACAGCTTCTTCCCGTTTCCTTATTTTAACGAAAATAAAGCCTCCCTCATTCTTTTCTATTGTTGTAAAAATGAACGGTGAGCTTCTATATAAATAATTGGCAAAAGGCTTATTTAATTAGAAACAATACCCTGGGAAGGGATCTGGAAAAATACAATCTTGATTAAGTTGAAAATAAGAAGAAGTGGTGCTAACCAGTGAAGAGTAAAGTGGTTCAAATTGGAGGTTCAACTTATGGGGAGGGGGAGAGGAAACGGAGCAATCTCAGAGCGCGCACTAAGGAGCTTAACTTTCCCGTCTTCCTTTCCCTCTGCATCCATCACCTAACAACTCTCTCGGCGTCCTATATCACTGATTGGGCCATGATTTCTTTACTTTGGGCGTGGAAATGGTTGTGGTGGGGGTTGGGAGCGGGGGCGGTGGGGCTTTTCTCTGTCTAATGACTTGGTATAATGAAGTGAGGGAAGCGCCACCCCTCATTTTGGATTGATGCTAAAAAGGGGAAGGAGGATTGTTTTAAGAGGTTTTACGAGCTAGTCTTTTGTTAAGGGTGTTTTTTATTTTTCCTTTCATAAAATGTAAACAACAATAATTGGAGCAATAACTTCCCAATCTCTGAACCCAATGATCTATTTTACTTCCATATTCCCGTAGCGAAAGGAAGTATGGCGTTGGTGAAAAGAAAATCAATTACGAGCCGACTTCCTGACTTCACCTTCATGGCTTGGTTTAAAGTGAACATTCTTCTAATGCCCGGATAGAACCACTAGCCGCCTAAATTGCTAGGTCGTCTGCATACAGTAGACAGTTCAGACCAGCTATCCTTCGGAACCGCGGCAACACGTCATCGATCATTAGATAGAAAAGTGTTGGGCTGACAACAGATCCCTGCGGGAATCCTTGTTTTGTTTCTTTTAAGGGGGAAATGACGTCATAGTATCTCACTCTCACAAGTCGATACCACACATCCTGCCATGAATCCCCATCCAGCTTCCTCCTCCAGATGATGTCAAGGGCCGTCTTAAAGTCAACAAAGACAGCCAGCGTATTTTGTTTAAGCTGAAACCCATTTTTAACGATCTCTCCCAGGTGTATTACGTGCTTTATGACGGCTCCATCATCCGCAAAAAATTGCGCATAAAGACCTTTTTCCTCTAATTTCCTTATATGACTATCCACCACAAGTATCCGAGAAGAGGCGAGAAACTTGAGCTCCCTCCTACTGGCTCGTTTTTTTACTCTATCACCGCCCACCTTTGCGACCACCCACCTCTCAGCGAGTAGCCTATCCATTGAATCATTCTCGGCTCGACCCCAACGTGCCTTAGAGTTGTCACAATACACTCCCTGTGTTCTCTATTAAAAGCCCCTTCGATGTCCAAAAAATGTGGGCTCATCCCCCCCTATTCACCACATGAACACCTATTCTTACCAGATCCTCCATTAGCTGCTCCCCGGATCGGTTTACGTTCGACGATCCCCACTCTAGGTGGTGGGCATTCGCGTTAGCTCCGACCATCAACAGCTTCCCTGATGTCAGGCAGTGGGAGCAGAGATTCTCGAGCTCCGCTGGTATGCCATTCTCCTCCGTGGCTCTGTACCACGACGCCATAACGATCTTCTTGACCTCTCGATTTCGTAGGGTTGCCCTGAAACTGACCGCAATGAGATCCCTGGTTCCGAAGGGGCGCAGCTGTATCGGATTAAAATTCGCCAACACAGCCATACATGCTCTCGAAGCCAGGTCTCCCTCAGTGTAAAAAATCTTATAATACTTATTTCTAACATAACTCACCCTGTTCCCTGAGACATACGGCTCCTGGAACCGGCCCACCTCAAAACTTACCCTACTCATTAGGACCTCTACATCCGCAGCCGCGGTCCTGCTGTGCTGCATATTTGCCTGAAAGCACCTCACTTCAGCAACAGGTCCTCCTCTACCTCACGGACGGTGAGGATCTTCCCCCTGCTGCTGGGTTGCTGTCTGCCCGGTATTTTCGGTCATTACCGGGTCCACTTTCAAATTCCATATCTGACCCCTCACTGTCCATTTCGCCCATCCATCTGTTAGGCAGAACTCTAAATCTAACTTTAAAGACCCTGATACTCACTATGGGCCCCGTCTTAATCTCCTCCGCGTCCTTATTCGGTACTTCGAAGGTGATTTGCACCCTCTCACTCGTGGGGTCTTGCTCAAAACCCACCATTTTCCATTCTTCGAACGAGAACCCCCTCTTCCAGTTGGTGAGCTCCATGTGGGGGATCACGGTCTCCTTGGACATGACTAGGCCGGATAGCATCGACCTTAATCGGCTAAGAATCGGCAGGTCCGGTAGCCTACAAATCACCAATTTCCGGGTTTTTTCCTTCTCCTGTAAAAGATCAACAATCCTTCCCGCCTCCTCAGCCGTCCAAGACCCTTGTTGACCAGAGCGGCCCTACATTTCTTCTCTATTTGCCTCGTGCAAATCCACTTCCTAATAATCTCTAACACCTCCTCGACCTCAAAAGGTTCTCTGGCCTCTTTGACCACACACATACCTTTGCTCTGGCCGATTCTTTTAATTTTGTGACCCTAGTGTCCGCCACCATCCCTTACCCCCCTAGGCTTTGATATCCGGGGGCGTTGGCTATGACACTGACCTCTGTCGTTTACTAGCTTGTGCCTGCGATACCTGTTTCTCCTGATGTATTCGTTGCTCCTACTCCGCTCGTCGATTTTGAAAGCGGGCTTGAAAGCTCGTTAGGAGTTTTCCCTTCTCTGCCGCCTCCATTGCCTTCCTGGCTTTCGCCTCTCTCCTCATGTTTGTCCTCGACTCTCTACGTTGTCGACGGCGACGTGGCTCTTCGAACGGTCCTTCGCTGCCCAAGGTCTCTCCCACCGGCCTCACTCTTCCTAACATTGGGCGGATCCGGTCCCTGCCATTTGAGCTAGTGCTCGGTCTATTACGGAACTCGTTCCCCTCACTAATTTTACCTAAATTTGGGCGGGTCGCCGAAGCAATCCCTGCCCCCGCCTTGTCGCTAAGGGTTTTGCTTAAGGACGATTTGTCGTCCCCAGAGTCTTGGAGCTTCCGCTATCACGGGACATATATCAAAGTTCCATTATAAAATTTCTGCAATCATAAACATGTTGTCAATTTTCTCCGCATTAAAAAAAAAAGAGCGTTTTATACTTTTCGCTAGCTTCTACTCAAGAACTTTCTTTGTTCGCATATCTATATAAAATGAGAAGGAACACCTAAAAAGAGAAAACATTCCTTTTCTGATTGAACGCGCCATTTATTGCTCTTGTGCTCACCCATCGCCTGCTGCATTGAGTTCCATATTGATTCTCGGAACCAATTCGTGGAGACAACAAGACAAAGAAACTCCCCTTCCTCCTATACTTACATCGTGCTACATAAAATTTCAGAAAGCACAAGTACTACTTTCCCCACTATACGTCTTCCCTATGACGCCCTTGTCGCAGAAGTATGGGTGTATTTTATGCCATTGTTCGTTGTATTGAAACTGAACAAGTGCAGAATAAGGTGTAGCCCAGGGAATGCGAGCTCAGAAGAAGAAACCCCTGAATAATAATATTTTATTGAATTTATTGAATATCTGATAATAAAAGTATAGGGAACATAACAGAAAACGATATTTATCCGCTACTATTTTTTTTTTTTTTTTTACACCCAACGTTTTTGAATGCAAGTAGGTCAGTAGACATATTTATTGAGCTTATAAAAAAAAAGAATAGTATCACTCTGGATTTGCTTCCATCTCTCTCCCTCTTAGGTGATTTAAGAGTGGCTTCGACAGGAAAATGTCACGAACCGACCCCTCATCCTTCCCCCGCTGACAATTCACGAATACAAAAAAATCTGAATGTCTTCAAGTTTCTTTTTGGTCTATCGAGCTTTACTAACATCATTCGGAGTTATGATAAAAATTGGACCAATCTGATGGAAAGTCGTTTCTTCGAAGAATTCGGAAGAAAAAGAAGTGAGGAAAAATGAAACGAAAAATCCGGCGTAGATTTAGAGAAATGAGGCATTCCCATGAATCTTTAAAAGTATAGCACCATTAGCGTTATTTTTTTTTATATTTTACTAAAACGATGTGTTGGTTTTAACGGTAAACGGCGTGGCGATGGAAAAATGTGACGTTTTAGGAACAGGCCCCCAAGGATTTTAGAATCCTTCCAAAAGGTTTGATTTTTTTTTTTTTTTTTTGACAACCAACCCCACACCTAAGCCGAGAGGGAACGTTTTTCCCTCAATGATGACAAAACAGACAGATGGCTTGGAAAACCTTCTTTTCACTTCGTATAAAAGACGACGTTGTCCCCGCCCCCACCGTTTTTATATCAGCCTTATATACCGCACCATATCATATTGTTTTTTTGTGGCGGTCAGGACACCAACAAGCCGTCTTGACTTAAGCTAGGAACCTTTCACCCTCGCCAGTCAATTTTATTTTGTTTTTTCCTCCCTACGGCAAGTACTTATTGCTCCCACGACATGCCAATTCCTCTCCCCCCCCCTCATCACATCACACTTCTGAGACCTATAGGTCGAAGCACCTTCAACCTCGTCCCCTACCAAATTAAAAGAAAGGTTTTATTTTCTCCTCTGTCAACTTTTTTTCTTCTCCTTTTCCATCAACATAATAGCACTCGTCTATAAAAATCTTTCAACCATTATGTTCTTTCAATTTTCTCCCGATGGACTCCACCGAAGCTTTCTAGTTTTTTTAGTTAATTGTCTTCCCTTCTTCCCCCCACCACAATATTCTTTCAACCTTGTCCGCCAAATCGTAAAAATTGCGATTATATCAACCGAGTTCATGCAATAAAAAGAGCAGGAGTTTCACTCAAGAAATGTTAAAATGGTGAAAAGATCGGAATTGTCAAATTCAAATATCGATATTGCCCATCATTTTTCCGCAAAGGCATTCTAATAATCTTTATTACGCGCAAAGCACTCCTTAAGTTCTCAAGGGAGCCTATTCTTGTTCACCACTTTTTTTTTTTTTGAAAAAGCACCAGGTGTACAACACAAACGACGTTAAAGGAAATGGGCGTAACGCGTGATTTCTCCCAGAGGGGAAATCTTTTTTGAGCTTCGTCTTATTTTATGGATTCATCTTTTTTTCAAGATTTAGTTCACGTTTTTTGCGCATGTCCAACAAAGTTTTCTTTTTTTTTTTTTTTAAATAATTCTCTCAAACTTCCGAAAGGGATAGGTTTAGCAAGAGGTAGGTAAGAGTAAAAAATAAGGTTTGAACCTTCCACTTTTTACTTGATGGGGATGAAAAAAAGGGTAAATTATGCATGCAGAAACTTGGATTTCCATTACCTGTCTTCTCTACCTCAACCAAAACAAATTATTCAATGATCTTTTTTTAATTATTCATATCAGTTTTTCCTCCTCTTGCCACTTCGTTGTTTCAGGGTCTGTTATTTTAAAACTCCTCGTCAAGATAAGCACCCTGGCTGGACGCCGTTAATTCTCAACGAATACATTTTGTGGACCACGCCCATTTGTCCGGTTTTTGAGAAAACACTAATTCGTGGGATGTGGAAGCAACTTTCGTGGATTACGTACAGAGAAAAAACACTGATTCATTGATAAAAACGGAAAAATCGCTGATTTTTTGTCGCTCATTCGTGACTAAAATTAAATTAAGTAACATCATCCGGAGCTGAGTATATGCGAAATTGTTAGTTTATTGCATGTTTCGCGCCTATCGGGACTATAATATCGCGAAAATTTGGTAGTCTCCGCTCTTCACTTGTTCGTGATATTACGAGTTTCCGAGGATTTATTCGTGTGTTTAGTGGAACGTGGGCTAGACGGTTATGACAGCGCCCTGACGAATAGCTGCAAATAAGTTGCAACATTTTTTAGGCGAGTATCCGCGAATTTTTAAGTGTCCCAGGCTGAATATTTGCAAATCACAGGTTAAAACATACGTGGAATTGCCAGTTTTGGGTCCAAATATCCGTGAAATTGCAAGTTTTGGGTCTGAATATCCATGAAGTCGCCGGTCTATATTTGTGGGGCCAAAACGTCATGGGTTGCCAGTCACGACAGCGCCACAAGTCTGACCCAGAGCCCTGTAACCTGCCCATCCATTCTGTCTATGACCGTGGTTGTGAGCGAGCGCTTTGTCAACATTTTAGGCACAAAATTGGGCTGTGTCTCAATTTTAGGCGCAAATTAGCGCTTTTCCTGAATTTCAGCCACGAATGGGCGCTTTTTAGCAATTTTAGTCTAGAATGTTTTGCTTTTTGTCTCAATTTTATTCGCGAATTAGCACTTTTTCTCAATTTTAGTTGCTATTAAGAGCTTTTCTCCATTTCAGCCGTGAATTACTATCAATTTCTTCACTTTTAGGCATGAATTTCGTACTTTTTCT
The DNA here is from genome assembly GCA_038030265.1 of Corythucha ciliata. Classification (NCBI taxonomy): domain Eukaryota; kingdom Metazoa; phylum Arthropoda; class Insecta; order Hemiptera; family Tingidae; genus Corythucha; species Corythucha ciliata. Next base: position 12,266,099 of record CM075939.1, read on the forward strand.
CAATCCTTTAGGCAGGAAATCGCTTCCGGGGACCGCGAATAGTCGATTTTAGCCGCGAACTAGCGCTTTTTCTCAGTTTTATCCACGCATTACCATCACTTTTTTCAATTGACTATGGATTCGATGGGTCATCGTGAGTTAGTCAATTTTCTTAATTCGTGAGAGTAAAAACGTAAAATCGCCAAAGTTGAGATTGCTAATTCGCGAATAAAATGTTAAAGCTTTAAAAAAGCGCTAATTCACAGTTGAAATAGTGAAAACGCGAGCTCACGCGGATACTTGGGCAACTTTGTGATTAAAATTGAGATAAAAGCCAATTCTCGTGGCTGAAATTGAAAAAAACGCGCTCATTCGTGGATAAAATTGAGACGCTAGAATTGAAGAAGAAATTGCTAATTGACAGATAAGATTGAGAAAGAGCGCTGAATGATTGAAAATCCCTAAATACACGTATTCTTGAGGTAACTTTGTGGCGCTGTAGCGGCTTTTTTTCAATTTTAGATTCAAATTAGCGTTTTCCCCAATTATAGCTGTGAAACAGCGCTTTTTCTCCATTTTAGGCACGGTATAGTTAGCACTTTTCCCTCATTTTTGCCGCGATTGAACATGTTTTATCAATTTTAGCCACCAATGAGCTCTTTTCGTCCACGAATTCGCTTATTTCCTTAATTTGAGGCGCGAATTACTGATTTTTCACAATTGAAGCCGCAATTTATAACGATTTTTTTCTAAATTTTAGCGGTGGTACATTGGAGATTTTACTTGATTTTAGTGGTGGATTAGCGTTTTTTTTTCTCAGTTTAAGCGGTGGATTAGCGCTCCTTCTCAATTTTAGCAGTGTCTTAGGAAACGTTAAATTTTAGCCGTAGCACTTTTCCCAATGTTGGTAACGATTAGTGATTTCTTTCAGTTTTATAGCCATGCGATTTTTTCAATTTCACCGCTGCATTTCCACATTTTCAGCCACGAATTTCAGCACCGCGGTTTGGTGCTTCTTTTTTTCTCAACTTTAGCTCCACAATCATGAGCGCTCTTTCTCCATTTTAGCAGTGAATTGGAGTTTTTCGAAATGCCCGTTGCAAATTAGCGCTCTTGCAGAGTTATGGCCTGGAATAAGCGCTTTTTCTCAATTTACCTTGAGATTGACTTTTTTTTTTATTTCAGCTAAGAATCAGCTATTTTTAAATTTTGGCCGTGAATTGGTCATTTTCTCAATTTATCCACGATTTTAGCACTTTGTCTCCATTTAAATCGCTAATTAGCGCTTTATTTCTCAATTTCAGTCGCCAATTAGCGCTTTTTCACACTTTCAGCCGAGAGTAAGCGTTAATCTTCATATTAACTTCACATTAGTTTTTTTTAACTTTTAGCTCGTTTTCATAATTTTTTGATTCAATACTGTTAAGTAGCGTCCATTAGCCGTAAACAGGTTTTTCTCAATTTTAGCCACGAATGGTCGCTTTTACATGACTTGATCCTCAAATTAGCGTTTTCCCTCAATTCCAGCCGTGAACTATCGATTTCAATTAACAATTTTTTCTCAATTTTAGCCAATTTTGAGGCGGTTTAGCAATTTGTCTCAATTGTACAGCCACGAATTAGAGCTTTTCTCAATTTTAATTAGCTGTAAATAAATGATTTTTCAACATTTAGCCGTGAATTAATGTTATTTCTTTCGTTTTAGGCGCTAATTTTATAGCGTTTTTTAAATACATTTTATCCGTGAATGTGCGTTTTTCTTAATTTAATCAGTAAATTAGCGCTGTTTTTCCTTAATTCCAGCTGGGAATATTCGACTACTTTTCTCCACTTCAACACTTTGTCTCAATGTTGGCGAGAATTATATTTTCCATTCTGTCGTGAATTATTGATTTTTCCACATTTTGTCGTGACCGGTCGTGAGCTGATGCTTTTCTCGATTTTAGCCACTAAAATACCTCAGAAACCTCGTATTGCCGTATTTTGGCCGCACGAAGGACTTTTCGCAATTTTAGCAAATATTTGAGATTTTCTCTTAATAATTCACAGCTCAAATTGAGAAACAGCGCGATAATTCATAGTATAAACGATTAAAAAGCGCATATATTAACTGTCAAAATTGAGGGAAATAGCTAATTAGTGGCCAAGTGTGAACGTCATGAATAAAAAGTGCTAATTCACTGCTGTCATTGGGGACAAGCGCTAATTCATGGCTGAATCTTAACAAATCGCTTATTCGCTACCAAAATTAAGAAAAAGCGCTAATTCTAATGTTTAGAAAACGCTAATTCACGGGTGAAATTGAGGAAAAACGCGTATTCATCGCATCCGAAGACGATGACAATTTCTTAGCTGAAATTGAGAAAAACAATTCTTCTTAGCTATAGCAGCGAATTGGTGATTTTTTCACCTTTAGCGTTGAATTTTTACCCGCAAATTATAGCTTTTCCCAAGTTAAGTCGCGAGTAACGTTTTTATAAATTGTAGCCGCGAGTTAGCCGCCTTTTTTCACTTATATCCGTGAATTTGCGTTTTTTTTTCACTAAAAAATTGCCTTTAGATGTCTCCCTCCCCAAAGTTACCTTCAGAAGCCGTGAATTGGCGCATTTTCAAGTTTAGCTGTGAATCAGAGCTTTTATTAGTTATAATTTATTCGTGAATTAAAGTTGTAATTTTCCTCAATTTTAGCCGCGAGTTACCATTTTTTTTTCAATTTTAGCCGCAAAATGGCGTTTTCCCCAGCTGAAAATTACCGATTTCTTTTTTTTAGCAGTGAATTAGCACTTTGCCTCAATTCGTTCTGAAAATGCTCTAATTAGTGGTTTTCCCAATATTACCCGGAAGTTAGCATTTTTTATTTTAAGTTAAGCCTCACATTAGCATTTTTTGTCACTTTTAACTATGAATTTTCTCTTTTTCTCAATTAGAGTTGAGGATCAGCGTTTTTCTCAATTTTTGCCGCCAATCAGGTTGTGTTTTTTTTTTTTTCAATTGTATCCGCGGATTAACGTTTCGCAACATTTTATCCGTGATTTATTAATTTTTCTCAATTTCATCCATGAATTAGCGATTTTTCTCTAATTTAACCGCAAATTAATTAGCGATTCTTTTCAGCTTTTGGTCCCACTTTAGACGCTAGTTAGCATTTTTTATCCAATTTTTATACGCGAATGAGCGTTTTTTTCGTAGTTTTAGCAGTAGTTTAATTTGCGATTTTTTTTTAATCTGGCTGCGAATCAGAGTTTTTCGCAAATTCAACCGCTAATTAGTGCTTTTTATAATTTTATTCGCAATTTTAGTTGTGAATTTGCCATTTTTCGCAATTTTAACCCCGAACTAGCGTGTCCCGTCACCCCACTAATTTTAGGCGTGGGCTTGGCCGAAGGACAGCACGTAGACTTTTGAAAGTGGGTATTAGCGTATTTTCTCCATTTTAGACGCAGAGAAAAGGCACTAATTAGCGTCTAAATTCGCGAAAAACGCTAATTTGCGGCCAAACTGACAACATTTGCTAATGAAACCGCTGCTGAAATTAAGAAAAAACGCTTTTACGCGAATCAAATTGGAGAAAAATGCTAACTATAGCGGTTAATTAGGAGCGAAATCAATATTGTTTCATTTCAAGGACAACGGCCTCCCCTCAGCCCTTACCACAGGGCCGGATCTTCGAGGGGGAGGGGACTACCGCGGGGCTATAGCCCTGGGCGGCAAAATTTGAGAAACAATTTTAGGCGAGGGAGGGGGATAAGACAAATCGAACCAGATTTGAAGAAAGAAAGAAAATAAATGTTCCTCCACGCACCGCCAGGAACGTTCACGTGAAGCCGCCGCAGTTGCCCAAATTGACGAATTCAAGGATTTGGTTCTTCAAAAAAATAAAATATCGTGGTTTGACACTTTATAAGGACCAATTTCGCGAATTCGGGGCTTCTAAAAAAAATTGTACGCTGGTAGCTCTTAACAACCCCAATATGGCTGTTTACTTCATTGCTTAATATGACCGCATTTTCTCAATTTTAGCAGCGAACTGTGGAGCTTTTCCATAATTTTAGCTGTGAGTTAGCAGTAGCGTGTTTTTATTTCAATTTTAGCGGATGCGATGTTTCCAAATTTTAAATATGAATTAGCGCTTTTCTCAACTTTAGTCGTGGATTCGCCGGAACTAGCGTTCTTTCTCAATTTCTGTCATGATCTTGGATCAGACACCACGAATTGATGCATTTTATGCATTTTAGCCACGAATGAGCGCTTTTTCTCAATTTTAGCCGGGAACGTTAGAGTTTTTCAAAACGCATATCTGCCAATAGCCCGCAGAACAGTGAAAAATGAGCGTGGCTTTTCAATTTCAAACGTAGACTTGCCCGTAAGCTTGCACAGAGAAAAGAATAACTGCGCACATGGGCCTCGACTTGCTAGGGCGCGTTTTTGGCTAGGGATGGTTAAAATGGACCTGAATGTCACCCACTTAAGTAAGCCCTCAGCGGGATGAGTAAATATGGCCATAATTTAAAATTTGAAGGAATCACGGATCTTTGGGGTTTTCGACCCGGGGAATCCAACAATCGAATAAACGAGCCGTTCAGACTACCGGCCGTTTAAGTGGCTACACCTTCGACCTTCGATGCCACCGTTTATGGCCCGCCATTTATCCTGGCAGATGGCTCCTTGCGACGACCTTGACACACTTAATGACTCAAAATAAGCACTGATGTCTGAATCAGCGCCTGGTTGAGTCTTGTGTTTCGAGCGTTTGGTGTTCGGAGCTTTCTGTGGTTTGAGTGTTTTGTGGTTAGAACTTTCTGTGGTACCTATAAGAATTTTGTCGTTTGAGCGTTTCGCGATTACATCTTTTGTGTTGAGTACATTTTCAGGGAATGTCTTGTGGTTTGAGCGTTTTTGTGATTAGAGCTGATTCCAGTTTGAAAATTAAGAAAAATAATTACGGCTAATTCACGGCTAATTATTTTAAAAAGCGTCAATTCGGGCTAAACTGGAGAAAAAGCGTTCATTTACCGCTATAAAATTGATTAAAAATGCTAATTCGTCGCTATATGCGAGTGCATAGTTGATTCGTTGCTGAAATGGATATAAAAGTGCTAATTCGATGCAAAATTGAGAAAAACTGGGGTTGGGGAACTGGGAGATGGGGAAAAAGCGCTCATTTAAGTTGAGAAATACAGCCAATTCGCGATTTCTGGGGGCAACTTCATGGCTAAAGTTGAGAAAAAACGCTAATTCATGACTAAATGTAAAGACATTGCTGATTTACTGCTGAAGTTGAGGGAAAGCACTAATTCGTGGCTAAATGTGGGCGCTAATAATTCACTTTCACTGCTCAAATTGAGAAACAGTGCTAATTCGCTTTTAAAAAGGAGAAAAAGCACTAATTCACCGCTAAAATGAAGAAAATGATCCAAATCATCTCTAAATGTGAAGAAGTCGCAAATACTCTGCTAAACTTGAAAGCAATATAGAACTAATTCGCAGTTATAAATGGAAGACATCATGGATTTACTGCTGAAGTTGAGAAAAGTGCATATTCATGACTAAAATCGAGATAAAGCGCTTAGTCACTGCCCTCATTGAGAAAATGCAAATTCACAATTTCTGGAGGTAATTTAAAAATTGAGAAGAAGTGCTAATTCATGACAAAATGTGAAAAAATCGCTAATTTCGTGCTGAAATTGAGAAAAATCAAAGCTTCGTGCGCCTAAAAACATGCTAAAATTGAGAAAAAGCGCAGAATCGCGCTGCTAACCTTGATAAAAAGTTGTAATCGTGGCTAAGAGTGAAACAAATTAAGAAATACGCTTCAGGCTGGATTACAGAGAAAAACGTCTCATTCGTAGATAAAATTGAGAAAGCACCAATTCACTGGAGTTAACTTAGTGGTTAAAATTGATCAAAATCCATAACTTTAACGCTACGCAAACTTATATTCCTTGATTGTTTAGATACTGAGAGGCCTCATTGACTAGATTACCATCCCAGCCCCTGATATTGTGTAGTTTCACCGGAGATTACTCTACATATAGGCCTTGGATCAATCAATTGGGGTGATTTCATGGCCAAATAAGCAATTTCAATGGCTATTTAACATTTATCATCCCACTTGGGTTATTGAGAAGCAAAATTGGCAATTTTTTCGGCCTATTATCTTGTTTATTGGGGAAGAAAAATCAATGATTTCTTCTATACGAGTGTTCGGGCTAATTTTCCGGTTAAATTTCAGCGAGTATCAATATGCTGGGAGGGATTTGTCAACGTTTTAATTGGAAAAGCAGACCGTTTGGTTATATTTAAATTCGTATTTGCAGCCTCAACAGAGTCTCGGGGAAATTTCATATTTTCTTCTCATGAGGAGGGGACGAGGAGAGGCCCATATTTGGTCGGAACTTTCTTAGGGTTGAAACATATATAATGTTGTCGGTCTTGTCTCCCAACGAAGTTTTGTTTATTATATGTTAAATATTATGTTGAATATAATAAACAAAACTTCGTTGGGAGACAACACCTTTTTATTTCATCGTTGACGAACCCAACAACACCGCCCTTCACTCATACATGATGAATAATGTGGTCGGGACTTTTTTGTAGTTTAAACCTTTTGAAGAGATATACGAAATAACTACAACGCCCACGTAAAATAATTCATTTGGGGGGGGGGGACGGATTTCCGGGAGAAAACCGGAGATCTGGCAACCCTACTCAAGCCCATCCCCCACCCATGGTGCTGCGCCGGCATCCCGTTTGTGGATTACTTCGTTAGACCAATCGAATTTCTAATTTTGGCTTCTGAAGTGGCTTTACCCATACTGAATTCCTTCCACTAAAACAACATTTTTTGTGTACTCTAACCAGAAATTTAAATTTACTTTATTTTCCTTTCTTTCGTTTTTTTTTCTTCAGATATTTGGTATCCGGCAATTCTGACGTCTCATAATATAGGTGAGTGGTAAATGTAGATATTTCATGAATTTCTGGACGAACTGACGCTCGTCTCCGTGAATTAAAATGTCGTGTCTCTATTTTATGAGCCCTGCCTTCCAGACCATTCTTCCGACCCATTTCTCTATTTCCCTCCCAACTTCCATCCATCGATTGGCTACCGCCTGTCAGAGAAATGAATTAATTTGTCAACTAACCGCTACTGGGAAATGCCAATAACGACATTTTCAAAGCCCCCCAGAAAATGCCATAATAGACTTGGGGGGGGGGCAACTTTATTTCCTGCATATGCATTTGCATTACATTACTGAGGTGCATTTCAATTTTCAACTGACGATGAGAGGAAACTCAAACTGGCACGGTGTGGTCACTTCGACCCACTCACCCCACACCGTGGTAACGGAGCGCTAGTGAATATGCGTATAATAAAATAAAAATCATTATGAAAATAATTTTTGGAATTGACATAACTGTACAAATATACCGCAAATTTTCATTGAATCAAGTGCTTCTCTCTCTCGTTCTGCCTTGTTTTAGAAAATTATATAATCAAAATGTACTACCCGTCCCCTGTTTGCAGTTTCACTTTAGTCCCCGAACTTTAATTGAATTAACTTTCATTTGAAAAATAAGGGGCGTAGGTATAGAGAAATCAATTCACTGTTTCAGGTTGTTATGGAAGAGTAAGGCAAAAATATTGCCGATTCAACTCGAATATTACACACTCCGTGAATACATATTTGTTAATAACTCAACTCGATTAACAGTGACCCGAGCCAATTCGTATAAAACCGCTTCACTCTCTCTGTCTCTCTTTTTTTTTTTTTTCATTTTTTCCAATTCCAGAAAATTGAAAATGAAAGGGCAGTTGGTTGCCGGTGGAGCATTCCAGGAAAAATTCCCGTTTTCTCAGGTATTTCCAAAAAAAAAGTAGGTATAAAAGGGAGTGTCCCCCTTCCCTAACTACAAGCCAAGGGAGTAAGACAGTTAAAAGGATTTTATGGAGGTATAATGGGATGAGTTTTGTGGTTTTTGTGCAAAAAGCTTTTGTTTTTAGGGGTTTCTCATCTTAAAAGAAAGTCAAAAGGTGGAGATTGTGGTTGTGTAGTAGAGTGTAGGAGGAGGGGAAAAAGAGCTTTTTCGAAAGTTTAAAACTTATTCGATTTTTATCTCTTAAAAGTAGGCCTTTTCTCCAGTGAGATTTTACGATAATTTTCCGCGTTTACCTTCTTTTTCCCCACTTGTCCATGATGAAAGTATTCCGTTGCGTAGGGGGATAGACGCGTAATGTATTGTAATTCATTCTCGCTCACCCCCACCCCTTCAAGTTTCCGACTTCTTTGATTTCGAAAGTAGTTGATCTCGAACGACTTCCTACGTGTAAGAAAACTGATTTGCAGTCCAAGTGAATTCTTTTTCCGTTTCTTTTTCTCTCGCTGCTTTGTTAATGCAATCACACTAGAAGCCTGGGATATTTGTTATCTAATGTAAAAGCCTCATCACGCCCATTTATACAGAGAGGCTCTGCTTAAGCTATAAATAACTCTTCGGTTCCTGAAAACATTTGACGGATCACTATTTTATTTTATTTTTTTTCTTCATCGGAGTCTTGGATTATTTGTTTTAATTGTGAATCGACGGTTGGGTGCCGTGAAAAGGTCTCTCTCAAGATAACCTTCACGGCAAAGTGTATATCGATTCTCTAGGGGTTCCTTGTTAGCTTTTTAAACCCTTTCTAGCGCCTTCCATCCTCGCCCTTTACATCCGCACTTTCACCCGGTATATAATACCCTCCTCGCCAACTTTCCTCATTGAGCTCATTCAGCATTTCCCCGCAGTTCACAGAATTGAATTTCAGCAAAACTACGTAATATTGAGAGGCGCCCCCCCTTTTTTTCTATCCTTTAGGGAACCACTTGCTGGCCGTAAACCGCTTGTAATGATTCTTCCAATTAAGAGGCAGACTTCTGTGAATCCCGAGTCATTTGGGAACAAAGTACACAATTTTTTTATAATTATTACATTTGAAAAGTTCAAGCTGACTTGAGAAACTGAACTGTGAACCCAATTCATTAATATAATTTGGGTTTCTTCTGTTTGAAGAGTGTTAGTCGCATTATGCTCTAACTTAGCACAGAGCCAAAGAGGGAAGGAGTCATATTTGATTTTTCTCTTTACTATCCTCCCTCTAAGCCATACACACGTGTATGACATCATCTCTTTATTGAGAGAAAGAGACGTGAAAGAGGGCCATCACTCAGGAGATCCCAAGGAAATTGTGTCCCAATTAAAGGGCTGAAATTCTCCCTTAACGCCCAACAGAGGCTCAATCATTCCGCCTAAGCTCATTTTGCTCTCTCTATTTCTTTACTCCCATCCCCTTTTCCCTTATGCCCTACAATTACGAAACTTCGCACCCAGTGTTTCTCTCCTTACTTCCCTTAACTTATTTCTCTCTCAACCAGGTACGGAATTAGTGATTAGTTCCCATCTCTTGTTCCTGGGATGTTTTTTTTTATTATTTCTTCTCCTTTCCCCTCTCGCCTTTAAACCCCTTCAAGCCAGTCAGCCAGCAAAGAAAATTCACGATTTATAGAGCTCAATATTTTCCTTCGCCTCTTTTGCTTGTGTTTCAATCTTTTTGTCCCTTCAACCATGACTTTTTCGTAACTCCCTCAGAAAAAAAAATAAAAAAATTTTGGCTTTCCCTCTCCTGTGAACAAAAAATACCCCACCCCCTCAGCATCATCATCAATGTACATATGGTACGATGGAACATGATTGTTCACTGTTTGATCGAAGGTGCAAAGCCTTGAGAGATTTAAAAGAGAGAAAGAGAAAAAAAAGGCTTATTGTGTAGAGATGAGGAGTGAGGGAGGGAGAAAAATGAGTGAGAAAAAAAGGGCGCGAATGAGGGAACGAAAGAAAAGAAAAGTGTCTGAATAATGCGAGGGAACGAAAAGGAAACATTCTCAAAAGAAAGACTTTTAATAAAAGGGGCCCTAATTCTTTGAACGTGGAAAATGCGTTTGTGGAGAGAAGATGAAGAGTACTTTTGAAGGGGAGGAGGTGGTGGTGGAGGGGGAGTCCTGTACGGTGGGGTTCTTTCCTCGAATGGAGCCGAGACGTGCTATGATGTGAGAGAAGCTTTCTTCTTGAAAGCTGATGATAATTCCTATTATTCCTTGAAAAAGGAATATATATACACGTATATATACAACTCCGTGCTCATCGTCACTTCATTACGATAGTACAAATTAAAAACCATCTTTGTACATAAATGTTAGATTGTTTCATTTTAAAAATCTCGTGGAATAATTAATTTTGCTGATATAGGACGAGACAAAGTCGAATGCCTCAAGTGTACATATTAGAAACAAAATTATAAACAACCGCACCCAAGACGAAGTTTTCATTATTATTCTTCATGAGATGTCATGCCCTTCACCCCCTCAACCCTCATCCTTAAACCCACCCAACCCTATTGACCCTTAACCACGGATAAGCCCATGAACTAATCAACTCCAGGAGTTTCTTTTCCTTACAAATGCCGCATCGTCCCTTCCTTTCGCCCCCCCCCCACCACGTCCATCAGTTGAAGCGGTTGTTTCTATCGAAAGTTTCCTCAAAAGCCCACATCTAATTAATGCTGCCCACATCAGCCGCCTGATTTTATGTTCGATCCCTTGAAGCAATCGCAGGAAACAGGCCGGCAATTCGAAAGAAATACGAATTCCGAAAGGCCTTCTTCATTGTGTAACGCTTGAATACGTTCATTTATAAGGCCCTGTGTAATGTGAACACTGAAGATGTGTCTAATTACATTATTCGTGTGATGCCTTGCTAGTAGTGACGTATACGCGGGGCCGTTTCCAGCCCTCTCGGGGCCCCTGTAGACAGTGGCGGTGGAAGTGGGGTTCAGGGAGAGCGAATGCTCCCCCAATGGTCTGGTTGGGGGAGCGGTGCTCCCCCTGAATCGAAAAAAAGAAAGGTTTTACTTTGAATTCGCTTCTCTAAAAATTATCGATCCACAACTTATTAATTATAAGAGTGAATATAACTTACTGTTTTTTCTGGCAGACTTCCCTTCGCACAGATGGTGGTGTGAGTGTTACTGCGAAGGGGTCAATAGTGTGAAATTTTGTTTTTGGTGCAGCGAAACCCGCCAAATTGCGCTTTTTTGGGTGATCCAGTGTCTGGCTCACCTACTGGTTTTTAACGCCACGAAATCTTGTTCTTGACTGTTTGGGTATGCGGAACCAGTGAAATTGGGTGTTGTGACATCTAAATCCGTAAAATTGGAGCGTTGAAAAGGGTCAACCCCACAAAATTAGACTGTTTAAAGCGCCAAATCCCCAAAATCTAGGTTTATAAAGCTGATGAAAACCACATGTTCTAGCCATCGGTGTGAACAAAACCACGAAAAAGAGGAAATTGACTCGGGAATCAACTGTTTCGTCTCCCGGGTGGGCTTTCTGGGTGAGCGAAGCCCGTGAAATTGCATTCTGCGACATCCAAAACCAGTAAAATTTGTGTTTTGATGAGGCCGACCTCACGAAAATTATTTTTTAAAGTGCCAAATCGGAGTTTGGGTTTGAATAAGTAGTGAAAAAGTCAAAAAACATTTCAGGGACTCTATGTACTGTTCTGATAAAGGGGCGAGGGGGACAGATAGCGCCTCCGAGCACCCTTCGGATGGATCCTCAGAAACCCTTATAGCTAATTCGTGTCTGAAATTGAGAAAAAGGCGTTTTTTTGGAGGGTAAAATTGAGAAATACGGTGATTCGCGGTCAAAATGCTCTACAATTTGTGGTTACAATTGAGAAAAAGCGCTAAGTCATGCCTGAAATTTGAGACAGAGCGCTCATAATATAATACAAAATTGCAAAAAAACAAGCGCTGATTCACGGATGAAATAGAGAACGAACGCTAATTTACGCCTAATTTACTCTCTCTCTCACTCTCTCTAAGACATAAATGACTCTTTAACACGATAATTCGTGGATGGGAGGGGGGGGGGCAAAATTCAACTCCCCGCCAACCCAATGCCGTCTGACTTCCGCCGCCACTGCCTGTAGACGAGAATTACCACGGGGCAAGGGTGGCCAGCTGCCGACCTTTCTTCAAGTCAGCTTTGTTAGAAATCAACTACATAATCGAAAACATGTCAATTCGTCCCCTCAAACCTGGCTGATTAGCATTAAACCTGAGAATTTTGCCCCCAAAAATCTTGAAATTCGGCCCGAAAAAACCGATTTTCCGCCGGAAAGTTTGCAAGGATTGCACCCAAGGTGCGGTCCAGTCTCCGTTTCGACCTCAGACCTTCAACCACCAGGGCTACTCGGTCGTGGTCTCATCATCCCGGCAATTGAGCCGAGTAAGGAGCCGATGGAGCCGAATAGAAGAATATGGTGAGGGACGGAGCGGCTATGAGATACAAAATTCCCTTAAACTTGTACATCCATTGGAGTTCCTTCGTGAAACAGAATATTTCGACACAGGTATGGAAACACAAGAGATCCGCGTGGTTCGATACCGTTAAGGAGGAAGGGTTGCACCGTTACTAACAATGCCAGTGGAATGATGGAAAGTATGAAATATTTGACGACTTTATTACGAAATATTAAATTCGGAGGAAGCTATTCGGGACCGCTGGGTGACGGACCGTGGCTGAACGGATGGGGCCAAGGCTTGCTGGGTTCATCCCAACCCGGTCCCAACTGCACGATTAAATTTGAATTTGACTTTGAACTTGAATTTATTTACAATTTAAATTGTTTGAGTTTGCAAGTTCGACCCCTAATTTGAGTGGAATTTCAAGTTTCCTGGATGAATACATACGCGAAATTGACAGTTTCGAAGTTTCGGATCTTAATTTCATTAATTTCAGCTAAATTGCTAGTTAAGGGTCGCTCTAATTTAAGATAAATTGCAAGTTTCAATGCGCTTGATATCCGGGAAATTGCAAAGCATGCAATTGTTTCTTGCAGGCTCTGAGTCTGACTAGGCCCCCATATGCCGTACCCCAACAAATTTGCAAAATTCTGAAAATTCTATCCGTGAAACTGGATGTTTCCCGGCACAATTTTAACGAAATTGCGAGTTTCTGAACTCAATTTCATCGAAATTGGACGTTTAAAGACCCATTTTGTTGGTAGGTTGGTGACCCTAGGCTAGGCTGCTCCGGCTGGGCCCAACATATACCCTAACGAATTTACAGCATTGTAATTGCAAAATTTAGGTATGAATTTAATTTTGTCAGTTTCTAAAATCTGGTACATACCTACCTACTAAATTCAGCACAATTTCGTATTTCCTGGCTGAATATCTGCGGAATTTAAAGTTTCGGGTCTTCGGTTGTTATGTAATTTAAGTGAAATTTCAATTTCAGGGCCTTAGTATAAGCAAAATCCAAGTTCTGGGGTTTTTCTCGTGGCAGCCGATTGAACAGGCTAGTCGGCCCTACAAGAGAGCCTACAGAATTTCCGCGGCAATGTTGTGACTTTCGGGTCTTAATTCCTGCGATTCATGTTTCGAGTCTTCATTTCAGTGAAACTGCAAGTTTCATGGCTTAATTTCAATGAAACTGGAAGTTTCGAGTCTTAATTTCCACAAAACTACAAAGATTTGGTTCTTAATTTCTGCGAAATTTTAAGTTTTGGGGCACGTTTGTTAAGTCCCATCGGTCCAGCTGGCCCCGAGATCGTTTCAACGTTGATGAAAAACCGCAAGGTGACGTTATTCGGAACTAAATACCAGTGAATTTCTGGGTGAATATCCGTGAAATGGATATTTTCGGGTCATAATTCAAGCAAATTTGCCAGTTTCTTGGCTATTTTGTGGCAGTGGAAACTACTCTGTATACCAAAAGCTTGACGATTACCAGTGAAATTGGAAGTTTCCTGGTTCAATGTCCGAGTGATTACAAGTTTTGCGTCTTAATTTCAAAGAAATTGCAAGTTGTGGGGTCCTCAATCAACGATTAACACCCTAAGCTTGATGAAACCATTCAAACTAAACACACATTCAGACCCGAAAGTCACAATTTCGTGAAACACACATTTTCACAGGAATAAGGGACCTGAAAATTGCATTGCCGCGGATATTTGGCCATTTCCTGGGTATCCGGCTGGCTAGCCTGCTGAATCCACAGCGAAAAAGGTCCAAAAACTTGCAATTTTGTTTAAACTAAAGGCCCTGAACTTGCAATTTTGTTCAACGTAACACCAAAAACTTTTAACTTCAGGGATATTCCGCAGTGTATGTAATTTTGCTCAAGTTAGCACCAAAATTGGCAAACTGACAAATATTCATCTCTAAATATTACAATACACGCGGTGATTCGGAGCGGCGCGGCTAGCCCAGGATCTCCGACCTCGAAACAACATTGACCCTGAAACTTGTAATTTCGCTTAAATTATAACTTGAAACTAGCAAATTCTCGATTATTCTGCCTGAAAACATACAATTTCACTTGTATTTGCCACCAAATTGTTGCAATTTGGTTAAAGGTACGGCACATGGGCCTCGTCAGCCTACAACGCTCTTCGTCGCGGCCGGCTAGCCCGGGATTCTCTTCGAATGTCACGAAAAAAAAAAAAAATTGCAAACTTGTAAATTTCACGGATATTTTAGCACTGAAGCTTGCGATATCTCTGAATTTAAGACGTAAAACTGTCTCGGCTAGGCGACTTTTAATTTCACTCTTAACGGCGCCAAATTTGCAAACTTATTAAATTTCAATTGCAAATAATTCAAGTTTACGAGTGATAATTCAATGTTATGGGCACAGTCGGCGCTGGCTTGCCCCTGAAACAACAAACAACAAAAACAAACAACAAACAACAAACAACAAACACACACAACAAAGGGGGGGGGGGCAAAAAGCAAAAAGTCCCTAAACTTGCAGGTTTGCTGAAATTAGAACATGAAACTCGCAGTATCACGATTCGCGAATCTTCTGCCAGGAAACTTCAAATTTCACGGATTTACCTGAGAAATGTTACTGTTTGGGCTGGTCCTAAAACTTCCGGTCCACTTTAGAGGGGGGGGGGCGAAAATTACAATTTCACGGGTACTAAAGACCGGATACTCAGACCCGAACGAAAGGTCCTGAAACTTGCAGTTTCGCTTAAATTAAGACCTGGAACTAGCAATATCGCGAGTATTCAGCCAATGAACTTCCAATTTCACGTATGTTTGCCTTCAAAATGTTGCAATTTCGCGTCTACACTACAGGCGTTGAGTGCTGTCTAGGCTAGCTCGCCCAACGCCCACGGCCATTAAAAAAGACCTGAAACATTCAGTTTCGCTGAACTTGAGACGTGATCGTTGTATCACAATTATTCAGGCGGAAAAATTCCAATTTCGCGGATATTTGTTTTCAAAATGTCACAATTTTAAAAGCAAAATGTCACAATCATAGATTCACCAGAAGACTTTGGGCACTGTCATGAGCGGCTGCTCTGGCCTCCATCGTCACTGAAGCGCCCCATACACTATGCGATTGCCTGCAGGCCATCGCCTCAAGAGGCGACCGTCCGGCCAAAATCGACGGGCAACGTACACTGTCAGTCAAAGATCTCACGTCCGATCCTAGCCGGTCCTACGGCCACACACCTTCAGTTTTCACGGACTGCAGGTGGACTGCAGTCCATGGCCTTCAGATTAACTGAAAATGTGTGGGTAACCCCGATCGACGGCCTCACGATTGCCTTCAGTTAAACTGACAGTGTATGGGGCGCTTGAGAAGTATCCCCAAAACTCAAAATTTCGCGTATAGCCCAGTAAAATAAGGTGTTGAAGGTTGCAATAATTAGGGTAGATGATTTTTTTGTTTCTTGTTGTTGGGGATGGTGTAATGTATGATGTGTTCCAATTGTTGACCTCGAATAACCTCGGGATCATCCTTGAATTCGGGAAAGACGGCGTAATTTTTGGATTTTTTTTCAGGTTTAGGCACTTTTTTTTGCTTAAGTAGCCATTTCTCGGCTGTGACTACGAAGTAACATTTCAAAGAAGACAAAATTTCCGACAAAACTAGTCCAAAGCGGGATCTGCAGGTATCACAGTATCTAAGATAGAGATCGTCAAATGTAGGATAACTTTTCAAAAGTGACAAATGATGTTGATGTTTCCATGTCTTCATCATCTGTAACCATGTAGAATCATTTTAGTGGTCAAAATGGTACTCGGCCTTCAGATTTAGGCTAAACGTACCAACAAAGAGAAGGCAGAACGATAACTGTCGCCCAAGAAGCTCCGTAACTACATTGATCAATAATGTATTGTTGATAGACTAAGTACTTTCTACGGCTGCCACGAAAAAAACCTCAGAACTTGGATTTTGCTTATACTAAGGCCCTGAAATTGAAATTTCACTTAAATTACATAACAACCGAAGACCCGAAACTTTAAATTCCGCAGATATTCAGCCAGGAAATACGAAATTGTGCTGAATTTAGTAGGTAGGTATGTACCAGATTTTAGAAACTGACAAAATTAAATTCATACCTAAATTTTGCAATTACAAGGCTGTAAATTCGTTAGGGTATATGTTGGGCCCAGCCGGAGCAGCCTAGCCCAGGGTCACCAACCTACCAACAAAATGGGTCTTTAAACTTCCAATTTCGATGAAATTGAGTTCAGAAACTCGCAATTTCGTTAAAATTGTGCCGGGAAACATCCAGTTTCACGGATAGAATTTTCAGAATTTTGCAAATTTGTTGGGGTACGGCATATGGGGGCCTAGTCAGACTCAGAGCCTGCAAGAAACAATTGCATGCTTTGCAATTTCCCGGATATCAAGCGCATTGAAACTTGCAATTTATCTGAAATTAGAGCGACCCTTAACTAGCAATTTAGCTGAAATTAATGAAATTTAGATCCGAAACTTCGAAACTGTCAATTTCGCGTATTATTCATCAGGAAACTTGAAATTCCACTCAAATTAGGGGTCGAACTTGCAAACTCAAACAATTTAAATTCTAAATAAATTCAAGTTCAAAGACAAATTCAAAGTTAATCGTGCAGTTGGGACCGGGTTGGATGAACCCAGCAGGCCTTGGCCCCATCCGTTAAGCCACGGTCCGTCACCCAGCGGTCCCGAATAGCTTCCTCCGAATTTAATATTTCTTAATAAAGTCGTCAAATATTTCACACTTTCCATCATTCCACTGGCATTGTTAGTAACGGTGCAACCCTTCCTCCTTAACGGTATCGAACCACGCGGATCTCTTGTGTTTCCATACCTGTGTCGAAATATTCTGTTTCACGAAGGAACTCCAAGGGATGTACAAGTTTAAGGGAATTTTGTATCTCATAGCCGCTCCGTCCCTCACCATATTCTTCTATTCTTCCTAGTCGTGACTTTGGGGTGGAAAAAGGGAATTTATAAGGACAATTCATGAGAAAAATTATAATGGCGGCGAAGAAAGTGAAATTTGGGGGGTGATGAAGGGTGAGAAAAGGGATTTCCCTGAACTGGAAACTCTAGCATAGGGTTGTTTAGGGTGAAGGTATACCTCTATTGGTTAGGTGAAGTGGCATCACGAAAAAGAAAGAGAAAACGGAATAGGAAGGACCTCCTTTTAACTTCCCGCCATCACTCTCCCGTCTCCGTAAAGGATGGGAAAAGCTTAACTTCGTTGGGAAAAGGAGGAAGGAATTTCACTCCAGGGAAAATAAGGTTACGGATTTGATTTCGTCATTCTACCCATGAATATAATCTTTCGAGATTTCTACGATTTTATTTCGCCTATCACACCCTCACGCGTCACGTTCAAATTCAATGAACTCGTTTTTTTCGCCGACCTCACACATTTCTGGAAAAACAATTTTGAGCTCATTTCTAGAATTTCCACAAAATGGGTACTTCACTCTTGGCGAATTCTCTCATCTCATTTTTGGATGAAATCGTTTAGGAAGCGTGTGAACGCGACTCTGAAGCTGCTTCACTCTCGAAACCCTGGACGTACTGAGACAGAAATGTCTTAAACGTTTATAAGTCACACGTAAAAAACGACCCGATACTGAAAATTTCGCCGAAAATTAAGACCCAAAAGCTGCAAGCAGCAAATTTTCATACAGGAAACTTCAAAGTTCGTTAATATTTCTCAGGCTTCGGGCGCTGTTAAAAGCATCCTAACTTTCAACTTTGGTCAAATGAAGACCCTAAACTAATTAAGGCCCGAAACCGTCAACTCACAAATATTTAGCTCTAAATGTGCTTGGCAATTATGCGGCCACTCGACGGGCTTGCCCTGGCTCTGCGCCCACTGGAAGAAAACCGGGAAACTTTTTACATTTCGCATTAATATAGACGAGAGACCTGCATGTGAGGGAAAATAAAGACCAGAAACTACCAGTTTCGCGAAGATTTATAACAAATACTTCGCAATTACGCGAATATAAATAATAGAAACTTGCGATTTCAAGTGAGAAAAGAACTGAAACTTGCAATGTCACGAATATTGGATCAGGAAAGCGGATTGGAAGCACAAAAATGTCGCAATTTTGCGGCTAACTGTCAGATTCAGGACTCTGGTCATGTTCGGCTATCGACTGGGCCCCGTGGTCACTGAATTATGGGCCCCAAATCTTGCAATTTTGTGAAAATAAAGTCTACAATCTAGCAATATTGCGAATATTTTGACCCAAAACTTGATATTTCGCTGATTATTTTTGAGCATAGAGTTATCTAATTTCGAGGGAATATTTTTCAGGCTTTGAGCACTCTCGAGGCTGGGTGCACAGACTGGGCTCCATGCTCACTAAAAACCAAAAAAATACCAAAATACGCCATTTCATGAATTGTAAATGTAAATGCCATAGAAACTGGCAATTTCGCAGGTATTTATCTCCAATTGTGGACGATTCCTCCAACTGAAACGACTCCACAGCTTTTTGGCTATAAAATTTGCTTATTGAAGGAACAAGGAACAAGCCCTAGATAAGTCATTCAATGACAAGTATAATAATAACGTTTAAAAGAAAGACTCTCGCTATATGTACAATTTCATTACGTTTCCCCACTTAAAATAATGATTTCGCAGTTTTGCAGCAGTTTCACAATGTCTTAGCCAACAGCTGACAGTCCACGGGTTCAAAATAGCCGCTGTCCGGAGCTGAAGTTCGACCAGAATTTGCCGATCATTCAAATTGTAGGGCTTAATTTCTCGTTGGCCGAGTTATGAGGAACATTTTTCGGGGTCATTTCCATATATTTTCTTCCGCAGGCCCAAACTTCAATGTTTTGTGGTTCAATTATTGATTTCTGAGGGCTCAAATTACACAATGTTCGTAATGAAAGTTCCTTTGAGAACCAATTATCCGGCCTGGGTCCTTCGAAAGCCAATTTCGTGTTTTGGCTCCTTCAAATACCAATTTCAGATTTTGGCACCCTCAGAAAGTCAATTTTTATTTCGGCTCCTTCAAATGCCAATTTCGTATTTTGGCTCCTTCGAACCCCAATTTCGTGTTTTGGCTCTTTCAAAAGCCAATTTCGTGTTTGGCACCTCCAAAAAACTAATTTCGTGTTTCGGCTCTTTCAAAAGTAAATTTTGGTTTTTGGCGCCTTCAAAAAGCCAGTTTCGTGGTTTGGCTCCTTCAAATGCCAGTTTCGTATTTTGGCTCCTTCAAACCCCAATTTCGTGTTTTGGCACTTTCAAAGGAAATTTTGTGTTTTGGCTCCTTCAAATACCAACTTCGTGTTTTTGCACCTCCAGAAATCAACTTTTTGATTTTGGCACCTTTAAGACGCCAATTTTGGGTTTTGGCTCCTTCAAAAGCCAATTTCGTATTTTGGCTCCTTCAAAGCCCAATTTCGTGTTTTGGCACTTTCAAAGGAAATTTTGTGTTTTGGCTCCTTCAAATACCAACTTCGTGTTTTTGCACCTCCAGAAATCAACTTTTTGATTTTGGCACCTTTAAGACGCCAATTTTGGGTTTTGGCTCCTTCAAAAGCCAATTTCGTGTTTCGGCACCTCCAAAAAGCAAATTTCGTGTTGCGACTCTTTTAAAAGTAAATTTTGGGTTTTGGCACCATCAAAAGTAAATTTTTGGTTTTGGCTCCCTCAAAACCCAATTTCGTGTTTTGGCTCCTTCAAATACCAATTTCGTGTTTTGGCGCCTTCAAAAAGCCAATTTCGTGTTTCGGCTCTTTCAAAAGTAAATTTTGGTTTTTGGCGCCTTCAAAAAGTCAGTTTCGTGGTTTGGCTCCCTCAAATGCCAGTTTCGTATTTTGGCTCCTTCAAAGCCCAATTTCGTGTTTTGGCACTTTCAAAGGAAATTTTGTGTTTTGGCTCCTTCAAATACCATCTTCGTGTTTTTGCATCTCCAGAAATCAACTTTTTGATTTTGGCACCTTTAAGACGCCAATTTTGGGTTTTGGCTCCTTCAAAAGCCAATTTCGTATTTTGGCTCCTTCAAAGTCCAATTTCGTGTTTTGGCACTTTCAAAGGAAATTTTGTGTTTTGGCTCCTTCAAATACCAACTTCGTGTTTTTGCACCTCCAGAAATCAACTTTTTGATGTTGGCACCTTTAAGACGCCAATTTTGGGTTTTGGCTCCTTCAAAAGCCAATTTCGTGTTTCGGCACCTCCAAAAAGCAAATTTCGTGTTGCGACTCTTTTAAAAGTAAATTTTGGGTTTTGGCACCATCAAAAGTAAATTTTTGGTTTTGGCTCCCTCAAAACCCAATTTCGTGTTTTGGCTCCTTCAAATACCAATTTCGTGTTTTGGCGCCTTCAAAAAGCCAATTTCGTGTTTCGGCTCCTTCAAAAGTAAATTTGGGGTTTTGGCTCTTTCAAAAGCCACTTTGAAGGCGCTAATCATCTGCAGCCTCTGTAGACCGTGAATGCAGGGACGAGTATGTCATTTTGGTGGCAAAAATAGCCAGACTTGCTATTTTTAGGGTATACGAATAATCAGTTTTACATTTGCAAGACGTTAGGGCTTGCTTTGGCCATTTTTGACGCGCTATTGGTCGATTTTAAGCAGGAATGATTTGCTTATAGGGCTTTTCAAAGCGCAAATCGTCAGTATAGCCATTCATAGGCCACTTTTTCGTCAGTTTTTTTAAAATGTTCGGCGTAATTAGCCAGTTTGTGCAGTTTCTGAACACAATCGTCCGATTTGCCATTTTTGGCTCCGAATAGTCAGTTTTGCCACTTATATACCAGGAATTTCTAGTTTAGTCATTTCATACTCGCGAATGTCCTGTTTGACTATTTCCCAGGACAAACAGCAGGCAAGAATCGCCCTTTTGGCCATTTTTAGGGCGCTTATTCGTGAGTCATGCGTTTTGTGATTTATAGGGTGCTAATTCGTTCGTTGTGATTCGGTTGAGAATTCGTTAGTTTATCAATTTTTAGGGCTCTTAAAGTCTGTTTGCCTAAGACTGATTGGTCGGATTGGCCATTTTTGGCGAGCGAATGGCGAATTTTAAAGTTTACACATCAATTCTGCTGAATATTCCGGGACTTGTGTAAAGCGTTTTCCATTTGCATTACATTCTGCTCCAGAGCAATTCATTTCCACCCGTCTGCTCCATCAATAGGACGGGTGGAAATGAACTGCTCTGGAGCAGAATTTTAGTAAAAAAAAACTCCATCTTGTTGGAGTCCCGAAAAGATATTCTCCATTCATCATACTTGGCGTTCATTAAACATACACACATGGTCCTGTTAGCATTGTTTCGAAAACATGAATAGGCGATCGATGAATTTTATTCCGTGGCTCTTGGTGTTATTCGTTTCATCTGATGTGAAATGCCTCGAAAACAAGATCATCAGAGGGATCAAAGCTGCGGAGGGACAATTTCCTTTCATGGCGGCTCTTGTGAAAGACCGCAGCATTAATGCGTTCTGCTCAGGCGTGATCCTGACCGTTACCACCGTACTGACAGCCTGCCACTGTTTGTCTCATTTTGACGATACTTCGAAAACTTACACTCCGATTGATGCAGTCGAAGAGGGGCCTTACGTCGCCTATCCAGGTGTGATCCAGCTAACGGGTTATCAAAATTCGTGGTCTAGGGTGATATCAGCTTTTATTATTAGTTCAATGTGTTCAAGCAAGGGTTGGACAACAATGGATGTTGGCGTTGTCGTACTTAAAACACCTTTTGTTTATATTCCAAGTAAAATTGAATCGGTCAAACTTTTCAGTTTTCGCCGAGACCGACTAAGGGCTCTGTGGGACGAGCTAATAAAAAACGAGACAATTTGTCAGGTAATCGGCTTTGGCAGATACGAAAAGAGAAACTTTAATTTCTTTTTGAGACACGGGACAGTAAAAATTAAACCTGAATGGCTATGCTCGTCCATAGATGGCACCAAGACGGAACTCTCTTTCGTGAAATATATACAAATCCTCGGGCTCGCGTGCGGTGTATCGAATAATTCTTCGTATCCCCAGTCTCTTGCTGTGGGTGACTCGGGTGGACCATTAATGTATAATGGGAAATTGATTGGAACGGCGTCGGCTGCTCTTGAGTTCCCAAATGACCCCAGGCCCTATCCCGATGTATTTTTTCTACGCCTTGATAAATCCATTGTATTTGTGTACACAATGGCGAACCCATTCAAGAATCTACACTGCGACTTCGTGGCAACTCTCGCGGAACAGAAGCGTCTTCTTGAATACATTCCCGGTCCGGATGAAAAGTATCCAAATCCAAAGGCAAGCGACGCTTCGTCATTTCATCGAGACCTCAGTTTTATTATTTTTTTTCGAACTGCTTACGAATTGAGCAGATAGCGAAAATGAAACGAGAATTTTATCAATTTGAACAATTTCCATAGCAGCGAGCGTGAATAATAAACTGGCAAAATCCGGCTGACTGTGCAAAATGCTTGAAGCCGTGGAAAAAGCCGACGTAATCATTAAAATTGTAATTGGCCATGTTGTCGTGGAGTTATTCAGACTTCAAGTGGTATAGTTGTTGTCTCTCCACATTAATTGTTTTTATTTCTTTCTGATCTTCGTCTAATCGATTTTCGGCCTGTCTAGGCCATCATCAGGACCATTATTAAAATATGTTTCCGTGTGTCTTCCACACTCGTTGACTTCCTCTACTCCAAGAGAAGGAAATACCACCTGAAGCCGACGTAACTTCATTCTATCAGGCGAACTCATGTTCAAGAAAATCGTTCTTTAAATTATCGCAAACGACATTTGAAAAGTACTTTAGCATCCCGCTAAAGGGCCAAGGGCCCTAGGGCTATGGGCTAAGGGCTTTAGGGCTGTAGTATATTGTTGAACCGTTCGCATACGTTAACCTGGCTCCATGCGTTCGCTATGACTATTGACCGAATGCTGTAGAGACGGACTACAATTCTACTCTTCCTAAGATGTCAGAAATCGACACAAAAGCATCGCCAAACCAGCGTCGACCATTTCCGTGAAATCTTCGAAAGTTTTTTTCTTCGTGCACGACTCGTGTACATCCTTCCCGACGTTATATTAATGTAAAATATACAAATTATGAGATAGAACAACACGGTGAAGAGGGGGTGGAGGAATTAGACTGAGACTAACGACATTTTGCTATCGCTTCGGCCTTAAAATAGTAAATTCTGGATCATTCAACGTCACATGTAAATTATTTATAACATTTTCAAGAATACAATGGAGTCTCGTCTGTAATCAATAAGCACAGTAGGAGAGGGGCACGTTTCCTCTACAGGCAAACCAACTTTTGCGTTCTCCCCTTGGCGGAGGTAGAGGAAGACGAATTACTGTGAGTGATGGGACGCTGTACAAACAGCTGAATTAATTCGGCCACTCGCTCAACCGATACTAAGTAAGGATAGGTCGCACTTCGCATCCACATAAAAGTGTGAAATGTGTGGTTAAAGGAATAGCATAAAATTGGCAATATCACTCTCGAAAGCACGCCACTAATTCCTTGTTAATAAGATGATTAATGGCGTTTTCCATTCAATGCAATACACTCGTGTGGTGTAAGGTTTCCCACCCATCCTCTCTGAATTGAAACACATAATGCTGATGGAAAGAACGCTGCACTACTCTTGTGTAGTGTGCTGAACGGAAATCGCTAAACGTGCGGAAATTTACGGGGTAGGGTTTGGGGTTTGACCCCCCCCCTCCCTAATAAAATTGAGTCTCAAAAAAAGAAACACGTCAGAGGAAAGGGAGTCTTCAAGCTGGGGGGAGGGGTGCTCTCCGGAGTGGCCAAATCGGGTCCGTTGACGGTAGGTGGCCACAAAAAACAGGCAGACCGACGCGACGACGGCATACCGAAAATCACTTTTTTTCAACTCTTCTGAGGCTGTGCATAAAGAATATGAAGACAGCTCAGACTCGTTTTTGTTCACAAACACCATATTTATACTTCCGGAAAGGAAGGGGTTCCCGTAGGGAAACTACGGGAAAATGGAAGATAAAAAGGTCCCAAAAATGGCAATTTCTCCGAAATTATAACCCGAAACTTGCAATCTCGCGGATATTCAGCCGGAAAGCGTTCCATTTCGTGAGTATTCGTCAGCCTTTTTCGCTCTCTTTGGTACCGGCTAGCCTGGGTTCCACAGCCACAAAAAAAGCCCCAAAATTTACATTTTTGATTAAATTAAAAATTAGGACCCCTAGACTAGCATTTTCGAAGGAATTGTATGACCTCGAAAGCCTTCGGTCATGGAACTTACAATTTCTTCATTGTGATCGTCAGTCTCCGGGCTCAGTTGGAGCCGGCTAGCCTGCTAAATCTAACGTCACGAGAAATGTCCCAAAGCTTGCAATTTTGTTTGAACTAAGGCCTTGAAATTGCAATTTTGTTTGAATTTGTACCCGAAACTTTCAATTTCGCGGATATTCCCATCAGGAAAATTGTAATTTCGCTCGAAGGGCCTGAAATTACAAGCCCACAATTATTAATCTCTTGCAATTACAAGGATATATGCTATTAGTCCGGGTATTGGAGCAGTCGGGGCCGGCCAGCTGACCTTTGCATAAATTCAACCTGATTTAGTAGAGAGTGCTGTAATTTCATGGCTATATATTTTTCAAGCTATATGGGTGTGGTGCCGCGGCTGGCTAGCCCTGGGTACACGGCCTAAAAAAAAAAAAAAAAAAAAAATTCTCGAAACTTGCCGTTTCACGAAGGATAAGACCATAAAATAGCAATTTGCAGGACTTTTAGCTTCTAATGATGTCATTTTGCGGTTGTTTCTCTCCATTTTACCTGCGAATTTAGATAGTTGACACGTTTTCCATTTATTTTAGCTGTCATGCTGAGAATTTGCAGATTTCCTCAATTTTAGGAACAAAAATTCCGAAAAAAAGCGCTCCTTCCTGCCCTAAATTGATAAACATTTGTGAATTCACGGTTCATATAGTAGGCCTTTTATGGCTGAAATTTAGAAAACCCGCTAACCCACTGTTCTTGGGGCAAAGTTCGTGGCTAGAGTTGAGGAAAAGCGGTAATTAATGACCAAAAAATGGTAAGAATCGCTCATGTACGGCTTAAATGGTGAAAAACGCTAATGCACAGAAAATACCAATTCGCGGTTTCTGGAGGCAGCAAACCGTGCTTGAAGGCGCGTTTACACTGCTCAATTTCGTTGATTCAATCAAATTGAAACCTGTAAACATATTTTCCATGATCTTGCTCCATCAAATTTCTATATTAAACGTGATGCCTGAGCTATTCAATGAAATTTCTTCCATCATATCGAGCCATGAGATCGAACCGTGTAAACGGGCCTTAAACATGCTGAGAAAAAGTTATTACAATTCATGGCCAGAATTAGGTAAATCGCTGTTAAAGTTGAGTGGAAGCGCTAAGTCACTGTTAAAACCGCGGAAACGCGCTGATTGGCGGCGAAAATTATGAAAAAGCTCTCATTTGCAGCTAAAATTGAAGAAAAACTCTTAATTCGTGGATAAATTCGATGAAATGCTTTAATTCACCGATACAATTAAGAAAAAAACGGGAATTCGCGGCTAAAATCGGGAAAAACCACGTCAGGTTGAATTGAGAACACGCGCCAGTTCACGTTTAAAATTGAAAAAAAAAAATCGCTAATTCGTGGATTCTCGGTGCACTTTTAATAACAAAATTGAGATTAAGACAAAATCGCTGATTCTTAACTTCTCTTTACAATGATGTTCGTTCAAAGCCAAAATCTGCGCTTTATCACTAATTTAGCCGCGAATCAGTGGTTTTCCCCGTTTTAGCCGCGTATCAGGGGCGGGGGGGTTCAATTGCATCCGCGAATCAACGTCTTTTCTCAATTATAGGTACAAGTATTAGCGTTTTTTTTTTCACTTCTTAGCCATGTGAAATAGAGATTTTATTGAACTTGCCGTGAATTAGCGCTTTTTCTTAAATTTACCTGCACGAATCTGGTCTTTTCTTCAATTTTTGCCACGCACGAGCGCTTGTGTCAATTTCAGCCTTGAATTATCGTTTCTACTCAACTGTAGCCGTGAATCTATTGATTCATTAAATTGATCTGTGAATTGGCGTTTTTCTTCATTTTAAACGCAAATAAGCTCTTTTAATCAATTTTAGCAGCTTATTATTAGCGGATTTTCTCATATTGAACAACGAATTAGCGTTTTTATCTATTTCATACCTACGAATTAGCGCTCCTCCTCAAGTTTAACTTCGATTGAGTGCTTTAACTCAATGTAATCCGGAATTCTTGTGTTTTTTTTCTGTTTCTGCCACATACATACATCCGCGTGCGCGTGAATTAGCGTTTTATCTTTAATTTTTGCCACGAATTACTATGATTTTCCTACACGATTACTGATTCTTCTCAATCTCCCCTAGAAACCATGAGTTGGCATTTTCTCAATATTATGCTAGGCGTGCTGATCGATTATTCACTGATTTTACTTTTTCATAGCCACGTCTTTAGGTATCTCGGAATTGGAGTTTTTCTCAATTTTAAGCCGCATATAGGTTATTTTTAGCCGCTAATAGGTGATTTTTTCCACCGTTTGCCATGAATTAGCGCTTTTTCGCTATTTAGCCACTAAAACACTTTTTCGTTAACTCTTTGCTCATTTGAATTTAAATTAGACTCAATTGCGGTGCATATTATTTGGTTTTTGAAAGAGTGAGGCGCGCATTATTCGTTTTGGATCAGATATATGAAGCCCCATACCCTCGCTCTTGCAGCGCAGTGCTTGTGGACAGTGATTGTGGGACCGAATTGCAGCTCATTGCAGTGCCAGCCTTAGACATTTGGCACCCACGGACGAATCTTTCACAAATGCCTCCCTGAAGTTACCTTCAGGAGCCGAGAATTATGGGGTTTTTCCCACACTTCATCACATTTCCTCAATTTTATCATTTAATTAGGGATTTGACTCCATTTTAGCCTCGAATTAGCGATTTTCTTCCATTTTAGGCGTGAATTAGCGATTTATCTCCATTTCAACCGTGAGTTAGCGTTTTTCTTTCAACGAATTTGTGTTTTTCCCGATTTGAGCCACTACTGAGCGATTTTACCCGTGAATCAGCGCTATTTTTTTGTAATTTTAGCCACGAAGCTGTCTCCGGATATCGGAACTTCCCGAACTCAATAATTTATTTCCACGAAATTGAATATTTTCTTAATTTAACGCCATAAATAGCCATTTTTCTTGATTTCAGCCATGAATTAGCGTTTCTCCTAATTTTAGCATCCTAGCGAGCCATCTCAATTTTATAGGTGAATTACCGATTTTACCCCAATTTAGCCGCGAATTAACGATTTTTTTTTGTCATTTTAGCGATTTTTACCATTCTACCGATTCATTTGAATTATGGGAGAATTTGTGTTTTTCAGGATTTCTCAAGTTTCTGTTAATTATCAAATTAACCCCCAATTAGTCAGTATTCTTGATTTTAGCCGCAAATTAGCGTTCTTCTCATTTTAGCCGCTAATTATGGATTTTTCTACGTTTCATCAACGAACTAGAGTTCCCCCAATTTTCGTCGCGAATTACCTACCGCTTTTTCTAAAATTTCGCCCCGATTGTAGAGATTTTTTCACTTTTTGGCAGGAAGCCAAGAATTGAAATTTTCTCCATTTAATCCGCGAATTTCGTTTTCCTTACTTCAGCGCTTTTTATCAATTTTTTCGATGAATTAGCAGTTTTTCTCCATTTTAGCCGCGAATTAGCGATTTTTCATCATTTTAGCCGTGAATTAGCGATTTATCTGAATTTTGCAGTGAATTTGTTTTTTCTCCCCGATTTCCGCCATTAGAGATTTTTCTCAATTTCATCCACGAATTAGCTACTTTTTTTGCTTTGAGCTGCGAATTAGCGATTTGTTTCGCTTTTAGCTATGGTTTAGCGTTTTTTCACAGTTTGAGCCGCGGACTTGCCGTCAGAAGGTGAAAATTGTCGTTTCCATACTTCTAGCCTCTAAGTAGCGATTTTTAAAAAATGTACTTAGCCGCTAAAGAGCGATTTTCCCCGATTTCACCAGTGAATTAGCACTTTTCCTTAATTTTACCCGAGAATTATCGTTTTTTTTTGTTTTTTGTTGTTTTGTTTTTCAACTTTATCCATGAATTAGGGTTTTTTCAAGTTGAGCCACGAACCTGCGTTCTGACTAAGCCGAGAATTCATGTTTTCGTAATTTTAGGCGTGAATTAGCGCTTTTTCCTAATAACCATTGGTGAATAAATTATCGATTTTGAATATTTTATCCGTGAATTAGCGCGTTCCGTAATTTTAAACGTGAATTACTGTTTTTTTTTTTCAAACTTTATCTGCGACTTTAGAGCTTTCTCCCAATTTTATCCGTTAAGTAACGTTTTCCCTCGCGAATTAGCTAAGTACATATTTTTCTAAATTTCATCCGTGACTTATCCTCACTTCTGTCCGTGAATCAGTTATTTTTCACAATAATTTCAGCCCCAAATTAGCGTTATTTTCAATTTTGGCCAGGATTAAGTGGTCACTTAGTGGGGGAATAGCCGCCCACGAGGAGGCACGAATTGTAGCGTTTTACATTGCACGAAAATCCGAGGGGCGTCAAATTCCAACATTAAAAATGGTAATTTACCACTGTATAGGGCCACGGGCGGGCCATTGTGAAAGGCTCAGCGGCGGGCCCTGGGTTGGCCACCCCTGTCCAGTGGCGCAGGTAGGAATTTGTCCTAGGAGTGGATCATATTGAAATATGGTGGATCATATTGAAATATCTTTAGCGGGTGGGGAGGGGGTAATTTCACATTTTGGCCATCATTCCATCCAGTCTGCACACTCTTGGATCTTCCGGACTTGTTGCTGGCCCCATCACATCCTTGCCCGAACACTGGTAGGTTTAAACTATACCTTTCAGGAGTTCTAGTGAGCAATAATCAGTGTCGTGATGTAAAGTAATCAAACTCGTGTCATAATGAAACCTTAAAAAATAATATAAACAAGGCCGACATGGAATAGCGACGATGGGTGGGGGACGTCTCTCATGCAAAGGTATGTTTTTTTCCTTTTTTTCTCATTATGAAAAGAAAACGGAAAAAGACTGTGGTCGTGGCGTCTCGACGTAATATACCGAGTGGAGGCGCAGGCCCATCACACACTTTGCACGGCTCCCCCCCGTTAGTTTTCACCCCCTAGTAACTCCAGTGTGTAGTCGACCCCGAGAGAGAGAGACCTCAGGAGGCCAGGGAGGAGAAACACAAAGGGCGTAAGAGTAAGATATTAACTTTTTATTCTCGAAGTTTTTTTTTTTAAACGTTTCTTCTACTTATTGGACGATAATCAATGCCTTAAAATATTCTGGTCGTATTAGCTTGTCATTATTTTTAATACTTGCCACACTGATAATTAACACGTTATAAATAACTGATAAAATACTTATGCTCTCAATAACAAAACCTGCATTAATTTCCTTTGCCCTTTAACACTTTATTACAAATGCCCTGGGTCCCCCTCACCATCAGATCAGTAGATCACAAGGAATTTTGGAGTGTACAGGCGTGTTTTGGGTAAAAACACCGTAATTATGTATGTCCTAGTTAGTTCCTGAGAGTAGACTGACATTATAGATGACGTGATTGATTCTATGTTGGCACGTTTATCACGCTGCGATTAATTAGTGCACACCTCTACTTATCAGCTTACAATTAGTATTATATATATTTGTATTTCCAGAAATTCTTTGACTCTGTGAGGCAAAATTCGCCCTGTAATGGAGATCCCATTGTTTCTTCCTATAAAACGATGAAAATAGTAATTTCTAAGCACAAATTATAATCTCTCCTATGAACATATTTTAGGCCTTCCCCCTTCACACTCCACCAATAGGTTTTGATCATGCCGCACCCATTCACTCGTCTGTTTGATTCTTCCTCGGTATTGTGCAATAACTGCAACAAAACTCTGCATATAAATCCTATGTACGCTGCAGAATATACCGAGAAGAATCGAGAGCGTGTTTAAGCGAGACATTCGACGTATTGTAAATTAATTTCAGGAACGGGAGTTGGAAGGTGTGGGGGAAGGGATGTTCATATCGTCGCTCGTATATCTAACCCTCGATATTTTCATGCGGTGCGTGGTTTAACCGTGTAATAATCCGCACACGACGAAATAATAATTAATTAGAATATTTATCATTTATGAAATAATCGCTCTCTCCAATTTTCTTCGAAATAACCAATATTTTAAAACGTAAAATATCGCTGTCTAACTCACCTGTCGGTATTATCTCTGTGAGTCACATTAAACGCTTTTTTCGGGACCGCAGTTATGAGAAACATGATAAAAGGTCTATGACGTACAGTTATTCTTTCTTTTGAGGAAAATATAACACAAACTTTCTATGCTCTTACGTTTAAAACTTTCGGTTGTTGCCATTTTATACTAAGTATTCGATTGGGTAATGGAAAACTTTCAATGTTTTACCTATTTTAGAGTTTTTAGCACTTTAGGAATCCCTCGGAATCAGAGTTTTTGTTCCTGGGATTCCATCAGGTGGTAGAGGGGAGATGAGGGAAGGGTGGGAATGCATTTGGTTCGAAGCCCTGGACTGGCTGGAAAACGTTTCCCAATATAGCCGTTATCTATAATATTCTATATCCTACCGCCTTCGATAGAAGTCACGAACAAGACGCGTATACAGCGCTTAAATATTGAGAGGGGAAGAGAGAGAAAGGAGCACCTTCCGACGTGAGTCTTCTTTCAAAATAGAAAAATAAAATATCAAAGCCGTTGAAAGTGGTGAAAAACCATGCATGTTTCAACCTGATCACGAAAAATCTCCGATGTACCCCTCCCCCCACCTACCAAACCTGTCAACTTTTCAATATAGAGGCTTCATTTTTTATGAAAAGTCTACAAATTGCTTTTAAATTATTCATTTCATTGCTATTTTAGTGTTTTTATTGTATTCATAAGTTTGAGAGCGATGGAACCCCCCCCCCCCCACAGTACCACGCCCCTTTCATTCTAAAATTGTTTCATGGGCTGGTTGTTGTATAACGTTCTGCACTGCATAGGACCAGTATATTTGTATGTACAAATTGTTTTGCTGCTGTAGAGAGAGCAAACGGGAGTAAAAAAACTGCAAGTGACGTCAGCAGGGGGCGGTTTTGAGGGGTGCGCGTAAACCCCCACTCATATAAGAAGATGGAGTCTAATACATATAATAATTATAGATTAGTCTTTCGAGTGATTTATTTTAAATTTCAGCTAAATACTGTTGAAGGCGAGAGCTGCATGAGTAGAGATGGTTTCCTCGTCGCCCGTCCAATAATCCATCGCCTATACAACGCAGCATCAATTTTATCATTATTATTTCTGCTCCTTTTTTGGGTTTAAAGGTCTCGTTTCAATCTCCAAGAAATTTGGAATACGCTGCACAGTATCCAGTTTTTCGAACAATTCGAAACATGGGTGGGAAGCTTTTTGCATTCACTAAAGCCCTCGAGCGTAAACATCGGATAGGGGGACCAGGAAGGGTCACAGTTAGGATGCTCACGGGGTCGGCTGGACCAGTCTATAGTGCCATTCGGCGGCCACAAAGAAAAAGGTCCCAAAACTTGCAACTTCTCCCTCCTTGGTGGGAAAAGTTGCCAAACGGTGGCTCCTTAGCCACCGTTTGGAGCCCACGAACGCGGAAAACAACCCCAAACCAGAATTTTCTTTAATTAAGGCACCGCACTTGCTAGCTTGGGCGGCAACATCAAATGTTTGCAATTTCACTTGAATAAATACCGAGCACATGAGATTCCGCGAATATTTCGACCCGAAACTTGTCATTGTGCAAATTCTTGCTGACTTGAGACTTGCCGAATCTTGCAAAATCACGGGTATTCAGTCTTGTAACTTGCAATTTCACGGGCATTTAGACGTGAAACTTCTAGTTTCGCAAATATTTAGCTCCAAATGAAGTAATTTTGCCACAATTTCCATCAATTTCATCTGTGAATGAGCCTTTTTCATCAATTTCAGCTGTGAATTAGCGCTTTCTCGCAATGTTATGCGCAACAGTGAACGATTGTCACAATTTTGGATGCGAATTAGCGATATTACTCACTTTCAGCCAGGAATCAGCGCTTTTTACTCAATTTGAGCCGTGAATGAGCTTTAAAAAAAAAAAAAAAAACTACTGAAAACACCACCGAGGGTGCGGTTGAGTCTTCGTTTTGACCTCGGACATTCAGCAACCATAGCTACTTAGTCCAGAGCACATCAGTTCGGTTGATGGGCCTGCCTGGGAACAGAGGTACTAGTGCGCACCACGATCCCCGCATCTGGCGCACCAAACCATCTGCGCAATCGCATCTGGTTATGCTTTATTTAAAAGACGATCGTGAAAAAGATGTTGGGTGTTGGACCCACCGGAGGATCTTTCCCCGCACACCTTAAAAATGAGCCCGGATGCCCCTGTACACTCCGACAGGACGTGTCCGGGGAAAGTTGGACGTGTATGATCACCCTAAATGATGCTACCCCGCAAAAATGGGTTTTTAGCAACAAAAATCCGCGAAATTGGGTTTTTTTACGCAAAAAATCCGCTAAATTGCTTTCTTTTAAAGCCAGATCTGAGAAAAGAAAAGTGTCCAAGATCCGCAAATATGATTTTTGAATGAAAAATCCTCAAGTATAGAGGTTTTTCAGCAACAAAATCGGTGAACTTGGTTTATTAATGATCGGAACCCACAAAAAAAATTTTTTTATAGCAAGTATCCCCCCCCAGACCCGCGAAAATAGTTCCCCATTTTCCTCAGAGCCGCGAAAATTGTTTTCATTTTCGCCAGATCCGTGAAAATGATTTTTATGTACCGTGCAAACCCAAGTAAAATGGTTTTTGAATGAGCCAAGCGGTATTGCGCCTGTGTGATGGGCGTAGCAGAAATAGTTTCTCTCACTAAACCCCCTATTCCCCTAACTTCTTCATTTTCCAATGAAAAACGTATGGTTTTGGGGTTCGACCCTAAAATTTGTGGACTGTTAAAGGGGGAGCTGCACAGATGATTCCTCGACTCCCCCCCCCCCCAACCACCTACGTGGACAATGTATCCAGTAGTGTAGCGACGTAGGGGGCCAGGTGGGTGGTCCACCCCGGGCGGTCCGTCACCTTCAGCGTAAAGTTGAACGCTAGTATTCGCGGCTGAGATAGTGAAATAGTAAAGAAGCCCTGATTCATAGCAAAACACACAAAATAATCTTTACCTAATTGTTGTCAAAAAATTGAGAAATACACTAATTTGCTCCTATAATTATTAGGAACAAGCAATAATTCGGAGCTATATAACATATTAACATTTAGAAAAAGCAGGCTTAACGCTCAACTAATATTTTAAAAAAAAAAGCCCATTCGTGGTTTCTTGGGGCAACATTCAGACTAAAATTGAGAAAAAACGCTAAATCACATGATAAGGCTGGAAAAAAATTGCTTGGTTCGCGGCTAAAATTAAGCAACTCGCTAATTCCTGCCTAAATTGAAATGCAACGCTCATTCGTACTTAGAATGGATAAATAGTATATTTTACAACGAGTGAGGAAAGCGTGACTTCACACGCGAGTTGTGTTTGGCGATCGAAGCGAAGCCGAGTTCGCTAATTATTAACAATGAGCGCGTAAAGACGCTCCTCACGAGTTGTGAACGCTATTTTTCGCTTGACCGACCCATTGTGAGACACTTCACCACGACACACGCCAAACACGTAACTCTTAACAGTGACGGAAAGTACTTTACATCACTCCTAGCAGTGACATAAAGTACTTTTGTACACTCCGTGACGTAAAGTAAGCAAATAACACGCTGAGATTAAAGTGTTTCTTTCGTGGTGAGGTTGCCGTGGTGAAAATAGCCACTTTCTCCTTAGGTCAATTGAAAAATAATAAATTCCTGGCTCAAGTTGGTACAAAGCGCTGATTAGCAGTTAAAACGAAGAAATACGCTGATTCGCGGATCAATGTGAGAAAGTATGTTAATTTGCGACAAAAAATGACGAAAGCGCGGCTAAAATTAAGAAATAAGCCGCAAAAATTAAGCAAATAATTTGGGGCTTAAAGTGAGAAATGTCGCTAATTAATCGGCAAAAGTAGCGAAGAAGCGCTAAAACGCATGCTAAAATTGCCGCTTATACAGGGTTGAAACTGATGATTCTCGTCTAAAATTGACACAAAGATCAATTTCAATCTCGCTCAATCACCGCTGTAAAATAGAGAAAATGATAATTCACGAATATAGTGAAAATCCACTAATTTGAAACTGAAATGGAGTAAAATCGGTAATTCGCGGCTAAAATTAGGAAATAGTTCGCTCCTGTAATTGAGAAAAAGCACTCATACACTTGGTGAATTGAAAAACCTCTGATTCGCAGATCAATTTTAGAAAACCCGCTAATTTTTGGCTAAAATTCAGGAAGCGCCGTAATGCGTGCGACTAAAACAGGGGAAAAGCGCGGATTCTTATTATGATAAAGGCCTCTAATTTGCGTCTAAAACTTGGAAACCCCTCGTTCGCTGATTTCTGGCTAAAATCCTCGCCTAAAATTCAGAAAATGTGTTAATCGCGGCTACTGTTGACAAGACAGGCTTATTCCCAGCTAAATTGGAGAAAAATGATAAATCTCGGATAATTCGAGAAAATACGCTAATTCGGATCATATTGAGGAAGCGTGGTATTTTGCTGCTAACAATATAGGAAATAATTCGGTCAAATAGCACTCATTCGCTGCTAAAACGCGAAAAAAACACTGATTCGCAGGTCAATTTGAGAAAATCCGCTTATTCGCGGGTACAATTCCTGAAAAGAGGTGGTAATGCGCGTCTAAATTATAGAAAAAGTGCTAATCCACTCGTCTAACAATAAGAAGTGAAGAAAAACGCTTAGTTCATGGAGAAAAATCACGCTAATCTGCTGCTGAAATTGAGAAAAAATGATAATTCGGGGATACATTTGATAAAACCTGTCAAATTCGCGAGGTTAAAAATGGGGAAACCAGCACGCGCTGATTATTCCTGGCTAAAAATTTGCTCATCTGCATCTAAAATTCAGAAAATGCGTTAATCGTGCGGCTGCAGTTGACTAGAGCCGCTCATTCGTATCTAAAATATCGGATAATTGAGGAAATTCCGCTAATTCCACTGAAATCGAGGAAATATTTTCAGCTAAAATTGAGGAATTATTCGCAACTAAAATTGTGAAAAAAACGCTAATTCGCGGTAAGGATATAGAAAATTGTTTGCAAACGTTTGCAAGTTCTGTTCGCGAACAATGCATGTTTGGTAGGGAATCGTGACGAGAGAATAACATTGATGTGCATCACAAAAAGTCAAAGTAGTGCAGTGATGCGTTGGTGGTGGTGGTGGTGGTGGGGGGGATAGATGGAACACTGTTTTATACAAAGAAAGAGTTCATCATGTTTACGGTGGAACCCGGCCTCCTAACATGAAATCCTAGATACGCCACTGCCCGTTCCACAAAAGCCGTTTTTCATACTACAGTGTCTGCGAGATCTACACTTGGTGAATGTGGTGTTTAGGCTCGATCGAAACTTTCGCCCTGTCAAACCATAATTTTTTCCACGGATATTCACTCGTCCGTATCCAAATGTCGTGGGTTTTGCTCCTGGGTGACACTGTATAGGAATTGTACTTTTTATTTGCACACAACTGTCAATCCCTGCTATTTCTGGCTACACCCAGGCTGATTAAGGTTGACGTTTGAATAAGTGTCAAATGACACTCGCTTTATGTGACGAACAAGAAATGGGGGTAAACCTTCGTTTTTTTGCCTCTTGACGAAGAAACTCTACTAAACAACTATTGACACCTTAAACTTGTAAAAGGTAATTAGGCCAATTAAGAAGCTGCCCACTAGAGCGTTATTAATTTGGAAAATCAAGCATTAAACAAATCCAAAGTTGTACTGACGTTTTTTTTCTTGTTGTTCATATTATTCGCCGTTTTAAATCTTAGCCGGGAACGGCTGGATTGTGTTGGAAAAAAGAAACACCGCTCAGTCAATGGATCACATGGAAGCCCCACCTTGGTGGTGATGACGATGCGCTCATTCAGTGAAGGACACCGCAGTAGTAGGGGAAGGGGCCTCTTTACATTCTTTCTACTTTTATAGGCATTGGGTTGGGAATGTTGAGAGATACAGCAGTCTTTCCGTGACACAATTGAACTGAAATTAATAAAGTTTCCATACGGGGTGTGCCCGTGTTTCAGTGTGGCCTGTGTATGTTTTTAATTTTTAACACTGTTTATCGGGTACGTATTGTAGCATTGTTGGTACTAGCGTTGTTGGTGGCACAGAAGATGTAAATTTGATAGTCATTCAAGCACCGGAAAGAG
The DNA here is from genome assembly GCA_038030265.1 of Corythucha ciliata. Classification (NCBI taxonomy): domain Eukaryota; kingdom Metazoa; phylum Arthropoda; class Insecta; order Hemiptera; family Tingidae; genus Corythucha; species Corythucha ciliata. Next base: position 12,302,814 of record CM075939.1, read on the forward strand.
TTAATAAAATACTTTTCCTCTTAGCTTTTCAGCAATTTTCCTGAAAAACAAGTACCCTCCTTCCCATTTCATTCTCAAAAGCCTTTCGATTTATGAGCGGACGATCGGAATCTCATTTGACGGCACCGACTATAACAGGAGAGAAAAAGGGTTCAGGCATTACAGAGGCGTCTCTCAAATAAGTAGAATTCTGATTCTTTTCATGGACTATCGATGATGGGTGGGTGGTGGGAAGGGGATTCGAATCGTGAAGTTCTTTTCACTGTTAGAAAAGTTCTTTTATATTAGGGGCAGCCAATGGAAAGGGGGGGGGGTAGTGAAAGCTTTGATAAGGAATTTTCATTAGAAGACCTCGAGGGAATATACAAATACTTCATCTCTCGAACCACCATTATAATGCCACACTCCTCGCTTCGGTTCACCTTTCCTTCTTCAAGGAGCAAATGTGGATCGAACAAACATCAAGAGAGAAAGGTTTGAATTTGCAAATAGGTCCTTTCGGGTAGTGAGGGGAGCGAGGGATTTGGAAAGATGGAAAATATACGGAATTCCTCTATTTAACAAGCAGAAAGGCATGATAAAGAAAGTAAAAGAATAGGTAAGGGTGGGAGGGGGTCTACTTTAGTCAAAAAGGTCTGAAATTTAATTTCGTCCCTAGCTCGCATACATGAGAGAGCGCTCATCCTTTTAATTTAAACATATTACCTTGTTTTATGCTACTTACATGAAAAAGAATGCTTCCTTAATTAAATCATCGCAAAAGGTCTCAAAGACGAAAAAGGTTTGCTTAATATGTACTCTCATGCGGGATGTATCGAATGAGGTACAAGCAATGCAGAAAAACAAATTCTATTAAATTTTCATTTCAACTCACTCCGATAAACACCCCCCCTCCTTTTTTGGTTCAGCAAGTAAAAAAGGCTGTGCCTTGTTCTCCTTTTTAACTTCTCTAGAGTTCTTAAAAAGACCGCACGATAGGAACAAAAATTCTCGTTTTAGAACCCCCTATAGTGTTGCTAGACGAAGATAAACGACGCGTCTTCTTTCTTCGACGCTGATTCACAGTTATCGGGGCTAATGTCTTTCAAGCCTTTAAGAGAAGTAATGTCTTACCCCCTCACACCCACCCTCACCACTCAACCTCTTCACGAGCCAGTGACAATATTTTATCCTATTTCGTCCGCCCCTTGTTCTCAGTTCTTTATTAAAAGGGCACTCTCTCATTCCCCCCAATCACGTGCGCGACTGACGTCAGTTTTTAATGACCTATAGACTCTCAATAACTAACTTTTTTCTTTTCTTTTTTCGATTGAACGTGCTTTCATTTTAGAACCCGCACCGCGTGAATTCCTCTAAAACAACTACCTGCCCCCACGGCAAAGTTAAGGTTCTTAAAGTGGAATTCATTGCAAAGAGTATAAGTTCGAACTCGATTGGATCGCGCGCTATCACATCGATGATTTCGCCGGTTTATCGAAATGGAAATGCTCGTTTTCAAACTTTTCATGGGGTGAATTCAGTGTTCATTGTTTAATGGACGTCGTTAACATTTATTTCTGCTCGTACCTAATTGTGACAGTTAAGGCAAACGTGCATGCAAATGGCAAGTGGCCCCCGGAAACTGCGACTTACCATTTTTCCACGAATTAGCAATCGTTCTCAATCCCTGTAAATAGAAATTTTTATCGATTTTAACAGCAAAATTAGCATTTTTCCTTATTCCAGCCCTACAACTTTCGATTTTTCTACATTTCAGCCCCAAATTATAGTTTTTCGCCTTTTTTCTCAATTTCCACAATGTATTTACGCTATCCGTGAATTAGTGCTTTTCCCGATTAGCGATTTTGTTCATTTTCCATTTCGACCGTGAATTAGCGTTTTTTCCGCAATTCAGCGCTTCTTTTCAATTTTATCAGTGAATTAGCTAATTTTCACCATTTCCCCCCTGAATTGGCGATTTTTCTACATTTTATCCGCGAGTTAGAATTTTTTCGTAATTCTAGACCCCGCAAAGAATGTTTTTTCTTAATTTGATGCGGGAATCAGCGCGTTTTATGAATTTTCCGAGTTTTTAGCGAATTTTGTTCATTTGCAGCTAGGAAGTTGTGAAATTGCGTTTGCTAAAATTTAATCTTGAATTAGCGTTTTTTTCTCAATTGAGTGCGATTTTTCTCCATTTTAGCGACGAATTAGTGATTTTTCTCTATCATAGGTGTGAATTGGAGTTTTTTTCTTATCGTACCCGCCAATGGTCGATTTCTCTCAATTTTAGCCGTGAATTAGCGTTTTTTGCGTGCACAATTTGAGCCACGAACTTGCCTTTAGAAGCCAAGAGCTGGCGTATTGGTGATTTTAGCCGCGAATTATACAGCGCTTGAACTTTATCCGCAGAATGGGTGATTTTCTCGATTTCGACGGTGAATTAGGTGACGATTTTTCTCCATCTCAGCCGTGAATTAGAGTGTTTTATAGTTTTGACGGTGAAGTACCGCATTTTTTCATTTTCAACAGAGGTGTAGGGCATCACTAAGCCGAGAATTATATTTTTTTTGACCTGATTTAGCACTTTGTTTCTTATTTCCATCCGCGAAATAGCAATTATTCTCAATTTAAACCACTAATTACCCATTTTTCTTGATTTCAACAGCGAACTATCATTTTTCCGGGTTGTCTTAGCCGCCAATTTGCCATTTTTCCACACATTTCTGCCGCCAGTTACAGTGCTCCCAATTTTCGCTACATTATTAGCGCTTTTTCTGAGCGCGTGTTCCTGTTTTTGCTGTGGTTTACCAATTTTGTTCACTTTCAGCTACGTTACTTGCGAATTGGTGTTTTCTCCATTTTAATCTCACATTAAGGTTTATATTCGTCAATTCAGAGCTTTTTCCCAATTTCATTGGTGAATTAGCGATTTTCTCCATTTCTGCCACGAATTATCGATTTGTCTCTATTTTAGCCGTGAATTTGAGTTTTTCCTGGTTGTGGCCGGCAATGAGTGATTTCTCCTTATTTTGTCCGTGAAAGCGAGGGCATTTTATCTAAATTTTAGCCGCGAATCAGCTATATGTTTCACTTTTAGCCGCGAATCAACGTTTTTTTAAACAATTTGAACCAAAAACTTGCCTTTAGAAGCCGTGAATTGACGGTTTCGTCATTTTTTTATTCGTGAATTCGCGTTTTTTCCGTAGCGTATTTCATATCCGCAGAATTAGAGTGAATGTTATGCATCAATTATTATTCTCCATTTTAACAGTGAATTAGAGTGTATTGAAATTGTGGCCGTGAATTGATGGTTTTTCCCCCCTCAATTGCATCCGCATATTGAGCCCTTTTTCTCAATTTCAGCAGCGAATTGGTGGATTGCGACTCCGAGAATTAACGATTTTTCTCGATTTCAGCCGTGAATTAGCAATTTTTCTCTATTTTAGCACCGAATTAGCGTTTTCTCTAATTTTGATTTGAAACGGTAATTTTGCCCATTTCAAAACTGGCTGGTTATAATTAAAATTGAACACTTTGCACCTGACAAATCCATGTAATCTCGAAATTCCACCAGAAAAACAGATTCCTCACAGATAAAATTGTAATTTTTCGCCTTTTATCATGAAATTGAAAATATCTCTAATTCCTGGCTAAAATTGAAAAAAAAAAAAAAGCTCATTCGCAGAGAAAACGCGCTAATTTAAGGCTAAAAATGAAAAATCGCCAATTCAAAGCTAAAATTGTAAAAATCGCTCACTGTTCGAGGACAAAATTGGGAAAACAAGCTATTTCACAGCTGAAATTGAGGAAAATTGCTTTAAAATTGGGAGAAATAGCTGCAAAACCACATCGTTTAGAGCTAAATATCTGTAAAATTGTAAGTCTTGGTTTTAAATATCCGCGAAATTGCGTTTTTTTTTTTTGGAAGATCGATCGTGAAGACTGGGCTAGTCTCCCAGGGATAACGCCCTGACAAAAAAAAACCCGCAAAAAGGTAAAATCACGGAGGCAACTTCCAGCTAAATTTGGAGTTTCCTTCCTGACCTTCACGTTATTTAACGTTTCACGTCTTAATTATCCCTGAATTAGCTTTTTTTCAATTTTGATATGAAACGGCCCTTTAAAATATGGCTGATTAGAATTAAAACTGAACATTCGCCCCCTAAAAACCCTAATAATATTCAAATTACACCCGAAAAACAGATTCTCCACAGAATAAATGGTAATTTTTCGCTATGTTGCCATGGCTAAAATTTAGAATAACGCTCAATCCTGGCTGAAATTGAAAAAAAAATCGCTCGTTCACCGCTCAAATTGAGTAAAAGCGCTAACTCTAGGATAAAAGTTGAAAATACGCAGCTAAAATTTATAAAATCAATCAATATTTGAGGATAAAGTTGAGAAAAAGCGCTAATACAGCAGAAAAATGATTGCAGCTAAATCGAGATAAATAGCAGACGAATATATCGTTTGAAGCTAAATATCTGCGAAACTGTAAGTTTAGGGTCTAAATATCCGCAAAGTTGCAAATTACTGGTATAATTATTGTGTTGTAAAGATTGTGAAGCCCGGGGCTTGCCTTCCAGGCCAAAAAACCACCAAATTGCACCATTGCAAAAGCAAATATAAGCAAAATTGAGAGCTTCGTGTCTGAAAATCACAATATTGGACGTTTCACGTCTCAATTTCAGCGAATTCAGTTTCTGATTTTTTTTTGTGGGCATGGATACCGGGGGTCGACGGCGCTCGAAGCCTGAAGAAATTACATTTCTTGGAGGCAAAAAATGCTAAATTGCTGGTTTTCGGTCTTTACTTTTTCAAAATTGCAAGTTCTTAGTTTTTAAGTTCGCGAATCTTCAAGTTCAGGGGATTTTTTGAATTCTTATTTTTTTTTAGTGACCGTGGAACACGAGCTAGAATGGGCACGACAGCGCCCATACGAATAGCCGCAAAGTCACAACATTTTTTAAGGCAAATATCCACGAAATTGTAAGTTTTCTTGCTTTCTAAGCAGCGGGTTTTCCAGTTTTGGATTAACGATGTTTCACGGCTTTAATTCAAGCGAAATTGCAAACGTTTATGGTCTTTTTTGTTTGCCTGGATTTCGGGCCGGCCGGCCCCAAATGCGCCCATAGCCTCACGAATAGTGGTTTAATTGCAACATTAGGCGCCAATTATTGGGTTTTGCAAGTTTGGGTCATAATTCCTGACTGAATATCCACAAAACTGCAAGTTCCGGGTTTAATTTTCTTGCGAAAAAGCAAAAGTTTCGGGGATAAAATACCCGTGAAATTAGAAGTTTGCAAATTGTTTTTTATGGGCTCAGACCTGGGGCTGGTTGAAAATAACATGTTTTGGGTTGGGAGCACCCTATGCACTTGATGAAGCTTGTGACCCCGTCTTCTCGTTATTCAACGTGTTCATGATTGTGGAGACGATTACGAGTGGACGACAGCTCAAGGGAATGCGAAAAGCGGCCCACGCTTTTGTCTTGATCTAGTTACACCGCTGTTTCGACTTATTTGCAAAATAAGGTACTGCTGCAAATGCGAAATTTCCTGGTGATTGAAACGCGATCTTTGAATCCAGGAATGGTGCAGAAATAAGACGAGCAAATTGATCCTGCGACCTTGAATTTTGATCCGGGTTCCCGGACGCGGATTGCCTCGCAGCAGCGTCTGCTTGATCATTTCCATCGAGGCCGATATGGCCCGGGATCCGTACGAACACAATGTCTCCACCAGTCCAACGTATCCTCTCGAGTTGGGCGAGCATATCCAAAATCTGTGGGTCCGTCGAGAACTGATCCAGGCCCTTCAGAGCACTCTGGGAGTCCTTTGGTAAAAGATGAAATAAATCTCGAAAGACTAAGGCCCAAATTCATAGTCGTCCCTTGAGGAAAATATTCCCTTGACTCGATTCAAAGCAGATGATTCATAAATTAGAATGACTGATTTGAGGTCCCTCAAGGGAACGACTATGAATTTGGGCCTAAGTCAACAATTATAGTACATTAATTTCATCTTCTTAGTGGTTGATGGGGGGGGGGGTTCCCAAAATCCCGCCCCGTATAAATCTGACATTGGCTGCAGGTGGATTCCCACCAGGGCGACGACCACACTTAGCTTCCCTCTCTCTCTCTCACTCATTCACTCTCTCCATCATGGCATTCAACTTTTCATTTATTTCATGCACGCGAAGATAGATTTAAATGCCTTGCACCGGTTATCCATCACCCGCCGCCGTATAGCGTATGTACGCTAACAGCGGCCCAGAGGCTTTCGGTCATCCATTATAACTAGCTTTTCCCTCTCGAACCATATTCCCTTCCCCGCTCTCACACACCCACCACACTTCAATCCATGTTCCGTACTCCCCTCCCACCCTTCATATCCACTTCCCATCCATCGTAAACTATGGTGTGACAAGGCGTGTTCACACCCCTTTACTTCCGGCCCTATTGGCTCTTTCAACCTCTCCCTTTGCCGCAACCCATCCCATTCCCTTTCAAATTCTTCCGTTTCAAAGCTTGATTAATTAGTGAAGTAGATGGAGAGGACTTTGTGGAATCTTAGTGATTCCATAAGAGGGGGATCGAAATTAATATAAAGTTGTAGACACTAATGGATGTCATGAGTGTGATATGAAAGGAGTCAAGGGAGAGAGAATTATTGAAAGTAATTTCGAAAGAAAGATCAAACGGTGAATGGTGGTCCTATATCTTACACAACTTCCAAGTTTAGGAATTTCGCAGACTTTTTTTTTTATGCTTCCTATCAAAATCTATAAATCTCTCGCATCTGGTGCCAATATTCACAGTTCGACCGGTGTTTCTGAGCCTCTCGTATAACAGATTTTGTGCGACGAAGCCTAGAGAATTTATTGAGCGTAAAAAAAAAAGGTTGTCCGTGGTTGAGAGTTTTTCTCACAAACCGGAGAAGGTTCTCATTGGAAAAGAAACTCCATTAACTGAATAGCCCCCCCCCCTCTTTTTTTTCTCATGCGTGTTTCCAACAGTCTTACTCTATAGGAAGAACATAATTAAGAACTTTAGAATCGAATCCAAATTTCCCCTTATCCCTCAGCAAGTCTCCTTTTATTTTCGAAGTGGGGAATTGATTTGAACTATAGTTTTGTGAAGAATTGAAGTATACTCAGAGTCAGAGGAGTACCCTTTTGTAAGTGTACCGACGATTGAATCAAAATGTAATTTTCGGGTTAATCATCTCGAATTGTTTTCGAAGTTGCATTATTATACCGCGAAATAAATTACGAGAGGGTATCCGTTTTCGTTTTACCGTTTACGTAATAAAGGAGGAGAAAATAATGAAAAATGTTCACGAAACTCTTATAAACACGAGTCTGCATCTTGTTGATGCTCAGAAAACGTTCCTCGGTTTTTTTTTTTCAAAGCATTATACGGAGGTTCAAGAACGTCGTGCACGGGAAGAAAAGCCGTGGGTGGCAAGACAAATGGGAGAATCAGAGATGAATACTTAATGTATACGGAGCATACAGTTAGAGGTTGGTTGGGGCATGTCTTTTCCGCTGGCTTTCAGTGCTAAAAAACACCCTGAGATAAACGTAGCAAAGTTCTGCTATCACACAGAGATGAAGGTAAATGCGAATGAGAGAAACGGCTGTGTTCGTTTGGAACAGGGAGCCAAGGGAGTGACATTTGCATTTCATCAAGCTCTCTTCCACTCCCCTCCCCACCATACGTTTACGCTCATAATATACGCAACCCACTTTGGCTGTTGTGTGTGAGAGTCGATTTTACTGGCGTCGTTTTCTGCGTATAGGTGTCGATGAGTTGGGCGAGATATATACACCCTCTTTCCACTCACCCTTCTGGGGAATTAACTTTGCTGCCCTGGGGGATGGGGGGGGGGGAGCTCCCTGAGCTTTGATAGCTTGTTGTGTTGAAGAGGAAGAGAGTGATGGTGCGTTGAAGCGTCTCTTTATCCTCACCATGCCCGGCTGTTTGCAATCAGTTCGCCAGTCACTTTGGTTTTTCACAGTCGGAAATTTCAATAGAAAATGCTGATTTAATTAAACGAAAAATACTTCAGTGCCTAGTGACTTGAAAAGTCTCATTTTTCCATCGACGTTTTAGGCCTGATATTCATAGTCGTCACTCAAGCTTGCTTGAAAACATATTCAAAGCGGTCGCACCCTTAGGTGAACGAAGAGCATTTTCTCATATTTTAGCAACGATTGAGCGCTCTTTCACAAGTTTAGCCTTCAAAATTAGCATTTTTTTTTTTCAACTTTCAGCCACGTCCTTGCCCCAAGATCAGCACAATAGCGCTCCTGCTCAATTTTAGCCGCGTGTAAGGACCTGAAGAAGCTTGAAGATTAAAATTCACGTCCTTACATCCGTGTACATGAAACCTGAAAAGCTCTATCTTTCCGTCCGTCAGCCATTTGGCCCCACCCAATAGGGCTCGCGGGACAGTTCACTCAACCCGCCTCTACTACGGCACACTGCTGCCCCCATCCGAAACCTATAAACTCAACGCCTTAACTTGATAAGATGATCTAACTACGCAGGGACAGGGGGGCCATTCTGTGAAACTAGAGGCGATTTCCATTCAACACACTGCACAAGTGCAGTGCAGCGTCCTCTCCATAGACATATGTTTCAATTCAGAGAGGACGGGTGGAAAAACTTACAGCACACTATAGTGTATTGCATTGAATGGAAAACGCCATAGAATTTTGTCGATTTCAAAAAACTTATTCCATTATTTATGAAAATATGGCGTCTCACCCAAGGGTCGCAGGGCTGCTTGTGACCACTCCCATCCCTCCCGAGCCAGTCCACCACCGTTTTTGTTGTACCTCCAAAATCCGTGAATTTGGGTTTTGAAAGAACCAAATTATATTTAGAATCCACTAAACCGCTATAGATTACAGAACATTCGACCAAAAAACCAGACAATTTGACCCAACGCCTGATCTAAAACAAACCACTCGCGTTTGGCTCTTTCATAAACCAAACATTATCCCAATTCGGGCTTCGATGAACAGAAATTTTGCTCTTTCAAAACCAAAATTTTTACTTTCAGCTCGTACAGATCCAAATTTTAGGAATTTTTCGTCTCCAAAAAAACCAAATTTGATGGGTTTGGCCCTTTCAAACTCCAATTTCGCGGCCATTCGCTCTTTCAAAACCAAATTTACTTGGATTTGAGTCCATCAAATCACAATTTCGAGGGTTTGCCATTTACGTGAAGAAACCACATTTTACAGCTCTTGCTTTTTTCTATAATTAAAACTCGGCTCGGTAGAAAACTAAATGTCGCGGATTTCGCTCCTTCAAAACGGAATTTCACGAATTTTCACTATGTCAAACACTAATGTTGCTTATTCTTCCTCTTTTTCAGCTTTTCACAAAATCGGTTCCACAGATTTGGCCGATTCAAATAACAAATTTTGTTCTTTCCAAAACCAAATTCACGGGTTTGGGTGGTAAAACCCAATTTCGTCATTTTTGGCTCTTAAAAACTCCAATTTCAGATTTTCTCTCTTAAAAAAATTAAAAAAATTTTGTGGATTCGTCTTATTTAATTCTCAATTTTAGCAGGCAGTTTCGCTCTTTCAAAAGCCAAATTTTGAGGGATGTTCTCTGTCGAAAGCAAAGTTTCGTAGGCGTTGGTTCTTTCGAACCCCCAATTTCGCGAAAAATCACTCTTTCGAAGCAAAATTTCATGTATGCCTTTCCATAATTTTGGTTAAATTTTGAAAGCGTATTCAGCTCGTTCGAAAATGTCGTGTTTTTGGCTTATTCAAACCGCAATTTCACAGCGGATTTTCGCTCTTTCATAACCAAATGTCACGGATTCGGCTCGTTCAATACCCAAATTCATTCATACCTTTAATTTCGTGAATTTTATACTCTTCCAAAAGCCAATTTTCATGAGATTAGCTCTTTATAAAATCAGTTTCACCGGTGTACTCGAAAAAAGGAATTTCAAAATTAGTCCAGTCAAATCGTATAAAAAAAAAAAAAAAAAAGTACCATACGTGGACAAAAATCTCGTCTTTGATTTTTTCACTTTGTTCTTTGTTTTTGGGGTGAGGAACACGAATTTGAAGAGATCCAACAAAATTTCCTTGTGCGTTTTGAGAAAATCGTGAAAAACTGATAATTTTTGGCACTTTTTTTTGTTTTTCGCCTGCAACTCCTCAATGACGCATTATACGGAAAATTGTACCCTGTTCTTTTTGGAAGAGCGTCAATTGACCCAGCCGTTTTGCAGATAACATTTTTTTAAAATGCTCTTTTTTAGTCGTTTCTGGCGAAATTGTGTGACAAAATAAATGTAGTTCAACTCTCAGTTGAGTGATGTAATCTCTGACTGGTGATACTGGTGATATGTTGAGTTTTAACATTTGTGGACAAAATTGGTGGGCATAGCCACTTTATTTGAGACAAAACCTGTTTTCATCGCCCTCTTCAGAATATTTTTTGGGCCTTGAAAAATTTGGCAAATATGGTTTCTGACTGTAAATTTCACCAGCTTCCACTAAAAAATAGTGCAATGTTCATTGAAGGCTTCGTTCGATAGTTATAGGCAAAAACGTTCGTCTGAAAATAGGAGTTATAGGAAAATTACTCATTTTGCGAATTTCCCACTGCGTTTTATTGCCACTTATCGGGTCTTTAAGGCCCGTTCACAAGCTCTATGTTGGCGGATTTCACTCCCTAAAACACCAATATCGAGGCATGAGATGAAAACGAAGTTTGCTGGTTTTTGTCGCGATCAAAGAAATTTCGCGCAGGGTGCGCCCAAATTGAGAGACTGTTTTCGCTTAGGTATTTGTTTTGCCTGAAAAAAACATTTTCCCGGATCTGGCTCACTTGGAAATCAATTCCTCATATTTCACTCACAAAAAACAAATTTTGCGGACTTTTCTTGCTAAAAACCCATTTTAGCACGTTTGACTCGAAAATGTCAATTCACCGGATTTCGCTACCTAAAAAACCTATTTCGGGGATTTTTATTGCTGAAAAAAACAATCTCGTGGAGTTGCCTCAGTCAAAAACCATTTCGCGGATTATTCACAATAAAAAGCACATTTCCGCGCATCCGACTCACTAAAAGACCACTTTAGTGGATTCCAAAAAAATAAAATTCGAGGATTTTCGTGGCTGTAAATCCAGTTTTGTGGCGTTTGCCTCTTTCAAAAAAAATTTCGCGGATTTTGTTCGTCAAAACACCGATTTTTCGGGTTTTGAATCACCCGTGCAACTCCCCCTTAATTTTCTCAGTGCAGTTTCGACGTTTTCTGGCTCAAACGACGTATACATCACAATATCATGAGCAAATACATGATAACAACAGTATCGAAGGCCAAAAGGTCATATATGTAAAGAAGGAACAAAAGAGGCCCCAGCACAGATCCCTGGGGAACATCACTGAAAAGGGGGAGCCTCTCAGAAAAACCATCATAGCCCCAGTTCACTATTTGAGACCGGCGAGTCAGGTAAGAATGAACCCAGCACAAAACACTCTGAGAGAACCCTATTTCCTTCAATTTTATTAAGAGCTTGGAGTGGTCCACTCGATCAAATGCCTTGCTGCAATCGAAAAACACTGCAAACGTGGCATACGACGATCAACTGCCGAACGCCATTCGTGGGTAACCTTTATAAGAGCCGTTTGGGTGCTGTGGCCCCCCTGAATCCGGACTGGTTAGGATATAACAGCTGCATTGACGTTAAATAGCTCATGATTTGATCAAACACAAGCCTCTCGAATGCCTTCGAAACACAACTAAGAATTGAGACAGGTCTGAAGTTATTGGGTCACTCTGGTCGGTTAACTTTCGGCAACGGTATGACTCACGCCAATTTCCACAACTTCGGAAAGCTTGCACACTGCAGAGATGCATTAAAAATATGGTATAAGACAGGTAGAACGAAAGGCTCGCATATCTTAAGAAACCCCACCTTTATACCACCCGTGCCAGCCGCCTCAGACTTGATCCCGCCCAAACATGAGACTATTTCTTCAGGATAAACATCTTGAAAATAAAACTTATTGTCATCATAGCCTCCAGGAACGGATACCGGTGAAGGGCACACATCCGAACTCCGCACAATGGAAGAAAAGTGCGTATTCAGTTCGTTAAGTGAGCATGGTAGATGAGTGACGGCACTCTTCTCAGATCCTAAGCCCAATGACCTCAGACCCCGCTATACTGACTTGGAATCCTCTGCCTCGGCAAAGTATGAAGTGAAATAGTCCCCTCTTGCTCTTTCGTACAAGCACATTAACGTTATTACGAGCGGCATGATATGCGTCCCAGAGTGTCTACGATCGAGACCTTCTATACCTTCTCCTCAACCTATCCCTATCAGCCATTTGTCTCCTGATTTCCATGGTGATCCAGGGAGCTGAGCGTTTTTTTCGTTTCCGGACAATAGGAGGGGCATGCTTATTTATGAGATATAAGAATAACTGGTTGAATACGGCAACCTTCTCATCAACGGTTGGTAGATTGAAAATTCGCAGCCATGACTCGTGATCGAACTCCGCCATAAGATCATCCGAACGTACACTAGATAAATCACTGCAAATCAGAGGATCATTTGAAACGCTTTGAGGTTCCACAAAATAACTGAGATGGATAGCATCATGATCAGACAATCTACGATCAGTGAACTGACCATAGACATCATTCATACCGTCATGCGACCCGGGAACAGCAAAAAAGTCCAACCAAAAGTGGAACCATGCTGGCTCTTAAAGTTGCTTCAAAAGGAATCATAACTAGATCAATTGAGAAGAACAAGTTGAGAGCATAATGAGAATCGGCATTTCCTGAAAGAAAATCAACATTTAGATCACTAGTGAGGATACTATTTTCGTATTGTGGACGGAGAAAGAGCAAGGTCCTTTCTAGCTCATCACCAAATGCGACGTTGTCTCAGAAACTGTCAATTTCGTCCTGGGGATTGTAAATTTCTAGTTGAAACTATCAGTATCGATCTAACACTGTCAATTTTTTCCTATGAAGGTCAATTTCGTCATTCGAAACTGTCAATTTATCATCTTAATACTGCCAATTTTGCCCCACAAACTGTAAATTTCGTCCTCGAGTCTGCCAATTTCTTCCTAGAAACTGTGTCTAGGGATTTCGGAAACTGACGGTTTTTAAGCCCCTTCACCGGAAACAGTCGAGTACTAGAAACTGTCAATTTCGTCGTTCAAAACTGTCGATTTCGCCCTGTAAACTGTCAAGTAAATGTTCAAATCTTTTACGATTTCGTCCTTGAAATTGTCAATTTTGTTCTTCAAACCGTGAATTTCATCCTGGAAACTGTCAATTTCTTCCTAGTATTGTCAATTTCGAGTAAAACAACCACTTTCGTCGCCAAACCTATCAGTGTTGTCCTGAAACTGTCAATTTCGTCCTGGAAACTATCAACTTGCATTTGTTTGGGAAACAGTCAATTCTTTTCTGAAACTGTCCATTTTACCCAGGAAATTGTAAATTTCGATGTCAAAACTATCAATGTCATCCTAAAACTCCTAATTTCATCCTATGAATTGTCAATTTCGTCCTCGAATTCGCTAATTTCACCCTAGATACTGTCAATTTCAACATTCAAAACTGTCAATTTCGACTTACAATACTGTCAATTTTGCCTCAGGAACTGACAATGTTGACTTGGAATCTCAATTTCCTCCAACATAACAAACATCCCAAACCTTGATTACGAGGTTTTGCATCAGATTACTAGAAACTATCAATATCGTCGTTCAAAACTGTCAATTTCGTTCTGGAAACTGTAAATTTCGTCCTCGATACACTGCCGATGTCGCCCTATAGACACTGTCATGTTATTTATCTCCTTTTTTGATCACGGACCACTCACACCCCATAGAGAGCTGTTGCGGCTGCTACACTTTGGATATAGTACCGGTGCTACTGCCTGTGGTTACGCCAATGAGCTCAACGCTATAGGAATTTCACTCCTCAGTAGGTACTCATGCAAGGAGGAGATGCCTTCATTATACTCCCAGCTTGGTGGATGAAGGATGACGGCTTATGGTGGCGGCTTTTTTCTTTTTTTATTTCACGCGTATAGACGATGCCACTCTGACTGATTACGATTAGTGTTTTAAAAGGAACCGATGTAGAAAAGTATAGTAAGTCAGAAAATCACCAGAATTAAATAACCAAAAGGATAGGGAAAGAAAAATTGCGGAGCGTCAGTTTTCCCTCTCTTCCCATTAATTCAGGGTAAACTTAATTATCTGTTAAACTGATGATGATGGATCGACCATAATTCCTGGTATGAAATTGCTGCTTCATTTAGTCTACTAATTCCAATTTATTACGTAAAAACCACAGTGAAAGTTGAAAGGTGAATATCGAGCATTGAGATTTTTATTCCATCAGCCAGTAAAGCTGGATAGTACAACTAAGCCAACGGTGTGTCTAGCGAGTAAGCATCGGCTGATTTACGAAGAGCCGCATTTGTACCCCCCCCCCCCGTCCATTCTCATTCCTTGTCCCAGTGATCACGTCCACGCTCTTTCATCTTTTTTTTTTAGTGGAATATAGCAAACTGCGGTCCAGTTTTACTGACTGTACTGTGATGCATTGATGCAGTATAATGGACGACGAAGGAATCGGATGTGCTGGGGAAATGCATGGAAATAAATCAAGATAGATTTATGTGGTATGTAATAACACCCCCCTCCCCCCTTCTCGTTCAAGATGCCGAAGCGTGGGATATTGTCTTGGAGTGTGAAGGGGGAAAAAGGATATAGAAACCATCAGAAATGGCTATGGGCGACGTCTATTTAACTATGTGCTATAAATCTGTCTCGCTCTTTTATTACTTCAAGGAGCTTTTCCAAAAGGATCTCCATAGTCATCTAGTCGTCTACCACCCCTCTTTCACCCCCCACCCATCACCCCAGAAATATAATTCTTCATTTATTTTTGCATACTTTGATGCGCCTGGTGCACCCCTTTTATTATTTTATTGTGTGGTACGGAGGCTCTAGAGAGGAAGTGTCTTTAAAAAGAAAATTGTGTAAGACGAAAGTAAAAAATAAAAATGATACGTAATTTGTTCGAAAAAATAAAACGTTGAAAAGAGTCGTGTGAGAAATAGTTTTCAGGGAAAGAAATTTTGGTGAGGTTTTTAGGAGCTGTTGACGGTGTGAGGTTCTGTGCAAAAGCGTTGAAGAAGAATAAAGGGTGGGATGGAGGAGAGGTGATAAATTTGGACGATGCCTAAGGATAATAAGGTTATAAATCAAGTGGAGTTTGAGACAAGCCGACGTACAGCGTAGAGCACTCAATGCTTTTCACTATTATATTTTACTCGGACCACGTTCCCGTTGTAGGAAGCATCAATCTCCAGCTTTATTTTTCTTTGTTGCTGATTTTTTTTTCTTTAAATATATCATTTCACGTCAGTGCAACTACAGAAAATCCCTACTCCCGGCAACATTCATTTTAAAACCAAAACCTATGGGCGAATTGGTGACAGTTGAGCCCTTCTAAAGATCAAAATTTAATCTTGTTTTCCACCACAGCTCATATTTCTTAATGCTCTTCTCCGCTTTTAATGGGCACAACTATATTTTTTCATACCCTCCCTCCCCCATTTCTGTCCTTGTTACAGTAATAAAGGAGCTGAAATAAGTCTAAAGCGGAGACACTAAGGAGAAGCGAAATGGCGGCTTTCGTGGCAAAGCAGATGGTGGGCAATAAGCTGAACGCCGTAAAAGGTAAAGTGCCTTATTTGTTTTATCAAGTTTTTCCCATTTCACTGTATTTCTCTCCATCAATGTTGCTACATGTTTCTCTCTTTTTTTTATTTTAATTGTGTTGAGTTAATGTTCAATTTGTGAATCGACGGTAATTCGGGGTTTTATGTGTGTTCATGTGATATCAACTCCCAGAGACAGTTGAAACTAATGATGTAAATTAGATTTTACGAGTTATTTCCCGGCCAGTAGTATAAATCTGCTAATTCAGTACGAAATTAGTGAACCCTGTGGGGCGTTATGTTATTTAATTTTTCATTGGTCGTAATTTAACTCGAAATCGAGTTCCTCTTCGTTTACACACACTCTGTGGTTTT
Organism: Corythucha ciliata; assembly: GCA_038030265.1. NCBI lineage: Eukaryota > Metazoa > Arthropoda > Insecta > Hemiptera > Tingidae > Corythucha > Corythucha ciliata. The sequence goes on from CM075939.1 coordinate 12,318,916, forward strand.
GCGACATAGTTACGTTATCAGATTAAATGATATTTCGTGTCAGTGATTAAAAGAGTTAGATATGAGCTAGAAGTGAGTGTTATAGGGTGAAATCGATAAACCACAGTTCGAGTTAGAGGGGGACAAAGTGTAAAAAATTCAACGCGTAAGCTCGTCGCGTAAAAGCACGCACGAAGTGTATAGACCACTCGTATTCCTGAGGGGCAACCCCTCTATAAGGTGTTCGGTCCCTTCGGCATTTCATAATGCATATAATTTCACTACAATATTCAACCTCCCTTGGCGCCCAATGCTGTCCATCAATAAAGAATTTTTAAGGGTGTCGACAAAAGGCGACTTTCTTTTTTTAGTCTTGCACATCCTGCGGTGATTTATTTCTTGCCCCCTCCCTCGACCAAAAAAGGGGGTTCCATTTGAAAAGAACGGTGTGGCATTAGAATTACTAATAGCCTGTCGCGCGGTGAACCACTATCGTAGAATTGTAAGGCAACGAAAACTCCTAATTCTCTCTCGGACAACTAATCTTACTCGGTCATTTCGCGCACTGTTCCTCAACAGTTCACCGAGCCTTCCAACTTTAAATTTGTAATTTAAATTTGTCAAACGTCGTGTGGTGCAAGAGCCTCAGAGGTGAAGGTTTGAAACTCGATGGTGATTGTTAAGGCCCATCCACACTATGTTGAATTGGAGTTGAATGAGTTGATCAACTCGGTCGATTCAACTTTTAGCGCGATTCAACAAGACGTCCACACTAAATGAAAGTAAAATAAGTGTAGACGTTGAACGGAGTTGAAGTTGAAAATTGAATGAGATCTGGGTCAGTGCCCAATGGCCTTACATTTTCTGGTTGTACTCGAGTGCATTACTTCCGTCGCAAAAATGAGCAGTGATGAAGAAACGTGCGTAACAGCGGCTGCTGCAATGGTTATTGTAGCAAATTGTAGCCAGCCCAGCCTATTTCATCATCCATCATCGGCACCCATCTCGCCCGAGAAGATTTTGGATTCGCCCCTGCCTATTCAATGGCAGAAAGAAATAATATCCGACAAGTTGAAAATAGAGAGAGATACCTAAGCATGCCTAAGATGAGCTGGAGTTATTTCTGTGTCCTCGGCTCCGGGATATCCTTAATCGACCCTATTTTTTTCCGGATCTGGATGGACTCCTTCACTGTCGCAAAGAGCACCAAAGAACTTGACTTAACCTGTATTGATGAGACACTTCTTACTGTTGAAAATCAGTCCATTTTTCTTTGTGACTTGCATAAGGTTTAACAAATTGGCATTGTGTTCAATCAAAGTTTTCCCAAAACAGATGTCTCCTCTCCAAACTTTACGAACTAACTACAACCAATTACTTTGCAATCTCCTTTAATCGTCGAATGTATTTCGGGCACAACTGTGCCCCCTCCAACACAACAACCGATCGGGACAACCGATATAAGGAGGTGGATTCCATAATAACAGATGATATCATCAGCTGTGCTCACAATACCGGGCATTTTCCTACTATTTCGTCCATCTTCTGTTGGAAAATATCTGGAGCTACGTGGAGGCCCATGGGCATTCGTAAGTATTCGAATTTGCCGCAAATGGCAAATGGTATTGAAAGTTGCCATAGGGACGCTTTCATCGTCGAGAACTACGGACCATATCCGCTTTTAGCGTCAAGTTTACTGAAAAATTTAGATCCATTCATCTTGTCGGTGAGTTCCTCGAGAGTGGGAGTCCGATGGTACGTCCTTTTGATCGCCTTATTCAAGTCGCAAGGATCAAGGCAAGCTATTATCGGGCTTCTTAACGGTTGCCATATGACTGACCCAATTCGTTGCTTCGTCCATGCGCTTGATTATTTCGTTGTCCACCATTTTCTTTAGCTCCAATTCAAGCTGATTGCGCAGATGAATAGGAAATTTCATAGCAGAAAAAATTGCAGGTCGTACTTTTATATATATATAATTAAACGGGGAGGGAAGCCCAGAAGAAACTATCTCCTACCAAACTCGACTTATAAGATCTATTGTGGTGTCCCTTCAGGTTGCCCAGCCAAGAAAGACGCTAGTTTTCAAACATCCTCCACCACCACTCCTTAACGAAGATGAGGATATTCCCCGTAGGCACCCTGGAGATGTCTTCTGGTTGAAGCACATCATTTCCAAGATGGTGAAAGCGTAACCTCCCCAGAGCCTCACACTCACACCGTACGTACTCTGCTATTTCCACGGCCAAGTTGCAAAATCTGCAAATGTCCGTGTCAGACTTCTTCATTAGTCTGAGTGTATGTCGATGTCTCCTCGGCGCAGAGAGATCAGGCCCTTCTCCGATCGTCCCTTTGGAGTGACAAAGAGCTTGGCCTGCCTGAGACCTGGTTGTCTAACCCAGTGTTCACGACGCCTCTCGTCCAACCACGCCTGCACCTGCCTCTTTGTGACCCCGAAACTTGGCCCTGGGCCCACGTTAGCCATCTCTGACCCTCTCTCCGCGAGTTGATCAGCCATTTCATTCCCCTCAAACCCCTTGTGACCCGGCACCCACATGGTGATCAAAGTAAGGCTGTTTGCCGTTGCCACAGGCCTGAGGGCTTCAAGACATCCCCAATTTAGCTCCGAATTCACGATACTTGAGCCTAGGGCTTTAAGAGCCACCTGGCTGTCAGACAGGATGAAGATCTTCGCTTTCCGAAGACCCCTCTCAATAATCTTCCGTGCACAGGCTTCTATAGCATAGATCTCCACCTGAAAGATGGTGGCGATCGCCCCAAGGGACTCCCAATGCTGAAGCCTGAGGCCAAATACCCCAATGCCAGCACCCCCATCCTTCACAGATCCATCAGTATACCATACTTGCGCGCCGGGCTTAAACGGTTGCCCATATCGACCTTGAAGGGATTCGCGGATCCATTTAGTAAAACCTGCTGATACGTGGCAAAATCTGATAAAAAAATGGCTAATTCTCGCGCGGGTAAAATCAAGATAAAGCGTTCAATCTCAGGTGAAATTGAATAAAAACACTTACTCGCGGATTAACTTGAGAAAATTCGCGGCTGAAACTTGAAAACTCGGTACATTACCCGGCAAAAATTGAGACCAAGCGCTCATTGGCTGATAAAATAGAGAAATAGCGTGATTCACAGCTAAAGTTGCCAAACAGTACTCATTCTCAGCTTAAAATGTTGATCGGATCAACATGAAAAAACCCGCTAATTCGCGGCTGAAATTATTGAAGCTCTAATACTGCTCCTCTCCCCCAACCATTTAGTTGCATAACTTCGTCTTCACGACAATTAATACCCGAATCGTGCAAATTTTGCGATCGTCGTACTCCAACTCTTGAATTTTCGCGACTATTCATCCTCGAAACTTCAGCCACAAATTTCAAATTTCACGTCAATTTTGCCTAGTCTATAGGTTTTGACAGAAGGGTGGGCAGCTTTTCTCATTTCCCTGAACCCTCCAGCGTACTTGTCCCAACAAGGAACCACGGGAATCACGGGTGTAATCAAGCTTAGAGCGCTTGGAAACTTGCAATCTATCGTAAATTAAGTCCCTAATTAAGCATTTTCTCTGGAAGTAAGACCCGAAAGTCACATTGCCCCGGATATTCGCCCATGGAACATCCAATTTCTTGGGTATTCGTCACACTCTGGGTTTAAGGCCATGGCCAGGCCTGGCCTGGGCCAAAATGTAGCAATTATACAGATATTCACCAGAGTAAAGGTGTAGTCGGTGCCGTTTAGTCCAGAGTTCGCTTAAGGCTATATGTATAAATGGTCTGAATCGGGGCTTGCTGGTCTCCGCCGCTACAAAAATGGTCTTGAAACTGCAATTTTGCTTTAATTAAGTCCCTAATTTTGTGATTTCGCTTAAATTAAGACCTGAAGATCCAAAACTGGCCATGTCCAGGAAACTTGTAATTTCGCTAAAATTATAGGACCCGATAACGTACAAACTCATTTCATTTAAACTGAAAATAAATTTAACGTTATGGGAACAGACGGGGCCGGCTTGCCCAGGTTCACGCCCACTAAATACAAAAGGCCCTGAAACTTGCCGTTTTTCTGAAATTAGGACGTGAAACTTGCAATATTGCAATTTTGCGGCTAATTGTCGGACTTTTGAGTGCCATCGTAGACATGCTAGCTCGGGTTCCTCCGGTATAACAAACACCGCCATTCTGCCGGAAATAAATACCGAAAACTAGCAATGTCACCGATATAGCTGAACCCGAAACTGGCAATGCCACATATTTTTAGCTGAGTGATTTAATTTCTGCTCGTGACTAGTCAGCCCTGGACCTACGGCCTCGGGGAATGAAATTTATCGGCTTTTACCTAACAATTGCAGGTAAAATTGAAAAGTTGGTCCTCAATTTTAGCTGCGATTTAGCGCTTTTTCTTAATTTTATCAGCGATTTCCTCAATTTTAGCTGTGAATTGGTGAATCTCTCAATAATATGCGTGTCAATGAATTGGCGTTTCATCAATTTCACCGCAAATTAGCATTATTCTCACATATTAGCTGGGAAGCAACTTTCCAGAAAAATGACAACTGGAAAACCTGGTTTTCAGGCGAAGTCTCGTGATAATTTTGTTTTTTCAACGGCAAAATGTTCAGCTTCAATGCTAACCAGCCAGTTTGAATGGACAATTTGACGGTTTTCGATTGTATGGATGGTTTCCCAGCCGTGTGGTGCACTTCACAGCCGTATGGTGCACTTCACAACCGTAGTGCGCACCTCAAAGCCCCCCCCCCCCGCGTGGTGCGCCCTGCAGGGGTCTTTCGGTCGGTGCCGAGTGAGCTGTGTCACAGCTCGCCGCGCAGACACATACATTATTGGGATAAAGTTCAATTATAAAGGGCAGTATTAGGCAGTTCCAGTAGCTGAGAATAAAGAAGCAAGCAATTCCGTTAGTCAGATTCTGAATCCAAAAATTCTTGGTCGAATGAGTAAATTGAGGAGACAAAATGACAGTTTTTTGATGCAAAAGTGCCAAACTAAAGTTTTGGCAGAGTTTTTTTTACACTTCAGCTACACCTCAATGAAATCGTTTGAGCGCCACTGGCAACGAATAAATGAAAAATTAAATGAATAGGTATTGTTTAAGTATCATTCAATGCTCAGCGTTCAATCTGCTACGGTGAAGCGGGAAAAAGGCGTACAAAAAGGTTAGTACACTTGTCAAAAACCATTAACCGTTAAATGAAGCTTAATTCTCTTAAAACTGGATTGGTTGTTTGCTTGAAATAGTTGAAGGGGTGAATAGAGGGCGTCACGGGACCAAAACAGTAATTACACGTAGCTCTCCGTTGATGGTCTTCCAACTCGATCGGATTCCCCCCCCCCCACCTATACAGTACTGCTTTTTTGCTGTTAGCTCTCCGTTAAAGTAAACATTGCCTCCGCCATCTTCATGATTAAGGCTCTGTGATAAGACAACAACTGCGATGAGAAGCAGAAAAAGGGTAATGGGTTGAAGGGTGAAGGGGCTGTGGGTTGTTGGAGTTATCACACTGAAAATGGAACACAGTCGAAAAGAAGAAAGATTAACAAGTTGCAGTTTATACTTGGCATTTCTTCTGGATCGTGGAAGACAGTTCGCTGTTCATTTTAAGATCGTATCATTTTCAGACGGGTGATACAGAGCTGGAAAATTCAAGACTTGAAGTGTTGCGAAGGAGCGAAAAGTGTGTGACGTGAGACCACAAGAAAAGGAGTTGGTGGGGGAGGTCTTCGAAGAAGGGCTCTTTTATAAAACCCCTCGCTTTCTCTCCTACAAGATTTCCCCTTTATTTTCGTACATCACTCATTTTCCTTTCTTATCAAACGCACTCCTTTTGTTGAAAGACGGAGAGAATGACAGAATTTAATTCTGAGAGAGTCGAACACATTTAGGAGAAATTCGACTGACAATGAGAGCACCCACACAGCGCTTCGAACCCTCATTTTAATTCCTCCACAAGATGGAAACTTGTTCTCTACATACATACATATATTAAGACTCGATCCTCTTTATTTAAGTTCCAAAGTGGCGCCAAAACAATTTCAATGAGGTGTAGCAGAGTTCTGGTAAAAGGACCCACCCACCCACCACAAGCAGTGCCGGCCAAATAGACAATTCCGCAGCTCGCCATCTTCCCAACTGAAATTCAGTTGGGAAACCAAACTGAAGGTCCGTTTTTGACGAATATCAACGAGGGAAGACAGACAATGTGGACTCCTTTACGGCTACAGATTTATGCATGCTCGTTCAATTCGTTCAATTCATGGGGGGGGGGGGGGTGAATACTTTCTCTGATTTCAAGGAGCAAAATGAAAGGACGAAAATCCACGAAGTTGGGGGGTTTAAAGTGCCAAAATGACGAAATTTGAATTTGAACGACCCAAATCCGTGAATTTGCTTTTCGAAAGTCACATTGGCATATTGATCTAGCGACATTTGCGAAACTGATTCTAGAAAGTACTAACCACCCGGAATTTGGTTTTTTAAACAATAAAAATACGTGAAATTACTGTTGGAAATAGCAAAAAATTCGCGAAACTGGGGTTTGAAGGAGCAAAATCCCCGATATTTGGTCTTGGAAGCGAAAACCCTCGGAAAAATTCGGGTTGAAGGAGCAAAAATCACGAAATTGGTTTTTTCTACGTTAGTTTTTCGAATTGACCAAGTATGGCACTCATTTCAGAAGGTTCCAAACCCACGAAATCTCATCTGTTAAGCAAGATTTGGCTGAACCTTCAATGGACCATTTCTGAAGCCCAACGATCCACCCATGCGGTTGGGAACTTTGTGCCGAAACCGGTGAATCTTACCCGGGTGAATAGCTCTCTGTTGATCAACTCCCAGATAGCCTTGATCTTGCTCGTTGGCCCTCTCACCTTGGAAGCACCGTAATTATTTTTCACCTCAGAGAGATTGCGTCAGTAAGCCTTTCGCTCAGAACAGTTGTTACCGTTTTTTTTTTTTTTTTGTTGGGTTCTTCGGGATTCGGCGATGGCCTGCGGGAAGAGAGAGGGACTTATATCTGCCAGAAAATATATGCCCAAATAAAAAAATTATACTGCTCTTATTAAACAAAAATAAAGAGCCTCTAATGGGGGGGGGTACAATAACAAAAGGAAATTAAAACTAATTTTCTTACCTAATTACGGTAGGGGGGGGGGGCAACGAAAAATCAGATACGACCCCCGGAAATTGACGTGAAAACTTAGGCTACGTACTTACGGAATTAGCTGACTTATTCTAAAAGGAAAAAAAAAAAATAAATAAAAATAAATTGTGAACTCCGATTACGGGCGGAAAGGGGGGGGGGGCGAAAGATCGGCGAGGCGCAGCGGATTCCCAGAGAAGAGGGCGGCGACAAATGGTAAATGGTGACCAGTGGCGTCCCAGTTCGACCGCCGGTACACGGTGCCTGGGTAAAACCCACACGAAATTATTCAAGGCTGGTTACCCAGTTATGGGAACTAGAGTGAAAGGGACAAATTAAATAAAAATGAAACTTACCCCGAAGGGCCGTAATTGTAAGACGTCGAATTTAACTCTCGTTCTCCCAACAGGGGATAAACCCACCCCAGACACTCCAGTTGTTCGTAGGACTTCTTGGTAACCAACGACAAGAGGGGGGGAGGAATCAACGATATTTTGTGAACGTTATATAGCCCAGGGCGAGACGACAATAATCCTCTTGCTCGATAAGGGAAAGTGATTTTTTTTTTAACGAGGTAGGGGGAATTCCAACGCTGGTTTTCTTTATCTATTATTTTGTTCGGAGCCTGATGGGAAAGAAGTGCGAGGGGGGAAGAAAGGGGAGAAAAAATATACCAGACCTGGTATCCGGTCACACTCCCACCCGTAAACTCGTCGTAATACAAAAGGGAGCCTACTTTATAAAAGGTTTCAGCTCTGAAATATGTAGTTTTCCAAGGTTTTGACCGGTAGCCGATTCGAAGATGTAGGTGCTTCCTCCTAGGGACTGCCGAATGCGGAAGGGCCCTTCATACTTGGGCGCTAGCCTCTGGTAGAAATGGCGGATGAAAGGTTATGGGCCCGTCTCATCACTAAATATCCAGCTTTAAACTGCCTGACCCTGCGCCGCAGGTTACATCGCTTAGCTAGGGCGAATTCAAACGCTGGTTTTCTTTATCTATTATTTTGTTCGGAGCGTGATGGGAAAGATGGGGGAGGGGGAAGAAATGGGGAAAAAATATACCAGACCGGGTATCCGGTCACCCAGATGCTTCTGTCCCCGGTGAGCTCAAACACTCTTCTTAAACCATCGTAGTGGTCCTTCATTCTGCATAGCTCACGAGTATATCATGGATGATGTTGTGACTTGGGTTTGGCATTAGATTTCGTGACTGAAGGGAAACTAACCTCCATGAATCCTGCCAATACATCAAATGGGTATTAGGTGCACTAGTGGACATCTTTTATGGAATACATTTGGGCCCAATTCATCCCGTTTCAAGTGATTTCTGTATGTCAGAATGTTGCTCTTCCCCAACACCACCGTGTTACTCAACATCGTGTTCATTCAGTGACTAAAACAGACGATGTGGTGAATATAAAGACGTCTTGGAGCTAAACAAACAGTGGAATGTCTTGTCAGGGATGGAATTGGTCAGGAAACTGCCTACGGAGGTATAACAATGCTAGTTTCGGGGCTGAATAACCGCGAAAATTACAAGTGGCCAAAGAGTCAAAATTCGATAGATAAATAGCCTCAAAACAGTGGCGGATCCAAGAGAAGGGCCACAGAGGGGCTATGGCTCCTCTTTTGGAATATGACCCCACCCTTGGAGTCGCGAAGTCACAGGAAATAATTTTTCACGGAAGCCGAACTCCCAGAACATTACATGCTCTTTATCTAAAGATCCTATCATGTGACAATTCCTGGAGTTTTTATTCATCAATGTCTAATGTACGCAAGACAGAAGTATTTCACCTCTTTCAAAGACCGTCAAGCTATACTGGAAGGAAGGAAGTTCGAAACTGGTGCAGCTCACCAACTACATGGAACCATTCTTTGGGAATACTCTATAGCTCCAGGCATTTCCATTTAAAACAAAAACGAGATCTTGATTTATGGCTGGGATAGTGGGGACAATGACGTAGTAATAGAGAAAAGGAAAATGTTAAGGAAATCGATGGTTTGGGTGATAACTGGATGGGTTGTTGTATGGGGGGGGAGGGGTGAAATAGTTGAATGAGAGAGAGAGAGAGCGAGAGAGAGTGAGAGAGAAAAATTCTCGCCTTGTTGTTACAAAAGGCATTTGTAACTTTCTTGCGAAGGCCCTTTTATCAGCCTTCACTAACATACTTTTAACTCAACTCGTGGGGCGTGGGTTCTCGGGTTCTCTGAGATGGAAAAGAAACTTTTATTCTTATTTTACGTCCTAGACGGAAAGAAAATCTCGGGATAGTGATCTTGCTTGCAAAAAATACTGTGTGTGTAGGGGTGGGGCCGTTTTCTGGTGTTTTGACAATGAGTGAATAAACATTTGTTGGAACAATTTAACATAATTTAGAACTTGGAAAGGGGTAAGGACAACCAATCCAAAATTTTGGGACTCGACGGATCTCTGACTACATTTTATAACGACCAAGGATAATTAAACAGCAGGAAGTAACCCCTGCCCTCTCTTTACAATCACAATCCATCGGAATTAGCCAATTATGTTGGAGGACCTTTAGCTTTATTTCTCTCTGCTGAGATGAGTACTTCATCCCTTCGTTCACCTATAACAAGCTCGTGAGACAACAGTAAAAGTTGTAGGGTATAGCAAGTTCTTTTGTTTTCGGCTGAAACTTTCGTCTCTTGTTGTTGCAACCCCCCCTCCCACTATGATTTTTTGTGCCCCCTCGTGCGGTGAGAAAAATCCAATTATGAATTGAATAGAATGGCAAGAGGCTACCCTTTTTTTCAATGCGTTTTTTTTTTCTTTCTTTTTTTTTTCTTTCTTTTATGTCGTTTCTGCCTGTTGTGTCACCAATGTGGAAACTCACAGGGTTTTATAGTACGCCCGCGAGGTCCGAGTTTTTCTCTCTCGATCACTCCCTCTCAGTCCGTCTCGTCTCTTTTTTTTTTCTTCTTTTTTTGAAGGAAAAGGGGTATTATTGTGATAGGGGAACAACCACGACCTCTATCGCGCTTCGGTTAAGTCCCTTGGCTATTATATGTGCTTCGAGGGTTGAAGGGTTTTCGACGGTGTGTGGAGAGTGATGTGGGGGGGGGGGCGTGGGCTTTAGATAAGGGATAGTTTGAGCCCTGTCATCGGCAAACCCCTTTTTCACCCTGTCCATCCATCCATAGAAGGTTCCACGAACCTTCTCTCCTTTTCTTCTCGGCACTTTGTTCGCAGGATCTCGTCTGATGCTTTTTTCCTCGAGAATTTTCCTCTTCTCAACCCAAAACTCGGATGTTCCAAAAGCTTAAGAATCGAACACGCGCGTAAAAAAAAAAAAATTGTAACTATCCGCCGCTTGTTAGTTATCTACTCGTTAAATAAGTTTGCAATTTAAATTTATAGCGAATGGACACCAAAGAGAAATAATAAAATAATGATCAGGCACGGACCCTTCGATCAGTTTGATACTTGAAACTCGTGGAGAGGAAAAAAAACTTGAAATAGAATATCCTGCCATGACAATTTGTGTAGAGGGACGATGAAATTGAGACAAAAAGCACTTGAACGAGGATAATTGAAGAGGCTCTTTTCTTTAAACTTTTTTTCTTTTTTAGGAAGCCCATCGTAAGGAATTGAGACGGAGGACGTTCTCAATCCCCGGGTTTAATTTGTGCTAATTTGTTTACTCTTCATGGATTCATCCTCTTTTTTTTTTTTTTAGGCGCACAATATATGAGAATGAAAAAAAAACAGACAACAAACATCAGTGAACCGTTGCAGCTCTTTTGAAAGTGCGCAGGGTGGAACCATTTGGGGGATATTCAATTTACATTCAAACGACGCATCGCATAAAGCATAACGAGATATCTTTTCTCTATCTTCAAATATATTTTCCACCATTTTTTCCTTTCGTTGAATCAAAATTAAATTATATTTCACTGAGATTTACCGAAAACTTTGGTCATTTAGTCAGACAGATCGTGTTTTGCCGTGGAGGAGAATATTCGAAAGCTCACGAAGAGTATTATTCCACCAAGGCTGTATATTTAGTCCATAAAATCCGACTAATTTTATCAACATGTGCAATCGCCCAATATAGCTCCAGTACAATAATCAATAACGAAATAAACGGTTGAGCGTTGCGCACAGAGAACAGTATTTTCCACGGGAAATTACTCAGTGCCCTGTAATTACGTTTTCGTTTTAACGAGTTCCTAATGGGAATGAAAATTAAACTATGCCCCCTGTAAACTATCCCTTTTACGACTTTGATGGCATTTCCCCACTACAAAACTGCGGAGAGCCGATTTAAAAATCATCAAATTCTTTCATGGGATGCAGCCGAAGGAAGTGTAAAACCCACAGGTTTTTATTTTGTATCAATTGCTTTATAACGAGGCATTTTAAACCGATGAAAAAAAGGCAGTCATTTTCACCTTTGAGTTCTAATTGGATGGGTTGTTTGGTCGCGGGGTGGGAGGGGAGTCAAAGCCAAATTCTAATTAAAATCACGGCGCAAAATGTGCAATTTATTTTTAATGAACCAGCCTTGAAAAGCATTTCTAAATTAATTAACCGTTGCCTGCTTTTTTGTACTACTGTACAATTTTCATGGTCGTCTACTCATTGTGCTATAATACGTTAATGACGTATTGTGACGAGACGTCATATATTTTGGTCATTGAAGCCACAGGCGGTTAAGGTGCATGGGTTCAGGGGGGAACGAATGCTGCCCTCAACGCGAGGCGCTCCCCCGGTCACGCGTCTTTCGTCAGGTCAGGATTTTTTCCAAAATTGTTGCCGCGTCAGGAAACTTCAAATTGTCGAACAGCACATTAGTGAGCTTAAGGGGCCGTGTAGTTTCTCTATTTTAGCCGCAAATTTTCTTCAAGAAGGCGCGAATTTTCTCAATTTGAACCGCCCTACAAAATAGCGCTCTCGGGGGCTCAATTGAATATTCATCTCACACTCATTGCTGACATCACTTGCACCCCAGGTTTTGCAATCCAGTTCAAGTTACTTGCAGTCCAGGTCGGCTGGGCTCAGTGGCGCCGAAACAATTTCAAAGAGGTGTAGCCGAACTCTGGAAAAAGAACCCACCAACCCACTACTAGCAGTGCCGGCGACCGCCCGGGGGCGTCGTGTCCCAAGAGGCTCGTCTAGCAAACTGAGGGATGGAAGGGTGGACGAGAAAAAATTGCCTAAGAAGCACATTTGATACATGAATATTTTATAACTATAAAATAGCCGACAATTGGATTTTTTTTTTTCAATTTTAGCCGTGAATTACAGAGTTTTTCGTCGACACTTAGTCCGCGAATTGGTGATTTTCCTCAATTTTAGCCGCGAAGTAGCGCTTTTATCCCATTCGCTTGCGATTTTTCTCAATTTTTGCCATGAATTGAAGTTTTCCCTCGATTTTTGCGGCAAATTAGCGAATTTTTACCTTTTCCACGCGTGAATTAACAGTTTTTCACACTTAGAGCTGCATAGCGTTCTTCATTAATTTCAGTCGAGCTAATTAGTGATTTTTCTCAATATTGGCCGCAAATTAGCGGTGTATGAACTATTTTTGACCCGCATTAACAATTTTAGTTATGGACTACCGTTTTATCCTGTTTTAGGCCCGAAGTGGCCTTCAGAAGCCACGGATTTGTGTTATCCTAAATTTTAGCCACGAGTCAGCGTTGTTACTAAATTTTAGCCATGAATTAGCGTTTTTTCTAAATTTTAGCAGTGAGTTAGCCGAATTTTTTATTTGTATCCGCTAATAACGTTTTTAGAGACTTTATCCGCAAATCATCAAATTTTTCACAATTTCAGCCTCGAATTAATTAGCGATTTCTTTCAGTTGTCTCCGCGAAATAGGATTTTTCCAAGTTTAGCCGCTAATTAGAGTTTTTTGTCAATTTCATTAGAGGATTTGCCATTTTTCTCGATTGTTGCCGTGGATTAGCGTTCGTCCCAATTTAAGCGGCTGATAAGCAATTCTTCTACATTTCAGTCGCGAAATTAGCATTTTACGAAAAGTTAGCTGCGAATTAGTGGCTATTCACTTTTTTAACCGCAAATGGGCGATTTTTTGCAATGCCAGTTGCGAATTTGCCATTTTTCTCAATTGTAGCCGCGAATTAGCGTGCTTTTTTTCTATTGTATAGCCTTAGCAGGTTTTCTTGCCTCTTTTGCAGTTCTTTTTTTTTCTTTCTAGGGCTTGCAGAAAATAAAAAACTGGGCCACGTCTCAAATTTACCAAAGAACAGCAAATTAGCGTTTTTCCTTAAATTTAGCCATAAAAGAAGCGAAAAAGCGAACAAAATCGATAAATTCCAAGTTAACGTGAAGACAAAGTGCTATTTTATGGATGAAATTGGAAAAAATTGCCCATTAGCGGTTAAAATCGGGTGAAAACACGAATTCACCGCAAAAATTCAGAAAAATTATTAATTCACGGCTAAAATGGTGAAAAATCGCTAATTCGTGCCTAATTCACCGACAAAAATTGAGAAGAAGCGTTGAAGTAAGGAAAAAACGCTAATTCGCGAATACGTATCTTTGTGCCAGAAAGGGAAAAAACAAAAAATCGGTAATCCACGGCCAAATTCAGTAAAAGCTTCAGATAAATCGCGACGAAAATTGGGGAAAAACTATAATTCGAGGCTTAAATGTGGAAAACCCTATAATTTTAGCGGCTAAAATGATTAAAAACGCTAATGTGCAGTTAAAATCAAGATAAATGGCTAATTGTAGTTTAATTTGCGAAAATTTGCTAATTGACAGAAAATTGAGAAAAGGGCAAGCCCGCGTATTTCGAAGCAACTTCAAGGCAAATTAGCACAAAGCTCTAATTTACGGAAAAAATTGAGAAAAATCGCTAACTCACAGCATAATGGAGAATGTCGGCTATTCGCGGCTAAAATGGAGACAAATCGCTTATTCATGGCTAAAATGTGGAAAAATAGACAATGCAATGATGAAATTGGGAAGAAGCGTTGTTGTTTATTAAAAAAAAGGCTAATTCGTGGTTAATTATGGATAAAACGCCAAATTGTGGCCTTATCTGAACGGTAACATTCATAGGGCGCTGGTGAAATATTCGCCCGTGGGCGCATAATGTCTATAAGGCCGGAACTGACTACTAGTGACGTTATCCATTGTAACAACCCTCGAAAAACGATTATTCGTCTACCCATCGGACGAACAAAAGGAGCGGCGAGAGAGTTGATTCAGCGAGATAATGATGCGAAACGTCCTGTAAGCGATTCCAGTGAAAAATTTGGCATTTTTCGGAAAGTCTTTTCACAGTTATAATTGAGAATAACGCTAATTCACTGATAAAATAGACAAGAAGTGCTAATTCACAGCTAAAATTGAGGGCAAACTTTACCTGCAAATCCCAAGTAAAACTGAGAGAAATAGCAGAGAAATTACATCATTAAAATCTAAATACGTGCGGAATTCCAAGTTTCAGTGCATCACGCAGGGCTTATCACGGGAAATTGCTAGTTTCCGGTATTTATGCTTACCAATTTTAATAAAAATTGGTTTGTGGGATTTATTTTGGATCCTTCTTAGTGACAGCGCCCTGACACCACGGTTGCAGTGCCCAGCCTTCAAATTTGGCATTGGGAAATTGTCATTTTCCGGGATGATTATTCGCGATGTTGCGAGTTTCACGTCTCAATTTCGCGAAATTACACGTTTCGAGTATTCATTTCCGTGAAATTGTAAGTTTCAATTGCTCGACCGCGACAGCGGTCAAAGTCCGGCAAATAGCCGCAAAGTTACAACATTTCACGGGCGAAAATGTGTCAAATTGAAAGTTTCCTGGCTAAATATTTGCAATATTGCAAATTTCACGTCCTAATTTCACTAAAACTACAAGTTTCAGGGCTTTTTGTTTCTAGTGGCGTGAAGCAAGCCATGAGTTTATTTGCGATTGAAATTAAATGAGTTTGAAAGTTCAGGTCCTAATTTCAGCGAAATAACAAGTTTCTTGGAAATTGAAAGCTTCGGGTCTTAATTTCAGTGATGTTGCAAGTTCCTGGGCTTTATTACTGGAAAGTTGCAAGTTTCAGTGCTAAACCTCCGTGAAGTTGCTAGTTTTCAATTGTGTTTTGTGGGCGGGTCGGATCGTTGGCGGACGAGGCCCGTACGATGTGCTCCCAACAAAATTGCAACATGGAGGGGGGATCTGCAAAATTGGGTGTTTCCAGGCATAATTTTCGTGCAATTGTAATTAAGTTTCAGGTCCTAATTTCAGTGGAATTGCACCTTTTGGAGGCCAATTTTTTTTAAAGGTCGCAAGCCCTGGGCTAGCCCAGGCCCCGAATTCGCCAATACCCCGATGAATTGCTGTGTAATCACAACATTTAGAGATATGTGTTTGCAAATTCGGTTGCTAATTTGAGCGAAATAACAAGTTTCGTGCTGAATGTCCGCGAAATTGACAATTTCGGGTCTTCGGCGTGCGTTAATCTAATCAGAATTGTAAGTTTACGACCTTTTTCGTGGTGGCGGATCCAACAACAGACTAGCCGGTCCTAACCAAACCCAGAGAGTGACCAGACGTCCTACCTTCCCCTGCCATGTCCTGCTCTTTAGACCGTCCGGGGACGTCAGGGCACATTTTCCAGGTGTCTGGGGAGAGGTAAAAAGTGTCCTCTATTTTGTTCTACTTTTGCTCAACAACTCCGAACATCTTCCCCGTTCATGTTTAAACAAAGCTGCAACTTCCCCAGTCCAGGTTTCACCCTCACGGTTCTCGTCAGCCCTGCGCGGTGAGCCGGGTCTCCTACCCGACTAGAAGTTTTGCCAGGTCCCGACGAGCGCGCTAGCGGTGAGGGTCGTAGCGCACAGTTCACACGGAGAACAAGATATCTACCAATTTTACCCACTGAATCACTGCCAAGCCACCATTCACCCCACAATCCAGAACATTATCGACTGGCAAACCAATCACGCGCGTTTGAAACTTACAAACACCAAATTTCGTCATTTTGCCTCAAGAAACCCCAATTTAGCCGATTTTTTTCTCTTAGTTTGCGGATTCGTCTCGTTCAAATCCAAATTTCGTATTTCAAAAACCGAATTTCGTCGGATTTTTTCTTTCAAAAACCAAATTTCATGGGTTTTGGTCTTTCAAAAACCGTTTTTGTAAACTTTCGCTCATTCAGCACCCAATTTCGTGGACTTGGCTCCTATGAAACAGAATATCGATTAGCATTAGATCGGTTTCGCAGGCTCGAAAAACCAACTTGGCAAAAAACAAATGACGAAAAATGACATTAGTAATTTTGGGTTTTTCACAT
The DNA here is from genome assembly GCA_038030265.1 of Corythucha ciliata. Classification (NCBI taxonomy): domain Eukaryota; kingdom Metazoa; phylum Arthropoda; class Insecta; order Hemiptera; family Tingidae; genus Corythucha; species Corythucha ciliata. Next base: position 12,335,351 of record CM075939.1, read on the forward strand.
TCCAATAATATCACTGGAGATTTTCGCTCTTCCATAACCAAAAGTTTCCAACTTGACACATTAAAAACCAAATATCACGGATTTCAGTAATTTCCTACCCCAATTTCAACCCCAATTTTTCATGAGTTTTGCTCTTTCATAAACGATTTTTACGAACTTTCGCTCTTTCAGAACCCAATTTAGTTGGCTTGGCTCCTTTAAAACCCATTTTCTGGGCTATTTGCGTGATCAAAACCCGAATTTCACGGCTTATAGCTATTTATTAGATCAGTTTCGCAGGTTCGGTTCATTCAAAAAACTAGTATGGACGAAAAGAATTGACGAAAAAACAAATTTTGGCGATGTTGGTGTTTTCAACCTCCAATTTCAGTCTTCTGTAACCTAATGATTCAAATTTGTAACCTTAAATGTCCAATTTCATGGATTTTTGTTGTTTCCTACTCAACTTCGAGTTTTTTCACACTTGAATTTTTACCCTTTTTTAAAAACTTTTTGCCGCGTACTTGCCCCAAAGATGAGCACACCATAGCACCCTCCGCAGCAGGTTCCGAATAGTGCATAACCTCTTTATTATTCTGTTTAATTATCCTTTTTCTGTATTCACGTCCCGCTTCTTCCATTTTTATTTAATTTTGGTATCCATTTCTTCCTTGATTTGACTTCCATGTTACCACGTCCTCGATCACTGACCGCACACACACCCTAGAGAGGTGTAGCGGCCGCTGCCCTTGGCTAGACTTAACGTAGAGAAAAGAGCCAAATCGCTGTCCAACCTTTTCATATAGACCTACTTCCATGAATATAGGACCTAAAAATTAATATTCCTGTATTTGTCAGCTTTTCGGGGGCTCCGTCTGATAGGTGCGGCACGGGGCTGTCCTCCCCCGTCGCTCCTACCATGGCGTGCTACTGCAGAGGTGAGACAAGGACTTTGCGGGGAGGATTTATACTTATAATTGCGTTATTTGACATCTTCTCCAGTGAAGCGGCCCAGCCCCTGGATTGAGGGCTGGCTACGCCCCTGTTATGTATATGTGGCTAGTAAGTTGGCCTGTAATACAAGTTCATACTTTCACAGGATTTTAAGGAAAAAATACTTCATTTAAAAGCCCAGGGGAAAGGAAGTTTTCAGGGTATGTACATATACATACAGCATTTTCCTTAGAGCCCGAGAAGAATTGAAGCACGGTGCCCCTCCTAAAATGGTTGGCCGGAGTATAATGTTGTCGAGAAGCTCCAAACTCTGGATGAGCCAATTTTTTCTACTGCCTCCCTCAAATCCTCCCCTCCCCCCCACCTACCATCAGCATAGGGTTGAAAAAACAAAGATGATCCGCGATTTATGGACGGGATTTACTCTTGAGCACACAGCCCCCCCCCCGCCGCAAATCGATAAAAACATTCGAGATCTGCCTTAAAAAGCGGCGGTTAAAAACGTTCTTTCGTTTCAAAACATATCTTTCAAATGAGTTTTTGATGGTATTATTCTTTTTAATGACCCTCCTGGCCCGTTTTATTTTATAAGGGTGGGAGGGGAACGGGACATTTCCTTAAGTAAACTATAAATCTTTCGATCGACTTCCCATATTTTAGCCATAACTGCCAGCGTAAGATATTATCCTGCTTGAAAGAGTAGAAACGTGATCGCGCCCGTTTCACAAATCACCCTCCCCCCCCTCTCTTTTGACGTTGGCGTGACTTTGACCGACTTAGTAAAGGGCGTTGGAGGGTTGTTCGCTACATGGAACAACTCTGGTGAACTCTTCGACGCTTGTGTTGTTGAATAGACAAGAGTCGACCTCCCCTCTCCCCTCCCACCGGCAATGTTTCTGGCGAAGGATTTACGAGAGAGAAAATAATTATTTCGGTCCATTTAACCAATGCCCGAAGTTTTATGAAGGGAAGGGGAGGGCTGGTAAAGGACCAGAACGGGCGGAGCCTGCAATGTATTGAGAACCGCCGTAGCTCTCTTAATTGTCTATATATTCTTGAAGGTCTTGGGCAGTTCCACAGCATTACAAATAATAACTCTTGCTTTAAGCCTCCACCGTACAGAAGAAACACGGCTATACAAGTCGTTTATAAAAGACTAATCGATTAGCCATGTTCGAGACTCTTTGTCTAAACAAAAAACGATGCCACGAGAACATGGAACTGAAACGAAAGCTTACACCAAAATTCCGGCCCACGAAACCATCTCATTATAGAATTTATCGAACAGCCAACAGGGTCTTTAAACGATCAAGTCACATTTTGAGCGAACCTTTCATTTGTAGTGGGGAAAGGCAACGTATTGAATTTTAAAATTGAATGGACGAAGTGAGTGACGGGAGGAATAAGTGCTTTAGGAAGATTGGAGAATTTTGCACGAAGTTGTCTCAAGAGAAGGTTTGAAATGGTGGGAAAAGGAAGAAGTTTCTTGTTTGGGATTGGGAGAGAGTAGGGCTTTAAAGATCTTATTTGAACATTTTGAAGTTTCAGTAGACTCGAAGTGCCCTACCCCTTTACAAAGTCGTCGCTACGTTCGATTTGAGACAACTTATCTCGCCGAAAACTTTACAGTTTTCATTCAACTATGTTTCTACTCTAAATACGTGATGGGGTGGAGGGCGTGGTGACGAAAACTATACGAATTGTCAGTTGTTGTGGGTTAGAAGCATGATGGGGAAAGGGCAAGATTATCTAACCGCGTGAAAAGTCAGTTTAACCAGTTTGTCAGTGGCGGACTTTTTCATGGAAGGGGTTTTCAAATTACACGTATTTATGTATAACATTTTTACAATATGTATAACTACATAATTTAAAAAAATTAATCGATTTTAAGAACATTTTTTTCAACGTTTTTCGAACTAGGCCTGATGCGGTTTAATAAGTCCCTCGGTGAATGGTCAAATCTGGAATGCAGCCGGTGGCTAGGTCAAAATGCATCCAAAAGAGCGTTAGCACCCCTTGAAATCAGGCCAAAATGAGTGTTTTGCGACGTCGTTGTCGTTGGTTTAGGCCGATTTCTATCGAAACGGGAGTGGCTCAACGAGGTCCGCGCGTGCGTCGTCGAGGCTCTTTCGCTCGGACTTCAGGACTGTCGTTATACAACACCTCGGGTAATTACTCTGCGCCTTCCACGTGAGGACTTCCAGTAAAATCCGTCTGGGGCTATATTCGGCGGCGAGAAATGACGGTTTCCTTCTTGAAAGGCCTCTTCGTTCTGGATCCAGAGGGAGGAGAGGGCTCAGGGTGCTCACTAATAATGTACTGTTCAGCAATTTGCAACTTGCTGACGTGGAAACATGGAGAAAAACGCTAATACTCGTGGCTATAACTGCGAAAAAGCGCTAACTCGTGGTCTCACGATGCAACTTACAGACCAAAATTGAGGGAAAAAATGGTCGATTCACGATGTTCGGCGGCCATTCCACGGCTAAAATGTAGAAATCAACGTAAAGTGTTGTTTTTGGGTCAAGCTCGAAGCTAAAATTGAGAAAACACGCTACCAATTCCAGGCTTAGCAATTCAAAAAAAACGCAGCTAGTATTGCCAAATTCAACGCTAATTCGGATTGAAACTGGGCAAAAAAGCAAATTCACAACTGAAATTGCGTAAAATCGCTCATTCGCGTATAAAAAAGAGAATAGACGCTAATTCACTGCAAAATTAGCAGAAAACGCTATTTCACAGTTGAAATTGAGAAAAATCATTAATTAGCGGATAACGTTTAGGAAACACGTTAATTCGTTGATACAAAGGAAATCACTAATTTGCGGCTGAAATTGAGGAAACTCAAATCCGTAGCCTCTGAAAGATTCGAGGTTCAAACTGAAAAACATCGCTAATCCATAGCAGAAAATAGAATAGCGCCTAAAATTGAAGAAATCACTAATTAGTGCGGCTAAAATTGAGAAAAACACTAATTTTTAGCTGAAATTGAGAAAAAGTGCTTACCAATGGAGAGGTTCATATCGAGACATAGCGGTGGTGATGGCAGCCTTGTTGGTAATTGTTTGTGTGCAGTTAACCAATTTGAACGTGCGAATCGTCATTAACACCAGCTGTATAGCCTCTGTAGGGGTAAATGATCAGTTTGACCATTTCTAGAGCGTGAAGCGCATAAATTGCCTGAACGAGTGTGCCATTTTTAGGGCGTGAATAGCCAGTTTTGGTAATTTGAGGGCACGAATCGTCAATTTTCAAGGCGTCAAGGCTCTGTTTGGCCGCTTTTGACACTCAAATAGTCGAATTGCCATTTTCACGAGAGGAACAATTTCTCATCGTTACTATTTATTGACCAGGTTTATGGGGTCGGTCTTTTCATTTCTAAAGCGTGAATAGTCAGTGTATTATTTTCAGGGTAGTAATCGTCAGTTTTGCTATTTTTGGGTCTGAACTATAACTGAAAATTTTCTCACAAAATTGACCATTTCCTCATAAAATTGACAATTTCCTTATAAAATGTACAATTTCTTTATAGAACTGACAACTTCCTCATAAAAGTGACAATTTCCTCATAAAAGTAACAATTTCCACTTGAAATTGACAAGTTCCTCATATAACTAAAAATGTTCCTATAAAATAGACCATTTCTTCACAAAATTGACAATTTCCTCATAAAACATACAATTTCGTCATAAAATTCACGTTTTCCTAATAAAATTGACAATTTTTTCATAAAATGGACCATTTCATCGTGAAATTTACAATTTCCTCATAAAATTGAAATTTTCTCATAAAGTGACAATTTCCTCCTAAAATTGACAATTTCATCCTTAAATTGACAATTTCCTCCTAAAATTGACAATTTCCTCCTAAAATTGACAATTTCCTCCTAAAATTGACAATTTCCTCCTAAAATTGACAGTTTCCTCCTACATTTGACAATTTCCTCATAAAATTGACCATTTTCTCATAAAAGTGACAATTTCCTCACGAAAGTGACAATTTCCTCTTGAAATTGACTATTTCGTCATAAAATTGACAATTTCCTAATAAAATATACAATTTCTTTATAGAACTGACAATTTACTCATAAAAGTGACAATTTCCACTTGAAATTGACAATTTCCTCATATAACTGAACATTTTCCCATAAAATTGACAATGTCCTCACAAAATTGACAATTTCCTTATAAAACATGCAATTTCCTCATAAAATTCACGTTTTCCTTATAAAATTGATAATTTTCTCATAAAATGGACCATTTCCTCGTGAAATTTACAATTTCCTCATAAAATTGAAATTTCCTAAAAAAGTGACAATTTCTTCCTAAAATTTAAAATTTCCTGATATAATTGACAATTCCCTCATATAATTGACAATTTTCTTGTAAAAATAGCTATTTCCTCATAAGAGTGACAATGTCCTCTCAAAATTGACAAGTTTCTCATGTTATTCACAATTTTTACGTAAAATTAGCTATTTCCTAATAAAATATACAATTTTCTAATAGAATTGACAATTTCTTTATAAAATTGACAATTTCCTCATAAAAGTGACAATTTGCTCATAAAAGTGACCAAGTAACAATTTTCAAGCACAAGCAAGTACAGCAAGTACAATTTCCTCTTAAAATTGACAATTTCTTCATATAACTGATAATTTACTGATACAAATTGACCGTTTTCTCACAAAATTGACCATTTTATCACAAAATTGACAATTTCGTCATAAAACATACAATTTCATTATAAAATTCATGTTTCCCTTTTAAAATTGACAATTTCCTCATAAAATGGATAATTTCCTCATAAAATTGACAGTATCATCATAAAATTGACAATCTCATCATAAAATTGAAAATTTCTCTATAAAATTGATAGTTTCCTCGTAAAATTGACAATTCATTCTTAAAATTGATCATTTCCGCGTATAATGGGCTAGTCATATTAAAAATGTCTAGTTTATAGCCAAAATAAACGACCACCAATTACTGTATTAACAATAATCACCGAAAGGGCAATTGCCCTTCGAGTCATGGGGCAAAATTAATAAGTTCCAAGGGCCAAAATTATATTATTGTGGCTGAGTTACAGTTTCCATGTCATATTCACAATTTCTGCTTCAAATTGACAATTAATAAATTGATAATGCGCTTATAAAAATGTCATTTAACTAATAGAAATGAAAATGTCCTCGTAAAACTGACAATTTCGTCCTTAAACTAGCGATTCCTAGACAATTTACGATTTCATCTTCAAAGTAACAATTTCCAATTCGAACTAACAATTTCCTTACAAAATTAAATATTCAAAAAAGGCAATTTTCTCATTATATTGACAATTCCTCATACAATATATCATTTTCTTCATAAAATTCACTATTACCTTATCAAACTGACGATGTACTCATCAAATTGACACCTTTTAAACTGAAAATTTCTTCATAAAATCAACCAATATGCTCATATTAAGCTTAAGATGTCTTATAAAACAGACAATTTCGTTATGAAATTGACAATTTTTTCGTGAAACCGACGAGTTTTTTCATAAAAAGGACAATATGTCACCTTAACATTGCTCTTGGTGAAGCATTTCGCATATTAGTTGCCCTTGACGCATCATTTCACGTAAGCTTTGCCTCGAATGTGGCGATTCACGTGAGTGTCTTCCCGAATGTCGGGTTTTGCCCGCCGTGGGACATTTTGCCTGTAGTTTACTCGTTGTGCCGCGGCCTTTCGAAAGAGTTTTTTTCTCACAATGTGACACGATGTTTCTTCGCTCAAAGTTTGCCCTTATTGGCATGACCTTTCGCATACATTTTTCCCTTGACGAGGCAGTGTACCACGTCAATTTTCCCCTCGGTGAGGCCATTTTTCCCTTAAATAACTAGGCATTTCGCGTCTCTCGAAAACCTCTGACTCTTGGGCCTCTGAGAAAATGACCCTAAAATTAGAGGTGATCACGTCTCCTCGATGGGATTTTTCGAGAAGGTTTTGATGATTTTTTTTTTTTTTTTTTGCGCAAGTGACCTCGACTCCCAAGGGAGGGGCCACAGCCGCCACTGCTGAATCCACTTCCTAGATGGTCAGTGATAGAGATATCATTGATGCCGTGGATAGTTACGTAGTGGGGCTAAACAACCGATTATTGTCGTTTGCTTTTGTTATTTTACGTGTTTGTATATATATATTTAACTATCGAAAGGATGAAGTACTCTGGGATGAGTTCCTGACCCCCAAAACCATCCCCATGGGCACGCCACTTTAGTTTTGTATTGGCGTTTCAAAAATAAACTATAACCACGAGTTTTGATGGATTTCTGTCATGAATTATGTAGTTCCTTCAAAAAGCTTTAAAGACGCTAATTTCGGGGCACGTCAACATTCACGAAATTACTGTTTCCTATAATACACCACTACACTATGCAATAACACAAACTCGATTTCTTATCCTTCCTCTTTCACTTCACTTTATCCAACAGCCAGTTAATTTGACGAATTATTTAAGGCACCGATGCTATGCGTTGCTCCGGCGCCGGAGTTAAATGAGATTTTAGATCCTTCAAGAGGCTTTGATGAATAATGCATTGGAAGAGGAGACGGGCACGAAATATAACAGCGTGGTCGGCATTATAATCGGAATCATCAGTGAAACTCTTAACTTCTAGCCAACCGTACTAACGAGAGACATCGACGATCAAGAGAGGAAAAAACATCCTCTGAACCCTAAATATGGAGGAATGGTGAGGGGGGGGGGTAATTAATAGGGAAAAAAAGGCTTATTTGAAAATCATTGACAAACAAAATAAATAAATAAAGTGCTTTTTAAACTCTGAGGAACGGATTTCCTTCAGGTTTTTCCCCCTTCTCCAATAGAATCTTTGTAGCCTGGAAGAAAAGGAAAGAGGAGAAGCTATACAATTTCCTGACTTTACTGCTAAGAAAGAGTGACGGAAAGCTACTAAAAAGGGGAGGCTATAAAAATTCCAGAGCAATTTCAGCATCCGGGGGTTAAGTAAGTGTGCTACCTGAACATAACCTGGAGAGAAAAAAGAAGGTGAAATTGTGATGATGCTACACAGCGCATGAGTCGGAGGGGGAGAGAGGGGTTTATTGTACGGTAAACTACAATCCCTCTTCAAGCTCTCTTGAGGGACTGGACGTCATCTACCCGCATTATGTTGGAGATAGTATATAAAAGGGTGACTCAGTTAAGAAAATGTTGATTTGACATCGTCGAGGAAGAAGTTAATCCAAAGGATCACATTAGAAAGGCTTCAGAAATAGACAGTGTGACTGCTATTGTATGAATGGGGGAGGGGTTGATGAAAAAGCGAGCGATATTTTGAAGTTTTTCATGATGACCTACATTTTCTCGCAGCCTAGAACCACTAGACAAAGTTTGCTCTTCCACTCCTCATCCACCAATATTCCACCCACTTTCTGGCTCCTATCCTCGTTTTTTTTTGTTTTTTTTTTTAGTCCTGACCTATTTTTCGTTTTGTGGATGAGGCGGCGTGGAGGGGGATGAATGTGTCAGATGGAAATTATGATGGCGTCACATTGAAAACAGCGATGGCAGGGACTGTTTGTGAGGAGGGGATGAGGGGAATACTTTGAAAAACAGAGAGAGTTTTCATTGAAAGGCGGAGCCAGTATGCTGTATGACTAACGTTAGAGGGTAGGAAGAAAAACGTTTTGTACCCCACTAATGATCCTCCTTTTTTTTGTGGTTTTCTAATGAAGAAAATGTTTTGATCAAGTCGTTTCACAGCGGTAGCGTGAGAGCTTTCACCATTCATCAAAAAAACTCATTTTTTTCTCTCAAAATAACGTGGCAATCCGTTTGCCATAGCTCCACAGTTCCTCTCGCTCTCACTGGGTCAACATTTTCCAACAATTGATATTGTTTTTTACGAGGGCTATTAGGCAATGCATGCCTAATGTTGTAGCCGTAGGATGCTAAACATTGTCACTTTGTCAGTCTTACCTCGTTATAAGGTGCGTCAACGACGGACCGATTTTGGCTGTTCGCCATCTCAGCAGCAGCAGACCAATTCAGAGTCACACATAACCGTGTCACCCCCCAAAAGCCTAAAAAGTATTAGGTAAGCGGGGGGGGGGCAACGTTTTTTGATTTGACCCTCTCAATTCCCTCTCCGCTTAATCCGTTAATCCGCCGCTTAAATGTGGGAAAAGAGCCACACCTAGACAAAGATCGAGAAAATAATGTGATAATTTGCCGTTTTTCGGGCAAGTCCACAGCTAGAATAAGGACGAGAAGGGCGGGCTGAAACTGAATAAAAACGCCAGTTTGCGGTTAAAATTGACAAATAGCGCCCATTCATTGCTAAAATTGAGAGAGATTGAGAATCCTGAAATTCCAAGTTTATATGGACACCTCGACAAAGCTAAAAATGCGAAAAAAAAGAGCTCGTTCATATAGAGTGGGAAAAAAGTCACTCAGTTGTGGCTAAAATTGACAAAAAAACGCTAACTCGCAGCTAAAATCGAGAAAGTGCGCTCATTTTCAGCTAAAATTAAGAAAATTTGTTCCTTCACGGCTTTGTTTGCGGCTGAAATTTAAACCCCCCCCCCGCCAACGGATTTGTTTGATTCATTCTAGAAACTCGCTTAGTTCTTGGCTAAAATATGAACAATTGAGGTCAAAAGCGCTGTCAAGTGGCTAAAATATGAAACAATTTGTGGTCAAAAGTGCTGTTTCGCTGCAAAAACTGAGAATAAACCCCCGATTGGTGCAACAACCGAGAAACAACAGTAAATTCGCGACTATATTTGAGAAAACCCACTAAGCCGCGGCTGAAATATGTGTAAACCGGCTAATTAACGGCTAAAATTGAGAAAAAGCAATCATTAGCACTGGAAAATAAGTGCTATTTGGCGGCTTACATTGAGAAAAATTTCTCAAATGGAAATGGAGGAAAACCGTAATTCGCGGATCAATTTCGAGATTGGTGTCTGATTCGCGGCTCACTGGGAAAAAAAAGAGGCACTTTCTCGGTTAATTTTAACCGAGAAATCTCGGTAAAATGTTTGCAACCGTCACGAGTCTGTAATGTCAACCGACAAGCTTGATACGGTTGAATGCAGGTCTTGACTCGGTTAACGCATGTTGTCGGTAAGATGTTTGCAACCGTCATGAGTTGGTAAAGTCTACCGACAAGCTTGATACGGTTAAATGCACTCGGTTAGCGCATATTGTCGGTAAAATGTTTGCAACCGAGTCTGACGGTCAAGCCACAAACACGGTTAAACACATGATCCCAGTCAGTTGAGACATATCTGTTGAATGAACCGTCGCTAGACGGTTAACTCTGACCGTTACTTTACGGTAGATTCTTCCGACCCACAACTCCCTTGTCTGTTACAGCAACTGTCTAACATCGGTGAAAGCTGGCCGTATACTCGGTAATCACAGCCGTGTCAGGCGGTTAGTCCAACAGTGTGTTTACGGTAGTGGCGAACCGAATTTTGGATATTATACGGTAGCATCAGCAGAAAAAAAACGATAAAATTCTACTGTCATGACGGTTGCATCAACGGTTACTCAACGGTAAAACAGGTATCTCTACTCGGTTAAGAAACGCCGTCTTGAGTCTGGGTCTAACATAACGGTACATGCTACCGTTGGCATACGGTGGAATATACCGCTCAAAGTTTGCCCTTATTGGCACGACCTTTCGCATACACTTTTCCCTTGACGAGGCAGTGTTCCACGTCAATTTTCCCCTCGGTGAGGCCATTTTTCCCTTAAATAACTAGGCATTTCGCGTCTCTCGAAAACCTCTGACTCATGGGCCTCTGAGAAAATGACCCTAAAATTAGAGGTGATCACGTCTCCTCGATGGGATTTTTCGAGAAGGTTTTGATGATTTTTTTTTTTTTTTTTTTTTCGCAAGTGACATCGACTCCCAAGGGAGGGGCCACAGCCGCCACTGCTGAATCCACTCCCCAGATGGTCAGTGATAGAGATATCATTGATGCCGTGGATAGTTACGTAGTGGGGCTAAACAACCGATTATTATCGTTTGCTTTTGTTATTTTACGTGTTTGTATATATTTTTTTAAATTTTTCTACCATCGAAAGGATGAAGTACTCTGGGAGGAGTTCCTGACCCCCAAAACCATCCCCATGGGCACGCCACTTTAGTTTTGTATTGGCGTTTCAAAAATAAACTATAACCACGAGTTTTGATGGATTTCTGTCTTGAATTATGTAGTTTCTTCAAAAAGCTTTAAGGACGCTAATTTCGGGGCACGTCAACATTCACAAAATTACTGTTTCCTATAATAGTTACACCACTACACTATGCAATAACACAAACTCGATTTCTTATCCTTCCTCTTTCACTTCACTTTATCCAACAGCCAGTTAATTTGACGAATTATTTAAGGCACCGATGCTATGCGTTGCTCCGGCGCCGGAGTTAAATGAGATTTTAGATCCTTCAAGAGGCTTTGATGAATAATGCATTGGAAGAGGAGACGGGCACGAAATATAACAGCGTGGTCGGCATTATAATCGGAATCATCAGTGAAACTCTTAACTTCTAGCTAACCGTACTAACGAGCGACATCGACGATCAAGAGAGGAAAAAACATCCTCTGAACCCTAAATATGGAGGAATGGTGAGGGGGGGGGGGTAATTAATAGGGAAAAAAAGGCTTATTTGAAAATCATTGACAAACAAAATAAATAAATAAAGTGCTTTTTAAACTCTGAGGAACGGATTTCCTTCAGGTTTTTTCCCCCTTCTCCAATAGAATCTTTGTAGCCTGGAAGAAAAGGAAAGAGGAGAAGCTATACAATTTCCTGACTTTACTGCTAAGAAAGAGTGACGGAAAGCTACTAAAAAGGGGAGGCTATAAAAATTCCAGAGCAATTTCAGCATCCGGGGGTTAAGTAAGTGTGCTACCTGAACATAACCTGGAGAGAAAAAAGAAGGTGAAATTGTGATGATGCTACACAGCGCATGAGTCGGAGGGGGAGAGAGGGGTTTATTGTACGGTAAACTACAATCCCTCTTCAAGCTCTCTTGAGGGACTGGACGTCATCTACCCGCATTATGTTGGAGATAGTATATAAAAGGGTGACTCAGTTAAGAAAATGTTGATTTGACATCGTCGAGGAAGAAGTTAATCCAAAGGATCACATTAGAAAGGCTTCAGAAATAGACAGTGTGACTGCTATTGTATGAATGGGGGAGGGGTTGATGAAAAAGCGAGCGATATTTTGAAGTTTTTCATGATGACCTACATTTTCTCGCAGCCTAGAACCACTAGACAAAGTTTGCTCTTCCACTCCTCATCCACCAATATTCCACCCACTTTCTGGCTCCTATCCTCGTTTTTTTTTTTTTTTTTTTTAGTCCTGACCTATTTTTCGTTTTGTGGATGAGGCGGCGTGGAGGGGGATGAATGTGTCAGATGGAAATTATGATGGCGTCACATTGAAAACAGCGATGGCAGGGACTGTTTGTGAGGAGGGGATGAGGGGAATACTTTGAAAAACAGAGAGAGTTTTCATTGAAAGGCGGAGCCAGTATGCTGTATGACTAACGTTAGAGGGTAGGAAGAAAAACGTTTTGTACCCCACTAATGATCCTCCTTTTTTTTGTGGTTTTCTAATGAAGAAAATGTTTTGATCAAGTCGTTTCACAGCGGTAGCGTGAGAGCTTTCACCATTCATCAAAAAAACTCATTTTTTTCTCTCAAAATAACGTGGCAATCCGTTTGCCATAGCTCCACAGTTCCTCTCGCTCTCACTGGGTCAACATTTTCCAACAATTGATATTGTTTTTTACGAGGGCTATTAGGCAATGCATGCCTAATGTTGTAGCCGTAGGATGCTAAACATTGTCACTTTGTCAGTCTTACCTCGTTATAAGGTGCGTCAACGACGGACCGATTTTGGCTGTTCGCCATCTCAGCAGCAGCAGACCAATTCAGAGTCACACATAACCGTGTCACCCCCCAAAAGCCTAAAAAGTATTGGGTAAGCGGGGGGGGGGGCAACGTTTTTTGATTTGACCCTCTCAATTCCCTCTCCTCTTAATCCGTTAATCCGCCGCTAAAATGTGGGAAAAGAGCCACACCTAGACAAAGATCGAGAAAATAATGTGCTAATTTGCCGTTTTTCGGGCAAGTCCACAGCTAGAATAAGGACGAGAAGGGCGGGCGGTTTACAGCTGAAACTGAATAAAAACGCAAGTTTGCGGTTAAAATTGACAAATAGCGCCCATTCATTGCTAAAATTGAGAGAGATTGAGAATCCTGCAATTCCAAGTTTATATGGACACCTCGACAAAGCTGAAATTGCGAAAAAAAAGAGCTCGTTCATAGAGTGGGAAAAAAGTCACTCAGTTGTGGCTAAAATTGACAAAAAAACGCTAACTCGCAGCTAAAATCGAGAAAGTGCGCTCATTTTCAGCTAAAATTAAGAAAATTTGTTCCTTCACGGCTTTGTTCGCGGCTGAAATTTAAACCCCCCCCCCGCCAACGGATTTGTTGATTCATTCTAGAAACTCGCTTAGTTCTTGGCTAAAAATATGAAACAATTTGTGGTCAAAAGTGCTGTTTCGCTGCAAAAACTGAGAATAAACCCCCCGATTGGTGGCTACAACCGAGAAACAACAGTAATTCGCGACTATATTTGAGAAAACCCACTAAGCCGCGGCTGAAATATGTGTAAACCGGCTAATTAACGGCTAAAATTGAGAAAAAGCAATCATTAGCACTGGAAAATAATGCTATTTGGCGGCTTACATTGAGAAAAATTTCTCAAATGGAAATGGAGGAAAACCGTAATTCGCAGATCAATTTCGAGATTGACGTCTGATTCGCGGCTGAAATTGCGTCACAGGTGGTAATTTGGCTGCCAAAATTGAGGAAAACTTCACATTCGCGGCTGAAATGGAGGAAAACCGTAGTTCGCGGATTAATTTCGACATTGACGTCTGATTCTCAGCTGAAATTGCGTCAAAGCGGTCATTGTTGGCTGCAATTGAGAAATAATTCGCACTGAAACTTGTGAAAAGAGCTGATTCGCGGCGAAAATTGAGAAAACTGTAAACATCGCACGGCTATTTCCCATAGATGAGCTGTGAGCAGTGGAAAGAAGCTAGTTCGCTACCGATTCACGCCAAAAATTGGGAAAAAGCAATCATTCGCAGCTAAAATTGAGAAAAAGTGCTCATTCGCGGCAATACTAAGAGGAAAACGATCACTTGGGGATCCATTTGACAAAATCCACGAGTTCGTTGCTAAAATTGAGCGGAAAGTCTTAAGTCTCGGCTAAAACTGTGAAATAATTCGCGGTTAAAAATAGGAAAAAGCGCTCATTCGCTGTTAAACTTGAGAAATTGTTCTAAGTCGCAGCTGAAATGGGGAAAACCAATTTAATATGCGGATCAATTTGAAAAAATTGCGAATTCGTTGCTAAAATTAAATGAAAGCGCTAAATATCGGCTAAAATAGTGGCTAAAGCGGATCCTACAGGGGCGAGTTCATGGCTAAATTGAAGACCATAATTTAAATAGACGGAAAATTAATTATTATCCTTGTTTATTCAGCGATCAAAGGGCCTCATAAGAGATATTCACCCCACGGCCACGGTAGTTTTAGGCCCACCACTCAACCCCCGGACCTGCGAAAATTGTTTTTTTTAGCTAGTAGAGCCCGCGAAAATGGTATTTTAATGGGACAGAACCGCAAATAAAGAACACGAAAATTCCGCGAAAGTTTTTTAATATCTATAGGGCAACTCATGAGAAATTGGTTTTCAGCTACAAAAAAACCGGTGAAATTGGTTTTTTAGCGATCGAAATCAGAGAATTGTGACGTTTAAACGTTGACGCAACAAAATGTGGCGACTCTATATAGAATTTCTGTTTATCGATAGTAGTAAGGGGTTGGCCACTGCCTTAGAACGCACTTTCTATAGTCTTGGGGAGGGCAATTGTCCACCCCAACCACACCCCAGTTTCCATTATTTTGAAAATATGACAATGTGGAAAGATTTTCCTTGTGGGTAGAGTAAATCCAATGTTCATCTCCGCTTTTCAAATTAAAACAATCATTTGAACGGTGTGTCTAAAAATCACGTGTTAAAATCACTCGACGTTGTCACGGAGGGGAGACGCGCATGCAATAGGATGAAATTGTTCGTCAAATTAGTTCCCGAATATGCAGATAAATGCTTTTGAAACGCGCGTAACAACCGTTGACAAAAACAAATGAATATTGAAAATGCTGGGAATTTAATTAAAATTACAGGTGAGGTGAGGGTAATTATGTATACTTTTTCCGCCCCCACACATCCAATAAATTGGCGAGTGTATACCCTGGCATGTCTTCAAATAAACGCGATAATTGGGTTCGTTATGCGTAATGCGGTATTCTTCTCGGTTGGATGAAAGAACCTCATTTATTATTTTGGGAGCGTGCAAAAAAAAAAGGCAGTTTTTCTTCGTTTAGTAAAACCACCATCATCTTTCTGAGAGTGTAATCGCTCCTCCTTTTCTCCTCTTCCTTAGGAGAATCAAGTTCAATTTGATTCCCTCCCTCCTCACCGTCATACAAAATGAGAAAGCTCAAGTGGAAGAGAATTGGAGAGGAAGTCACGCGTCCCTATGTTTTTGTGCTTTCAGAGTTTAATGCATCTCTTACAACTTCAGGCTAGGGGGGCCGATCTTTCCTTCCGCTCACCCCTCCCGGTACGAGCATCCACCACCGCGTATAGTCTTCCTCGCTTCTTTAGCTTTAATGGATGAGGCACAAGAAAAGCGCCTATTTCCCTGCCGTATTGTAGGGAAAGGTGAATGGGTTGTGAAGGGGTGGTGGGGGGTGAGAGGCTGAGTTGGGACAAACTACCCGGGCGTTTCATTACGTTTCCAAGAAGATATTCCATGGAGGCTCACCCCGCTCTTTTCTCATCTTCAGGGCTTTGGTTCCTCCTTCATAGCCTACATAGTTAAGCTAAAGATCTTTCGAGGCAATATCCCCCTTCCCCATTAACCCTTCACTGCTTTCACATGCCTCTTCATCCATATGTATGAAGCAAGGAATGAGAAGGTAATAATCAATGAAAGGCTCTCGAAGAGCTGTCTAAGGAGTGAGTTGTCTTAATATTTGGTGACTTGAAGTCAAGTGAAATTCTGCCTAATGAAACCCGAAGAAACAGAGACATAAAACGACAGCGATTGTCTGTGCTTGTAGGACTCATATCAATAACCGCACTTCACGTCTATGCCTATATGTTTGCAACTATAATATGTCTAGCCTTTTTTCCTGATCTGCGACTCTGTGTCGTTTCACTCTAGCTCTGGAAGCACAAAATATCGATCGGAGTTAGGAGACTGGCCCATTAAGCCGCCGGCTCCACTGTGGGGCTGTTTACCGAACAGTAACGGACTGAATTGAATTACCTCCTCGATTGGTATTATTCACTATTGTAAAAATATTTACTTAATCAGAGTCAGAGCTTTTTCCTACTTGTTTCCAATTCTCTCTCGTATGAATGTGGAAAATTGAGTACCAACCCAAACGCTAACCTCACAAAGCCCACCTCCCCCCTTTCATGACGCATACTGTCAACATGAAAGGTCAGACGATTCTAAACGGTTCAAAAAACCGGCTTGGAAAAGACACTATCTGACCGGGCGATTTTTGTACATAAAGAGACGGTGATGAACCTTTCCATTTTCCATTTCCCGGCCCTTTTGAGAAACCTTCCCTTTTGTTTTATTTTCACCGAGCTGGGGTGACATTTCACAGGACCCATTTTGCTCGCCCCTCTCCAGCACGCTCACCCTGCGCTGCACCACCCGAAAGTCTCTTTTGACAACACGACCTCTATATCCCATTTAATGTCGAAAGTTTGAATACAGATAAAATATTATCGACGAAAATAGGATCTTTGGTAGCGAGTGAATAGCAAAGGGAGGCCTCGTGTTTTGTTTGCTGAAAATGGAAAGCACGACACAGAGCACCTATATAAATACCGTGGGGGGGGGGGGGGTCTTCTGTTCAATTGGTGGGAGCGGCGCGCGGTGGTGGTGGTGCGATCATCATCTACTTCGTCCTATTTTTCAGTGTAATCGATAATCTTCTCTAAAGAAAATAGAAAACATTTCCATCTCGTCATTCATCGTTCACGCGACCCTGAATTCACGTTATTTAAGAAGAAGAGTAGGCCAACGTGAACATGAAAAAAAAGACCTGGGGCGGATCGATTTTTTTGTATAATGCCACGAGCTCTTCAGTTTGTATTATTCATGCATTAATTTTTCCGAAGAAAGCTGCCCGTGTCTTGACACGAAAGGAAGTATAATAATTATTATTGAGTTGATACCATGAGTAGTGACAGATTGCATGAGTTTTTTTGCGTGTAAAGATAGGCCTAACTAAAAATGGATTTGGGGGAGGGGATTACATTAAAAACTCGAAAATCGAAGCCTGACAAACCTACAACACAGTCTCGGTTTATGGAGACGCTCAGACAGTTGTCCATTGACAAAGAAATACAAGACAAAAACGCCACTACAGTGGAAGAAGGGTGAGGGGGCTGTGCATTCTCAAAGTGGTAGAAAATGGAACTGTTTTGTCTGATGTACACGTCAGCTGAGTTCCAAAATAGCCTCTTGAGACCCGTGTGCACTGTTCTTAGGAAAAGTTAACGTAAATCGCAGAAAATGTGTATAGAATAAGAGCACATTTCGCGTTTTCCACGTCCACACGAGTACTGAGAGAATAATGAGCTGATTTGTCGTTTTTCGGGCAAGTCCGCGCGGCTAAAATAGCAGTGGAAGGGAGGGGGGAGAATTCGCGGCTAACACTGGGGAAAAACGCCTCTTAGCGGATCAAATTGAGAATTAGCGCCTACTCACCACTGAAATTGAGAAAACGCACCTATTCTTGGATTTGCGATGCAACGCCCTGCCCAAAATTAAGATAATACCGTGATTCGCAGTTTATGGACACCTCGACACAGCCAAAAATGGAAAAAAGGCTCATTCACCGTAGATTGAATGAAAAGAAAGCTAATTCGCGGCTAAAATTGAGAATTTGCGCTCATTTTCGGCTAAAATTGAGGCAAATTGCTCTTTCGCGGCTTAAATTTGAGAACACGCCCGAAAGCCGAGATTTCACGATGAAAAGTCAAGGGCAAAATTAAGAAAATTCGTCAAATCACGGTTTACGAAGACCCTGACACGGCTAAAATTGAGAAAAATGTCTTATTTGCAGCTAAACTTGAGGAAAAACGCAAAATTTTGATAAATAGTGCCCTACATTCACGCGTTTTTTTTGTTTTTTGTTTTCAAATCTGATTCCAGTGGAGGACCTACACTCATAGAGCCGCTGTTATTTCTCAATTTTAGCCGAAATGTAGCGCGTTCACTCAATTTTAGTCGCAGATTTTCTCAAATTAATCAAAGAATTAGGCCCGGTTCACACGAGCGTTGGACCAACGCGGCGTCAACGCCGGGCGTCGGCAAAGTGTTACTCAACGCTGCGTTAACGTGGAGTCGACGCCCGACGCTGGGCGTTGAGAATTCTCCCGGCGTTCCCTTTGCAACGTCGCGTTAACGCTCAACGGCAGCGTTTGAGAAATACTCTTAACAGGCATTGAGCACTTCTTTCCATTCGGCAAAAATATCTTTTTTACACCAAAAAACCGAAGGACCTTCTTTTTCTGTGATTCTCTATCACCACTCACTCAGAAAATAAACTCAAGTCTCAAAACTCAGTTAACGCTGAGTTGAGCAACACTCGTGAGAACTCCTCGCTGGCGTCAACGTTCGTGTGCACCGGGCCTTAGTGTTTCCCTTATTTTGGTTGTGAGTGACCACTTTTTATGAATTTTATCTGCAAATTTGAACTTTTCCCTAAGTTTAGCAGCAAATGGTGCCTTTTTCTCAAATTTAGCGTGTTAGTGGGTTTTCTAAAATAAAATCACGATATTCCTGGTTTCATATATCATTTTCATAATTTTTAGCGCGAATTATTTTTCATTTTCAACTAAGAATAACCGCTTTTACGAAATTTTAAGCATGAATCAGCTAGATTGATCCACAAATATTAGTGTTTTTATCCAAATTAGTTGCGATTAAGAGCATTTTTTATTTCATTTCAACCACAATGTAGCGTTTTTTCCCTTTTTCAGCGACGAAAATCGGCTTTCGGTCTCCACTTTAGAAGTTAAATTAGCGAATTGGGTCCTTGATTAGCGTTGCCAACGGACATTTTGTTTTTCCGTCAGTTCAAGCTTGGAATTGAAATTGAGGTAAAATAACAGTATTTTGTTGCTCTTGAGGGCAGGTCTGCGGCTAAAATTGAGAAAAAGCGCAAATCATGACAAAAAGGGAGAGAAAATGATAATTTGCGGCTAAAAATGACCGAGAAAAACAGTAATACGCAGCTATAATGCAGAGAAATAGCGCAAATTCACGGGGGAAATTGGGGAAAAGTGTCAATTAGCGGTTTTTGAATGCAAAGGCGAAAATTTAGAGAAATCGCTAATACATGACTAAAAGTGAAATGAACGGCTGAAATAAAGATGAACGTAAATAATTCACTGCTAAAAAATTGAAAAAAAACTCTAATTTCCTGCTACAATTAAAAAAATTGCTACATATGAGAAAAAATGCTAATTAGAGATTAAAATAGAGAATAAATTGCAGAATCAGAGGCAATTTGCAGTAAAATCAAGAAAAATAAGCTTATGTCCAGATTTTAGACCAAGTCTTTGCCTGAAACAGAAATATCGTGAATTCGCATGGCTAAAAGTGCAAAAATCGCGTCTAAAAAGAGAGAGAGAGTGAGAGAGAGAGAAAAAAAATCGTTAGATCCACGGACCCCAAGTTTAGCGTGAATACGTTTTTTGGTTGAATAGTGGAAGTTGAGCCCCACACTTTCCACCATCACCACCCACGCTAGGCGGCGCACGCGCTGTGACACCCATTTTTCCACTTCTTCCGGATTGGTCCCTACACTCCCGTAAACGTATTCACGTTATCAACGCTAATTGAGGGCGAAAATTGAGACAAATTGCTAATTCACGGCTAAAATTGATAAAAATCACCAATTCGTGAATAGGAGCGCAAAAAGGAACTTATTCACGGCTAAAATAAAAAAAAAAACGCTAATATAATCAGCTTTTAAAGAAAACGCTAATTCGCAGCCGACATTGAAAAATACGCTAAATCGCGAATAAAAGTAAAAACCGGCCAATTCGCTGTTTCCTGAAACAATTTTGCCCAAAGTTGAAGAAAAAAACGAATTCATTACAATTCGAGAATTGTGAAAAACAATAAATGGACAAAAGGGGAGAAAATTGTTGAGTCACTGCTGTAATAGAAGAGATCATGGCAATTCACAGCTGAAATTGGGAAGAAGCGCTTGTCCGTGGCGAAAACTGAGAAAAAGTGCTCTGCTAATTGACGGTTTCTGGGGACCAATTTGGCTAAAACATGGAGAAAAAGCGCAAATTCATAGCTAAAAGTAAAAAAAAAAACGGCAGATTCGCGGCCAAAATTGAGAAAAACGGGACGGGAAAAACTGGTTCAGAAGGTCAGCTTTAGGCTTCAACTATAAAATTGAGAAAAATATCATATTAATTGATAGAAGGGAAAAAATTGCTAATTCACAGCTAAAATTTAATGAAACTGTTTCTGAACTGAACTGAAACTCGCGTACAAATTGTTTATAGAAAAAGCGCTAGGTTGCGGCTGAAATTGAGTAATTATATATGTTAAACAATCTGAAAGATATATAAAAAAAAATAATAGAAATCTTTGAGCTATTCCGATATTCCGTAGAAAAAATCCGGCGTTCCTTAAGACGCGCTTATTTTCGGCTAAAATTGAGAAAAATTGAATGTTAGCTGATGATGTGAGTGATCACGTTCCCTGAATTTTAGCCGCAAATTAACACTTTTCCCCAAGTTTAGCTGCAAATGATTGCTTTTTTCAGTTTTAACGCGTTTTTTTTTTTTTTTTGGTTCACTGCTCCGCTATGAAAATTTGCTAATTTTTCTCGATTTTTACGCCACGAATTAACGCTTATTTACAATTTTATCGCGAATTATTTCTCAATTTTAGCCAAGAGTCACCGCCCATACGGAGTTTTAGCCCGCAAATTTGACGATTCTCTCAAATTTATCCACGAATTAGCGTTTTTCTTAAATTTAGCTGCAAATGAACGCCTTTTTTTTAACATTTTAGCCACAAATTAAAGACCTTTTTCTCCATTTCAGCTGCGACTACAGGCTTTAGCTCAATTTTAGCCGTTAATTAGCGGGTTTCCTTAATTGGGTCTTGAAGTTAGCGTTTGTCTCCAATATCAGCCGCGAGTTTGCGTTTCTTGTTTAATTTCAGGTAGGCGCTTTTTGCACTTTAACTCATCGGAATTAGCACTTTTTCTTAATTTAGGGCCAAAGTTGCCTCAAGAAACTGTGAATTGTCGTTTTCCTCATTATTAGCTGAGCCTGATGAGCAATTGTTTGCTCACTTTCCTCAATTTTTGTCACGAATTAGGTGTTTGTCGCCGTTTCAGCCGAGAATAATTTCTTAATTCAGCCGATAATAAATATGGTTTTACACAATTTTTGCCACAAGTTAATGGATTTTCTCAAATTAATTCACGAACCAGCGTTTTCCCCAATTTTAGCTGCGAATGAACACTTTTTATCAACTTCATTCGTGAAATTAGGGATATTTTTAAATTTTTAGCCGCAAACAATTAGTTTTTTCGCATTTTGCTAGAAATTAGCTCTTTTTAGCGATTTACCCAATTGTTTTCACCGCGTGACTGCCCCAACGATTTGCACATTAGCTTACCTCCTCAATTTAGCCGTTTATTAAGAGCCTACAGAGAATATGAGTTAGATATCGTGAATTTTTTTGTAGCGGCAAATGAGTGCTTGTTCCCAGTATTAGCGGTGAATCAATGCTTTAAAACCTAAAAATCCATAGTTTTTCTTCTATATATAAGGTTTTCGGGGTCCCCCTCCGAACAAGGGCCCCAGGCTGTCCACCCCCTCATCGCAACTACTTTGGTGCGCTTTTGGCGCATAAAATGGAGGGGAAAAACACAACCGCCGTTTAAATTGAGAAAAAACAGCTCTTTTTGCTACCTCGAGGCTGTATTTACTCGAGAAAAGGCACCAATTTTCAGTTTCGCGCTGCAAAGTTCAGACAAAAACTACACAAAAGCTCCGCGTTTACACGGCTAAAATTGAGTAAACGGGCATAATAGTTCACCAGTGCAGAATTATGTAAAAAGCGCTCATTTTCGGCTAAACGTTGGGAACAACATCCTTTCACTATACGAGGAAAACTCTGGATCCGCTATGGAAGGAAGGCTGGAATCGTCGGTTTTACCCTTTTTCACGGCTGAACTGCTTGGATTGAATAGACAGTTTGGCAAGTTTCTTGGGCATGAAGCGTCAGTTTAGCGATTTTCGAGGCGTGAATGGTCAGTTTTACCGCAGTTTTCGATCGCGAGTGGACCACTTTCGCATTTTCAGCGCATGGATAGTCAGTTAGAGTATTTTCAAGGCGCGAATCGTAAGTTTAGCTATTTTAATAGAGCGTAGATTTTTTTTTTCATTTTTAAGGCGTTCTATCAGTCCCTTTAAGTATTTTCAGGGGCCAAAATGGAAAATGGTCAGTTAAGTCAAGTTTGGGGCGCGAACGGTAACAGTTTAGCCATTTTTAAGGCTCGAGTTGCCAGTTTATCCATTTCTAATTTTTCAAGGCACGAATTTACAAATTAGATAGTTTTTAGTAGACGTTCCAACACTGAAGATGCCGAACAGGCGAAACCGGTTTGTCTTGGACACACCTCAACAAGGTATGACTGACAACGTAGGCAACTACGGCTACTTATCTAATTTGTATTATTGTACGCCTTGTATATATAACGATGTTACTAGCACGAATTTACCCTTTTTTGGATCGCGAATGGTCGGTTTTGCCATTTGCTGTGTACATTTTGTCAGCTTCAGGATGTTCCATGTACCGTCACACATTAACCAGATAGACCCACAGTTCTAGGGTGCGAATCGTGAGGACGTTCATTTCTAGGGCGTGGTTATTCAATTTGACTATTGTCAGGGGCTGAATTGTTAGTTTCAACCACGTTTAGTGTGCGAAGAGTTGGAGACATTTAAGGCGCAGATCGTCAGTTGGCCATTCCCAGCTAAGACATTCTGCTCTTACATTAGTGAGAGGACAATAGGACAATTTGTATAGTACGACTCGATAGTGAGTCCTCCCGGGACTTTTACGGTTTCTAAATTTCAATGATTTACTAGATTTATAACAAGGGACCAAAGTAACAATTTTTGGGCCGTTTAGTTTGATTCTGAGACAAAAACGTTCGACTATAAACTGAGCCGACTTACTTGATAAGGCCCACAACTCCAATCCTCCCCCCCCCTATATTGAATTGGCCTGAGATACAGCAAAGTATGAGCAGGATTGATCCACACGGTGGAGTGTGCTAGCCGTGGGCAACATTAGCCGCACTAATGACATAATTTTGTGTTAATGCCTAATCGAGCATGAAAATATTGAGTTCTGGGACCCAAAACTTGGGATTTTAGCCGATAAGGCAGAGAAGTAGAATTCGATGAAAATTTTAGTTCCAGGAATCGCGTGGCTAATTTATTAAACAGCTCAAGAGCATATACTGGTTTCAAAGGCTTCGCAGAGATCAAAGTGAAATTCGTGTGAAACGGTAAATTTAGGGGGAGCATTGGAGGTACGCCTCGTCGAGGAGAAAATTCATGGGACGGCATAATTTACAGGAAATTCCCCCTTTGTGAAGTGAAATTCGCACAAAACCTCACATCCAGGGCAAAATTCACGCTTAACGGGGAAAAATTAAATGAGACAAAAAAAAAAAAAAAAAAAAAATCGAATAAACGCTACGTGAATAGAAGAACCCACCCAGGCAAATTTTTCGTGAAATTTCACATTCAAGGCGGAATTACACGATAACTTCGACTTATTTTTCCTCAGATTCATTAGCCGAGGGAGTGAGGGAGTATTCGCTCCCTTTGAACGAAGCTTTCACCGCCGCTGCACCAGCGATGAGCAATTTAGTTTGTTTATTCATATCGATGATTTAGAACGTCATGAATTCGTTAAGGATCTATCACGTTATCCACTTTTTTAATGAAAAATGTCATCATGTTGTGAACATAAATAATTTAGGCGTTGCCACAAGCCCCATAAAATATGCTTTTTAATAGTTACAGCAGTGAGTATGTGTATTGTAAAAGAGACCCCCTATCCGCCCTTCACTCCTGTACAATTTTCACGGTTCCATCAACACAGGTCTAATCAAGCAAAGAAAATATGCGAGGGAAAGGGCTCTTGTGGGATCAGTTTTCTCTTCTCAAAGATGCTTCATCATCTCTTCTTCCATTCTCCAAGCTTCGTATCATAACCACAAGAAGTCTCGAGTGATAGATTAGTGGAACCACCCTCTTTCCCCTTTCGTTGACATAAGGCTCCTGTTTGCCACCGAATAAGAAGAGCGAGAGAGATGGATAGAGTGGTACAATAAATCCACGCCGCGCTCTACTTTCTCGTATTCACCCTTCTATATCATTCCTCATGTACCCCTAACCTCGATTCCTTCAGGTGTAAATGTTCCCTACCCATTCACACTCGACTAGTTAGTTCGATCCGCTTACCAGGGAAACGACTGGAGAGCACGGTTGGAAAAAAAGTGCTCTCTTGTATAACATTTTTATATTCATACAGAAGCAAATTCTGTGACCGCGAAACAAGAAACGACGCTTGTAGTATGAGATTTAGCCATAAACATCTCTCAGACTTGCGCTGACACTAATAGCGCTATAAAAACGTTTTTATTAAATATTGTTGGTCGCACAGAAACCGAAGGTGGAAATCCTTGCTTGAATGTTTATGTGGTGATAGGACCAAGAGAAGGGAGTGAGAGTTGATATACGAGCGCTGCTTTAGCCTTCCTGCACCGTCCGCGGAAGGGTCGTGTATAGTGGATGGAGAAAAGAGTACTTGAACGGTGAGGGGAAGGGGGGAGACCTGAAATTACATAATTCATCTTGATCCTGTCAGGCGTTCCTTTTTCCTCCCTTTATATCTGTCCCGTCAATCATTGCTGATGTGTGTGAGATTCGACCCTGATTCATCATCAGCTTATCTAAGCCTTTCTTATTTTTAGGGAGACAAAACATCATCGCATAGGCAAAGCCACCTCCATTATAATTATTAAAAATATTCATCCATTATAAAATTGGAAAGGAGGGGTGGTCACAAATTTAGTGACCCAATGCATGTGTTACCCTCAACCAAGACATTCATACATTCTGAGTCAGATGCTGGGGACTTATTTTCATGGCTGTGGCTTCCTACGATCTTTAAAGTTGCCCCATTATTTTCCGTACTCTTTAGGTTGAGTCGTCTAAGGATCAGAAACCCTCTTGTTCCCGGCCTTTAGCGCGGAATTGAACGAGGTTAAGCTCTTACGCAGTAAATGGTCGTTTTTTTTGGGAGGGGGGGGGGGCTAAAAATCACATTGGTGCAATTTAACGAGGGTAAAAGCACTTTTTTCTCTCTCTGAAAAGACGTCCTTTCGTCATCTCCCCCCTCACTACTTGAAATACGCCTCTAGAGCTCTGTACCGGCTCTTTTCTATTTATAAAACAAACATGGAAAGTTCAGCCCACCGTTTTGGAAGGCTGTGTAGGGGGTTTTGAATAATAATCGCCCAAGTTGATGGAATTCATTCGGTGGGATTTCAATACGATTGTACATCCAAGCCATTAATGGATTGAATATTTCTCGCTTACGTGATTTTCCTCCTTCAGCCCTTTTAAAGCTTTTGCGGTTCGTTAAAAGGTTATCTCATGATATAGTCTATCAGTTGAGGGCTACGGCATCAACTCAAGTCAACCGCAGTCCGGCGTACTGATATTATGAAATCGATCAAATAGGTACCTACGTGGAAAATTGTCGTCAGAATTTCTCAAAGGTCCGGTAGAGAGGACAAGTCTAAATTATTCAAGTATTGCTGGCGGAGAGAATTGAACATCGAGCAATAGTGAAGCCAGTGCTCGACGTCATCGCTCACGTCATCCAATTCGCACCGGGAAGAGTGGGCAAGGGAGAACCTATGAAGCGTAGCCCGCATGTGTCCGGGTCGGAACACAAGTTGGGATCGGGCCTGAAAGAGTCATTTGAAAGTCGAGCCCTAACATCAGCAAAGAATTTGTAAGTGAGTCGTCCTTTGGCAGAGTTGCTCTCTGTAGTCTGCCAGGAGTCCGTAAGAGACTCCCAGTGACGGAACCCCCGCAATGATCTGTATAGTGTCACCTGAAATGGTCTTTAGGCCTGGGGGGCACCGATAAGTACTGTCCACTGAGTGGAAAGCACATGACAGCCCACTGAGGCGGAAGCAGCGCGATGCCAAAAGGCTGCGGCATTAGTGATGATGGTGAGAAAGACGCCCCGGTAAACAACCATCAAGTCTCGTGTACGAAACCCTCAATTGGGCTTCGACAGTCGAAAGATCGAGCCGAGAGACGCCTTTCGCCGCCGTTAACCCAGAATGGGTTATGGGACTGAGATTCTTGGTAAGCCAGGAACCAAGATGTTTGAATAAGAATACTAATTTGAGACTTTGCTCGTACAAGCGTACGAGGGGTGGTCGGCGGGGGTCTAGGCTTCCTTTAAGAAGGAGCATCTGGGATTTGGCCGGATACCAGTGTCTTTGAGCACCAACCGACAATAATACTCACAGCCTCGTTGGCTTGCGTTTTGAGGGCGTTACGGGAACACCTATGCACGGCGACAACAAGGTCATCGGCATAGGCGACCATTTTAAAATTCCTAGCCGAGAGGCTTTCGAGCAGCGGATCCATTCTGACATTCCACAGGAGTGGTCGTCCGGGGATCGACCCCTGAGGACACCCCATGATGACGTCTACCGTAACGGAAAGACGGCCGTCATAAAGGGACGCGGGACGGTCGCTGAGGTAACTATACTGAAGATTGCCACGCCTTGGCTAGGGTCACTACTTTGCAGGTTTTCCAACTTCGAGGGAAGTAGGAAAGTCGAATAACACGAAATAAACAGTCGAGTCAGGGTGTTTCTTATAACGGGCCAGGCCCGTTTGTACACTTCGACCTCTATGAGGCCTGGTCCTGGCGCTTTTCCATTTTTCATAGAGTTAAAGCGCCTAGAAAGCCTCTTTGGTGCTTATTGTCGGGGAAGTGGAGTCGTCAGTTGGTGTGTTGTCCCGTTTGTCAAGAGCGGTGGTTGGCTGGCAAATGCTAGTACTGGTCGTAGTTTCGGAGCAGTCTGTCGATAATTTCCCCCCAGGGAAAAATTGTTAAAGGAGGGAGCGAGCCGTGTCCGACCATGCGGTCGTCCCAGGCTCGCTAGATGTGATTGCATCGTGGGGTTTGCATTTGCCACGCTATTTTGTACGCAAGGGCCCAGTCCCCCTGTGAACTGGACTCGGAGACAAAGCTACGCCACGGACTCACGTTTAGTCCGTTTCACAAGGTTCGAGTGGGCGCTGCGATGCTCACGATATTGGAGCTCCCTAATTTCTGTCCGATCGTGGGGGGGGGGGGGGAGCGCTGGAGGAACTTACGAGGACGATTTGTCATCATCTTCGCCTCCGCTAATTCGGGGGTCCACCAGGGCACGTGGCCTCTTGGGTGGTTTCCTAGGTGGGATAGAATACCTAGCGGCGTTCGTGACGATATCCTGGGCATTTTCTGCAAGCCGATCCAGGCTGCGTGGGTTTTGGGGCTCAGCTTCATGTTCATTGGGGGCAGCTCCAACAATGGCGTGAACACGCGTAAAGTTCTTGATCGAGGGCTACCTCGACACCACAGTCTAGGGACAAGATGGCACACTCTGTGAGTGCCACCTGCGAGCAATCCAAATTGAATTGGAGCGGAGGTATGCCGGGCAATCGCTGCTGGTGACAGAGCGGTCACTTTGGCGCTTAACGTGCGCAAAAGCGGCGCATTTTGGTGGGAGCGACTTTTTCGGACAGGCCTTGTGGCCATGCCCCTCCTCGGCGCATATTGTTAGAATATTCCAACAATGAGTTAGGTGCAACAAATAATTTTTAGTTCACCTGTTGTTGAAAAAAAAAAGATTGTTACTTAATTTTTGGAGACACATAAAAAAAGACCAATTCGTTTTTCGTTAAAGTTAAATGAAGAGCGTGTTCATTTTAAATTCTACCTGGTTATGGGCCTACCCAACTGAAAGAGAGCTGAAATAAAAGAAGAACAATGGATGCTACGAGAATAGTCATCAAGCCATTGGAGGGGAGAAGAGAATGGCCAACCTGGAAGTACAAAATCACGGTGATTCTAAGTGGGATTCCTGGGGCTCTCGAAGTTACTGAGGGACAGTTGAAAGAACCAGTGGCCCCAGCGGGTGAAGCTGGTGACGACGGACCGACTATGCATGACGCAGAGTCGTTAAAGTACAAGGAGTACAACAGCAAATCATTGACTGTGATCATCAGTAACTTGGCTGATGAGACGTTACGAAAAATCATGAGATTCCGCTCAGCTTACGAAGTATGGACAGAGCTTCACCGACTATTCGATGGCGTAACAGAAGACAAAGCTTACGATTTGTGCTTGCGATTTTTTCGCCATACTATGGACCAGTCGGATGACGTGTCAACTCATCTCTCCAAGCTAAAAACTTTGTGGACCGACCTACAGCTAGAACTTTCAAAAGAAGGTAAGATTGTCGATCTACCTGAAATCCTGCTTATTTGTAAGATCCTTGGCACGCTCCCAGAAAGTTATTCCTCATTCAGAGCTAGTTGGATGTTACTCAATAGAAAAGAGAGATCTTACAAATCAGCTATGCGCTGGAAGCTCCTCGGAAGTTCCTCAATGGTCGAAGCCCTCAACGTGAAAGGTTTTGGTTCGAGAGAGACGGTGCGTCGAGAGTTTAAGCCAAGAAGTTCAGAGATAGTGTGCTTTTACTGTAAAAGAACTGGACACATTTTACGCAATTGTAGAAAGTGGATATGTGATGGTCGACCCCCAAGAAGTCAAAACCAGGCAAACAGATTTGAAGAGGGAACTGACGTTAATATGTTTCTAATGACTGTGCATGAAGATTCGACCTTTGGTCAGAATGTTGACGATTGGTTTGTCGACAATGTTGCCACTAGCCATGTGACAAACAGTAAATATTTTTTTGTTGATTTCGAAAAGTTTGATAAACCCCACAGAGTTGTGTCAGCCGGTGAGAGTACAATAGAAGCCGTAGGGAAGGGGCGGATAAAATTCAAGTCGATCGTGAGTGAAAAAAAAAGAATTTGTCATCATGTTGTCAAACGTATGGTTTGTTCCAGATATTCAGAAAAATCGTTTTTCTGTCCTAGCCGCTCAAGACTTTAAGTCCGATAATAGCGTTTTCACCTCTACGGCCCGGACCTGTGAATTACTTACTAATGGGGAAACGTGCATTACTGGCAGCCGGCAAATCAATGGAGGATTAAACAAGTTGAAAATAACACCAATCAAACCGAATCCCAGCGCATGAGTATTGAAAACGAAGAACAATTAGTGCAGGGTGGTGAGGATCTTGAAGATGAAAATAACGAGACGATGAGAAACGAAGATGAAGAAGAGGGAATAACGACAACTGGATCAGACAGATCGTTCGCTGATTCGCCTACCGACTAGATATTCAAAGATTTTATTATGTCAGCTATAAGCGTTGTTTTAGAATATGACGAACCGACCTCATCAACGAAGCTGTATCTTGCTAGGAAAAAGATAACTGGGTGAAAGCGATGGACAATGGCATCATTGCGTGAGAATCAGACCTGGATACTGGAAAAGTTGCCTACAGGAAAACGAGCTCTGAAGTGCAAATGGGTTTACAAAGTGAAGACAAATCCAGACGGAACAATAGAGAAATTCAAAGCACGATTAGTTGCGAAAGGCTTCCTTCAGAAGAAAGGGCAGGACTATGAAGAAACATTCAGCCCAGTAGTCAGGACTTCTACTATCCGAGCAATTCTGAGCAAAGCAGCCAACGAAAATATGTCGTTGCTGCAATTCGATGTGTCTACCACGTTCCTTTATGGTTACTTACATGAAGAAGTGTATATGGAACAGCCAGAGGGATACGATGACGGTACCGGAAGAGTCTGTCATTTAAAACGAAGCCTTATGTCTAAAACATCACCGAGATGCTGGAATAATCGATTCGATCAATTTCTTTCAAAACTCGGATTTGAGAAGAGTGACGCAGATCCATGTTTATACTTCAAAGTGAATGGAAACGAAAAACTTTTAGTGACACTCTACGTTGACGACGGACTGATAGCTGGTACGAACATGACTGACATAAACGATTTTCTTGAGAAACTCGAAGGCGAATTAAAAATCACAGTGAAACCAGCGACGTTCTACTTAGGCTTGGAAATAGCGAGAGACCGAAGTGGAAACATTAAGGTGGGACAGAAATCGTGCACAAAGAAAATTTTGGAGAGATTCGGAATGAGCGATTGTCGTCCTGTATACCAACCTCTATAATAAAGGAAGGTTTCGAGTCAGGGAAAGTCGAGGAAACAGGAAACATTAAGTTTCCCTACAGACAAGCCGACGGCGCACTTATGTATCTCATGACAGGAATCCGACCGGACATAGCGTACTCTGTGGGTATAGCCGCCAGACACCTAGAAAATCCTACTGACGTAGATGTTGTAAGAGTAAAGCGCATATTCAGGTATCTGAGGGGAACAGAAAGTTGTGGCATTGCGTACAAGAGCAGATATATGTCTGGGGAATTGGAATGCTACAGCGAC
The DNA here is from genome assembly GCA_038030265.1 of Corythucha ciliata. Classification (NCBI taxonomy): domain Eukaryota; kingdom Metazoa; phylum Arthropoda; class Insecta; order Hemiptera; family Tingidae; genus Corythucha; species Corythucha ciliata. The sequence continues at coordinate 12,366,161 of CM075939.1, forward strand.
GCAGATCATGGTGGAGACGTTGGCACCGGGCGATCAACTGCGGGAATAATTTTTTTGTATTCTGGAGGAGCTATCAGCTGGCAAAGTCAAAGGCAAATTTCAGTGGCCATTTCGACAACGGAGGCTGAACTGGTAGCAGCGAGTGAGGCTGCAAGAGAAATGATTTGGCTCAAGAGACTTTTCATTGATATTATTCGAATGGAGAAGGTCCCAGTTATCAAAGTGGATAACGAAGCCGACTGAGACGAATTCGACTGGCTCACAGCCCAGAATTTCACAAGAGAACGAAACATATCAGAATCAGACATTTTTTTGTTCGAGAACTGGTTGCTGAAAAGGAAGTTTCGGTACAGAAAGTTTCAACGGAATACCAAATTGCGGACGCAATGACAAAATCAATTAGTAAACAAAGACTGTCCTATCTGAAGAAAAATATGGGACTGATGGAACTTAATGAAACTAATTGTTCAGGGAAAGTGTTGGAATATTGCAACAATGAGTTTGGTGCAACAAATAATTTTTAGTTCACCTGTCGTAAAAAAAAAGATTGTTAGTTAATTTTTGAAGACAAATAAAAAAAGACCAATTCGTTTTTCGTTAAAGTTAAAAGAAGAGCGTGTTCATTTTAAATTCTAGCTCATATCTCCTTCGCGGAGCGGCAATGCGTCGAGGTATGGCCGATTGCCTGCTTACAATTGTGGCACCGTGCGACGGATAGCCCGTCTCGGATCCGACAAGAGTCATAATTAATAAAAATCCTACCTAATTAGTTTCGAGTGACCAGTCGAATCTCTTGACGTTGTCATCTAGCCTGTAAGCATGGCTTGGCCGACTTACAGAGGCGTCGTGATTTTTGGCTCGGTGACTGCGCCATTGAGCCATCAATGGTCGTGGATTCCATCAAAATCTGGAACTCCAGCCCAACCTAGGGTGACCACAGACGTCCTAATTTTTAGAGCGCCTCAAAATGTTCACTCTTCCATAACCAAAAGTTCCAAATTTTGAACCTTGAAAACTAAATTTTACGGATTTTTGTGATTTCCATCTCGACTTTAGCCAATTTTTTACGCTTTCAAAAACCAAACGTGGGGATTGCTCCTACTAAAACCAGTTTCAGAAGGGTCAGCTCAATAATGCAACTGGTTGGGTCTTCGCAGGATACTAATTGCGGCGTACGTCTCCCAGGTGTAACAAGTTCATCAAGCGTTAAAACGCAACGGGTTCGTGCGTGGATTAAAAACTAAAATTCCCAGATTCGGCTTATTCAAACATCAAAGTTTCATCTTTTTGGCCCTTACAAATTCTAAGTTTTGCAGATTTTCACTCTTTTAAACCTCAAATTTTGTGGATTTGGCTCATTCAAACCCTAATTTCATAGACGTTGGCTATTTTATAGATAAATTTCGTGAGTTCGACAATATTGGTGCCTCCCGGGCGGCGTATCTATCACCAACGCCCACATCAAGTTGCCTTCAGGAGCAGCAATTTGGTGTTTTCTCATTTTTAGCCGCGAATTCGCATTTTTTCCATACTCCAGCAATTCTTTCATTTCAGTTGGTTCAAGAACCAACTGAACAATTTATCCTCGATTTTGCTGTGAATTTGTGTTTTTCCTAATTTTAGCCGCTAATAATATGAGTGATTTTCCCCGATTTTCCCGTGAATTAGCTATTTCTTCTGCTTTTAGCCACGAAGTTGCCTCCGGACCGCGACCTGCCAATTTCACTCAATTTATTTCAGTGAAATAGCAAATGTTCTCAATCCCCCTAAACAACAATATTTTTTCTTAACTATTCTGAACTACTTTTAGGGCCAAACAAATTGTTTTTTTTTGTTCTGCTGGGCTGAAGGACTCTGGCAGGGATCTTACCACGAAACCCTCCCCTGGGCCCCGTTGTAGCTCTTTTGCGTCAGCAGTTAATGCCTGTGTGTGATACGGCAGGGGAGGAGTACACTAAACGACGGAGCTCCCAGCGGAAAAATGTTATAGACAACAGTTACAAGTTTTCCTTTTTTATAATGTGCCACATCGTTCGTGCATTCCAAATATTTCACTACCAAACAATCAGTTTTTCGTGTAAAAGGCTACTTCCACTCTTATTAAATTTCTAGGACAAAATCATCGCCTGCAAAGTCCCTCAACCGCTTGGACAAGCGACAACCTCAAGTCAACTCCCGCATATATGGTAATGAACGCACAAAATAGCAAACAACCTAGCTCTCCGACTCTTGACCAGTGAATTGAATTAATTCAGTCCATGCCGGTAGCGTCGTATTTCGACTCACACTCCTCCTGAAGTTAATTACTTCGAATTTGGCCGACTGTGAACATAGGTGGACGTAGGAACCGTTGCCCCCCCCCCCCCCGAGTAATTATGTGGCGGGAGGACGCATTTAATATAGGAAGTACCGCGCGCGTCATTTTAGAGCTCCCTCCGCACTACCCCGTGTGCTTGAATTTCCAACGCTTGTTCAAACTTAAATCCTTTAGGAGTCGTAATTATTTTGATTAGCAGAAGACTACGGAAACCATGGTTTTAATACCGTTGCCCCACGCCCTTTCTGTCCTACCTGAAAAGGAGAAGTTTCCTATTACCTATTGGATATAATTTCTCAACTTTGAACGACGAGGAAAAATCGAGTCGCAGCTTAATTTAAGGATGGACGATTAAAAACGCCTAATAATCGAGTAGGCTCATTCGTGATTCGTATTACGAGCTATCACTAATAACGCTCTTTTGTCGTTGAGACGTTGCGGCGAAAAAAAAAACAAAAAAACGAAAGGAAATCCTCCCTGGTGTCATTCATTTCTTAAAGAGTGGCGCATGCACTGGCGCAGTGTTAGGGGGCCACCGAGTTTTTTTTTCAAAGGGGGGTGGGTTGATCGTGGTGCGGGTGGTTTTGCCGGCTCTCCCATCGCCATAGATGTAGTTTGTATGGGCGAAGGGAAAGGACTTTTAGTGGAGGAAAGGAGAAGTTCAGAAAAAGGTTGTTTTTAAAAATAGACAGATATAGAGAGGGAAAGTTGAAGGGTTAGCGTGGAATCTGCGCTATTTGACCGTCCTGTGATCTTTTATACGACATTCTCACGCGAAGTGTGTCCGAAGCAGTGAAAAAAGAAAGAAAGTAAAGTACTAACTTGGAATTGGATCTCGAGAAGTCCATTTTTCATCGTAAAACGGATCTTTTAGCTTATTGAATTAGTAAAATGTTTTAACTACAACTACGAGACTGTTCTGACAGCATGAATATTATAGGTCAGTAAAATATTGCCCATGAAAAATACTCTTTTATGTTTTATGATATGCTGGTATTAGGGGAAAATTAGTCGAGTTTTATCGGGTGGGTGACGTAAGCGAAACGTATTTCAAAGTCACGATTTGTAGAAACTGCTGTCATTCCACGTGCAAGAAGACATAAGTGGCAGCTGAGTGATATTGAAACTGATTGGTAATGGGGGGAGGAGTGAATTGATCGGAAGTATAAAAGCCTTCACCTACACCTTTAATTAATTTAACTGAGTTAATTTCGAAGCCTTCACTTCTGTGACTGTGACGGACGTTTAGGATGGAGGGGATGTTAAGCCCGGATTGAAAAACCAAAAAAGTTATCCAAGTTTGTCGATAATTTATAAATAGAACCCCCTCCTCTCACTAATTCATTGAATTATTTGAATTCCTTCCTTCTTTCAAGAATCGCACTCGATGTCCTAAATTTTTTAACGCTTCGTTTCGTGCTATAAATTGTCGTGCTTTAAGAACGTGAACTTCAAATTGCAAATATTATTAAGTAAAAGGTAATAATTTATTGTTTTTAAATTCAAAGCCTTTCAGAATAGTAGGGCTCTCATGAAATCACAATTTCGATCCACTTCAGAACTTGTTTTCTCGTTAGCTTATGTCCTGTACTTCAATTCCAATCGGCGTTACAGGTTATTGCCTACCTTGTGTACTCAATACGTTCTTTTCAGTTTTTGGCTTTTGTGGAAAAGCCAAATGAATGAGTAGGTACCTGATAATAAGCAAAATAAACTCAGGAACATAGTTCATTGAGTGGTTGGGTCTTTTTCTTCTGAGTTAAGCCACTCTCGTTTTTGTTTCGATCAATATTCATTATCTTTCATTTTTCATAATTTCATTGGTCGCTCTTGACCACTTAATCAATCGAGACGGATGGGCTGACATTTTGTTTGATAAAAAAAGAAAACAAAAATAGCAGCCATCAACGAACTTCGATTTATCTCAGACTTCAAGGACATTCAACGCTCACACACACATACCCCTCATAATAAACCTCTCCCTTTTGATATTGTGTGACGGATATAAGTGGTGGAATGGTTGATTTGAAATTTAAACCCCACACACCACTCTTTCACCGGAACTCACTTGGCGCGTATTATCTTGTCACAAATTCAATTTTTCGCTTTGAATTTCTTCTTTGTCCCTGTCAAATTCAAGTTGAAAGTTCTGCTTTGAATTACTATACGGCTTGCCGAAATCAAAATCGTTGAATTTCGAGAGTTTGTACATAATTTACTTTGAAAAGACCCCCCCCCCAAACCCCACCATTTCCCATAACAACACCTTTTACCGGCATCCCCGTCTTTGTTGATAAGTTTTTCCTCTGTGCTGTAATTAATTTTCTTGGCGGAATTCTCGTTTTTACTTATAATAATATCGAAACGACCTTTCCCCCCTTTTTTTTTGAGGCATAAATTTATATTAAAGCTTAAAATTAAGTACTACAGTAACACTTTTATTTTTGTATGCCCTTCCATTTTGAATAGCCTCCAGACTAATCCTCTCCCACCTCCGGTATAATTTTAATCGCACCCTGGAGCTACTGCTGGGGTTAATGACTTGATTTATAGATTGAAGGTGAGGATGGTGGTGGGGGGCGGGGTATATTCATTGGGAAAAGGTGGACATTATTTCCACCAATGAATCAAAACTTTATTAAAAGGGCTTTCTGTGGGGCTCACTCGTGCGTGGCAAGATAGAGGACGGTGAAAAGGAAAGGAAGGGCACTACTGGGCTTTTCAAATAAGAAAAAGGAAAAATTGGATTTGCATAAAAACCTTTGGGCCTAGTGTATTTAGTTTCGTGGCATGGCGAGTGGGGAGTAGAGGGTGAGAAAAAGCTCTCTCGTCAATTTGAGTTCGTGATTTGTTTCTTTGCAATAACGACCTCTCCACCATTCCACGGATAAAAGTTACCCGGTCCAAACATTCTATAGTGCGGGGGGGGGGGGAGTTTTGAAGAGTTGTTTAGAAGGAGGGTGTTTAGGTCTCTCGAACAGGAGGCGCGGGGGCGTCCACAGTTTGACTGAAAAAAATATTTCACAGTTTATACTTAAAATATGGTCACTTTGAGTCAAAACTGGACAAAAAACCCATCAGTTTGCACTTGCGTGTATTTTCGGCACAAAAAGACCACTAAATCTATGTGAAATATCACGCTGATCAAAAACCGTCGAAGGGCAGCGCTGTCAAAAGTAAACAGAGTCTGTTGAGTAGTGTGAGTGAATCCCAAAGTGACCATCCTACTGGAAATTTAACCCTCTATCAACGTAGATCCGCAAACGACTCATTTTCGGTTGTTTGACAGAAAACTGTGTGAATTTGTCAGTGTATATCCGAATAATTTTACGTTATAGTGTCGAGAAAGCCCATCCACCATGGTTCAACCTTTTTTTCTTCTTCTTTTTTTATTTTTGTTTATGTATGTTTATATTTTATGTTATTCCACGTTATGTTTACCAATTAATTATCAATTATTAATGAATAGGGATTTATCCTGATGATTTAGTGTGGCAAATTGATGGTGTATAGTCTTCTAAGAGCACATTCTGGGGCCGGGAAACACCAAAAATTCATCACAATTGGCTAAACTCACGTATTTCTCACACTTTTAACCGCAGAACAGTCGAACTAGTGGTTTTCTCAGTTTCTTGCGAAGAACATCCAGGCTGCCAAATTAAAAATTTCCACCACGAAATGGCTGAATTAACCGTTCCCCCCCCCTTCTCTCACAAATTTTCAAGCGCAGAACAGTCGAACTCGCAGTTTTGTCTCAATAGTGCAAGAAACTGCCAAACTTACTAATTCATTTTGGGAATTTCAACCGCAAAATGCCCGACTCCCCGATTTTTCTAAATTATATCGGGATCGGCCAAAATGTGTACGCTTAGCAGCGAAAACTGACGTTTTTGGAAGTTTTAGGTGAGAAATGGCTCATTTCTTGGTCCGTAGTTGCGTACCGAGGTTGAGCGGAGGCCCCTCAAAATGTTTAATGATGGGAAACCCGACTCCAAAGTATCGCGGTCCAAGTGCGCATGTATGCGGGCAAGTCTTCGGCTAAAATTATGAAATAGTACTAGTCCCCAGATTCTGAAGGTTCTTAGACGGGTAATATTGAGAAATATTGCGCCAATGCGCTGTTCTTGGGGCAAATACGGCACTAGATGATGAAAAAAAAACGCAAATTTCTACACGCAAGTTTGTGGCTAAAATTTGGAAAAGTGTTCGTTCGCGGCTAAAACTGAGAAATTGGGCTTGTCGTTTGCTCCCAAAATTGAATAAATCGTTCACTCGTGGCTATAAAATTGAAAAAAACAAATCGCGGTTTCTTTGATGCAACTTCCAGACCAATTCGACGTTTTTGGAGGCCATTTTACGGCTATTGAATTTAAAAAAAATGCTAATTGCGGCAACCATTTTGAAAAAGCGCTCGTGGCTCACTCGTGGCCTTAAATCGAGAAAATACGACAATTCACGGTATCGTGATACAACTTTTGGACTGAAATATTGAAAACTCGCCAATTCACAATTTTTGGAGGCTCTTTCAAGGCATTTGTGGCTAAAACTTGGAAAAGTGTTCGTTCGCTGCTAAAATTGAGAAATATTGAGAATTGAGAGAACCGCCAGAAAAAAAAGCCAATTCGTACGGCCGACGTGAGAAAAAAATATTTATTTCGAGATTGAATTCTAGAAAGAGCGCTAATTCGTGACTGGATTTTAGGAAGAGCTGCTCGTCTGCAGGCTAAATTGGCGGAAAAAAGCGTGATACCGGCTCAAATTGTGGGAAAAAACTCATTCGTGTATACCGCTTTACCACTATAATAGAGAAAGAACGCCAAAGTGCTGTTCTTTAGGAGTATCCACGAGCAAAAATTTCAATAAGCGCTTAAATCAGGGCTAAAATTGAGAAAATGATAAAAATACGTTCCTCAAAGATGCGGGGGGGGGGGGAGAGCACTAATTCGTGCCTTTTGGAGGCTATTATGTGACTATAATTGAGAAAAACTCAAAACTCGGTCAAATCGCCGCGCCGTCACAAAAATTTAAAAAATAGCACCAAAATTCACTGCTAAAATCGATAAAAGTGCCAATTGGCGTCGAATATTGGGGAATTCCGCTCTTTGGAGGGTAAAAATTGGGAAAAACACTCGTTTCTGGCAAAAATTGAGAAAAAGGGCTAACTTCATGGTTCCACAGTTGAGAAAATGAGTCAATTTGTGGCTTTGTGGTACAAATGTAAGACAAAATTTGACAAAACTATCTAATTCACTATTTTTGACGGCCCTTTTACAGCGGCCTTCAGCTTTAATTGAGGATAACGCTAATTTAGGTACTGTTCTTCGAGCAAAGTCTCTAAAATTAAAGGAAAAAAATATAATTCGTGGTCAACACGTCAAGCTCAAAGCTAATCCGTTATTATAAAATCGAGAATTACTGCTAATTCACGGCTAAAATAGTGAATAAAAACGTCATTCGTGGTCATGAAATTGAGGAATTGTGCCAATTTGAGGTTTCTAGATACAATGCGGACTAAACAGGATAAAGAGCTAGAAATCTAGGTTTTCGGAGGCCATTTTATGGCTTTAATTTGAGAAAAAACCGCTTGTGTGCTGTTCTTCGGGAAAATCCACGACCAACATTTAAAAAAGAAAAAAAACCACTTAATTCACGATTATAAAATCGAAAAAATCGCGACTTCGAGTCTATAATCGAGAAAGAACGCTCACTCGAGGGTAACATTGAGAAAAAGCTCTCGTTGGCAGCTGAAGAATTTAGAAAAAGGGCTCACTTCGTGGCTCGAATTGAGAAAATCGCAAATTTTTCAGGGTCCTGATACAACTTTTAGACCAAAATTGAGGGAACGCACCGATTCACAATTTTTTGACTGACTAAAATTATAAAAATCTATAAACACGTAAATTTGGCGTTCTTGGGGCATATCCGCCACTAAAATGGCTGACTTGTGGGAAAAAAACCGCTGATTCACGATAAAAACCGAAAGAAAGAGCACTAATTTGCGGCTAAAATTGAGAATTAACGCATTTGTCCCGAACTTTGGGCAGACACTCGACCAAAATTTAAAAATAGCGCTTAATTCGCGTGGCTGAAATCGAGAATAGCATTAATTCACGTTTAAAATCAAGAAAAAGTCTGCTCATTCGAGGGTAAAACTGAGAAAAAACGCTCACTCGTGGCTCTATTTCAGATACATGCTCCAATTCATCGGTGTCGTGATAAAACTTCATAAACAAAAATTGTGAAAACTCACTAATTCACAAATTTGGAACGCCTAAAATCGATAAAAACGATAATGTGTGTTGTTATAAGGGGCAAGTCTGTCACTAAAATGGCTAACGTGTGAAAAAAAGCGCTGCTTACTCGCAATTAAAACCGATGACGAGTGCTAAATCACGGCTAAAATTAAGAAAGACGTCTCGTTTGATGCTCAAATAGAGGGAAAGCGAATGATTAAGGCTGAAATTGTAAAAAAAAAATCCTTCGTGGCTAAAATTGAGAAAATACACCAATTGGAGGTTTCCGGATGCAATGAAAAACTAAGGAAAACTCACTGATTCGAGGCTTATTTCATGAACGGAGCAGACCAAAATTACAATTTTGGCCGCGAAATGTCAAAATTCGTGGATTTTCTCAATTTCATCCACCGAGTAGCAGTAATTCCGACATTTCACAAATGTCAACTTCTCGGATTTCACTCGTTTGAAATAAAAAATGTCTAAAGTGGTGGCAAATGTCAAAGAGCAGTTTCACGTGTCTCACCATTTTCAGAATCTAAAATTAAATCGATTTAAAATCGAAAATCGTGGGTCTGGCGCTTTCGAAGCCCAAATTTTGAGCGTTATTGACTTTCATAGAAACAAAGTCCGCGAGTTTCGCTCACTCAAAAAGTCGATTTTACTGGATTGACTCAATAAACTTTCTTACTTTTATCCGCGAATTAGCGCAATTTCCTCATTCAGCCGGGGATTAACGATTTTGTTCACTTTTTCTTTATGCGTCAGACAATTAATTAATGACCTGAGCTTGGATAACCCTGTGTCTAAGGGACAATTATGGGATTACTCCCCCCTCACAACACCCTCCCGGTCACAAATGTGAACGCGAGGGAGTGGGGGAGGAGTTCCGAGAGGGGATTTCTCCCGGGTGGATGATTCGCTCTTTGCGTGGACTCCCGGGTGGCTCAATTGGTCAGAGCACCTGCCGTGAAACCAGGAGGTCGTGGGTTCGAATCCCACCTGGGGAGCCATTTTTTTCTCGCAACTTGAAACAAGTAAAAAATGGAAAGTATTTTATTGCAAGATCAATTTATTTATTTTCAGCTACTCCACTCCCTCGAATTCACAGTTTTGACCAGGGTGGTTCGTTGAGCAGTGGAGTAAACCTATAATGGTCTGTAGGCAGGGTCATCTAAGCCCAATTAATTGATTTGGTTCACTTCCAGCCACGAAGTTACCTTCAGAAGCCTTGAGTTAGCGTTTTCTTCACACTTCAGCGCTTCTTCTCAATGTATCTATTTTAACCGTAAACTCGTGATTTTATTCTCTAATGAGCGGGTTTGCCAAATTTTATTCGTGAATTAGCATTTTTTCTTAAACTTTCCTGCGAATTAGCGATTTTTTCACTTTTAGCCATGAACTAACGCTTATTCTCATAATATTCGAGCCACGAACTTGCGTTCTGAATAAGCCGATAATTTATGTTTTCGTAATATTAGGCAAGAATCAACGCTTTTTCTCAATTTTAGCCTTGAAGTAACCTTTTACCCCAAGAATTAGATATGTATTTTTCTTAATTTTAGCCGTGATATAGCCTTTGTCTCACTTCTGTCATTGAAAAAGAGATTTTTCTCAATTTGAGCCGTAAATTAGCCTTTTATCTCAATTTCAACCCAAAATTAGCGTTATTTTAAATTTTGGTTTGGATTACGTTGCATAATGAAACCTCGAATAAATGGTTTTTTTTTCCGAATGGGGGCCACGAATATTAGCACTTACCTTCCTCACTTGTTGTGACATAGTCCGATATTTTTTGTCTGCCTATTTCCCTTCATTTTGCTTGACACGCCCTTCAGGACACGGCGCGGCGTCCCCGGAAGGTCGCTTAGCTCGCCAGCCCCCCCCCCCCACCCTTAATGCCGTCACCGGGTCCAACCTCAACGTTGGGCAATGACCTCAGGGGTCCCGCACTATGGCTGTGCTTCAGTGGTCGGCTCGCCATCACTCTGTGGCGCTTGATAGCCCGTCATGTGGTGATTGATTGCTTGCAGTGCGTGAAGACTGCGCGCAACGACACTGCGTAGAGCACTTTAGATCGTTCGAAATATCGTACAGCATTTGTAACGAGAAAAAAAATTCATAATTTTTATTTCTTGTTAGCTTATGCCCTTTATTTCAATTGTTATCTGCGCTTCACAGTGTTGCCCACCTTGTGCGATTGGAAATGTAGTAAAGGATTCATAATTTTTGAGTTAACAGTCGTTGAAATCGAGTGAAAAGAACTTGGCTTATCTCCAAGCAATAATTCACCGCGCACAATGCATTTTTGTATTAATTTTTATGGAATATGCCAAGAAAAAAAAGGATGAAAATCCGTCCCTGTACTTGAATTCTCATAGAGGGTCAGAGGGGTTTTAATTGGCAAGCAGCCAAGTAGGTCTTCCATGCTTCGCGATTCTTATTGTGCAACCCTATTTTGTTATTTTATAATCTCGCAGTTTACATAAATGCATTTTGAAGCCAGGAACTTGACCGTTGGGTGGTCGCCTGTGGATGTTCTCTGCGTGGAAAGCTCTCTCATTTCAACCTTAGTATAATTGCTTTTGAACATTCCGAACGACGACCATTCTCCTAGCTAAACCACACACAACTCCTCTTGTATTCCGCAGTGCCCCCCCCCCACCCACCCTTACTCACCTAGTTGTGTCTCCCGGGACTTTTATACGCCGCTGAAGTTCAAGTTGAAACGCGAAAACCCCTGCTTCGACTGCTTCCGACAGAGACAAGCCCTTTTAATGATGAAATACCGGTAATTCGAAGTTTTGTTTCGGAGTTTTGATCATAATTTCGGTTCGGATCTGCTTACAAGCTGAGCTGTCAATGTTGATACGCGTAAAACGTTACGTTTTTGTCTGGTCCCTGAATAGAGCGGACAAAAATGCTCTGTTAGACAGTTTTTGTGACCCCCCTTGATGTTGGTTGAATAACGACGCATTTCGTGGGTCATCCATTTTCCCCTCTCGCACTTACAATTTGAGCTGGTGGCGAATTGTAAGGATATGCGCTGTTGCAGCTGTTTGTGGTTGGGCCGGGGGACGCAGGGGGAGTGAGAGTTAGCCGTTGACCCGTGATATAGATTTACGAAGGGTGATGCCCTTTGGGCTGTAGTGCGGTAAGGGACTATGCGGGGAAAACCGGCCTAGCAGACCTAGTTATCCCCTTCGGCCCCACACACCCCCTCGTGCTACCAATCTGTAATAACAATAAATTGTGTAACCAGCTACCCCCATGCTTCATATCTCAACATCAGATGTTACCTCGTGGCTACGTTGTTGGAGTCATTAAGGGATAAGGCTGAAAAAAAAAAAATGGATTGTTGAGGTTTTATTTTAAGGGCTAAAAAAAGGCCCGCATTTTCCCCCTCGCAACTCAATTTAATGTCCTCCGGGAGTGCTCTTGTCTGACTACATAAATCATTCGCTTACCCGTTGTAATAATAGGATGAGCAGGAAGTAGAGGGTGATTATGCATTTTAAAACGTCATTTCTGAAGTTTCTCTCTTTTTGAAAATGTGATTCTCGGATGATTCGCATAATATGCCCGCCTTATGAACGAAAAACTCAGGGCTTATTCGGTAAAATTTCACCCGTTATAGAATGGAGAACACATTTTTAAGCGTTGCTATACGAAGTACAAATTTAATTTCCACGTAACTCCTATGAGATCTTGGGGTTTTAACGCTATCACACCCGCGAGCCCCTTGACAATTGCCCAGGGTTTAATACCGTATACGCAGCCTTTCTGGGTGGTCGTTTTACGATGGGGCGGGGCGGGGGCTTAAAGGAAGTGAGAAGCAATGGAATGAACAAGTAATGGGGGGGGGGGTATGTGGAGGTAGTTAAACATTGGAGAGGGCTTTTGTTTCACCTGTTTATCTGGCTGTGACTTACAAAGTTTCTGACTGCGCGAACAGTAGAATTTTATTTTTATCTGACCAGGATCGTTTCCAGTAAATATTCTGTCCAGTGCGATGAAGAGATGGGGCGTTCAATTATTATTTTTAGACTGCTTTTATAAATCGCGTGACAGAAGAAAATACTCACTAATTTATGCTCTGAACTACAGTTTAAACGATGAAAACTTGATTCTAATAACAGTATTAACAGTATAACTTTCTTTTGTTTAGGTAAGTGATTTCAGACTACATGGTGATGCAACTTCATTTGCGTATAGTACGTTACGTAAGTTATTTTAAAATTATTAATCTCTAAACTGATTAAAATTAATAACTTTGCTGCACCGGTAAGTTTCGTTGGAAATAGAGCAAAGCAATACAGTTTTCAAAAAACTTTTGCTCTGAAGAGGCCCATTAAAAGGGATGGTGGACCTGCAAGGGATGGAGAGCCCCCCCCTCCACACCAGATTTAAGATAATACACCGTTGCTAGCCACCCTTCCCGTACACCTCTCCTTCTATTCAGATCTATAGTTATTAGGTCAAGAGGTACTAGAGCGTTGATAGTAGCCCCTCCACCCCCGAACCTCCTTTCCACGACAGAGAGCCAACCAACGCCCTGCACGACCAGCCGTTTTCAACAACTCAACTTAACTTCAACCCCAGCCCCGCTTCCCACCACCACACAAGTTTTGAACACCTCGCACTCCCTCTCTCCTCGTTTCGTCAAGCTTTATTTCTATTCATCTGCAGAGGCTCTCTCTCACTTCTGATTCTCAGGCTTAAAAACTGCTTTTTTGTTCTTTTGGATTTGAAATACACATATTTGCGTTATGATCCTCCCCCCCAATATTGATTTCTCGTAATATTACAAAGAATAAAACATTTGCTGTATCGCATAATCAAAATTCAAGAAAGAAAGGATGGAAACGTAAATTATTATTTTTGTTTCAGCTATATGAACTCGTGTTTTTTTTTGTTATATGTACGTTATCCAATCGTTGAACAGTTGTACATATAGCTTTAGGGAGAAACCGTATTTGAACAAGGAAGAGGAAGTGGAATGAAAATCTCATGTTTTTTTTTACTTTTATTAATTTACTTTTTTGAAGGGCTCGCAGTGAATTTAAGCGTCGATAAACAGCCTGATTGCTGAAATATTCGCGGTATAAGGTGGCCGTTTTTTACGGCGGCTAAAATAGGTATCGAACACGGTAACGTTGCCACGGAAATCCCGCCCTCGCCGGTCCATCAAAGCATTATGTGGCATCGAAGAATCTAGGTACCAATCACGTTCGAGAAAACTTGGATGCCAAACAGAGCGAGAAAAATCGCTAACGCACTGTTCATTTTGGAAAGTTTGCAGTTGATAATATTGATAAAAAGTGTTGATTCATGAAGAAAAGCTCCAAAAATCCCTCATTTGCAGCCTAAAGCTGCCTAAAAGCCATGCTTAAAGATGAGAAAAAATACTAATGCACGCGCCAGAATTCTATAATTAACTGTTAAAACAGGTAAAAAAAACGCTAATTCACGCGGTACAAATTGAAAAACCGCCAATTCGTGGATATACTGGAGGACACTTCGTGTATAAAATTGGAAAATAAAAATCGCTAATGGAAAATAAAAATGGCTTCTGTGATCGATGCACTTAAAAGATGCAAAATTAGTGAAAAATCGCTGATTCGTTCAAGGTCTTTGGGCTTGGAGGCTCTATTTGACGACTAAAATTTAGAAAAAAACGCTAATTTTTGCAAAAAACAAGAAAATGTCAATTCGCGGTTGCTATAGGTGAGAAAAAGCGTCAATTAATTGCTAGGAGTGAAAAATTGCGTTAATTCGCGTCTGAAATTGTAAAAAAAAAAACAACGTTAGTTCGCGGTTGAAATTGAGTTTTAAGTGCTAGCCCACGGCTAAAATTCAAATAAAAGCTTTGTGGGTGAAATTGAGATAAAACGCCGATTCTGCTCGGTTAAAATAGAGAAAAGGCGCTTAATCACCGCTAAAATTTAATTCAATTTACAAACGCTAACTCGTTGCTAATTGATGAAACCAATTTCTTGGCTTCCAATCTGGGAGAAACACATTTTTACGCTTTTCCACAAACCAATTCTGGGACTTGGCCCGTTTAATGCAAAATTTTGGGAATTTTCGCCTTAACAACACCCAAATTTCTGGACTCAGGCTCTTTATAAAATCCATTTTTCAGGTTCAGTCGGTTCAAAAACTAAATTGGCCAAAAACAAACGATGAAAAAAAAAGAGGAGTTTTTCTGGATTTTTCAATCTCCAATTTCGCCGAATCAAAAATGTCTCTTGATTTGTCACCTTTAAAACCCATTTTCACGGGCTTTTGCTGTTTTAAATCCCAATTTTGCGAATTTTCACACTTTTTAAAAAAACCAAATTTCGTAGTTTTAGCTCTAACGTAAAAGTGAAATCTGTTTCGCCGGTTCGGCTGAATCAGGAAACTAATTCTGCTCAAAACAAAATTCTCGCATTTGGCTCGTAGGAAGCCCCGGAATTTTGCGCTTTCAAAACCTAATTTCGTGTCTTTGGCTCCATAAATCCCCAATTTCACAGATTTGGCTATTTTAAATCCTAATTCAGAGCTTTTTTGTTCTTTCAAAAAACAATTTGGTGGCCTTAGTTCTTTCGAGATTCAATTTTGCAGATTATGCTAGTTCGAAAAACATGTACGACTGTTGGGAAAATCAAATTCAAGCCATAGGCTGGTTAAAAAAAAATTGTGTCCCGTTATTTTGACTCTCACAAGCCTAAGTGTCTCTCAGGTGTTCGCTCTTTCGATTCCAAATTTTGTGGGTTGGGCTCCTTCAAGCTCTAATTTTTGGGAACATGGCTCTTTTTTAAGCCTCAATTTCACGAACTTTGGCTCTTTGAAAACCAATTTCTAGGATTAGGCACTTTTAAAACCAATTTCGAGGATTTAAATAGGGTTAATCAAAAACCTAAAATCGTGGATTAAGCTCTTTCAAACCAAAAACCAATTCGGTGCGTTCAGAACTTAATTTCGTGATTTTTGCCGTAGGCTAGTCACAATTTTGTCGTAAATTTTCATTTTTCCATAGCCAAATGTTTCAGACTTGGCTCCTCTTTACCGAAATTTTGTATCTTTGATGTTTTTGAAGTTTGTCTGTGGTTCGCAGCTTTGCTGAGGTTGAAGCCTTGCTGTTGCTGGACCTTTGCTGTGGTTGGACTGTTGCTGTGGTTGGAGTCTTGCTGTGGTTGGACCTTTGACGTGGTTGGACCATTCACTGTGGTTGATACCCCCCCCCCCCTAGCCACCCGAACGCCCGCTGCCCTGCACGTTCATGTTCATTTTTGAAGGAATGCAGGGAATATCGCATGATGAAAAACCAACCTTGACCCCTTCGTAAAATATATTTCGCGAGTTCGGTTACTTCAACAACCACAATTGGTCAAAATAAAAATAATAAAAACGAAAAAACGAAATTCGTGATTTTGGCTTTTTCAATCCACAATTTGGCTGTCGATGTTTCGTAACCAAATGTTTCAAATTTGGCACTTTCAAAAGCAAACTTCACGGATTTTTATTACTTAGAACCCCAATTTCACTGTTTTCCATGCGTTTAAAACCAAAATTTCGTCGTTTTAGATCTTACTGAAAATCAGTTTCGCAGGTTTTGCCAATTCAGAAAATGAATTTGACTCTTTAAAAATCTAAATTTTCGAATTTGGCTCACCAAACCTAAATTTCGTAATTTTGATGATTCATTTTCTTCTTCTTCTTCGAAAACCTAATGGCATGATTTTGGCTCATTTCAACCACAATTTCCACAGATGTTGGCTATTTTACTAGCTAAATTTCGTGGGTTTGGCTCTTTCTGGAGTCTACAGTCGCAGGGCTGGGACCAATTCGAAAAGCTCGAAAAAACCAATTACGGGATTTTGGCCGATTGAACCCAAATTTCACCGAATATTTTCGCTCTCCCATAATCAATATCGCGATTTTGCTTCTTCAAAGCCCAATTTCCCAAATTTTTGCTATTTCAACCCCTAATTTTGCGTATTTTTATTATAAAAAAAACAACAAATTTTCTCTTTTTTGCAATAATTTTCTCTTTCAAAAAGCAAATTCATATATTTGGCTCGATCAACCACCAAATTTTGTGATTTCGGCTCTCACAGACCCATGTTTCGCGGGCTTTCACTCTTTCAAAACCTAATTCGCGGGTTTCGCTCATTCAAACACCACAATTTCATAGTTTTGGCTTTTTCAAACCCCAGTTTCGTGGTTTTCGTTCTTTCAAAACCTAAATTTCCCACCTGAAACGCTTAAATGGTCGTATGAGCAGATCTCCTGTAATGTAACATCAAACTGATCAACGATTGGTCTTGTCGTTCTTGTATTTAGGCATCCATTTTGTAGGAGCCCATCTTGTGGCGCCTGAACCCAGGCTAGCCGGTGGCCAAAGCCTGACGAATACTCAAGAAATTGGAAGCTTTCTGTCTGAATTACCCGCGTGATTGCAAGTTTTGGCTTTTTTTGTTTTGTTTTTTTTTGTAAAAGCGAATCTGAACTGGACCGGTCCGGCCACTCCCGGGGAACTTCATGGAACGCCCTCACTATCATTATCCAACGTGTTCATTATTGAGACTCCACCTTTTTAGGTTGGATGGGGGGGAGGGTCAAAAACCCAAAACTCACCCCGTAAATTCGTCACTGGTCTGACGACATGGACGTTGGGAGTCCTGTTGGCACGTAGATGACACAGTAGTGGCCGAAGATCTGGGGTGTTGACTTGACAGAGTTTGCCTATATGTATAATTCTTGTTCTTGAGAAGTAAATAGCGAGACAATGAAATTGCCATTTCTCCTCATTGGAAGTACTATTCTTTGTGTCTTCAAACTAGATAGTCCTAAATGAATAGAAATTGCTTCATTCTACAGTAAAAAGTGCAAGAAAACCTTGCGATATATTTACGCATCATTATTTGTGATTCAACAAAAGAAACGAATTTGTTCAGAAATACTTCTTCGCATCTCTTCCAAAGTGAATAAGCGTCAAACTTTCTGCTTTCTCCCCTTACTACCCTCTTACCCCGTCACTTGTTTTTTTGTGTCAGGGTTATTGTCTTTGTCACTCACATATTTTTTGGTTTATCAGGATTCAATAAAGAAAACTCTTGTTCTTCTTTTTCCTAACTCGGAGGAAAAAAACTTTCAATTTTTTTTTGACAAAGTTTTTTTTTATTTTTACGTTCAATAAGTGATGTCTCTTCCTCCGCCCCTTTTCTCAGAATACTTATTAAAAAGTGAGCAATTTCTTGGAGCGCTGTTATTTTTTTGCTTTATAGTTTGTGAAGGGGCTTGAAAAATGGAACTTGTAGAAAGAATTTTTTTCCTCCCTCTTTGGAACCTTTTCATACTTGAGAACTTGAGAAGGAACTCGTCGTCTTCATTTTGCTCTATTTCCCACAATGTTACGTCAGTAAATCTTGGCAAGTAGGTATAGCGTTTAAAGTAATACCGCTGGGGCGGGAGAGGGGTTCCCCGTACAGTTCTCTCTTCAGCAGGTCTTATATACTTCATTCAAATCTTTTCTTCGCCGTTTTTTGTTTTTTTTTAAACACCTTTTCCTATGCACCTTGTTATAAAATTGTACTTTCTTTTCTTTAGGCTTTTGAAACTTGATGAGACGTGTATAAAAATAGACTGAAACTTATAGTGGCGCCACCCTCTTTTTTTCACGCTTCTTTTCAGTTTGTCTTAAAAGGTTCGGTCAGTTGGTGACGTTTTGTGTGCTATAGGCTAAACGTGATTGTTGAAACGAAGAAGGATCCACTGCTTCTTCTTTTCTTTTCTTTTTTTTATATACTCTTTTCTTTCTCTCTTCTATAATGGCCAGAGAACCCCGCCCCCCTTCCTTAACCCCTTACTCATCCAACACAGCATCACACTCGAGAGGCAAGACCACTTTAGGATCGAGTTACTTATTTGAGAGCTCTTAGAACTTACCCTGGAAAGTGTGGAGAGGGGCCCATCTCTTTTCTTCCCTCCACGCCCTTCCCCTTGACTCCTTCCGTAACGACTTCTTTATTCCAGAGAGTAAAGTAATGAACAAAAAAACAAAAAAAAAACAATCCTCACAAATATTTTTAGAGTATTTTTCAACCACGTAGAGGGTTACTTCGTGGTACTCCGCTCAAATCAATGTTGAAATTCATTTTATGTTGTATTCTATTGTTTAAATATAATATCAATGGGCTCCGTACCACTCGTTTCTACAGAGAGGATTTTTTTTCTTTGTAAAGTTATAAGAAAAAAGGGAACAATAGGGATAAATATCGGAAAATTCCAAATTCTGCGACCGGGGGCTGAAAACATCTTTTCTTCACCCACAAAAGCCCCCTCCCCCACCACAATCCCTCTCGTCTTTATTTGAGACTCACTCGCTTCTCGATGTAGCCTTTTTTGCTTTCCCTGCACTGCCGCCTCTTTCCTCTATATACTTTCGGCCAATCGAGATCAAATATTGACTTTACGTGAAAGTCGGTGTGGGGGCAAGGTGGAAGGGTATGAAGAGGCCACTAGAGAGGAAAGGGAGTCGGAGCGCTTTGCGCCAGTTTTTCGAGACGGTTGATGAAAAAAAAAAGTACGGAATAGAAGGAAGAAGGAAGCAAGTAACCAGGAGTGGTAGTAGTGAAATAAAAGGTATTCCCGTGCTTCAAGACGAGTAGCTATACTTTACGTGGAGAAAAATAACACGGGTGGTGGGGGGGGGGTGGCCCTCTCCTCGATCCGTTCGTTTCAGTGACAGTAAAAGTGTGAAACACGGTAGAATTTACGTGTAAACTATATTCATATTAGGCTTATGAAGGCGTATTGATATTTAAATCAACCGAAACGAACTGAATCGAAGCCCCTTCTCATCTTATTTATCCTTTAAACGCCCGAGCTATAAATCAGAAATCCTCTTTCTAAGCTGAACATTTTAACCTTTTTTATATCTGACTAATATACCTATGTTAGTTACACTTCTAAACCCTCCCTATAGTCATTAGTCAACCGAGTGAAAAACCTTTTCGTTCTCGACCTGTCTTTTCAAACCATTTACAGGCATTTCTCAGGGGTTCAGGCCTTGCCCCTTCCCGCCACCACCACCGCCACCAAAACCCTTTTCACTACTGGAAGAACATTCAATCTCTTTCTCGCTCGACACAGACGCTCCTCTTTGTCGGCAACCATTTCCGGGCTCATTTGTTCTCACGCGTCACAACGCTCCCAAGCGGCGGCGATATAGGGTGGCATTGAAATCAATTGCCCCCCCCCCTTCCCTAACTTAAAAGGTTTCCGTCTTGAACAACGCCATATAAATTAGGCTCGAATTTACTCAAAACGATATAGTTGACGTGTCCTAATTTTTTAATGAAACTTGTATACATCTACACAGCCTTATGCCCGTATTTATGAACGTTCCTTGACATTAAGGAACCCTTGAAAATCATTAAAACAGATGTTTTTATTGTGATCAAAACTGTTCTCAACGGTTCCTTGACACGAGGAAGCTTCAAGGAACGTTCATAAATACGGCCCTTAGAGGCTCAAAAACGTAACATGGAAGTTATAGGCTTCTACGCCGTGGCACAATTTTAGCACAAAAGTTTCTTCTTCGTTACAAAAGTCGAGAAAGCGCGTATGTATTGCACATTAGTATGCTTGTACGGCTGTCACAAGTTTGACATTCGTACAGAAAAATAAAACTAAACAAACTTTTTTTAAAACCGGTTTCACAATAAAAACAGTTGTTTTGCTGGCAGTGGCTGGTATACAGGGTGGTTTTAGACCGTGGTGGCGGGGGGGGGGCACATGGAGGACTTATTGGAAAAATGAAATGAGGTTTTACTCTCAAAGCACGCTACGTTGAGTAAAAAAAGTTTTAATTAGTTAAGTCTACTAATTTGTTGAGCTGGAATGGGCGCGATGTGAAAAAAAAAAGGACGCACATAACGGGAGTACATATAATACATATACGCTCACGCTCGGGGGACGGGAATTAATTAAACGAAAAAAAAAAAAGTTTGAAATCCTCTGGAGAGCAGTAATTTTTTAAAGCAATGTATGCGGTGAGCAAAAAAAAAAAAAAAAAACAGCAACAAAATAATCAAAAATGAAAATATTGACGATTTTGACATGGTAGTAATCTTATTACGCACGTTATATGGTTGAAATTGAAGCCATTTCGTGCTCTTCAGGTGCCCAAAAGTTTAATTGGTGATGCTGATGATGACATGTTTAGATGAGGCCATTATTAGTATAATTCCACAACAGAAAAACTCCGAATTTCCGAGCTTAGGGTGGGCAGCTTTTTTGCACTCCCATTAGCCTTCGAGTGTTGAGGCGATTACCCAGGAAATGTGGGGTCGCGGGATTCATCAGCTGCTCTGGGTGAGTGAGTGGGATGGGAGGGACTGCAAAATTGTCCGAAATTTGGAATCAAAACTTGCCATCACGTTGATATTCACATTCATAGTCAGGAAATTTCCAAAAGCCAGGCAGGAAATTGCCGGCTTTGATGAATTCGATGAGGCCGGCTGGCCAGAGTTTCACCACCGCCAACAAAAAAAGGCTCCAAAATTTGCCAGTTTGGCATAAATTAAACATTAATGTCCGTATTTATGAACGTTCCTTGACATTAAGGAACCCTTGAAATTCATTAGAACAGATGTTTTTATTGTGATCAAAACTGTTCTCAATAGTTCCTTGACTCGAGGAAGCTTCAAGTAACGTTCATAAATACGGGCCTAAGACTTTCATTTTTAAAGAAATTAATACCAGAAATTCTAATAACCGCGGGTATTCGGCCACGGAACTTACAATTTCTTTCGTTATTCGTCAGGCTTCGGGCCCTGTTGGATGCATCGACACGAAAAAGGTCTCTAATTGCAATTTTGGTTGAAATAAGTCCCTGAACTTGCCATTTCGCTTAAATTAAGAACAGAAACTTTCAATTTCATAGATATTTAGCCAGCTTTGTATTCAAAATTGTACTCAAAGGGCCCGGAATTGCATACACACAATAATTGTTGACCTCTAAAAAGTCGAAATTAAGACGTGAAACTCACAATGCCGCGAATTTTAAGCCTCTGTTGAGTCAAACGTTGCAATTTTTTTGGGTAGTAGGGTTGAATTGGGGGGAGGGGGCTGATCAATCCACGACGCCCTGCCTTCCAACTTTCAATTTCACGGATGTTCATCACGATTTAGACGAATTTACGACCCGCGACTTGCAATTTTGCTGGCATATTGAGAGCTGAAGCTTGACATTTCGTGGTTGTTAAGCCAGAACTTGCAAACTCAATGCTATGGCGCTGAATGTTGCTGTTAAACGGCTATTCGTGTGGCTGTATGGGCGCAGTCTCAGGCTCACTAGAAAATAAAAGGCCTCGAACTTACGAGTATAGCCGCGAAATGTGCATTGGAAACTTTAAATTTTGTGACATTTGCCAAAAAAAGTTAGATTTTGCGGTTATTCGTCAGAGCGCTGTCATAGCCCACTAGCTTGGGGGCTCCGCGGTCACGAAAAAAAATCCCCAAAACTTCAAAAGTCGAGAAATTAAAGGACAGGAACTTGAAATTTTGATAAAATGAATGCCAGAAGCTTACAATTTCGCTGATATTCAAACAAAAACCTCGCGGCCACTAAAAAAAATCCTCTAAACTTTCAAATTCGCGAAATTAAGACGTAAAACGTGCAATATCATGAATTTCAAACCAGAAGCTCCCAATTTAACTGGTATTTACCCCAAAAATGTTGCAATTTTGTGTAGTTTTTCTTCGGTCAATGCGCTGTCGAGGGCAACTCAAGCTCCACGATCACGCACAACAAATAAGAGCCCAAGAATTGCTAAGTCCCGGATATTTGGACGCGCAACGTGCAATTGCGGGTGAATAGTTGGACCCGAACTATTTCATTTTTTTTTTTTTTTTTTTGTAATTTTCTGGACTTTTTCTCTCAACTCTAGCTGCGAATAAGCGTTTTGCCTCAATTTCAGCTAGAACATGCGATTTTTCTTAATTTTATCCGCGAATAATGTGCGATTTTCTCAATTAATACGCGAAAAATGAGCGATGTTTACAATTTTTCACTTTTAGCCTTGATTTAACGCTTCTTTTCAATTTGAGCTGAGAATGAGTTAATGTCAGCTATTGTCAGGGCATGAATCGTCAATTTTTCTATTTCAGAGCGCGATTAATCGCGTGAAGCCAAGGTGCGTATTATGGTCAGTTTTAGCATTTTTGGTGCTTACATGATCGATTTCAGGACTGGAATCGTCATGTTCAGGCATTTTTAGGGCGCTCAGAGTCAGTTTGGCAATTTTTAGAGCGGGAATCGCGCCACCTTGGCTATTTTAAAAGAGCGCGAATAATCAGTTTAGCCATTTTCAAAGTGCGAATCGTTAGTTTTAATATTTTTAGAGCTTAATTCCAATTCAACCGAAATCATCCATTTGCGAATAAGAAGGAGAAAAGGGGCTAATTCGCAGCTAAACTTGCGGAAAACGCTAATTCACAGCTCAAAGTGAGAAAAACTGCTAATTCACTGATGCTTAAATGCTAAAAAATCGCTCATTTTTCTGCATAATTGAGGAAAACGCCAATTCGTGGCAAAAGTTGAGTGAAATAGCTAACTCGGGGTGAAAACGTTACTTTTTTTTCTGCTAAAATTGAGAGAAAGTGCTAATTCGCAGCTTAAATTCACGGATAGTGTAGAATGAGCTCCAATTAGCAGGTTAAATTTTCGGCTTACTTGAAAATTCATACACTCATCCATGGCATCTGAAGGCAACTTCTGTGCTAAAACTGAGAAAAATCCCTTACATAACAAAAAGTGAAAATAAATTCATAACGCAGGTGAAACCTCACTAATTTGCAGCTAATGTAGAGAGAAATCTCTAAAATTAGTGCAACTAAAATTAAGAAAAACGCTGCTATGTAGCTAAAATGGAGAAAAATTGCTAATTCACGGGATGAAAACGCTTTCTAGCTGCTAAAGTTGAGAAAAAGTGCTAACTTTGCGGCTAAAACTGGGGAAAATTACATTTGGCTCTCGCAAACCTAAGTTTCACGGGTTTTCGATGTTTCAAAATGTAATTCGCCCATTTGGCTAATTTAAAAACCCTAATGTAACAGTTTTGGTTCTTTCAAACCTCAGTTTCGTAGTTTTCGTTCTTTCAAAACTTATTTCCTAATAACCAGAAACGCGTACTCCTCCTTCAACATCGTCGATTAGTTGTTACTAACGTGTACTTAGGCGTCTTCATTTTCGTCGAAAGCGTCCTACTTTTTGTACCATGCGTCCTCGGAAACCACTTTTACATCTGGCCCCTTTATGACTTGCGCACTTTTAGTCACGAGGCAAAAATGGAGAAAAAGCACAAATTCAGCATTCGTGCTTTAATTAGCGGATTAGTAAGTATATAAGATATGCTTTATAAATAGCGCTAATTCATGGTTAAATTATGGGAAAATTCTTAATTTAATTTTACGTTGAAATTATTGTTCCTGTCCACATTTGGCAATTATGGGGAGAGAGATGTGTAAGAGAGAGAGAGAGAGAGAGAGAGAGTGAGAGAGAGAGAGGTAGTAAACCAATTCAGGATCGATACGATTCGAAAGACGTTTTACGACTTCCTGAAGCCGTTGAAAAGCATTCACGTTTCCCCCTACAGGGTGATGTCATTTTAAAAACGTTATTGGAAAATCGTCTTCTGTGCTGTCTTCCTATACCCCTAGGATGTATCACTGAAATCAGTTTCGTAGCCCAAGGCAAGTTTAATGCCCTATCTTCGAGACTTTTCTCCTCAATAAAACAGGATTAAAGCCTAATTAAAAACGTTGGAAAACGGGGCAGAGCGCTGGGTTTAAAAGGAAAAGCTATTCATTGAATTCGCAACATTCCTGGGGCTATGGCATTTTGTATTAACTTTGTGCAAATTGAACTACCCTCCTTGCACCCTTTAGTTTCAACTACCTACTCTTGAATGAAACCCAAAACGTATATACAGCTGCCGAAAATTGAATGGCCCTCTTATACAACCCCGTTAAAGGTACTTTCCGTGGGAGCAATCTTCTCATTATTCATGGACTAATTGGGGGAAGGCCAAAGTTTAAAGCGTCATGCATCTAAAAGCTTTGCGCTAACTTCCGAGGACTAGTAAGGGAGATTTTGTTTGGTATGTGTTGTAATAACTTGATTAGGGTGAATGCTGTGTAATTCATCTACTTGGGAGGGTTTAAATGTTTTTAACTTCAGTTAGGAACCGAAAAAACTCTCAAAAATCATTTATTTGGAACTGTGAGTAACCGAATATTAAGTAGATAAAATAAAATTGCCTGGTCGATGAAGATAAATCGTGAAATTTCCAAGCCGCGAAAGGATTCAACGTTCCCAAGCCCACTATAATTTTAAACTTTAAGGTAAACTACAATTGAATTCCCACTCGGCAAGTCCGCTACTTTCCTCGCGACCCCATTAACCCCCCCCCCCAGCCACTGTGGCAACCAGCATTCCTGATATAACTAGAAATGGTTTTGAATACAGCGGACCAAGTTCCTCCCTTTCAAATTTATGCCTGTTTAATTTCCTTCCCCTTGCTGCATTATGACCATGAATGTCTCTCTCTCTCTCTCTCTCTCCCCTTGTATTTTCGTGTATCATTCTTTTGAATTATGCATATAGTAACGAAAAATATGATCTTATTCCATCCTTCCTGTGGATGACAGCAACGTATAGCCATCAATTACGCCAACGCTGTATTGATTTATCAATCCCCCTTCCCACCCATCACCCAAATCT
Source organism: Corythucha ciliata (assembly GCA_038030265.1). Classification (NCBI taxonomy): domain Eukaryota; kingdom Metazoa; phylum Arthropoda; class Insecta; order Hemiptera; family Tingidae; genus Corythucha; species Corythucha ciliata. The sequence goes on from CM075939.1 coordinate 12,391,488, forward strand.
AAATGGCAGACTCGTTGGGCTGTCCTAGTTAGGTTCGTATTATTATTTATTATTTTTTTTTAATCATGGAAGGCGTAGGACCCGTTCAGGTTAAGCCAAAGCCACAATTACTGGAAAGCTGGAAACACAAAATTTGATTTTTTTTTTTTTTCTAGGGAAACCCGAAAAATGAAATAACATGATCGAGATCAAACGAAGTTTTGGAGCTTTCAATAGAGACGAGGAAAAACTGAAAGGCTTGTGAAAGATGTATGGCAGTGCTTTTGTCAGAATTGAAATTGGAATTACAGTGCGGGCCTCCCATGCTCTTCTATCAAGGCCCCAGTCCGTCATTCGCATTTTCACCCGTAACATCTCTCTTTATTTATACCCGACGACTTCTCCATGTCCCTTTCCTCCCCCCCCCTCGCTACTCTCACTTGACCATACCCTTTTCCCAGGGGCATCACGATCAACAAACCTAACGCTTAAACAGCATTACAAGGCCTCCACAACCTCACTCACTCATTCTCTCTCTCTCGGCGCGCTTTCGTCATGGATGAGGTTAAAATTCCGATGGGCAATGCAAAACCACATCCTGTATATTCATCCTTTCTGTCCGCAAAACTCGAGTGGACGACACAATTGGGGTTACGGGAATATGGACAAAGACAGGAGAGCGGTACTATAGCCTATCGTTTCTATTCCACGTATCCTCGATAATGAGGATGACCGCTTCGTTTGATTGCATCGAGGATGAAATTGATCATCTAATAACTGCGGAGTTTTGAATGCGATAAAGTGGGAAATGAGGGGAGGATACAGCGAGGCCCAGTTCATTTGTTAGGGCGTTTTTTTTTTGTGTGAAAAATGTCACAAATGCGCAAATCGGTAGATAATTTTGTCAATTAATATCCCTAATATGGCATTTTGAAAACCAAGTGACCAACGCCTCAGCACTCACTGCAAATACGGTAGGTCTTTTGATGTCAACCTGAATCCTGTACACGTACGTATCCTGTACGTGCACACGGTGAGGATTTCCCGTTCAGGCCAACCGGCCGTTATTTGACATCAGCTGCGGTACGGACTGCAACTTAAACTGACGTGTGGTGACGTTAATCGAAGTCAAGGCGGGTTCATTCGATCCGAACATGTAATTTACTAATTTACATGACTTAAACGTGAAAATGACGGAAATCTGCGGATCTTGAAAAATCACGCACTAATTCGCGAACGCGTATTTGAGAAAACCCACTAATTCGCGGCTGAAACGGAGAAAACCCGGTAATTTACGGCTACAATTGAGAAAAATAAGTCATTTGCAGCAAAACTCTAGAGATAGTGCTAATATTGGGCTGAATTTGAGGAAAAGTAGACTTATTCACGGGCCATAACGGAGAAAAAGCTCACATTCAAAGGCTGATTCATCATCGCATAGCTTAGCTGCGAAAATAATGCAAATTTGCAGCTGGAATTGAGAAAAATCATTAATTCGAGAAGGTAATTGAGTAAACCCACTATTTCACGCAGCTAAACTTGAGAAAAAGTGCTCGTTCGCTGCTAAAATGGAAAAAAAAAGTTCATCCGCTGCTAAGTGGAAGAAAAAAATCGTAGAAAGCCCGCGGACCTCATATACGTGGATAAATTTTTGCATATTTTACTCTGTTTTCTCCACTCCACACGACAGATGAGAATGATGTACTTCTCTACCACCGGTGGAAGGTGGCGCGCAAGCGCTCTGAAGTCCTTTTTGCATTTCAATGAATCACTCACTATGCACCTCGAGTAAAACGTTATACACGTTAAAACGCTAATTCGCGAATCCATTTATGAGAGTAGGCTGATTCGCGCCTAAAATTGCGCCAAAGCGGTAATTCTCGGCTATAATTGAGAAATAATTCGCACTAAAACGGGGAAAAACCGCTAATTCGAGCTAATATTGAGGAAAAGTTACTAATTTAAATGGCTGAAAACGAGAAAATTACGGAAATCTTTGGATGACATTCAGAAAAATCACTAATTCACGAATGTGTGATAGATAAAATGCCCTAATTCGTGGCTGAAAGAAAGAAAAACGGTTAATTTTACGGCTACAATGAGAAAAATCAGTCATTTGCAGCAAAACTTAGAAAAAGAGCTAATATTGTGCTAAATTTGGTGAAAAGTACTCATTCACTGCTAGGCTGCTATATAGACACACTGCTAAATGGAAAAATAAACGCTTATTAGCAGCCTGAAGTGGAGAAAAACGTCAATTCTTGGATCAATTTAAGAGACGCGGCTGAAATTGTCCCATAGCGGTAATTCTCATCGGCTAAAATGGAGAAAAAGAGCTAATTCACAGCAAAAAATTGTTCAAAAGTGCCAATGCGCAGATAAAATTCAGAAAAGGGTCTCATTTGCGGTGATAATGGTGGAGGGGGACTATATTTTGTTTATCAATTCAAAGAGAGACGTCCGATACTCGGCTGAAATTGAGGTCAAAGTGGTCATTCTCGGCTGAAATTGAGATATAATTCGCTCTAAAACTTGTAAAAAGCGCTAATTCAAGGCAAAAATTGAGAAGAGAGGCTAATTCACGTGGCTGAGCCGTCATTGGTGAGTCATTCTCTGCCAAACCTGTGAAAAAGTGCCAATTTTATGATAAAATAGAGAAAAAGTGCTCATTTGCTGCAATATTGGTGGGTGGTTGAGTGGGTGGGGATGATAATTCAGGCAATCAATTTGAGAAAATCTGTGAATTCTTAGCAAAAATTGAGCGAAAGTTCAGCGAGGAAAGTTCCAAATTCCTGGTTTTTCTCAAATGGATGAGGGAGGCACAAAGGGGGTTTTTCTTTGTTTTTCCTCAATTTTCACGTAAACTAGTGGTTCTTCTCTATTCCATCGTGAACGAGTCGTTTTACTCCCCGGGAATAGGTTTTCCATAACCAACAAAACAGCGACTATAATTGGCGCTGGACGCATGGGGCTCACATTTCCGTGACATTACAAGCGGATCCGTGGCACAAAAATGGCAAAGCCGACCATTCGCGCGATCCAAAAATTCCCGATCTGACTTATTCGCGAATCAAAAAATAGTCCAGCGGGAACCATTCACGCCCTAAAATGGCAAAAAAACCAACTCGCGCCCACCTTAAATCAGTCAAACTGGCTATATTGACGGGAAAAAATGACTCTACTACGTGCCATTAAAATGGCTGCGCCTTTAAAAAGTTCAAACTGTCTCTAACCGCGTGCCCCGAAAATGACTAGATTTCTCGATTTGAGGCGCGTAAAATTGTTTTTATCTGAATTTTTGCCGTTGTGAGCGCCCTTTCTTGATTTTAGCCGCAAAAATTAGCGCTCATCTCAATTTTACTAGCAGTAAATTAGCTATGTTTATTCAGTTTCCCCAATGAATTAGTCCTTTTCTTCACCATAAAAGCCTCCGAAAAGTGTGAATTTGTTTTTTCCCCATTCTAGCTGCGGATGTTTGCTTTAGCTTAATTTTTAGGCTCGAATTAGCGAATTTTTATTCAATTACAACCGTGAGTTCGTGCATTTTCTCAATTTTAGCCGAAAATGTTCTTCTATTGTGTATAAGCGCGTTTTCTGAGTTTCAACCGTGAATTAGCTCTTTTCCACAATTTTCCGCGAGTATGCTTTTTCTCTCGATTTTAACAGGATATTATTGAAGTTTGTTAATTCGGACAGGAATTAGTTTCTCAATTTTAACCACGAAGTTGCCTTTAAAAACCACGAATTGTCATTTTCTCGATTCTAACAATTTTAGGTGCGTATTAGCACTATTTTTTCAACTTTAGCTGCGAAATTACCCCTAAAACAGCAACTGACAGGGTGTGTGCATCGAGAAACTACAAACTGGCGCTTTTTCTTAACGTCCGCGAACGAGCGAATTATCTCAGATTTCAAGTGGATGTTGCGCCGATAAACTGCGGATATTTTTCCACATTTTTAGCCTGGGTTTAAGGAAAACTTTCCGCATAGGAACCACGCACGCGAATTTCAAGTTTTGGCATTTCTGGAAGTTGGTCGTGTGGTGGTGTAGGTCATCAAACAAGAACCTGTCACAAAGCAAAACGGATCTATTTAGCTCTAAATTGTTGCAATTATGCGGCTTTTCGTCAGGATATATTGGCCCAGTCGTAACTGTCTTGCCCAGGGGTCTTAAAAATAACCCAGAAACTTTAAATTTCACGATTATTCAATCAGGATGCTTCTAATTTCGCGGCTATTGACATCTTTCATAAATACACCAGCGCTCATGTGGCGACTAAGTGAAACGACCTCTTGGGGTATCCTTCAATTTTCAATTGGATTTACTTCTATAATTTTCTTTCTCACTGCCACAATAAACAAAACAAGGCAAGAGACACCGGTCACATGTTACCCCAGATCGTTAGTTCATATTAGCTCGGCAAGAGCGCTGCTGTATTCATGAAAGATGTCAATACTTAGTTCCTGAGTGTGGCAATTTAGTGGCTATCCGCCAGAATTTGGGCTCCGTCGTGTCCAGTGACCAAGTTCCATTGGAACTGAGATAGAATTGCTCTGAAACTTGCAATTTTGCGAGTATAAAAACCGTAACTACCACCCAAATCTTGATATTTCGCAGATTTACAGGTTAGAGTGATGCTATTTCGTGGTAATATTTATGTCAGGATTTGGGCGCTCCGTTGCGGTCAGATAACATATATAATTTTTCACTCATATTCACGAGGCCCTTCTAAAACTATCAATAATCAAAAGCGGTAGTTTTCAGGGTCCTTTTGAGGATCCGAAATAGGACCACAAGCTTTATAGGACCGTCCTGCGCAAAGAAGGACCTCCAGCCCCCTCCCTCCCGTTCATATGAGCCGAGTTTCTCGTACAGCGAAGGATTATCAATTTTGTATTCGAGTACAGTGAAATGGAAGTGTAGATAGAACAAATATAAAAGAACAAACCCTTCTTCCCCCCTACTCCACTAGTTTTAATAAGGAAAAAAGAATCAAAAGGAGCATTCGAGTTTTGAAATGATTAAAACCTTCTCTTTACGATGCTTGTTCCTTCTCCTCTCCTATCTCTTTATTCTTGCTCTCTTTTGATCTCTTCAAGGCGACTTTATTCTTGTTGATTCAAGCCCCTCGGATCTCCTCCCTTCCCCGCTCATCTGACCTTTTCTTTTCATCTCTTTCCCGCGCTTTGAACACAGTAATCACGAGAACCTCTGCAAATACACACATTTTAACCAAATCTTACGATTTCCATTCGTTTCTGTCGTGTGAAGAGCGTCAGGGACGACAATAACGCTTTTTAGTTCTTTGCGTTTTACAAAAAAAAAAAAAAAAAGGCGCGAGTTAAAGCGGATGAAAAAACAATGAAAATCCTTCTTGCTGGTTTGTCAATGTCTGTATGTTAACAATTTCAAGTCGAATTGACGAAAACATCACTGAGAATTTGGCATCCCCCCCCCCCCGTCAAAGTATTTGTTATTCCACGTTGTTTTCTTTCTTTTTCTAAACCTTTCGGCTCACAGGGGGAAAAAAAATGAACAGCGAGAGAATTTTATATTCACCCACTACATCATCATCATTTTTCGTCTCGCATCAACTCCCTTCATGTTCAACCCAAGCTTGTCCTCTTCACCTTGACGCTTGGCAGCCGACTTATGTTCTTTGTCACGTATAAAATGGCATTACAATGACAGTAGAGTGTGGTGGGAGGGGGGGATGGAGAGTGGGCCTGGGTGATACACGAAAGTGTTGAAATGAGAAGGGAAGATGTTTAAAACTGAATAATGTAGCGTTTTATCTCGAACCACCAGACTATTGTGGTCCGCCTACCCTCCACCAATCACAACGGTACGATGAACTCTTTTCACACGGCGTTACCCTTTTCTATCACATTATTTTTTAACGCTTTGTAGTTTCCTCGTAACATTATATTTGTTAATAACCCGAGTAAGTTATTAAGAGTGTTGAAAAAAGCGAAAAAGTTAATTGTGATAACGGTTTTTTGAGTAGAATCTGACAAGTCCGTAAGCAAAATGAGGAAGGGCTTTCTTTTTTTGTTTAATTATTCATGTTTAGTGCCTTTCATTATTTGAGAAAAATAGCACTTAGTTCCTCCCTCATGTGCCATGATACAAATGAGGTAAGAATACGATGTGACGAAAAAATAAAATAATTTATGGAGGTGAAATTCCCTTGGAACGCCCCTTGTCATCTTTTGGACGGTTTGTAAACTCATCCGACCGGCGAATACTGGCGTAAAATTTTTTTTCTTTTTCAGGGAGGAAAATTACGTTAAAAGAAGCCTCTGCGGGGGAGTATTGACTGAAAAAGCCTTCTTTTATACGCGATTGTTGAGAAATGAGAGAAAGAGGCCGATCCATTTATTGAGTTGGGCTAATCGTCTCTGATGTGGGAGGAAAGTTAAGTTCCTTTTTCGATCTTCCTCATTTTCTCGATTAATAGCGCAACTTCCCGAGGGTTAGACTTGGTTGTTGTGATAGCCTTTTCTTGGCAGTTTTAGAAGAAAGAAATGAAGAAGGAGAAGAAAAAAACTTTTAAAAGAGCTGGAAATGAATTAAATTCTCGGGATTTTACCTCAACTCCCGCATCTGCCAAAGTTATACCGCACTACCTGCGGTCACTAAAGACGTGAAGGTATTTCCTCATCAAGAATTCTAACTTTAAAAACAAAATACATTACACTGTCTCGACTTGATTCTTTACAAATTGAAACTTTTCCCATTTTTTTCTCACCTACAGCGCCATTATTCGAAACTAAAGCACGACACGTTTACAAAACGATTTGGTTGTAACTATAATCCATCAAGACGCAATAAACAGTTCCCTACCCCCCTCATCTTTTGCAAAGTAATTGCACTTTAATGACTCTGGAGATAACTAGGGTTTCGCGTGCTCTCTGCTCATTGGTTAAAACCTCTTCCGCACCCCTTGAGACCCTTCAAAAAAGATTGTATTTCTATTTTGTTATTTGTGTGTACAGATAAAAGGCGTTGTGGGGATTCAATTTGACATATTTTTGTAAAAGAATTTGAGGTTTTGTCTCCCCAATAATTTTATTTTCAAGTTAACAGTTCTTATTTAGTTGTAACGCTTTTTCTGTTTCCAACCTTGAATGTTTGTTGTATGGCCAACTTCTTATTGGTAATAATGGCCAAACCCACAAAATAATTATTTTTCAAAGGAGATCAAAATACGCGAAATTGGATTTTGGAACCATATAAATCCGCGAAATCGGCTTAGATGGCGCCACATCCACAAAATGGAAGTTTTGAAAAAGCCAAACATGAGGAAATGATAAATTTTTTAGCCATACACCCGAAATTTCAATTTGGAAATAGCAAAATCCTTGAAATTGGCTTGCTGGATGTGACCAAAACCCACGAAGTGATATTTAAAGAAAACACATTGGCCGAATTTTCTTTTTAAAGGGCAAATTGTTGGAGCAAGCACGTACTAAAACTTTGGAAATAGCGGTGATATGATATTCATGGCTAAAATATTGAAAAAGAGATAATTCAAAGTGAAAACAAATAAAACCACTAATCCGGTGCTGAAAAGTGCATAAAAATGCCGTGCTAATTCACGGCTGAAATTGAAAAAAACACTGGATCATGGATCAATTTGAGAACTTCCTCCAATTTGTGGTTAAATTTGAGTAAAAATAAATGATTATCGGCTGAAATTAGGGAATAATTCGCTGCTGAAATGGTGAAAAAGCCATAATTCGCGCTAAATTGTAAGAAAAAGCTACATCACGCTAGTATTTATTACGAATTAGTTAAAATACGCTAATTAGTGGCTTTAATAGAGGAAAAACTCTATAATAATGAGCTATGAAGAGATGATTAGCTGAAATGGAGAAACAGAGCCAATTCACGGCTAAAATGGAAAAAAATCGCTAATCCACAGCTAATTCGGAGGAAAACACTAATGCGTGGATAAATTCGAGCTAATCGGATGATTCATGGCGCTAAAACAGAGAAAAGGCGCTAAATCTCTGCCAAAAATAAGAAAAAGAGGGATTGATTCATCACATAGCTGAGCCGCAAAAATAATGCAAATTTGTGGCTGGAATTGAGAAAAATCATTAATTCGCGAATGTATTCGAGAAAACCCGCTAATTCACGCAGCTCAACTTGAGAGAAAGTGTTTATCCGCTGCTAAAATGAAAAGAAAAACGCTCATCCGCTGCTAAGTTGAAGAAAAACGCTTCAAATTCGTGGATCTATTTGTGAGAGACTAGGCTCACTCGCGGGTAAAATTGCGTCAGAGCGGTAGCTCTTGGCTATAATTGAGAAATAATTCGCACTAAAACGGGGAAAAAGCGCTAATTCATGGCTGAAATGGGGGGGGGGGATTACTAATTGACATGGCTGAAACGTGAAGATGACGGAAATCTTCGGCTGAAATTCAGAAAAATCACTAATTCGCGAATGTTTATTGAGACAAAGCACTAATTCGTGGCTGAATTGGAGAAAAACCGCTAATTTACGGCTACAATTGAGAAAAAAACAGTCACTTGCAGCAAAAATCTAGAAATAGTGATAGTATTGGGGCTAAATTTCAGATAAAGAACTCATTCACGGCTGCTAAACACACTGCTGAGTGGAAAAATAAACCCTTATTAGCGGTTGAAGTGAAGAAAAACGCTAATTCATGAATCAATCCCAGAGACTCGGCTGAAATTTTCCCAAAGTGGTAATTCTCATCGGCTAAAATTGAGAAATGATTCGCGGGAAAACTGAGAAAAATGCCAATTTTGGTCTGAAATTAAGAGACATCACGATTTCGCGAATGTATTTGAGAAGACACACACGAATTTGGGACCGATGGGAACTGACGATAAAATCCGCCAATTCACATCTAAAATTGGGGGAAAAATTGCTAATGTTGCTCTAAAACTGAGATAAATAAGAGCTCATTTCGCATCAATAATGAAGATAAATTTGTAATTCGTGGATCATTCAGAGAGAATCGGCTGATTCACGGCTAAAATTGCGTCAATGCTGTAAATCTTGCCCGAAAAATGGATAAATTAGAAATAATTCGCGGGAAAGCTTGAAAACAGCGCCAATATTAGGTTGAAATGAAGAAAAACAACTAATTCGTGAATATTTCTTCGGAAAACGTAATAATTCACGGCTAAAACTGTGAAAACCGCGGCTAAACATGAGAAAAAGTGCTAACTATGCGGCTAAAAGTGAGGAAAACGGCTGACCCGCAGCAATCATGAACAAAAAAAGTATGACTCCCACATAAATGGGAGAAAAACGCTCATTCGCGAATCAATTTGTGAGAGTCGGCTGATTTGCGGCTAAAATTGCGTCAAAGTGATAATTTTCGGCTGAAATTGAGAAATAATTCGTTCAAAATTCTGAAAAGCGCTAGTTTTCGGTGAAATGTTAGAAAATAGCGTTATTTCACTTTTAACATAGCTAAGCAGTAAGCAGGACCAAAAAGGAGATTACTTACTTAATACTTCCAAGGAAAAATCCCCAAATCTACCAATTAGTTGGTAAAATAGACCAAACACGCTAAATATCAGCTACAAATTGAAGGAGAAATACAAAAATGTTGAAAAAACGCATTATTATAATCTAAAATTGAAATAAGTGGTCGTTTGCAGCGCCTATTCACTATTATAAAAAAAAATTGATAGGTTTGGCTGATTCGCGGCTGAACTTGAACTTTGGTCGATGTGGCAATTCCTGGCTAAAATGGAGAAGTAATTCGCGCTGAAACTGAATAAAAGCGCAGGCTGATACTGAAATAAATCTTTTCATCCGCATTTTTTGAGGCTTTAACTTAGAAAAAACGATAATTCACGGCTGAAACTGAGAAAAAGCAATAATTCGCAGCGAAACTTGAGAAAAATTATTTATTGGCAGAATAATATTTTTGGAGCACGAATCGTTAGTTCAGACATTTGCAAGGCAAGAAGGATCTGTTTTGTCATTTTCAACCCGCGAATTGTAGTTTTCGCAATGTTTCTGGATATAAAATATAATCTGTTCAGTTTTTTTCTCTCTCGTCAGTTTATAAGCCATATAAAGTCGCATTTAACAATTTTAGCGCGTGAATGACCAGCTTGGCAGTTTTTATGGCACGAACTGTCGGTAAGGTCATTTCAAGGGCATCAATAATCATCATGGTATTTACAGGGCACGAATCGCCTGTTTTGCCATTGTCGGGGTCATAATAATTATGATTTTAGTTTTTGCCATTTTTAAAGCTGAAATTGGCAGTTTGGATATTTAGTTATTAAGTGTGATTGATCCAGTTTGATCGTCTTTATATTGGAAGGAATCTTCTGTCAAATTAAGCATTTTCAGCGCGCGAACAGCCTGTTCAGCTCTTTTGAGGGTGGATTTTGAGTCAGTTTAGCGATTTTTAAGACTGAAATCGGCAGTTTTCCCATTTTTATAGCTCAAAATAGTCAGTCAAGGCTATAAGGCGCGAACGTTCACTTAGGCCCGTATTTATGAACGTCCCTCGAAGCTTCCTTGAGTCAAGGAACCGTTGAAAACAGTTTTGACCACAATAAAAACATCTGTTCTAATGAATTTCAAGGGTTCCTTAATGTCAAGGAACGTTCATAAATACAGGCATTAAACCATTCTTTTTGACCGAATGGTCAACTCAGCCACTTTCAGAGCGGGGCTCGTCAGATTATTAATTTTTAGAGCTCGTAAGGTCAGTGTTGGGGTTCCGAGGGCTTTAGTTAATTCCTCGTCGTCCGGAATGAGGGCTGGTAAAAATCTTGTACCTACCATTGAGGTGAACGTAGTTAGTATTTATTACACACCAAAACAAAAAACTGATAAAGAGCACATTTTTCTGCGAGCGATCGAGCGAGAGAGAGAGCGTGACTATAAGGAAGGTTACAATTTTGGGGTTGGGCGTAAAAGTGACAAGAGCAAGAGCTGGAACAGCTCAGGAGCTCGAGTTAACAGTCAGTATGCCCATTTTTAGAGCGAGATAAACGTAAATTTGTCTATTTCGTAAATAGTCAGTTTAGCCCTTTATTTCAAGACACAAATTGTCAGTTTTGCTATATTTGAGGCGCAAATAGTCCGACAAGTTTGAAGGTCCCGCGATAGTTCTCGCCAAGGGACCCCGCGAGAGGTCTAGAAACGGCCCTATGTTCCCAGTTGACTCCGGCCGAGTTCTTACAGTGCCGGCTCGTGTACTAAATTTTGGTGAAGTTGTTTATCACCAACCACATGCTATTCGTTTGTGGAGTTTAAAAGACCCATCAAAGTGCTTCATTTTTTCGAGGGAATAAATTTGTTTGGTTGCCAAGGCTCCACAGGACGCATACGTAGAGCTTAAACACTGTGTATAAACAACTTCACCGAAATTTGTTCACGAGCCGGCGCTGGAGTTCTTTCAGTGCAAAAGTAACCTCAGATGCCCAATAACTTCTCACTTGAATTTTAACGCGTGAAAAGTGCGTTTTTGTTGCTGTTTTCAGTTTATGGTGTGTATCAAGTTACCAGAGAGTTTTGAAGACAGCACCCCTATAACGCTAAAAAATTAACGCCCAGTATTATATTAATTCTAATGCTATACGGCATTATAGGAGATTATTTATCATTTTATTTTCCTTTAATGTTTTTTTGCCTTGAGGATACGCTTTATGGGCTTGGAAATCCATTAAAAGATTAGTAAAATCTTATATGAAATGTGCGTTATGGGGAAGGAGAGTGCTATATAGAGAGGAATTGGGTTTGATGGTGAAGTTGTAGTCTGTAATTCCTCGTAATGCTCTTTTCACCTCGCATTAATGGCTTCCCATCATTTTTTCATGAACTTTTTTTTTTTGCTTCTCCATCCTTTTAGCGAGGGAGGGTAACTCAAAACCCAGACGTTTTTGACGTCAAAATGTAACCCTCTTATTAAAATTCATAGTGACAAGGCGTTTAATTACGCTTCTATTTATATTAACGTAGAGCCCTGTTCTTTTCATAGCCTTGTTGCTTTTCCATTGAAAAGGATGCTTGAAAATCCGGCCCTTTTATTCTCCTTTTTCGTGTCCCTTTAACATGAGCCCCCCCCCCCCCGCAGCCATTTTTCTTGAAGTAAAGAAAAGGAAACAACTAAACAATCTCCTCCAACCTGCCATAATACACATACCATGATGCTTTCTCATCTATAAAAACATGGATTTTTTTCTTTTCCGGCGAGGATGAATTTCAAGGGTTCCTTAATGTCAAGGAACGTTCATAAATACAGGCATTAAACCATTCTTTTTGACCGAATGGTCAACTCAGCCACTTTCAGAGCGGGGCTCGTCAGATTATTAATTTTTAGAGCTCGTAAGGTCAGTGTTGGGGTTCCGAGGGCTTTAGTTAATTCCTCGTCGTCCGGAATGAGGGCTGGTAAAAATCTTGTACCTACCATTGAGGTGAACGTATTTAGTATTTATTACACACCAAAACAAAAAACTGATAAAGAGCACATTTTTCTGCGAGCGATCGAGCGAGAGAGAGAGCGTGACTATAAGGAAGGTTACAATTTTGGGGTTGGGCGTAAAAGTGACAAGAGCAAGAGCTGGAACAGCTCAGGAGCTCCAGTTAACAGTCAGTATGCCCATTTTTAGAGCGAGATAAACGTAAATTTGTCTATTTCGTAAATAGTCAGTTTAGCCCTTTATTTCAAGACACAAATTGTCAGTTTTGCTATATTCAAGGCGCAAATAGTCCGACAAGTTTGAAGGTCCCGCGATAGTTCTCGCCAAGGGACCCCGCGAGAGGTCTAGAAACGGCCCTATGTTCCCAGTTGACTCCGGCCGAGTTCTACAGTGCCGGCTCGTGTACTAAATTTTGGTGAAGTTGTTTATCACCAACCGCATGCTATTCGTTTGTGGAGTTTAAAAGACCGATCAAAGTGCTTCATTTTTTCGAGGGAATAAATTTGTTTGGTTGCCAAGGCTCCACAGGACGCATACGTCAAGCCGGCGCTGGAGTTCTTTCAGTGCAAAAGTAACCTCAGATTCCCAAAAACTTCTCACTTCAATTTTAACGCGTGAAAAGTGCGTTTTTGTTGTTTTTTTCAGTTTATGGTGTGTATCAAGTTACCAGAGAGTTTTGAAGACAGCACCCCTATAACGCTAAAAAATTAACGCCCAGTATTATATTAATTCTAATGCTATACGGCATTTTAGGAGATTATTTATCATTTTATTTTCCTTTAATGTTTTTTTGCCTTGAGGATACGCTTTATGGGCTTGGAAATCCATTAAAAGATTAGTAAAATCTTATATGAAATGTGCGTTATGGGGAAGGAGAGTGCTATATAGAGAGGAATTGGGTTTGATGGTGAAGTTGTAGTCTGTAATTCCTCGTAATGCTCTTTTCACCTCGCATTAATGGCTTCCCATCATTTTTTCATGAACTTTTTTTTTTTGCTTCTCCATCCTTTTAGCGGGGAGGGTAACTCAAAACCCAGACGTTTTTGACGTCAAAATGTAACCCTCTTATTAAAATTCATAGTGACAAGGCGTTTAATTACGCTTCTATTTATATTAACGTAGAGCCCTGTTCTTTTCATAGCCTTGTTGCTTTTCCATTGAAAAGGATGCTTGAAAATCCGGCCCTTTTATTCTCCTTTTTCGTGTCCCTTTAACATGAGCCCCCCCCCGCAGCCATTTTTCTTGAAGTAAAGAAAAAGGAAACAACTAAACAATCTCCTCCAACCCTGCCATAATACACATACCATGATGCTTTCTCATCTATAAAACATGGATTTTTTTTCTTTTCCGCGAGGAAACGTTATCGAAGGTGCCAGGGTCGGTTTTCAGTTCAAGGCTTACGCAATGGCAACCGTATATTTTGGAGGAACCCGAGGCAGCAGCCGCTAAATACTTATGCATTTATTTATGAGTGTGAAAAGGTATATATAAATTGATGGGTCTATTCTTTGTTTAGGGGGAGGAGGGAGAGGGGAAGACTTAAAATGAAGCATCCCTTTTATTTTTAGTTCTGGAGTAATTTATAACGTTTGTGAGTAAGCCTATTCATGTCCCCCCCCACCCACCCACCAACCCAGCATCCAATGCCACTTGACAACATTGTTGTTAATTTGATGGGAGCCCGCGGAACCAGTAGGATTTGCAGCAAAACAATGCCCTCTACAAAAACATTCGAAGTACTTGGTGATTTTCCTGTGGAGTATTATGTATACAAGTGCCTTCAAGGGCGGGATTCGCCATTCTTCAATGTTTCTAAAATTCATAAGGAATTAAGAGACTCGGGGTAGAGAAGGGGCTTCAGACTTAGGCCCGTATGCTAAGTCGTTCCTCAAAATTTCCTCTACTCCAGCCCACTTCACAAACTGTAGAATCACATATTTCTTCATAATTTTTTCAGTTTATGAGGGAGCTTTGAGGTTGAGGAAATTTCGAGGAACGAGTTATCACACGGGCCTTAATCGCATTACCATCTCCCTTAATTCCAATCATCATTTCGCTATATATATCTCGCTATTCAACACCGTTTACCGTATTACCCATCGCTTTTCCTCTTTCACCGTTGAAATAAATAAATTTTCGCTTTGTTTGATCGTTAACCGCAAAAATGAAAGGACAGGCAAATGCCATTTGAAAAAAATGGGAGCTTCACAAACGAATAACTTATTATTCTTCTTTTTCTGAGGGAAAGTCCAGTGGTGTTTACTCTTTTAGCATGATGGCGGAGTTTGGTTTTCCCAATAGTTGGTGGGTGGGGGCGTGGCGAGGGGTGACTCACCAGGATTAATCTGAGTAAACACAGGGGCTGAAGCAGTTCAAATATTTGAAAATTCCCGTTTAGGGTGGGGTGCTGTATAGGGATGAAGGGGGACGAGTGGGCATGGATGCAAGAAGTGAGTCAGCTGATTGAAAGGGTTAGTGCTTTGGTGGTGTGAGCGGGGGGTGGGGTGGGAGAAGGCAAAAACCGCCATATTATGTTGTCAGCGAAAGAGAGAGAGTGAGTGAGTGAGAAAGAAGTTGGAAAAGTCGGGGTGGAGAGTGCCCATAGTAAGGGAAAAGTGAAAAGCTTTTCCTATCCTGCACCTCACTGTCATCCACTAAATACTCACTGTCTCTCTTTCTCTCTTGCTCAGGCTACAGCCACTTTTCCATCGTCATTGTTTTCTCTCGGGCTTTTCACTTTTCATCATAATCTCATTGCCCCCCACCCTTCTTTCATCCACTCTACTTCCATAAGTACCATCAAATCGTAATATGAATAGCCTGTAAACCACTTTTAAGGCTGATCCTTGGCGCATCTGATGATACCGGCCTGATTCATCAAGGACTGGACATGGACTCTGGTTTCATCACGCTTAATAGAGCGCTGATCGGCTACTAAAAAAAAAAAAAAAAATCCACAGAACTTTATATTTCTCCGAAATTAAAATCCGAAACTCACAAATACTGTCAGGCTTTTGGTACCGGCTAGCTTGGTTCCCAATGCTGCTAGACTTAAGATCCTAAACTGGCGATTTCACTGAGCTTAAAACCCCGGAAATGTCGATTTCACGGATATTCAGCCATGAACTCACTGATATTGGTCGTTCATTAAGTTTTGGGCGATCTCAGGACTAGCTGGACTGCGGGAAAAGCGGTCACATAAAAATCAGGCCCAGAAACATACAAGAAGAACAAAACCATTGTAATTTCGCTCAAATTAAGACCCGAAACTTTCTGATTCGTTGAAATTAACCCCGGAAACTTGCATTTTAACTGAAATTTGGACCGGAAGATGAATCGAATGAATTATAAGACGGGAAAGACGCAATGCCACGACAATTCGACCACGAGAATTTAATATTAGTCACAATCTTAATATTAATCCAAATTGATATATCTAATCTTATAAATATTAAGAGCCCAAACTTAAATTTTCGAAACAATTAAAACTCGACGATTTAAGACTAAATTTCGCGTATATTCGGTCAGGAAATTTGTAATTTCGCTCTTTGGACCAGCAATCGCTCAAATTAGGACTCCAACTGGCAAATTCGTTCGATTCAAATTAAAGTGCAAATCAATTCGAGTTGAAATTCAGTGCCCTGCATAAGGTTCACGCCCATAAGCTCCTGAAACTTGCCGTTTCGCTGAAATTAGTGCGTGAAACTTGTAAAATCGTGAATATTCAGCCCGGAAAATATTTCCTTTTATAATGTTGCAATTATGAGTGACTATTTTTTATCAAAAGACTTTGGGCACTGTCGTTTGCTGGCCAGGGTTCCACGGTCACTGTGAAACATCCTCGAAACTCGAATATCGGTGGGGGAAGAGACCACAAAAAACTGGCAATTTCGGGAGAATAAATGCCGCAAACTATTAATCTGGGAGACCACCGTATGAAAAATCCGGATCATTTCTGTAATAATTAGACTAGAAACTGGAGCTCTACAGAATTTTAGCTCAGAGTAATTTCATGGCTATATTTTTCAGGCTTAGGGAGGTGTCCGTAGCTGGGCAGCATTGCGTCGGCGCGACAGCCTCTAAAAAAAGAGCCCCGATAGAAATAAACTTGCAAATATGAGATCTTTAAGGTCAATACAGGTTCAACATAGGCTTTTGTATAATGTTAACGTTCACATTGCTCGGACGCGCGTCATCCCACGTGTTTCCACGTCACGTCAGAGCAGCCTTTTCTGGACTTTTTGTATCTCAACGGGAATGCGTGTCCCCACGCCACATTCCGAGTAGTTATCGGTTAATCCAGGCAAACTTGAAAAGTTTTCCCTCAATTTTACCCGTGAATTAGCGCTTTTTCTTAACTTTATCGGTGAGTTGGCGTTTAAGTTGGGGCCCCGACCCGATGGTTTGGGAAAAATAACCATCACAAGAAAAATCATGATTTTAGAAATGTAAACATATGCCCCTCCCCAATCATGACAATGGGACTAGTAGCGTCGGGGCAGGGGAGATGAGTTGTAGCCAGAGGTTGGCAGGGGTGGTCCGTCGATTTCCTTCAGACTCGGAAGCTAATCTGTTTTCTTCAAACAAATTAACTCACTGAACTCAAATAACTCAATGAGGCTCACTAAAAAACCAATTTCGGGCGGGATTACCTCGTATAAAAATCATTTTCGTGGATTTCACTCGCTCAGGTAACAAATTTGTGGATTTTTCTAGCTAAAAGACACCAAATTTGCGTATGCCGAATAGTTCATGACAACCCTCTGTTAAAGGACAATGCACGCTGAAGAAGAAGAAGAATAAAAAAAACCTTTTCGCAGGCCAATAGCTCACTGATAACACACACTTATCAAATTTTGCGCACTAAAAAAGCATTCTCGTGATCCCGCCTTGGACTAAAACGCCGATTTTGCTGGTTCTGCTTGCTTCGAATAAAAATTTTCACAGGCCTGACTCATTAAAGACCAATTTTTGGGAATTTCTCGATCGTTACAATTTTCGAGACACCTACGCGCTATTTAGGGCTAAACTTGGCAGTTTACAGCCTATCAGATATTTAAGGGTAACGAGGTTGACCCCACCATGGTACAGGGTCCAGTTTGCGAGGCTGAATTATATTTTGATTTCTTCGCTGATCTGAAATCGCTAATTCGTGGATGAAATTAAGAAAAAAAGCAAGTTCGCGGCTAGAATTTACAAAAAAAGAGAGTTAATTCTCTGATACATTTGGAAAAAACGCTAATTAACGACTAAAATGGAGAAACGACATAAATTCGCGGCTACCGATTGGCAAAAAAATTCGAAGTAACTTTTAATTCCACGTAAAAAGCTCTCACCCGCAGCTAAAAATGGGAAAAACGACAATTTGAGGATCAATTCGAGAAAATCCGGTCATTTGCCTGATTTGCCGGTGAATTGAGTAAAAGCGGTACTTTGCGGCTAAAATGAAGAAATAATTCGCGGATGGAACCGAGAAATGACTATCGGCTGAAATTAAGATATGATTCGTGGCTAAAATGGAGACAAATTTGGTATTTAGCGGGTCTATTTGAGAAAACCTGGTAATACGTGGCTGAATCCTTGAAAAGCAGATAATACTTAGCTCAAATCGAGATGTAGCGCTTGTGCGCAACTAAAATGGAGAGAAACGCGCAGCACGTTCGCAGCTAAAAAGAAGGAAAAACACTAGTTCGCGGATCAAAGTAGTGAAAATCCGCTAAATCGTGGCAAAAATTGAGTAAACGCGTTAATTCTAGACTGTGAAATTGAGAAATAATGCGTGGCTAAAATCGAGAACCAGCGCTAATTCACGACAAAAAAAAAATAGAAAAAGTGCTAATACGCTGCTAGAATTGAGAAAAAGCGCAAATTCAGGGATCCACTTGAGAAATGACGCGTTAATTTCCAGCTTAAAATAATGAAACTCGGTAATTCCGGGTTAAAAGTGAAATAGAGCACCCATTTGCAGCTGAAATGGGGGGGGGGAGGCGAATTCGCGGATCAATATGAGAAAATCCGCTGATTTGCGGCTAAAGTAGAGTCAAAATGGTAGTTTGTGGCTAAAATCGGGAAAACCGCTGTCAAATTGCGGTTCCTAAAGGCAAGTTCGTGGCTAGCATTGAGAAAATAAATACGATAATAATAACGAGACGTGTAAAAATTATATTCCTTGTTTGATCAGATATTAATAACCCACCCGCCACGTCACACAGAACACTAGCGTTATCATTTTTTCGAGCGGAACAGTCCGTGCGGTCAGTTCGCTTTCTATGTGGCTGGGCCTTTGAAAGGCTCATAGAGATTTTTGCACCCGGGCACCGGAGAGTGTTGGTCCGTCACTGCATCCGATTGTGGAGTAATTATTACCATAAATTAGCCAAATACGGTCCTGTTGTACGGTCTATGGTAATATAATGAGACGAATTCACAGCCCCTGTTAGTGGATTTAGTTGAAACGCAAATTCAGATGATGCCAATTTACCAATTTAACGGGCCTGACCACCTTCAACCCCAACTTGCGAGGCCCTGCCATCCTGCCCATGGATCTGATAATCCTCCTAGCCCACGAAGCGTGTTCCTCCCAATTTTTCACGCGTGAATGACCGAACCATCTGTCTTAATTGTTTCCCAGTTACGTTGAAATGCTGTGAAGCGTTACAGCCTCTGATAAGAGAATTATTCACCTTTCTTTCAATTATCTTATAGTCTAATTATCGCGATAGTCTCTTTTGTTTATTAATTTAGTACCCTCACTGCCTGTGCCTGTGTCCCGTGTCTTTTTCATGTCAGAAACCTTTTGTGCCCCATTTTCTTGTGAAAGTAGGGTAAACGACTTTTCGAAAATAAAGTTTTCATTATTCATCGTAGCGTTGACAGTCAAATAAGTGAAATGGAGTTAACTTTCCAAGTGGTGACTGGAGAGGAAGGGTGTGGTGGGTGTTTCACTGACAAGCCTATTTCCTCTCGTCTTTGAAGTCAGAAATGACGTAACACCATTCTTCCCCCACTTCATCAGTAACTCATTCTATTTTCCCGCGGGCCATTTTAGTTTTATTCTCAAAAATAACGCGCAGCAATGAGTGTGGGTGACAGGGGGGGGGGTGAATGAGAGAGGTTTCTCATCGCTATCATTTTATCCCTCGACCCTTCCCCCCTCTCACTAAGCCAACCAAGAAGTTTTATTATCGTTAATGCAATCGTCACGGAACTGGGAAAAGGTTGGTATGAGAGCGAGACAATCTTCGAGTGGTTGGTTGGTGGTGCGAGGTGGTGGCAGGGAGACGAGAGATTGCTCGTAAGGAAAACGACTGGTCCTTGTATAAATTATTTTAGTGGCTAAAACAGAACCTGTCTGACTCTGGGAACAAAAATTTCATTAATCTTTTTTCAATTTCATAATACAACTCCTCTTGTTTTGAGCGATTAAATTTGTTGGTCTACTCTAAAGATAAAATATACGGTTAGTGCTAACATTCCGTGCAACCTTCTTGGTTGTGAAATATTCCTCCCAGTGACCTATAACTCGCACTTTGGAGTTACCACTCGCCATTGTCTTGAACGCTATAACCCCCCCCCACCATTACTAAGCTTACAAATAACGAATTATAGTTCTAGGAATAAATTGAAGTGGCGTGTTTATACCTTTAAGAAGGTATTCCTGACTGCGCCGAGTTATTACCCCATAACTCCGGGCTATCACACAGGTTTATTAGCCTTGAACTAAACAGTATGATGGAGTCCGTTGGAAAGCTCCCTTGAACCTTACCCTTATCCATGGATCAGTGATCTTACTGTCTTACTACCACCGTTGAACGTCTTCAGGTCACATTAATTCATCTCTGTCCTATGGGCAAAGGACCATCGTTAGGGAGTTATCTGCCTACAACGAGAGTCAGAGGGAGTGTAATAAAAGACGAACTTTGTATATTTGTACCCTTTTTGTGAAATATATATATTTTTTAGCATCAATTAGCGCACCAAATCAAGATCTTAAAAGTCATTAGTAAGTTCACCCTTTCTCTTCATGTTCAAGAAAGTTTTGGAACGGTGCCCAGTTCGTAGAATTGGCACGAAATAGGGTAAGACGACCGTAATCCTTCCGAATAAATCTTTTTATCCTCGCTCTCTTTTTTGTTTTTCTTACGTATAGCGTGCATAATCTAAAACTTTTTACCTGTCCTGGTGTGCTAGGCGAAGAAAATCATAACAAACTTAAAAATAGTCCTCTAGGGCAGGTGCTCTGGAGGGCTCAGACCAATTTGCATCTCTCGTAGTTCGTTTCAGAAGAGTTTTCTTTAGTTTTTCTTCACAACTTTGACATCAGTGTTGTTGGAGCGTATTCTTTGTCTTCACTTTTCGTTGTCTTCACGTTGGGTTTTGAGTTACTGAATTTACAGCTGAATAGTCGGTCCTGTTTATTCGTGTTTCTTCGACGGAGCACACAAATGTCTTATATTCCGAATTATTATTATTATTTAAAAATGATTTATCATATTATATGTATGTATATAGGGCTCTCACGTTAGAAATTCACCTAAGAAAAGCTCTGGATTCACAGCAAAATTAAGAAACAGCGTAAATTCATAGATACAGGTGAAAAAAGATCACTAATTTTAATCGCGGCTAAAGTTGAGGAAAACATTTCTCGCAGCCAAAATTGAGAAAAGCTCTAATTTCCGAGTAAAATAGAAAAATTCGCAATTTGTGGCTTAAATTGAACATTCGAAAAAGAAAAAAACCTAATGAAGGAAAACGCAACGTAAAAATTAAGTTTCTTGTTTATGCAGAGGCTAAGGGGTGTCATCAGAGATTTCCGCCCCGGGCCCCGATCGGAGTAGGTCCGCCTGTGCCTGTTTTTGGGTCGAATCCGCGGCTAAAATTAAGAAAAAAAACGCTAAATGTGAGAAAATCACCAATTCGCAGCTAAAATTGAGAAAATCACTAATTCGGGGATGAAATTTGAAGATAAACGTTTCACAGCTTAAACTAAGCAGAGAAATTTCAATTTTACCAGAAATGCTCAGGTTGAAGTGAGTGAAATCTCATTTCACCGAATGATTACATCAAACAGAGCTAAGTATCTGTGAAACTACAAGTTTCAGGCATTTTTTTGTGTCCAAGGGCGTGAACCCAGGGATAGCCATCCAAAACAACACCAAATGTCTTAGGCTAGCGTTACTATGCATGCGATCATCGATATGCGAGATGCGGTATGCAATCGATCGTCTCGCCCGACATCTACGGCAAATGCCATCGATGGCAATTCGGCGGCATTCCTGTGCACTCAACGGAAAACGCCATCCTCGACCTCCAGGATCAGCTGGCAGCCTCCACCGTGCCTGTTACGACATCGTCGGAGCGTTCAATGCCGTGTGATGACCGGTGCGCCTCTCGGAGATCAAGACCGGCGGCGTCCCTCCGCAACGTCTAGGGGTTCCTCAGAAGCTACCTCAGCGATCTCAGCGCCCACCTCAGCTACGCTAGCACTGTAGCGCGAGTCGGCTTTTCGAGTGGGTGCCCTCAGGGTACAGTTCCATCTTGCCTCCTCTGGCCCGTCGGCTTTGCACCACTCCTTCGGGAGCTTGAGTCCGAGGTACTAACGGCCACCGCCTACGTGGACGATTTGGCAGTTATCATCTCTGCCAGGGATCATCAAACTTTCCTCCAAGAGTTCCGGCGCGTGGACTCCATCGTCGCCACCTACTGCTACTCCCGTCGACTTAAGACAATTACGGCAAGTCCACGCAAATGATTCTTCGTGGAGCGCAACATATCCCTAATCAGCGGCACCTGCAAACATCGGAGAGAATCACCACGCCGCTCGTCCACCCTGCGCGGTACCTCGGGGTCACTATTATGAGATCTGGCCTACCTACGCAGCACCTGGCGTTCCTGGCGAGGACGATACAGGCAAGTTGCGACTTCCTCGGGGGAATGTCAGACAAGGGATGGGGGCTGACCTTCCAGAAGCGGCTCCAGTACTATAAGGCAGTCTTCCTGCCTAAGGTGTCCTACGCACGCGCCGTCTCGTGACCAACTGCTCGTCCCGCCGATCGTCGAGCAGTGAGGACCATCCAGAGAAGATTCTTGCTAGCGACCCTCCGTGCATACTCCACCACCGCGCATCTATCTCTACACGTCCTTGCTGGGGTATTACCGATAGACCTCGAGCTGGGTATTCGGGCGGCGACACGTGCGCGCTTACTGGGAATTGACCAGCAACGTCTTCGCTAAGGCATGCAGCGATGATCCAATGGCAACTTTAGATTGGGACTCCGCGACAACAGGGTGCCAGACGCACACTGTCGTCCCTAAAATCGCTGAACACCTTCTGTTGGGGGTGGCGTTTTATCAGGTACCCAGCTGTTCAACTTTTATCGGGCCATAGAACCTTTAAATGAGGAGCTCCACTTCCACCGCTGCCCACGATGCCCATGCGGCGGCGAGGCCGAGACCGCGGAACATGTGCTGTTCCAGTGCCCGCTACTCAGTAACCTCCGCACTCCATGGCGTATAACATCCATACCCAGCCAGCTCGTCGCCTCGAAAGGCTCCACGTCCCGCTTCTCGACCTTTGCCAACGCATGGTTTCACCGTTGTGGCACTGGACCCAACTACGTCTCCACAGACACGCTCGGCCATCTACCAGAGCCAGGGTTGGATACCCAAAGTACCGGCTTCTTAGTCAACGGTGACCCTGCTCTCTCAACTACCGCGTCCCCGGGCGGACCCCGGTTGATAGGACCCCGGGCCTAGCCAGCCATGACGGAACGCGTAGGCTGACGTGACCCATGTGCAATATTTATAGGGCAAATCTATGTGAAATTGGATCTTTCCTGCCACAATTTTTGCGAAATTGCAAGTTTCGGGGCAATGTACTTCAGAGATTGCGGACCCTGGGCTAGCCGGCTCCGACTACGCCCACATACACACCCGCCGTGAAATTGTTACTAGAGGTATTTGTGATTTCAGCAGGGCTAAATTTGACCAAATTACAAATTTTCTGGCTCAATGTCACGAAATTGCAAGTTTTGGGGCCTTTTAAGAGGCGGCGGATCATCTGCAACTTCTTGAAGATTCCGAGGTGAATTGAAGTTACAGGTACCCGGGCTCACGCCTCACGAGCCACCCAATCAATTGATGGTGTGGTGGGAGTGAGGGGGTGCGGCTACTAAAAAATTAAAGTTTCAAGGAAACATAGCCAATTAAAAATTGACTTTCTGGGCTTTAATCGTCGTGAAATTTGAATTTCCAACGGTCTATGAATGAGGGGGAGGGGTAAGTGATGGGTTTGTACGGTCAAAAAAGAGCGTTTCAGGGCTGAGGAGTGTGCGGAACCGTTAAGTGTGCCGCAGTGCCGCTTCATCAGATCAGCCCTTAAGCTTCCAAGCTTTTTTAGTCCCCACCAGTGAATCAGTTCCGTGGTTTCATCGTGAGCATTCCTTTCTAGAGCAGCTGGGTACCTGAGGCAGCATTCCTGCTGCCTTTCTAGAGGTGATATACACATTTCGCGGCCAGGAAGCATCTATAGGCTTTAGAATGACCGATAATGGAGGCACATTATTTAATCTGGTACTGCTCACGGGTTCGAAAGCTAAGAACTCACGATAACATGTGCCCGATTCTGCATCTTTTTGCGGTATTTAACCGAAACTTTGGTTTTACTTGGCTTTGTGCTCGTGCTTAAATTGATATTTCTGCTTAACTATGATTTTCTGAACTGAGATAAGGCTCAGAAACGATTCTCCCTTCCTTCTTTTGTTTTCACAATCCTTTCTTCCTCCTTTTTACTCCCATGTTATATGTATCTCCTCGATCACGGACCACCCACCCCCTAGAGAGGTGTATCGGCTGCTACACCTCTGCTCATTATTTTAGGGGTGGAATGTACGTAAGTGTGGTATTTACCACCCACCAGGTTAAATTATTATTAACGATATAGGGATTGCGTTTCCTTTTAATAAACAACGAGCGTATTTCGCGGAAAAATGTAAGCTGAGAGTTCTTTTGTTGTCAAGAACGCCTATAGGTATGAACTTTTTCGCATAAAACGAATTTCCATACCAACTATTCAACACTTTAGCCCCCCCCCCCCGTCTCTTTTGATTCAGGTATATATATACGCCGAGAAATTCCTTATTCGAAAAGTTTAATTTAAGTTTTCTCTCTCCTTTGTGAACACGAGACTCCCTGCTAATTTTCAAGCTTCTTTTGTTTTACCCTCTGTTTCCTGGGCTGGTAGATGAACTATAGGAGTCAGTACCGTCTCTGTTTGCTCTTTTTAATTAATCAAAAGTCGGAAAGATGATACGGTTTGGTTTGAGAAGTAAAACCCCCAACCAGTGAGAGGAAAGCGACCGAACAATGCTTTTCTTTTGGCGTCGTATTATACTTTTTTTCGGTCCCTTAATTCCGGTTGATCACCACCCCGTCCTCTTTTCTTCGCTACGATTTTGTGCCCCCTCTCTCATCAACGTGGACGCTTTTCAAAAAGAGGAAACGTGAAAGAGATGACAACCCCCCCCCCCCACAACTTTTGAAACCATCACATCAAATACCGCGAAATCTAACACCGGGAAAGGATGTTTCGATAGGGACAGTTTTGACGTTAAAGCGCCGAAGCTCACAAAAGCTCCCCCCTTCTCCTCAGTTCTTCACTGCTCCATTAGCTGGCTCTCCCCTTGTAACCATCACGGGCTTGTGCGTGATTGTGGGGTTGGGGAGTCATATCGAGCGTCATCATTATCCCGCAATCTCGTTTAATTTCCACCCTAGGGGAGCTCTTGTTCAATTGTCAACGCGGTTTGGTGATGGAGAAGTGCGAGAGGGGATCCCTCCGTACTGTTTGTGCCTCGTTGTCAGGAAGGAACATCCGTGCAAGGGGGAGGATGGTAAAGGGATGACAATCGCGAAACTTCCTTCATTTTTCGTTCTTTTCATGATTTTTTCCACCCTTTGTATCTACCTTTAGACGTTGATTGGCAGCGACATGAGAATAGGTATCTTTTCTTTAATAATTTAAAAAGGTTGGTTGGTTCTATAAAAGTTAATTCAATGAAGTGAGCTTCTTATTATGTTGTTTAATGACAATTTTTTGGAGGGAGTTAATCGTTATTTTTGTAATAAAATACCCAATAACGTTTCATTTCATCCGTAAACGTTGTATACCGCTGCTCAATACTCTCACACCACCACCTATTGAAGCTATAGTAACTTCCGATTCTTCTTGACTTTCAGACCTCACTAACCACCTCTCCTGCTCCAAAACTACCCCACAGTACTGTAATTTATTGTTGCGGGGCACCCCTCCATCGCAAACTTTTCTCAAACCACCAGAAAAGGCCGTAAATACCGCCTTGCACGCTATACCGTTCTCAACCCGTCGTCGCACAAATAGCTCTCCGTGCCCCCCCCCCCCCCAACCACACTTCTCAACCCATCTTTCCCCAAACAAGCTAGCTCTCTTCCCGTTTATTTCATCTCTTCGACCCGCCCATCAATCCCAAGTTTCCATTTAGCCCAACACAAACACACACCCAAACCCCTCCAACTCCATTATTTCAAGTAAAAACTTCCAATTTGGCTCCGTTATCAACAAATTGTTTATTTATCTCACCCTCGCCAACTGGCTCACCACTAACCCAAAAAGATACCGCAACCCCGTGACTCGGTAGTCGCACTTTTCTTCTTCAAAAACAAGAAAAACCACTAGACATCCATAAAAGAACGATATTAGGGCTCGTAAATCACTAAATAACAATCTCCCCCCCCCCCAACGAAGATTTTTCACTTGTTCCAGGCGTTAGAATGAAAACTCGACGCTCTACGATTTTCATTCACGCCAGTGAGGAGCGGCAACCCCAAAAATTAATCAAAAACCCTTTCTTCGTAATATTTTTTTACAAAAAAAAAGATAAAAATGAGGTGTCCCTTCAAAAAATAAAAAATTAACAAGCACCCCTCGTTTAGTTCCAGGCTATGAAAACAAATTATCGTTCCAAGGGGGTCCGTTCTTGATAAACATCTAAATTAAGAAGAAAAATAATAAATTGAACCCCTTCCCTTCTTTCTCTTCACTGCTAATTACCACATTACAAATAAGAGTTTCGGGGAGGGGAGGGGGCTTTGCTCAGCCCGCTGATGTTTCGGACTTTTTAATGATTACAAATCATTTTAAACGTCTCAACTGGTTCGTTTCGAAAGAATAATATTGAAACAGTTCCGTTAGTGATTAAATAGAGAGAATTAAACTAAAGGAAGCGAGACTAATATGGGCCATGAAAATAGTGCTTTCCATCCATTATTTTTCCTCCTATTTTTCTACTTTTTTTATTGTAAAAACATAAACATTATACCTATTTTTTTTTTACTGGATTCCCTCGAGTGCTATAAAGTTTATCCCGCCTAATTTAATCTGTAAGCCCTCCAGAGATATTTCATATTAAGCCATAAAGAGATGAAGGAAACCCTTTTTCGCTAGACGTCCAAGTTCTCGGAGTAATTGTTGTTAATGTACCTCACTGAAAGTACATTTTTTTATTGTCCGCATATGTGCACATCGCGAGAGTTATTTCAAGCGACTTAAAAACGCGAGTGCTCTCTCGTTTGGGCTACTCGCTTAACAGAGAAATCAGCAAACATTTTCCCAACTGTAGTAATCTTGGGGAAATTTCACGGCCAAACGTGGTCTTGGAGCTAGCAGGGATGAAAAAAGTAAAGACCCACCACACTGAAATCGACTATAATTACCATTTTTTGTCTAAAAAATTATCGTAGTGACTAATCACGCCCTAAATTTGGCAACAAATTCGCCCGAACTCCCGAAGAATGTCGAAATTGACAATACGTGCCATGAAAACGCTTAAACGGACGATTATCCGTGTCTTGAAAATGACCAACTGAACGGTTGATGTGCTCTAAAAATGGTCACACAAACTATTCACCCCTTGAAATGGGCTAAACTGAAGTTTCGTGCTCTGAAAATAGTCAAACCAACAATTCGCGACCTAAAATTGGCAAATCTGTCTCAATTTACTCCATGAAATTAGCTAAAATGACGATTCTTGCCATAAAAATAGCCAAAAAACCGTCGAATGGTAAAATTGACCATTCGCTCCATGAAAATTATTGTTCGAAAAACAATCAAACCGACTATTCAAACTCTAAACTTGGCAAATCTGTCTCAGTTCACCCTGAAAAAGAGTAATCTGACGATTTGCGTCACGATAATGCAAGTGCCTGAACTTAAAATGGCTATAACGGTCATTTGTGATCGAAGAATTGTCAAACTGACCATTCGTTCCTTGTAATTGGATAAACTGCGACGATTCGTGTCTTAAATATAGCAAAAACGCCATGCGAATGTCAGAATTTCAAGCCCAGTTCTCAGAAATGGCCAAACTGGACATTTTTGCTCCTTGAAAATGTCTAAACTAACTATTTCTGCTCTAAAATAACCCTGAAATTGATTAAAATTATGATATGCGCCATAAAAATGCAATGCCTAAAATGAAAATGGTAAAAACGACCATTTACGCATTAAAAATGGTCTCACTGACAAGTCATTCACTTTGAATATTGCTGAACTGACGAACACGCCATGAAAATGTCCAAATTTCGCGTTCTCAAAACTGGCCAATCGTATCATTCGCTCCTTGAAAATTAGCTGAAATGACAATTCTCGACTTAAAAAATGCAATGCCTCAACTGAAAATGGCGAAAACGACCATTCACGATCCGAAAATGGTCAAACTGACAATTCGCGCCTTGAAAATGTCTAAACGGCCGATATCAATCGCCTGAAAATACTTAAATACCTGAACGATGGTAGGGGGGGGGGGGTTGGGTGTCCGTGAAAAGGTGCCACATTTAGTTACATCCCCGCCCGAATATTCTCTCTACGGCCCTGATACCTTAAATTGACGTTTTCTTCGGTTTTCACCGCGATATTTTTAGCGTTTTCCCCACACTTCAGCGCTTCGTCTCAATTCCATCGGTGGATAAGCGATTTTTCTCCATTTTAGCCGCAAATTAGCGACTTTTCTTGGTTCAATTTTCGCTGTGGATTCGTGTTTTTCCTGATTTTCGCTGCTGCGAATGTGAGAAATTTCACGTACTGCACAACAGTGCGATTTCTCAGTTTTAGCCGCCTGAAAACCTCCAGACAATGGGGATCAGGGTATTTTTCTCTATTTTAGCTGCGAAATTGCCTCCAAAATGCGCCAAGACAATGCCAACGCCTTTTTAAAAGTAATTTATTTGAAGTTTTGAAATAGGTATTCTTAAAGCAAATGCGCTTATATGAGGCCTTTTTTTGTCGTCCACCTTTTTCTTCCTTTTTCGCGTCCCTTAGGACCCGGCGCCCTCAGGTGGTGGTCGTCCAGCCCAGCCGGAACTGTTCGCAGGGCTTAGTCTCCGAGAAAACAAATTTCGCGGTCCTTAGTCACCTGCTGCTGGCACGTTTGCTTGCATCGAGACCCCAAACTGGCAATTTCACTCAAATTTAATCCCGATAATGTCAGTTTCGCGGATGTATTCAGCCAGGAATCTTCCAATTCGGTGGAAATTTTTCGGGCTTTGCGCCGACGAGGACGGGTAGCCAGAGAGTTACAGTCACCAAAAAACGCCCCGAAACATGCAAGATTGTTTAAATTGAAAATTATGACCAGAATCGTACATTTTCGTAGGAATTAAAACCAATAAGTCGCAACGCTGCGGATTTTCGGCGATGGAACTATCGCTATCTATCGGGTTTTCGTCAGGGTCCGGGATTTGAGCCGACCGTCATGTTGGATCCATTGCCACGAAAAAGCCTCCAAACTTTAAGTTTCACGGATATTCAGCCGGAAAACTTGTAATTTCGCTCAATGAACCCAAAATTGCAATCAAACTAAGCTGTGTTTGCAATTACGTGGATGGCTATAGGGTATTGGCGCAGTCGGGACCTGCTAGTCTGATGAGGGCCACACCATGAAAGTAAAAAGGGCTAAAATTAAAACGTGAAACTCGCTATTAAGCAATTTGTCGCTATTTCAACCACCGTTTGAGCCAAATGTTGCAATTTTGTCAGGTTGGTGGTAGATACGGGGAAGGGAGTGTGGGCTTGTCAGCCTGTGAAGCCGCGTCGCCATTAGTGGGCTGTAGATCAACTTTAAATTTCACGGATATTCAGTCGGAAAACTTGTAATTTCGCTCAATGAACCCAAAATTGCAATCAAACTAAGCTGTGACGGCGATAGGGTATTGCCGCATTCGGGACCTGCTAGTCTGATGAGGGCCACACCAAGGAAGTAAAAAGGGCTAAAATTAAGACGTCAAACTCGCTATTAAGCAATTTGTCGCTATTTCAACCACCGTTTGAGCCAAATGTTGCAATTTTGTCAGGTTGGTGGTAGATAGGGGGAAGGGAGTGTGGGCTTGTCAGCCTGTGAAGCCGCGTCGTCCTTCTTGGGCGACTGTAGACCAATGGCCTGAGCCCACAAAAAACAATTGTAAACTTCAAATTTCAATGATATTTCACCATGAAACTTTGTAATTCTCACGAAGTTAAGACACAAAGGTTGAATATTCTTGCAATTTTGCCTACATCAAGACTTGAAACTTGCATCAGCGCAATCAGTATAGACACGAAACTTTCATTTTCGCAAAAATTAAGATCCAAAACTTGCAATTCCGTTAATATCTGGCCAGAAACCTTGTAATTTCGCTTAATTTACGGCCCGAACTATAGCAAATTCAATGCTTGGTGGTTAATGTTGCCCTTACACGGCTATTCGTGAGGCTCTTTTGGGCGCAGTCGCTAGGCCAGCCAGACCAAGGTCCGCAAAAAAAGAGACTCACACTTTTGATACTAACGTTCTCAACTAAGGCGAGGATAGCCTGCTGTAAACCACAAGAAACTACCAATTTCGCGGATATTTGCCTGAAAAAAAAGGTCATGACTTTGCGGCTATTCGGTTAGGGCGCCGCCGTGATCAACTTTCTGGGGTTCCGCGGTCACTAAAAATAAAGTAAAAAGTCCCGAATCTTTCAAGTTCGTAAAATTTACAGACCGGGAACTTGTAATTTTGATAAAATAAAGGCCGAAAACTAGCAATTTCGCGGATATTTTGACCCTAAACTTGAAATTTCGCAGTTTTTGGCTCCGAAAAATGTACGTGATTTCGATTGCCTATACTTGGCAGGCTTTGAGTGCCACTGTCAGGCCTCGACCACTAAAAAAACAACAAAAATCCAGAAATGTCAAATTCGAGAAATTAAGACGTGAAACGTGCAATTTCTTGAGTTTCACACAGGAAGCTCCAACTTTCGATTATATTTGCCTCAAGAATGTTGCAATTCTGCAGTTTTTCGTCGCTGTAATTGTCGTGGGAGACTGGGCTCCACGATCACTTTTTAAAAAAGCTCCGAAACTTGCAAAAGCGCGGTGATGGTGGCTGGTAGATGCACTCTGGCACATTAGTCCCTCGAGGAAGAAGTCAAGTTCCAAGTATCTACTAAGGTTATTCCGTCTTTTACTAGGCGCAATACTACTGATTTTACCGACGACTTGTTCCCCAGCTATTTGCATGTGACTATACATGAAGGAAATTGGGGTCAGTAACGTATAATAGTCAAAACATTAAAATATTCATTTCCTCAGCTATAAAACTTGCAAATTTGCT
Source organism: Corythucha ciliata (assembly GCA_038030265.1). Taxonomy (NCBI): domain Eukaryota; kingdom Metazoa; phylum Arthropoda; class Insecta; order Hemiptera; family Tingidae; genus Corythucha; species Corythucha ciliata. The sequence goes on from CM075939.1 coordinate 12,422,561, forward strand.
CGAGTAGCACTCCCCGTCCCTCCATGACGGCCTCTTTTTTAGTGCCTTTAATCTTTTTTTTTTTTTTTGCGAAGGAAATACAGCTAGGCACGGTTTAAATCTCTTAAAATGAATCGGAGTAAAATCTTGCTATGACTTTTATATCCTTGAAAAATAATTAATGAAGCGAAGGAGTAAAGTTTAGGGGAGAAAAACTAGCAGTATGAAAAGACAGGAAATTAAACGGAGCTTCCTCCCTCCCCTTCTCCCTAACATCTCCACACCAGTAGCTGCCAAAAGTTTTCCAAATAAGAAAATGTTGAATTGGTCTGCCTCAAAAACCCCCCTGTTCTTGAAGTACAATTCATTAATTTGTCAGAAGCGACAACCTTTAATGATTTTAGAAAGTAAAAAAAAAAAAAAAAAAAAAAATGGTTGCTGTAACTTTCAAAAACTTCTTCCTCTCAGGGAGCTCTTTTTCTGATTTTCCCTCATTAACAGGCTTAAGGGAAAGAAGTAATGGAGAAGAAAAAAAAGGCGGGAAGACGAGCGAAAAGTTTTTAATCGGTCAAGTTGTTTCCGAGTATCTTTGTTTGCGCATTCGAGTCCGTGGGTTGGGTTTGAAGGAGTGAGGTGAGGACTTTATTTTAGACGAAAGTCGTTTCTTTACGGGGTCCCTGAGGCAGTTTTTTTTTTCACGGAGCTGAGAAAGCGATTGAGGGGTGTTGGCGAGGGGGGGGGGTTGAAAAAGGTTGTGGCAAAGAGTTCTTTCAAGTTGGGACACGCCTTTTTAAGAGCACATTTATGAATAGCGATATATACCAAGTCTCTTGGGGGGTCGAAGGTTTGTGAAAAAGAGTTTCACAGGGACTGTTGTGGGTAAAAAAAAGTAGCTACAGTGAGAACTTGACTAGCAGAAAAAAGGGTCGTAGAAAAGTCTTTGCTAGTTTTCGATGTAAAAAGCGATGGTATTTTCCCCTCATTTCCATTTTTCTGAGTTTTCCCTCGAACACCCATCCCCCTAAGGAAGTTATCTTTACAGTATTTATGGCATGCTAGTGCGTTTCTTCATCATTTTTTTTTTTTCTTCCCTCCTCACTCATGTTTGACTCATTGAATTCCAGCTAGTAAGTCACATCACCCCCCCTCCCCTCACAACCATCATAACTTTCATCCATCGCTTGCCCGAGCGTTTTCTCAATCTTCCGCCAACATTCGCAATTTTTCTCCTCGACTGACTATAACCTCCATTTCCCGTCGCCACTTCATCAATTTTCCCTTTTCGCCCTCCCGCCCTCTCACTTCACGTACCCATCAGGACTCATCGCTTCGTTTTATTATTTACCAAGCCCCCTCCCCCTCATTTTTTCCACAACACATCATTCCTAACTTTCGATCCACTGGAGGGTTATCTGTTTTGCACCCTTGGCTCTTGCTTCGTATCTTTGCCTGACACTCTCATCCTCGGCCACATGAGTAACTCCACCCGTAAATAAAAAAATTGTATTTTCAAGGTATTTTTTCTTATCTGATATGGTTTTATTTTTAAGTTCCTTTTTTTTTTTAGTTTGCTGAACCGACACACAAAATTTCGTTTAATTGCGTGGAAACTCCTCGCAGTGAACGAACTCCCCTCGTGTACTAAGTGAGCAGTCGCAAAATCCGTTCTTCTTCGGCTGTTTCCCCTCCATTGGCTCATAGTAATCTCAAAAAGCGATATTAATCGTTTTGTAAGTCTGACGCACTACTTCTTAACCCCCCCCCCCACACGACACTATCAACCTCTGTAATATTTATCCCTCGTGAATCCTTTACTTTCAAAAAACCTGGATAATCATTAATTGCTAACCAGCCGCTCTCGCATAAATTACGTTAAATTCTAGGACTTTATCTAGAAGCTCTTCCTTAACGATGATTACTCTGAGAACTTTATCATCCAGGTAGGTGATGGTGAGGGAGGGGGTGGCTTAAAAGCTCTAAAGCTTCTTTACCCTTAACTAGATTCTTGAAATATTAGTTTCTTCTTTCCTGTACCCCTTTCCCTACACGATTATTCCTTCACCTTTTCTTGAGTGATAGAATAATGTTCAGTCTGTTATCTTTGCTTGTCTATCACTCTTCTCTTTATTTTAAAGTAAATGAAAAATTTAGAGCGCTATATTTTAAGGGTCCGCGGTATTTCTTCTTCGTACCAATTTATAAACTCGCTGAGACTCGAGTTTTAACCAAAAATTGAATCCGCCATTTAGAGTAATTTTCCTCTTTTATCATAATATCGTATTTCCCTCGGTTTTTGGAAAAATTGACAGCACAAGTCCCTCATAAACATTTCCATTTTCCCCAAGTGGTTCGTGTAAAAAATTGTCTGATTTTATCGATATAAGTTAGGCAACACCCGCGAGATATTGTGTTGAAGGTTGTTGCCCAACTTAGAGCGTTCCTCGGATACCTTTCCGCCGACAAAAAATAGCGTTTCCGTGCTTTTTTTTTTTTTTTAAATCCACGATTGAATAACTCAACTTTGGAGCCTTCAACCATCACCCCTCCCCCCACCATGCAAATCTCTGATAAATTCACCTCGACTGGTTTAGAAAGTATTTTTCATGCTGTTGGAGGGAAATAGATTATTTAATTTTGGAGGCATGAAATATGAAACTTTTAAAAGGGATCGAGTGAAGATGGGTCGGTTTTAGTCTTGGTGACGGTTGTGGGGGAGTTTTGCGAAGGGGGGAGGGGGATAAGAATCCCTGTCGAGGAAGTTGGAGTGGAAAAAAATATTCTTTAAATTTTTTTTTTTTTTTTTTTGAAGCTTTATCAGAAGGGCGCAGAAATATTATTGCATAACTCTTCCTTGATAAATCTCTGGATTTTCTTAGGGAGAGTTTTCGGAGGGCCTTCATAAAGTTTTGGGATTGTGGAAAGAGGGAATTCGGGGAAATATACTTTTTTTGTAAAGCAGAAGTACACATCAATAAAACCCATTTTCCTTTATTGTGAAACTCGCTTCGCCCCCCCCCCTCCTCAGCCGTCACCATCACAAATGCTTGATTTGACTGCCGCCACGAAGTAACCCAACAGAGAGCCAAGAGTGGAAATTACAATGGGGAAATATGCGTCCAACTTCAATTTCCCTTGCTGTGTGAAGGTGGGCGGGACATCCAGCGATGTCTTTACTTGCGTAAAGGGTCGTCGGTGGGTGTAGGAGTGCAAGTCAAACCTTATACGTCCTGCTTTAGAATTCAAGCTGAGCTGTGGCGAATTCAAATTGTGTATTCAAATAATAGCATCTCTCTCTCACTCTGTCTCTCTCTCTCCCCTGAAGTCCTACAATCCTTAGCTTTTCCTTTTATATTCGTCGTCTCCTCAGCTTCCCTACCCGACCACGGACGAACCACAATGTCACTCCCCCCGATTCACAACAGTCTCATTTCCAGATCAGTGGACCGTGTAAGAAATTGTTCTGAATGGTTGGAAATGTATAGGGAGGGGGGGCCTAAGAAAGGAAACCGGTAAAGTGAAATATCGTACTTATGGGTGTGGTGTGTACTTTTCCAAGGAAACAGTTTGTGGGTGGCCTTTTAAGGAGTTCCCTTGATTTATGCAAAACTGCACACAAAAATTGGCAATAAAGCTCTAGAGATTTATACGAACTATCGGAGCCTGCAATACGCAATTGCAAACTTGTTTTCTTTTTACAAACTTGCATTTTTTTTTTAAACAAAATTTCATAAAAATACAAGACGTACCTATACATTTTTAGGCACCGAAACTTCAGAATTCATGGTATAAAGCTGCCTGAATCCTGCCGCCACAAAAAGGCCCCGAAACCCTGCTGAAGGACCTGAAAATGTCAACTTGTAACTTTGCTCAAATTCACAAAATTAACAAATATTCAATACACCTATCTTTGAATATTGCAATTACACGGCTATTCATCTGGATAATGAGCGCAGTCGCGGCCGGCTTGGACAGGCTAGCCATAAGAAGGAAAAAAAAAGTCTGGAAACTGGCTATCTTGCGTAAGTAAAGACCTGAAACTTGCCATTTTTCGAATATTTAGACAGAAAACTTCTAGTTCCCCGGATATTTAGTTTTAAAATGTAGCAATTTTTTGGTTATTCGTCTGACTTTGAGCGCTGACGCGGCCGGCTAGCCCGAATTCCTTGGTTACTAAAAAAAAAATAAATAAATAAAAATTAAACCCGGAACTTTGCATTTTCACAAAAATTAAGGTCAGAAACTTGCAATTCACGACCTGAAACTTGCAATTTCACAAATATATAAGCCTGAGACTTGTAATTGCGCAGGAAACTTCCAATTTCGTGATTATTTAGCTCTAAATTGTTAGTAATTAGCAGTATTTCGTCAGACGCGCTGTGGCGCTGTTGAGACCGGCTAGACTGGGATCTCTCCGTGCCTCAATTTAAATTTGGCGAAAATAAATACCAGGAATTCGTAATTTTACGCAAATCCAGAGGAAGCAAACTAAAAGGAAGCAATTTTGGGAATATTTTTTGCCTAAAACTTGCAATTTCGTAGTTTTTTTTAAAAGCAGAGTAATACAATTTCGCGACAAAATATTCATCCCTTGCCAGACTTTGGATGCTGACAAGAGGGCGGGGATTTTGTTTCGCGCCGACTGAAAAAAGACGCTGAAAACCAGTTAGCGAATATACCGACTTAGAGGTGCCAGACCCTTCAGGGGCCATCGTTCAGAGGAGAGCCCTGAAAACCTTAATGATGAACAAAAGTACGGGATTTTTAGGTTTTAAAGCGCTCATTTGCCGCTACAACTAAGAGAAAAAAAACCCAATTCGAGATATTTAACCACTAATGTAAATGGGTCTTTTTAATAGGCGGCTGAAATTGAGAAGAATGTGCGGATCGTAGTGGCGAAAAGTCCAGAAAAAGAGCTAATACTCGTGGCTAAAATAGCGAAAAAAATCACTAATTCGCGGCTAAAAACACACATAAAAGACGAAAAAAAACAAAAAAAAAAACGCTAATTCACATCTATATTTGAGAGGCATGGAAGTAAAAGCACTCTTTTGCCGCTAACGTGGAGAAAACCTCTGAATCGAGGATCATTTCGAGAAAATATAAATAATTCGAAAAAATGCTCGAGTGAAAGCGGATAATTCTCGGCTAAAATTGAGAAACATATTATTGCGGCTTAAATTTTCAATTTAAGGAATTATCCGCTAATTCGTCATTAAATTTATGGAAAGAGGTACATCTTGGCAAAAACTGAGAAATAATTCACCGCTGAAATTGATAAAAGATACTCATTCGCGGCTAAACTGAGAAAAAGCCAATTCATGGTTCCTATAGAGGCAAGTACGTGACTAAAAATTGAGAAAAATCCTTAAGTTAACGAAACGGACGATTTTATTCCTTATTGTTTATTTAGCAGGGTCTCATGTACTTCCGGTCCGGCATTGTCTGAAGCATTGCGAGAATAAAGACTAGGAACTTGCAGTTTTGTGAAAATAAAGATCGTCAAGCTGCAATTTCACTAAAACAAAAGGCCAGAAACAGCCGATTTCGTGGTAGGTTCAACCGAGGAACTTACAATTTCTGGACATTTAGCTCCAAAATGATTGAATTTCGTCAGAATTTGGGTGTTGATGTGACCGGCTAACCTGGACTTTTCGATCACTAAAAATTAAGTTGGGCTCAGTGCTCATAATGGCTCAAGACCGTCTGAACAAAGATCCCCGTGCTGTCGAGAGACGTCCATTATTATGCAACGAACTTCGTTGGACTGCAATAGGCTGCCCACGGGAAAGTTCGAGCACGTACACGCAAGCGGTTAAAAATGGTGCAAAAACTCCTCTTAACTGAATCTTATGATCGAAAATTCGTCTCAATTTATGAATTCTCCGTGTGGAGGTTGGAGATTTGCTATAGTTTGGAGCTCTGGCTGTGGTTTGAGCTGTGCTGTGGTTGGACCCTTTGCTGTGGTTGCGCAATTTTTTTGTGGTTGAAGCTTTATACCGCGGTTTGGAGATCTGCTTTAATTCAAGTCCAGTGTGGCCACCGTGTGCGGGCAAATTCAACTGAAACTCGCAATTTACGCGCAATTTTTAGAATATTTAGATCCCAAACTTACAATTTCGCATATACATAATGTTATTATGCGGATATTCATCAAACAGTGGGAGCTCTCGGGAAGGCTATAGAATAGCCGTAATAATAAAAGAGCCCCGGAACTGGAAATTTTGCTGTAGTGATCGGAAGCGTGCTATTTGGCTGATATTTAGACCCGAAACATGCAATTTTGTAATTAGTAGCCAGAAACTTGCAATTACACGAATATTTTCAGAAAACTTCCAATTTAACTGATTTTAGCTCCGAAAGGTTTTTTGGGGGGGGGGGGCGCCGGGCTTTGAACCCGGCAGGCGCCTAAGCCTCCATTGGGCTTCGGGTTCGATCCATTCGTTTCGGTCGGTGCGCCGTTTGTTGAACGCACACCACCGGGAACGCCCACACAAAGCCGAGTGTGCCGTGTCACAGCTCGCCGCAGCGTTATAGTGTAATGGGCAATGGCTGGATTCGAACCCAGGCCCGCTGAATTGCGAAGCGAGCATTGTATCCATTACACCATCGAGGCGCGCCGCTCCGAAAGGTTATAATTTTGCAGATATTCGTCAGAATTTCGCAGTCGCCGACGTAAGTGACTATGTACTGGGTTGAAAATTTCAATTTCGCGAGAATATAGAAAAAGCACTTTCAATTTCGCAAAATAAGGACCAGAACCAAGGATAGTTTTACCTGAAACTCACAATTTTATGGTCTTCCTGCTCGTAGACCATAGTGACGAAATTTATAGCGGATTTTTAGCTCTGAGTGATATAACTTCCTGGCAATAATATTCGCCAGATTTTGGGCGCTGTCGAAGAAGAAGGACCTCGGGTCACCGCGTAGTCGTTGAAAATGTTCCTCTTACGAACCATTGAAGGCCTTAACCGAGAGTTACGTATTTAAAGTTTCATTTCTTGCCACTCTCTCTCCACCCCATCCTTCAAAAACAACTCTCACGTCTCACACAAATTAGCCGGTCACGCATACATTACCCTCTAAAACCTCCACTTATACCATTCCCACGCCATGAAACCTTCGCACATATTACACTTTAAATAACTTTTCGCGTGAAATAGCTTTTATACGCCTCTTCTACATCTTCAACCCCCAACCCACTCGTTATATACCCTGCAGCAGAGGCTTTTACCCATCACCTTTAAAGCAATTTACAACACCGAAACGTCACACGAGACAATAACTTTTCAGTTTTGAAGTTGTATGAGTCACGCGACGCTGAAAATGAACACTTGTAAATTTTACACAATTCTCTGTAACCCCCCACCATTACCGCCTTCACTGAGAAGCATCGTCGGTGAGCGTTTTAGAAATTCAGGGAGTTGTTTAAAGGCTTTGAGATTAGCAAAGCTTTATTTTCAGATTAAGCATCTCTCGGTTTATTTACCGTTAATTTAGGAGAGCGAGTAATGGAAAAGCGGCGAATGGAAGTTTTTAATTGAGTAGTTTAGCCGAATCAACTCTCAAAGTATCATGGCGGGTATGTTGTATGTAATGAAACTTGGTAGGGAGCGGGCTATTGAAAATAAACAAACAAAAAACCTATAAAACTTTTAGCGTTTGAGTGTTCATTACACCATTCATTGAACGATCATCCCGAGGTCACGTACCATCCATATATTCCCGAAGCCATAGAATGGTTACGAGCTGGTGGGGGGGGGGGGTAATTTGACCCTTTTAAAACGCGGTTGGGTGCGGTGGTGTGCTGGGGGCTAAGTCGTCGTTACATTCCATACAGGGAGTACCGTCGTCGCCGATCCCTCCACCGCTCCTCCGCGCGCATAACCGAACGACGGTGGAATTCATTTTAAAGGACACCCTTGGATGGGTGTGGTGGTGTGTGTGTGGGGGAGGAGGGGTCTTCATAACGAGAGAATATAATAAGAAATGTGGTGTAGTTAGAAGAGAGAGAGGAACGCCAGAAATTTTATATCGCGCGGTTTAAATGAACGTAAAACTCGACTGTGGTGTGGTTATGTTATAAAAGGAATGAGCGGGGTTTTTGAGGAAAGGAGAACAGAGAAAAAGTCCCTGAGGCTGTGAAAATTATTCATATATTTTTTTTCATTTTCTTTAATCTTAAAATCCTCCCACTTCCCCTTTTTCGACCTAACAAACAAGTAAAAATCATAGTTAAAAAAGGAAGGGGCGAATTGCATCGTTACACATGGATATAAACGAGCGCAGCGGGTAATTATGAATTATACATGAGCCGATAGAAAATAAAAGAGCTTTAGTTAGGAGAGGAAAAGGGTTTTTGAAACTTTACCAACACACATTGTCCCCCCTCCAGCATGTATCGTGAAGGCAGCTACGTTTCCCAGGGATCATTTTCACGGCGGAAAATGAACCAACACGGTGGATGTTTGCCTAAAATGATTTGTTTAAGGGTTTGAGCGTGTGGGGTGGAGAGAAGAAAGCACGTCATATAATAGTGAAATTGAGCTTCGGATTTATGAGAAGTCAGGAATAAAGGGAGAATCGAATTACAAATTATTAACTGAAAATCAGTGATGCATGTTCCGCATAGCATCCTCGTTTCACATGACAAACTGTTACAATGTTATTTCGGAGATAATTAACAGAGGAGAGATGATGAAGGAATCCACCTGGAGAGTATTACTACAGCTGTTTTGGCCGGTAGGCAGCGAAACACAAGATAAAAAAGAGGGAGAGTTATGCGGTCATTTTCTCGCTCAAATTTAATGTGAGTGAATCATTTGGCCGAAAGATAAAAACATTAAAAAAAGGATTAGGTATTAGGGTTTGAATGATGGTCAGGAGGTCTATAGAACTCTTGGTATAAAGAAGACCTGCGTGACTGTATAGTGGACGTCCACTGGGAAATTCATTCCGTGTTCCAACTTTTATAGAGAAAATTCACTTCGCCTCAGGTCCTCTAAAACTGTGTGTTTGGGCCAATTCGCTTCCGCTCCAAAGTCCCTTAGTGATCACGACATGACGAGGAGGTAGGGGGGGGGGCAAAGGTGGAAGGTTTGATTCAATCCTGCCGTCGTCGGCATAGGCCACTCTCGGAATAGGAGCGTGCTCTTTCTACTATACTCCCCGGCCCCCACCAATCCATGTCCATGTCAATGTGTTCACAACTACGCTTAAGGGAAAATAGCTGAGCGCTTTGACAACCATTTAATTGGAAAAGCTCTCTCATTCTTTTGTTTAGAATAGCTGGCGTAGAAAGAGATAAGGGGAGAGCTTAATGGAAAGAAAAGCGCCAATCTGAAGAAAAACTAGTGGGAAGAATACTTTCATGGCAAAACAATTATTTTATTGATTAGTTGATTCAAAAATATATTCCGCTTCACTAATTTAGGTTTTTTTTCCATATTTATAGTGCCCGGCAGGTACCCTGAAAAGAAATATATATGAAACCGGTATAAAAAAATACCCTTTTCTCTCTTTTTCCTATTGCCCGAAGAAGGAAAAACGTGAAAAGCTGTGGGAAAAAAGAGCTTTCTAAGACTAACTAGGTCAACTTAAAACCCCTCGTTCTTCCCACCCACACCTGCAACCCTCAAACCGCATCGAATTTCAGCTCTTTTCTGCATCACTCACCTCACACCCACACAGCGACCGTGCCCTAAATCCTAAAGCCGACCCGTCCCTTTCAACTATACATATACCCACTCAACCATCAACGACACCGCAATCCTCGTCCAATTCGTTTTGTCAAGGCATTCTACATTCTTCATAATATTAAAGAAGAAGAAAAAAAAAAAAGATGCATTGCAGAGCATCCCCTACAAACCTTTATCGTTTTTTTTTTTTTTTTTTTTTCCAAGCTCAGCAAGTGCGTTTATATACGTCCCTTATACTTCATTCCTTCCAGGGAATTGAAAAAAAAAAAAAATGTAATGTGTAAATAGAAATATTCGAGAGGAAACTAGGGGTGTGATAGAGTGCCCCCCTAACTCCTAACTGCTGATAAGCTCCCCCCCCCCCAGGAATAAAATCCTCTGAATCCCTTATTTTCGCGAAATACGTGGTATAGAAAAATATATACATGGGGCTGCAGAGGGAGCTCTCTTGAATGCAGACGCGGACTTCAATTTTTTTCTCTCCCTTTCTCTCTTTTTTCTATCACTCACTCTCTCTCTCCCTCTCTGTAGGTATAACTTTGTGGAATCCAAAGCATTCTGCTGTAGGTAATATTTTTCTGATTTTCTTTCTCAAATCATTTTTAAAGCCTCACATTATTTCACTCGATAGTCTTGGGAGAAAAAAAACAAAAGAAAAAAGGAATTTATTGATATCCAACATTAGAGAAAACACCTCGAGAGGAAATAGGTCTGTGTCTTTGCAACACCGGTGTAGAGCTTCAAAAAAAAAAAAAAAAGAGAATAAAATAAAGTTAAATCCCTCGACATGCGTCTATCCCCTCCCCTGATGGCTGGACGTGAAATCCCTCCCCCCTTATGAATGGTACTCCCCCTGCAGTATTAAAAGGGTACTAAACTTAAGACAAGTACGCGGCAAATATAGTTGTCAAAACACGCTAAAGTAGCTAACAGATGCTAGTTCATAGCAAAATGCGAAAAAAAAAAAAAAAACACTGATTCACGACTAAAAATTTGAGATAAAGGGTAAATTTTCGGCTATAGAATTGACAAAAAGCAACGATCATCAGCTGAAATATTGAGAAAACGCCTTCAAGTGGCAACTTTCGTGGCTAAAATTGAGGAAAAAGGGCTCTGTGCATGGGAAGGAAAAAGTTGGCAAAAAGCGTTCATTCACGCAACGTCAATTCGCTGAGAAATCCGTTAATTAGCCGAGGTTAAAACTGAGCCCATTTACGACGGAAATTCGCGCGTAAAGTTATGAAATAGTTCGTGGCTAAAATTTAGACTACCGGGGCTATAGCCCTGGGCTGTAAAATTCAAAATATCAGGCGTGGATAAGACAAATCGAATCAAAAGAAGAAGGGGATGACTATTAAAGGAAGAATTAGCTAAATTAATTGCATGGAATTAATTAATTTCATTCCTATTGAGCTGTGCACTCCACGCTTTTCCTCAATTTTAGACATTTTTTTTTTTTCAATTTAGACATTAGGCGCATAATCCCAATTTTAGCCTTGATTTTTCTCAATTTTAGCCGTGAATTAGCGATGTTTCTCCAAGCCCCGTACTATACGTCAGCGGGCGTTACGTGATTTCAGGGTTAAGCGTCTTGAGAATTTACCAGTGGAAAACTCCTGTAGTGTTCTACCTGTGTACCACGCCCACTTAAAACGCTGAACAAGCTCTTGCCGTTAAAATTGTGCGACTCCCGCCTCTTGCAGGTCACAGGGTCAATTTTTAGCGTCATGAATTAGCGATATCCTCAGTTTTAGTCAAGGATTTGCCCGAAGACCTGTATGCACATGAGCTTTTTTTTCTCACTTTTGGTCTGGAATTTGTATCAGAAATCACGAATTGACGCATTTTCTTCATTTTAGCCACGAATGAGCGCCTTTTCAAAATTATAACGAAATAATAATGGCGTTTTCTTAAAACTTATTAGCCGCGCAATCGCCCTAAGAACAACAAATTAGCGTGCCTTCTCAATTGTAACGGCAAGGACGGCCAGAAACTGGGCATCAGCGTTTTGTCCAAATTTAAGACGTAGACTTTCCCCCATGAGCTTGCTGAAAGAAAAGAACTGCACACGTGAACTTCGAAAAAAAAATCAACGACGAGGCAAAACAAGCAATTTTGGGTGCCGACGACCCCTTATGGAGGCGTTTTTACCCAGTGCTGGTAAAAATGGACCAGAAAATTGCCCACTCGAGCCCTCCGCGGGTTATGGCAAACATTTCAAATCGGACGGATCCGTGATCGTATCTCTGACTTTTTCGTCACGGGAAATCCGACGATATAAACGAGGCATAGAAACAAACTGTTGAAGTTGAGAGGCCTTGGCCCGCGGCTAAATTTAATGAAAATTGCTGATTCGTAGCTAATAGTGAGAAAAAGAAGATGGAAAAATTGCTATAGAATTGAGAAATACAATAATTCCGAGTCAGAACTGAGAAAAATACCAAAATTCACGTCTGAACGTCTGAAATGATAATGGAAACAGCTAATTCATGGCCCAAAATAAAGAAAAGGCGTTAATTCAGGGCATATAAACAAGAAAAAGCTCTGATTTACCGCTAAAATTTAGAAAAACCAAAACAAATCAGTAAAAACCACTCATTTGCGGTTAAAATTGAGGAAAATCGCCAATTTGCGAATGAAATTGAGAAAATTGCTAATTCGCAAATGATATATTATAATGATACATTAAGGCGCTAATTCACGGATAACAATGAGGAAAATGCAGATTCGCGGCTTTCGTGAGAAACAATTTTAATAAAAAGCGTTAATTTGCGGCTAAATAATAAAGAAAAACGCTAATTCACAGCTAAAATGAAATGAAAAAAAAAAAAAAAAAAAAACAAAAAAAACTCGCTAATTCACAACAACAACTAAGGAAAACGCCCATTCGTAAGTTAATAACGCTGATTGCGGCTAAAATTGAGTAATAGTGCTTACCCGCGGATGAAAATGGGAAAAATCGCTTTTTCGCGACAAAAATGGGAATCACTAATTAGTGGTCGAAATTGAGAAAAATCGTTTAGTGCAGGAAATAAAGCCAGAATAGCGGCAAAATTCGGCCCAATTTCAAATGTGGCTTAAAAAATTCCTTTTGATTGTGTACTTTGAGGATTCGAAGAGCCCGCAACGATACGGGGTGCGGCGAACCTATTTTTATGGGCAAATCTTATGCAGTCGTGTGTGCTGAGTCCAAGTCCGTGGGCTCATTACTTCTCGAGTTATGGCATAATTTGTGCGAATAAAAAACATTGTTTTTGGATTGATTAGTTTATTAAAATCCTCTCGCTCTACATTAAGTGATGAAGTCGTTTCATCTGTCGTTTCTGAAGTTGTTTTTGGTGTTGAATCAAATGCACGGTAGCTCGATTCTCTGAGATCAATATTATTTGAGTTATGAACGAAAATACCCGAAAAAGCACGATTTTTACTATACTTAAATGTGCCCTGAAAAAATTGTGTAAATATTTACGCACGTCTGACCATTTCTCTCATCGTACGCAGTTCTTTGTGCTGAATTGAATGAGCTATCGCTCGGGATCAGTAGTAACAATAATTTTTGAGTTACGAACAAACATCTCCAGCATTTTTAAAGAATTCTTTCTTATATTTGTGAGCGTAACTCAGAAGGTATTGACCCCAGCGGTCCCTGCAAACGCTCATTTGATTCAGCGCCTAAAACTACTTCAGAAATCACATCTACGTCAACTGCATTGCTAAAGGGCGTGGGCTGCCCTAGGATTTTTTGGTATTTGGTTTTTTTTTTGGTAAGTTTTTTTTGTACAACTACGTCGTAACTCAACACAACTTACGTTTATTTTTTGTCGACCTGGCACACAACAGTAAGTACATTGGGCTAGACTCCCCGTTCGGGCAAATTTCTTCACCCCCTTATAGCGTTGAGTTGGCCAACGTCTTCTCTCCCCTTAAAGGGATGTTTGCCACCCCGTATCGTTGCGGCCTCTTCGAATCCTGGAAGTAAGCAACAAAATACATTTTTTAAGCCACATTTGAAGTTGGGTCGAATTTTGCCACTATTCTGCCTTTTTTAAAGCTTTATTTCCTGTACTAGTTAATTAGCGGGTAAAATTAAGATATTTTAGCGGCTAAATTTGTCAAAAAGGGCTACATCTCGGATAATTGTTACAAACGCTATTTTATGGTTGAATGCTTATGAAGAAAAACGCAAATTCACGGCTAAAATTGAGAGAATAGTGTTTATTGCAGTGGCAATTTTCATGATTGGCCAGTCCTGGGGTTGCCCCGTCAACTTGAGGGTTTTCCGTCAGGTTGAAGAAACACAGTTTTCCTTTAATACCTGTAAAATCTACACTCTCTTATTATTTCTTGCTTGTCTCCACAAGTCTTGATGGATAATGGCCGAGTGGAGGGGGGGGGTTTAGCCACATGGGGCGGCAACATTGAATTCGACCCCGCGGCGGCAGAAAGCAATCAAATCATTGGCCCTGGCTCTAATTTACGGTTAAATTTGAGAAAAAGCTCTCAATCGCAGTCAAAATGAAGAAAAACGCTAATCCACCGTTCAATTTGAGAAAATCTGCGGCTAAAATTGAGAAAAAGTCGTGACTCACGCCTAAATTTGAGAAAATATGCTAAGGCGGAAACATTCGAGATAAACGCGTATATTGGTCAAAACTCGCTAATACAAGCTGAAACTCAGTAACGTGGTAATCTTCGACTGAAATTGGTAAATAATTTGCGACTGAAATTGAGAAAAATCCCTAATTGGCTGTAAATATGTTACATAGGTATGTAATTGTGACGATTTGACGTTTATTCTCAATATTTACAGCCAAAACGTCACCAGATAGAACATTGCAATCATGTGAATGATGAATGCTACATCCCCCTCCAGACTTTTGGGTATACCCGCCCAACAGGTTTAACTTAATATTGCCCAACTGATGACATTTTGAGCTCCCCTACCCGCCCCAGAGCGTCGGCATCCAATCCCCCAACCGCTACCCTTGTGTAAAGACGCCCCTGAACCAATTTTTATCCTCTTTGTCTTCCACTAAGAACACTTTTAATTTTATATTTTGAAAAAAAAAAAAAAAAAAACGCCGTCCCTTGCAACTGTCACGAAGCCCAATTTTTGAAAGGCGAGGAATGACAGGCCCCCCAAAAAAAGCGATGGTGAGGGGGGGATTGGAACATTAATTGGAACTTCCTCGATTTCAACTCCGAGTTGGAAAAAATGAGGATCTTTCTTGGACGGAGGAAGTTGAAAACTTTTCTCCCCTCCTTAGTTATTATTCGTTAAACTTTCGTGGAAGAAGTTTTCGTTTTTTAACGAAAATATAACTTTTTAAGCACATAATTCAAAAGGAAACGATTTGTTATTACATTTTGAGCCAGCCCATGAAACTCAAATAGGACGGCCGAGAAATTTCCGCTGAGAGCCCAACACTCGCCACTTCGAGCTGGTGATTATATTATAGTGATGTGGTCTTGCGTATGAAAGGGCGGTCTTGGTCACGGTCTTGGTCATGCAGTGAAATCATGGTCTTTGTCTTGCAGCCACAGTCTTGGTCTTGCAAAAATGTACGCAATGTATGCATAATGTATGCATTGCGATAAAAATCGAGTGTAATAGTTATGTAAATGCACATAATATCATGGATTAGAGCAGAGAATAATTAACTTTCGGATTTAATGATTTGTTGAGGGGTTTAAGTTTTAATCATTGGGGGTGGGGTCCTACTGAAATCCTTGTGTTTTAAGGTGAGAAAAATGCATGTCAATATTCAAACTAAAAGTAGCCATATTGGCTTTGTACTTTTCTCATATAGAAAGAAAAATCTCGAGAAATGACTTGGTTGGTAGAGGTGTGGGGGTGTAATGTTGATGCTGTTCGCAAACGTAAAGCAGAAACAAGCACGATTGGTGATAAAATGCGAGAATCGCAAAATTATTTCATGATTCAGAGTCAAAGGAACGATTTTTCTTGGGTCTCAACCGGGTGAAACAGATGTTGCATGCAAGACCAAGACTACCGTGGTCTTGGTCTTGGGTCTTGCGAGACCAGCCTGGTCTTGCTCATCATTAGTGATTAACGATCGATTTAGTGCTCAGTGGCGGAATGAAAAGGATTAATATAAATACACTGAGGAGAGGCTTCGCGTACGTTTCTTTGTGAAGGCATCAACGGTTTCACCGTAAAAGGTTTACTTTTGAGAAAGATTGATATCTCTCTCGCATTCAAACCCCCCACCACCACCACCACCACCACTTTCTCACCACACCTTTATTGAGATGACAGTCCAGAATTATCGCACGTCGCCAACTCGCATTAAGCTTCTGTCTCCTGTGCTCACTTAGAATGCTTCTTTAAGGCGATTAAAAGCCCTTTAACTTATACGGTTATACAGGATTAAAATTTAATGAGCAGTAAGGAAATCAAGTGACCTTAAAATGAACGTTGTTTGAATATCCTTGATTCATAGGTCGGAGATTAGGAGCGCGGGGATTTTATTTTTTCACTCTATTTATGTTTTTGTTCTATTATCTCCACGATTACTAATCGCAGCCAGCCTAATGCAATTGAAAATCACTCCCAAAGGATTCGAAATGGCAACAAGGAAAGTTTTCCCAACCGTATACAAAACTCACTCCCTGTACACCTTTCCGTAAATGATTCCCCCCTTTTCGCGTGATTTAACCTTCCATAGATTTGCATGTTAAATGAACAGTAAATGACAGTCAAATATTTGTTCAACGGTATTAAGCTTCTTCTCAGGGTCTCTCCCGCTCTACTCCCCTCCCACCAACCGACCCTTTAATGCCTAAACCGACAGGCGAGTTGTATTCCCGTTTAATATGACATGAAACGGTGGTCCCAGTAGAGAGCGAGTTAAGTTGGCTTTCGTAGGAGAACGTCGTAATAATACTCTATACCCAAATTACCAGCGTAAACTCTCAGACCCGCTTAGTTATGCACGAAGGCGGATTGTACTATTAAGTGATTTGGCTAATTTTAATATTGAGCTATAACTAGATAGCTCAAATAGCTTTAATTAGTGGGTGGAGAAGGATGAAGATTGAAAGTTTTTGATGATGTTGGGTGTAGTCAAATAGCAGTGCCGGATCCAGACATTTTTCTTTGGTCGGGGGGGGGGGGGTATTCCACCCCCCAAGAGATAGAGATTCACGACTTGCGCTCTATAAAAGTGGTGAAAATGAATGAAGTTCGCACGCAAAAAAAAAAAAAAAAAAAAAAAAATCTGAGCTGACATTACGCCCTAAAAATTGAAAAACTGATTATTTGCGTCCAAAATACGGTAAATTTGACTGTTCGTGCCCTAAAAATAGTTAAACTGTCTATTCACTCCATAAAAATGTGTGAAAATGACTCTGTAAGCGCTTTGGGAATATTGACAATTTTCGTGCTCCGCCGTATCACTCGTGACCACCTTGCGTCCAGAAATGGCAAAAACCGTCCATCCGCGCCTTGAAAATGTACAAAATTTACGATCCGAGCTCCACAAATGGCAAAGCCGACCATTCGTGATTGAAAAATAGCTCAACTCCTCATAAAATGCCCTGTAAAATGGAGAAACTCGTGAATCAGAAATTGCCAAAAACTGACCATTCGCGGTTTGAAAATTCTCCAATCGACGATCCGTGTGTCCTTCAGGCCCGTGGCGGCCAATCGTGCCCTAAAATGGCAAAATTGATTGTATACGCCCTTTAGGATCATTATTATATGCGCAATTAAACACCGCTGGTTATTCACACTCTAGAAATGGCCAACTAATGATCATTTGATCGGTTTGGGCTTTTTGTATTCATCATCTCCGCAAAGTTGGCTTTATGTGGAGCCACTCCTGCGAATTTGGCTTTTGAGTGAGTAAAACCCACGAAATTGGGTTATTTAAGTGCCGATTAGCCCCAGTATTTGGGCTTCGAAATGGCTGAACCCACTAATTTATATTTCTAAAGGAACGATATCCACGAAATTGCTATTTAGGATTAGACTGGTGTAATTCATGAATTTGACCTTTTTAGGGAAGCCCATCCCACGAAATTGGGTTTTCTTGCTCGTGAAAGAATTGCGGATTTTTGTTTTTGAAACATCCAAACAGCCGAAAGACGGCGCGTGTGATTTTGAAGAAACTATAAGGACGAGAATAGTTTTTGAAATAGCCAGAACCCTGAAATTGGGTTCCAAAATGAGTGATAAATACGCGGAATTTGATCCAAAAGGAGCCAACCCGAGGTATGACATTTTTTAAAGGGCCAAACCCCGTTAAACAGTACTTTTGAATGAGTTGACTTTTTACTTTTTATAGTGAGTCCATCCTGCGAAATTGGTTTTTTGATTGAAAAGTCCAACGGTATGTGGATTGGATCTTTGAGTGCCAATAATCCTAAAAGTCAAACCTCCAAAATTTATTCCTCACGCACACCATACACGAGTGTATTGATTGGTGTGGGGAGGGCGAGGTGTAGCGCCATAATACGTACCTCCTCCATCAGTAATCCTCAAACGATGGCCACGCGTTTAATGAATCGTGCGGCCAATAACTTTATCTTCTATTGTCCCAAGTCTTATCGTTCGTTCGACTCCTCCCTGCCTTCAAGGGAAATAGCTAAGCCAGAGGAAAATGGTACAAGAAAATAATTTGTGTTCATCTTAATTTTCTTCCTAATCAAGAGCTCAAGAGAGCCGCCCCTGCATCTGGGGAAAATTCGCCCTCCTACCCCACCCACTGGATCAAAATCTGTCAAATAAATACACCGAAGAGCGGGCCTCTTACTCTCATCAACCCGGAAATTGGAGAATGGATCGCCTTGTCGGCTCAGAAGAACTCATCAATAATATCTCCCTTATAGTTTGTACATTCGTGTGGACTTACCAGTATGAATGTGTGAAGGAGGGGGGGGGGGGCGACTGGACACTCGCCTGACCTCGGTTAATTCTAATGTTAGTATTTATCTGTTGATAACGGCCGTGATAGAGCTTGTTGACATTGAACTATCGGGGAACGTAACTCCGAAATGAAACACTCGCACTTCCCATGCTATAACGTCTGACTTCCAGTATCAAGGAGTGTTTGAGATAAAAAATTGTAAATTCTGAAACGCTCGACGCAACTTTTGGCAGCCCCAAAACCACGATTTTTCGGCATTTATTTCTCACGCACACCATAAACGAGTGTATTGATTGGTGGTGGGGTGGGCGAGGTGTAGCCCCCCGTTCCTAGGGGAACGTCGAGGGGGTAAATGGATGGGGGTAGATTTATTTAATAGTATATATTACATAACGAGACTGGTAAGTGCCGCTTTACATGCAAGTACTATTTGTTTGGTAGACAAGGCGAAGCCGTGGCTGCTAAATAAGTACGAGCAGGTGAATTGCACTTACGACGAGTTATGTAAGGCATTTTTGCGCGACATGAGAAATAACATGAGTAATGGGACAATAATTTTATGAGAAAGATTGAAAAGGAAGCTTTTTTTGTTTTCTCATAACCGTCGGCTGCTGCTTGTTCGTGATCCGAAGCTCTCACAATGTGCCGCCACTCGACTACGTCTCGTGTTGGCAATTCATCGTACTCGTGCAGATTGAGTAATTTTCCGCACTTGTATCGTTATATGTATACAATTCTAACACCACCCTGACCATGTTTGCGGACCCCTTAAAATTGCTTTTTTAGTCAGCAAAACCAACGAAATGTTTCGACTATAAGTCTCGTTCGACTAACAACTCTCGCACGATATTTCCCACTTTCCGCACTGAAATAGTATATTACGATACGATAGCGGGAAATTGCTCATTCCAAACGAGTACTATTAGTTGCCGACTCGAGATGAAGTCGAATGAAATCCATTCTCACACTGGGGTAATGTTCCATTATATCTATTATAGGGTAATGTGGTCCATTTCTAAACCCTGGAGGAGACTTCAGCGAGCGGGAAAGGAGTTATTCTAGGGTATGTGAAGAGAAATTGATTTAACATTTGCTTTTGTTGTGCCGTTTTAATTTATGAATTAAACAATTATTCGATTTTTTTTATTATTTTTATTATTATTTGTTTTTTCCGACTAGTTTCAGGGAAGCTCCCCATTCTCAAGAAACCAGCTGCATAATATGTATCTCAAGCAAAACTTGATACTGGACTTTTTGAGAAATACAATTCTCCTGGGTTTCTTAGTGCGAAAAAAAGAAGCAATTTCGTGGGTTTTCCTCACTAAGACAAGCATTTTCAGGAGTTTTCTCACTAAAAGACGAAGTAACTTCGGGGCTTTAGTCGCTAAATTGTAAAAATATCGTTGTTTTCACGATGGAAAATTCTGGGTGTTTCGCTCAAAAAAGCTAATTTCTTCGGCATTTTCCCCTAAAAGCGCATTTTATCCTTTTCAGGGGTGACATGTAGACTCAATTTTAGCCGAAAATTAACTTTCTTTTTCTAAATTTAGCCCCGTATTAGTGACTTAATTTCAATTTTAGCAGAGAATTAAAACTGTTACCCAATCATAGCAGTTAATTTGTGATGAATTCACATAGGTACAGCCCAGAATTAGCGCTATTTCTCAATTTTTTCGGTGAATTAGTGCTTTTTCCCTATTTTAGCGGCGTATTAACAATTTTTCTCAATTTCACAGCAATTTGCGCTGTTTCTCAATTTGAGCAGTGAATTATTATCGATGCATTCACAATTACCAATGAATTAAGCGTTTTTTCTCGATTTTCAATGCGACTTGGGGAATTTTTTTTTTTTTTTTTCAATTTTAGAATCGAATAGGCGCATTTTCTCCATTTTTAAGGCGAATTCGTAATGAATTCAAATAATAGCGTTGAATTAGTGAATTTTTCCATTTTAGCTGCAAATTAACAGTAAAATTTTTCTTAATTTTAGCCCCGAATTAAGGCGTTTTCTTCATTTTGGCCGCGAATTATCACCTTTCACCCAAATTAGCGGTCCATTTTAGCAAAATGCCAACGCTGTTTCTATATTTTAGCGCTTTTTCCCCATTTTATCAGCATGCGAGCTCTGTTACTGTATTTTAGCAGCATATTAGCGCTGTTTCTCAATTTGAGCATTGGATTATAATCGATGCATTAGGGCGTTTTCTCCATTTCAGCCGCGAATTACCATATTTTCCCCTATTTAAGCGGAAAAGTTAGCGCTTTTTCTCAATTTTCGCAGTGAATTAACGCTTTTTCTCTATTTTAGCAGTACGTCAGCGCTGTTTCTCCATTTTAGCAGTGAATTATTGGCGATGTCGATTCACATTTATCCATGAATTAGTGATTTTTCTCGATTTTACTTGCGAGTTGGGGATTTTTCTTAATTTTAGAAGCGAATAAGCGAATTCGATCCATTTTAGCAGAGAATTAATATTGAATGAAGTTAATAGCGTTGAATTAGCGCATTTTCTCAATTTTAGCTGCGAATCGACTGTTTTCTTAATTTCAGCCAGAATTAGGGTGTTTTCTCAATTTTATCCGTAAATTAGCACATCTTCCCAATTTAAGCGGCAAATTAGAGCTTTTTCTCAATTTACGCCGTGAATTAGCGCTTTTTTTTATTTCAGCAGCATGCCAGCGCTGTTTCTCAATTTTAACATTGAATTATTGGCGATGTCGATTCACATTCAGCTATGAAATAATTATTTTTCTCGATTTTACCGGCAAGTTGGGGATTTTTCTTAATTTTGGAAGCGAATTTTGTCCATTTTATCAGCGAATTCGTGTATTGAATTAACATAATAGCGTTGAATTAGCGTATTTTCTCAATTTAAGCTGCGAATTAACAGTTTTTCTTAATTTTAGCCCCGAATTAGGGTTTTTTCTCAATTTTATCCGTGAATTAGCACATTTTACCAAATTAGCGCTTTTTCTCACTGTTCGCCGGGAATTAGCGCTTTTTTCCATTTCAGCAGCATGCCAGCGCTGTTTCTCAATTTCAGCAGTGAATTATTGCCGATGTCAGAATTATTGGAAGCGAATTTTGTCCATTTTATGAGAGAATTTGTGTATTGAATTAACATAATAGCGTTAAATTAGCGTATTTTCTCAATTCAAGCTGCGAATTAATAGTTTCTCTTAATTTTAGCCCCGAATAAGGGCGTTTTCTCCATTTTATCCGTGAATTAGCACATTTCCCCAAATTAGCGCTTTTTCTCAATTTTCGCGGTGAATTAGCGCTTTGTCTCCGTTTTAGCAGCCTGCCAGCGCTGTTTCTTTATTCTAGCAGTCTGTTAGCGCTGTTTCTTTATTCTAGCAGTCTGTTAGCGCTGTTTCTTTATTCTAGCAGCATGTTAGCGCTGTTTCTCCATTTGAGCAGTGAATTATTAGCAATGCGCATTCACATTTAGCCATAAACCACTATTTTTTCTGAATTTTAGAAGCGTAAAAAGTGCCTTTTTTTTCGTTTTAGCTAGGAATTTGTGTTGTATTGACACGTATCTACGTATTACCAGTTTTTATCAATATTATCCGCGAATTTACTTTAACTTTTGCCTCTCATCAGCAGTTTATCCAAATTTTAGCCGCGAATTAACACTTTTTCCCTATTTTCGATTTATTATTTCTCATTAATAAGTTTTTGTAATCGTATCACAAAAAAAATTTTTTTGACCCCCCTCAAAATTTGTAGTTTTACGTTTCAAAGTGCGTAGAATCCAAATCTGAAAAAAAAAAAAAAAAAATGTCCGTCCACCGTCTGCCGTCCAGGCCATATCTTGCCCTAGGATTGCTCGAAAAAACTCGTTCTATCGCGTGTAGACTCCATTTGGGGTCTAGTTGGTCCTAACATCTGATCAGTTTGATCAAATAACTCCCTGGGGTTTTATGGGCCAAAAGCGGGTCCAAAATGGGGATTTTCAAAGGATTTGGGATCATAGGGATGTGGGGTACTGTCGATTTTCATGTAATTTCAAGCCGGATTTGACTACATCCATGAATAATAAACCCATAAACAGCCAAAATCATAAGATATTGTTCGAAAATTCGCAGCGTTTTTCCTTAATTTATGCAGGGAGAAACACATATTTTTTTCATTTTAGCATCGAATTTGCGTTTTTCTCCACGTTTGCTGTGAATTAGCGCTGTTTCTCAATTTGAGCAGTGAAATATCAGCCATGAATTACAGAAATGTTTCTCCATTTCAGCTGCGAATTGCAGATTTTTCTCAATTTCAGCGTCAAGAAAGAGCATTTTCTCCATTTTAGCGTCGAATTGGCGATGTAGGTATGTGGCGGCTTTTCTCAATTTTAGCTACAATTCAAGGTTTTAGTCTCGTGTTCTAGTGCTTTTATGTCAATTTTAGCAGCGAATCAGCGCTTTTTGTCAATTTTAGCCGCGAAGTTGCTTCCAGAAACCGCGATATGGCTTGGAATGATCGAGTTTTTCCCATTTCATCCGTCAGTTTGCGCTTTTTTTCCAAAATTTAGTTGCGAATTAGCGCTTTTTCGCATTTTTCAAACCGAAAATTTAACCACAAAGACGTTCATATTAAAACACGCTCTAACCTTGATAAGCTCACTACAGATAGCTCTGCTGAGCTCAAAACACCATTGGCTCATAGACCAACAACAGGGGCTGCCCCACGCCGTTTAGTGCTTTGCAAAGAACTTCCCTGAGCAGTCGATAGGAAAGAGTTGACCGTTTGAGTGTGGTGTGGTGTGGGGGGGGGGCTGCTGTGTAACTCGGAATTAATATTCCTAACTGTGTTTCTAACGTAATACGCACACACTCATCTCCCCGCCCCCCACAAACACCGTCTCATAGTCATCAAAGCCACGACCCCCACGTTTTTCCATTTGCTTTTCTCGTTTATTGCTCCCTTTTCGCTCTTTCTCTATCACAGTCCGCGCTCTGCCGGAATTAATTAATTTTTTCTAAACGAGTAAAAAACAAAGAAAAAGAGTGGACGCGACATCTCGACGATTACCCTAGGCTTTCCTGAAATATTTTCTCAAGCAGCTTTAATTTTATTCATTTTATTTTACTCCACATAGGGGACTCTTTTCATTTCACCGCTGTCAATTGCACGTTCCCTTTGTGGTTCCACGATGAACTATATTGGAGGGCAACCCAACGCAACCACGGACAACATTTACTACAACTGACTAGTATTTTCGTGATAATGCTTTGCCGTGGATGTTATACAGGATTTTTTTTTTCGAAGTAAAGTCGGCGACGAATTACTTGATTTATTGAAATGATTTGCCAAAGTCATCTATCGATCAATAGCGTCTACCCCGCGGGCTTAATTTGAACAGCATTATCAATGCGCATCGTTAATCACTTCTAAAGAGCCATTTTCTTTTGGGTGGGGGGGGGGATTTGTCTTAGCTAGCACGACATGATCCTGTTCCTTTTTGAAGGGAAACGGGTATCGTTGTCTGGTGAAAGAGTTATTATTAATAATGGCAAGAGTGATGAATTATGTTTGAGCCTTTTATTAATTCGTCTTAAAACCGCGGTTCCTCACTTTTTTCTTTTAATTTTTATAAAAAATGTAATGAATCAACGAACTCAGGAGAACTACGCTTTAAAAATAGGTTCAGAGATTATGGTACGTGTGTGTGGCATGGAAAGGCATATACCCATCGATAACTCAATCTAGCTGGGTCAAAAACATCAACCCAATTCCCCTACCCACTTTTTTTTTTAGTGTTTACGGGAATGAACTCAACTAGTCCAGCAACGTTTAAACGTGACGTCACGGCCTTCACATTTTCTACAGTGACGGGTGCCTGCATTTTAAAGTTGCTGTGGTGTGGGGTAGCTATCACTCTCACGTAGTTTTTTTTTTTTTTTGTTAAGGTACTTCAACCCGAATCAATTCCTAAAAAATGGCAGTAGACAACTTTTACTCTTATTGGCTATATAGAAGTTAAAAAACCAAGCCTCCCAGAGACCCAACCCCAATCATATTTTATATTTGAACAATGAAAAGGCAATAAGCTTTTCGCGATAATCGGCTTTTTCCAGCCATTTCTCCGCAGGGATAAAATTACTCTTCCACGAAACGTTTTATTGATTCTTAACTCGTTTGTTAACAAATAAATGAAAATCTCCGTTATAGAAACGGCTCCTTGTACACTGGCCGCATTAAGAAATTACTTGGCTGGTTTGTCCACCTCATATTTTTTTCCCCTGGAAATTCCACTGACTTGTATTATACCTTTGACCTTTCCCTATCCATCGAAGGAGGAAATGCTCTTAACAGAGAATTCAAGGCACGTACAGTATCCCCGGAATTCCCCTTTTCGAAATTTCTTCCGAATTGTCAGGAGAATATCGTCGTGGGATTTGTCCGTGGGGGGGAGGGGGGTGAAAATAATTTTTTTCTTCCTCTTTCGTTCTTGAGAGAGCCTTGGTTTGCCCCTTAATAGTTCATGTCCCACTGTAGAAGCTATTCATCGGGTCTCTTCGAATATTAATGTAATTAAAATTCTGGAAATGAAGAAGTCCCGCGGGGGACGATAGGCATTCAATATTAAATGCCTAAAATAAAGAGAAAATATCTAACCCCGTTTTTTATAACAAATCATTGATAAGCTTCACCGGCTTATCCGTTTTGACCTCCGGATTTTTCTTCCCTCTTTAATAATTAGTTTTTTGAAGAAAACAAAATCCTTTGATTAAAGAGAATGGCGAGATGGTGGGGTGGACTGAATGCACTATCCAAAAGCTAGGGTCGGAGTAATTCTAATAAAGTTTAATGGGCTTTGCGTTTAAGTGAATTATAACCCCCCCCCCCTGCTATCTCATAGTTTAAACTTCCTCGGAAATTACCCATTTCTTGCCTTTGTTATGGATCCCTCCTGAATTTTGCCGAATAAAAAAAAATCCTGATTAGTTAATAAATTGCCTGAGAATATACATCCTAGGATTACACATCCATGGAGGGGTCCGATAGGACGTGCGGTGGGCGGGGGGTGGCGTCCACACTGGTGTATTTAAACGAAGTGTTCCCTTTTCCTTTTTTTCAGGATCAACCAACGAATCTTGCAGTATTGCTCAAATTAACACCCGAATTTGGGATCGGAGACGGTCTTTGACCCCCCCTCCCACAAATTGGTCCTGAAACTTACTAACTTTAAAACTTGCAGTTTCACGAAAATTTTACCAGAAAACATCTAATTTCGAAGATATTTGCCTCCGAAATGTTACAATTTTGTTGACGGTAAAAAATCGTGCGGTCAATCGTGGCCGGCTGCGGCTAGCCGGGGTTCCGAGCTGCAGTCACCTACACAAAGCAATTGCAAATTTGTTATTTAGATAGATACGAGGAACTCTGTCGCCGGTATTTTAATTAAAGA
The DNA here is from genome assembly GCA_038030265.1 of Corythucha ciliata. Taxonomy (NCBI): domain Eukaryota; kingdom Metazoa; phylum Arthropoda; class Insecta; order Hemiptera; family Tingidae; genus Corythucha; species Corythucha ciliata. Next base: position 12,448,535 of record CM075939.1, read on the forward strand.
AGTAAATTAATTAACTGATGTCATCCGGTCGACTCGGGAAGACAAAGCCTAACACGTTTCAAGCTTCGAGAAAAAAATGGGCTCCACGGCGGGATTTGAACCCGTAACCTCTGGAATGCTAGTCCGAGAAACGATGGCTCTGAGTGGGGTTTGGCTATGTTCATTCCTCACAGTAAAGGGTACAGTGGGGACCAGCTTTGCTAGGGGTTCGCTTCCATCACTAGCCCTGAAACGTGCAGTTTCGCGCGTATTCCGCAAAGAGTCTCCTAAATTCACGGATATTCGCAAACGAAATGTTTGCTACGTTGCTCCCAGACGTCAAACCTAATGCGCTGTCGCAGCCGACCGGCTTACGGTTGCACGTAAGAGAGGGGGACCTGAAACTTTAAATTTCGCGGGAATAAATACTCAAACCTGAAATTTCGCGAAAATAAAAATCGGAATATCGTGGATATTCAGATGGCAAAGGAAAGGCCCTGAAACTTGCAGATTCGGTGAAATTAAGATCCGGAACATTATCGCGAATAATCATCCAGTAACTTTCAATTTTGCCTTCAAGATGGTTCAATTTTTCGTCTAGGCGTCAGGCTGTCTGAGCTGCCTTGCCTGGAATTCAATGCCTTTGAATTCTTCATTTATAGCCTACAGAAGTAGCACTTGATCATTATAGCTGGAAAATTTCGTTTTTATTTTAATTTTAGCCTTGAATTAGTGCTTTGTCTCAATTTCAGCTGTGAATTAGCGGCGCTTTTTCTTAATTACAGCAGCGAATTAACGCATTATCGTAATTTTAGCCACGAATCAAAGTTTTTAACATTTTTAGCCGCAAATGAGAGCTTTATTTTAAAATTCAGCCGTGAATCTCAGCGTTTTCTCATCTACATAAAGTCATAAAGTGTCCTCCAGAAATAACGAATCAGCGTTTTCTTTTTTTTGTGCCGTGAATTAGCGCTTTATCTCAAGTTTTAGGCGTAATTTAGCACATATATCCCTTTTTAACAGATATTTAATGAATTCTGACCATGAATTAGAGCTTTCTTCATCTTAAGGCACATGTTGCCTCAAAAAACAGCCAATTAGCGTTGTCTCTATTTCATTTTTCTCTGTGAATTACCATTGTTCTTCATTTTAGACAAGAATGCTATTTTTTTTTTCACTTTTGGTCATGAATCACCACTTTTTGTCAATGTTATCCGCTAACTTGCCGCATGAACTGCAGTACGTTACTGGGTTTTCCAAAAATTAGCCGTAAAACGGCCGATTTTTGAGCTTTTTTAGAGGCCTCCTCAATACTGGGCCCCTTGTCTGTCCGCCCACCCTTTCCCATCAACCTGTAGCTGGGCCCGACACTACTGATTATTTCTTACTTGGCGGGTATTTTAATGGGATGGAATACATTCTGACGGATATCTGACGGAATTTTGATCTTGGCATGACAAGCTTGGTGTTTTTGGATTCTCCGCTACAAAAAAGGCTCCAAAACTGACAATTTTTCTTCAAAAATAAGACCCTGCAGAGCTTGCAATTTTACTTGAATTAACACAATCGGTTGCTGTCACGGCCGGCTACAGCCCGGAGACCGAAAAGCCCTAAAAATCAATTTCAAACTGGCAAAATCACGGAATTTAGCATTAGAACTTGCTAGTTTTCGAAATTATAAGTGTCCCGTATCTTGAAAGTTTGCCTAATTAAAACCGGAAACTTGTATTTTCGCAAGAATCAAGGCCATAGGCCTCAAAACTGTTAATTTCGCGTATAACTCAGCCACGAAACTTGCGTTTTGCTTAAATTAGGACGTGAAATCAGAGTACCTACTGTAATTTCATGGCTACATTTCATATAAAATTTTGCTGGTATTAAACTTCGACGAAATTTTGTGGCTATTTTTCTTCATTTGACCTGTGAATTTAGATAAAATTATAAAGCTGTTCATCAGTTTTAGCTGTGATCTAGCGCTTTTCCCCAATTTTACCTGAGAATTAGCGATTTTCACAATTTTAGCTTAAAATTGATGGATTTCACACTCTTAACGTTGAATTAGAGATTTTTCTTAAAATTTTAACCGCGCAAAAACAGGACATTGGCACTTTTCACAATTTCGGCGACGAATTAGCAATTTCCTCCCACTTATTTCCATGAATTAGCGCTTATTCTCTATATTTAGCCACTTTGTTTACTCCATGAATTAACGTTTTCTCAATTTCAACCACGCATTGTCCTTTTCAAGCGTATTTTCTTAGTGGCTCAATAAAATTTCATACGCTACGCCGATGCCCGTTTACGTGGCTTCAACCCCATTTCAGGAAGCAATCTTTCGTTATAACTTCTCCTTCTTGCTCCCCTCCTACCCCGCCGTCATTCAACACCCTTACATCCCCATCTTCCGTAAGTGACAAGTAATTGAAATCCTTTTGTAGGAAAGTTGAACCGCCTTCCATGACTGTAACGTTTTCTGGGAAGAGACCGAGGGCAATTTGCTCCTTTTCCACATTCTATAGTAGTTGGGCGAAAATTGGAAAAATGTCCCATTAGTTTTCAGTTTTAATTTCACGTAGAGAAACGATTGGCACGTTTTTCTTCTACGCGAGTTAAATTTGATAAAAAATGTTGTCATTATATCCTTCAGGTGTAAGGTGAAGTCTCGAACACCTCACCACAACGTCACCCTTCTATATTCATCATTATCACGCCCTCCCCTACCTCGCCAGCACCCACAACAATTCACGTAGTACCTGATGGCATCTCAGAAATGTATGAAAGTTCCCCTTACAGGAGTGCAGCACGTCTTTTACCACTCAGAAAGCGACTATAGGTTGGTGGAGGGGCGCATAGCTCACTAATTAAACCATGCTGATGGGGGGGGGGGAGAGACGGGCGTGTGAAAGGGAAGGAAAAGTCTCATTAAGAGGACTCACTCTCACTAACTCTCTCTCTCTCTCTCTCAGTTATTCAGGTTTTGTGTTTTAAAAAAATTGGTTTCACCGCGGTAACGTCTATACTTAGTGTTCTCGGCGTACATGAAAAGCTTGTCAAGAATTTTTTATGTCTTAGACTACGACTACTTCTTCAGAGTTTTTCATTCTACACACCCACAAGTTTATTCACCTCATTCTTGTTCATGGTGTAGGTTACATCGTCAGATATAATAGGAATTGTGGTTTTTACCCCCTTTAAACCCTTCTCTCTTCTCTCTAATATCGGAGATTTTGCCCTTTCTACACCCAAATTTTGCAGTTTTCGAGCTCACTCGAAAAGCAATTTTTTTGCAGAACTTTGTCTCCAAAGTCTATTTCGAGGGCACGGCCCTTTCTAACTCTAGCGTACAATGGGAGGAGGGGAGACCTAAAGATGGAAAAACGGGGATTTTTAGGTTGTTAGGATGTGGAAAAATCGCTAAATTGCTTCCAAAATTAAAAATTAAAGCACTGAGCACTTATTCTCAGCTGAAATTGAGAACAAGCGATCATCGCAGGCTAAAATTGAAAGAAAGGTGTCGATTCATGGTTAAAAAGAGGGAAAAAACGCTAAATCTCACCTCAAATTAAAAAAAGAAGTTCTCAGGGCTAAAATTGGGGAAAAAAATAGTTCGCGGCTATAATTAGGATAATACACTACAATTTACGGCAATGAAAATTGAGAAAAAGCGTCAATTCAAAGATGATAAAAACGCTAATTCCTCGATAAACAATAGTTGAGAAAAACGCTAATTCATGGCAAGAATCGACTTAAAAAAAAATTGACGTAAAAAAAAAACAACAACAAAAAACGCTAATTCATTACTAAAATCGATAAAAAGCAGAGTAAAATGGAGAAAAACGTTATTTCGACGCTAAAATTGAGATTAGCGCCAAATTCACGGCTAGCATAGAGAACAATTGCTATTTCGTGGATAGTATCAAGAAAGACCGCACTCATTCGCAAATTGAGAGATTGCTAATCCGATAATTCAAGGCTTTCATATTGAGAAATTCTTGGCTCTGCATGTTCTTGGCTAAAAGTATGAAAAATGTGCCCCGATTTGTTTCTAAAATTTAGAAAAACGCTGATTTGTTGCTAAAATCGGGAAATCGCTGTATCATTCGCAGCTAAAATTAAGAAATTTTATGAATCGAAGGATGAAATTGTTAAAAATCGTTATTTTGTGGCAATAAAACGGAGAAAAGGGCACTCAATCACTAGCTCATTGTCTTACGAATTTCAATAAAATTGCATGTTTTCTCATAAAACAAACAATTTCCTTATGAAATCGACAATTTCTTCGTGAAACTGACAAGTTTCATCATGAAACGGACAATTTCACCACAAAATGTCCCTTGTTGAGGCCTTTCGCATGAATTTTGCCTTGAAATTGTCGATTCGCTTGAATGTTGTGTTTTGCCCACTGTGGGGGCATTGTGTGTAAATTCCGCTCTGAATGCGACAATTCGCGTGAATACTGCCTAGCATGTGCAGTTTTGCTCGAAATTTTTGTTCTGAATGAGGCCTTACGCTTAATTATTGGCCTGGATGAGACGTTTCGCTCTAAAATGGGGAGTTTTTGATAAATTTCGCCTCCATTGTTGGGTTTCCGGTGAATTATTTTCCATTTTCGGCTTCAAATAAACAATTTCCTTATAAGAACAACACAATTTTCTATGAAAATTTTCATAAAAAAATTTTGTTCCTCTTACAAATTACAGTTTGAACGTGAGTGTTTTCCCCAAAGTTGCGATTTGCCCACAAAATATGGGCATTTAGCGTAAATTTTTCCCTGCCGGGCCACGGCCGTTTTGAAACAGTTTTTTCGCTTGATCTACGGACAAAGTGGCTATTTTCACTATGGCAACCTCACGACGATAGAAACACTTTAATCTTAGCATGTTATTTCCTTACTTTACGTCACGGAGTGAACGAAAGTACTTTACGTCACTGCTAGGAGTGATGTAAAGTACTTTCCGTCACTATTAGGAGTAACGTGTTTGGAGTGAGTCGTGATGAAGTAAGTGCCTCACACTTGGTCGGTCAAGCGAAAAACAGCGTTCGCAACTCGTGAGGAGCGTTATTACGCGCTCGTTGTTTGTAATTAGCGAACTCGACTTCACCTCGATTGCTGGGGATGGGATTTTGGAGGAGGTTTTGATGAGTTATTTGGACAAGTGACTATAGGAATCAAAGGGAGGAGTCATGACCTCTATGCCCCCCCTCCGTTGGATACGCCACCCGGACGGCGTACGGCGGATTCACCGTGGCTGAAATCGCTGCCAATTCGTCGTTTCTGGGCACAAATTTGGCTAAAATAGAATTGAGGAAACGCAATAAATCATTGCTTAAAAAAATAAAAAAAAAATAAAATGGATTCACGTTAAAATTTATAAAAACAAGAGTTGGCGGGTTTTGGAGGCATTTTTGACTAAAATTTTTAAAAAAATTATCAAATTATAAGTGAATTAAAATTGTCAATTAACTCAATTTAATAAAATTGAGTAAAATTAAAAACGAAAAAATTAAAGAAAAAAAAATGCTAATTTGTGCTGCTAAAACTGAGAAAAACGTGAATTAGTTGCTAAAATTGTGAAAAACTTATAATTTAACGCTAAATAAATGTTATAAGTACTCCTCCGTCATTATTTTAGAGACTTAATGGGGACCTCACATATAATTTCCTGCCCGGGTCTTCAAGTGCGCCTGCTTTCATGCACCAAATTGACCCTCAAAACATCTGAAATAGGCGACTGATGATAATTCTGAAATAAATTGTGTCTTTACAAGTGACAAAAATGAAGCCTTTCAAGGGTAATTTTTATCTGTCACGCGCTTTAATCACAGGGCTAATGTAGACGTTTTATTTCTCGGCTAAGTTCCTAATAGGAATTGGGCACAAATTGGAGATTTATTCAAGATTTCCCAGTGTTTTCGTTGGATTTTTCAAAATAAATAATGGTTATTATATTTAAAATTCCATGAATGAACCGAAATGTCTCCGTGTGGCTTAAAAAGCAATCACTGGTAGTTTGTTAGTTTTTAGCGTTTCTAATTTTTCTTCTTTTTTTTCTCCTCTCCTTATTGTCCAACCCTTGACGTACCTGCCCTTTGTTAAGTTGCACGTTGTACGGTATTGTGATGTGTCCTATGTACCGTTCGGTTGGCTGTGTTGTGAGGGGTTGGCGAGGAGGGTTATAGGCGGATGAAAGGGTTTGTAACTAAAGTATCTATACTATGCCATTATAATTGGCAGCAAAACATGAGAGAATGATGAATATAGCCGGTAATTATAACAACTCAGGATGTTCTGTATTTCCACTAACTACACGTTATGGTCAGAACAATATATTCACGAAATTCCTGGGAAATGGAGGAGTAAAGTCATTTAATATACCACGTCCGTGCACGGGTTTCCCCGAGAGTGTATTATAGTAGTCCAGTATTACGAAAAACAATGATTCTGAGGGATGAGTGTAATGTAGCAGTAGAAAAGCTCGTCCCTTTAGGGCATGGACGGCCCTAAGAGGAGTGAGGCATTTAATTAGGCAAGAATGAACAGGAAATCATGGGATAGAAATCTTAAAACTCATTATTAAGTCAAATTCTAATCATAGTAATATTTAGCTTAAGATAAAAGTTTTAATCATTAGGTAAAATTCTCCTATTTCTATTTAGTTTAACGTTGAAACTGAAATTGCATTTATTCATTCCTTCATAATGACTAAATGATATCTTTAAAAGTTATGAAATATCGGAATGCATAATTAATTTCTTTGGAAATATCTATACCATCCTCGAAGGGAAAAGGAAAACTCTTTTATTTCTTTTTGAACACTTGAATAAAAAATTATATTATATTCAAGTAAATTCGAGAGCTTAGAATTCAGTTTGAGAAGGGTGAGAAACATACATATTTTAGACCAGTAGCGGTGTTTTCCATCCCTTTCCTTCTGCACCACCTTTCCCCGTTGTTTATTCTCTTTTTCGGACTTTTCGGAGAAGTTGGAGGAAAGCTCTCAGGCTTGAATGATTAAACTACTTTATACATTTTCACTCTCCTCGACGTCAGTCAACCCACTCCCCCCACACCCGCACCTCATTACTTTTTGTCATCTTCTCGCCTTTAACCCATTTTATCTTTGAATCCATGATTGACAACATTTCACCCCCTCAAACCCTTAACTTCTTGTCATTTCTTCTCCTCAACGGGTAATTATATACGGAGGAGAATTCAACTGCAATGAAGGTTGATACTGGGGGGGAGGGAAGAGGTAGCAGACTTTGGGACTCACTGAGGTTCATTCAAAATTACGAAGCTGAAGGATGCTTGATAATAAGCGCCCCCCCCCCCACAATCAATGTGGTCGAAGGGGTTTGGCGGGGGAAATTCCCCAACGTTTCCTTAATCTCAGTTAAGTGTCTAAGCTTAAATTATGAAAGCATCGCAAAATGTCCGTCAGTTCTCTTTCAACTCGGAAAGTCAGACGTTGGAAAACATTTAACAGAGTAATGGAAAGGGGTCTGCGCACATTATTTTATCGATTTATGAGGAATGCTTTCCATTTTTCTTTTATAAACTTTCAGTCTTGTTTATATTGAGACATCGGCTGACTAATGATAATCGAACTATTTACGTTAGATTAGCCCGAGAAGAGCTGGGCGAGTACATTTTTCTGTGTGGGAGGAGGGGGACGCCGTTTCACTACAACTCCAGTCAAACTAGCAGTTTGGTATATAAATCCTAGAGATTTTGTTATATTTCCATCAGTAGTAGCTAAATTGAGCTTCCAACATGAGAGTTTACGGTGTCCTCATATTTTCTGTGGTCGTAGGAGCTCTTTCTTTTGTTTACGCTGGTGAGTTCTCAACCAACAGGTTTTTCTTTTGCTCGCTTTAAAAACAACCAAGTCTTATTATTTTTCTTTTTTCGACTGTAAAGATGCGTGGCCCATTGATGAAGCAGTGTCAGAGTCAAAGCTCAGACTCGTTAGAGCTGCAACTCACACGAACTGGCCACCACCAAATATTCCAGGCTTTCCTCCATCACGGCCGCGGCTTCCACCCACTTTCCCTGAGGAAGTGCCGATGCCGTATTCTCGATTCAAACGTGCCACTTGTGATTTGTTGAGCTTCGAAAGTTTATGGGTGACTCCGAATCACTCGGCTTGCGCCGCTCACTGCATGCTTCGAGGTTTCAAGGGAGGTGAATGCATCGGAGCAGTTTGTCACTGTCGTGACAGACTTTTTGGGTGAATTTTCCTAGCATGTTCTCTCCATTTTACTGCTGCGGGTGGGGCTTATGGAGTATAGTTTAATTAAATATTATGTACCGTATTGTTTCACTATCGCAAATAAATGGATTGCCGTATTTCGTACGTTTCAAAATCTCGCTTTCCTTTGACTCGCGTTCCTTCCCCGCACATGTGCCTCAGTTGAGCACTTTATAGGGATGCCATCGCAGCTTGCCAGTGGCTATGGGTTTTTTATTCGTGAATGTAAACGCGACTTATGTAAGCTGTCTTAGCTTCGCTTTTTATCCAATTATATATAGCACGCATTACGCGCTCAAACAAAATAGCTGCCACATCTGGCATGTGAAAGCACCCTCAGCCCTATTATTCCCCTGAGTCATCACTGTCAGTTCGACGGATTTCCCGTCAGATCCAACTGATAACGGATTTTTTAGAGGTAATTTCGGAACGTCTGGGTTTAATATGTACATTATAACTTTTTAACTCAGTTGAACGAGAAAAAGTGTGAGGGAAAACTCTCACTATCCATCAACGCCTTTCATTTTTCATTTTTTGACTCCCCCGGGTGCTTTCTCATCATTCGACGCTTTCCCTCTTCGTGAAAGTCAACCGAGAGGCCAAAAAATAGTGTCTATTACGGTTAATGAAGAGCGTACACCGGCCAATGTACACATTTTCCCCCATTTCAGCAGCTAATTTACGTTTTTCTCACATTTAGCAGTTGTATTCATTTGAAGGCTTAAATTTCCGCCTTTTTTTTCGCTTTTGATCGAATTTGTCATCACGAACCATAAACTGGTGCTTTTTAGCCGCGGTTTTTTCCTCACTTTTAGCCATTGAATTAGCCGGATTTCCGCTAATTAGTTGTTTCCCAAGGTTGCCGTTTTTATTCAATTTTTTCCCGGCGATTTAGGTACGGTTTTTCTCAATTTTAGCAGTTAATTTGCAATTTTGCCCAACAATTAATTTGCAATTTAATTTGTTAATTTGCAATTTTGATTCGTGAATTCGTTTCTTTTCTCAATTTTAAACAAAATTGCCTCCGGAAACGGCGTATTTGCGTTATTTTGATTTTATCCGCTTAGTGGAAATTAACGTTTATCTCATATTTTGCCGTTAATAAGCGTGCTTGTGTCCACTTATTAATCATTTTACCAAACTTTTTCTCACTTCTGTTGGTAAGTAGGCGATCTTTGTCAATTTGAGCTCGGTATTCGCAATTTTTCCACATTTTCGCCATTAATCAGAATTTTTCTCTATTTCGGCGTTTTTATCAATATTAGCCGTGAATTAGCAACTTTTCTCGTCTCTATTGACGCATTTTCTCAAGTTTAGCAGTGAATTTGCCATTTTTATCGATTTCACTCTGAATTACAACGTTTTTCTCGACTTTGGACGTGATATTTTTCATTTTTAGCTACGAATTAACGCTTTTTTGTCTTTTAGGCGGAAACTTGGCCTGTGAGCAGCACTTTATAGTGCAGTCTTTTCTTTTACCATTTTTACCGCAGATTGACTTCTAAAACCCGGACTCTACGAGTTATTATCAATTTCATCCACGAATTGGCGCTTTTTCCAAATTTTAGCCGCGATTCAGCGTTTTTTTTTTCTCAATGTCAGCCGCAAATTATCCCCTTCCCCCAAAGGGTTTTAATTTATTACAGGTATTTCTCTTTTTTAACTTTTGTTTACGTTTCTTCGGTTTTAGCGTCAAGTTAGCGTGATTTTTCATTTTTAGCCAAACCTTGCGATGTCTTTCAGTTTTAGGTGAATTCGCCTTCAGAAATCGTGATTTCGCCCGCGCAAATTTCGCGGAAATTTTAGCCGCGTCGTTTTTCTTTCCTAATTTTTAGCAGTGAATTTGCGCTATTTCTAATTTTTTAGCGGCGTATAACAGTTTTTCTCATTTTCATCCTGGAATTTGCACTTTTTTTTAGTTTTAGCGATGATTTGACACATTTTATCAATTTCAGCCTCGGATTTGCCCTAGGAGCAGCGCATTAAGGGTTTTTTGTGAACTTCATCCGGTGTGTTCCATACACTGTGAATTTGAGATTTTGTCTCAATTTTTGTCTTGCATAGTTGCATCGAATAAACGCGTATTTTAGTACTCAATTCTAGCAAGGTACGAGGGATTTTTTGCCATTTATTTCGCCTGGAATATTAGTGTTTTTTAAAGCATTTAGTTTTGCGTAATTTCCTCAAGAACAGCACATTATCGTGCCATCACAATTTTAGACGCTATGGGCACGCTATGTCAGTTGGCTACGCCGTCAGAAAAATCAGTAATTAAATTAATTACATAATAATTTTCCACCTGATTAAAGCATTAACCCCCTCCTCTTACACTCGCTCTTTTTGATGTAATAGTATAACACGAAAAAATCTCATTTATGATGATAATTATTTTTTAAAAATCTTGTATAAAGGGTGTGGATGGTTAATAACGCTCGGGGGTTTGTAAATTTTTTAATTACAGTCGATGAAAAAGATGACTGCTGATTAAAAGAAGTCTGCCAAGTAGAGCGTGCGTTGTATTTTTTAAAAGCACGCTTGAAAAATCCTTCTCTCTCTGTCTCTCGTTTTTAGGAGCTTATTATTCATTGATTTCTAGATTGGAAATTCTTTGAAAAGAGGAGTTTTCAAGCGTCATTATTAGTTTTATATTCGAAATTATATTTTATTATTGTAGTCACTAATGATGTGGAAGGGGATTATGGCGTAAAAAAGGGAGACGACTTTTCGATCGAACATTAATACCGAAGTCCTCTCTGTTCCACCAATTTGCAGGTTTCATTGTCGATTTGAATGGTAACTCTATATCGCGAAAAAAAAGGCAATTAACGAAATAGGATGATCCTCAATCTTTGAAGACTGCGTTGGATTTTTTTTTTGAGGGGATAAAAGAACAGAGGGCATGGAATAAAGCGTTCAAAACTTCCGTTTAAAAAACTTTTTCAGATCATGCCCACAGGGTTATGTATTGTACCCGATCAGTTAACAGTGAAAATGAGTTAAACTTCGGCCATAACCTCCACTTTACTTCTCAATCCTTTCTACGGTATGAAATGAGAGAGAGAGAGCGAGTGAGAGGGATTGAAGGAGAGAAAACTTTACTTTAACATGATCCGGCTGTAAGATATAACTTTATTTTTTTCTTTATCTTATTTTTTCGTCGAAAAAGCGAGAGTGATGTTTTCTTCTTCTTAGCTTAAGGATTTGCTGGAAGGAAAAAAAAGTTTTAAATATGCCTTGTCTTCTTTTCACTCAGATATACTCTTGTATCGATTGTTGGTTAGTGAGGGTGCTTGTAGTCCGTGGTGGCGGGGGGGAGGGCTCCTCCTCACTCTTCTGTTCTTTGCAAAACGAACTTTTATTTTATGGGTACCCGCGGTATATTATACTCATGAAAATCCAACCTCAAGATCAGAATTTGTACTGACAGGCGTGAGGTGGAACAAAAAAGAAGGGATGAAGGTTTGTATGTTCGTTGTAAACATGTAGCAACAGAGATTGGTTGTAAGGGGCGGGAGCGAGCTGTGTGTGTAAGGGGGGGGGATATGATGATGATGTAGGATTGAAAGTTTAGTTTGTGAAGAAGAAGGAACGTACTCAATTTGTTAGGAGCTTTGAACACTATTTATTTTAACTAGTCAGCTTCCTTGGTTCCTCCACCTGTTATTCTCACGATTTGGATTTGGACGGAATTGAAGGCCAGTGATTTTCATGGTTGGACCTTTTTGAGGTTAGAACTTATTGGGCTTAGATCTTTGTCCACAACGCATCAACCTCAAAAAGCTCAAACCACGAAAAGCCTTGATTGATTGACAACAAAAATCTCTAACAATTTTCATTTGTTTATTGAATGTTTATAGGACTACAGGATTTTGTTGGGTTGTAACCTAACATTCTCATTTTATAGTTTTATGAAACTTGAGAATGGAAAAATCCAAGTTTGCAGATATTTGCCTCCAAAATATTGCAATTTTGTCAATTTCACTCAAATTAGGACCCAAACATGCGAATAAATTTAAGTTGAAATTCAAATGTAAGGGCACCGGGTCCTTCTTGCCCAGGGACCGCGTCCGAAAGAGTCTGAAACTCTCAGTTTAGCGGAGATTATATAGTATAGGACGTGAAACTTGCAACAACACGAATAATCAGCCACGATCGAATTTCGTGGATATTTCCCCTCAAAATGTTGCAATTATGCGGCTATAGTCAGACCATTTTGAGCACTGTCGTGACCGGCTAGCTCGGGTTCCAAGAGTGACCATGAAAAATCACACAAAGGGACTTGAAGACCACATACTGGCGATTTCGCGAAAATATGCAGAAAACTAGCAATGTATCAGAACCAAAACGGGCCATTTCACAGATTTTTATCTCAGAGTACTGTAATTTCATATAGCTACTGTCAGGCTTTCGGCGCTGGCGCGGCTGGGGCTAGCTCTGGGGTAAAGCTCCCGAACTTTGCAATTTCGCGAAGGGTATGACCATAAAATTGAAATTTGCAGGAAAAGTAGTCCTGAAACATTGTCTGATTTTTAGCTCCGTTCAGAGTCGGATCCAGGATTTTTATCTTGAGAGGGGTTCAACCGTATAAATCTGATTTTAGCCCGTCAAGAAGAACATGAACCCGCGGCCAGCCCTCTCTCATTCGATTACTTGCAGCTTATCTTCCCTCTTCTTTCATTGCCGAATTGGTTGTCCCACTGTTCACCAAATCAAGCCGAAGTTTCATGGAAGGGGTAAGAAATAATAGCTATAGAGGGGCTGAACACAGGAGGGTGAGGTCCACGTTTAACTTGACGGGCTATAACTCTCTTTTTTTTTCTGAGTTTTAGCCACAAACTTGCCTCTACAGGAACCACGAATTTTTAATTTTAGCCCATGAATTAGCGATATTTCCAATTTTCGCCGCGATCTAAGCGCTTTTTCGCAATTTTAGTCGCGAATTAGTTCTCAATTCTGTAATTAGACGTGAATTACCGCGGTTCCCCAATTTTAGCAGTGAATATCAGCGGATTTCTCAAACTAATCCGCGATTTATCGTCTATTTCCGTTTCACCAGTGAATGAGCGCTTCTTGTCCACTATTAAGCTAAGAATTTTTTTCATTTTTAGTAATGAATCCGCTCTTCATCAACATTTAAAACTGGAATTAACGGTTTATCTTCATTTTAGCCACGAGTTACCGCGTTTCCTCAGTTCTAGCCACGAATTAGCGGATTTTCTGAAATTGATCCGCGATTTAGTTTGTATTTTAGCTGCGAACTATTCCTTAATTTCACCCCCCCCCCCCCCCCCGAATCACCGCTTTTGCTCAATTTCAGCTCCGAATTGGAGGATTTTCATAAGATCCTATTATCATTTTTCCCATTTTAGCTTTACATTAGCGCTTTTTCTCTATTTTTGCCGTGAATTAGCGCTATATTTCTCATTTTATATCACTGAGAACCCAATTTCTTGGATTAAGCTTCACCGAAGTATAAAATCGCCAGCTCACGGATACAATTAGCATCAGTTTTGTGTAAAAATCACAATACCAGTACCTACTAGGATTGCCATTTTTGTACCACAATCGACATTTTTGTGCTAAAACCGCAATTTTTGTACAAAAATCACCAGTTTCGATGTTTTTTTTTTTTTTCAAATTAGTTTTTGAGGTAAAAGCCCTTAATTTATTTTTAGGGTGCGAAATCGCCAGTATTTAGTGAAAAATCAGTTTCCTGTTAGCAGTTTTGGGGTAAAAACTTCAATTTTGGGTTATAAAACGTCAGCTTTAAGGAAGGGACGTTGCCACTTTTGTGGAAAAACCACCAGTTTCGGGGTTGACGTTCCATTTTGTGGGAAATGTGTCAAATTTAGTTCTAGAGTAACATCACTCGTATTATCTTGAAATTTTCAGTTTTGATTTAGAACGGCAGTTTTCGCGGATTTCAACTCAAAAATTGACGAATTCAGTCCGAAGGTGACGTATTATCAATACAGAATATTTTTCCCTTAAAATAAATTTGTCAGTTTTTCCTGAAAAAATAAAATTTTACTCCAAAAATGGCAGTTTTTCACAAAATATAGAAGTTTTTTTTAGCCCAAAATTTAAATTTCCACTTTAAAACAATTAGGTACCAGAAAACCCTGAATTTTCACTACGAAACAGCCGATTTCACTAAAAAAAAAATTAGTGTTTCACCTCAAAACTGAAAATTTTGACAGAGTCTGTTTCAACATGAAATCATATTTTTGGAGGGGAAAACTTCAGTTTTGGAGTGATTTTGTTAGTTTTGGTGTGCTTCAGTTATCAGTATCATTTTTGTAGTGAAATATTCGGAAAAACATTTCAGGTTGGGAGTCAAATTAGCAGTTTTAGAGTAAAATCTCCAATTTTCTGGTTACAAGGGGGCAAAACAGTTTTGGGGTAAAATATTCATTTTTAAGGAAAAATTGCCGAATGTTTTGGGGTAAAATCGCTAGTTTTGTAGTGACATTTCTACTTTTGGGGTAACACGTCAGCTTTGGGGTGAAATCGTCTACTTTGAGTTGAAATCGTCGGAGTTTTCAAGATAGAGTCGTCAGTTTTGGAGTAAAATACCCAGTTTCAGGGTAAAATCGTCAGTTTCAGTGTATAACGTGAGTTTTGGGGGGTGAAACCGCCAGTTTTGTGTTGTGAAAACTTCAGTTTTGGGGAATCACTTCGGCTTTTGCTTGAAATTGTCTGTTTCAGAATCAAAAATATTCAGTTTTCAGAGTAAAATCTTCAGTTTTTGGTTTGAAAATGTCAGTTTTTGTCTCTCTATGGCAAGATGTTTAAAATTCAGGCACCCTCTGTATTTGAATGCATATCGGCGAATTAATTTACACATTTTAGCGGCGGATCATTCCTTAATTTCTAGGCGTGAATCACCTCATTCCTCAATCTTTGCTGTAAATTAGCACGTTTTGTCAAATTGATCCGTGAATTACCGTATTCCTGCATTTTAGTTGATAATTGGCGATTTTTGCTAAAATTAGCCACGAATTTAAATACTAGTCTTTATTTAAGCTGAAAATGAGCGTTTTATATAAAGTTCAAGCTGGAAAATAATTATTTGAAAGGTTGAAACTACTAAGCGATGGACTGCAGCTTTTTCTCTATTTTATATCACTGAACTAGTGACCTAGCGACTTTTCTCAATTGTCGCTGCAAATTAGTGTTTTTTATGTTGCAGTGTTGTTGGGATTTTTATTTATTTATTTTTATTTTTTTTAAGTCACGAATCAGTGATTTGTTTCCGGCGATAGGTGAAATTTAAAAGTTATTCATCAATTTTAGCTGTGAATTAGAGCCTTTTCCCAAATTGTATCGGAGAATTAGCGATTATCACAATTTTAGTTGTAAATTGGTGGTTTCTTCACTTTTGGCGTTAAACGCGTGATTTTAATTAAATTTAGCCGTGTAACATTTAATGAGTCTTTTTCACAATTCAAACCACGAATTATCAATTTTTCCTCACTTTTTACCATTAATTAACGCTTATTCTGTACATTATCCTCTAATTTGACTATACATATATAAATTAACGTTCTCTCAGTTTCAACCGCACATTGGCCTTTTTCTTGGCGTATTAGCTAAATTGCATAAATACTGTACACCTTTGCCCGTTTACGTGGCATCAACCCCATTTCTGGAAATAACCCTTTTTTATAACTTCTCCTAGACTGAAAATGCCTCGTAGCTCGTAGCATATTATTTTATCGATTTGAGAGGAATGCTTCCCATTTTATTTCATAAACTTTCAGCCTTTGTTTATATTGAGACATTGGCTGACTATGATAATCGAACTGTTTACGCTAGATTGGACCGAGAAGAGCTGGGTGAGAAAATTTTTCTTTTGGTGCGGAGGGAGGAGGACGTCGTCTTACTACAAAACTAGCCAAACAAGCTGTTTTTATTTCGGCTTGGTATATAAAACTCAGAGATTGTTTAGGTTTTCATCAGTAGTAGATAAATTGAGCTTCCAAAATGAGAGTTTACTGTTTTTTCGTATTTTCTGTTGTTCTAGGCGCTCTTTCTTTTATTTCCACTGGTGAGTTCTCAACCAACCGGGTTTAATTTCTCGTTTTAACATACAAGTCTAATTATTTTAATTTTTTTCGACTGTAAAGATGCGTCCCCCACTGGTGAAGCAGAGCCAGAGTCAAAGCTCAGACTCGTTAGAGCTGCAATTCACTCGAACTGGCCAAGGGTTGACCTTCCAGACGGTTCTTCATGGCCTCGACCCACACTTCCGTGGGGAGGACAATATCCTCCACGATTCAAACGTGCCACTTGTGATTTGTTCAGCTTCGAAACTGTTTGGTTGAGTCCGAAGAACGCGGCTTGCAATGCTCACTGCATCATGCGAGGATTCATGAGAGGTGAATGCATCGGAACAATTTGTCACTGTGTTGTCAAAATATATGGGTGAACTTTCCTTGCATGTTCTCTCCGTTCAACTGCTGGGTGCGGGGCTTACAGATTAGTTTAAATAAATATTTTACCGTCTTGTTTCATTATCGCAACTAAATAGATTGCCGTATTTCGTACGATATTCAAACTCGCTTTCCTTTGATTCCAATTCCTCCCCCACACTTGATGCCATCGCAGCTTGCCAGTGGCTGGGTATAGTTCACCGGTATTTTTTCTTTATGAATGTAAACACGACTTCACACTATAAGCTGTAACTGTCATATCGTCGATTTGTAGCCAATTAAAGAGCATGAATTCTCGCGCTCTTTGACAATTGGCCGTAAGCGCTCAAAGTCAATAGCGGCCACATCTCACATGTCACCTCGCCTTTGTTTCGATTTTGGGCCGAATTTGTCTTCATAAACCAAGATTGGTCCTTTTTAGCCGTGAATTGCGCAATTTTAGCCATAACTTAGCGTTTTTCTCGGTTTTAGACGCCATTTGTTTCACTTTTAGCCGTTAATTAACCCTATATTTCTCTTTTATAAGATAAGTTGGTGTAAGATCAATTGGCTTCATGCTCATTCTCATGCTCATGGACCACGGCCCCTTTATGCTGTTCTTAAGGCGGCTCCACACATGCGGTATTCGCCGAGCACCGAGCAACTCGGCGAATGCCGACCTACTCGTCTAGGTAATCGGCGAGTGGCGAGCTCGTTGATCCACACATTCGGAGTTCGTTCCGCGCCTCGGGAGAGAGAATATTCGTCTCTTTTGAAGTGGGCAAAAAAACCGACACTGGCCGGAGCATCCCCGAGCACCCCTCAACACCACTAGGAAATCGTCGAGCATCTGCTCGGTGCATGTGTGGAGCCGCCTTTATAGAGAAAGTTGACGAGCAAGTCCGCGTCTGCAATTAATAAACAGGATCATTCACATCTAAAACTGAAAAAAAAAAAAAAATGATAGAGCGAGATAGAGCGCGCTAACTCAAGACTAAAGTTGAGAAAAAGCCGTAATTCGTGGCTCTACATGAGAAAATGGGATAATTTGAGGCTACAATGGCGGAAATGCTCTCATTTGTGGCTATAAAATTGAGAAAATGTGCGCGCCATATTCTCATTGGAAATTCGAGACCACACTTGACACGAAATCACCAATTATAGTGGTTTCAGGAGGCGACTCCGTGTCTAAAAATGAGAAAAAGCGCCCATTTATGGCTATAAATTTAATAAAATTCGCTAGTTCTCTTAGGAAAAATGCTAAATTGTGGCTAAAATTGAGACAAAGCTTTAACTCGTGGTGTTAATGCTTCCGGAGACGTCCGAAGTCATTTTTTCAGGTGTCCGGAGATAGGTGAAAATTGTTCTATTTTTTTGTCCTACTTTTGCCGAGATTGCCGTTGTGAAAATAACCGCTTCCTTCGAAAGTCAAGCGAAAAGTACTGGCTAGCGCGAGAAAACTCGCAAATCTACGATTTTCGTCGGTTCTAAGGCGGCTAATATTGAGAACGCGCAATAATATGCTAATCTTGGGACAAGTATGTGGCTATAAGTTTGGAAAGTGCTAATATTCGTGCCCTAAATTGGGAGGGGGGAAACACTAATTCGAGGTTTCTCGATTCAACTTCCAGACCAAAATTGAGAGTAATGCTAATTTGGGGCTGAAATTGAGAAAATGGCTAATTCATAGCTGAAATGGAGAAAAATTTTGATCCACGAAATAAGTTTGAAAAAGCGGTAATTCACTGCTAAAATTAAGAAAAATACTTAACGAATTCGTGGTAAAACATTACTTCTTGGCTAAAATTGAGAAAAAGAGCCAACGTCACGGAATAAGAGTGGAAAAAACCAGTAATTCGTGGTTAAAATTACGAAACACGCTAATTCAAGGTCAAAATGGTGAATAATCATTAATTCGCCAATAGTTTTGATAAAAAACAATAATTCTCCCGCCCAAAATTACGAAAACGCCAGATATCGGCTCCTCTGAAGGCATAAACGGCTAACAGTGAAAAAAATCACTAATGCAGCTAAAATTGAGAAAATTTTCATTAAAATTCACGAATGACATATGGAATAATCGCTTGTTAGCAGCTAAAACCAGAAAAAACACGAATTCAGCGAGAAAAATCGCTAATCCGCGGCTAAAATGGAGAAAAATCGCCGATAAAATTGAGAAGAAGCACCCATTGAGGAAAAACCGCCAATTGTTCACAGTTCAAATGGAGAAAAAACCAATTCGGACAAATCGCTAATCCACGGCAAAATGGGGAAAAAGGGCTAATTCGCGGATAAAATTGAGGAAAAGCGTTATAATTCACAGCGATAATTGGGGGGAAACTCTCATTCATGGCTCAAATGTATAAAATCACCAATTAGCGGCTAAAGTGAGGTAAAACGCTAATTTAGAGCTAAATTCAAGAAAAATGGCTAAATTAGGAGTTCAAGTGGAGCCATATTGGCTAATTCACAGAAATAAATTGAGAATGTAGTAAGTCGCGGTTTCCGGAGGCAACACTTCATGGCTGAAATTAGGAAAAAAGGCTCACAAAATCGAATAAAACAGAAATTTGTAGGAAAAATTGAGAAAATCACCAATTCGCGGATAAAATAGAGACAAGTCGCTAATTAAGCGATGAAATTGAGAAGAAGTGATGATTTGAGGAAAAGCGCAGATTCACGGTTAATATGGTGGAATCGTGGCTCCCCTGGATATTCTCCAGGGGGGGGGGGCGCTAAGTGTCAATGGCCGGCACTGGCTGAGTGAGGTTTCACCCTTGAAACCTTCAAACCCGCAATAGATGACGGTGCATTTGACATGTTGTCCAGTGAAGCTGCCCACCGCTAAATTAGAGGCTGGCTACGCCTCTGCTCAGCAGGCCTTCCTTCGGCTATCATCTGAGCACCCTTTTTTGGCGACAACCGTCTTCAATTGCAGGCAAACGGAGTTAGCAAATTTTTGGCTGTCTGCCTCTGTGAGAACTTCAAAGTTCAAATTAGCTGATTCGAATAGAAATTCTGCTCATAATTTATTGTTAGTGGAGTCATCTGGTTCAAATCTTTTCGTTGTTTTCTCGGACATGAATTTCTTACCATCGGTGGTAAGGTCACTCGGTGTACGCCGGTTACATCCACCGACTATCACCTCCTGGAATTCGCTTTGTAAGTGATTTTTGTTGTATTAACTTATCTCATTTTCGTAATATTGTTAATTTTTTAAAGCGCAAAAAGTGCACAATGATTTCGAATATCCCGACTTCTCGGACGATCGAAACAAATCGACGCGTGACCCTAATAGCAACACTAGAAAAAGCGACGGAGTCAGACGGCTGACGAAGACGCTTCCTTTAGCGGGTAATTTATTTGCCCATCCACCCCTCCTACCCGATTACCTACAGGATTATTAAACGGTTTCACAGCCGGACTAATGGCTGGCGTATACTGTGGAAAGACAGTCGTTCAAGAATTAGTTTTGAGCATGGCCGCGTCGGCCGATGTTCTCGCCATGGCTCAGATTGAAGTCAAATTGGACACGATTGCCGAGGGGTCGATGGTAACGATGAAATGGCGTGGAAAACCGCTATTTATTAAACACAGGTTTGATGGGTTGTGTTATATTGGTCAGAGGGTGACATCCAAGTAATCTTGAATTTTCAACTTCTCCCTCCTTCCAACTATTGAATTTTAGAACGGAAGAAGACATTAGGATTGCTAGGGAAACACCGATGTCGGAATTGAGGCATCCAGAGCGCGATGAAGACAGAGTTATTGTCCCCAAATGGCTCGTAATGATTGGAGTTTGCACTCATTTGGGGTGCGTTCCCATTGGAAATGCAGGTAGATTTCTAATAAGTTTTAATTTTGCAATCTTTAAGTGAAAGTTATTGCGGTCTTACCGCTGTTTTTCTGTGTGTAATTATCATTGAGGTGGAGCATTGCCCTATGATTGAGTTTGAAGCGCAACCCCCGCTTTCATCCTTTAGAAGATTTGTTTCTTCGTGATTAAAATCTAATTTGTTTGTTTTCAATTAGCGATCAACTTTGCTCTTTGCTCTCTTGCTATATTAAGGGGTGGGTAATTAAAAGTTTGTTCATTTTTAATCAAGGTGATTACAACTCGTACTATTGCCCTTGCCACGGATCTCACTACGACCAATCGGGACGAATACGAAAAGGACCGGCACCGACTAATTTGGAAGTGCCGGAGTACGCGTTTTTGAATGACAATACAATTCTCGTTGGTTGACATTATTTTTCGGCTTAAGTTACGCGTCAGCTCTTGTTTGTTTGTTTGTTTGTTTTTTTTTTAACGCGGTAAACTTTTACTGAATAAACAAACTGAGATGCGGGTTCTTGAAAATTTGTGTTCGTCTTAAGTGATATTCCTTGAATATAAAATGTATCGCTAACAACATCATTACTCAGCTCCATTGTGGCAGGAGGGGGGGAGTGTTTACAAACAATTTTTGTGATCTTTGCTTCATAATTGTCAGCACGCAGAAAACCTCTTGTGGAAAAATAGGAACAGTGATGTGTGGAACGGCCGTCTACCAGATAGCACGTGGGGCTTTAACAGTTGATTACAGCAAATGAATAGCTCGTATAGTTAGTAACTTGACTTCTTCTGCTTGGAAAGCTTCTCGATGGGCTGCCATGCAAAAAAAAAGAGAGAGAGAGAGAGAAAAAAAGTTATTGTTAATAGAAAGTACTCGGAAAGGATTATTGATGGTTGAGAAGTGGAAGTTCGAGAAGAAAAAATAAGGCAAATTCCTACCCCCTCCCTTCTCATTCTTCCTGTTATTTTGAACTATGTCGACGACGTCACTTGAAGAGACCTCTAAGTGCGTCAATATTTGCATTGGAATCCGAACAGACTAAAGAATGCCCCCCCCCCTTTACCGCGCTCTTTCTTCTACTTTCCTTGCTTTTATCAAATTTTTTACACCCCTCTCCATCGCCATTTCACATTCTTCCAAACCCGTGGAAAATCCGTCGTTTAGTCTATAAATATATGTTGATATTTGAAGCTTCGTAACGTTATTTCATGGATCTTCATTCTGGGAAGCATTATAAAACTCCTTTTGATATCCCCCCCCCCCTGCACAACCTCATCTAATCTTTTCACCTAAAATTGTTTTTAGAGCGATGGTTTGAGTACTAAAGAGAATATCCCGGAGTACTTGAGACGTTTATTTCTTTAAAATATTTAAATAGTTCCTCCTCTGAAGCTCGCAGGAAGATTATCTCGAGAAGAATAATATGAACACCGACAGATCACGAAGAATGGTTAGGGCGATGAGGGGGGGGGAGTAAATTCTCGAGCTCTCCTTTCAAGTTTATTTATCATACAAAATGCCTTCATCTAAACCGGGGCAGTTTATCGGAGTAAAAAGGGGTGAACATGAGTTTGTGGGCGGGTGGCTGGGGCTGACCTTCTTTTCGTTATCATTTGTCCTTGGAATGAAAATGCGTCGTATCACATTATTTTATCCTCTTTCAGCTTTTGTTTATATTGAGACGTCGGCTGACTAAGTCAATCGAACTATTAACGCTAGATTAGCCCAAGAAGAGCTGGGTGAGAAATTATTTTTCTATTGGTTGTGGCGGGGGGAGGGGGAGAAGAACGTCGTCTTACTACCATATCTAGCCAAATCAACGATGTATAAAAGAACTGGATTGCTCATCACTTCTGATAAAGTATGGCCATCAGAATGATGATGAGAGGGGCAAAATAATGACCGTTATGCCATAACTACACAAGGAGAGGGACGGGGCACCCCCTCCAGTCTGCTACGAGCAATCCAGGTTTATTTGAGCCAAACAAGTCAAATCTCAGACTCGTTAGAACTGCAGTTTACTCGGACTGGCCAAGGGTTGACCTTCCAGGCGGTTCTTCATGGCCTCGAAACACACTTCCTTGGGGAGGACAATTAGTATCATCCTTTCCCCTTTTTATTCCACTTTTGATTTGCTCAGCTTCGAAAGTGTTTGGTTGAGTCCGAAGAACGCGGCTTGCAATGCTCACTGCGTCATGCGAGGTTTCATGGCAGGTGAATGCATCGGAACAATTTGTCACTGCGTCGTGGCAAAACTCTGGGGGTGAACTTTCGTTGCGTGTTCCCTCTGTTTTACTGCTGAGTGCGGGGCTTATGGAGTTATTAGTTTAAATAAATATTTTACCGTCTTGTTTCATTATCGCGAATAAATAGATTGCCATTGCCGTATTGCGTACGATATTCAAACTCGCTTTCCTTCGACTCGAATTCCTCCCCCACACTTGATGCCTTAGCCACACTGGATGCCATCGCAGCTTGCCAGTGGCTGCGTACAGTTAGCCGGTATTTTTTCTTTATGAATATGTAAACGGGACTTCACATTATAAACTGTAACTACAGACATGTGTCTTCTTCTCGGGCCTGACTGAAGGTATGAGGTAAAATCCTCCTCATCAGGTACTGACATAATCCAGTCTGGCCGTGGAAGATTCCGAATTCAGACGTTTAAGTTGGATTGCAAGGCTCTCATCGAGAACAAGGTCTGTTGGGGGGACGCCAACTAGAACATGGCATGTTGATTGCGCTGTGGTAGCGTATGCTTTAAGCACCTGCAGTCATATCAGACGCTGAAACGTGAGAATCTTGTTTCCATCACGCTGACTAGCACGGGGCCACCATGCAATACACCCATGAAAGGAACCAGTACCTGCTGGTAATATACGAGTCTTGAGGATAGAGATGTCCCCCATCCTGGGTCGGAAAGTCCATGAAGGAATTGACGAAGGGGTCTAACTCGCTCCCGTAGCAGTTGGAGATCTGGCAACGGTGTGAAACGTCGGTCTAGGATTACACCAAGGTAAACTGGCTTTGTGGTCAGGGGGAGAGTTCTCTCGTCTTGAAGTAATAAATGTGGTTGGTGCTTATTCGGTCCGAGTGACGAATTACGAATAATCTGTAAAGCTCGGTGCACACGATGCATTTTTCGAAGCATGTTTACGTGCATGGTGAAAAAAAACATATGATCCCCGGTAGTGACCGGTTGTTTTTTTAGAACAGGCAGGCCATCATGCTTCAAAAAATGCATCGTGTGCACCGAGCTTAACTGTCACATCTTCGATTTGTATCCAATTAAAGAGCATGAATTCCCGGGCATCTTGCTCTTTGGCAATACGCGCTCAAAGTCAATAGCGGCCACATCTCGAGTGTCACCTCGCCTTTTTAGCCGCGATTAGCTCAATTTTAGCCATGAATTAGCGCTTTTTCCTCAAACTAAATTAAACAGGAATCAAAGTTGCCTCCTGAAATCACATGTTTTTCTCAATTTTAGCCTCAAATCTGCTCACTTTATTCAATTATAGCCATGAAATATTGTTTTTTCTCGATTTTAAGAATTTGCCCCAAAATTCCGAGAATTAGAAGCGCTTTTTCTCCATTATATCCCCGAATTAGCGGGTTTTCTCAACTTCGGCTATGATTTACCAATTTTTCCTACTTTAATCATGTATTTGATCCCCCCCCCCCACATTTTAGGCAGAATTGCTTCAACTAACGTCAAGTTGACCTTTTTTAAATTTTAGCCGCGAGTATCGAGGAAGTGGCTTAACAAACTTTTTTGCCGTGTGATCACGACGAATGGTTAGTGGGCGGGGAGAGGGGTGAATTATCGAGCTCTCCTTCCAAGTTTATTTATCAAATGGATTAGTAAGTATATAAGACACAATGCCTTCATCTATACCGGGGCAGTTTATCGGGGTAAAAAGGGATGAACATGAGTTGTTTTTTTCTGTGCGTGAGGGGGGGGGGTTGACTTTCTTTTCTCGTCGTTTGTCATCTTGGCTCCTCTTTTTGGTTTTAATGGCACGTTGGGGGGTTTAGGAAAAAAAAAATGGGAAGAGGAGCCAGAAAAAAAGAATTTCGGGCCTTACCACGCTAAAAGTAAACAATGTAGAAAAATGAGAATAATTCTAGGGGTTGAGATAGTTGTATGACCCCCTCCCGTTCCGCACATCCGGCTCTCAAACCACACACTCCCACGAGGACGCCGTTGTTTTTAAGTTTCATTTTCGTTTGGGACTTTCAACTTCAACCCCCCTTTTACAGTCCAAATTATCAAAACAAAGAAAAAAAAAATAAAAAGGTCCCATTTTTTCGCTCAGTTGTAATAAAAAGAAATATTTGAGGGGGGGGGGGCTTTGTTTTATGTGGAACTTACTTTCCAGGGGCTTAAATTGTCCGGAATGAAGAGTTAGAAGCAACGCAAGAAAGGAATGGCTGAGAAGGGAGAAGACTAATGGGCTGGGGCTTGAAGAGAATGAAGGTCTTTAAAATCGCATCTGTTTTCGACCGGCTTTCACTGTGGCAGTGTGTTTTGAGAATAGAGAGCTTCCACTGGCTTGCGTGAAATCTCCCCGACCTCTCCAGCTTTTTTTCTTCATTATTTTAGATAAAAGAAAACAAATTGTGGGATTTTGTGGATTTTCCTTAAGTTGAGCGAGGAGACGGTATTTTTTTTTTTTTTTTTTTTTTTTTTTTTTTTTTTTTTTTTTTTTTTTTTTTTATTTATTTTTTTTACCGACAAGTCAATCAATCGATTGTTTACCGTTTAATAACGTCTGACAGGAGTGTAAAGTTAGGGTCATGTGTAGGATTTGAGGGGGCTGTGCCCAGCAAAAACGATGTGGATATAGCAGGGCCGTATAAAGCGAATATGTTCGGGCCCACGCGATGGAACTCAGCAGAGCCCTTCACAGACCCCCCCCCGCATTTTTTTTTTTTTTTTTTTTTTTTTTTTTTTTAGCATCTCCCTATAGTGTCAACACGACCGTTAAGGAAACTCTATCTGCCAAGATTCATCTTTCCTTTCTTCTTGATTTACGAAATCCGGGCCAGACCGGTGGCACATCAGCGTTGCCAACTGACATTTTGCTTTTTCCGTCAAGACAAGCTCAAAATTCCGTTGGAAATCCGTCAAAATGCAGTTCATGGGGCAAGTTTACAGCTAAATTTGACAAAAAGTGGTAATTCATAACCGAAATTGCGAAAAATCGCTCATTCGTGGCTGAAATGTAAAAAACGCTATAGCTCACAGTCAAAAAGAAAGACCAAAACAACAAAAAAGACATTTTGCAGTTTCTGGAGACAAAGTATCGAGCCTAAAGATAAGAAAAAGCGTCAAGTAATTTATTGCCAGAATTTGATAAATCACGTCTTAAATTGGGGAAAAGCGCTAATCAACGGCTAAAACGGGGAAAAATGCGAATTCATGGTACAAATTAATCACCGATTCGTGGTTACTTGGAGGAACGCTATAATTTATGGCTAAAATATTTGGAAAATGCAATAATTCACTGCTACAATGAGGGGGAAAAATTGTGAATTCGTGGCTAAAATTGAGATAAAGTTTCAATTCACGGCTAAAATAAAATAGAACACGAATTAATGGTTGAAATTAAGATAAAGCTCTAATTCTCGGCTAAAATTAGTAACACCCGTTTTAAATAAATAATTTCGGGCACGAAATTGAGTAAAAAGCTCTAATTTGCGGTTAAAATAAAGAAAAAGCGCCAAATCTCGGCTAAAAGTGATAAAAAAATAGTCATACACGGCTGAATTTGAACTTTGCATGCTGTGGACCGGTTGACTCCCATCCTTAGCAAACTCGGTCATGAAGTTTTATCTCTACCTAGTGTCGTATATGAGTGAGTTCTCTCTCATTTGTTGTAACCACGCACACATTTCCCTTTCAATTGTGTTTAGTTATTTAAATAAATAGAATGAAGTATTACTATGTAAATAATGAAAGTCATCGAATGATTTCAAAGCTTGGCTTTAAAAAAATCCGTCAACCGTTACGCAGACTGTTTTCTCATCGGTCACATTTTAAATTCGTCAGATCATAAGGGGAAATCCGTCAAATTTTCCACACTGCCGGAGAGTAACAAACCCAAGTTCGCTCCACGCTTATTCTCGGCAGGCCTGGGTCCAACCATAAGTGAAGCTCCAGCCACAGCCAAGCTACGAAACTACGGAGAAAAGCTCAAATACAGGAAAGCTCCAAACATCTCACACAGTAAAGCCGGAGTCACACTGATAATATGGCCGAATACGGCCCAACCATTCAGCAAAGGTCCAACCACAGCAACAGTAAAACCACTGCAGCGGTCCAACCACTGGAAACGTCCAAACACAGAAAATGTCCAACCCCATCAACGGTCTATCAACAGCATAATATGCATAATATTATTAAGTCAAACCATATCAAAGATCCCACCACCACCACAGCAAATCCCCAACCACAGTAAGGGTCCAACGACAGCAATTGTCCAACCACAGCAAGGTCCAACCACAGCAAAGGTCCAATCACAGCATATAAGCCAAACATCAGCAAAGTTCCAACCATCACAGTTAGAATTTAAACCCCCGGTAAAGTCCCAACCTCAACAAGGCTCCAACTCACAGTGAATCTTCAACCAAAAAAAAGGGCCCGACCACAGCAAAGCTCTTACCACAGCAAGAATGCAACCACAGCCAAGGTCCAGCCACAGCAAAGGAAAATTTAGCGAACTCGTGTTAACACTCGGCCTGAAAAATATCGATAAAACCTTGCTAAAATTAAGAAAAATGCTAATTCACGTCATCACACTGAAAAATTCACAGGCAACATTGACAAAAAGCACTAATTCATGGCTAAGTGAGAAAAAATCTCTAATTTGCCTCTGAAATTGAGAAAAAACTCTAATTTGCTTCTGATTCAGAGAAAAAAGCTCCAATTCAATACGATATTTGAAGAATACTGTAAAGTAATAAAATCTGGGGCCGTAGTTAGAGTTGTCGGGAAAAACTCACGTGAGGTGGTTTCTATGGCGAGATAGTATTATTTCTGATGTAGCGTCTTTGGATATACCGCTTGCGGGATTTTTTCCCGACAACTCTAACTAGGGCCCCAGAACGGAAAATATTAGAAAGAGCGCTTCATTCAGTGCTAAAATTAATAAAAAGTGATAGTTTGCTGCTAAAATTAAGAATAAATTAAATTCGTGATTTCCGGAAAAATTGATGTGCAAAATATAATTAATTTATGGCTAAAATTGAGAAAGTGTGCAAAAGTGCTGACCTTGACAAATATCAATAACGCTAATACACAACCAAAAGGGCAAAAATTGCTAATTCACTGCTGACATTTTTATTAAAAATCTCTAATTTGCGGTCAAAATGAAGTAAACGCACTAATTTGTTTCATAAACATTGAGAAAAGCGCGCATTCGGTGCTAAAATTGAGAAAAAGTGCTAAATTCGCTTATAAAATTGAGATAAAGTGCTAATTCACGGATCTAAATACAAAAAATTGAGAACACGTGAATTCGCGGGTTTTCTTGAGGCAAATTAGAGAGTAAAATTTATAAAATGGGTGCCATTCATACGGGGACGTGAAAAAAAAAAGCTAAATCGTGCTTTAAACTGAGAAAAAATGTTAATGAACGACATATTATGTTGTATAAGTGAAAAAACCCAGCTAATTCAAGAATAGCATGATCTTATAATGCGCTAATTTACGTCTAAATGTTCCAAAATCGCTAATTAACTATTGAAATTGGGGGGGGGGAGAGCTAACTCGCGAATATTCAGGACAAGGACAAATCTGTGACAATAATTGGGAATAAGCTATAATTCTAAGATATGTTGCTAAAATTTGAAACAATATGCTGATTCGGTGCCAAAACAGGGAAAACGTGAGTTCGTGGTTTCTGGAGGCAAGTTTGAGGCCAAAATTTAGAAAAAGTACTTGAAGAACTTTATGGCAAAAAAGTTAAAGGAGAAATGAACCAATTGCGCGGATAAAATTGAGCAAAATAGCTAATTCACTGTTTTAGAGGTAAGTCTCCCGAGTCCGACCATTTCCCTTTGGGCATTGTGTACAAAGCTATACTCGCAGCATTGGCGCTCAACCTGACCGAGTGCGTCCTTTCTGTTCAAGCCTCCCCCCTCTCCCTAATTGTGTATTTTGTAAATTAAAATTGAGGTTCCAACGTGAAAATACATTATTTTGTCTCTTTGTTTCAGGTCAGTGCAGGTGCCTTCCTCCATAATGAAATGAGGGCGTTTTACGTCACTCCTAAGGTAAAATTAATAAACTTATTTAATTATAAAGGATTGCCTCTCTCGTCCTGTGAATTATTCTGTTATTGGTTGAGTCTGATGGTTTCAAATCTCTCTGACTTTCTCTCACTGTCATCCTGAAAGTAATTAGTATAATTATTGAACGAGATTATTACAGGGGAGTACTGGTTAATTATATATAATCCATTCGCTTCTGAAATGATTTCTTCCCATGGACGTATTGGTGAATTTGAAAATTATTGCGGTCGTAAAAATAAGCAGTTGTCTGAAGTCCTTTTTAAATGAGTGGTGAAATAATTAATAAATAGAGCTGATTACTGCAATAAACTGAAACGCGCAGTAACTTTGTAATTCAGTGCGTGCCTGTGGAAGTCTTTTTTTTTTTTTTTTTTTTTTTTTTTTTTTTCAGTTTCGATAGCGTGGGTATTAGAGGTGGTGCCCCAGGGGGTCATAAAAATGTATCGGAAAGTTCAGGGGCGTTTATTATTTCAGGTTTTTTTAATCAATTATTCGTTTGCTTTTTCAATATTTCTTCGCTCTTGTTGTTCCTTAGAAGTTGGGGGGAGGGAGAAGGATTTTTTTTTTTTTGTGCGGAACAAAAACAAAAAATGAATTAATGCCGGAAATTCACGCCTCGTATAAAAGAGGATGATCGGAGCTTAAATAAAATTCCGTTTTATTATTATGAAACGAACCGTGCAAGGTTTAAAACTGAGAATCCGTCCAGCCCCCCCCCCCCTCTACGTACCATTGATGAAAAAGGATCACTGAATAGGTACTCTTAAAATAAATTCAAAATACACACTAGGGCTTCTGGTGGGAGGGGGAGGGCGTAATCATTTCTGAAACCCCGGTAGAGGCTGGTTGTCAAAAAATAATAAAAGGAATTATGAATAAATGTCGGGTGGGGTGTAGGGGCAGACATAATACAGGACGTAGGAAGTCAGACTTGAAATATGATGACGTATAGATCTTCTTTACTTTGCCCCGCTACCACCCACCATACTTGTAGCATATACGTGGGGGTTTTTCCAGAGGAGACCATAATTGGTTAATATTTTTTAACAGAAGAAGACCGACATATCACGTAAAATTTATTTGTGTCATTTCAGGATTTAAGAAGCATAAAATACTTTTAGGGACCGTAGGTTTTAATTTTTTTTATTCACCAGTTTCGGAGCTGTCAAAACTTGTTTGAAAGAGGAAACGTTGAGCCAATAAATTCTGAGAGCTTTCATGTTTTTGGATAATGGATAAGGGCGTTGCAGGGCGAGGGGGGCAAAAGTTTTAATATTTGGTTAATGATGAAAGTGGGAAATCTGTCGTAAATGGACCGCAGGCCCCGGAGGGTTATTGTAATATGCCAATTCTCTGTCACTCTCCCACCCCCCTCTTCCAGCACGCTTTACCTCGCAAGACCCTTCGTCTAATGGACCTGAACGCAATACTCAGATTATTTAAAACCCTGATACCCGAAAATAGAATTTCAACCAGGTAGAAAAGGAGGGGGGAAGAGTTACGAGGGTGTCTGTGTCACCCCCCTGAACTTTTCACCTCTTCGGTAATACGGGAGGGCTGATATAATGCAGAGGTGGTGGCGGTGGCGGTAGGGGTGAGAGAAGCTGCAGATTCGGAATGCGAAACGTCGACAGGACAGGACTCTCTAATGGACATCTTGACTGACGTTCACTAATCGAATTAAGCGCCGGGGTGGGTGTTAGGACTACACAAAAAGCACATTTCGTGAATCGTGAAAGTGCGAGAGAGGTAGCGAAACTCGACCAAAATTAGATACGAATTCAAATCTGAAGGGCCTGAGGGGTCACAAGTTCATGAGGACAAGAGGATAGAAGTATCCGGTACGATTATTACTGAAATCACAGTGTATGATTACAAATGAGTGTCCTATCCACACTTTTCACGCCACAAATTGTCTTATAAATAGGAGCTGTTTGTCTCAGAACTCAATCAAATATAATTTGAATCCTAAGCCACCACTCCCTCAACAACACAAAATTTATCAGTGAAGGGGGGGAGCGAATAATGCATTGTCACGTACCGTTATTTGAAGTTGTATTATACGTGAACAGATATAGAGACATCTCCCACACGTTCTTTAAAACTCGAGTCTCCATTTCTGTTGCTATATTCTACGATTACCTTCTTTTTTAAATTGAGTCAATATGATATGGAAAAAATAGCTCTTTATAACAGCCCCTCATCACTCTGCTGTGGTTATACGTATTATAGAGCCCCGTTATGAATTATGATGAGTAAAAGCTTTATAGGGAAGAAGAAAACAGTGCTTTGCTCCATTGGTTGGGGTTTCATGAAGAAGATAATATTTGGGAGATATTTTCGCTTTTCGTCATTTTTTCACATATCCCCCCTCACAGTACGCTCGCTCGTTGCCAAAAAACTTGAGCCGGGATCCTTTCAGCAGCGAGAGAAATTAAAAGCCAGCGATTCAATGGTAATATCAGAGGTAAATGTTGGGACGAGCGAAAAATAATAAAAATGAGAATTTTAATTAAGGAAAAAATAAACGAGTGTAAACTTGTTATACACGAGAGATGTTGTAAATTAATATTAATCATTTTTTGTTTTCTTTCAAGACTCGAGATTAAAATAAATAGTTACCCCTTTCTCTGACATCGTTTATTGATTGTAACCCATAGGACTCCCCCTTTAATTAAATTACATTGATCAAAAATTCATTACCTACCTCCCCCCCCCCCCCCGAGTCTTCTAGAAAAATATTCATTCATCTTGTGACTGAATTTCGATCACCACGACCTCCCGCTTCAAAAAAAAAAAAAAAAAAACACAAAAAAAACCACTCCTTTCTCCACCCTACCATGACATAGGGACAAAAGAACTGGAGAACTTACTCATTTTCGTGGTTTCGACGAGGTTGGTACCGTTGAGTTCCCTCCTGAGAAAAAGGTGCGGCTCGGAAAATGGGCTGGGGATGGATGAGAATGGTGTTAGTTGGGAGGGGTGGAAGAGAAATAACGGCGTTTGGACGAGTGCCACTATAATTATTGGGGTCGCCCCAATCTTCACCATTCAACCATCACCGCACCCCGTTCACCAATTCTTAAGGCCATAGAACTCCGCCTCTCACGACAGATTGATGATGCATCATGGTTGGTAGCAATGTGCAGGTCTAGTGGTGGGAAAGGAAATTAATGATTTTTCCTTTCACTCATTACCACTCTCCTTGTGGAAAACAGTGTCAAACTTGTAGACAACAGTTGGCCGCCCAAGTGAATGAATATATCGTTGCCTTGGAAAGTAAATCTCGCTATAATTGATTAATACACTTGTTTTACTACTATTAATTGAAATGCTTGGTTTTCAATGTGCATCCAAACCAAAAGTTAGTAGCATAACATTGTTTAGCAACTTGTATAGAAAACGTTGTAGATTGAAGGTTCATTGGCCACGATGAACTTTTCAAAAAACGCGAATATGCGCTGCTCTTGGGTCAGTTACGCGGTTTAAATTGGCATAAAGCCCTAAATCGTGGCTAAAAGTAAAATGAGAAAAACTGAAATACGTGGCTAAAATGAAGAAATATCTTAAATTCACAGCTAAAAATGAGTTTTGTGGCTCAAATTGAGAAAAAAATGCACATTGGTCGTTTGTTTGTGAAACGAACTCGGCTAAAATAGAGAAAAAGCGCCAATCCACTTATAAAATTAAGAAAAAATCTCAGACTAAATTGAGGTGGACTGCTAATTCAGAGTGAAAGGTGAAGTCGTGATTATAAGCCAAGAGAGCGTTCATTCACGGCAAATTTAAGAAAAACTTTTATTTGTAACTAAAATTGAAAAAAAAAAAAAAAAAAAAAAAAAAACGGCAATTCACCGTTTCCGCTGACAATTCAGAATAAATTGAAATTCAATGATGAAAGCGTCATGAAAAAGTCACCAATCCACTGCTTGAATTGAGAAAAATGGTAATTCGCGGACGAAATTGAGAAAAGGCGCTATAAATTTGTGGCTAACATTTTTGCTGTTTCTGGGGACAAACTTGGTTAAAATTGAGAAAAGCGCTAATTCGTATGAGCTAAAAGTGAAAATAAAACCTGCTAATTGTTTGATGCAAAAAAATAAAATTCACGGCCTAATAAAAAAGAGAAAAGCGCGTATTTGCCGCTAAAATTCAAAAATCCCGAAATCCCAGCTAAAATAGAAGTAGAGCGTTAACTCCCGGATAAAATTTGGAGTAAATCGGAGATTCTGGAGTCATTCATAGCCCAACTTACGGTAAAATTGAGAAAAAAAAAAAAAAAAAAAAAACGAAAAAAAAAAAAAAAAACACAAAAAAAACCACTCCTTTCTCCACCCTACCATGACATAGGGACAAAAGAATTGGAGAACTTACTCATTTTCGTGGTTTCGACGTGGTTGGTACCGTTGAGTTCCCTCCTGAGAAAAAGGTGCGACTCGGAAAATGGGCTGGGGATGGATGAGAATGGTGTTAGTTGGGAGGGGTGGAAGAGAAATAACGGCGTTTGGACGAGTGCCACTATAATTATTGGGGTCGCCCCAATCATCACCATTCAACCATCACCGCACCCCGTTCACCAATTCTTAAGGCCATAGAACTCCGCCTCTCACGACAGATTGATGATGCATCATGGTTGGTAGCAATGTGCAGGTCTAGTGGTGGGAAAGGAAATTAATGATTTTTCCTTTCACTCATTACCACTCTCCTTGTGGAAAACAGTGTCAAACTTGTAGACAACAGTTGGCCGCCCAAGTGAATGAATATATCGTTGCCTTGGAAAGTAAATCTCGCTATAATTGATTAATACACTTGTTTTACTACTATTAATTGAAATGCTTGGTTTTCAAGGTGCAACCAAACCGAAAGTTAGTAGCATAACATTGTTTAGCAAATTGTATGGAAAACGTTGTAGATTGAAGGTTCATTGGCCACGATGAAATTTTCAAAAAACGCGAATATGCGCTGCTCTTGGGTCAGTTACGCGGTTTAAATTGACATAAAGCCCTAAATCGTGGCTAAAAGTAAAATGAGAAAAACTGAAATACGTGGCTAAAGTGAAGAAATATCTTAAATTCACAGCTAAAAATGAGTTTTGCGGCTCAAATTAAGAAAAAAGTGCAAATTGGTCGTTTGTTTGTGAAACGAACTCAGCTAAAATAGAGAAAAAGCGCCAATCCGCTTATAAAATTAAGAATAAATCGCAGACTAAAATTGAGGTGAACTGCTAATTCAGAGTGAAAGGTGAAGTCGTGATTATAAGCCAAGAGAGCGCTCATTCACGGCAAAATTGAGAAAAACTTTTATTTGTAACTAAAATTGGAAAAAAAAAAAAAAAAAAAAACCGCAATTAACCGTTTCCACTGACAATTTAGAATAAATTTAAAATTCAATGATGAAAGCGTCATGAAAAATTCACCAATCCACTGCTTGAATTGAGAAAAACGGTAATTCGCGGACGCTATAAATTTGTGGCTAACATTTTGGCTGTTTCTGGGGACAAACTCGGTTAAAATTGAGAAAAAGCGCTAATTCGTAAGAGATAAAAGTGAAAATAAAACCTGCTAATTTTTTGATGCAAAAAACGAAAATTCACGGCTAATAAAAAAGAGAAAAGCGCGTATTTGCCGCTAAAATTCAAAAATCCCGAAATCCCAGCTAAAATAGAAATAGAGCGTTAACTCCCGGATAAAATTTGGAGTAAATCGGAGATTCTGGAGTCATTCATAGCCCAACTAGCGGTAAAATTGAGAAAAAAAAAAAAAAAAAAAGAACGAAAAAAAAAACAAAAACAAAACAAAACAATAAAATAAAATAAAAATAAACAGTGCTGCTTTTAGGCCAAGTCAAAAGAAAAAAAACGTTAATTCTTCGCTATATAAGTAAAAAAAAAAAAAATTCGAGCCTTAAATCGATAAAAAAGCTATAATTATTTAGGGTGAAAATTGAGAAAACTAGCTAATTCACAACGAAAATTGAGAAAAATCGTCCTTTCGTGAACAGAAGCGAGAAAATGCGCTAGTTTTATGGCCGAAATGTCGAAAAAACGTTATTTCGCGAATAAAATTATTTAAAAAATTTCAATTCACCGGTGTCGGAGGCAATTTCATCTAAAACTGTGGGAAGGGGGGGGGGAACTAATTCATGAATAAAAATGGATGTAAGAGGGTGAACAAATCGCAAAATTGAGAAAAATTGCCCTAAAGCGCAGCTCACGGGGAAAGCTTGTGGCTAAAATGGACAAACCAGTGTCATTCAATACCAAAAGTTGAAAAAACTGTGACAAATGGAAAACAAAAACAAAAAGCCTATTCGCGGTTTCTGGACGAAGGCAACATACCGGCGCCCAAAGACGTTAACGTTATTTATCGTAAACGTTATAATTAATGTTTGTTGAC
This sequence comes from Corythucha ciliata, assembly GCA_038030265.1. Classification (NCBI taxonomy): domain Eukaryota; kingdom Metazoa; phylum Arthropoda; class Insecta; order Hemiptera; family Tingidae; genus Corythucha; species Corythucha ciliata. Next base: position 12,483,706 of record CM075939.1, read on the forward strand.
GAATAATAACTGTTACAAAATAACTGTAAAAAATTAACTGGCTTGGTGTTGTGTTTCGTTTCCGCAAGGGACAACCGTTGTTTTTCTACCGCAACAGTTGAAAGCGCCATAAGTAGTGCACAGTCACTTAGTGTGATATTTTGAAGTTGTTAAACATTTTAGTGCAATTGATTAAAAAAGTGCACTATTTAAATATGTGTTGGAAAAAAATAAACAAAAAAAGAAAGAAAGAAATAGCGTAGTGCATAAACACAATTCAAACCTAAAAAGTCGGATTTTTGTAGTTTTCCTAATTTAGAGTTTAACGGCTCAAAATAACCAGGTCAAAGCCGGCCAACCTTTTTTGATCGTGGGCCTAGACCTGGTTGTAAGATATCACTCGGGCCACTCACCCTTGCTACCTTCCCCCCCCCACCCGCTCTACAATCGAGCACAACACTTTGATCTTACAATTAGCAAAATGCCGTGTCGCTATGATTGAAACGCACTTGAGGCCTGTTTAATAACTTCAACAACATTAGTTAACAACGGTATAGTATAGCGTTTTCCATTGTCACAAAATTGTGCCCTGGGGCAGCTCATTGCTTTGCCGGCCCTGGACATTCACCAGTGAATGCCCGGCGAGTCATTCACCATCGCCCCCGTGAAGTTGCCTTCAGAAGCCGCGAATCGGCGTTTTTTTTTTTTTTCAACACGTCAGCGCTTTTTCTCAATGTTACCGATGAATTAGCGATTTTCCCCATTTTATGGGGATTAGCGATTTTCTCCACTTTAGCCGTGGATTCGTATGTTTAGCCGCTAAAGAGCGATTTCCCCCAATTTTATCCGTGAATTATCACTTTTATTAATTTTCCCCGCGAATTGGCGTTTTTTTTGATAAGCCGAGAATTTATGTTTTTTTTTTTAATTTTAGGCGTGAATTAGCACTTTTTTTCATAGCCATTGGCGAATTATCAATTTTTGAGTTTACTGAGTTGCCCCACAATAATGTGCCGTACGTTAGATGGCAATGAAAAAAAAAAAAAAGTACGCAAGGCGCAGCACTTTGGAATCGACACTAGATTTCATACGACGCAAAATAAACAATCCCTTCGCCAGCCGTTTCATGAGAAGATCGATGTGAGCTTTCCAATCCAGAGATCCGTCCTCGATAACACCGAGCATTCGCACAGATTCACGAACAGGCTTCGCCTCACGTTTCAAAGGGAAATTAAGGAACTGCTTCTTCTGCTTATTCAAACGGAGCTTGTTGGTATCAACCCATTGCATGACAGCTGACTCACTGTTCTCCTTTAACGAAGTATCAGGCACCACAATATAAAAATATCGTCGGCATAAATAACAGGTTTGACACCACAGTCCAAATTGAGGTGAAAGGGCAAGTCGTTTATGAATATAAGAAAAAGTAACGGCCCCAAAATTGAGCCTTGTGGCACACCAGACCTGACCTCGCAGGCACCAGAAAGACGGCTATCAAGCCAGACACTCTGAAGACGACCTTCAAGGTAACTTCGATGTACTTGCACGGAAAACGGGAAAATACCGTAATGTCCAAGCTTAGAGACAAAAGACTATGGGACACCATGTCAAAGGCTTTTGACATATCGAAGAAAGAAGCTCAAGGACTCTTCTTATCCTTCAGAAGTTTCAAAGGTTCAGAAACCATCTTAATGACGCCATCCACTTCAGATAATAACCCTTTGAGCTCCGCTGCTAAGTTTATGGCAGTGTGATTTTCGTGGAATGGGACACATTTGATCAAAACAGACTTAAGCTTGGTTTTCCTAGGGAAGTGGTGCCGTGATATTACGGTAGAAATCATGCCAGTTGACCGTTCCCCAGGCAACTACTGGCAAGAGGACCGAGGATATTGTCTTTCTCGAAGGAGGTTCATAGCCGGGAATCCATCGGGCAAATTTTTTGAAACCGGCGTCTTCCACAATCGAGAACGGCTAGAAATCAACAATGAACAAGTCCAAAAGGTTACGGTCAATCTTTTTTCTTTGGTCAGGTTTTAGGTTTTTCGCCACGAATCCTGTAAGCAAGCTTTGCTTTCGTTTATTGACGCTATAGCTGATGGCGCTGACTGACGTTTGTTGGTCGAAGTCAAACCGGTAGCCCCATCTCGGTTTATTTCATTTTTACCGAGGATTGACACGTTATCAACGGATGATTCTTTTGTCTCGACAGTGGTCGCTCGATCGACATCACAATATCGAGAGAATGCGGCAGCGTGTTTTCGTCGTAGATGGCTCTTCAAGTTAGAAATCGTTGTCTTGTAAGATAATTCCTGGCGGCACATATTGCACTTTGCAATTTCTCCGCTTATCTTAGTGAAGAAATTCCACAACGAACTTCCTTGTTTCGACATACTTCACGGGAGAATACCTGGTAGTAGAGTTGGGAACTTGGGAACTTAACTGATTGCTATTCTTTGTCAGCAGTGATGAGCAATCCAGAGTTGAGATACAGCGCAGCGTTAGCCCACAGCGAAAATTTATAACATGCTTTTTGATGAAATTTTAGATAAAGCGCAGATTTTTGTTGTTAACATAGCGAAACATAGCGAACATAGCGAATGCTTTCGTTCGCAGCTAAAATTTAAAAAAAAAATGATAACTCGTTGCTGAGATTGAAATAAAATACGCCAATTCGTCGGTTATCAAATCTCGGATTCAATTTAATGACCAAAATTAATTAATTTTGTGGTTAAAATAAAGAAAAGCTGCTAAATAAGGGCTAAAATTGGTATAAAGTGGTCATGCACGACTAAATTTGAGTTGTCCATGAGGCACAAGCAAGCTGAATGCTTCAAACCCACACGACTTGAAGTGTTGTGCTGGTTCGTGTCTATACATGTAGTTGTCGAGAGTTTCAATACGAAGGGGAATCGGCATCGCGTTTTGAAGGGAAAACGCCTTCAATTTCCATCCCTTTTATGATATATCTATAAATATATGAACAGTTTCACCTCGTTCAATGTGGTTGCATTTTGAATGAGCCATTTTCAGCTTTTGAATCCGTCAAAAATGTTCTCTCTCCATTTCACTTAATAAATGACTTGACATTGACTTCCCATCAGAATATTTTAAAAACCGCTTTATTTTCGTACCTTCACCCACAGCAATGCATACCCAGTTGGGTCACCAAAGTTCATCGGAATCGGACCAACACGCACAGGAATCCCCCCCCCTCACAATGTCCCCCCCCCCGAACCCTTCAACTGAAACTTTAGGTACTCTCGTTCCACGTTTCGGAAGAGTGACAGGGAAATGGTTGTTGTTTTGGAGAGGGTTGTGGGGTATAGGAGAGTGATTGTTGCCATCCGAGCGAACAACGTTTTCCACTTAATGTATTTCATGAATAATACGCGTCGCAGAAGTGACGGTTGGGGTGTCAGTGGTGGCGGACTGTGGGATTGGTGGGACGGGGTGGGGTGGGGGAGAATCTGTCAACCTGGTAGAAATGCAAGAAGATCTTCCGCGTGAAACGGGGCAAAAGTTCAAACCCAGAAATACCCGACAATTCCTTCAACCGCTAAACCTTTTCGTAAACCGCGTCACTTTGTTTTCAAAATAATATTGAAGTCTCATCCCATTCTGCCCGCCTGTTGAAAAACTTCAAACTTTTGACACGACGAGTTGTTTCGTTTATTCCCGACGAATAATTGACGATTCTTTCACTCAGGCTCATGTTTTTTCTACCAGACATGTCAAATTTACACCGAGTTCCAGGTTTTTGGCCCACCAACGACTGGAAATGGAAATCGTGAAAAAAAAAACAACATTTTCTTGCTGAAGGGGGTAGCTTGTTTTAAAGCGATGCATTACGAATTAAAGGAAGGTTTGCCGCCCTCGGGGCGAAAAGGAAAAAAAAAACCCTGGATGATTTAAAGCTTTGGTTGTAAAAACGTGGTTGTGGTGAGAATGGGGGGCGGGGGGCTTGGCGCTTGGTTGAAGGAACTCAATTATTCTGGGCGGTTTTTGTCAGTGACAACGTTTTAGAGATTGAAGTTTCGTTACGGATGAACAAAGGGCCAGGATGCGGAAAGTGAGTGAGTCAAAGGGGGGTGGGGGGTAGCGATCATGACAGGGATGATTGGGTAAGGGTGAAGAGTAGTATTGTAATAAGGTGAGTTGGCCACAGCGACGTAATTTGCTCGAATGAAGAGAGGAAATTGGGAATGAGAGGGAACCTTATAGTGGAAAAGGGGAAAGGAATTGGTGAAGGAGGCCACGGGCTCTTGGATTTTCCTTTTGTGAAATTGGAGAAAGGGGTCAAAGCAATAGAAAAGGGCTGGTTGAAAGAGATGGTTGAAAGGGGAAGGTTGAGGGGGGTTAAAACGCGTAATGAAACGTGTGAAATGCGAGAAAGAGACTCGGCACGGAAATGGATTTCGGATAGCGAGAATGGAACAAGAAGTAGAGGCAGTATTAGTAGAGACCCTTAGCGATAAAAATTGTAAAACAAGGGCTTTGAAAATATCAGAATTGATCACGTCTTAAAACGCCCTCTACCACTCACACTCCATTTATGGTATGAATTTCACTGAAATTTAGCTCCAAAACTTGCGAATGCACTGGCCTAATTAGCTCCAAATTGCCGATTGCGTAATTCAATAGCAATTTTTGATCAATTTTTTAGGACTCTCGGGACCTGCTAGACCGAGGTCCGTGGCCCCTTTTAATTTTTGTTGGAATTAAAACCCCGATTGTTGCAATGACGATAGGAAACTTCGAATTACTTCCGAGAAGGTGGTCGTCAAGCTCTATAGGCGGTTCTGGGGCCGGCTATGGGCTCGGTTGCCACAAAAAAAGAGCCCAGAGCTAGCAATTTCCCTCAAATCAAGACCCGAAACCGTCAATTTTGCCGATATTGAGCGCGAAATTTGTAATTTCTATGGAGGTAGGAACAAGTGGAGAGAGAGAGGAAGCCTTTTTTAATGTAGAAACATGTGAAGCCGGTTTTTCCGCCATTACACACCCACTATTATCATTCACCTAGAGAGGATGGAAGGGGGAATTTATCACTTTTTCACTGATCAAGTATCAATTTGTGAATGTTTTTGTTGGGTGAGGCCTGATAACAGATGGTGTGTAGTAATAGCGACCGGCTTCACGAAAAATGCGTTTCACTCGCTCCACTTTTTCCTACCTCCATGGCAATTTCACACAAATTAGGACCCAAAAATTCAAAACTCACAAATATTTTCCTATAATTGTGGAATGTATACGACTATTTGTCAAGCTATGGGTGCAGTTGGGCCCGGCTTCCTCTCTCCGCGGTCCACGCACACTTGGGGAAAAAAAAAAAAAAAAAAAAAAAAAAACGAAACTTACTATTTTGCGAAAATATACACAAGAAATGATCAATTTTAGGAATAATTAGACTCGATACTCGCAATTTCATGAAAATAATAACCAGAAAATTGAAATTTCGGGTAAGAAAAAACTTTAAAATTGCAATTTCACAAATATTCAACAGGGGCACTTCCAATTTTGAAAATATGGTGATCCAAAATGTTACAATTTTACGTCTATTTGCCAGAATTGGCGAATTGGGGTGCTGTCGTGGCGCATTCAGATCAGAATCAAGCAAATCGACAAAAATCGTGTACCCGAAACTTGCAATTTCGTTGAAACAAAGACCAAAAACTTGCAGTTTCACCAACTTCCAATTTCGCGGATTTTTAGATCAAAAGTGTTGCAATTTGGCGGCTATTCGTCAGAATGTGGGCAATCTCGTGGCTAGAAGCTGGCAAGGTCAGCAGCAGGCAATTTCCTGAAAAAACCCGAAACATTCAATTGCACAGATTTTTACCTTGGCGTGATGCAATTTTGCACGATTTTTAACTCAGTGTGGCGTAATTTCGTGGCAATATTTGGCAGAGTTTAGGTGCTGCTAATTGGCGAAAATACAGACCGGCGGAAAACACAAATTTCGGGTATATTCAGACTCGAAACTTGTAATTCTGAGGGAATAAAGACCAAAAACAAGCAATTTCGCCGATAGTAAAAACCTGAAGCTTGCAAATTCACAAATATTCATCCAGGAAACTTCCTGTTATGAGATTATTCAGCTTGAAAATGAAGCTTTGTGGGAATTTGTCAGAATTTGGGCACTACTGTGGCCAGAAGCAAACAAGTTCGCGATCATTTAAACACAAACTTAAAATTTCGTGATAATTAGTGCTCGGAAGCAAGCCATTTCGCGTATACTTATACCCAAAACATCTAAATTTCACAGATTTCCATCTTGGATGCAGTTTCGCTTATTTTTAGCACAATGTGATGTAATGTTATTGTCGGGGCTTGGACGCTGCTATTTTGCGAGAATATAGACCGGAAAATTCCTATTTCGACCAATATTCAAATTCGAAACTTGCAATTTCGTGAAAATAGGTACCACAAACTTGTAATTTAGTGTAATTGGAAACCTGAATCTCGCAATTTCCCGGGAAACTTCCAATTTAGTGAAAATTTAGATCAAAAATGGAAATAAATGGTTAGAATTCAGGTGTTGTCACGGCTAAAAGCGCAATTTAGTAAATATTTACGCTTGAAGCTTGCCAATTCAAATATTTTCAGCTCAGTGTCTTGTAGTTTTTTGGCAATAGCTATCAGGATTTATGCGTTGCTATCCTGCGAAAGTGTGTACCAGAAACTACAAATTTTGGATAATTTTGTTCAGACCCGAAACTTGCAATTTCACGAAAAGTATTATTAGCCGGTAAACTTCGTGGATGTTAGCTGCGAAATGTTGCTATTTTGTGGCTAAATTCATCAGAATTTGGGTGGTGTCGTTGCCAGAAGCTAGCGATTTGTCGAATGTCGAAACTTTCAATTTCGCCCATTTTTAACTCGGTGCAATGTAATTTTGGCAATTTTTGTCAGGATTTTAGCGCTGCTATTTGCGATAATATTTAAAAAATCAATTTAGGGAATATTCATATTCGTAAAAATAAGGTTATTTTAGGGTGGACTGCGTCAGCGGTGTTGTTCCGTCAAGCTTGAGTTCTACGGCCTCCAAAAAAAAGTAAAAGGCACAAAACTTGCAATTTTTTGAAAATGAAGAATGTAAACTCGCAATTTTAAGAATATTCAGATCCGAAACTTATAATTTTGTGGATATTTGACTCCAAAGTGATGAGATTTGGCTCATCGGGCTTTGCGAGATTTCGTGACCGGCTGAACTGGACTATTTGTGCATCTGAAAGACCATCAGGGACTTACCATTTCCCGAAAAAGCGCTCTAAATAGAAAAATTGCTGATCCTTGAACCCAATGTTGCAATTAAGCGGTTTTTTTTACTACACTGCTAATTGTCGCAAAAAGCGAGAAAATACGTCAATTCGTGGCTAGAAGTGAGAAAATGTGTCAATTGTAAACAACGTAAGCGGTTAAAGTTGAGATAAAGCATTAGCCCGCAGTGAACATTTAAAAATGCTTTGCAGCGAAATTTTAATAAATTCAGATAGAGCGCTGATTTTCTTTGTTAACGCAGAGAGAGAATTCTTTCGTTTGCGATAATATTTAGAAAATCAATTTAGGGAATATTCAGACTCGGAACTAAAATTTCAAAAAAATAAGGACCAAAAGCTGCAATTTCGCGAAAAAAAACTTACAATTTTGCAATATTAAAGAGCGGGGTAATAACCACAGTAGTTGATGCAAAAAAAAAAATGAAAAAATAAAATAAAGAGCAGTAAGTGGGGAATTTTTATTTCTAAAATGTTCTTCTTCGCATACTTTAAGCTTGGATGCGATGTTATTTTCGGGCGGACTGTCAGCGCTGTTGTCCCTGTCTAGCTCGGGTTCCACGGCCTCCAAAAAAAAAAAGGCTCAAAGCTTGCAATTTTTGGAAAATGAATACTATGAACTCGCAATATTTAGAATATTCAGGTCCAAAACTTTCAAGTTTGTGGATATTTAACTCCAAACGATGAGATTTCGCTCATCGGGCTTTGGGAGATTGTGGGACAGACTGAACTGGACTGCTCGCTCACAACCGCAATTTAAGCGGTTTTTTTTTTTTTTTTTTTACTATTATTTGTTTATTGATTGACTTAATATGTGCGATACTTATTTGCAGCGCAGTTCCGTTTAACGTCCCACGCATGTGGGGTCGGTTTTGAGGCTTATAAAAAGTACTCTGCGCATGCGTTCAACATTATAAAAACAGTTCGGAATGGTAATGTCAATGGCTGAGTCATTGAATGACACGTGTAATACCGCATAAAAGCAAAGTTATTGAATTTGGGCACCACCCAATTTTATTTGTGGCTGTTTGTAGCCACAAACATGTACTACTATAGCCCCAAAATGTCTTCGCTGGGCTCCTCCCTAGTGTGAATGTGGCTGTTTATAGCCGCAAATTTTATTATTTCGTGACTATAGTCCTAAAATCTCATTTTACGAATACTATGCGTCGAAAATTGACATTTAATGGCAATTTTTATCCATAAAACCTCTAGCCTTTGGCCACCGCTTGCCATTTTAGCGGTTATTTAGCCTCGAGACTGGGAATCTCATACGCAACTATCGACAGTCCTGTTATCGAGTCAAATTTGCTTTTTCATTACTTACGTAATATGGTCAAAGCATCCATAGGATGTGATGGCCTACAATTCTTATTAGTTCTGTTTCAATTGTCAGTTGGTTGTGAGAGAGAGGTGAAATTGTTGTTCGAGCACCTTTGCCAGTTTCTTGGCAAAAATTGACAGTGTCTCCACGAAAAATCTACTTTTGCTGAGTAAAATCAGTTTCTCGGGCGAAATTTCAAGATTTCGCTGTTTTCAAGGATACAAGTAACATTTCCCGTTGTAATGCTAACTTTAGTCAGTTTGAAAGGGTGGATTGATGGTTTCCGGTGATTGCTTTCAGTTTCAAGAATTGCCCCGTCCTAGCTATACGGCTGTTGTATGATATGAGGTACTTTAGTGTTGAAAGCGCTTCATTCATTTTGGAAGGAACAGGCGTGGAACCTGTAGGGGGGGGGGGTGGAGGGCGCACAGAGCCACAATCCGGTGTTTTCCCGGACTCGAAGCTCGCAATTTACCACGACGTCCTTGCAATCGAGCCCTTCAGAGTACACATACGCTATTGCACCAGCGTCCTTTTTTACTTGCGTTCATCTTCTGTCGTGTTCCACTCTCGTCCAATTATCAGTCTGGTGGTCTGGTTAGTCTTGTGCGTGAAAAGGCTTAGCTACACCCTAGAAATTTATTTTTGTTATTCGTAATAACCCTCGCGAATTTAATGTATACCTGACCATGTTTATAGGGTAGAGAAGCACAGAACCCCTCGGCGGTGGTTGTTTTATTCAACGGCGTGAAAAACCCATGGCTGAAATTTAGATCCGAGCACGGGGTTTCGGTGGTTCAAGAGAAGAACAAATCTACAAAAACCCACCCTTATTACCACCCTTGAAGTGTTTCCCTTCGCTATATCCTCAATCTCCTTTACAAACCTCTTCACCATTTTTCTCTCTCTCTTTTACACTTGTTTGTGTTCTCGCAGGGAAGGCGTTCCCCTTGTCGCACCTTCACCCTATAATACTTTAGACCTCTTTCCACGGGTTTGCTGTTGTAAGGGAGGAAGAGTATTCCCTCTATACCCCTCGCACTTTTTTTTTTTTTTTTCAAACATTACAATTGCAAATGCTATTTGAGAAGTGAGAAGGTACGATAAAGCCCTACGAAAGAGGAATTTCCTCCTTTTTTTCGCAGGATTTCGACCACTTTGTTCCTTTTCCTCTCCCATGAGTTCGAGGCTACAGGGTTGGCGGTGGTGGAAGGATTGTGTAGGAAACCTTGTTTGTCAATGAGCGGATTTCGTTTTCTCATTTGATGGAGGGAGAAAAAAAAGGAATGAGTGAGATCGGATTTTTTAACAGCTGGGCCCAAGCCCTCCTTCTCTTTATCGTTAATTTGTTTCTCATCACGAATTAAAAAAAAAAAAGAATTAATTCGAAAGAATTCACCTGAACATAAAAATTTGCAGTCCAATTGGAGGTCACGGGTAAAAGAAGATGGAAGATGGGATTTGGCACAGTTCCAGTTTGGTAGCCTGCCATTCCTTTATTTTCTCCGCAAGATGGAGGGAAATGGCGATAGGAGAGGAAAAGCCTAGGGGGTGGAAGTTATCTTACACCATATAAATCACTAGCTTAAGGCACATTAGACGGAAAGGGAATTTAAAAGAAAAGAGGTTTTCCAGGAGCACACTTTTTTTCTCTTTTTTTTTTAGCGTTATTCTTCTGTAGTCTCTCGTGTTCCACTGAACAGAGCCGACCCCGTATAAAGAGGTTCTCGTATGGCTACAAAAAAACGTCTCCATTACAAAAGTAAAGAGCTTTTCACCCCCCGGCAAAATAGGATTATTGGTGGAAAAGAAGGGAAAAGAGTCAACAGAGCAGGTTGATGCAGCCCTTATTCGTTTACATAATAGTACACCATCATTCCTCCACGCTTCACGGTGGTATAGGCAGAGGAGTTTACACGTTTTTTCTTGTTATGTTATTCTATTTCCGGATAAATCTGAGAAATGGTTTACATCAACCTCCGATTATTCACTATTAAATTAATTACTAGCTGTCATTTAGCGTGTAAACAGCCTCTTGTGAAACCCCGTCGAACTATACACCCTATTCTCCACATATAGCCATAATTAGCTATCAACTTCTCCCCTCTCCCCACCCGTCACAATAATACATGACATTCGCACTTCCGCAAAACCGTGTTCCTTTCAATTCATCCATGAAGTCGTTTGACGAACCTTTTCATGCCTCCCTATGCATCGATTCGAACTCTGTTTAATTCACCTAAACGTAAGATTGCAGTCCCCTTGTTTTCGCGTGTTCCAATACTAATGCGATGTTATTGACACATAACATTAGGTGGCGTTGTTCCGCAGAAGAATAATCCATGAGAAAACTCGATTTGTTGCATGTTATAGTAATAAATAAAAAAAGTTATTCGTGGGGCGCACATTTATCAATTTACCTATATTAGGTATCTATATTTTACGCGTTCGGATGATACTAACTTGATTTAATTTGTTTTGTGAGGGTCTGGTAGGGGTAGATGTTTTGAATGGAAAGTTGAATGTTGAAACCGTATAAACCAAAAAAGAAGTGGATGCATATTCAGTCAAGCGCTGAAATGGGAAATTAATTTTTGTTTCGCCCCTTAGTCGAACGATAACAATAAATTGTTGGAGAAAGAATAAAAGTTTAAAGTTTCTTCCTCTGGAAGAACAGGCAGGATACTGCAATGGTGAAATGAAAAAGAATGGTGACGGGCAGGCGGGGTTGACTTTTTTATTTTCGAGACGATGGCAGTCGGGAAGTGAACATCAAGGAGATTGGAAGAGTCTTGATGAGCAAGAGGAACAATCTCGAACAATAGAAAGGAGAAGTTTGCGACGTGGTGACAATGAAGAACCCCCGTCTTGAGCTTAAACACTTTTGCTGTGGCATAATCAATCTCTCTGTTTCTTTTTCTTCTTCTTCTTTTTTTTTTTTAACAAAATGTGATACGTTTGGAGGGGGTCAGGTTTTGTTGTTGTTTTAAGCTTATAGAACCATTGGGAGAAACTATGCTGATTCTACGTATTTTTCACCTCTTTAACAATAAATACATAATGTACGCTGGCCCAAAAAAAAAACGACGTATAGGGTCTTCACCAAAGAGATAATTCCTAGCCAGACTGACAGAGCTTTTAAGCTATCCCTTCGGTTATCAGTTCTCGCCCTCTTCCTCACAGTGTCACTGTGCATATGGAGAAACATTGTTTCCTCTCCGTCACTTGTTCCACCACCTGTTTCGTCCCGTCGCTCAAACTGCTAATTTGCCCAGTGACAGCGGGGAAGCAACTCTCTCTCACAGTCTGCAATCTCTTCCCCCCCCCCCCTTGAAAGGGTGTGCCATGGTGAGTTGTGGGTGCGGGTGGGGGGGGAGTCTTCCACGCCACTCACCCTTTCGGGAGGGTAACACAGAGTTTCAAATTCTGAAACTCACCCCTATTATTCAACACAACACGTTACCAAACCCTCCCCCCACCACCTTCCCACTTCAACCACTCTCCATCATCATCGCAACAAAATCCGCCCACCTGATGGGTGGGTATCACAGCTTTCCCTCACCCGCTCTTTTGAAATATTTGTAACCACCGCCTCCCCACCCCTAGCCATCACCCCTCAAAGCGAATCTGTTTCCAGTACGAGTGTAAATATACGCACCAGAGTCAACTCAGACCTCAAAGAGCACGCAACTTCGTGAGTAAACACCTCTCATTTAACATCTTTGGGATCGGACTCACTTTTTATTATGTTTATCTTGTTTTATTCGTTGTTGCCTAAAATTCAAAGTTGTTAAGTCATTAAGAGAGAGAGAGTGCTTCATTTAGCACTCTCTCGCCGTATGAAGTCCGAGACAGCCCCTCAAATTGTTCACGCTGTTTCTACAAGGAACAAAAACTGTCGTGGTAAAAGTGGAAACACTTGTTGATTGCTTTTTATTTTCATTTTTTCCCCGCTCTCGTCTTCAATGTTTCCATACTAATGGTTCGGCAATGGAGTCCTAAATCAATGTTTTGACAGTTATGTTTGAATGGCGAATTGATAGGTTTGATTGGAGGTATTCCAGTCAAAAAACGGCGTTTTTTCAGGCAGTATGCTATACTGTTGTGTTGAAAAACAATGAAATCTCTTCATTTTTATTGTGTGGGGGAAGTTGATAGCCGGGGTAATAAATAGTACGCTCTAAATTAGCCGTCTTTTGTCTCCTTTTATGTGGTAAAATAAGTTCATTTATTTCGTATGGGGACGCTTCTTTTATCAGCCCAAAACATACGTTCATCATTTCCATCAGCGTTTCAATTCCAAATAATCGATATTACCAGCGACCGTTCAGGTTTGGAGGAGTCAGCAGTGCCAAAATAGACAAGATGGACGTAAGTCATTCCGTCACGTCTCACTCGTGACTGGCAGTTTAGGCGAGAAGCGCTCAGCCACATGCTGCAGGACTGAGTTGATCCTCTGACGAGTTATACTCACAGTCCATGAGTAAGCTTATACGCAGTCTCACACTGAAGACTGACTGGTACTGACAATGGGTCTATCTTTTGCTCTTTTAAAGCGTTGACAAATTGACGTATTTTTCGTCAGATCTAGCGGATTTTGAACGTAAATGACAGAAAGTGACTCAAATTGATACTTTTAATCAACTTTAGCCGTAAATTAGTACGTTTTCTCAATTGTAGACGACAGTTAGCCATTTTTCTCAAAAGAGACGCGAAACACCGTTTTACTAGATTTTAGCTATGAATTAGCCATTTCCTCCGCTTCTTTGATTTGATTTTCTAATAAATTTTATAAAATTTGGCTCCGGATACCGTGAATTAGCGATTTTTTTAAATTTCAACCGCGACTCCGTTTTTTTTTTTTTTTTTTTTTTTTTTTTTTTTTTTTTTTTTAAATTTCATTTTCAGTCATGAATTAGCAAAATGTTCCTCTATTTTAGCCGAAATTGTCCCCGGAAACTGCGAATTTTTAGCGCTTTTACTCAATTTAAACCCCGAAATTACGCTTTTTTCTCAATTTCGGCCGCTAATTGCCACAAAAAGCAGCAAAACAATGTTTTTCTCAGTTGCAGCCGCTGATTGGCGCCTTTTTCCACTTCTATACCCGCGAATTATATAATTTTCTGAATAGTAGCTATGAATTAGCAGCTTTCCTCACTTCTAATAGCGGATTAGTGAATTTTCTCAGTTCAAGCTGTGAATTAACCATAGTTCGCCCTGAATTACCATTTTTCTCGATTGCAATAGCGATGAGACTGCCTTTTTTCACTTTTGCGCGTTTTTCTCGACTACATAGTTAAATATGGCGCATTTTCTCAAAACAATTTAGACGCAAATCACTCAATTTCAGCAGTGAGTTAGCAATTTTTGTCCCTTTTATTCATTAATTTGATATTTTCCCCAACTTCAGTAGGGGTTGCCTCCTGAAACCATGAATTGACCGTTATTTCACATTAAGCCAAGAATTAGCAAATTATTTTTCTTCATTTTATCTGAATTTGTCCCCAGAAACTGATTTTTTCCCCTCAGAAACCGTGAATTTGCAGCGGTTATTCTCAATCTCAGCAGTGAATTATCAAGATTTCCTTCTTTTATCAATGAATTGTCTTTTTCTCTCTCAATTTTGGACAAAATTGCTCCTAGGAACAGCGAAGTGACGTTTTTTCTGCGTTCGTCGGAAATTGGAGCTTTACTCTCATTATTAGCATCTTTTCTCGCTTCTATTAGCAAATTGGCGACTTTTCCTGCGTGAATTAGTTATTTTGCACAATTTTAGCCGCGGTCGAGTGTTTTCCTCAATTTTAGCCGTGAATTAGCAACTTTTCTGGCTTCTCCTATCAGATTGGCGAATTATGTTAATTTTGAATCTGAATTAGACCATTTTCTCTATTTTCACCATGATTTAGCGTTTTTCAAATTTTAACCGTGATTTAGTGTCCCCCTCCCCAATATCAACCGAAAATTAACGCCTTTTCTCTGAGAACTTTGGACACGAATCACCGATTTTCTCAATTTTAGCAGTAAAGCAATTTGTCTCCTATTCATTCGTGAATTTTGCCAAATTGACTCCATCGACGTCGAATCGACCTTTTTGTAAATTTGAGTCGCGCTTCTACATCAGCAAATTGAGAATTTGTCTCAAAATTAGCCGTGAATTTGCATCTTTTATCGCTTCGTATTTTAGGCTTCTCAATTTTAGGCTTGAACTATAGCAATTTTTCTCTGTTATCGCCGTTGAATTTGTGATTTTCTTGATTTTAGGACACCATTTTTTTCCACTTTTAGCTGAAATTAACGCTTTTCATATTTTAAGTCGAAATATTAGCTGCCCATTAGCGTTTGTTAAAATTAATTTTACCCCAAATTTGCCTCTAAATCCGGGATCTGCAAATTATCGTGGTTTTACCTGAGAATTAGAGCTTTTCCTCAATTTCAAACGTGATTTTAGAGTATTTTGTCAATTTTAGCTGCAAATTAGGGTCAATAGGGCCCATGGGCACTAGTTGAGTGCGCATTTCTTTGAAATAATTTGTACCCGGATTAACATTTTATTACATTTTAGCAGTGGTCTAGTAATTTTTCCACTTTGTATTCGTGAATTATTTTACACTCTCAATCTTACAATTAGGCTTTGAACTGACGTTTTTCTTGGTTTCAGCGTGAAATTAGCGATTTCTTCCTACTTTAGCCATGAAAAAGCACTTTTTCTCGGTTTCAGCCCAATTTTCCTTCAAAAACAGTACATTTTCTCAATTTCAGCTGCATCGCATTTTCAACCCCCCCCCCCCTATATTTTAACGCAAGTTAGCGCCTTTCCTCGTTGGGTGCGATTTTTCTCACAGCAATTCAAACGCGGTTCACAGTTTTACTCAATTTTAGCAGGTAGGAATTTTTTCCCTTTTATACACGAGTTAGTTTTTTCTCTCACAGTTTTAAGCTCAATCGCCTAGAGTTACTGTCAGTATTAACTTTTGATTTCTTTTCAATTTCAGCTGGGAATTTACGTTCTTCTCGGTTTTAGCGTGAAATTAGCGTTTTTTTCACTTTTAGACATAATATAGTGCTATTTCTCGGTTTCTAGCCGAATTTCCCTTCAGAAACCGTGAATTTTCACTTTTACTCAATTTCAGCCGCATCGCTTTCCCTAATTTGCATCCGTGAATATTGGGCTATTTCTCAGATTTTTACTCACGATTACGTTTTGTTTGTTTGTTTTTACGGCATTTTGGTCGCTAAAACTAGTAATCTGTGATTCAATCTTGATTGAGACGAAAAATGAATCAATCGTTTGTTTACCGTTTGTTTACGTTTGTTTTGCCAAAATTTTCGTTTGTTTAGCATTCGGAATATGATTTTTTTTAAAAACAGCAAGTGTCGGGCTAAGTTCACGCAACCCGACACATGGGCGGAATCGTTCGTTTCGCGGCATATTCCGTCTCATTATCGTTTGTTTACGTTTGTTTAGCCGGAATTTTCGTTTGATTACCATTTCATGTATGAATTTTTCGAAAAACAGTATGTGTCGGGCTAAGTTCACGCAACCCGACACATGGGCGGAATCGTTTGTTTCGCGGCATATTCCGTCTCATTATCGTTTGTTTACGTTTGTTTAGCCATAATTTTCGTTTGTTTAGCATTTTGAATTTATATTTTCTTAAAAAATCAGCATGTGTCGGGCTAAGTTCACGCAACCCGACACATGGGCGGAATCGTTCAATCGTTTGTTTCGCGGCATATTCCGTCTCATTATCGTTTGTTTACGTTTGTTTAGCCATAATTTTCGTTTGTTTAGCATTTTGAATTTATATTTTCTTAAAAAATCAGCATGTGTCGGGCCAAGTTCACGCAACCCGACACATGGGCGGAATCATTTGTTTCGCGGCATATTCCGTCTCATTATCGTTTGTTTACGTTTGTTTAGCCGGAATTTTCGTTTGATTACCATTTCATTCATGAATTTTCATGTATGAACCACGTTTGTTTAGCCGGAATTTTCGTTTGATTACCATTTCATGTATGAATTTTTCGAAAATCAGTATGTGTCGGGCTAAGTTCACGCAACCCGACACATGGGCGGAATCGTTTGTTTCGCGGCATATTCCGTCTCATTATCATTTGTTTACGTTTGTTTAGCCATAATTTTCGTTTGTTTAGCATTTTGAATTTATATTTTCTTAAAAAATCAGCATGTGTCGGGCCAAGTTCACGCAACCCGACACATGGGCGGAATCATTTGTTTCGCGGCATATTCCGTCTCATTATCGTTTGTTTACGTTTGTTTAGCCGAAATTTTCGTTTGTTTAGCATTTGGAATATGATTTTTTTTTAAAAACAGCATGTGTGGGGCTAAGTTCACGCAACCCGACACATGAGCGGAATCGTTTATTCCGCGGCATATTCCGTCTCATTATCGTTTGTCTTCGTGTGTTTAGCATTTTGAATTTATATTTTATTAAAAAATCAGCCTGTGTCGGGCTAAGTTATACAAAAAACGTCGAAATACGAAAAATGTTTATTACTACACCCGCCGTAACTCACGAACTGTTCATTCAAGTAAGATTATCCTTTATTATCTCGGGGATCATTTTTGTGGGCAATTTGATGAAGATTATTTTTGTGAACGCTCATTTTCACGCTAAACCGCATAGATTTCGAAATATTTGAGAAATACTGGAACAAAATGAGAATTTACTAACTTAACACCCCCTCCTACACAAACCCATAGCTCCAAATGGTGGAACTTTTTACCAATCAATATTCCTGCTCGGCTAAACAAACGTAAACAAACGATAATGAGACGGAATATGCCGCGAAACAAATGATTCCGCCCATGTGTCGGGTTGCGTGAACTTGGCCCGACACATGCTGATTTTTTAAGAAAATATAAATTCAAAATGCTAAACAAACGAAAATTATGGCTAAACAAACGTAAACAAATGATAATGAGACGGAATATGCCGCGAAACAAACGATTCCGCCCATGTGTCGGGTTGCATGAACTTAGCCCGACACATACTGTTTTTCGAAAAATTCGTACATGAAATGGTAAACAAACGAAAATTTCGGCTAAACAAACGTAAACAAACGATAATGAGACGGAATATGTCGCGAAACAAACGATTACGCCCATGTGTCGGGTTGCGTGAACTTAGCCCGACGCATGCTGTTTTTTAAAAAAATCATATTCCGAATGCTAAACAAACGAAAATTTTGGCAAAACAAACGTAAACAAACGGTAAACAAACGATTGATTCATTTTTCGTTAAATTTTCTGACATGTGTTGTGCCAGGTTCACATGCGTAATTTACGCAGGAATATTGGTATGTTTTTTACACATTTAGTTGCGTACTTGCCTTGAAGAACAGCACATTAGAACATTTTGATGGATTCCTGTTGGGATTTTTACAGCTTGGCTTGACAGGAAAAACAAATTGTGTCAGTCGGCAACTCTGGCCGCGCGGCCCAGACCATTGCCCGTGACTATACAGTCAAAAGAACCGTGGAGCCTGCACTTCTGAACATAGAGTTCGGGTTTTTTAAAGTCCCTGTTGAATTAAATCGCAAGTACTCGTATTGGAGGGAGAAAAAAAGCTT
This sequence comes from Corythucha ciliata, assembly GCA_038030265.1. Taxonomy (NCBI): domain Eukaryota; kingdom Metazoa; phylum Arthropoda; class Insecta; order Hemiptera; family Tingidae; genus Corythucha; species Corythucha ciliata. Next base: position 12,501,883 of record CM075939.1, read on the forward strand.
CATCCTGATTTGGTTCCACACGCTATCGGATAGCCCATAGGCGACGCTCACTCTTATGGGTATTTTTCAGTTCAGAGTGTAGCAGAACGAATTGATTGTCTGCGATCAAACAGCCTAACCCCCTCACCACCATTACGTCCTTCCCAGTCTATTGCCGAAAAAACACATTTACCCTTCGCTGCCACTTAAGGTTATTCTTTGTAAGTTGAAAATGTTAGGTCGTGACAGTAGAAATGGTAGAACATTTTATGCGAAAAAGAAGAGTCTGGTTAAAAAAAAAAAAAAAATGGCTCGGGTGAATGAAAATTATCGCTCTATCGAGTTTTTTTTTTTTTTTTTATTTGTTTTTTTTTTTAGGAACGGCTCCGGTATGCGCTGGAGGCTGTTAATTTTGTGCGGCCAACTTGTTTTATTCATGTTCGAATACTTTTTTCTGTTAACTAATTTATCTATCGCGAAATACCCAGAACCCAGCAGTTGTAAATCGATTCCTCTGCCTTTTCCCTTTTAACAATGGCTCTAAATTATGGTTGAATTATTAATAACTGATATTCTATTTTATGGACCGGTGCTGTGATGGCAGTGGGAGGGGTGGGACGAGGTAATGAAGACAGAAACAAGAGAGTATACTGACGCTTCTAAAACGAAGCTACTGGGAATGTTAGGCGTTGTGGAAATGAGAAGCCTCGGTGAAATTGATGGATTGTGGGTGCGGGGTGCGGGGTTTATATTGAATTAATACAACGAGGAAAACGTTGAACCCTCAATCTTGCTCCTTTTCTGCAAATCCCTTGCCTCATTCTAGGGTCTAATCATTTCCATTACGTTAATTCTCCTTTGCCGGTTGTGATAATTTTGTTGGCTTGACTTGGCGAATTATCATTTAGTGCACTGCTCAAGTTTCGCAAACAAAATGCGAACTCATCCGAAAAACTTAATGTGTGGGTAACACATTAAAAAAAAAGCGCTAACTAATGCAGCCATTCATAAAAGTGATAAAAATCAAAAACCGCTAATTCACGTAAAATTGAGAAAAAACTATGTAATTCACGCCCAGCGTTTATAGGAAAAGCTGCAAGAATTGAGAAAAAGCGTCAATTCGAGGATATAGTTGAGAGAACTAAAGCCATTGTTTGCAAACTAAAATTCAAGAATAGGCTCTTCAAGGTTTCCGGCGGCACACGGCAACTTTGCCGCTATAAAATTGATTTAAAAATAGCTGATTTGCGTTTACAAAAATTGGGCGATGAAATTGAGAAAACGTTAATTCATGGATAAAATTGAGAATAAATGCAAACTGGCGAGTAAAGTTGGGAGAAATCGCTAATTCGAGGCTGAGCTGGAATTGATTTAAAATGTGCTAATCCTCGGGATCCTAGTGAAAAAAACCGCTAAATAAAAAAAAGACGTATGCGGTGGAAATTGAAAAAAAATCACCTAAAATTAAGAAAAAAACTGGTTTGCAGCTAGAATTAAGGAAAAGCTCTTATTCATGGATAAAAGAGCATATTACACGGATAAATGAAAACGCCAATTTTCGAATAACATTAATGCAGTCGCTAATTTACAGTAAGGAAAAATAAAGAAAAAGCGCTATAATTAGTGGGTAAAAGTTAACGAAAAATTCTAATACTCGGTCATAAGGAGAAGAAAGCATGAATTTACGGCTGAGAAAACGTTATTTTCCGGATAAAATTGAGAAAAATTATAAAACGAATACAATTGTAAATGCGTTAATTGGCAGGTGAATTTGAGAAAACGATAATCTACGAATAAAATTGGAAGAATTCGCTATGATTCCCGGCTAAAACTGAAAAAATAGCTAGTTCAAAGCTAAAATTTAGTCATCCGCGGATGGTTCACGACCAACTCGTGTGTTTTGGAGGCATGAGTTCGTGCAAAATTGAGAAAAACCTATACAATTTAACGCTAACTAAACAATATTATATTTGATTTGTTCATTGTTCATTCAGAGACTATGGGCCATGGCGGTTTCTGACCAGAACCACGATTCTCACAGAACCAATTTAGTGAGGTTTTGTCATTGAAAACCCCAAATTTACGAGCTGGGCTGCTCAAAAATCATGGTCTGCGCACGTGTCATGCACTAGTGGGGGTTTAGCTTCACATAGGACTCACATTCTGTCCTGATTTTAAGCCGGAATTTTGCGGGGTTCATAGTCACAAGAAGTCCAAATTTCGCTGGGTTTGCTCTTCAACCGAGGCACAGTGCAAAAATCTATACGGGGCACCCTTAGTCTCTAAATGAACAAAGAATATAATTCGCATTTTCACAATTATAGCTGCGAATTACCGCTTTTTTATATTTTAGCTGTGAATAATTACCATTTTTTCTTCATTTCAGCCGCGAATTAGCCATTTTTTTCAAGATTTTAACCCCAAATTAGCACTTTTTCTCAATTCTAACTAAAAAGTTTACTCCAAAAACCGCTAACAGGCGTCTTTTTACTAAATGTATTCGCGAATCAGCGTTTTTTCTCAATTTCAGCCAAAAATTAGCTATTTTTATTGACATTATCAGTGAATTAGCACGCATGTTCTCAATTCCAACCTTGAATCAGCTATTTTTCTGTTATTTGTCGGCGAATTAGCGTTTTTACTTCATTTTTGCCATGAATTAGCGTTTTCTCTCAATTTTCGCTGTGAATCAGCGTTTTTACCCAAATTTAGCGCCAATGAGCTTTATTTTCTATTAATAGCCCAAGAATGAGCCAGTTTGTCCATTGAGCCCACGGATTTGCGTTTTTCTTAGTTTTGAGGCCGTCGAATTGTATCTTACTCTCAATTTTAGATGCGAATAAGCATTTTAAATTAATTTTAGATGTGAATTAGCTCTTTGCTTACAATTTTTACCGCGAATTATCACTTTTTCTCGAATCGAACCACGAAGTTCACTCGTGAACCTGTGAATTGGCGCTTTCTCTAAACTTTAGCCTTGAATTGTCTAATAGCGTTTTCATCTAAAATTATCCGTGAATCAGCGATTTTTCCCTCACTTTTAGCCAGGAAAGAACGTTTTTTCTTGATTTTAGCCACGAATTAGCGTTTTTATAATTTTTTGTAGCCACGAATGAACAATTTAAGTCTTGAATTGGCCGTTTTTCTTAATTTTAGCCACGAATATTGCTCTTTTACAAATTTTAGCCTATCGCTTTTTTCAAATTACGCCTTATCTCAATTTAACTCGTGTCTTAGCACTTTTTCTCAATTTTAGCAGTGAATTAGTATTTTTTCCTGGAAATTCTAACCTCTAATTAGTGCTTTTCTCAAATGATAACTTGCGAAAACGATCTTGGCTCAAGATCTACCGCGAATTGGTGTTTTCTCAATTTTTAGCTATGAATCACCTCTTTTTCTCTGTTTGCGATGTAGTGTTTCATCTCAATTGTCACCATTTTCACCGTGAATTAGTGATGCTTTTTCAAAAAACTGACCCGGATGGTAACTCAAGACAAATTGTTAACCCATTTACGCCCAAGGAGTCATTTTCGACCCATTCTCGTTTGGTATTTTTATAGCGAGGAGGGTAGCAGCATTACAATCGATTCAAGTAAGAGTGATGCTAGGAACGCTAGTCTTGATAAAATTCGTAGTGTGGCCGGTATATCAGATTTGTTCAATTAATGTTTCACGAATTTTCATGATGTCAACTTCAAACGATAAGTGAGTTCATTTCATTACGTTTTTCGTTATATTTCTCTCATATGTACGTTTACTAGGCTTGAGGGAGGATATTTCTTTAGCCCTTCCTTATAAATCACTCTTTCTCACTTCGTAGTACTGGAATATTTTTTGTTGGGTCGTTTTCGACCCCGTGGGATTAGGCATTGCTATTGCCTCTACTTGGTGCTATTCTTCCACGGTCTTATAGAGCTTGTTTGTTTTTCAAGGAAAAAAATATTCAAGACAGTGGCAGAAGTTCTGGAGGAGTTGGAGCGCCTCGAAGAAGAAGAGAGGAATGTTGCAATATTTATAACTCCTCCAGATGGCGATGATACCGAATGTGACTCGGGCGACGAAGACTGTGACGACCCGAACAGACTCAGTGGGAAACAGCTGTTGGCAGAGGCGGACCTTCAGATCGCAGGAAAAAAAGATGATGATGGGGTGCCAACTGACGTTTCAAGAAAGGACTGTCTGCCTGAAGTCAACGAAGTCGATTTCCGGAAAATCAAAAATATGACTTGGAAGAGTGGCGATCTTCCATCGACCTATTGTGGGTACGATCTTGACTTTATTATGCCGTTGACAGTGAGTGAGGCGAGTCATCCCGTGGACTTTTTTAAATTATTCTTGTCCAAAGGCATCGTCGAAGATATTGTCAAGTTCTGCTTCGAAGAACGATTTTTCGTTTACATCATCCGTCGACGAAATGTAATGTTTTTTAGGAGTCCTAATTTTGAGTGGTTCCGCCCCTCTCCCAAGACGAAAAATGTATTGGGAAGAGAGTGATGACTGCCATAATATTATTGTCTCTAAAGCTATGAGACGAGACGTAACAGATTTGACGAAATCATGAAGTATCTCCACGTGTCGGACAATACAAACCTTCCTAAAAACGACAAAATGGGAAAAATTCGACCATTTTTGGACCAAATGAACACAAAATTTTTACGTTTATCGCCTCTTCAAACGAATTTATCGATTGACGAGTCAATGATTCCCTATTTTGGGCGACATGGTTGCAAGCAGTTCATTAGAGGAAAACCTATACGCTTTGGTTGTCGCCCAAAAGCTGGGGTACTGCGTATCATTCGATGTCTATCAAGGGCGCAGTGTGCCAAAGAAAGGTGAAATGGGTCTAGGAGAGTCGGTGATATGGGAGTTCGCCCATATTTTAAGGAACAATTTCGAAGGAGCCACGTTTTCTTTGTTTTTCGACAACTTTTTTACTTCTCCGTCTCTCGTATCTTCATTGAAGGACATGCTTTTTTTTTGCAACAGGAACTGTGCGGGAGAACAGGATTGGAAAATGTCCTCTAAAAAGCGTCCAATCAATGAAGAAATTGGGCAAGAGAGGAGACTCTGACTCAAAAGTAAATTCTTCAAACGATGTAGTTGCCGTTAGATGGATCGACAATTCAGTCGTAACACTTCTATCCAGTGCCTTCGGAGTGGAGCCATTGGGAAAAGCTGTGAGGTACTCATCCCAACAGAAAGCGAAGGTAGAAATATCTCAACCAGCCGTCGTTGGGAAATACAATCAGTTCATGGGTGGTGTGGACCAAATGGACAACAACGTTTCCAACTATCGCATAAACATCCGAGGCAAAAAGTGGTATATCCCAATCATTTTGTGGATGTTCGACGTCGCGATGAATAACGCGTGGATCCTGTCTCGAAAATATGGCCTCGATTTAGATCAGCTGGCTTTCCGTAGAGCTGTGACCAAAGCCCTGCTTCAAATTCACGGCTGCCCTCGTTCAGCCCCTGGACCCAAAAGAAGGAGACTTTCATCAGTCGACGAAGTTATTGCTCATGAAGCCCGAGGGCACATAATCGCGCCTGGCCATCCAAGGCGAAGGTGTTATCTGTGTAAAAACAAAACTACAAAAATATGTACGAAGTGTGAAGTACCGTTGCACGATAAATGTTTCTTGGAATACCATTCTTAGTTGAATTATGATTTTATACTGAAATACTACAACACACGTACAATACACGTAAATATTTTACAAATATAATTTGGCAGTGAATCTTCCCATGGGGTCGTTTTCGACCTAGCCCTTTCCAAATATCAACCCTTTGGTATCAAAGTGAACCCAAATGATGCAAAATTGTAAGTTTTGTTTATTTTATTGAAAAAAAAATGTTCTGGGAACAAATGGGTAATTGACGTTTTCTCAATTTGAACTGCGAATTATTGGCTCTTTTTCCATATTTTAGCCACAAATCAGCTCTTTTTCTCAAATTCATCCGCGATGTACCTAGCTTTTTCTAAAGTTTTGCCAGGGGAGTTAGCGCTTTTTTTGTTTTGTTTTGTTGTTTTCTTTTGTTTTTGTTTTGTTTTGTTTTTTTGTTTTGTTTTTTTTTTCAGTTTTAGCTATACGAATAAGAATGTTTCTCGATTTTTGTCGTGATTTTTTTTTTCTGCCGCAAATCAGTCATTTTTTCCCCTTTTTGCCAAGGACTAGCGCTTTTTCTCAATTTTAGCCGCGCATTTTCTCCATAACAGCGCATTAGCGTTTTTATAGAAAGTTTATGCCTTAGAAGGGTCACCGTGAACTGCGTATTACTATTAGTGAGTTATTGCATAACCGTTATAACGGTTATGTGACGTCATGATAAACGTAAAATTTGGATTTTTAGTTTAAGCGTTAATCACAAAACCACAAAACGTTTAAAGACTAGTATGAAGGGGTGTTTTATTAATTTGTTTGAAGCAATTAAGTGCATCTATGCCTTACCATGTGTTCATATTTTAGCGCAACTATTATTTGCTTTTTCCGCCGATACAAACGGCTACACTTATGGTGACGCCACATAACTGTAAACGTTAAGCGTCAGACGGCTATGCAATAACTCCCTATTGTGTTGTTGTTTTTGTTGTTACTCCCTTCTATTTTCCACTCTTTCACATGTGGCTTCGGGTGGAGAACGCTTGGGGCCGGCTTCCAGGTAGCGGTGACCGGTAACGGCGTGTCTTCATCGTTACACGCCGGATGGTAGTTCCAGAAATCGTTAATTGACGTTTTCTCTGCCAAGGACTAGCGCTTTTTCTCAAATTCAGCGACGCGTTTTCCCTAATAACAGCGCATTAGCATTTTTAAAGAAAGTTCATGCCGCACAAAGGTCACCGGGGGACTGATGCGTATTAGTATTGAGTTGTTGTTGTTGTTGTTGTTGTTGTTATTGTTGTTGTTGTTATAGTTGTTGTTGTCAATGGCGTCCGGAAGTTGTATCGAGATTCCGTAAATTAGCGCATTCTCTTAATTTATGCCTCGATCGAGCGCTTTAATTGATTTAAAGCTGCCCAAATACAATGAACATTGTCAAAACGAGCCGAGTCAAATCGCAGACCAACCGAATACCAAGCTCCTTTTCTCGTTTGTACAGTCATGGACATACATGGGTGTGCATTTGCTTCCCCCCCCCCGCTCCCGAAATCCACTATGCCGATGCCACTGCTACGATAGGTACTGTGCACTGGTTGTCATCTAAGTGTGCAAGAGCCGGTGGAGCGGTCTCGAAGGAGCAGAGGAGCCTCCATACTAAGATTCCAGATCCCGTATATCCCACCATACCAGTACTTTTGGCTCAATTGTGGGGCTGATTTTTAATAGCCAGGCCCCAGAAGCATCGAAGTGATGAACTACTGGTGAGAGTGTCACCAGCCTGCCCAATATCGCTGGAATCACAAGGAAAACACTACTCTGTTTGAATTTTCGTGTTCCACGTGTAGTAAAATCCATAGGGACCAACACAGTTTCGTCCAAATTTGAATTTTGGGCGTTTTTGGTTCATTAGTCCCTGAAACAAATACAAATTGAAGTGTTTAATTGGCCCTGGCCAAAACGCTCTTCAAAAGGGTAAAAATGAGCGTTTCGCGATTTCGTTGTTTTCGGTCGGATTTCTCCACTATTCGACGCTGGCAATTTAGACCCCTCTAACAGATTCATCGTTATCTCATTGATCTCTTAGAAACTAGAGCATATTCTAGGAATCAGTGTGAAGGTAGGGTTTACTATTGACGATTGAGTCCCGCAGAAAAAACGGGTAACAGGATGATGATGATTGGATGGAGGGGGAATGAAATTTCCCTCTTCCCCCCCCTATCTACTCCCCAAATACATGCATATTCGTTATACTAAAATAACGGAAACTCGGAAAAAAAAATGAATTTATTCCGCAACGAGTTACCACCGTATGGGCTTTTGAATAGTGAGTGAGGTATAATTCCCCCTCCCCTACACATCACAATCTAATCCAGCCCAAAACAAGCGATCATACGTGATGCTGGTATGAGTGGAAGTGCGAGAATAAGATAACAGGACCACGCCAAATCCCCCAATTGTCCCACCCCCACCACCTCGCCCCTTTCTCATACTTCACTCCGTTTCATTTCACATAACCTTTTTTCCTCCCCCCTTTCCTACCCTTATTTCAATGATGGAAGTCATCTTTATGCCGGTGCGCGATGCATAAATAAGATAAAAAAAAAAAAAAAAACGTTGGCATGGGTGGTTTGGGGTAGAAAACAGATACGTTAAAAGATATGTTGTTTTTATTCCAGACTCGAACGTGCACCCATCTTAGAATTTTGTTGTTTGTGAATACCTTCGAGATAAAATGGCGTAAATAGGATTGAGTTCTGTTTTTGTCATTCTCGCACGAAAACCGAGGTTTGAGTTTCTAATAAACACGATTTTCCAAGAGGATTGGGAGACAGCGAATGAATAATGCGGCACGGTTATATTGGTTTATATATTGTTGGTTTCCTTGACCTCTTCACCCCCCCCCCCTCTGCCATATCGCCTGTGATGTCTCCGCGCCATTTCATTTCCTTTTATTGCTAAAGCTGCCCCTCACCATTCATCGTCACCAACCATTATTCCCTTTTGTTCCACGTCCTTTTCATGATTGTCTTCGATTGTGACAAAAGGAGAGGAGAGGGAGGGTTTTCTCATTCTTCAATGGTTGAAAGTATATCGATGTTCAGTTTTAAGATACCCCGAGAGACGTTATATTTTCTCTTCTTGGTATTATACGCTACGGTGAAACCATTGTGACGATGGTTTATAAAGATTGATACGGTATGTCGCGTATGCAGAGGGACAGAGGAAGACAATAGGTCTCTGGTGTGTACAGGCAAGTTAGCTTCCTCCCACCAGTTTCAAATCGATAATTTATGTTCCTTTAATCTCCAAAGTTCTCATAATCAACAGCGAGTTATTATCTCATTCCGGATATTCCGTATAGAACGTTCTCTAATAAATTCAAAATATTATTTTATCTGTTAAAACAGGAGCAGTTGGAGGCGACAACGATGACAATGACGACAAGGAAAAAGAGGAGGAGGCGGAGCGAGAACGGCAAGAAGCCATTAGGGAGGCTGAGGAACGACGAAAGGAAAAACATCGAAAAATGGAGGAAGAAAGGGAAAAGATGAGGCAAGAAATAAGGGATAAAGTAAGTGATAGATACGTAAACGTTTATCATTTCCCTCCTGGTTTTGCCCATTCGCGGTAGGCACTATATCTTACCCCAGGCGTGACTCTCATTTTAAAGTAATTCCTTTGGGTGCTATACTAATACTGGGTGCGAGGGTGAGAAGGAAATCCAAGCTGTTTCGGCTCCACCCCCCCTCCCATTATTATAATTATCCTTCCAGTATTAATCAAACGATTATCTGAGAAAGTGGGGAAGAAAGACGATGCTTTTGTTATAATGTGAAGCTTTCCAGTTATGGTAGAAGAAAGGGCTATAAAGTTCTGTAAGGGAGTGTTTTCAGCATAATATACCCAGCCACGCAATGAAAATTTCAGAGCTCTGACACTGCTTAAATTACATAACTAATTGTAAATAACAAAAATAATGAAGGGGGATTAGGTATGCTACACTCCGAGGAAGTAGCAATACCTAGTAATGCTAGCGCCGTACATCAGTAGCGCCGACACTATTATGTTCAACGTGTACCAGCCGTTAGACCTTTGCTTCCTTTTCTCAACTTTATAGCCGCGAATGGGTGCTTTTACTAAGTTATGGCCACGATTTCATGTTTTTCCCCATTATTAGCCGTGAATTAGTGATTTTTTTCGCATTTTGCTGCGAATTAGCGCTTTACCAATATTTTAGCCCCTAATATGAGCGCTATTTTCTAACTATTTACCCCAGATTAGCACATTCGCGTGCCTTCTCAATTTCAATACTCTCCCCATTCAGCCATTCCAATCAAATTGGTGTAATCAATCCGATTTTAGTAGAAAATGAGCGCTTATTTTCAATATTAGCTAAAAATCAAGGCATTAAAACCAAACATCTTAGTAAAGTTTCAGTCACGAAGTAGCCTCGAAAAACCGAATTGGAGCTTTTTTTTTCAATATCATAGCTGAGCCTTCTGGACCAATTTATCGCTTTCCCTCAATTTTCTAGCCGCAAATTACCGTTTTTCTCTGTTTTAGCCGCTGATTAGCACATTCTCTCAATTTTAGTATCGACAATTTTTTTTTTCTTAGCTACAAATTGGCGTTTTTCTCAATCTTATCGTGAATCAGTATTTTTAAAAAAAATTGTAACCGTTTATCAGCTTTTGTTTCAGTATTAGCCGCCGATTTGCATTTTCTCTCAGTTTTAGCTGTGAATTAACGTTTTTCCCAATTCGACCATTTATCCATTTTGGCTTTGTTCTTAACTTTAGCCATGAATTAGTCTTTTATTCCTGCTTTACTCAATTCTAGCCATTTATATCAACGTTTTTCTACACAGCGTCTGGGTATCGGGGCTTTTTTTAAGTAATCCGTTAATTAGCAATTTTTCTCAATTTAGCCGCGAATTGACATTTTTTTTCAATTTTAGCCGTAAATTTTTGATCTAATTCAATTTCAGCCCTTTATTAGCGGTTTTTCTGTTTTAGCCACCGATTTGCACATTCTCTTACTTTTAGCTGCGAATTAACGTTTTTCCAATTATTCTACCTTTGGCGTATTTCTTCATTCTAGCCGCAAGTTAGTGATTTTTTCCATTTTAGTTATTTATCAGCGTTTTTGTGCATTCTGTCCACGAACTGACCATTTTCTCAATTTTAGCCGTGAATTAGCGCATTAGACGCCAAACCAATTAGCATTTTCCCTCAATTTTAGCTGTGAATTAATGTTTTTCCACATTTTAGGCGTGAATTACTATTTACGTGAATTTTACCCGCGAATTATTGTTTTTTTCTTTTTTTTCCAGTTTGAGCACGAAGTTGCATTTAGAAGCCGGGAATTGGAGTTTTCTATATTTTAACCATTAGCGTTTTTCTTAATTTTAGCGGTAAATTGGCTTTTTTCGCCACATCTGAGCTAGCTGGATGACAAAGTGGTGTGGTATGATGGAGTTGGGGGGGGGGGGGAGCTCGTATAGGCATGGGTGTGTTCCATTTTAATAATTCGGCTATACTTCATTGAAACCGTTTCGGCGCCACTGAGTGGGTAGAATCGTGGACTTTATATACATAAAGGTCGGTCTAAAAGTTGATTTTTCCTTTCAGTTCGTCAATAGCATCGCCTGGATCAATTCTGCCAGCATAATATGGGGCTGGCTCCATGACTACTAAAGTTGAGAGAAACGCTAGTTCGCGGGGGTAATTGAGAAAATGCCCTAATTAGCGGGCAATATCGAGGAAAGGCTCCAACTCGTTGATAAAATTGAGAATGCGCCAATTCGCGGTTTACTATACAGAAATAAAGATGAAACGCTAAACCGAAGGCTTTAACTAGAATTAGGTGATCATTCGCAGCGAAAATTGAGAAATTGGCAATTCATGGATTTCAGAGCCAACCCTGATGTTGCTAATTCGCTAGTCGCTAGATCGCGGCTTAAAATTGGAAATTGCGGCAAAAATCTAAAGTTGGAAAAGTGACCAATTCGCGGGTCAAATGGAACAAAATGCGGCAAAGTATCCCAATGAAATTTGGAAAAGGCGCTACGTCGCGGAAAAAATCGTCGCTTGATTGATAGTACAACAAGTCACGATTTCTAGAGTGGAAGTTGCGGCTAAAAGGGTAAGACGAGTTGCTAAATCGTGGTTAAAATTCAAATTGGGTGATCATTTGCAGCTAAAATTAAGAAATTGCCTTTTCGTGACTTACAGAACTCACCCAGTGGCTATAATTGAAAATTAAATTTCTAATAGAGTGTCGAAATTGAGAAATTACGATAAAATCTAGGGAAATATCAAATGCTAATTTGCGGCTAAAAGTTGGAGAAATGGTTATTTCGTGGCGTAAATTCCAAAACTCGCGGAACAAATCAAAAAAATGTGCTGATTCACAGCTAAAAAATGAAATGAAGTGATTATTCTCTGCAAAAATTGAGAATTCGCAAAATTCGTTCGTTGTTTCAGGCAACTTTTCGTGGTTAAAATGAAAAACAAAACCGCGTATTTGTGGCCATAATTGAGAAATTGCGCTAACAGTGCGGCTATAATTTAAATAAATTGCTAATTCGCGGTTAAAATATATGGAGAAATTACTAATTAATGGCCAAAACTGAGGAAAAGCGCTAATGTGGTTTTAAAAATGAGAAATAGCGCTCATTGGCGGTTATCTGGTGGCAATTTCATGCATGGCTAAAATTGAGAAAACATTATAATTGAACGTTAGCACGTAAAACTTTTATTGTTATTAGTCCAATTTTATTGACAAATGGGCTTCTGTGGGATCACCTCTGTTCCCGATATATAATTGAGATGATTTCACATGCGGCTAAAGTTGAAGAAAAACGTCAATTACGGCTAAAATTGAGAAAAAGCGCCCTTTGACAGGTAAAATTAGGAAATAGTGCCGTTTTGCGGCTAAACTTGAGAAAACGCACCAGTTCTGTGGACGTGGACCGGTTGATTCCAATCACAGAAACACTGCAAAGCTCCTACCGCAGCAAGGGTCCAATCACAGCTAAGGTCCAACGACAACAATAGTACAATGACAGCAATGGTCCAACCACAACAAAGGTCCAACTTCAGTTGAGCTCCCACTACAGTAGAGTTTCATCCTCAGTAAAGCTTTCCAACATTTTTGAAAGTTATATCCGTGAAATTGGAATTTTTCTGGCAGAATAATCGCGATATCGCGAGATATCACGTCTCAATTTCAGCGAAACTGAAAGCTTCAGGAATTTCTTCAGAAGCCGTCCCGAGCAAGCCAGCCCAGACAGCATAACGAATAGAAATAAATTAGCAACATTTTGAAGGCTTTCTTCAGGAAAATTGGAAGTTCACTAATGGTTGAATATTCGCGATACCGCAAGCTCGTGGTCTTAATTTTAAAGAACCCCCCTCCCCTCACACGCTCTACAGGCCTGCCTGCACCTCGAGGCACTTTCAAGTAGACTTTCAAGGGTTTGGTTAGAACTATAGTGTACATACACGAATTCGCGATAACGCCTAGAATCAAGCGGCTGACTCCCCCCCCCACCGTCACCACACCCGAGATAGTTACGCGTCAAGAGTGATGCGTGACACACGTCTCATTTTCATAATCGTGTCACGCAGCTCTTTGCCGAGGCAACAAAATCTACTAAAACACGCTCTCCGCTTGATTTTAGAATTAATTAACAAAGTTTGTGATTACTTTCAAGGATTTCCCTTTCTTATAAAAAAAAAGAATTTGACGCAAATTAAGAAATAGACGTGATAAAATGAAGTGGTGAATGAGACAGGCTTGGAAGCCACACCTGGAACGTGGTCCCCCCCCCACACCATTGTTTAAAATACAGAGCTGTACTTCAACCCTGGGATAGGAGACAAATAATATGGTTTTTTGTCTTCTCATTAAAGGAATTGTTCCCGTAAGGAAAACTGGAATGTTGCCGCTTCTCAAGAGAAGCTGAGAACGACTTTAAAAACACTCATTCCAATTGTTTTTCGCTCTCTTTATTTTCTTCCACCACCTGAGCGCCTTTTAATGAGAATTTTCTTTGAAACAGTTGATTCTCTTCTTTCTAGCCCCCCCTCTCACCACCCACTCACGCTCATCGTTCTTACGTTAATTCGTTAGGCTTAATTATAATTCGATACTGTCACTCTGTTTAATTGCTGGATAGTCCCCGTTAGAGCATGGGGGAAAACGGCACGGTTTAGGATTAACTGGTATCGTTATAGCTCCTAGAGACAGTTAAGAATGAGATTATACTGTGGAGGGGGGGTGGGAATACCTAAAGTTTGAGAGAATCCCTTCAAAGGGATACAGTAGGTGAGGGACGTAGCGCTTAAACTTAATTTAAGGGAACTATGAACTCGTTAATGACTATTTTATTCCTGCTAACGAGGTTATAAAACTTATTAGAGGCTTTGAATTAACTGTTGGTCAACTGTTGGTTAACAACTGATGGTCATCAGTTGTCCGATTATGTATTTTATTCCCACACAAAACGTGGACCGATGGCGCGCGTGTGCGAACAAAACCCAGGCCTGAAAGGTCTCATGTGGATGGAGCTTTAAATTTTCGTCCAGTCAAAACGAGTTATGGAGCTTACAAGACAACTAACCATTTTTTGAACTTGAAGTTTGCTGCCGGTTAAATAACGCTGAAAATTGAAGCAAATAAAATCTACCATGTATAAAATTAAACTTTTTTGGAGTTAGTCCCCCCTCTCTCCTCTATTCCTAGCACCCAAACACAATCAACCACCCTCTCGCGTTTAAACACTGATCCTTTTAACAAGTTTTCCTCGAAGGGAAAACCGTTCCTACACGATGAAGAGGAAGTCGGACGTTCTGGTTGGTCGATGGGTGGTGGTGGGGATTTGAAGGGCACTCCAACCCCCCCCCCCTCCAAGTTGAATCATTAGATTCGAGTGGTTAAACAGCTTGACAACTTTTGACACCCACGCCCCCCCCCTTCACATTCGACCGCTTTTCACGATGTTTTCGACAAGTTTTCTACTCTTGTTACCTCATTGTTTTAAAACTCTTCTTGGGAGGGTACAATCCTTCTTCACCCCACCACACCCCTCCCACAACACACAGAATCAACCGTTCTCGCACTGTCGTTGCGTTTCCCCTTCGGGGCTCTTTAAAATCTCTCCTCCCTAAGAGGCGGAAAATGAAAAGTTTCGCATTTTAGCGCGTATATGGCAATCCTTTCTCCCCCGCCAATGTCTTATCAAGTTTACGACCGTGTAAAATTCGCCCCCCCCCCTGGCCTAAATTGATCGTTTTAGGGACAAGTACGCATTGTCTTCGGGCAATTCCTTGTGAACACTGCTGATGATGCTCGTTTGAAGGCGAATGATCGATTCAAACTCGACCCTTTGTATAATATAGTTTAGACCATTAACCCGTGAAATGAACCTCCTCTGCGATGGAACCATTGTTTTGGTCAGTTAAACGCTTCGGCCCCAATTCACAGAATTGTGCATCGTGGGCCCGAAGTTTAAGATTGAGAGGAACCCCCCCCCCTCACCAACTATAACTCCCACGGTAAAATCCATGCACGCTACTACCGAAATTGTATGTTGCCAGGAGGTTTTTTTCTTACAGCGTCCTCCATCTTGGACGGCTTTCAACCCACCGCCTCGGAGAAGTTATTTTGCTTCAGAATAGTCTTGAAAGTCGCGCGCTACCATTATAGAACTGCGAACAACCGCTCTAATTACAAATAGTAGCAGTTTCTAATTCCCAATAAGTTAAAGGACAAAGTTATCTCTCTTGTCCCTTTCCATTGCGTCATATAAGGGGGTAATCTTCTCCCTTTCCGATAACTTTCCCCCTTAAAGTGGCCTTTATATTGCCCATGAAAGGATGATAGAGTTGTTGGGCTAGCGATGAGTCGCGGGTTTCGGGTTAGTTGGTTTTAGCTTTTGTGGGTCAGAGGTGGTGGTGGGGTGGGGGGTGAGGGTTATGTCGAGTTGTTCGGCGTTTCTTGCGGGATTTTGCCAATGGAAAGGAGAGTAGTGGGGGGAAAACGAACTTTATGTGGATTGAAGGGTTTAACACTGCGTTGAAGAGATAGGGTAAGAGTGGGGGGGCGAAGGCCAAAATGACAAATTTCTTGAGACGGATTACAGAAGCATTAATGTCCAAACTTTCAAAATCGATACCTATAAAGTTTTCTTATGGCCAGAGAAGAAAAGCCTCTTTTGGAACTTGGATGGAAAAATCTGTAATTAAATGCAAAAATTTGTTGTAAAATTGATGAACAAAAAGGATTTGAGGCATCCAGCATTTTTTCTAAAGCTCGTCGATACCCCCTACCCCGCACCATCACCCTCAATCCATAATACGGCCACCCAGCGCTGTCAGCTGTGTTGCGTTGGGTGGGTGGAACAGGCAAATTGGCAACTTGGTGCAATTTTCAATTAGGCTACTGCTTATGTAGGTTTCAATCCGCGTGCATGAAATTAAATCCCCCGTCGATAGCGTGAAATTGGGGGATTCCCCAACGCCTCTGTGATTTAAATTTAAATTGAGGAGAGGAATCGATTATTGTAATGAGATTGACAATTGGTTTTGGGACAGAGGTGGTAAAGCGCAGTGGGTCCCCAGGGGGGGGGGGAGAGATAATAAAATGTAGACGGATCACAGGTGTTTCGCGGTTTCTTGTAGAATAGTCGAATTTCCACACCGTCACCGCTGCGTCCCCTAGTTGTAACTTACGTGCAAGTGGTATAGGAAAGAGGGAACTCTACAAATGGAAAAGGCTCGCCCCTTCGCCCTGGTCTGAGAGAGACAGAGAGTGAGTGAGAGGACGCAGCCTGGAAAAAGGTATGAACGGAGGCAGATCCCATTTCTCTAATCGAATGCCCTTCTAGGGCAGTTTTAAGCCACCGCCCTTCCACCCTATAACCAAGCCTTCTACCTCGTCAGCTTTTTCGTTCTTGAAGGCCATGCTCATCGAATTATGGCGCATAATGTAATTAGACTTAAATTTAATTTTGTTTGAAGGTGGCCAAGTGGAAGATTATGTCACGAGGGGGGGGGGGGTGAATTCATGGCTCGTGAACGGGGAAAATCACTTTCGTGTAAAATCTTCTCTGTCTATGCGCGGTGGAACGAAAGAAAAGAGCTTAGATTTCAATTCTCTTATTTAATAGACCTTATCCGATGATTCATTGGATACGGAGCCATAAAAAAGCGGATGAATATACCTGATTGTAATCAATAATAAGTACTTCGTCTATACTTTTTGAATTCAATCGCAAGCAGAACCTGCTCTTGTTTAATGTTTTCTATAAGATTTATAATTAAATGGGAAGTTTGAACGCTTATTTAAGTTTTTTCGATAAAATTTATCAAACGGGGGTTTTAATAGGGAAAATGAGATCCGAGATCTCAAAACACGCGCTGGTTTTATTCTACCAATAAACCAGCATGAACTCCTTCACCCATGGAAAAGTTTAGCAAACTGGGAACTCAGTGAGGGGGGGGGGGTGTTGTTCACTCTCATCTTTATTCATACAGCTCGTAAGAGTTTTTACGATTACGCATATATGAACTCCCCTATGTAATCTGAGGACCTCGCTTTCTTCACTTGTTTGCTCAGTTGAAAATTATAATGCGTAAATTTCGCCTGTTCCAACATCAGCAAGATAGTCCCCGTCGCTCTTTTTCTTTCCGCGTGTGACGTGTCACCGCGTTCACTGCTTTTCACACCCATCGATTCCCTCCGCACTCCTTATTTCGCATTGACAGTTTGATGGATGAGATCGCCCTTCATCTTTCAAACGCCCAAACATCAGGGGAAGCTTCACTCTATCCAACGCCACTCGTTTCGTAACTTTTTTTTTTTTCTTTTCGCCGTTGTCAACATATTGATAGTGTCCATTGAAAAGCTTCCACTTCACTCCCGCATCCACTCTCTCTTTACCGTTTAAATCTTTCACCGTGGGAAGATTAGGAAACGAGAAAATTATGTAAAATACGTTGGATCACGCGGCCAGCGAGTGACGTCACGCTCTTCCAATGTGTGCCCCAGTAACCCGTAAGTTCCCGCTAAAATAGGGTGAAAGGGTCACAATTTATTCCCGGATGACGGGGCTTATAATAATAAACCTTGCTAATGAAGAGGATGCGGCTCTCGATAGGCTGATCTGGGGGCCAACGAAAGTGACTTATTCCATGATATTGGAAAACGAAAATTTTCACCCCCACTAACGCCTCCTTAGGTGTTCTTTTTAGCAGTGTCCGGCTGTTTTCAGATTTACTATCATCATGAGAGGGACTCATAATTCCCGTCCAAGTGAAATAGAAATCGATTGAGTGGATCGGGGCGGGGGGGGGGTACGGGGGTGCAATGGATGGACCATCATACAGGAAGCGTTTAAAACAAAGCTAACGAGGTGCGTCACCAGTTAAGGCTAATCGCGTGCAGAGGAATCTGAAACTGTGATATCGTAAGAGAGCGACCGTCAAAAGGGGTTCTACACATAATTCTACAGCAATTTGTGGCCGCTTTTACACAGTGGCGCCGAAACGGTCTCAATAAGGTGTGGCGGAACTCAAAAAGGATCGACCCGCATGTATGGGCGCCCCTCTCCCATCAGATGACATCGCATTGCCATTCGCCGGCGAGAGGCGATAAATGAAGAAAAACGCCAATTCGAGGCTGAAATTGAGGAAAATCTCTATTTAGTGGCTTTTAAAATAAGCTATTCTGCGGCTAAAATTGAGAAAACACGAATTCGTTTAGCTTCTGAAGGCAAGTTGTTGACTGAAATTGAGAAAATGCGCTAATTCATGGCACAAATTGAATAAAATTGCTTGCTAATTCACGAGTAATATTAACACAGATCCGAAATTGAGAAAAAAGTTAATTCGCGGCTAAAATTGAGATAAAGTGCTAATTCGCGGATATAGTGCAGAAAAACGCTAATAAATGTCCAAAATGAAAGAAATTGCAAATTGTCTGCACCTGAACTGCAGCTGAAGAAAAATTCACCAGTTCTTGGGCCACCAGCACGGAAGGGTTTCTGAAGGGAACTTAGCTGCTAAAATAGAGAGTTTTACCTAACCTCAAGTTCTTTCAAAGGTTAAAATTGAGAAGGCGCTCAAATGTGATAATCTTGGGTCAAGTATGTGGCAAAAGGTTTGAGAGAGCGGTACTGTTCGCGGATGAAATAGTGGAAAAGCGAAAAAAATAACAAATTCGCAGCTAAAATTGAAAAAAAAGTCCAATTCGCGGCCATAATTGAGAAAAAGCGCTAATTGGTGGTTATAAAATTATTAGCAACAATAAAACGCTTACTAGATTCAGGCAATTTCTTCGTTCAAAACTGCTTTGGTCCTCTGAACTGTAAAATTCGTCCTTGGAACTGTCAATTTCGTCCTGGGAATGTCCATTTCGTAGTTCAAACCTGTCAATTACGCCTTATAAACAGTCAATTTTTTCCTTGGAACTGTCACTTCGCACCACAAATGTCAATTTCGTCGTTCAATACTGTCAATATCGTCCTCCAAACTGCCAATTTCATCCTTGAAACTGTCAATTTCGTCCTGGAAACTTCGATTTCGTCGATCAAAACTTCAAACTGTCAATCGTGTCTTCTAAACTGTAAATTACGCCCTCGAAACTGTCAATTTCGTCATTCAAACTGTAAATGTTGTGGTTCAAAACTGTCAATTTAGTCCTGGAAATATTAATAGACATTTTTGTCTCGGAAACGGTCCATTTCCGTCGAAAAAATGCCTATTTAATCCACGAAACGTTCAATTTTGTCATGTAAACTGTCGATTTTGTTGTTGGAACTGTCGATTTCGTCCCGGATACCATCAGTGACATTTGTCCCTAAAGGTGGGCGTTATCATTATTTTTCGTAAACGTTAATTAACGTTGGTTGACGAAAAATAACTGTTACGAAATAACCGTTAAAAATTAACTGGTAGGTCTGTTTTGTTTTGTTTCCGCTAGGGACAACCGTTTTTCTCTCGCAACTGTTGAAACGTCATCTCCGAGCGTTGAAAAGAAACTGGTTGAATTGACCAGTTATTTTTCAACTGTTATTTTTTAGCGACTGTTACGAAATAACAGTTTTGCATTTAACCCATCTTTGTTTGTCCCGAATCCGTCACTTTCGTTCGAGAGACAGTTGAGAAACGTGAGTAAAAGAAGCTCCCGATGCAAATTCCCGGTCAAAATTGAAAATTGTCTGGTCCAGGCCCGCGGATGCGATTAATACCAAGCGCAAACCACGGTTAAATTTTGTTTTGAAAAGTGCTCGTTCGTGGCTTCAATTGAAAAAAAGCGCTCACTCGTGGGTGTAATTGAGAAAAATCACTCATTTGCGACGGGAATTAAGGGAAAACACCTAATAGCGGCTAAAATTGAGAAATGGCGGCGCTCATTAGCGGCTGAAAATGAAAATAATACATCAATTCTCGGTTTCGCAACGCAATGTTCCAGGCAAAAATAACGACAATACGCTAAAAGCTAAGATTGAGAAAATGGGCTCGTCCGTCCGTGCGTTGAATTCTTGAATTGAAAAAAAAAAGTTCGTTGCTGGAATGATAGAAAAACGCTGGAAACTCGTGGTGTCTGATCAATCGGCGAAGAAACGCCTGTTTTGCCCTCACAAAAAGCTTTATAATAGTGGAATTTCGTGTGCTAAACCCCTTCAAAAACAAATTCGGGTGATTTTAGATCTGGTTCGGGTGGCTGGTTCGGGATGCTGCTGAGCGCTTAACACTGAAAAAAAAAAAAAAAAACAACTTGCAATCTCACTGAAATGAGTAACCTCAGGCAGGGTTCACACTGCGGCGATACATCACTCTGACACAAACATTTCAAGTTGTTTCTATCTGTCCTAGACGCTGTTAATGCGTCGGTGATGTCAAAACGATATCGTATCGTTCTAGTATGTTCGCCACCTAAAACTTGCAGAAATTTGCAGATATATGCCTCCGAAATGTTGAAATTCTTAGGAGGTACAGCACATTAGCCTTTGTCGCAGCCTGCGTGAAGTCGCGTCGTCCGTCGTGGCCAGCTAGCCCGCGGAGTTTGAAGCCCTGAAACGTACAATGCCGCAAATATTCAGCGGATATTTATTGGAACCGAAACTAACAATTTTGCTGGTCGTTTGCTCCAGTAAAGTTTTAATTTCGTAGCAGTTGCCAGGCTTTGTCGAGCTGACTTGCCCAGGATCAGCGAGCTCTAAAAAGAGGCCCCAAATTTTGTATTTTCGCAGATATCTATAGCTCCAATTAAATTTTGTGGCTATTTCTCCCATGAGAGCGAATGAGCGTTTCCCCTCAATTTCAGCTATACATTTTATAAGAAACTTCATGACACAGTTTGTTAGGGTCTGAACTAATTGGTCCATTTGCTTGCATACAGCATGAATATGACTAACTCAAATTAAGCCGTGTTTTGTCACTTTTCCATTATTTCAGCCGCAAATTACACCTTTTGTAATGAAATTGAATCAAGAAACTGAATTTTCGCAATAAATTAGCCTCCTTTTAACGTATTTTTCACTCCTATAGTCATGAATTTGTGCCATTCATCATCTACAGTCACGAAGTTAATTCCCCCAGAAAATGCGAATTGTCGTTTTATCGTTTTGTCCCGTTAATTAACGTTTTTGTCAATAACTAAGTTGTGAACCAGCAGTTTTTCTATAGCTATTTTAGCCGCAAATTACCGCTTTCTCTTCATTTCAGCCACGGATTGCAACTGGATCAGCACATTAGCCTTTTTTTTCAAGTTTTGGTTGCCCATGAGCTTCTGTACACCGCAAATAAGCAGTTTTGTCTCAATTCTGTTCTTGTATAATCTCAACTTTGTTGCATCGAGAAACCTCAAATTATTGATTTCAATTTAATTTTAGACTTTTCGACTAGAACTGAGGTGCTAGTTCTTGATTCCACCTGGAATGGGTTTTCTCAATTTTAGCCGCCAATGGCCGACTTTTTTCTTCACTTTATGGTCACGAATTACCACTTTTTTACAAATTTAGGCGCGGACTTGCCCCATGAACAGTGCGTTAGCGATTTTTCGGAATTTTAGCCGAAAAAGAGCTACCGTCAACCACGAATTAGCTATTGCTTCTCAATTTTAGCCTCGAATTAGCACTGTTTTCGTAATCTTGTTATATACTTACTCATCTTATATACTTACTTATACTTACTAAAATCCACTTACTAAAAGCCGTTTCTTTTGCTCCTACGTCAAAACGCTCTGAAAGTGCCCCCCGGTCAACTTTTCATTCAGAAACTTTCTCTCGAACGGCTTTTCACCCATCGGTCATATCCCTGACCGCTACCGCCAACTTACCAATTTTCAAAAACATCACCTTCCCTGTTAATTCAGATAAAAATCGTCTAATTCCGCGCCAAAACAATCTCCTCCTTCGATTTTCATCCGATTTGGGTTTTTAATGGCTCAAAATCACCGCAACAAAACCAAAGATACAGGGGCCGGATCTTTGAATTTTATCCTCAAGCTCGAGATATAACACTTTTTGTCCGGAAAAAAAAATCGAAAATTTTAAAATTTCAAAAATCGCAATTACCCCCACCCCTGGTCCACCAATCGATTTTTGCCCCGAAACAAAGTCGACTCCTCAGGTATCTTACAGGCCTCTGTAAGGTCTTTTCCAGCGCGATCTGATCACTCCTTCCCGGTCAAAATGACGCCTAAAGTTGACTGGAGAAATGTTGGAAAAATGAGCCAACCTTGGAGTGGGTGTTGGGGAGGGGTCAGCCCAGAATCGCCGCCGAAACTTTTCAAAATTAGACAAATTTCAATTTGACCGGCTTCTATTTATCCTAGAGGGTTCAAATTTTGACACAAGCTTCAACCTGGCAACTGTGATTTATGCTAATTTTTTCAGATTTTAAAAAAAATTAAATCGGTCAAATTTTAATTTTAAATTGCGCAAAAATTTCGCATTTCAAAAAATCGTAGCTTCTTCCAAAATCATGGTATCGTCGGCGGCAGGGTCTTAAAATGTCCACTATACGGTAGCCTATCCGGAAAAAATACCCAAAATCATGATGAAAATTTATTTCAACCCCAAAAATCGATGAAACTGAAAAAATAAATTTTCAAATTTTTGTTCTCCATGGGGTGTTTTTTTGGGCTGTTTTACCGATATTTTCAGAATCACTTGAAATTCAGTTTATAAGGGTTTCTCAATCATCTAAAAACGAAAATGGGGTCCGTTTGGCCATTTTAATTTTTCTCGACAGGGCCCCCCCCCCCCGCGAAAATGCTAAAATTCAATTGCTGGCGACGAGGGTTGAATTTCTCATATTTTCAGATTCCACTCAAATTCGGTATTTAGAGGTTGTTCGACATGAGAAAAAAGAATATGACGTCAGTTAGGGGGTGGAACTTTTTTTCAACCCCCTTCCCCCCACTGTAATTTAGGGGATGAATTTTAGATTTTTGCCAGAATCTACTCAAATTCGGTGTTAAGGTGTTTTAGAATCTTCTAAATTTTAAAGTGACGTCAGTTAAGGGGAAACAATCTTTTTTAACCCCCTTCACCCCCCCAATAAGGGGGGGGGGGCGAGACAGCAATCCAAATTGCGAGACAGCAAATTGGAAAGTCAGTATTCAAAGGGCAGCCAATTAGAATGTCAACATTCTGGGGGCAGCTAATTTGAACGTCAATATTCTAAAGGCAGCTAATTTGAATGCCAACATTCTGGAGGCAGCAAAGTGGAATTTCGATATTATGTGGCCAGCAAATTTGAACGTGAGTATCCTAAGGGCAGCAAATTTGAATGCCAATATTCTGGAGGCAGCAAATTTGAACGTCAATGTTCTAACGGTAGCAAGTCAACATTCTGGAGAAAACAAATTTGAACGTCAATATTCTAAAAGCAGCAAATAAACAAATTTGAACAGCAATATTCTAAGGACAGCAAATTTGAATGCTAATATTCTGGAGGCAGCAAATTGGAATATTAATATTCTGGGGACAGCAAATTTGAACGTCAATATTATAAGGGCAGCAAATTTGAACGTCAATATTCTAAGGGCAGCAACTTTAAATGCCAATATTTTGAGGGCAGCAAATTTGAATGCCAATATACTTCCAACCTCTATATAAAGCCAGGCAGCTGTAAAAGTCCGCCATCTGTATCAAGTCCGCCACCTATATACACGTCCAACTTCCAACTTATATTCAAGTCCAGCACCTACAAGTTCGACCACTATCCAAAAGCCCGGTATCCAACTACACGGGCGACTTCTACTAAAAAGTCCGAGTATGAAACGGTAGCGAACCTCGTTTCGTTCATAATATTGTTGAATAATATTAAACCTAAAAAGCCCTATTATGATCCATCTAAACTTTTCAGTGGCCTCCTCAAAAGTGGTGCCCGATTCCTCCCTCCCCTCCCACTGATCTGACATGTTACTGATTATTCTTTATTAGACAATTTTTTGTAACGGAGAAACCTCCAGCTTTGGGGCACCTTCTCCATTTGTAGGGGCAACTGTCCGACTGTGACCAGTGGCTCGGGACATCATCAAAGCGACGTGTATTTTCCGCGAGAATTCATCATTTGCATGCCCCACCCCTCCACCATGCCACCATGAAATAGTTCCCGGACGATCTGTAAGCTCCTGAAGGCGACAAACCCTTTTTCTGCTGAAAAAGGGGGAAAGTTTCCCGCGTTTGATATGTACATCTCCTCCCCCCCCCTTCACGAAATAAGGCCCAACCTAATTTCCTCCCTCCATCTCGTCACAATATAAGGATAACGCCAAGAAAGTAGGCACGTGATGCCATTTCACCTAAAACTTCTTTCTGCTTTTCTCCGTTGCGTGTGTGTTTTATTTTATTTTTTAAGGGGCCCAGCCTTCCTGGATGCATAAAGAGATCCTTCCTCCCTGGAGTCAATTCCAAAAACGATTGCGCTCCTCGGAAATAATGCATGTGTCCTCACCCCCTCCCTCTCAATCAGGGCTCAAATGTTGCAACACGATGTTCTATCGCGTTTCAACATAATATTTTTGAATAATTCGCAATAACTGCTTAAATCTTTCGTTAAAAACGGGAGGGTGATTTAACCCCTAAAGTAGTTTTTGGTTCGATTTGAGTGGGCACCATTTCTCCAAACTTAATTTATGAGAAAATGTCTTCTCGTCACGCGAGCAATGATAAAAATCTAGAGTTTAATGGGAAGAGAGAGAGAGAGTGAGAGACTCGTGGAGCGCCCGCAACTATAGGGTTTACGCCTTTCGTCGAATTGGAGCTCTTGATTGTGCATGCCCTTTTTAATATTTTAATAGTGTTGTTCGTGTCAACTTTTATTTCCTTCAACTTTGAGTTAATTAAGCGGAATTGTTCTACGGTTGAAAAACGGAGACTATTGTGCCTTTAAAAGCCTAGCGCCCTTCCCGTCCACACTCCTTTACGCCACTTTAGCCATTAGAGTTAGTAAGACATTTTATATAGGTTGCGGAGAACAAAGAATTTCAGCAATTCAATAGAAAGCATTGAAAAGTGTGGAATAAGGTTTTTGAATTATCTTTTAGTCGAGAAAATTCCCCCCTCCCACCCCTCTCACACTCATACCCAGCTTTCTCATGGCACTTCGAACTGTTGTATTTTCTTACTCGCAGGGGTTTGGCCACATTGAAAATATTATTGAACTGTACGAACTGATCGTTTGGTTTAGAGGGAACCTCGTGATAAATGGAGGGGTGGGGGGCTGTTTTTTTATGCTTTGAAGAGCGTTTCAAAACGCAGAATTTCCTTTTTTTTCCGCTGAGCCCGGTGCTGGTGGTTTGGTTTGAAGGGGGAGGGGAGTAAAAGAATTTTCCTGTATCACTATTTCCCGCCGGTATTGAAGGAATAAGAGAATGAAATGTACTGCTGTATTAAGCTTCTTCGCAAGTTTCTCGCCTATAAATAGGAGGAGATCGGTTTTCTGTTTATTGATTGGCACTCAGACGAGGGGCAAAAGCCCTAATAGAGGAGTGAGTGAACGTGCTGTGCCATGTCTCCGGTTATCTCATGTGCGGCTTTTCAAGCGACAGGCGATGGGTTCTGAGGAAGCTCATTTATCATGTCAACTTAAAGGAGCTTTGCGCCGAGCATCGTCGCGTCTGGGTGGTGTACAGGAAACGCCGCGGAATATACGCTATTGTTCTTCTCGAGTGCAACGAATTTTCTTAAGAGAAAATATTTTCCAGGCTCAATTGAAAGATCCACCCTCCCCCACACCGCCAACACACCTACCTCGTCCTCCCAACGTCGTCACCCGCTTTCTTTCATTTCTTTAAAAGTCGTGGCAGGGAATAGATGGTTTGAAAGGGTCTCTGTATAGCGAACGCCGTCCAAAGTGGTGAACGCAGGAAAGCCTCAATAGCGGAAACGGAGCGTTTTAGACCCCCAGCAACTCGATGAATAGAAGAATCAAGAGACCACATCGCTGAACGTCTGACATGCCCATTCTTTTCGGGGCTCAAATTGACTCTAGTAGGGAGTCCGACTTTAACGGAATGACTCCCTAATGGAGTCAGATTGAGTCACAATGGGCTGAACATCTTTGAGAATTGTGCACCGGACAAGGATCATCCTTCGTTAGACTTAACGATGCATGCTCTTTTGCTGCTTTCGTATTCTCACTGTGCATGTTATAACTGTGTTTTTATATTCGTAAAGCTTCCAATTTCATTAAGAAATCATGTCCCTAAATAAAAATGTGTTACTAAAGGCCAAATAGTCCGGGTACTACATAATTCGACGTAGTGATTTTGTCTCGTCTTGTGTAATTAAGCCTTAAAGCGTTTATTAATTGTTATTCTATATAATGTTTAAACTATTGTTATGTTTATTGAAACATTTTTAAAGTTGGTCCTGTAACAGGTAGATTGTTCTATGTATAAATCTTCGAAATGTATTTACCTATATTATACTGTGTCACGTCCTAATGAGGAGGTACTAATCCCCCTTGGATAAGCCCAACTCATGCAGCCGGGCACGTCTAAAAAGCACCTAAAGAGGCGTTAGTGTTCCCCGTATTGAGCAAAAATGAGTGTTTGGCCTTAAATTGGTCATCATGTATCGAAGTCCGCCGGTGTCCGCGAGGAGGGCCTCAAGGCTCTTCCTTTGGACTTCCAGGGTTAGATTTACGGGGTGGATTTTGTGATTTTCACCCTCCCTCCCCGTCTAGATAGCGTATTGGTGTTTGCCGCTAAAAATAGGAAATATACACTATACTGATTCGAAATATCTGCCGGAAACTTCGCGGACAAAACAGAAAATACGCTAACTTCATGTTTTTATAGGCCCAAATTAAGAAGGCGTTCCAATTTGTTAATTTTGGGTCAAAAAGTGGGCGAAAAGCGCTAACATTCGCGACTGGAATAGCGAAAAAATTGCATATTATTAGAAAAACACTGAACAAATCACTTCGTGACTAAAAGAGGAGAAAAATACTAGTTTGCGGCCATATAGTTGAGAAAAAGCGCTAATTCATAGCTATGAAATTGATAAAAACAGCAATCCGTCGCCCAGCAGGATGAACTAACGCCAATTCGTGGTTTCTCACCTAAACATCAGGGGCCTTACTACGAACGGTCGGGAAGAAATGCCGCTAGCGGGATCCAAAAACGCCGAATAAGAAATGTTCTGGTAAAATTGTGAAAATGCGTTAATTCGCGGATCAATTTGAGAAAATGCACTAATTCGCGACAAAAGTAGAGAAAAATTGCTAATGTGCTGCTAAAATTCACCAAATTCGCCAATAGACGGTGGAGAAAAGAATACATTCGTGGCTAAATTGGCAAACAACGCATATTAGTGGCTAAAATTGGGACAGACGCTAATTTGCGGATCAGTTTGAGAAAATGCGCTAATTCATTGAGAAAATAGAGAAAAAGGGCTAATGCGCTGCTGAAATATGAGAAAAACGCTAATACACGGAATACATGTTTGCTGAAACTCATGACTAAAACTAATTGAGATATCGAGCTGTAATTCACAGGTAAAATTGAGGAAATGTGCTCATGTTCTCAGCTAAAATGGGGGAAAACGATGTTTCATGGATAAAAATTGAAAATCTGCGGCCAAAAATTGTGTAAACGCGCGGTAATTCGCTGCTAATATTGAGAAAAACTCTAAATCACGAATACGTTCATGCCAAAACACACTTATTCACAGCTGAAACTGAGACAAATACAGATTCCCAAGAAAAAATTGAGATTACGAGCTCATTCGCTGGTTAAATTGAGAAAATGCATTAATTCGCGGCTAGAATTGGAAAAATATTCGCTGTTAAAAAAAAGAGAAAAACGCTAGTTCGCAGATTCTGAGAAAATCCGCTAATTCAACGATAATAGAATATTTCACAACGAGTGAGGAAAGCGTCACTTTACGCGCGAGTTGTGTTTGGCCATCGAGGCGAAGCCGAGTTCGCTAATTACTACTAAAGAGTGCGTAAAGACGCTCCTTCACGGGCTGCGAACGCTATTTTTCTGCACTTCACCACGACTCACTCATAACAGTTACGGAAAGTACTTTTCGCTTGACCTACGGAGTAAGTGGCTATTTTCACCATAGCAACCTCACGACGAAAGAAATACATTAATCTCAGCGTGTTATTTCCTTACTTTACGTCACGGGGTGATGTAAAGTACTTTCCGTCACTGTTAGGAGAGAGTCGTGGTGAAGTGCCTCACACTTGGTCGGTCAAGCAAATAATAGCGTTCGCAACTCGTGTGAAGTGTCTTTACGCGCTCGTTGCTAGTGATTAGGGAACTCGGCTTCGGCTCGATCGCCAAACACAACTCACGCGTAAAGTGACGGTTTCCTCACTCGTTGTCAAATATACTATTACACCACTCCAATCAGTGACGTAAAGTACTTTTGTTCACACTGTGACGTAAAGTAAGCAAATAAAACGCTGAGGTTAAAGTGTTTCTTTCGTCGTGAGGTTGCATGGTGAAAATAGCCACTTTCTCCGTAGGTCAAGCGAAAATTAAATAAAATAAAACTGGTTATTCGCTGTTGAAAATAGGAAACAACTCGCGGTGAAAATTGAATGAAATTTCTCATTCACGGCTAAAATGGGGAGGGGGGAGACTAATTCGTGGATTCATTTGAGCGAGGCCTTCAGAGGCCTCGAGTTGGCGTATTCTCAAGAGTAACGGGAGCACAAAGTTGTAACCTTATTGGAGCCAATTGTCGTCAGTCTTCCCTCGTTGAGGTGCGTCGAATATGAACCGGTTTCGGCTGCTCACCATCTTCAGCGTATGGAAGTACAACTTATCCATTTTAGCTGCAATTTATTCACCCTTTGACCTTTTTTCTTAGCATTAGCCACTAATGAACGCTTTTTCTTAATTTTACTGCGAATTAGCGCATTTGAATTGAGCTGTGAGAAAACGCCAATTCACCGGTTTAAATTTGGAAAACGCACAATTTTGTGCCTTTTTGTGCGCTATATATTTTTTGCCGGGCTCTGCTCTCGCGGTTCCGAGTTCACTGAAAATCAAGCGCCGAGACTTGAAATTTCGCGTACGTAAAGAACAGAAACTGGCAATTTCGTTAATGTTCTAACCAAAAATTTGCAATTTCACTGACTTCAAACTCGGATGTGATGATATTTCGAATTTCGCGGCCGACTTTGGGCTCTGTTCACCACTGGCTTGTCCGGGTTCATAATTTTAGCCGCTAGATAGCGATTTTCCCCCAATTTCTGCCGTGAATTATCGTTTTTGCGCAAATTAGCCTGGTGTAATTGGCCCCTCATTGCTCTTTCTTTTCCCCCACCCATTTGAATGGGAGATTTTTCGTAATTTCAGTTGAGAATGTGCTATTTTATCAACTTTTGCCCCGAATTCGTTCCCCTCGCAATTTTAGCCATAATTGTTTTACTTTTTATTACCTTCATTTAACGCGTATTACCGGAACAGCATATTAGCGGTTTTTTCTCTCCACATTTCAGCCTCCATTTTTCTCAATTTTGGTCTAGAAGTTGCATCGAGAAGCCACGAATGAGCGCTTTTTCAATGTTTTACCAATGAATATTAGCACTTTTTGCCTCGTATACATGCCCCAAGAACAGCACATCAATTCAAGAGACCTACAGAAACTGGGGATCAGCGTATTTTCTCCATTTTAGCCGTGGAGTTACTTCCAGAAGGTGCGAATTTCCTCAAATTGAGCCTTCAAAATAGCGCTGTCGTGGACTGAATATTCGATTCAGCCAACTCTATTTTGCTGATTCCCCGTAACGTCATATTCTCCAGTTCCGATGGAATGAAAATCGTCGGAAGGAGTCTAATTGCCAGAAACTTATCCTATGAATAGTGCCAGTGGCGGAACTAGGGTTTTATCTTTGGAGGGGTACTACCATAAAATAAATATCATACGCCTACTCTTTCTGTTTTCTGAGTTTTAGCTACGTAGTATCAATTTATCCCAGTTTTTGCCACGACCTGTAAGCGATTCATCTTAATTTTAGCCGTGAATCATTTCTCAATCATTTGTACCGCTAATTTCAGTGTTTCTTCAATTTTAGACGTGAATCAGCGGATTTTCTCACATTGATCCGATATTTATTGTTTTTCTCCGCGTGTTTCAGCAGCGATTGCGCTTCTTGTTCACTTGAGCCGCGAATCTTCTCAATTTCAACATTGTCTATACATTTTAGACGGGCATTAGTGGTTTGTCCAAGTTTTAGCTGTGAGTTGACTTTTTTCCTTCCAATTTTAGCGTGTCTTTCACTTCTTATAGTCAAGCGGATTGACGCTTCATCACCATTTTAACTCGCGAGTTACTTAATTAATAGTTGATTTTAATTTTTTAATAGTTAATTTTAGCAAATGATCCACATACTAGCGTTTGTTTTTTTTTCTCAATTTTAGCTGCGAACTATTTATGAATTTGAGCCGCGAATTATTCCTTTTCATCCAAGAATCATCGCTTTTACTCAATTTCAGCCCTGAACTGGAGGATTTTCACGTAATCCACGAATTAGCGTTTTTCTCCATTTTAGCTCCGAATCAGCGCTTTCTGTAATATTTTCTCAATATTAGCTTCACATTAGCCCTTTTTGTCTAGTTTTTAGCCGCGAATTATTTTCCAAATTTCATATTTATTAAAAAAATCTTAACCGCAAAACACTGCATTCTTCAAAGCTTAGCTGTAAATTAGCGCATTATCTCAAATCGATCCACGATTTTGCGTTTTTCTCCATTTTAGCTGCGCTAATAAGCGATTTTTGCTTATTAGCAAAAATGGCGTGGGCGTTTTATTTGAATTTTAGGCGGAACTTGGCACATTTTCTCAGTCTTAACCGCTTATTCAGTGATATGAGTGACGATTTTTTTTTTTCACTTTTATCCGTGTAAATTAGCACGTTTTCTCAATTTCAATCCCGTTGTTGCCTGGAGGAACCACGAAATTGGCGTTTTTAATAATAATAACAGTTGAGCCTGCTGAGCGATGGACTGCAGATTTTTCTCAATTTTATAGCTGCTTATCGGCTTTTTTCTCATATTAGTTTTTTTCTCAATTTTTAGCCCGATATTAGTGATTTTTCTTTTTTTCGTAATATTAAATATTACGAATATTAACGCTTTTGCTCAATGTTTTGTCGCGTACTGGCCTCAAGATGTGCACATTAAAACGCCTTTTCAATTTTGTCCACCTATCAAGGGTGTATACAAACTTGTGGTTAGCGTATTTCGTCTGTTTTCTCCGCGAAGTTGCCTTGAGATAAATATCTCGAATTCGTCTATTTTTCCTAATTTAGGTGGCCAATGAGCGCTTATTCTCAATATTTGCCATTAATCAACCATTTAAAACTACAAATCCATATTTTCCATCCTTCACCCCGTTCGGGCTCTCCTTAAACTGATCAAGACGAAAGTACCAGGTAGAGCGTGCCCTTCTTCCTTTTTCCTTTTCCCCTCCTTCTACAACCTTCTCGTATTACCACACCGTTTTTGTGCCCTTAGTCCTGAAATTTTTGTGAGCGATTTATTTCCCCTCTTCCCTCTCAATCATCGTTCTTTAATAAAGGCTTTATATTGAAAGCAGCCACTTTTTCGTTCGTATTTAATCTATTGAAGCGTAGAAAAAGGAAATGACTGCGGAAAATGGGAATGGACAGCTTCTCTAAAATGTGTAAAAGCATTATTGCGGTAAGAGTGATGGGTGGTGAGGAGGGGGTTCAAAAGGTGGTAAAATTAAAACCAATAATCGGTCTTCCGCCCTTTTCCCTTTCGTTCAATCCCTTCAGTCTTTTTATTCCACCACTTTTCCTTCATTACAGTTAAACCCTCTATTTTGTTAATGCCCCGTAAAGAAAGGGTGCCGCCGCATGTCTAAAGAATGTTTTTTTACTTTTTTCAGTACAACATAAAGAAAAAAGAAGAGCTCCCTGAACCTCAAGCCGAAGAGCCGGCCAATCCCTTAATGAGGAAGAAAAAGACGCCGGAAGAATTAGCCAAGGAGGCGGAAGAAATGGAACAGGATGATTTTACGAGTAAGTATTTTCTATTTCTAATATTTCGCTGTCAATTTAGCACGTCTATACTTTCTTATTCGTCTGTTTCTATAATTTTTAACAATAAAGTGATCGTTTTTGGTGGAGAAATCAAGACAATGGGATGGTAGGATTACAGAAGTTCTCGAAAATAAAAAAAAAATGTTGACGGAGTGGGGATTCTCGTAAAACAACTGCAATAAAAAAATAACATTTTTGAACCGTCTGTAGTAACTTGGAACAGTCTCTCGTAAAACCACTTTTTAACTGAGTCCTCCCCCCCCCCACCAGGGTACTTCTTTACAGCTTGAACAAATAAGGTTCCCTTGATCTCTGATCGTTAGACCTTAGGGGCGTGCGAGCGTGGACGTGGGGTTGGTCAGGGTGTAATGTTTATTTTGATGTTCACATGTGTTATGTCAATGTGTAAGAACGTCTGTATTTGCACGAAGTCCGTGACCCTTGGCAAAACGCAAAAGGGTATCGTCGGGGTTGACCCTTGTTATTGGGAGGGGGGGAGGCGAGTTTGATTTGCGGGCCTACAGTTCGAAAAACTGAATTTTTTTAGTTTCACGTTCCATTAGTGGGTGGTTGCGGAGTTGGCGAGTATTTTTGGGGGTAAAATTGTTTCAAATTCCATGCTCTGGGATGTAGGTACTCGTAAGTGAACTTTCTAAGAGCTGCACGTAATAACTAAATAACTATTCGTCTAGCTAACACTCTCGCCTGTCCTTACTTTGTCAGTGCAATGAAAACGGGACCCGAAAAATCTGAAAACATTAATCATTGAATGATTTTTCCAGTAGCGGGGAGAGAGGGCTGTATGTATTAAGAGGCAATTGACGCTATGCGTGATGGGTCGTACTCAAATAATTTTGTTCTATGTTCCGCTCCATCTTGTGCTGTTCTGTGCTCAGATGTGATGGTGTGGGTTGGTGGTGTGGTGGAAGAGGTATCGCCTACCTGTTTTTGTCCCCTAGAACCGCCACTGCCAGAAATACGAAAACCTGTCTTGTGGATAATTAATCGTCGCTAAAGTAGTTGCCCCTGTTGACCGATGAATCTAATCGGTGGCAAGCCTTCTATATAGCCCCTGTGACGATATCAAAAGGACGATATGAAACATCGAAGGCGACGTCTAGTGATGGACAATTTGAAGTGGTTTGTGGAGGGGGGGGGACTTTATTTCAAGGGAACATTCATCATACCACTCCACACACTATCACCCCCCCCCCGCCTTCTTCAAATATAAAAACTCCTGAGGCATACCCGCCTCTTGCACATTACTGCCCAGCAGCTTTTTTATCATTTATTTAGCCATTTTTTAGCTAGCTTGTGCTGCAAAATGGGAGGAGACAAACAAAATCTACGGAAATACGTTATTATTTTAATTTAGATTTTTTCTTTAAAGACACGCACTTGCATCCTTCAAAATACAAATTATTTTTATTTAATAACTGCACATCCTTTAATGAACAAAATTGTTATTTTATCTTTGTTTGCTTGCCACAGTGATTCAAGGTAAAAATGAAAGAGCACAATTACGAAGAGAAAGCGTAAAACAAGAAAAAAAAATTGCATCTTGAGTTTTTTTAAACGAAAAATTGAAGAAGACAAACGGAAAAATTTGTGAATTTTAAAGTTGCTGCTGTTTGTTTGTTGTTTGATGTTGTTGACGTTGATGTTGTGTTCTATTTTAGATATTTTCGCTGAAACAAAATTACTTCTTTCTATCGTTCCACACAATTTTAACGCTGTTTTTTTTTTTTTTTTTTTTTTTTTTGCCTTTCAAGTGTATTAAGTGTTTTGTTTTCTATGTACAAAAGATTGTTTTCTCGATTGTTTGGGACGATTTCGGTTTAATTATTATTATTTTGACTTTTTTGTTTTGTTTTTTCTTACGTTTCTTTTGTTTTTTTAGACCGATGGTGTCCCTGTTTATTAAGATGCGGGTTTTAGAACAAATTATCGTTCCTTAAAAAAAAAAAATTCCGCTCGTATTTTCAGACAAAAACACAGGAAAGGTAAATTTTGACCGGTCTACGCTATTTATTTGTTTCAAAATTCTCCTCTTTTTCTCTCTTTTACTAAAAAATTCTTCTCATCTTGCCCTAACATTCGATCGATGTTGTAAAGGAATTAACTCTGGTGAATGTATTTTTTTTTTTCACGTAAATTCCCCTCCTCTTACTCTCTCACTCTCTCTCTCTCTCTCTGTCACTTTTTTCTCAATCACTGTGTCACGTTTCAGACTGAAGCATGAATTTCATAACGGGAAAACACGTGTATAATGCAGTCATCAATACTGTGTGGGTGGTGGTGACGCTGTTTAAGTGGTGTGGGGGGGGGGTATTAAGGAAACTTACTGGGCTTCATTGATCAATCGACCATCGAGGCCGATGATTGTGTGTTCGGTGTCCCCGTGACGGCGCTTGAGTCTACATGTAAGACAGGGAATGTACCGACGAATGTGCTGGCGAACGTGCTGTGGTGGTAGTGGGGGGTGTAGGATCGAATGAAAACCATCGGGGAAAAGCGGAAAAATCGGTGTTTTGACATCTTGTCGCGGTTATCGAAAGAGTGTAAAGCGAGTTATAGAAATGGAGATTAAATTTAATTAACCAATTAATGGACCAGGGAAAAACACGGTTGGGGAAGGGGAGAAAACCTGCAATTAATCGGATTTGTAGCACAAAACTTGCGAATTCACTAATATTTATAGCTCCGAATGATGAAATTTTGCCACTACTCACAGTCAATCTTTGGGCTTGAGCGCTCTCACATCAGGACCGGGGTCGGCCGCCGCTAAAAAAATATTTATATCCAGAATCTTGCAACTTCACCGAAATAAAGAACCGAAACTTGAATTTTCACAAAAATTAAGACCCGAAAAGTGGCTATGCCACGGATATTCAGCCGGAAAACTTAAGATTTGCTCAAATTTTCACCCAAACTTGGAAAATCACTCATATTTGGCTCCATAAATGATGCAATTATACGCCGGAACGGATTGCCCAAGGCATCAACACCCACCAAGAAGAAAAAACGGCAACAACAAAAAAACAGAAAATTGCTATTTCACGAAATTACAGACCGAAACGTGCAACTTTTCTTTAAAAATGCCATCAACTATCAATTTTGCAGCTATACCAATACTATACCAACTGGACATTTCGTGAAAATAGAGACGAGAAACTAGCAGTTCCACAAATTTAAAAGACGTGAAAATAGCAATTTAGTTGAAATAAAGACCAGAAACAAGCAATTTCGCAAATATTTAAATTTAAAAAATTTAAATTTCACTGTATTCCATCTGAGTGGTGTTGTTGCAGTGATGCTACTTCGTGGTAATATTTTTGTGTGGCGCAATTGGGGCCTGTTGACCGAGGTTCCGTGCTCTGGAGCGTACCAAGGCACAGTGTCGAGGGGGTGAACCGCCCCCCCCCCCAGGCACAAGTTTGGATCGGACCAAAAAAAAGCTTAAAAATGACAAAAATTGGGATTTTTACGTTGTTAATATGTGGAAAAATCGCTTACTCGTCAATAAAATTGAAAAAAAAAGCGCTAGCTCGTGGCTGAAATGGAGAAAAAGGGCGTATTGCTAGAATTGCACACAAAAATGGCTGATCCGCAAAAAAAAAAAAAATAGAAACAGCGCTGTTATTTCTGCCTGAACGTAAGAAAACGCGGCCTCGTGGCAAAAAAGTAGGTAAAGCACACCAATTTGAGGCTGGTGATTTTTCCACTTCCAGCCAAGAATTAGCGTTTTTTTCACAATTTTATCCACGAATTGGCGTTTCCTCTATTTTTCGCCCTAGCGACGAATTTTTCACTTTAGCTCACGTCAGCCACGAAATGGCAGTTGGAAACCGTGAATTTTTTCCATTTTGGCTGTGAGTGAGCGCTTTTTCTTCATTTTAACCACAAATTAGCGCTTGGTCTCGTTTTTAGCCGCGAAGTTGCCCCCGGAAACAGTGAATTTCTGATTTTTCAGTTTTAGCCGCATGATTGAGCGCTATATTCCTTAATTATATCCACGAATTAGTTTTATCCGTGAATTCGTATTGCTCAATGTTAGCCCCGAATCAGCGTTTTTTGCTTAATTTTAGCTACGGATGGGCCCATGTTCTCAATTTCAACCACGAATTAGCACTTTTTATAAATTTAACCGAGAATCGTCAGGGTTTATCACTATTTTTGGCTGCGATTAAGCTATCAGTCTCCCCGCCTGAAGACGGCTCTGCGCATTTGTTTTTTGAATCAAAACTTGAATGACTAACCAACCAGCTAGATCACGTTCATTTCAAATCACGTTTTCTAGCCGAATCAGTCAAGTTTTGTGGTTACCATAGCAGAATTCTGCTTGAATTTTCAGTCATCTGTGTGGTGTGAGCGGGGGTGGAAATTGTCAGATATCTTGTGAATTCGACAGTTGCTTGGCAAGAATTGACAACATCTGCTCGGAAAATGACCAGTTTTGTCATGGAAAATGTTTCTCGGTCTAAAGATTTCGTCTTGTTTAAAGGGCAAAATGGTCAGTTTTAATGCTAATCCGCCAGTTTGAAGCAGTCAATGACCTCGGGCGTCTCGGGGTCCCTAAGCGAGAATTATGCAGCACCTAGGGTTTAGCCAGGAGGAAGATAAGGGCCACTTTCAGGGTCTAATTATCAGTTAAACTGCTATAATTAAGGTCTTGGAGCAAAATTGGAGTTTGGAGGCCATTCTATAGTGGAATCCAGGCCAGCCGGCACCAACCCTAAGGCTGTAGCCTGACGATTGCCATTGAAATTAGAAGTTTTGTACATCATTTCTGCGAAAATGCAAGTTTCGGGTCTTCATTTCGGGGAACTTGCAATTTTCAGTGCTAAATATTGCAAGTTTGCAATTGTGAGCTCGGATCCAAGGCCAGCCGGTCGCGACGGACAGCTGACGAGGCCCATTATAATATGCCGTATCCAAAACTTCGGTCAATTTTGTTGGCAAATATCTGTGAAATTGGATGTTTCTGGTTGCCAATTGTTGTGAAAATGCAGATTCAAGGGCTAACTTTTTTTTTCGAGGTCGCGGAACCCTGGGCTAGCCAGCCCCTGATTGCGCGGCCATACAAAAACGTATTAGCCGCGTATAATCCCAATATTTATAGGGATGAAAATGTGTGAGTTTGCGAATCTTGGTGTGCTAATTTCAGCAAAATTAAGAGATTCCTGGCTGAATATCCATGAAATTGAAAGTTTTAGGTCTTCGGGTGTTGATTTAAGCAACAAGCAATTTGACCTTTTGAGGATTCTATAGGCAGGCCCGGTAAAGCGTTGGCCGGCCAACCGCAATCCCACGTAAAAAAGAGGGCCCAGGGGTACTGGGCCAGGGGAGTTCTGAGAGAAGAGCATTGGGCCAAGGTGTCAAATATTTGTGTCGGTTGCAAATCATTTTTTTTTAAATAAATCATTTAATTACTCTTTATGTGTCATCCCTAAATTAACAACCGGCTTTTAGGTAAGAAGCCCTTTTTTCTGGAATTTCTTCTGTCTATCGTAATATTTTGACTGCATGTTGCATCTTCCGACGCTTCTGATATATTCATCGTTTTATTTTTATCTGCACTAAACCTTCCACTAACTTCCTTTATCTTGGAAACGGTATTTTACTATTAATCCTTCCGAGTTTACAAAAAGTTGACTCTTGAACTCGGGATCGATGTATTTTGCTAGCTAAGTGTTTTCTGTTAATTGTAACATCTTCGTCGCTATATTAACGAAACGGTGCCACCATTAAACAATCAAAGTTTACCTTGCTATTCTGTCGTATCATGTTTCTAATTCAAACCTCTCCACCCTTTCCCATTCATTTTTTTTTTTTTTTTTTTTTTTTTTTTACAGAGTTGAAAAACACGATAGAGACGCAAGTAAACGAGATAAAATCACAGATAGAGAGCCGATGCAGTTTACAGTGAACTGATAAACATTTCTGCCGACACATCTTTTTTAATTTTTTTGTGCAACATTGACATGAAGAGACTTAATATTTAAAAATTTGTAATAAAAATTTAGACTTTTTCTATTAATTTGTACAGCAAAGCGTATGTGTGACAAAATTACAAAATGAAGCTGCTTAAAAAAACGCTCCACGCCGAAAAACATGTAAAAAAAAAAAAAATAATAAAAAAAAAAATAAAAAAAAAATAAAAAGCGTTAACTCTCCCCTCACACCCTAGCAACACAAAAATGTTTTGCGTGCCTTAAGAAGCAGTCAAAAACTCGAAGGAAGAACGTGTTTTAATTTCGATTTAAAAAAAAAATAATAATAATTGCTCAATGTTTTATGGCTATTGTGGAGCGTTATGATCGGAGAAAACAACTGAGTAAAAAAAAAAAAAGCTTCGCCATTTTAGAAATGTTTAGATGTTAATAAAACAAAAAAACAGTGTGCAAGAGATTAAAGAGTGCCTGAATAGTAGAATATATAAAGAATAATCGAGTTAACAAATTTTGTGATAAAAAAAAAAAAAAAATCATAAAGCGAAGATTGAGAACTTCGGGGCACCTTTTTTTTGTTTTTTCTAGTACGTATAACAATTATATTTTGTTTGGAACAAATTTTGAAGAGAGATGTGATGAAATTCAACAAAAAATGTACAACGATAACGTTATAGTGAACATTTTCGTAGTTCTGCATTGAAGTTGAAAACAAAAAATGAAATTTTAACTTCAACGAGGCTCAATTTTTTTTTCTCATTGTGTAGAAATTGTGCGTAGGTAAGGTAAATTAGTAATAAAGAAAAACAAAACAAAAAATAACGGTTGCGGTCAGCAGCCATCCTTAACCCTCGTGTCACGTCATAATTGGCGTTTTTTTCAAAAATTAAATAATGCCTTACGAAATTTTGGGTAACGAGGGGTCTCTGGATGATGGTTTTTCAACATTTTTCTGTTTGTGAGACAATATTATGTAAATTAAATACAATAAATAAACGAGCAACGTTAATTTCTTATGAGGGGTTAAAGTACCTAATTTGTTTGGGAATACCTCGTA
The DNA here is from genome assembly GCA_038030265.1 of Corythucha ciliata. Taxonomy (NCBI): domain Eukaryota; kingdom Metazoa; phylum Arthropoda; class Insecta; order Hemiptera; family Tingidae; genus Corythucha; species Corythucha ciliata. The sequence goes on from CM075939.1 coordinate 12,541,022, forward strand.
ATTTTTGCTTTATTAACATTTTACGTAATTGATTGTATTCTATGTATATAGCTATAATTATAATTAAATGCACTCCGCAAAGGTAAAATGTACACGAAAACATAGGAAAAAGCCTTCAAAGATATACTTTCCTCGTTGAATGTTAACAAAAAGTGTTGAATCTTCTGTGTTTTGTTTTAAATTCTTTACATTTCCCTAAAAAAAAATCTCCCCCTTTAAACCTAGTGAAACGAACCTCTTAGGTTCCAAAGTCAAAAATATTGTGATACCAGTTTTTAAAAGAGATAAATATCTAAACAAAATGACTACGGAAAGAATAAATATTCAAGAACTTCCATTTATTATTTTCTTTATCGGCATACTATTTACGTACTCATCTCATTTAATTTCCTTCCTACCCCCACCCACTCTTTCTCTTTTTTCATTCTCTATCTGTCTCTCTCTCTCTCTCTCTCTCTCTCTCTGTCTCTCTCTCCTTCACTATTTCTCTGTGGCTATCTCTCTCTTTCTGTGTCTATCTCATACACACACACACATACACTTAGAACGCGCTTTCGCTTTAAATGTTGTTCACGTGTGATGATTATTGAAACGCTCCAAATGGGGCAAAAACTATAAATATATATCAATATTATTTCGAAAAACTAAAATACTACGTCTCTTGATGTTTCAATGTTGGAATGTAATTTAAAAAAAAAAGAAAAAAAAAGAAAAAAAAAAGAACTAAACTTTTTAGTAAAAAAGTGGAATGTTTAAACCCATTTCACATCCTCTTTGACCTAATTTCCTTTTATTACGTTTGAATTACAATTATTGTCCGGCGTTTACAATTTTTATTTATTTATTTCATTGTATTGGAGTATCATTAGACTATAAAATTATATTTAAAAATATTAACCAGTCAATTATATTATTTCAATTATTAAATTATATATTTATAAAGTTTATTAAAATATTTATATACCTTACCACCTAAAGACCAAAAAATTTAATTTACGAAACTTAGTTTGAACCCCAGAATCTCCTCCCTATTTTTTCTTTAAAAGCGCAACCCTAAAATGTTATTGTTAATATTGTGCACTTCTCGTCGGTGTTTGGCTATTTTTCTCTTCTCTTTAATTAATTTCTCTCTCACTCACTCTCTCTCGCTCTCTCTCTCTCTATCTATCCGTCTTTCTCGTGAAGATATTTAGGGCCATCTTCTTTTGCTCTGTAGCTTTTGAAAACATTTTTTTTTTTTTTTTTTTTTTTTTTTCAATTTCGCTTCAATCGCTTGAATAAAGAAAAAAAGTAGCTCTCTACACGATTTATCAACACACACTTTGTAGCAAAATCTTGGACGTATTCTGTACTCTCGCCCCTTTTTCCCCTCGTTATTATTTTACACTTGTATTCAGGGCTATAAAGTATGGCAACAAAATAAACAAAAAAAAAATGTTATTAAAGCAATCATAGTAACCACGTTTTAAAATAGGTATTAACGCCTTTTATTTAAAATTATTTTATTACCCCCTCCCCACCGCCCAACAACTGATAAATCATGCTAACACCCCCCTCTCCCCGCCCCATGGATTAGTGTACAAAGCTAAGAGACAAAAAATTAGCGATTAAGAGAATTAGTTTAAAATGTAAGAAAAAAAATGTAGCTATTCATAGAAGACGGTAGAAATAAGATTTATTTTTCGGTCTTGACATAAAACAAAATGACGATAAAAAAAAAAAAATAGAATCAAAGCACACGATAAAAATAGAACGCCACCTTGCCCCATATCGTTACGTTTTATTACAACTCGAGTGATTTTTTTTTTATCCTATAGGTATGACACGCATTTTTGTATATGAAAAAAAAGGTTAACTTTAGTGCTTAAAGAAAAGTAAAACTCTTGAAATTGTTGTTATTTAGGAGTTTTTTAATAGTACTGCCTTAAAAAAAGAATTTCAGAGAGAAAAAATAAAATTGATTGCACTTTGTTGACGATTATTTTAATTTGTTCGTATTTTAAGGAACTCGTTTCATTAGGATATAGTGATAGAAAGAACAAGGCGAGATTAATTTTTAACATTTTTTTTAATAAAATAGGTGGCTGTTGATAACAAAAAAAGAACTTAAAAATAAAGTTGTTAAAGTTGACTGTACCTTTTTTCAATTTTAGCACGCTGTTCCGAGGCACTCCAAGCCAGATCGAGGATCTTCTTTAGAATTCTCGGGTCAACATGAAGCAATCCGCGTCTAAAATAGAGTAAATAAACTGTAACTAGTGGCTTTTTCGAATTATTATTCGAGGATAAAATTATAAAAGCTCTTCTTTGTGGCAAAAATTGAAGAAAAATCCTGACTCGTGACAAACATGGGAAAAACCGCTAATTGTACGTGGCTGAAACTGCAATAAACCATTAATTCCCGGCTGAAATTTAAAAAACGACTCATCACGGTTCTTACAGAAAAGATATTGGCAAACATTTAGGTATTTATCACCTCCTTGATCATGGACCAGGGTACGACCACTCACAGTTAGAGTTTCTACGCCTTGGATATAGTGCTGGTGCTACTCGTTACCCTGCTCAAGATAAGATTAACCCCGATTCGTATGGTTTTTAATGTTTTATTAACGTGAAAAGCGAAAACAAACAGCTGGATCTGAGGTATTCTTTTCTTGAACAGGGTATATGTTACTAGACCAGTCAATATATGTAGACACAAAAATCGGGGTAAATCGCAAACATGCATGTAATTGATTTTTTTGTTGCGTGTGGTTGGAACCAATGAGAGCAGTTTTTACTCAAGTTTGCAACCCTCAAAACCTTGTGCTTAACTCATGGCACTCGAAAAACTAAGAAATTTCATCACTTTTTCTGTTTTTTTAAGCAAAGATACCAGAAGAAAGAGTTTTTCGAGCATGACCACAGTATACATTGTTAAAGCTAACTAAATTTGCTACAATTTAAGCCATGTCCGAGCATCCTGGGTCTGTTACTTCAGGGAATACAGTCAATCAACAAAATACCTAATCTCGCCAAAAAGCGAGATTTTATTGGTAGGGTAATTTTTCAAGACCCGTAGCACTCAAATACACGGTGAACAAAATGAGAGGGGTGATTGTACACCAAAAATGCAACAAAAAATTTCCTATGACCTAAGGTCAGATTTCCATTCCTAGTTCAGATAATCAATTTGTTGTTTTTTAGCACATCACGGGTTTTCGCAACGAAAACATAAGCGTCCATAAGTAGTAAGCGTCCTAGGTTAAATCCAACGACACCACTGAAAAGAGCACTCTTTTTTTTGTGTGAGTAAAGGCATTTTGTCTAATGATAGCGAAAGATTCTTTGAGTAAACTGGGAAAATATCAGGATGTTTTTAAAAATGTCAGTTTTTTAACAACTGTTCAAAATTTGACTACATTAGCCTTGGGTGCTCCCAGCACCTGGCAAGTTCCTCTAAAACTGTATGAAGTAACTCAGTTTAATACTTCATGCTTATTTTACTCCTGTCCTTTGCAATGTCTTGATAAAAATCCATTGTTATACCAAAAAATGAGGCAATTAGGCCCATTTTGAGTGCATACAAGAAGATCAAGAGCCATTCTCAAAACTTTTTTTTTCAGCTTAATTCACTTTTCCTATGCTAATCTATGAGGACAGACAAATAAAAGTGGAATAAGCTGCAAAAAAAATCTTGGAAAAATCTAGCTTTCGTATCTTCTTTTAGGCACTCAAAATGGGCCTAATTGCCTCATTTTTTGGTATAACAATGGATTTTCATCCAAGGCTCAACCAAGTACCAGTCACCCTGTCCTATAGAATATCCACGCGAAAATAAATTTTAGGCAATAGCGTCAGATTCAAATTGAGCTACTGCCTAAGAATTATTCTCGCGTGCATATTCTGTAGGACCATTATGTTTGAGTGCTACGGGTCTTGAAAAATAACCCTAGCAATAAAATTTCGCTTTTTGGCGATATTACGTATTTCTTGATTGGCTGTATCTCCGAAAATAACAAACGTAGGACGCTCGGACTGGGCTTAAATTGTAGCAAATTTAGTTGGCTTCAACAATTTATACTGTGGTCATGCTCGAAAAACGCTTTCTTCTGGTATTTGTGTTTAACAACCTAAAAAATTGATGGAATTTCGTGGTTTTTCGAGTGCCACGAGTTGAGCACAAGGTTTTTAAGGTTGCAAACTTGAGTATAAACTGCTCTCATTGGCCCTAACAATGTGCAAAAGAAAAAACAATTACATGCATATTTGCGATTTTTGATGTATATGTTGTCAGAACCAGTATTTTCAAGTTTCCAGACATTTTGCTCATATTTAACCGTGAAAATGGACACTTATTGCCAATTTCAGCGGACTATTAGACAGCTCTGTGCCCATGCTACACAAAACCGGACATTTCACGCTCGTTTAAGCTGCAAATTTGTATACACTTCATTTCCATTTGTACACGATAGTGGACATTTCTAGGGTTACCCTGATAACCTATTGCTTTGGTCCACGTACCGGGAAAGTCCATAGCAGAGCGCATTTTCGTGCCAGGCTCATAATCGATATTTCTTTAAAATGTATTAAGCTAATTTCACACAAACTCTGAACCAAATAATTGCATCACGAACTACTGGCGATTCCAACACACGCCGAGTGGAGGTAAGATGAATTAAGTTCTTGCCATTTCCCTTGGGATTAGCCACCACTGTATTAAGACTATAAACAGTCTGCTATTGTATGAATTTGTACGAATTCAGAGTTTAAATGAACGCGATATGTCAGGGACCAAAAAAAAAAAAAAAAATCGAAAATGAGCGTTTCACGATTTTGAAGACTTTCTCAGCTCCAGTTGTGTTCATGCGAGGTCCCCGTGCATCAAGGCACTTCTATGTCGACGTCAGTGGGGTTCTCAAGTCAAAGTCACGTGTCCGAGTATTAAAATTCCCAAAATCCGGCTTTTGGAAGCACTAAAATGATAGTGCCTGATGGTATGCTGGGGTCTCTTTGCACTTCCAAGGACAAATTTTGAGGACATCGCTCCGTTAAAAAAAAAAAAAAAAAAAAATATGTGGCTTTTGCGCTTTATAAAATCAGTTTTTTGGGTCCAGTTAATAAAAAAAAAAAAAACATTTTGGCAACAAACGAACGACGAAAAAACAAATTTCGTGATTTTGGTTTTTTCAAATTACAATTTCGCTGACATGTTTGCTCTTCTGTAACCAAATGGTAATTTGGCAAACTCAAAACCCGATTTCACTTATTTATGCTAATTCTGCTAGTTCATAAAACTAATTTGGCTCTTTTGAAAACCAAATTCGTGGATTTGGCTTATTCCCAACCTAAATGTTGTCATTTGAGCTCGAAAAAATCGCCAAAATTTTGCTGATTCGCACCATTTCAAACCAAATTTCAAAGGGTTGGGCTCTTTCTGAAAAACTAAATTGTCAAAAAATGAACTAGAAATAATCACATTTTGTGATTTTGGCTCTGACGTCGGGTGATTAACACCGCAAACAATTAATTATACAAGTCGCCCACCCCATGGAAAATTTCCAAGAGGTCCCTACACACACAAAAAATAGAAGGCATCCCGAGTGGGGGAAAAGTCGGAGAGGGAACCACCCACCGGTCAACCCACTGAGCCCGGTTAGCCCGACAAGAGGATCTGCAACAGCGCGAAGGGACGCTATCAGATCGACAGTCGCGAGCTCCACGCACCGGAAGCCGTTAAAGATAGAATTGTTTTTATTTTTCCGAAACCAAAATTTTAAATAATTTGTATTATAATATAGAGAATATATTGGGGTCTGTTACCCAAAGCAAACAACAGGTGGCGACCGTTAATTTCTTGCATCTTCAACCCTCATCTTCGGGTCGTTTGAACGACCCCCATTAAGCCAAACCGCGTCAGCTCGTAAATACAATTTCGCTCTTCCAAAACTAAATGACGCCAATCTTGCACCTTGGAACCCAAACATAAACAGCTAAAACTAAGAATAATCGCTAATTCACGGCTGAAGTTAAGAAAATTGCCTATTCGCAGGTACAATACGGAAAAACGATAATACGCAACTAAAATAAATAAAAACAATGTTCCCGGCTAAAATCAGGAAAAATGTCAATTAAGGATAAAATTGAGGGAAAATGCTAATAGGTGGCTAACAAAGAAAAAAAAACTGATTCATAGCTATAAAATTGAAAAAAAAATCGATAATTAGCGGATACATTGAGAAAAACCACTAATAATCGGATGCATTAATGGTGGATTTTACAACCGAGAGTTAAGGTTTGAGTTAAGTAAACTCAGAATTATCAACAAAAAAGCGTCACGATTTATGTAAACAATGTTGGAGTTTGGTAACTCCAACCTAACTCCCAGTGGTTAAATTCACCATTACAAAAATCGCTAAAATAGCTGATAAACAGCTGCAATAGACAAAAAATTAATAATTCACAGCTACAATCAAGGAAAACTCTAATTTGAGGGTAAAACAGATACAAATTCTATAGTTTGTAGCTGAAATTGATAGTCCGGGAATCAGGGAGCCCAAAGTATGAAAAATCCGGGTCATTTGATCGTTTCTGGCTCCTGCACAGGGCTTTTTTATGGCCTAGGATAGTGATTCTCATCCTGGGGGGTGCGCCCCCTTAGCGGGAAGCAAGCGATTTCCAGGGGGTAACAACTTTTCATGGTCCAAGGAGGGCGTGACGGTTGAGAACTACTGGTCTCTTCTAAGATCGTCAGACTTTTCCGCGGGACAGGGGCTCACAGAGTCACAGCAGAGCTAGATGTTGACAAACACTCCTTTGGATGCTTTTAAAACGACTGGCGAGAGTATAAAGTCGTTTCCCACGACCAATACGTTACGAAACCAACAACGCCATTCAGTTATATTGTAGATAGCGCTATCGGCGAGCTTTTGAAAATGTGAAATTTTGAGGCTCACTAGTAGCCAGGGCTTCATTCGAAATTGGATGGTGGTGGTGGTTTTCTAGTTTATTGATGGTGAAAAAACAATTTTTACACTTGCTATCCGTGTTCAAGCAGCCCTAAGTTGTGTTTGCCAACAGCTAGCACCTGTCCCACCGAAAACGTCTGGCGATTTCAAAAATGTAATCTCCTAGACCATAAAAAACGTCCTGCGCAGGTGCCAGACACGATCAAATGACCCAGATTTTTCATACGGTGGGCTCCGGGACTAATATGTGAATTATCTCTGATTCAGCTCAGCTAATGTGGACAAAACGCGAATTCTCGAGGCTACTCCGTGACTCACTTTCACTACTAACTAACATTTTTGGTTTTAAAGTATTGATTCGAGCAATAAATACTGAGAAAAAGAGCTCATTTACCTCTAAAATTAAGGAACTAACGCCAATTCTCAAGGCAACCAGCGCAGCCGGGTATCTGAAGGCAACTTCACTACTAAAATAGAAGAAAAATGCCCAAACCGTAAGTTTCTTTAACCCACTAATACGAAACAAAAATTGAAAGAGCGTGCAAGTGAACTAATCTACAGGCAAGTACTCGGCAAAAAGTATGTAAAAGTGCTAATATTCGCGGCTGATTTAGTGAAAAGCACTGATTTGTAGCGAAAAGCTACAAAATCACGAATTCGTGGCTAAAATTCTGAAAACACGAAGTCACGGCCTAATTGAGAATCGCTCAGCGGACTCAATCGTTGCGGCTAAAATTGAGTAAAGCGCTAATTCACAGCTGAAATGGAAACAATGCATAAATTCGGCCAAGGTTGTCAAAAAGGACGCTTTCGCAGCTAAAATGAAATGAAAAATCAATTTGAGACAGTTCGCTGATTCCCCGGAGCTAAAATTGTGTAAAAGCGGTTAGGTTCTTTGCGGCTGAACTATGAAAATCATTCGCTGCTAAAATTAAGAAAAAAACGCCAATTAAAATTAAGATAAAGCACTCAATCGCAGTAAAAATTGATAAAAAACGCTAATTCGTGGATCGACAATTGAGAATTACTGAATGCACGACTAAAATTGGGTAAAAGCGGTGATTCTCGCCTGGAGTTGAGAAATAATTCGCGGCTCCATAACTGATAAAACTCTTTTAATTTCCCTATTACCCGGGAAAAATTGAGATAAACGCTCTTTTGCAGCTAAAATATAGAAAAAGCGTAATTCACGGCGAAATTTGACAAAAGGCACTCGTTCTCAGCTTAAAATGGTGAAAACCACAATTTTCTCGGATCAACGCAAAAAAATCTGCTAATTCACGGCTTAAATGGAGTATAAATATGCTGTAATTCGCGGCAATGGAATTATTTACGGCTAAAATGATAAAAGTTCCAATTTGTTGTAAAAATGGTGGAAAAGTCCTGATTCGCGACAAAAATTGTGATAAAGCGCTAATTGTACGTGGCTCTAACTGCGATGAACCACTAAATTTCCTGACTAAAATTGAAAATCGTCAATTCTTGGTTCTTAGAGACAAGCTTGTGGCTAAAAATTTGGTATTTAACACCTGATCACCTTCTCGATTACGTAGAGGCTGGATGGATGAGGGTAGAGGCTGCTTCTGTATTTGTGCTTTAGATGTCAGCTTTAGTATTTTTACACAATAGATCTGTTCCAACGAGGTGTCTTGCACATGTTCGGTGCAGAGTTGCCATGGGACCAGCCAGTTGGATTTCCATTTCTTCTCAAAATAAAATAAAACCTTCATCATGCGCGGTTTAAATACAACTTCTCCCAAGTAAAAGAGTAGCGCTTACAGGTTATGGGCCCAGATGCATTGTGTGCCCAGTTCCCCCTCTCCCCCAGGAGAGGGAAGTTACACTAAAAAGAGAGAGTCACACACGTATTTAAGGTGGTCTTTGACGCATGTGCAAGGTGTCTATACACTTCTATAGGAGGCTAAAATATAGTAAAGTTTTTTGTGGCGTAATGAATAACTGTTTATGTAATGAATAACTGGTGTGCAGCCAGAGGACTTGCGGTAAACCCAGAAAAAGCCAAGCTTATACTCTTTACGAAGAAGAGGAGCTTGGCAGCGTGGGGGCCAATTAAGATGAATGGAAGAGAAATAGAAAGGGTGACAGAAGCTAAATATTTGGAGGTGACCCCGAACGGTAAACTGTCGTGGTGGACCCACGTGGACAATGTGTGTAAACGAGCGGTAAGGTCATTTCATCAATGTAGGCGAGTAGTGGGGAGTACCTGGGGGTTGACCCCGCAACGGATGCTGTGGTTATACACAGGTATAATTAAGCCCATAATATTTTATGGCGCTTTGGCTTGGTGGAAAGCGGTGGAGTGATCCTGGGGGCGGGAGTTGCTCGGCAGGGTCCAGCGTCTGGCCTGTTTGGCGACTCTAGGGGCCTTCAGGACGACTCCAACGGCAGCGATTGAAAATTTTGCTTTGGCGGCAACCCCTATATTTGGAGGTCAAGATGCGCGCAATGGAAACATGTTATGGGTTGCAAGTCCTCACATTCAATGCATGAATGAAAAATGTTGGCAAGTCAGGGAATTCGGTTTTAGGATAAGTCAAACAAACAAAACAAGTTGGATAATCATTTTTCAATGTAGATTTAACTTGAGTTCGAAAATCTGTCTCTATTTGTAATACGCTCAAATGTTAAGAAAGTGATATTGCCGTGGCACCTGCGAATCAAAAATTGAGAATAGAAGTACACCTATAAGGAGCTCCACGCTGTGAGAGGCTTGTCTGGACAAGCCTGGTTGGGTCTAGTCGGTTGATCTTTCACACTTGACTTCAATTTTTCCCATCTTCATCTGACCATTGACCTTTGATCTCGAAGTCCCACCCCCGTTGGGTTTTACCCAAAAGTATAGGATGAGAAACTAGCAAAATGACTGAGGAGAGAGATCGATAGCGTTAATTTTCTCCCAGTTATCTTGCCTGAGCCTACAAACTTCTCTTCCCACATACATAGAAGGCAACATATTGCCTCTATTATTCCAAAGTGTTTTGTTTGTTTTTCTTTTAAAACGCGATACGCAATGTTTACGTACTTTCTTGTTCAATGCTAGACCCGATAAAAGGATCCCTTCCCCTGCAATTTCGTTTAGGGAACTATTTTTTGCGTAGTTTTTACTCCGCATGTATATAACGCCGCACCTTTGAATTAAACTTATCCGTACAGAAATAAATCCCCCCGCGGTACTCTCTGTCTGAGGGGGATGAATGGCCAGTTTCATTCTGATTACCTACTCCCATCCGAAGACAAAATCGGACTGTTTACCTAAGGGCGGAATCATCCACGTGGCCCCCTCCTCCCCACACTGTCTTTTTTTTTCTTCGTTTGACAATCAGAAAGGTATTATTTTCATGTTGAAGCTATTTTTTATTTGAATCTTCAGTAATCGTGGGCGTATAAACATATAATGATTTTATTCGTTATAATTATTTTTGTTGTTTGGTTATAATCTCATCTGTCAGCTGCCTAAGGCTGCATTTACCGGCTTCCTCTCCTATTAAACAATGCAAAACTGGAAAAACTTCAGGAAAGCCCCCTTCATTTCCAACTGTTTCTCAGTCAATGGGATCCAAGCGAACACAAAACACCTGTTGAAGCGGAATCCCTTTTGTGTCACAATCGCGGGTTCGTTTTTAATCACCCACATTTTCTCATCAATCATAATACAGAAAAAGAAACGTGTTTAAAACTCTATCCGTTGATTTTTGTTATAAAACAAAAAAAAACAGTAGAACACAAATGCCAAAAACTCGTTTCTAGACGACCTCCTACTGTTTAAACGTTTTTAGAATCGTGATGGATGAGTGGGAACGTACAGCAGGGTATTTTTATTGCTCGAATACAGGTGGTCCTCTAGTAAAGCCTTTCTAGTTGATTGTTCTCATGCTCAGCCCCTCCCCCACCCCATCATGTAATAGCACCGTAGGTGAGAAAGCTAGTTTCGGGTTCTGGGTGGGGGGGTGTGGTATTTTTTAGGTCTATGCAGCGGAGTTACGATTAATATTGCAGAATGCTGAAAAGCGGCCGAGACAGGAGAAGAATGGAAAAGCCGTGTAAACTGGCTGGAAGATCGATTATACCCAATGGTGGGTGACCTATGAGCCCTTTTATTCATCTGTCGTTCAAAATTCGTTGACTTTGGTGGGGTGGTGGTGGGAGGGGGTGGAGATTATATATGCGCTTTGATGCACCGCTCAAAATATCAGCTTACCAGAGCCAAAATGTTACATGCCCCCTCTCTTCTAACCAGTATTTTCATTCCAGTGAATTACCATCGGACAAATGTTGTCTTTACCGAATTTTTTGATGATGATGAGGGGTGAGGCTATACGGTGTCTTGGGGCTGTGTGCATGGCCCGGTGTGCTGCTGAAGAAAAACCTTATGACTTGACGAACAGACCAGGAAGTTGGAAAAAGTTCTAAAAAAGAAAGCATTTCCAACCAACTGTACGTCGATTTGAAATTAAATAAAAGTAAGCTTCTTTGAAAGGAAAAAAACCTGTCAGGAAAATTCATTCTCGGAACCATTTTTTAACGAAACCGTCGCCACAAAAATTCACAACGTAGTACCAATAAAAAATCATCAACCGATCGAACTCTCAAAAGCACCGCTTTCCTTATTGAGATATAGGTTTCAATTGAAGCGTGAATTTAAATAGAAAAATACACCGTTTTCACCTTCAACGCTGGATAAGACTAGGAATGGAGGAATGGTAGAAACCAATTTATACCTTCGAAATAACCTGCACCTTAAAACCCATCTCTCGTTTTTCTCCTTATTTACTGGCGTTGGAGAATTTTTCGGTCGAATTACACTCACAATGAGCCCGATGAAAGATGAAACCATTGGGATTTTTAGGTATTATTGCGTTGATTCATGGCTAATATTGACAATAAGAGCACATTAGCTGCTACGATTAAGAAAAATAACACCAATTCTATAGGGAATTGAAGGCAACCTCACTGCTAAAATTTAGAAGGCGCGCTAACGGGCTGTACTTGGAGCAAGTACCCTGCAAAAAGTATGGGAAAATCACTAAATATTGATGGCTGGAAAAGGCAGTAATTCGTAGCAAAAAGCTACAAAAACAACTAATTTGCGGCCGAAAATTGAGAAAAAGCGCTAACTCACAATGGCAACAAATTTTGAAAAGTTCCTAATTCACCGATTCATGTGTGAAAAACCCGCTAATACATGGCTGCAACTGAGAAAACAAGTTGAATCCCAGCTCAAATTATGATAAACCGCTCATACGCCGCTGAAATAGAGCGAAATGATGGAGGTAATTCACGGATAAAATGAAGAAAATAAGGGGTGGTTAAAATTGGGGTGGAAAAAACGCTAATTCGATGCTAAACGTGTAAGAAAAAGTGGTAGTTCGCTACAACTATTAAGGAAAAAACGTTAATTTGTGGATCTAATTGAGAAAAGCAGCCAATAAGTGACTGAAACTGAGAAAACCCGCTAATACACAGCTAAAATTCAGATGAAGCGCTCATTCTCAGCTAAAACAGAGAAAAATGGTTAATGCGCCGATCAATTTTAGTGAAAAAAATTGCTATACGCTGCAAAAAGTGAGACAAAGTGATAATTAGCGGATCTTATTGAGAAATCTGCTAATACGTGCAAGAAAAATCCGCTTGTACACAGCTAAAATTGAGATCAAGCGCTAAATGGATAAAAACGCTCATTCAAACGCTGATTAAATTGAGAATATGCACTGATTAGCGATAAGAATTGAGAAAAGTTGCTCATTCACAGAGCTAAGAAGTGAATGGAAATATTAATTCCCGGTTAAAAATGGTGGAAATGTGCTATTACGCTGCAAAATTGATAAAAAACGCTAATACGCTGCTAAAAAATTGTGAATCAACGCTAATGGTACATTTGAGAAAACTGTTGGGTGGTAATAATATCATATGTTTGGGGTTGTAAATAAAATCAGTATAGGGATCGGACACGGCAATGTTGTCATAGAAATCCCGCCCCCGCCGGTCTATCAAAGCATATGTGGCATCCAAGAATTCACTAATCATGTTCGAGGAAACTTGGATGCCAAACAAAAGGTGTCCGTCCCCGATTGAACTTGTCCTTGACTTATATTATTATGCCTAAGAAGAGACAGTCACTACTTCAACCTGCCTCTCCTGGAGATGAGACCACAGGACCAAACATGGTGCCAGGTTTACACGGTCGAAACATGACTCCCCCAGAAAGATTGAACTTTCTTTGCCCGGAGTGGATGAGTTGGAAACGACGCTGGGACCGGTACCGAACGGGAACATTCCTGGATCAATTGCCCGAGAAGTATCAAGTGAACCAACTAGTCTACCACTAGGGCCCTGACGCCGAAGACTTGCTCGAAAGGTTCAATTTGTCAGAGACGGAATTGGAAAACTATTGGCTCGTTCTGGAAAAGTTTGACCGGCACTTTGAAGGGAAAGGAAATTTGGTCTACGAAAGATGTCGGTTCTTCAAGAGGAGGCAAGAAACCGACGAGCCATTCGACCAATTTCTTCAAGATTTACATAACAGAGCCCGACGTTGCAAATTTGGAGAATTGCGGGACGAACTCATCATGCATAAAATAATCGAAGGCGTCAATGATTCGAACCTCTCTGAGAAACTACAATTGAAAACGAATTTAAAACTCGATGAAGTAGAAAACGAGGTCAGACTGTATGAAAAAGTTCGACGAGAACAAAAAGTGGTAAGAGACAAGCCTTTTGAGTCTAGTGGCACTATGGAGGTAGATTCTATCAACAAAGGAACCCGAGTGCCAAGAATAAAATGTCAACGTTGTGGGTTTCCATTCCACAAAGAGGGAGCACAGTGCCCAGCCACAAACAAAACCTGTTTCAAGTGTGAAAAGAGTGGACATTTTTCGAGGATCTGCAAGAGTGTGCCCAGAGCGAATATCACGTTGGTCGAGAGTGAGACAGGCTCAGAGGAATCAGCATTTATAGGGAATGTTTCCGAAATAAACGCATTTACAATCCCCATTTATATAGGTAGTACTCATGAAATTATTTTCCGAATAGACACGGGAGCAGATGTTTCACTCATATCCCATAAACTGTTTCACCAACTTGGAAATTCATTAAAACTGAGAAAATCAAACAAAATTCTCTTAGGACCTTGGGGGTCATCGAATTCCTTTAGCAGGGATGTTCACTGCTCAGATGTCTTACAAGAACAAAATGATCCTCCAGGATATTTATGTTTGCACTCGCCATCAAAAACCGTTGTTAGGACAACCAGCTATTCTAGAATTGGGTTTGATTCAGGTAATACACGGAATCGATGGTAATGAAGTTAAACAAAGGTTTCCAGATTTGTTTCAAGGGTTGGGGAGAATGAAAATATTACTCCATATAAAATAAAGTTAGAAAATGATTCAAAACCTTGGGCGACACGGGCCCCAAGGAAAATCCCCTTCCACCTGAAAAAGGCAACCAAACAAGAGCTGGACCGTCTAGAATCTTTAGGGATCATCACCAGGATAGAGAAACCGACAGACTGGGTTGCCGGTATGGTGGTGGTTCCCAAGTCCGACCCGGGGGAGGTACGCATCTGCGTAGATTACTATCGGCTTAATCAAGTTGTGAAACGGGAACGGTTCTTGATGCCCAGTGTAGACGAGTTGTTAGCACAGTTGGTGGGAGCTAAATATTTTTCCAAGCTAGACTGTAGGAATGGCTATTTCCAACTACCGTTAGACGAGGAATCGAAAAGACTGACGACTTTTATCACTCCTTTCGGGCGTTTCTTTTTCAATTCACTTCCAATGGGTATTTCAAGTGCAGCGGAGGTATTCCATCGGAATACATTGAAAATCTTGGAAGGAATCCCAGGAGTCTGTGTGTGTGTGTTACTTGATGATTTTCTGGTTTATGGCAGCACGCAGAAAGAACACGATGAACGTCTTTCCGAAGTCTTGAAACGTCTAATGAAATTCGGGGTAACATTAAACGATAAGAAATGTAAATTAATAAATTTAATGTCACGTTCTTAGGACACAAAATAGGACAAGGGGGTATTCGGGCAGACCCAGAGAAAATTAGTGCCATTAAAGAAATCGCGACACCCATCAATTTAACAGAAGATTTTTGGGAATGTGCAATTACTATTCGAAATTTTTACCCCAAATGTCGGAAGTAAGCCACCCACTTAATGAATTACTCAGGAAAGACAGAGAATGGATCTGGGACAGCACACATGAACGAAGTTTTAAGAAATTGAAGCACATTCTATCCTTGGCTCCTGTTTTATCGTTTTATGACATGAATAAGCCTAAACGCGTAGCTGCAGACGCGAGCTCAGTGGGTCTAGGTGCAGTAATGGAACAGGAGGTGTCACCAGGAGAGTGGAAACCGGTATTTTACGCGTCTCGCAGCCTGTCAGATACGGAAAAAAGATATTCAAATATTGAGCGTGAAGGATTAGGAATTGTCTGGGCCTGTGAAAAGTTCCAAACATATTTGATTGGTGATTTCTTCTCGATCCTCACTGACCATAAACCCCTTCTTACCCTTTTCGGAAAAAAAACCATTGGAAGACCTAACTCCTCGCTTACAAAGACTTCGGATGCGTATGACGAGATTCTCTTATCGACTAGAACACGTCGCAGGTAAACAATTTTTTACTCCGGACGCCCTTTCCAGAAGCCCACGAAACGTTGAGTCGCCTAACCCCGAAACCGACGATATAGAGACGTTTGTAAACCAAGTGACGCGGCCTCACGTCAAAGACATTTTATTGCGACAGCTGATGGTCGCTCAAGAAAATGACTCAGAGACTGTACAGGTGAAACGTTGCATCCTAAATGGGCAGGTAAATGAATTAAAAGGAAATCAAAGGTCATTCTATCGTTTCGTTAATGATCTTTACCTGAAAAATGACGTCCTTATGTACAAAGGAAGAGTAGTCATCCCATCAGACATGTGCCACGAGATTTTGGAAAAGCCACACGATGGCCATAGCGGGGAGAGGAAAAGTCTGCAACTGGCCAAAGTGTCAGTATGGTGGCCGGGTATTTCGAGCGCAATAAAAGACAAAGTTGCTAGCTGCCCGAGATGTCTAGAACATCGCCAACAGCGTCCTGAGCCTCTAATGCCTACTCCCACGCCAGCAAGACCATGGGAGATGCTGGGGTCCGACCTCTTTAAATGGAAGGGCTCGTGGTATATAGTGGTCTCGGATTATTTCTCGAAGTACCTCGACATTAAGAAGTTGAACTCCTTAAAATCATGTAGTTTAATTAGCTACTTGAAGCTGATCTTCTCCAAATTCGGTATTCCAAAAACCCTACGTTGCGACAATGGCTCTAATCTGGTCAGTTTTGAAATGAATAGATTTGCAGAGATGATGGGATTTGAAATTGTTTCTTCTAGTCCCTTGTTCCCTCAGAGCAATGGTTTCGCCGAAGCGTTTGTCAAAATTGCTAAACGGATAGTCAGTGGAAATGACATGCATCTCGGACTTCTTGCTTATCGAAGCACGCCCCTAGATGACGGACTATCGCCAGCCGAATTGCTCATGGGTCGGAAAATAAGGAATAGACTCCCTATAGACGAAGACAAGTTACGACCTGGCTGGGAAAATATCATCAAACACGAGAGGAGTCAAAAAGAGAAAAATGATCAAATGAAGAGACGGTTTAGTTTTAGCCTCGAACAGAAGCTACGCATTTGCGTTTCGTCAATTTTTCAAGGTTTAGTGACTTTGTGGGTCGCGCTCTCTTCGGTATACAAAATAACAGCCAACGAAAAATGTAGAGATCTTTTTTATAACGACAATGAAAAATTGGGAAAATACGAACTCGCGATCAAACTGACTTATGTTGTTTTTTTAACATAATATTTGTTATTTTTAAAAATAAAAATTGAGGTTTGTTAGTTGTTGGCACGCTACAAATTTAACCAATTTTGGCCACGGGTTAGGGCTTTTAACCAATTTTAGCAATGCAGCAGGGATTCTTACGTTTGTTTGGCGATTTTCCTCCATTTTAGCCACGATTTGGCGTTTTCCTCATTTTCACCTGCCGTTTAGCTATTTTTTAGCAGCCAATTAGCACTTTTTTCTCAGTTTGAGTAGAAAATTAGTGTTTTTCTCAAAGTTGGCCCCGCTAAGTAATATTTTTGTCAATTCCAGCCGCGTAGTTTTTTTTATGTTTCAGCCCGCGTGAGTAATTTTTTTCTACGGATTAGCGCTGTTCCTCAGTTTGAGCCTCGATTCTTTCAGAAGCTATACAGATTTTCGTTTTCTCAGTTTCAGCCTCGAATTATTGATTTTTCGTCATTTCAGCCGTGAAATAGCGTTTTCTGATAATTTTGCAGGGAATTAGCACATGATCTATTCTCTTTTTTTTTTTTATTAATAGGCGATTTCTCGCCAGTTGAGTTGTGAATTTGCCATTTTGGTCCAGTTTATAGCGTTGTTTTTCGCAATAATTGCCTCGAGTTTTGTTTACTTGTACAGCTTTGTGCACTTGTAGGCTAGGGCTCTGTATGATCCATTTTTGTGCCAAGTTTCCATCCGCTAGCATCATTTTTGCGGCAGTTGTGCTAACAAGGAATTCGGAACTTCCACCTCTCACCATGACTACCCTTTCCTCTCCACTTTTTCGAAAAATGAAAACGTCAATCGAAGGCTGTTATTGCACCGGGTTTTTGTACCAAATATGGTGTCACTAAGTTAGGTTATACTGGTGAATGGCAGCGAAGAAGTGGAATCTAAAGAACGTTGAAATTAAAAGTATTTGTATTTGTATTTGTATTTGTATTTTCGTTGAGTGTGAAGTACAAAATACTTTTGTAAATGTATTTCAAATACAAAGCCCAAAATACTTTCAATTTCTGTATTTCAAATACAGAAATACAAATACTTTTCTAAAAGCATTTAAATACAATTACAAAATACGTATTTTGTATTTAAAATACAAAGTATTTTAAATACTCAAATATCTTGCCCACCCCTGGCCTTGAATTAGTGTTTTTTTAAACTTATTTTTCAAGAATCAGGCCTTTTGCTCATCAATTTTAGCCGTGAATTAGCGTTTTCCTCAATTTCTATATGCAAATTAGCCCTTTCACTTATAGCCATTAATTTTAGCGTTTTTTTTTTAATTTTGACCATAATGCCTTAGAAAACTGGGAGTTGTCGTTTTTTTCACAATGTCAGCCATGAATTAGCGCTAGCATTGCCAATTTGACGGATTTCCCATCAGATCTGACGGATATCGAAAATGGCTGACGTGAAAAAAAAACATTCTGTCTAACGGATGAAGGATATTTCCTACGTTCTCAATGATTTTTGTTAATAAAATTCTATTTATTTCAATAATTTTTAACGAGATTGAAAGGGAAAGTGAGTACCAACCTTCGTGGTTTCAATAAAATGTGAAGGGATACCGTGCGTATTATCCGACATAGGGTAGAGATAAAACTTCAGGATCGTGTTTGCTAACATGGGAATCAACCGGAGCAGCTTGATTGTTCAGCAAGAACAGTATGGACACTTTTCATCAATTTCAGCCGTTTTTTGGTCATATCTCTTGATTTTAGGGGCAAATTTTACGAATTTGCGCTTTCGTCAAATTTTAGCAACGAATTAGCGTTTTTTTTTAATTAATAATTTTATCCGTGCATCAGCGCTTTACCTCAATTTTAATCGCTTGAATTAGCCTTTTTAACAAATTTAGCCCTGAACTGACATTTTACACTTCTCATATGGCCATGATTTTGCTCTTTATCCCATCTCCAGTCACGAAGTTATCTCCAGAAATTGCGAATTGGCATTTCTCGATTTTTGTCATGCTAAACTGCTAATTAGCGATTTTTCTGTACATTTTAGCAGTAAAAGAGCCTCCACACACCGCAATTAGCCATTTGATCTCAATTTTGCTCTAAAAATTGAATCGGGAAACCAAAAATTCACGATTTTTTTTTTTATTGTTAAACATGAACTGGCATGTAATGAACCTACGTCCATGATCAAACCTATGACACATATTTCCTTTCTTCGAATATGAAGCGAGTGGTTCTCGCACTTTTCACCCAGTTCTCCGTTTCTTGTTTTTACATACAAATACATAATATTCGATACGCGTACCTATTTCTAAAAGATATAACAAGTGGCGACGAGGATAATAAGAAGCAAAGCTTGAAAGTTGAGAAAAAAAAAACTCCGCGTCCGAAGCAACCGCTTCTTGACACTACGATGACGGATTCTCATTTATTTGGTTTTTTTACCTTTCTTAGATAACAAGGTAAAGACTTTTCATTTTATTAACTACCTCTAGTACCAGTACCGAATCCTTAATTACACCACGGATGCCGAACAATTTGCCGCATTCAAGGCTTCGTTTACTTCAAATCAGAAAAGGCTTCTTGAAGCGATTCGCTTTTCAGGCAGCTTGGTCCGTTCTCCCTCTGCTACACCGACACCCGCCGGCTATTTTACGCGTCTCGCAGCCTGTCAGATACGGAAAAAAGATATTCAAATATTGAGCGTGAAGGATTAGGAATTGTCTGGGCCTGTGAAAAGTTCCAAACATATTTGATTGGTGATTTCTTCTCGATCCTCACTGACCATAAACCCCTTCTTACCCTTTTCGGAAAAAAAACCATTGGAAGACCTAACTCCTCGCTTACAAAGACTTCGGATGCGTATGACGAGATTCTCTTATCGACTAGAACACGTCGCAGGTAAACAATTTTTTACTCCGGACGCCCTTTCCAGAAGCCCACGAAACGTTGAGTCGCCTAACCCCGAAACCGACGATATAGAGACGTTTGTAAACCAAGTGACGCGGCCTCACGTCAAAGACATTTTATTGCGACAGCTGATGGTCGCTCAAGAAAATGACTCAGAGACTGTACAGGTGAAACGTTGCATCCTAAATGGGCAGGTAAATGAATTAAAAGGAAATCAAAGGTCATTCTATCGTTTCGTTAATGATCTTTACCTGAAAAATGACGTCCTTATGTACAAAGGAAGAGTAGTCATCCCATCAGACATGTGCCACGAGATTTTGGAAAAGCCACACGATGGCCATAGCGGGGAGAGGAAAAGTCTGCAACTGGCCAAAGTGTCAGTATGGTGGCCGGGTATTTCGAGCGCAATAAAAGACAAAGTTGCTAGCTGCCCGAGATGTCTAGAACATCGCCAACAGCGTCCTGAGCCTCTAATGCCTACTCCCACGCCAGCAAGACCATGGGAGATGCTGGGGTCCGACCTCTTTAAATGGAAGGGCTCGTGGTATATAGTGGTCTCGGATTATTTCTCGAAGTACCTCGACATTAAGAAGTTGAACTCCTTAAAATCATGTAGTTTAATTAGCTACTTGAAGCTGATCTTCTCCAAATTCGGTATTCCAAAAACCCTACGTTGCGACAATGGCTCTAATCTGGTCAGTTTTGAAATGAATAGATTTGCAGAGATGATGGGATTTGAAATTGTTTCTTCTAGTCCCTTGTTCCCTCAGAGCAATGGTTTCGCCGAAGCGTTTGTCAAAATTGCTAAACGGATAGTCAGTGGAAATGACATGCATCTCGGACTTCTTGCTTATCGAAGCACGCCCCTAGATGACGGACTATCGCCAGCCGAATTGCTCATGGGTCGGAAAATAAGGAATAGACTCCCTATAGACGAAGACAAGTTACGACCTGGCTGGGAAAATATCATCAAACACGAGAGGAGTCAAAAAGAGAAAAATGATCAAATGAAGAGACGGTTTGATAAAACCCATCGAGTTAAGCCACTCCCAACGTTAAAGGAAGGGGAGAAAGTATGGATTGTGGACAGATCGGAATATGGCCATATTGAACGACAATGCCGGGATGCACCACGCCGATACGAAGTCAAACTATGTAATGGTCAACTGATTCAACGTAATCGTCGAGCATTAGTAATGGCGAGGGAGACAAGCTAAAGAGGGGGGATGTTGGGTGGTGATAATATCATATGTTTGGGGTTGTAAATAAAATCAGTATTGAACTTGTCCTTGACTTATATTATTATGCCTAAGAAGAGACAGTCACTACTTCAACCTGCCTCTCCTGGAGATGAGACCACAGGACCAAACAAAAACCCAGTAATTC
This sequence comes from Corythucha ciliata, assembly GCA_038030265.1. Lineage (NCBI taxonomy): Eukaryota > Metazoa > Arthropoda > Insecta > Hemiptera > Tingidae > Corythucha > Corythucha ciliata. The sequence goes on from CM075939.1 coordinate 12,562,081, forward strand.
GTAGCTAGAACTGAAAAGACTCGCAAATTCTCGAATGAAATTCTGAGATAAAATGGAAAAATGACGTTTTTTGAATTTCACAAAAAGCTTTCATTCGCGCAGCTGTAGTGGGAAAATTGGTCAATTCGCGGGTCTGCATGAGAAAATCCATTAAATCACGGCTAATAAACCCTGGCAACGATTTTTTTTTTTATGTGAAAGTGGACCATTCCACGCGTCAATTTATAAAGTGCTATGGGTGGCGGGAGTTTTGGGTCCGCCACTGGATCAATCAGAATTACAGCGTGAAGTCGAATGAAAGTAATCGCAATTCGCACGAAACAAGCCCACTACCGCAAGTTGAACTCACCGGTCGCGTCGTACACACATTCGAACACAATGCTCACCTCACCTCTAACCATTCACTCGAAATTAGGCTGACTGAATTGATCTGAGTCTGAGCAGACGTCCGTTGTGCAATGCCCATTGAAACTAGTTCTTTGAAGAACCATTACAGGGGAATTGGTTACTTTGAGAACGGTTTTCGACAGAGCTATACCCGCAAAATTGATTTTATGATTAATGAAACCGGTGAAGTTTGGGTTTTTCAAGAGCGAAACCCATGAAATTGGTTTTCTTTAGAGTCAATTCCGCAAGATTGTTTTTTTGCCAACGGCTAAATTCCCGCGAAATTGTTTTTACGCGGAACCAAACCCACAAAATTGATTTTTGTTATAGAGCCTAGCCTGAAAAATTGGGGATTTGGAAGCGCCTCCCACGCAGAATATATGGTATTTTGAAAGCCAACAAGTAAAATTGGGCGTTTCAATTACTTAACCCCACGAAATTGGTTCTTTGAAGCGCTAATTATGTTTTCATGAGATGGCATTTTTTTTTCAATAAGTAAACCCCACGAATTTTGTTTTTTGAGCAGCCAAATCTGCAAGAATTGTTTTTTCAGTCCAGCCATGAATTAGCGTTCTTATTCATTTCAACGGGGAAAAATCGCTTTTTCTTATTTTCCCACGTTTATGAGCGATGTTTCTCAATTTTCAACGAGGTTTACTCCAGGAACTGTCGATTTGTCCCCAATTTCAGTCGCGAAAAGTGTTCGTTCTCACTTTTAGCCATGAATTAGTGCTTTTTAAACTTATTTTCCAAGAATCAGGCCTTTTGCTCATCAATTTTAGCCGTGAATTAGCGTTTTCATCAATTTGTATATGCAAATTAGCCCTTTCACTTATAGCCATTAATTTTAGCGGGCTTTTTTCAATTTTGACCATAATGCCTAAGAAAACTGGGAATTGTCGTTTTTTTCACAATGTCAGCCATGAATTAGCGCTAGCATTGCCAATTTGACGGATTTCCCATCAGATCTGACGGATACCGAAAATGGCTGACGCGAAAAAAACATTCTGTCTAACGGATGAAGGATATTTCCTTCGTTCTCAATGATTTTTGTTATTAAAATTCTATTTATTTCAATAATTTTTAACGCGATTGAAAAGGAAAGTGAGTACCAACCTTCGTGGTTTCAATAAAATGTGAAGAGATACCGTGCGTATTACGACATAGGGTAGAGATAAAACTTCATGATCGTGTTTGCTAACATGGGAATCAACCGGAGCAACTTGATTGTTCAGCAAGAACAACTCAAATCTAGATGAGTATGGACACTTTTCATCAATTTCAGCCGTTTTTTGGTCATATCTCTTGATTTTAGGGGCAAATTTTACGAATTTGCGCTTTCGTCAAATTTTAGCAACGAATTAGCGTTTTTTTTTAATTAATAATTTTATCCGTGCATCAGCGCTTTACCTCAATTTTAACCGCTTGAATTAGCGTTTTTAACAAATTTAGCCCTGAACTGACATTTTACACTTCTCATATGGCCATGATTTTGCTCTTTATCCCATCTCCAGCCACGAAGTTGTCTCCAGAAATTGCGAATTGGCATTTCTCAATTTTTGTCAAGCTAAACTGCTAATTTCTGATTTTTCTGTACATTTTAGCAGTAAAAGAGCCTCCACACACCGCAAATTAGCCATTTGTTCTCAATTTTGCTCTAAAAATTGAATCGGGAAACCAATAATTCACGATTTTTTTTTTATTTTTAAACATGAACTGGCATGTAATGAACCTACGTCCATGATTATTAACCTATGACACATGTTTCCTTTCTTCGAATATGAAGCGAGTGCTTCTCGCATTTTTCACCCAGGGGGCTTATTCTGAACCAAGGACGCCGAATAAGAAATAACATTATCCCGTCATAGGAACCGTTTTTTGCGGCATTTTCACACGGCTTCGGAATACGGCCCCAGTTCTCCGTTTCTTGTTTTTAAATACAAATACATAATATTCGATACGCGTACCTATTTCTAAAATGAATAACAAGTGGCGACGAGGATAATAAGAAGCAGAAGGCTACTTGAAATTTGAAAAAAAACAAAAAAACAAAAAAAAAACTCCGCGTCCGAAGCAACCGCTTCTTGACACTACGATGACGGATTCTCATTTATTTGATTTTTTTACCTTTCTTAGATAACAAGGTAAAGACTTTTCATTTTATTAACTACCTCTAGTACCAGTACCGAATCCTTAATTACACCACGGATGCCGAACAATTTGCCGCATTCAAGGCTTCGTTTACTTCAAATCAGGAAAGGCTTCTTGAAGCGATTTGCTCTTCAGACAGCTTGGTCCGTTCTCCCTCTGCTACACCGACACCCGCCGCTATTCTGATTCCTCCATTCGAAAATTTCGCGTCTTCAAAAGAAAATTTTCCAATGCACGTTCAACGGTTTGAGAATTACTTAACAATGAAAGGAGTTTTGCCGATTAGGATCTGTGTAAGCAGATGCTCCTCAACTCCATCGGCTCAAATCACGATCAATTACTTGTTTCTTTGAGTGCGCCCAAGAAATCCACTGATTTGACCTACGATGAGCTGATTAAGCTTCTTCAAGAGCATCTATGCCCAAAGAAAAATGTTTTAGTTGCTCAACACAAATTCCTGTCCCTACATCAAGAGGCAAATCACTCGATCGCTGATTTTGTCGCCGTACTTCGACGTGATATTAATGACTGTGAATTTGTATGTCTGTGTGAACGAAGCATTGCCGATATTCTTCTACGTGCTCAGTTTATCGTGGAATACGGGATAATTCGATCCGTGAACATCTCCTTCAATCAGAAAATAAATCTTTCGATGAAATAGTTCAAAAAGATTTATCCTTGGAAGCCTCCAAAGCCGATAGTAGGCTACTCAGTTCAAAACAAGCAAATATTAGCTGTAGCACCGCTAATACTGAGGACGTCAATAAGGTAAAATTTCAGAAACCCCGAAATTCTCAAAGCCCACGTCCCCGTTCAAAATCCAGGGTCCACTATCAACAGCTTGGGGATCGATAAAATGTGTGTCCGCTGTGGCCGAGACAATCGAGACTGTTGAATGCCGCACTGACCCACAGTCATTGTCGTGTAAGAGCTGCACAAAGAAGAGCCATGTCGCCAAAGTGTGCCTCACAACACTACTTACTTTTAACAAAACTCGTAATCCTTCAAGTTCTGAACATTTTTTTTCCAGACAGTAGTCAACCTACTAACTCAGTTGAAACTGAGTATTCGAATCTTAATCAAATAATTGATATTTTCGGTCACAAGGACTCCAGTAAAGACGCTGAGAAATACTTCGTAACAGTTGAAATCGAAGGACAGTCCCAGTAATTCCGGAGCTGGTTACACTCTTCTTCCGCGTTCACAATTCAAACGCTTTCAGCTCAACAAACAACTAAAAAAAATCAGATGTTGCCTTCCGATCCTACACAAATAATGTACAGGTGCGCTACAGGACACCTATTCGACTGAAGAAATCTACATAGTTCCCGATGATTTTTCACCATTATTGGGTCGCATTTGGAACCGTCATTTGGGAATAAATCTGAAGGAACTCGACTACTCTCTGCTTCACTCTCCTTTTTCCATTGACAGTGTGAATTGAAATGAAGATATAGATGACATTCTAGCCGAATTCCCTTCAATCTTCGAACCTAAGGTTGATTGCGTTCCGGGTGTCACTTGCACTCTGCAACTCCGAGAACATGCCAAACTCATCTTTCTACGTGCTAGAGACGTCCCGTACGCTCTCAGAGAAAAATTGGAAAAAGAATTGGACACTTTAGAAGCCGACGGCATAATTTAAAAAATCGACCACTGCGACTGGGGTTCCCCTCTGGTTATTGTACTGAAATCGGACTGGAGTATTCGCCTATATGTTGACTACAAGAACACAGTGAACCCTCAAATTGTATCTTCGCACTACCCAATACCAAAAGTAGACGACATACTGGCAGTGCTCACAGATGCGGAATTTTTCTGTCATCTTCACCTCTTTAAAACGTATTTGCACTTCATGGTGGACGAGGAAAGTGCTAAAGTCCTGAACATTTCCACGCAAAAAGGCACCTATAAAGTGAATCGCCTATTGGCGATTCTGGCTAAGGGATACGATGTCTGGCGGCGTTTCAGAGAAACATTGAGTCCGGTACTCCATGTGATTTGTTGTTGTCGTTTGACAACAAACTACAACAAAGGTTTTATACAATGAGGAAGTTCATGTATCAAAAATGTTGATCAGTGACACTTTTTTACTGTGAACTACGGCTAAATAATCCGACGGTGACGAGGAGGCCTCGATATTGTACCATTGGCATCACCGAATCAAGAAAACAAGACGGTTATGCGGGTGCACCGTAGACCCGTACAGAAACTTTCACTGTCGGCTATTTGTTGGAGCAGGAAAACTCGAAAACACCGATTCAAAAACGTTTTCGGTCATTTTGCTGAACCAGTGCCGTTCTCTGAGCACTAAAACGAAACGGTAAACTGGCGAGTACCAATGAAGAAATGATAGGGCGCTCGTGGGATGTCTCTCAAGGCTGAATCCAGAGAAAACTGCTGTCTTTGGTTTCTCTTCCCATCGTAACCGAGACACAACATTGTCATTTCATTGTTTCCCAAAAATTGGGGCTTCATCGGTGTCAGCTATCAATTAGCCCAGTGTTGGGAGAAAGTCGACCGCCGAAAGGCTTGGGGGCTTGCTTGACGTTCGAGTATAAGTGTATCGGAGACCATGTTCTTCTGACCTCGTCACTTTAGGCCAACTGACTACTTTCCCATTATGTTACGGACGTTGACCACGAAAAAACACAAGACTTGTTATCATTTAACATATGTAGGGAGTACCGGTTTCACTATCACACGACACTAGCGCCGCTAGTGATAGCTACAATCGCCAATAGCCTGTGGAGTCAAAACGGCGCCAGAAGATTTCAACCGCGAGAAAGACATAATTATTTCAAATCTCGAAGGCGTGCTCTCTTTCTTTGACGACATTATTGTCTATGGTCGAACGAAATCAGAATGCCTTGCGCGTCTACGTTCTTGCCTGGCACGACTTCAAAAATATGATCTGCACCTGAATAAAAACAAATGCCAGTTCTTCAAAAATGAATTAAAATACCTCGGTCATGTTATTCGCAAAAATGAGGTCCTGAAAAGTCCTGACAAGGTTCAAGCAATTTCAAAAATGAGAAGACCGACCAACGTCAAAGAACTTCGCTGCTTCCTTGGTCTTATAACGTACTAATCAAAATTCATCCCCAAGATGTCCAAAATAACTGCACCTCTACGTCTACTTTGTGAGGTGATCACAAAAGAGGCGGCGCTGACGCGTCGCTTGAAGTGAGAGGAAAAAAAAAGAAAGAAAATTTAGTAAAATTAAAAAATATATTATGTACGCTATGTACGGGTAGGTACTCACAATGATGAGTTGAGAGGGAGAGAGAGTGAGAATGAACGTCAGGAGGCACGCCAGCATAGATGCAGGAGAGAGAGAGACTGGACTCGTGTTGTACATCCATCCGGCGCTCCGGCAGCCTCTCTTGGCCTGATCCAGGAGGGAGGGGGGAACTGATCTCCTCACAATACCCCCGTCTTGAAGCAGCGTTGCTGGTGTGATGGGCATGGCCGCCCGTAAGTAGCAGGTAATTGCTGAACTCTGAGTCGCCGGTGGTTCTCAACGTTTTCTGCGGCCCTGGCTCGACACGACGACACTCCAGCGGATGTGTGTTGTGACTGACGCCGAATTTTAGGTTTCCGAAAGATGCGTTTCGGGGAAGTTGTCTCGGCCTTGTGATAGTTTTTTTTTTTTTTTTTTAAGGCTTTTTCATTGATGCAGTTGGCTGGAGAACTGCTATATACCCCGCGTTTCCTTGTCGTCCACGCCAGCTGTGACAAGGAAATCGCAGTCGTCAGTTGGGTTTTCCTGTGGTTTTTCAACGTTGCCGTTTAGGACGGGATTGGGCTCGTTCGTTCCAGGCTAGGAAGAGTCCGTCCTCCTGCGGTGGTAGTGACGGATGAGCCACTGAACGACTTCGGTCGGTTGGCAGACAGAGAGACTCGTCGCCAGTTGCTTACCAACCAACGGACAACTGATCGACATAGCTCGTTGGGCAACGTGATCGCTCCCTTTTTCTAGCAGCATGCGGCATCGGGAAAGGGATTGAATAGTTGGCGAAGCAGGTTTCGTTCAAGGCTAGGGGAGGAGTGGTGACAGCGTATTCTAGTCGCTTGCTCAAATATTCATTCCACAAATGAAAGTTATTCTTCTTCTTGAATAAAAAAAATCTCGTTCTTTTTCATTTTGCGTGGTAAAAAGGGAAACCAAATGAAAATAAAAAGGGAAAAGGGGGAGAGGAAAAACAAATTATTGTCTGGGATGAATGTACTTCTTCATTTGACCCACGTGAGCTGTTTTAACGTCATGTGGATCTGCCTGGTTTTGCACCTCATGTGACACAGGGTCATGTTACATCTGCGGCGTACAACATAAGGAGTTGAATATTTATAGGAAGGTTTGGCAGCGATATTCTGAACTTTGGAAGACAAAGTGCATGTTTTTAAGAGAATCAAATCATTCTCTTGGAAGGTGACTGCCTTGTGTCGTTTGTTGTACGTTGACTCCAATGATTTGTGAGCCTTAAGTAAGTTAGTGTACGCATCGGTCCATGCCTCAGTTAGATTAGGTTGTACCCTTGGGTCAACTATGTCCTCTATGTCTAAGAAAGAGAAAGGGGTCCGGAGAGTCGTCGACTGGACGAAAAGCTCAGCTGGGGTATACCCAGTCGTGGTATTCTCTGTGTTGTTCAACGTCAGTTGAAGTGTGTCCAAGTGTTGGTCCCATTGAACCTGGTCATCGCCGTGATATGCAATGAGGGCAGTTTTTAGTGATCTAATTTTGCGTTCCGTTAGTGACGGGTTGGGGTAATGTCGTATCAGATACAATTTACGAACTCCATTTCTAAAAAGGAAATTACTGTAAATGTGACTTCTGAAAATTGAGGCTCGGTCACTACAAATTACTGACCACAGGCCAAAATGTCTAAATATTTGTGATTTTAGGATTTTAACCACCTCGGACGCGGTTGCTTTCCTCATAGGAATCAGGAAAACAAAGCGGGTGAATGAGTCGACCGCAACGAAAATGAATTGGTGACGTCCTTCGGACATTGGTAAAGGTCCTACCAGATCGATAAAGAGTTGTTGGTTTGGGCAAGTAGCAATCGTCGAAGATAAGTGACCGTGAGGAAGATGCTGTGGGAACTTGACCCGTTGGCATATTAGGCAGCCGTTCACTTTGTCTGTAATGAATCGCCACAACTCAGGCCAATAGAAAATCGCAGATATAGCCTGATAAGTTTTAGTAATGCCTAAATGGCCGCCATACTTGGAAGCATGGTAGTAGGCGAAAATTTGGTGCTTTAAAGCAGCTGGTGCGACTACCTTTGGGAAATTTGCCTTAGTGTACTTAATTAGTTTCCCGCCCCTCAGGGCGTACCTTGGTACTAATTCCTCTTTTTCTAGCTTTTCGATAATAGGTTTCAAGACCGGGTCCGACTTTTGGTGCTCCAGGAAATCTGAAAATATCTCTGGGAAACCGCCCAAGACCGCAATTAAGGGGTCCAGTGTAGTATCGACACTTAAGAACTGATTGGGTTCATCGCCAGATTGGTCGAAACCGACGGGCTCTTCTACGGGGTTTCTAGATAAATAATCAGCTATGCTGTTTTGTTTGGATGATATGTGAAAACTCTTATAGCGAAACGGCATCAGCCGTAGTAGCCACCTTGCTAAACGCCCCGACGCGGTGCTCTTTACCGAGGAAAGATATGTTAGGGCGGAATTGACGACGTAGAGGTCGAATTCTTTGTCCGAGAGAAAATCTCTGTATTTTTCGACACCACACACCAGAGCAAGGAGTTCTTTCTCATAAACTGAGTAATTTTTTTGGTGTTCGTTGAACTTTTTGGAAGTGTATGCGATTGGTCGGATGACTCCAGACCCATCCGCTTGGGCCAGCATCGCTGAAACTCCGACGCCAGATGCGTCTGTAAAAAGACAGAAACGGTTGTTGAAATTGGGAAGAGCTAGAGCAGATGTGCTGGTCAGACGAGACCTAAGGTTTTCCCATGCTTGTTTGCACCTTGGAGTCCAAATGAAAGGGGTTTTTGTCGATCTGAGAGCATTGAGAGGTTCGGCTATCAGCGCCAGGTCTGGGATGAATTTTGAGAAGAATTGTACTGCCCCTAAAAACTGAGAGACCTGTTTGTGATTCTCTGGAGGTGGAATGGCCAGCAACGAATTAATTCGTCAAAGGCTTGAAAATTCTTGGTCTCTCCACGAAAAGGTACAAAAAAGGTGCAAAACGTTTTCGAGTTTATTAACTCATCTTCAGTGCTAAATAGAGAACATGGAACAACGACAAACTTAACAACACTAAAACTAGAACAACAATCTTAAACAACATTAAAAGAACATACCCTTTTAAAAAGTCCGGTAGGGGTAGGTGTCCCCGAGTCTAAATAGAAATGAGAAACTATTAACAATATTGTCTAAAACGCCAAGAGAGTCGAGGGCGAACGAAGGAGCGGGAGGAGCCCTCGGGAGAAGGGGGAGGATTGAATTTAGAGGGGAGGCGACGCATTCTGATCTGTCGTTTAGACAAGTGGCTTCATTGCGTTTTAACTCCAAGTTGATCAAAAAACCCTCCAGAGAATTTAAAATATATTTACTGCCGCCCCAAGGCAGGACGAGATCCCCTTTGTGGCTCGAATTTCCAGCGTGGCGGCATGACTCGATGTGGCTGTTGAAGGCCGAATCCTTCCTAGACAAGTGCTCCTTAAAGCGAGTCTTAAATTGACGTGTTGTCCTGCCGACATAACTCGCTTCCTGACAGCCTCCACAGGTCAGCCTATACACTCCACTTCTCGCCAGTGGTTCGATTTTGTCTTTAACGACCGAAAGAAGGGAACCCATCGTTCTTTCTGTTTTAAAAGCCACCCGATACTCATACCTTTTAAGAATCCTAGAGATCTTCCTCGTGATCTCACCCTGGTATGGCAACGTTAACCAACGTGGGTTTTCCTTTTCCGGCCGCGCGCCCGTGGAAGGGAACACCTCCTCCAGCAACCGCCTCTCTGATTTCTTCGCTAGAATCCTGTCCACGACGTTCTTTTCATACCCATTCGCAGAAGCTATGCGGACGATTTCCAAAAATTCCGCGCGGAATTCCGCGGGGTCCAGAGGCAACGATATCAATCGATGTACGAACGAGTTCAGTGCTGACATCTTGTGTTGCGGGTGGTGGTTCGAGTTGGCGTGAATAATGAGGTCCGAAGCTGTTGGTTTCCGGTAAACTCCAATTTTGAGCGAGCGATCTTCTCTAAACACTCTGAGGTCTAAGAAATTAATGTTGCCCGCCTCTTCCAACTCGAGTGTAAATTTAAGGAACGAATTTCTCGAGCTTAGAAATTCCAAAAAAGCGGACAGCTGCTGCTCACTACCACTCCAAACCACGAAGCAGTCATCAACGTACCGTCTCCAAAACTTGATGTGAGATTTGAACGGGTTTTCGTCGCTGAAAACGTGTACTTTCTCAAAATGGTCCAATACCACCTCTGCGCACATCGGGGAAACCGGAGGTGTTCCCTTCCACGGGCGCGCGGCCGGAAAAGGAAAACCCACGTTGGTTAACGTTGCCATACCAGGGTGAGATCACGAGGAAGATCTCTAGGATTCTTAAAAGGTATGAGTATCGGGTGGCTTTTAAAACAGAAAGAACGATGGGTTCCCTTCTTTCGGTCGTTAAAGACAAAATCGAACCACTGGCGAGAAGTGGAGTGTATAGGCTGACCTGTGGAGGCTGTCAGGAAGCGAGTTATGTCGGCAGGACAACACGTCAATTTAAGACTCGCTTTAAGGAGCACTTGTCTAGGAAGGATTCGGCCTTCAACAGCCACATCGAGTCATGCCGCCACGCTGGAAATTCGAGCCACAAAGGGGATCTCGTCCTGCCTTGGGGCGGCAGTAAATATATTTTAAATTCTCTGGAGGGTTTTTTGATCAACTTGGAGTTAAAACGCAATGAAGCCACTTGTCTAAACGACAGATCAGAATGCGTCGCCTCCCCTCTAAATTCAATCCTCCCCCTTCTCCCGAGGGCTCCTCCCGCTCTCTTCGTTTGACTCTTTGGATATGTGACATAAAATGTTTGATTGGGGTGCTTCCCCTCCAGTTTTACCGATGGGCCTTTTGCGAAATGCTGTTGAGAAGAACGTTGTGCAGACTTAGTGTACTTTCCTGAAGGGATCTTACCGGTTGAGCGGGAGGGGGGTTGCGGCGGGTTTAGCGGTCCGGAGGTTGGCGCCTGATTCATGAAATTTCCTCCTGATGGAGGAGATCCATATCGTCCAGCACTAGGGCTAGCAGAGCTTGACCCACCTCGCCACGGGCCGCTCGCGTTCTGGTAGCATAATATGTCGGCCTGATCAATTTCTTGAGCAAACTCTAGTAACTGATCCATTGAAGAGGGTTGTGCTTTAAAATGAAATTTTGCTCGCGTCCGAGCATTTGCTCCTGCGAGGGTTGCAGGAAGTATTTGTTCAATGGGGTGGTGTAAAAGCTTGGCAATTCGAACCTTTCTTGCGCAATAGTCAGTGGATGACTGATGATTCAATTGAGGCTCATAAACGTAGTGCAATTTTAGATTTGTGTGACTGACATAATTTAGACAGCGTGAGAATAGCTCTGTCTTCACCGTATCGAAAGTGATTTTATTTAAGTGTTTGGACAGAATTTGACTCAGCAGAGCATTTTGCTGGAGGGTGACTATGTGGAAGAAGCCTAAATAAAACAGATCACTTGCTATGTCGTTAATCTCCGATAGTTTATAAAGAAAACGAAAAATTATCCTGGGGTCGTTTGTCGCGAAATGTGGTAGATTTTCCGTATATTGGACGGACAAGTGGTTCAGACAATTTCATCTGGAGGTAATGGGGAAGGGATTGTAGTAAATTTGATTGTTCTAAAGGAGTGAGTGAAATGTTACATCTCGAACTTGATTCGGTCCCACGTTCTTTCGTTGTGAGAGCTATCTCATCCTCTTTCTCCACGTGATGCTAAAACGGAAAGGGACCGGCTGAGGTAGAGGAGTTTTGTTGCTGAGGTATTGTCGATTTTGAGTGGGCATGCAGGCTCGGTTTTTAACCCATCAGTCAGTTGGTTTTGAATGATTCGGAATTGTGTTCTTTGGGTTTCGGAAATGGCTTTTAAGTCTTTCAAGTCTTTAGCGTGAGCAGCTACCGTCTTAGAAAGGGTAGATACTGCTTGATTTACTTGAATCACCATTTGATAGACTTTTTCAGTCGTTATTTTACAGCAATCATTTATGAATTTTTCTTTGAGTTCGGTTTTTAAATTCAAGTAGTTTTCCGTCGTGATACTAGAACAGTCCTCGCACCTAATTCGTTTACAGTTAGTACATACGATCGGTCTTACACCTTCTAGCAGCTCACGAGAACATTTTGAGCACTTGATTGGTTGGGGGGTCGGACATTTTATGTTTTTATTTTGAAATTTATAAATGAATAAATTATATCGCTTGCTGGGTACAAAAGAGAAGTTGAAAACGAACAATGAGATAAGCAAGAGAGAAAGGAAAGGGGGTCCAAATAAATTTAAAGATGTATATTTATGTTGTGTAGGTTCAAGGTTCGCAAAACCGTTCAAAATATTTGGGTCAAGATACGCGCTCACAAAGGACAAATGAAAAACTAGATTTGAATTCTTCCCAAGATTGTTGTTCTAGTTTTAGTGTTGTTAAGTTTGTCGTTGTTCCATATTCTCTATTTAGCACTGAAGATGAGTTAATAAACTCGAAAACGTTTTGCACCTTTTTTGTACCTTTTCGTGGAGAGACCAAGAATTTTCAAGCCTTTGATCTTCAACCTCCACCAAGAACGCCCCCCCCCTTTGCCAACATGAATTAATTCGTCCCTGGTCGATACTAATTTGTCCCTGGGAAATAACGTGACCAAGGTAATTGATTTTGGTAGAATCTATCGAAATCTTTTTAGGGTTGACCGTCAGGCCAGCTTTTTCTAGGGCTGCCATTACCGTTGTCACGTTTCTTGTGTGCTTCCCACGAAGGCGAATAGATCAACAAATCGTCAAGATACGTAAGGACGAATTTGAACCTATATTGGCCGAATACAATTTGTACTAGATGGTTCAACACCTGACTTCCTGTCGCTAGACCGAATGGATTTCTTCAGGACTTTCTTAAAAGTGAATGTACCGAAGGTGCAGCTAAATGGGACTGTTCTGACAAAGGTATTTGATAATAGGCTGAGTTGAGGTCTAAGATTGTAAAGTATTTCGCGTCTTGAAGAAACATGAGAAGGTTATCGATAGGAGACAATGGGTAGTCAAATGTATTCGATGCAAGAATTCAGATACCTGTTGTTCACCACAATGTGAAAGGACGAGGAATCAAGGGTCTCTTGGGAATGAGGTTTTCGCAACAGAAAGCATGGCGCGGTAAATGCGCAAAAACAAGGCTCAATAATTCCCTTTGACATGAGATGTCAATTATTTTGCGCAAGATGGCTGTCTTTTCTGGTGGTAGAGAATACACCTTTTTGGGCGAACGCCATTCGACATTGTTTGTCAAACGGATGTCATATTGGAGGAGATGGGTGTGCCCAATTAAATCGATTAAGACCGCTGGGTAGTCATGCTGTAATTTGGCTATGAAATTCTGACGGTCGGTCTCAAAATTAAAGTTTTCTTTTTCTTTTAAAACTTGAAGTTCCATAAGGGTACAACAGGAGTTGGAAGCAGGACAACTTTGTAGAAAAGTAAACTTGGTCGAAGGATCGGAGGAGAAATGAAAAGTTCCAGATGATGGGTCAAGAATCATTTTAGATGCTATCATGAAGTCGTATCCTAACACCACTGAAATTGTTAAATTTGGCACTATGCAAAATTTGAAAAAGGTCGTAAAATCACCTATGGAAACTGGCGCTGTAATGTACTGTGAAATGCCAACGATTGATTTATTGGCTAGAGACACTTGACAAGAACAAGATAGGGCTGGAGAAGGAAGACTAGGTTTTAGTTTTCCATAAAACTCAGCGCTCACGGCTGATATAGTTGTTGCACCTGAATCCAAAAGAGCAGTTTGATGAACTGAATTAATTAGTACCTGAATCCTATTTGATGTCGTCAGGGTTATTGCGAACACTGACGAGTCTTTCTTTCCTTTTTTTTTGTCAGGAAGATTCCTGTTGGTTCTTGTTAGGTTTTGGGGTATGTTTTTTGCCTTGGTTGCTTTTCGAGGAACTTTGGTTTTGGGGGTTTTCTACCGAAGGTTTCCCCTGAGTAACTTCGGAAATAAGTTTTTTCAATGTCGGATCGTTTACTGACTCTTTGGATAATTATGACATAAAATGTTTGATTTGGGTGCTTCCCCTCCAGTTTTACCGATGGGCCTTTTGCGAAATGCTGTTGAGAAGAACGTTGTGCAGACTTAGTATACTTTCCTGAAGGGATCTTACCGGTTGAGCGGGACGGGGGTTGCGACGGGTTTAGCGGTCCGGAGGTTGGCGCCTGATTCATGAAATTTCCTCCTGATGGAGGGGATTCATATCGTCCAGCACTAGGGCTAGCAGAGCTTGACTCACTTCGCCACGGGCCGCTCGCGTTCTGGTAGCATAATACGTCGACCTGATCAATTTCTTGAGCAAACTCTAGTAACTGATAGAGGTGTGACGTGACAGCTTTTGTTGGTCACAGTGACAACTAGCTCCGGTGACTGTGCAGTCACTGTGACGAAAACCAGTGATTTTGTCACTTGAATGACTACTGAGGGCCTGTTCTATAACTTTTTAATGTCACTATCACTGTTTTTTTCCACCCGTCCTCCCAATCAACATGTGATTTAATTTGGGGCGGACGGTTCGAAAAGGATATTCCTAGGAACCCTGAAATCTTACGAGACAGGCCCCCTGTAGCAGTTCGTTTGAGCAAATGCCTAATGTTACCGGACTCGCCGGTATCTGTGTGAATTTCATTCCCAGACCGAACAAACCCTATTTATAGGGCAAATACACGATTTCGCAAATCAATTTTGTTTGCATCGGTTAAAAAATATATATATATAATTCTTTTTCTAACTTTATCCGTGGAAAACTCCTATGAACGGCGAACCTACAGCACTGGTGTGCGTCAACGGGCTTTGTAAATTTTTAGCCATGTTAAAATGGCCAATGTAAACCGTGATTTAGCAAATATTTCTCAATTTCAGCCTCGAAGGAGCGTTTTTCATAGGAATTACGATCTAAATTCATGAACTTAAAACGTGAAAATACCTCGTTTTCCGTCTTCAGGCTCTTCAGAAGTCTCCTCAGCCTCAGAACAGGGGCCCGAGTCTACCAGCCTCCCTCACCGCTACCATTGACTGACCGCTACTGGTTTTTACTTGACTATGGGAATAATTTTTAATGGGATTTGATTCATTTTGACGAATTTCTATCGGAATGTTAAGCTTGACTTGTTGAGAAGAGAAAAATGTCAGTCGGTCACGCTGGTTAGCGCTTTTTCTCAATTCAGCTTGAGAACTAGCGTTTTTCTCAACTTTATCCGCGAATGAACAGTTGAGAAAAGAGTGCCTTTTTCCTGCCCTGGCACGGACGTGATAATAATTATGCCCTGAGTGGCACACGACTCAGGATAGTCCTGTCAAAACGTCCCGGAAATGACCCGTGCCGAGTATGTCCTGCGGTTATCCTCGCCTCCCACTCGCCGTCAGCAGCATGTCAGGAGCTGCGGTCAAGGCTGGCACGTTACCGGTGTGTGGACAGTTTGGCGGTGAGGAGTTTTACCGGTGTTAGGATGAATTGAGGTGTGATACTCGGGGATGCTTCTACCACCTAGTTCAAATTCCTCCCAATCCTTGAAATTGGGATCTCATCGGTCTTTTGTGGCCTACTAGCCAAATGTGTATGAAGGTGACACTGGACTGCAGGTTTTCCGATTCGAACAACCCTATTTCACGAGAACTGTTACTTTTTTGTAACTTCAAGAGCACAATCAACTTCATACAATACTAAGACGCGCACTAAGGAAGTTTACACAGCCACGACGATAGTTAACACGAGCGAACGGGGTAAATCAACCCTTGAAAGACACTCTCCCTCCCTTCCAACCCATTTATTTTCTTTTTTAGTGATACCCATTCCCACTTAGATTTTCTTTTTCCTCATTGTCCCTCCACGCTTCACCTATTCCTATCAACCGAGAGGAACGTCTTCTTCCTCATTTCCAGCCACTCACCCCCTCCCACCACACATGGGCTACGACGAGTACCTTTGACCTCTCTCACTCACTCGCTCTCACCATTTTTTTTTTTCGTCGCGAGGCGGAGGCGGTGTCCGGAGGGCGCTAAAACCCTCCCCCTTCACTCAACACCACCACCTCCATCCCACCAACACCTCGCTACTATAAAACCCCTATATAAGCCGATGTGCCGCCTCACGTTCGAGCATTATTGTCGACGAAGCCCCCCCCCACTCATCGCTTTTCAATTGAACTTAAGCTTTTGCTCGAAAAAAAATTTGTTTTTTATTTTTAAAAAAAAAGGAAAAAAAAGGTGTTGTACACAACTAAACGAAGAAAAATTTGAGAGAGAAAACAAAACAAAATTTAATTTTGTTTAAAGGCAATAATCAAAATGATCGTTCTGGCCGTGCTAGCCTTGGCGGTGGTCTCATCATCGGCGTTACCACGGGTAAGTAAAAAGAAGGGAAAAAACACATTTTTTTATAGAATAAGCGCACAAGCAACCCTTCATCGCTCTATAAACACAAATTTGTCTTCTTTTTTTTTTAATTCTAGTTATCCACATTTTTTTTTATGACATTTCGTACGAGCGGAGTCGAGAGGAAATTGCCTCTCTCTCTATGCGCTCAGATTGAAAAATAATTTTATTATTACGTCTCTCTTTGGCTGTGAATATACCTCGAAACTTCAAGGAAATAGTGGTGGCTTTAGTCATCTCCTTTTTTGAAATCAAATTTCATAAATTTGCACCCACAATTCACAGGCTCGCAGCCACTCCCGCAGTGGCTGCAATCTCGTGAAGTAATTCACTGGTTGTAAAATTATTAATTCCTAAAAATCACTAAAATAGCTTTTGGTAAGGCTGGGGGAAAAAGTTCTATCGCAAAGTTGATTGCCCTCAGAAAGCTCAAAACGACAAACTATTATTTTATCTGGTTGTACAAAGAGACGTTCGCGAAGTTGAAAAGGAGAAAAATAAGCCAAATAATCGATTATTAGCGTCATAATTTTGGCTTTCTTCCATCACTCCCACACTCCGCCTTTTCCTAGAACTTCAAGAAAGATGTTTTCAAATTACTGAGTTGATCCGATTGTTCCGAGAAACTAGGAAGCTTCCGCTTCGTGCTTTTTTTCGATCCCGGAGGGATACTCGGGTTAATTCATTTAATTAAATGGTGCGCCCGCATTCGTGTTCCGATGATGATTGGAAGAAAAGTCGATTGCTTAACTTCATATCTTTTGAGGTTTGTTTAATAATAGAAAAGGTTTAAATTCTTGCTAACGAATTTTCCGTTAATCGCTTATCAAGCGAAGTGGTCAGCAAGGTGTGGAACTGTCAGAACGGTGGGGGGGGGGGTCGATTAAAACGTTTTCAAGAGCCCTTGGGAGAATTATTGAATATGACTATTCAAACTGTGTACTGAGCGGCGTTTCTTTATCATTTGAGCGCGGGTTGCTTTGACTAGCGCGAGAGTCGAACTCAAACGCCAGAACGATCTCCATTGTTACCGAGAACCTTTCATTATACGCCTCAAGGGGAACTTTCAGTGTCGTCTGTTGATAAAGTGGAATAGAGGGAGCC
This sequence comes from Corythucha ciliata, assembly GCA_038030265.1. NCBI lineage: Eukaryota > Metazoa > Arthropoda > Insecta > Hemiptera > Tingidae > Corythucha > Corythucha ciliata. Next base: position 12,579,383 of record CM075939.1, read on the forward strand.
TTTTTTAACCAAAAGATCAAAATAGTTTCAAAATACTACAATTAGGAGTGTTAATTGAGTCAGGAGAGCTTAAGGATTAAGTGAGATCTTCCCCCCTCACCACGCTACCTGCCATCTATTCATCATTCCATCCCGGACATTCGAAACAGTCGGTAGAGAATAGAAAATAGAATAATGAGTTGTCAGTTTCGGCTATGAACGTTACCTTTGAGGCGTCGTTATGAACACCCTAATATTCCACCGTTCTCCTTTCCACAGAAAACACCTTTTCGTGGTTTTGATAAATACCTTCCGCTTCTGTGTTCGAGTTTCGTATCTAAAACCCCCACTTCACCTCCCACACTTTAACCGAAATTCTATTGTTTCATCGCCACAGTTTGAATGAAGTCATTCATTGTTCTGGGGTGTAGGAGGTGAAACGTTTTGTTGACCGTACTACTTTTAAACCTCGTATCCAAAGATGTATGCTGGTAGGGGGAAATCCGCGCTTTCAAATGATATTTCCTGAGTGTTACACTCTTTTCTACTTTTTTGTGACAGCCTGTTGGAATAATATGCGTTAAAAAACAAAAAACGCCCACCTCTCCCTTTTTTAAAAAGATGAAGCGTTTGTATATTTTCGTAAATACGGTCATCGCGACTGCGTTTTTCTCCAACATTATTGACTTCGAAAAATACCGTGAATTCTCTGAAAAATAAGGGCCAATCTACTCTTTGTAGCAAGCATGATGGAGTGGTTCTAGTGTCGGTGAAGGGGGAGGGAGGAATTTCCCTCGAAGTACCTACACGTGAACCGTAAATTGGGAGGTCAGTTCTATTAATATTCGTTTTCATTGATTAGGGAAAACTACATAATGGTGGGGGGGGGGGACTTCATTTGAAGGCAGAGTAGTATATTTTCCACGGGAATGGACATCGTCCAAAAAGAACCCTCTCACCCCCTTCCTGCCTCATCTCCCACCAAGAGATCCCAAAGCCAAACCAAACTCCATTAGAAAACGAAAATTAGGAAAGGCTGAAAAGACTCCATAGGACGGTATACGAAATAACAGCGTAATTATAGTATAATATGCGTAAAGGGTAAAGACGAGGGCGGGGAGGGAATTTGACCGTGCTAGTAAATTTTAAAATATAACTTGGCGGTTTCCTGCAGCAATGTTTCATCTGGCGTGGCATACCCAACTTGTGCCTTATATTATACGAATGGAAAATTAATGGCTCCGCAAAAAAGGGGCGCTAAATAGTTGACTGGGGCGCATTTTGTTCCCAGGGTGTGAGCCGTCAATGTAATTGATATTTATACAGGAATGTCTTAATATTGCGCTGAAGAAAGAGTTTTTTATAAGATCGGAAAGAAAACGGCAAACCAAGCGTTTCAATTGTGAGAAAAAGAAGGAAACACAATGGCGTCACGATACTCCGTGCGTTGAAAACCCTTATATGGTTCGCTGTTTCATACTATTTTATATTTTGGCCATTTTCCTATAAAATTCGTCCATGATGAGGGGGGAGGGGTGTAAGTAGGTGATTTTGGGCTGAACTTTGCGCCTTGAAAATAGCTAAACTGACTATTTTGTGCCCTAAAAATAGCCAAAAGTGACTAAACCAACGATTTATGCGTCCCTGAAAATTCCGGAAATGTAATTACACTTCATGAAAATGGCTAAATTAACCATTTGAGTGCCAAAATGACCAAACTAACCATTCACTTAACCGACTCTTTGCACTCTAAAAACGGCTAAACTAAAACGCCGAGGAGAAGACAGAGATGATTCCTGGCCTGCAAATTTCAAAATCGACCAGTTCATGTACCAAGAATAGCCAAACGGACCATTTGCGCCCTATAAAGATGGTAAAACTGACGAATAGCGCCTAAAAAATTTCTAAACTAGTTATTTGGGCGCTAAAAAAAAAAGCAAAACTGTAAAAATCCTGCTCTGAAAGAGGCCCGAACTGACCGTAAGAACTCTAAAAACTGATTAACTGACAATTTGCGCCCTGAAAATACGAAAAAATGGCAAAATCAACCATTCACGCGCCAAAAATTGCCAAAACTGGCCGTTTTCGCCTTGGTTTGACGTGCTGTTCACGCTCTATAATTGAAAAACTTGGCTTTACGCGTCCTGAGAATGCCCAAACTGGGATATTCGAGCCATACAATCGGTAAAACTGGCTTTGTGTACCCCAAAAAAAAAACAAGAAAATAAAAAACTGAAATAGACAATTTTCGTTTTGAAAATACCTAAACAGACGATAGCTGTCCATAAAATGGCCAATCTGACCATTATTCACCCCCGGAAAATGGCTGAGTTGGCCAATATTCCGGCAAATAAAAATGGCCAAAGTGTCAATATCACACTGACTATTCACGCCACTTAATAAAGACGGTTGGAGCCATAAAAATGGTCCAACTGGCTATTGTCGCCCTAAGATTGGCAAAAATGACTCTTATGTAGCCCTTATAAATAGTTGAACTGACGACTTGCACCTTGAAAAGGCACAAACAGATGATTCTTGTCCTGAAAACCGACCGCATTCAAGCGTCAAAAATGATCAAACTAAGCCTTGAAAATGCCAGACGAGCCACTGAATGCCTGATGGAATGCTCATCATGATGACGCCATTTTTGGTCACTTGCGCACGTGTTTAGGGGCCAAACGAATTTTCGCGATATTTTTTTTTCCTTCATTCTTCTTCCTTTTCTTCTCAATATTATCCGTAAATTTGTGGTTTTTCAAAGTTTTTACCGCGCATTGGAGCTTTTTTTTAAAGCCACGAATTAGCGTTTTTCTCGATTTTAGCGTCAAATTAGCATTTTTTTCACTTTTAGCCACGAATTTGTAGCGGTTTTCGTATATTTTAGCCGCGAATTAGCGTTTTTTCATAACTGCGACCGCGAGTTGCCATTTTTCTCAATTTTTGCAGTAAATTGACGACTTTTTCCACGTATTATTAATGATTTTTTGTTTCTCCTTTCCCAATTTTTTTTTTCAATTTTTTGTGAAATCGGCTCGAGTGCGACGGTGAATTGACGTTTTTTCAATTTTAATCGAGGATTGAGGTTTTTTTCAAAACATTTTAGCTGCAGATTAGCGGTTTCGGTTTGATTGTGTTTTTGCCGTGGTTATTGCAGCTACTTCTTATTCATTTTTAGCATTTCTCGATTTCAGAGTCAAATCAGCAGTTTTTTTTTTTTTTTTTTTTTCAATTTTAGCTGCGAATTAGCGATCCTTCGCGATATTAGCCGGATTTGTTCCCGGAAAACGCGGATTTTGCCAATTTTAGCCGCGAATTAGCTCTTTTTCATAATTTAGGCCACGACAAATCACTGTTTTTCTCAAGTTTAACAGTGAGTTAACGATTTTTTCCCACCAATTATTCGTGATTCTCTAAATTTTTGGCGAGAATGCCTCTGGAAGTCGCCAGTTGAGGGTTTTTTTTTTTTTTTTTTTTTTTTTTTTTTAGCGCCTTTTCCCACTTCTTTTCACCCATTTTAGCCGCAATATTATTGTCTCGATTTCTCTCAATTTTATTTGTTGTTTAACCATATTTCTCAATTCTCACCCCGAATTAGCGCTTTTTTTTCGAATTTCTATTCGATGCGTGTTAACGATTTTTCTCTTTTAGGCAGGGACATGGTCTGAGAGCAGAAATTAACGTTTTTTAGCCCAAATGTTCTCGTAAATTGGCCTCCAAACCCTGGAATCTGTGATTTATTCTCAATTACATCCACGAAGTAGCTATTTTTCTCCATTTCATGCACGATTTAACGTTTTATCGACCAACCAATGGGCAGATCGGACTTAATTCATTTATGCTTTATATCTTTTTTAGCTGTGATCAAATTTTCCCTATATTTTATATTTCATTGTCAGAGCCCAATTAACAGTTTTTTTTTTTTGTCATGAATTAGCGTTTTTTCTCCATTCTGTAGCTGAATTTTTACTTTTCTCAATTTCAGCCGCAAATAATCGCTTTATTCATCTTTAGCCGCGTGAGTGTGCGGTATTACTTAATTTTTGCCGCGTGTTACCGTTTTACTCATTCTTAGCTGAAAATGTGCATTTTTTTTTCATTTATAGCTAATTTAGCGCTTTTTTCAAGTCTAGCCGTGGATATTAACCCCAAAAGCGTAGTATATTAGCGTTTTTTGTAAACATAGCGATCCATACGCCAGGAATCTGCGATTTTTCTCAATTTGGGCGTTGAAGTTGCTTCGAAAAAAAAAAAGCGAATTAGAGTATTTTCTTAATTTTAAAGCAATACATGAGAGTTTTACGCAATAATAGTCAAGATTATTCGTGTTTTTTTCAAAACTTGTAATTGCTTATTTGCCCCAAGAACAGCAATTAGCGTGACTTCTCAATTTTAGCAGGCAATTCACCCGATAATATAATTGTAGGACTTTTTACGCTTTCGCGAATTAGCGCCTTTTCTCCATTCTAACCGCCAAATTGCGCCTGCCTTTTCTCAATTTCAGCTGTGAATTCGTGATGGACTTTTCCCAAATTTATAAGCGTATTTATCCATTTTTGCTGCCGATGAACGCTTTATCTCAATTTCAGCCAAAAACTAGTGAGTTTAGTCAGTTTTTTTCCGCGAGCTAGCGTTTTTTGTTGTTGCTTTTTTCGTAGCCTGAATGGTCGTATGTATTTGTCATTTTCAGGGCGGAAATCGTCCGTATAGGTGGCATTTTCAAGGCGCAATTCGTCAGTTTAGCAATTTTCAGGGCACATACCAGTCATTATTGCCAATTGAAGAGCGCGATTGGTCAGTTTGGCTAACTTTAGTGCCGAAGTCGTTGGACTTAGCAGTTTTTAACGCTCAAATAGTCCGTTTTGTCATTTTTGGGCGTGACCTCGTCCGGTTTTTCGGCGAGAATTGAGTCGGTCAAGTCTTTATTGACCAGAATGGTCAGGACATTTTTTGTGGCTTGAATGGACGATTTTTCTTTTTTAGAGTGTATACGAATATAACCATTTTAGGCATTAATTCTTAGTTCACCAACCATCAGCTTAGCCATTTTCGAGAGAGGGAAATTTCCAGTTCGTCATTAGCCATTTTGGGGCGCAGGCAGTCAGTTTTACCGTTTTTTTTTTTTTTTTTTTTCAATGCTATAATAGTCTGCAAAGTCAGCTGCACGAGTGACCAATTTCAGAATGTTCGATTTACCATTTTCTCAGGGCGTGAATCATGATCTGTTCAAGTGCTTAGCCATACTATAATACTCAGTTCAGCCATTTTAAATGCGTGTATCGTTCGTTTTGCCATTTTGAAGGCGCGGATATTGTCGGTTTTAACCGTTATCGTGCGTTTCTGTCGATTTTCACGACTTCATATAATACAGGCGGCAGATTTCCTTGGGCATCGAAGCTCTTGTATACTCCCACTTCGCATGGCTCTACGGGTACGGCAAAAATTCTCGCACACTACGGTTGATGCGTCCGGTGGCCAATATGTAACGGCGGTTGGAGGGGGGGGGGAGGACCAATCAGAGCATGAATTAATATTACAAGGCTGAAATTTGTCACTAAATTGGCCCAAAGTGCGGTCCAGCGTACGTTTAGACTACAGGCCTTCGCAGAGGCGGACTGTTGTACGGCGACATTGGGCAAGAATTAACAGTTTATAGATTTTAGCTCCCCCCCCCCTTTCACTTCTCTCGCCGCTTGAACCGTAAAGCCGCCAGAGTAAAGTCCCAGAAACGCCTTTTTCCACTTTAAACCCAAATTTTTCCAATTTAAACTTTCAAAAAAAAATATTGGGGCTCGCAAGTCAATTTTACTGAGGGTACGGCTATTTCAAACCCAAGTTTTGTGAACTTGACGCTCATAAAACCCAATTTCATGGGATTTGTACGCCAAAAAAATGGGGGATTTCACCGATTTAAAAGTCCAATTTCACGGTTAGTAAAAACAAAATTTTACGAAATCAGGGCCTTCATAAAAGCAATTCCGAAGTTGGGCACATTCGACGTTTAACATTTCACGGATTTGGTCCGTACAGAACCCAATTTTGCTGTTTTTGGCCAATTCGAGGACCAACTTAACCTCTAGCTCCTTAAAATAAAGCAATTCTTTTACGGTATTTTCTCAATTTTCGGGGCTGAGAACAGGTACCAGGAAGTTCTGTGGATGTTCTTCTAATTTCCAGGGAGAAGCAGCAGCTTTCCCTTACCCATGCTACGTAAGGCAAGTTAAAGGAAACATCCTCCCTTCTCTATGCGGGGTGTAGTTCTTTGTTTTTTCTTCTAATTTTTACGCGTGGAAAATGCGTTTTATAACGGCCCTTTCGGGGAGAATTGAAGAAAAGCGAACAAAAACTCATCGCGCTCTGCCATTTATGACTTGAGACTTAACGCACCTTCCCCCGCACCCGCCGAAACACCACCGAACCACAACAGTCAGTTAGGAAAGGAAAACAACAGCTGGGCATTTTCTCACGCGTTACTTATGGACATGAGCATCAAAACCAGTTTTCCTCTCCCTCATCTCCTCCTTTTCTTCTCTTTTTTTTTTTTTTTTTGCTCCTTTCCGCTACTTATTTCTTCATTATCATAATTCAACTGTCGAAGGGACAAATTTAACAACAACTATTTCGGGGGAACTTTGCCTACAGAGAGTCTGGGAGCCATAAAGAGCCTCCCACATTCACCGTCTCTCAAAAGACGAGGCTTTTTTGAACTTGTTAAGTTAGCGACTTAAGCAAAAACTTGGCTACGCCACTTTAGTAGTGGCATCGTAAAGTTTCCGTTTAAGCGTATCTCGTTTGCTTGAATCCTTGATTAAAGTGGTGGGAAAATCTTATAAAAGTAATTGAAACGTCTTAGAACTTTCTCCCCACCCAATGGCCAGGGATCCTCAGGGTCATGAATGTTTAGTTTTAAAAATTACGTTTTTTATGACAACTTACCATTAAAACAAAGTCAACCACTGCGCCATCCTTTGTTTTTCGCCAAACAATTAAATCTTATCAAACCACGAGGATCTTTTACCATGGAGGGAGGAGGATTTTTATGTCGCACGTTCACTTTTTAGCACGGTTTTTCAACCAATCGATATTAAACAATTGTTTTTACACAACAATGACTCATGAAACGTTCTCTGTAGCAAAAAAAAAAATCAAACCATCTAGCTCCTACAGTAGGAACTGAGACCACCAAGGATTTGAATTGGACTTGGGGTTGTTTGTTTAATTCATTATTCCGGCGAGAATTATTTTTTCTCTCTCTCTCTCTCTCCAGCTTTGGTGTGCCCGACGACTTAATTTTACGCCCATTGGGCAGGAAATGACACACGGGTCGTTTCCACACAGCTGGAAAATTTTTCACGTCGTGACAAACTCGTTGATATTCTCCGCTCCGAACACGATAATTTTTTTTAGTGGAATTCCTTTGGATGCTTGAAGTATCGGGGGGGGGGGGGACAAAATATGTTAACTTTTGCGCTGTCGAGTCTTTAAAATAATAGGTATAACCATAAAGGGAAGTAGGTACATTCATTTTGAAAACCTTCGGTTCTAAAATAAAATAAAATGAGTTATCTTTGGAGTATAATAATTGTTTCACCCTTCATGTATTAGGCAGTTCACGATCAGGAAAATATAAAAAAAGCCACGCTCCAACGCATTGTGGTGCGAAAAAAAATAAAAATATAGCGCCCTTATGGCATAATTTTTCACTTACAATGTACAATGAAGAAAAATGAAGGAAAAAAACTCCAAAGGTTCTTAATCATAAATTCTAGGCACAAAGGCAAAGGCCAGTGAGTTGGGTTGGCGTTGCTGAGCTGTGTGGTAGAGGAGGGAGGGGGGATAAACTGCTAAAAATGCCCCGGGGAACATCCAAGAGTGTATGGACTGAAAACTGTAATCAAATTAAGGTGTATGTCTATAGAATGGACCGCGAAACCTTTCAAAAATGAATATACAGTCTATATATCGCGCTATTTATTTTTATAGGCTAGTCGTAGAAGATTTTATTTGTTGCTTTAATTTTAAATAAAATTCCCCCCATCCCCATACCACGACCATACCACGAGGCATCGCAAACACCAATCCGCCATCCACGAAACCTTCGTTATAACACAAACCCCATAGGTGGGCTATTTCTCGCTTTTAATAACTTTTTTGAGGGTGGAAGAGGAGTATAACGAAGAGAGGGGGTTGAATGATATTTCAATTTCCTTTAAATATAGAGGCGGGTAGTGTTGTGAATGAGGGAAGACGAGTACACGATATCATACGGATAAAAATCGCAATGTTTGTCAAGTTTTCGAATGAGCTTAGTTATACTCAACGCTTTGTCAATAATAAAAGTAGAGAACCTATAGTTACACTCATTACCCGCCATAATTATGTGGGGGAAGAGCTTGTGATTGGCTGGTGAGTGTAACATACATGACCAGAGCAGCGAATGAGAGATATCAAATCTATTTGCATTCATAGAGATGATTAGATCCCTATGTGGACGGGGGGACCAAACATGGTGGACTGTCAGTTCTCGTAGGAACTTATAGAGCCTTAATAAAAGTGGATGAAACGGGAATCAATGGTAGCCAGGGTGGTAGGTGGGGGCGGGGTAGAACGGAATAAATGGAAAAACTTCTATTGAATTAAGAAACCCCCACAATGGTGACAGTTTGAAACACCGATGTGAGGTATTAAAGGGCTGACAAGATGACAGATTGCAACTGGACGACGACTTTGTTAAGGATTTTACGCTTTATTGCCAAATTATAGGTCGGGCATGGGAGGCAAGCTGAACAATCTTCTGAGGTTATAACGATGCCTTTGAACTTGACCAGATGTGTGAAGTACGTTAGGGTTTAGGGGTTTACGTGGAATTGACTCAGTTGGCAGCTGGCACACGGGCGTAGTTAAGGGTGGTCTGCCCCTCCCTCGCAAGATTATCGAGCGCCAATAATGCGAGCTAGAAGCTGTCAATTTCGCCCTCGAATCAAATTTCTAGTCAATAATAATTGTCATTTTTGGGCCAAAGTCTCAGTGAACTGTCAATCAAAGGCCCCAAAACCACCAACTTCGATTGAATTAAGACCCGGCTAAACTTACAATTCCACAGAATTAAACGCTGCGAAACTGGTAATTGTGCAGATATTCAGCCAGGAAATTTTAAATTTCGCTCGGCTTTAGACCCGAGCGTGCACTCTCACAATTATATTTATCTCTTAATGGTTCAATCACACGGCTATCGGGGGTGCGGCGTGTCCAACGTTCTCGCCCTCAAAAAAAAAAAAAAAAAAAAAATTACCCGGAAAATTAAAATTCTGCAAGAAAACGTAGCCCAGAAATTTGCGATTTTGCAAAAACAAATACCAGAAAATCCCAAGTTCACGAATAATCGGCCACAAAACTTAAATTTCGCAACAACAGAGACCAAAAAACTTGCAATTTTAGGATATTTAGCTCCAAAATGTTGCAATTTTTATGGCTATTCGCCAGAATTTTAGCGCAATTCTGGAACTTATTGCTGCCAGTAGGAAAGCAAACCCAAAACTTGCAGTTTGAGGGAAAACTGGCAATTTTAAGAATATTCAGATCATGAACTCAAAATTTTGCACATTTTAGCCCCGAATGATGTTATTTCATGGCTATTCATCAAGCTATCGAGACTGGCTAGACTGGACCACACGACCGCTATAAACAAAAAAATCCTCCGAAGCCTTTCCTTTTCACTATTTCTCTGATATTTGACCATAAACGTGCTATTTTGCACATTTACGGACATTTTGGCTTCGAAGACTGCAATTTCGTGGCTGTTAATAGCACCGAATATCGAACCGTTGGCCATTTCCAACCATTTTTTTTTTCTTAATGCTCATTTCGTCCTGAAACCGGCAATATCATATACCTACTTTTAGCACAGAATCTTTGAAGTTTCGTGACTATTTTTTACGACGTGGCTTTTATTTGAACAGTAGCCTTTAAAACGAAAGCCACGTTTGATGGTCATTTATTGTATGATGTTTAATTTGCTTTTTGATGGGAACGGTTGTCAGTTTCGTGGACAAAATTGGCAGTATGTAATAAAAATCGCCAATTTTGATTTGGAAAATCTTTTTCTCGAGCGAAATTCCAAGTTTTGTTGTTTTATATGTATGGGCACAACTGTTAAGTTTTATAATTATTAGTCAATTTAAAGGGGTGAATTGGTGGTTTCTGAGCATTTCTTTCGGTTTTAAGGAATGCCACGCCCACCCTTTCTAAAGGGGCGATTATTTATTACTTTATTATTTATGGGTAGACCGAGCGATTTGGTTTTTTATCGAGCCAAAGCAGCGTTTTTCCTGCAAAAGCCATCCCATGAAATGAAAGGTAAGGAGGGAAAATCCACCGAAAGTTGGGTTGAACGGGCCAAATCCTCAAATTTTAGGCTTAAGACAGTCTAAACTCAGAAATTTGGCATGTATAAAGAGCTAATGCAACGGTTGTTTTCCTTAATTTCTTTTAATTTGGGTTTGAATTGTCTAAAGCCATGAAATGTTGACTTTGAACGAGACAATCTCCAAAACTTTGGCTTTTCGAAAGAGTCAAGCGCTATCGATTTTATTCTCTCTCTCTTACAATTTATATATATTGCCATAGTTGTGAAATTTGTTTCCCGAAAGAGGCCAACCGTTAAATGATTGATATTGAAAACTGGGGCTTATACGGGTCAAGCCCGCAGAGATTTAGGCTTATTGAGGAGCTCAACTCCGAAATTTGAATTTAAAAGTGTCAAGCCCACAAAATTGGTTTTTTTTACCAAAAATCCCCAAAATGACCAAAAATCCCTGAAACTAGGATTTTGTTTGATTGTGAGCCAAATCCACGAACTTTTATTTCTTGAAGATGAAATTTCGCGAAAGTATTTTTCATGGACTAAGTTAGCCACCAAATTGGGGTTTGAAACGCCTCTATTAAAGGGACCGTCAGCGACTCGTCGAGACAAAATTGTTCCCCAGGTGAGATTCGAACCCACGACTCCCGAGATAGCTCAGTTGGTTAGAGCACCTGGCGCGAAACTATGAGGTCGTGGGTTCGATTCCCACCTGGGGAGCAATTTTTTCTTGGAACTCAATACAAGTAAAGAATAGTAAGCATTTAATTTAAAGATTAATTTAATTATTTTCAGCCACCCCACTCCCTCGAATTCACAGTTGTGACTTGGGTGGTGCGGTGAGGAGGGAAGTAATCCCATAATTGTCCGTAGAAAAAGGTCTTCTAAACGCAGTGAATTTCTCTTTTAAAAATGCGCTATTTCTTTTGGAGGCCGTGGACTCCAGGACTCCAGGACAGCACCCTAAGTCTGACAAACATAGCCGCGTAATTACAGCACTCTGGAGCTCAAAATCTGTGGAATTTCCATTTTCAGACGTTTTGATTCCGCAAAATTTCGAGTTTTCACAAAATTGTAATTTTCCTCTCTGTATATCAACGATTTTACATGTTTTCGTCTTAATTTCAATAAGACTGCAAGTCTTTGGGCCTAACGTGGTGAGAACCCTGAGCAAATCTCTTTGACTGCGCCATAAACTTTGAATTCATTTGCCATTTCTGTTGAATGATTATTCAAGTTCAGGTCCCAATTCAACCAAAATCACAAGTTTCCTGTATTAAATATACGCGTAATTTACGGTTTTGGGTCTCAATTTCAGGGAAAATGTAAATTACGGGTCGCAAATATCTGTGAAATTGAAAGTTCGCAATAGTTTTTTGTGGGCTCAGACAGTCTGGCTCAACCCAGACAAAATTGCAAAATTTTGTAGGCAAATATTCGTAAAATTGAACCCTTTCTTTCCACAATTTTCGAATTAATTATTCAGCGAAATTTCAAGTTTCTGGGCCCACATGAACATGATTTCTAATTGATCGTCGGCCCTGGCCTAATCAGCCCTGACTGTGCCCATACGCTGATGATTTGCCAGGTAAATGCAAAATTTCGAGATTAATATTTATGCTTTTCAATAAATGGGTCCTGGTTCGAGTACAATTTCATATTTCCTGGCTGAATACCCACGAAATTGAAATTTAAGGGTCTTCGGTTGTTGAGTTATAGGTAAAATTGCAAGTTCAGTGCCATATTACAAGAAAAATTGCGAGAAATTGGGCAGCCCTGGCCTTGGACATTTGGCACCTCCCCGGCGAAGCTTTCACCAGCGCCACCATCCCATTAAGTCACTGTTTAGAACAAGCTGCGATTTATCATTTTCTCCATTCTAACCGTGAATGAGCATTTTTTCTATATTCTAGCGATTTTTATCAATTTCAGCCGTGAATAAGCGATATGTATCCATTTTAGCCGCGAATTAGTGATTTTGTTACACTTTTTCCGTAAACTAGCACTTTTTCCTAATTGGCCTCCAAAAACCGCGGCTTGCCATTTTCTGAATTCACCGTCAATTAGCTATAACTTTCTGAAATTACCTCCCACCCACCACCAATTAGTCATTTTTCGTCATTTGAACCTCAAATTTGCGTTTCCCCTCATTTTAGCCGCGAATTATATATTTTTCTATATTTCAGCCACGAATTAGTGTCTTTGCCCAATTTTGGCTGCGAATTACCTAACTCTTTTTCTCGATTTTTTCACTTTCTGGCACGAAGTTACCTTCAGAAACCACGAATTGACGTTTTCCCCACTTAAACCGCGAATTTAGCGTTTTTTCCCCTCCTCACCACAGTGTTTCTTCTCAATTTTATCACCGAATCAACGATTTATCTCCACGTTTGACGCGAATTAGCTATTTTTCTGTTTTTTTTTTTTTTTTTTTTTTGCAGTGAATTCGTGTTTTTCCAGATTTTAGCCGCTATTGAGCGATTTTTGTCTATTTCGTCCTTGATTTAGCCATTATCTTCAATTTTAGCAGTGGATTAGTGATTTTTTTTTAACTTTCATCAATGAATTAGCGCCTTTCTCTCAGTTTGAGCCAGGAACTTGCCTTCAGGAGCCGAAATATGTCGTTTCTATACGTTTTCCGAATCTTAAGGCGCAAAAAATCAAGAAACCCGCTGATTCAACGCGGCTAAAATTGAAAAAACTAATTCCGGGCTAAAATTTAGAAAAATGGCAAATTCACAACTAAAATCAAACTGAAATTAAAGAAAAAACCCATTCGCGGAATTCGTAGCTAAATTTCACGACTGAAATTTAGAAGAATGTCTAATTAACAACTAAAATCAGGACAAACGCTAATCCACGGTAATAAGTGAGCAAATCGCTAATAGAATACCTGCATAAATAAAGAAAATCACTTATTTGCTAATTAATTTTTCAAAAAGCGCTAATTGACGGCTAAATTGGGACAATCGTAGTTCGCGGTAAAAGGTGAAAACAATCACTAATTAATTCGCGGTCAAAAATTGGGGGGCGGAAGTCGCTAATTCATAGACGAGACTGGAGGAAAATACAAATCCGTGGCATCTGAACTTCGGGCCTAAAACCGAGAAAAAGCGCTACTTCATAAGCTGAAAGTGAGAGAAAAAATAGAAAATGCGGGGCAAAAATAGTTCATACACCGCTAATTTGCGACAAACTTTGTGAAAAATCACTAATTAACTCGGCTGAAATGAAGATAAACGCTAATTTGCCGCTCAAAGTGAGAAAAAGCGTTTATTCGCAGCTGAAAAGATAAAAACTCGCTGATTTACTGCACAAATTGGGGAAAACTCCAGCTCATGACAAAAATTGAGAAGAATCGCTAACGCGAGATAAAATATATTTTTTTCGCCGCTATAAAATTAAGAGAAAGTGTGTTAAGTCACGGCAAAAAATCGAGGAAACTCACTTATTCGCGGATAAAAAGGAGAAGCTGTAATTCTCGGCTAAAATGGCAAAGTCAATTTTCGGCTGTAACTGAGAATACACACAACAACATGGAACGTTTGAAAATGGGACGTTTGAACAGGAGTCGTGGTTCCCTCGATCAATATTCACGCGATTGCAAAAAGTGTCGGGTCTGAATTTAGGAGAAATTGGAAGTTTTGAGACTTTTTTCAAGTAGCCAATCAGCGTCCTAAACTTGATGAAACCAGTGAACACCCGCCCACCCCTCTCAACAGTTACTTTCCATCGTGTTCGAGCAGACGAATAAGCTCGAGCAGCCCTTCAAATACTGCCCGCACACCGAACCGATTGAATTCCCGGGCCCCTCTGGGGTGATGGAATAGATCACACAACTCATCGATTTAAAACTTCATTTCCTTTTAAGCCTAGGGAATTTCAGAATATGATCGAAAATATAAGGTTTTCGTCCGATTTTAGTAGACAGATTTCTAGTAGACGTCCTATACAGTTTTGCCCAAAAACCCGGATCTGACGATCCAGGAGAAAAGGTGCTCATCGGTAGTCCAAGGGCTAGATACGCCCTCGCTGGTGACTTCAGCGCTACGCAATTCACTTTTTTTCCGTGAGGCAAAACACGATTGAGTGCATGAGAGGGATGATTGTGGTGTGTGCTCGTCCCCCACCTGAAACCGTATACATCTGGCTGACACAAAATACAGAAATAATAATGTTCCTTTGGAAACGTTGAGGGATTTCAATTTTTAACCAAAATAAGGGAAAAAAGGTGTTTTTGCAAGAGCAAAATGCAAAGGAAATAAAAGTATTGCAAAGATTTAATCAAATCAACACAATCTACGTACGATTTAGTGTGTTTTCATTGCTTTGCATTAGGGAAGCTTCGGACTCCACCTTTTTTTTCCCCCCCAAACTTTCATCACCCCCTCCCACCACCCACCACAAAATACACCGTCCAATTTGATAAGCGATTGGTTGGATTTAAGGTTTGAACTTGGGAAAGTCTTAACACAGACAACCAGTCTCCTCCACCCACCAAATGTACAACTTTTGGGTAAAGCAGGAGGTACGCAAAAAAAAAGGAGGGCACTAGAGGGTGCGACTAAGCCAAGGTTGGAAGCAAGGTTGTAGTGGGAGGGGAGGGAGAGCGTTGTGAAAACAAAACCCTTCAGAGAACTACGTGAGCATAAATTCTTGATAAGAAAATAACACTTGAGAGGAGAGGGAGAGATTGAATCATCGAACGGTTGGATGAACTTTATTCAAATGGGTTTTTTTTTTTTCTGTTCCAATTCTTAAATATTTCAAATTTTCCGCCTACGACCTATTTTTACAAATATTTCAGACGCTCTCCATAACCTATACATTACCATAACGTTCCCTAAATATTTTACAGAATGATTGGAATGAATAAAGCGTCGAAAACCGTACAACTTCAAGAACATTTTGTGATTGTGGTGAGAGGGTGTGGGTTAGGAACTCTCGCCATTTAAAACGGGACCAAATGGATTAACTTGTTCGGAAACGTGATCCGTATTTTAACGTTGAATAAAGCGCCTTTTAAAGGGTATGCGGATGGTGGGGAGTTGTATTTTTTGAAGGAGACGAGTAGGGGTGATCCTAAAATGGCTCATAAATTGATTTGGAGACTCTGAAAAGATAAGACGTTTCACTGATCTTCGCGCATTCCACTAATAAAAAAAACCCCACCGTATAGAAAGTCTTGAAATCCGGTTTTACTTTTTGAGTGAAATGCGTGTTTTTATAAAATCCTTCGGATTTGCACGCTTCAGTAACGAAAAATAAAAGTGACAAGTTGTCCACACTAGGTCTTCCCCCCTCCTACTCGTCCCTCGTGTGTAAGCCTGTACAAAATTGAGTGTGACGATGAGACGGTGTGTGTGCTAGCCCTCCCCCCCCTCTCACTCTCAATGTTGTTCCATTGACAGAAAATCACTTTTTTTTTTTCTCGCCCACGAGTGCCCCTCGAGAGCTGGGAAGGTTTGTGACTTTCACGACCAAAACATGTCAAAATATAAAGCGAGAAAATATGGATACGAATCAGAAATGGAAAAAAAAAAGAAAGCTCAATGAGTCGAAAGAATTTTTCGGCTTCATCCAGAACCCCCGCCCCACCACGTATAGTTTAAGACTTGTCTCCCCCCCCCCCAAAGACTCCACTCCAACAACCGTTTTTCGTAAGATTGAAACGGAACCCATCCATCAGATGAAGATCTGAAAGATTTGGAGGAGCTAGTACCCCCCCCCCACCCTCTAGTACAAAACCTTAAAGATTTATAGGGTTCGAATGTGCGAACAAATTTCGACCTTTTAGCCATTCTTCCCTTTTCAGCGCCCATTCCCATTCACAGAACCAATCACGCGTAAGGGTGTTATATCGTGTGAAGGGCCGACAACATTTATTTCAATCCGCTTTGGCCTATGAAGAGGGTGAAAGGGTACGCTAGAAAAAAAAATCGTCTCCCTATAACTGTTTGATTTCGTAATTTAATAGCAAAATGCCAAATTTGTGCACGTGTTGCTTGTATAACACTGGAATAAATTTAAACAGTGTAAGGCTAATTAAAAGTGAGATTTTGCCTCAACTTTGTTTACCTTCAACTATTATTGTCGTTTTACCCTTGAACTCGATAAAACACACTCAATTTTGAGATAGATTTTATTTATTTTGCTCCCCCTCGAAGGTTTTTTCTTTTTTTTTTTAACTAGCCCAACATCACGAGCTCAAATTACGCCACCCCTCCACCCCCCCGGACGACCAATTTAGTACCACGCCAAAACCTTTTTCTATTCAACATTCGAGAATAGCTATTTTAAGATCAATCTGTGGGGTAGGTTCCGTTTAAATCACAATTCTACCGAAGAAGGTAAACATTAGAGTGCACAGTTGGTGGAGTTGTGGGGGGGGGGTGCTATTTACAATTGATTTTATTGCAGCTGAAATTAAAGATTTTTTATTTCTCTATTTATTGGGAAACATAAAAATCAAACGCAATTTCAACCGGTGTGTTAAACCTATCGGTTCGGTATCTATTAAAATCGTGAGGTTGGGGGACTTTTTTTTTTGTTTTTAGGGGAAAAAACACAACCTTTAGGAGCCAGGTGGCTTCCAATTTGATGGAGTTTTATCTCCCACACGCACACACAGCTTTCATTCCTATCTCTTAACTGGAAAGTGCCCGCATGACTTCCTAAATCTCCCCCCCCCCCCACACACACACAGACGTTCAAAAGCCTGTTCTGTACACGTTTTATAAACTTTTGTGAACACCTTCTTAAAAATTTTAACACACTCGGCGATCTTTTACGCAGTTTTTTTTTTTCGGAATTTCACGATCGTTGGAGCTTCGTCAATAAATGAATGGGTTTGAACGGACACTGATTACGGTGTGCTATTCCTGGGGTTTGGAACTTTAAAAAGTTAGAGTTTAAATGATTGATTTTTGCGTTCAAGTGTCACTTGGGCAGGTGACTTTGACTTTGTGTTCACTATTTACCAAACGAGGGTGGCTCTACCTTTCCCCAGCAGGTCCATCGTCTAACTTTAAAATTCACTCTTATATTCTCTTCTGTGAGTTCCTTTCATCCATCAACTGGTGAATTGAAGGGGTTGGGTTGGCGGCGGCGGGGGGGGGGGGCTTAAAAGATCTACGAGAGAATTTGGATCTGTGTATATAGAGCTTCAAGTCTTGAAGAAGCATCAAACGTTGAGTTTGGCGAAAGGCCCGCATCGGATGGGCTCCATAAAGGAAGAAGGCCCGAAGGGATACGGTTGGTTAGTATACGCGTCAGGCAAATGAAGAAGGTATAATATAGTATACCTCGTCATTTTCAAGAGATCCACATTAACATAATGCTTAACTAGTACAATCTTAACCCCCCTCCGCCGCCGCCACAACCATCATCACCATCTCGACACTCAACAGTTTCGACCTACTTCTCTCCTTGCAAACAACTCAATAGCCAGATACTCCAGGAAAATTAGAACCGCCTGAAGCCTCTGTTGAGAATAAAGCCAACCTAGCTGGTTTCATTAGGTGTATAGTCGGATTTGGGAAGTAATCTAATTTGTCTCTAAATTTTAAACGAAGAAGAGCGGAGAAGAAAAATATCTTATTTATTTACAAATCCAGCAAGACAGGTCTGGGTCTTGTTGAAAGGGACAAAATTTAATGAAAAAGGAAGTTCTTTCACTTTAATTTTTTCTTAAACACAGTTTTACATCGGTCCTTATTAATTATGGATTACAAATATGATATGCTACGCTACAATTAACAAAAACTACCGATTTTTATTGGTCCTTCTCTTGCAAACAACAATAGAACTTTTCCAGAGTATTAATCTCGACGTCGTTAATACGAGAAACGTAATCTTCTCACGAGAGAACGTGAACTCATTAATATGTTAATACGAAAATTGACGATGGGAGCGGTGTCATTCGTTAACGAGAGTTTAAGCTTAAAATTCGACGACCCTTCAAACTCTTGAAGGTTTAAAGGCCGTTAAATTTTCGATAATTCCCGATCTATTAATTCGTGGCTGGAGGGAGAGAGGCACTCCGATTTACATTAGTAAAGGTGCTGCGTGAATATTTCGTCCCCTCTGAAACTGGCTAATTTTAAAACAAAAGACGCTGCGGAACTTATTTGAAATTCTTCCTTCGTAAACGCGAATTTAACACTTAATTATTGTTTCCTTTACATAATTAGGCGTCAATATTTCTTTCTTGGACCACAAAAAAAGATTTAAGGATAAAAGGAATAATAAGGAATGATGTCCAAATAAGAGTTGATGGAAGAGCGCTAAAACACGCTTATTTGACAAACTCTACCGAATTTGACCATCAACCTACCAATTACACGTGTACAGCACCGAAAATGTTGCTCAGAGCCGATTGTTTTCCTCTTATTGACTTTTGAATTGCACTGTCTTCATATTCTCGGAAACGAGCATCTTGAGAGATTGCTGCAATAAAAAAAAAAGTTTTCCAGTCCCCTTTTTCCGCTGAAAAATAGTTTCTTACTACACTTTTTATACTTTTGTAAAGTAATATCGTTAGGGCTCGCTCTAACACAGTCAAAAGTGCTTGGGAAAACTCCGCCTGGGTTGTGCGAGAGAGAGAGCGGGAATTGAGAGAGTTATTCCGCATCAGGTAAATTCTTAAAGATGTGGCTAACGGTAAAGTGGAGCCCGACTCCGATAGGTATATAGGTGAAGCCCATTAGTGGTTTTTGCGGGAGTGAAGCGCTTTGTGGGAAAGGTTCGCGCGGGTATTTGTTAGAATAGTGGTTGCCGAGTTGGTGGGAGGGGGGGGGGTCACAATTTTGTGCGAAACGGAGTCTAGTTTCGTAACCTCTGGGTTAAATTTACGAGGGAGATTACACGGGGCAGCGAGCTAGAAGGGTCTGTGTCCTGGAAAAGTGAGTGTTAACGAAAAACCAAGTACGAGTGTATACATAATAAATTGATTTTTTAATGAAATAATAAACGATACATGAAAGCGTTACCAGAGAAATCGTTTAACCAGTGAACCGTTCAAACCAAACAAGTCGATACAACCCCTCCCCGCCCTCCCATACGCATTTTCTCACGTTATAGACAAAAGGGTGAACTTACAATGACCCAGTTTAAACCAATTTTTTGGATGGAATGGCAGTTCGAATCAGGCACGGAATCAAGTAAAGGTGAAAGCCAGTCAGCTTTATTGGACAGCCGGAATATGAGCCCCCCCCCCCACCACAGTAATAATGTCATGTTTTGACTGCATTATGTCTATACTTGTACAAACACAATGTACGTGTTCCCGGCTAAGTATAGGAAATCCATGCATTGTGGGAAATGTCTATAGGCATTGTCAACAATGTCTGGTGAAATCACGCAATGTGGGAAAAGAGAGTGAAAGAAGAATTATTTCCCATTTTGCCTATAGGCATTGTGCAATCATACATATTAGCATATAAACCGCGAATTTACGCCTTTTCTCCATTTTAGCTGTGCATTACCGACTTTCCTCGAATGTATCCACGAATTATCATTTTATCTGAATGACAGCCGCGAATTTTGCCGCTTTGCCACTATTTCACAATTTGCTCGCCTACTCAATTTCAGCCTCCTATTTTCGCATTATCACTATTTTAGCAGCGATGCTGCGCCGTATACTGGTTGCCCTTGGAATTTGTGTGTGTATATTTTTACCAAGTTTGGAGGCAAATGAGCCCGAGTTATCATTATTAGCCGCGAGTAGTAAAATTTTAGTCATGAAGTTGCCTCAAGAAACCACGAATCGGGGTATTTCGCGGTCGCAGTGATTAATCGCTGATTTTTCTCAATTTTATAGCCGTGAATCAGCTATTTTTCACAATTTTAGCCGTGAATTAGCGGTCGATTAAGCACTTTTCTCAATTTTAGCTGTGAGTTAACTTTTTTCTCAATTCTAGAGGTTTTTTCATTAGCATTTTTCTCACTCTATTCGGGAATTAGTGATTTTTCTGACTTGTAGCTATAAATGAGCGTATGTCTTTGTTTTAGCCTCCGATTAGCATTTTCCATCAATTTTAGCTGTGAATTGACGTTTTTGTCTATTTTAGCCGCCAATTCATGTTTTTTCTCAATTTTAGCCAAAAATTGTTGATTTGTCACAATTTTTACTCGTGAATAAGCAATTTTTTACAAATTGTGCCAATAATTAGCGTTTTTTCTCAATTTTAGCCGTAAATTTGTGATTTTTTCCACTTTATCTATTTATTCGCGTTTTACTACACTTTATCCAAAATTTAGCTGCATATTAGTGATTATTCTAGAATGTACTATGAACTAACGGTTTTCTTTGTTTCACTCGCGCCAATCAGCACTTTCACTCAATTTTAGCGTCCAACCGAATTTTTTCTCAATTATAGCTGAGAATTAGTGAGTGTGAATTTTACCTGTGAATTAGTTTTTTTCGTGCTCTGATTGACGCTTTTCGTAGCCATAAATTTGATTTCAGAAGCCGCGAATTGGTGTTTTCTCAACTTTAACCGTGAATTAGAGGTTTTATCAATTTCATAGCCTTGACTAGGCATTTGTCTCAGTTCTAGCCAGCTATGCAGTGAGGGGATTTTCTCTTCTTTAGCCGCAAATCAGCATGCGGTTTTATCCGTTAGTCCGTTGGGTTTCAGCCACGTATTAGCGTTTTCTTTCGATTTAAAGCCGCGAATAAGCGCTTTTCTCAAATTTTACCCAAAATTTATTTCTCAATTTTAGCCAATTGAGCTCAATTTTTTTTGTAGCGCTTTCACTCGTTTCGGTCAGACATTTTTTTTTATAACTCACCCTCAAACTTTTTCTGTGTACGTTCTAACATGTCTAGATTCGATTTCTGCAATGTCCGTCCACCGTATTGCTCGAAAAAACTCGTTCATTCGCACATGGACTCCATTTAGGATCTAGTTGGTCCTAACATCTGATCAGTTCGATCATCTAACTCCTTTGGAATTTATGGGCCAAAAGCGGGTTCAAAATGGGAATTTTCAAAGGTTTTGAAATCATAGGGGTGTGGAGTGTCGATTCTCTTGTGATTTCAAGCCGGATTTGGCTATATTCATGAATGATAAATCCATGTGTAAAATTTGCAGCGTTTTCGCCCATGTTTTAGCCAAAAAATATCAGTTTTTTCAGTGTCATCTGCAAATCGTGAATTTTCTCCGCCACAAAATAATGTTTGTTCTTACTGTTGGTGATGAATTAGTACCTACATGTAATATTTGCCTTGATTTATCCGAGAATGTGCGATTTTATTCAAATTAGCTGCAAATGAGCGCTTTTTTTCCATGTCAAACACGCGCTTTTTTCACCATTTTAGCTGTGAGTATTGACTTTAGCTCAATTTAATCCGTGAATTAGCGGATTTCCTCAAATGGATCCACGAATTATTCATTTGTTAGAAAAAATAATATTATAGTCCTCCAAAGAATACGTTCACGGAACTTGTGCTTTTCGGTGGATTCACAGCCAGAGATTACAGCATTCGTGCTTAATTTTAGCCGTGAGTTAGCACTTTTTGACTTTAATTCATGTGATTTAGCACTTTTTCTCAATTCTTCATAATTATAGTCACGAAGTTGCCTAGGGAAGCCACGAACTGATAATTACTCAATTATTAGCTGATCTCGCTGAGCGATTGCTCGCTTTTTTCTCTCAGCTTTTTGTCTTGAATTCGGGATTTGTGACAATTTCATCCGCGAATTATTTCTCAATTTTAGCTGATAATTACCTGGATTATAGTTTTTACTGCATTTCATCCCCAAATTAGAATATTTTCAAAATTGATCTTCATCATTGATTCTTCATTTTAGCTGCGAGCAGAAGTCCATCGTTTCTAGATCTCTATTGTTTAAATTAAATCGAGGCGAAGTACGCCGGATAACTCACAGCTTTAATAAAAATTAAACAATTCCAGTCAAAATGTGATATAACCTGTAGGCTGTGTAAACTTAATTTGATTGGACGTTTCTGCCTAGTGCCTGTGATAAGATATAGTTATAAGACTGAGCGAGCTTCTCGCGGTGCTACAAATGGACGAGGGAAGGTAGGACTTCATGCCTACGGACCCGAGTGAATAATAATAATTAAATAATAAAATGTACCTGTGAACATGCCCTAACAAGGGCGAAACGTCGGGGCTTGAATAAATTAATCAAAAAGAGGCCTTGTTGGACATTTAAACCCTCAGATTCATTATGGCCTGATCCAAAAACAACCAATTTCAACCGTAAACTAGAGATTTTTTCTCATTTTTGTTCGCGAATTATTGCTTTTTCCTGCTTTTTGTTATGAATTAACGCTTTTTCGCTATTTTAGCCGCGATTCTTAGCGCTTTTTCAAACTTTTCACCACATGCTTGTTCCAAACGATTCGCACATTACAGCTTAGCTTCCTTAATTTTTGCCGCCTATTCAGGGCCAATTTTGAAAAATTTTGGGTTAGAAATCGTTAATAGGTGTGTTGTTGTTAGTTTTAGCGGCAAATGAGCACTTTTCTCCAAGATTAGCCGCGAATTAACGCTGCGAATATGAACGGTGTTCCGGGGTGGTCCGCACTCCTCGCTCCAACGTCGGTACGAAAAATGGAGGGGTGGACCTCCCTGGGCGGCCATCGTTCGAAGGAGGATCAGAAAAGCTTAAATGAGATTTTTCAAGTTCACGGGTGAACGTGAAAAGGAGACTTGGTATTCGCGTTAGACGGTAATTTGGCTCATTTTGACGATTTTAATTCCGCATCCGTTCGTCATTAATTCACCCGATCGAGGCTAAAGTTTGAGAAAAAAAAGCGTTCCTGTCGTAGTCTATCGGAAAAAAAAAAACTGCAATTCATGGTGGCCCATTCACGAAAATAGTCGCTAATGTGTAGACCATAGCATGCAGAGACAAAAATCACTATTTCGAGGCATAACAAAATTAGAAGGGCGTAATTCGTGTGTCTGAAATTGAGAAAAACTGCTAATTCATGGTACAATTTGTAAAAAATTGCTAATTCACGAGTAAAAATTGAGACAAATCAACAATTTGTGGTGTGAAAATCAACGAAATCGGGGTGGGAAATTACAAAATTCGCAAAATAGGGTTTTGGTGGTGGCAAATTGCGAAACAATTAATTAAATAACTTAAACACTGATAACTTTCCGGGCGACGATGGAAGGGCACAGCTGATGGGGTCAAGCTTTGAGATAATAAATGGGCTCCCCGGCGGGATTCGAACCCAAAACCTCTGGATTACTAGTCTAGCGCGAGTTTCGAGAAACAACGGCCCTAGGTGGGGTTCGGCTTAGCTGATTCCTTGCACTATGACTGCCATAGGCATCACCGTGGTGGAATTGGCAGCATGCCGGCGGCAACATCTATCGAGCGAAAAAGTTAATTTGTAAGAGTAAAAATATGGGTTTTAAAAAGCCAGTATTTATCATGAAATTGTTTTCCATAATATAACCACTTCCACGAGGTGCTCGGGGTTTTGATTATTCAGGCCAAAACTCGACTGCTCAACGAATCATTTTTGAGTTTATAGATAATGCTGATTGTTTAAAGGTGTTTTTTGTTTTCTGTTACAGCCTGAAGGACGTGGGAATGATGACACCGGTATGTATGAATCTACTTTAGAAAAAAAAAAAAAAATCATTCGCATGGGCATGAGCACGAGTTTTTGTCTTCACGTTTGTCTAGAAAGAACTGTGCATTAAAATACACCCCCACTGCATTCTTCAAATCTTCACCCTTTCGATGGTGTCTCAGAAACTTCGATTCCACAATTCCCATCACCCCTCCACCCACCACAAATCCATTATCTAGACATCCAATCAATTATCGTGTTAATCTCTTTAACCGTTGAAGTTCTGTCCGACAACAGTTTGCTGCCTCCAACTCGATAAAGTTTGAAAACTTTTGCACGATGCTTCGCATTATTATGTTTTTTTTTTTCGTGTTGGGTGTTTCAAATTTCCCCCCTCCCCGCACCCGACCTTTCCTTGCTTGTGTTTTTTTTTTCTATTTGTTCACAGACCGATTTCAGGTTTATTCGGACGACGACAACTGTCAAATCACCCGTTGGAAATTACGAGCAGGTAAATTCGTTTGATTATTTCCGTAGTACTATTATTATTATAGAATTTGAGAATGACCCTTTTAAACGTCCACAGCCACTTGAAAATTGCACTTTGAAAAGCCTTGCCACATTGAGTGTGCCATTTTTTGTCTGTTCATCCCTTTTTCGGATATTTATTGTGCGGATGTCCCCTCCCCTTTCCGACCACCTAATGCTTCGAAATTCACTTAATAAAATATAAATTAAATTGAGGTTTTTAAGTCAACCTTAACTTTCGAGGGCCTTGGGAAAATGTTTAAACGAAATAAATGAGCCTATAAATATTAATTTATTATTCCTACCGTTATTTAATTTTCCACTGGTCTGTGATTAATACCTGAGTTGTTTTAATTGAACTAATTTATAACAATGTAGGAAGGGTAAATGAGGGGAGGGGAAGGTTTTTTGTTCAATCTGTCGAATCGAAGCTTTCACTTTCAATTAAAATCAGGGTGAATTGTCTCATCGTGCGAGTCATCAATTTTAACTCAATCACGATTTTAATCGATTGAAACAAAATAAATATTGATAACTGGGAGTTTATAATCCGAATAATTCAACTCACAGACTAGATCAAGTTTAGAAGCGAAGCTCTGGAGTACGATGACATTAGGAGTGCCAAAAAGCTCCCTCTTACCCGCCACTCCATTATGGACTCTAACAACCAACCATTTTTGTACGCAAGGAATGTCACTTATTGCATTCTCCCTCTTCCCAAACCATTAAGCCATCATTTTCATACGAAATTATAAAGAAAAAGAGTATTCCCCGGCTCTTTCATAGCGCCACGTGGGACATCGATTCAACCGAAATGTAACAAAATTAGAGGAAGGAGGCTTTTTCTGGGCTGTTCTTTCCCCTTCTCATTTTTTTTTTTGTCTTTCTTGGGAAATCTGATAAAAAGAATCGTATGAGAGTCAATCCTTTAAGACCTTTTTTGATGGTGTGTGGGGGCAGATGGGTGGGGGGGAACTCAATTGGATGTCTGACAAAATCTTGGAAGAAGAAATTGAAGTAATGGTTTCAGTCCAGCATTCCTTGGACTCAATGGTAACTTTTATTTTAAGAAAAAATTCACTTGAGTGAAAAACTGGATGAAGGTTTCCTCCCCCTCCACACCCATCACAGTGCCACAATATAACCCTAAAAACCACCCGTCGTCGCTCATTGTACCTTGAAAAAGACGGATAGAGCTAGGAAATAATGACCCACCACCATTTTTTGATTATTTATTGAGTCCCCAACCAAAAGTTCATTCATCTCTGCATGTATAGGTGGTGGGGGGGTACGGGCGGGGGCTATTTCCTTTTGACCACCCCTTCCCCTCTCGAGCACTTTTGTTTGATGTTGAAGGATCTGTGGGGAGAAAGAAAACCGCCTTTTCACGTGAGAAAAACTGGTCTTGAGTCCCCCCCCCCCTTTTGTGTCAAACGAGGCGCGTTCCGAATCGTTTGGTGAAGTTAGGCTAGAAAACGCACGACTCTTCGAGTCGTGCAAGTTTAGTCGCCCACCTTTTTGAACGCTTGGAACTTGTAAAACGATACTAAAAATTGCTTTTTAAAAAAAACGCCATTACAAGGGATATGCAGAATTTTAATGAAGCGTTTCCCTGTTAATACCCTCACCCCACCCCCAAGACCACTAAAATAACTAAGGGGTAGGCAATAAACCTCCTCCCCCCTTAACATTACTCACTGCATTCTTTAGAGTTGAAGTCGTTTCATCATTCGAGCGCTTAACCTTCCAACTCCCGATTCCCCCACCACCACCACCATCCCTCAACGTTATCTTATACAATTCGTCGTTAAAAACGTCGGTATTTTCGTCTCTCTGCACTATAAAGACTAAAGGCAAACTACAGAGATCTTTCTCATTTTCTTTATAAAGTGGAACCGAGCCGAGTCTACGTGTTTTTATGGACGATAATGATGGAAGGGGGAGAGGGACCTTTTTTGTCCATTCATATCTACCAGGGTCGACTATCAAACTTATTATGGTTGAATTGCCAAGAAAACATCACGTGGTCATCTCATTCAGTCTATTTCCTGAACATCACGAGTACGGTGAATCCAGTACAATTTTTTAAATAGTTTTTTGGAAGATATAATCCAAACATTCGTATCAATAAAGGTGAAATTGTGGGAGCGGGAGGTTTTTAAAACAGCCTCAGCAAACTGTTGCCTTGTATGTCAGCGGTACAGTCGCTTTCTGAGAAGAAACAGGTGAAAAAAGTGTTGGACGCTTAACTAAAAAGTGACTGTAGTGCTAGTGTTGTATAATATAAATGGGTGTATGGTGAGGTGGGAGGGGGGCTTCAAACGTGACTGTTCCTAGCTTGTTAAGTGAAGCGTAATGCGCTTGATTAAAAGGAATTACACAAATTGTATAAATTACCGCCCCTCCACCCTTTTTTCAACGTGAGGTTACTTTAAAACCTCAAAAAGGTTTAATCTGCATAGAATTTTTCTTGAATTTAAAAAAATGGGGTAAATGTAATAAGTTCAAAGTTTCAAGTAATAAACTCAAGTGCTCTGTGCCCCCAGCAACAACTAAAAACATAATTTAAAGTATTCGTGAAGAAAGAAATCATGGGGCCTAAGGCGTGAGCCGCAACTGACGTGATTGCTCGATATTTTGCCCTTCCACTTACCACCACGGTTTGAAGTGTGAACTATACTTGAATAGAATGTAAAAGGAACAACAAAAACAAAAAAAAAACACAATAGATTTAAACTTTACGTAGCGTAGAATGAATGCACAGGCTCTTTTAATTAATCCTCCGATGTCAACGTCATCACTGATGAATGAAATGTTAAATGAGACAAGCCATGAGCCCAAGATTTTCGTTATATTATTTCGCCGTTTGTTACATTTTTCATGGAGAGCTTAATTAAAGAGCATGCTCCTTACATTTTTAAAAACCAACCGAGTTTTCCTATTCGTCAAATAAAAATATTCAGTGTTCCATGGCCTTCGAATGTAAACATAATTCTCTTGCTGTCAGTTAATTTTATAGAAATAGGCCTGATTGGATGAACAGTGAACGAGGAGGGTGGTAGGGAATGCGCCACAGCTCTAAATTATTCTCCCGGAAGGAAAATTAAAACCCTTTCAAGCGGTCAATTCAGTCCTCAACACAAAGAGCGGTGGACATTAATAAAATTGCTGGTAGAGTCAATATCAATGGGTTCGTGGGTCGTGGGGAGGGGAACCTCTCTCGACAATGGTGTATCCGGCCCTGAAACTGGCAAGTTCATACCGCGGCCACCTACCAGCCACACAAGACCATTCGACTAGTAGTGGACATACACCCAGCCACCTACACGGCTCCATCATCTCCAAATTAGCCAGACATACAATTTTCAAGTAGCATAGTGTTAAATTACGGAAGTTGAGTCCGGAAATCGTGAATAGGCGTTGTCTCAAATTTATAGCAACAAGTGATCGCCATTTCTTCACTTTAGCTGTAAATCCGCAGTGTCCTAAAAATTTAGCCGAGATGAGAGACAACACTTTCATTACAATTCAGCCGCGAATGAGCGTTTTTCTTAATTTTCTGTGAATTAGCCTCACGAGTTCAATTTCATACACGAATTATCATTTTCTTTTAGTTTTAAGCGCCCCCCCCCCCCAATGAGATTCGCGAATTAGCGCTTTTTATCAATTTTAGCCGTGAAATTGCGTTTTTCACAATATTAGCCGTGCATTATTGGAGATTTGGTCACTTTCAGTCACGAATAAGCGTTTTTTTTGTTTCAATATTAGCCATGAACTGCAGGCGTTCTCAGAAACCACGTACACGCGTTTTTTCAATACCATAGCCAAGAATATAAGCACTTTCTCCATATTTTGATCCGTGAATTAGCTCCGTCTTCATTAATCTTAGCCGCGAATGATAAATTTTGACAATTTTAGCTATTTTTCCCTAGCGGAATTAGCGTTTCCCTGGATTTCAGCGCTTGAACTCTGTTTCAGCCGCAAACTTGAGTTTTTCGTGGTTTCTATGGCAAGTTAACGATTTTTTTTCACTTCATTATACCCATGAATTAGCTTTTTAATCCCAACCTTAGTTTTTGGACAAAGTTGTCCCCAGAAACCACGATTAAGCGTGTTCTTAATTTTAGCCGTGAATTAGCGCTTTCTCTTTTTTCGATGCCAATTAGCACTTTTTAGAATTGGATCTTTTTCCCAATTTTAGCCGTGGATCAGCGCTCTTTCTCTGTTTTAGTAGTGAACTAGCGTTTCTCTCCGTTTTAGCCACGAATTAGTGATTTCTTTCACTTTCAACTATGAATTACTGAAACCATGAGTAAGCTTTGTCTCAATTTTAGCTGTGAATCAGATCATCCTCTCGATTTCAGCCACGAATTATAATTTTTCTTAATTTTAGCTGTAAATTAACACTTTTTCTAAATTTTGGACGTGAATTTTGTGTATTCCTGATAATTCTAGCCGAATATTAGCGCCATTTCTCAGCTATGGCAACGGAGAGTGGCTTAGGGTTGTAGCGAATCCGCGTTTTCACTATCTTTAGTAGCAAAAGTGATCGCTTATTTTTCTCAACTTCATCCTTGAATTAGCGCTTTACTTAATTTTAGCCGCTGAATTGCCCCAAGAATAGCACATTATTGTTTTTTTCTTAATTTTAGCTGTAAAAGAGCCTCCGTAAACTGTGAAAATGTAATTTTTTCTCGATTTGGGCCGGAGATTGTTTCGATAAACCGTTAGTTAGCACATTTTCTCAGCTTGATCTAGTGCGCTTTTTCGCAATTTCAGCCTCAGACATTATCATTCTTCCACGAAGCCACTCTTGCGAAAAATGTGAATTAATACATTTTCTTATTTTTAGCAGCGAATAAGCTCATGAATCCGATTAACTCTCTCTTTTTCCGGAGTTTTAGCCAAATATTTGCCTGTGCAGGGATTCGAATCTCCGGTATTTGCTTTTTGAGAGTAAGTAAACCCCGCGAAAGCGGGTTCTGTGAGTGCCAATAAATCTATGATATTTTGGCTTTGCTTTAAAACGACAAATTCAACTTTTTTTATTATTACTAAAGGAGCCAGATCCATAAAATTTCTCATTAAAACGAGCTGACACCCTGGAAAGTTCGATTTGTGTGAAATCCGTGAAGTTGGCCTTTTCAGGGAGCTACAACCTCACCAAATCAGTTTCTCTGACTTGTCAGATTCGCCTTATTCACCAAGAGGTCAATCCCACGGAATGGGCTATTCAGTCACGAAACTGTCCAATTACACACAAGCTTATGTCAGAATACTCGAATATTTGGTTGTATAACAGGTATTTAGTCTCGGAAACAGACTATCAGGGCTAGAAACTGAAAATTCAACCCATCCAATCAAATTCTCACAAGTGAACTGTTATATAGTTTCAAGAGCTCACGCTATTCGTCATGGGCGTAGTCAAAGGGGGGCAGCGGCTCAACCCTATTGATCCGCTCTGAATGTACAAATCCTCCAGATTAACCACATTTTGACGTATAAGCTCTTAAGCTCAGCTTAAAGATAAACTGAACATTGAATCCCAGTGGCCAACCCGGGCCTAAATCGCGATTAAATAGCTATTTTGAGCTAAAATGGCCAGATATTCGAGGTAAGCTTACTAAATTTGTTATTAAGGCGAAATCGCCAGTTTTTCAGCGAAACCATCAGTTTCCAGTTAACAGATTCAGGGTAAAATAAGCTCATGAATCCGATTAACTCTCTCTTTTTCCTGAGTTTTAGCTACAAAATTGCCTGTGTAACCGCGAATTGGCGTTTTCTTAATTTTTGCCGCGGTCAAAGCACTTTTTTTTCAATTTTTAGCCGTGAATTAACGGATTTTTTCAAATTGCTCCGTGTCCACTTCAGCCACGTATTTTCTTGATTTTAGCAGCGGGTGAGCTCTTTATCGGCATTACAGGATTTAGCTGTGACCAGACGATGGTCCAGTATTTCCTCAAGGGAGGGTCTTGGGAAGTTTCGTGCTTCACTCTACTAAAAATGACTTGACAGCCATCCACTGCCTAAGAATAGCTAAACTAGCTATTCCCAACATAAACACGGCTAAACTGACAATAATGGCGCCTCAAAAAATGGCAAAAGTGATGAGTCGTGCCTTTAACATGGCTAAACCGACTTTTTTATGCCCTAAAAATTGGCGATTACATGCTATATTTCCTCTAGTGTTCGTAAGGAGGCAGTTTATAGCTGAAATTACAAGTTTTAGGGCAGGTTTTTGGGAATTTCTCGATTTCTTCGGCTTATCTGGAGCCAACGTACCAGACCCGGGACTCGAACCCATCGCGAACGCTGCTCCAAAAGAGGAGGTTTATCCGCGAATTACCGCGTTTGCTCAATTCTTGCCATGAATTAGCGGATTTTCTCCAATTTATCCACGAACGAAGGTTTTTTTGTTTAATTCGTTGTATTGTTTTTGTTTCATTTAATTTTAGTTGGGAATTATTTATAAATTTTTGCCGTAAATTGTTCCTCATTTCACCCGCGAATCACCGCTTTTACTAATTTTGAGCTCCAAATTAGAGGATTTTCATGAAATCCGTGAATTGGCGTTTTCCTCCATTAAAGCTTCAAATTAGTGATTTTTTTTCTCTATTGTTGCGGCAAATTTTAGGGGCGTGCCACTAATTTTTTAATTTCAGCCGTGAATCGCCGCAGTCTTCAATCTTATAGTTGTGAATTAGCTCATTTTCTCAAATTTTTCCATTCAGCACTGCACTTCTCAGGCATGTGGATTAGCGATTTTTCTTCATTTTATTGCGTTTTCTCAATTCTGGCTGTTATTATCTATTTTTCCCGTGAATTTTCTGCTATTTCTTTTGATTTTATTTTTAATTTGAGCGGCGGATTATTTGTTAATTTCAGCCGCGAATTATCGCATTTTCTTAGATTGATACACGAATTGGCGTCTTTTTCCATTTTAGTTTCGAATAAGCGTTTGAGTTCAATTTCGGGCTGAAGTTAGCATATTTTCTCTGTTTTAGCCGCGAATCAGGGGTTTTTTCTCTCTCAATTTAAAAGTGAATTAGGGATTTTTCCCAATTTCAGTCCCGTTGTTGCCTCGAGAAACCACGAATTGACGTATTTATTATAGTTGAGCGTGCTGAGCGATGGACTGCAGCTTTCTCTCAATTTATTTGTGGACAAGAGCAAGTCCAACCCTTAAAAAAAGCATTATTCAAACTAGCTTAAAAGTGAATAATTATAAATACGTATGTAGCTAAATTATTAGTTCCTGCATTACGCAAACAGTGAAATTTGATTCAGTAATTGCCAAACCAAAGAAAGTTGGACTCCATACTCTATCCTTGGAGCCAATCATTTTTAGGGATTCGAATCTCCGGTATTGGTTTTTTGAGAGTGAGTAAACCCCGCGAAATTAGGTTCTGTGAGTGCCAATAAATCCATGAAATGTTGGCTTTACTTTAAAATGACAAATTCAACGTTTTTAATTATTATTAAAGGAGCCAGATCCATAAAATTGCTCATTAAAACGAGCTGACACCCTGGAAAGTTCAATTTGTGTGAAATCCATGAAGTTGGCCTTTTCAGGGAGCCGCAACCTCACCAAACCACTTTCTCTGACTTGCCAGATTCGCCTTATTCACCAAGAGGTCAATCCCACGGAATGGGCTGTACAGTCACGAAACTGTACAATTATACACAAAATTATGTCAGAATACTCGAATATTTGGTTGTATAACCGGTATTTAGTCTCAAAAACAGACCAGCAGGGCGAGAAACTGAAAATTCAACCCCTCCAATCAAATTCTCACCAGTGAACAATTCTATGCTATTCGTCATGGGCGTAGTCAAAGGGGTGCAGCTGGCCACCCCTATTGATCCGCTCTGAATGTACAAATTTACTACTCCAGAATAACCATATTTTGACGTATAAGCTCTTAAGCTCAGCTCAAAGATAAACGGAACATTGAATCCCAGTGGCCAACCCGGGCCTGAATCGCGATTAAATAGCTATTTTGAGCTAAAATAGCCAGATTCGAAGTAAGCTTACTAAATTAAGGTGAAATCGCCAGTTTTCAGTGAAAACATCAGTTTTCAGTTGACATTTTCAGGGTAAAAACTTCAATTTTTGGTTAAAATTCGTCAGTTTTGGGGTGCGATTGCCGATTTTGAGGTAAAAGCCTCCAGTTTCAGGGTAAAACTGACAAAATTAGTTTCACGGTTAAGTCACCGTGCCGACGCTATCCACCCGTCATACCCGGTATAAAACATAATTATGTTTTTCGACAAGACGGGTGGATAGCGCCAGCGCATAATTTTAGTGAATAGGGTCTCAGTATTGAAGTGAAATCGTCAGTTTTGTGTTGAAATCGTCATTTTTCAAGACAGAGTCGTTAGGTTAGCGTAAAATAATCTGTTTGCGGAAGCCAGTTTTGGTGCGATATTGTCAGTTTTGAAGACAAAAATCTATTTTTTAGGTAAAATATTTTTATTTTTTTTGGGAGGGAGCACTATTTTGAGGTTAAAATCGCCAGTTTAGGAAAGTTTTTGAGATGTAATCGTTAGTTTTTGAATTAAATCAGTCAGTTTTGTAGTGCGACGTCTTCATTTATGGGGCAAAAAGTCAGCGCTAGGAGTGAAATCGTCACATTTGGTATGAATTCGCCAGTTTTTACAGTAAAATCGCCGGTCCTTTTTTGGCCCAAAATCATCCGCATTGGGGAAATTTATACTTACAGTGTGTGACATTGTCAGTTTTGGAGAAAAATATCAAATTGTTTGTGAAACTTGTCATTTCGGGTGTAAAGTATTTAAGGCATTTTAAAATGAAACAGAAAAGAATGAGGCAAAAATCACCCGTTCTATAGTAGCATCTTCAGTTGCTGGGAGGGGGAGCCACGTCACCTTTGGCGACAAATTGTATACGTTGTTTGAGTGAAATCGCCACTCTTGAGAGATGAAAACGGCTTGGTAAGAACGTTCGTTTGTCTTGAGTTTGGGTTAAAATCACTAGTTTTAGGGTGAAATCATAAGTTTTATGGTAAAGCCTTGGGTTTTAAAATCGCCAATTGTACTGTGAAATCTTTATTATAAGGGTAACATATTGACTTTGACATAAAATCGTCAGTTTTAAAGTAAAATGTTAAGTTATGGAGTGAAATCTTCAGTTTTGGGTTTAAAAAACGCCCAGTTTGAGTTGGAAAATGTTTGATTTTCACGTCTCTCAGACAGGACGTTCATGAAAAGTCCGCCATCCGCAGTAATTGAGTGCCAAACAAAATATCTATTTCCGGGGAAAACATTACCAATTTTTGATCAGGAAAACACGGACGTAAGGCTAAAACCGATATAGTTTCCCAACGGAGATGTGTTTGTGTTTGATGGTTTACGGCCTTTTTTGTGAAAACTCAGTTTCCGGGGTAGAATTTGACAATTTAATGCCATCTTTGATGTCATCTTCTGCCGCCCCTCCCTCCCCTCAATCAAGAGCTGGCTACGCCCCTGTTATTTGGGTCATGGTGAGAAACAGCTAAGGCCTAGGCCCAGACTTCTGCTTTATTGATCTTAGGATCGATGCCTATTAACATTTAATGGACAATTTTATGTGTAACTAGCAGTAATGTCCCTCCACCCCTCCTTCCACATAGGCAATGACAAGCTTTTTTGTTTACTCTCAAGCTTGGATCCGTGCCCGGGAAAAGTGAAACTGAGTGAGTGGGCAGTCGAAATAGAGTGATGTTGCTCAAGCGTGTACTTATTATAGAAATGAAGGAAATTCGCGAAAGCATTACACGTAATATTAGGAGCAAAGAGCGCTGTCAAAAGGGACGAGCCTCAAGGGTCACTGGGTCAAATGAACGGCATTAAAAGTTTTTCGTGAATTACATTTTTTCAAAAACTTTCTCAGAATATTACTCCCCCTTCCCTCGCCCTCCCTTCTTGAAACAGTTGTGGGTTAAAACTCGTACCGTCCGTGGAAGGATTATCGTTCGACCATGATTATAATCGCTGTTTCAAACTCGCAACAAGCCTTAAAACCAACCACCAGTAGGGGTCAGTTCAAATGACCATACTTCAGTGAAGAAATTTTAGGCCTGACCAAGGGTCACCTCCTCTCCCCCGGCTGTTTCACGGGAGAATTGTTTGTTTTATAAGTTTTAAGCCGTGCGGTTTTATAAGAATACAGCTCTCTAAAAGGAAATGTTGCTGTTTGAGAGAGAGAGAGTGAGAGAGACAGCAAATTACGAGTTAATAAAGCTGAAAACTTTGTATTTTCAATGCATCATTGTCACAGTGGAGTTTCATCGATTCCCCTCTTCAGCACACAGCGTTACGACTGTGTCCACATACAATACACCGGGGAAACGTATGTCATTTATTTCTTATTCTTGTCTTTTTTTTTTTTTTTTAAAGAGGAAGTTTGTCACACTGGTGCTGTCGTTTTTTGATCCTTCTAATCAATAGAAAGTCTTAATTCCTAGAGGCTGTTAATTAGAGTGAAAGAACAACCCCAGTGGAAAGGATCTCACAGCTCAAGGCTGTGCTAGCAGCGGTCTGCTCGATGAAAAAACTTTTTTTCTTCTTTTAGTGCATTTTTTTTTTATTTTTATTTTCAAACTTGCTAACAAGTCATTATGGAGATTTCCTCTTCCATCGTCGGTGCTACATTTTACAATGCGCTGCTTCACAATCATTAACTATCCACCTCGCCTTTTGTTTTTAACGAGAAGATAATAGCAAACGCCGAGTGTTATCATCGCGCTGTCATAAAATATCAAAACAGAGTACTCACAGTTTAAAACGTCAAAATACGAGTTGAGTGGAATTGCATTTACCTGGGCTAGATTATTTCCTATAAAAGCGAAAAAGCTGGGGGGGGGGGGGTTTGGCCCTAGAGGTAGCTGTTTCAAGGGCTATAATAATTGAAAGCTCGGCGAGTTTCAAAATGAGCCGTCAAAAGTAAAAACTTCTCCCCCACCCCATTTTTCGATTACTGTGGGGAAATCGGTTGAAATTTAATTGCTTTTCAACAGTGCTCGAACGAATTGTTTATGATAACAATGTAGAGGAGGGAGGGCGAATGGTCATAAAATACGCTGCGGAAAGTTTTCCACGGAAACTTAGTTGATTTAGCGGAATTTGTAATTTTTTTTTTTGTCGATTTATGTTAAATTAGAGGCGTTGAAAGTAATCACGTTCAAAATTTCTTGGTACAACACGGGAAAGAGGCAAGCAAAAATGGCTTTCTCAAGGCTCGCCGTCATCCAAACAAAGAAAGTCGACGGCTTGTCGTCAACGACGACTTGTCGAAGCGATTTCTCAGCAGTGACTTTTTTATGATGACTCTTTAAAACGGAGGCGATCGTTTCCATTAGTGAGTCGGTGTCTTCGTAAAAATATCTTTTAAAAGCAACAAAATTTCTCATAAATGAATGACGTCGTCTCTTTGTTGTTTTGTTTTGAGTCATCAAGTTACCTAAACTTTGAGTTGATTCGTTTGTTTTTGAAACGTGGTAAAAACTTGCCGGTCCCGCTTAAAAACACAATTCGAGGAACATACAGCGGACTGTTGCCACCGAGCACTTTGGGAGCTCTTTGCAAATCGCCCGGCATCCATTTCAGCTCCTCCTTGACGGGAATCAACTTCCGTTGGGCGAAAATTTGAACGAGGACGTTCGAGCGATTCAATTTTCGAAACAGACTCTGACAACTCGGATAGTTTCTATTTATAAAAAAACATAATAGTCAGGTGAACTTTGAAGGGTGAAATGACATTGAAAATAGTGTTCCTCCCTCCTCTCGCTTTAGTGTAAAAATAAATTTTAATTAACTTGACCTACTTCATTGTTTAAAGCAAAAATGAAACGAAGACAATGAAAAATCAACTAAGTCCTCTTAGGCCCCTAGAGAGACACTGAGGAAGCAATGTCGCATTAAAATAATTTACTAGAAATCTTCCAGAAATTAAAATTAAACACAAGACGGGAGGGGCAACAATGCAGCGAGAGAAAGGGGGGTTTAGGCCATCACGAAAATTACTAACTTGTGGTAAATTACCACCATCATCGGTCGTCCGATTGATTCCGCCAACTCAACGCCATTATTGACGCCGTGAATCCACTCGATTTTATTATCCTTGGCCCACTCGTAGAGTTCATTTCTATAGTCCTCGCAAAAATAATCGCCGACGCTTTGACAGGACGTTTCGATATCAACTGGCATGATACATTTCAATTTGTTTTTTTAAAACTAAAATTTTGTCGTAACGGAGGAGAACATGTGAAGGCGGGGGGATATAATAAGCTGCAGTTTTCCAATTTCTACAATTTAAATTTTTGTTTTTGTTCGACCTTCCCAAGTTCCTACAATTCAGTGTTGGCGAGGGGAGTGATTTCTATTTGAAAGTGACTAAGCTCCCGGAGGGCTACTACGCTAAGAAGTAATCAAAAACTGTAATCCTCTCATTTCACGGGGTTTGGGGTTATAGACAACTCTCAGCAATCTGTACAAACTAAAATTTGTGGAATTTCCCGAGTAATAAATTGTATGAAGTTGTCTCTTCTTTTCAGGCGTGTAGAGGGACCCAGTGAGATCGAATGTTTGAAAATTCCTAACTAACACGCCCCCCTTCCACCATTTGTACTGCTTTATATCAACAACAAAAAAAAAAAAAACGAAAAAAAAAGCTGTTCCCTTGAAATCGAATGATTTCGAAATTGACAAACGGGAGCCAAAAATATGGAATCTCGTTGATAATACATATACATGGCCCTGTGAACAAAGCGAGAGTCAGAGTATCCAAGATAAAATAATTTTTATTGAATCACGAGAATCGCCCCCCCCCCCCAGTCCACCTTTATTCTGGGTATAACACTTCATCTTTCTTTTCTTTTGATGAAAATAAGTTTCACTCCTTAATGAAATCAGGTCATTGGACGACCCAACATTCCTCTGTTCACTGTAATGTAACATGATCGAATCAACATAACAGTGAGCCTTGCGGGAGTGACTCGCCGAAGTGCATTAATACCTGAAACCCGTGAGATGAAATTTAATTAATCGGGAAGGAGTGTAAAGGGAGCGGGTCGGTAGGGGTTGGGCTAATGGACTTGAAGCCGTCGGGCTCGTTACAATCACACTATTCGACTATGTCAAGCATTGGGTTACGTGTTTCTTTGGGAGGGGGGGGGGGCTCGAACAATTATAGTGGTTCCATTCCGATGTATTAACGGGTTACATAGACGGTGCGAGGACTTCAACAATCCACGAAAGTGACACACACGCACAAAATCAATAAAAATGACCTAACAACGATGCGAACGAGTGCGTTAGCTAATGTTGACGACTATACTATGACGTAATAAAAAGGAGCGGTGGGAGGGAGAGGATAATTTATCGCGTAAAGTCGAAGTGGAATACAAGGCGCCACTACTGTTATGCTCAAACGCAGGAGGGGAGCCCTACCCAAACCACAAAGTGGACCTTTTACTTTATACTTACAAGAGAACCCAATATTCCCTGTCGTTTATACTATAGTAATAGAAAAAATGTCTAAATGCCATTTTTATTCTAGTTTTTCTATTAAAAGACAAAAAAAGGGCAGCTCTTCATGCAAAAGCCACCACTCCTACCCTTACTAAGGTCATGTGTACGGAAGCCTGTGAGAAAAAGTTGATTTCGCTCCCACCCACCCACACACACACAGGTGTTAAACATCCGGGCAATTAACGCGTTTTTGCTTAGTATTTATTACATAGTGTTCAGGTTGGGCCAAATGAGCATGGATCACAGCTCCCTCAATCCCTTCTCAATCAGTCAATTTTTGGATCAACAATGGTTAGGGTCTTATTACCGGCTGGTCCACGCCACACTTGGCTAGCTCGTCTGCTTTCTCATTTCCCTGCCATACTGCATTAAATGTCCTGCAGGGATCTACCCATAGCGTTAAGGTGTTTTCATCGTCATGGAGGCCCCGTAGGTCCCCGCTCTGCAGTTCACCACAGGCCACAGTCATGGGTTTAGTGATCGTCCCCTGCTCCGCCCTGCTGTCTGAGTAGATAACAATATTCCTGATGTACATTCTACTTCCCGCCATAGAAGCTCGCAAATACAAGCATGGATAGCTACTTCTGCCTGGAAAATTTTGGTGTTTTCCCTGACAGGATACTAATTTTGCACCCACAGCTCTGGCACGATAATCACTCCTCGCGTATTCCTCTTCCTAACCTTTATATTGGAGCCGTCCATTTAACACTCCAGCTTCCTCTCTGTCTTGAAAACCCCTCCTTCACCCCTCAAGATGACTCTCAGTCGAATCTAAGCCGAAAAATTGCTCCTCTTAACCACATATGGACGCCTCTGATGCTGAGGAAGGAGGTACTCTCCTCAACTTCACACCCCAGTCCTATTTGACCCTGTCTGGCCTCCCTGACATCTTAACCCCAGGGGATTCAGACCAAGTGATCTCTCAAAGGCCTTCGTTGAGGAACTCCGGAATGGCCCCAAAATCACCAAGCAATTAAGCCTCTTTATTTTCGTGAGCCTCTCCCAGCCCTGTCCTTTTCAATTTTCCTCTACCATCGAACCCCTTCGGATGATTTATTTGTATATTTGGTAGCGCCGACACTATTTCAAGGTGTAATAGCCACCAAACCTCTCTAGGGGGTGGTTAGTCCGTAATTGAGGAGGCGATGAATAACATAAAATTAAAAAAGGGGAAGAAAGGGTTGTCAAAACAAAAAAGAGAGAATCGGTCCTCATCTCATGACAGGTCAGAAAATCATGATTAGGCCAGAGAACTACCAAACTTAGCCACATAGCCAAGTAGCGCCAGAGTTTCGGTTGAGTGCCTTCAAAACTGGCCTCTTTTTACAGCGAAGTCAGAAATCTGTCTGAAGACTGAATTTACTCACTCCTTGATCAGAAATGATTATTTTTCCTCTAAAATTGACTTTATCGGCCTGGAATATGAAAATGTTGCCTCATAATCTTCAGCTTTTGGCCCTGTGAGTAGTATTTTAACCCAGAAACTGAACATTAGACTCCATTATCGACCAATAAGCGTGTAAATGTGAATATCTTGTCTAGAAACTCAACAGGAACTGATCCACAGGTAGGGATTAAAAAAAGCTTATAACGTTGGGGATGTGATCTGATGAAGCGACCGACGCCCTGAACAGTTCCTCAGCCCTGAGACGCTCGTTTTCGATTGTATATACAAAACCTCGTATCACCCCATTGACAACCAGTTGAAAATTCTATTCTCACAGCGATCAATGTGAGGAATTTCCAATGATTTGGTTATTATTTTCTTGGAACTTGAATTTCGTAGTAGCTGCACCCCCACCCGCCCAAACCAATTGATTGCACTTTGCACCAATTGGTTGCGAAAATGCAACTTTATGACAATTTATCACCGAGTTTTGCAAATTACGCGAGCGTCGTACTCCAACTCTTGAATTTTCGCAACTATTCAGCCTGAATTCAGACTGTTATAGCCGCAAACTTTAAAATTGCATGGCGATTTTGCCGACAACATTTTGCCTAAGCTCGTGGGCTAGAGCTGTTGCTCCAGGCAGAAGGGTGGGCTCCTTTACTCATTCTCATCAGCCCTCCAGCGTTTTCGTCCCAACAATAAACACCTCGGATAATGAAATAGATGAGATAGAAACACGGGTTTCATCAATCTTGAAGCGCTCGGTCACAAAGATTCCCTAAAATTTGTCAATTCTCAGAAATTAAGACCCGAAACTTGCAATTTATCCAATATTAAGTCCCGTAACAAGCATTTTCGCTGGAATTAAGACCCAAAAGTCGCTTTACCCCGGTTATTCACCCATGAAACTTCCAATTCCTGGGTATTAGTCACGGTCTGATGGGCTTTGTTGGGGTCGACTAGTCTGTTGGACCCGCCCTTCCTATCACTTATAAAAACACATTTTAATTTCAATTGCAAATAAATTCAACGGTTTGGGAACAGTCGGAGCCGGCTTGCCCAGGGCTCGCGCCCACTATCAAAAGGGCCTGAAACTTGCATTTTCATTGAAATTGGGACGTGAAACTCGCAATATCTCTAGGAAAATTCCAATTTCGTCTTGGAATTTGGCTTTCAAAATGTTGCATAATAATAATATAATTAGTAATAGGTAATAATGATTAAAAGTTGGCACAACGACAAGTTGTAAAATTACGTCAGCAAAATAATGGACAAAAAGTAAATAAATATTAAAAAGAACAAATAGGATTGTCAGAACGAGCTGCGGTCCATTGAAGAATTAGAGACGTCCATTAAGCGCGCGAATAGCGAGTTTGTCCATTTTATAGACGCTGATAGTAATTATAGCATAGCAATTTTCAATGCGAGAATCGAAAGTTACTCCATCTGTAAAGGGCAGAAATTCTGATATTTGTATGACATTTTTGCTATTTTTGGAACACGGAGCGTCAGTTTAGCCATTTTTAAGGGTAAATTGAGTCGGATTTGCCAATTTAAAGGCGTGAATAAGTCAGTTTGACCAATTTTTGAGCTCGAATCGTCAGTTTAACGATTTTTGAGAAGGATTCTAGAAAGTCTGCCATTTTATTGCGTTTTGGCTATTTTTAGGACACGAATCGTCTGTATAGCTATTTTAAAGGAACCAATGGCCAGTCATTTTTGGAGGGCAAGTGGTCGGTTTGGCCATTTTTAGGGCATGGATATAGGCAGCTTAGGCATTTTGAAGGCGTGAATAGTCAGTTAAGCCATTTTTAGGGTGCATCGAAACCCTGGAAGGAAACCCTACAATTCTTCCCAGCGAGAAATTCTGTCTGTCCTACTTATATCTGTCCTACTTGAGTAGCCCAATACTCAAGTTTTCAGTTGATTTAAATGGTATCCCAAAACACTTCTTAGCGCTTTTCCTCCATTTCAACCGAGCAATTTCCTCCAGAAGTAGCCCAAAACGTGGTTTTTATTCCAATCTGGCAGCTCTGTAACTCGTTCCATCTTCGTCACCTATGGATATTGTTGAAATAAACAAAATCTTGATACGGAGAAAAGGGGAACCGCCAAGGGCATCAAAATATCTCGCTATGCCCTGCTCAGGCCCACTGGTTTGCGAGACACGCTCGATTGAGCAAGTCTAAAACTTGGATATCTTTGTTAAACAAACAAATTATTGTCATAAAGTTCAATTTTAAGGGACAGTATTAGGCTGATTCTTTACCTGACAATGAGAAACAAGCAAACCCGTTAGTCAGATTCTGAACCGAAAAATTAAAATTTTCTTGTCCGAATGAGTAAGTTTTGAGACAAAATGGCAGTTTACTGTAAGGTCCCTCGCCTTACAGTACGCGAGCGTTTCTCCTAGATGAAAGGGGCCTTTTTTCTCGGGGAGAGACGAATCTCGCGTACGCGTCCAACGTAAAAGGCTCCGTAGAGTTCTATGTGTTTTTACTGCAAGGGTTGGACGCTGACGCGCGCGTGGTTTAACGGGGCCGTACGAAATTGCCTAAAAATACCCCTCCCCTATTCTCAGGGGTCAAGCTGGCTCTATAGACAGAACATTGGGCGGCATTTTGCATTCCCCTTGGTATGCCTCGAGCGTATTCGTCTCAACAATGAATGTGTCAGATAAATTACAGTTGGGAAAGACGGAGTCAACGGTTTCATCAACCCTGAGGCCACTAAACTTCCAATTTCTCTAAAATCAAGACGCCAAACTTTGCAATCGCCATAAAACTTATCCAATAACGTCTGGCTTGGTTTCAGCGGACACAAATTATGGAAAATTGGCTTGAATTATAGGACCCTAAACTAACAATTTCACTGAATTTGAGACTGATATCGACGTCGATGTCACCGTCACCGATATTCAGCCTGTGACTCGTAGATCGTGAGATTTTTAGCTCCGATTGATGCAACTTTGCAGTTGTCCTTGAAGCTTTTGGGTGATCTCAAGGCTGAACCGCAAGAGAAGGGACCAGTTTAAAAAACAGGCCACGAAACTCGCTATTTCGCAGAAATTAAGAACCAACAACTTGTGATGTCGTTGAAAGTAAGACTCTTCCCGAAACTTCCCGTTCCGTTGAAAATAAGTCCCAAAACTTCGAAAGAACCAAAATGTTTGTAATTTAGCAGAAATGAAGACCCAGAACATGCATTTTCTTTAGCATGAATCATGACCCGAAGAAAGTCGTACTGTCGCAGAAATTCAGCCATGGATCTCCCAATTTCTTGAGCATTTCTCCGAAATTACGCGACCTGTAACTTAAAATTTAGAGCCGAAACTTGCATTTTTGAAAAAAAAAATGAGACCCGATGACTGGAAACAACAAAAATGAAATAGAATTTATATGAAATTTGGACCCAAGCTCCCAGAGTCATTCTATTTAAATTGCAAATAAATTTAAGTTCAAATTTGAATTCGTAGTCAAGGACAGAGTCGGGACCTGTTTGCTCAGCCGGGTTTACGTTAAAGAAGCCTTGAATCTTGTAGTTTCGTTGACATTATGACGTGATACTGGGAAAATCGTGCATTTTCAGCCAGACTCTGATTCTGGCGCATCGAGCAATATCGATGTCAGTGCCACCGTCATTGCTGATTTTGTTCCTGAAATTGCCATTGCACGGCGCGGCGTTCACTCAATTTCATGAAATTCGCACACTTGAACACCATTTTTGCCATTCTGGCTCACGAGTTGTATTAGCCAGGGGCGTCTACACAAGGGGGGGGGCGCCGTCGGCGATAGGGGTGCGCGCGGGCCGTGACGGGACGGGAAATGAAAAGTCCCGTCCCGTCCCGCATTTTTTTGCTGAGTTCCCGTCTCGCACCCCGTCTCGCGCACCCAAGTCCCGTCCCACGACCCGTCCCGCGCGGGATTTCCCGCATGTACCACGAGACAAAAAGTACATGATAACCCCCCCCCCCCTCAACAGATGTTTTCAAAGAATAGTTTTCGGGTGGTCAGACCAATGAACCATGACGGGGGAGG
Source organism: Corythucha ciliata (assembly GCA_038030265.1). Lineage (NCBI taxonomy): Eukaryota > Metazoa > Arthropoda > Insecta > Hemiptera > Tingidae > Corythucha > Corythucha ciliata. The sequence goes on from CM075939.1 coordinate 12,622,770, forward strand.
GGGGCAAATGCAGAGAAAGGATTAGGTGGAGGAGAATTTCAACAAAATGGCAACATTGCCCCCTCCGTACACCTGGGTGGAGGGGAACCGCAAGATTTTCTTCGTGTTTTTTTTTTTATTTTTTGTCTATGTCTAGAAAGTGTTCCACAGACAAAATATTCCATGTAAAATGTTAAAAGAACGAAATTGTGAGTTTCAAGATTAACCCTAAAAAAACACAAAATTGAATATTTCGGAGGATTATAAGATGCGAAATTGCATTTTCCCCGAGCGTAATAGCCACAAACTTCCGGTTTTGAATATTGATCGGCAGTGAAATTGCGAGTTCGGATCGACGAACAGCCCGAAAGCAGCCAGAAATTGTAAGTTACTGAAGATTTGCTGTAAAATTACAGTTAGTTGGAAGGGGAGATGTGACAAAAACATTGCAACTAAACTGAGGTTTTATGGTTGCACTTTTAAGTGCAAAATTGTGCGAGATTTAGCTCTTTCGGTTACCAAATTTCGCGAATCTGGATAGGAACCATGAACTTATCGTGGTCACCACCACAAATCACTAACATTTTCGGGGTTGGCTCCCTGCGACCCAGCAGACCCGTTCAGTAGCGTACCGAGGTAGTGGCGATTATTGTGTGGACCGCCGCCCAATAATTTTTAGGTTTTATGCTCATGGATGAAGTTACATGGAAAGGAGTCTTGGTATCCGGTTGGGCGGGGATTTGGCCCTTTTCGACGATTTTCAGTCCATTCGACCTGCAGGATAGAGCGTTGACCAAATTCGCGTTATTCTGGAAGCTGAAATTGAGAACTGTATTAATTCGCGCCTTACGGAGGAAACTTCGTGGCTAAAATAGACAAAATACGCTGTTCCCTACAGTTCGTGTTGGCACTGAGGCCTCTGAAAGTGCGAAGGTGCACTGAAATACTGTTCTTAGGACAATTACGCGCCTTGAAGGCTAGAAAGAGCGCAAATATTCGTGGCTAAAACTGCGAGAAAAAAAAACGCTCATTTCCTGGTTTACAATGCAACTTCCAGACCACAAATTGTGAAATAATCGCAGAACGCGGAGTATGGAGTCATTTTATAGCTGAAATTTAGAATAAAACACCATAATGTTCTGTTCTTAAACCAGCTGCTTCGCGGATTTTCTGAAAATTCATCAATTCGGGGCTGAAATTGAGTAAAAGCTGTAATTCGCGGCTAAAATTTCTCAATTTTAGACGTGATCAAGCTCTTTTTTATCAATTTTTAAACGCTAATTAGTGCGTTTTCTCACTTATATTTGCGAATTAGCGGTTTACCTCAATTCTAGACGCGGACTTGGTTCAAGAACAGCACATTATGGTGTTTTACTTTATTTTCGCTATAAAAAGGGCTCTATACTCCGCGATAGCACTCTAACTCAATTCATAGCAAACATTTGTAAAAAGAGCTGATTCGTGGGATATAATTGGAAAAACACTAATTCACGACTGAAATTGGGAAATATCGCTAATCACAGGCTGAAATGAGAAAAAACCCTAATTTACGGCTCAAATTGAGACAAAAGGATGATTCGCAGTTAAAAAGGTAGAAAAATCACTATGATTTGCGGATGATATTGAGGACCAGTGCTAAAATTCGCCACTAAAATGTAGAAAAAGCGCTAATTCACGGCCCCTGACGCCCCTGATCCAAAGGACTATTTTCGTGGGCCTGATTACCTAAAAACTAAATTTTGTTCGGTTTTGGTTTGCAGAAAACTCATTTTGACGAGGTTGATATTGAAATAATTCGTTTCACAGAATTGGCTCACTAAAGAACAGATTTTTAACTGCGTAAAAATCCAAGTTTCGCAAGTTTGGTTTTTGCACTTGCATTAGCTCGTTGGATGCCCAACCTTGCTGTATCTTGAACCGTGGTGGGTGGGAGGGGAGGGAACAAGAAACAAAACTTTCATGACGCCCTGTACTAATCAGACTATATTATAGGCATGTCTCAAACACTTTAAGTATTGTTGTGGTGGACGGTGGGAAGAGAAAAGGCCATCCACTTCGAGTCAACAGAACAGCCCCAACTCACCTTCCACGTGTTCGAATCTGTAGCTGGACTTACGCTCTGTCGTAACAACTGTGCCAAATTATTTCGAACCCACTTTGCCACCGGACAACTTGGGGGCAATATATTCCCAAGAAGATGTTGAACCGTTGGGCCACCTGTAATCTGCGAGTCCGAGCCCTGCAGTTTTATTGTATTTGATCAAGTTCCAAATTGTTAGTTTACTTATATGTCGAATATTCCAGTTAATCGTTAGGAAAAGCATTGTTAAAGTGCATCGCCCTCGCATCCTGAGTGATTTATGCGAGTCCTACTAAAGCCAACATAATTAAAACGCGATTTGATTGATTTTAATCCAATTAAAATGTGAAGTAGGGGCCTCCAACAATCATTTTTTGTTATTCTCTTATGAAGAGACTCGAATTAAAGCGAGAAATTACTTACAGTAATAGTGGCTGGGAGCTAACAAACGGCACATAAAGCGGGGGCTGTGTGTGAAGAGAGGCATTAATTATTCTCAGGGGGTTGGTTATTATTAGTTTATTAAGTGTGTCACCATCCCCACGACTCATTTGGTTAAAAGGTTGATGGGCTTTTCCGTTTTTTCTTCTTTTTTCTCTTTCTTTTTTTTTTTTTTTTTAAATTAACGAAAAAGGGTGAAAGAAAAATACGAAAACGCCAAAAAGCTCGGATATATTATACAAAACAAAACAAAAAACCGACCGTATGCGTCGTTGTATTTTTCTTCGTTTCTCAAGCTATTAATGAAATTATAAGGCCGGAAATATCACTGGGGTGGTCGTTGGTTTGGCGACATGGGGTGTAGGGGAGGAGGCTTTTCATTAAAATAAAAATGTTCCCATTAAGATTTAATTACGGGAAAATATCGTGCTGTGCTAGTCGTCCTATGCACGCGGTTTCAAGCGAAAAATATGATTCACGGCGCGCTGATGAGCGGCGAGGCTTTCAAATAGGATTGAAAAAAGAACTAGGGGAAAAAATGGTTTTCGAGCTTCTGTTTAATTACAATACTTTCCTAATTTTAATATTTTTGATAAGAAAGCGCAAGCTTTTATGACCCAGGACGATTACATCCAAAATTCACCTCTAAGAGTTTAACGTTAATTCGTCTCTAATTTTATCCACGTTAAAGATTCTGTTAATTTGAAAGGAAAACTAACAAAGGTTCATTGATATGAAAGTGTTTGGTGAGAATGTTGAAGTGGGAGGGAGGGTCGTTATTTCGAGGTTCGATGAATTCGTAATCAAACCCAAAGGGTTGAGGAGAGTCTGATGAGATTGAATTCGAACAATGAGAATCACGGAAAGTGATGTGTGGGAGAACGGGGAAGGGGGCCCCTTGATAATGGTCGGCGCCCTGTCACTACCGAAGATTTTAAGGCTGAAAAACGTTATTTTCAAAACGTAGAACAGGGGAAGATCTTAGGAAAGTTCTGCGAGGGAAACCAGAAGACTATGTACAAGACAATGGGGTGGAAACTTTTAAGAGCGAGGGATCTTCTGTGGTGAGAACTATATAAGACAGTCTCACAACCCTCAACCAAGAGAACATCTTTGAAACGATTCAAAGAATAATTAACGAATTATAATTTTTCATTCTTCTTTAGGGCTTCCAAAAGGACAACCGGAACACTTCCAACACGCGTCGGCCGCAGACTCGAATCAACCGGCGGCCGAATTGGTGGCTCGTCGGTCGCTCGACTCTCTCGGCGGTGGAAATCTCCTTCGCCACGTGAGTGACATTAACGGTGACAAACTGTTTGGCGGTGCTGGAGGAGAAGGAAAGCAACGCGTTCGACAGTTGGACACACTGGGCAACGGTAATCTCATACGTCGAACTCTGATGGATTTTGAGTCTCCAACGGTGATGGAACACGGTGGAAATCCGTTGGGTGTTCCGGGCGGCGGCGGTGGCGGCGGCGGTTGGCTTCTGTTAAAGGCCGCCTATCCTGAGAAAACTGGTTATACCGACGATGACGTCCCGTTCTTTTACGTTATTAAACCTGGAGGTAACGAAGAATAAAAAAAAAAAAAAAAAAAAACGGGAATAAAAGAAAAATAAAACTTTATTTCAAAAGGCATGTGTTAAGTTAAAGTTCGAATAAAAAGAGAGAATAAAGCAAGGTTGATGTGTACCCACGTAGCAGTTGGTCTCATAGTGGCACAATCACGTTTTGTAGTAGCCCACTTCCCCCACCCCATTATCCTCCAGCTTACACTTTATAAAAAGTTTCACTTTACAGAAAAGTCAAGAAGTTTTGCAGCATAAAAACTGTCAAAACTTCACACCGTTTTAGCTTCGTGGAATCTAGGTAAGTACCAAAGTCCAAAACCAATGTGAACAGGAACACCAAGACGATATTTTATAAGCGATCCGCATTAAATGGTATAAAAGCTGGACGTAGCACTTAATTCACTGTGATGGGCTGCACTTATAAATAAATTTAAAAAAAAAATCGCTGCACGAAAAAATGCATGAGCATGCCACTACAGCACGACGTCATCACCTAACAAACAAAACAGTTTCGCTTCAAACACCCATATTTCTGGTTTACGTTTTCATTTTTGCAGAATTGGATTCACTCTACAACAGACTGTACAATCGCCGACTCACCCGGAACATGAATTTAGACTCACTGGAAGGCTACACTTTTGGAGCGAGCAAACGATTTGACACTCTAAAGTAAGTGCGTTGGCAGACTTCCCAATGATTATGTAAATGGTCTCATTTAAAGAGCAGTTTAAACCAGAAATGTATCGATTTTCTCTGTTTTTTTTATTATTATTATTTCTTTTCACGAGCGTGCATATCCAGTCTTGACAACGAACAATATGTGGGAAGTGTGCCGGAGAATACATGACCCCCCCTCCATCATGCACTAACACCCATAGATAGACCCTTTTAAATGGGAAGCGCGTGAGAAGAGAGATTGTATATAGTAATTGGAAAATAGGAAATCCCATCTATATGTATGGTATGAAGCGGAGTGAACCCCTTTGAGCATCCCGCCTCCCCCGTACCTGACATAATGTCTCATAGTCCTCAAGAGAGACGTTCCCCGAGTTTGGTATAGTTCCCAGGATATAATGGAATTAATGTTCTATTCATACCGTCTGGTACTCAATACACCTTACACCTTTTGAGTCAATGGATTAGTCCAAATTTCCCTGTAGTCCCTACATTTCCAGCGTTTCCAAGGAAAATAAAGCAGAGTCCACTAAAGAAACCTATAAACCTTGAAAAAGTAAGAGAAAAAAAGCGCGGAATATGTTGGAAGACAGGGCACAAAGTTTTCAAACCTGAAGTTAAATTACTTGTATACTAAGCCGGCGATTGTAATATTGTGGGTGTGAGCAGAAGGGGGGGGGGGCTAAGGGAAAATTGACAAAATGCAAATACAATGAAAATAATCAAAGTTTTTGAAAGAGAATAACGGAAGGACGATGATTTCATGAGAATTGTATTGTTTGTGCTGGGAATTCCGAACTGCACTCATCAGGCGGCTAGCTGTCATGCGCATGAATTTTAATCTTGATGATTGTGGTGAGGCCCAGGCACGGCCGTTTTCAGGGGTAAGCAGAGGGTAGTCGACGGCCTAGGGGACCCCTCGGCTTGGGATAAAAAGCTGAGTGAGTTGGAAAGGATCTTTTGCGTCCATCTCCTTCGTTTAAGTCGCTTTTCTGGAGCAATTTTGATGGCTACAGAGTCAAGCAGACTATAGTAATTTGAATTTTCCGTTAAATCTGCTAATAATTACAGAAAAATTCACCCAGTTTCATGACCGAATCGCTTAATTTTTTAAAAATATTAACCATTTTATTAACAAATAATTGGTAAATCGTGCAAAAAGCTGTACCCACAGGAGCCTGCATTGTCTGTCTTCCCTCGTTGGAGGTTCGTCAATAACGTACCGGTTTCAGCTGCTCCACGACTTCAGCGTTTAGTTTCCCAACTAAAGTTGAGGAAGAGTTTCAGTTGGGAAACCAAACGCTGAAGATGGCGAGCAACCGACACCAGTACGTTTTTGACGATTCTCAACGAGGGAAGACAGCCAAAAAAAGAGCTGAACTCACACAATGTTATTTGGTAAATGCCAAATCTCAGAAAAGAAAACTGCCATGTGCTGAGCTGAAATATGTACAAGACCATGAAGAAGAGGAAAGTGACTAGGGACCAATTGTTTCGTCCCCTTTTTGGTGCCTTTTTGGCTGAAAAGAAAAAACAAAACAAAACAAAAAAAAAAAAAGAACAAAAACAAAACAAAAACAGGGATTTGTTTCTGTGATATCCCAATCCACGAAGCTTGTGCTCTTCAAAGGGCTCACCCCGTGAAAACAATTTTTTAAATGTGTCAAAGGGGCGAAATTTAGGTTTAAGGGCGTGAGAGGAAATTTCAAAGCATGTCAGGCCATATGCTCTTGCTCACAAAAATCCCAGGCAGAATCTGTCATTTCGAGGCCAATATTTGGTACTAATTAGGCTTATATCACACGGCCGTTTATCAAATGAAACTGAAATTAGGCCACAATTGTTGCAAAGAAAATTCACCTGGAAACAAAGGAATTTCATATATGAAAGGCTCAATAAAGTCCAACCAAACTAAAGCTCCAACTGCTGTAGAAGTCCAACCACAGGAGTGTCCAACCACAGCAAAGCTTTGGCCCAACATAGGCTTAGGTCCAAACATTGCAATTCTCAAACCACAGCCAACGCCCAACCACAGCAAAGGTTCAATCACCACAAAGGTCCCAGCTACAGCAAAATCTCAAACCACAGCAAAGGTTCAAGCACAGCAAAGCTTATACCACAGTTAGAACCACCAGCCCCAGCAAATGTCCAACCACAGCCAAGGTCAGACCACAGCGAATATCCAACCAGATCAAAGTTCCAACCACAGCTATGATCAAACCACAGCAAAGGTCCAACCACCTCAAAGGTTCAACCACAGCAAAGGTTAGACCATCACAAAGGTCCATCTACAGCAAAGATGCAACCACAGCAAAGGTCCAAACATTGCAATTCTCAAACCACAGCCAACGCCCAACCACAGCAAAGGTTCAATCACCACAAAGGTCCCAGCTACAGCAAAATCTCAAACCACAGCAAAGGTTCAAGCACAGCAAAGCTTATACCACAGTTAGAACCACCAGCCCCAGCAAATGTCCAACCACGGCCAAGGTCAGACCACAGCGAATATCCAACCAGATCAAAGTTCCAACCACAGCAATGGTCCAACCACAGCAAACGTTCAACCTCCACAAAGGTCCAGCACTGCAAAGGTCCAACCACTGCTGAGCTCCAACTACAGTAGAGCTTCATTCTCAGTAAAGCTTTCCTTCGTTTTCTTTTCCTGCATTCTCAAACCTCCGCCTCCAAGAAAAACCGCACATATGCAGTCTAAATTATGTAAATATGCCTTATACGCAAGCGAGGATCCAACGAATGGCTCAGGAGGCTTGATCTCCCTCTTTAGGGGCAACGCTCGATGAGTTCGAGTCCCAAGTCCCTCGTTGGCTCCGAAAAATGTGAGGAAATCATGAAACCCCTGGCCCGAAACTTGAAATTTCGCGCCATGAAATGGCTTGTTCAGCCGCATGGCTGTGATCATTGAATAACACGAAACTGTTAACTTCGTAGCTTAAGAATGTCCTTTTGTTCTATCCCCCCCCCCACCCATCTACCAGAATCTCACCTACCGACCACCAGTATCACTAGAAGCACGAAACTAGCTATTTAACAGGAACAGTGGACTTTTAATGGCATGAATTATTACATCATCCCTGACGCGCAAAGGATCAGTTAAGCCATTTTTAGAGCTCGACTCGTCTGCAGTTTAGCCATTTTTAGGGCCTTAAGGCTCAGTTTTTGCTGTTTTTGAAATACGAATGGTAAGTTTCACCGCTTTCTAGGCACTGGCTCGGGCGCACGAGTAGCCATGTTGAAGGCATAATATAATAATCATCATTCTGTAGCGTCTACAGGGTGCAAATGATCAGTTTGGACCACATTATAGAGTTTTAGAGAGAGATCGACGATCAATTATTTAGATGAGCTTACTATTTTTTAAAGCGTAAATAGCGAAGTTTGCTATTTTAGGGCATGAATCACCTGTTTGGACATTTTCAAGGCGTGATGAAGGCTCAGTTTGGCCATTTTTGACGCGGTAAATGGTCGATTTTTTCAGTTTCGCAACAGGAACAGTAATCTGTTTTAGGTACATTTTCAATGCACGAATCGTCAGTTCAACCATTTACACAGTGGCGAACCGAATGGGGGTTTTCGGGGTTAAAAACCTCCTCAGAGCCTGGAAAAAATACACAGTGCCAAATTTAATTGAATCACGGGAAAAGTTACACTATAAATGCGCATACAAACGCCCACTTTTTGTTTGTAGGACATAAAGTTGAACAGAGCGCCCGCTTCCTTCAAGCCGAAACCTTTCAGTTTAGTCTATAGTCAATCTGAATAGTCCGGGAGCCCACGGTATGAAACTTCCGGGCCATTTGATCGTGTCTGGCACCTGCGCAGGACGTTTTCTATTGTCTAGGAGATGACACTTCTGAGATCGCTGGAAATTTTCCGTGGGACAGGGGCTCACCACAGAGCTAGCTGTTGGCAAACACACCTTTGGGCTGCTTGAAAACGGCTGGCAAGTGTAAAAATTGGTTGGAAATTGAGACGTTTCACTGAAATTGAGACGATTCACTGACGTCGAGAGGTTTCACTGAAATTGAAACGTTTTTGGTTCTTCGCAAACAATAAACTAGAAAACTACCACCGACATCCGATTTCAAATGAAACCATGGCTAATAGTGAGCCTCGAAATTACACATTTTCTAAAGCTCACTTATGGCGTTACCTACGGTCAACTTGGATGGCATTGTTGGTTACGCAACGTATTGGACGTGGGAAACGACTTTTTACTCCCGCCAGTCGTCTTCAAAGCACCCAAAGGTGTGTTTGTCAACATCTAGCTCTGCTGTGAGCCCCCGTTCCTCGGAAAATGTTTGGCGATCTCAGAAAAGTAATCTCTTAGACCATAGAAAACGTCCTGCGCAGGAGCCAGACACGATCAAATGACCCGGATTTTTCTAACGGTGGGCTCCCGGACCAGAACCATTCCAAAAAAACTCTGCAAATTTTACACATGGGTTTATTATTCATGCATGTATGTGTAAGCCAGATCAGGCTTGAAATTACATGAAAATCGACACCTATGATCTAAAAACCTTTAAAAATCCACCATTTTGGCCAAATTGATCAAGCTGATCAGATGTCAGGACCAGCTAGATCCCAAATGGAGTCTATGTGCGAAAAATGAAAAATGAGTTTTTTGAGCAATCCTATGGCCCAAGATGATGACCCGGACGGCGGATGGACATTCCAGAAATCGTATCTACAGGTATTACGGAGCTTCACGATTTTGCAGTGGAACGTTTTTTATTTTTATTTTTTTTTACTAATAAATATTGAGATTTTCATATTTTTGTGTTTTACGGCGCGTACTGTCAGTACAATGAACCATTTTGTTTTTCGACCCCCCCCCCCAGGACCGATTCCTGTGTGCGCCACTGAGATTTACAGTCCGCATAATAGTCTTCTTTGAAAATAGTATGGTGTGAATAAACAGTTTTAGGCTATTTTAGGGCGCATAGAGTCAGTTTTGGCATTTATGGGACTAGGGCGCCAATAGTACGTCGTAAGCCAGGGCGCAAATAATCACTTTGTCCATTATTGGCGCCCGAATGGTTGATTATATACAATTTTCAGGGCAGGAATCATCCGTTTAGGCATTTTCAAGGCGCGAGTCGTCAGTTTAGCCATTTTCAGTATCAACCATCTCGTCTCGAAGAAAATTTCCCCTCCATTGCGAAATTATGAGAGGGAGAACGTACCTATTTTCCTTTTCTCTAACTAGACAAATTGGATTTATAACGCACCTTACATCGTCATCGTATTTAACAACATCTCCGTATACGTCGTTTTCTCCGTTTAAAACAAGAATTCTCTCTGATCTAGAACGGTCGAAATAGTCATAATTGTCTCCGAACCCTCCCACCCACTCTTTTTTTAAAGGCTCTGAAGCAATTAAAAGTATTAAAACGCGGAGAGTTGGAGAGACAGCAATAAAACAGTCGTTTCTTAATTATCATCATCGTCGTCATTGATCTTCCAGAATTGCCTCATATACAAGACAAGTAATCAATTGGTGAGGAGTATGGTTTTAATGGCCCCTTATCCTCCATTATGTGAGCACGAACTTGAAATAAAAGGATACTAGAGGGTTAAATGAGACAGAAAGGTTTCGAGCTGTCTGATTGGTTGTGATGGTGGTGCAAATTGTCGGGGGGGGGGGGGTACTATGAAATCGATGCCTGCGAGCCTATGATAATTAATTTTCTAACTCTTCTTCTCCCTCCTCCTGCATTCCTTATTTCAGCGGAGAAGGATTCGGCTCTCAAAAAAGGAACATGGACGAAATTGACCACGTCGGTTTCAACAGCTTCGTCAAACGGCCCATGGATGAAATTGATCGCGTTGGATTCACCAGCTTTGTCAAGAGACCCATGGATGAAATCGACAAAGTCGGATTTGACAGGTGCCAACAAACACCTCCGCCCTTCACCTTCATCAACCACCCAGATAACCGTTTGGTTATGATATTTCTTTCTTTTTCTTGAATTTCAGATTCGTCAAACGACCCATGGACGAAATAGATCACGTTGGATTCAATAGATTCGTAAAACGTCACTGACGGGATAAATCAGCAACAACAACAAAAATAATTAAAACGCCGCCCCCTCACCCTATTAGACCCTTTTTGAGATAATTAAAATATAATACATCTTTTTGAATCGTTAAACCTTTATACACGCAGCCATTTTGTGCCCTGCAAAACCCTAAATTTGTCGTCCTTTACCGGTTAAAATTTCATGTTTAAACTTAAACAAGTAGTTCTTAGAGATTTATAAAATAAAAATGTACCTGTGTGATTAATGAGTTCATTGGATAAATTTGTTTTCTAAAAGGTATATCAGTGTCACATTTTTGTTTTCATATATAATCGGTGTTATAGGTAAATATTGGGGAATTTGTATTCATTAAGCAAACGATATAAAAAAGAAATTTAAATATATGTTGATATTTTTCGTGTATAATTTGATTAAGATATTTTGAAGGAACTTTTTTTTTTATCAACCCACAGATAAAAGAAGGGGAGGGGGTAAATCTGATGTGAGGCGTGTGGCGGCTGCGCAAATATTTGAGTTTGTTTTAGTAATGCCAGGGAAAATAAAAGAAAAATCCCTCGTATACTCACACAAGTTTGTTTTATTTAAAACTGCGATCGCTTTCATTTCTGAGATAGAGTTGCTGTTGGTTGGTTATGGGGGGAGGGAAAGTTGGAAAAGTCATTTCAGGATAATCCTCAGATTTATTTATAAAGGAAGAGCAGAACCCGATGTGTTTTGTGTGGTGTGAGGGTCGGAGCGGGGAGAAGTCTACCGGGAAAAGAGGCTTTACGTATATAAAAGTCAAAACTGTCTAACCGTCTCAGAATGAGTGACAGGTAGGGAGGCCCATTTCTGTCACTTGAACCGGATGAGAACATCTCGTGAGGTATGAGAAGAATAGCACTTGTTGGTTTGAATTGGATTGATTTCAATAGCAATTCCCCCCCCAAAAAAAATCCAGAACCAAGCGCATGCCGTTTTTCAACAGATGAATTCACTTCTGTTCGTTCCGCGTTGTAGCACTGTTCAAACTTGTTTGATCGGCACTTTTCCGCACGCGTGGCGTGGCGCTGGACAATAGCTGGAGGCCGGTTCGGTCGCTTGCATTTTCACGGCAATTCGTCAGACTCCTTTCTGACAATGACAGGCATCATCGTTTTTTTTTTTTTGTTTTTTTTTTTCATTTTTAGATATCATTATTAATAGGTATCTGTATTATAGCAATTGAGCCTGAGCCCATCAAGTTAATTTACTTATATACAATTTTCAACATTATTGGAGTTCATGGCCCAGTGGCCTTCCTCCTACGAGCACGCACGCACCTCACTGTCACTACCGCGACACCACAAGGTCCATGGGTTTTGTCCGCTGTAGCCGCCTGACGACGTCACCGTTGTCCAGGAGGCGAAGTGCTCCCGAAGACGGTGTTGGTGTTTGAGCGCATGCTGCTCAATTACTTCTTTTACGGTTTCCACCTTGAGGTCTCGGTGGAGGTCATCATTGCGAACATACCAGAGGGCATTGACAATGCTCCTCAGTACCTTGTTCTGGAATGTTTGTATGACCTTAATATTGGTCTTTTTTGTACAACCCCAGAGCTGAATTCCATACGTCCATACTGGCTTCAGCACTTGTCTATATATTAGCAATTGGTTATGGATGGAGAGCTCAGAGTGCCTACCAAGTAACCAAAACAGTCTTCTAAACTTCAGTTTTAGTTCTTCATTTTTCTTCTTAACGTGCTCTTTCCATTTAAGCTTAGTGTCGAGTGTCATACCGAGGTATTTAGCGGTGTTCACTATGGGTACCTGTTGTCCGTTGATAATTATTGGTATATTGATTATTTTCTTGTTTGCGAAGTAGATGTGTGAGACTTGAGTTCGTTCAGTTTTAGTCGCCATTTTTTGGCCCATTGACATACATTATTATTTACTGTGTACTGTAGTTGTGATGTTGCTTCTTCAACAGACTCTGCAACCGCCAGTAGGGCTGTGTCGTCTGCAAACGTTGCAATTGTTGTGTCCCCACTGCTAGGGACGTCGTTCGTATTGAGGAGATACAGCAGCGGCCCAAGTATACTTCCTTGGGGAACACCAGCATTTATCCTCTTTAATGATGAATACGCTCCTTCGTGCTTCACCCTGAAGTGTCTTTCTGAGAGGTACGACTTGAGAATGTGGAAGTATTGGTCCGGCAAGTTTCTTCTAAGTTTGTACAGCAGACCCTGATGCCAGACTTTATCAAATGCTGGGAAACATCAAGGAACACGCTCGCGCAGACTTGCTTCCTCTCTAAAGAGTTCTCAATCACCCGAGTGATGCGATGCACTTGATCAATAGTGGAGTGCTTTTCCCTGAACCCGAACTGGTGATTGGAGATAAGCTCCTTGTCTTTGACTGTGGCTTTTAATCTCTTTACGAGTAACCTCTCGAAGAGTTTGGAGATCACTGGTAACAATGATATAGGACGGTACGACGTTTTTTCGCATGATTCCTTACCAGGTTTCCGGATCATGATCACTTCTGCCACTTTCCAGCAACGAGGTACGTATTTGAGTCTCAGCGATGCGTTTATGAGGTAGAGTAACATACGCATTCCTACTTCCGGGAGTAGTTTGACGACATTCCAGTTATGAGGTCATACCCAGGAGCTTTATTTGTTTTGAGATTGTTTATTGCATATTTAAGCTCATTAAACGTTACCGGTCTTATATATTGCGAAGACGCTGATGGAGGCAGCGTCAGCAGGTCTTCCTCATCTCTTTCCCCTTGCAGCGGCATAAATGTTTCTTCGAGGTGCTCTGCAAATAGTTCAGCTTTCTCTCGGGGACTTTTGGCCCATTCTCCGTCCAGCTTTCTAATCGGAGGAATGTGTTCTTTGGGATGCTTAAGCGATTTAGTAATCTTCCACAGGGAGTAATCCATGTCCTTTCCTGGAGTTAACTCCATCAATAGTCTGGCATGTGTTTCTTGCTTGATTTCCTTGTTCAGGGCGTCAAGCCGAGTCTTTAGCCTATTCAGTTTTGCTTTCTCACAAGGAGCTCCACTGTTTAGCCAGAGTTTCCTCGCCTTTCTTTTTTTCCTAACCAGCTCTCTAACCTCACAGGGATATGTGGTGTGGCTGATTCTTGCAATGTTTTCTGTAGGCGTGGCAGACCAAGCAGCTCGCTCAATACATTTGACGAAATTCCCAGCTTCCTCTTCTAATTGTTCCGGTGATTTTAGAGAGACTGAAAGGTTAATATTAGAGGCGCCGTATTCCCTGAAAACATCCCAACTAGTGCGTTGAGTGACTAGCCTTGGCCAGTCTTCCTTCAAAATGATTGAGCAGCTAATCGTAAGAACAATAGCAGAATGATCTGACATTAGACTGCCACAGTCTTCTACGTGAATGAAGTTGTCCGATACTCCCTTGACCACAAAAAAAATCAATGAGATCAGGAGTCTTTAATGGGTCCTTGGGCCAATACGTAGGCTTTCCTGATGAATGGAAACTGCAATTTTTTCTTCTCCCAGCGGAGAACAACTCTCGTCCTTTTGTGGTTGTTAGCCTCGAGCCCCAATATTGTGTTCTCTGCATTGAAATCCCCGCCGATGACGAAATTAGCACCCAGACTATCCATTAACGATAAGTAGTCCTCTTCTTTCAGTGAGTATCTGGGAGAGCAGTAGATGGCAGAAATGCTACAGCTTTTGCTATTTACGGATGCTTTAACTGTTGCTACTTGCATGAACTCTTCCTGGATACTGGGTTCCACGTAGTGTTGAACGGTGCTCTTAATGAAGATGGCTGCTCCTCCTCGCGGTCTACCTGTTGGGTGGTCCGCACGATAGCACGAGTAGCCTTTGATTTTCATGTGAGATGACCTCGTGAAATGAGTTTCCGAGATCAAACAGATATCAACTTTTTCTTGATGGAGAAATAACTCAACTGGGGGATGTTGTCCCAATCCATTTGCGTTCCATGCTGCTATTGTCACAGTATTTTGACGTTTCATAATTTTTGTCCAACTTTTAGGCTCTTTTCGAGGGTGCTAACCCTCTCAGACAACAGATTATTGGTTATTTTTTGCTCGTTCACAATTTCCAATAGTAGAGTGAGCATTTTATCAACTGAGGATGGAGCCGGATGGCCGCTAACTACCCCAGCATAGGACGTTTGTTTTTTAGTCGGAACAATTGTTTCCCTAGCATCTGGTTGGACTTTCTGAATGATCTTTGCTGCTTGCCTTTTCCCAGCCCCTCCGGTCTTGGAGTTATTGGCTTTTTCTTTCAATGCGCTGCAACTCTTTGGCTTCCTCACATCCACGATAGCTCGCTGGGTGGGCGTCTCCGCAGTTGACGCATTTTGCTGGGCCCTTCGTGAGGGGGCATTTTTGGGCGTCATGCTTCCCAGCACACTTAACACACCTCGCTTCTCGCTGGCAGTAGGTTCGTGTATGGTTGAACCCCTGGCAGTTCTTACACTGCGGAATGAGATTTGTAGTTCTTCTCAAAGGTTCGATCTTAACTTTTATATTAAGAATCGACTGGATCGAGTATATCTTTTCATTCTCTTCCATGTTATCGAAGCTAAGTACGAAAAGAGGAAGATTCTTCTTGATGACGATTGGGTTGCCCTCGTCGTCATTTTCCCTGTTTTTTTTTTAATTAGGTTAACAGCCTCTGTAATTGTATACCCCTTTTCCTTAAGGTCGTTCACTATATCCTCCGGTAAGCAGAAGTGGTGAAGCCCTCTTGCGACTACTCTGAAGGGGCGCTCATTTTTATTCTCATACGTGTACCACTCGAATTTTTTTTTTGCCTTAAGCCAATAGTAAGAGCACGATACGAGTCGCTATCTTGGGCGAAAATTTTCCAAACATTGTTGGATAACGCTTTGATGGAACACTCTTTTGTGGTTTCCACACTTTTTATGAAATTATGTATCGTACTGTACTCAGTAACACCAATAACCGTTACTGGGGGGTGGCGGTGCCTCTTTTTTACTTTTTTCTAGCTGAATATGTGAAGCAGGTCCAGTCTCCTTACTTTTATTCTTTCTGGGCTTATCGGATATGTCCGGTGAGGAAGATGCTTTCCGTTTCTTTTTATTCCTTTTGAGGATCCAGTTCGTCTCTCTTTCAAGCTGCTCCTCGTCCGTAGCGTACTCAACGCGTTCATTATTGAGGGGGTTAACGTCCAAACGTTCATTTGCTTCGATAATCTGAGATTTGATTTTAAGTTCTGCTTGCCCCAAATGGTCGCATAGACTTAGAATTATATTATACAACTCACTGAATGCAACGTTGATGTTTTCGTCCTGGATGCGAAACGCCGCGGTTGTAGTTCGGTGTTTCACAACCGCGAGTTTAGTTTTCTGCAAAATTTCCTCGAGCGTTTCCACGGGGGAACGACCGGTGTCTCTTTCCTCATCCATCACCGCATAAGGTCATCACACCATAATGAAATAATATGATGCAATCACTGTTATTGTTCCTTTGTTTTACTTTTGTTTTGAGAGCTCCGAACGATGTTGACTGTTCGAACGTTTACGACAAACTGAGGCATCATCGTATGGCTGAAATTGGTCCAACAAACCACCAATGTGATGTTCCTCAGGCGATTTAGCAGCCAAAATTAAAATAATAATAATAATAATAATAATAATAATAATAATAATAATAATAATAATAATAATAATAATATGGTTCCTGGAAGCAACTTCACCCAGGCCCCAAAACTTGCAATTTCGCTTGAATTAAGACACGAAACTTTGAATATCATAGATATTTCGCTCAAAATGTTGCAGTTTCACTGATATTCCTCTGGCCTTGGGCACTGCCGGGTTGGTTTAGCCCGTTGTCAGCGCCCAAAAACAGGAATAAAACAAATAGGATAGTTATAGCACCTAAACTCGGAATAATTGTATGGATATTCAGCTCCGCTGTTTCAGTTCCATCCCTACTGCCATGAATGTTGTTTATTGAATGACTACTCATCAGTATTGCTTTGAAATATTGCTGCCCTCCCCCCAATCGCGATTAAACGTCTGTTTTTCCCTTGTAACAAACAGTTTGACACTATTTAAACCCAAATTGGCATTTCTCGAATATTTAACCAAAAATCGTGCATTTTCACGCCTCATTGGCCACCTTTGGTCGCTAAAGGAGCAATTTCGTGGGTTTTTCTCGCTATAGAAAAACAATTTTGCCAGCTTGGAAAACCATTCGCTGGGTTTCCACACTGAAAAATAAATTTCGCTGGTTTTTCTTACTGCGAAAAGCAATTACGCTGGTATCGCTCCCCGTGAAACAAATAAATTTCATGAGTTTTAGGCAAGTTCGCTCACTAGGAAAACAATATTCGAGGGTTCTCTACACTGAAAATAGTGATTTCACCGGTTTTTCTCACTAAAATAGCAAAGTTCTTGGGTTTAACTAACAACAGAGAAGCGATTTCGATCGCTAGGAATTCAATTCACGGCTTTTTCCATGCTGTTCAAGCAATTTCGTAGGGTTTTCTCAATAAAAAAAAATAAATTCAGCGCGCTAAAAAAAAGCTATTGGTGGGTTTCTGGAAAAGCAATTTCTTGGGTTTTCCCGCACTAGACAAAAAAAAATTTAAAAGTTTTCAGTCGTCAAAATACCCACTTTAGCGGGTTCCCTCACCTAATAAAAGGCAATTTCGTGCGTATGGCCACAAAAAGCGACCTTGCGTTCACTGAACATCCAATTTCGTTGAGTTTGCGCGCTAAAAAAATTCAATTTCGCTCCCTAGAATAGACATTTCAAGCGCTAATAAGAACCAATTTCGTGGAATTCGCTCAGTTGTAGTGGGTGCCTCCTCAGGCGGTTTTACGACGCGTCCGGCCAGTCGCTTATTGCCCATGGGGAGAGTTTTAGGGGTCAGAAACCCCCCCCCCCTTCCCAGAGTACTTCTGACTAGCATAGTTGATAAATAACCAACAAACAAAAAATGAAAAATATAAATGAAATAAATAACTATAAAATGTAAAAGAACATTACAAACAAAACAAACAAATGAAACAACAAAAAACGGATTTTTTTTACCCTAAAAGTTCACTATTTAGCCCCACTAAGTAACTATCAATGGCATCAATGGTATTTATACCACTGGATTCAGGATTTGCTCAAGGGGGGGGGGTGACAAATTGTGTGCCTCGCTCTACTTAAAATGACTTGACAGCCATTCGACTAAAAATAGCTAAACTAGCTATTCTAAAGATGAACTAGCTACTATTTAACGTGCAAATGGTGAAAATTCGCGTCTTAAAAATAGTTAAACTGGTTATTTGTGCCCTAAAAATGGCAAAAACGACTTAACGCGCCCTAAAAATGACTAAACCGACCGTTCGTGCAGCCCTGAACACTACCAGAAGATTCCTGCCATAAAAATTACCGAATCGACCATTCTCAAACTCTAAAATGGCCCGACTGCCACAGTACACACCATTTGGCTTAAAATACTTTTTGTGCCCTAAATATAGCTAAACTGACTGTTCGAGCCCAAAAAGATCCTGAATAGAATAATTCGTGTCCTGTGAATTGCCAAATCGATCATTCGCGCACAAAAAATGGCAAAACTGTCGATTCGCGGCTTTAAAGTTGCCAAACGGATTATTTGTGCGCTGAAAATAGCCAAACTGGCGATTCCCGCTTTAAAAATGTCCAAACTGATTCCTGCTGAAAAAAAAAAAAAAAAATCAAAATCGATCATTCCCACTTTAAAATTGGCCAAACTGACCGTTCTCGCCTTGGCTTGACGTACTATTCACCCCTGTGAATGTCACAACTGACTCTATCAGCCCAAGAATTCGCCAAGTTGGGTATTCGAACTTTAAAATTGGAAAAATTTGCTCTGTGTGTCCTAAAAGTAGAGCTAAACTGACAATTTGTACCTTCAAAATAGCTAAACAGACCATTCCTGCCCTGAAAATGACCAAACTGACCATTTGCACCTAGAAAATGGCCATACAGCTGGCATAAAGTCAGCACTAAAAATAGCCAAACTGGCTATTCACGCCCTGAAATTGACCAGAATGACTCTATATGTGGCCTATAAATTGTTAACCTGAAGATTCGAAATGACCTAACTTCACACCTTGAAAGTGTCTGAAAAAAAATGACTATTTGTGCCCCAAACATGGCAAAACTGGCTATTCCCGCCCGGTACTGTGGTATTTCCTGCTCTAAAAATGGCCAAACTGACCATTCTATAGGCCTACAGAGTCTAAAGAAGGTGTTAAGGACGATTGACAGGTTATCTGTACCAAAAAAAAAAAAAAAAAATGCCTAACTGGCGTTTGCGCACCGAAAACGGGCCGTCCCCACTTGCCAACTGAATTGACTTTCCCTGTATTGGTTACTCGCCCACTGAGGACTGGATAAAGAAAACTCTCGCGCTATTAAAATGCTCGACTTGACAGTCAGTTAAGTCGGTTTGTGGGGTGAAATTTTCAGATTTGTATTTTTTGTAGAGGCAAAATGTTCCGTTATAATGCCAATTAACCGGTTGAAGGGGGAAAATCGAATGTTTTCCAGAGTATCTAGTTTCGAAAATCGTCAGAGCTCGTTAAGGTTGGACAGTGAGTGGTCTGCCCTTGTCCGGTCCCTATAGCTATGCACCGCCCCTGAACCAATCGCCGTTTTTCTGATTCCGTGACTAAAATAGGCCTGTAGGGACTTATAAAACGCACCCAGGCTGAAAAAACAACAATGGCTTTGCACTGCCCAAAAAATGCAAACCCACTTGCCCACTGTGCGTCCAGGGTTGAGGACGCGTCAGGCTTGACGAGTCCAGTCTTGCCGGTCCCGATAGCGCCCAGATAGTGATGATTAGCCTCGAAATTACATCATTCGGAGCTGAATATCTGTAAAATTTTGATTTTGAGGTTCTGAAATAGAATTTCATTCTAGAAATGAAGCATTTATAATTTAGCCTATACCCTACCCCAAATCGCAATTTTCGGACCTTTTTTTTGTTTTTCGGAACCTGACCTTTAGCCCCAGCCACAACTACGGACAGCATCCGAAAAATTATCGACCTTTTCAATTTTTTGAGCTAATTATCAGATAAAATGGAAGTTCTCTGGCTGAGCAATCACAAAATCGCTAGTTTCTGGACTTTGGTCTTTATATTCGTGAAATTGAACGCTTCAGAATCATTTTTTTCCTCGTTATTTTAGCGAACGTTGAACACGGATCAAACGACCGGGCAAATGTTGCCACGAAATAACTTTCTGAGCATGCAAAAAAAATAAATTATTATGCATAAAAATTGCAATTTTCCAATATAAATATTCGATAAAAAATGCACGTTTATGATCTTTATTACAACGAAAGTGCAATAAGGTCTAAATATTCGTAAAATTGCAAGTTTCGGTTCTTAATTGTCCAAAAATTGAATTTTTGGGGGACCGTGGAACATGCCGACAGCTCATAAATTCAGACGAATAGACGCGAAAGTGCGACATTTTGGAGCTGCATATAAGTATCCAAGAAATTGGAGGTTTCCTGACTAAACATAATTCGCTATATCGCTAGTTTCTGGTCTTTGTTTTCGTGAATTCACAAGTTTCGTGGGCCTTTTCTTAGTGCCCGCTGAAACCGGGCCCAACAGGGTCACAAGCCTGACAAAATATTGAATCAAAATTGCCACAAAATATTTGCGAAGTTGCTTGTTTATCGTCTTTATATTTCCACGAAATTGCAAGTCTCGATTCCAGCAAGTATTAACGATATTGGAAGTTTCTGGTCTTTATTTTCTTGAAATTTCAAATTTCGGGGCTTCTTTTTAGTGAACACGGAACAAGGT
This sequence comes from Corythucha ciliata, assembly GCA_038030265.1. Taxonomy (NCBI): domain Eukaryota; kingdom Metazoa; phylum Arthropoda; class Insecta; order Hemiptera; family Tingidae; genus Corythucha; species Corythucha ciliata. The sequence goes on from CM075939.1 coordinate 12,643,377, forward strand.
CTAGCCGACTATGAAAAGAGTCCAAAATCTGACAAATATCGGCAATTTGCAACTTAATGACACGGCAATAACTTTGGAAAAACGCTAATAATCGTAGCTATAACCGCGAAAAAGCGCTGATTCAAAAAAAATCGTCGATTCATGGTGTTTGACGTCCATTCCAAGCATGCTAAAATGTACTAAGCAACGCAAAAGTGTTGTTTTTGGGCCAACCCCGCGGCTAATTTGAGAAAACACGCTACTAATTCCAAGTTGTACAAGTAAAAATAAGAATCGCATTCAATGTTGACAAAAACAATGCTCCCTCGGGATAAAATTGGGCAAAATGGTAAACTCACAACTGAAATTGCGAAAAATCGCCCATTCGCATATAAAAAAAGATAATAGACGCTAATTCGCTGCAAAATTAGCAGAAAAATGCTATTCCACAGCTAGAATTGAGAAAAATCATTAATTAGTGATTTTTCGCGAATAATTCGCTGATGCAATAAATTATGACAATCGCTAATTCACGGCTGAAATTGAGAAAACCCAAATTCGCTGCTTCTGTAAGATTCGAGGTTCAAACTGAAAAACAATGCTAATTCATAGCAGAAAGTAGAAATAAATTGCTTATGCGGGACTAAAATAATAAAAAAGACAACACGGCTAAAATTAAGAAGAATATTAATCCATAAAAAGTGCTAATTTGCTGCTAAAACTTGAAAAATTGCTAATCTGCAACTAAAAATTAGGAAAACGCCAAGTCGTGGCTAAAATGAAAGAAAATCGCTAATGCAAGCGATAGAAATGCTAACTGCGCTCTGCTAAGGTTGGAAAAAAGCGATAATCTGCGATTAAAATTTAGGAAAATTAATAAATCACGGCCTAAATAGAAAAAACAGAAATGCGGAGCTTATGATCGAGGCTAAAACTAAACAAATAGCAAAATTTGAAGGAAAAAATGCCAATCCGGGGCTAAAACGCAGATGATATTGAAAAAATTCACGAATTAGTTCGGCATAAATAAAGAAAAACTCTAATTTTCGGCTCAAATTGGGAAAAAGTGCTATTTTCTGCTAAAAATGGAAACAATGGCTAATTTGCAGCTAAAACTGAGGGCAGCGCCAACTCGTGGCTGAAATTGAGAAAATTCGCTAGTTCACGGGTTAGAAACGCCGCTAAAATTAAGAAAAAACGCTAATTCGTGGCTAAAATTGAGGTAAATTGTCAGTTCACAAAAAGTTCAATTTGCGTCAAAAATTGAAAATGTGCTAATTTGTGGCTTCCGCGGGCAACTTTGAGGCTAAAATTGGGCTATGGGCAAAAACCCCGCAAATTCGAGGCTAAAAGAACGAGAAAAACCGCTAATCCATAGCGTGTGCGGTGAACAAACAAAATGATAAATTGTCGCAAAAATTGAGAAAAAAACTCTATTTTGCGGGTAATATTGAGGAAAACACGCAAGAAAAGTGCTAATTCTTAAATCATACTGAGTAAAGTGCTAATTCCCTGGTTCCTGCTTTGAAAAAATTGAAAAAATATTGAACTAGCGGCTGAAAATGACAACTCCAGGAAAATTGAGAAACATCGCTAATTCGCGGGATAAAAACGCTTCTTTGCTGCTAAAATTTAGAAGAACCGCAAATCCATGGCTATTTGCGGTGGGCGGCTACCCTTCTAATCCGCGACTGAAATTGAACAAGAAAAACGTTACACACGGCAAAAATTGGGAAAAGCGCTAATTCGCTGGTAAAGTCGACAAAAAGCACTCATTTGTGAGAAATCCGCGGCTTAGACTGGGCATGAGCGCTAATTGGCGGATATAGTGTGGAAATCGCGTGGCTAAAATAAAAAAAAGACATTAGAGATTTATATAGAGACTCAGGGGCCTCTTGGAAATTTTCGCCCCGGGCCCCGAAACAGGAGGCCGGCCACTGTTTGTAATTAATTGCTTTTTTGTAGACTGGACAGTCGCAAAAGGCTCCCACAAACCACAGGTCTGTAAAACTCCAGGTCACCGTACTTATATATGGTTTCAAAACTGCGCTACGTTCCAAATTGTTTGTTTTTCGAGCGCAAATTACAGTCAAAATTGACAGTTTCCTGTCCGCTGTGCATCTTTGTATTGCTAAAATTCAAATCTTCACACAATTTAATGACATAAATCACTTTGCTGTGCATAGCTGTGTCCCTTTTCGCATTCGAGCGACTCTGTAAACTTGGCGCGGTACACCGTTCCGTTCCATTATGAGCCAGAGTCAGCCGGTGGCACTACTTCAAACAGGACTTGGACGAAATATGTTACCTTTCCTGTAGAAGGCAAGAAATGAAATGACCGGATTGTCAGGGTTGTGTTTGAGTGGGGTGGGGGCGGAATGGTGAGGGATAATTACCTAGGAATGATGGTTGACGTTCTTTAAATATACAAAAATAATAGAAAAGGACTCCCAAGCATATGAAAACCATAGCACCCAAGTATTGCATGGCTGGTTGAAGAACAAGTGGGATCAGTGACAGCACAAGGGCGACGATTATTATTAGAACGGGGATGACCGTCGGTACCTTGAAATTGCGTAATAATAAACAACGAAACGTAACATTGTTTTTCGTGGAAAAATACGTACTTTGTACGGTCTTGGAACGTTTGCCTTGGACTTTCTCATGACTAGAAGGGCGACCATCGCTAGGCCGTAGAATATCCACAGGAGGAATCCGACAAACTCAATCAGTTCGATGATGCTTCCAGATATGATAAACGTGAAAGATAGGACCCCCTGAAAAATATAAAGCGTCACTGAAGATTTGGTTGATTCGATTCTAACGCCATTGGTGTCAATGGTGGGGGGGGGGTACTTGGAGTATGACAGCTGGCGCTGGTGTAAATTTCCTGATGTGAATAAACGATAAAGACTCGAGCATATGACCATTTCGTCCAGCGGCGTAGCACAATCTCGACACTCCAAACTGGACGCTCATTCCACAGCCAAAGGTTGACAGGGCAACGGCGAGCGGAATTACGAACGCTATCGGTCCAAATAGTTTTTCAGCAAACGCCTATAATAAATTAAAGGTAAGTTTAAAAAAATGACTTGTCCTCAGGTAAAAAAAAAGGTCCTGTTTACGAAACTGTTGCAACGGTTGGTGCTGAAATGAGTTCTTCGTGAGACAGTACGGCCATGTAAGACAAGTTCATCATGAAATACAGCCCGGTTATGACGGGCACTCCTATCGATATTGACAACGGGATATTTCTGTTGGGATTCTTTATTTCTTCCGTGACTACCGTAACCGCTGACCTGCAACGTGAAGGGTGAGGGGTTCTTAATTTGTGTAGTGATTTGTGAGAGGAGGGTGGTAGGGGGTACGAGCCCCCCAGTACCATCCATCAAAAGACCAAAGACCGCTGAAAAACGCCAGAGCTACATTTTTTGCGTCTAGTTTTGTTCCTTCAAAGCCTTTGCTCAAATAAGTTGTTTGTCCTGTGGAAACATTAAGCATAAAGTCAATTTGAGCTGAGTTGAAAGTGATAGGAATATGAATTCTTGCCAAACGTCAAAGAATAAATGCCACCTAAGATGACAAAAATACACGCTAAAACTTTAAGGGACGAGAATAGATTTTGAATTTTTACGTATAGCTTGACGCTTCTAAAGTTGATGTACGTGATTATACCTTGAAAATTAGAAAAAAAGAACGTTAACAGAGTTTATAATTGAGCACAGCCCCTTCCCATACTTATGGCCAAAAGCGCGATCATTTTTTTCACCGAACGCTCATCCAGCGAGTCGAGTTCAACGCCCAACTGGTCAACGACAGCCGTGTACAGATATTCGGCAAACGTCAACACCAGGATGGCAACGGATGCTGGCCGAGCGAGAAAGACGACGACCCAAATGTAAATGAAACCGGGGAGTGGGCCCCAAAATTGCCTACAGCCGACGGTGGTTTTGGTTTTGGTTGTGAAAGCCGCCTGGAAATAAGCGTATTCGGCGCCCGAAGTTGGAACCAGAGTGCCAAGCTCGGCGAAAGCGAGCGCTCCTATAATGCGAGAATGTTTCTTTATAAAAATTGATTTATTAAAAAGTAAAATGTTTTGACTTTTTTGCCTAAATACGATATAACGCCACACAGTCCCCATATTAGAAGACAGGCGAACGGGGATCCCGTTTTTTCCAACACACTTTTTGGTGATATAAATATTCCGGAACCTGTTAAAATAAAAATAAATTAAAGCAGTAAATTTAAAAGTAAAATTACGTTAATTACCTATCATTACACTGACGATGAGCCCAACTGCACTAAACAAGCCGAGTTCACGTCTAAGTCCCACAGGTTCATCTATCCACAAATTATCATTGTACTAATAAACCACACACAAGCGCATTTTATTTTTTACCTTTTCTCTGTTTTATGGTTCCCATCGTATCCATGGTCATTTTACGAGTTGTACACGAACACGTACCACCACTGAGTGGCAGCAGGAAGAGATACAGCCCGACATTACGCGACTACTCGACTATTTTTGTTGTTCCTCTACACACTATCTTTGCGTTTATTCTGGTGCAGGGGTGGTTGGAGGGAATCTTAGTCACCGGGGACCGGGTTGTTATCGAATTTTAAACGTTTTTATTATAATTGTCGAGCATATCCGCTCGCTCATTTCCGCGCTAATATCCCCACGAGGATATCTTGTTTATAAAATAAGATTTGTCTTCTCCTCCTCCCACCATAAGATATAAGATGGAGGGGCTGCCATGGCCATGGCCATCCCAACGACTAGTTTATTTAATAATTTAACATGTTATCGTCTGAAGACCAACAATTGCGTGAGGGCTATAAATCTGTCGTGGCGGCATAACCGTGAACCACTAACGGACTAAGTAGTTTTCTCCTCATAGCGTAATCTTTCAACGTCCCAGTATTTAATTGCTCTTTCAAAAACCAAGTTCGTATAATTTGTTTTAACGCCCCCCAAAAGTGCTTGCCCTATTTGGAGGATGTCGATGTTTTAAGAAGAGGCAAGACAGTGGGTGATGTGAAGAGTGTATCAACAGCATCTTGGTGGAGGGAGACGAAGCTTTGAAATCTAGCCCGCAAGCCGGTTCAACCGTCATTGGAGCCGAAACGAAGGCGAGCACCAGCTTTAAACCTTTTAAGCGACCAAACTCAGTTTTGATAATATTTTTTGGATGTTATTGAGACTCTTTCTGGGGGTCTCATTGTCCTTGACTTAGGGTGGGTTTATCAATCACTGGATATCTCATGGAATAGCTATCTCTCGAGTAACTTTACATAACTGTTTACAAAAAGGCCCATAGCTACCATACTTATCCCAGCTTTGTCTGTAGAATAAGTGCGTTGATAAACGCACCCTTAATCCCGTCACTTTCTCAAATTGTTTTGAATTCCTTTCTCAATTGCCGCTTTTCCCAAAACGTCTGTGACTTTTGATTATTTGCTACTCTTACTTTGGTTGGTTTAATTATCTCGGTACGTTTCGTATGTTTGTGTGTTTTCACGTCCCTGTAGTGGATTTCCGTCTTGGGTTGATCAATTCCCCGCTGGAAGAAAATAAATGGGTTTGGGAGGGGAGGAGATAGAGTTCGATTTCAACTAGTCTTCTTTTATTCAACAACTTAAATTTTAATTTTCCCAGACTCCATACAATAATAAAGATTAAAATACCTCGCGAATCGTGCCTCGTCGCACTTCGCGTTGTGGATGCAGTGGAGCCGAAAAAATTTCTATGCGAGGTGTAGCAGAACTTTTCTAGCAGGGGGGGTCTATACGTTTTTCTGATTTCGATCGGCCCTACACAACAGCCAAAAGAAATAGCAACAGGTACGGTATACAACTAACTTCTTCGTTTCTACGAATTTCCACTGATGATGGTGGGGAGGGGGGCGTCACACCACACCACATTGCCATCCGCCAGAAATCTGGTGGTACAGCGAAAGATAATATGGAGAAAAACACAAATTCATAGCTAAAATTGAGAAATATCACCAATAATTAGCGGATAAATTAAGAAAAATCTCTAATGCACGGATAAAGAGTTCAATAAAATCCCCAACTTAAGGCTAAAATTGAGAAAAACGTCATTTCGTGGCAAAAATTGACGAAAAAGTGCTAATTCATGGCACAAATTTAAAAACATAGCTAATATATACGGGTGGAATTAAGACAATTCGCGGCTAAAATTGGAATAAACGCCAGTTTGCCATTGAAATGCCAGCGAAAAAAAAATAGCGAAAACAGCGAAACACTAATTTGCGTCTGAAAAATGAGAAAAGCGCTAATTCTCGGCTATAAAGTTGAGAAAAAGCATGAATCGCTCAGCGCAGGCTCAGCTAATATTGAAAAAAAACCCAATCCGTGGTTTCTCATGGCAACTTCGTGACTAAAATTGAGGAATTCGCATGCGGCAAATGAGAAAAAAAATCGTTAAATGATCTTAACTCACTAAAAAAATTGAATAAAAGTGCTAATTCGCGGCTGAAATTTAAGAAACACAATAATTCGCTGATACATTTGAAAAAACCCAGTAATACACAGCTAAAATGGAGAAAAGGCGCAAAATTGCGGCTAAAGCTGACAAAAAGCGCTTTTTCGCAGCTGAAGTGAAAAATTTAAAAATGGCAATTCACGGATGTATTTGAAAAAAGCCACTAAATTCCCCGGGGATAAAATTCACGGCGGATAAACTTCACCGGCTAAATATATGAAATAATTTACAGCTAAAATGGAGAAAACCTCCAATTATTGGATCAACATGAACAACTTCGCTAAACCGCGGCTAAAATAGAGTATAAGCTTGTAATTCTCGGCTAAAATTATAAAAATTATTCGTGGTAAAAATTGAGAAAAATATCCTGATTCTGGGTACAAAAATTGAGAAAAAACGCTAATTGCACTTGACTAAAACTGCGAGAAACCACTGATTCCTGGCTAAAATTGAGAGAACGCCAATTTGCGGTTCTTACAGACAAGCTCTTGGCTAAAATTTAGATATTTATAACCTCCTTGATCACGTACCACCCACCCCTAAAAGAATTGTAGCGGCTGCTGCACCTTGGATATGGTGTCGGCGCTACTGTGTGGATGTGAACACACTCAATTGCTAATTTGTCCACCAAAATCATTCACAAATAGGAGCCTTGCAATAAATGAAAATGACATATTGAGGGCGTCACGATTTCACGACAGACTATACCTTACGACGGACAGTACCTCGGCTTGTTCATCGGACGAAGGCGCAAACGAGGGATGTTTTCAGCGTCTCAGTGTACCTTCCCTCCAGCAGGGCGGCAGGCGATGAATCTCCGCAGAAACCCTCCGAAATCGTCGGCCGATCGGTTTACCCAAACGGAAATGATGCAGCTTAAAAGATTGCCGCAAACAAAGAAAAAAGGAGAAAAGAAGTCTCTGCAAAGATGCATTCACAGGTAAGCTTCTCGTTTTATTTTACCTTCGTTTTATAATTTTAAAATCCCTTTAATTTACCGCGAATTCTCGTGTGTGCTTATTCCGGATTCGGCTAGTACGTTTTTTTCTGGCAGAATATCTTCTTCGACTCCATGAGCGTAGCTAGAGGGGTGGCAGGGGTATAGGCAGTTGCCCTCCCCTAGACGTGAAAACGAAGACTTAGTGGGGCAGCTTCCCACTCCTTCCATTTTTTTTTTTGTAGGTTTTCTCTTTAGGGAATCCGACAAACTCAATCAGTTCGATGATGCTTCCAGATATGATAAACGTGAAAGATAGGACCCCCTGAAAAATATAAAGCGTCACTGAAGATTTGGTTGATTCGATTCTAACGCCATTGGTGTCAGTGGTGGGGGGGGGGGTACTTGGAGTATGACAGCTGGCGCTGGTGTAAATTTCCTGATGTGAATAAACGATAAAGACTCGAGCATATGACCATTTCGTCCAGCGGCGTAGCACAATCTCGACACTCCAAACTGGACGCTCATTCCACAGCCAAAGGTTGACAGGGCAACGGCGAGCGGAATTACGAACGCTATCGGTCCAAATAGTTTTTCAGCAAACGCCTATAATAAATTAAAGGAAAGTTAAAAAAAATGACTTGTCCTCAGGTAAAAAAAAAGGTCCTGTTTACGAAACTGTTGCAACGGTTGGTGCTGAAATGAGTTCTTCGTGAGACAGTACGGCCATGTAAGACAAGTTCATCATGAAATACAGCCCGGTTATGACGGGCACTCCTATCGATATTGACAACGGGATATTTCTGTTGGGATTCTTTATTTCTTCCGTGACTACCGTAACCGCTGACCTGCAACGTGAAGGGTGAGGGGTTCTTAATTTGTGTAGTGATTTGTGAGAGGAGGGTGGTAGGGGGTACGAGCCCCCCAGTACCATCCATCAAAAGACCAAAGACCGCTGAAAAACGCCAGAGCTACATTTTTTGCGTCTAGTTTTGTTCCTTCAAAGCCTTTACTCAAATAAGTTGTTTGTCCTGTGGAAACATTAAGCATAAAGTCAATTTGAGCTGAGTTGAAAGTGATAGGAATATGAATTCTTGCCAAACGTTAAAGAATAAATGCCACCTAAGATGACAAAAATGCACGCTAAAACTTTAAGGGACGAGAATATATTTTGAATTTTTACGTATAGCTTGACGCTTCTAAAGTTGATGTACGTGATTATACCTTGAAAATTAGAAAAAAAGAACGTTAACAGAGTTTATAATTGAGCACAGCCCCTTCCCATACTTATGGCCAATAGCGCGATCATTTTTTTCACCGAACGCTCATCCAGCGAGTCGAGTTCAACGCCCAACTGGTCAACGACAGCCGTGTACAGATATTCGGCAAACGTCAACACCAGGATGGCAACGGATGCTGGCCGAGCGAGAAAGACGACGACCCAAATGTAAATGAAACCGGGGAGTGGGCCCCAAAATTGCCTACAGCCGACGGTGGTTTTGGTTTTGGTTGTGAAAGCCGCCTGGAAATAAGCGTATTCGGCGCCCGAAGTTGGAACCAGAGTGCCAAGCTCGGCGAAAGCGAGCGCTCCTATAATGCGAAAATGTTTCTTTATAAAAATTGATTTATTAAAAAGTAAAATGTTTTGACTTTTTTGCCTAAATACGATATAACGCCGCACAGTCCCCATATTAGAAGACAGGCGAACGGGGATCCCGTTTTTTCCAACACACTTTTTGGTGATATAAATATTCCGGAACCTGTTAAAATAAAAATAAATTAAAGCAGTAAATTTAAAAGTAAAATTACGTTAATTACCTATCATTACACTGACGATGAGCCCAACTGCACTAAACAAGCCGAGTTCACGTCTAAGTCCCACAGGTTCATCTATCCACAAATTATCATTGTACTAATAAACCACACACAAGCGCATTTTATTTTTTACCTTTTCTCTGTTTTATGGTTCCCATCGTATCCATGGTCATTTTACGAGTTGCACACGAACACGTACCACCACTGAGTGGCAGCTGGAAGAGATACAGCCCGACATTACGCGACTACTCGACTATTTTTGTTGTTCCTCTACACACTATCTTTGCGTTTATTCTGGTGCAGGGGTGGTTGGAGGGGATCTTAGTCACCGGGGACCGGGTTGTTATCGAATTTTAAACGTTTTTATTATAATTGTCGAGCATATCCGCTCGCTCATTTCCGCGCTAATATCCCCACGAGGATATCTTGTTTATAAAATAAGATTTGTCTTCTCCTCCTCCCACCATAAGATATAAGATGGAGGGGCTGCCATGGTCATGGCCATCCCCACGACTAGTTTATTTAATAATTTAACATGTTATCGTCTGAAGACCAACAATTGCGTGAGGGCAATAAATCTGTCGTGGCGGCATTACCGTCAACCATTAACGGACTAAGTAGTTTTCTCCTCATAGCGTAATCTTTCAACGCCCCAGTATTTAATTGCTCTTTCAAAAACCAAGTTCGTATAATTTGTTTTAACGCCCCCCAAAAGTGCTTGCCCTATTTGAAGGATGTCGATGTTTTAAGAAGAGGCAAGACAGTGGGTGATGTGAAAAGTGTATCAACAGCATCTTGGTGGAGGGCGACGAAGCTTTGAAATCTAGCCCGCAAGCCGGTTCAACCGTCATTGGAGCCGAAACGAAGGCGAGCACCAGCTTTAAACCTTTTAAGCGACCAAACTCAGTTTTGATGATATTTTTTGGATGTTATTGAGACTCTTTCTGGGGGTCTCATTGTCCTTGACTTAGGGTGGGTTTATCAATCACTGGATATCTCATGGAATAGCTATCTCTCGAGTAACTTTACATAACTGTTTACAAAAAGGCCCATAGCTACCATACTTATCCCAGCTTTGTCTGTAGAATAAGTGCGTTGATAAACGCACCCTTAATCCCGTCACTTTCACAAATTGTTTTGAATTCCTTTCTCAATTGCCACTTTCCCAAAACGTCTGTGACTTTTGATTATTTGCTACTCTTACTTTGGTTGGTTTAATTATCTCGGTACGTTTCGTATGTTTGTGTGTTTTCACGTCCCTGTCGTGGATTTCCGTCTTGGGTTGATCAATTCCCCGCTGGAAGAAAATAAATGGGTGGGGGAGGGGAGGAGACAGAGTTCGATTTCAACTAGTCTTCTTTTATTCAACAACTTAAATTTTTAATTTTCCCAGACTCCATACAATAATAAAGATTAAAATACCTCGCGAATCATGCTTCGTCGCACTTCGCGTTGTGGATGCAGTGGCGCCGAAAAAATTTCTATGCGAGGTGTAGCAGAACTTTGGAAAAAGGACCCACCCACCACTTTGGTGATGTGGGGAGGGGGGGGGGTCTATACGTTTTTCTGATTTCGATCGGCCCTACACAACAGCCAAAAGAAAAAGCAACAGGCACGGTATACAACTAACTTCTTCGTTTCTACGAATTTCCACTGATGATGGTGGGGAGGGGGGCGTCACACCACACCACATTGCCATCCGCCAGAAATCTGGTGGTACAGCGAAAGATAATATAGAGAAAAACACAAATTCATAGCTAAAATTGAGAAATATCACCAATAATTAGTGGATAAATTAAGAAAAATCTCTAATGCACGGATAAAGAGTTCAATAAAATCCCCAACTTAAGGCTAAAATTGAGAAAAACGTCATTTCGCGGCAAAAATTGAAGAAAAAGTGCTAATTCATGGCACAAATTTAAAAACATAGCTAATATATACGGGTGGAATTAAGACAATTCGCGGCTAAAATTGGAATAAACGCCAGTTTGCCATTGAAATGCCAGCGAAAAAAATAGCGAAAACAGCGAAACACTAATTTGCGTCTGAAAAATGAGAAAAGCGCTAATTCTTGGCTATAAAGTTGAGAAAAAGCATGAATCGCTCAGCGCAGGCTCAGCTAATATTGAAAAAAACCCAATCCGTGGTTTCTCATGGCAACTTCGTGACTATAATTGAGGAAAAGCGTTACTTCGCATGCGGCAAATAAGAAAAAAAATCGTTAAATGATCTTAACTCACTAAAAAAATTGAATAAAAGTGCTAATTCGCGGCTGAAATTTAAGAAACACAATAATTCGCTCAATAGGCTCGGATCCTCATTTAAGTCAGTTGCTGTGTACGAACTCAGTCCACGAAGTATCGTTTTACCCCGTGAGAGGAATTTATAGATGTTTTTGTTTTCATTTTAGCCGTGATTTAGCGTGTTTTCTCAATTTTGGTTCTGAAAGTTGCATTTATAAATCTCGAATTAGCGCTTTTTCATAATTTTGGCCACTAACATTAGCACTTACCGACATTTTAACCACGTACTTCCCCCAAGAGCAGTACATTAATGTGCTTTCTCGTCAGTTTCAGCCACCTAAGGACCTCCATACAATGGGGATCTGTTTGAGGGATTAAATTACCAGCAGCAGAGCCTATGTGGAGTCAAAATTCCGAAATTAGTGCCAAAAAGAACATTTTATGGCGTGAAACTGTCAGTTTCGAAAGATAACTGTGTGAGGGGGACGGGGGATGCGCGATTAGCTGCGGGAATGGTCCTTTAAGGTATGGGGAGGTACTTATCGCCAATTACACTATAAAAGAGGTGCGAATGATAGGTTTGGATGTTCTAAGGGCACGCATCGTCCGCAATTTAGCCATTTTCAAGGTCCGAAGGCTCAGTTTGACCACTTTTGCAGCATGAATGTCAAGTTTGGCCGATTCCTGGCCACAAATGGACCGTTAAACCATTTTTTGGTCAGTTTAGACGCAAATAGCCTTTTTTGACCATTTTTTGTGCACATATAGCTATTTTGAAAGATTGAATTATCATCAAAACCATTTTTAGCCTCTTTATAGGGCGCGGATGATCGGTTTGACCATTTTTAAATCGTATATTTCCAGTACGATACGACTGTGCCATTTTTAGAGCGTGAATCGCAATTTTCACTACTTCTGGGGCACGAATCGTCAGTTGTAACAGCAAACTGTCCACGACAGAGCCCTAATTATTGGCGAATAGCCACAAAATGTAGCATTCTCTCAAATTAACCCGCGAATTAGCGCTATTTATGCCTCAATTTCAGCTATGAGTTAGCGTTTTTGTTGATTTTAGCAGCGAATGGGCACTTTGATTCCATTTTAGCAACTGATATACGTTGTAGTCCTCGTTCCGCACGTTAATTAGCGTTTTTTTCAATCACACGCGAATTAGCGTTTTCGCTTGTAGCGACTTCGTGAAAAATGACCATCTTTGGCAAAATTTCAATATTTTTCGTTTTGAAACGGACACTATGTTCAGTTTTAATGGAAAGTAGCCATTTTGAGCTGGCTAATTAACAGTTTCAGAGTTCTATCAAAACGGTCTCGAACAATGACAGATTAAAAAAGGGTGTGGGCATCTGATCATCCTTGCCCGGTCCTTACTACACCCTTGTATTCAAAGATAAAGGTCTGTAAACGCAAATTCGTATTAAAAAGAACAGAAGTTGTCTAATTTGTGGCTAAAATTGAGAGACACGCTAATTCAGGACACAAAATTTGAGCGCTAAAATCTCTTATTCACTGCACAAATTCATGGAATATCGCTAATTCTAGAAAATCTATAAAACGCGCTACAGACAAAAGCATATTGAGAAAAGTCGCACAATTCGTGGATAAAACTTGAGTAAAAGCGATAATTTTGGGATAAACGGTGCCTATAGAAAAAAACGTTAATTCTTGGATACAAGAGAAAAAAAATCGTTAATTCGCGGCAGAAATTGCAAAAATCACTGATTCACATCCAATATTGAGAAAATCAATTATTTTAGCGCGTTTAAAATTAATGAAAAAATTTAATTTTCAGCTAATTCACCGCTAAAAAATATCTAATTTGCAGTTGAAATTTGGAAACCGGGAATTTGTTCGTCGCTAAAATTGATAAAGTGCTAATTGATAGTGGTTAAAATAAGGAAAAATCCATAATTAAACGCTATTTAAAAATTATATTTCTTGCTTATTTTGGAAACCAAGGGGCCACACAGTGATTTCCACCCCGGGCCCCGATTGGTCTAGGTCCGCCAGCTGGCCCGAATTGTCAGTTTTTAGAGCAGGGATTGCCAGTTTAGCTGTTTTCCAGGTGCGAGTGGTCAGTTTGGCTTTTTTCAGTCAGGCCAGGAATCGTCTGTTTTTCAAGACATTTTCAAGGCGCGAATAGTCAGTTTAGATATTTTTTTAGAGCGCATATAGCCAGTTTTACCATTTATAGAGCGCGAATAATACATCCGTATGTCGTTTCCCGCCAATCCAAGGCGAGAATAAATTCGATTTTGTTATTTTCAGGATAGGAATTTATAGTTTTATCCTGTTTGACCATTTTCAGAGTGGGAATGGACAGTTTGGCTATTTTTAACGCGAAAATCGATAGTTTAGCAATGTTAAAGGCGTTCAGCCACTGATCTGGCTACAGAAAGTAATAAATTAAATAACAGTGATAATTAAAATGATGTTTAGACTCCAGCTTAAGACATGCATTTTTTTTATGTAAAATAGACAAAAACAAACAACAACTTTTAAAGCTATACGAGAAGTAAAAAATGTGATACAACCAAAAAAACGTAGTGCCTTTGAAAGAACCGTAGGTGTTGGTTTTAATTCCCCAAAAAAAAAATTTGAAGGGGCGGGAGCGCTCACAAAGGGTTATCATTGCAAGTAATTATAAATTATTTGAGTCGCAATTAATAACATTCACGAAACTCTTAAAAGAGGTTTCCATTGCGTTCGTACACGTGAAAATGAAAAAAAAAAAAAAAAAAAAAAAAAAATGAACAGTCTTTGATATAAAACATCATAAAAAGGTGAGTCGCTGTGAATGTATCAGTCTCGAGGAAATGGGGGGGGGGGCGTAGCCTTTGATTCTTGAATACATTCGTAAGGGAGAGTGTTGTTAGTTGAACATGGAGAAAGAAAAATAATTATTTAAATGAGTCAAATTCACAAAGAACTGCTTCTCGAAAATGTTTCGCCTTCATTAATTTGTTTTATAATTAAAATTAATTAATACATAAACAATATTGTGTTGCTTGTACGGGACCCTGTATAATTATTTACTCGAGAATTATTTATTTTATATGTGGTTAGACAAAAGCTGAATTGTTCCACTGTTTTGATTAAAAATGGAATAGGACATTAGCCATCAACTAGAAAAATCTTAAGCTAAAGATAGAAAGATCTGGACAGCAAAAATTACATTAGAGATAACATGATAATCTTTTTTTTTTTTTTTTTTTGTTTCAGTAAGCTCTTCACCACCATTTTATCACATTATTTCCTCTTTCTGGCACGCGTTGCCCATAGAAATAATCCAAAAACTATTATTATGAGAAAAAAATATGTAATAAAAATTCACTAGTTGAGCTTTATGATCAATAAACAACACGAGTATTATACATATATTTTCGTTAGTGAACAGGGGTTTTTTTTAACAACAGCCAATAATTTACGAATAACAATATAAAAAATCAAACATCATAATTATCGACGTAGATTCTGTTCTAACAAAAATATACGAGGCTTATTATTAACACTTTTCATTAAAAATTAGGAAAATAACGTTTATTGAACAAATACTTGAATTTACTAACACTTACCAGTAGTGACTAGAGATTTTCACAAATTTGTCAAGCAAATAAGTGTCAGACATAATGTTAGAGTGTTGATGGATGGAGAGAGGGGGGTTGAACAATCAGAGTAGCCCTTCAGCAATGTTTTTGACGTGTGCTTTGTTTTGTTTGTTTTTGTTTTTATAAGCGAACAACGCGTCGAATCTCACATTTAGCGCTCAAACATTTTGGGTCGATGTTAAGCGTCACAACGTAAAGTTCCGATGATGTCGAGCACGGACAAACAACTTCTTCTGTGCTCGTCGATTCACCCTCACCACTTCCGTCCTGTTGAACACATAGCCCAGTCACTGCTACTGAATGACCTCGCTGACTGTTAAATGGAAGTTAAAAAAAAAAAAATGTTTAAGATAGCGTGGTGGCTGTGTGGGTGGTGTCTTCTTCTTCACTTACTGGTGTGGCACTTACTTTTGGCGTCGCTGATTCAGGCTAGCCCATTTTCAAACGTGATTTCTCTCTTCAAGCTCGCTCATGTACGATGTGAGTTCGTCCTCGAGATCGGTTTTATCCACTCGGCGAAGGGAAGAGTTCGATATGTCATATGAGCACGATTTCAAGAACGCCTTAAAAAAAAAAACAAAAAAACACAGCGTCTCATAGGTTAAAACGCTCGCTAGGCTAAAAGTCGCTAAAAACGCGGGTGTGAAGGGGGGGGGGGATACACACTGATCCGGTTACCTGTTCGTGCGGCGCAACTGCGACGGATGCCGATTCGATGCCACTTTTTAAAGAATCAGGATCCGTACCAGCCGTCCTCCCTCTCGATAGGATCAAATACGGCTTGGTCCGTCTCTTGTCCAGGCAACATTTTGCCAGTGTGGTCTGCAACATAGAGCCATCTAATTTTGTTTTAGTTGACCCATTTATAATAATTTCATGTAAAGTACAGCGCTCTACTTGCTCCAAAAAAAAAAAAAAAAAAAAAAAAAGCGTGGCGGTTGAGGAGGAGAGGTATTTGCAGAAAACGTGCTACAGTCCTTCAGCAAATGTTGCTACGAGGGAATTTTTTTCTTCTTCTTCTTCTTTCTTTCTTTTTTTCTTCTCTTTCTTACTTTCTCTCTTTTCAACAGGTTTGGCTCCGTGAGAAAAAGGTAGGCCACAATACACGAGACGCAAAGGTCGTGCGTTTTCTTGCCTATCCATACATCACGTGTCTCGAGATGAATTCCATTTTCAAGTTTCGCGGCCATATCTGAAGGGAAACTGATCTGATCGTGAGATAAAACGTCAATTCGTCGCTAAAATTGTGAGAAAGTCCTAATCGCCGGACAAAATTAGGAGAAAAACAGCAATTCGCGGCTTCTGAAGTCAACTTTGTGACTAAAATGGAGAAAAAACGCTAATCTATGGCACAATAAATTGAAAAAAAATGCTAATGAATTACTTAGTAAAAGCTAAAATTGGGAAAAACGTCAAATCGACGCTGTAATCGAGGGAAAATGGTAATCGGTGGCTAATACAGGGGAAAACACTGATGCATGGCAAAAATGGAAACGCGGCTTAATTGAAAGTGCTAATCGCCAGTTATAACAGAGAAAAACGCTAATTCTTAGCTGAAATATAGAGAAAACCCGCTAATTTGTGGATAACATAAGGAAAAATTGTCGATTAGTGGATCAAGTGTAAAAAAAAAACCGCTAATAAATAGATGAGATTGACAAGAATCACTAATTCACGGCTAAAATTAAGGAAAACGCCAATTCGCTGCTAAAATCAGGAAAATTCTAATTCTGGCTTTAACATGCTCGAAAAACGCTTTCTTCTGGTATTTTTGTTTGAAAAACCAGAAAAAGTTATGCAATTTCTTGGTTTTTTCGAGTGCCATGAGTTAAGCACAAGGTTTTGAGGGTTGCAAACTTGAGTAATAACTGCTCTCATTGGTCCTGGCAACACGCAAAACAAATGAATTACATGCATGTTTGCGATTTACCCAGATTTTTGTGCCTATATTGACTGGTCTATAATGAAATTTAAAAAAAAATCTTAATTCACAGCTAAAATCAAATGGTCAAGCTGAGACTTCACTCGTTGAAAATGCGTAAAAATGACGATTCGTGTCCTAAAAATAACAAAACTGGCTATTTACGCATCAAAAATGATGCCAAATTGATCATTTAGGCCCTATTACACAGGCCATACAATAGGTTAGGTATTTCAGTTGGGAGACCCAACGCTGAGGGAAGACTGACAACGTAGGCTCCTACGGTAACGACCTTTTGCATAATTCAGTATAACAATATTTTCGATTTGCACAAAGATGTGCCCTGGGCCAGCCAGATCATAGCAGTGCCGGCATTGGACATTTGGCGCCCCCGGACGAATCTTCACCCCCCCCCCCCACAAATGAGGTTGCCTTCAGGAGCCGCGAATTAGCATCCCCCCCCCCACGTCGTCACGTCTTCTCAATTTGATCGGTGAATTAGCAATTTGTCTCCATTTAAGCCGGGGATTAGTGCTTTTTCTCCATTTTAGCAACGAATTAGCTATTTTTCGCGCTATGAATTTGTGTTTTTCCTTATTTCTGCCGTTAATGAGCGTCCCACGAATCAGCGCAAATTTCTAATTTTATAGCCACGACGTTTCCGGCGATGACTTGCCATTTTTACTCAAGTTATTTCTGTGAATTATCAAATTTTAACCCTCTAAGTAGCCATTTATGTTGAATTTAGTCGTTAATTAGCGTTTTAACTAATTTTACCCTCCTAGCGAGCCACGAATGACAGTTGTTTCCATTTTTCGCCGTGAATTAACGTTTTTTAGTGCATTTAATTCTGAAAATGCACTATTGGTCTCGTCGTGATGTTTTTTTCTTAATTTTATCCGACTTTTCCTTATTTAGCCGTGGATTAGGGATTTTGTTCACTTCCAGCCACAAAGTTTTTTTTTTTTTTTTTTTTTTCTTGAGGGTGCGGACTCGGATCTACCGAGCCCGCTGGCGCCTAAGCTCGTGTGCCTCTTACACCATACCCTGTAACTCCATCAGCTGTGCACTTCACACCCGTACTACGCGGGCCTTTCGGTCGATGCGCGGTTTGTCATACGCACACCGCCGTGAACGTTCACACGAAACCGAGTGAGCCGTGTCACAGCTCGCCGCAGCCTTATAGTGTAATGGGCAATAGCTGGATTCGAACCCAGGCCCGCTGGGTTGCGAAGCGAGCATTGTATCCATTACACCATCGAGGCGCGCCAGCCACAAAGTTACCTTCAGAAGCGGCGAATAGGCGATTTTTTCATTTTAACCGCGAATTAGCGTTTTTTCCACACTTCAGCGCTTTTTCTCAACTTTAATGGTGAATTAGCGATTTTTCCCACAGCTGGCACTCCTTTAGCCATGAATTAGTTTTTTTAGCCGCTAAAGAGCAATTTCCCCCAATTTCATTCGTGAATTAGCACTTTATATCAATTTTCCACGAAAATTAGCGAGGTTTTCACTTATAGCCATGAATTAGCGCTTTTTCTCAGATCGAGCCGTGAACTTGAGATCTGAATAAGCCGATGATTTATGTTTTCGTACTTTTAAGCACGAATTAGCGCTTTTTCGCAAAACCCTGAATTCTCTAATTAGCGTGTTTCGTAATTTTATCCTCGAATTACTGTTTTTTTACACTTCATCAGCAAATTAGCGCTTTTTCTCAATTTTAACCGTGAAGTAACGGTTTACCCAACGAATTATCAATGTATTTTTTTTTAAATTTCAGCCGCAAATTAGCGTTATTTTCAATTTTGGTTTGACCATAGTAACTCTACAGGTTGCGAAGGTGTGTAAGCCTGTTAAACTCAATTCACTTGTAAATAACAGGTTTATTCACCTTCTAGACCATTCAATCTGGAATACAGAGCGAGCTTCTCGGAGGGTAATTTTTCGAGATCTTTTAGACTCACAATGAGTGGAACATGGGATGAATAGAAACATGCTCGTATTTTTAATCTTTCACGAGGCTGGCTCAGTTCATTAAGATAGGGTCAACGTATTAATTAAAACAATTAACGGCTTTCTTTATAACTCACGTTGATTTTTTGCCTCATTTATTTGTTTTCATTAAACTTTCATACTATTATTTTGTTCAAAAACACTCAATTCCACCAACTCCACCCCACAAAATAATTATCAAGGAGAAGTTTCAAAGAAGATTCATCGACCCCCTCCATATTTTCCATCTTATTTCTTCTTCAATCCTGGATTTTAAGGACTCGTTTCAATTTCCAAGAAATTCTGCATAATGCAGTAGTATAATTTGTTTTAATTTAAATAATTTAAACCCACGTTAAACTTTAAAGTTGAAATTTCACACTATTTAGAAAAAAGGTAACTAGGGCATAAGCGGAATTTCCTGGAGATTTAAAAATGAGACCTTGAAATCCAGATATGGTGCAGAAATAAGGAGAGAAAATGTAGAGAAAGTCGAGGGTTGAAATACAAAAAGCGGAATTACGATATAACAGACTTTATGTCAATAGTACATGCTACACCCCCCCCCCCCGTCGGGCCATCTTGTCGTGGCGGGTGGGCTCAGTAGTCCACAACAATGATGCATCGGGCATTTGTTTCCTGGTAGGGTCTCCCATGGCGGGATGGCTGATGCTGAGTTAGGATGAAGCTAACGGCTCAGACAACTGTAAGTCCCAGACGTGTCTGTTCCCATACTGGGCGACGATCTGGTCAGAATCTGTTCCTCATATTAGAGGCGGCTGTACTTCTAGGAGCCCCGATTGCATCTCCGGATGGCCGGGTTTTCTCCAAATGTCTTCTTTGGCAATATGGACAACGATTCTACAAAACATATTACCCCAGGAGTACTCTTCTCACGGAAGGTCAATCCTCCGTCGCAGTGGACGCACAATCCCACGGGGAGGACGTTCCCCATCATATTCTGGAGGGGGAGGGACAAGAACCGTTCAACATGTTGCTGCGGCATGCGACCCGCCCTGGAGTCTGGCTCTACCGTGAGAAATATGCTACAGACCCCACTTATGCCCTCCGATCCTACGGGACCGGTGCAGACTACTGTAAAAAATGCTCCTACAACGCACCGCGAACAGAATCCTAATTTTCTAACCATTGCAAAAAAACATGCATTAACTGACGATGCAAACAAACGTCAACTCAGTCGCGAAAGCCAGGAGCAAACTGAAACCAACCATCAAACTAAAGTCCCTAAATCTCTACCAAGCTCGTCAGAAAAAGTTCAGTCACAGCAACAGAAAAGCAAAACATCGTCACAACAGTCAAAATCCACGGCAACGTCAACAGCAAAACAATTGACAAAGCCACAGCCAGAACGACAGCAGCAGCATCATCAACAGCAGCTGCAGCAGCAACTACAACAGCCACAGCTGCAACCACAAAAACTAACCCATCTACGAGCCCAAACACAACAGCAACACCCACAAACTGGAAAAACGCCTACAGCAGGCAGTAACCACCACCCCAACAGAGATAGTAGAGAGAGTCCAAGGTGATTTCTCGCAAAGCTGCGCGATCCAACTCAATCGCGCCATTATTAACCAACTCGACGAACCAAAATCATTTCTCGGATCTCAAAAGGCAGACTTTCAATTGAGGCCAAATATGCACAGCAAGCCCAAAAAATACAATTACTAACGATGTTAGGAAGTGTAGGCGTCAAGGTATACCCGAATGTACCGCGTAACATCTGCAAAGGTGTAATCTTCTGCAGGGACTTCACTATCTCCTCCGACCATGACGTCCTCGACGAACTATCGTCTCAAGGCGTAATTGAAATAAGACATAGAACAAAACGTAAACTCGGGGGAAAACCGGAGGAGCGTGAGCAAACAGCACTTTTCGTCCTGACTTTTGCAACCACAACCCTTCCCGAAAATATAAAAGCAGCGTTCTATACCAGAATACAAATACGACCCTATATACCTGAACATATGCGATGCGATGCTATCAATGTCAAAAATATGGGCACTCGGCACAAAAATGCCGCTCAGTTACTAAAATTTACATTTGCGGCTAACCACAACATGAAAATGTTTGCGGCCCTAGTTCTGCGTTATCTAGAAATTGCTCAACGTACAAGAAGGAAAAAGAGATACTAAAAGTTCAAATCACACAAAAATTGACCATACGAGAAGCCAGACAACTCGTTAACAGTAGAGCCCGTACACAAACGGACATAACTTTTGCAAATATCACCCGTAATCCCAGACCAAACCTTCAACAAATTTCTTTCCCCACAAACCCCCCCCCCCCAAACCCCTAACCTCTTTCCTACCTCCACTACCCACCCATTTCCCTATATCTCACGATCCCCCCGAGGGATCAGACACTGAACCACCCCGCAATCTACTGTCTCCCCCTAATCCCGCCTCACCGAAACCCCGGCGAAAAAAGGGTTGGCCGAAAGGCAAACCAAGAAAATCCTGCCTGGAGTTACTCCCTCACACTCAGGTAGCGAGAAAAGTATGAATCTATAACAAATTTAATGACTTACTCGATCCTTCAATGGAACCTCAGAGGATTTAATGTCCGTCGGAATGACCTGTTGAGGCTTACACACACTTTTAACCCGTTTATATTATGCCTACAAGAAACACACTCTGACCCCTTCCACACCCTGAGAGTACCAAATTTTTCCACGTTCAGCTATTCACCTCCTGTCGCTCCAGGTGGACGACGTCATGGAGGTGTCGCAATTTGCGTTCAAAACAACATTCCTGTCACTCCTTTACAAATACTTTCGCCCCTCCAAGTAATAGCCGTCAGGATATCCGTACCATTTAGCCTCACCATATGCGTAATCTACCTCCCTAATCAAAATTGGCGCCCTAGTGAAATAGAACACATAATCTCCTCTTTAACTCCCCCTATCCTACTCTGATGGTACACCGACTCATCTAGACATACGCAGTGGCTCGAAAAGTGCAATTGATCTCAGCTCTATCTGGGCCGGGTTAACTCTAGCCCTTGAATGGCATGTCATGCAGACGACGACTATGGTTCTGACCACCAACCAATATTAATATCCCTGCTACAATCACGTCCCGTCATTACACGACAGCTAAAATGGAACTTATCTAAAAGTGATTGGGAACGCTTTAGGGAGGGGATAGTGGTTCCCGAGGATACCAACTGCCCAGTTAACAACATTCAAAATTTCACCTCTGCTCTTTTGAATGCAGTCAACAAACTCATCCCCAAACGATCTCCTAACACTCAGCGTGCACCCGTCCCTTGGTGAACAGGGGAATGACACGCAGCCCACCGTCAAACCCGCAAAGCGTACAGCCCCACAACTGCAAATCTCATCAAATATAAACAACTCAGAGCACTTAAAAGAAAAATCCGTCTACAAGCAAAAAGGTCAAGTTGGGAATCGTACTTATCCCAAATCAAAACTACGACACCACCCTCGGATCTCTGGCACAAATACGCACACTACAAGGTCGACAGCCGAATTTTTCACTCCCAATCATCAACGTGGGAGGGACTATAACTGATAATATATCTGAAGTATCTGAATTATTTGCCGATCATTTTGAACAAACCTTCTCCACAATTTTTTTCTCCGAACCCCCTCCCGCCATCTCATCCTCCTGGGAAAACGACAGTACCTCTCCAAAACCGTACAACCTTCCTTTCACCCTTTACGAGCTAGAATTTGCGTTAAAACAACGTACTTCCAAAGCACCAGGTCCAGATACAATCCCATATGAATTTATCAAACAACTTTCCAAAACACAACTCTCTTATCTCCTACAGATATATACAATCAGTTACAGCTGGAAGGAAGTATTTATCATCCCCATCCATAAACCCGGCAAAGATCCTTCGCGGGTGGAAAGTTATCGACCTATTTCCTTATCAAATTGCATTGGTAAAATCCTGGAAAGAATGATACACTATCGCCTCGAGTGGTTCCTTGAGCAAAACAACCTCATATGCCCATACCAGTCTACGGTTACCGCACACTAGATCAAATTGCAGCACTAGAAAAACCGTCCAGGAATAATTTCTAAATCGCCAACACACTTTAGCTGTCTTCTTCGACCTAGAAAAAGCATTTGATGTCACCTGGCGTCAGGGCATCCTAAATAAACTACAGACATGAGGTCTTGAAGGAAATTTACCTAAAATGATTCAACACTTTTTGACAGATCGCTTTTTCAGAATTCGCATAAGAAACCACCAATCCGCGAAACGCATTCAACTCAATAGCGTCCCCCGGGGCTCCGTTATCAGCACAGATCTCCACAGAAGCTCTACCATTCTCGGCATCACATTTGACGAAAAATTAAACTGGAAACCACAAATATCAAACCTTATCCAAAATTGTCAAACAATAATATCCCCCTGGAAACTCTATCTAACCAAAAATGGGAAGCAGAAAGATCTCTCCGCCGCATCTGCCGGAGCCTTTTATGTTCAAAAATCAGCTATGGCCTGGCATTTTTTGGTGCAGCAAGAAAATCGTGGCTAAAACCGTTAGACACTCTTCACCACCAGGCCCTATGCACCATCACAGGCGTTCACCACACCAGCCCCGTACTTAGTACAATAGCCGCTTCACGATCCCCACCTAAATCGCAAAGAAAGTACACTAAAAACATGCATTGCAATTGGACATACCCGCCTAACCCATAGTTTATATTTTACATCCGAAAGACGGCTTCTCTGTACCTCATGCCAGGAAACCCTAACCATTGAACACATAATTTTAGATTGCCCCCAGTACCAAAACATCCGAAACTCACTAAGCATACTGGATTCCCTAAAATTAGCCCTAGACCCAGCAAACATATCGAGATTATTCACATTTTAGAAACAAGCCAACATAAATACCAATAAATTTGACCAAATAACAATTCACGCAGTAAATAAAGAAGCGGTGTAACGGGCTAATAACCTTGGCAGGTAAAGCCCATGAGGGGGGGGGGGGGTTAGCCAGTAGTCTGCCATCCGGCAGGAGTCCGGCACTCTGTGCGTAAATGCATTTCCACCTCCCTGCTACCCCCCCCCCCAAATAATAGGTAATATACTAAACGTTTAAGAATGAATCCCCCATTGTGTTATTCTCTTTGAAGACATGATTGAAATAGAGTAAAATCCTACTGCTCTCTTTTATTTCATTCTCTCTATCTAGTTGTTCTTTTTTACTGAACCATGGTCAACAATATCATCAAAGGAACTATTCAGATTCGATGTTTTCTCTTCTGAGCGTGGAATGCCATGGCCATGCTCAGACAATAGATCAATAGACTGTAAAATTCATATCACATGAAATATTCTAGGGTACTGAGAGGGTACTGAGAGGGTATCCTTCTAGTTTTCCCGCGAATTAGAGTTCAGCGGCTGAGTGAAAAACTTAAAATAAATAAATAGATGGTACGCGGTAGGATATAGTAGGTAAGTCATTGCAGCTTACAAGATATGCAATGACCCGCTCGACCGGACGGTCTGTCGTGTACGAAGCATAACATTGTTGGAAAGGGATTTAAAACTTCGGTTGTGGGTCGCATCAAATAACAATTACAAAAGGAAACTTATGAACATGATTCGTTAAATCCATTTGAATATCGCTTAGCGCAGTTTTGAAGGACTGAAGCCTTCCACGTGGTGTGAAGGGGAGAGGAGGCAATCCCTTTCGTTAATCCCTCGGTGTGGAACTTTTATCCCTTCATGGCAACCTTTTTTTTTTTTTTTTTACAATAAATAGTTTTAAAAACGCTTTCTCCCCACCACCACCCACTGGCGTTTTTTGAACATTGAAACGTGAACAATACAAGGTGAAACTGCGTTTGTACGTGTGTCCAATAAAAATGTTCCTCAATAAGAGTTCTCTCAAAAAGTAGAGAGAGGGACTTTTTAATAAACTCCGCACCGCGTCTCTTTTTATGCTCCAACTCCACTCTAAAAGTTACCCCTCCCCCCACACAATCATCTGGAAAATAAGTCGTGTGGCATTCTTGCAATGCGGGACAGTGAAGAAAGGCATAGAGTCGCAATAAGTCGTGTTCTCGAAAAGCAAACTTTATGAAAAGATATATGAACAACAAATAGGAGATCGTTAAAATGGCGTGGGTGTTTGGTCGAACGATTATTTTTTATTCGCCGTCTTCGAGATGAAAAGGAGTTAAACAATTGTGGCCTCGCGTAATTGGACATTTTTCGCCAGTCATTCCACGGCTAAAATTGGGAAAAACGCTCATTCACAGCTGAAATTGGGGGAAAGCTCCAATTCAGGGCAAAAAGTAAAAAACATACGCAGACAAAATCGGTAGAAACAACCCCAAAATTTAAAGTTTCGGGTCTAAATATCCGGGATTTTTTTGTAGCCGTGGATGCCGGTCTACAACAGCGTTTAATTCGTGGTAAATAATGGGCACGATACGTTGCCAAATTGCATGTTTCGGGTCTGTATTATCCATGAGATTTCCAGTTTCCGGTCTATATTTAATAAAAATTACTAGTTCATGGTCTTTAATTTCGTGAATTCGAAAGTTTCGGGCATTACTTTCGTTCTTTTGGTGACCGTGAAACCCGAACCAGGCGGCCACGGCAGTGGTCCGACGGACAGTGGCAAAAAGGCACAACATTTTTTAGATGAATATGTACAAAATGGGAAGTTTCCTGGCTTTTTAAGCAGTTAACTTTCCTGACTTGGTAGCTTAACTCAAAGGAAATCACAAAGATTTGAAGCCCTTTTTTGTTTAGTGAGCCTTGACCTTGGGCCTTGGATAAATAGCCGTGTAAGCCAAAGTATGCACCCTGAAATGAGTCCAGGTCTTGAATTGAGCGAAATAACAAGTTTTTCGGCGGAATGTCCCCGATATTGCAAGTTTTGGGTCTTAATGTCAGCCAAATTGCAAGTTAGGAATCTTAAAACTTTAAAGTTTCAAGGCGAAATATCCACGAAATTGGAATTTTGCAAGCATACTGTTTTTCGTGGGCTTAGACTTCGGGCTAACTGGTCATGCGGCGTCATAGGCTTACAAGATCCACCCTCCTCACCGCTCAGACAAAATAATATCAATATTAGGCTCGAACAGTGGCTAAAAATTCGTGACATTGCAAGTTTCACGTCTCAATTTTAGTGAAATTGCAAGTTTCGACCCTTTTTACTTTGTGGGTGAGGGCCGACCTCGGCTATCCGGCCCCGCGACTGCACCAATACGCTGACGAAAAGTCGTGTAATTGCATTATTCAGAGATTTAAATATATCTGAGTTTGCAATTTTCGGGTTCTTCGAGTGAAATTCCAAGTTTCCTTGCTTTTGTATCTGTGAAATTCAAATTTTCGTGCCTTAATTCCAACGAAATTCCAAGTTTAGGGCCTCAGATCAAGAAAAATTGCAAGATTCAGGGCCTTTTTTGTGTCTGTGAAACTCTTCACCCTCATCAGCGCGAAGACAAACTCCCGTGAAATTGAAAGTTACCTTTCGACGAAACCGCAGCGACCCGTGTGACACGAGAGGGGTTGTCGTGGAGGGGCGAGGTGGGGGAGGTTGGGTTACCGAAAACGGTTCCGTATACGTTCTTTTGGGCATATGAACCCGAAATTGACAATTTCCCGTGCAGCAGAATCAGTCAGAGTGGTAAAATTCACAGTGTTGTATTATAACGATAATATGTTTCTGAGGACGACCAGATACTGCAGCTAGGAGGCAGAGTTTCGGCTGGAAGAGGAGGGGGTTAGAGACGTATTATGGCAAATTCACGGCTGAAGTCAACAAAATTGCTAATTTGCGGCTAAAATTAATAAAATGGGTTAGTTCATAGCATGAATATGTTGAGAAAAAGCGTAAATTCGTGAAAGAAGTGAATAAAATGCTAAATTCGTAGCTTAAATAGATTGAAACTATTTCGGCTACTAAATTGGAGAAAAGGGCTAATTCACTTCTGAAATTGAGCAAATACGCTGATTCACGGATAAAATTGAGAAAAAATTTCAATTCAAAGTGTGAAAAAAGCGCTAATTCACGTCAAAAATTGAGAAAACCCCAATTTTTGCAACTTTATGACTAAAATTGAAGAATATAACCCTGATGAATGACAAAAAGTGAGTAGAATCGCTAATTTGCGACTAAAATTAAGGAAATGGGTTATCTCGTGGTAAAAAATAATTGAGAATAAGCGTAGGAGATATCGACTAAAATTTTAAAAAATCACTAATTCTTGACTTGAATTGGAAAAAGAAACGCTAATTCACTGACGAAATGTAGAAAAATCGCTAATTAACAGAAAGAGTGTGGAAAAAGTGCTATAATTCCCGGATAAATTTCGATAACTCAATAGCTCACGGATAAGATGAAGAATAAATGCCAATTCACGACTTCACGAAAGTGTAGAAAAGTGTGAATTCATGCTAAAAACATAGGAAATCCCGTCTTCTTAAGGCAACTTCGAGGCAATAATTAAGAAAAAGCTCCTACTAATGGGCAAAAGTGAACAAACTAGCTAATTTGTGGCTAAAATTAAGCAAATTTATGGTATAAATAAATTATTGAGAGAAAGCGCTAATTCGCGACAAAAATGCATAAAATGCCCAATTTGTTGCTGACATTGAGGGAAACCGCTAGATTTGACTACTAAAATGGAGAAAATGACTACAAATCGTGGCTATACATATTATATTGAGAAAAATTTCAAATCTTCGGCTAAAATGGAGAAAATACGCTAATTCACGGCAAAAGTGCGGGTAAAATTAAGCAATAAGCACTAATTTGCGGCTGAATTAAGAAAAAATATTATTCTCGCGGCTAAAACTGAGAAAAATCGCTTATAAATTCGTGGTCGCAAAAGTGCTAAAAATTCACGGAGAAAGTGAAGGGAAAAGCGCTGATTCACGGGGGAAAATGGAAAAAAGCGAAATTTTACATCTTCTTAAAGTACGAATATCCATGCATGCTATTGTTTGGTGAAGTTAGCCACTTTGAAGGCACGAAACGTTATTACAACACCATTTGCAGCCTCTGAAGGCACAAATGATCAGTTTGGCAATTTTTAGAGCGTGACGATAGCCAGTTTTAATATTTCCAAGGAACGAATCATCAGTTTAGACATTTTCAACGCTCATTTTGCCCATTTTTGACAGGTTTTACCATTTTCAGGAGAGGAATTTATCACTGTTTAGGCCTTATAAAAGCGCCAACTGATTGTTTAACCGTTTAATAGGTCGCAATGTCAATTTTAGAGCGTGATTAGCCGTTTTTTGCAATTTTTACGGCGATATAAACTGTCAGTTTGGCTATTTCGAAGGCGTGAAGAGTCAGTTTAATATTTCAGAGCACGGATCGTCAGTTTTGCCATTTTAGGGACGGTACGAAGGGTCAATTATGTCGTTTTTAGAGCGTCCATTTCTAGTTTCGCCATTTTTTTAGAGCTGGCATTGCCAATTGAGCCAATTTCCAGGTGCGAATAGTCAGTTTGGCTATTTTTAGGATAGGAATTGTCTGTTTAGGTGCACATAGAGTCAGTTTCGACGAATTAATGGTCACAACACCCAGTTTGACCATTTTAAGAGCGTATGGAACCAGTTTAGCCATTTATATGGCGTGAATAGTATGAAATGCAAAAGGCGAGAACGCTGAGTTTGACCATTTCTGTCGTGCCAATGGTCTATCTAGCCATTTTCGCATTTTAGGGTTTTTGGATTTTTGGTTTGGGATTGGGCATTTTTAGTTAATATATTTTTAGTGCTCTTTATACCGTCAGTTTGGACATTTTTAGATCGGAAATCATCAGTTTTGGTATTTTAACCCATAAATGATAATTTTTAAGGCGGGAATCGTCAGTTTTGTCTTTTTCATGGCTTAAATGAGCGGGGCGAATGTGCAATTTGACCCTTCTTAGTTCACGAATGGTCGATGTTGCAAATCACAGGAAAGGAATCATCTATAGTTAGGCTTTTCCTAGGCGCGAATAGTCAGTACAGCCGTCAAGCCAAGGCGTGTATATTGCCAGTTATTGGTCGTTGGTCG
Source organism: Corythucha ciliata (assembly GCA_038030265.1). Taxonomy (NCBI): domain Eukaryota; kingdom Metazoa; phylum Arthropoda; class Insecta; order Hemiptera; family Tingidae; genus Corythucha; species Corythucha ciliata. Next base: position 12,672,431 of record CM075939.1, read on the forward strand.
TTTTAAAAACTGGCAATTGATCTTTTACGCTTAGATCGTGACACGATCGCCCCGCCCCTCCTCGCGAAAAACAGTTTCCTGCTTCAAATAGTCAGCTTGTAAGGGGATTCACAGACGAAAAATGTGTTTTTGGAGTGAAATTTAGAGGTTTCAGGGGGCAAATTGTTCAATTTCACAGTCAAGTAGCCACTTGGGGACAAAGTGGTCGTTTTTTGTTTAATTTATGCAAGGAACTTTGAGATAGATTGTTGTATGAAATACCTACTTGAAATGGATGTTGCTACGCGAGAAATTCAAGACGGAAACACCGAGAGAATTAAATTGAAAGAGTATCCAAGACGAATGGTCAAAGGAATGGAGGGGGGGGTTACTTATTTGCTAAGCTAATGCACTAACAAGCAAATAAAAATCGATTTGGGCTATCCAGTTATGCAGTTGAACTCGAGCATACATTCGTTTGCGAAGAAAAGGAATAAATTTTGTTTCACTTACTTTGAAAGCCTCTCGAAATTTCAACGACATTATGTTATAAAGGATTGGATTGACGGTCGTTGAAAAATAATAGAGAACGCCCGAGATGTAGGTCACTATGGAATAAATGTAGAGGACCGCCGGTGAAAATGGCTCTTCGGCGTCGCCCGTATGATAAATAGTGAAGAGACGTTGAGCGTGAAAAGGTGCCCAGCATATGAAAAACGCGACGACAACGGCCACTGAAACATTAAAAAAAACACATACACAAGCTTAAGTGGAAGTCGTTTGTTTGAATTAGTTTGATTCAATGAGGGTGGGGCTGTGGGAAAGAGAGTGTTGCGTCACAGGCCCCTCCTCATCGTCTTTCACATCAGTTATTTTTGTAAACATAGAAGTTCCTCGTTCAAGGACCACGTTTTCGTTTTGTCCCATGAGGGGGGGGGGGATAGGCAGTTTGTTAGCTCTAAATCTGTGAAATAGCACGAAAGAGCTTGTGTACCAAGCACTTTGCGGTATCCGATTTCATAGTCAACCCCCTACCCATCAGACCATGTTTGCTGGGTGTGTGAGGGGAGAAAATGTCACTGTGACCACTAAGCCGCAGTCAGTATCCAATTAAAGCATCTACGGCTCGACGAATTTAACAGTTCAATTGATCATTTTATACGTTACACGAAGTATAAACACTACACACACGGCGATTTTCAAGTTATTGCCATTTACTGACGTTGACTGTACTTCAGTATAGAGAGAGACGCTCTTTTAGACCACCTAAATCCACTCATACACTTTCTGTCCAACAAATTGCTGTATGCAGCTAACCCCGGCCCAAATACGCCTATAAGAGGGAAGTCAGCGCCCTTTAGACAGGGGGCAAATGTGCGTCAAAGAATTTGCTGCTTACTTACCTCAAGAAGAGCATATTAGTGCGCCTTGCCAATTTTATCCGCTTAAGGACCTGAAGAAACTGGGAATCAGCGTATTTTCTCTATTTTAGCTGTGATATTATACCTCCAGAAGCCCCAAATTTTCTCAATTTGAGCCTCCAGATTAGCGCACTCGTGGGATATGGGTCGAATATTTAGCCACACTCTTTGCTGATCACCTGCAACGTTCTTTTCTCCAGGTCCCACTGTACGTGCACCAAAACTACTTTTCACGTACCAACATCCATGAACACAGAACCTAAAAATTCTCATGTTTCCATCGATAAGCTTTTTTTTTTCGCCCGTAGACTCAATGAAAACATTATTTTAAATTTTGAATAAAAGGCAACGCGCAAAATAAATACACGCGAGAGAACTCGCAGACAATTTTAAAACAAAATACACACACTAACGACTGCTTAGTGTGTTCAAAACCCGTGAGTTTCACGGTTACTTATTGTGGAGGGGGAGGGGAATAAACACTTTTTTTTTTTTTTTTCATTTGGAGAGGGCATTTCAACGGAAGAAGCACCAAGATCCTCTTCTTCGTCTTAATGATTCAACGTCCTGACTCGTTTTTGTTTTTAGGACAAAAATTACGTCTAGCTTCATTCAATCTTTGTTTTTTATCCCTCAAATACTCCATTTTCACCATTCCCAATAACTTTTTTTTTCTTCGAAGATGAAGGAAATAGGCCGCCTTGATATTTTATACCACGTCCTTAGGGACCCGTAGACCATTTATATATATATATATATATATATATATATATATATATATATATATAGATTCACTTTGGAGATGGGAGATCCCGAGGAGATGGGAATAATCCAATGCCGTAGTATTATTCCGATACAGTTGACAGTCTTTTTTTTTATGATCGTTGATGTAGCGGCGGGGGATGGAGCGCGTTAGTTGCCCGAGTAAACGACGCACTTCAGTTTTTTATGGATATATATAGAGTGCTGAGGTGTAGCGTGTAGATTATGGTGTGGGCTGCTGAATGGACTTTTTAATAAGTGTTTTAGACTTTTTTTTTTCATTTTTCACCTCTCGATTTCATTAATTAAGTGTTTGTGTTAAAACAACTGAGCGCTGTTTGGATTTGCAGGTTTGGATCGTTCCATCAAAATTTATTTTTAAAAATGACCAAAGAAAGTTCTTCCACAGTCGAGTGCAATATATTACTTCCATGTTCCCGTTGGGATGCCAAAAAATAGCTGACACCAGATTCGTGTTCCTGGACCCCGAAAAGGCCTAAATCTCGATTTTCAGTATGGCGTCTGTCGTCCGTCACCCACTCTATGATAAATTTTTCTCGACAGATCTGGACGAGTGACGGATAAAAACTTGTGTCTGAATGCCGTGCATACTTTCTTAATTTAAGCCGCGAATTATAGCTTTCTCCTCCATTTTAGCGGTGAATTAGCAGATTTCTTCACGTTGCTCCGAAAATGGGCTTTTTTCACCGTTACAAGCTGAGAATGAGTATATTCTTCATTGTCAACTTTAGCCGCGAATTACGCTATTTCTCCATTTTAGCTGCAAATGAGCGCTTATATCAATTTGTGCCTGGAGTTATCCAAGTTATATGTTTGAATAGGCGCGAATTATTTCTCAATTTTAGGCGGGAATCGCCACTTTTACTCAATTTTAGCCGTGAATTCCCGGAATTCTCTTTACATGATCCTCAAATTAGCGTTTTCCTAGTTTTAGTCGCGAAGTACCTATACCAATTTTACTCAATTCAGCGACTCAAGAATCAGCAACTTTTCTCAAATAGATCCGCAAATTGGCTTTTTTTATTTTCTAGATTATTTTTATTTTATTTCATGTTCATTTCAGGTGCGAAAGTGATTTTCACTTCAACTGTGAAAAAATATGATAATTCCTAAACTATCCGCTAATTATCATTTTTTCTACAACAGCGCTTGGATGATTAGTTTGCTGATTTTTCTCTATTTTATGGCCTGGAATTAGCACATTTTCTCAATTACGGCCGTGATTTCGCGCTTTCTAAATTTTTAGCCTGAATTTCTTAGGGGTTTTCAAAGCTTTGATATCATTGGGGTGTGGGGTGTTGATTTTTATGTAATTTCAAGCCGGATTTGGCTATATGTATACATGAACAATGAACCCACGTGTAAAATGTGCAGCGTTTTCAACGTTAATTAGTGCGTTTTTCCGTTTATATTTGCGAGTTAGCGATTTACCTATAGCTCAATTCTAAACGTGGACTTCAAGAACAGCACATTATGGCGTTTTACTTTATTTTAGCTGTAAAACGGCTCTATAATCCGCGATAGCACTGTAGCTCACTTCAAAGCAAAAATGTGTAAAAAGAGATGATCCGCGGAATATAATTGGGAAAACACTAATTCACGGCTGAAATTAGGAAAAATCGCTAATTACAAACTAAAATAAGGAAAACTCCTAATTTACAGCTCAAATTGAGACAAAAAGATGACTTGCAGTTAAAAATATGTAGACAAATCACTATAATTTGTGGATGATATTGAAGAACAGTGCGTTAATTCGTGAATAAAATGTAGAAAAAGCGCTAATTCACGGTTAAAATTGAGAAAAGCGCTAATTCGCGGGTAAAATTCATAAAAAGGGCCGATTCATGGCCAAAATTAAGGAGAATTTGAAACTAAAATTAAGTAAACGCCAATTCGTGACTCTTTGATGAAGGAATCTTCTTGGACAGAATTGAGGAAAGGCGCTAACTAATAGTCAAGAGTGGAAAAAGCTGCTAATTCATGGCAAATGATAAGAAATATCGCACATTCGCGGGTAAAACTGCGAAAAATCGCTAGTTCCTGGCTAAAATTGAGAAAATCGCTAATTCATGACTACATGAGCGTTTGAAATGAAAACGCTAATTTGCGGCTAAAATTTAGAAAAATACGCTAATTCACGGTCATAATGAAGAAAAACGCTGATTAGCGGTTAAAATTACGAGACTGCCAATTCGCGGCCTTCTCGTGAATGCATCTTTAAAAAAAAAAAAAAAAAAAAAAAAAAAAAAAAGTACTTATTCGCAGCTAAAATGAAGAAAACGCTAATACGCTACTGAAAAGGAGAAAAATATCCAATTCACGGCTTAAATTAAGAAAAAGTGCTAACGCACAACTTTGAAGTGAGAAAAAGCGCTAATTTGCGAATAAGGTGTGGAAAAAGTTCTAATTCGCGGCTAAAACTAAGAATGAGCCATAATTTACCACTACATTGTGTTGATTTCATACAAATTGTCAAAATGAGGCGCTGAAATCTCCAGGTTTTCTGCACTTGTGTATCACCAGCGAAAACATGAAAGTACCTACCTACTATTCATTAACGTTGTTTTTCACTGTAATTTTCCATCTTAAGGGGCCATGCAAGTACCCCCCTCCCGCCAACATTTTTCTCCACCATTTTACGCTTAAAGTATTTGGAATATTTCATTTTTTATGGACTCATATGAAACCTTATAGGAATCAAATTTGGCCTTCAGAGCCCAAATTTTGAATTTGAATTTCCTCGAATTTTAAATTGAATTTTAAAATTTTTTTTTGTTTAAAAAAAAAAAACGCTCTGCTAGTCGAAACTTAATAAATAATAATATATTAAAAATTTAGGTAAAAAGAAAAGTCGAAAAAAAATCCTTCTAATTGTAAAACGGTGGAATTAAAAAAATAATTATTGCCTGAATCCTGCTCAAATATTTTAGCTGTTCAAATATTTGCGGCTGTTTTCCGCAAGATGGCTTGATCGTATGCCACCCCCCCGCAGCACCTTGAGGGATTCATTCATCTTTTGCATTACCCTCCCAAGTTCCAAGGTTACATACAAAGGGGTCGACTTTTCTGGTGTCGGCCTCTTTTTTCTTCTTTCAGATTAGTAAATAATATTTGTCTCAAATGAAAAACGAAAGAAGGTTCCTCGTTTTATCAACGTTTGGGCGATTTGGGCTTTACCACCTGGATGTTTCGGAAAAACACTAACTAGGAATTATTTTTTTATATAATAATTACCGCAATACAGGGTGTTTCAGGAGGAATGATCAGGACTTTAACCAGACGAACTTGAATGACGCTAATGATGACCTAACTGCGACTTGTGATACTTCCCATGAAACGTGGCAAAGGCTTTTGTCTGCTCACGAAGAAAGTTCCGGGCAGCGTTTAGATAGACTCCTGGAATCTTTTTTCTCGTCTGGTAAGGCGGACGATGAAGACATACGTCCGCCGTTTTTCTCGTCTTCAAAGACTTTTTGCTGAAATTAACGATGAACTAAACAAACTTTCGAAAGTTAAATTGCCAAATTTGCTACTGCTCATCAGGGTCATGAACACACTTCCAGCCGAGTATTTCGGATTCAAAAATGTTTGGGAAAGCATTCCGATGGCTGATAGAAGCGTCGGACTACTTCTGGAAAGATTGTGACTCATAGAAATGAGACTGCCCTTGCAAAAGGGTCAGCGGGTCGGCTCTGCAAGTCATTTCTAAACCTCGTCCGCTGGGAGGGAGGAAGAAAAGCAAAAGTCGGGAAGACAGATCAAATAAAATGGGAAGTTGGTTTTTAAATTTGAACAAATACAGACGCGTAGTTTTTGAGAGTATGCATTTCGGGCCCAATCCCGATGCTCCTCATCAGCAATCTTATCGCCACTACGGCAAAACTTTGCCGAATTGGGCCCGTAATGCATACTGTCAAAAACTACGCGGCTGTATTTGTTCAAATTTAAAAACCAACTTCCCACTTAATATCACAGCCAACAGCCAAATCAACAAAACAAAGATCAACGATCAAATAAAATGTTTCATTTGCGACGAAATGGGCCACTTTGTCGCTAAATTCCCATCGAAATCAAAACCTAAGGCAAACGTCGTAAGTCTGTTGCGTTTCTCGGCTGAAACCAAAACGAACGATCAGAATTGGGTAGCTGATAGTGGTGCTTCACACCACATGACTCATTACAAGGACTGGTTTGAGTCTTATCGACCGTTTCCTCAACCTGTGGAAGTGACCGTGGGCATCAACTCCACAATTAAGGCACTAGGTGAAGGCATGATTCGTATGAAAGCTCTAATAGGACAAAAAAGGATCCAAGTAAATAACGTATGGTTCGTAAAAACCTATTCTCGATGTGTCAAATGCTGAAAAAAGGAGTAACTTTCAAAGCCAATGGTTCTAAATGCGCTTTTATGAAAGCAAGGTATCTTTTGTCGTCGGAACGCTCAAAAATGGATTATTTGAGCTGAATTTGAAGGTGCTCACACCTTCAATTCTTCGGAAGTGCATGTCACGTGCCACCATGTGTTATGACATGTGTGGACCAATGGAAGAGGCATCCGTCGGTGGTTCGAGGTACTGCCTTGTAGTCAAAGACGACTATTCGCGGTTCCGGCGGTTAATCAAGCAGAAAACCGAAGTGCCTGAATGCATTCGCATTTTTCTTGCCGAAGCTTTAAATGCAGGTTTCACTGTGAAACGGGGGTAAGGAGTTCATCAATCGTACTGCAAAAGCATTTTGAGCGAATCCGGAATCACAATGAGAACAGTGATGACGTACAACCCAGAACAAGTTGGTGGGATCGATAGAGAGATGAGAACTCTCGTCGAAAGCGCCCGTACTATGATTCACGCAAAGAATTTGCCGAAGCGATTATGGGCAGAAGCCATGAACACAGCGATCAACCGAACTGGACCGACGTCAGTTCCTGGCAAAGCGCCCATACAGTTGTGGACAGGAAAATGTCAATTGCACATCCAACATTTCAATATGCTACGTCCACGTACCCAAGCCAAGAAGAACCAAGTGGTCAGTGAAAGCTCAGAAAGGCAATCTAGTTGGGTACTGCGGTGAACGAGATGGTTTTCGGGTTTACGACTAAGGACACGTTATCTCGTTAGCGGACGTGATTTTGAACCTGACAGAGAAACGACTGTTTCTTCAACTGAAAATGACGCTACACAAAAATGCTCCTCGAAACCTTCGGAAAACTCGGAATACGCTCAGACACCTCTAGCATTCAACTGGGACGACACCCTCAACGATTCAGAGGGAGAAATCGATATTAGGACAGTGCCAGAGGAAACAGTGGAGAATGAGCCCACCGATGCGACCGAAATGGAATCAGCTCACTCAGAAAACGCTTCGTGCAGCCTCGATGTTGAGCATAACTCAACGTTTGCATCCGGTGGAATGGAATCTGGAAGCCCAAGCGAGAACAGGGTTGTGACTCTTTCTGCAAGGCAAGTAATGCCACCAGACCATCTAAAAGAATTAGTCTGTGTCGCTGAACAATCGATCTCCCGATAAGTTGTTTATATAGGTGCCTAAAAGAGAACCGGATAGAACCAAATGGTTCAGAGCGTCCCGACGCAAAGAACCAATTCCTATATTTTATGTCGTTGAAATCAACTCTTCATTGTTGCGAAGATCACTTCAATGTAAATACAAACTTATTTATTATATATTTGTATTTCTTCGCAAGCCCATTACAACTTATTATTATTATTATTATTATTATTATTATTATTATTATTATTATTATTATTATTATTAATATGCTTATTAGCAACTTATTATGCCAGTCGTTTTCCTCGTCAATCGTGACGCCAACCGAGTAAGGCTTGGCGCGAACCTCGTGTTCTGGGGTGATTCATAGCGAAAACTTCAACAATATTTTTTCGCCTGCGAAGCTCGACGTAGCCAACACATTCATCTCCGAATTGTTTTCGCGAATTGACCTCCAACGACACTTTACGGTGAATAGTAACACTACTTGTCAGTTGCACAGGTGCTTTTTCCACTTTCACTCCACGCGACTCTACACCGCCGTCAATCGTTGAATGAATATAAGACACGACTGAAAAGACAGAAACCCGCGAAAGATGGCGGAAGTGTGCTTATTTCAAAGCCTTCTCTCATAGCAACTTATTAATGCAAAAATTATTTAATCCAATTCATTAATGCAAATATTTGGATGCGCTTCTACTCCGACTAGGTTCTCTTATGAAGTTATCAAGCATCCTTCACTTCTCCTAGAACCTGAGATGAAAACTTCGATATTAGGTAGCTTTAAATGAAATCTTATGGTGCTATTACACGTGAGAGTAAATCTCGAGAGTTGAACTCTCTGAGAGTGCCACGTGCTCTCCCGAGAACTCTCTGGCCCGTTTAACTGGCGAGTTAAGCTCTCGAAAATACTCTCGAGAGCAAAAAAACTCTCAAATGTAAACGCAGCTTTAAAGCCACAGCTCATCTCGGTTGAATTTAAATATAATTCGAGGATTTTTTTCATTCCAACCACTAAACTGTATCAGAAATGCATAGAATTACATTTCAAATAAACGTAAAGGGACGTCTCGAGAAATACGAGATGGCCCCATGATGAGGGGGGGGGGGTCCTTCGAAAATCCAAACTTTCAAAAAATCATTAAAATCCTAATTTTCCGGGTTTGTAAATAATTTTTACACCAATATTTTTGTAATTCAATATTTGTTCGAAAAAAAAATCCAAAAGATGTGCAAGTTCCTTATTCACGGTTAAAATTTAGATAAAGCGCTCATTCGCAGCTAAAATAGAAAACAAGCATAATTTGCGTCTAAAGTTGACTACAACCGCTCACTCGCAACTTGAAATTGTGAAATCCCTTTACTTCACTGAGTTTCTAGTTGTACAACGACGTTCAAGTAGATTTCTTGCCTGGAGTACTTGCGTTCTCACAGTAGATCGATGGATTTTCACCCGATTAAACTTCTGTTAACGAATCATTTAGCGCTACAAAAACTGATTACCGGCGAATTATGAGCTATTTAGTTGAAGGCGTTCCAGTTTATGCGCTTTTGTTTTATGGAAACTTCGGCTTAAGCTCGTGAAACTCAGAAATACGCCTTTAATTAAATTTACTCCCTTCATCCCTAAAAATAAGTATAGGAAGTGAAAGACAGGGCTTTCAGATACACAAGGAAATGGGCTCGAATTGAAGAAACACCATGACCGCGGTGTGAAAAGTATAAAAGACACTGTCGGGTTAACGTTATAAAAATATGTGTCAATCAGCTAAGTTTACGATTCTTCCAGGGACAATATTTGATAACCTATAAACCCAATTCTTTACTTTTGGGGGTTAATGGTGAGAAAGGGACGGAAGGAGGGCAGTAAGAAGAGACTATTCGATAAACAACGAAAAAATACGTTGTTATAAAGAAGGTGAGTAAACCTTGATATACTATGACTTTAAGGGCGAAATAACTCAGCCGTTCGGTCTACATTTTCTTTCGGCGGCCTATTTTTTCTGTCGGAAGTGAATTATAATAGATTTTCTTCAACACTCTAAAGCTTCAATTTCACAGTGAAGTGCTTGACCCAGATTGTATATTTGACCTAGAGTGACTAATAAGACATTAATGAGATCAACAAGCATTATGTGGGGTACTTACCGAGCATTTTAAGGACACGCTGCGAACAGTGGTGCCGCGGCACCGGCGCTCCCTTGCGACTTCGTTCGGCGTTGCCGAATGACCCGGAGCCTCGTGTGAGAAGGGCCGACCGACGGAGGCGAAGACCGATGAGAGCGTACAGGACGGTGATGAGCGTCATGGGTGTCACGAAAAACAACAGTGTCGACAGTTCGAACGAGTGGTCGATGAGTATTCGTTTGACGGTGCAAGTGGCTTCGGGTGGTTCGCCGGCGTAGACGACTCCGAATTGAAGTGCCTGGGACAATTGCAAATCGAAACATGAGAGTGCGTCATTTCCCTCCTTTTCGATTCAATAATACAACGGAGTTTTCCAAGTGACGAAATAATTCAGGAGAACTTCAATTTAATTGTTCTATCAGTTCGAGGGGAAAACTTATTTTTCTCTCCCTTGAAATAGGTTCTAAAAAGTAAAATCCAGTAAGAGAGGTCCTTAAAAATTCCGAGTTCGAGAGAGAGAACATGAAAAAAGACGTATCGATTTTCCTTTTCCGGAGCTTCCTTTCAATTTATTTACGGATTTCCAGCTTCTACAATCAACATTTAGTACTGAGGTTGTCAAGGGGGCACAGTAAATTTAGTAAACTGGCGATTAAGCCAAAAACGGCGAATTTTACAGTTTCTCTCAAAAAATAAATCTGACCATTGACAATTAAACCTCGTGACTTCCTCTCTTTGATGAAGATTTGTAGCATTCATTACACGGGGCAAAAGCCACCCATCTACGGTAACAAATTAAGCTTGAGACAGCATCAATTGGCTTAAATAGTTTAAGGGTGGATGCGTAAATCGAGGTCAGAGGAAATTAATTTTTGTTTTTCGGGCACAAAAACTGGATTTTTCTTCTTTTCTGATATTACTTAAGAAATTGGAAATCTACTTGATGAATACAAGGGAAAAATTACAATGTTGGTTAGGGTTGTGTTTTATGAATAATTCACCAGTTTCCCACGCCCCACTGGACGAATTGTTACATAACGTAAAACAATATAACGAAATTAGGGTGAAATGTGGGCATGCCAGTTCATATCGCTTGTTTCCCTCCAACCACTAACACCGCTGCAATACCGCCATCTACTTGAAATTCATTGTTTTTTGTTATTTTTTAAAATTTTAACGTTTTTCTGTCAAAGTTTATTATCAAAGCGCGCTGTATTCTCGACTTTCTTCGTTTTTGTTTTTAATGTTGAACCCCCCCCCCCCCCCGCGGAGACGTTGGTAATCTAACCGACGAAAGTCGCGCTGATGGGGTAATAAGCTTCGACAGAAAAACGGTGAAAATTGAATCATTCAAATTCATTGTTTTTATTTTATTTTTTTTATTTTCACCTGAGGAATTGCAAAGGCAAGCGCTATAATCCAAATGGCGATGATGAATTTGACGGCCCTGGACAATTTCGACATTGTGTGAGCGAAAAATGGGTGACAAATTGCCACGTAGCGTTCGACCGTGAAGGCTGTAATTGTTAGAACGGTGGCGTTCGCCGATGTCTCAGCGGCGAGGCCTCTTAAAAGACAGAAAGCTTCACCGAAGACGTAGGGGTGTCTGAAAAAAAAAAAAAAAAAAAAAAATAGTGAGAACACACGGTGTTAAGGGAACGACTTGGGACGTTTTATGGGACTCGTTATGGCCTTCTCTAATAACAATTTGATGGTCTTCGCGTTCATTTCCACGTCTTCCAGATGTGAGGGGAGGGGGAATGCAACCAATCCCGGGACTGAACGATTCTAAAGCGGGTGTCAGCAGTCAGCCCCTCAACAGGGGTGAAAATGAGCGTTTCGGATTGCATTGGTTTTGGATCACATTTATAACGACCAAAGAGAAAGCATGTTCATGTCAGCCATTTTGTAGTATTCCATTGGCACGAAGGGTGAGGATGGAAATTTTTGAGAACCCGCAACAGCCTGCCATTTTCATGGCGTTTTAAATATTTTTCAACGAATCGTCAGTTTAAGTCATTTTAAAGCAGCGAATGGCCATTTTTAGGGGTCAATGGAGTCAGATTTGCCAAATTTAGGGTCCGGTTTGGCTATTTTGTAGAACACGAGTGCACGACAAGTTTACACATTTTCAATGAGCGAAATAATAGTCAGTTTGGCCATTTTTGGAACGCGAATGATTCGTTTTTTAATTTTCAGGGCACGAATTTTATCAGTTTTTTATAGCTAATTGAGTCAGATTTTTCCAATTTCAGGACGTATATAGCCAATTGCAAATTAGACGACCCTTGTCTTAGGACTTTTCAAGGGATTACTCCCCCCTCACCACACCACCCTAGTCACCATGCAGTGAATTCGAGGGAGTGGGGAGGCTGAAAATAAAGAATTAAACTTTATTGAAGCTAAATACTTACCATTTTTACTTGTTTTGAGTTCCGAGAAAAAATTGCTCCCAGGGTGGGATTCGAACCCACGACCTCCTAGTTTCACGCCAGGCGCTCTGCCACTGAGCTAGCCTGAGAGGCTCACGCTAAGAGCGAACCCCACCAGAGAGAAACTCCCTCTCGGAACTCAAACGCACGAATCGGGTCAGTGCGTGTTTTACAATTGTTCTTTTTGGTTTTTTCTTTATGTGTCCCAGCAATTAATTAATTGAAAATTAGACGACCCTTGTCTTAGGACTTTTCAAGGGATTACTCCCCCCTCACCGCAGAGAGGGAGTTTCTCTCTGGTGGGGTTCGCTCTTAGCGTGAGCCTCTCAGGCTAGCTCAGTGGCAGAACGCCTGGCGCGAAACTAGGAGGTCGTGGGTTCGAATCCTACCCTGGGAGCAATTTTTTCTCGGAACTCAAAACAAGTAAAAATGGTAAGTATTTAGCTTCAATAAAGTTTAATTCTTTATTTTCAGCCTCCCCACTCCCTCGAATTCACTGCATGGTGACTAGGGTGGTGTGGTGAGGGGGGAGTAATCCCTTGAAAAGTCCTAAGACAAGGGTCGTCTAATTTGCAATTAATTAATTGCTGGGACACATAAAGAAAAAAAATAAAGAAAAAAAAAGAACAATCGTATACATATAGCCAGTTTGCCTTTAGAGCACACATTATCAGTTTAAGGCTGTTGACGGTGAAGCTTTGAAAATCACCCTGAGACAAGAGATGGCGCTGTACATCGCGGGGAAAAAATTAAAATGGGAAATTTTAGTACGAAAACTATACACCAGAATTCGTTTTCCTAACTTCTTACTTGAAGCCCTGATATTTGAACATTTTCGCATCTAGGTATCTTTTTGAGTCAGAAGTCAGAACTGTCAGAAGAAGTGCCCATGACCCCGCGAGTTTATTACAAGTGAAGAGTGATCTGATAATGATAATTCCTCAGCCAGTGTCTAGTGATGCTCTAATTGAAATCAGAAACGTACCAATTTCTCTTCAAGTTGTAGTGTATACGAAATAGGAGTGCAATAAATAAGATGACATTATTATTGCGTCAGTCATTTTCCCGAGATATATATTTTAGGCGAAAGCATAACGCCTGGAAAACAAGCCCAAGGAAACGATCAAGTTGCCGTCAGAAAGAATTATTTTTCTTTGGCTGAGTACACGTCGGAAAATTAGACTGTCATACCAAACCTGATAATTTTTACGGTAGATAATAAATTATTGACTATTCGACAATTGTACTGTTTCTACCGATGAATTCGAAATTTGGGCAGTATACGTCGAATTAGCTAGCGCTGTTAGTGCTTTGGATAATGACTGTAAAAATTACTATTGATCAAAACTATCCCTTGAAACTACGATTACGATTCATTATTTCTCGACTGTGAATGGAAAACTTGCATGAATGCCCGATTTGGGGGAAAAGTATACCGGTGAATTGGCATATGCGGACAAGGATATTAACAGTAGTTCCTGACCGATTGGTGCTTCCGGTGATTTTTAAATAAATTTCAAAGTTCCTCACGAGGGGATGGATGGTACGAGGGAAAAATGACGTCAATGTGCAGTTTTGAAGCATTTGAGGAAACTCTAAAATGTTTTGTTTACAAATTACAAGAAAAATTAAACCCCAGAAAACGCGTATTCCCCCCTCTTCCCAACACCATCCATTTCATAACTGCCCTTTGCCTTTGCCCTTTGGCCGGGACAAACGCATAGAAGTAGTTTTGTCAACGGATCTTATGTTTCTTGGGGTGCTGAATCCGAATCTGAACTTTGCCAACAAAAAATCGGTCGGCTGCACGTCGAAAATCGCAAAAAAACTGGAAATTTTCTTACTTTTTATACTCAATCGGTTGTATCTCTGGAACTAAGTACTTTTCGATGATTGCGCTCCTTTGCATTTTTGAAATAGACTAAGTTTACGACTATTTAAGCCCAATTGTATCTCCGTACGACTAATGGTTCCTGAGATATGGCCCGTCAAAAATTGACCATTTTCTGCCGCTGATGGAAAATTTGCTGGAGCCTGAAGCTGAAAAAACTGATAAACGCTTGGCAATCTCTTTCAGATACACATCCTTCCTTTTCCTAAAAAAATCCTGAAGATTCCACGTCGGGTGTTGGCACTGCACGATCTAAAATTTGGATTTGAGGGCCCTTTTGTTCGATTTGGTGAAATATCTCCGAGACCATCGGCGTAGACTAATCATGGGCGTAGCCAGCGGTTGGTAGTTGCCCTCCACTAGAATCAAAAGCGCAGATTTCGTGGGGCAGGTGCCCACTCCCCAAATTCCATCAAAAAGTTGAAATTCAACACTTTTTTAATGATTAAAACTTTCGCAGGAATTGCTCAGCATCAGAACCAATTACTCGAATTTCACCTACTAATGTCCAATGCCTACCAATTTCGCTGTTTTTTTTTTTATGAAAACCAAATTTTGCACATTACAATTTCTGCCTCACTAAGCAACCAGTATCACTGATTTCGACCACTGAGACGTCACTTTTACTGACATTTCTTCCTCAAATGTCTTTTATTTCGATCCATAAAACCAATTTTGCGGTTTTTTCTCACTAAAAAAAAACAACACATTTTCGCTTATCTTGATTAATGTTTTTTTAAAAAAAAAGTTCTCTGACGATGCCTTCAGCAAAAGAAGGCGAAAGCTCAGGAAACGAAGAAGAAGAAGAAGAAGAAAAAAACCAAAACCCTAAAAACATATTAGCATTAATCAAGTTGTATGGCTTAAAAGCTGGTAATATTAATAACTCATTTTCTTCATTTTAGCCGTTAAAATGTCTCAAAATACCGTGAAATTACGCAATTTTATTTATTAATTCAATTGCGGCCATCACTGGGCATAGCCTAACCGCGAATTGGTGCGTTCGATCTGTCAACTTCAGCCGCAAAAGAACAGTTTTTCCTCAATTTAACCTGTGGATGAACGCAATTTCTCAATTTTAGCCACGACAATTCCATCAATCAACAACAAACGGTGAAAATTTTGCCAATTCGTTTTCCCTCAATTATAGCAGCAAATTAGTGCTTTTCCCCAATTCTGCCTTGAGCAATTTTTTCCCCCTTCAAATTGTAGCAGTGAAAAGGTCCTCATAACCTGCATGTGAGCGAATTTCATTAATTTTGACTTGGACGTTGCATCGCGAAAACAATTTCACCTGCGAACGAACAATTTTCCTTAATTTTAGCCGTGAATATAAGCACTTTTTCAAAAATGTACGCGCTCTTTCTCAATTGCACCCGCAAACTTGCCATTTATGTATTTGTATGAAAACGGTAAATTAGCACTTTTTTGCAATGTTTACCGAGATGTTTGTTTGAGAAACCACGATCTGGCGCCTTCTCTCAATTTTACCTGTGTGAATAAGCACCATTTCTCAATTTTAGCCGTAAATTGGCGTTTTTCCCCAATTTTAGCCGCAAGTGAGTGATTTTTCTCAATTCTACAATTGCAGCTGTGTAAAGAGCTCTATAACCCGTGAATTAGCGCATTTTCTTAATTTCGTGGCGGACTTTGCAACGTATATTTCAATTTCAATGATAAGGCTTATGAACATTTCTTCCGTTGGACGCGAGCGTTTCATAATAAAAAAAAAGTGTGCTCTTTCAGGGTTTGTCACCTAAATTACCCTAAAATTGTGACGAATGTGCCTGCTGAAGTAGAGGAGACGTACCTAATTGCTCCCTGTACGGAGGTGACTAAGTGAATTGGGTAAATCGGCCTTCAAAGAGAGCAGCAACATGGCCAGTTTTCCCCCTAGAAGCTGCTGCCCATCAACACCTGTTACGCACTTTGCAGGTCCCAAGTGCTATACTTCATGAGTGCTAATATGTCGTTTATTTTCACTATTGCTACTGATTTCTTTGGTTAAGAATCTACTCTACATCACTAGCATGGTGTTAATTGGCAGTAGTTAGAGTTTGGGGGTTTGAAATTCCGATTAAGGACTTCTAAAAACATAATAAATGAGCGGAAACCATGTTTTAAAACCTATTACAAGCGATGGCGTGGTGAAAACGCCCCAAAAACACGATAGTTAAAAATCCACTCAAATTTCGCCTTGTTGCCGGGGTTGTAACGTTGGGCAGAGTTAAAAATCAGACTCAGCACACCTAAAAACATTAAAATCAGGCATCAAACTTAGTCCCGGAGTTTTTTCCTGTAACTACCCCGTTTGGTAACCTGCTTCCTTGACTACAACTTGCCTTAAAAACACCACTCGACATCCCAGAGTTTGATATTTGGAAGCAGAAACGGCACTCTGTGATTCTGCCTGATGTGAAAATCCCAGAAGTCAGAAAAGCGTCAGGTTTGAGGGCATGACATTGTTTGACGACTTTATGACAAGGTGAGGCTAGAAAATTGGCATTGCAGGGAAGGGGTAGCCTTACTTTTATGAGAGAATTGACAAATATGCTTCTTAACCACCGCTTGTCCTCAGCTAATCGTCGTGATGTTCTCTTTATCTTTCTTTTAAAATCAACTTTCCTGAAATCCTGGGGGAGGGGGTAGTTTCCCCCATTACCCCCGCCCATACTGGATCAGCCCCAGCGACGAGTTCTTCGAACGCTAAAAATCAATTGGTTCGTGCGGGGGTTAATCAGTATTAAACTTATTTTATTCTTATTCTGCGAGTTCTGTTTTTTAGGCAAAAAACAAAAAATGAAACAACTCCCGACGACGGTAGACTGTTTCGCCGGCCTAGCCCGGAAAACGATCCTCATGTATTTTTCAACCCACAAAACTCAAAAGACATGAAAGGAAAAAAAAAAAAAACATACTTTCTGTAACCTTGAGGGAGTTGTTGGACAAGTAGGGTAGCTATGATAGTGAAGTTAGAGGGGGGTTGGTAGCATCACGAGTCCAACGAATGATTGTATAGAATCCACCTTTTCAAACTAGCCGCAGCACAGCGCCACGAGGTGGAATCCTCATTTCAACGAAAATAAAATTGCTATTAATTAGGAATAAATTCTTAAAACAATACGAAAGTGTGATGAATACGTTTTAAAAAATTGTGACTGTATTCTCAACCTATTTCCTCAAATATTTACGGTGAGAATAAACATTTTTATCGAGGCCACGATTTTAAAAAAAATGAAAATTAAAAAAAAAAATTGAAATTTGAAAAAAGTGGATCCATAGTGACAATTTGGCAACCTCAAAGATTCGCGAAAAAATAATTTAAAAAATTATATTGCATTTTTATCCAAGAAAACGTGTACCGAAGCTTTCGTTGCGGGGGGAACCCCCCCTCAGAATTTTTTTTCTCCAAAAAGTGAATCCATACTGACAATTTAATTGGTTAGAAATAGCTATGTGCCAATTTTCATGAAATATCTCGGTTTCACCACAAAGAAATCGTGTACCGAAGTTGAGGAAGCACCGTCAACAGCCTTAAGCATTTCCAAGGCGTGAATCATCAGTTGGGCCATTTGGAGCGTCAATTAAGTTAAGCTTTGCCAATTTTAGGACGTTAAAAGCCAGTGTGGCTATTTTTATGGCATGAAACACCAGCTAGGAACTTTTCAAGTCACAGATATACAAATTGGCCTTTAACGCATTTTACCATTTTTAGAACTTGAATACCCAGTTTGGCCATTTTAAAAGCCCCACACTCGATCGATTTTCATTTTCCGGGCACGAATATCATCAGTTTACACATTTGCACGAATCAAATCTTCATTTTGGCCATTATCGAGTGTTTTTGTGTCAGATTTGCCAAATTTTAGGGCGAGAATAGCCAGTTTGAGCTTTACTTTCAGGGCAAAATTAAATCGGCCGTTTCTTCATTTTCAAGGCATGCATTTTGGCAATTTTTTTTAGAGCCAATTGAGTCAGATTTGCCTATTTCGGAACGTGGACAGCTAGTTTTGGCTTTAGATTACACATTATCAGTTTATGCATTATTGAGCCACGAATCATAAATTTTCCCATTTTTAGGGCCGTGTGAGTTTGATTTGCCAATTTTAGGAAACGAATTTTCACGGATCAAATGGTCAGTTTGGCAATTTTTAGGAGGAAAATGATCCGTTTTGCCATTTTTCAGGGCACGAATATCGTTTGTTTAGAAATTTTCATGGCGCGAATCGTCAGTTTAGCAATTTTAAGGGTGAATTTTAATCAGATTTGCCAATTTTAGAGCGTGCACAGAGCCAGTTGGGCTATTTTGAGGGCATGAATCACCTGTTTAGGCAATCTCTAGCGGTGAATCATCAGTCAAAGAATTCAAGGATAAATTATTGAACCCCCAGCCATATGTCCAGTTTTTAATGAATGCCCATTTCGGAGCGACCCCTGCTCCCTCATCAGCACAAATAAACAAAATGAACTCAGTTGAACAACTCATAAAAAATAACAATTATTACTGAACCTTTTGTAAAATAAAATTATAATTTGACTGTACTATTTGGCACCCACAGGTTCACGACATTTTGTAATTTCCTACCCCAATTTCACGGATTTTCTCGCTTTTCAAACCCGATTTTTGATCGTGGAGTTAGCCCTTTTAAAAACCAGTTTTCGTGGATTTCGCTCTTTCACCAATCATTTTTTCGGGCTTTCGCTCTTTGAGAACCCAATATTTCGTGGACTTGGCATTTTTTAAACCCAATTTCGAGGATTTTCGCGTGTTGAACGAAAACCAAATCGTTGCTTTGGCTATTTATAAAATCATTTTTGCTGGTTCGGTCAATTCAATTCAAAAAGAAGGGGGCAGCATCGTGGGAGACTAGGACCGAGCGACGAGCGTGTGGTGACAAATTGACGAGCCTGACCGAAGCGAGAGCAGGTTCTCACGCCGCCGAATTTCCTTTGCCCTCAATTCGCACAGCAGGGGATGACGGGGAATTGGGGGGGGGGTTCTTTGTATTGGAAATTCAGGATGGGACGAAGGGGAGGGTTACTAATATTTATTAGTTATGATATTTTGGGCGAATTTATGATTTAGGATACGCTGAACCGTTACACTAATATGAATTAAGCCTTCTAATACGTATTAAGATCAAAGCTGCCATTTTGAAAAAAAAAAAACAGATATTCCCTGCCTGAAATGAAATGTTTGTGATCAGATTGAACATATTTTTGAACAAAAAACTTAGGCCCGTCGTTCCTCGAATTTTTCTCAACCTCAAAGCTCCCTCACAAAGTGGAAGAAATCATAAAATAACATGTTGTGATTATACAGGTTGCGAGGCTGGAGTCGAGAAAATTTCGAGGAAAGACTTAGCAAACGGGCCTTACTCTAGTACTTGTTGAGAAAAAGGGGTCTTACAACGAAAATACGAAGGCAAGAGCTGGAGATATAGACAATGAGGAAAATATTCCACGTGTGTGCAATATATTAAGTATTTGGATGGTCTTATTTTGCTTATACGTTTTATTTTAGAACTAAACCCCCACCCATTCATTGACTGATTTTTTTTAAATTATGCCGAGATGGTTCGTTTGAACATTGATAACTGCCACTCTCAACAAATATTGATTCATTTTATTTCACATGTAAAGAGCAGGTCATGCTAATTGATTTTGCTTGAAAGAGCCAATTTAAATTCCGGTCAAAAGGTGTGATACAGTAAAAACAAATGTAGACAATAAACGAATAAAAAAAACATAAAAAAATCTTCTAGGTGTGACAAAGACGACCCTAATCATGCTGGAGAGAGTGTCACTCTTCCCGAACCACAAACGCACTCGTATTTTACTCGTTTTGAAACAAGTTGATGTGATTTTTCCACGCTTCGCAAACCCATTTTTATCACCACTCCAATTCCTTTTCTCAGCACCATTCTTTCAGAAATGCCAAGTTAACGTGTAAAGAATAATATCTCTTTAGAGAGTTTCGGGTTTAGGACGTGCAGGTCTCGGTTATTGATGCTGTGAGCGGTATAGGGTTGGCAGGAGGAGGGAATGAAATGAAGACCTCTTGAAATACGACCCCCTTTTTTTCTTTTCTTTTTCATGAGTAGCTTCATGGATTTACGTGGAAAAACCGCGATGTTATCAATTGATTCAACGAATGTTTCGCCTCGTCGAACCCGACTGTGTATAGGTATAGATATAGGTATTATGTACTATAATCATCGCTGTCATGATACTGAATTATAGGCCGTAGGTGCGGAAGCGATGATCCAGATCAAAAGGAAAATAAGTCCTCTCCCGCTGTTAATATATTTATTGGACAGGTTTCGGCTAAACAGCCATTTCAACATACCCGTTTGATGTACAAACTCAAGCTGTAATAACGGTGTGAGAGGATTTTCCGCTCCACTCACGGCCCTCAGCAATTCCACGTGTACAGCAGAGCTAATAAAACCCGTAACGAGAATTCGTGCTACGCAACTCTGAAACTAGGCGTTTGAAACTTTTGAGCTTTGTTTCGCCAGGCGAAGTTAAAGAGCTTATCGTGAAGTTCACTTATAATATACTTGACGCCGTCATTCAGCGAGAAGCACACTATTACTCAAAATTCCACAACATTCGAGCCGTCCTACACGTGATGAACTCAAAAATACATTACTGGAACGCATAAAACTGACGGAATGAGTGAATATGATGGAAATATAAGAGACGTCAATCCATACGCGGAGCTCATAAACGCGTGGATTAGAAAATCCGTCTTTGCAGGGAAAATTGAGACATATTTCACACCTCAAAAAGGGAATTGTGTGATACTTGGCAAATTTAAAACGGAAAAATGAAATTGTTGGCGGTTTTAACACCGGAAGGACGGCATGAGTCATTTTGACTCATTTCGCTCTTTGTTCATCAATTACTTTTGTGCAGTTCATCGGAGACTATTTCACCCTAGGGACTTTTAATATAATCTTGAATGAAGTCGGAAAAAAATTTTCAATTTTTTAGTCTGATTATTTTTTGAGAGGGCGCTTGATATACCTAGAAGTGCGGTAAGGACTCATTTTGACTCAACGCGTTGTTTTCTTATCCCTGGCCCATCATTCACAATAATGTATTGGACAAAATACTTTAAGAAAGTCGACAATCATCGGCTCGAGCACAGCAAGCATCGAATTCAACGAAAAAAAAAGAGAAAACATTGCCAAAACGTAGTCAAAATGCTCCGACACCACGAGGTTGAGAGGCGATACCGGCCAGCAATACACTTGCGGCATATATGCTCCGAAAATAAAAACATCTGCTATAATTGATGATTCTAAGGTCCGTATTTATGAACGTTCCTTGAAGCTTCCTTGAGTCAAGGAACCGTTGAGAACAGTTTTGATCACAATAAAAACATCTGTTTTAATGAATTTCAAGGGTTCCTTAATGTTAAGGAACGTTCATAAATACGGGCATAAATTTCAAGTTTGTTTGCTTTCCTTTTGCATCGTACTGCGACAGTATAATTTTATAGGAAAACTGAGTGTTCAAGGGGGAGTTGTACATGTGTTTCCTCGACCCACCTCCAATCATACCTCGCCTACTCCGCGTTACGGAAATTACCGCCGTATTTCTGCACCAATCGTGGACTTCAAGGGCTCATTTAAATCTTCAGGAAATTCCGCACAAGCGTACGATCTTGCTTTCCTAAATAAGTCGTCGAAAGATTGTGAATTTTCAAGGTAAAAGTTTGTGTGCGTTTTACAGTTATTCTAGGGATGAAATATGAAAAAGGAAGATCGTACGCTTGTGCGGAATTTCCTGAAGATTTGAATGAGCCCTTGAAGTCCACGATTGGTGCAGAAATACGGCGGTAATTTCCGTAACGCGGAGTAGGCGAGGTATGATTGGAGGGGGGTCGAGGAAACACATGTGCAACTCCCCCTTAAGCCTCAAAACAATGAATGAATCCCCTTGAGTCATTTTGACTCGTAGCCGTCCTTCTAGGCGGAAAAATTTCCCGTCCTCCTAGTGTTAAGTTACAGTTTTCTTCGCTAAATAGAAAACTGAACTGAAACGATTTATGGGCGGCCACTGGTGAGGGAACAAAGGGCAGGGCATTCTGCGAGTCTCGAGAAAACTCGGACGCCCTTGCTCGATGGCAAACTGCTGTTTCATCCTCCTGTTTCATGAACAACTCCGATTGAGAAAGAAGCTGAGAAAACGAAGTCTGTCGTTGATTTGCATGCGCGTTGCTCAAATTTTTGATCTAAGCTGTTGAAAAGGAATCGCGAACATAAAGAAGAGACTGCACATCAAGGAGTTGAATTAGCTGGGCGTAGCCATTATAGCGATGTTCATTTGCTTTGATGTGCCGCGGAAGATCCTAAATAATAATGATGGATGCAGACCCTCATAAAGTTGTATTCACTCTTGCTTTTCAAATAAATAACGAATACTCACCATTTTGTTGAAAAACGTAGCTTCGTTAAGGTTCTTGTAGCGCTGAAAAGTAATAACTTTTATTTTATTTTATTTTTTTTTCTGACTCACTGCACCGAATATACAGACATTATTTACCGAGTTTCTACTTATTGTTGCGCCCCTTCAACCCATCACCATTTCAATCTTCCACGTGCTTTTAGAAGGTACGAAAGTATAACTGGGTAAATATTCTTCTTCTCTCCATGCCCTTAATAACTAGCTCGTTTTAATTATACGCGAGTACGAAGCGTCGTTCCGAGAAAATGAAACAAAAAAAAAGTCGAGTTAAGAGTTATCATCGGATCAGTGATCTTGATTAGTTAACTCAGGGAACAATATTATAAAAAATACCAACAATACAAAGTTTTCAAATTGGCTTCGTCGCAAAGAGACGCCCAAGCCCCTCTTAATTCAACCAGGTCGCGTAAACTCAGAAAGAATTTCTATCGGATCGAAATTATATGGTTCACAAACAAGCCGAAGGTGTGTAGAAGTCACATCTAAATAACACACGTGTCATCATTCGCTGCTTATTTCTCTCATACTTTTACCGGGGGGATCGACGAAGAGAAGAATGAAATCAGGATAGAGTGAGAGAGCGAGACATAAAATGTGAGTGTGTGAGTGAGGAAAAGCCGCTCAGTCATCGCTCAGGAGAATGATATGAAAATTGCAAATTAGACGACCCTTGTCTTAGGACTTTTCAAGGGATTACTCCCCCCTCACCGCACCGCCCTAGTCACCCTGCAGTGAATTCGAGGGAGTGGGGAGGCTGAAAATAAAGAATTAAACTTTATTGAAGCTAAATACTTACCATTTTTTACTTGTTTTGAGTTCCGAGAAAAAATTGCTCCCAGGGTGGGATTCGAACCCAAGACCTCCTAGTTTCGCGCCAGGAGAATGATATGGTTGATTGGCTCGAAGTGATAGATCACTACCGGCCGAGAATCGAATGAGAATTTTCCATTTACTCATAAACAAGTTCGTACAAAAATTACTATAGTTTTTTTTTTTTTTTTAGGAAAAAAGGGGCGAAATCGACGTTTTTAACAAGATTTCGTTCCCAATGAAATTGCCAATTTAAGACTATTCCGACGGTAAAAACAGCTAAACTGACGATTAGCGGCTTGTTCTGGGCTGAACTGACTATATTTGGGCCCTAACAATTGCAAAATTGGAAATTTCCACTCTAAAAATAACCAGACTTTAACTGCCATAAAAAAGATTCTTACAGCCCTGAATAGCTAATTCAACCATTCGCGCGCGAAAAATGGCGATGGAATCGGCCCGGCCCGAAGACTGGCCCGATACCGGGCCCATCCAACTTGAATGAATACACGTGCCCCCCCTCCCATTGAGCCAGTTAAATCGTTCCAAAAATAGGGATCGTGATGAAGGTTGGTAGTGGGGGGTTTGGTGATGGTGAGAGGTTTAAATACCCCGTCCCCTCACCGGATGATTACTGACGAGGAATGAGGTTTTCAATTATTTAGGTTGCTCAATACACTTCAATTTTTTACTAATTATATTGATATAACATTTAGTATTATGACGTATTAAATAGTAAAGGCTGCAAGTAATTATTAATTTCGCTCCATCACCGGATGTGGATTGCTTGCAGTACATACTTTTCCCTCTGATCACAATACGCGCAATTCTATCTACACTACTCACAAATAGTGGACCCCCCCCCCCATTGTTGGATCTAGGGGGGAGGGGTAACGGCAGTATTACCCACTTTGAGAGCTGTAACAAAGGGGGGATGGTGGTGGAGGGTGTACGGAGAGAGGGGCAGGAGTTTCAATTACCCCCTACCACCAAAGAGGTCCCAAATCCGACCCCCCTCCCTTTGTTCATAATGATCTATGAGCTCCAGATGCGACGAAACATGGGTACTTTGAAGAAAGAAAAGTTCAATGAACGGCATTGTACATATTTTTTGATGTACTGCGCATGTTCGGGCTATTTCGAACCTCAGCCCGGCCCGGCCCGAGAAAATCTTCGGCCCGGCCTGACCCGAAAATAAGGCCTGGCCCGGGCCAGGGGTAAGGCCTGGCCTGAAGCCCGGGCCCGAGGCCATCCCTAAAACTGGCTATTCGCGCTTAAAATGACCAGTACTGACCTTTCGCGCCTTTGCCTTGACGGACCATACTCGCGTCCCTGATAAAAGATTACAAAGTGCTAATATTCAAGGTGACTAAACTTTACTATAGGTGCCGCAGATTTCTCCTGGACAGGAGGGGTGGAGACTGAAGTCACCAGCAGTCCTTTGCTCCTAATTGCTCACCCTAGAGCAACAGAGCAAGTTCAACAGGTGCTCTAGTGCTTCAAATTTAGACTCTGGCTGTCCAATAAAACAAGAGTTTTCCCTGCTTCAAGGCTTGTAAGTTGCAATGCAGTGCCTCTCAAAAGTGACGAAAATTAGCCATTTTGACCGTTACAGTGTTGCCCTCCGGCTGAGAACGTCCAGAGTCTAAATTTGAAGCACTAGAGTACCTGTTGGATTAGATAGCAAGACAGAAGCATGAATTGTATCGGATGATAGAGAGGAGAATTTCATACGGAATCTTATCAAAGAGATGAAATAAGAGTATGAGATGCCTCGAATGTTTTAGCTTAATATTATTTGGTTTTACAAACCCTTGTAAGTTCCGTGAGGTAGCTAGAAGTATATTGCGTGACGAAGTACCTTTAATGCTTCATTAGATAGGTTGTTGTGCAATTGAGGCACTTACAATATGAATAATTCCAGAAAGAAAACACGCATTCGAAAGGAGATTGAGTCTTATTGAGTTATGTTGTCACACCGATGTTCTGTAAAGGAATTTTCAAATATGGAGGATCATTCGTCAACTTAATTACCAAAGTAAAGGTAAATAAATATGTAAAAGTGACGTCAGTTGTGTGGCCAACATTATACAACACAAAATAGTCGAGCATGAAGTATAGCACATCACTATTGCTGTTCGCAGACCAAGCGTTAGGAGAATTTGTTTTTAATGATAAGATTGTGATGAGAGTGTGTGTTTTTGGACTTGTGTAGAGGTAACGACCAACGATATATAAACCTGGATTGCTCACAGCGGACTGGAGGGGCGTGGAGGGGGCAGGTCGTCCCCTCCTTGTGTAGTTATGGCAATATGGCACTTATTTTGAAACTCCAACACTCTCATCCATTATGGGAGCTTATTTGATGGCTATTATCAGCTGGTCTTTATCAGCAGTGATGAGCAATCCAGTTATTTTATATATCGATGGTAACGACCCGAGAAAAGATAACAGTCGAAGAGAATTACCTGCTTTCGCCCCGTTGTCGGCATCCCCACTAGTTCACGGATAAAATAGTGAAAAATCGATAATTCACCAATGGTTTTGAGAAAATGCGCTAATTCGCGCCTAAAATTACGAAAACATGAATTCTCGGCTTATTCAGAACGCAAGTTCGGAGCTCAATCAGAAAAAAACGCTAATTCATGGCTAAACTTCGCGGAGAAAATTAAGAAAAGGTGCTAATTCACGAATAAAATTGTTTTTTATCTGCTAAAATCACGAATTCCTGGCTAAAGAGGAGAAAATCGCTAAATCCCATAAAATGGTGAAAAATCGTTAATGCACCGACGAAATTGAGAAGAAGCGCTGACGTGTGAAAAAACGCTAATTCGTGGTCAAAATGCGGCTTCTGAAGGTAACTTCGTGAGCGAAAGTGAACAAAATTGCTAATCGACGGCTAAGTGAGGAAAATGCGCTAATTAGCGGATCAAATTCAGAAAAAGCGTTAATTCGCGGCGAATGTTGGGAAACAAAACTCTCATTCACGGCTCCCTAGGAGGCTAAAATTAGGTAAAACGCTAATTCACGGCTAAAATAAAGAAAGATTGCTATTTAAGGGGTTAATAAAATGAGGTCATTTGCTAATTCACAGAAATAAATTGAGTAAATGGCAAGTCACGGTTTCCAAGGGTAACTTCGTGGCTTTAATTAGATAATATAGCGTTAATTCACGGCTAAAATTGCTCATTAGCTGTGCAACTCAGGATAAAAACAAATTCATTGCAAGAAAAATCGCTTATTCACGGCTGAAATGGAGATAAATCGCTAATTCACGGCTAAAATGGGGACAAATCGCTAATTCACGGTTAAAATTGAGACAAATCGTTAATTCACCGATGAAATTAAGAAGCAAGCGATGAAGTGTGGAAAAAAAAACTAATTCACCGCTCCCGAAGGCAATTTCATGGGGGCGATGGTGAAAGATTCGCCCGAAGGCTCAAATGTCCAAGGCTGGCACTGCCATGAGCTTCCCCAGGGCACATTTCTGTGCAAATGGAAAACCCTATAATGCTGTGATTAACTTATGTTGTAAAATTTATTGTACAGAACAGGCCCCAAGTGCGTTTTATTCAGAGTGTCACGACTTTTGCTAAGATCAAAATGTTGCGTGCTCGATGGAGAGGGGGGTGTCCCGCATGAGTTCTTACAACCTGGTTTATGGCCCACCACGACCAAAAAACGCCGTTAAAAAAATTGCTAATACTGGACGGTTCGCGCACTAAAAATGCCTGTGTAGGTGTTTCCCGCCCTGAAAACGGCCAAAACCACTGCGTTTTTTTCTCGGAAGCTCAGAGAAACCGAAAGACGGTACAGTGCCTATGACAAAGAGCTTCTAGCAATTTACGCTTCAGTCAAGCACTTTCGTGATTTCATTGAGGGTCAACAACTCACAATTTTCACAGACCACAAATCCCTCATTTTCGCTTTCAAGCAAAAACCAGAAAACCCGTCCGCTCGTCAATTTCGCCACTATGATTTTGTAGCGCAGTTCATGACCGATATTCCCCACATCAAAGGCAGTGAAAACGTCGTAGCAGATTACCTTTCCCGATTGAACTACAGTTCAAAGAGCAAGACGACGAGCTAAAAACGCTCTGTTCCAATTCGTCTTTCCATCTTCGCAGAGAATGCATACCTGACCTCAACATCTCGTTATTTTGCGATGACGGACACTATGTTTTCATTCCCTCATCCCTTCGTCGTGAAGCATTCGAGTCACAACAGCACACACCCGTCTCTGGACTAATTAGTGAACGATTTGTTTGGCCCGGAATCGAGCAAGACTCCAGATCTTGAGCTAGAAACTGTCTTCAATGCCATGAATCCAAAATTGGACGTCATACTTGAAGTCCTCTCGGCATTTTCCCGCCCGTCGACGGACATTTTCAATGCGTTCACTGGGACATCGTTGGACCATTTCCCACATCACAAGGTATGCACTACATCCTCACCTTGGTCAACCGTTTTTCTTCCTGGCCGGAAGCCATATCCATTCAATCCATCTCCACGGAAACAATAGCTAAAGCACTTCACGAAATGGATCGCACGCTACGGCTTTCCAGCCAAGATCATCACCGGCAGAGACAGACAGTTTGAGTTTGATCTTTTCTGAATTCTCAACTACCACCTCGGGATTCGTCATTTTCGTACGACAGCGTTTTACCATCCACAGTCCAGTGGTAAACTCGAACGATGGCACCGCTCTCAAATGCCATAACTCTAACGATTGGAGTTCCACTTCTACCAACTGTTCTACTCGGTTTGCGAAACGTGCCAAATCAATCAGGCCATTCAGCTGCTGAACTTCATTTTGGCGTTACCCTTCGATTACCCGGTGAGTTCTTCGATCCACCTGACCCGTCCACCGTTACAATTCCTTCAGCGACTCCAAGAGTTTTTTCGTCATGTCCGGCCAGCAACCGGCAATACCGGCATCCACAACTCCTCACAGAAAACATTCGTTCACCCTCACCTCTCGTCGTCCGAGCAAGTTTTCGTTCGCGTTGATTCAATCATAAACCCACATCAACAACCTTACGATGGACCTTACCGTGTCCACGAAAGAAACGACAGATATTTCACCCTGGACATACCCGGCTAGAAAACAGTCGATTCGATGGACCGTCTAATTAATTAATTAATGAGTGGGCCCGCACCCGGCCATGCCGAGTCCGAGAGTGCCAAAGCCGTTATTGGCTCATACGCCATACCAAAGGGTGTTAGGGCCAGGCTCGGGAGACCTAATGCGGGTCCAAAAACCTCGCCGCCCTCCTAACAAACTCCAAAACTTGAACCCCCTCGGTTCTGGAGAAAGCCAGGTCGGGTAGCCTATCCGTTCCAAAAACCTGGAACCTGATCGCCGCGAACCCATCGCAGCTAACAATAAAGTGTGTCATCGTCTCTTCCTCCCCTTCACACTCCCTACACATCGGTTCCGCCATTATGCCCATCTTGAATAGATGCCTACGGACGGCATAGTGGCCCGTAAACATCCCCATTGCTCTTTGTAGATTACGCCTATGTAGAGACACCAGCCAAGCTGTTGCTCCTATATCCCAACTTCTTATGCACAACCTCGCCTGCCGATGTTCCTTGCCTTGAACTAATCGCAATGGTTTCGTCTGCCCAGTTTTTTATCTGACTTTTTCCTACTTTCTTTGAAACCGCAATGAACGGCTCCAGTCCCACAGTAAAGCTCCTCTTTTAGCCAGCATGTCCGCCCTCTGATTACCTTCAAAACCTTATGGCCTGGAATCCACGCTCCCGGACATTGGTCGAGTGTGCATCGGTACGTTGATGTAGACAAGTGATTTTCTTTCTTTCTCCCTCCGCTGTTCTTTGCATCGTTATTTCCTTTAATTTTAAGTGCTCCTTAAAGATATTATTATCTTTAATTCTCGGAACTCAAAACAAGTAAAAAATGGTAAGCATTTAGCTTCAATAAAGTTTAATTCTTTATTTTCAGCCTCCCCACTCCCTCTAATTCACTGCAGGGTGTCTAGGGTGGTGCGGTGAGGGGGAGTAATCCCTTGAAAAGTCCTAAGACAAGGGTCGTCTAATTTGCAATTAATTATCTATGTACCTTCTTCTCCAATTTCTTCAATTTTCAATGAGCGTCGCTTGGACTTTGTGGTAGAGTTTTCTATTTCTGATCTGTGACTTGCTGACCTCTGGCGCGGCTGCATAAACTCGTAAGTCGGATGATCTGGTGGTCCCTGGCGTGGAATTGATTTTTCCGTAAACCAAGTAGAAGTGTAAATTGAAGAGCACTTTGTTTTATTTTATTACTCTTTTATTTCTCTTAGGTACAAGTTTTGGATCGGTTGAAGGGCGTTATCTTTTCTTTCACTTTGTTTTTGTCTCGAGTTTTCCTACGTCTTTTCCTGTCCCTCTTCACAGTCCGCTCTGTTTGCTTGCTTTTTGATTCGGGTAATTCGACACGCTTGACGTGTGAGTTGTGCGGGTTGGCTCTCATCCAGCATGGTGGGCTGTTTCGATGGTGGCTTGTTTCGATATTGAAAACAGACGTCTCCGATGATGAGATCTCCTCTGTCGTTGTGTCAATTCAGTCTCTGGTCCCGGAAATCATTAATCCGCTTTCCTTCAAGGAAGGGGAGACTCTTGTGGATTGCCTCAACAAGCTGTTCTTAAGGATCGACCTGCTCTCTTCGAGAGTTAAATCAGGTTATAAACATACTCTTGAGTCATACGATAGTGAAATTGCGCTACTCAAGAACAATTTGGATTCGATGAGTTTTCTTGCTAAGGGGCTTGACAACATTCCTGCTGCACTTGAAATGGATTCGTCAGACATCCATAATTCTCGACTAGACAGCAGTTGTCTACCAGTCAAGCTGGAGAAGACTTGCCCTGTTGCTACTGGACTGTCTCGCTCTCCCTTGTGCACCGGGACTACAACTACGGCTCGAGTCGGACCATCTTGCACCACCTGCTCA
This sequence comes from Corythucha ciliata, assembly GCA_038030265.1. Classification (NCBI taxonomy): domain Eukaryota; kingdom Metazoa; phylum Arthropoda; class Insecta; order Hemiptera; family Tingidae; genus Corythucha; species Corythucha ciliata. Next base: position 12,702,816 of record CM075939.1, read on the forward strand.
CCCTTATGCAGAGTCTTCGGCTGCCCTTCTGTCGTATTCCACCGGTCAAGCACCTTCTCGTTCTGGACTGCCTAGTAAAAGGGTGCATATATTTGGCGATGGTTTTGCTTCGGGCCTGGGGTCTGCTTTAAGAGCCAAGTTGGGCTCCGACTTCAAACTTTCTAGTAAATTGTTACGAAATTACTGTTTGTGGATATTGCCGCTGAAATTAATTTTTAAGATGTTAATACCGAAGATGCGGTTGTATTGCTGCTGGTAGAGTCGAAATTGATTTCAATAATATCTCACAATTTAAACGTTCGCTTTTGAAATTCCTTTTATCTAAGCGCGGTTATAGGTTAATTTTTGTTGGTGTCCCATTTAATTACCAGCTTCCCCATTGGTCATTGGTTAATGGAACAATCTACTCCGTCAATAAGTTTCTTTACCGTATCTGTGATAAATTTGATCACTCGACTTTCGCAAATCTCGACTTCATTAACTCATTCATGGTTGAAAGGGGTGACAATTCATTCTTTAGTAAACGGGGTAGGTTTATCTTAGCGCATAGATTAGGTCGCATAGTTAATGAGTTTTCGTTTACTCCGTCCAGGGTTCCTGTCGTTTGTGATCTCCCGTCTTCACATGGGGCTTTGTTACACGAAAGTGTTGGTGAGAGAGTTGATAACTCTGCAAAAAACGACCTGAGTCTGATCTCCTATCCGAGCCAGTAGCTATTGTTATGAGGGACAATGTTGCCCTTCCGGCGTCGTAGTCGCAAAATGTTTCCAGTGATATTAAGTCCGATTCGTTTTTATCCTGTTATCATCAGAATGTGCCTAAAATCTTCAATTCTATTTAATTCGGTTCTTACCTGTGACTATGATGTAATTATTTTAACGGAAACTTGGTTTTGTGAAGGAATTTCTGATTCCGAAATTTTCCCTGATGGATGTATAGTGTATCGTAATGATAGATCATACGACCGTACTGGCAAGAACATGGGTGGTGGTGTCTTGATCGCGGTAAAATGTGTTTTGAATTCGAGGCCACTGCAATCGCGTCCTTGTCCTCTCTCTGAGGAGCTATATGTTTCGGTGAAGCTTAATAGAATCGGGTAGAGAATCATCATTGGCTCTTTTTACATCCCACCGAGCTCGGGTGTTAAGGCGAAAGAGGATGACAAGTGTGTAAGTGAGAGGGAATATAGGCGCTGCGGCGGCACTCCTCACGGCTCCAAAAACGGTTCGATTTTAATTTTGAAAAATTGATTTTACTCGGGTACTGAATCTACAATTCGCGTCGTTAACCTTTTTTTAGATGTCATCTCGTAACCCAAAAATCTGACCCACAAAATCTCGATTTTTTATGAATTTGGAAAATTTTTTCATGTACAGCCCAGTTGTAGGATAATACTGACTCTAAAACATTTTTTAGATTCATGATCGGATAACAATTAGCGCCCGAAACAGAAAAATCGTGAATACAATAGAACACCCCCGCGCGCCACCAACCATGGGTGGGTGTTGGAAAGAGAGACTCCTACTTCAACACTGAACTTTGCGGTCAAGGTCACTTGTCACATTATGCGGTATTGCTTTTTTCCAGAGCTTCGAGTATGTTCTGCCTAGTCACAAGCACAAGTACTCTTGTGTTGCTGGCGGACTCATTATTGGTCGTCTGTTGGATAGTAAAATAACATCAATTTTTTGAATCTTGCACATTGTAATTCTGTTAAAAATCTTGATAATGTGGTGTTAGACTTCGTTTTTTCTTATTTGGGTCATCAAGTCTCGGTGTTGCAGAGTCATTCCCCTCTCGTTCAGGCTGATTCGTATCATCCTCCTTTGGTTATTTCTACACATTGCGTGGTTCGTCATCCTTCAGTGAAGAAGCCTACTAGGATTAGGGACTTTCAGCAGAGAAAATTATCTGAGCAATAATTCATATCTGAGCGGAGTCATTTGGGACGATATTTTCTCTGATGATGTAAATAGTACACTGCACAAATTTAATGGTGTACTGATGTCGGCGGTTGATTTGTTTGTGCCTCTTAAAAAATCTGGTAACGTGAGATTCCCAGCATGGTATAGTGTTGAAACAGTGAGGATTGTAAGGCGTAAGAATCGATTACACAGGCGATATAAAAAATTGGGCAACTTGGAGTTATACGAAAAGTATTGTAGTTCACGTGATCTTTCCAAATTGAATATTGACAGGGATTACCGAGATTATTTTCATAACATTCAGTTAAATACAGTTGCCAATGTCAAGTCGTTCTGGTCTTTTGTCAACTCGAGGCGATCAACTCATCGTACTCCTACAGTTTTTAATTTTGGCAGGTCTAGTTTCTCGGACTATGCTGATGTATCGCAGGCTTTTGCTGATTTATTTAGTTCTAATTTCAGAGTGAGCTTGGACTCAGGCTTTACAAGTGATGATCCGCTTGGTGATGTTGATCTCAATAGTGTAGATTTTTCCAAATCTGCGGTACTACTGGCTCTTAATTCATTGAACCCCAACCTGAGTCCTGGGCCTGATGGATTCTCAGAATATTTCCTTCGAAATTGTAGTGGCTCTCTTTGTGCTCCTCTTGCTCGTTTAATTTAATTTAATTTATTCCTCTCTACTGGTAGCATTCCTGATGCTTGGAAATGCTCCTACGTAACTCCGGTTCATAAGAAGGGCCCAAGGACTCATATTGAAAATTATAGGTCAATTAATAAGTGTTGTCCGCCGCGGCCGCCCCACCCGTAGACGCCAGCGAGCCGATGCCCTGACGACACGACGCAGAAGAATTCGGCCCTTCAGGTTTATCGATCATGGCGTACAATGTGTGTGGTCTTAGTAAGCTGGTTTATCTCAATACTCTCTTGAAATGTCTCAATGAAGTGGATGTATTTGTTTTATTTGAAACGTTTGTTGAGGAGAAGAATTTTGCCAAGTACTCTACTGTCTTTCCTAATTACAATTTGTCTTGGATTCCCGCTAAAAAGACGTCTACTGTTGGCAGGCCGTCGGGGGGGTGCCTTATGGCAATTAAACTTAGTCGTCAATCAGTTGCCACTTTCGTGAAAATGTCCAATCAAACTCTTAAAAATCAGTCTTAACAAAAATGATAGCTTTTTAATTCTTCCTGTATATTTGAATTGTAGCAATTGGGTGCAAGAATTTAAAGATATGAAAGACTTCATTTACGAGCATGGCAATAAAAAAATGGTGCTGATTGGTGACATGAACTGCCGGATTGGTTTCGAACAGAGTATCCCCCGTCAATTAATTGATTTTGATTCTGAAGTTGATAAGGATTTTAGGAACTCTAAAGATTGTGTAATTAACAATTATGGGAAAGAATTTGTCAATTTAATGAATATTTTTAATTTTGTAATTTTGAATGGTAGAACAAAGCACGACAGGAATGGGGACTTGACCTTCATATCGAAAAATGGGTGCTCTGTAATAGATTATTGCTGCGTTAACGCTGACATCCTTCCTTATGTAAATTTCTTCGGCGTGGAAAATGAGACTTGCTCAGACCATATGCCTATAAAAGTTGTATTTTCCGTATTCGAGAGGAGGGAGGTAAGTGCCGAGAGGCTACCCGTTCCACCAAAGATGGTCTGGAGGGAGGATAGGCGTAAAGAGTACGCTAATAAGTTGGATGCAATTTTAAACTCTGTAGTTAAAGAGGGATACGGTGTTGAGGATAGAATTGTTTTCTTAAGTAGAGTTATAAAATCGGCAGCTAACTACAACCCGAATCCTAAACAGTCTCCAAATTATTTTCGTGCTAAGTGGTATGACAAGGAATGCCTTGATTTGAGGAAAGAGTCTTTTTTAGCCCTCCGAAAATTTAAAAAAACTAATTGCTCAGGGGACAGGGATGTATACCTTAGCATCAACAAAAAATATAAACTAATTTGTCAAAGTAAAAGGAGTGACTTCTACGAAAGCATACTAAAAAAAATTAATGACGCAAAAGACAGCGTACAATTTTGGGATGGCGTGGGTAATATTAAAAGGAGGATTCCGAACATCTCCGCGGGCATAACTTCGAGAGAGTGGGTCGACTATTTCAAGGGGTTGTACAATCCTCGCCTCATAGGGGAGCGTATCTCATACGCATTTCCCAAAAACGTTTGTGAAGCTATGGACAGAAATTTTTCCATGGACGAACTCAAATACGTTTTAGGTAAGGCCCACCCGGGGAAAAGTCCGGGGGAAGACCGTATTTCGTACGAATTTTACAGGAGTGCGTCGCCGAGGCTTCTGGAGGAACTATTGTCTGTGTTCAATGAAATGTTTACTCTGGGGTGGGTCCCGGATTGTTTCCGACAATCCCTTATTTTCCCGCTATTTAAGAAAGGAAACTCTCATGAGGTCTCAAATTATAGGGGTATTTCGTTCAACAACACGAACAGCAAAATTTTTGAAGGTCTTATTTATGAGAGGCTGTATCAATGGGCGGATAATGGGATCCTACGAGAGTTTCAGGCCGGTTTCAGGAGAGGATACAGTACGCTGGATAATATCTTTATTTTGACAAGCTTGGTGAATTTGCAACTGTCCTACAAACGCGGTAAAATGTGCGTAGCGTTTGTAGACTTCTCAGCGGCTTTTGATTCCATCGATAGGCATGCGCTATTTTTCAAACTTTTCAATCTTGGGCTCTCGAATAAAATGGTGGAAGTGATTCGGGCGTTCCTGTCACATACAACGGGACGTGTCCTCTGTAGAGAGGACGTAAGCGAGGAATTTGATATTCTTATGGGAGTGAAACAAGGCGCTTTGCTTAGCCCAATTCTCTTCGCTTTATTTCTAAATGACCTCGAAGAGGCCATTGATGCGGGAGGTATAGTCTGTGGTGCCTCCAAAATTAAAATACTTGCTTACGCGGATGATGTGGTTTTGATGGCGTCCACACCTCAAGCTCTTCAGCTAATGCTAAATGACCTCGCTGACTATGCTAATTTGTGGAACCTCAATGGAAATTTAAACAAAACTAAAGTTATGGTATTCAAAAGAGGTGGCAGGCCGTCAAAGAACGAGAGATGGTTGTACCAGGGGGAAAAAGTCCAAGTGGTCAAAGAGTATGAGTATTTGGGTGTAGTCCTAACCTCTACCTTGTCCTACGATAAGCATTTTTTGGGGAAGGTGTGTAAAGCGAACCAGGGTGTGAACTCTCTCTGGGGTCCTTTTTTCGGAAGTGGTAAAGTTTCTGTTCAAGCTAAATTTAAGCTCTTCAAAAGTACTTATCAGGCCTTATTGTGCTATGGAGCACAAATATGGGGGGGTGTAAGGCGGGAACAGGTAGAGGTATTTCAGCGTAGCTTTCTCAAGAGACTGTTCAGGCTTCCTTGCTGGACTCCTTCTGCTTTTTTGTACCTGGAGACTGGCATGAACTTGATTCATGCGCACACCGTAAAACTGCATCTCTCTTATGTAACTAAAGTAATGAACATGGTTGACACTCGGTGGCCAAAAATGGTCGCTCTCCAGACCATATCCAAGAATATCTCCTGGTTTAGAGAGTTGAAGGATCTTGCAGCGTCCCTAGAAATTTCATGGCAAAGTTACCAAGGCTGCGACTGGACTGACTCTTTCCGTGAAATTAACGATGCCCTGCCTACTTTTTATACTGATGGCTTTAAAGCAGCAATAAGATCTAAGGATTCTTTCTTTTTTTGTAAGCATTTAAATTTCGAAATGGAGGATCATTACATTTTCGGCAAATTAAGCATGGAGTCCAAATCAATTGTAATGAGAATGCGGGGGGAACTCCTCAATTTGAATGTAAAACCCTATAGCGTGTCGTCTAGTCCCTGCACGATGTGTGGTACGTTTGAAGATGAAGATTGCTACCACTTCATAGCGACCTGCCCGAGATTTTCGGATGTCAGGAAAAAGTGGCTAGGGGGTGAGTTCATAACGTACAGTGTCATGTTTTCTTTTTTAAATGGGGAGAGCTGGTCCGCTCTTGTTGGTTACTACAGAGAGGCTTATGAACTAAGAGCTATGTTAATTTGATTTTTGTACCTTTTGTTTGTGTTCAGATTCTTCGGGACTCCCCTGACGGTTCTAGAACCATAAGGGTCCCCAATTCGAGTGGTAATTTTTATTTTGTTTTTCTTTCTTGTAAAGTTTCTATGTAAATAAAGAATTGTCAAAAAAAAAAAAAATAAGTGTTGTAGTATGTCTAAAGTTATGGACTCTATAGTTGCCTCAACTTTCTCAGAATCTTTTAGGAACACAATCTCTGAGAATCAGCACGGTTTTTTTATGGTTCGATCGCCGGTGACAAATTTAATTATTTACAAGGATTTTATTTTATCTTCTTTTGACGCTGGTGAAGAGGTTCACTCTGTTTACACTGACCTGACCAAGGCATTCGACTCAGTTCATTATTTTTTGCTGATTTATAAACTGCGTTTGTCTGGAGTAGAGCAACCGCTTCTGAGTTGTGTTCGATCCCATTTGGTGGGCAGATCTATTCGTGTTGGTTACAGAGGCCGTTTTTCAGCTCCGATTAGCATAGGTTCAGGTGTGCCTCAGGGTTCTCGGTCTGGGCCAGTCTTGTTTTCTATTTTTATTGATGACGTGGTCAGGGTTGTTCAATCGTCAAGAGTTTCTCTGTTTGCGGATGATCTCTGAATTGAAGGAAATCAGATGATTTTCTTCAAAAGTGTAGCTCTCGCGAGACAATGGAACGGATCTAATATAACTTTCGTTTCTCGCGCTTACATACGTTTATACATTCAACTAATTCGCCTCTTCTTCATCATGCTAGCAACGGTTCGGCTGAGATTACTAACAAAACATGTAAATCGAGGTCGGCTGAGGCTTTCCCAATGAAGTGAAATAGCTCCTCGTTTTGCAGTAGCTAAACCAGTGTAGAAAACCATGTGATTTCATTGACTTATTCTGAAAAATTGAATGAAACCAGATGATTTTCTTCAAAATTGTAGCACTCGCGAAACAATGGAACGGACCTGATACAGGTCAGGTGATAAATATGTCCAAATTCAAATTCAAATTAATCAGTATTGACCCTGCAAAGATTACGCGACCGCCCCTGGTGGCGTCTGAAAGAACATTCCTAGAGTAGACACACAATGATGGTAGTTCCTGGTTGCTACTGCTACAGCATTGTTTACAGTTTTGCCTTCTACTGGGTGTGTTAAGTGGCTTGAAGTTACGCAAAAATTCGCGAGCCGGACGACCGCCCGAGGGCGCCGTGTCCTGAGGGGCGCGCCCAGCAAAATGACGGAGGGGAGAAAGCGGGCGAGATAAATATAACTAAGAAACGCATTTGCTTTACGAATATATCATAACTATAAAATTCTGAACAAATAAGGTAACAAAGAGCGTTGGGATTGGTAAATCTACAGAATCCAGGGCGCACAAAGAGCAAATACACAGTAGATAATTGGTCTTAGCTGTCAAGTAAATCGATGGAAATAATTGGAGATTTTCGTCAATTTTTGCTGCGAATTAGCGATTTCTTCTCTTTTCAGCAGAGAGTCTAGCACTTTTTTTCACTTTCAGCTGCAAAGAAGCGTTGTTATAAATTTCAGCCACGTTAACTATAGTGGTGTTTCTCAATATTGACCAAAATTAGCGGTGTACGAACTATTATCACTTTTTTGTTTTCACTTTTATGCATGGATTACCGCTTTTTCCTAGTTTACGGCCCGAAATTGCCTTCATAGGTCATGGATTCATGTTTTCCTAAATGTTACCTGTAAATTGGTGTTTTACTAAATTTCAGCCGTGAATTAGGATATTTCTAAATTTAGGCGTGAATGAGGTGATTTTTTTCATTTTTATCCGCGAATTAACGTTTTTTGTATAGGCACTTTATCCTCGTATTTCCCGATTTCATCCGTGAATTAGCGATTTTCTGCCGCAATATTATAAGCTATTCATATCATTTGTACCCTGGATCGTCCCAATTTTAGCTGTTAATTAGAGCTTTTTTAATATTCATTGGAATTAGCGATTTTTCTCAATTTTAGCAGTTTTAATTAGCGATTTTTTTCAATTAACGCTGTGGGTTAGCGTTTTTATCAATTTTAGCTGCTAATTAGCCATTATTTTAAATTTCTGTCGTGAATTAGCGTTTTTCGCTAACTGAGCTGCAAAATAGTGGTTTTTCTCTTGCGTATTAACAATTTCAATTGCGATTATGCCATTTTATTCTCAATTTTACCCCCAAAAATTAGATTTTTCCCACAATTTTACCCACGGGTTTCCTACTTTTATAGCCTTGAATTATCATTGTTTCCTGCTTTTTTCGCCTTTCTGCTCTTGCAAAAAGCGGCGCACATCACAGTTTTACCAAAGAACAGAAAGATGACGTTTTTTTTCTTAATTTTAAGTTATAAAGTGGAAATTTTTCACTTTTATTCTGATCCAAGTGTCGAATAAGCGTTTTTTTTTGTTTTTTTGTTTTTTTTTTTTTCAATTTTAGCCTCGAATTAGCGCATTTTTTCAATTCCACCGGTGAATTAGCTATTTCACCAAGTTTTGGCCGCCGCGATTTAGAGATTTTCTCCAATTTATCAGCGAATTATTAGCGGGTTTTATCTATTTTTCCCGAGAAATAGGGATTTTTCTCTCATTTTATAGGGAGGATCTAATTTGCGGAAAATCAGTAATGCTTGCGGAATCGACATATAAAATGATCCGAGGACGCCGAAAAAGAACACAGTTCCTACATGCACTGATCTCAAGAATATTTGTCAACAGTTACCCCGAGTTACCGAAAAGTACTAGTACTTCTCCCCGAAGAGTCATTTGCGGAAACGATGAAAGCTTGCGTAAACGATATGTAAAAATATTTTAGGACGCTCAAACCTCTCACAGTCACTTCCGACATAGTTTGGCAGATTATTCGCTGACAGTTATGTCGGGTAACCGAAAAGTACTAGTACTTCTCCCCGAAGAGTCATTTGCGGAAACGATAAAAGCTTGCGGAAACGATATGTGAAAATATTGTAGGACGCTCAAACCTCTCACGGTTACTTCCGACATAGTTTGGCAGATTATTTGCTGACAGATATGTCGGCTAACCAAAAAGTACTAGTACTTCTCCCAAAAGAGTCATTTGCGGAAACGATAAAAGCTTGCGGAAACGATATGTAAAAAACTTGGAGGACGCTCAAACCACTCACGGTTACTTCTGAGATAGGTTGGAAGAATATTTGCTTACAGTAATCTGAAATAACCGAAAAGTACTAGTATTTCTCACCGAAGAGTCATTTGCGGAAACCATAAAAGCTTGCGGAAACGATATGTGAAAATATTGTAGGACGCTCAAACCACTCACAGTTACTTCCGACATAGTTTGGCAGATTATTTGCGGACAGTTATGTCGGGTAACCAAAAAGTACTAGTACTTCCTCCCCGAGGAGTCATTTGCGGAAACGATAAAAGCTTGCGGAAACGACATGTAAAAAAATTGGAGGACGCTCAAACCACTCATTTTTTTTCCGACATAGTTTGGCAGATTATTTGCTGACAGTTATGTCGGGTAACCAAAAAGTACTAGTACTTCTCCCAGAAGAGTCATTTGCGGAAACGATAAAAGCTTGCGGAAACGATATGTAAAAAAATTGGAGGACGCTCAAACCACTCACAGTTACTTCTGACGTCATTTGGCAGATTATTCGCTGGCATTTATCTACGGTAACCAAAAAGTACTAGTACTTCTGCCCGAAGAGTCGTTTGCGGAAACCATAAAAGCTTGCGGAAACGATATGCAAAAAAATTGGAGAACGCTCAAACCACTCACAGTTACTTCTGAGATAGGTTGGAAGAATATTTTCGGCCATTAATCTCGAGTAACCAAAAATCACTAGTACTTCTCCCTGAAGAGTCATTTGCGGAAACCATAAAAGCTTGCGGAAACGAAATTTACAAATATTGTAAGACGCTCAAACCACTCACAGTTACTTCCGACATAGTTTGGCAGATTATTTGCTGACAGTTATGTCGGGTAACCAAAAAGTACTAGTACTTCCACCCGAAGAGTCATTTGCGGAACGATAAAGCTTGCGGAAACGACATGTAAAAAAATCAGTGGACGCTCAAACCACTCACAGTTACTTCTGAGATAGGTTGGAAGAATATTTGCTGACAGTAATCTCAAATAACCGAAAAGTAGTAGTACTTCCCCCCAAAGAGGCATTTGCGGAAACGATAAAAGCTGGGGGAAACGATATGTAAGACACTTGGAGGACGCTCAGACCACTCACAGTTACTTCTGACGTAGATTGCACCGAAGGTACGGGAATCTTGCTCAAAATTTTGATTCGAGACACATCAGAGTTTTTTTCAACTGTAAAACATCATTATTGCATGTTATAATGGATTTTCGATGCGTTAGGAAAATATTTAAGAAAAATACAAAGTCAGCAAAATTATAAAAAAATTACATAAATAAAAATAAGTCTTTTCCGTTAAGTATTTTTTTTTCTCTTATTTCGGGGGGTGTTAAGCTAGGTAAAATAATAGGAAAAGTGAGTTATCGAAAATGTTTCTTATATGCTTACTAAATCTTATATAATTATTATCATTCTAACTCAATTTTAAAGTATTACAAAGAAATTTGATGCTAAATTTGAACCCATTTCACGGGTATTTCTATTTTTTCAGCTATTTTTCTTCTTCATTTATTGATATGGTTCAATCGATATGGAAAACAACATGATTGTTTTATTGTACTGTTATATGATTATGTATGTATGGAGGTGAAAATTTAATGTAAGCCTTCTTGGCTTCATTTATTTCATTTATTCATTTTTTCAATTTTTTTATATTTCTTCCAGTTTTTTATTTATTTATTTTTCATTTTTTTATTTTTTATTTTTTTATTTATTTTTATTAGTAAAACGTTATGAAAATTAAAGAAACCAGATTGCACATTATTATCCTGTTTGTTAACGGGTGCATTACGAATTATACGAAATGAATTAAAATCAAATTTTTAAGTGTTTCGTGAATGTTATTAATATTAAGTAATTAAAGATTATTTGAGTACAAACATTCAAGTTTTATTAATGGCCGACTAGTTTCGGAGTAGACTGCACTCCATTTTCGAGGCCGAAACAAATCTCTTTGACAAACGTCTCACGCAAAATTCCCAAAAATCTCGGCGACGGATGTACAAGGAAACTTGTTTCTGTTCTCACTTGTTTCAGTACAGAAACAAGTTTCCTTGTACATCCGTCGCCGGGATTTTTGGGAATTTTGCGTGAGACGTTTGTCAAAGAGATTTGTTTCGGCCTCGAAAATGGAGTGCAGTCTACTCCGAAACTAGTCGGCCATTAATAAAACTTGAATGTTTGTACTTTGAATTAAAATCGTCAGACGGTGAACGAAACTAAATTGTATTTCGTGAAACCTATCAACCCTGTTCACTTGTGATTTTTTTTTCATTTGCCAGATTATTCAAGGTTTAATATAATAAGGGCTCTCAGTGTTCTTTTCTTAAGGGCGATGTTGCACTGGGCAAAGGTAAAAATTCCACTATGATTACCTCTGTCCGAAACGCATTGAGCGTGGAAGCCATTTCCACATCCCTTGCACGTTATCCACGTACCAGTTCCGTCTACTATCGAACAACTTTCTTCTTAGCATTTAAAAAATTTGCCTTCTACCCAGCTTTCATTAATCATGAGACGTAGGACGTCGAGCGTAGCTATCGCTGAGTTTTGGAATGTCCGTGAGACGGTTACGTCAAAATCTGGTGCTAAAGGCAGACTCTCTAGTCCACGGCCATCGAACTGAAATTCGTAAGGCGGAGGAACTGAATGGCCAGGCTTGAAGTACTCCAAAATTTTGTCATGAATCTCGTGACGAGATAAGTTCATTGCAGACGTATCCAGCGATATGGGTTCTAGCGTAAGCATATATTCAGCGAACTAGTTTGTTATTGCGAATTAGTTGGTTGTGGCAAGTCGGAGGGCGCTACAATTCTGTACGTGTCCGTACCTAACAGAATCCCGCGCAACGCGCAGTACGTTGCTAATATTTTCAGAACCTTTCGGATAGCACACTGTCCCTTTGAGCTCCCCAACCTGTCCTATAGTCTTACATCTTGTATACTATAGTCTTATATCTTTGTACCACGACTACAAGGACGCAGTGACCATTGCTTACAATGGGGAAGAATATAACGTCATGATCGGGAATATCGTATCGCTTTTGTCGTTATTTCAAGCGACTCCTCGTGGAAAAGAAGTCGTAATTTTTGGTTACCCGAGATAACTGTTAGGAAATAATCAGCCAAACTATGTCAGAAGTAACTTTAAGTGGTTTGAGCGTCCTACATTTTTTTTACATATCGTTTCCGCAAGCTTTTATCGTTTCCGCAAATAACTCTTCGGGAAGAAGTACTAGTACTTTTCGGTTACCTGAGATAACTGTCAGCAAATAATCAGCCAAACTATGTCAGAAGTAACTGCACTGAGAGAAAAAATGAGGCCTTCGGCGGTGAAAATACCACCGATCTTCTTCGAGTAACATTCTCCGGTGATGTTCGGTGGCTTTTTGTTCGGTATAAAACCGCCGAGTACAATTTCGGTACTTCGCTTCCGAACTTCGTCTTCAATGAGCCTATGTTCGGTCTCGGAGTTCTCCGGCTTATCTCCAGAAGTTCGGTGGCTAGTCGCTTGATATCGGTGCGCAATCAATCATGATCGGTATCCCGACCCTTTTGGTGGGAAACACCCACCGAAATTCAGCGAGGGTGGAATGAGTCACCAGGCCTGTAATTCACAGTGAAGGTCAAAAAAGGAGAAGCATTGCTCCATAAACTGTAGTACACTGTTTAAAATGCTTGTATTATCCTTAGTAGGGAATAAAGTACATAGCACAATGTACAAGTAAAAGGGAATAAATTTACATAATCCGAAAACTAGGCTCACAAAAAAATGCATTCAATCATGCAGCACCACTGTTATAATGTTCTTGAAATAGGTTCATCCTTCATGGTAGTCAGGAAGCGTCGTAAAACTCGATAAAAATTAATTACAACGAACTACACCAACCGAAATAATAATTTTAGTACTTGCAAATAACCGATACTTTCTTACGGTCACCCAACACACACAATCACCACCTGAACACTGAACTCGTGCTCTCCTCTCCCCAACTCAGTTAGAACTAGAAGCTTCATTCGTTCGTCTCGCTCGCTTGGCGTGGTTACTCGGTGGATAGCCAACGACAATGGGCTACTTGTCGTTGTTTACCGATGCTCAGCTGAGGATCGTCCGACGTTCAGTAAAACAACTACCGAAATAATGTCACCGATCTTCAGTAAATTTTATTCGGCGTGTCATCGAATTTTAAGCCACCGAAGAAATAGTTCAGTGGAGAAGTAATTTCTTCTGCGGTGAATGTTCACCTACGTTCGGCTATACGACCGCAGAACGCTCAACCGCAGAACCATCGGCGGTAATTTTACAATATGGCTGCCTTCTTCGGTGAAGATTAACCACCGAAAAAATGGAATTCTCCACTGAACGAATTTTTCGGTGGAGAGTGAGCTGTTCGGTGGTGTTTTTTTTTCTCAGTGTGTGCGTGGTTTGAACATCCTCCAACGTTTTTACATAACGTTTCCGCAAGCTTTTATCGTTTCCGCAAATGACTCTTCGGGGAGAAGTACTAGTACTTTTCGGTTACCTGAGATAACTGTCAGCAAATAATCAGCCAAACTATGTCAGAAGTAACTGTGCGTGGTTTGAACGTCCTCCAACTTTTTTACATAACGTTTCCGCAAGCTTTTATCGTTTCCGCAAATGACTCTTCGGGGAGAAGTACTAGTACTTTTCGGTTATCCGAGATTACTGTCAGCAAATATTCTTCCAAACTGTGTCAGAAGTAACTGTGAGTGGTTTGAACGTCCTCCAACATTTTTACATAACGTTTCCGCAAGCTTTCATCGTTTCCGCAAATGACTCTTCGGGGAGAAGTACTAGTAAATTTCGGTTACCTGAGATAACTGTCAGCAAATAATCAGCCAAACTATGTCAGAAGTAACTGTGAGTGGTTTGAGCGTCCTGCAAATTTTGTGCATATCGTTTCCGCAAGCTTTTATCGTTTCCGCAAATGACTCTGAGGGGAGAAGTACTAGTATTTTTCGGTAACTCGGAGTAACTGTGGACAAATATTCTTGAGATCAGTGCAAGTAGGATCTGTGTGCTTTTCAGCGTCCTCGGATAATTTTTTTTATGTCGTTTCCGCAAGCATTACTGATTTTCCGCAAATTAGGACGTCCCGATTTTATAGCCACGTAAAACCTTCAGAGGCTGAGAATTGGCGTTTTTTTTCATTTTTTTATCAATTCAAGCCGGTATTTAAAGATTATCTCGGTTCTATCTGCGCATTACCGCTGTTTCTCGATTTTACCCGCGAATTATAGGCGATTTTTCCCAATTCATAAGCCACCAATCAGCGTTTTTTTTTCTTATTTCCGCCGCAAATTAGCATATTTACTAAATTTCAACCGTGAATTAACGATTTTTCCAAGTTTTGGCCTCCGTGAATTAGGGATTTTCTTCAATTTTAGCCGCTAATTGGAGTTTTTTCTCCAATTTAGTGAATTATAGCGCATTTTTACTATTTTTTCCGTGAATCTGGGATTTTTTTTGTTATTTCATAGCCATCTAATACCTTCAGAAGCTGAGAATTGACGTTTTCTCCATTATAGTCGTTTATTAGCAAGTTTCGCTAAATTTTATCCGCGAATTACCTCTTAATTTCCATTTTATCATCAAAATGTGGCGTTTTTATGCGGCGAATTATGAATTTTTGCTCAGTTTTTGGATGCGATTATTACTTTTTCCTGATTTCAGACACTAAATAGTGATTTTTTCAATTTCAGTTTTCCCTTTCTTGATTAGAGTTTCATTGGTTTAGCTGCGAATTAGCACTTTTTCTCTACTTTTAGCCACAAAGTAAATTAGGAAGCTCGTTCATTAGCGGGTTTTGCTCAATTTTCGCCGCGAATTAGAATTTTTTCTCATTTTGGCCGTGAATTAGCACTTTTTCTCAGTTTTAGCCGCGAATATTAGCGGTTTTTAAAATAACTTTCAGTCGAAAACTAGCTCCGCCGATAAATGATTTCGTGAAGGGGACAAAATATTTCGTATTAGAACTCCTACTTAGTGCTTTTTGTCAACTTTACCATCAAATTAGCGCTTTCCTCAATTTTGGTCGCGTGTAACTTTTTTCTCAATTTGAGACGCGGATTAGCGGGGTAACCCCCACCAATAGACAGAAATTAGCGTTTTTTCTCAACTTCACCAGCAAAGTAGCGTCATCCCTTGAATTAGCTACCTATGTTTCTTGACTTTCCTCGAGTTGTCATTTTTCTCCAATTTAGCTGCTAATTTAGGGAGTTTTTCTACTTTGTTTAAGCAGGGACCAAGGAATTAGCACTTTAGTCAGTTTGAACTAAAAATTAGCAGGCATATTAACCGCAAAATAGCGGGTTTTTCTAAATTTTCGCACAAATTAAAATTTTGTGTTCTCTTTTTTTTATTTTTCTCTTTTTCAGCCGCAATGCGGGGTTTTGCCCCCCAAGCCCTAGATTAGTGGTTTTGCCAAATTTCAACCTCAAAGTTGCCTGCGGAAGCCACGAATTTGGGTATTTTCAATTTTTGACGCAAATTAGAATGAGTGAGTTTTATTGATTTTAGCAGCGTAGTAGCGTTTCTAACCCGCGCTTCAGCAAATTTTGTAAATTTTAGCCACGACTGGGCAATTTGCCGATATGTCAGCTGAAAATTATAAATTTTTCCATTTTTTCCAGCGATTTGTCTTCATTTTAGCCGCGAATTAACGATTTGTCAGTACTTTAGTCGCATGTTTGAACACTGTTTTCCTCAATTTTATCCGTTAATTAACGCTTTTCCCTCATTTAGTCGAGCGGATTTTGTTCGCAGCCATGCAGTTGCCTCCAAAAGCACCGAATTAGGAGAGTTTTATTCATTTTAACCGCGAATCAGCGTTTTTCACACTATTCGACGCTTCGGTTACTCGACGATTTTTTTTTTTTTTTTTTTTTTTTTTTTTTTTTTTTTTTCTCCTCCAACGATTCACGCCTTATTGCAAATGCTCGGACGATTCGCAGCCTTAAAATGCGGAAATATCCAACCATGCCCTGGAAAATTGCTAAAATGCATTGGCCATTCACATTCTCAAATTGCAATGCTCAAATGAAAATGAAAATGTCTAAAACACGACGATCCACACATTGAGAAAAAGCTTAAACCGAGGATTTTGCGCCCTACGAATGGCAAAAACCCGGCCTGTCACGCTCAAAAGCACGCTGCAAAAAAGTGCAGTGAATTCGCGCCCTTTAAAACGTCCACATTCACCTTTATAGCCCTACTCTTTTCAATCTTAGCCGCGAACTACCATTTTTTCTCACATTATAGAGACGCGAATTAGTACTTTCTCTCAACTTTTTGCCGTAAATTATACAGTGAGCTGATAATTAGTAATTTGTCTCCATCCAGCAGCGAATTAGCATTTTTTAAATAAAACTTTAAGCGTCAATTTAGCTTTTTATTTAACTCTTTGGCATGAATGCAGGCAATTTCTCAGTTTTAGCTGTGACACAAATTTTTGTTTTTTTCTTTATTTCAGCTGCGAACGTGACGCGTATTCTTGCAATTTTAGCCGCTTAGCAATATGTCTCAATTTCAGCCGCGAAATAGCGCCTTTTTCTAGATTTTCTCTGTGTGAGACCACTTATTCTCAATTTTAGCTGCATAAGTAAGCGGTTTTTCTTAATTTTGGATCCAGACTTTTTTTGTACGCTTGCGGTGGTGAATTCGCGATTTTTGTCAATTTTAGCCGACGACTGGCCCCAAGAATAGCGCATTAATGTTTTTTTTTATAATATAAATCGAACCAATATCAATGTTATCATAAACCGCGAATGATCCATTTTTTTTCTCAATTTAGGCCCAGAAGTGGTATCAACCGTGATTAAGCCAATTTTCTTAAATTTAGCCCAGAATGGGCGAGATCAGTCGAGCCGCTTTTATATGATTCCGGCGTTTTTGACCCTCACTCTCGTATACTAGACAGAAAAAACTAGACAGAAAGACTAAAGGGACTAGAAAGAAAAAAAGGGGAAAGCTCTGTATCTGCCAGAATGCTATTAAGGGACTTTCTTTTGAAAATGAAGCATATAGACGAGCCCATTAATTTCTCCTCAAGTAGAGAGTAAAGTAGCCAGATCATTACCCCACCCCCAATCCCAATCCATTATCCATGCAGAAATAACGTCCCGCATATACACGGGGGAAATTTATCGTTATAGAAAAAAAAGCAAGTGACACCAGTCAGATGTTACCCCAGATGGTTAGTTCAACTTAGCTCGGCAAGAGCGCTGCTGTATTTATGAAAGATGTCAATAGCTGCTAAAGAGCGCGGATTCATGGTCTCGAGATGAAACTTCCAGACTAAAATAAAAAATAAAAACTCAGTGGAATCCCCAAGTGGGTCGTTATCCATGTCAACGATTGATGCAATAATAACACACACAAAAATACGAACACACATATTCTAACGACGTGACGAATAATGAATTTTGTAGCCTAATATAGTTCTCTTTATCGGTAACTATCAATTTGAAATATTTAACACGATCAATGAATGAAATAATGGACACAATTTGATCAATAAGACACTCGCTAAAACTCAAAATAATCGAAGAGAAACGAATCTCCGAATTCATCATCGTCAATTTGTTTAAAAAATTAATTTAAAAATAACCAAATTGAATTTCGAAAAAAATAGCCAGTTCATCGATGGGGAATTTTGTTGTGGTCATTTTAAGCCATCATGAGAGGAAATCGGACTAAAATTCTGATAGGAGATAGGTTTGGGGCAAAAAAAGAGCTGAAACGCATTCCAAACCTTAGCAACTGTACCGCTCAACAAATCTTATTCAAATTTTAGCAGCGTCTTCTAGGAACCTGCATGACGATTTTGAGCGATCGATCATCAAATTTTATAATATTTTCTTGGAATTATAAGGGTCCAACCGTTTTTACTTCGAACACATTTGTTATAATATCTTCCAAATCGCTTAACCAATCGTTTTCAAATTTTACCGTGTACATCTAGAGATGAAGACACAACTTTTGAGCCATCACTCGACCAGATCTGTCAAGAGAAAAGTGGACGACGGACGACAGACGACAGACGCTTTACTGACAATAGAGATTTAGGCCTTTTCGGGGTCCAGGAACACGAATCTGGAGTCAGCTAAAATTTTTTTTTTTTTGCCATTACCAAACTTCCTTCCCTACGGGAACATGGAAGTAATAGCTATTTCATCGATAAAAATGAAAAGAAGCGCTGGAAGTGAGGAAAAAACACTAATTCGCGGCCAAATTAAGAAATACCCTTATAGGTAATGAGCGGCGAAAATCGAGAAAATTCGCGGCTAAAATGGAGACAAATCGCATTTTCACCGCTAATAAAGAGACAAATAGCTGATTCACTGATGCAATTGATAAAAATAGCTGAGTGTAGGAAAAATGCTCATTTGTGGTTAAAATGGAAAAAAACGCCATATCGCGGCTTTATTCAGAACAGTGAATTTGTAGGGGCGACGGTGAAAGATTCGCCCGGGGGCGCCAAATGCCTAAAAGCCGGCACTGTTTGTCGGTATTATTAACTATTGGTATTAGGGAGACACATGAGGAGATGATGACAGGAGTGGATCAAGATCTGAACCCTAGGATGGGGGGGGGGGGCAATGCTGATGTTTTTTCTACCGGTAACTCCGTGGCACGTAGCGATATTTGCATTTTTTATTTATTTATATGTCCATGATCACAATTGACGTCGAATGTCCTTCATTATCATGATGACCCATGGTGAGGAGCGGTTTACAGATGGTAACTAAAATTGATATTATAACGCACGTGCTTGTGGTTGTGGCTTCACTATACTCCAACTAAGAAGTTTAGACTCATAATAAACCTTATCATCAACTCATAGGAAAGTAGGAAAGTTTGACATTATTGATACAAATCCCTTGTTTTAGGACAGTTCAGTGTTTTTCACATATTTTTAAAGTTTCGGAAAGACCTGATTCACAATCGACAGGAGCTACTTGATTTTTTGAATCCGTCCGGCTTCAGATGAACATTATTTTCCTCACCTCTCTCTACAATTCTAGATAACCAAATTGTCACTTCCAAAATGTGACTTCGTGTAGTCAAATTAAATCGTTTATTTATGAGTTGATTATAATAAATTAAACTTTTGAAGTCATAAGAGACCTGTTCGACACAGGGACAACGGGTTTGGTTTCTTCCGGGATTAGTCGAAATTGATGACTTGCGAGTGACAAGCAAACTCGAGACACAGCGTACGGTGTACAGCACTTGTGAAACTGTGAGTATGACTATCATATCACCCATGAAAACTTATTTTTTGTACAGCCGGGCGTAAAGACTCGAAATTCGACCGCTGGGAGAGTCTTGAGCGGGCGACATGAGGTTCATTCCGCCCGCCGGGCTTAAAGGCCCGTTCACAAGCTCTATGTTTGCGTTGTGTGGAGTCTACGCAACCAAACAAATGTATTCCCTCGAAAAATGAAGCATTTTGATTGGTTGCATGGACACCACACAACAAAACATAGAGCTTGTGAACAGGCCTTAAAGAAAAATACCAGCCCGCTACGTTTTCTTTTAGGCCTTTTGTTGTTTTTTTGAAAATAGTTTTTCCTAATTTCGAATCTAAATTGTACATTAGCCAGAAAAACACAAAAATAAGCACTGTAAATTACGCTGAATGCGATTAAAGTTCTCTCTGTATCAGCTACGTCATCCTTCCATTCGCTGGCTTAAGTGCATGCGTGTTCACATCAGTTCATTAAGCAAACTATATGTTATGCGTCTGTGGAGTCCGTGCAACCTATCAAAATGCTTCATTTTTCGAAGGAATTAATTTTTCTTTGCTTAGTAGACTCCACAGATGCATAGCATAAGGCTTCTGAACAGGGCTTTAAATACTGGTTTTTATGATTATTATTGTAATAATTATGGACTTGGGCTGTACAAAAAATAGCGTACAACACTCGGGCGGTATTTCTCATTATACCGCCCTTGGATCGTAATTATACTATTCTGGCCGTTGAGCTCACTACACCGTGTGTGTTTTTTTTTTTATTTTTGATGGGATTCAGTGCTCGGTGTACCAGAAACGACTGCCCTTTCTTCTTTGACATATTCGTATTCAATTCAGCCGCTAAAGTTTTTCTTCGATGACTGCAATCTACAACGATCATCATAGAACAATATCAACATGGTTTTCTTTGAAACTGGCTTCTCCTTCTTTGTGAGCCTTTACTTCGCCGGGGCACCAAGTTCACGAGCCATTTTTCTAATCTCCGAAAAAATAAATTTATATAAAGGCGAGGGATTATTCACTTTAACCAACACAAAAAATATCTAAACCAAACGGCAGGTTGGAGACTAAAATCCTCATCACTTCTTCTAAACATTGAATGGGGGTGAGGTGGGTTCTAACCTTCTTATTTGTTATGAGTCGAATAACCTTTGAAAATCGAACCTCGCTTCCCCATCCCATTGAATCATGTACTCATGCAGTAACCATTGCAATTACTTTATTCGAGTTTTGTTGAAGCACCCCGCTCGTCCCGCACCCACCACTGTCTACTCTACGTCAGTTGGCAAAAAGTCCGCCAGTTGCACTGACGTGAATCTCGTCATATTGGTTGTAAATTATTCATTTATTGGAGAGAAACGAAGGAAAGGGGTCAGTGACCAATACTGGTTTGGAAATAGAATCAATTTTGATGGTGTAAATTGGAACCGGAAACCAACTTGATCGACTGATAATTTTAAAACTCACCTGGACCATATGAAGTACATCTCCTGAGGAAGGCCGGAAATGAGAAGCAACAGGTCCGAAACGGCCAACGAGAACAAATAGTAGTTCGTAGCCGTTTGCATGTGACGATTTCGCATAATGACGATGCAAGTGCTTACATTTCCGATCACACCTGTCACGAATATGATCGAATAGAGCACTGTCATCGGTACGACAATGTAGAGTGGGTCTCTGTTTGGAATCTCTTGAATGATTGTTCCATTGGTCCAGCACTCGACGTCAAATGGTTCCATGCTGTGAGGGAAAAAAGAAGAAGAAATGCTATTAGCGGGATTTGTGAACTTGAAAAATTGAACTCCAACCTTGATGGAGATTGGGACCTCATTTTTTTCAGTTGTTATATAGAATTAAATCACACAATGTCAGATTAATCAGACTGACTTGCAAGGAATTTCGTATTTCTGCAATGAAATTAACATTCATATACAGGCTACGTGAAAATCATTGCAGCTCTAAATGAAACTAAATCAGTCCTTCTATTCGTTGATACATAAAAGGAACGGTTTGCTACATCAATGCTTTAATTAACGAACAGCGTTCGTATACCTTCGTGATCTATTATATTGGCATGGTGTCCATTACACGGATACTTCTCATTTGAAAAGGCCACATTTACAAACGTCTGAAAATTGAGTTCTTCTTTCCCCTCCCCTCTTCATCATTTTCAACTTCAAAGGGTAAAACGGAGATAACAGGGATGGAACATTGTTGCTATTCGGGGTAAAAGAAAACCCTTCAGGCGCTATTACTTCCCGCAGTCGTCCAGTAGGACCTTGAGCCTTGAATATACTTCCCTCTATAGAAGGGTAAACTCGATTCCCGTCTCATTAGCATACAGCTGTTTAAAAAGCAAAAATCATTTTAAAAGAGTGTTTATTTTTGCGACTCCGTTTCAAAGGAAAGGCTACCCACCCGAAAAACAAGACGGCATGAATTAACCAAAAGGGTTTTTACGTCCAACTATACCTTTAAGATGTCGTGGACGAGGGTGAGAGCACACACAATACTTTTTAACTGTTTTACACATAAGCTGACCTTTGCTCAAACAAACCAGCCTGTTGTGGGAATCGAACCCACTCAGCAGATGATAACTGGACAAGAGAGTCGACGCGACAATATGAATGTGCATGTTTAATATGATCAAGATCACATTGGGGTTGTACCGCCGTATGTGTCTGGGTTCAGGGAGTCGACAAAGAGTAACAAAGAGGTACCTTTACCCCGTGATGTACATTAATTATTTACAGTCTGACTCACCTTTCCCCAGGCCCGACAGCCTGCGGTAACGTGTACACGAGCTGGCGCGAGGGCTGGTCGCGAGGCTTCGCCCCCCCCCCTGCACGGATGTGCGTCCCTGACTCTAAGCTGTCCCCTCGACTCTGTCCCCCCTGGGTTTTTATACTAAGCCCCCGAGGACATGTTTGTAAAACCCTAAGTGTTGTAAATAACAAGCAGTTTCCTCAAGGATTTGTTGACGCTATCGGGTCATTCTCTTCCGCTCGTCTCTGAGCTCGCCGGGTTCATTCACCGAGCGGTGAACAATTTTCCGGACCGAGCTCCTTTTCTCTATCGCTTAACATAACGCCCTTTTTAGGGCTTATTACGCCTTTTTTAGGGGGGAAAAGGGCGTTACAGGGTCTCACCAAGGCCAATTATGTGAAAAAGACAACAGATTTTGATTGATAATTGCTTATAAGTAGCGGATAGTTACAGTTGAGAGTGTCTTTATGTATTAAGATCACCCTCACCCTTCGACTTCCGAACCAGGCACCGAATTCCAGCACCAATCGCAGCGTCGATAATTAACTGCCGTTTTTGACATTATTTCAATTATCAAAATCCTTTTCCCTTCTATTACGATAAACAAATTAAGTCTTTGAGAAACTCAAAAAGCTCTCCAATCTCGCTTTTGAATACTTTCAAAAAGCTCTCGTTTCCCAGCTATAATAGTGAGCTTTTACAACCAGTACCGCAAATACTAAAGTTAATTTTTGTGTACGCATTGCTGGGTAGTAAACATTTCGTTGGTTGAAATGTGAGTAGCGTTAGCGGAGCTCTGTTTGCAAAATCTCTCTATTTATGAGAAACGGAACGTGAACACCAATCCTTCCTTTGATCGAACACAAATATTTTTGGGAGTCGGACAATATTGGCGATTGCAGGGTGTTAGGTGCGTTTTCCATGATTTTGATTTGTTCTTTATTTTTGAGTCCTTTATTTATCATGAATGAAAGTCCTCCTAATACCACTATTGCAGAATGACGGGAATCAAAGGTTCTGAACTCAGTGAAAACGTTGTTTTCTTACAACAAATTGAGCTGAAGATCATTAGCCTTCTTTTAACAAAAAATAAATAAATAAATAAATAAAAGCTGTTACGAGTTAGTCCTCCTAGCTGTCAGATATAAATTGGTTTTAGTTACTCGAGGGACTTTTCAGCGCGTATAGGTCACTGAACCGATTGAAGTCTTATATACTTATTAAAATACGATTTATTATTTTACAGTTTCAAACAACGGAAATATTCGCGAATAATAATAATTATAACTGCATAGAATAATTATCAGGAATGATAAGGGCGAGGGGGCGGACCGGCCCGGGGCGTAATAAAGAAACCTTGAGAAGTTAAGGTTTTCATGAACATAAAATTTAACTGGAAAACTGAGATATTACAGAGTTGTAAACAATCCACATGTGGCCTAATTTCATGACATTCTTCTCCGGTTCATTGAGGCCCCTGTGGAGTCTATGCAACCATACAAATTTATTCCCTCGAAAAATGAAGCATTTTGATAGGTTACACGGACTCCACAGACAGACGCATTGCACAGAGCTTGTGAACGGGCCATTAAACTTAAATTTCCCTAAGTGGTCGTCTAAACAGATGATTTTTTTCCAGCAACAACTGATTTGATTTTTACTTAGGAGATTTTTAACTTAAATAGCGACTAAGAATACGGGCCTTAGTCTTCCAAGTCTTCCAAATACTTGGGCGGTCATCTTATTCGTGAAGACCGTCTCAAAGTAATTTGTGGTGGAGCCGAGGATTGAAGTGAATTTTCCTCTGGCTCAGACACCGGTCCTGTTAGTTTGTCCAGTTATTTGGAATGTCGTCGCAAATCGATCCTCGCCGCGAGTCTGCTTGCGATAATTCAGCGGCGTGCACATTTTGTATATCTTCTTGATCAAAACCATGTCCAGTAGTGTCGTGAAGAAACCGTGTCTTCTCTTTCATCAGGTAAACGTATTATGAGCGAACGTATGGCATTCGTCTCGACGAGTTCAACTTCTTCGACTAACGGAACAAATTTACTTGACCTGTTATGTATTTTTAGTAAAACCTTGCCGCCTGGCTTTATATAGCCACGTGGGTAACGACACGCCGGTAGGGGATCTCCTTTGAAAGTTAAACATTCGTTCATGCGGCGAGCAGTTAGTCGCTGTACATCAGTGGTTCCCAACCTTTTCACGGTCACGCCCTCCTTGGACCATGAAAACTTGTTGTGACACCCCAATTACAAACATGTTAAGGGCCTGAAAGCTGGCTCTTTTTTCAGGCTACTTTTTTCTAAAAAAAAATGACAGTAATGTAGGAGAGAATTGACAGTTTATAGGTCGAAAGTGGCAGTTTCTTAGGCGAAATCGGTAGTTTCAAGGACGTAATTTACAGTTTTTAAGACGAAAGCCATAGTTTAGAATTATAGGACAAAATTGACAGTTCATAGGACGAAGACAGTTTCCAGGATAAAGTTGATAGTTTTGAATGGCACCAAAATTTGAAGTATTGAATGACGAATCAACAGTTGCGAGGATGAAATGGACAGTTTATAGGACAAAATTGACAGTTTTCAGGACGGGATTGATAGTTTTGAATAAGAAAATTGACCTTTATAGAACCAAATTAACAGTTTCTCGAACGAAATAAGACTGTTTCCGGGACAGATGTCCTTCGATAGTTTGGACAAAATCGACAGTTTTGAACGACCAAATTTTACTTAAATAAATTAAATGAATGTGATATCTTTCGGACGGCGATGGAAGGGCATAGCCCAACAAGATTCAAGAAAAAATGGGCTCCCCGGCGGGATTTGAACCCGCAACCTCTGGATTACTAGTCCAGCACGCTACCAATTGCGCCACAGTGACGCCTTTGGAAGTCGTACTGCGAGACATCAACTAAGCAGAGCCCCACCCAGGGCCATTGTTTCTCGAAACCCTAGGCGTTTCTCCTTACGACAAAGGTAAACCACGCTGACAACATACTTCTTCATCTATCGAACAAAATTTTACAGTTTCGAAGAAATTGACATTTCTAGGATGAAATTGACAGTTTAGAGCACGAAATGGACAGTTTCTGGAACAAATGTCCATTGATGCTTTCCAACACGAAATTGACAGTTTCAAACGACCAAATTTACAGTTTTGAGTGGTGAAATTGACATTTCTGGGACGGAATAGACAGTTTCAAGGGCGAAATCGTCAGTTTCTAGTACCTATTCAAGGGTTTCGGGTGAAGGGGCCTGAAAACCCTATGGAATGAGCCCGAATTGTTACTCGGTTTGGCATCGTTTGTTACGTTAGGAAGAAATAGACAATTTTCAAGTCGAAACTGTCAGTTTCTGGGGCGATATTGGTAAAGGAAGAAATTGACAGTTTAAGGACGAAATTGACAGTTCCTAGAACGAAATTGACAGTTTTCGAGGAAGGGGCTTGGAAAATCCACAGCTCTGAACCATAATTGTAGTATGTTTACAATTTTTAGAGCGTGAATAGTCAGTTTGGTGATCGTAAGGGCACTAATCATCAGTTCAGCCATTTTCATGGCACGAATGCTCAATTTTTGCCATTTTTGGAGAGCGAGTGCGTCATTTTTGCTATTTCAAGGTCACAGTTCGTCTGTTTTTAAGCCTTTTCAAGGCGCGAATCTGTCAGTTCAGTCATTTTCGGGGGTAGACATAGCCACTTTTAAAACTTGAATGTGATGATGATGATGATGATGATGGTCATTTTTTGGGCTCGGATCAGTCGCAGTTTAGCTATCTTGAAGCGGCGAAACGCGTTCAAAAGGGCGCGAATGACGAGTTTGATATTTTTTAGAGCTAAACACTTTGAAGATCGAAAAATTTTAAGGACTTTGGTTAACTTAGGGCACGAATTTTTTATTTTCGCAATTTTCAATAGTGTGAGTAATGGTCTATTTGGCCATTTTTAGAGCGTGAATGCATGGTTTTGCCGTCATCAGGGCAGAAATAGTCAGTTCAAACATTTTCATGGGGCGAATCGTCAGTTTAGCAATGTTTAAGGCACATAAAGTCCATTTCCACACGCTGATAAAGTCATTAGCCACATCAAGAAACCCATAGAAACGTGAGTGGCAAACACTGAAGCTCAATATTTGACTTTTACGCTTATTGTTTTAGCCTCTCACTCGCACCGATTGCTTTCCCCATCACCCCTTCCAATTCATCCTCATTCTGTAACTTTCAATTCCCAGGGTGTTCGTCAGGCTCAGGGCTGTCAGGGCCGGCTTGTCCGTTGAATGCACCTCCACGAAAAAGCACCTCAAAACTTGAAATTTTACTTGCGAAAATGCCCGGAACTTGTAATTTTGCGTATAAATTTCGCAAAATCACCAAGCGTTGGTTACAAGCACCCTTAGCACTGACTGGATAAATTAGCATACAATCACGCTATAGGGTTACTAGACTGGCTAATCACATCGCAAAAATGGTTACACAGACCATTCGTACCTGGAAAATGACGAATCTTATCATTTTGTACTTCTGAAATCGCCAAACTGAGCCTTAGCGCCTTGAAAATTGTTAAACTGCAGACGATTCGTGCCTTAAAAATAGCCGAATTTATCATTTGCACCTTGCAGATGGCGTAACTTACGATCCAATACATTAAAATGCCTTATTTGACTTACTGCCCAAAAAAAAAGTGGCGAAACGACTTCCTCGCCTTTTCCCGTTTCCGGAGCCAACGGGGGGACCGGCACCTGAACCCTTCGTACGCCGCATGAAGGAGAGAGCTCAAGACCCCCCCCTGAACCCCTCTCGTGATCAGCGCCTGCCACAGATGTTGGTTTTTTCAAGCAGGACACAGTCATTTCTCGCCCCTCGGAGTCAGACGTGATTTGCTGCAAGTCCACGTGGAAGGCCCAGAAAGATATCCGAGGAGTGGTAGAGCTGTACCTATCTTGGAAGAAAAATCCCCTTCTTTATTTTTAAAAAAAATATATTATAATGTTGAAATTGGGAAACCCCACCGGAGGAAAAGTCCTGGGCACGCCACTGCCTCCACTTCTCAACGTTTTACTCAATTTCTGCCGTGGGTGGGGGGCTAAATGACTAAAACGTGCTTCACATTGTTGTGGACGTGAAACAATTCGATAGCCCCCGAACTTTGACCCCACATTGTTTTTTCGAGAAATTGATCTCCTACAGTTCAACAGGTGGTAAATTAATTTATAACGACGATGTATCCCCCCTCTCACACACTTTCTTAACTCCTCTCTCCTCACACCGCCACCCTTTTTCCTTTATATTTCGTACTTAAAGACGCTGTTAGTGAAGCGTTATACAACGTTTCCGTTGTAAAGCGTGATTTCAAGGAATGCATTTTCTTTTCAGTTAACCCGTTTCACAGCTATTTTCACTGGAAAATACCGTTGTGGGGTAATTTAAAGAACACGTCAAGCCCTCGTCGTTCCTTTTCAACGCCTGAAAAACATTAAATTTCCTGTATAACTTTCAACTAATTAACTTTGTAAAGTTGAGGAGCAGCACTGAATGCTTCACCTTATTATTGTGGGCGAAATATCTTAGGTCCCGTCCTACGTGAGTGAGAGTTGGTTCCGGAACAGTCATTTGTGCGTTTTTTGCGAATAGGTGATGGCGTGTCATCACTTTTTTTTTTCAACAAAGTCACACATGAAAATCTCCCACCACGACAGAAACGCTGAGCCCGTCCGCGCGGGTCCAGAGCACGTAAGAACCGTTGCGCTGGCGTTCTGGATGAAGGTCTTCACTTATAGTAACGTAATTATTAATTAGTTTTCGTTTAATTTAAGATAATTAAGCGCCCGGATTGAATATAGGTATTGAATATACACTCAACCGCAAAAACTTTATTCCTATTGTGTTATAAAAATAAAAGTGACTATTTGAAGAATGTAAGGTGCACTAGAGGGATTGAATATAGGTTGAAACTACAGAAAATAAAAAAGAGAGAGGCACAGAAGTGCCCAAGTTTTAAGGCAAAGCAGTTGTTAAATTATTTTGCTGTAAAAGCTATTGAACTTTTAAAACTAAAAAGTCCAACTAAATTTAAAAAATAAATTAATTAATTAATCATGCAGACAGACCAACAGGAATTCATAAGTCAAATATTCAACAGTGCCTATGTGTGAAAGTAAAAATTCACAAATACAAGTAAGTCAGTCTATGTAAGCTATACTCAGGTCGGCCAAAGAATGTGCACGGGTGGTGGGAGGTCATAAGCCCGCCTTTTCCACCTCTACATACGTGGTTCTCAACTTCTCCTCTTTGGTATCAAATAACTGCTGATATACAGTATCAATAGAAAACTTCTGGTTGGTGCGATCTTGGTGTTGGATCACATTCCTCGTCGCTTTGTGTGCGGCTCGAGCTACCCATGGAACTGTTGGATGACGATGAAGAGGAGCTTAACGAAATGATCAATTCGTCGACATTGCTTTCCAACATTCCCTCTTTCATCCACGCTTCATCTATAACTCGTTTAGTGTGAGCAATCACTTTTCTCCAATCTTCAGGAGTCACCTTATGAACAGCGGCTCTTGTTAGTCTCTCCACCGAAATGTAAATGAACAGTTCCATCATGTTTGTTTAATATATCTATAAATAGCCATTTTACCTCGGCAATCGTAAAATGTTGATTATTTCTAGCCACATCTCCTTTAATTTGAGCCAAAATAAGTTCAATGGGCTTGGTGCAAAGTGACAGTCCTGCAGACTAGCGCAATACTTGTTCTAACTTCAGTTCACTTTCCTCTATTGAATCCCTACGAAGAACCAGTGGCGAATGCTGGTTCGAAAGGCAGGGCAAGCGGTAAAGGACCAAAATCGGGCATCCAAAGAAATAAAAATGACGTTTCAATTTTCAAAATATGTTACCTGAACACGTTCCCAGCGAGTTTATTAATTAGATAATAAGTATAAAGATTAGGCGTTCAACAAGATGTGTGTTGATACGAAAATCAGTGAAAACATGTCCAGACAATTAACCAGATCAATTTTCAGACTTGAAAATTAGTCAACTGAATTGATAATAAATTTGGTAATTCGAATAATGAAATTCCAGAAAAGGCTCATTGCCCCTGAAGCAGCCTGAAGAATGATTCAGACAGAGATGTTCCCAACTTTTTCTGATCGAATCTGATAATTCATGTTGGCTTTTATGGGCCATTTTCATAGTCATTACTTGAATTTAAATTATCCTTATAGTAAGGGTTGTAGAAATATCCTTCCCCGCTTAAATAATTTTGTTTGAAAGATACTCGTGCGTGTCACGGCCAGTCACGGTTTTATTTGAAGTGGAGTCCATGGATATGGGGCAAAATCTCCTCGAAATTCTACTAGCTCACAAGCATTACTATTATTATTATTTATTTTTTTCAAAAAACAAATAAACGGTTATAATCATGAGGGTATTCTGTACCTTTAAGGTATCGCTGTCGTAATTCTTATGATTTAATTTATTTTCTTTTAAAATGCAACTAAATCACAGGTGCCTTTTCGGTTTTCGATTGAAAATCCGACCCAGATCGCACGGAACGTTTGCCGGACGATCAGAACGTTAGGGAATCTGACGTTCCAAACGTTCATTTCTAACCTAACTTGAATAATTCTCTTTTCGTCAGATTGGAACGTTAGAAAGCTGAACGCTCCGAACGAAGTGGAATAATGAGGAATTTGCATGTGTCTGAAATGGTGTTAAATATTCCTTTTATTCACCGCATCACTGCCCTCCCGACCGTCGCCGATTTTTTAAACGATTTGACCGGCTATTATGATGAGGTGTAGGGGGGGGGATAAAATCCCCCCTCCACCATGGAACGGTGATGGAGTGATGGGAACGGTTTAACGATTAGCTATATAGTTAGCTAATTATCCCAATCCATCTTAATAAATGAATGTACCTGATTCATTTTACACAACAACAATAAATTTAATTTCACTTAGGAAGAACAAAATCGTATTCGAAGAACTCATGACGTTTTACGTCCGTTGGATCTTTCTTGATAACGTGGTGGTTGTTTTCCGTTGTTATCGTATCCAGATCCACGTGCAGACCAATGTGATCGGATTTCAAATTTCGACTCTTTTTCTCGTGCTTTATAGTTGCATATTGTAGTTCGTGTGTGAACTACAATGTCACTGGCTCACTCGTCAATATCTACTCACTCTCACAATCAGTGTCGTTACCTGAAAGACAAGTTTCTACTTTACTGTCGGGCAGACTGCTAAACTGATGGAACTCGTGGTAGGAAATCACGCTCATATTTCGAAGTTAGTGCCGAAAGAGCTCATGCCATCTCACTGTCTTTGGCTATCAGCATTTATTGAGGTATTTTTCAGCTGTTATAAGTTGTTTTAACGACGTGGTTCAAGAGCATGTCAAATTAACTTTTTGTGTATTGCTCTGCTGCAATACACGGCTAGCCTGTAGCTGTGGGCCTCATTTGTGCCTTTTGCTGTTGTTCTCTCTTTTTTAATGTGCCATAGACAATGCCCTGCGAATGAATAGATCAGTTTGGCCCAAACAGCTTCTAAAAAAGATGAAGAGAAACTCGTAATTTTTGGCGTTGAAAGCTTTACTATGGCTTTACTTATGTGGTTTTTGTTTGAATGTTTCCGTCGATGAAAGCCGAAATGACCAGAACTTCGCCTCTGCCGGGGGTCTGGTTCGAGGCCTTTGAACCCTCTCTGGCTGTCGAGGAGAGCGCAAAATAACAAGTGAGTACTTATAATTTTTGTATGTATTTTCACGCGTTATTCGATGGAATTACCGTTTCAATAATGTACAACTTTTTTCAGAAGACGAGGGCAGGAAAAAATATGGCCAGTATACCCCTAAAATAGCTGTTCAGATGATGATGTCCGACGTCAAGGCCCGAAAAGCAGGCGCGTTTTTTAAGAGGCCCCGTAAAGGGGAGAAAAGTGCGTTTGAAAACTCACGTGTTCGCAAAGCTGTGATGGGTAAGTTCATAGTGTTTGGAGCTTTTGATGTTTTTTTAATAGTGCTTTCCATTTTTCATAAAATTCTGCTCTGGAGCAGATCATTTCTACTCGTCCTCCTTGAATTAAAACACATGTTACTGGAGAAGATGGGTGGAAAGGAATTGCTCTGGAACAGAATTTTATGTGAATGGAAAACAAAATTTCATCGGTATTAGCAAAAATTGTGTCCAAACCGACATCTCAGTCATGATTCTAGTTAAAGCTGTACGCCTTTATTTCAGTATCACTTTTGTCAACGATTTCTGATGATCTCTAAACGGTTGGGTTTACTGCAATATGAAAGGCCATTGTGCACGATCAATAATATTTATCTTATATACTTACTAAATATTACAACTAAAGTTCACACAGTTTGACACTTTTCGTTGTATTTCACATTTCCGTGTTTGTCATTCGATATTGTCAGTATTATTGATCGAGTACCAGAGCCGTAACATTCACCCCCCTCCCAACCACGCCGCTCATTCACGTTCATGCCCCTAGAAAATTCTCATTTCTGGGGTACCCAGCACAAATATTTGAAGATATCGAATAAAATAGATTTTGTCCCCAAAGCGTACCTAATGATAACTGTATTTCAATAGAAATTGAATCAGCTCGAAACCCTTCTGGTTAATTTTTCCAACAATTTTTGTTGTGACCACAGAGCGTCTCTCAAACCAAAGCGAATTCGACAACATTTTGCGGCCCCAGTCACCTCTGCCATCACAGCCATTTTATCCTGCTCTAGGGGTGCGCGCGGGACGGGACGGGACGGGAAACGAAAAAGTCCCGTCCCGTCCCGCGTTTTGATAGAAGAGTTCCGTCCCGTCCCGCGTCCCGTCTCGCGCGGGACGTCCCGCACGTACCGCTGGACAACTGTTTCGTTGGGATATAGGAGGAAATATACAAATTAAAAATGAAATGATCGGATAATTGAACTGGATTTTTCTTCGTCCAGTAAGATGAGGACCAAAATCCAAATTATTCAAAGATCCCCCCCTACCTTGGAATTCCGCCCCAACAGACGCCCCTCCGCTGGATCCCTGTTATGAATATTCCCAATTGACTAGGTATTAATAATTATCCCTCACTGCTTTCACTATAACTACTAAACTATGCAAACTATGCGGGGGCGAGGCATACCCTGTTGTCATAGTTTTTCGGCGTGCGGACCAGTCCGCGCGGCAGTTCGCGTTCAGTGTGACAGGGCCTAAAGAGTTACAGAATAAGGGGGCATGTTTTAAAATTTCACTAAAATGTTTGCTTCGCCCCTCTCCCCTTAAAAAACATGCTGGGTCCGTCACTGATAAGAGGTATTCGATGTGTTCAAAAAGGAACTTTTGGGGCAAAAGAAATGAATTTTATGTTACAGTGATTCAAAGAAGGCAAACGATTCATTTGGTTTTTCTCAATCGTTTCACTTTTTAGTAAAAAACAAAAATATTTCCCGCGGGACGACCGCGCGGGAAGACCCGTCCTGCGCGGGAAATTGAGGTTTTGTCCCGCGTCCCGTCCAGAAAACTATTTTCAAGTCCCGTCTCGCGACCGAGCGCATCCCTATCCTGCTCTTATTTGAGTTATAATCGTGAAACATTATTTGTGTGTTCGCAGAGGCTGACAGTTTTCAGTTGTACTTCTATATGCTGAAGATGACGAGCAGCCGAAACCGGTTCGTTTTTCACGCACATCAGCGTGGGAAGACTGACAACGTAGGCTCCTACGGCTACAACTTTGCATGCATTACCCACTAACCCTCGTAGTTTAAGCGATCTTACTAAAAATATCAAATGTTATTTGTTTTTGTTTTTTAAAATCGGTGGTTCCAATTTAATAGGCTATTTTGAAGAGAAGCGACAACAAAATGATCATCATTGCTGATTTAGGTATGAGACGTTTCAGATTTCTTTTCTTCTGTGAATTCAACAATAAATGTTTTACAGCTATATCAAGATCAGCCTAATTTTGTGCTACCATTAACTAGGTCTGTTCCAGCAAGGTGTTTGGAACATCTTCGGAGCAGAGTTGCCATAGGGCCATCCAATAAAATGTAATCTATCTGAATTTTATTAACTGATCCCGTGGCAACTCTGCTCCAAACATGTTCCAAACGCCTTGCTGGAACCGACCTAATATTGTTAGATTACCCCCATCCACGAACGTTCACTGAACGTCGAATACCAACGATAACATGGTTCGCTTCGCGCGAACTCCTAACCTACTTCCGAACGTTTCGCCATAACGTTAGACGAACGTTCTATCGCAACGATAAGCGAACGTTAGGTGATGAACGTTCATTGAACGTCGAATACTAACGAAACATGGTTCGCTTCGCGCGAACTCCTAACCTACCTCCGAACGTTCGTTTCGTCACTATACCGAACGTTTGAACGATCGAAGTGAACGTTCGGAAAACGTTCAAAGAACGTTTTTGTGCTATCTGGGCGACACCTTAAAGTTACAGAACAGTTCCCACGGTCAAACACAAGTGGCTACCTCCACGCCACGGACCTCCTCCAACTCGTACACCGAATCAGAAGCAAACAAACAAGGAAGAGCGCTCCACGAGTAAAAATGCTGTACTACTTCTGGATACACGACTTGAGGGGTTTGTGAGAAAAGAATCTGAGATCTGAGATGAACAAAAACCAATTTTTGGCATTAAAAGAAAGGCGATTGGACTCATTTATCGCTTTAATTCAATTAATGAGCTCAATTGGGATAGAAATATTGAAGTAAAACGTCCGAAATTTAGCATTTTGGACTTATACTGGCATCGCCCCAGCAAGCGGAATTCAAACCGCTTCTCCCAACTGTGAGGCCCGCCTTCGTGAATTGTCGGTTTGCCGATCGCTCTGAAGTGCCTCACATCTTTCTTGTTCATGATGAGAGGGATAATAATTGCTTCCTTCCTATTATTTTATTTGGCTTTTAAACAAATAAAATAACGGAATTTGTAAACAAAAATCAAAAATAATAATTAACAATATTTAAAAAAGCTAAGTTCTTAGTCAACGACGAAACGTTCCAAATTCAAAAAATTACCCACGAAAAAAACTTGAAAATCGCCCCCAAAATTTTGGGCAAGCGGTGCTTGCCTTGCTTGCTCTGAGGATTCACCACTGCGAAGAACGTGCTCTGACTCTCGTTTAAAGGACGCTTTCAAGCTTTTCCTTCAATTAAAACGGTGCAGTGCTGTGTTGTGGGTTACATTAATTCGCCTATATATAAATATAAATATAAAGGCCTACAATTTACGGTTTTCCCAATAAACCTTGTGAGACCGGGTGAAGTGGATCCTGGCCGTCAACAGGAAAAGCCATTTAGAGCAATTCAGTAATTTTTCTACTGAAGCACTTTATGTATTTTCTAGCAGGAATGCACTAGCTGATACTCTCGTCCCCCCTTCTTCAATGGTTTTCCACTTACACTCAAAAATTGCTGGCTTATTCCCGCAGAGTGGCAGAAGGGCGGAGATAACAGGTCTCTGTTTTCGTTAGAGAAGAAAAAAGAGTACATGTGGCAGAAAACTTTGATTTGCCGACGTTTTTATTCTACATGCCCACAGATTGTTTCAGAATTTTAAAAAATTGGTGGGGGGGGGCAAATGCACTTGGGCGTGCATAATGCACATAGTTCTCCTCTTCCTATTTATAGCCTTTGGAAAAGAAGGGTGTCAGGAATCAATAAGGGAATTTAAAGAAATAATTAAACTTTAATTTTCTTCAAAAACTCTTTGAGATGACATTATTTAACCCTGTAATAAGGGCATTGACTTTGGCGGACTCGACATGGCCGGGTGCGGGGCGGGGCCCACTGATTAATAATAATAAGCCTATGGAAATCCTTGCTTCAGTTCACTAGCTACATGTGTGACTAATAATGGAAGCCTATGGATTAATAATAATAAGCCTATGGTACATATTTTAATTAATGTGTACCTATGTAGCCTAATACACCTATTTTTAATTGCAAAAATCTTGGCGTTTCTCGTTCTTTACATTTCAAAATAAATCATGTTTGACATCTTATACTAGCCCTTTGTTAAATTTCTAAAACGCACAGCTAGGAATGCATAATAGACCAATCCCAGATCCAGTGG
Source organism: Corythucha ciliata (assembly GCA_038030265.1). NCBI lineage: Eukaryota > Metazoa > Arthropoda > Insecta > Hemiptera > Tingidae > Corythucha > Corythucha ciliata. The sequence goes on from CM075939.1 coordinate 12,738,111, forward strand.
CGGATCCAGCATTTTATGAATGGGGGGGGGGACAAAACTAAAATGTTCTCTTCCCGGGGGGGGGGGGGATTGCTCACCCCCAGTGAAAAAGGAAAATATATAGGAGCCACTTTTCCTGATATTTCCGGTTTCTTTTCCCGGAAGAATGGAATCCAAATCCCGTGGTGAGAGGGGGGTCATGCTTAAACTATGTTGAGTATTTCTCAAAAATATGTTCAACCTGATCGCAAACAGGCAATTTCGGGCTTGAAACATCTGCCACTTTTTTTTTTTTTAATGCCTACTTTGATCAAAAAACTTAATTGTGTAAACCCCTTTTAGACGAGTAAGGCCCGTATCCATAGTCACTACTTAAGTTAAAATCTCCCAAGTAAAAGTCAATCCAGTTTTTGTTGGTATTAAATCATCTGTTTTGACGCCCACTTAAGGAAATTCAAGTTAAGGCCCGTTCACAAGCTCTATGTTTACGTTCTGTGGAGTCTGTGCAGCCAAACAAATTTAATCCCTCGAAAAATAAAGCATTTTTATAGGTTCCATAGACACCACACAACACAAACATAGAGCTTGTGAACGGCCTTAAAAAATGTCTATGAATATGGGCCTAAGCTTTTCAATCAAAGCAGCCATTTTAAGAAAAAGTTACAGAATTTACATCTGTAAATATGTTCAATGAACATATTTTTGATCAAAAAACTTACTCGTGTAAAAGGGACCCAAGGTGCCTATTCTCTAAAAAAAAAGCAATATGTTTTTCGAAGCAATGTTTCTATTTTATTCATTTTCTTCAAACAAATTATTGAAATAGAATTATTGCTATGAAAAACATATTGTTTTTTTGCTGGCATTTGTTAATTTTTTTTAAAGATTTGAATGAAATGAAGTGAAGTGTGGCATCAAATACGAACCCTGAAAAATTACAAAATTGGCCTGAGGGTGGAAATGAATGGACTAATAATTATTATAAAAATTCAAGTTCGCAGTTCGACCATAGGACGTCGATGGGCCAATAATTAATTTTTTCTTGTCTCTTCTAGCTACATGTGTGACTTCAAAATATTTTTTTCATAAAATTTATGTACCTAAAAAGTTGGCAAAAATCTTGAGTGGCCATCTCATTAATTTTACATTTAAAAAACGGGAAATTACAAAGCGACTCACGCATTTTCACTTAGAATACCATGAAAAGTGAAGAAAAAGTCGGAACAAGAATCGCACAGTTTGAAACCTAGAGCGCTCTCATTTTAAACTTTGCACTAAGCCCATAGGGTTGAGCTGGCAATGATATGGTGGTAGTCGAATCACCTCATGCCCGTATGTTGCAGCGAGACTGTCGATGGCATACACTTTACAGGTTTCTTTCTTGCTTTTGATAATATTTAACAACTCAGCCTTTTTAAGCGTTGAGTCAAACTCGATGTTTTTCTTAGAAAGCCAGGCGACCATTTCACTTTTCGTCGAGGCAGACGTGGGAGCCTTGTCTACTTGCTGCGAGTGGTAAGGGGCATTATCCATGACGATGGTGGACTCGGGAGGTATATTTTCCAGGACAATCTTGAACCACTGAAAAAAAGTGTGTCCGTTCATTTCGAGATGGTAATCTCCCTGCTTTTTTGATCGGAAAAGCGACAAAGCCCCAGGAACAAAACCTCGAACGCTCCCCGCATGTGACAGGATCAGCCTGTCTCCTTTTCCGGTTGGCTCTTTTCTCGATGACCTAACGGAGTCATCGGTCCAGCTTTTGGTAACAGTGTGACCAGCGTTCACCCACGTTTCGTCCAGAAAAACGATCTTCTCGATGTCCCTGGCACGAATTTTCCTAAGAAAATCACACCTCCAAGTAACTATGTCGAGGAATGTTCGATTATTAATTTTTTTCCACTTGAATCCAATTCGATTCAGAACTTTTGACAACGTCGTAGCACTTCCATTGAAAATGCTGTATTCGGAGAGCGAGCGGAGCAATTTCTTCCTCGTAGGGATTTCCTTTCTGCTGTAGTATCCATAAACATGGTTACGAAGAGCCACTTCGTCAAAACTATCCAAAGAACTCTTCGGGCTTTTACGAGGCCGTTTTTTCCCAGGCGTTCCAGCTTTGATTTTCTCGTGGGTGATTTTACTAACCGTATTACGGCTTATTTGCAGAGCCTGGGCCACACGTTGAATAATTTGGTTTGTCGAAAGAAGTGGTCCATTATTATTTTTCTCTTTTGTGAAATATTCAAACAATCTCCTTACAAGGATCCTCGATTGTGTCTTTAAACTTGCTCCCTGTCCCATCTTGCAGCTCCGTCTTCCACGGAAAGCTTCCATTTCGTCACGTTCAGGTTATTATAATTAAGTAGGTAACAACAAAAAATTTGCAAATTGACAAAAAAAATTTCACACAAATTGAATTTCAAGAAGTAACAATAACGCCTCAGAAGGACATTTGGGGCGAGCTATGCATTATCGATTATACTGAAAGGCATGGAGGGAGGTCAGGGTTGAGTTCATTCCCAAGTCGGGAGCGAACTCCTCGGCCTAGGCAAAGACGTACCGACCCATATGCCTCACGTCCTTCCTCCTTAAAACAATGGAAAAGGTAATTGACCTGGATATCAAGGACGGTTGCCTTCAAACTAAACCAATCCAGAGGTGGCAGCATGCCTACCAGGCGGGCAAATCTACTGAGACCGCCCTAAACGAACTGGTGAGTAAGGTTGAAAAATCTCTGGAGGTGAAAGAAACTGCGCTGATCTGCTTCCTGGACATAGGTGGTGCCTTTGATAACACCACCTATGACTCTATGGAGGCTGCAGTAAGGAGCAGAGGTGTTGATCCATCTTCAGAGAAATGGATCAAGGGGATGCTGGAATGCCGCATCCTGACTTCGGAGCTGGGAGGAGAGACTGTTTCCGTGTTGCCCTCAAAGGGATATCCTCAGAAGGGTGTGCTCTCTCCTTTGCTCTGGTTGCTCTTGGTGGACGAGCTTCTCGCTATTCTTAAGAAAATTTTTTTCCGTCCTACGTAAAATAAATGAACCTACGGAAAGTAAATTAATTCTGGTTATAACCTCGTTTAAGGTCTTCTTGATCCAACACACGAGAAGCCGGTGGTCAGTTTGTCAAAGCCCTTCACAACAAAACCAGGAATTCCAATCGAAGATAGTAGATGGATATAGTATTTTAGAGAAAACTTCAATCAATTTCTTTTCTTACCAAGGGGAATGAAATACTGCTCGATACACAAAAGTACTTGACACAAACACCGACTCTCTCACCTCACTTGTCCCAATTCCACACAAGAAACAAACCTTTCTGGTTTTATAACCTCGTTCGGAGGTTCTCTTCAGTGTCCCTGGTCAACCCTCTATTTTGCAGCTTCACGTTACATTTAATCATAATGTTTTAAATAATCGTATCGTTTCCTTGCTGTCGCGTGAAAAAAGTCGTAAAGCACTCGTAGGAAGGGAATTTACCTACTCGTTTTTTTTTGTTTCTTTTAGCGGGCTTGGCGGGCTCTGCATCCGCCTCGCCCGCCAAATGAAAAAACTCGCAGGTAATAACCCCCTTCCTGGACTTGTAATGTAATATACTATTAATTCACGGCAAAACTTTAGAATAGGGGTATTCACATCAACTTTCGTACTGTTTGTATTTTCGTAATTGCGTTGTTGCTACGGTCTTTTGTTAGGGAAATAGAAATTGGAATCATTTTGCCATTCATTTCGTTCGGGTGATATTTTAAGGTCATTCATTCGAAACTTGATTTCCCTGGTAACAAACATCTGACTACGCAATTACGAAACTATGAAGAGTACAAAAGTTGACGTGAATACCCCTAATAATTGCTAACTCGCGGCTAAAAAGGAGAAAAATCGTTAGTTCGCGGTTCAAATCGCTTATTCACGGCTAACAAATAGTGTAGTGTAGAAAAAATGCTAATTTGTGGTTAAATTTGAGAAAACACCAACGGTGACTTCCTTGGGCGCAGGTGAAAAGATTCGCCTTGGGGGGGGGGGGTGCCAATGCTAAGGCACTGTAGAGAAGCGTCGTGGAATTCGCAAGTTAATCGTTTTTATTAACACACCGTGTGAGTGGGCCTTTTTAGAAGCCTAGTCAGAGAGATAAGAGATTCTTGACACTCAATTAAGCGTTAAAAACATTTCAAATTTTACTGCTTCTTCCTCTTTTTTATTTAAACTTACCCCATAGGCTAAAAACCAAGAGGGGGTGGGTTCAAGGACTAAATATTACGTGAGACAGTAAGGTATGAAGGCAATGATATTATAGCAAGTGCCTCAGATTTGCTCCTCACCCCTTCGTCTGTCAGTTGTTGCCCTTGAAAAATGATAATTAAATTTAGGATTTTATCACACTTTCGAATAATTCACCCAGGAATTTCCGCCAGTCCCTCCCCCCCTCGCCTTTTCACCAAAATTTTACTACAGGCGCTACGCAAAAACTATTTATTTTCAGTGATTAAAGACACTCCCCTGGCGTGGTGACGTGGGGTGGGATAGGGGTACTCGAGTAAATTACTCGAGTAATGAGAAACGGTCGACAAAAAAAATGTCTTTCCCGTCACTTTAATTTATAATTTTGCCAACCTTGAACCCCGTCAGGGAGCGAAAACTATACGAGGAGGGTTTCTTGACTCGCTGGGTCTCTCTCTCTCTCGCTTTGAATTATTTTGCAAACAATGCGCCCTCTTTTTTGGGGCCGCCGGAACCACAACGCTTGAGTTGGTTGCTATTTTAATAACCCACTTATAAAGTTTCACATTCCAGATTTATATCTACGGTAATGTTTTTTTGAAATATTATATTCATCATTATTTATTAGTTGTTTTTTTTTACAGCTCGTCGCCCAATTAGGAGTTTCGGGTAGCGAGGGAAGAGTGAAGGGAATAACAATTACCCTCGGCTCCTCAATGACCAATTTTATAATCAAACGAGTATAAAATTTTAGATGTTGTGAACTTCTTATTCTCAAATGTAATCATTACCTATTCAGTGAAACACCCGTTGTATGGAAATCGTAATTAATTTATCGTTATTCACCGAGTTTGCCGCTTTGCCACAGTAAGCGAATAATTATAGGCTGAAGATGAAGGAAACATTAAGAGGCGAAATAATATGGTAAACATGGAAATTAGAATTATTCTTTTTTTACACTACAGGTCTCTTTGATTTATTACGGAAATCGTGGCGCTATGGGGAATGGTGTAATACTGAACACTTGCCCTTTGTTTCAATGCTGAAAGCGAGCCTGATGTAAATAAGGAAAATGTCTCACGTCGATATCCAAAAGCTTGGGCAAGTTTAATCAAACTGATAATTGAACCTTGTCTTCAGACTATACGAACAGTTGAATTGAACTATCCTCGAGACTCCTCAAGTTTTAAATGTCATTTCATCAGGAAAATACGCTTCTCTGGCGTTGTTGCGTCGGTACGTTTGACGGCTGGGATCCACCATAATTAGCAGGAAATAATATCAGGAATTATTAACTATTGCCTTTGGCGGCAATCACCTTTATTTTTAAAAAATAAAAAAAAGGCATATCGCGGTTCTTTGAGCGCTTTTCATCAAAGCCTCGCATATCTTTCCGCCGCCTTTTGGCAATTTGACATTGAGACAGGTTCTCAATAACTTCTTATATGTGCACAAGACCTCCCAAATTTGGGAGATTATTGGACGCGATACCTTTCGAACCTTTTTGGTTTTCACATCCTGTTTTTTTAATCGATAAACCGCAAAAAAGACAACTTTTTCAGGGTCATTATTTCTCCAAGTTCTACAGATTAGCCACTTTTTTTTTTTTTTTGAACAGCAGTGAGAATTTCCTCTTTTATGCCGAGCATTAGGCCGGTCGTCCACTGGAAGCGTTTTCGAGCGGCGCTACAACGTGCTACAACGAGTGACATCGAGCGTACATACAAAAGGACATAAATTGAATTCACTGCTGCTATGACTGCAGTGGATGATGTCACATTCAATTTGAGGCTTTGATGTGTACGCTCGTTGTCGCGCCGCTCAAAAACGCTTCCAGTGGACGACCGACCTTAATGCCTCGAGCATGAAAAATAAATTTAAAAGATTTTTGTATGGAAAATACGGGGAAAAAATAAAAATACTAATTTTATTTCGCTCTCACGGGTTCCACAGTTTGCCTTGATCTCTCTCACCCTATCGCGTTTCATTGAACTGGAAAACGTGTGCATCCCCCCCCCCATCGTATAAACGATCCCCACGTGCGATTGTCATCACCTCCGTGACACCGTGCGCGTCCAACACGGTGAATTTGATTGTATTCATCAAAGTTATCGGTTTAGGGTGGGGGGGAAGGGTTACGCCAGCCTAAGTTTATTTTTTGGTATTCATGTACACCGACGAAAAAAGTAAATGAAAAATCATCAATCAAGAGAGTTTCATTTCCGTTCGAGGCCGGTTTTCTCATTTTTCTCAGAGTGGAATCGGTGTTAATGGAAACTTTTCTCGTTATTTTGACAAAAGCCCGCGCATTTGATTAAAGTTTCCTCCCTCTTGACAGCGATAACAAAATTATGGAATTCAATCGTAGTACGCCACTGAATGATACGGAATCGATGAGAGTTAGACGTTGTAGTTGTTATTCGGGCTTGATAAATGAGCCATTCTAATCAAGACATCAATTATGGTGCTATTACACGTGAGAGTAAATCTCGAGAGTTGAACCCTCCGACAGTGCCAGGTACGGGCAGGTAGTAGGGAGAGAGAACTCTCTGGCCCGTTTAGACTGGCGAGTTAAGCTCTTTTTTTGTCTTTTTGCATCGAAGACGTGCCTCAATTAACATTTTTGGCCCCAAAAGTAGTGCTGTGATAACTGAAGTTAATACTAGCAAACAAGGAATGTTCATTTCGCCCTCGCAAAATGGGAGACAAAAATAAATGAATATCGCATTTTGCCCAACTAGAAGTGGGCTTTCCATAAATTTTGTTAGAATAAGGCTTCTGTTGGGTTTAACGAGTTTTCAACGCCAATTCCATACTTGCCCCGTTTGGTGGGGCTAATGCGGAAGTCAGTAAGAAGAGGACTGTGTCTTTCCAAAAAATTGAGGAGTGCATTGTAATCTTCATGAAACAAGCTGTACAACGAAAAAAAAAAAGTCCAAATAGCGTTAATCAACTTGGAGCTATTGATGATCAAAGCTTAACTTTTATAATTTGGGATCACATTTGCCTCACTCCACCCTATTGTTTTATTTGCGACACGTTTTTAGTCAATGCCATACTGTTTCCCACAAGGTAAATAGACTAAAGAGTTATGTTCTTAATTTTCAACCATTTATTATTGTTTATGCCATGACGTCATGGGATGACAAATTTTAAAAAAATTAACAGGTGGGACTTTTTTCAATAAAACAAAATGATCAATATTTTGGGGCTACTTTTTAAATCGGGAGAACTACGCCTGGAGGGCAAAGTTCCTGTGAAAGAAGTCAACCACGTCTATCACGGGCAATCACGTCTAGCGGCATATTCGCACGAGTTCGTAATGAGGGACTATGGTCGAAGGACACCATTAATACTAAAATACTACATAAATTACTTCTTTTTTGGGCCAAACAGGCCAGCTTGTAAACCATTCGATAACTGTCAGACGATATCCGTAAGAACCAACTGGAGGTAGAGGTCCGATGACGTCTACATGCATGTGCTCAAACCTCGACGAGGAAATAGGGAAAGAACCAGGAGGAGAGTGAACGTGGCGAAAAATTTTGGAACGTTGGCATTGAAGGCAGGCTTGTGTCCAAGCTCGACAATCTTGGCGTATGCGACGCCAGATAAAACGCTGAGTGACAAGTTTTGTGGTGGCCTTAATACCAGGGTACCTACGAACTTTGCGGCGTCCTTTCGTCACGCAGTCGGTTGCCGCCACTGCTGACAGCCCTGTAAGTTTGACGCTAAAAAGGAACATGGACGGTTGCACTTGCGGGCGTCGTGCCCTCACCGTCGATAGCACCAGCAATAACCAGAGGAATTTGGCGATGGACTCCGTGATCGGAGGAAGGAGAAGACGTCTCATTTCGACGAGAGGTACGGAAATGAAGAGAAGAAATTGATGCTGTTGACGAATGTCCGCAAGTTGCTGTTGCATTACAAGGTAGTCTATCCACTTAACTCAATTTCAATTTTTTTTTTTTTTTTTCATTCATTTTTCTCAGATTGTTCTTCCGCAGCATCAACTCTTTTCTTCAAATCTTTTACTTCATTCTTGTACGCATCAATTTTAACACTAAAAAACTGAATAGACTTCTTCAATTCTTCTTCTTCACTTCATTGAACAAAACTTTGAACCCCTCCTCTCCGTCCGTGTTCTGTTTAAACGCTTTAACCATCGTGAAAAGTTCTCTTATATCTTCAGCAGATAAGGGTTTTATATTACACGACTCACATTTCCATTCTGTCCCTTGCTTCGGTTGACATTTTTTTTACACTGAAGAGCAGGCCCGGGGAAATTCATTTTCACACTCCAAGACATGGAACTGGAAGCAGCTGACCCGCCCCATCTTCTGTGTTGCAAATTTTGCACTTCTTCATAATGAAAAATAATAATAAAGTTCACACTAACAGGAACAACTCAACGCCACTCTTATTTTTCTTTCCTTGTTATATTTTGTTTATTGTCTTTTACTTCAAGAGACTATTAAGAGATCGAACATTCCTCCACTAACGCTCGAACGCAACTGTTTAGTCATTTATTGCATGATTTAGTTGTTTATCGCATAATTTATGTCCGTATTTATGAACGTTCCTTGACATTAAGGAACCCTTGAAATTCATTAGAACAGATGTTTTTATTGTGATCAAAACTGTTCTCAATGGTTCCTTGACTCGAGGAAGCTTCAAGTAACGTTCATAAATACGGGCCTAAGTCATTTATTGAGCGAGAATCGTTAGTTTCACCGCTCATGGTCGGTTTGCCATGTGACTCAACTCATTTTTCGAGGGAATTCACTCCAAAAGATAGTTACTTGCATGGTGTTACCGATACTACACAGAAGACAGAGGGACCAAAGATGGCGTATTCATGTACCTGTGCTTTAATGGTTCTCTAGTATCTTGAGAGGTGATATAGAGAAAAACGAAAATTCGCGGCTAAAATTGAGAAAACTCTATTGACAAAGCTACACTTCATGATTATATCCAGCGTAAAAATGATTGAAACTAATCAGTAATCATGCGGTAAGCATCATGCCAAAAAGTTGGGGAAAAGTGCTATAAATTCACAGCTGAAATAATGTAAAAGTGCCAATACGTAGCGAAAAGCGATAAAAATCACTAATTGGCAGCTAAAAATAGAGGAATACGCCGATTCGCAGCCATAGCTGAGAAAAATCGCTAATTTGTAGCTTTAAAACAAAGGATAAATCGCGGAGGAGAAAAACAAGGGATAAATCGCTCAGAAGGCTTACCTGATATTGGAAAAACGCTATATATTATAGTTTTTCGTCATTCAAATTGAGAAAAAGCGCTAATATACTAGCGATAAACGAGAAAAAAATGAAATGCACTAAAATCACTGATTTGGGGCTGAAATTGAGAAACGATAATTTGCGGGTACATTTTTGAAAACCTGCCGAGTCGCGACTAAAATGAAGATAATGCGCAAATTCGCAGCTATAAGGTTGACAAAACGTGCTTATTCGCAGCGCTAAACTTACAAAATAATAATAATAATTCGCTGTGGCTAAAAATGATTAAAGGCGGTACTTCACGGCCAAAAATAGGAAATCAATTGCGCCTAGAATGGCAAAAAAAACGCTTATTCACTGCGTGCACCAGTGACTGAACCGAAGATGAACCGCTAATCCCCGGTTGAAATTAAGATAAAGCGCCCATTCGCTACTAGAATGGAGAAAAACGCTATTTCGCGGTTCAAGATGAGAAAATCCGCTAATTCCCGACCAAAATTAAGTAAAACCGGTAATTTTCGCCTGAAATTGGGAAATAATTCGTGACTGAAATGTATTAAAGGGCTAATTCACGGTCAACATTGAGAAAAAACGCTCATTTGCGTGGCTATATATGAAGTGAAGGAGAGCGCTAATTCACGGCTAAAATTGAGAAAAAGCGGTAGTGAGTGCGCTGTTGAATTTGAAAAAAAAAAAATACTCGCTAATTCGCAGCTGAAACTGAGAAAACTCCCTGTTAAATAGATATGAGGGCTGAATTCTGTCGCTCGTCCGGGTAACATCAGTTTAACTAATCCATAATTAAAATACCGACGACTGAATTTTTCCCTCATATCTAACTACAAAAATTCGACGTGGTTTACCGATCAGGAGAAACGCCTAGAGTTTCTAGTAACAAATGCCCTGGGTGGGTTTGGCCATGCTCATTCCGCCCTCTGCGTCTCCCAAGGGAGTCACCGCGGCAAACAATTGGCAGCGCATTGGACTAGCATTCCAGAAACTTGCAGGTTCAATCCCCACCGGGGGGAGCCCATTTTTTCTCGAAGCTCGAATTGTGTTAGCCTTTGGCTTTTCCGAGTCGTCCGGGAAACATCAGTCTGATTAATTTTTAATTAAAACGAACTGTATTTACCTGGAAACCACCTCCATCATGGACCCCCTGCTGGAGAGATGCATCGGCAGCAAATTTTTTTTGGCCGGGAATTAGCGATTTTTCTCCATTAATGCCCTGATTTATGGGTTTTCTCAATTTATGCCGTGAATTATAGCGCTATTCCCCTTTTTTAATCCACGGATTAGCAATTTTTTCTGAATTTTAGCCACGAATTAGAGATTTTCTAAATTTGTGGCCACGATTTTACATTTTTCTTCATTTCAGCCGCGATTTTTCGTTTTTCCTCAATTTATCCGCCAAAATTATAGTGATTTTTCTCAATTTCAAATGCCGCGACGCAAAATTGGCTTCGAAAGCGATAAATGAGTGATTTTTCTCAATTGTGAATTATCAATTTACCAGCAATTTGTCTCAATATTATCGACGAATTAGTGTTTTTGCTCAATTTTAGGCGCGAAATAATCATTATACCGCGAATTGGTGGGCGGTTTAACCAATTTTTCGTCACGAGATCAAGTTTAAGCACATTGACTCTTCGCTTCGTTCGCGAATTAGCGATTTTTCTCATTTCTATCTGTGAATTAGCAATTTTTCCCACTTTTAGCTCTGAATTATTAGCGTTTTATTTCAATTTGAGCCGCGAAGTAGCGTTTTCATCCTGTGAATTAACATTTTTTCCTAGTTTTATTCCGAAAGTAGCATGTTAATCGCAACTTAAGCCTTGAAGGAGCGTTTTTATCCTGCAAATTAGCAATTTTATTCAATTTTGGGCGCTTATTAGCACTTTTTCTCGATGTTATCCTCGAATCGGAGCATTTTCTCAATTTTAGTCGAGAATTAGCGTTTTTAATCACGCGAATTAGCAACTTAGCACTTTTCGCTATTTTTTTCTGGCGTTTAGCACCTTTTCTCACGTCTATACCATTTTGTAACACTTAGCCACTTCATGAGGAGGCTTACGGCTTTGTCTCCATTTTTGCCAAGTAATTGTCTCAAGCATACCACATTTGAGGTTTTTTCTTCTAAATTTCACCCGTAAACTGGCCGCTACTGGTTTTGCCTATCATCGCAAAGTTTATACCCTGGAATTTCACCTTGCGAGGTCTTAGCATGGAAAAATACTGTCATTGCCTCATGAAAATCAATAATAGTTCTTAATAGTGACGACGCATAGACAAGCGAAAGGCCAAACCACAAGGGCACGACAATTAATTGTAGATAGCGAAAATGATTCAATTAAAAAAATAACTTTGTATTTCTAATGGTTGCGCTTTTACTGCTTTTTCTACCCACAAATTTAGTCGCGTTTTATCGCGGATTATTCCACCGTTGATTCCAAATAAAATAGCCTCCCACCTCCCGCCACTTCTCATTACGGATTTAATTATTATCCCAACGTTATTTCAAGCGTGCGCGGGAGAAAGAGTTCAAGCCCAAAATTAGGTCAAATGAGTTTAAATCATCAATCAACTCGTCGGAAAGCGCTCTTTTTTATGATCTTAAGATAAGTCAACCCCTTCTCGATGATGGTGGTCCACCATCAAGTAATTGCCAAGTAATTGTCTCAAGCATACCACATTTGAGGTTTTTTCTTCTAAATTTCATCCGTAAACTGGCCCCTGGCCTGATTCCACCATTGGTGGAATCAAAACAGTTTAAGTATAGTAAGGAATCATAATGAAGTTAGGAAGACGAGTATATGTCAAGAAGCCTGGTTTTTTGCGTCGGTTCAAACGGTGCTTGCGTTGGTGTAGAATTGTACTAAGCCGTTCGCTCGAGTTTAGTTATTTTTTTGCTATTGTTGCGTTTGCCTGTGAATGTGATTGGATGACTGCAGTTTCATGTAAAGTGGGCCGCAAAAAGTAGGGTGTAAAAATACAATACTTTAGTTACAGAGATTCGGGCTGTTACGAGTACCTACTACCCGCTCCTCCAAGCTGGGCTATTATTTTGCGGGGCCGCTCACCGGGAGCGAAGTTGCAACTGCACTACGACCCCCCCCCCCCGCCCCGGCTTTATAAGCCAGACACGGCTAAAGCGATTCATGGATCGAGGATCCGACTCACTAGAGTCGAATTGCCAGGCTGATGAGATTAGGACCAATCAGCTGGTGATAGCTGAAAATCCGAAGTCAAAACGGAGACAGGACCGCATCCTTTGCAATCCATGGGGTAACTGGTCTTAAAATCACCCTGAAGGTACATGCGTAGAACAATTCTACCAATAGACATTGCATAATGATTAATTGCAAAAGTTAATGTCGTTAAACCTCCGGACTACATTGGTCGTCAACATTTTCATACTTTTCCACTTCCTTTTTGAATCAAATTTATAATTCTATCGCCTATTCTTTGTTGTTCGTTATGCTCATATTTTTTTTTTTTTTTTTAGCTTGACTGCAGTTTAGCATTGATCCATATGCTAAAAACCGTAAACTTGAAGAATGTTTAGCTTTGTGAGTCCGTGATCTTTGGTTTTTACACTAGTACAAGCCCCTCTAGCTATTTTTTTTCTTACCCCTCCCATGGGACTTCGGCTTGATAATAACACTTATCTTTGATAAACAGTGGGGCAATCAATTCGGTAACGAAAGTAGAGGGAAGAGAAGTTGCAACTAATCGAATGAGAGTGCGCTGGCCGCGGGTTCACGCTCTTCTTGACGGGCTATACCAGCTAAACTCATAACCACTTTGGGGTAGATAAAGTTTCATAAATTTCTTGTTTACAAATAACATCCTATAGGTAACCCAGTTGCCTCGCTTCTTGGCCACTGCCTTTCGACCTATAGAATTCAGTTGAGGTCATGGGCGTACGCAGCATTTCCATTACAAGGGGAGGGGGGGAGGCAAGGCAAAAAATATTCGCGAATTGATTGATAGTTAGTTACGCAATCGCATACGTTATCGAATCGGGAAATAGGGGGCACTCGCGAAAGAGGTGGTTGACCTAAAACAACATGGACTCTAACCACAATAATCTCTAAAAACGTTAGAGATGGTCCTGAGCCTAGGACCGAGTAATACAGGGGGCCTATTCTCTAACAAGAAAGCAATAACAGTGACATGGTGCTTTATGTGTCGTGAGAAAAATAAACTGCCACGGAGCGGGAATCGAACATGGTGTTGTCGTGGGTGAAGACATAGCCCGGAGTTGAGTAGTTCCTGGTCGCCGCGGTGTCTCGGTGGTCTAAGAGCCGTACCGGAGATACGGTGTCCGGGTTCGATTCCCGCTCCGTGGCAGTTTCTTTTTCTCACGACAAATAAAGCACCATGTCACTGTTGTTAAATACAAGTCCGAAATAACTTTAAACTCGATTCAAACAGCTTTAAAAGAAAGCAATATGTTTTTCAAAGCAATATGTTTATTTCATTAATTTTCTTTAAACCAATGAATGAGATAGAAACATTGCTACGAAAAACATATTGCTTTTTTCTTATAGCGATTTCCATTCAACCCGCTACACAAGTGTAGTGCAGCGTCCTTTCCATTAACTTTTGTTTCAATTCAGAGAGGACGGGCGGAAAATCTTACACGACACTAGTGAATTGAATGGAAAATGCTATTAGGCTGGGGCCACACACTGTGCGTTTTTACGGGACCCGTTTGTCGGGAACCGATCGTCGGGATGAGTAGGACACATTGAAGTGAATGGAGCTGGACAGTGTGGTCAGCACTGGCGATCCCGACAAAACGCATCCCGTTTTACTGGTCCCGTGAAAAAACGCACAGTGTGGCCCCAGCCTTAGAGAATAGGCCCCCAGGTAGCTGAACTCCAGTGGCGGCGGAAGTGGGGCTCAGGGAGAGCGAATGCTCCCCCAATGGTCTGGTTGGGGTAGAGAACCTTTAAAACACAGGTACTGCAACACGGATTTCAGCGCCATATTTCGTCCCTCAGTCGTTAGGGTAAACAAAATATCATGAATGAAAAAATTGTCATCGTAACAGCAAACAAACGCGGAACGCGGTGGAAATAAATAAAAATATCCTACTTGTCAATGAGATCAGGTGATAATTATAATCATATGAGGGACCAAGTATGGCGCCGGTTTGCGTGTTGCAGTACTCGGGTTTTATAGTGCCTTAGTTGGGGGAGCGGCGCTCCTCCTGAATCAAAAAAAATAATGGCTTTTCAAAAAATTATCGATCCGTATACAACTTCCTCTTTTTTCTGGCAGACTTTCCTTCGCACATGGGTGGTGTGAGAGTTACTGCGAAGGGGTCAATAGTGTGGAATGTTGTTTTTGATGCAGTAAAACCAACCAAATTGCGCTTTTTCGGGTGAGACTTGGTTTTTAATTAGCCAACGCAACGAAATATTGTTCTTTAAGCCAGACCCACGAGATTAGTTCTGTGAATGAGCCAGTTCGGCGAAATTTCAGTTATGAAGAAGCAGGAACCTTGACTCTTTGTATGGGCCATACCCAAGAAATTGTTTTCTTGCATACCAATCCCTCGGAATAAGTTTTTTAATGGGCTAACCGTGCGAAATTTCCCAGGCCCGTGGCATAATAAATTGAAAAAACCCACGACGTCAACACAGTAACTCATAATACTGACATTGTCCTTCCTTGTTGAGAGAAATTGGGTTACCGAATCCGCGAAATTTGAATTTCGTAAGAGCCCAACGCACGGAGGAATTGCTTCATGAAGCCCCCAAATATGCGAAATTATTTTTTTATACCCCGTGAAAATTGAATTATTGAGTGGGACAAACCTACGAAATTTTTTTTCGGACAAATACCGCAAAATTTCGTCTTATGGGGGAGTCAATCATGCGAAATTTGATTTTTTTTTTTTTTTTTTCATGTTCAATAACTGCTAAATTGGTTTTTTTGAATGCCAAAAACTATAAAACTTCAATTTTGAAAGGGCCATACACTCGCAAAATTGGCTTTTTGGGTATTAGTGGAACCAGTGAAATTTCCTGTTGTGACATCTAAATCCCCAAAATTTAGGGCGTTGAAAGGGTCAAACTCACAAAATTGGACTTTTTAAAGAGCCAAATCCCCTAAATGTGTGTTTTAAGCTGAGAAAACCACATGTTCTAGCCATCGTGGTGTGAACAAAACAATGAAAAGGTGACTCGGTGATTAAAACTGTTTAGACTCCCGTTCTTGGGTGGGCGAAGCTAGCACGAGTGGAGCAAAGATGTTGAAGTTGCACAGATAACTTCATATATGATCGTTGTTGTTTACAAAAGAAAGTTTTGGTTTGATTGTTCAAAAAATTATAAAAAGAATGCTTTTTGTTTTTTCTTTCTAAAAGCACTCTCACTTTATCAGGTTATGGGCTGCAGAAGACGCTGTGCGTAAAACCACGTTCTCCTATTATAAAGAGAAAATGGATTTTGGATAAATTCGAATAGGGCTTTTAGAAGGCAAGTCTGGTCAACATGGAAATACAAAATCACGGTTGTGCTAAAAGGTATTCCAAGAGCGATTGAAGTTATCGAGGGAAAATTCACTAAACCTATGCCACCTGATTCTCAAGATCCAGAAGTTCGAAGGACGTATGCCGATGATCTGGCCAGATTCCTGAAAGTAAAACATTGATAGTTCTGACTGCTAACATGTCCGAAGACGCAGTACAGAAAATAATGCGTTATGACACTGCCAAAGAGGTCTGGGATGAGCTTCATCGCCTCTATCACGGCGTATCGGAAGATAAAGCCTACGATTTGTGCCTACAATTCTTTAGTTGTGAATGGCAACCTGGTGATGATGTTGCTACTAACATGTTGAAGTTAAAAAATACTTGGGATGGTTTGAAAAAGGAAGCTCGATCGTATGACGAAAACGGACGTGAATTACCGGAGCTATTTCTAATCTGCAAAATCCTTGGATCGTTACCCAAAGAATATATTTTTCATTCAAATCGAGTTGGATGCTTTTGCCGAAGCAAGATCGAAATATCGATAATTTAACTGACAAGCTATGTGCTCATGAACGGGATTTAGTAAGTAGAAACACTCCTATTCAAAGCGGCCAAGAAGCTTTAGCTGTGGATTCAAACTCAGGCTCGCGAAGTAAAGAAAATAAGTTCTTTAAGGATCAGAAAGAAATAAGGAAAGATATGACTTGCAAGTATTGTGGAATGAAAGGCCATTTCGTTATGGGCCATTAAGCAAAATTCATCGAAGAAATCAAAAAGGAGTTCAAAATAACGACTAAAGAAGCAAGCTATTACCTGGGACTGGAGATTTAAAGGCATTCTCATGGAATAAAAGTCAGTCAAAAAGATTATACGACCAAACTTTTACAAAAATACGGAATGGATGAATGCAGACCAGTAAAAACTCCTATGCTCCGCGATGGAACTGATCACGATGAAAATGAAGAAAAAGGGAAAACTGAAGATTTCCCCTATCGTCAAATCGTCGGGCTCTCATCTACCAGGTGGGCTCAAGGCCTGACATAGCGTATGCTGTGGGCACTGTGAGTCAAAAGCTCGACAATTACACCTGGCAAGACTGCGTCAAAGTAAAGCGAATCCTACGCTACTTGAAAGGAACGACAGATTTCGGCATTTTCTACAAGTCAAGCGGTGGATCTCTAGAGTCCTTCAGCGACGCTGATCACGCGGGAGACAAGATGACTGGAAGGTCAACAACAGGCGTCGTTTGTCTCTACGCAGGAGGAGCTATATCGTGGATTAGCCAACGTCAACCTTCTGTAGCTATTTCAACGACGGAAGCAGAGATAGTCGCTGCAAGTGAAGCTGCGAAGGAGTCAGTGTGGCTCAAACGACTGCTCAAGTTTTTAACAAATCGAGGCTGGAAGCCTGCTATTCAAGTCGACATTCAGGTAGCAATTCGTCTAGCGCAAAATCCCGAATTTCACAAGCGAACGAAGAATATACACGTTCGACACTTTTACGTAAGGGAGCTCGACATGGCTGATGAAATTAACGTCGAAAAAGTCGATACAGAATTTCAAGTCGCTGATGTAATTACGAAACCATTATTTACACCTCGGCATTTGAAGGTATGCAACGAAATGGGAGTCTACCCTTGAACTCCTCTGAAGTTATCAACGAGGGAGGGTGTTGAAGTTGCACAGAAAACTTCATATGTTCGTTGTTTACAAAGAAAGTTTTGGTTTGATTGTTCAAAAAAATTTAAAAAGAATACTTTTTGTTTTTTCCTTCTAAAAGCACTCTCACTTTATCAAAAGAAACAAACCTGACATATACAGGTTTTAAAACGAAAAACTCGTGATGGACACATTCAACTGACTATTGACTTGTGACTGATGACTGTTGACTTGAATACTCATATTCCCGCACACACTACATTTTATCGGATATCAAAATTTGTAATTCTTTAAAACTATTCGGGTTCGGGTTGCTTCTATATTATGAAGGTTTATCAGTTTGAAAACAGCCAGAGAAAGTTCATGGGAGACTGGTATTACATTCCGATTGTATAGCGCGTGGCAGCTATAATGCCCTTTATTATAACTATGTAATTCAATTTAAATTCCGTGTTTGAAGTTGAACAACGCAAGAGAGAAAACAAAAACTCTGAGCCATCTTATTCTTCAACCCCTTAAGTTTTACGCTTAACTGAATCGCCAGCAAATTATTTTTCGAGAAGACCGTGATTATGAAGAGGGGAGGGGTTCGTTGAATTAATTTATTAGTTTGTTAATTTATATTTTTCTCGCAACAGTTCCCTCTAAATGTATCCTTCAGCTTTGAAAGCGATATTTTTTTTGTATGTTCAATGTACGCCCTGCGTCGTGCCTTATCTTTTTCTGTTTTTCTTGTTTCTCCTTTGACCACAGATGTACACATTGTTTTGTTTCACCCTGTTATTTTAGGGTGTATAGCTATTATTGTTGATACTTCAAAACCGCAATCAATTTCTTTCAATTTAGAAATCTTAACATTTACAAGATTGGTGTATTGAATTTCCTGGAATTCTACGTATATTTTTATTCTGCCCCGCACGTAATAAAACTAATGTAGGTAATAAATTGAATGTCTCAAATTTCTTGTTTTTCTTGTGTTTGATTTGTTACAGCAATGCTCGTAAGCTCTGGATGTGAGAATTCACGTGACGTGGGAGAACGAACCTTTCAAAAAAGACAAAGATTATTATTTGCGCGGTGCTTCACTCGCACAAAAGGGAGGGACTCGGATACCCTGAGGATAAAAAACCTGGAAGGGAAGGATAAACCTGAAACGTTTCGGTCTTTACAGCGGCTCTGGCCAGAAAGTCCTCTCTTAACAAATTAATTATTGTTCCATTAAGCATAAAGCAAAGCGTTTCTCAAGCAATTTTGATGATTATACAAACCGTTTTGAAAAGATACGATTGTTTTGAATTTAGCACGTGTAGTCCTCTAAAAATTAAGTTTTGGATCGCACGATCTTCTTCCCAACAAACCCTGAGTTTATATCCGCATATGGATGCAAGGAAATTACTCGGAAAATACAGGGAAAATTAGTTATTTCAGTTGTTTTTATGGCGCTCTTTATTAAGTACATATATGGTGATAGTTAATCTATTGAATTTTTAAATCAACGTAATAAAAAAATAAATTCTCTTGCCAATCGCTATCCTTGAGAAGTTGGCATTCCTGTTTTTCATTTTTTTTTTTTTTTTTTTTTTTATTATTCGAGGAATGAATTCTCACGGTTAATCACGACTAAAGGACTGATCATTACTTTCGGGGTAAGGAAATCCGAGCTTTTATAATTATATTGAAGGGGAAAATATAGTTGTAGACGCTTTTTGTATGAGAATTTTCTATTTTTATTCATTATTCATGTTCTGTCTCTTTCTTCTCAAAATTTGACTATAGTTGCATCGATATCGGTGGGGTTATCCAATCAATAAAGCACACCGTGTGAATTATTATCGAGTATTTATCGTATCGAGTTACAGTTCCTTACCCTGAATCACTTATTGTCTCGTTCGTATACATATAGCCTAAACCGAAAGCTGTACTCGGTAACCGTCAATTTACCCCTTCAAACTAGCTAAAGAGCATTAAAATTGGTCATTTCACTCGAAAACAAAATCTTAACCAGATTTTATTACGATTTTACGTAGAGATGACTGTCACATTTTTGCCAAGAAACTGGCAAAGTCGGACGGAAACTGACAATTTCGCCCACACCAGGACTGGTCACCCAACCCGCGGAAACCTGCGGTTGTTCCGGCAATACAAAAACAACGCGAATGAATGTCCAGAAAAACCAAATTTGACTTGACTAGTGACACATTTGTGAAATCGCTTGTTTCTGATCACAACAATTTCCGAGAAATTGTAAGTTGCTTCGGTCTCAATTTTCGCGGAATTACAAGTTTCGGGACATTTTTCATAACCGGCCCCGACTGCGCCCCAAGCCTGACAAGTATTGCGACGAATAAATTTCATCACTGTCAGCTCTATTCTGCGGAAATTCAAGTTTAGAGCATAAACATCTGGAAAATTGCTTGCTTTTGATCTTCACTTTTGCGAAATAACAAGTTTAAGGTCTCAAAATATTCGCAAAATTGGTAGTTCCTGTCCTTTATTTTCACGGAATTGCAAATTTCTGGTCTAAATTTTTCGCGATAAAGCAAGTTTCCGGGCCTTTTTTTTAGTGGGCGCAGACCCTCGTAGGACAAGCCGTCGTAGAGTTGTATGCTACCTCCGGCCCGCAAGTTTATTTGATTGATCGAAACCTGGAGCTTTATTGGCCCCGGAATCATATTTTTCACTCAAATAGTGTAAACGCCACAGCGAATTGAACTTGTGGCATGTTGATTAGCTCTTACGCCCCCCCCCCCCGGCTTCGGCTTTTCCCGCTGCTCACTAACTCCAGGGGCGTTTTTAGGGGCAGGCTGGGTAGCCGACCGCCTATGGAGCTCGACTGTGGTTGAATTGGACGTTATAACTAGTGGTTGGAGGTTATGACTTTGGTTTGAGGTTATAACCGGGTTTAAAGCTTTACTGTGGTTGGAATTTTGCTGTGAGTGGGCATTCACTGTGGTTGGGGCGTCACAGCGAGGTTTGAGGTTGCAACTGTGATTCAAGCTTTGCTGTGGTTGGAGCTTTTATCCAAGAAAGAGAGAGGATCTTCTGTTTAGAAGTCTGACAACACGAATAAACTTTGTGTCGTAAAATGGGCTGACACAAAGTGCGTCACGTTAGCCAGTTCTTTTGTTGGTCCGAACCAATAAAAGAAATAAAGAGGCACAGCAAAAAAGCCTAGTGTAAAGTACAGTGTCCCAACATAATTGTAGTGTTTGATCACCATTAAACACGTGTTTCATTGTCTTGTTAAAAAAAAAATAAAAAAACCCCGTTTTACGTTTCTGATTACTCGAATAACATACTCGTTCTATTTCAAATACGTAACATTGGCGCAGTCGGTAGGACTCGAACCTACGCTCCCAAACCGACACCAACCGACGCCAGTTTTGGAATCGTTGGAACTATTACCATCTGTGAATACGTCGACCTCTAATCAGAAAATAACTCGATTCATGAAACTAGTCAATCGCCATCAAGTTTTGCTGACACACGAAACGAACAAGTTCAAGACTTCCAAATACCTTCAAGACCGTTGAGAAACAGAAGACCTCCAAGCTGGTTGGATGACTACGTCCTCTAGAAGAAGGGAGAGATGTAGTGTTTGATCCCCATTAAACACGTGTTTAATTGTCTTGTTTAAAAAAATTTAAAATCCAGTTTTACGTTTTTGATTACTCGAACATACTCGTTCTATTTCAAATACGTAACAATAATCAGTCAATACAATTCAAAAATGGGTGGGGTTGACTTAAATGATATACTTATTTCATTGTATAGAACAAATTTCAAACCAAGGCGGTAGTATCTTCTCATTTTTTCTCAATTCCTGGATACTTGCGTAAACAATATGCTTGGTTGCTTTATCAAAGGGACTTGGAACAGTTGTACCCACGCGAAAAACGTATGGGATTGAAAAAGTTTCGTTGCAATGTAGCCGATGCCTTGTATAATGTCGGGCGGAGAGGCAAAGTTCTTCAAGAGGGGATGGATGGTGCGAGGGGAAATGACGTACATCCTTACTTGTGAAGCATTTGAGGGGACTCTAAAATTGTTTGTTTACAAATAGCATGAAAAATTTCCCTCCAGTAAACGCATCTAACCCCCTCTTCCCCACATCATCCATTTCAATTAATAAGGTTAGGCTTGTGAAGGAGCCCTCTTTAAGAAACACCAACTGCAAGTTCCCCATTATCAAGGGCAAACCAAAGCCATCAAGAAAAGCTTTCCTGTCTCCCTCTGTCGCTTCCTCACGACTTGAGACGGCTTTATTTTGATGAAATTCCGATTGGATGAGTTTTTCAAGAATTGTACCTTATCGTCTCGCTGAAGCGTAAAGCTGGGCTTAACTAACATCCCCTTTCCACATTCCTCGCTCATATAATTTAAAACTTTGAGCACCAAAGGATTTCAATGAAAGTATGCGGAACAATTTGCGGTGGAAATTCGCAAAACTCGTAGTGCGCCATTAGGGAGCGTATAATATTCTTTAGATTAGCCATAGCGTATTACTTTATATAATTATTGTCCAAAGATGGACGATGCTTTCACTCGGTTGTTCAGTTGCCTTATTAATATATACGTTTATTTCGTTTCATTCTTTAAGGCGCGTTTACACGGTTCAATCTCATTGCTCAATATGATGGAAGACATTTCATTGAATGGCTTAGGCATCACGTTTATTATAGAAATTATTATTATAGAAAATGGAGCAATATCATTGAAAATAACACATTTCAATTCGATTGAATCAATGAGATTGAGCCATGAGATTGAACCGGGTAAACGCACCTTTATAATAACACGGACAGAGAGATAAAAATATTATTTTGTGAGAAGGAAGGAATCAAAAGTATACATTTTTCTTTCATTTCATCCTTCAATACGGTCCGCATTGTCGTCCCGAACTGGGACGTCTCAAGTTTTCCTAGTAAGGGGACAGGGGGTCGAGTTTGACATAAATCTGAGAGATTTCTTTCGAATTCTAGAGGCTTGACTGTTACAATTGTGAACCCAAAAGATTTCCCTCCGGATTCACTTTCTGAAGAACAGTCATCAGACCCGCACTCCACCCGACCCATTTGACCGACATCCGTAATTTCCTTGAAACGTCCCATGGGGAATTTACAGGTCAAAAGCAGAACCTCTCCTATAATTACAGGGTTCTTTTTTTTATTTATTTATTTTAAATTCATGTCTTGATTTATTCCAAACGTTTTAAAATAAAATTTACATAATCCCTCGATCAAAAGAATCAAAATAAATTGGGTCAAAATCGTCATTCAAACTTACCCAATGAGTGACACGGGTACAAGCGTTTTTCGAAGCGAAGATGACGCCAACGAAAATTTCCTTTTTGAACTATTCATGGCTCGTGAAATTTTACAAAACTGACGACTTCCTTCCACTTGAAACGAGTGACCCTAATTTTACTCGTTTACCCCTCACCACCTGCTAATTCCGATACTTCGTGAGAGCTTTCAAATTAGTCGTTAACAATTTTCCTCGTAAGTACTTCGTTAAATTCAGGGCATTGGGTTATACGTGGGAGGGGGAGAGAATAATATAATGAAAGCAATTAACTTTCCTTTCTTTTCAAGTTATAAAAATAATAAGGAGCTTAACTTCAAAGTCGTAGCAGGCAGAGTTGATTAAATTATTGGCGTTTTCCATTCAACGCAATACACTCTAGAGTGGTGTAAAAGTTTTTCCACCGTTCTCTCTGAATTGAAACATAGTATTGTGTTTACGGAGAGGACGCAGCACTACGCTTGTGTAGTGTGTTGAATGGAAATCGCTATAGAAGTTCAAAGTAGAAGGCCATTAACTGTAGGAGGCACACGTGCTTGAGCGAAGGTGCCACCTGATGGGTGCTGGGCAGTCTCCCTCCAATAGACGACACGAAATCGAAGCCGTAGGAAGGCAGCTGTCCACCTGTAGATATTAACATCAAAAAATACTTGTGCAATTTTGCCGGTTTGACTCACTAAAAAAAACATGTTTGCTAATTTCACCCTCCAAAAACTATTTCGCGGATTTGTTTTTCGCTGAGAACCCAGTTTTGTGGTTCGGGCTCACATGAACCCCAAATTTGTGGTTGTTTTATTGCTGAAAACCCCAATTTTGTGGCTGTTTCTTGCTTAAAAGTGTAAACTCAATTTTGCGAGGTTTTCTCATACCTCGCAGTGATAAGTTTAGTGAAAAACTTATCACTAAAAATAGAATATCTCGAATTAGCTAAAACCTCAAAATTTTGCGATTTTTTAAAAAATGAAATACCGAATTTCGTGGAGTTGCCTCAATCAAAACCACAATAACACACTAATCAAAGCATTTCCGCGGCTGTGGCTTTTTAAAACGCCAATTTCGTGGGGCTTTGTTTGCTACAGAACCAATTTTGCGCACCTTGACTCACTTAAATGCTAATTTCATCCGGAGTTGGACCATGGGCTTGTTGAAGACTGACTTGACAGTTTACAGGCCTGTAAGTTCCATTACAAGGAGCTACGACCGAAGAGTCCAGTTTGGGAACTGAATTAGCGCAGTTTCTGTTCCAGGAGGCGAAAATTCCAAAAATAACAATGTCTAGGGGGGGGGGGAGAAATTGTCAGTTATCGGAAGGAAAATCCGGAATTGAATGTCACAACGACAGTTTTCCAGTAGAGGTGCTAGGTTTTGACGGTCAACAGACCACCCAACCAGCAAAGAAACGTTTTTGAAAATATTTCAAGATCTGGACGACATTTTGGAAACCTTTTAAACACAAAGGCTGGCTACGCCCCAGCCGTGGACTTGTTATTTTCCCGCTTTTAGCCAAGAATTAGCGTTTTTTTTTCTC
The DNA here is from genome assembly GCA_038030265.1 of Corythucha ciliata. Lineage (NCBI taxonomy): Eukaryota > Metazoa > Arthropoda > Insecta > Hemiptera > Tingidae > Corythucha > Corythucha ciliata. Next base: position 12,762,526 of record CM075939.1, read on the forward strand.
AATTTTAGCCGCGTATTAGCTATTTTTCCCAATTACATTCGCGAATTAGCGGCTTTCTCAATTTTTTCAGCGAATTAGGGTTTTCTTAATTTTAGCTGTGAATGAACGCTTTTCACACATTGTAGTCGACAATATATGAGTTATTCTCGATTTTAGCCACAAATTAGCAAGTTCTTTCGCTTTAGACATGAATTAGCTCTTTATCGCGCTCAGCCTCATACAGTGGCGGAGTTAGGCTAACATGTTTAGGGGAGTTCAAGATCCTCCCCCTCCCCTCCACCAAGTCCTGTCAAAGGCTAGAATCTGCAGATTTCACCACTTTCAACCCAAATTTCGCACGTTTAGAAATACGTTACACGGGTTTGGCTCTTTCGAAATCCAAATTTTATGGATCATCGTTCCCAAATACGAATATCCCAGGGTTTGATCCGCCAAATTCAAAAAGCAAGTTCGTGACTTGGGTGATTTAAAGGTGCAATGTCACGGGTCTGACTCTTACAAAAACAACATGTCGCAGTGTCGGCCCTTTAAAAACAAGCTTAGCAGGATTAGCTCACACAAAAACCCAATTTTGGGGGCTGGGGCCTCTCAAAAAATCACTTTGGGGTGATTGAATTCTTTATAAAACTGAAATTTCATGGGGCTTTCTCGTCCAAACCCAATTTCACGGGCCTGGCTTTCTGAAAAATAAAAAAAATAAATAAAATTTTCAAAAAAATTGAGGGATGCATTATTGAAAACCAATGTTTGTGCTTCTGTGCCCATTAGAACGCAATTACGGGAAGGTGGCGTGTTGTAAACAAATTTCGAGACCCAAAAAAGACAAAAATAGCACATTTCACAACGAGTGAGGAAAGCGTCACTTTAAGCGCGAGTTGTGTTTGGCGATCGAGGTGAAGCCGAGTTCGCTAATTACTAACAACGAGCGCGTTAAGGCGCTCCCCACGCTATTTTTCGCTTGACCGGCGAAGTGTGAGGCACTTTACCACTACTCACTCCAAATACGTCACTTCTAACAGTGACGGAAAGTACTTCACATCCCTCCAAGCAGTGAAGTCAAGTACTTTCGTTCACTCCGTGACGTAAAGTAAGCAAATAACACGCTGAGACTAAAGTGTTTCTTTCGTCGTGAGGTTTCCATGGTGAAAATAGCCACTTTCTCAGTAGGTCAAGCGAAAATACAATTTTGAGGAGGTTACAGGTTCACCCAAAAAAGGAAATTTAGCAGGTTCCACCACAGAAAAATCTAATTTGTGCGCTTTTGACCCATTCAAATAGCAATTTCGTGGGATACGTTTCCATAAGTTCACTCTATTGACTAAATTTAAGAAAGACATTCCTTGTTTTAACTATTTGAAACCTAAATTTCGTGGATCTATATTGATTTGCGGCAGTGGCGCAAAAGATTTTAGCCACGAGCTTGTCTGCAGAAATCGCGAATTGGCGTTTTCTCAATTTTCTAAGTGCCTTTCGTCAACTTTAGCAATGAATTACGCCATTTCTCTATTTCAGCTGCAAATGAGCGCTTATCCAAATTCGCGGATCCTCGCATTAGCAGTTTTATCCATTTTAGCTGCGAGTGAGGGGTTTTTCTTAACTTTAGTCGCCTAATTTCATATTTTCAGACGCGACCGTACCTACCACTTTTACTCAATTTTAGCCCTGGGGAATCAGCGACTTTTCTCAAATTGACCCTCGAATTGGCGATTTTTGTTTTTTCATTTTCATGCATTATAGCTGCGAATATGAGTGCTTTTTTGTGATCTTTAGCCGCGTTTTACATCTTACCATTCGAGCTGTTACCAATACGATAATGCGGAAACTACATAACCGCGAATTATCATGTTATTTTCTTAATTTCAGCCATGAATTAGCGGTTAACTCAATTTTGGCCGCGACGAACATGCTGAGCGATCCATCGTTGCTTTTTCTAAATTTAATTGCCAAGAATTAGCGCTTTTTCTCGTTTATGGCCGTGATTTCACGCTTTCTGATCGCGCGCTCAGCAGTCTCAGCAGACGCTGAAGAATTTAGCATAGAAGACGGTCTTGAGAATGGTTAATTAGGGGGATGGGGGCTAATTCGAACACGTAGGGGGCAAAGTGACTATATATCTCCCCTTGAATTCACCGGTGGCTACGTAGTGATCGTTTGAAACTGTGAATTTCCTCAATATTGGGCCGTGGATGAGCGCAAAAGTACATGCCGATAGAAAGCTGCTAACATTTCAAGACAATGCTAAAAATTTAAGGCTCACGCAGTCAGCAAACCTTTCTTCTTTCGGAAAATTACTTCTTTTGGAAGTACCTGTACTGTGGTTTGTGTTTTTTTGAGCTATTCCGTGTTCCTTGTACAATCTGATGGATCTGGGTATAACTGAACTACAAGACTACTGGAATTATATTTCGGATGGAATAAGATATGGAATTCATGAAAAAATATTCTATGCTCATTTGTTATTTAAAGAGATACGGGCTGATGATCCCTCAACTATTTATTCATTATCATTTTTAAAAACTATTTTAATATTTATACTCTTGTACTTATTATTTTTCTTTCTTTTTTTCTTGTTTTGTTCTGCTTTTTAACCAAATTAGTTTAAATTATTTTTTTAACAAGAAACTTTTTTCTCTCGGAGCTCTCTCACTCACTCTCTAGTATTTTTTTTTTTATTTTTTTTTTCTCTCTCTCTCTCTCTTTACAGCTCTTCCCCTTTAACCTCACATACTCTTTCTTCAAAATTCAGAGACAATTCAATATTTTTCCAGTCGGCTGATCTACAAGTTCAAGAGAGGGCTAACGGGAAAGGTCAACAGTGCGAATCAGGCGCACCCTATTAGGAACGTTAAATAGTCGCACCAGTCTAATATTTGCATAAAACAAGTTCAATTTTTATTGTGATGGAGAGGGGTGATCGAACCTTCCATCACAAACAACGATGGGATTAAACAACGGACGGATATCATGTCAGAATGAATCGGGATGAAACAGACTGATGAAAATTATTTAAAGTCTGTCCAGATGAACTCTCGTCCGCCCTTGAATTTAGTGGTATGAGCTTCCCCTTTGCCCCTTCTACTAAAAATAACTAAACGATCACTGTTTAGCGTCTATATGTAACCGTAGGTCCCGTTTGGTGCCCGTATAGTAATAGTAGTATATTGTGAACCTTGGGAGCAAAGTGCAACTTTTCTAGCCGAGGGACGTTGGATAGCCCGAGGCGAAGCCGACGAAGTTCGAAAGAAATTACGAAGTGATCAAGCTTACAGGGAGCAAAATATTTTGCCTCCCTAGGTTTCCTAGGTTGCCTTGGGCGCAAAATAGTTTCACACTTTGCTCCCTGGGGTTAAAGAAAAGTACAATTTCACGCCTTCTTTGGGAGGAGCAAAATGCTTCATTTCTAATCCAAAATGCGAAAAAGTTTTTTTGTTGAGCTCCTTAATTATTGTTGGTGGGAGTGAACAAATTTAACTATCGAAATGAAGCAACACGCTCGAGAGTCCATCACTAAAGCGCCCCATACACTGTCAGTTTAACTGAAGGCAATCGTGAGGCCGTCGATCGGGGTTACCCACACATTTTCAGTTAATCTGAAGGCCATGGACTGCAGTCCGTGAAAACTGAAGGTGTGTGGCCGTAGGACCGGCTAGGATCGGACGTGAGATCGTTGACTGACAGTGAATGTTGCCCGTCGATTTTGGCCGGACGGTCGCCTCTTGAGGCGACGGCCTGCAGGCAATCGCATAGTGTATGGGGTGCTTAAGTGGACCAACTTAAGCGAAGATGGTTGGTTGATTATCGAGCTGAGACATTTAGCTAAGCCGTCGTTGGTGTATACGAGGTCGATTTATATTTTTTCGTTTAGACGAAGGCATCAGCTGCAAAACGGAATTAAACTAATTGATTTGACCCGTAGAGATAAAAATGAATGGAGAAAGCTTGGGCTTGAAATTTGTTGACCCTAGTTATGGTGGGAGGTGCACCTTGTGAACCACAAAGTAACCTCAAGTCAAGTTGTTTTTTATTTACACATGTCCACTTTGAATTTCTAGTTTTGTTCTTTTTTCCTCTAGTATGTCTGGAAATTGTCACTGTGAGATTTTAGATTGTTTCACAGGGCATTAATAAAGTGAATAACCCACAACTATACTCCGTAGAATCTTTATTTTAAACGGTCGACCATGCGCGAGTTGTTGGACTTCTTTTCCGGATATGTCAACGTGCGCAATTAGCTCCAATCCTTTTCCGGGAATCACGACAGAAGCCACCGGGAAATCCGTCCTTGCATCTTCGTCTGCATTATTATTATTTTTTTTTTTTACTTTTATAGGTACAGATTAGAGCGGTTTCTTATTTTTGGCCTCGAAGTATCCTTTGGATGCCCCAAATCCTAATTTTAGGCGCTAATTAGCCTTTTCTCTCCATTTTATTCTTGAATTAGCGATTTTTTTTCCAAGTTTCAGCCTTGATTTAATTCAAGATTTTTCTCAGTTTTCGCCGTGAATTACCGCATTTGTCCTATTTTACGATAACTAATAAACGAATTAGTGATTTTGTTCAAATTTCAGCTTCGAATTCGCGATTTTTCACATTCCATTTCATCACATTTCATTTGCCGGATATGAGGACTCAAATTTGGGCGTTGAATTATCGTTTTTCTCAATTTTAGCCGAAAATTATAGCGGTTTTCTTGTGTATTAACGACGAAGTTGCCTCCGATTGAGGGCAATTACAAGGGCGTAGCCCTGGACGCGGCAAGAATGGTCTGTTGCCCTCTGTTCTCCTTCTTCAAGTCGTCTTTGTTCGAAACCTGCTACACACTGAAACCGTCAATTTGTTAATTCAAAAATGATTGATTAGCATTAATACTGAACATTTTGCCCTCGTAAAACAAAAAAATCTTGAAATTTCGCCCGAGAAACAGGCGTTCGACGGAAGAAATGGCAATTTTCGCTGAGTAGCTTTCAAGGGCTAAAGTTAAGAAAAACGGCAATTCACAGATGAAATTGAGAATAGAGGACAAAACGCAAATTAGTGGCTGAAATTGAATTTTACTGGAATCAGAAAAGAGATAAATCGCTCATTTAGAATTAAAATAAATAAAAAACGCTAACTCGCGACTAAAGCAGCACTAATTCGAAACTAAAATTGAGTAAATAAAGTGTAAATTGTTTCTATACACTGTGTATCAGTGATTTTTCTCTAAATTTCTCGATTGAGTGACACGCTGGCAGAAAGTCACTCCTCTTCCGGACACATAACGGCTTTAACTGTGCCTTAGTGTCTGCATAACGGAATAACGTGCCACCCCGACAAAAATTGGGTCGAAAAACTCCCTCTCGTTCTGCTTGGAATACGATCGGCTATCAAGGAAGATATTCAGTGTTCTCTTGTTTTCGGTGAATCTCTCAGGACTCCCAGGTGAATTATTTCCTCCACCTGAGGAATCAGTCATCTCACTAGAATCTTCAACGAAATTCGTCCTCCCCCAGACTCTCGCCGTTCGAAACCCAGAGTTTTTGACTATAAAGAACTTGAAACTTGCTACCACGTCATGGTTCGTGACGATAGCGTCCTGACAGCAGTTTCAACCTCGGTATACTCGGGTACCTATGCGGTGGCCCCCATTCTACTACTTTTATTATTTTTATTTATGTTCCGACACATGGTTAACAAAAATAAAGCAGATCGGTTTTATCGTTTCAACAAATAATCGTAATTATCTAAATAGGAGATCCTAAAATCTCTCCAATTGGTGACCCCGACCCGAACACCATGGCAGAAGCTCCTGACGACGTTGCTGCTCAACTCGAGCAACTCAATAACCTCCGGCAGCAAATTCAAGGCATGTTGCCTCGCATCGCTGAACAAACCGCCGGAATTGTCCACGATGCAGCCGCTCCCAACTTCGTCAATCGCGTCGCCATAAAACTCCCCGCGTTCTGGAGCGACAAGCCGCAGCTCTGGTTCGCCCAAGTCGATGCTCAATTTGATCTCGCCGGCATCACCCAAGAAGCGACGAAATACCGATACCTAATTTCTCAACTCGATGAGCGGTATATAAATGAGGTCGAGGATCTCATCACGACACTCCCCCTTTCAAAACCCCTACACCACTCTCAAGAATTCGCTAATCGAACGCCTTTCGCTCTCGGACGGACAATGTCTTCGTCACAAGAAGACCTCGGAGACCTCAAACCGTCACAATTCTTACATCTTCGATCCCTCGCAGGACCCACACTCGTACACGACGATTTGCTGCGGATACTCTGGACGCAACGCCTACCTCCACACGTTCAAGCGATCATTCAGACACAGGCAGACCTTCCACTCGACCGCCTAGCCGTCATTGCCGACCAGATCGTCGAAGTCCAACCCGTGTTTCCCACTTTCAACCGTCACCCTTCCCCTGTCGATATGGTTACTCCCACGGACCCGGGAATCGCTCGCCTTCTCGAAACTGTCACTCAACAACTTGCCACACTGACTCAAACGCTATCAACATCGGCGCGTCAACCACGGTCTCATCACAGACATTCCACCCCTTCCCACAGCCCCTCCTCCGACTCACCATCGCGAGTATGTTGGTACCATCACCGCTGGGGAAATCGTGCCTCGCAATGCACCCCTCCGTGCTCCTATCCAACGTTGAACTCTCAGGGCAGTCGACAGTAGCGGTGGCCGACCGCCCTAAACAAGGACGCCGCTTGTTCATCCTCGATCGCCTCACCAAGCACCAGTACCTCCTCGACACAGGCTCCGATTTGTGTTGTTTCCCTCGCCGTCTTCTTCCTGGAAAACGACATCGCGTTGATCTCCAACTTCTCGCCGCCAACAACACGAACATTTCAACGTAGGGCACTATTTGTCTTCACCCGGATTTCAATCTTCGTCGGGATTTCTCCTGGAACTTCGACATCGCCGACGTGCAAGTTCCCATTATCGGAACCGACTTCTTCGCATACTATTCTCATCTTCCAGATTGTCGCAACAACCGTTTATTCGATGCCACCACCGGCCTTGCTGCAACTTGCATCACGAACCTGACCCATCAACCAAGTGTCAAGTCGCTGTCCTCTGAATCATTACAGCCATCCCCTTTTCACGACATTCTCGCGCAATACCCTCAGCTCACTCTACCGTCGGGCCCTCCTCGCGTCGTTCACCATTCTACGGTCCATTACATCAACACGACGCCCGGACCCCCTGTGTTCGCACGCCCTAGACGACTTGCTCCCGATAAGCTTCTACCTGCCAAGGCTGAATTCGACCTTATGCTTCAACAAGGAATCGTTCGACGATCAGACAGACCTTGGTCATCACCACTTCACATGGTGCCGAAGAAAGGTTCTGGGTGACGCCCCTGTGGCGACTATCGTGCATTAAATGCCTGGACCGTTCCTGATCGTTACCCTGTCCGTCATATCTATGACTTTTCCCACAACCTCCAAGGATGCACAATCTTCTCCGTCCTGGACCTCGTCAAGGCGTATCATCAAATCCCCGTCAATCCCAACGACGTCCCCAAGGCGGTTATCACAACGCCTTTCGGTCTCTATGAGTACCCGTACATGAGCTTTGGTCTTCGAAATGCCGCCCAGACGTTTCAACGGTTCATAGACGACCGATCTGTTTCCGATCCTCGATCTGATCTGTGATCTGTTTTCCGAGGCCTCGACTTTTGTTATCTCTACATTGATGACATTCTTATTTTCTCCCGAGACGCCGACGAACATAAAACGCATCTTCACGCCGTTTTCAAACGTGTGAGCGAACATGGACTCCTCATCAATGCCAAAAAACGCATTATCGGCTCATCAAAAGTCACTTTCTTGGGATATGAGGTCACCCCGGAAGGCACAACCCCCTCTCTCGATCGTATCGCGGCGCTTCAAAATTTCAAACGCCCGACAACAGCCCAAGGTCTCCGCCGTTTCCTCGGGATGATAAATTTCTACCGTCTGAAGACGGTAGAAGACTCTCCCGTCTGCAGCACAACTTCAAGCGCTCCTTCACTCCACTCTCGCCGGTCTCCGCGGTAAACAACCAATAATTTGGACCCCGGCACTCGAGCAAGCTTTCCAGTCGTGCAAAGAACATCTCGCAACAGCAACCATTCTCGCTCATCCTGACCCCACGGCTCAACTCGGGCTCTTCACTGATGCCTCTCAAGCTGCCATCGGGGCATGTCTTCAACAACGCGTGGCGAACGAGTGGCAGCCCCTCGTATTTTTCTCCCAAAAACTGACTCCACGCCAACAGCAGTGGTCAGCTTTTCATCGAGAACTTCATGCCGTCTAAGCTGCCATACAACACTTTCGTCATACCCTTGAAGCCTAAACGTTCACTGTCTACACGGATCACTAGCCTCGCACGTTCGCCTTTCGTCAACGCAAGGAAAAGATACCCCCAATACAACTTAAACAGCCCTCGTTTGTATCCCAGTTCACGACCGACATTCAACACATCAGCGGCGCTGCAAACATTGTCGCCGATACTCTATCTCGAGTCGATTCTCTCACCGCTGGAATTCCTCCCCCTGTCGATCTCACAACACTAGCTAAAGCGCAAAATCATGATGATGAACTTCGTGACCTCCTCAAAACCAACGATTCGTCCCTTCGCCTCCAAAACGTTGACATCCCCGGGTACGACATTACTCTTGTTTGCGACACGTCAACATCAACTCTTCGACCCTTCGTACCTACTCCACTTCGACGCCGCATTTTCGACTCTCTCCATAATTTGAGTCATCCCGGCATCAAAGCAACTACCCGGCTCATTTCACAACGCTTTGTGCGGCCTCAAATCCGTCAAGATTGCCGAGCGTGGTCACGGGCGTGTATTTCTTGCCAACGCGCCAAAATAACTTGCCACGTACACTCTCCACCTGGCAACTTTCCTACACCCACGTCGCGTTTTCAACACATCCACGTCCTCCACGGACCACTTCCCCCCGTCGGACGGTATCGTTATTGTCTAACTGTGATCGACAGATTCACGCGATGGCCCGAAGTTTGGCCACTCGAAGACAGCTCCGCACCCACCGCCGCAAATGCTCTCGGCAACTGTTGGTTTTCCCGATTCGGCACACCGTCCCGAATCACGACTGACCAGGGCGGACAGTTCGAATCCACGTTATTCCGATCTCTCGCATCAACCTTCGGTTTCGAACGCTTCCGGACCACTAGTTATCATCCCTGCGCCAACGGTCTAGTCGAAACTTTTCATCGCCATTTAAAAGCGTCACTCATGTGTCACCCGACTATGAACTGGCTACAAGCTCTACCACTCGTTCTTCTCGGAATCCGCAGTGCCTTTCGTGAAGAACTTAACACGTCCCCAGCCGAACTAGTCTACGGTGAACCTCTACGTCTTCCTGGCGAATTAATTGAATTACCCGTCCAACAACAGTTCATCACTGCCCCCAACAGCCTCGTTGACTGTTTACGTCGTCAAATGTCCGAATTACGGCCAGTACCCCCGGTAATCACTCGATGAAGAAGCCCTTCGTATTTCAAGAATTGTCGTCATGCACACATGTTTTTCTACGCGACGACACCAAACGCCGTTCGTTACAACCCCCGAACAATGGTCCTTATCCCGTCTTAAGCCGCGCTGACAAAACTCTCACTATCTCCGTCAACGGAAAGTCGCTCAATGTCAGCGTCGATCGGGTTAAACCAGCCTATTTCACGTCGTCCATGACATTAGAACATTCGAATAATCCAGCAGTTTTCAAGAAACTAACACAGACAACTCGCCGAGTACATTTCGTTCTTCCCAGACTTCCAGTCTCCCCAGGGGGCTGATGCGGTGGCCCCCCTTCTACTACTTTTATTATTTTTATTTATGTTCCGACACATGGTTAACAAAAATAAAGCAGTTCGGTTTTATCGTTTCAACAAATAATCGTAATTATCTAAATAGGAGATCCTAAAATCTCTCCACCTATACCCGCAGTCATCCAAACGGGTCAAAAACGTTAAAACCGTCACCGTTCGCCTAAACCAAACTCCAAGGAAACCACCGTTTTCAACGATTGGGCCCAGCCTTCATTATTGGCGACGGACAATTGTTCGACTTTTGTCGAACAACTCCAAGTGTACGTTTTCTTTCGGGAAGACCGATGTCTCTCATCCCTGTGGGAGAGTGATCTGTCGTCGCATTCCCCGCCGAACGATTACTATTGTTATTTTAGTTAGTCGTGTTTCTGTTTTTGAGAAAAATATAAAAACACAAAAGGATTTCCTTTCTTACGATTTCCGAATTGGAACCAAAAACAACTCAACTTCCATTCCATAAAATTATTGAACAATTGTCGCTTCACGGATCTAAGGATCAAATTTCTAGAGGATAAGCCCCCCCCCTCCTCATCCTCTCCAACCCTGCCTCATATTCCGCTCATAGAGCCGTTGATTAATGAGAGAAACTACTATAATTACCGAGGAATCAACTGTTAGGCATCCCTCTCCGTCATCCCTCTCTAAAAACCACAGGCTTCCAACTAAATAAAAACAAAACCATGCACGTCTGTTTCCGCGCTCTGACTGTTTATTTCGAAAACTTTTCCCGGAGTTTTGCTGCCTTTCGTTCACCGAATACTTTTAGTTTTGATTAATTTCTATAAAAACGCCCTCAACAAGTTTCAAAGAAGCTGGAAGGCGGAATTAATTGATTAATTAAAAAGGTCTGTTGCACTTCTAGTTTTCTCAACCTGAAACCGTTTTCTCACTCTCTCTCACTCACTCACTCTCTCTCTCTCTCTCGCTATGAACAGCGCAAATCGAATATTATCGCGAGGCGAGCGTTCTCTCAAATTGTTGTGTACTTATCGGGTTTGAAATGAGTTCAGCGTCGGACGGTTTCATTACCATTCCAGAAAATAGAAATAAAAGGCGAAAAGTAGTGAAAGCGGCAAGTTCGCGTGTACCCACGTCTAACAAATATTTCTCATTATGTGATGAGGGAGAATTATCGGATTCGAATAGTCAAATTGACACGGGAGGCTCTTCAAGCAGAATCATTCAGGGGGCACGTCTTGAGAAAAATTGCTCGTCGCAATCCAGAAAAGGACATTTTGCGGCTAATAAGACTAAAACTGAGAAAAAACTCCTATTCACGGCTAAACTTGAGAAATAGCTCTGATTTAACGCTGAACTTGAGGTATAAATCTCATTATTCGCGGTTGAAATTAAGAAAACACACCGCAATTTGTGGTTTCGCGATGCAAAGTACGGGCCGAAATTTAACAAAATGCGCTAATTCACGGTTTATAGAGCTCGTTTCGCGGCTAAAATGGACAAAATAAATTGCTCGTTCAAATGTAGAATTGAGAAAAATCACTGAAAATTGAGGAAAAACGCATTGGCGAAATTGAGGAAAAACTGCCCTTTTGCACCAATTTCGCGATTTCGCGGTTAGGCGATGCCCAGTGCTGGCAGTAATTGAAATAGTAAATCAAAAATTCGTTATTTCACGTTTTTTTAAAGATCAAGAAGAAAGAAGAAAATGGGTTAGTTCGAAGTAGAATTGAGATAAAGCACTCAGTTTCAGCTGAAATTAAGGAAAAGCGTCAATTCGAGGCTAAAAATAGTGCTCATTCACAAGTAAGACCCTGTGCAACTCCTCTTGAGAAAAACTGGATCCAAGCTTCACTTGTGAAAATATCAGATGCACCATTACCTTTTTGCAGGCTTATAACAGGATCTGGAGGTTAGAATCGCGTCAATTCACTGATTCACGGTCATCAGAGACTAAATTTGGACAGAAACGGCCACTATCCGTAAAAAAAAAAAAAAAAAAAAAAAAAAATCTGCTGGGAAACGGTAAAAGGAGCTGGCATTTCCTCTCCCACTATAATTCTGGCTGTCACATCGGGCTAAACACTGAGCTACTCAAAATCCACGAAATTGTGCAGTTTCAAGTGGGTAAATGTTAATATGGTTCTTTAACAGCGAGCAAACCCCCGGAAATTGGCGTTTTAGTGAGTCAGAATTGCGACTATGGTTTATAACAGTGCAAGATCCACGCAATTGTAACGTTTTTGAAAGAGCGAACCCCGCGAAGCAATTTCTCAAGCCAAAACCCACAAAATCGGGGGGGGGGGGGGTTTAGTGAGCTCGCAAAAATGGGTTGAGGCGAGGAAAAAAACGAAAAATTGGCGTTTTCGTGTGCGAAATTTGTTTTTGATTAAAGCACCACCACAAAAACTGGATTTGCAGCCACGAAAATACGTGATTTTTTTGAGATTGTTTGTGTAACGTGCGTTTTCTCAATTTAAACTGCGATTGAGCGTTTTTTCTCAATTCTACTAGCATATTTGAACAATTAGCATATTTTAGCAATTTTACTAGCATATTTTCGCGCATTGTAGCTGCTAATCGGCGATTTTTAAAAGCTCATAGCCTGAAGTTAATGGGTTAATAATCCGAAAATTAGGTAGCGGTTGAGTGCTCTTTCCCAATTTTATCCGCAAATTAGCAAGTTTTCTAAATTTAAGCCGTGAATTGGCGCTTTTTTCCATTTTCAACATGCACAAAATCGTGTTTTACTCTATTTACTACCCGCAAATTAGTGCTTTTTCATAGTTAAGCCACATGAATTAGCGCTTTTTCTCAATTGTTTTCCACAAGTTAACTCAGGAATCCGCGAGTTGGTGTTCTCTCAATTTCAACTGTGAATTAGCCTTTTTTACCCTCAATTTTAGCAGTGAATGAGCACATTTCTCAATTTTAGCAGCGAATTATAATAGCGCTTTTTCTCGATTTTATCCGTAAAATCGCAATTTATCAAACCATAGCTGTGAATTAGAGTTTTCCTCCACTTTTAGACGCGAATCTCGTTTTTGTCTATATCACTCGTGAATTAGCGCTTTTTCTTAATTTCAGTCCCAATGTTGCCCCTTAAATTCACGAGTTGGTGTTTCTCCCTTTTAGCCGTGAATTCCCCTTTTGTTTCTCAATTTTTATAGCTGCCAATTTTAGCTGTGATTTAGCGTGTTTCTTCCTTTTCAATACGCGAATTCGCTTTTTTCTCCTCATGTCCTTGAATTTAGTGCTTTTCTCAGTTTTAGTCGCGTGAATAAGGGCTTTTTCCCAATTTCAGTCCCGATTTCGCCCCAAGAATTCGTGATTTTGCGATGTCTCAACGTCAGCTGTGAACTGGGGTATTTCTCAAGTTTGAAAGCCGCATATTGTTGCGCTGAATCACAAGTCTAGTCATTCTAGCCGCAAATTAGAGTTTTTCTCCATTTTTGGCCAAAAGAACTAGTTTTTCTCAATTTCAGGCCTTTTGCTCAATATTAGCGTTTTTTAGCGAATTAGCACTTTTTGTGAATTCTTTACACAAATTGGCGTTTCTTAACTAATTTTTCTCGTTAATTCTACCCATCGAATTAGCGTTTGTATCATTGCATTAATTGCTAAGTAACTTCAGTCGAAGAAACTAGTCGGCAAATGAGATAAAATTTAAAATAATACGCGTTTTCTCAATTTCAGCTGTGAATTAGCACTTTTTCTCAATACTAACAACCGCAAATTTTAGACATTTTCCACAATTTCAGCCGCGAATCATCGTTTTTCTCAATTTACAAGCGATTTTAGCCATTCGTTCTACTTAAAAAGTCCGATTATTTCATCTTTAAGCTATTCAGGTTCGAAAAGGTCATCCAAACTCGCGTGTTGCGGCACATCGATGACAACAACATACTTATTAATCAGTAATTTGTATTTCGATCTGGGCGCACTCATCACGCTCAGAATTGCGTCGGGTCTTAGATGACATTACTCACAATTTTTGCGACCGGAAACATACAGGCAAGGTCCTACTCGATATCCAGAAAGCCTTTGATACAGTGAACTTCAATTACTGCATTTCCCCTCTTGTATTATAAAATTGATTGCCACTTACCTAAAGAACCGGGAATTTTACGTATCTATAAATAATATAATTTCCTCCTTATACCTCATTTGTGCTGGAGTACCACAAGGATCCATCCTAGGCCCTATTCTGTTTATAATATACATAAATGATATCCCAGAGTCCCAAACCTGAATATGGCTTTTTTAGCCGATGATACAGCCTTGTATACCTCATCCTGGCGTTTTCCCCTCATACCTGCACAGAAATTACATTAAGCCTAGATTAAAATGAAAATAGAGGACTGGTCCGAGAACGCTGCCTTGAGGTACTCCCGCTGATATGGGCTTTAGGTCCGAGTATTTGTCGTCTTGCTTCACCCTGAAGTGTCTATTGGCCAGGTACGACTTTAGCAGCAAGTAATATTGTCTTGGGAGATCCCTGCGCAGTTTGTATTCAAGCCCTTCGTACCACACCTTATCAAAGGCTTGAGCAACATCTAGAAACACGCTAGATGCAATGTATTTGTTTTCTAACACTTTTGCGATCACATTTGTTATTCGATTTACTTGGTGTATCGTCGAGTGGTGATGCCGGGAGCCAAATTGGTGATTAGGGATTAGTTCTCAGTTTTCTATAATTGGCTTAAGCCTTCTTAATAGTAGTTTTTCAAATAATTTAGATAAGACTAGTAAAAGAGATATAGGACGATATCCTGTTGTTTCATTCGGTGATTTTCCTGGTTTAGGGATCATTATTACCTCAGCTAGCTTCCATTGAGAAGGTACGAGCTTCAATCTGAACGCAGCATTAATTAATTTCTAGCTTTTTCGGTTATCCAGGTTCAGTTTCCAAACGTTGTTGCTAAGCAACAGTTGTTGCTAAGGGCCGTGATTTTGATTTGTTCCTTTGGAATGTCCTTAATAATATCTTTGAGGGACGAGTAGTTTTTTATTCCCGTTATATTTATTGGCGGAGGAGGTGGGTCCTTTTTAGGATTTTTTATTTCAATCTTATTGCGATTTATTACTTTTCCAGTTTGTAATGAGTTGGAGGTTTTCGGTTTACCTACGTTACCATCTGAAATAATTTCTGGAGATGAATTGACTTTACGTTTTTTTCTGCTCCTCTTGAGAATCCAATCAGTTTCTCTAGCAAGCTCCTCTTCGTCGGTTTCATATTGTGTGGCGTTTTTTCCTTGACTACCTACTGTAGCAGCCTGGTCAGCATGAGAGACAAGGGGCTTAGTCGAGCTAGATGCCTCTTTCTTGCTCTCCAAAACTTTTATATTTTGATTTAATTTCGAAATTAGTTCATTAGCTTGTGAGAGATACTCACACAATGAAGCTACGACGTCGTATAATTGATTAAATGCGCTACTTACATGGGGGTCTACGCTCCGAATCGCGCCAGTGACCTCCCGATGTTGTAATAATATTCTTGTTTTGTTTCAATTGTTAGCTCACTTTCAACACCGTCCGCGTCAGTCATTCCGCTGCGTCAACATTCCTGCACACGAAAGCATTGTTAACGCAACGAAGACATTATAGCTGTTTTATTGTGAAGACTTTCGCATGAATAGTGGAAAATACGTCTTAAATGGAAATGGGTCTTCGTCTGAAATGGAAATTTCATTTGTTCCACAGATGATTCCCAGACCCCCCCCCCCCAACTTATTTAATTTCCCCTCATCATTTACTTGGCATACATTTCCTCGCCTTATTCCCGCACCAATTCCTAGATTTTAAGGTCTCGTTTCAATCATCTGGAAATTCCACAAATGCGGTAGTATAATTTTTTATAAACTCCCCTCCTCACCTCCTTTCTTTTGGATTCTACAGTTTGTGAAGTAGCTTGGAGTCGAGGAAACTTCGAGGAACGACTTGGCATACGGGCCACTTCACCAACTTTTTAAACCACGATCAACAACCAATCACGATAGGTAAATTTTAAACGAGATCAATTTTGCTGGTTAAAATGGGCCTGAAGAGTTCTCATGAAATAAGGCGAGAAAATGAATATTATGCCAAAGGGTTTCTCATCACGGGAACGGCTAAATTATAATGAATACGTTGAGAAGCTGTTTGAATGATGTTATTGTCTGTCAAGTATACTGCACGGTATTTTCCGGTGTACGTCAAGAGTTTTGTTTGAATAAAATAAAATCACTGGGAAGAAAATTGAAGAGGTTCCCTTATACTTACATGGAATGCTTTCCGTTCGAGTATCTGTTTTGTTGGACACAGCTTTCTTCTTTTTGATGAATTCACTCCCCTCCTCATCCTGAATTCTCCCATTACTGTCATTTTATTGGATTTCTCGTTCTCCAACATTTACAATCCTACTATAACGCATAACAGTCACAGACAATCCACTTATTGCCATTTTCATTTTGTTTTTCCAACAAGATTGTTTTGAAATTTCCTTTTTTTTTTTTTTTTGAAGCGTCAATTGACGTTGTGTGATAAACCTTTTCAAGTTTTCACGCACGTGCTTCGAAAGATTTTACCGCTCTCTCTAGTCCTTCACCGTTTTTACAGAAACTCGCGAAATGGAATTCCTCAAGAGACTTTGAATCACCGCCGGGGTGAAATCCCCTGCTTGAAATATTTTCCGCGAGTTACGACGTCAATATTCCAAAAAACCACTGAGTGGTGCGGCGGCGGTGGGAGAGGCGGTGGGAGGGGCGGGCGGAGGGAAAATGTTCCTGACTATTTTCTAGTACTAGTCCTACCGAATCTGCTCATCCATATAATATACTGGTGGTGGAGAGGGGAACATTCTTAACATTCTCAACATTAACGGTAAAGGTCGTGTGTGAATCCGCATGTGGGGCGGGCGGCGTCACGTGGTTCCCATTCCAATTCCATGACCTTCATCGGCTTCATATCTTATACACTCATTAATCGCTCTATTGAAAAACCATAATTCTACCACTAAATTGGAGATTTTGTCACAAAAGCTGGTCAGGTTTTCATTAATTAACTCAATTATTCCGCCTGGAAGGTGTGAGAAGTCCTGCTAAACGGAACACCCTCCCATTCTGGCGGTTACCCATGGCAGGCACCGGCAGCAGGCGAGGATCCAGGGAGGGAGCTTGAGCCTCCTCTTTCTGGACAGCGCTCGATGGGGGTCAGGGTCCCCACGTGCGGGTCTCACGGGCACTGTTGGTCTGTTAAGCACTTTCATCTATCGCGGGTCCGGGGCGGAAATCTACAAGAGGTCCCCCAGATTGAGTTTTCTCCACTTTAGCAGCAAATTAGCATTTTTTTCTATATTTTAGCAGAGAGTTAGCACAGTTCTCAGTTTGAACTGAAAATTATCGTTTTTCTTACGTATTTTCCTCAGTATTAGCCGTAAAATTTATCAGGGTTTTCCAAACTTTTGCCACAAATCACTTTTTTTTGTTCACCATGCGCTACGAATTAGCGATTTTTCTCAGTGGTTTATTTTTACCCGTATTAGCCGTAAATTGGCGCTTTTTCTCAACTTCAACTTCAAAGTTACCTTCAGAAGCCGCGAATTGGCGTACCAACTGTGAATTTTCAATTTTTGATGCACATTAAAATTGTTCATGATTTTGGCCGCGAATTAGTGATTTTCCTCAATTTTACCCGCAAATTAGCGCTTTTTCTTTATTTTAACAGCATAGTAGCGTTTCTTGGACGTGAATTACCAAATTTTCTCAATTTCGGCCAGGAAGTGGCGTTTTCCGCAATTTCAGCCGCAAATTGGCCATTTTTTTTTATTTATAGCAGCGAATTAGCTTTTTTTCTCGATTTAGGCTGAAAATTAGTCTTCCTCCTAATTTTAGCCAGGCTAAAAATTGATTTTTTGTTTTCAAGCCACCAATTATCAAATTTTTTACATTTTAGCGCCGCATTAGCAATTGTGTTTTATTTTAGCTATAGATTGGCGCTTCTTCTAAAATCTAGCCGCAAATCAGCTGCATTTCTTAATTTATAACCATGCATTTGCCCTTTTTCTCAATTTTAGACACAAAATGTCTTCAGACGGCGAGAAGGCGAGTATTTAAGTTGCAATTTTTACCACAATTTTGTCCGCCAATTGGTGATTTCCCTCAAGTTTAGCCACAAAACAGCGTTTTTTCTCAATTGTAGCAGTGCAGTAGCGCTTCTAACCCGTGCTTTCGCGAATTCACTCAATTTTAGCCACAACATTTTTGTTTTCCGCAATTTTAGCCGCAGATTATCCATTTCCCCCATTTTTAGCAGCGAACTAGCAATTTTCTCAATTTGAGCTGAAAATTAGAGCTTTTCTCAATTTTTTTACCTGCGATTTATTTATTTTTTCGTTTGTATACGATTTTAGGTATTAACAGCGATTTTTCTCAATTTTAGCTGTTTAGCGTTTTGTTTGCGTGAGTTTTGTCAATATTAGCCGCGATTTATTTCACCTGTACAGCCTAAATACTTTTACGTTGATTTCTACATTTTAGCCGTAGAACGGCCTTAATATACACCGTGAATCAGCGATTTTTTCACAATTTTGGTCTGGAAGTTGGACCGTCAGACCACACGAGTCAGCGCTCTCTCACGGTTATAGCCACGAGTATTAGCACTTTTTTTCCAAAATTTTTGCCGCATCAGCAAGTTGTACGGTGACGATCAGCACATTAGTGGGCTCAAGGTGTGTTCTCTCCATTTTAGCCGCGAATTTTCCACAAGAATAAGGCACGATTTTTCTAAAATTTGAGTCATCGAAAGCGCTCTCGGGGGGCTCAATTCATTCAGTCATCAGTCTTCGCTGAGATCACTTTATTGCAAGTTTAGGAGAGACTGAAACAGTGGACTCAAACAGTCAGTTTAGCTATTTTTATGGTGTAAATATCAAGCTATTTGGAGGGTTTTTCTGAGCGAAAATTATTGTCAGAATATGGCTGTTTTTATAGCGATAAATTGCCAGTCCAGCAAATTTCTACAGGCGGGAATGGTCATTTTGGACATTTTCAGGGCAGAAATTGTCAGTTCAGGTATTTTCAAGGCGGGAAATCTCAGTTTTGCCGATTTCACGGCTTGGATATAACCAGTTTTGGGGGCGCTTAGTCATGAGTTTTGTGATTTATATGGCGCTAACAACTCTTAAAGCCAATTAGTTCCACCAAGCCAAGGCTCGAATGGTCAGTTTGGCCATTCTTGGAGCGCGAATAGTGGGATTTTGCAGATTTTAGGGCAGGAATGATCTGTCGAGGAATCTTCATTTTTATTAGGACGCGTAGGGTCAGTTTGGCCATTTTTAGAGTGGGGGCCACCAGTTTGGCTATTTTGGCACGAATAGTGGAGGTCGATATAGCCATTTTCAGAGTTGGAATTATGATCTGGCATTTTCAGGGTAGCACGAATTGTCGCAGTTTAGCCATTTTTGGGGCCATTTTTATGGCAATTTTGGCTGTTTTTAGGGGGGATTTTCAGGGCGCAAATAGTCAGTTTAGTCATTTTTGAAGCGGGTATCGTCAGTTTTGCCATTATAGCCCGTTTAGCCGTTTTTAAGATGAGAATAGCAGTGAATGGCCGTCAAATCTTTAGTAGAGCGAAGCACACAATTTCCCAATAAGCCCCACCCTTGAGCAAATAATGCCGGAAACCGGATCCGCGTCTGACAGGCAGCACGTCACACGTGGGCAGCAGCCCTCACCGCATCAACGAGTTCGGCCCCTCAGCCTTTGACCAGAACTCCACACGGTACTCCACAAGCAGCATGCTCAAATGCACGCTGAGCCTGATCCAATCCATAACGCAGAAAAACCACGTTAGCCATTTTGAAACCGTCATTAACACTTTAGCGGGTAAATGAACAATTTGACCATTTTTAGAGCGTGAATCATGAATTGCCAGTACGAGTATGCCTTTTTTAGGGCTTGAATAGCCAGTTTTGCTATTTTCAGGGAACGAATTGTCAATTAAAGACATTTTCAAGGCGTGAAGGCAGTTTGACAATTTTTAACGCGTGAAGTGTCTTTTTTGCTATTTTCAGGACAGGAATAATATCGGTTAAGGCATTTGTGCACGAATCCTCTCAGTAAAACTATTTATAGGCCACATAAACGTATACATAGAGTCGTTTTTGTCAATTTTAGAGTGTGAAAAGCCAGTTTTGGCGCGGGATTATCCAATTTAACCATTTCCTATGTGCGAATGGTCAGTTTGCCCGTTTTTTGTCGGGCACATTGTCAGTTTTTCCATTTGTACGGCTACCCAGAGGCCATTTTTATGGGGATGCACAATTTGGCCATTTTTAGGACGCATAGAGTGAAATTTACTATTTATAGGGCGTGACTAGTATGTCAAATCAGGGCGAGAGCGGTCAGTTAGGATCTTTTATCGCACGAAGGGTCGATGAGGCCTTTTTTGGACGAGGAATCACCAGGGCTCTTGAAGTCAGTTTGAACGTTTTTAGACTGGGAATCGTTAGTTTGGCTATTTTAACGGAAAAACAATCCATTTTAGCTATTTCCAAGGCGTGAATCGTCAATTTTGCCCTTTTTAAGGCGCAAATGGTCAATTCACATCGCGAATGGTCGATTATGCAATTTACAGGACAGGAATTCTCTGCTTAGGATTTTCCTGGGTGCAAAGAGCCAATTCAGCCTTTTTTTTAGGCCGCAAATTGTCCGTCAGGCTAAGGAGTAAATTGCCAGTTTGGTCATTTCTGGCACGCTAATTGTTGATTTAGCCATTTTCAAGGCGGGAATCATGATCTTTCAGGAACTTTTTGGGCAGTCTTTTTTTCTTCTTCTTTCGCAACGGACTCAAATGAGCGTTTCGTGGTCAAAGATGCGCCTTTGTTTTCGGCACGACCTGAAAAACATGTAACAACTATTCTGAAATCAATCATTTGTTTTATATTATCGTGTACTCGTGACTCGACTCTCCACCACATCTATCCCAAACTGTTAAAATTTCCTCCAATGGGATATTATGCCACACTATTGTCAGCGTCAAGTTTTTAGTTTCAACAACTTGTGTCTCGAGGGCTTGATGAGCGGGTCATCTCATGCCATTTCACCTTTTAGTGGAAGCCCATTTAAATTAATGGAAATCAAATTTCGCTTTTATGTCAAACAAAGGGAAATAACTTTACACAAGGCTTCTCGCGCTTCTATATCGATAATTTATTTAAAAGTCTTCACATAGGTCAAAGAAAAGTAAATTCAATTTTATGAGAGTGTGGGTGTTTCACAACTAATCGTGAAAATACTACCTGTTCGCCAGTTTAAGAAAAAAAATAGCGATAATGCTAAGTTGAGATGATTTTTTGCTCCTTAATTGCTCCCTCTTGATTTCTTTTCTCCCCTCGGCACAATGGATATAACATTGATTTCGCCAGAAACGTCCATTTTGTCACTTCAGGGGAATTTTCAAGGCGCGAATTAGCAAGAGCCTATTTCTCCCCCAAACCACTCTGTGACCGATTTTCAACCATGTACCAAAAAAAAAAAAAGTAAACGCGTCGTAGAAAATCATTAAAATTTGAGACTGGTGACTGGCGGTTGGCGCACCCGCACCGTCAATAAATTCCACGATGCTTCGATTATAATAACAAAACAAAACAAAAATAAAAAAAAACGGCCTTCTGCTTCATCACTCATCAAAATCAGTTAATCAATTTGTTGGTAAACGATAAATTATAAATTAAACAATTATTCGAGAAATCACAACAATTTGTTGTGACTACTCAAACACAAAACAATTGTTGCACCAACAATTGTTTAATTTATAATTACAACGACACAACAAAAACCAATGTTAAGTCAATTACGGTAAACGATAAAAACAGGTGGCTCCGCTCACTGTTCTATTGGAAACAGACCCCTTACAGCGCACAAAAGCAGGTGTGTCTATAATTTCTATTTTAAAAATAGAAGAAGAGAGTTAAAAATAAAACATAATAGTGTAAACAAAAAAACGATGATGATACACAATGCAATCCCACTGACACAGTCAAAATTTGTTTCTCGTTCAACAAGACGGAGACCTCGTTTTGACCAATTAACGTAATTTGTCCCGGAATCGTCATTAAAACGAGAAAATAAAGGTCGCCAATAATGGTTTGACGAACATTCCCAGATACAACTATTTTATTGCTGAAATAATAATCAATTTGTCGGAATATTTCCGGCGTGAATTACTATGAAGCAGAGGAGTCCAAACAAAATATTTCATTTGTGCGTATTTGGGCGAATATACAAGTACAAAATTTACGATTATCCTAATGTGTAGGTAAAGAAATGGCTTACCTGAACGTTTAAATTAGTTTTATAACTCGATTAATCCAATGTCATGCGGCATACTCAGCACAAATTTCTAAAACCGGCACCTCGCGATTTAGACCGTAATTATTACCCAAATCCAGTGGTAGGACTCAACATTATCACGAGACGTTACAAATAAATTAAAAAATTTAAATTTTTTTTTCGAAAATTAAACAATGGACCGAACAATGATTTTCAAGACGCTGTCCGGCTTTGGAGAGCGGCGTCAGGAAATGAGGAAAAGGTCCTTTTCACCGGGGCTGTTGAGGGGGAAATGAGAGTGAAGGATGGTTGGCTTATTGCGGGGTCGAGGCGGCGCGCTGAAGGACGCTGAAATGCGACCGAACGGCGGTATAATAAAGGATGGTAGGGGGGTTGGTAGAGGGTGGGAGACTTTAGAAGTTTGGACGTTGGCCGACGAGGGGTATTGGTGGGGGTGGGAGTTGTGGTATGAAGCGAAGGTGATTTTATTATTACCTATACGTATAGGTATGTATATAAATTTCTTTTCAGTCACCGCAAAAGACGAGTAACGAGGATAATGAGTGTTTAAGTGTTGTATGATTGAATGGAAAGGAAGAAAAACTCCGGACTGTGCTGAAGAAGGTGTTAATAGGCGGAAAGAGCGGAAATTCGACGGACCTTTGTTGCATGGAGAAAATGGGACTGCGAAAAAAATTTCTAAAGCAATTGTAGCTACTAAACCTAGGCGATTACGGCTAAGGCCCGATTTCACCTACTTCTTAAACCTAGATCAACAACTAACCACGATTACAATGTAAACACTTATATCAGAATGTATATGGGTCGCTATTAGCAACTAATCATGATCAACTTTAAACAAGATCAACTTTGTTGGTGAAAATGGGCCTAAGTCTCCCTGAAGTGTCAGGTCTGCTGTCACGTGCATGCTATTGTTTTCACCCATATAATTCTCCAGGTCTATTAATTTGTACCGCAAGTAATTGATATTTTCAATTGGAGCGCATCACTAGCGTACTGAACCGGGGGGAGGGCGGACCGCCCCGGGCCCCCGATCAGAGGGGGCCCCCAAAAAGATGGAAAAATAAGGGGTTTTAGGTAAAACGTTCTTCTGTCTTCTAAGTCTCCGTTCGAAGACTTAAATGAAGATCCAGATATAGAAAAGCCGCATACGAATTTAAATCATGATTTTATCTTGGATTTCGACGTGGGAAACTGGCCAGTTCCTTTAACAGACGAACTTAGAGTCGACATTGTCAGAAGAAAAAGCTAATATTTCCAGCATATAGACGGGCCATTTGACGTGGTTCAAAGAGACGGAGAACAAATGAAAGGACAGACCCGCCAGTTAAATAAACATTGGTTTTTCAAACAACTTCCGAATGGCGAAAACATTTTGAGGAAGTGGATGGTATATTCTCCAACCAAGAAAAGCTTATTCTGCTTTTGTTGCAAACTCTTTGCTCCTGGTGGTGAAACCGTTTTTGAGTCAAAATTCATTACAGAATTCAACAACTGGTGGAAACTGAACCCTAAGGTATCACAGCATGAGAATTCTGACGCTCATTTAAATAATCTGGAAAAATGGAAAACCCTAGAAGCAGGGCTGGAGTGTAACAAGACTATTGATGCTGTTCATCAGGAAACTCGGAAAATGGAGAAAAAAAAGTGGAGTGATATTTTGCATCGGCTTTTGGACATAACCATGTTTTTAGCAAGGCAAAACTTACCGTTCCGAGGACACAGAGAGGATGAATTTTCAGAAAATAAGGGAAACTTTCTGGAATTAGTTGAGCTCATCTCACACTACGACCCTGTATTGAAAGAGCATTTAGTAAGAATTCAGCACAGTACCCAAGGAAACACGATTTCCTACCTCTCTCCTAAAATTCAGAATGAATTCATTTGTCTTTTGGGAGATACCGTAAAACATATAATATATTAAATGAAATATTACGGGATAATGTTTGATAGCACGCCGGACTTATCCCATCAGGACCAACTAGGCGCCATCACTTGCTCATCACTCCAATTTCCGTCACTAAATATGGGTTAGTTGGCATTTTGCGGCTTTGATGACAGATTCGGAAATAGCACACTTTTTCTTGTCATGATTATAGCTATTTCCGATAGAATTAACTGCACAGGTTATCGTTGGGGTATTTACCATACAACTTACCGTCAAGAAGTGCGCTGAAATCAGAAGACAATGCTCACCACTATAAAACTGTAGTAGTTTTATATTTTTAAAATTCACAAAAGTCATCAGAAGGTATTTCAATTATGCTGGTCAAAACAAGCGATTTTGAAAACATAAATCTATTCTTCAAATTATTTTTGATTGTCTTGAACTGAAAGAAAGAGGCTCAATCCGTCTGCTGTACCAGAAGGTCTTTTCCTCACTTATTCACATCCGTCAAACATGTTCGCTAGTTGCAAATTTACAGTTGAGGCATTCCCCAATGATAACGTGTGCAGTTAACTCTATCGAAAATAGCTAATCATGACAGGAAAAGTGTACTATTTCCGAATCTGTCATCAAAGCCACAAAATACCAACTTGGAAGCCAATAACCCGTATTTAGTGAAGGAAACTAGAGTGATGAGCATTGACAAACGTTTAGAAAAAGGTGCTGTTTGGTACAAATTGTCTTTGGTACTAATGTTTGTATAGAAAAATCATATCTTGAAGGGTTTTGATGTTTGGAGCCTGGTGCGAGTGGAATGCTTTCAATCGCAAATGAGGCCAACTTCACCCAATTAACGTAAGTCACGCACACCTATCCCCTTCAAGCTTCAACCCTTATTTTGAAAAAAAAAAGGCAACGGACAGGAGGGGGGTCGAGGAACCATATGGTTCAAATCATCGATGATAGTAGCGAGGCATCGCAGTGAGGGTGCTTCACTATGAACAGTCCCATACAATTATTGATGTTTGTTCCTCATCGCTGTTTCATCGGGGCATCGCTCATCGAGGTATTGCAGTGAAGGTGATTCACTTTGAACGCACCCTTAGACTAGCCTTCGATTCCCATTTTAATTTTTTGAAAAAGTCAAGATGGAGGGGGTGTCACACCGCACCCCCCCCCCCCAATTCGGTGAATAATTTCTCAGGTGGTAAAACTCGCGCTCTGAATTGTACTTTCGGGTGGTAAAGTCCCTTTTTAAATGTATAACATGCAACTTCACGCAACTTTTAGCGAATGTGTACACACAAAGTGCTAAATTTCTACCTCCTTTCGCAAGGGGTAGATTTACTTCTACATTTTGCGGGAAATTATGTTCAGAGTTCGGAGAACCATCCAGGTGGTAGATAAATCGCTCGTTGGCGACAATCCAATGATTGTTTAATGCAATAGAATGCGTTAAATAAGCAGAAATGGGTCACATACCCGTTCAGAAGGTATAGGATTCGCTGGGAATCAATTTCAGCCCGACTGCAGTAAGCGCAAAACTCAGAATCTCCAGACTAACTGGAACCAACCAAATATCCGGATAGTAGTAGGATTCGTCCGAAAAATACTTTATAGTCCGGGAGCCCACCGTTTGAAAAATCCGGATCATTTGATCGTGTCTGCGGCACCTTTATAGAATGTTTCTTATGATCTAAGACAGGGGTGGCCCAGAAGTGACCCACTGAGCCTTTCACAATGGCCCGCCCCGTGGTCTACAGTGATAAAATATCATTTTTAATATTGGATTTTGGTGCCCCTCGGATTTTTGCGCAAATGGAAAACGCTACTATTCGGGCCTTCTCGAGGGCGACTAAATCCTCCGCTAAGTGCCCACTTAGTCCAGAAAAAAATTGAAAATAACACTAATTTGAGGCCGGAATTGAGATAAATGGCTAATTCAAGGCTAAACTTATTGAAAAAAAATAACTGATACACGGACAGAAGTGAGAATAAGTGCTAAATCACGGATAAAATTAAGAAAACTAGCTAATTTGCGTCGTAAAACGTAACTTCACGGCTAAAATTGAGAAAAAGCTCTAAAATCACCGATAGACTGTAAAAAACAGTAATTCGCGTTGAAAATTACGAAACACGCTAATTCACAGCTAAAATGGTGAAAAATCTTTCATACGCGGCTAAAATGGAGAAAAATTGCCAATTCATCCATAAAATTACTAAGAAGCGCTGAAGTAAGGACAACGCTAATTCGCGGATTAAGTGAGGAAAACGTCAAATCGCGGCTTCTTTTGATGAAACGTAGAAAATCCATAACTAGCGGCTGACATGAGGAAAACGCTAATTTGAGGCTAAAATAATGAAAAATGGCTAATACGGGGTTAATTTGAGAAAATTTGCTAATTCACTGAAAATTGAGAAATCAGAACGAAAATGAATTCACATAAATCGTTAATTCTCGGCTAAAATGGTGAAAAATCGCTAAATTGGCAAAAAATAGCTCATCCGCTAAATGGGGATAATGCCCTAATTTGCAGATAAAATTTATAAATAATTGTTAATTCGCAGCAAAAATTGGGCAACAAAGCTCTCATTTGAGGCTCGTTAGGAGGCTAAAATTAGGTGAAACGCTAATTCACGGCTGAAATAAAGAAAAATGACTGTTTATGGGGTTGAATTGAGAACATTTGCTATTTCACAGAAATGAATCGAGTAAATAGTAAGTAGTGGTTTCCGAAGACAACTTCGTGGCTAAAATTAGAAAATATAGCGCTAATTCACGGGTGAAATCACTCATCAACGGCTCAAATCAGAAAAAACACAAATTCATTGCAAGAAAATTCGCTAATTCACGGCTGACGTAGGGACCAGGCGCGTAGCCAGGGGGAGGGGGGTCCACCGGGTCCGGACCCCCCCCCCCCCGAAATTTCAGATTTATTTCCCATGTTCTGAAGGAGACTTTTTATTTTTAATTTCTCCGCTCACGCATTGGAATAATATCCCACAATAATGATAATAGTAATGATAAAATAATAATATGTAGTTAAAAACAGAAAAGAGTAGGCATACAGTGGAAATACCCCTCCCCCCGCCGCACCGGACCTACATCGGACCCCCCCCCCCCCCCAAGAAATCCTGGCTACGCGCCTGGTAGAGACAAATCGTTAATTCACAGATGAAATGTGGAAAAAACGCTAATTCACGGCTCCTAAGGGCCACTTCACGGAGGCGTTGGTGAAAGATTCGCCCGGGGGTGGCAAATATGTCTAAGTCCGCAGTGCAATGAGCTGCCACAGGGCACACTTTTTGTGCAAATGGAAAGTTATTGAAGTTATTGTTTTATTCAGAGCGTCAAGGCCTTTTTCTAAGAGCAAAGTGTTGTGCTCGATGGGGAGGGGGCAGGATGGGTTGCCCGCCTGATTTCTTACTTCTTATAACCAGGTTTATGGCCCACGACCAAAAAAGATTGGCCGGTCGTGATCTAGTAGATGACACTTCTGTGGTTGCTAGACAATAGACATTGTTTGTGAGACAGGGGCTCACAACAGACCTAGATGGGGGGGGGGGGTGAAAACTACAGGCAAGAGTACAAGTCCTTTTAAACGTTTTTTAAAAAAATTCCTTTTATGAGTTTCGAAGACATATCTTGCCACTCGCACTAGTCACTCGCATCCTTCAAATAGCTTAACTAGGTATTCCCACAAAAAACCGGATAAGCTGACTAAAGTCGCACCAAAAAATGAAGATTTTCGCGCCTTAAAAATGACAAAAATTACTATTTACGATCCAAAAATAGCAAAACTGGCGATTGTCGACGTAGCCATGAAAATACCCATGATGAGTACACGATTTGCGCCCTAAAAATGGCTAAATCGACCATTCGCGCACGAAAAGTGGCCTTGGCTTTCTGGATATTTGGCGTCCGAAAAACAGCTAAATTGGCTCCACGCACTCTAAAAATGGCTAAAAACTGACAATACGCATCATAAAAATGCCAATACAGATTACTCTTCCATGAAAATGGCAAAAGTGCGCCAAGAATGGCCAAAACTGAGCACTCCCGCCTTTACTTTGCCTCCAAAAAATTGCAAAAATTGACTATACACGCTCTAAAAATGTATTCGTGCCCTACAAGTATCAACACTGGTTGTGTTTTATTCGTTGACTCGTTTGAAAATAATGGCGTTGCCGAAACCGCGGTCACGATAGTTCAAATAAAACAAGTGGGAGAAGATTTTTCACTTCTCTGTCTTCATTATGAAAATTCTACAACCCCAAGACAGTTACAACGTACAAAAAGATCCAAAAATTCCCCTAAAACAGACTATTTGTCAATAAAATTAATGATGTTCAAAAATGGCAATTCAGCCATGAAACTGCGGGATTTTTTTGCGATCAATAGCAGATTAAACCGAACAGTACCTATTTTACACTTTTGTGGAAAGGATATTTTGCTAGTCCGGCCAATGAAATTACCTGTCTGTTCGGCTCTGTAGCCGTCAAAAGTGTCCCAAATAAGCGGCTGAAACGAAGGACTTGGACGGGGAATGTTCACAAACTTGGCCGGGACACGATCAATTTAATCGAATGTGGAAAATTGTCGAACTGCAGAGGCAGACTGCAAGCACAGTAAGAGTGGCCTTCATTGAGACACGTCGTTCATGAGTTCCTCGCCCTCCATCTCGGCGGCAGACACGTTGAGTCGCGTTCTTGAGAATTTGCTCCGTGCCAGGGGCGTAGGTACGGAAGAAAAACCTTAATTTTCAGTTCAAATTGAGGGTAAGTGCTAATTCTCAGTTAAAAATCGAAAAAATTGCTAATTTGCAGCTTGAATTGAGTCAAACGCCAATTCTTGGAAAAAAAATTGACAGAACTCGGTAGGTAATGGGTTGGAATCGTTACCACGCTGCTAAAATTTAGAAAAAGCGAGAATTCGCTGCTAAAATTTAGAGACTTCAGCCAGAGCCCGGATTCGTATGCAATTGCATATTTTTTCTGCTAATTACTTTGTCCAAGGTGATAAGGCACTTATCAAATCTTGTCTTTGGGATGCTGTAGTTCAAAGTTTATGCTGCATATTTCTGCATATTTGAGCAATATTGCATACATTTGCATAATTATTTCAAGGATTATTGTAGGAATTATGCAAAATTTAATTATATTTTCATATAATTTTTTAAATATTAGTCTTCTTTCTAGCAGGAAAAAAATTGTATGTATCGCCCTACTCCGTAAATTAGGGTTTCGCCTCGTTTGGTGCAGCTCATTTTTCCCCACATAATAAGCTAATTAATAAACTAATAAAATAAGCTGGTACTATTCGAATGTGAAGATGAAGAAGAAGACAAAAATTGTTTTACGTTCGCGAGGTCGACTAACGTGTCGAAACCAAACGATAGCAAAAGAATGTTACGGCTTCTTCCCGATAGGTCCTGTTGCCTCGAATTTTTGTTTTCACCCCTGGGAAGACCCCCTCCCCCTCTTCAAAGAACTGTGCGGGCCTCTGGGGTCTTGAATGTGGTGTACAGGCGGAAATAACTCATCTCTTGCGAAATTTTCAAAAGAAGGTTGTTACTATCCCTAATAGTCAGCGTCCTGTGTTTATTTTATTCAAGAAGAAAGTACGCACTACGCTACAGGACAGTTAAAGCCACATTTATATGGACTTAGGTGAAAAAATTCACATGCTAACGGCATTTATATGTATTATTGCACAAATGGTTTTCCTTTAATAATTCAGATTTTTTTGGTGTTCATTTCGGGATTTTTAATGCATATTTTGGGGTTTTTAGTGCATATTTCGGGAGTTTTTAGTGCATATTTAGGGGGTTTTTAGTGCATATTATATGGCACATTCAAGGGATTATTCTGCATATAAATCCGGGCTCTAGACATCACTAATGAAGTGTCGTGAAATTTATAATTTAAAAATGATGATTTTTTGACCGAAATGGATGGATAGAAGTATATTTTGTAGTTTGAAAAAGGTTTGAACAAAAAAATTTACATTTATAATTTAAATTCGCACCTTCTGAAGGCATTTTTGTGACTAAAATTCAGAAAAATGGCAAATTCATGCATGGCTATAGTACAATGTTTAAAAAAAAACGCTAATTCACGGCTAGAACTGCCGTGAAGCAATAATGTATACCTATAAAAGTTATATAAAATTGCTAATGCGGTGGTAAAATGAGAAAACCCGCTAATTTGCGGGTAATATTTAGAAAATAAAGTAATCAGACTGGTCAAAATTAAGAGGAAGGTTAATTTTAAGCCTAAAAATTGAGAAAATTGCTAATTCGCGGCTAAGAATGGAAAAACTCGCCAAATTACGGCTAAAATTGCGCCAAACGCCAATTTGTGATTGAAATTGAGAAAATTCGCTAATTCACATCAGGTTTAAAACGCTACGACGCGTCGCCACTGTAATTTGAAAAAAGCGCTAATTCGCGGTTGAAATGGAGAAAAATTCTAATTTGCGCCAAAACTGACAATTTGCGGATTCTGAAGGCAACTTTTCAGGCTGAAATTGAAAAAAAGCGCCAATTTATATCAATAGTTGAAGAAACCGCTAATTCACGAGTAAACTGAGAAAAATCGCTCATGCATTGCGTATCGTGAACCAAAAAAATCCTAATTCGTGAAAAGTCCCCCTATTTTGCGACTAATATCGAGGAAAACAATTAAGAAAAACGTTAGTTTCCAGCTAAAACTGAGAAAAGTGCTAATCCCCTGGTAAAAATAATTTAAAAATCGGTAACATGCTGCTAAAATTGAGGAAAACGCTAAATCTCGTGGATAATTAAGAAACATCGCTCACGGGATAAAAACGATACTTAACTGCTAAAGTTGAGAAAATGCTCATATTCTTGGTTGTGGGAGGGGGTGGGGCAAAACCGCTAATCTGCGGCTGAAATTGAGAAGAACGATACACTCGGCCAAAATTGAGAAAAGCGCTAATTTGCGGGTAGAGTCCAAAAATCGCCCTTAACTGAGAGATTGAGGCTATGATGAGGCCAGCAAGTTGTCTAGATTCAAGAGTGTGTCGTGACTGGGTGGAATGATGACAAAATTTGAAATTACCCCCCTCCCCACAACCTAACGAGATTTCAATTTGACCCCCTCCCCCCCCCCCCCCAGGACAAATTCCTACCAACGCCACGGGCTCCGTCCAATTCAAAACTGGAGATGTCACCGTTCACCGTTGGCGTTGGCAATAAACTACTACAAGAAGAAGAAGAAAAAAAAAAGAAAGAAAGAAAAAAAAAAAAAAAAAACGTATTTATTAACCAGCAGCTATCTGATAATGATAAATTGCCCTTTTAATTGAACACGGTCCCCAGAGAGTGGCCCTCTTCCCCTTCACTTACGAATGCAAATGTACCTAAAATGGAGAACTCTCGTAACCTTTTATATACGTAATAAAAGTGTAAACGCTATACGCTGGAGTTTTGGGAGAAAAAAAATCAGGGCGAAAGCTAGCAAAGCACTGCACAAGCGTGTGAGTTGAACAGTCGGAGTCGGAATTCAAATTTCCAAGTTCCATTTCCACGGAAGTCCCTCCTTCCCCACCCCCTTGGTGATGAAAAAAATCACCCCTCACCAATTCGTTCATTCATCTTCAAAAAATATCGAGCTCTCCCAGTGCTACCGTAGGCGTTTCGGCAATCGGCAACCTCGAACGCTTCAAGTATTTCTTCACTATTCTTTCCCATCCCTTTTTTCTCATTCACTCTTTCCCATCCAACAATTGTGTTGCTGCTAGCCGGACAGTTTTTTTTTTTTTTCATTTGATTCAGTTTCATATTTTGTCACTCAGTCAGCCAGTGAGCCTGTAACGTGTAACCGGCAAACGTGGAAGTGCAGTGAGATTGTATTTTTTGTGGTCATGCCTGTAATTTCATGGCCACGCTTTTGACGTAATTATGGAAGTTGTGAGTAATGATTTATGTCTCTTCAGATCATTAAGATTTTTTGGACTTTTATGACGATTTATTTCACTATTACTTGATATATTTCCTTTTTTGTTTAATTATAGCTTTAGTACACGTGTTAAAAAAATACATATAAAAGACTTACAAATTAGACCCAAATTGACTCACGTTATTTATTGCAGGTGCCAGCTGCAGCAATTGGCTCACGTGGCTACACATCCACGCAGTCCAGGTTTGTATATTGAATGTAAATTTAAATGCAAAACAGGGCCGCTATGATGCCGTGGGCGCCCATCACCATACCGATAATAACTGAATTTGACATTGACACATTGGCAGTGGAGGCGGAAGTCAAACGGCATTGGGGGAGCAAGAATCTGAGCAGTTTAAATTTTAACCCCCCACCCCTCTACATTTATGTCTTACATGTGCAAAATTACAATTTTCGGTCCCAAAAATCCGAATTATTCAATAAATTTACAGTGTCTTCATGAAATTTCCTTCTAGGCTAATTTTCCTGGTGTCGTCCAAAAGCGCAGTCTCATTTGATGATGCCGAGATGAGCCGTATAAACAATATCGGTCACAGCGTATTCAGCCGGGAAACTGTGTGGGGGGGGGGAGCAGAAGTATGTCCTGAGCAGTGGCCTACTCCTATCTGGGTCGGGGATGGAAATCTATATAGAAGGCCCCTTAATGGGTCTCTAAATATACAAAGGAATATAGTTTCTACGTAGAGTTCAATTACACGTATTTTTCTCAATTTTAGACACGAAGTTGCCTCAGGAAACCACCAGTTTGTGTTTTCTTTCTCAATCTTGGGTGAAAATGAGCCCTTTTTTCAGTTTTGACCGTAAATTTGCTCATTTTCTCAATTTCCTCCCCGAATTAACACCTTTTCTCAAGTTTCTCTGCAAATTGTACTAGCGCTTTTTCTAAATTTTAGCCGCGAATTGGCGTTTTTCTTCATTCGAACATTGAATCGGCACTTTTTATCAACTTTTAGCCACGAAATGGCGCTTTATCACGATTCAAGCTATACGAAGTTTCCCCTCGAATCCGCGAATTGATCTTATATACTTATTAATACTATTTATTACATTTAACACTGAATTGACGGATTTTCTCAATTCTATCTGCGATTTAGTTTTTTCATCAACTATCTCAAATAATATTTTACTCTGATTTTCACCCACACAGTAGAGCTTTACCCTCAAAGTTGCCTCAAGAATAGGCGAATTTAAGTTTTCTCAACTTCACCTGTCTTTTTTTCTGAGCTGAAGCCGCAAATCGCAGCGCTCCATCTCAATTTAAACGGGGAATTCGCGTTTTTCCTAACTTCAGCTACCGAAGAGCACTTTTTCTCAATTTCAGGCGTGAATTAGCGTTTGTTCTCAATTTCATCCGCGAATCAGCGCTTTTTGCAATTTTATTCGTGTATGAGCGCTTTGTCTCAAATTTTAGCCACTGTAATTAGCGCTTTTTCTCATTTTCAACCGCAAATTGTAGAGTTTTATCTCAATTTTGACGGCCAATTACCGTCTTTCTCAATTTTGCCTTTTCCCAATTTCAGACACTAATTAGCGGTTTTTCTCAATTTTAAAAGTTAGTGAGTTAGTATGTCCTCGTGCGTACAGGGCTTTAGAGCTCATTAATAATGACCCAGGTGGAATTTGAAGGGCCGATTCAAATAATCTGCCGACCATAGCAAACTGGAAGATTTGTGAATACATTTCCGAAGTTCTCAAGAACTCTACGGAAATTCAAAACTCCAAATTGCAGAGGTGCGTGTATAAGTGTAAGTTGATAAATGGCGCACGATTATCGGATTCAACATTTCTCCCGTTTTTTTTGTTTTTTTTAATCAGGTCGGCCCGAAAAACTTATGAAGACCAAAGTATGTATTGGCTACGTCCAATAAAAAGGAGAGGGAAGCTCCGTAGAAGAATAAACATAATATTATTTGTAATAAACATTTGTAATAAACAAGCTTATTTGATTTTATCAGTCACTATCAAAACAAAAAAAGATAATAATATTTTGCTTCAGTATAATGTGTTAAGCTACCGCAGTAGGACTCAATCTGAAATAATTACGTTACACATGATACAGGCAGGAGCGGCAAAGTATAAAATCGCTTGGAGGGAAAACAGAAATTTCAAATTAACTACTTTCAAACACATCTCATCGTGTTTATGGTTGACCAAGCTTTCAGAATAAAAAATAATGTTTCTTCCTCATTCTCCAACAAAAAAGCAATATGTTCTTCGTAGCACTATGTAAATTTACTCATATAATCGAAAAAATTAATGAAATAGACATATCGCTATGAAAAACAAATAATTGCTTTTTTGTTAGAGAATAGGCCCCCAGGCTCATTGAAAAACAACTTTCGTGGGTCTGTCTAATTAAGAAAAAGCATTTGGTGTTTTATAATTAACTCGCTGTAGAACCATTTTAGGCGGGTCTAGCTAAAAAAAAAAAACAAGCCGCCGGAGATACGAAAAACAAATTTCTCCGTTTTTGTTTTTTTGTTTTTTTGTTTTCTTTGTTTTTTTATTGTTATTATTTTCATTTATGCGGTGAGGTAAGAGCGCTTTGTCTCAAATTTTAGCAAATGTAATCAGCGCTTTTTCTCATTTTCAACCGCAAATTGTAGAGTTTTATCTCAATTTTGACGGCGAATTACCGTCTTTCTCAATTTTGCCTTTTCTCAATTTCAGACACGAATTAGCGGTTTTTCTCAATTTTAAAAGTTAGTGAGTTAGTATGTCCTCGTGCGTACAGAGTTTTAGAGATCATTAATAATGACCCAGGTGGAATTTGAAAGGCCGATTCAAATAATCTGCCGACCATAGCAAACTGGAAGATTTGTGAATACATTTCCGAAGTTCTCAAGAACTCTACGGAAATTCAAAACTCCAAATTGCAGAGGTGCGTGTATAAGTGTAAGTTGATAAATGGCGCATGATTATCGGATTCAACATTTCTCCCGTTTTTTTTTTTTTTAATCAGGTCGGCCCGAAAAACTGACCAAACTATGTCATAATAATATTTGACATAATATTATTTGTAATAAACATTTGTAATAAACAAGCTTATTTGATTTTATCAGTCACTATCAAAACAAAAAAAGATAATAATATTTTGCTTCAGTATAATGTCGGTATAATGTGTTAAGCTACCGCAGTAGGACTCAATCTGGAATAATTACGTTACACATGATACAGGCAGGAGCGGCAAAGTATAAAATCGCTTGGAGGGAAAACAGAAATTTCAAATTAACTACTTTCAAACACATCTCATCGTGTTTATGGTTGACCAAGCTTTCAGAATAAAAAATAATGTTTCTTCCTCATTCTCCAACAAAAAAGCAATATGTTCTTCGTAGCACTATGTAAATTTACTCATATAATCGAAAAAATTAATGAAATAGACATATCGCTATGAAAAACAAATAATTGCTTTTTTGTTAGAGAATAGGCCCCCAGGCTCATTGAAAAACAACTTTCGTGGGTCTGTCTAATTAAGAAAAAGCATTTGGTGTTTTATAATTAACTCGCTGTAGAACCATTTTAGCGGGTCTAGCTAAAAAAAAAAAACAAGCCGCCGGAGATCACGAAAAACAAATTTCTCCGTTTTTTTTTTTTTGTTTTTTTTGTTTTCTTTGTTTTTTTATTGTTATTATTTTTCATTTATGCGGCAAAGGAGCGCTATTTTTCAATTTCAGCCGAAAATTACTGGTCTTACTCCATTTATTTCAGTCCAAAATTAGCTAATTATCTAATTATCTTAGCGTTATCCTCCACTCCGTTTTAGGCCGTGAATGTGCGTTTTTGTCAATAAACTTTAGCCGACAAATGCATTTTCTTAATTGTAGCAGCAAATGAGCTCTTTATCCTACATTTTTAGTAAATTAGCTAGTTTTAACAAAATGTATCCGTCAATAAAACTTTGTTTCTTAATTTCATCAGATTATCAGCACTTTTTCTCCATTTTAGCCTATAATTAGCGTTTTAACGTGGATAACGTTTTACTCGAGGTTTATAGTGAGGGATTCGATGAAATGCAAAAATGGCCTCAGAGCGCTTGCGCGCTGCCTTCTAGGCGAGGTGCAATGTTAGAGGAGGAGGAGGAGGGTAGAGGAGGACAGTCCTAGATACGACTGTAGTTAGGAAAGGGACTGATTGGGAGTTTGGCGTCTTTCGAAAACCAACTTCTACGGACATAATAATAAGGAAAGATTCCAACCACCATCCACAACATAAATTAGCAGCACTAAGAAGCTCCATTCACAGACTGCTCGCCTTACCACTGAAAGAAGAGGAATATAAAAAGGAGCTTTCAGCTATTCATCATATCGCCATCGTCAACGGTTATTCACACAACACAGTTGAGAATCTATTAAAGAAAAGGCAAAAGAGGATTCTCACCGAGAGCATGTTCCCGGCCTTAACGAGTCGTCAAGGGGAAGAACGACGAGAATGGAAAGGATGGATCAGACTTCCGTTCTTTGGTGAGCAGGCGATTGGTTTGCAACGGATCTTGGAAAAAGAAAAATTTCGAGTGGCCTTCCGGAGTGAAAACGCATTAAAGTCGTTTCTGGGAAATGAAAAAGACAAGGTTAAACCGCAGAACAAAAGTGGAGTTTATAAGCTCACGTGCGGGAATTGTACAACGGCTACCTATTGCGGTCGAACAGGACGGAAGTTTTCCACCAGACTACAAGAACATCTCAACAAGCAGGGCTCGTCATTCTACGGTCACATTCAAGAGTGTAGAGGTGGGGCCGACCACATGGTTCAGTTTTTGGCCTTTGATAAATATGGTAAACGCTTAGAGTCCCTGGAAAGATTTTATATAGCCAGAGAGTTGCAGCAGAACCCCTCACAATGTTTAAATGAAAGATCGGAAGGCACATGCTCACCTCTTTTAGACCTTTTAATATCGTGTCCAAAGAATAACCCACCAAAGAACTTTCCCCTCCAAACTGTTTTGAATTAGAATGTGATAATCCTACTCTAGTCAATTCTTGTTACGATTAGGTGTTTACTTTTTAGTTGTGTTTGACACGCCCTAGTGGTAAGTTTATATAGACAGTTTAAATACGAAATTAACATAATAATTCATACGGGGTTATTGTTTACTAGGTTAAAAAAATTGATACGTCCGAAGATGGCTCGGTAGAGCTGAAAACCGGTTTACGTGTTTGTCAATAATAAAAATTGCTGGAGGATAGACAAAGAATACCTTCTTATTCATATACGACCTCCGCAACATCGCTAAAAACATAAAAAAAAAAAAAAAAAAAAAAAATGAGGAGAAGGAGGCCCGGTCTTTCTCTTTTTCATCACTTCTTGTGGACATGTCGATTAGCGCTTTTCCTTCATTTTTTCAGCGAATAAGCGCTATTTTTCAAATTATTACCAAAATTACATTCACGAATTAGAGAATTTCCCCCAATTGATTCGCGATTTAGCGGATTTTGTCAAATTAATCAGCGAATTAGTGTTTTCCCTATTTAGTTGCGAATTGGCTCTTTTTCTCAATTAGCGCTGTTTTTGGAATTATTTAGTTCAATTTTTGCCGCGAATTACCAATATTTCTCCATGTAAGCCACGAATCATTTTCTCAATTTTAGCGGCCGATCATTTCTTATGGCGTTTTCTACTTGCCAAGGCGGAATTCCTCTGGAGCGGAGCAAGTGACGTCATTGCTCGGGCATGGAGCAGCTCCAGAGCAGCAGAAGCTCCGGTTGAGAGCGGGTACAAAAAGAATGACATTTTCGAGAGAAGGAGCAATTTTATCATGTCTCACGGTTATCCTAGAAATATTCGTATGTTTATTTTATAAGAATAGAAGCTGTATAGCTGAAATACAAAATACAACAAATTGTGATGGACCTCCAAGCTGGTGTGATTGCTGCCCCTGCCTTGTGTGAGCCTGTTCAACTTAATCTCATGGACAAAACAGTGGAGAATAAAACTCAACGAGGAGTAAACTTCATGTAAACTTTACAAATCGACGGACCAGCCCAATCCCCGTGCAACTCAATGAGAAAATAATACCATTTGCAAATACGGCGAAGGAACTAGGCATGACGCTGGATGCTAAACTCCGGTGGAAGCCCCACATCAAAAAGAAAAAAGAGGAAAAATGTACTGGCTGCTCGGGAAGCATTCTGAGCTCTCGATGGCCAACAAGCTCCTGCTATACGAGCTAGTTCTGAAGCCTTTTCTGGGCCTCCGGGTATCAGCTTTGGGGCTGCACCAAGAAAAGCCATGTCTAAAGTCATACAAACTTTTCAAAACAAAGTTTTGAGAATGATGACAAATGCGCCCTGGTATGTACGAGGTCTTGACGTGCATCGTGACCTGCAAGTTGAAACAGTAACAGAAGCCATCAAAAAACGAGCTGCGGAGCACGAAAAGAGGCTCCACAAACACTCTAATGTTGAGGCACTCGCCCTGCTGGATACTGCAGGAGACCTTGGACGGCTAAAAAGGACCAAACCCTCCGACTTGATATGCTACATTATAAGTGTAGTGGAACCACAAACTGTGTAAAGTGATAGTGAAGTTGCTAGATGTTATTTATTTCTTAAGCCCTGTTCACACGATGCAATGTTTGAAGCTATATTGCACGCTGGATTTTTAAAGGCCCGTTCACAAGTTCTATGTTTGCGTTGTGTGGAGTCTATGCAACCAAACAAATGTATTCCCTCGAAAAATGAAGCATTTTGATAGGTTGCATAGACGCCACACAACACAAACATAGAGCTTGTGAACGAGCCTTAAAAACATCCGGTCTCTACCAAGAAACATGTGTTTTTAAAAAACCAGCATGCAATATAGCTTCAAACATTGCATCGTGTGTGCGGGGCTTTATTTGTATATGTATATGTTGCAGTTGCAACATGTAATAAATGGAAAAAATTAATAAATAATAATAATAATGTAATTCAATCTACGTGCCATTAAAAAGACAATGAAGAAATCGAAGGAGAAAGGAAATAACTAGAGAAATAAGCTCCCGAGGAACTCCTTTCCAAGAAGAAGAGAAAGAAACACGAAGTGGGAGAAAACTGAAAATTCATCCAACCGCATTATTTGTCTGAATTTGGACGCTTTAAGGCTTATTGCCTACAAGTAACACGAGGCATAGCACATCGACATTCGAACCCACATTTTGGAAAATAGTGTTTCAACAAGAATGTATTCAAAATTAAATTCGTCACTCCTACCGAAAGTGAAGCGGATATTCTGACGAAATCTTTGGTATAGGCTGGCCAAGGATCACTTCTGAAAGCTAAGGAATCTTGTCGGGGCAAACTGATTTTACGCGATTTTCCTATTAATCACAGGGTTTGATTATTGGAATCATGTTTGTAATTATTTTTTTAAGTAGCTACAATAAATAATAAAATTGTCTTCTTGGCGGGCTTACAAAATGAGTAATTTCATTAACATTTCTTTTTTGCGTTGTAGTTCCCATATTTTGAACCACACACGTAATTAACGGCAGCTAGACAAGGAATAAGCAAAACTTTCTTATCATAATAATAGTATTACCTTCCATGCAGTTCATAGCTCCCTCAAATTTATGGGTGCAAGAAATGCTGCTCGGCACTGCTCTGCAGCGATACTATGTGACAATGGAACTCACTAAAAAGTGCTCCACGGTGGCTTTAATGGCAAATGATCGCCTAAAAGCTTATGAGAGCAACTCCAGAGCACTTTTTGTAGAAAAGGAAAACGCTAGAGGATCGTGCGACTTCAAAAACAGTCATTGCATCGTATTGTGAGTAGCGGCGGCTATTTTATTCTATAGATTCGGGAAGATGTTAGGAGTTTACAACGCTATTTACATTTCAAAAAATAGTAAAATAATGTATACTAATAAGAATGGGACGTTCGAATGATGTTCCAACGGGCATGAAATAAAACAGACGTTTTGTCGTTGACGGGTTGCGACACAGTTTTCTTACTCCGTTGGGACTCGGACGGGAAGTGGGTTTTAGCGTTTGTCGCGGGTGCGCGATTGTCATCGAAATTGCATGGATAAAACACTACAGGAAATTTCCCTTGAAAACGCTAAAAAAGCTTAAATGCCCCCTCCCCCCTGATTCCTACTCACGTAGGACGGGAGACTGTCGGTTGGCGTTATTTCCGAAAATTACAGAAAAAATCGTGAGTGGAGCTAACCATCTCGACGTCTGATTTAAGAAAGGGTAATTTATAAGCTTAAAATTTTCAAAGTGCCCATCAAGCATATTACCTCATTTTCTCTAATTGATCTGCGAATTAGCGTCTTTCATCATTTTACCGGCTAATAAACTCTTTTTGGCAACTTTATTCACACGAATTTAAGTTTTTTCTCGGTTTTAGCTGCGAATTAGCACTCTCTTTCCATTTTCTCAGTTTAATCCATCAGAATCAGCACTTCTCCTCTCGATACGATGTTGCCTCGAGAAACCACAAATTGGCGTATTGCCAATGTTAGATGAGCCTATATACTATATGCTGACCAATGGATTGCTGGTTTTTAGCGATATCATTAGCTGTGAATTAGCGATTTTTCTTAATTGTACCCGCAAATTAGTTTTTTTTATCAATTTTAAGCCACAAATTAGTAATTTTCCCCCGCTTTTGCTATGAATCGGCATTTTTCAGCTATTTCAGCCATGAGTATTGGCGATTTTTGCCGCGTGCATGCCTCAAGGAAGACCGCCCAGGATTAGAACGCCTTCTCAATTTTTGCCGCCTATACAGTAACTTGGGTTAGCGTTTACTTTCTCAGTTTTGTCCGTGATGTTGCCTTCAGACATCTATAATTTGTGTATTTGTCCTAATTTTTCTGACAAATGAGTGCTTTTTCTCAATATTATCAGCTAATTAATGCATTAGAACCTAAAAATCCATGTATATGGCTTTTTTTTTCGTTTTTAAACTTTTTGGGGCTCCCCCTCGTAGCGGACCGCCCCCTCGGCCTTACGGCAGTACACTGTACTGACTGTGCCTCGTGGTGGAGGAAAAAACAGTGCACCCACATCTGTACCCTTCCAACGGGGTCCCCTGGTGAAGATAATCGAAATCTTTCGGATGACGCCGTCTTCTTACTGGGAGGGTTTAAACTCCCACAAAAAACACCCCGTAAATCCACCCCTGCTCGGATCATTAAGCTGCAAAGAAAAGGTGTTGCACTACTTGGACTATTGAATGATTGACCGCCAACAGAGAGAGAAAGATTCAGAAAGAGAACTATAAGAGTTAAGAGTATCAGCTAATGGAAAACTCACCAATATCCCTTCTACCCAAGCACACCCAAGCTCTACCATTGGTCGGTTTAGGAGGGGGTGAACTTTGGGACATTAATGGGTCAGAATTCGAAGGTAAAATGTAATGAAACGTGTTTCACCCAAGAAATTCGGAAAGGACTCGCTTGATACGACACTCTATACGCTATAAATAGACCTAGAAATGAAGAAATTGCCTTCGGACAAAAGTGGACTCCCTGTTGATGGTGACGTATTATTCGAAGAAGGGCTGTTAGCAAAGGCTTTTATTGTTCGTAGAATTTAACTTCTTGGAAAAGGCTCTCAAGGAGGAATGAGGTGGCTCGAAATTAACGGGCTCGCGGAATCTTTTATAAAATAAATAACCATTCAACAGACTATTAATTTATTATTTATAAAGTTTTCAATTATTGGGTTTTTATAATTTGTAACTAAGCCGTTAAATTATTTATTTTTTACTTTCCAGTTTTTTTCCTGACCGAAGAACCATCCGTTCGGTTAGAGACGACGACAACATTTTTTTCACGTCAGTAGACAAATCACGAACCGGTACCGAGTCCAAATCACTCAGACGATGATGGGCTGTCGACGCCGACTTTTTCCCTGCAGGCGTCTGCCTGTTCGTTGTAGCGGCGGTGGTGGTGGTGGCGGCGGCGGCGACTGCCGCAGTCGGTTTTTTTCCCGCGACGACTCTTGGGCTTTTACGACGAGCAGTCGAGGTGGGGGTGGTGTTGGAAAG
Organism: Corythucha ciliata; assembly: GCA_038030265.1. Lineage (NCBI taxonomy): Eukaryota > Metazoa > Arthropoda > Insecta > Hemiptera > Tingidae > Corythucha > Corythucha ciliata. The sequence goes on from CM075939.1 coordinate 12,804,516, forward strand.
TGCAGCCGCCGCTGCCGCCGCCCGTCCTCGCGTTGCACTGGCTGAGTCGACTCTGGCTGTTGGACGGCTACCGCCGGCGGCTGCTGACGGTGTGATGGGCAATTTAGCTTTACCGGATGACGGTGTGGATCGAATTTGGTCCAATTTTTTAGAGATTTGTTTTTCTTGACTCGATGCCCAATCATTCCCAGGCTTTTTCATCTGTTGAACCGTTAAAAATCCTACAGATCAGCACACTCACTTTAAAGACGCGTTGTATACCTTTTTCAGCATGCTTTCTATCTCATCCGTCTTCGGTGGAAGCAATTTCTTCAAACTTTCAAATTTTTTCTTCATCACGGCCTCAATATCAGCCGGAGGTTTCTTCAAAGACCCCACAGGAGCCTTTTTGGTTACCGAAGACGAGGCCTTAGCGGCCCCACCAAGCGGCTTGTTTGCTTTCGCCATTTCACCCATAATTTTGTCCAGCCTTTTCTCCGTAGGGTCCTCCGTGTCAGACGATGACTCGGAGGACGAGTAGTCGACTACCGAGGATTTTGTGTTTTTCAGCATTGGATCGTTCAAAAATGGAATTTTATCTATTTTATATTTCTCTTTGAGCTCCTTCTCCTTCTGTTTAAGCCTTTGAATGAACGCGTCCTCCTCTTCGTCCACTTCATGATGTTTTTGGTTCTGGAAAATTAAAAATGTCAGTAATCGCTCGTGTTTACTGCAATTTCTTTCAATGCTTCTTGCTTTGAGTCTCATCGAATGCCTCGGCTGGCTCACATTGGCAGCGTCACCACCCGCCATTCTATCGGACGGTTTTTGGGTTTTCCCCGCTGGCTTTGTCGTGTCTTCGTCACTTCTATTGTAATCACCAGCAAACTTCCTGTGTTTGGCTTGCAGCTTGGTCGTTTCAGCTTTTGCCGTTTCCAGCAATGCTCTTATTTGGGCATCACTGTCATCATTTTCATCAAAACCTTAACGGCACAGCAATTAAGATTTCAGATTTTTTTTTACTTTGTTCCATTTTTTATTTTTTTTACTCTCGTCAATGTCTTCGGAGCCTGTATCGGTTAAATCTTCCGACTCAGTTTCGGACTCTTCACTTTCTGACACTTGAATTTCTTGTCCTTTCTTTTTAATTTTCGCCATTTCGGCCTCTTTCATGGCTTTTGCTTTGGCTGCAGCACTCATTTTGACAAGAGCAATGCCTTTTTTCTCTTCAGCAGTCAAAGACAACTCATCATCTGAGAAAATGTCCCCTGTTCGGATAAAAAAAAAAGGTCATGTGTTTGAAACAATTGGGAAAGAAAAGGCTTCAATTGGGTGAATAAGAAAGTGAGGGGCCAACAGCTTGCATAAATCCAACTTATTGACAGGTGTGTCCTATACGCAGTTTTGTTTAGTGAGACGGGTGGAGGGGGGAGGGCTGGTGCTGAGCATTTACACGGGATAGTGATTATTTTATTCGTAGAATTTCAGCAGCTCATTACTGTGAGTGCAAAGTGGAGTGAATTTCAAACTAAAAGTGAGATTCTTCAAATAGATATGGTGAGTGAGGGGGCTGGATTCAACTGCAGATTCGTTGGTCAAAGAGGTGTCCTCTTTACCAACGAATCCTGTTTACGGTACGTACCCTTTATAAATAACATTTCCTCCAGCTTTTTCCGTTTCATTATTTTTTCATTCAACAGATAGTCTTCTGTTTTTTTACAACCTGGGGGTTTACGCCATTTATTTTCCATTGTCCCCTATTCATTACCTTCAAATTAGGAAAAAAATCTCTATTAATCGTTGAGTTCAAGCCCAGGTTGAATTGATCGTATACGGGACGGGAAAGGACGACAGACTCAAATTCAAGGCCAAAATTCAATATCACTGAGAACATCTCATTTAATTAATTAACATTTAATTATAATGAGTTCCCTGAATTTAACTTCGGTCCCTCTTCGGGCTAACAACAAGACAACGTGTTTATTTTAAAATTCAAAACCACTTCTAGCTCTCCGACCAAAAGTTACCTCTCTGTACGGCTTATGCGAACTTTAGGGGATAATAATAATAATTAGTGAGCGCGGGGAAAAGGGTTGTCCTCAAATAACTCGATGCAGACTCCAAACGAGAAACGAGGTTTCCTACTTAAAAACTCAATGTGGTATTGAAGTTTTTGAGATTACTTTCAACAGTGTGACCAAGTGGAGGGTGGAGAGAGGTACTCGATTTTAAAAACAAGCCCCGGCGCGCTTATTATACGGGAGTGAGTCACGATTTTCACATTCGCAATTGAGTTATAGTGTTGAAGGATTTTAAGCTCTAGGGCGTAACAATAATGTATAGAGGTTTGAGAGCTGCATGGTTTTTCCATTTCTCACCGGCTATGTGTGAGACAGAGTAAGAAGGAAAATCCCGGAAACGCTTACCTGAAAAACATGATGGTTTTCCCTCCGATAAAAGGATTAGATGAAGACTTGATTGCCATGGTAGAAAGTAAACAACCTTGGAAAAAATCGTACAACGGACTTGGATGACGGGTGGAGGCGGGCATGAAGAGTTTACTATCCCGCACGGTCGATTGTCCCTCTCATTGGCACTGTTTACAAGCCAGGAAGATCACTCGTTCGCCCTTGATTGCATTAAAAAAATATATTTACGTGAGTTGACTAACAGATCAAACTATATTTCAATAGAGAGTGTTTTGATCAAAGCTAAAAAAATCTATTCAACCATCAAAAATAAGTAAAATACCTACCGAGAAATTTAGAGCCCAGTGAGCAAAATTTGCTATTTTTCGTTTATTGTTTAACACCGGCAGATTAATAATTTGAAACAAGACAATTGAGAACAATTGGCGCGGACACAGGTCATTTATCTAGATAAGAACGTCTTACGGGAGTACAATAGCTCGCGGGGTGTTCTAGACAATGATCCATGTAAAGGGGGGGGGGTATTTGAAGACTAATGGGAATATGGAGAGTTTTGGGCAGCTGGAAGCTGTTGAATGATGAAAATGTGGTTGGTTGGGGGGGGGGATTAATGACTACGTGGATAATAATCTCCCTCATAAAGAGGATGACTTCAAAGGTGGAAGTACGGGGTAATTAATGCACGGGTGCGCGGATAGAACCACTTTATTCGGTTTCGCACGTTCTTATGGAGAAAAGTAACGCTCAAGAAGTTGGGCATTCACTGAGATCCTTGACTGTAGGAAAGGCACTGCCGACAAAATAAAATTGCTTTGTTTGTACCGGTCCATCCTTGGGTAGGCTCAATATGAATGTGACCATAAATGGCGTGTCATTGATTTCGGCCCACTCCATTATGAGGCCAACATGTCTGCGTCACGGCACGTCCTTGCGATCGACTTTTGGGACAGTCGATTGTCCGCGGTGGAAGAGGCGTGTGCCGTGAGCCGTGTGCGGAAGAGGTCAATAACCTTCAAATCAAATGCACTAGGTCAGAACGCATTTTAACGAACTGGCGACACCAGGCGAATCCTTTTCCGATCGCTTTTGTGTTCGTATGACAAATCGCGCACCGACCTAAGCGCCCGCCTAGCATGGGTGTCAACTGTACAAATTGGGAATAAAATAAATACGATATTTACAAAGTATTAAATTATGGCTTTTCCCAATTTAATCTACAAATTAACGCTTTTCCGCTATTTAAGCAACGAATTAGCGATTTTTTCCTATTTTCGCCGCGAATAAGCGATTATTTTCACATTTTGCCGTGAATTAGCGCATTCTCTCATTTTTTTAGCAACAGAGTTCCCTCCAGAAACCGCGACTAGCCAATTTCTATGAGTTAATAAATGTTCTCAATTTAACCCCAGCAATTTTTATATATTTCGGCCTAGAATTAGAGTTTTCTCCCAATTTCTCCGCAGCGAATTAACGCTTTTTCTGAATTTTATCCGCCAATTAGCAATACGTCCTTATTTTGCCGCTGTCTAGCGTTTTTTTTTTTTTTTTTTTTTTTTTTTTTTTTTTTTTTTTTTTCAATTTCACCCACGAAGTTGCCTTTAGAAGTCGCGATTTTGCGTTTTCTTGATTTTAACTGTGAATAAGCGTTTCTTAAAAACTCCAGCGTTTCTTCTCAATTTCATAGGTGGATCAGCGATTTTGTCCCATCTTAGCCGCGAATTAGCGATTTTTCTTCATAATTGGCTGCGAACTAGCGATTTTCTCCATTTTTGACGCGATACGGCTGCTTTTCTCCATTTTAGCGGTGAATTATCGAGTTTTTTGAATTTTTGGCTCCGAATTAGCCATTCTTTTCTATTTTAACTACGAATAAACAATTTCTTTAATTTTAGCCATGAAATTGCTTCCAGAAACCGTGACTTGCCATCAATTGTGTGTGAGTTAGCGATTGTTTTAAATTTAACCCTCTAATAGCAATTTTTCTTCATTTTATCCTTGAATTAGCGTTTTTGGTAATTCTAGCCGCTAAATAAGATATTTTTTTACATTTTAGCCGCGAATTAGAGTTTTTCTCAAGTGACGCCTCGAATTTACTTCTTTTTTTTTCAATTACCCCCGAAATTTCCTCATTTTTCAGCCACGAAGTTGCTTTCAGAAGCATCGATTCGCGGTGTCTTCCCCGTTTAAACCGCGTTAGTGTTTTTCCCTCACTTATTAGGCAATTATTCACATTATATTATATCATTTTATTATAATTAACGATTCTTCTCCATTTTAGCCGAACTAATTAGCGGTTTTCTACGTTTTAGCCGTGAAATAGCGATTTGTCTACATTTTAGCCGAGTGTTAGCGATTTTCATCAATTTTATCCACAAATTGCCGATTTTGCTTCATTTTTAACCAGGATTTTTTTAGGAATTTTCTTTGAAGTAGCAAAATTGTTCTCAATTTAACACGTTGTAACTAGCAATTTTCCAAAATTTTAGCCGTGAATTAGTATTTCTTCTATTTTCAACCACTGATTAGCGTTTCTTTCACACTTTAGCGCTTGTGCTCAATTTCATCGGTGGAAAAGCGATTTTCTCGATTTTAGCCGCGAATTAGCGAGGAGTTTTCTTCAATTAGCAGGGAATTACTGATTTTTTGGAAAGTTTCCTGAAAAATTCGGATTTTCGTTACTTTAGCCGCAAATGAGCAATTTTCCCAAATTGTTTCCGTAAATTAGCATTTTTTCATCGGTTTAGCCGCGAAATTAGCGATTTTTTGTTTACTTTTAGCTATGAAAAATTAGTGATTTTTCTCCTTTTTTTAGCTGCGGAGTAGCGTTTTATCTCACAAATCAGTCAAGTATTTTTCTTAATTTTAGGTGCGATTTGGCGCTTTTTCTTACTTCTGCCCATGAATTAAAGACTTCTCTTAATTTCAGCTGTGACTCGCTTTATACTCAATTTTGGTTTGGAATTTGCATCGAGAAACCTCGAATTATCGCTTTTTCAATTTTGGTTGGACTTTGGCTGTGTCGGACCATTGCTGTGTAGGTATCAACATTTGCAGGGGTTAGACCTTCGCTGTGGTTGGACCTTTGCTGTGGTTGACCCTTGCTGTGGTTCCACATTTATGTTTCAACTGGACCATAGCTGCTGTTCGACCATTACTACGTTTGGAACTTTGCTGGAGTTGGATCATTGCCGTGGTTGGACCTTTTCTGTGGTTGGTACATTGCTGTGGTTGATCCTTGGTTGTGGTTGGACGTTAGTTGTGATTGCCCCTCGGTCTTTGCTGGATCCCAATTGCTCATCCAACATGGTTCTCGAACGAAGGAAAGAGGTTCAAGGAGCGTTCGATACCGTCTAGTGGCTGGCTGTTCTAGCCTATTCCTATAAGGATACTCCGTCTCCCCCTCCAACTAACGATCAACCAACGGCTTATACAGGTAACGGCCATCAGCCGGCTACCCTTAGCGTCCCCTCCGGATGCTCCCAGGGTTCTCCCGCGACCCCATTATTTTAGGTAATCAAATAAATTAAATTAAATTGATATCTTCAATTTTCCGGGTGACGAAGGAAGGGCATAGCCCAACACGATTCGAGTTTGCGAGGAAAAATTGGCCCCCCGGCGTGGGGTTTGAACCCGCAACGTTGTAATCATAAAGTTGACAACCAAGGTTGATCGTGTAATATGAGCACCTTAATGACCACAAGACGGTAAAGGTCATATCGTCGCGTTGCCATATATTGCCAAAATCACATGTTACTCTCTGAGTTATGATAAAAACCAAAATTTCAGTCAAAATTTTCGTTTATCGATTAAACAATGTCATCAAATTTGTTGGACAAGTCAATTCGCATAACAATAAAAACGCGTGAAGGGCCGTCGCTTGAATTGACGAAATGCCGGAAAAAACTTGTAATGAAAATGAGACGTCCGAGCCGGTAAGACAGTGAATAAACCAGGAGGGGGAAAAAACGGTTTATCAGCTATATCCATAAACGCAGAAACCGGAGAGGCGCCTCGAAAAGTCCAACAAAACGCTCGTGCCGCTCGTCTTGTGAGCGCCGAGCTCGTTTATTTTCAACGATGGCAACAACAGTGCGGCGGCACCGAGTTTCACGGTTGAAAAAGCGCGGTCGTTCGTGTTTAGTTCGCACGGGCGACATGCCCAAGCCTCTGCGACCTCGTTCGTTGAGTTACAGCTTGAAGCCGTAGGCTTCGGTTGTTTTCACTCAGATGAAAATTGATTTTTTTTTTAAAGTCATGGTAGCGGCAAATACAAAAAAAAGTAAAAATTTGCATTCAAATTATCTCAGTTTTGGTTAATGCTTCGACGTCCGGATAGACACCGGTATGCGTTCCTGATAGTGTAAAACTCGCAAAATTGATTTCTTCAAGTGCAAAATCCGAGAAATTTATTTATTCGCTTTAGTTGGGAGACTTCTGCATTGTGTTTTGGTCACCACCAGTATGAGCGCACAGCGAGGGCCACGTGTTAGCCATTAAAGGCTCCGAGGGGGAACTCATAGCATAGAGAAAAAGAAATGAATAGTTCATAATTAAATTTATCATTATTTTACATAAAAATAAACGAACAAAAATTGAATAATGGTAGAGGCTTCCCAGCCTTTCATTCCCCACATATTTTTTACTACATAAAAGTGAGTAAAGTCCTGCCCGCCATGTAAGCGGTGATGGCGTAGCCGACGAAAAAGCACATGGACCGCGCCGGCGGGCCTATGATGACGATGGTGTAAACGAAGGTGTGAGCGAATCGAGCGACGGTGAAAGCTCGCATCAAGTTTATAGCGACCCAGGGCACAGGGTTTGTCATGAGATAGCCGAATGAAGCGACAACAAATATCGGAATGTTCTCTATGTCGTTCATGTGAGCCCTTTAAACAATTTTTTCGATAATCCAACGTACTTTTCAACAAAACTGTATATTTATACGAACCTTCGAACTCTTTCGACGTCCGGGTCATCGAACTTTATTTTACCGGCACCTTTGGCCATTGCCAGATCTTCGGAGTTACTAAACACCTTTACAGACCCAAAAAAACGAATCAATTGACGTTATTCAGCCACACTTCGAAGCCCCGAGTAGCAATTTCGCTCTTACTTTTTTTCTACTTCTCTGATACGCCGTCAGCAAAGACATGGCCCACATCTTACACGTGAGAGCTCCACAGTAAAATAAATACGACCGGAAAACCGGATTGTCCGGACTCAATAAATAGCTCATGGCGACAGTATATAAAACGAATTTCCCGATGTAATGCTCCCGTTCACCCTTGGGGAAACTCAACACGCACTATATTGACTAGAACTAGATTACTGTTCACAAAATGAGCACTCGAAGTGACAAGCATTTTTTAATGGGTGGGGCATTTTAGCGTTCTTATTATTTGAAAAGATAAAGTGCCCCAATAAAACGATAACTAAACGAACGGTCATATTTATCGGCTTAGCGCCGTTAAATTTCACTTATGAAATAGGCGGGAAGAAGAATTCCCCTCCTTCCAGTTCCAACCTACGACTGCGACTCAACCGTTATCTTGAAGAGTTTTAGAGTAAAGCTGAGCCTAAGCGCCTCTTCCCCTTAGTGTTCGTCTCACAAGCTAGTGAAAATAAAGCCTGAGAAACTAAGGACATTTTATTAAAAGTACATTTTTCAACGTGTTTTTCCAATAATGGCTAGAGCGTCCAAGCACATAACTGTGCGGAATTTAATTCCAATAAGTCCAACTTTGCTGTTCGTCTTTCACAATCCAGAAGTCATCAATGACGTCGTCTCTCTATAAAAAAATAAGAAAAAAAAATGCTGCGTGTCTTGAGAGTCATGTTGAAGGAGATTTATTTACTTCATCCACCGCAATCTCAGTAAGGTGTAAATGAGTCAAATTGTGAGCTGTCAAAGTCGTATAGCCGTAGTGTGGGGCTCTGAGTGCCGACCAGGGTTTTGGATTGACTGCGAATGTTGAAATAAATTCGTCGCAACCCTGAAAGATGTTTTTACCTCCGTGAAAATGTGGGTGGAATGGTAAAAAAAGGTGGGGAGTTAGGGGGGCCCTTACAGCAGATCCTGTAGTAATGTGAATCGTCGCTTCCGCATTATAGTACGACATTCCGTTTCTACCTTTTTTCACTTTATTGTCGTAGACGGGCCAGAGTCGCTCGTAAGAGTGTTCATGACCCCAAAATGCGACGTCCACGTTGTATTTGTACAATAGTTTCTCAAGGCCGTATTGATGGTTGTACGGAAGTCCGGTTCTCGTCAGCTGAGGGACGATGCCTTCACAAACGGCTTGATCGCTGTTGGTGCAGTACATGGGTCTGTGTCCGTACAGTATGACCCATGGACGTTCAGCTCGTTCTTTGGGTTCGTTTGCTTTCTGAATCCAAACGAATGAGTTTAAATCAGACGGCTTTTATTCGACTATTCTAACATACCTGGAGGTCCTTTTCCAACCATTCATATTGTGATGTTAAAGGGTACATCCCATAGTCTAAATAATAGTACGCCTCAGTATTGATGCTGATGAAATGAATAGGACCCATGTTGAAACTATAAAAAAAGTTTTCGTGGGAGCCTGGCATGGTGAATCTTTCCCGGAAGTGGCTAAAATTACTGAAAAAGACCACCAAAGTAGTTTACATCGTACAATAAATTTTTATGAGCAGCAAGACTGACTAAGCTTCTTCGTGGTTTCCAGGTGCCACCATGTATGGCACGTATGCAGCGATGGGTTCGATTTGTCTCATGAATGCATCGCCAACTTTACCATTATCCTGTACAAATAAACAAATCAAGACTAAAGAGCTTTAAATAAGATGGTCGAGAAGATGGGGTGAGAAGCCGCGCGTACGTAATTCATATTGTAGGCGAAGTCACCGACGTGAATAATGGCATCATACTGGTTGTCCTGAGTCTCTTCTTGAAGGCGGGGTAGGGCCACCGCATTCGTATTGCCCATATCGCCGTAGATGGCAAGACGGGGTGACCATGTGTTGGTGTTGTTGACCGTTTGGAACCAGAAGACGTTGGACCAGCCTTTACTGTCGCTTCCACAGTGGTAAACTTGAGTGGAGGAGTAAAAAAAAAGTGAATAATTCAGAATCGGATGATTTAGGTAAGTTTATACCGTAACGAGAGAATGGTTCCAGGCCAGTGAGTCGAACCCGATGAATGTACTGAGCCCGTTTCTCTTCACCGTCGTCAACAAATTCAGTTGCGCTGCCCTCAGACCGCAAATTCATGTCCTCCGTACCGTATTCGACGATTGAATTTGGCGTACTCTGCAACGTGGACCAGGTGACGACAATCTCAAGAGGATCATCTTTTTAGTTACAATAAATGAAAAAAACATCAATGAATTTGTAGGAATTCTCGACCTTTAGCGCCTATTACCTCCGAAAGCGATGTGTACTTGTTGCGGCTGGTAATCGACGAATGTATCCTCGCCGTGAATGGTCACAACAAAAACGGCTAGAAACAAGCACGAGGCAGCTCTGGCGAACATTTTGCGAAGAAACGAACATTCGACGGAGCTCGAATATATGAATATTGCCAGCTTTTGGACAGCTTTATTTATACCCTTTATCGGCGATCAGTATATAGCCGCGACCTTGAATGGCATAATTATTAATTAATATACCACAGAAATCCGACAGTCAAAGTACGAGACGGTGGAAGTTTTTGACCCTCGCTCATTCATTGTTTTAAAAATGTAAGCGTTCAATGCGTGCGTATAATCTCAATTTCATTCAATTGTTAAGTGAGTTATAAATCATAAGTCAGGCGATCACTATAGGCAACTCAACTTGTACTTGTCATCGACTTATCGTAAGTAACGTCTCATGATAATTTTTTTCTTGAAGTAACCATGCCCACAACCTCTTAAAATCACACGAAATGAAACGTGCTATAGTTATTAACCCTTTTGTGACGAGTGAGGGGGGCAGCGATCATGCGGTGTCCCCGTGTACGTAAGTTGTAACGTCCCGCATCTCCTTACTCCAGTTCCGCCTGCACACTCCAAGCTGCGTGAACGACGCGGTACGCTGTATAGCTTGCTGAGAATTCTCTTTCTTATTGGCTGTGCCACAGGATGGTGGGGGGGGCAGAGGGAAACATAAGGATATAAATTATTTAAAAACGAATCTGGCACTTTTTCAGGTGTTTAAAAACAGCAAAGGTATCGCAAGAGTTCGTATAGCTACACACAGAACAACGTTGTTTGTCCCGTATATTTTGATGCCTTTATGCTCATTCGTCCAGCCTCTATGAGTGCTTGCCGCCCCCGAAGCGATTTAACTCAAAGTACTCTACCCAACAGGGGCGTAGCCAGCCCTTAGTCTATAGGGGTGGGCATAGAAAGATTGTCAGATGCACCAGAGACCACAGCAAGAGAACTGGTGGTTCGTTCGTCTCCTCAGATATATGCGCTTTAAATCGTCAATTTGTTCCCCAGACACTGAATTATCACAAAAAGGTTCAGAATCCATCAAAAACCAACATTTCTGCTGGGAAACTGTCGTTGTAGCCTTCTATTCAGGAGTTTCTGTGCGAAAATTGACAATCTCCCCCCTCCCCCCCCCAAGTAGCTTAGCCAGCTGTTGATCCGGGGGTGGCCAGAAGATGTCAGATGCACCAATGATCCCAATGAGAGAACTAGTAGTTAGTCTACTCAAATATAGGCGCGTTAAATCGTCAAATTGTTTCCCAGAAACTGGTTTTCGCAAAAAGGGACAGAAACCGTCACAAACTAACATTACCGCTTGGGAAACTATCGTTGTTACCTTCTATTCAGGATTTTCTGTCCTAAAACTGACAATATTTTCCCCGGAAATATTGATAATTCTAGAAAGGGCTTAGCGCGATCCAATACAGAGTGTCCGACTTTTCAACGTCTTGCCTGGGGGAAATGTTTAACCCAAAACTGAATATTTTACTCTGAAATTGAATATTTGATTCCGAAACAGACAAATACTTTCACGCAAAATCCAAAGTTTTACCGCAAGACTTGAGTTTTTAACTATTTTAACCCCAAAACTCACGTTGTATACTAAAACGGACGATTTTAACACATAACTGATGATTTTACCACAAAACTGGCGATTTTACCACAATACTGGGATTTGTTTGCTCATAAGACCTTATTGCACCAAAAAAGACGATTTCACGCTAAAGCTGACATGCTACCCCCAAAACTGGAGATGTCACTTCAAAACTAGCAATTTCACCCGAAAACGCTTGGTGGTTTTACTTCAAAAATGATTATTTTATCCGAAACTGTTTATTTTACCAGAAAACTGACTATTTTCCACTAGAAAATTGAAGATTTTACTCTAAGACTGACGATTTTACTCCAAACCGGAAGAAATAATTTTCCGAAAACTGGCAATATTACCTAAAAACAGTCGGATTTAACCCTAAAACTAAAGATTTCATCCAAAATATCACGTTATCCCCCTCAACTAACAGTTTCACCCTAAAACTGGCGGTCAACCACCTCAAAACTGGGTATTTTACTCCAAAACTGAAATTTTCACACGACAAACGGAAATTTTCCCCAATACAGTTGATTTTACTCCGAAACTTATGACTCTGTCTTGAAATGTCTGATGATTTGAACACGAAACTGACAATTTCACCACAATACTGACGATTTTTTCCCAAATAAGACGGTATTACACCAAAACGGAAGATTTCGCGCCAAAGCTGTCGTACACCCGAAAAGATGTCACCTCAAAACTGGCGATTTTGCCCCCCAAAACTTTCACCTTTTCACCACAAAATTGAATATTTCACCCCCTAAAATTGTTTATTTTACCATTCAACCGAAAAAGAAACAAGGAAAGAAGAAGATTTTACTCTAGAAATGACGATTTACTCCGATCCTGAACTGTTGTTCCAAATATGTCACCATAAAAACTGACGATTTCATCCGAAAAATGACTGTTTTAAGGGGGGTTTCAGGCGGGTTTCCTCGACCCCTTCCCAGGCTCCATTTCTGCGTCAATATTCGATTTCAACGTCACATTTTAATCTTCAGGAAGTTCTACAGTGACGTTAGATCTTGCTTTTTCAAATTTTATCCCTAAAATAACCCCAAATCACTTTACAACTTGAATGTGTTTTAAGGTAATTTTAGGGATGAAATCTGGAAAAGCAAGATCTAACGTCACTGTAGAACTTCCTGAAGATTAAAATGAGACGTTGAAATTGAATATTGATGCAGAAATGGAGCCAAAATTTATGTGCGAAGTTTAGGCGAGGGGTGACTGGGAAGGGGTCGCGGAGACCCGCCTGAAACCCCGCCTTAACCTCAAAATTTACGATTTTATCCCAAAAACTCCCGTTACGGACTAAACTGACGGATTTTACCTTATATTACTAGTGGTTACTCCACCCCTAAAATAATTATTTCGCCCTACAACTGGATATTTTACTCCAAAAATGACAATTTCACACCTAAACTGACGTGTTGCCCAAAACCGATTATTTGACGCGAAAACTGACGACTCTGTTTTAAAAACTCTTTCGAAATGTCTAGTTTTGAGGTAAAACAGTTACTTTTTCTAGCGTGAAAACGGCAGTTGTGTAGTGAAAACTTCAGTTTTCTGGTCATTGTTATTCTAGGGCAGAAACTTAAATTTTGGGTTGAAAAACTTATGTTTTGTGGTAAAATTTTCATTTTGCGGAGAAACTGACAAAAGTTTAAATCACCATTATTGTATAGTGAAATCTTCAGTTTTGATATAGCTTGCCAGCTTTGGCGTGAAATATTTAGTATTGGGCTAAAATCGTCACTTATTAAGATGAAATCCTCCAAAACTAAAGATTGCACGCCAAAGCTGACGAGATATGTCAAAACAGCAGATTTCAGGAGTATACTCGTGAACAAAATTTGACAGGTTTCCCTCAAACAGGTGGTTTTACCACAAAACTGGCAACTTTTCCCTAAACTGTTGTTTTTAAACCCAAAATTGAAGTTTTACCCTGAAGTTTCTACGAGAAAATTGACGTTTTCACGACAAACTGGTGATTTCACCCTGGAATTTGAGCAATTGGTTTCGAGTGAGCAGTGAGCCAAACACGCAAAATTGGTTCTTGAGGGCAAAATGCGTGGAATTAAATTGGAAAAATGGAAGCGAATTCCGCAAGAGTCACATTCGCGAGGGAAAGTCACGTTATAACAGTAAAGAAAGGGCCAAGCACACTCCCTTGTGGTACACCTGCTTTTATTGTTTTAGACGGCAAGACAGCGTTAGCACATTTAACTGAGAAGGTACGGCTATTAAGGTACGATTGTACCACCCTGTAGCATGCACCTGGGAGGTCGCTTTTATTTTGTATAGTAGACCTGGGTGCCACACTTATCGCATGCCTTCTCGGAATCCAGAAAGACCCCGAGGCATATTTGCTTGCGTTCGAACGTGTTTAAGATTTCCTCAACGACTTGATGCAGCTGATGCGGACACGAGTGATGCTTACGGAACACTAATTGCGTGTCTGGTAATCTGTGAGAAGTTCGCGGATAAGAAGCCGTTCAAATATTTTTGAAAACAGGGTTCTTAATCAGTGTAACCATAGCGTGTTTCCATGACTGGGAGAAGTATGTGGTTCGAAGTATTCCATTATAGAATTGGGTTAAAAATACCACGCCTTTCCATGGCAGCGCCTTAAGCAAAGGCTGGGTTATTAAACCATGTCCAGGTGCCTTTTTGGTTGGCGCGCGGTTGATGGCATTGCGTACCTTCTCTCAATTTTACCTTCCGGAAAACGTGAATGAACGCTTTTTCTCAATTTTATCCGCGAATTATTAAATTTTCTCAATTTTACAGTCGCGAATTGGCGTTTTTTCGTATTTTAGCCGCGAATTAGCGTTTTCCCCCATTTTAGACGTAAATCAACGTTTTTCTTCATTACAGCTGCAAATCGATGTTTTTCTGAACTTTCAGCAATGAAGTAGCAAATTTTCTCAATTTTAGACGCTAATTATCGTTTTTCTCCATTTTATCTGCGAATTTAACGTTATTCTCTATTTTACCCGAATTAGAGCTATAATTTTTACCATCCTGCGCTCGTGAATGAGGAAGTAACACATTTTCCAAAATCGTGCCGTTGTGATAGCTTGGGTTACCAAAACTCATGAAACCACGATCCGTTCAAATCAAATCAGGCCCCATATTTTTAAATTAATTTTTAAGACTATTGGGTCGCGGGACCCATTTGAAATAGGCTACATGGACTGATGACGTAATAACAGCATACGCATAACCATCACAACAGCTTCCCACAAATCAAACAACAGGACTTAAGAGAAATTGGAAGGACAAGCACTGGCAAGACATGATAACAGCCACGATGTGGAGGGTTGGGAGGGGTCACAACGCCTTAACTACGTCACGAGTCACGGTCCGGCCGTTTAATCATACCGCCCTTGGCTCGTAATATACTATTTTCAGGCCGAAAACAAATACACTGAGAAAAAAGTCGGCCGTCGAACGCCATCATCGCAGTTTCATGGCTGAGGTGGCAGTGAGTTATAGCCGAGCAGAAAGACATGTAGATGCAAGGGTGTAGACAGAGGGGTGCGGGGGTGGGCAGCTACCCTTCCATAGACTCGGAAGCGCCCACCCCTAGATACATTCTGAATGTATACATCTTTAAGGATAACCGCACATTGTGCATTTCGTTGGCGCTCACTAAAATATCATTTTCTCGGATTTCGCTAATAAAAAAAATCAATTTCAAGGATTTTTGTTGATCACAAAACGAAGTTCGCAAATTCAACGCCATAAAACGCCATTTTCGCAATCAGACTTTGATTAAGGATTTGCTCAAAGGGAGGGGCTAGAGAAAGATGTGCTTTGATCTGAAAAATTGCTTGATATCCAATCGCTGCCTGAAAATAGCTATTCCCGCAGTAAAATCGGCTGAAATAACACAAATCGCGCCCAAAAATTCAAAATTGACAATTCGCGTATTGAAAATGGCTATTTTGACTTCGCGCGCTCTAAAAATGGCTAACCTTGCAATTGGTGAACTTTCTGGAAATTCCTGAAAAGTCCATGATTACTGCCCTAAAGTAGCTAGATCGACCACTCACGCGCTAAAAAAAAATGACTAAACTGACCAATTCCCGTGCCAAATATATGACCATGATATACGCACCTTTGGCTTGACGGACTAATCGAGTCCTGAAAACGGCCAAAATGACTCCACAAACCCTGGAAATGCCTAAAAAGGCGATTCCTGCCCTGAATACCGCAAAATCGACAAATTTCGGATTGGTAAAACTTCATCGACTTGGCTTGATGGACTATTTACGCCCTAAAAATTGCAAAACTGACGATTTCGTGTCTTTAAAATGGTCGAAATTCCTATTTTTGAACCCAAAAATTGCCTAACTTACTTTACGAGCTCTAAAAATTAATAAACTGACGAATCGTGCTCTAAAAATGCCTGAACAGGTGACTTCTACCCTGAAAATTGTCAACCTGACAGTTCTTGCCTTGGCTTGAGACGTACTATTCGCGGCTATAACTTGAAAATTGACTCTATGTGCCCTAAAAATGGCAATGAGGAAGTAACACATTTTCCAAAATCATGCTGTCGTGATTGCTTGGGTACCAAAACTCATGAAAACACGTTCCGTTCAAATCAAATCCTAATTTTTTTTTATAAATTTTTGAAACTATTGAGTTGCGGGACCATTTGAAATAGGCTAGATAGACTGTTGACGTAATAACAGCATTCGCATGACCTTCACAATGGCTTCCCACAAATCAAACAATAGGACTTAAGAGAATGGGATGAACAAGAAGGGGCAAGCCATGATAACGTCCAAGATGCGGAGGGTTGGGAGGGGTCACAACCCCTTAACAACGTCACGAGTCACAGACCGGCCGTTTAAGGTAACAAAAAAAATTGGCAAGTTTTATTATTTCACTATAAACCGAAATCAATCATTTACGCACTAATATTCAATTCCTGGGCCCTATTGCACAATGTTTTATTAGCTGATATTACAGCTGTTTTATTAGCTATATTATTAGCTAATAAAACATTGTGCAATAGGGCCCTGGTCATATTTAGTCATTTTCTTTCGAAAAAAAAAAATTTTCCAACGATTTTTATTTTGTATGTTACTTCCTCAGTATGGCTATTTTAGCCTTGAAATCGTCAAAACTGACTCTATGTGCCCTGAAAATAGCTGATCGGGCGATTATTGGCGCCTTGAAAATGCCTAAACAGGGAATTCCTGCCCTGAAAATGGCCAAACCGACTATTCGTGCCATGAAAATTTCACACTGGCTGTTCACGCCATGTGAATCACCATACTGATCAGTTGCTCCCTCTACAGAAGCTACATACAGTGTTAATGACGACTCCTAGGTACCTTTCAAAATGCCTAGGCTTGCCCAACAAAGTAAAAAATAGTCAAACATGGCTATTCGGACTTAAACCGATCAACTGACCACGCCGTTTACGCACTGAACGTGAGCCGACCACACCATACCAACTGGCTGACCCACTTCCCCTCCTCATTAACCACGATGTTCGATTTATATGCCCTAAAAGTAGCCGAAATGATTATTTACAACTTGCAGATGGCTTTAACTGACGATTCATCCCGTTGAAATGCCAAATCTGATATGCTTTTTTTTTTTTTTTTTTTTTTTTTTTTTTTTAAACAAGATAACTTTATTGCATATAAATATATAAATACATTACAGTTAGTATCATAAATTATAGGTAGAAAATATCACTCGACGCATGTTTGAGAGTACAAGTCCAGTGACTTTCTCTCTTTATAAAGGAAATTTGGTAATTTAATAGGTACTTAGTTAATTGGTACGTTCGTCATGAGCCGGTGGGTGTTATTGGTGCTATGGTTGGTCTTTCTTTGGGGGTATTCCCAAATGGGTCTTATGAGCGTGAGGTATATCAAGCGCTTTGTATCAAGAGGTAGTGGGGATAGGGACCCTAGAAGCGGCTTGAGTGTCTTGAGACGGTGTCGGCATCTTTTGAGGATAGATGTAATGTGTGAGTCGAAAGTCAAACGTTTGTCCAATTCTAGACCCAGGTAACGGACCTTAGTTTCAGAGGGAATGACTTCGCCGCCAATGCTCAATTCCGGTTCGTCGTTCTTTGTACGGAGGTAGGTGAATATCACGGTGCAGGACTTTTGGGGGTTTAACTTCATTTTCCATCTTATAGCTCAGTCGTTCAGGTCAAAAGTAAGCTCCTCAATTTCTAGTCCCGCTCTCTCTCCTCTGGGCGAGCTGCAGAGGAATGCTGTGTCATCGGCAAATTGAGCAGTGGTCATTGCCGGGGAGGTAGGTATGTCACCAGCATACACTAGGTATAATAGCGGGCCCAGCACACTTCCCTGGGGAACGCCTGCACGAGTATGCCGCGCACGGGATATGGCCTCACGGTATTTAACAGTGAAAGTGCGGTTTGTCAAGTAAGATAGTAGAACACGGTAATACGTGTCAGGGAGAGCAGTTTTAAGCTTGTAGAGCAGTCCAGAATGCCAGACCCCATCGAATGCTTTTTCAGTGTCAGCAAATAGTCCAATGCAGGTTTCTTTTCCTTCGAAGGAGTCCAATATCTTGTCAACCACACGATGTAGTTGATGTATGCAGGAGTGGGCGTTCCGGAAGCCAAATTGCGTAGCTGTTATCAGAGGTTCGAGTTGGTGGACCAATTTGGGAAGGAGTAATCTCTCGAAAATCTTGGAAAGAAGAGGGAGAAGGCTTATTGGTCGGTAGCTATGGGGGTCGTGGAGGTGGTTTGTTTGGCTTGTGGATAAGAATGACGATGGCATGTTTCCATTTAGAGGGTATATAGCCTAGTCTGAGACAGGCATTGAAGATTTGGGTGACTAATACTAATGTCTTTCGAGGTATGTGGATTAGCAAGGGACGAGTTATATTATCGTTTCCAGGGGCCTTCCTACATGCAGAGCGACGAATGACATTTTTTACTTGTGCAGATCGGAAGAAGTCATAAAAGGGACTCAGCTGTAGAGGGGATGTTAATGACTCTTGTACATCATCTTCAATTGGGCTTGGTTGTGGATTAGGGGTGAACTGTTTTTCCAAGATTGTCGAGAAAAGTTCAACCTTTTCCATCGGTGTGGAGTACCAACGCTGGTTCGACTTGAGAGGAGGGATGTCAGGACGTTCTTTAGTGAGTTGCTTCGTTTTTCGCCATAATGATCCATCACTACTATCCAACACGGACTGGTCTCTTTTGTTTATTTCTTGTTTTTCCTTAATGAGAGCTTCATTTAAATCCTTCGTAGCTCGGTTTAGTGCAGTTTTATGTGCGGGGTAACGGGTGAGGTCCCACAGACGTTTAGCTGATCTTTTGACCTGAAGGAGCTGGACAATGTGAGGGGGCGATGGCTTATGCCGATGTGCGGTGCTGGTGATTGGTTGTTGGGAGGCCTCTGTTGCAGCAAACTGAATCATCCTCATCAAGTTGGCAGTCGCTATATCCACATCTTTTGGAGTTTTCAGTGGGATTTGTGTGTCTGTTGCAGCTGAGAGGAGGCCTTTGTATTTGTCCCAGTCAATTTTATTTGTTTGGATTCGGTCACTGTGTGATCTAGTTGAGGGTGAAGCTTGTATTTTCAGTAGAACTGGAAGGTGGTCTGAACTCAAATCATATAGGACTTCAGGATGCGAAGAGTTAGAATAAACATTCTTTGAGAGGAAAAAATCAAGAATGTCCGGGGAGTGCGCAGGGTTGTCGGGGTAGTGTGTGGCTTCCGATGGGAATATAACTTCAATATTACGAGCATGAATCAGGTTGATCAGACTCAGTCCTCGAGGATTTGACGTTGTTGACCCCCATCTTGGGTGCTTGGCATTAAGGTCGCCGCCAATAATGAAATTTGGTCCCATATTTTGAATTATCGTCTGAAAATCAGATTCTCTCACAATATTTTCAGGAACCGAGTAGAATGCGGCAATAGTGTAGTTACGACCAATTATGGAAATATTAATGCGGGATATTTGATCATTGTTTTCTTTTATGGGTGGTAAATCATTGTGAGTTAATGAAGCTTTAATATATATGGCAGAACCACCTTTCCTTTGATTGGAGGGATGATCGGCCCGAGTAAACTTATATCCAGGAATGAAGAAATTAATACGGGGAGACAATTTTGTTTCGGTAAGCAATATGACATCAATGTCGTTAGCTTTCAAGAAGAGATCGAGCTCGTGAAATTTCCCGTAGACTCCTCTACAGTTCCAAGTGCAAATGTTGAGTCTAGCAGGTCCAGAACTCATGATTTGGTTATTTTAGGGAGAAGTTGAGTGAGTGCTAGTACAAGAGGCTGCACGAGAGATAGCAGTTGGTCGATTTTTTGTAGGAGTTGCTTCATGTGTGATTCGGAATCTTCTGAGTTTGGTTTGGAAATTTGACTAGTTAAAGCGTGAGCATATGAACCGACGTTGTTGTGGGGTTGTACATTATTACAGTTTATTTCATTTCGGTTAGACGTTAGTGCCTGGATCCTTGGAGGGGATGAGATCATTCTTGCTTTTTGGAGTTGAACGTGCACTGGACACCCTCGATAATTCGCTGTGCGCGCTCCGTGACAATTAGTGCAAATGGGGGGCGAATTCGGGGGTCGAGGGCACGACTGCGTAGAATGAAGGCCGTCACACTTGACACATCGTTCTTTTTTATGACAGTAGTTCCTTGAGTGACCAAATTCTTGGCACTTGACACATTGAATTACTGTGCGTTTTGGGCGAGGGGGTTCTATTTTCACCACGGCATGGTACAGCCTATTCAAGTTGTAGATTTCTGGATTTTTTGCATTGGGTTTGAGATCAACAGAAAACATTGATAGAGGGGCCTTAGTAACTGGATGCAGTACTGGAAGGATTTGAGTGGCTTCGTATCCATGAGTACCGAGCTCGTCTTTGATAATATTAATATCAGTTGTATGGTGAAGACCTCGGATGACAACTCTGAAGGCTCGCTCGCTTTTCAATTGATAAGTGTAGTATTCTGCTTTTTTTTCTTCGAGAAATTTGATTGCTTTTCGGTAGCCGTCAATTGTTAGAAAATGTATCTTGACTTTATTATTATTTAATGAAGCGTATTTGAAAGTTGAAGGTTCGAAACTACGGAATTCTTCTATTGCCAAGTTTATATGTATTAGTGACGTTATGAATGAATATCGGGGGTGGGGAAATAACTTTCTCTACTGACGCTTGGGGATGCCGACAACGGGGCGAAAAAAGGTAATTCTCTTCGACTGTTACATTTTCTCGGGTCGTTCCCTCTACACAAGTCCGAAAACAATCATCGCACTCTTGTCACTAAAAACAAATTATCCTAATACTTGGTCTGCGAACAGCAATAGTGATGTGCCATATTTCATGCTCGACTATTTTGTGTTGTAATGATCCTCCGTATTAAAAAGTTCCTTCGGTGTGACAACATAACTCAAAAATACTCAATCTCCTTTCGAATGTGTGTTTTGTTTCTGGAATTATTCATATTGTAAGTGCCTCAATTGTATACAACCTATCTAATGAAGGATTTAAAGTATTCGTCACGCAATATTCTTCAAGCTACCTCACGGAACTTACAATTAAGACAGGTTTGTAAAACCAAAGAATATTAAGCTAAAACATGCGAGCCATCTCATACTCTTTTTTCATCTCTTTGATAAGATTCCGTATGTAATTATCCTCTCTATCATCCGGTACAAAATTCATGCTTCTGTTTTGCTTTCTAATCCAACAGCTACTCTAGTGCTTCAAATTTAGACTCTGGCTGACCAATAAAGCAAGAACTTGCCCCGCTTTAAGGCTTGCAAGATCGTCCTCCGGCTGAAAACAATCGACGTTTAATTAATAGCTCCTCCAGTGCTTCAAATTTAGACTCTGGCTGACCAATAAAGCAAGAATTTGCTCGCTTTAAGGCTTGTACGTTGCACCAGAGTACCTCTCAAAAGTGACGAAATTAAGCCATTTTTCCCACTATAATATTGGTATTATATTCTGGCTAGAATAGCTCAAGGGCAATCGATGGCTTCTTATTGCGTATTGTTTAATGCCTGATATGCTAGAGCAAGATGAACTCATCAAGAAACATGGATTATGAGATGAATTAAATAATTATACTCTTGATTTTCCTCTGAATTTGAGCTGTTCTTTTTTTCATGATCATGACTGTCGTGGACGATGCTGTGAAATGGATTTTTGAGTATTCTCTCGTGGATGTAAGCATACATTTTCTTTATCTGAGGTTATGATTGTTAATTTTTGGGGCAGTTATTCAATCTTCGTGATTTCCAATGACAAGTCTTTTTGGCGTTAAAAACAAAATTCCTTATTTTCTTCTCCACATATGGGTGATGTAAAAACATGAATTTAACTTCCTATTCCTATATCTCACTTAAATGCAATGGCTGTATGGCGCAAAGCCAATGCCAAAGGAAAAAAAACAAAAAAAAAACTTCGTGATTGCAAAATGGCTACGAGGTATGAAGTGTTGGGTTCGGTGTCTAGCTATTGTGTAATACCAATTTTGTCATTTAGAGCTCTCATCATCCCGTGAAACGAAACTTCAGCGTCCAAATAAATGAGATTCAGAACCTGTGGCGAGGATAACATAATTTTCCTAAAAGTGTAATCTTTATTTTTTTCGTTACCGACGAGATCAATTGTTTTCTTGATAGGATTTTGAATGATTTTTAAAAGCTTCAGTTTGGTGGTGTAAATCGTGTCTTGTTTTCAATTTTGTTCTTGTTAAATTCCTACCACATGTTACCCCAAAGCTACAAAGCTATCCACCAAATCGTTAATGGGGAACTTGCATGAATCTCAGATTGGGAAGAAAAGCGTACCGGTGATTTGACCCGTGAACTGAAGGATAACAACGGAAGTTGCAACCCGATTGGTGCGTTTTAAGATTTTTAAAAAAGGTTCAAAGTTCTGACGGGAAATTACGTCAATCCTTACTTGTGAAGCATTTGAGGGAACTCTAAAATTGTTTGTTTACAAATAACATGAAAAATTTCCTTCCAGTAAACGCGTCTAACCCCCTCTTCCCCGCATCATCCATTTCAATAAATAAGTTTTGACGTAATCGAACCCCCACTCAATTTTTTTTAGAAATTCGCTGAAAAAGCATCCTTGATTGATTTCAAAGTTTAATGTGAGCAATATAGGCTTGTGGAAGAGCCCTCTTTAAGAAACACCAACTTTTGAAAAATGTGCAAGTTCCCCATTGTTGATTAACGGCCAATTTGACCTAAGTGAAAATGTCCGATTTTGAAGAAGTCAAGACTAGATTTTGATGAAAAATTGTTATTTCTGCCGAATAAACGAATGCTGACGCAATAACCCAATTAAGTGATTAAGAAGATAGGTAAAATATCGACGAATTTTTCCTGAAATTCTGGTCTAGTA
This sequence comes from Corythucha ciliata, assembly GCA_038030265.1. NCBI lineage: Eukaryota > Metazoa > Arthropoda > Insecta > Hemiptera > Tingidae > Corythucha > Corythucha ciliata. Next base: position 12,827,378 of record CM075939.1, read on the forward strand.
GGTGCGTGATACACTATAACAACCCAATAGCCAAATGCCGTTTTACCTGGGTATCTATGCTTGAGTCTTTTGACGTATAAATTGCTAATCGAGCTATTTTATATTTCTCGGCGAGAAAGCTGGCCATTTGGACACGACATTGCATATTTAGCAATGAATCACGCAGTTGAATCTGAGGAGTTGCCTATACATGTACGATTCAGGGGGTTGTGGTATTTAGTCCAGTCAATAAGAGAATATAGGTCAACATGGTCAGTTTAGTGAATTTTTAATTTTCCAATATGTTTGAGGCTGTTGGGAGGTAAACATACTAAAAGTCCCCGGATGTCCGATGTGACCAGGTTGCTGGAGACCACCAGGAAGGTCACTTGTTTCGATTTTTCATAATTATATCCTAATAGTTTCCAACTTACGTGACTCGGAAATATTGGGAAATTGTGTTAAAAACCACCATTTTCTGTTTTTTTCGACTCTTTTACTTTGCAACGACTCTACTTTTAGTATCTCACAATTAGTTCTCAGAAAATAAGTTGAAGAGCGTTACATTTCCTTTGAATTGAGCCCTTTTCGAACATTTTAGACCAATGTAACCTCAAGTTACAGCCGTGTGAACCGACCAAGTCTTTTCATTTTTAACAAATCCAACTAAAAAACGGTAGAAATAACGGGGTCTATGAGCAGTACAAACCCAAGCTATATGTTCAAGCTTGATCATACTTGATTTTCCCGGCGTTGGATAGTAGGATTTTTTGAAAATGAAAAAACTTGGTCAGTTCATACGTCTGTAACTTATTGCTACGTTGGTGTAAAGTGTTCGAAAAGGGCTCATTTCGAAGGAAATGTAATGATCTTCAACTTATTCTCTGTGAACTATCATGAGAAACTGATAGTGAAGTCGTTACAACCAAAAGAGACAAAAAAGGCTGAAAATTACGTTTTTTAACCATTCAACCGTTCAAACTTTTGAGTGGGTGATCGTATGAAAAACGATGTTCTGTAAAGGAATTTTTAGTACGGAGGATCATTCGTCAACTGAATTACCAAAATAAAGGTAAGTAAATTGAAATTGATAAAAGAAACGTCAGTTGTGTTGCCAACATTACAACACAAAATAGTCGAGCATGAAATATAGCACATCACTATACTATTGCTGTTCGTAGACCAACTATTAGGAGAATTTGTTTTTAGTGACAAGAGTGTGATGATTGTTTTCGGACTTGTGTAGAGGGAACGACCCGAGAAAAGGTAACAGTCGAAGAGAATTACCTTTTTTCGCCCGGATGTCGTCCACTCGACGCTTGAGGAACTGTATCAGTACTCATTTCTTCGATCTCAGCAAGTGGTCCAAATGGATTTGGTGTAATTACCGAGTCGTTAGGTCTCATCTCTTTCCGTGGATGTTGATTCTTGGGCCCGTTCGGTACAATGTTTTATTAGCTGATATTACAGCTGTTTTATTAGCTATATTATTAGCTAATAAAACATTGTGCAATAGGGCCCTGGTCATACTTAGTCATTTTCTTTCGAAAAAAAAAAATTTTCCAACGATTTTTATTTTGTATGTTACTTCCTCAGTATGGCTATTTTAGCCTTTAAATCGTCAAAACTGACTCTATGTGCCCTGAAAATAGCTGATCGGGCGATTATTGGCGCCTTGAAAATGCCTAAACAGGGAATTCCTGCCCTGAAAATGGCCAAACCGACCATTCGTGCCATGAAAATTTCACACTGGCTGTTCACGCCATGTGAATCACCATACTGATCAGTTGCTCCCTCTACAGAAGCTACATACAGTGTTAATGACGACTCCTAGGTACCTTTCAAAATGCCTAGGCTTGCCCAACAAAGTAAAAAATAGTCAAACATGGCTATTCGGACTTAAACCGATCAACTGACCACGCCGTTTACGCACTGAACGTGTGCCGACCACACCATACCAACTGGCTGACCCACTTCCCCTCCTCATTAACCACGATGTACGATTTATATGCCCTAAAAGTAGCCGAAATGATTATTTACAACTTGCAGATGGCTTTAACTGACGATTCATCCCGTTGAAATGCCAAATCTGATATGCTTTTTTTTTTTTTTTTTTTTTTTTTTTTTTAAACAAGATAACTTTATTGCATATAAATATATAAATACATTACAGTTAGTATCATAAATTATAGGTAGAAAATATCACTCGACGCATGTTTGAGAGTACAAGTCCAGTGACTTTCTCTCTTTATAAAGGAAATTTGGTAATTTAATAGGTACTTAGTTAATTGGTACGTTCGTCATGAGCCGGTGGGTGTTATTGGTGCTATGGTTGGTCTTTCTTTGGGGGTATTCCCAAATGGGTCTTATGAGCGTGAGGTATATCAAGCGCTTTGTATCAAGAGGTAGTGGGGATAGGGACCCTAGAAGCGGCTTGAGTGTCTTGAGACGGTGTCGGCATCTTTTGAGGATAGATGTAATGTGTGAGTCGAAAGTCAAACGTTTGTCCAATTCTAGACCCAGGTAACGGACCTTAGTTTCAGAGGGAATGACTTCGCCGCCAATGCTCAATTCCGGTTCGTCGTTCTTTGTACGGAGGTAGGTGAATATCACGGTGCAGGACTTTTGGGGGTTTAACTTCATTTTCCATCTTATAGCTCAGTCGTTCAGGTCAAAAGTAAGCTCCTCAATTTCTAGTCCCGCTCTCTCTCCTCTGGGCGAGCTGCAGAGGAATGCTGTGTCATCGGCAAATTGAGCAGTGGTCATTGCCGGGGAGGTAGGTATGTCACCAGCATACACTAGGTATAATAGCGGGCCCAGCACACTTCCCTGGGGAACGCCTGCACGAGTATGCCGCGCACGGGATATGGCCTCACGGTATTTAACAGTGAAAGTGCGGTTTGTCAAGTAAGATAGTAGAACACGGTAATACGTGTCAGGGAGAGCAGTTTTAAGCTTGTAGAGCAGTCCAGAATGCCAGACCCCATCGAATGCTTTTTCAGTGTCAGCAAATAGTCCAATGCAGGTTTCTTTTCCTTCGAAGGAGTCCAATATCTTGTCAACCACACGATGTAGTTGATGTATGCAGGAGTGGGCGTTCCGGAAGCCAAATTGCGTAGCTGTTATCAGAGGTTCGAGTTGGTGGACCAATTTGGGAAGGAGTAATCTCTCGAAAATCTTGGAAAGAAGAGGGAGAAGGCTTATTGGTCGGTAGCTATGGGGGTCGTGGAGGTGGTTTGTTTGGCTTGTGGATAAGAATGACGATGGCATGTTTCCATTTAGAGGGTATATAGCCTAGTCTGAGACAGGCATTGAAGATTTGGGTGACTAATACTAATGTCTTTCGAGGTATGTGGATTAGCAAGGGACGAGTTATATTATCGTTTCCAGGGGCCTTCCTACATGCAGAGCGACGAATGACATTTTTTACTTGTGCAGATCGGAAGAAGTCATAAAAGGGACTCAGCTGTAGAGGGGATGTTAATGACTCTTGTACATCATCTTCAATTGGGCTTGGTTGTGGATTAGGGGTGAACTGTTTTTCCAAGATTGTCGAGAAAAGTTCAACCTTTTCCATCGGTGTGGAGTACCAACGCTGGTTCGACTTGAGAGGAGGGATGTCAGGACGTTCTTTAGTGAGTTGCTTCGTTTTTCGCCATAATGATCCATCACTACTATCCAACACGGACAGGTCTCTTTTGTTTATTTCTTGTTTTTCCTTAATGAGAGCTTCATTTAAATCCTTCGTAGCTCGGTTTAGTGCAGTTTTATGTGCGGGGTAACGGGTGAGGTCCCACAGACGTTTAGCTGATCTTTTGACCTGAAGGAGCTGGACAATGTGAGGGGGCGATGGCTTATGCCGATGTGCGGTGCTGGTGATTGGTTGTTGGGAGGCCTCTGTTGCAGCAAACTGAATCATCCTCATCAAGTTGGCAGTCGCTATATCCACATCTTTTGGAGTTTTCAGTGGGATTTGTGTGTCTGTTGCAGCTGAGAGGAGGCCTTTGTATTTGTCCCAGTCAATTTTATTTGTTTGGATTCGGTCACTATGTGATCTAGTTGAGGGTGAAGCTTGTATTTTCAGTAGAACTGGAAGGTGGTCTGAACTCAAATCATATAGGACTTCAGGATGCGAAGAGTTAGAATAAACATTCTTTGAGAGGAAAAAATCAAGAATGTCCGGGGAGTGCGCAGGGTTGTCGGGGTAGTGTGTGGCTTCCGATGGGAATATAACTTCAATATTACGAGCATGAATCAGGTTGATCAGACTCAGTCCTCGAGGATTTGACGTTGTTGACCCCCATCTTGGGTGCTTGGCATTAAGGTCGCCGCCAATAATGAAATTTGGTCCCATATTTTGAATTATCGTCTGAAAATCAGATTCTCTCACAATATTTTCAGGAACCGAGTAGAATGCGGCAATAGTGTAGTTACGACCAATTATGGAAATATTAATGCGGGATATTTGATCATTGTTTTCTTTTATGGGTGGTAAATCATTGTGAGTTAATGAAGCTTTAATATATATGGCAGAACCACCTTTCCTTTGATTGGAGGGATGATCGGCCCGAGTAAACTTATATCCAGGAATGAAGAAATTAATACGGGGAGACAATTTTGTTTCGGTAAGCAATATGACATCAATGTCGTTAGCTTTCAAGAAGAGATCGAGCTCGTGAAATTTCCCGTAGACTCCTCTACAGTTCCAAGTGCAAATGTTGAGTCTAGCAGGTCCAGAACTCATGATTTGGTTATTTTAGGGAGAAGTTGAGTGAGTGCTAGTACAAGAGGCTGCACGAGAGATAGCAGTTGGTCGATTTTTTGTAGGAGTTGCTTCATGTGTGATTCGGAATCTTCTGAGTTTGGTTTGGAAATTTGACTAGTTAAAGCGTGAGCATATGAACCGACGTTGTTGTGGGGTTGTACATTATTACAGTTTATTTCATTTCGGTTGGACGTTAGTGCCTGGATCCTTGGAGGGGGGGAGATCATTCTTGCTTTTTGGAGTTGAACGTGCACTGGACACCCTCGATAATTCGCTGTGCGCGCTCCGTGACAATTAGTGCAAAGTGGGGGCGAATTCGGGGGTCGAGGGCACGACTGCGTAGAATGAAGGCTGTCACACTTGACACATCGTTCTTTTTTATGACAGTAGTTCCTTGAGTGACCAAATTCTTGGCACTTGACACATTGAATTACAGTGCGTTTTGGGCGAGGGGGTTCTATTTTCACCACGGCATGGTACAGCCTATTCAAGTTGTAGATTTCTGGATTTTTTGCATTGGGTTTGAGATCAACAAAAAACATTGATAGAGGGGCCTTAGTAACTGGATGCAGTACTGGGGGCCTGTTCTACAACTTTTGACTGTCACTATCACTGTCTCTTTCCACCCGTTCTCCCCATCAACATGTGATTTAATTCGGGTCGGACGGGTGGAAAGGATATTCCTAGGAACACTATGAAATTTTGCAGAACAGGCCCCCTGGAAGGATTTGAGTGGCTTCGTATCCATGAGTACCGAGCTCGCCTTTGATCAAGGTAAATAGACTTACAGAGGTATGCTCGTAACTAAGGAAATTTTTGTCAAAATTGACGTCACGGGAGTAAAAAAATTAATGAGGGACCAAACTTCACATATGAAGCTTCCCCTCCCATGGTTTCTGCCTTGGAATTTCTTTGTAGATCAAGCAAAAAATGAATGAAAAGCCAAAATAAGTGCCTGGAAATTTTTTTTAAAAGCGACATAATTTGGCGGAGTTGTTCCTTAGACCTTGCGTACCGTTTTAAGGCCCAGTTAATTGACACGTACCACCGTGTATTCAGTAAAGACAGCACTCGGCGCAGTGACGGGCGAGTTTATTATGTGAATCAGTAAGCTTCATGAGGGAGCAAGGAAGGGCTTCCCTGCTGCCCTGCCAATCACGCTCACGAGCATTTCTTAGATAGATTGGACAATAAAGCTGAAGTTTAAAAGTGTTCCCAGTCATGTATAAAAATAGAAGTAATTTAGTATTATAGTATCAATGGTGTCCTTCGACCAGAATCCCGGCCTCGAACCTAGCCGTATTCAATTACTGTCCATATCGAGGAATTTCTTTGCCTCATCTGAGGCCTTAGTACAAACTCGTGTGGAAATGCCGCTAGACGTGATTGCTATGGCGGAATAATGTTATTTCTTATTCGGCGTCCTTGGATTTCGCATGCGGTTTTTTCCCCGACCATTCATACCCTGGATGCCGCATACCTAGAATGGAGTAGGGCGATTCAAACCCTCACCATACGAGCGTATTGGTCGATGTGCGGTTTGTTGTATAACCACCGCCGAGAACCCTTCATACGAAGCCAAGTGTTTCGGGGCGCTTATATTATTGTTAATTGGAACGGTGGCGAGGTCTCTTCGTTGATGAGTGTCACGAAAACTCATTGTTTAACGAGAAAATTGCTGAACTTAGCTCTATCTTGAAAGAATCTGTAAAAGTTTCACAACTGAGATGATACCCTGCACCTGCAGCAGTTTTCTTTGCTCCAACCATTACACTTAGGGGCCCTGCAATTACTTCTTTCACCGGAACATTGTCCCGCAGGCAATAATGCGTAGTTGTCCTGATTTAAAAAGTGGCCCCAGAAATGTTGATAATTTTGTTTTGTTGAAAAAAGTCCCACCTGTTAATTTTTTAAAAATTTGTCATCCCATGACGTCATGGCACAAACAATAATAATTGGTTGAAAATTAAGAGCATACCTCTTTACTCTATTTACCTTGGCCTTTGATAATATTAATATCAGTTGTATGGTGAAGACCTCGGATGACAACTCTGAAGGCTCGCTCGCTTTTCAATTGATAAGTGTAGTATTCTGCTTTTTTTTCTTCGAGAAATTTGATTGCTTTTCGGTAGCCGTCAATTGTTAGAAAATTTATCTTGACGTTATTATTATTTAATGAAGCGTATTTGAAAGTTGTAGGTTCGAAACTACGGAATTCTTCTATTGCCAAGTTTATATTAGTGACGTTATGAATGAATATCGGGAGTGGGGAAATAACTTTCTCTACTGACGCTTGAGGAACTGTATCAGTACTCATTTCTTCGATCTCAGCAAGTGGTCCAAATGGATTTGGTGTAATTACCGAGTCTTTAGGTCTCATCTTTTTCCGTGGATGTTGATTCTTGGGCCCGTTCGGTCCCATCGGTATTTGTCGGGGATTAGATTGCGCGACTCACGAAGAAAAGATGCGAAGATATGCTGCGCCGAAAAAAATTGCCACACTCGCAGATCTGACGAAACTAAAAAGCATGTTTTTTTTTCAGCTTTTCCTCTTCTGATTAAAAAAAAAAAAGTTTCAGTTATCAGGTCAGGGGGGGGGTTGTCAGATATTTTGGGGTAAAATTTCCAGTTTCGCTGTGAAATCTTTTAAAAAAGATAAGATCTTTTAAAGATCTGGGTATGGCGTAGGAGCAAGAATACATCAGGTTTGGCGTGTATCGTTAGTTTTTTGTCAAAATAACCGAGTAGAACCGATTTTGGTTTTGAGCCTAACAATAAGATCGCCAGTTTCGTAGTGAAAGCAGAGTCGTCCTTTTATTTGGCCTAAAATCATCTTTTTCAGGGAAAACTTTACTTTAAGTGTGACACTGGCAGTTTTAGAGTAAATTATCTAAATGGAAAGTTGGTTGTTTAAATTTGAACGAATACAGCCGCGTAGTTTTTGACAGTATGCACTACGCGGCTGTATTCGTTCAAATTTAAATAACCAACTTTCTATTTAATATTCAGAACAGCCAAATCAACAAAACAAAGATCAGTAAACTATCTAATTTTGTGGGGAAATTGTCGTTTCGGGCGTAAAATATTCATTCTTGAAATGGAACAGAAAAGTTTAGTTTTAGGTTAATATCGTCAGTTTTGGGGAGAGGGCGATTGTGCGAGAAATTGTACGTTTTTTGAGTAAAATCGCCACTTTAAGGGATAAAATCGGGCAGTTTTTAATGCAGAGTGGTCTGTTTTGTTAAGATCATTCGTTTTTCATTAGTTTGAGTTGGAGAAAAATCGTCCGTTTTTGGGGTGCAAAAGCCTTGGGTTTTAAAAAAGCCGCAGTTGTGCTCTTAAATCTTTAATTTAAGAGTAAACAATTCGTCTTTGGTGTAAAATCGTTAGTTTTGAAGTGAAATATTCAGTTATACAGTGAAATCTTCAGTTTTGGGTTAATATTCGTTATTGTTTGGTTATTAAATCTTGAATTTTTACGTCTCACTGACAAGATGTTGAAGAAAAAAGGACATCCCGAATATTTGAGTGCCAAGCAACTTTCCTACATGTATCGATTATCAGGGAAAACATTCTCAGTTTTTGGATAGAAAATCAGGAATAGAAGGCTAAAACCGATCCAACGAAGATGTTTGGTTTTTTGAAGGATTTACGACCCTTTTTTTTATTTTATAAAATAAAATAAAAATTTTTATAAAAAAACAGTTTTCGGGGAAGAATTTGACGATTTATTGCACCAATTTCTGATTTTACCATTTCTTTTGCTGGGGTCTCTAGAACATTCGACATCTTCTGCCCACCGGCTACGCCCCTGCACCTCAATGTGTGAATCAATTTTCATTACCTAATGGATTATACTCCAAGATATTGTAGTGTTGACGAGCCAATTAGGTACTATTTATGAATATAAAATGTCCTGCATTCATTTAGCTAAGAATGATGGGAACAATAAAAGGATCCAAGCATGTTGACCACAAACAATATTCCTCCATTGTAGTGAAAAAGTTCAGAAGAAAACTGTAGTTTTAAAACTCATTTCCTCTAATGAAAAACGAGCTGATATTCTAATGAACGCTGTAAATTTCAATACCTAATGAGGGTAAAAAATATGTATACGGTTTTTTTGTGCGTAGGTATTTGCGTACCTATGTGCATTTATAATTTTGAGGTTTTTGATGAGTGCATGTTTTTCGTTTTACTTTTTATTCCAATTTTTACATGTTCTGATTCGTATTATTTGTTTATAGAGACAAGTGAAAAGCGCCGTATTTCACAATCATACAGCCGTTGCAGTGTTAAGGCAAGGAGTTTGATGAGAGTAACACTGCTCAGTTGACCCTTAACTTATTCTAGAGGCCCCTATATACACACGTTCAGACAGAACCGTACTACCGGTTAATAATCCTACCGTCCGATATTGTGTAGGCCTCTCGGAGAGGGAAAACGGTCGGTCTCCTGTATGGTAGGATGGTCGGAAGCTGTCAACCTTCCTATCCTATAAGACCCAACTGCCTACACTCCTTGGCATGGTAGCCTGATGATTTTCAAGTCTTGTCGTTAATTAAATATAATGAACGTACTCACAAGTCACTGTGAATTTATTATCCTTTGTAATTTACAAGAGGGTCATTCGTACTCATGAAAAACGACCGCTTTGCCTCTCACTTCTGTCAACAACTCCAAGCTCCAACTACCATACAACTCCTTCCTAACTGCTTCCCCTTTCTTCCTTTACATTCACAGGTGGCTCGCTTCCCCCCCCCCTCTCTTGAGGTCCATCCCTTCTAGATCATTATATGTTTAAAGAAAATGCCCTACACTCAGCCATCCTGAGTCACTGGTCCCCAATTTAAAACAATAAATTATCATCTTATAGTGATAATTATAGCCCGGCAAGAAGAACATGAACCCGAGGCCAACGCTCTCTCACTCGATTATAGTTGCATCTTTTCTTCCCTCTACATTCGTTACCGGATTGATTGTCCCACTGTTTACTAAAGATAAGTGTGTTATTATCAAGGTGAAGTTCCACGGTGGTGGTTAGGAAAATAGCTAGAGGGGCTGATCACAGGAGTGCGAAAGGTCCACGTTGAACTTGGCGAGCTATATAGTTCGCGTCCTATTATTGTATGGGAAGTTTCACAAATGATTCCTCGCCCCCCCCCCACTCAAAAGTCTTCCATCTTATAATACTTGGCACACGTATTCTCGCCTTATTTCTGCACCAATCCTATATTTTAAAATCTCCTTTGAAGCTCCAGGAAATTCCGCAGACGCAGTACCTATAGGAGAAAGAGTTAAACTCTTTAGTTCCCTGGTAAACGAAGAAATGTTGGGAGGCCGTGAAGGAGTACTTTTGTAGGCTCATGAACTTGCCTTGGGCCAGGGGTGGGCAAAATACTTTGAAAATGTATTTTAAATACAAAGCCCAAAATACTTTCAAAAATGTATTTTAAATACTAAAATACAAATACTTTTTGAATTGTATTTTGAACAAAATACAAATACAATTTAAAATACTTTTCAAAAATTCGATTTCGATGGCAAATAGTGCGAAAAACACGAAAAATAAATAATTCAAAAATATTAGGACCTTCAATAGACAAGTTGACAAAATGTAGCTGCGCGAAATGGCCCTGCTGCCGATGCGCAAAAAAAGTAGACAAGTTATCACCAAGTATTTAGTACCGAACCCATGGGCGGAGATAGCCGATATTCCTTGGGGGGGGGGGGGGGCTTCAGTCCTAATATGACTGATATGACTGGGGGGGACCCCCCCCCGCCCACCGATTTCACACCTTCAAGCCCAGAGTACACACGGAGGCATTTTTCAAGAATTTTTCACGTCCCAACTTCGGAAAACATGTGAACCCTACCGAAGAAACACGTGTGTCACAAAGTTTTGCTGTGAAATAATAAAGGCCCGTTCACAAGCTCTACGTATGCGTTCAGTGGAGATTATGCAACCAAACAAAATTTTTATTAGTCCGGGAGACCACCGTACCGTATGAAAAATCCGGGTCGTATGATCGAGTCTGGCACCTGCGCAGAACGTTTTTTATGGTCTAGGAGATGACTTTTCGGAGATTGCCAGACATTTTCCGTGGGACAGGTGCTCACAACAGAACTAGCTGTTGGCAAACACACCTTATTGGCCTGCTTGAAAACGGCTGGCTAGGGTAAAAATTGATTCTTCGCAAACAATAAGCTAGAAAACCACCATCGCCTTCCATTATCGAATGAAACCCTGGCTACTAGTGAGCCTCGAAATTTCACGTTTTCGCTGACGGCGCTATTTACAATAAAATTGGATGGCGGCGTTGGTTTTCGTAACGTATTGGTCGAGGGTAACGACTTTTTACTTTCGCCAGTCGTTTTCAAACAACCCAAAGGTGTGTTTGCCAAAGCTAGCTCTGTTGTGAGCCCCTATGCCACGGAAAATGTCCGGAGATCTCAGAAGTGTCATCTCCTAGACCATGAAAAACGTCATGCGCAGGTGCCAGACACGATCAAATGACCCGGATTTTTCATACGGTGGGCTCCCGGACTACTTTCCTTCGAAAAATGATGCATTTTAAAAGGTTGCCTAGACCGGCCACATACATACAGCTCGTAAACGGTGCCTAAAAAATGTATTTGTGTGTACTGGGCTTTAAAAGTACGTCCAGACGGTGAGGATTTCCTGTTTAGGTCAACCCCACCGGCCGGCTGGAGCGTCTGGACCTGGCTTTGACTTCAGTTGAAGTCACCTTGAAGTCAACACACATCAGTTGAAGAACGCGCAGTCCACCTCAACTGATGTCGAAGTCTGGGCACACGCTCCGGCTGGCCGGTAGAGAAAAAACTCATCGTGTGTTCGTACCCTATAACTGTAAGGGTTAAAGAGTCTGGGGGGAGGGGCTTCCGGAAGGTTAGCCTGGGGGGGGGGCTATAGGACCAAAGCCCCCCTCTATCCGAACCAGCGAGCACCAAGGCGATAGATATAACGGGTGGCGCACCAAGAGCACTTTTCTTGGAACTGAGTAGGACTGCCTACGTCACTCATGGACCGGAAAGTCTGACTGCCTGACCGTCTGATAGGTTTTATAGTTACTTTTCTCTTTCTTAAACGGTGCAAAGGGCCGTTTTTAGGGGGTAGCCAACCGCATAGGAGCCCTGTCTTGGAATAAAAATAATAACAACAAAATCTCAATCGAGAGAAAATCCTGGAAATTGGGGTTTTACAGAGCTAAAATCCTAATAATTTGGTTTTTGAAGAATTCAGCCCCGGAAACTTGGATTTTGAACAAGACCAAACCGAGGCTTTAAACGGCCAAATCCTGGAAATTCGATTTTTAAAGATCTCGCGAAATTGCATTTTTGAATGAGAGCAACCTAGCGAAATGAGGAAGTAACACATTTTCCAAAATCATGCTGTCGTGATAGCTTGGGTGCCAAAACTCACGAAAACACGATCCATTCAAATAAAATCAGGCCCTATATTTTTTTATTAATTTTCAAAACTATTGAGTTGGGGGACCCATTTGAAATAGGCTAGACAGACTGCTGATGACGTAATAATAGCATTCGCGTGACCTCTACAATAGCTTCCCACAAATAAAACAATAGGACTTGAGAGAATGGGAAGGACAAGAAGGGGCAAGACATGATAACATCAATGATGTGGAGGGGCGGGAGGGGTCACAACCCCTTAACCACGTCACGAGTCACAGACCGGCCGTTTAAGGTAACCAAAAAAAAATTGGCAAGTTATATTATTTCGCTATAAATCGAAATCAATCATGTACGTACTAATATTCAATTCCTGGTCATATTTAGTCATTTTCTTTCAAGAAAAAATGTTTCCAGCGATTTTCTTTTTTTTTTTTTTTGTTACTTCCTCATTGTCTTTTGAAGAAGACAAATTGGCTTATCGGTTAATCTAAACCTTCGAAATTGATATTTGAAAGACCCAAACCCACGCAGTTTGTTTATTCAATTGAGACGGATCCCCAAAATTGCTATTTTAAGAGCTAAGTCCAATAAATTCGGTTCTTGAAGGAAGTTACGAAACTTGAGCGTGCTTGAACTTCGGCCCCAGACAGCGACTATTTGGCCCCAGGAACGACGTGTTTCAATGGAGGGCCTCTCTTACTGTGCTTGCAGTCTGCCTCCACAGTTCGACAATTTTCTACTTTAGACTTTAGATTAAATTGATCGTGTCCCGGCCAAGTTTGTGAACATTCCGCGTCCAGCTCCTTCGTTTAAGCCGCTTATTAGGGACACTTTTGACGGCTACAGAGCCGACCAGACAGGTAATTTTATAGGCCGGACTAGCAAAATATTCTGTCCATATAGAAGTGCAAAATACTTTTCGATTTAATCTGCTAATAATTGCAAAAAAGCCCGTAGTTTCATGAATGAATCGCCTATTTTTTAAATATTATCCATTTTACTGACAAATAGTCTGTTTTGGGAGCTTTTCGGCTCAAAAAAAGTGTTTTAAGGCACAAAAATCGTCAGTTTTTGCCATTTTTTTTCGACTGTAGTCATACCTAGATTTGAAGGATGCGAGTGGCTACCAAGCCAGGTGGCTAGGCTGGCAGTTAGGGGGCCTCCTGACCCTGATAGTTCGTCGCCTACGGGCTCCACGAGGGCTAGAAACGGCCGTCGGTGTTGTCAGATAATTAATTAATTTTTCACTCTATTTATGGTAATCCTCGACAAGACCCGAATATCGAGGTAAATAAGTTTGTGTCCTGATCTCAATTTCGAGCACGCAGGGCTTACTAGGCCCATTTAAAGGAAAAATTAGACGAAGTTGAATACATCCTGACAAAATTAGCGTTAGCCAAAAATTGCAAATTGTTGGTATAGAGATGAGCTTTGTTCGAAATCCCGCATGTATTCCTTCTTAACGAGAAATTGTGGAAATGCTAAATGGAAAATGGGGAATGGCCAGCGCAAAGGAACAGTCGATCGTTTTCTTCCTGTATAGGTCTATGGATGACGTCAATTCCCAACCTCGTCATAGTAGAGCAAGAGGGGAGCTGCTCCACCTCTCTACATAGCTCTACCACCTTGGGCGAGCTCTGGTGGCTCGTGAGCTGAAAAGGAGGTGAGGTCGACTGTAAAAGGGCTGTCGGGGGGAGGGATAGCTCTGGGCCAGTTAGCTGAATTACATTACAGCTGAATAACCCATATTTTCCCAATAATTTCCACACTAACGAGGAATTTTACGCGTTTCGGATCTCCCTCCTTCCCCCGAACTACTCCGCCTCCACCACTTTTTCGAAAAATAAAAACGTTTATCGAAGGATACTATTACTTAATAGTTTCGTTTAAAATACGGTGTCGCAAGGTTTACTTGGCGAATGATGGTGAATTTTTAAATTTATTTACCCTTATTTTCACCCGCTTCCCTCGAGCTGGAATGGCTGATTAACGAACTTAGGCTAGGGCTCTGTAAGATCCATTTTTGTGCCAAGTTTCCATCCGCCAGCATCATTTTTGCGGCAGTTGTGCTAACAAGGAATTCGGAACTTCCACCTCCCACCGTGACTACCCTTCCCTCTCCACTTTTTCGACAAATGAAAACGTCAATCGAAGGCGGTTATTATACACCGGGTTTTTGTGCCAAATATGGTTTCACTAGGTTAGGTTATACTGGTGAATGGTGGCGAAGAAGTGGAAACTAAAAAACTTTGAAATTAAAAGTATTTGTATTTGTATTTTCGTTGAGTGTGAAATACAAAATACTTTTGAAAATGTATTTCAAATACAAAGCCCAAAATACTTTCAAAAATGTATTTTAAATACAGAAATACAAATACTTTTCCAAAAGTATTTAAATACAATTACAAAATACGTATTTTGTATTTAAAATACATAAGTATTTTGCCCACCCCTGCCTTGGGCAAACCTCGTGCCAACGCAGTGGTCAGGAAGGCTGAAAAGTTGCAAAACAGAGCTCCTCTTGAAGAGTTGAGGTAGGCGAAAAACCGGGAAAAAAGGGGACCCGTATGCGCGCGGAATCGGGATTTCCCTATAGCTCTAATGAAATATTTCTGCGGCACTACTATTTTTTCTATCGTAGATTGTTAAGCACTGCCCCAGAGAGGCAGTCCATAAAGCAGTAGAGATTGTACCACCGCATAGTGAAGTTGGCGTAGTAGGGATGAAGAAAAAATGTTTTTGACATGTGAAAACATACACATCGCTTTTCGGAGTTTATTGGCTAAGTGCTCAACGTGCTCGTCCCATTTAATCTTAGAGTCTATGATAATACCCGAGTATTTCGCCTTACTGGCACGCACTAATTCAGGGCATGAGCATGTGGAGAGAGATTTACTATGATGAAGCTTCATTGTAGCGTCTGGCGGCGGCTGACCCTGAGTAGCCCAGGAGAAAGGTACATAGATTGTTTTTGTTGCGTTGAGAGTAAGTTTATTTCTAATCAACCATCCCCGGAAATCAGCAAAGATGTGTCATCCACAAATATGAAGGCCTCCCCTTCAAGGTCCAGTTGAAGCAGCCTGTCGACATAAATCACGAAAAGAATCCCCTGAGGTATCGAGAATGGCCCACTTCCCAAAGAATTTCCAGGGGTGCCATTAATTCTCACCTGCTGCCGGCGATTTTCTAAGTAGCTTTGGAACCGTTTGAGGGATGATCCTCTTACTCCTAATTCAGCGAGCTTCTTGATCAGTCGAACGTGGGAGACTGTATCGAAGGCCTTTGCGAGGTCCAAAAACACACCCATTGTCTCTTCCCCCGACTCCAAGAGGTTAATATGCTAGCTCCAGCGTACCCTCAGTAATCGGCTCGCCATTCTCTCTCTTTTTTTTTTTTTTTTGTTAAACAGGGAGGGAAGCCCAGAAGAAACTATCTCCTACCAAACTCGCTATCTCCTACCAAACTCGACCTATGATATCTATTGTTGTGTCGCCATCCTCTTGGGGGGGGGGGGGTTCAATTTTTTACCTATGCCACGTTGTGCCTCATCCCCTGTTCGTTATTTCATTCCGCATTGTGGTGGTTACTTGCGGGCGGTGTTGACCCGTTATACTGACCCGCATGGCGTGAATGTTGTGTACAGTGTACAGGTTGCTCATGACACACTCTTGCTCTTGAGGTGTGGTATTTAATGCGTGCTAATAATGGTTTTTCATTGTAATTAACCTTTTTACATGAACTTGTTTGCTACTGTCGAGTCAAACTTGGGTTTTATGACTCTAATGTAAATGGTAATGGCGTCCTAGTGTGGCAATTTTAAAATTCAATTTGGTTAGCTTCTGTTAGCTAGATTTTGTGTGATCAATTTTTCGCATTTCCCTCTAGCTCCGGATGATTTTTCGGGACTGGCCTATTGAGCAGGACGTTTAAGAAAGTGAGGATTAATACTGAATGATGGTCAGATATTCCAGAGTGGTGAATAGCGGGATAAATTGGATTTATTCTGGTGATCGCGTTCCATGATCCTGATTTCTCTCTCGTCCTCGCTCTTGTTAAGATAGATTTTTTCCCCTTCCTTAGCCCATGCGTACTTGTAGAAGTAAGCTCTTGCTATTTGCTTAGTGAACCATAGCAAAAATCTGTTCTCTGAAGTCAATCGCTCATTGATAAATACCCTACCGCTGCTCGGCAGACTCGCGTGAATGTCGGAGGGCGAGAAAGAACGCTTAACTTTTGCCGTCTTTAGGATGGCTGATTTCATTTCTAACGATAGTTGAATGAATGGTAGATTGTAGTTTCAAAACAATGAGGCCGTCGTGCAGTTTCTTCGATCTCACGCGGTACGTCTGCACAGAACCATGGGATGCCGCTAAGTTTACAATAGACATGGTTTTTTGGTCGAATTTTTGTTCTCAGTTTCAGGAACTCCAACAATCTCGGTCTCGTTTCCGATCGATTGCTGTTCTAGATCATTTAGTCTGGAGTTGATGTTTGTAATTTTTTGGTGCAGCTGAAGGTTTTCTGCTCTCAGACTAGCTTCAGAAGCGGTTAAATCCCTCATCTTTGCCTCAGTTTCAGCTAATTTTCGGAGAAACTCATCGAGCTTGGAAGAAGTAAAATCAAAAGATCGAACCCCTCGAGTTTATCATCAAACTTATTCATCTTTAAAAGAATCATTTCGACGTTTTTCTCCATCATAGCTGAGTTGATTCATGTCCGAATCACTTTCAGAATCGTTTCTTGATGGGGCCGAGAAAAGTTTTTAGGTTCTATGTTCATGGGTGTAGCTATATGTGAAAATGAATTATGGTTTAATTTGCGCAATTTGCGGAAAAAATTGAAAACTAAATCTCGAATTAATTCGTGGCTAAAATTGAGAAAAAGCGATAATCCATGGCTATACGTGAAAATAAAATAATGAACAAATAAAAAACAAACATAACGCTAATTCGGGTCTAAAATTGATAAAAATGGAGAATTAGCAACTAAAATTTCTATAAAAAGGCCATTCGTTGATCGGGAAAAAAGAAAAGGAGCTAATTCACAGCTAATTTTTTTAAAAAACGCTAATGCACGTTCTAAAATTGAGAAAATTGTCTAATTAGTGACTAAAACGCCACAAACGTGGACAAACGCTAATTCACGCTCAAAATGAACAAAAACCACTAATTAAATCGCAGCAAAAATCGAAGTAAATCGCTAATTCAGATTTAAAGTGCACAAAAATAGAGAATTATCAGCTACAATTGGGAGGAAACCAAAAATCGCGGCCAAATAATGGAAAAGTAATCTCTAATTTATTTGTCGCTAAAATTGAGAAAAAACAAAAAACACGTAATTCACTGCTAAATTTGATAAAAACGTTGATTCTCTGCTTAAAATGAGAAAACGCAAATCCGTGGCTTCTGAAAAATACTTTGCGCCTAAAACTGTGAAAAAGCGCTAGACCAAAGCTATAAAAGTCAAAAAACTAATTCCTAATGCGGGGCTGAAATGTAAAAAAAATAACAAAATAAAAGCTAGCTAATGTTGAGAAAATTACTAATTAGCGTGGCTGAAATAATGAAAACGCAATTGTTCTGAAATAAAAAAAGTAATAATTCGCTGCTGAAAAGAAAAATGCTAATTTTGATTTAGAACTGATGAAAATCGAAAATTCATATAGCTACCGGTGAAAAAAAAAAAAATCGCTAATTTGTGGCTGGAATTCATAAGAACACGACACAACTAGTGATTGCAGAAAAAAGTGAGTCAAGTGTTAACTTACGGTAAAAATTTGCAAAAAGCGCTCATTCAAACAAAAATCCACGCACAAAAATCTTAAAGAAAAACGCTGATTTTTGAAAATTAATGAAATATGCTAGTTTGCTTCCGAACAAAAAGGAAAAATTCGCTAATTGCCAGCTCAAATTGAGGAAAATCGCAAATTCATAGCTATACAGGTGAAAAAAAAACCGCTGATTTTTGTGGCTGAAATTGATCAAAACGTTATGAACAAATTAAGAAAAATCTTTAATTCGCGATAAAAATTGATAAAAAGGATTCATGTACGAATGTGAAGAAAAAAAAAATCTCCTAATTATTTAGTGGCTAAAATGTACAAAAATTGGATTTTGAGAAAAATGTTTCGCTGCATAATATAAGAAAACATGATTCAGTGGTTTCTGTAATGGAATAAATAAAAAATAGCGTGCCTAAAACTCTGCTGTTTTTAATAATTGTTAAAAATAAAAAGCTAATTCACGGCGAAGGAAAAAAAAGAATAAAAAGGCGCTAAAATTGAGGAAAAATGCCAAATATTGCTTTACATGAGAAAAAAATCCGCTAAATTGGGGCTAAAATAGGTGAAAACGTTACTCGTTCCTGCAGCCAAAATTGTAAAATGCGCTCTCTGGAAATCACCAGAGAACCAGAGATCGTCTCACTACGCCAGAGAATCGCCAATCGGGCGCGGGTCGGACATCTTTTGTTTGGCATCACATGCAGTTTTCTCAAACCTTATGTTGATGGGTTCTTGGATGCCACGTTCCAATTGAAATGCGCGGGCGGGATTTTCGACAACGGTGTGGCCCCGGTGTGGCCGTTTTAAGACCGCACTCGACCCTGATTGTATTTTCAAAAGTTTAATTTTTCAAATCCTGTTTGGTTGTACATATACATAAGTTTAAGTAAATAACTCGGGATTGAATCACTTTATTTTCATTCGCCACGCTCGTGGTGATAAACTTGTCTCTCAGATCATGAACCACGCCTTTACTCCCTCGACATAAAATACATAATAATACTGTTTTCATTGTAGTTTCCATTGGTTAGAGAGTTTAATTAATGCAAGGGTCTTAATTTGTATGAGTCCAGCTGTGATGTTTGTTTTTCACAATCCAGAAGTCATCAATGACGTCGTCTCTCTATAAAAAAACAAAAAAATAAATAAATTGCTGCATATCTTGAGATTCAAATAGTCGGCGAATTTATTTACTTCGTCCACCGCGATCTCATTCAGATATAAATGAGTCGAATTGTGAGCTATCATAGTCGTGTAGCCGTAATGTGTGGCTCTGCGTGCCGACCAGGGTTTTGCATTGCTTCCAAACGGTGAAAGTAATTCATCGGAGCCCTGTATGATCCCCCCCCCCCCCGTTAAAATTTCAGTAAAATTAGAAGCAGTGGGGGAGGGGGTCTCTTACGGCAGTTCCAGTAGTAATGTGAACCGTCGCTTCCGGATTGTAGTATGACATGCCGTGTCTACCTTTCTTCACTTTATTGTCGTAGACGGGCCAAAGTCGTTCGTAAGAGTGTTCATGGCCCCAAAATGCGACGTCGACGTTATATTTGTACAACAGCTTTTCCAGAGCGTATTTATGGCTGTGCGGAAGTCCGGTTCTCGTCAGCTGAGGGACGATACCTTCACAAACGGCTTGATCGCTGTTGGAGCAGTACATGGGTCTGTGTCCGTACAGTATGACCCATGGACGTTGGGCTCGTTCTTTTGGTTCGTTGGCTTTCTGAATCAAACGAACGAGTTCAATAGAAAAAACGCTTTTATTCGACTGTTCTAAAATACCTGAAGTTCCTTTTCCAACCATTCATATTGTGCTTTTAAAACGTACATCCCATAGTCTAAAAAGTAGTACGCCTCGGTATCAATGCTGACGAAATGAATAGGGCCCAAATTGAAACTGTAAAATAAGTTCTCGTGGGAGCCTGGCATGGTGAATCTTTCCCGGAAGTGGCTAAAATTACTGAAAAAGACGATCAAAGTAGTTTACATCGTACAATAAATTGTTATGAACAGCGAGACTGACTAAGCTTGTTCGTGGTTTCCAGGTGCCACCATGTATGGCACGTACGCAGCGATGGGTTCGATTTGTCTCATGAATGCGTCGCCAACTTTACCATTTTCCTATAAAAATGAACAAATCACGATTAAAGAGTTTTAATAAGATTGACCGCGGAGGGGGGGGGGGTTGAGAATCCGCGCGCACGTCATCCATATCGTAGGCGAAGTCACCGACGTGAATAATGGCGTCATACTGGTTGTCCTGAGTCTCTTCTTGAAGACGGGGTAGGGCCACGGCGTTCTTATTACCCATGTCGCCGTAGATGGCGAGACGGGGTGACCATGTATTGGAGTTGTTGACAGTTCGGAACCACAAGACATCGGACCAGCCTTTCTCGTCGCTTCCACAGTGGTAAACTTGAGAGGGCCAAGAATAAAAAAAAATGTGAATATTCCGTGGCGTGAATAATTCTACTTCGCGATTTAAATAGAAAAATGTACGATTTACCGTAACGAGTGAATGGTTTCAAGCCCGTGAGTCGAACCCGATGAATGTACTGCGCCCGTTTCTCTTCACCGCCGTCGACAAACAGAGTCGCACTGCCCTCAATCCGCTGATTCATGCCCTCCGTACCATACTCGACTACGGAGTTTGGCGTACTTTGCAACGTGGACCAAGTCACGACGATCTCAAGAGGCTCATCTTTTTTTTTTAAATGAAAGAAAATAACGTTGATCTTCTCGACCTTTTATTTGTTAAACAAAATAATAAGCAGAGTTAACGCCTAATACCTCCGAATGCGATGTGTATTTGTTGCGGCTGGTAATCAACGAATGTGTACTGACCATGGATGGTCACAACGAAAATGGCTAAAAACAAACACGATGCAACTCCCGCGAACATTTTGGTGCTGGAGAGAGCTCGAAGTATAAGTATTTTCATCCCGTAAAACCGTTTTATTTATACCTAACCTTTATCGGCGATCGGTTGACGGGACCTTGAATGGTATAATTATTGAATATACCACATTAATCAGACAATCAACGTGATACAGCGTAAATGTTCGACCCTCCCTTATTCACAATTTCTTTTTTTTCAAATTTTAAGCCAGGGCGGTTTCAAACGTAAAGCCTTTTTAAGCCTGTTACGCAATCTGTTTTTTTCTCCGAATTTTTCATAAATCAGGCGATCGCTATATACAGACCAGTGGTGAGACGTCCGTTTATCGATAGATTCGCCGATGTCTGGACTTTTTTTTCTGGAAATGAAGGAATATTTGTTGGAAATATATTTTTTTTTTTAAATCGCTTTCTTATAGAGAAGAAAAAGAATTAAATAAAAACAACAGTAGCACCGACACTACGGCGTGACACTATGGCGTGCCCATGGGGAAGATTGACCTATGACATTCGCCATCGATGCTCATTCCTAATATTTTATACCACTGACTAGGCGTGGATTCATGATTTTCTCAAGGGAGGGGTCTTGAGAAATTGCGTGCTTTGCTCTACTGAAACTGCTTCGCCGCCTGAAAATAGATAAGCTAGCTAGCCTAGCGAATACGCAGGAAATTTTAAAGTTTGACTGCGATTTTCGGGTCCTAATTCTTGCAAAATACATGTTTAGGTCTGTTTAGGGTCTCCAGTGAAAATGTAAATTTCTGGGCTTAATTTCGGGAGTAACGAAATAAATGGTTTAAAGTCTAAATTACTCAAAGGTCCTGATTTTTTATGAAATTGCAAGTTTCGGGGCCTAATTTCAACAAAAGATGAAGTTTGGGACGTGATTACAGTGACATTACAAATATTTGGATCTTGATTTTTGTGAAATTGCAAGTATCGGTAACTGTTTTATGTGTGACCGCTTCTCCCGCGGTCCAGCTGGATCTCGATCACCAATTCATGATGAACGACCGAAAATTACAAAACGAATGACACCAAATATCGGCTAATATTATCGGTGAATATTATACGTATAGGGAATGGAAATTTCTAGTGAATTCGTCAGTTCACGCACTCACGATCACATTTCAAGCAAAATTATCAGTTTCTGGTCCTATTTTGTGGCGGCTAAACGGTACCTTGAAACAGCACCAAAATCCTCACGAATGCCTACGAAATGAGACGTTTCCTGACTGGAATGTCCACGTGATTTCAAGTTTTGGGTCTTAATTTCAGTGATATTGCAAGTTTTGCTTCTTCATTACGGATAAGTTATAAGTTTTAAAGCCACAATATATCTTTCAAGTGGCCGATCAGCGCCTGAGATTGATGAAACCAGTGACCCCCCCCCCCTACAGTCATTATTTGACACTCGAGGTCTCAGCAAGCTACGCCAAAATGCCAAGGTTGGTATTATTACATGGGTATTCACGCTTCATAACTGTTTTTCTCAATTTTAGCAGTGAATTGGCGATTTTCTTGTCATTTTATTCATCAATTAGTTTCATTTCATTTAATTTTAGGCAACATTGCTTCCGGAAACAGCAGGAATTTGTAGTTTTAGTCACGTATTAACGTTAACGTTTTTTTCAATTTTGTCCTTGAGTTAGCTTTTTCTCTCCTCGAGCCTCGAGGAGCACCTCGTTAAGCCTCAAATTATCACCTTTTCTTGCTCATATTCACAAATATTAGCCATAAATTAGCAATTTTTGTCCAGTTTTACCCTGAATTATCGTTTTTCTTGATTTTTAGACGGGGTTTTTTTCACTTTTAGCCATGAATTAACGTCTTTTCTTTTTTAAGCAGCAAAAAAGCGTTTTCTTTTCTCTCAGTTTTACTGCGAATGACCTGAACCCCCGAATCTGCGATTTATTCTCCATTTTATCCGCTAGTGAGTGATTTTTCTCAATTTCAGCCGCAATTTGATTCTTAATTGTAGCCGCAAATTGAATTTTTTCTTTTTTAGCTTTGAACTTACGCTTTTCTGGATTTCAGCGTCAAATTAACAGTCTATTTCACTTTTAGCCTAAGCTTTTTCTCGATTTTAGGCAAATTTGCCTTTAGAAACCGCGAATTCAATTTCAGCCACAAATTATGCCGCTTTTATTCACTTTTAGCTACGAACTGGTTCTATTTCTTCATTCTGGGCAGCGTGTTACAGTGTTATCTTTGTCATTTTAAACCGTAAATTATCAAATTGTATTCACTTTTTGTTCACGATTTAGCGCTTTTTCTGTATTTTAGCCGTGCACCTCCCTATAGTGCTGCTGTTTTTTGGTAAATTTCATCACGGTCCATACATGCCTGTCTTTCCCACACCCTAACCTTGTTGTGCTTGTCTAACCCGCAAGACCTAATTTCTCGTAGTTTTTAGTCGGTCTCGTTTTGAAATACTGAAGGTGCTGGGCTGCTCGTGCCCAGCACGTTCGGTTGATGGAGGGATTTTTTAATCATTTTATCGGTAACTTAGCCACGGATTAGCAATTTTTCACCATTTTAACCGTGATTTAGCGATTTTGCTGAATGTTTGCGTTGAGATCGTGTTTTTCCTTTTTTAACCGCTAACGAGCAATTTTTCTCAATTTCATCCATCAATTACAGTGCTTTTTCATAATTTTGCTTCGAACTTACCGATTTTATGCGTTTTTAGCTATGAATTAGCGATTATTCTCAGTTTGAGCCAACGAACTCGCAGCTAAATTTACGAAAAATGCTAATTCACGACTGAAATCTAGAAGAATAGCTAACAAGCCGCTAAAATTGGGATAAACGCTAATCCAGGCAAAAATGAGAAACATAGCTAAATTAGCGGCTGAATTTGGAACAATCGTATTTCCCGGTCTCAACTGAAAGGATTCGCTGAATCCTTGGGAAAAATTGTGTAAAATCCGATAATTTGCCGATATAGTCTGCAAAAAACCGTAAATTCGCGGACACAAATCAAAAAATTGGCTAGCTCCAGCGTACCCTCAGTAATCGGCTCGCCATTCTCTCTCTTTTTTTTTTTTTTTTGTTAAACAGGGAGGGAAGCCCAGAAGAAACTATCTCCTACCAAACTCGCTATCTCCTACCAAACTCGACCTATGATATCTATTGTTGTGTCGCCATCCTCTTAGGGGGGGGGGGGTCCAATTTTTTACCTATGCCACGTTGTGCCTCATCCCCTGTTCGTTATTTCATTCCGCATTGTTGTTATCCTAACATTGTGGTGGTTACTTGCGGGCGGTGTTGACCCGTTATACTGACCCGCATGGCGTGAATGTTGTGTACAGTGTACAGGTTGCTCATGACACACTCTTGCTCTTGAGGTGTGGTATTTAATGCGTGCTAATAATGGTTTTTCATTGTAATTAACCTTTTTACATGAACTTGTTTGCTACTGTCGAGTCAAACTTGGGTTTTATGACTCTAATGTAAATGGTAATGGCGTCCTAGTGTGGCAATTTTAAAATTCAATTTGGTTAGCTTCTGTTAGCTAGATTTTGTTAGCTTTCTTTTTGGCTGAGCCTTGACTAAGTGTGATTACTGTCGTGCGGGTTGGTATTTTGCCCCTTGAAAGAGTGTAAAAGGGGGTAATCTCCACACACGTTCACCAATCCACGTTTGCCAGGAGTGCTTCTAGTTTTGTGTGATCAATTTTTCGCATTTCCCTCTAGCTCCGGATGATTTTTCGGGACTGGCCTATTGAGCAGGACGTTTAAGAAAGTGAGGATTAATACTGAATGATGGTCAGATATTCCAGAGTGGTGAATAGCTGGATAAATTGGATTTATTCTGGTGATCGCGTTCCATGATCCTGATTTCTCTCTCGTCCTCGCTCTTGTTAAGATAGATTTTTTCCCCTTCCTTAGCCCATGCGTACTTGTAAAAGTAAGCTCTTGCTATTTGCTTGGTGAACCATAGCAAAAATCTGTTCTCTGAAGTCAATCGCTCATTGATAAATACCCTACCGCTGCTCGGCAGACTCGCGTGAATGTCGGAGGGCGAGAAAGAACGCTTAACTTTTGCCGTCTTTAGGATGGCTGATTTCATTTCTAACGATAGTTGAATGAATGGTAGATTGTAGTTTCAAAACAATGAGGCCGACGTGCAGTTTCTTCGATCTCACGCGGTACGTCTGCACAGAACCATGGGATGCCGCTAAGTTTACAATAGACATGGTTTTTTGGACAACTTCGGTCGAATTTTTGTTCTCAGTTTCAGGAACTCCAACAATCTCGGTCTCGTTTCCGATCGATTACTGTTCTAGATCATTTAGTCTGGAGTTGATGTTTGTAATTTTTTGGTGCAGCTGAAGGTTTTCTGCTCTCAGACTAGCTTCAGAAGCAGTTAAATCCCTCATCTTTGCCTCAGTTTCAGCTAATTTTCGGAGAAACTCATCGAGCTTGGAAGAAGTAAAATCAAAAGATCGAACCCCTCGAGTTTATCATCAAACTTATTCATCTTTAAAAGAATCATTTCGACGTTTTTCTCCATCTTAGCTGGGTTGATCCATGTCCGAATCACTTTCAGAATCGTTTCTCGGTGGGGCCGAGAAAAGTTTTTAGGTTCTATGTTCATGGGTGTAGCTATAATGTGAAAATGAATTATGGTTTAATTTGCGCATTTTGCGGAAAAAATTGAAAACCAAATCTCGAATTAATTTGTGGCTAAAATTGAGAAAAAGCGCTAATCCATGGCTATACGTGAAAATAAAATAATGAACAAATAAAAAACAAACATAACGCTAATTCGGGTCTAAAATTGATAAAAATTGAGAATTCGCAACTAAAATTTCTATAAAAAGGCCATTCGTTGATCGGGAAAAAAGAAAAGGAGCTAATTCACAGCTAATTTTTTAAAAAAACGCTAATGCACGTTCTAAAATTGAGAAAAGTGTCTAATTAGTGACTAAAACGCCACAAACGTGGACAAACGCTAATTCACGCTCAAAAGAACAAAAACCACTAATTAAATCGCAGCAAAAATTGAAGAAAATCGCTAGTTCAGATTTAAAGTGCATAAAAATAGAGAATTATCAGCTACAATTGGGAGAAAACCAAAAATCGCGGTCGAGCCCCCCCGGCTCGCCTCACAATGTCATTTTGGGCCTCTCCATATTTTTTATTCATCCATGCTACTCCCCCCCCCCCCACGAGTTTATTTGGTAGTGAAATAGAACTCACCATCACTTAAGCCACTTATCGTTCGAACGCGGTGTACCTACTATCAATATACGATGCTTTTTATGAGAAAAAAGTACCGGTTTTGGTAGTACTCGCACGGAAATCACCAGAGAACCAGAGATCGTCTCGCTACGCCAGAGAATCGCCAATCGGGTGCGGGTCGGACATCTTTTGTTTGGCATCACATTCTGTTTTCTCAAACCGTATGTTGATAGATTCTTCGATGCCACGTTCCAATTGAAAGACCTATGCGCGGGCGGGATTTTCGACAACGGTGTGGCCGTTTTAAGACCGCACTCGACCCTGATTGTATTTTCAAAAGTTTAATTTTTCAAATCCTGTTTGGTTGTACATATACCTACATAAGTTTAAGTAAATAACTCGGGATTGAATCACTTTATTTTCATTCGCCACGCTCGTGGTGATAAACTTGTCTCTCAGATCATGAACCACGCCTTTACTCCCTCGACATAAAATACATAATAATACTGTTTTCATTGTAGTTTCCATTGGTCAGAGAGTTTAATTAATGCAAGGGACTTAATTTGTATGAGTCCAGCTGTGATGTTTGTTTTTCACAATCCAGAAGTCATCAATGACGTCGTCTCTCTATAAAAAAACAAAAAATAAATAAATTGCTGCATGTCTTGAGATTCAAATAGTTGACGAATTTATTTACTTCGTCCACCGCGATCTCATTCAGATATAAATGAGTCGAATTGTAAGCTGTCATAGTCGTGTAGCCGTAATGTGTGGCTCTGCGTGCCGACCAGGGTTTTGCATTGCTTCCAAACGGTGAAAGTAATTCATCGGAGCCCTGTATGATCCCCCCCCCCCCCGTTAAAATTTCAGTAAAATTAGAAGCAGTGGGGGAGGGGGGTCTCTTACGGCAGTTCCAGTAGTAATGTGAACCGTCGCTTCCGGATTGTAGTATGACATGCCGTTTCTACCTTTTTTCACTTTATTGTCGTAGACGGGCCAAAGTCGTTCGTAAGAGTGTTCATGGCCCCAAAATGCGACGTCGACGTTATATTTGTACAACAGCTTTTCCAGAGCGTATTTATGGCTGTGCGGAAGTCCGGTTCTCGTCAGCTGAGGGACGATGCCTTCACAAACGGCTTGATCGCTGTTGGAGCAGTACATGGGTCTGTGTCCGTACAGTATGACCCATGGACGTTGGGCTCGTTCTTTTGGTTCGTTGGCTTTCTGAATCAAACGAACGAGTTAAATAGAAAAAACGCTTTTATTCGACTGTTCTAACATACCTGAAGTTCCTTTTCCAACCATTCATATTGTGCTTTTAAAACGTACATCCCATAGTCTAAAAAGTAGTACGCCTCGGTATCGATGCTGACGAAATGAATAGGGCCCAAATTGAAACTGTAAAATAAGTTCTCGTGGGAGCCTGGCATGGTGAATCTTTCCCGGAAGTGGCTAAAATTACTGAAAAAGACGATCAAAGTAGTTTACATCGTACAATAAATTGTTATGAACAGCGAGACTGACTAAGCTTGTTCGTGGTTTCCAGGTGCCACCATGTATGGCACGTACGCAGCGATGGGTTCGATTTGTCTCATGAATGCGTCGCCAACTTTACCATTTTCCTATAAAAATGAACAAATCACGATTAAAGAGTTTTAATAAGATTGACCGCGGAGGGGGGGGGGGGGGTTGAGAATCCGCGCGCACGTCATCCATATCGTAGGCGAAGTCACCGACGTGAATAATGGCGTCATACTGGTTGTCCTGAGTCTCTTCTTGAAGACGGGGTAGGGCCACGGCGTTCTTATTACCCATGTCGCCGTAGATGGCGAGACGGGGTGACCATGTATTGGAGTTGTTGACAGTTCGGAACCACAAGACATCGGACCAGCCTTTCTCGTCGCTTCCACAGTGGTAAACTTGAGAGGGCCAAGAATAAAAAAAATGTGAATATTCCGTGGCGTGAATAATTCTACTTCGCGATTAAAAAAAAAAAATGTACGATTTACCGTAACGAGTGAATGGTTTCAAGCCCGTGAGTCGAACCCGATGAATGTACTGCGCCCGTTTCTCTTCACCGCCGTCGACAAACAGAGTAGCACTGCCCTCAATCCGTTGATTCATGCCCTCCGTACCATACTCGACTACGGAGTTTGGCGTACTTTGCAACGTGGACCAAGTCACGACGATCTCAAGAGGCTCGTCTTTTTTTTTAAATGAAAGAAAATAACGTTGATCTTCTCGACCTTTTATTTGTTAAACAAAATAATAAGCAGAGTTAACGCCTAATACCTCCGAATGCGATGTGTATTTGTTGCGGCTGGTAATCAACGAATGTGTACTGACCATGGATGGTCACAACGAAAATGGCTAAAAACAAACACGATGCAACTCCCGCGAACATTTTGGTGCTGGAGAGAGCTCGAAGTATAAGTATTTTCATCCCGTAAAACCGTTTTATTTATACCTAACCTTTATCGGCGATCGGTTGACGGGACCTTGAATGGTATAATTATTGAATATACCACATTAATCAGACAATCAACGTGATACAGCGTAAATGTTCGACCCTCCCTTATTCACAATTTCTTTTTTTCAAATTTTAAGCCAGGGCGGTTTCAAACGTAAAGCCTTTTTAAGCCTGTTACGCAATCTGTTTTTTTCTCCGAATTTTTCATAAATCAGGCGATCGCTATATACAGACCAGTGGTGAGACGTCCGTTTATCGATAGATTCGCCGATGTCTGGACTTTTTTTTCTGGAAATGAAGGAATATTTGTTGGAAATATTTTTTTTTTTAAATCGCTTTCTTATAGAGAAGAAAAAGAATTAAATAAAAACAACAGTAGCACCGACACTACGGCGTGACACTATGGCGTGCCCATGGGGAAGATTGACCTATGACATTCGCCATCGATGCTCATTCCTAATATTTTATACCACTGACTAGGCGTGGATTCATGATTTTCTCAAGGGAGGGGTCTTGAGAAATTGCGTGCTTTGCTCTACTGAAACTGCTTCGCCGCCTGAAAATAGATAAGCTAGCTAGCCTAGCGAATACGCAGGAAATTTTAAAGTTTGACTGCGATTTTCGGGTCCTAATTCTTGCAAAATACATGTTTAGGTCTGTTTAGGGTCTCCAGTGAAAATGTAAATTTCGGGGCTTAATTTCAGGAGTAACGAAATAAATGGTTTAAAGTCAAAATTACTCAAAGGTCCTGATTTTTTATGAAACTGCAAGTTTCGGGACCTAATTTCAACAAAAGATGAAGTTTGGGACGTGATTACAGTGACATTACAAATATTTGGATCTTGATTTTTGTGAAATTGCAAGTATCGGTAACTGTTTTATGTGTGACCGCTTCTCCCGCGGTCCAGCTGGTTCTCGATCAATTCATGATGAACGACCGAAAATTATAAAATGAATGACACCATTCGGAGCTAAATATCGGTGAATATTATACGTATAGGGAATGGAAATTTCTAGTGAATTCGTCAGTTCACGCACTCACGGTCACATTTCAAGCAAAATTATCAGTTTCTGGTCCTATTTTGTGGCGGCTAAACGGTACCTTGAAACAGCACCAAAATCCTCACGAATGCCTACGAAATGAGACGTTTCCTGACTGGAATGTCCACGTGATTTCAAGTTTGGGGTCTTAATTTCAGTGATATTGCAAGTTTTGCTTCTTCATTACGGATAAGTTATAAGTTTTTAAGCCACAATATATCTTTCAAGTGGCCGATCAGCGCCTGAGATTGATGAAACCAGTGACCCCCCCCCCCCCTACAGTCATTATTTGACACTCGAGGTCTCAGCAAGCTACGCCAAAATGCCAAGGTTGGTATTATTATATGGGTATTCACGCTTCATAACTGTTTTTCTCAATTTTAGCAGTGAATTGGCGATTTTCTTGTCATTTTATTCATCAATTAGTTTCATTTCATTTAATTTTAGGCAACATTGCTTCCGGAAACAGCAGGAATTTGTAGTTTTAGTCACGTATTAACGTTAACGTTTTTTTCAATTTTGTCCTTGAGTTAGCTTTTTCTCTCCTCGAGCCTCGAGGAGCACCTCTTTAAGCCTCAAATTATCACCTTTTCTTGCTCATATTCACAAATATTAGCCATAAATTAGCAATTATTGTCCAGTTTTACCCTGAATTATCGTTTTTCTTGATTTTTAGACGGGGTTTTTTTCACTTTTAGCCATGAATTAACGTCTTTTCTTTTTTAAGCAGCAAAAAAGCGTTTTCTTTTCTCTCAGTTTTACTGCGAATGACCTGAACCCCCGAATCTGCGATTTATTCTCCATTTTATCCGCTAGTGAGTGATTTTTCTCAATTTCAGCCGCAATTTGATTCTTAATTGTAGCCGCAAATTGAATTTTTTCTTTTTTAGCTTTGAACTTACGCTTTTCTGGATTTCAGCGTCAAATTAACAGTCTATTTCACTTTTAGCCTAAGCTTTTTCTCGATTTTAGGCAAATTTGCCTTTAGAAACCGCGAATTCAATTTCAGCCACAAATTATGCCGCTTTTATTCACTTTTAGCTACGAACTGGTTCTATTTCTTCATTCTGGGCAGCGTGTTACAGTGTTATCTTTGTCATTTTAAACCGTAAATTATCAAATTGTATTCACTTTTTGTTCATGATTTAGCGCTTTTTCTGTATTTTAGCCGTGCACCTCCCTAAAGTGCTGCTGTTTTTTGGTAAATTTCATCACGGTCCATACATGCCTGTCTTTCCCACACCCTAACCTTGTTGTGCTTGTCTAACCCGCAAGACCTAATTTCTCGTAGTTTTTAGTCGGTCTCGTTTTGAAATACTGAAGGTGCTGGGCTGCTCGTGCCCAGCACGTTCGGTTGATGGAGGGATTTTTTAATCATTTTATCGGTAACTTAGCCAAGGATTAGCAATTTTTCACCATTTTAACCGTGATTTAGCGATTTTGCTGAATGTTTGCGTTGAGATCGTGTTTTTCCTTTTTTAACCGCTAACGAGCAATTTTTCTCAATTTCATCCATCAATTACAGTGCTTTTTCATAATTTTTGCTTCGAACTTACCGATTTTATGCGTTTTTAGCTATGAATTAGCGATTATTCTCAGTTTGAGCCAACGAACTCGCAGCTAAATTTACGAAAAATGCTAATTCACGACTGAAATCTAGAAGAATAGCTAACAAGCCGCTAAAATTGGGATAAACGCTAATCCAGGCAAAAATGAGAAACATAGCTAAATTAGCGGCTGAATTTGGAACAATCGTATTTCCCGGTCTCAACTGAAAGGATTCGCTGAATCCTTGGGAAAAATTGTGTAAAATCCGATAATTTGCCGATAAAGTCTGAAAAAAACCGTAAATTCGCGGACACAAATCAAAAAATTGGCTAACTCACGGGTAAAATTGAGAAAAACTCCATATCACGACTAAAATTCAGTAATAAGCTGACTCGGGACTAAAGGAAAACACAATCATGTCTGTAGCTTATGAAGGCAACTACCTAAAACCTAAAACTGAGAAAAAGCGCTAGTCCACAGCTAAAAGTTGAAACAAAATTTTTAATGTGGGACAAAATGTTTCGTACGCCGCTAATTTGCGGCCATTATTGAGAAAAATCACTAATTAGCGCGACTAAAATTAACAAAAAAAAAAAACGCTATACTTGCAGCTCAAATTGAGAAAAAGTGCTAACTCACTGCTGAAAATGTAAATAATCGCTAATTTGCACCTAAAATTGCTAACATTGGGATAAAAATGATACTATGCGGCTAACATTGAGGAAAATCACCAATTCGCGGATAATGTTTAGAGGAAAAGCTAAAATTGAAAAAAAAAAATCAAATTTTCGGTCATTTTATAGTTTTGAAATATTCATAAATCAAATGCGCTTCTTAGGTCGTTATTTCTCTCCATCTCCCCCCCCCCCTCTCTTATTTTGCTGGACGCGCCACTTGGACACAGCGTCCCCGAGCATTCTCAAATGTTCACGTGATTAAACTTTTTTTTTTTTTCATTTTTAGTCACGAAGGTGTTACGAATTGGCGTTTTCTCAATATTAGCTGAGCGATGATCGGGATTTTTCTCAATTTTATTGCCGTAAATCAACGCTTTTTCATAACGAATTAGCACTTGTACGCTATAATTAGCCGCGCATATCATCATTTTGTTTTGCAAATTTTTGTCCGCGTACTTGCCTCATCACGATTAGCACATCAGAAGGCTTTCTCAATTTTAGCCGCCTATTAAGGACCCGTTGAAACTGGGGGTTAGCGTATTTCCTCTATTTTAGCAGGGAAGCTTCCTTCAGATACTATGAATTTAGCGGATTATCTTATGTTGAAAGGCAAATGAGCGCTTATCCTCGATATTTGCCACAAATCAACGCTTTAAAACTTGAAAATCGATTCTGTTTAATCTTTGAGCATTTCGGGGGCCCCTCCACTTCCCTCCTACGCCGCCAGTACGCTACTGTTCTTTGGTAGTGACTGCTTTTTTTTTCAATTGGGCATTATGTCCGACGTACCCCCTCGTCACCACAGCCGAGAGTACCCCTATGTGGGGGAACGCGGAGGGGGTTGTCCACTGCATACACGCGGACGGTCCAAGCAGGCCAGGTGGTGCCATCCTGAACGATCGGCAAGAATTATTAAGGAAAAAAGTTAATTACATTTATTTACACATCACCTAAATTAATCAATACAATTACAAGCTAATAGTTAACAACATTATCACATTTGTTTTGTCTCAATAATGGCTTTGTCTTTCAGCTCCGAATCACTTCAAAACGAGCGCTGGCACCCGAATACGACTCGATTCGCCCATACACGTATTTAAAATGGCCGAAGTGACGAATACGATAAATCCCTGGGCGTGTGTCTTGTGGTATCGTCCAGTGAATTTCAGCGTGACTGGTCGCTTTTATCGTGGAGTCTCTCCGCCAGATAAATCTGTTGTTTTTTTTTCACATTTTATTGGTGCGATGGGGTGGGGTGAGGGCATTAATTTTAACAGGGGGTTGATTGTAAGAGATTGGGGAGCTTAAAAGGAAACAGTGGTGTGGTTGGGAGGGTATTGATTGCGTTTTTCACTTACTTTGTCTCCCAGTTGGCATCTGTTGCCACAATGGTCCAATTATCCTCTTCAATTAGTTCCTCGACGGTCAGATAAGTGTCTTCGTGATTTATCCCGTTCCTTGGGTTGCCTGCAATCTATAAAAATAAGAGGTAATTAACAGAATTTGTAGCAATTTATGAAACTTTCTTACAAAAGAAACGAAGACTGTTTCACCCGTCCTGTAAACGCCTTTTGGTTGCGTCAGGACTTGGCCGAAATTCTTGCGAAATCCTGCGTTGTCAAAAACTACTCCCGGTAGCAAGGATATTTGATTGGGGAGATCCTCGATTTCAGGTCCAGGCTCAGGGTTCAGCCCCTAGTGAGTTCGGGTGATAGGGAGGAGGGGGACAGTTGTCGATAATAAATTTAAAAAACGTGACAAACCAGGCAAAACCTTTGCTATGTAGCCCGCTAATTTTGCGTACTGTTCCAGGTAGATCGTTAACGTGTGAGGACCGTAAATTGTGGACGCCGCTTCGTACCTTTGTCCCTGAATCAATAAATTAAATGAAAAGGCGAGTGCGAATACGGGGCCATTTTCAGGGGTTCACGCTGCAAATAATACCGCGTATTCTTCGAATGTTGTAATATAGTCGCTGTAGGTGTTGCACAAGCCAGCGATGATGATTCTGCGCGGAGGCAAATTGAATTCATCGCCGAGTCGGTCGCGGAGACGGCGTCCCGCCATCGTGGTGAATTCACCGGGGACGCACGCTATGGCGATGCTGCCGATTCTGGCGAGCTGTGTTGTTACTATCGTCGGTTGCCAGGCGTGTGGAAACTTAATCTTTAAAGAAAAAAAAAAAATGTTATGAGCGAGAAAACCTCCCCGTGGTTTCGTTTCTCTATAAAAACTAACTTCCCCTGTTGACAATAAAACAGGTTTGGGAGCGTGACAAGCCTTCTGTTCAGCGCTTGGACCGACAATGAATCGCGTGATGGCGTTCCACATTGGATTGGGTGTTTTCGTGCCTTGGCGAAAGTCAAAAAGACCCGGGCCGTCCACTGTGCCGGCCGCAAAGCTGTAACCCATGCCTGGAAGGCACCCTTTTGCCTGCCGCAGGTCATAATGATCAATAGTGGCAATGAATATTTGGGAGGGTGGGGATGGGGGTGAAATAATTACGTTCCAAGTATCACCGGTGACAGGATTACGTATAGTCAGATTTTGAGAAGGCATATGAACATTCTGGAAAACCACCCGTATTTTACCGGTGATTTCCTCCCCGGGTGATTCCCAAGCTTCCTGGTCAACAAGAAATGCTCAAAATATAAAACAAACTTCCAGGTCTGGTCGCACATTGACGCCATACCCACGCACTGTCGAATATCCGCCGGGCGATGATTGCAGTGCTCTCAAACATGTCAGCCCCTGGTCCACTCGCGACGCACTTATCATCGCTCGTCGGACAGGACGATGTGACCGAGTCACAGGGCAGTCCACTTTTTTGACACTTGGGCGGACGAATGTTCGGTGAGACGTCACCCAAATTTGAGGAGGCAAATGCCGCGACGAACGGCCCCTTTTTTTGTTTAAAAAAATAAAATAAAGACGCTTTCAACTATTATGTTATAAACGGGCGGCGATACAAGTACGACAAACCTTTCCAATGATCGGAGTGAATCTGTAGTTCATTCTTTTTTCAAAAAGTACCGAAGCGTAGCCGACATTGTCGCTCGACACCAGTCGATTCGTGTTGTTCATACTCGTCGGGTGGACGGCAAACCATGTGAACGAGCCGAGAGGATAATCGTCGTGTCGAAAAAACTTTATTTGAGTGAAAATCCTGTCGACGTCGCTTTCATACCTTTGAAAACCCGAAAAATTTGGCTTTTTTAACTTACTGCAGAGGGGCACTGAAACCTTTACACAACGACTTTCTGCTCCAAACATAATTTTTTTGTTTGGAAAACATTTTTTTTTTTTTTTAACTTTACCTTGCTCGTTCCTCGGCCGGATTTAATAAATAGGAAGTCGGACTTCTGTTGACGTTGGCGTTTGAGATTTTCCCTTTAGTCATATAAATTTTCCCTTCGACCATTTTCTCGTGAGCTCGTGAAATGCTCTGGAAGAGAAAACCAAACTCATTCAATTGATTGGAGCCTTACGAACAATATTTTATCAAAAACTTTGTATACAAATTAAATTGATAATTTAAAGTTAAATTATATTTCAAACCCAGAATATCCCCCAAGATTTCTGCTATTCGGAAAGTTTTTTTCAATCGAAATTATTCATTAAAAAAAGGGATTTTGCAAGGGACACAAGTTTAATTGAGTTATAAAATGAAACAAACTCCATTCGGTGGCCAACCTCCCCCCCTTCCCACAAAAGGTGGCTAAGATAACAATAAATTGAATTTCAGTACCCTCACAATGCCGTTGACATACGATGTAAACGCTTGTTTGACGAAGCCAAAAGACGTCAAATCAAATAGTGTAAACTGAAGAAATCCACCTGGGGTCGAATGAGTGTGCGTTCCACTTAACATGACGTTTCTCTCGGTGTAGGCATCGCCGAATAGTTCGCGTAGCTTGACAAGGACCTTGTTGGTTGAAATGGAACAAAAATACAAAATATTGTTTTCCGTTAAAACAACCGAATCTCTCCTGTGCGTATTTTCATAGCATTATTTAGGGACAAAATTCATTTCCATATATGTATAGCGCTCAAATAATATTTATAGGTGAATGACTACAAGGGGAGAAATACCCCACTAATCCACGCCCACCCTTTTTATATTAAAAAGTTAGCCATTTTGACGGCTCAGTAAAAGTAACGAAGAGCGATGATGTATTACAGTTTGTAGTGGAAAACTCATCCCGTCAAAAGGTATGAGAGTGAAACCGACTACCCCCTTTTTCTCTAATGGTTGATTATATCACTCTAAAGGATTATTTTCAGCCTACAAAAAAAAAAAATAAATAAAAGCCTCGTTTGCCACCCCCACCACCCTGGATTTGTAAGGGTTGAAACAGAAAGTCTAAATATTGGGAAAACTTTTTAAAACAAACTGTTTAACGGCCCATACTGCAATGTGTAAAAGAAAACTGATAGAGACGGATTTCCTCCACGGGGGTTTTGTGCGTGTGTGTACTCTTCCTACCTTTCTGGAAAGTTCCATAAATCAACATTTACTTTTCTTCTTATAACTGCTTACTTTTCTTCGTATCCGGACATGAAGCCCAGAAACTAGACAACCCCCCCCCCCCACAACCGACACCTCCACAACCATCCCTCACAGTAAGCCAATACACTTGAATTTAATGAAACCCTCCAATTATCTAATAGCCTTGCATTATTTACGGGTCGACCCATTCGGGCGAGGATGCAAAGAGAGGATAAATTACAGCACACCCGCAATCAGTACAGAGGGGTTGTCGAACTGTAAGTTTATTGAGTTTTGTAATTACTGAAAATCCAAACAATCCTA
Source organism: Corythucha ciliata (assembly GCA_038030265.1). Taxonomy (NCBI): domain Eukaryota; kingdom Metazoa; phylum Arthropoda; class Insecta; order Hemiptera; family Tingidae; genus Corythucha; species Corythucha ciliata. The sequence goes on from CM075939.1 coordinate 12,863,971, forward strand.
GGTAGTGGGGGAGAGGTTGAAGTAAATGAAAAGGGAGCAACGATTAACTGTATGTGTAAGAGAGGATTCACCAGCTGAAGCAGCAATTTATTTTGGATTTATATACATAGCCTTGGGGCTAAATTGATAGTCAGCTCGATTTCTATTGGGACAATGACCTTCGTGGAAATCGAGCTGATTTAAACTACCGGTCATTTAAATTTAAAGTTAAAAAAGAGGGGGAAGGGCTTGAATATAGCTTTTTCCTGTTCTCCTAATTCAATCAGAGGGTGCTATGCCGCAGAGAAAAAAGGAAACCAGTTACACATTACAGGCAAACCATTTCTCGCTATGACCCAATTTTCGCGGTTCTGGCTCACATGAAAACCCAATGTCACGGTTGTTCTGTTGATGAAAAACAATGGTTTTTTGCTGAAAAACCATTCGCCTCTATACGACGGAAGAGCCCAGTTTGGGGGCCTAAAATACCGCAGTTCCCTTCCCATGAAGAGACGAAGATTCCAAGTTAAAATCCAAAAATATCACTTTCCGGGGGGGGGGTGTTATTTATTCAACGTAAATTCCGAAATAGAATGCAAAATCCAACCCTTGAGAATTGATAGTTGCAGGAAATCAGCAAAGATTGTGACTGAATATTTAATTCAGCCCACGAAAGCGCTTTTCTAAAAGTTCAAATTGAGAAAATATGCGCTGTCTGAAGGTATGTTCGCGGCTAAAATAGAGAAAAACGCTGGCCCCGAGTTTATTTATAGGTCCTCAATCGGATAAAATTGAAAAAGCGCACCAATGTGCTGATCTATACTTCTGTGGAGCAAGCACGTGGTAAAACGTTTGGAAAAAAGCGCTAACAATATCGTGACTGACACTGCGCAAAAGCGGTCATTCGTGGTGTCGATGCCACTTCCGGACTAGAACTCTGAGAAAAAATCGCTGATTTCGAGGTGTTCAGAGGTCATTTTACTGGCTAAAATGTCGATAAAACGCTAATCTGCTGACTCTTGGGCCGAGCCCGCGGTTAAAATGGAGAAAAAAGCTAATTCACGGTTGAAAATGTGAAAAATCGCGAATGAAAATGAGGAAAAGCACAAATTCACGTATTACAAACAAAAAAACATAATACGCGGCTAAAGTTGAGAAAAACGCTGATTCGCGGCTAAACTTGAGAAAACATGGTGGCTTCTGAAATTCGTGGCAAAAACCGAGAAAAAGCGCTAATCCATAGCTAAAAGTTGAAAAAATTGCTATTGCGGGCTAATGTGTGTAAAAAAAACAAAGAAGAAGAAGAACGACAACAACAACAACAACACTAATTTGCGGCTAATACTGAGAAAATCACTAATTATAGAGAGGCTAAAAGTAATAAAAACGTTCATTTTCAGCTGAAATTTGGAAAAAGTGCTTATTCCCAATGCTTAAAATGGAAAATATCGCTAATTTGCTAGTGGAATTGAGATAAACGCCAAATGATGGCTGATGGATTGCGATAATGTGATAATTCGTGGCTAAAATCCAGAAAAAGTAAACATTTCTGTCTGAAATTTGAAATACGCCAATTCTCCGCTTCTATACAATTGGTTAAAATTGAGAAAAGGTGCAAATTTATTATGATTTTGGTGAAAAAAACGACAATTCGCTGCTAAAATGAAGAAAAACATTACTTGCGGCCAAAATTGAGAAAAGTGGTCATTCTGGGGTGAAATAGACGAAAAGTGCTGATTTGTAGATGAAATTGAGAAAACTTATGAAATTGAGAAAATTTAACACTGTGTGAATTCATATTTCTTAATTGTTTATTCAGAGACTTAAGTAGTCTCTTGGTGATTTCCGCCGCGGGCTCCGATATTGGTGTAGGTCCGTCAGTGACCAGAAGCTGACCCACAAAAAGCAATTTTGCGGGTTTGAAGGTCTTAAAAAAATAGAATTTCGCCAGTTTGGCTCGTTAAATTTCGTGGGTTTGACTCTTTCATAAAACAATTTTGAGGGGATGGCTCTTTAAAACACCAGTTACGTGAACCTGGCGGCACACATATCACTAAACACGACGAAAATGGCGCCATTCGTTTGTTTACGTTTGTTTAGCCCAAATTTTCGTTTGTTTAGCCCTGCAAAACATTTATTTATGAGAAAATACATCATGTGTGCTAGTGCCACCAACTTCACGCAACGGCACACGTGACCCCATTCGTTTGTTTCGCTACAAATTCGGACAGAACGTCGTTTGTTTACGTTTGTATAGCCCTGCAGGCTAGCTCAACAGTGAGTGTGGAGTGGTGGTGGTGGTAGTGTTGGGGGGGGGGGGATTCTTATTAGTGAAACCAATTTAGGAGGTTCCAATTATATAAAAACAAATTTCACAAAGTTTGGCTCCTTCAAAAACCAAATTTCGTGGGTCCAGCTCCATCAAAAACCAATTGAAAGGATGCTGGCGGAGCAGGGTGTGGATCAAATTAAAAACCCAAATTCGCGGGTTTGGCTCTCAGAAAAACCTGGGTTTTGCTTTAACTCTCAAACCAACAGGTAACATTGAGTGGGGTGGCTCACTCGAAAAACAAATTGTGGCGTTTTACACTTAAACTTAGACGGGGGGGGGGGGGTCCTATAAAAACCTATTTCGTGTGATTGGATATTTCAAAAATAACAATTAGAGAATTCGGTGAATGTCGTGATGTGAATCTATTGGAATCTTTAATTTCGTTTGGTTGACTATTTAAAAAATCAAATTTATGAACTGTGAAAATCAAATTTCATGGATTTGACCGTCCAAAAAATAAATTTAGTGGACTTGGTTCGTTTACTAAGGCGATTTTCCCTCTTTTAGCAAAGAATTGGCGTTTTTTTCTCAATTTTAGACGTGAATTAGCTATTTTACTATTAACGTTATCTTAACTTTAGCCGTGAATGAGCGCTTTGCCTCAATTAGCACTTTCACAAATGATCGACAATATGATTTTTTGCCGATTTGAGCCACGAATTAGCAATTTATTTTGCTTTAGCCATGACTTAGCACTTTATCTCAGCAACGAGGTGGCCGTCGAAACTGCGAATTTTCTCAATTTTGGCTGTAAATTAGGATGCCCCGCACTTTGTCGCTTTTCTCAAATTTCCCCGCGGATTAGAGCTTTTCCGAAATGATGTCCAAACATGCCATGAGCTAGCACTTTTTCTTTCATGTTAGCAGTGAATTAGCGCTTTTTATCTGACTGGTGAATTGACAATGTTGTATTCACATGATGTAACAAGGAATTAGCACTTTTCTCAATTTCAGCGATAAAGCTGCCTCCAACAATCGCGAATTGGCGTTCTCTCAATATCAGCTTCAAATGAGCCCTTGTTTTCATTTTTAGCCTTCAATTAGCACTTGTTCTTAATTTTGGTCCTGAATGTGCGATTTTTTCACATTTAGGCACGCGAGTTAGCGCTTTTTCCCCATTTTAGCGGCAAGATAGCGATTTTTCTCAATTTCAGGGAGCCGGGTTGATTTTTGTGCGTCAGTAAATTAGGATGCCCCGCAAATTATCGCTCTTTTTTCAAATTTATCCGCGTATTAGAGCTTTTTCAAATTATTTCACATTTATAGCCAGAAGTTGGCACTTTTTCTCAATTTGAGCCAGGAATAAGCGATTTTCTCAATTTAAGCAGTGAATTAGCTCTTTGCCTCTATTCTACCAGCGAATTGGCGATGTATTCACATATTATGTATAATGATTAACACATTTCTCATTTTTAACTCCGAATTAGCGCTCGTTCTCAATCTTTGAAGCGGCCTCCGAAAATCGCGAATTGGCGTTCTCTCAATTTCAGCTTTAATTATGAGCAATTTTACTCATTTTTATAGTCGTGAATTAGCATTTCTTAATTTTGGCTACGAATATGCGATTTTATCATATTATTTAGCCATGCGAGTTAGCGCTTTTTCCTTATTTTAGGAGAGAATTAGCTATTGAGATAAATTGCTAATTCTCTCCTAAAATAAGGAAAAAGCTCAAGCTGGCACTGCTAAATATGATAAAATCGCATTTTCGTGGCCAAAATTTGACAAAATTGACTGAATTCGCCTCCATAAACAGTACGTTGGTGCTTTTTTTCAATTTGACCCACGATATATTAGCGCTTTTACTCACAATTTGGTCGCGAATCACCATTTTACTAATTTTAGCAGTGAATTAGCCACTTTCCACTCAGCTAACTCATTAATTAAATCTGCTTCAAGTCTATGATGCCCCCTGAAACCGTGAGTTAACGTTTTACTCAATTTCAGCTGCGAAGCAGTCGATTTTGCTGAAGTGCATAATTAAAAGGTGTCTGATAAAACGTAAATCTCCGAAATTTGGTTTCAAAGGTACCAAATCCAAGAAATTTGTTCTGAAAAAGTGAATCCATGAAATCGCAAATTGGAGAAAAGTACTATACGACCGAAATTGAGAATTAGCGCTAATTTGGGGCTGAAATTGATATAGTAAATGTCTAATTCATGGCTGAAATTGAAACAAAATTCTGATTCACGGACAAAAGAGAGAAAAAAAGCTACACCACGGCTAAAATTAAGAGAAATTCGGGGGTAAACGTTACTTCACGGCTAAAATATAGAAAAAGCGCTAAAATCGCGGACAAAGTGTAGAAAAAGCAGGGTAAATCGTAGTTGAAATTGCAAAAACTTAAATTCTCGGCTTATTCTGAAAACAATTTCATTGCTCAAGTAGTAAAAAAGCGCTAATTCACAGCTAAAATTAAGAAAACGTGCTATACACGGATAAATTTGGGGGAAATCGCTCTCGGCGGCTAAAACAAAGAAAAACACGAATTCACGGCAAAAATGGACAGAAATGGCTACTTTGCTGCTAAAATGGGAGAGGGGTGATTACTAATTCACCGATAAAATTACAAAGAAGCGCTAAAGTGTGGATAACCGCTAATTCGCGGATAAAATGAAGAAAAAACGTTAATTCGCGGCGAAAAATTGGGGAAAATACTCTCATTCAAAGATCGAATGTATAAAATCGCTAATTAGCAGCTAAAATTAGGTAAGACGCTAATTCACAGTTAATACCAAGAAATGCTGATAATTAAGGAGTTCAATTGAGAACATTATAGTTAGCTAATTCACAGAGATAAATTGAGGTAATGGGTAATGCCAAGTTGAGGTTTCCGGTGGGAACTTCGTGGCTAATATCAGGAAAATCAAATTCGCAAATCGCAATGCGGTCTACAGCATTTTAAGTCGCTGGATGGTTTTTCACTGCATGGTAACCACCAGGCGTCCGTGGCCCATCCCGCGAGGCTCATGTCTGCCGAATATTATGCTCCGTCTCGCTTTCGACTCGCCCTCCGCTCACCATCCCGAGCAAATTGGTCGTCCCTCTTCACAATTTTCAACCCTTGACCCCCTCCCACTCCCACTACCTCATTCATTCGACCGACCACACAACTCGTTTAGTGGCCAATCACTTTGGACATTCATATTACATCATCGACACGAATATCGCTCTTCGCAGAAACCCACCAGTAAAATTTTCCGACCACCAATCGGTGACGTAATCGCCTTGGTCAGCACAGAAATTATGGCAAACGGGCAGCGAATTATCGGTCCTATAATAGCACATGTCCGGCTAATAATAGTTACGTCGCCGGCGGCGCCACCCACCCATTCTCTGTCCCTCGAACTTTTGAAACTATTATACAAAATGTTATACATCGCTCTTTGAAGCGTAACCGGATGCCTAAGTTATAACCCAGTTAGTTAATTTTCCAGTCAACCCAATGAAACGCTGATCCAACTTTGAAATTAAACAAGGAAAAGCGGCTGAATTGGACGCCAACTTCCAAGCTCTCGATTTTTCAACAAATCAGTTCAAGTTCAGAGAACAAAGTTTTACATCCGGACCGGAGTCAATTATACATCTAAACTCGATTCAAAGCTGCTGCTGTTTGATTGGAATGGTTCGAGGCTATTAAGCTACATTCAAGGCGACACTTCATTTAGTTGTATTTTAGGGCTTTCAAGGTTCCCTTTGTAAAAAGCATTCCGATTCTGACAACAGAAGACGGCACACTATCGACTGCACGTTGGCTTCTTTATGAAAATCTACCTAGTCTTTTTGATGATCCCACCTTGCGAAATGTTCTTGAAAAACAAAGAGCCACTAACAGCAATGAAAAAACTTTTAGAGTCTGATGAAAACCACAGCCCTTCTATTGCTGTGGTATGAAACCGTGGTGGTGAGGGTTGGAGGAGCGCGGTAAACAATAGTTCTCACGCTGATTGACAAACCGTATAATAAACGAAACCGAGACACCCCACTACTCACTAATCACAAATTCAAATCAGTTTTTCAGCTCACACAAATTCAAATCAGTAGTTCAGCACACAAAGTCCCCCCCCCCCCATGACCCCATTTCACCGTTTCCTTTCAAAAACACCCCTGGAAATTCTTTGATAAGCTACTCATGTGTGTGCTATACTTCATCCTCGAAGTTTACTTTTTGAAAGCCTCTGTTTTACAACGGGGAGGGGGTGGATTCACCCCTTCCCCCTACCACGGCCCACTTTTTTTGCTCGATACAACACTCGCAGAATCCTTCAATCTGTGAATTCTTTAGCGTGGGACATTGATTGATGTAGGAAATCATTCATTGTCCATCCCTTTTCCACACTGGGCAAGATAGATGCTGTAATACTTTAAGGTCAACCCTTACCAGCCCTTTTCTCTTACGAGGCAATTAGTCCGTATACCAGTGACGCGGCCTTAGACATTATGCGCCCCCCGAGCGAGTCTTTTCACCAGCGCCCCGTGAAGTCACCGTTCAGATTAAGCCACGATTTGGCATTTTTTTCGCGTCAACTGCACGAATCGGTTCATTGGTGAATTAGATATTTCTCCCCATTTTATCCATGTGTAAGCGGTTTGTCTCCATTTTAGCTGCCAATGGGGAACTTGCATGAATCTCAGATTGGGTAGAAAAGCATACCGGTGATTTGACCCGTGAACTGAAGGATAACAACGGAAGTTGCAACCCGATTGGTGCGTTTTAAGATTTTTAAAAAAGGTTCAAAGTTCTTCAGAAGACGATGGATGGTGCGAGGGGAAATGGCGTAAATACTTACTTGTGAAGCATTTGAGGGAACTCTAAAATTGTTTGTTTACAAATAACATGAAAAATGTCCCCCCATTAAACTCGTCTAACCCCCTCTACCCCGCATCATCCATTTCAATAAGTAAGTTTTTACGTAATCGAACCCCCACTCAAAATTTTTAAAAATTCCCTAAAAAAACATCCTTGACTCATTTCAAAGTTTAATGTGAGCAATAGACTTGTGGAAGAGCCCTCTTTAAGCAACACCAACTTTTGAAAAATGTGCAAGTTCCCCATTTGCTATTTTTTGCCTCAAGTTAGCGATTTTTCTCAATTTTTGCCGTAAATTAGCGCTTTTTGCTATAATTAGCCACGATGTTGCTCCCGGAAACCTTCGGCTTGCCATTTTCTCATTTTCCTGTGAATTGGAAAATGTTCTCAAATTAACCCCCAATTAAGCCATTTATCTATATTTCAACCGCACATTGGCGTTTTACCTCATTCTAGACGCTAAAATGTCAGATTTCTCTACATTTCAGCCACGAAATAATAGAATTTTTCCCCAATTTTTTTTTTTAATTCGGCCGTGGATTTGTGTTTTTTTTCACTTTTTACACAAAATTACATAAAAACTGAAAAAAAAATTGTATGGAAACAGAAGAAATTGAAGATTTTTGTGAATTTGGCTGGGGATTAGTGTTTTTTTTACTTTCTGGCACAAAGTTACCTTCAAAAGCCGCGACTTATACTTTTTTTTTCAATTTAAACATCGAATTAGCGTTTTTTCCTCACTTCAGCGATTCTTCTCAATTTTATCGGTGAATTACCGATTAACGACTTTTCACCATTTTAGCCCTGAATTAGCGATTTTTCTCAATTTCATCCATGAATCAACACTTTTTCTTGATTTTAGCTTCGAATTTTGCAGTTTTTTCGCTTTTACCTATACGATTATAGCGCTTTTTCTCAGTCTGAGCCACAAACATGCCTTCAGAAGCCGAAAATTGTCGATTCCATACTTATTCTAGCCTCTGTAATTAGCACTTTTTCTATATTTCATCCGCGGAAGCTTTAAGGAAATTTTAGACACGAAGTCGCTAAGTATTTTTCTTAATTTTAGCCGTCATTCAGCGCTTCGTCTCACTTCTGCCGTGAATCAGTAGCGTCCTGAGGTAGTGGCGAGAAGCCGGATCGCTGCGGGCCCCCCTGAAAAGCTTAAAGATGGAAAAGTGAGGATTTTATCTGTGTTCATGTAATGTAGTTACACGAAAATGAGTTTTTTTTTTTTTATACGGTTAGGCGGCGATATTGGCTCCTTTTAACGATTTTTAAACCATCCGATGATCCGACCCAGGTGGTCAGCAAATAAGTGTGTAGCTGAGTATTCGAATTTTGCCCTCAAAAGCGTTATTCTGAAGGCTCAAATTAAGATAAAACGCGACCTTCTGGGGGTAACTTCGCGGCTAAAATAAAGAAAATACGCGGCTTCCCAGTTTTTTTTTTTTTTCAAGTTCCTACATATAAAGCGCGGATAAAGATGAGAAGCAGCACTGCTGTTCTACCGGGCAAGAATATATACCAACGCAGCAAAAAGCTGGGAAAAAGCGCTAATATTCGTGGCTAAAACTGTTAAAAAGCGTTCATTCGCGGTCTGTCAATGAAGCATCCAGACCTAAATTGAGACAAAATCACCGATTCACGGTGTATAAATGCCACTTTATGGCTAAAATGATGAAAAAGCGCTAATTTGTTGTTTATTAGTAAAATTGAGACATGGCCCAGTTTTTGCTTTTCTACAAGCGCTAAAAGGCAAGAAGAACCGCTAAGGCCATACAATAGGGGGAAAAAACACGCTAGTTCGGGGTTAAAATTGAGAAAAATGACAAATTCATAGGTAACAGAAATTTCAAAAAAATCGCCCATTCGCGGTTAAAAAAGTAAAAAATCCTTAGTAAGCAGCTAATTTTTCGAAAAATGTTAATACACGACTGAAATTTAAAAGAGTTGCCAACTAGCTGCTAATATTGAGCTGCTGAAATAAGCTGCTAATCCACGGCAACAATTGAGAAAAATAGCTAAGTCGCCAATGAAATTGAAAAAAAAAAACTCTTAATTAGCGGCTAAACATGGAATCAATCCTATTTCGCGGACTCAACTGAAAAGAATCGCTAATTAATTCGCGGCTAAAACTGTGAAAAATCCGATAATTTGCGGATAAAGTCTAGAAAAAACGTTAATTCGCGGAAGTAAATGAATATAATCGACTAAATGCACGACTAAAATTTACTAATAACACTGACGGTACACTTGCAGCTCAATGTGAGAAAAAGTGTTAATAATTCACTGATAAAATGTAAAAAAAAATCGCTAATTTGCTGTCAAATCAAGGAAAACTTCAAGTCACGGCAAAAATTCAGAAAAATCGCTAACATCGGATAAAAACGCTACTTCGCGGCTAAGTATGCGCATTTTCTCAACTTTAGCAGCAAAGTATCATTTTTATCCCGTGAGCGATGTTTCTTAATTATCCACGAGTTTTTGCGTTTTCCTCAATTTTAGCAGCATATTACCGATTTTATAATTTTTTACCAGGGGATTAGCACTTTTCTCAGTTTCAGCTGGAAATTAACGTTTTTCTTAAGTGTTTTCCTCAATATTAGCCGCAAAATAGGGGGACTTTTCACGAATCAGCGGTTTCTTCACCTGTTGCCACAAATTGGCGTTTTTGTTTTTGTTTTAGTGCATTTCATTCAAAAAAAAGTTTTGTTCCGACAGCAGCCTGTTGGGAAAAGTGCATTTCATTCATGCGACAATCGAGTCAAACCTCATAAGTTAGAACGATATCAATCAATTATGAATGAAATTTAGGCCGGGATAAAGATTTTAATTGCAAATAACTCCTCTAACAAGAGTCCACCTTCCCATATCGTATAGGCAACCAAACCGACTGTGTTTCATTTTCATCATTTTGTTCCCCCTCAGTTGGTGCCAAAAAAAGGGGCCTGCGGTAAAAAGAAACACGATTTTATGATTTTGACTTTCTAAAGCACGGCCTAAATGTGATTCATAGTTGATTGATATCGTTCTAACTTATGAGTTTTGACTCGAATGTCGCATGAATGAAATGCACTTTTCCCGACAGGCTGCTGTCGGAACAAAACTTTTTTTTTCAATTTCAGCCTGAAAAGTTGCCTTCAGAATCCGCAAAATGGCGTATATTCAGTTTTTGGCGCAAATAAGAATTTTTCACAATTTCAACCGCGAATTAGCGCTTTTTAAAAATTGTAGCGGCGACGCGTCGTAGCGTTTCAAACCTGTGAATTAGCGAATTTTCTCAATTTCAGTCACAAATTGGCGTCTGGCGCAATTTTAGCTGTAAATTGGCGATTTTTTCCATTCTTAACCGCGAATTAGCAATTTTCTCAATTTTTTGGCTTAGAATTAACCTTTCTCTTAATTTTGACTAGGCTGATTATTTTATTTTCTAAATATTACCCGCAAATTAGCGGTTTTTCACGTTTTACCACCGCATTCGAAATTTTATGTATTTTTTATAGATATAGACTACAGCTTCTTTTCAGTTCTAGCCGTGAATTAGCGTATTTTTTTAACATTGTACTAATAGGCATGCATGAATTGGCAATTTTTCTGAATTTTAGCCACAAAAATGCCTTCAGAAGGTGCGAATTTAAAGTTTAAATGTAAACTTTTTTTTTCAAACTAAAAAAAATTTTTTTTCAAACCAAAAAATGTACATTTTAGGCCAGTCAATATAAACATCAAACATCGCAAATATGCATGTACTTTTTTTTATTTTTGCATGTTCTTAGGGCCAATGAGAGTAGTTTATACTCAAGTTTGCAACCCTCAAAACCTTGTGCTCAACTCGTGGCACTCGAAAAACCAAGAAATTTCATCACTTTTTTCTCTTTTTTAAACAAAACTACCAGAAGAAAGCGCTTTTCGAGCATGACCACAGTATACATTGTTAAAGCCAATTAAATTTGCTACAATTAAAGCCCAGCCCGAGCATCCTGGGTCTCTTAGTTCAGGAAATACAACCAGTCAACAAAATACTTCATCTCGCCAAAAAGCGAGATTTTATTGGTAGGGTAACTTTTCAAGACCCGTAGCACTCAAATACCGGTGATTCGTACTTGGTTAAAAAAAAATGAGAGGGGAGGTTGTACGAAAGATTCTTTGAGTAAACTGGGAAAATATCAGGATATTTTAAAAAATGTCAGTTTTTGACAACTGTTCAAAGCTAGACTACATTGGCCATGGTGCTCCCAGCGCCGGACAAATTCCTCTAAAACTGAGTGAAGTAACTTAGTTTAACACTTCATGCTTATTTTACTCCTGTCCTTCGCAATGTTTCGAGAAAAATCCATTGTTATACCAAAAAATGAGGCAATTAAGCCCATTTTGAGTGCCTACAAGAAGATCAAGAGCCATTCCTAAAACTTTTTTTTTCAGCTTAATTCACTTTTACTACGCTAATCTATGAGGAAAGACAAATAAAAGTGGAATAAGCTGAAAAAAACATTCTTGGAATAGCTTTCGTATCTTTTTTTAGGCACTCCAAATGGCCTTAATTGCCTCATTTTTTGGTATAACAATGGATTTTTATCAAAACATTGCGAAGGGCAGGAGTAAAATAAGCATGAAGTATTAAACTAAGTTACTTCACTCAGTTTTAGAGGAATTTGTCCGGCGCTGGGAGCACCATGGCCAATGTAGTCTAGCTTTGAACAGTTGTCAAAAACTGACATTTTTTAAAATATCCTGATATTTTCCCAGTTTACTCAAAGAATCTTTCACTATTATTGGACAAAATGTCTTTACTCACACAGAAAAAAGGGTGCTCTTTTCAGTGGTGTCATTGGATTTAACCTAGGACGCTTACTTCCCATGTTACACCTGTTTTTGTTGCGAAAACCCGTGATGTGCTGAAAACAACAAATTGATTATCTCGGCTAGGAAACGAAATCTGACCTTAGGACATAGGACACTTTTTGTTGCATTTTGGACGTACAACCTCCCCTCTCATTTTTTTTTAACCAAGTACGAATCACCGGTATTTGAGTGCTACGGGTCTTGAAAAGTTACCCTACCAATAAAATCTCGCTTTTTGGCGAGATGAAGTATTTTGTTGACTGGTTGTATTTCCTGAACTAACAGACCCAAGATGCTCGGGCTGGGCTTTAATTGTAGCATATTTAGTAGGCTTTAACAATGTATACTGTGGTCATACTCGAAAAGCGCTTTCTTCTGGTAGTTTTGTTAAAAAAAAGAGAAAAAAGTGATGAAATTTCTTGGTTTTTCGAGTGCCACGAGTTGAGCACAAGGTTTTGAGGGTTGCAAACTTGAGTAATAACTGCTCTCATTGGTCCTAACAACACGCGAATAAAAAATTAATTACATGCATGTTTGCGATTTACCTAGTTTTTTTTGTCTATATTGACTGGTCTAATTTATCCATTTATTTCTGTCAAAAAATCATCATTTTTAAATTATAAATTTCACGACACTTAATTCGTGAATTAGTGATGTTTCTCAATTTTAGCTGCGAATTTTCGTTTTTTCTAAATTTTAGCAGCGTGGTAGCGCCTCCAACCCGTGCATTACCTACTGAGTTTCGTCAATTTTTGCCAAGAATCGGCGTTTGACTCAATTTAAGCTGCAAATTAGCAATTTTTTTCCATTTTTAACTGAGAATTAGCTCTTTTCCCCCAAATTGAACTGAAAATTAAGGTTTTTCTTCATTTTAGCTGCGCTAATTGGTGATTATTCTCAATTTTTACCGCGAATTAGTGATTTTTTTCATTTTGTATCCGCGAATTAACGTTTTTCCATAACTTTATATCTGCAAATGGCAAATTAGCGATTTTCCCCCATTTCAGCTGTGAAATAGCGTTTTATGCTAATTTTGTGGCCATTTAGCATCCTATTCTCTTTTTCATACGCGAATGAGCGATTTTACGCCATTTCAGTTGTGAATTTGCCATTTTTTGTTCAATTTTAACCTGAAAGAGCCTTTTATTTGTCAATATAGCGTGTTTTCTCAACTTTAACCGCCGGGTTTGCCCAAATACAACACTTTTGCGTTGATTTCCACAATTTATTCGTAGAATGGCCTCCATGTACCGCGAATCAGCGATTTTTTTTCTTTATTTTAGTCTGGAAGTTGCATCGCGGGACCACGAATCGCAGGCATTAGCGAATTAGCCAAATTAGCAAACTATGACTATCCGGGGTTCCCCGTGACCGGCAACCGGCGATTCCTTCCCGAGACCCAAAAAGCTTGGCGATTCCTTCCCTTAATAGGTTCGACAATTCCTACCGGTCACTCAATTCCTTCCCCTGTCAAATTGGCGATTCCTTCCCACTCACTCAATTGCCTCCCGGAGTGCAGGTTCGTTTCTTAGCGAAAATAGCGATATTGCAAAATAGCCTTTATTGCAACCTATTGCACGGTGTAGCAAAAGTCATTATAACAACGTCCTTAGCAGCATTATGAATCGCTATTTCAAAGTCCACTACGCAAGTGTTCGGTTGCAGATCTTTGCCTGTTATCTCCTTCGTTTTCGCTGTAAGTGACGCTAGGCATGTATGTAGGTGCTGTTCCTTCCCGGGGAGCAAACAGAATGCAAGGGGCAAATACTGTGTCGGCAGCACCAGGGTCCATCATTGATGACGATTACAATCAAACTACCGACCTCAACCTTCAACTCCTCCTGCCGGCTGTACCTTATCATGTTTACATCCGTCTCAGAGTCCATAATCTGATGCAGTAAGTAATCCTTATCTCCCTTTTCAAACCTTTACTCCTTCTTGACTGGATGACAAAAATTAGCCAAATTAGCAAAGACCCCGGACATTTCGCAACCCTACTCATGCGACGCGTTTGGCATCATAGGCCTATGCTGTTTCTGCTTCGTATCTCAAAGATCTGTTCTGACGTTCGATTGTGACAGTGAACAAGAGCAAGACGCTTGCGTGTTCCACAAATCCAGCTTTTGGGTAATTGGTAATTGAAAAAGTAATTCAATTACAGTAATCGTAATTTGTAATTATTCGTGGAAGAGAAAATTAATTGGTAATTTGTAATTAATCCTCTTTTTTGGAAGTAGAGTGTAATTTGTAATTAATTACTCAAAAAGCTGTAATTTGGCCACCCCTGGGCACTGGTCCGTACAACCCACCACTCCGATAATATTTTACGGTAGTTTTACATCTTACCTGTTTTCTTACAAAAGATCCCATCATTCCACAGTCGGCACTCACGAACACCAGACTGTCCTGACCGTCGTTCAAGATGAACGTCCTCGCGAACTGTCTCAAATGGATACCCTGCCCTGTTTGTTCCACATTAGCGTAGCCCATCTGTGCAAAAAAAAAACAACACTCATTCCATTCGGTTAGGGCGGGGGGTGGGGCGATACTCACGAATGGAACTTCAACCGGGGGACCGGTCATATCCGCTATGCCGACGCCAATTTGATAGTGTTGGCATTGAACTGAGTTGATGCCAGCGAAAATTAGAAGAGCAATCAAGGCCATACCTGTCGGGGGGGGGGGGGGCAGAATTGGAGCGTAGTATTAACAAAAGTATAAAAAAAGGACTATTTAAAGAAAGTGGAAAGGTAAATGCGACAATCGATCAATCGCAGAATTAAATAAAAGGTCTGTCTTTACCTAAAAACAAAAAAAACACAACGCTGAAGCGATTTATACTTCATTTAACAAATAGAACGGCGATTTTTAACTCAAAGGGCAAACACAGAAGGGGGAGGGGGGATTCGGGTCCACAATAACTTAATAAGCTGCTCTCATTTTTCCGAAGGGGAAGACAAAGGTGCGAGGACGGGCTTTATGCATAATTCAGACATTCTCATGTTACGACACACACACTTGTCTGCCCCGACCCTATTTTTATCGGCTCCTCCTCCTGCGCTATATTCGTTTTTTTTGTTGAAAAGATTGATCGTCGTGGAGCATTGGAATTGGAATAGAGAGAAAATAAGGAGAGGCAAAAAAAAATAATTGTGTCTCTTATAAACAAGCCTCGACGTCCCCTCGCCACAGGATAAGTGCGTTGAAGTTATGCCTTTCCTCTTTTTCAGTACACCTTTTCATTATTTCATTTCGAAAACTTGCGCCACTCAACCTTAATTGAAAAACAGGTGCTTTTGACAGTATATAAGAGAGGAAAAGTAAAATACTTCGCCTACTTACTGTATAACTGTACAGATAGAGCCCAAAGCTTTTTCAAATTGCATCCGTCACAGAATAAAATCGGGTAAAATGGAATCGGAACATTCTTACAAGGATGCTCCCCTTTGGGACTATCGCGACCTTTGACTAGCCAACTTCAAAGAAACGTGCTTAGCAAGCCGATTTTCACGGTCCGAGGAGACAAGATTAATTTGTCGATGGTATAAGAATTAAAAAGAAAGATAGCACCATTTCTCTGGATGGTGTGCCTTTTCCTTCTCCCGCCCATTTCGTTCTTTTTTATTAGTCTGTGAGAGTAGGAATCACAATTTTTAAAAAATCCTCGTTCGTCCCCTCCTACCAAAGCACAGTAATAAGAAAATGTATAGCTCTCAGCATTATAGATGATACAATTATTACAAAATGTGCTATTGAAGCAGATGTTCACGGTAAAGTAGGATGCTGTATTTATTGCTCCACTTGAAACAATTCAATTCATTTTCCTGGAATTTAGAGCCTCTCTTTACGTATTGTCAAGACAAAATGCTCAGAAAGACGTCTCAAGACTCTCAAGTCAGATATCTATTTTCACGCCTTGCCTCACGAAGAGTGTCTAGAGTGGAAAAAGAAAGTATAAAGGAGATCAATTTTAATTTAAATATTTTATTATTATTTTAAAAGGCTGATGGCATTTGACCTTATCAGGGAATTCATGGACGTTTTCTCCGTGAACACTAGTGACCTCGGGCCCGCACTTGTTCCCCCTTATAAATTTTCCATCACAGCCTCCTCGCCCGTAAATTGCCCTCCCTTTCGCCTGGCCGTCAATGAACAAGCAGCCATGGACGAACAAATAAACACCCTCCTCCAAGCAAAGGTCATTGAACCATCCCAATCACCGTACGCTAGTCCCGCGTACGTGATTAAGAAACCCAATTCCGAACCCCCAGCATACAGATTCATAGTGGATTACCGCAAAATGAATCAATTAATACATCCCGACAGATTTCCACTCCCTCGAATGGACAATATTTTGAATGCCCTGCAAGGCGCAAAAGTATTTTCCAAACTGGACCTGCAGAGTGCATTTTTCCAAATCCCGATACACAAATCCTGCCGGCAATACACGGCATTCCGTACAAAAACAAATTTGTACCAATTCAGCACCCTTCCCCAAGGCCTCGCCAACTCACCCAGCGCATTTCAGCGCACAATAAACGCTGTATTCTGACTTTTTATATCACAATCTCGTCATCTACCTCGATGACATTTGCAGTTTCTCCCCTGACTTCGAAACCGCCCTCCGCAATATGCGTCTTGTTTTCACACGCTTGAGAGAGAAAAACTTGAAAATCTCTGCTCAAAAATGTGAATTCTTTTTCCCCCAAATAAACCTCTTAGGGCACGTCGTCAGCGAAACTGGCTTACAACCCCTCCCAGATAAAATTACGTCAATCTCATTAATAACCACCCCCACCACGGTCAAACAAGTCCGCAGCTTTCTCGGTATGACTTCATTCTACCGAAAATTCATCCCAAACTACGCTCGAATATCGGATCCCCTCACACTACTGACGAAAAAAAATATAGAATTTTGTTGGTCAGCAGCCCAACAGCAATCCTTCGAGGAATTAAAGCAAGCCCTCACGTCCCAACCCATTTTGCGCCATTTTGACCCCTCCCGCCCTGTCATTTTAGAAACCGACGCCTCCCGCGAAGGTATCGGAGGAGTCCTTTCCCAGGTATTCGATGATAACAGAAGACATCCAATAGCCTACATTTCCCGAAAATTGAATCCGGCTGAACAAAAATGGACAGTCTCCGAACAGGAGTTTCTGGCGATTGTCTACAGTGTCCTCCAATTTAAAATATACTTAATGGGCCGAAGATTCACTATCTATACGGACCACAGTGCTCTTAAGTACTTCCAAAATTTCCACAACACTACTTCGCGCGTAGCTCGACTAACACTCAAATTAGTCGACTTCACATTTGATATAAAACATAAGCCAGGCTCCTCAAATAAAGTCCCGGACTTCCTATCGCGCCACCCAATAAACACAACAGTCGACCCCTCCTTTTACGAAGAACTAGCCCACCCCCTCCTCGACAAAATTGAAGTGCAAACAAAGAAAATACTAAATGCTGTCAAAACACAAATCTCCCTTCCAAATTTCGAATTAGAGCAATTGAAAGACAACTTTTGCTCCAAAATTCATCAAGCCCTCACCGATCCCCAAAGTTCCGTTTCCGCTTACGTTAAGAAAAGCCGAAGGTATCACGTTGGCGACGATAACCTCGTATACCTGAAGCATTTTGAAAACAATGCACGAAAACTACTTCTTGTCGTACCCCCAACTCTCGTCCCCACAATAATCGCGTTGAACCACGATTCCCCGGTCCATGGACATTTCGGTGCATGCAAAACGTACCACCGGATAGCCCAGAGGTACTATTGGACAAATATGTTCCGTCAAATCAAAGATTACGTCCGGAAATGCCCTAGCTGCCAGAAAAATAAGTCCAAGCCATTAAAGAAAACTGGTCTTCTTCAACAGCCCACGCCTTCCATAATCCCCTTCTCAAAACTTCAAATTGATTTTCTAGGCCCCTTAAACACTTCTCAAGGATATAAATATATCCTAACGATCCAAGACCAATGTACACGGTACTTGCAAGCCCACCCCACACGCCTAAATGACGCAAAAACAGTCGCTAGATGCCTTCTGAAAACATTTTTGCGTCACGGTTTTCCTGACGTCATACAATCAGACCGCGGTAGCCACTTCTTGAACCAAACTATTTCCCACTTCACGCGTCTCCTCTCCGTCCAACACCTATTTTCCACGGCCTACGCTCCGAAAACCCAGGGCCTAGTGGAAAAATCCAACGGCCTCCTAAAAGGGGTACTTTCACACTATGTAGGTGAAAACCCCACCCAATGGTCCCAATTCCTCCCAGCCGCCGTTTTTGCGCTTAACACGAGCTACCAAACAAGTGTTAAACACACCCCATTTTTTCTACTACACGGATATAATCCGCGAGTACCGTCCGACGTTCCCCTCTTCCCCGACATAAATGACCTGCCGGACCGCCTCACAGATTTAACTATACTCCACGAACTTCGTGAATCAATCCCAGACGTCATACAAAAGGCCCAATTCACCCAAAAAAGTCAATACGACAAAAACGTAAAACACCGGACCTTCAAAGAAGGCGACCAAGTTCTCCTTGAGCGCAAGACATTTTCCTTGGACGCGCCCCGAAAATTCCAAACTATGTATTTAGGCCCCTATCCCGTTCTCCGCCGCCTGAATGATGTTAACTACGTGATTCAGATGGAAAAATTCGGAAATCTCGTGAACGAAACAGTTCACGTAGACCGCTTAAAGCCCTTCCATGCCTAGAGAAGAACTCCGCTCCAACATGCCTTAATCGCTCACAGAAACATACACCCACCTAGAAAAAAGGACATCCATAGGATCACTGCATTCAAGAAGCACAACTACACATTTATTTACACATTTTATAACACATTCATACTCTAGCATCGCTTTTCACAATGGACGTAAGACGTAACTCCGAGCATCAATGACCTGACCCCCCCCCTCCTCCTCAAACATCACCACTACCCATTAATCTACAAACCATTTCGCTAAGATCGCAAAAAAAAAATACGACTTAAATTACGAAAGGCATGCACATGCAAATTCAATTAACGAAACAATGAGTCTTGATTTTCAACCAACTAATTTTTCGGGAAAATAGGCGCTTCCACCACTTGTCTAGGATGGGAAATCGGCGCAGGGACTTAATGGAAACACTTGATTTTCCTATTGTTGGTGGGGGGTTCTCTTCATTCCTCTTTGTTCGAGTCTTCGAAAAGGGAAAGGAAGACGGGAAATTAAATATCTTTCTTAATAAGAGATGCTGGCTTTTATCCTCGTTGCTTATTTTACAACCTAATCGGTCCCATCTCTGTTTGGGGGGCTAGAGGACTGTTTTGTCCCAATACAATCTACCCATCTCTGTTTGGGGGGCTAGAGGACTGTTTTGTCCCAATACAAGAGGCGAGTAATTCTGAGGGGTACTACCTCTTTCATCATGTGGTGTGGAAAAAAGACGGTACAGACCGATCGATTCGAGTGGTCTTCGATGCATCCGCCCGCTCAGACAATGAAAAATCCCTCAATGATTGCGTTTTTCCGGGTCTAAACTTCAAAATGACATCGTAAATGTCCTCATTGGCTTTCGGATGTTCCCCGTTGCCTCGACCGGACATATTAAGCAAATGTTTTTGCAAATTCGTCTTGATTCGTCGTGATTATCAACGAATTCTGTGGCGTTTTCGTCCTGAAGATGTTGTTGGAGTGTACAAACTCTTGACTGTGACTTTCGGCGTTAGCAGTGGCCCTTTCCTGGCGGCTATTCGTACCTTGTTGTAAACTCGTTAAAGACGAGGGTAAAGAATTTAAAACGGCATCGGATGCGCTATCCCATAAAGTTTTTGTTGACGACGAACTTCTTGCCCATCAGTGGACTCGGCCATCGCCTTACGGCAAGAATTGGCACAAGTTCTTACTAAGAGAGGGTTTGTCATGCGGCAGTGGGCCTCCAATCATCCTGAGGTGCTCATCGACATCCCTGCTGAAGATCTTCGGAGTATCGGAAACCTGTCGTTGGAAACCGATAGCCCGTTTCTGAAAATTCTGGGTTTGAATTGGAATCCCTCCCTGGAATTGGACGTAAAAGTTTTCGTCCTCGAGCGGGAAGGCTACGAAACGCCAAATTGTGTCCGATCCGGCTAGAGTTTATGACCTCATGGGTTGGTTGGCACCTTTTATTGTAGTCGGAAAACTTCTTATGAAAGAGCTGTGGAATTTGAAATTACACTGGGACGATCCTGTGCCTCCCGAAGTCGCGGCGCGATGGCACCGTTTCCAAGGAGAGCTGATTCATTGTTCTCAAATCGAGGTGTCGCGCCTAGTATAATTCCACCATTCTTATCGCGAAGATGAGGCTCGGTCCTTCAAACCGCAAAATAACGTTAGCTCGACTTGAACTACATACGCTGCGGAACTTCTCACTCGTGTTTTAAATAAGGTTCTTCGGCTGCTACAGTCCAACATAGAAATGGAGAAAACATTTTGTTGAACGGATTCGGCCATCGCTCTTCATTGGCTTCGCTCTTCACCCGATCGATGGTAGACTTTTGTGGCTCATAGAGTGGATTTGATCTAACAGCACACCGATTCTTCGTTGTGGGAGTACATATAGCTTCACACAACAACCCTGCCGACTGTGCTTCAAGAGGCCTGATGCCTAGCGAGCTCATTGTGCCACACACTAAAGTGGCAAGCACCAATCAGCGAAGGCATCTTCAAAACTAGGCATCCAGTGGCATTTCTCTCCACCGTCCGCTCCCCACTTCGGGGGTAGCTGGGAAGCAGCTGTGAAGTCAGCGAAACAGTGTTTGATGATGAGAATCACCCAAGGTAGCCTCCTGACATTCGAAGAATTAACAACTGTGATGACTAAGTTGGACCACTCGCCTCTATACCTGGTAACGTATTAACGAGGAACGAGGAGACGGCGCGGCGCGGTTAGTGAATTAATCCATTAAGGGAGCGATTGGTCATATATTCGTCATTCGCGTTTGGCCATTTTGTGGGTGCTGAAAGTCCGGTTAGACATTTTCCATTACTCCATTTGTAGGGCGCGAATGGGCATTTTTATAAGAACGCCAATTGTCAGTCTGCAATCGTTAGTTGAGTCATTATTGTCGATCGAATGACAAGTTTGGCTATTTTTGAAGGGCCAATTGAGTCAGATTTGTCAATTTCAGGGCTATGTTTGGCTATTTTTAAGTCACGATCCGTCAGACTATAGACATTTTAAAGAAGAAAATCATAAGTCTGGCTTTATTGGAGCAAGAAGGGTTCGTTTTGCCATTTTCAGGGCACGAAATTTGACCATTTTAACAGAGCCAATTGGTACAGATTTTCCAATTTCAGAGCGTGAATCGCCAGTTAGGCAAATTTTAGAGCACAATTATTCATGTTTAGTCTTCTGTTTTAGAGTGTGAAATGTGAATAGCCATTTTAGCCTTAACTAGAACGCATTTAGTCATTTTCATCATACCCAGTTTGGCAATTTTTAGAGAGCCACACTCGATCGGTTTTTTATTTCCGGACATGAATATAATCGAACTAAGGCACTTTCATGGCTCGAATCTTGAGTTTTGCCACTTTTCGTGCTAATTTCAGTCAGATTAGCTAATTTTGGGGCGTGATGGAGAGTTTTTAAAGGTACAATTAAATTTGCAGTTGAGGTAATTTCCAAGGCGCGAATCATCAGTTTTCCCATTTTCAGGGGCAATTGAGTTCGATTTTCAAGAAGCGAATGGCCCAGTTTGGCCATTCAACAGTGGCCTGTGGGCCATTTTCAAGGCCAATTGAGTCAGATCTGCCAATTTCAGGGCGTTTGGCTATTTTTAGGACCCGAATTATTAGTTAGGGCATTTTCGAGGAGCGAATCATCAGTTTTGTTTTAAGTGAAGTATTTTAGTGCATTTCATTCTGAAAATGCACTATTGGTCTCGTCGTGATGGTGGCAAACATGGGTCATGTCATGTTTTTTTCATGTTTCAGAACCTCTAGAACACGAATTCAGTGGTCTCCGGAATTTATATATATAGTTCTTTATAATATATATATCTTTATGGCCGTTTTCTTGTTAGCACGATAACTCTCGTAGAAGTTAATTTAGCGGAACGCGGTTTGGCACAAAAATCAGTAGTCATAAGACCCCGGTCGGTATTGCATTTGGGCCAAATCGGTCGTGGTGGAGGGGGGAAATAGGGGTTGAAATGGTCAAAAAATCACTATAAATCACCAGTTGATTCTAGAACCATCATATTCGGTACGTATACTCCATGTTAGAGTAGCCTTTGATTCCCATTTTAATTTTTTGACCCCGGTCGGTATTGCATTTGAGCCAAATCGGTCAAGGTGGTGGGGAGGGGGGAATAGGGGTTAAATGGTCAAAAAATCACTATATATCACCAGTTGATTCTAGAAGCATCATATTCAGTACGTATACTCCATGTTAGAGTAGCCTTTGATTCCCATTTTAATTTTTTGAAAAAGTCGAAGGGGGTGGTCCTTCCGGTGTGGAAGTGTAAAAATAGCGTTGAACTTCACTTGTTCATCTTAGCGCTCTAAAATTCGACTCACATTGAGATTTATCGAAAACTTTGATGGTGGAGGGTGAAAGGGGGGATGAAATTTAAAAAAAAATCGCTTAAATTCACACGTTTAGGTATTATAAAATACGGCACAAAAATTTAATATAACAAAGCCCTTGGAAAACTACCGAAACTTTTCGACATTTTTGAAGGGAGGGTGGTGAAAATAGAGGAAGAAGTTCGGCTTAGTGAAACAAATTATAGTATCAAAATTATTACTTCTGGGACGGCTTAGGGTATCCGTATACGGAATAAAATGCACTCTTTCCGACCGCCAGCGGGATAACATATATAAGAGCTTTTTTTTTTGGCATTAGCCCGTAAGCCAGAGCCACCAGTATCGTCTTATTATGATTTGATGTTAATTGTACAGAGTTTGCAGTATTCAGTAAAAATTGGTGGATATATCGGTATATGACTAGGTTTTTAGATCGCAGGAGGGATAGGTAATTAAACGGGTTTATTGTGAACGGGACTACTAGGTCGAATAAAATTTGTCTTTCACTGGAAATTTTTGGACAATGAATAATAATATGTTCCAAATCCCCTACGGTGTGACACGATTCACACTGATCTGAGGGCCGGATATTTATTATATTGAGATATGCCGGGCAAATTCCGTGATTAGTCCTAAGGCGGCATATTGCAGAACACAAGTTTTTGGGAACATTCTGTTTGTGAAACCATGGGGAACAGTTTATTTCGGGGTTATGTTGTGAGTAAAATAGGCCAGTTTCTGAACTTTGGTAAGTGCGGTGCCATATTTGGTGGATTATAGAGTTGCTCAAACCGAAAAATTCAGTGTAATTTAGTTCTAACGTCAAAATATTGTCGGTAGAGCACGCACTTTTCGCCAAGCAATCGGCCCGCTCGTTACCAACGATTCCAGAGTGGCTTGGAACCCAGAAAAATGTAATTTTTTTGTTTTTATTTTTGAGTTTACATACGACAGTCACTAGAATATCCCAAAGAACTGTTTATTGCCATCAGAATACTTTTGTTGTCCGTGATGATTTCCACATCTTTGGTGGTGTTGAGATTATTGAAATACGTCAAAGCTTATCGTACCGCTACTACCTCACAGGTGTAGCTAGAGGCATTATCTGGGAGTCTAAATGAATTAAGTTTGCCGTAAGTTGGATCGTAAAAAGAGCATCCCGAACCAGATTCCGATTTTGACCCATCCGTGAAAATGTGGTGGGTGTTTGGCAGCATGCTTAATTCTGTTTCCACCAGTGAATTGGGGGAAACAGCCGAGTCACTTTTGAAAAACTTTAGGGATAACATATTTCTTTCTCTAGACATAATTTTGTGTGCGTCTTGGGATAAACTAAATAATGGTGTAGCATATTCTGAGCGATGGATCTGAGGCACTTTCGAGTGTAATCTTAAGAAGCTGCGAACGAGCATTGGCGATGATTTTTTCTGCCAAAATTTATGGGTAAGGTCGAACATATTTAGGTTGGAAATTTTGCAAGCCAAGTCCGGGAAACAACTTAGAATTTTCAGTAGCAGACGGTCTGATAAAACCTCTCGTCTAGTGTTGAGGGGGACTTCACCTGCTTCATTAAGAAGGTTGCTAATAGGAGTGGAGCGAAGCATTCCCAGACATAAACGAATGCATTTATGTTGGATAACATCTAGCCTTTTTAGGACAGATTTACATGCTGTGCCGTATAACATGCTTCCGTAATCAAAAATAGAACGGACTGTTACTCTGTAATACAATAAGCAGATATCTGGATCGGCACCCCAGCGAATATGTGCTATCATGCGCAGAGCGTTAAGGTATTTTTCCGCCTTGCAGACTATGTGTTCTATATGGTGCTTCCAGGTAAGTTTTCGGTCAAAATGTAACCTTAGGAATTTTACGTCGTCTTTGACAGGGAAATTGAATTCCCGAATAGTTAGGTAGCCATTCAACACACTTGACCTATGCTTAGAGAAGGGACAAACTACTGACTTACTTTCCGAGATTGATAGACCTTTCCCACTGAGCCATTCGTAGAAACAATGAACGCCCTGTCGAAGCAATTCCACACACCGCTCCAGACTTGGCTCCGTGACATACAAACAGACATCGTCAGCGTACTGTAGAATATTCACATTGCTTGGAAGAGCAGCCTCCAAATCTGCCACATATATCGAGTACAAACCTTCATGAGCCATCCTAGGCCCTATTTGAGTGTCACTGACTTGCAAATAAAGCCAGCGATTTGAGATGAATGAAATGATTCTATGGGCAAAAAATGCAGGCACTCCAATTTTCACCATTATATCGAAAAGTATATGCAAGTTGACGTTATCATATGCGGCTGTGATGTCAAGAAAGACAGCTAGTGTGATGTGTCCTTTAGTAAATCCTAGCTGGATGTCTGTAGTAAATTTAGAAAGGCTGTGCATAGCGCTTCGACCTTTTCGAAATCCAAATTGGCTCGATGGCAGAACTTTTTTGTTTTCTATCCAATATTCGAGACGGTTCTTGAGGACCCTCTCGAATGTTTTGGCAATGCAAGACGACAGAGAGATCGGACGGTACGAGTCGGAGTGGTTAGGGGTTCTGTTCGGTTTTAGAAGGGGATAAGTCAAATATTCTTTCCAACTGCCAGGAAAAATGCCGCTTTCCCAAATATTATTGAAAAGGTTCGTTAAGAGTTGTTTGGTTGAGGTGGGACAGTTATTCAGAATCGGATATGTTATTTGGTCAAGTCCAGGTGAGGTGTTTTTTGACTTTTTTATTGCCAGGTCTACTTCTTTGATCGTAAATTCACTTGTTAGGAAGCAATTTGGATTTGGGATATAGGTGCTATCCGGAAGCGGCTCAGGGACGTAGTTGGGAGTTAATTTACATAAAAATTCATAGCACCAGTCTCCTTTGTAGGTAGGGGGGTTGATTTCAGAAACTGGTTTTTTGAGATGTTTTATTCTCTTCCATATATCCCCCATAGGAAAGCTGCCGTTGAGCTGCTCACAGAAAGCTCTCCACGATTGTCTCTTCGCTTGCTTTACAATGCGTTTTGTCACAGCACTAGTTCTTTTAAGCTCCATGAATGTACTCATTGAAGAAGTATTCCGATATGCACGAAGTGCATTGACTCTGTGCTTTTTTGCAGCGGAACAGTCTTCATTCCACCATATTGTATAGCTTTTTTTGTTATTCGGAGCGTATTTTGGTAGAGCACTGTCGCAGGAATGCTTCAGGGATTGTTGGAAGTCTTCATATGAATTAATACCCGCCCGGTTATTAATTCAGTTCAGTTCAGGCAGTTTCTGAATTCATCCCAATTCGCTCTACTGTCGATCCATCTTTTCAGAGATTTTCTGTTGGATCGGTTCTTAATTTTAAACGAGGAGGAAATAATAATAGGGAGATGATCGGATCCCAAGGAATTATTGGAAATAGCCCATGTGAAATTCGGTGCTACACTAGGGCTGCAAAAGGATATATCTAGAGCTGATTTGGTGGTATTGTTGAAATGATTGATAAAAGTAGCTGAACCATCGTTAAGGAAAATTAAATTAGCTTCATAAGCCGCTTCCAATAGGTGTCTGCCCTTGGGCTGCGAGAAACTGGAGCCGAATGCTCTATTATTACAATTGAAATCCCCCAGGAATAAAACGGGAGCCGTGACACTTTTGAAAAAAATCTCCCATTGGCGTTGGGACAGCTGATTAGTTGGACTGTTATAAATTGATACGATGTTAAGCGTGGATCCCGTGTTCAGTTCAATAGAAATACCCGCTACCATTAGTCCATCTATCGAAGGGAAATTGCGAATAGTTTTAAACGGAATATTGTTACTGATTATGATGGCCACTCTGGCTCTTCCGTCCGATCTGTCCTCTCTAAGGATGTTATAATCTTTTATATTATAGGACTTATTTGGTTTAAACCAAGTTTCCGAAATTGTAGCGATTTGAACATTGTTGCTTAGGAGGAAATTCTCTATTTCTTCCATTTTTGCTGCTAAGGATCTGGCATTCCATTGTAAAATATTAAGATTGTGCTCCATTCACAATATTTATATTTTGTGGCCCTGCCCACCGAGGGTGAGAGAAGCCGCTTATAGAAGATTTGAGTGTTTATCGGTGATAGACTGAATGGTTTGGGACAAAATTAGTTGAGTATCCTCACGCGAAATTTGATTGTCTGTAATACCGACTTTTTTGAGTAAATTATTCATAATTACTTCCAACTCGGACTTGAAAGAATCATTCAGTATGGTCAAGCGAGTGTTCTGCTCAGAATTTTCGGTTCGGTGTGGGTTAAATTGGATTAGACCACCGGTAATATGTTTCGGCGTTAAATTTATTTGTGGGGTTGCTACTGATGTCGGTGGTATATCTCGTGCGCGTTTGAAGGTTCGCGGAAAAGAGCTTGAAGAAGCAGTTTTTCTATTGGAGATGGAAATGCTGTGGGCGAGAGAGGGAAAAGAAGATAAATTATTAATGGGCGGAGGCCTCAGATTTGCCGCAAATGATTGGCCGTTCAAAGCGGATTTTGTTTCATGGTATGAGACATTGCTTTCGCTCATGATTTGTTTAATGTTTTTTTCTTTTAAGAATTGGGGACAATTATTCCTTTCAGTAGCGAGATATGCGCCTTTGCAATGAACGCAACTTTTATCTTCCGCGTTACATTTACTTAACTCATGGGCTTCTCCGCACTTGCTGCACCTTACCGCACCTTTACATTGGTCTTGGTAATGACCGTAGCGCAAGCATTTATTGCATTGCACGACTCTCTGGATGAAGGGATCCACTTTGCAAACTACGTAATTAATAAGGACGTAGGGGGGCAGAGTCTGTCCCTTAATATTGAATGAAACAGAAAAAGTTGGGGTCAGTACGCTTTACCGGAAGAATCCTCTGTTCGACGGTTCAATCTTTTTACTGAAAAAATTTCCAAGTTGTTTCCTGTAGGCCCTCGAATCACTTTCTTTATTTCTTCTTCGCTCACTGCTTTATCCACACCTCTAATTATTCCTCGGCGTTGCACTAAGAAACCCGGGATATAAGTTTTGAACCCTTTATTTCGGAATACCTCGTTTCCTACCAATTTATTTGCAGATACGTAGTTGTTTACTTCTATTACGATCCTGTTGCGCCCTTGTGTTTTGATTGAAATAACGTTATCTGAAACCTCGGGTAAGGAATCAAAGATCATTTTTCCAATCGACATAGGATGTATACGTCCCGCACCCTCTTTTTCCGCATTCAGGCTTTCTAGATAAATTTTGAACGGCCCGGAATCCTCTTGGCGAAATAATAATTGAACTCTCTCGTTATTTATTTTTCTTATGACGTTTGAGTCAACCACGTCCATACCCTCGAAAACTGGGAATTCCCCCCTCCATCACCATCCGTCTCTTCCCCCATCGTGGGGGTGGAAGAGCACGTTAATTGATACTGTGCTTAGGGGAAAGCACAAAAAATAAAAATAAATTAAATTAGAGATTCCTCGTAAAGATTAATGAAATGATTAGTTTAAAAAAGTTTTGTTCCGACAGCAGCCTGTCGGGAAAAGTGCATTTCATTCATGCGACAATCGAGTCAAACCTCATAAGTTAGAACGATATCAATCAACTATGAATCACATTTAGGCCGTGGTATAGAAAGTCAAAATCATAAAATCATGTTTCTTTTCACCGCAGACCCCTTTTTTGGCACCAACTGAGGGGGAACAAAATGATGAAAATGAAACAGAGTCGGTTTGGTTGCCTATTCGATATGGGAAGGTGGACTCTTGTTAGAGGAGTTATTTGCAATTAAAATCTTTATCCCGGCCTAAATTTCATTCATAATTGGTTGATATCGTTCTAACTTATGAGGTTCGACTCGATTGTCGCATGAATGAAATGCACTTTTCCCGACAGGCTGCTGTCGGAACAAAACTTTTTTCAGATTACGTTAATTTTCAGATCAGTTAAATTAGGTCAAATGGTATGTCACTATTTCACCATTGCGGAATGCGGAGTGCCTGGGTTCGAATCCGAAACAATTTTTTTTTTAATTTTTTTGTGTTCCTCCCTTTTTGGCCCACCTCAGGATTTTTTACTCAATATTTATTAGGCTGTAGGCAAATCAAATAAAAGAGACGGCTCAAAATTCAGTGTCAATGAAATTTTTTAGTAATTGGGTGGTCCTGTAAGGCATAGCGTTAATTTAATAGCTCCCCTCCGCCGAGAACTCCCCTGCCATATCAACGGATTTGGTTCAAAAGGGTCTCATACGAAAGCGCGTTCATTTCTCATTACTCGTGTCAATTTTGGGGGCAATTGCAGCAACAGCCGTGCGGTAGCGAATTTTCAACTAATTCAAACCCCTCTTTCACACCGTTCCCGTGGACCGATTCATCTGGATCACGAACTCGTCCGAGATATTCACTTTATTGATTTTTAGACCAAATTAGACCAAAAGTCAAAAATTGCGACCGTGATCGTGCTAACAAGCGAGGGGCCAAATATATGCATACATATATATATAGGGTGTACAAAAAGCGACTGGACAGAGAAAAACCAGTGAAGGGGCAACTCATTTCTGATCGAAATGACTATTTGCACTTTTCCGAAATTCCGCTTTGTTTCCGAGATATCCGCCATTTTCTGATTTTTTCAGAAACAGCTAGTTGCCCGCGCAATAATTGTTGCAATGGCAAAAATGATGAGCCCATTTGAAAGAGCACAAAATTTTCCATTTAAAGAGCCTATTTTTATCCAGATCAGACGATATCTACTACGTTTCGAATCAGCTTATTAGCGAGGAAACTTAATTCCGGAAGTATTGGTGATAGGGTGATGTAGTCAGAAAATTACGTTTTTTCGCCAATAAGCTGATTTAAAACGTAGTAGATGTCGTCTGATCTGGATTAAAGAAGGCTCTTTAAATAGAAAATTTTGTGCTCTTTCCAATGGGCTCATCATTTTTGCCATTGCAACAATTACTGCGTGTGCAACAAGCTGTTTCTGAAAAAATCAGAAAATGGCGGATATCTCGGAAACAAAGCGGAATTTCGGAAAAGTGCAAATAGTCATTTCGATCAGAAATGAGTTGCCCCTTCACTGGTTTTTCTCTGTCCAGTCACTTTTTGTACACCCTGTATATAGGGGAAAACGACAAAAAACAAAAACTTATCGCTTGATGTAAGGCGCTTGGTCCTGACGGAGTCCTTACTCGTCCAAGGTCTAACACAAAACAAATTTCGCACACGAAAACGCCAATTTTTCGTGTTTTCCTGGCTAAAAACCATTTTTACGAGCTCACCAATACCTCAATTTTGTGGGTTTTGGCTTGGCTTGCTTCACGTGGTTTCCTCTTTCAAAAACGTTACAATTGCGTGGATTTTGCCCTGTTAAACTATAGTCGCGATTTTGGCTCAGTAAAACGCCAATTTCCTGGGTTTTTTGCTCGCTATTGTAGAACCATATTCGCCCACTGCACAATTTCGTGGGTTTTGGCAAGCTCAAACCGTGTTTAGCCCGATGTGCCTGCCAGACTTATGGTGGGAGAGGAAGTGCCAGCTTCGTTTACCGTCTCATTTTACTCGTGAATGAGCACTATTTTTAGCCTCGAATTGTCATTTTCCCTCAATTTTAACTGTAACTGAGTGTTTTTTCTCAATTCTATCTCGAACCACATTCTAATGGAACCTAAAAATCAATAAAACCAATTTGTTTTACATATGATTAGGTTCATTTGCACTGGAAATTTTGTTAAAAAATTCCATCAGAGTTAGGTTCAACTATTGGCCCTGCAAAGATTCACGCCGGTGCAGCTGGCGGATTTCTTGCGAACTAGCGTAGAGTAGACAGTGGTCGGTGCAGGGTGCTTCATAACAAAACTTGAATCTTTGCGATGGTTTGTACAAGAGTACGTGATTCGATAGTTGGAGTGTAGTGAAGCACGTACGTTATATTAATTTTTATAGTCACCATGATAATGAAGGACATTCAATGTCGTGGACAATGACACTCAACTTCAAATAAAAAAAGAATGAAATTCACTAACAAGAGGATTTCCAAATATTGCTTCGTGCCACGATGCCAACAATTATTGAATAATTTGCAGATAAGATTGTTCTGATGTAGAACGCACTGTTTTCGAGTTACCGATGAGAAAATCCATCAGCATTGTCCCCTCCACCCATTAAGGGTTCAGATCTTGATACGCCCCTGTCAACATTTCCTTGTAGGTCTCACTATGCCTTCACTAATTCTCATCACGTTAATTACCGGCAACATCTCGACAAAATTCGAGAAAAAATTAAGAGCAAATTTCTGCGTAACTTCAAGCCGCTTCCAACACATCCCCCTGAAGACAACCGTATAAACAATGCTGTAGCAATAG
Organism: Corythucha ciliata; assembly: GCA_038030265.1. NCBI lineage: Eukaryota > Metazoa > Arthropoda > Insecta > Hemiptera > Tingidae > Corythucha > Corythucha ciliata. Next base: position 12,894,851 of record CM075939.1, read on the forward strand.
CAACCAGTGACTGTCATTGCGTGTCTACTCTACGAATGTTCTGTCAGACGCCACCAGTGGCGGTCGCGTAATCTTTGCGGGGCCAATAGCCCATTTTCTTCATTTTAGCCGTGAAAAGGTCTCAAAAAACCGTGAAATAACGCGTTTTGTATTTAATATTTCAATTGTAACGCCCTAAAAGAGAAAATCAGCTCGATCCGGGGTATTCACCGCTCGGTGAGTGAACCCGGCGAGCTCAGGGACGAGCGGGGGAGAATGGCCCGATAGCGTCAACAAGTCCTTGAGGAAGCTGCTTGTTATCCACAACACTTATAGCGTTTTCCATTCATTGCAATGCACTTGTGAGGTGTAAGTTTTTCCACCCGTCCTATCTGAATCGAAATGTGCATGTGTTTATAGAGAGGACGGTGCACATGCACTACACTTGAGTGGTGTGATGAATGGAAAACGCTATTAAGGTTTTACAAACGTGTCCCCGGGGTTTTAGTGTAAGAACGCTACTACATGCCGTCGGGCCTGGGGAAAGGTGAGTCAGACTATGAATAAATAGCATGTACATCACGGGGTAAAAGAACCTCTTTGTTCCGGTTTGAGCCCCTCTCGACTCCCTGAACCCAGACTTTCGGCGGTACGCAATTACGGCCACACTGGGCATCGCCTAACCGCGAATTGGTGCGTTCTGTCAATTTCAGCCGCAAAAGAGCAGTTTTCCCTCAAGTTGACCTGTGGATGAACGCTATTTCTCAATTTTAGTCACGGCAATTTCACCAATCAACAACAAACGGAGACAATTTTGCCAATGCGCTTTGCCTCAATTTTAGCCAATTCTGCCTTGAGCAATATTTTCCTCTTTCAAATTTTAGCCGTGATAAGGTCCACGTAATCCGTAAGCTAGCGAATTTTATGAATATGACCCGGACGCTGCATAGCAAAACCTTGAAATGGGTGTTTTCCTTAATTCTAGCCGTGAATAATCACAAAAATAAAAATATTTGGCCGGAAGTGTGGGAGCATCCAACAATTTGATGTCGAGAAAAGAAAGCTCACTCCCACTGAAAGTTTTTTTTATTTCGTGACCGCGGTTTCAGCTTAACGCCATCTTCAAACTAAACTATCCAACAAGAAACACGACAATCAAAGAATTAAAATTTATAGGCGGTCAACAACTTAAAACTAGAGAAACGAGTGTAATAACATAATTTATAACTTACCGAGTCAACGAAAAAACAATAACTGACGAGATAGTGACTAGAATTAAATTGCCAATGAGCGCTTCTCCTTCTCTCCACTACCGGCGCATAACCGCCGAGGCCAAACGTTGACAGGGGCCGAGATCAAACGATTTTATTTGGTTCAAGCATCCATCCCCGTATTCCGTCGCATGACGAGTTATTTCCAAGAACTCCAGCCACGTATAAGCTTCGAACCTTTCTTTTGGGCATGCAAAAGCCTCACTCCGCCCTCTGAAGCATCAAATGGATGTCCAGTGGCCAACAAGTGGTTCTTAAACTCAGATGGGCGAGTCGAGGGTGGCAAATGTTCCCGAAGGCACACTCCAAGCTTACAACCAGTTTGGCCCACATACGCAGTCGACTCACAACTACACCACAAGGCATACACCCCCGACTTCTCGAAAATGGTGACTTCGTCTTTAACCCTAGACAAATGTGTCCTGAGGGATGCCCACGGTTTAAAAATCACCCTAACACGCGCACGTCTTATAGCTGTTTCCAACTTCCTTGACACATGTTGTTTCGACTCGTAACAGAAACACCTTAAATTCGTTCGAATCAACAATTATATTATTAGTGCATTTCATTCAAAAAATGCACTATTGGTCACCCTGGTGTTTGGTGACAAACATGGGTCATGATAAATTTTTTTCACGTTTCAGAACCTGTTAGAACACGAATCCACGGTCCACGGGGAAGGGCGTAAAAGCGGGGGTCGAATTCGTGTAAAATTCGCTATTTAACGGCTGTTGCTGCGATGGCCCCCCAAATTGACTCGAGCAATGTGCAATGGATGCGCTTTCGATTGAGACCCATGCGAACCAAATCCGTTGATTTGGCGGGTGGGTTCTCGGCGGATCCAATTACCAAAAAGTTCCATCGACATTGTATTTTGAGCAGTCTATTTCATTTAATTTGCCTACATTCTAATAAGTCTCCAGTGAAAAATCCTAAGGTGGGCCAAAAAGGGAGAACAAAAAAATTTTTTTTTTTTAAAGTTTGTTTTAGATTCGAACCCAGACACTTGGTAATGGTGAAATTGCGACATACCGTTTAACCTAATGTAACCTCATCGACTCAATCGACAATCGACTCAAACCTCATAAGTTTGAATGATATCAATAAATTATGAATGCAATCTAGGCCGCTATGAAGATTTTAATAGCAAATAACTTCTCTTACAACATCATCCCTTCCAATCGTATAGGCAACCCATCCGACTCTGTTCACTGTGCTATGGTGTTCACTTATCATTTTGTTCCCGCCGAGTTGGTGCCAAAAAAGAGCCTGCAGTAAATTTTTATGATTTTGACTTTCTACCACGGCCTAAATTTCATTCATAACTTATTGATATCATTCAAACTTATGAGGTTTGAGTCGATTGTCGCATGAATGAAATGCACTTTTTTATTATGTAGGAACATGTGTGTGTGTGTGTGATGGTCCAGGGTTCAAACATCTTCCCCGGGCGTTTTAAGTTTCAGGTAGAGGGCAAAGTCGGCGAACTGGCCGCTGTATGATGCTGGAGGAAGTTTTCACGTCGGCTACACGAGGTATACCGTCAATTTCAGGATAGACCTTAACGATGACACCTCTGTCCAATTGAAGAGGGGGAGCATTTTCTTCCACGACGAGTACCCCATCTCTAATATTAGCTAATTTTGAAGGTGTATTCCACCTGGTTTTTTGTTGCATTTCTTGTAGATATTCTAGTCGCCATCTTTTCCAAAATTGTTGCATTGTGTTCTTGATGAATCGCTATTTCGAGGTCAGAGTAGACAAATCGTAAAAATTTGGCTCGGTCGGCAAATTAGTTAACGGACGTTGAATCAAAAAATGGGCTGGAGTTAAGACCGACAAATCTTTTGGATAATTCGACATTGCAGTCATAGGGCGAGAGTTAAGAACAGCTTCTACTTGAGCCGAAATAGTTTGAAAGGTTTCCATTGTTGGAATTTGATTCTATAGTACCAGCTTAAGTAAACGCTTCATCGATTTGACGGCCAAGACCCAAAAGATCCCAAAGACCTCCGAAATGAGGTGCGTACAGAGGTATGAAGTGCCATTCGGTCAAATTTTTGGCGGCTTTCATCGAGGAAGCATTTTGATGTTCCGGAGTTTTTGCTTCTGGTGCCGTAATTTCTTAATTTCATTCGCGGCTCCAAGAAAATTTCGACCATTGTCACTCCAAACAGCTGACGGATAGCCTCTTCTTGAGACAAAACGTTCGTAGGCGATTAAAAACTTGTCTGTTGACAGGTCCGAAACGACTTCAATGTGGACTGCTTTCGTAGAAAAACACAAGAACCACGCTTCCCAGTGTTCGAGACTTTGAAAGGCCCAGCAAATTCGACACCGGCAATGTGAAAAGGATAAGTACCGCTAACCCGTTCTTTGGGCAAATCAGCCATAGGAGGCTCGTACGGTCGAGGCTTCACTGAAAAACATCGAACACACTTACTCAACTGACGCCCTACGGTATTTCGTCCATTGACGATCCAATACTGCGTTCTGATGTAAGCGTACGTAGCCTGAGGACCTACATGTAAACATGATGTGTGAGCTTGGTCAATTACAAGTCTTGCGAGAGGATGCTTTTGAGGGAGTAGAGCAGGATGTTTCGCTTTCTCGGAATGATTTGAATAGTTAAGGCGTCCTCCAACTCGTAAAATTCCTTTGCAGTCAACGAAAAGACCCAGGACTTTTGTCAAACGTAGGTTTGGTTTTGAGAGTTGAGCGTCGGAGAGCTCCAGAGAAAGTTCTTGCGCCTGCGCTCTGTGAATTAATACATCCATCGCGTGTCTACGTTCTGAAGCTGATAGGGGGCCTTTGCGTCGCACGTTAGCCGCCGAAGAATTATAAAGAAAACGGAGACACCACTCAACTACTGATTGAAGGGTAGTGAGATTGGAAAATTTGTCTTCCAGTACTTCTTTCAACCCTGTAAATTCGCGGACTGAATACGAGGTGGTCAAAACAGCCTTGGTTTCGATTTGAACAGTTGGATGAACGAGCTCCGGAGTAATCCTGACTAGAGGCCAATTCAGGGGGTTTTCTTTTAACAACGGGGGGCCTTCCCACCACAAATCGTTGGTGAGGAGGTCCGAAGGTTTTAAGCCACGAGATGCTGAATTGGCAGGATTCTCTTCCGACGCTATGTGGTACCAGTGACTTGCAGGGACGTTTGACAGGATGTCTGCAACTCGATTACCGACGAAAACTTTCCACACTGGTGGCGGATTTGCAGTAATCCACGATAGAGCTGTCATAGAGTCACTGAAAGCAAGCACGTGCTCTGGATCGAGTCGAGGAATGAGTGGTAAAAACTTCTTAATCGTTCTTCCCAGAAGTTGAGCGGCACAAAGTTCCATACGTGGCACAGTGACTGGTTTCACTGGTGCGATACGAGCTTTTGCTGTTAAGAGACGAACCGAAATGTCTTTCGAACCTTGAGACCTGCTGACAATGTATAAAACCGACTAACCAGACTACCGACTAAGTCAGCTGAATGACTTTTTATAAGACGAGGTAGTTTTATATTTTTCAATGAGGGGAGTTGAAGAGCCAAATTTTTCCAGTCATAAACAATGGAGAGAGGTAACTGATCGTCTCAGTGGTACGAGTTTTGACAAATTCTCCGGAAAATTCCTCTTGCAAAGACCATTACTGGTATCAACCAGCCTAGGGGATCGAAAATCTTTGAAATTTGACTTGCGAGTTCTCGTTTTGCATAGATCTCGAGAACGGGGACTATGTTGAAATGGAACACATCTAGCTTTGGATTCCAACACAGTCAAAGAATTTTTAGAGTTTTTGCTTCTTGAATATCCATTGAAACCTAATCGAGAGAAGGAAGAAAATGGTCTTTAGGAATGTCGTCGAGTAGCCTGGGGTGATTAGCTGCCCACTTCCTGGCTTCAAGGCAAGCTACGGAAAGCAAATTTTGGACATCTCGTCTTGTTTCAAGAGCCTCGTCGATAGTCGGACCACCACCGTTGATGTCATCCACGTACGTTCTTTTGAGAAGAATTTCAGAAGCGACAGGGTGTGAATTTTTGTTTTCAACGGCTAAAGTTTGAACTACATTTCCCGCCAGGTATGACGGGCATGCTGTTCCGTAGGTAACCGTAGTCAACCTGTAATCTTGAATCGGTTCGGTTGGGGGAAACCGCCATACGATGCGCAAGTATTCTCGGTCCGCAGGAAAATGTAATATTTGGCGAAACATTTGACGAATGTCGGCTGTGAATACCCACCGATCGAAACGAAACCTGGTGATGACATCTCCCAGGTCGAGTTGGAGTCTGGGTCCGGTGAGCAAAATGTCATTGAGAGAATTTCCGTTGGATGTACGTTGGGATGCGTTAAAGACCACACGGATTTTTTCAGGAGGATCATAAGGGCGATGTACAGTGTGATGGGGCAGGTAAAAATGTGGCTGGGCAGGTGTTGGTGGGGGTACGGGTTCCATATGACCGAGCTGCAAATATTCTCGAATAAAATTTTCATAAGGGGCCTTGGATTTCGGATCTTTTAGAAAACGGCGTTCGAGCTGATGGAATCGTTTTATAGCTATGAGCCGACTGGTACCCAAAACTGAAGGGTCGGTTCTGAACGGTAAAGTAACCATAAAACGACCATCAAGAGTTTTTCTAGTTGAATTGGCGAAAATGTCTTCTGCTTTAGATTCACCAGGCGTGAGTGGAAGTGCCTCTTCGACTGATTCCAGACGAAACATTTGTTCTGAAAGGTGAGCATTTTCAGCAAAGGAGTCGCGAACTGTGGAAAACGTTGCAGTGGTGAGAGAGGGAATGAGGGGTATGGAAGAACAAGAGATTGGTTTTTCTGAATGATTTTGTACAATTGTTCTTTTTTCTTTATGTGTCCCAGCAATTAATTAATTACAAATTAGACGACCCTTGTCTTAGGACTTTTCAAGGGATTACTCCCCCCTCACCGCACCACCCTAGTCACCATGCAGTGAATTCGAGGGAGTGGGGCCTCCCCTTTTGTACAGTTCGAGAGAACTTGATTTGCTGCGACATTTTCGAGGATTGAATGAGTTCGTTACGTTCGGATGTTCTTTTGGGATAAAGAGTCACGCTGGTGAATATATCGCGAGGATAAATGCGGTGCCAATTGGTACGTTGAGGAAGAGGTGCTGCGGTGGTATATAGTCGAGATGAGGGGGGAGTGACGAGAAAGAGAATTATTGCTAGTATTGAGCAACGGATGCTTATTGGGTTGGCTATGTGAAGAGTCACGATGAGGGGAATTTTCGTTGTCGAGTACTGCGGGGTGGAATTTGACTTGCTTCGAAGGGGGTTGTTTGAACGAGCCGGAGATTACCCAGCCGAGTGTGGCCTTTCTGGCATTTGGAGAGCCCCTGATCAAATGTATGATCTCTCCTGAATCGATACGGTCGCTCAGAACCAAAGATGATCTCGATGGGAGAAAAGACATGGTAGAAAGGATCGGCAAATCGAAGGCCATTCAGGTGAGACCATCGTTTACGAGGGAGTGTGAATGACGGTAAGCGAATTGCTGGGAAATCAGCGAGTACTCTAAACGATATCAAGAGATTGGATAAGGATGGATTTTGAAACAGGTAAGCTGACGCTATTCCTACGACTGTTGTACCTGTATTTCCTCCAACCCCAGCGATTGAACTTCGAAACGGTTAAACTTTCAATGACAATCTTTTGGCACACGACAAAGAAATCAAGTTGGTTTCACTACCCGTGTCGAGAATAGCGCGAACTAAGTGCCAGTTTCTACTATCCTGTGAAACTTGTACGGAGACTGTAGGAATTATCGAAACGTATCGTTCCATGTCTGCTACCGATCGGTTTTTGGGGGTTTTGTAGCAAGTGGAAGTAGCTGACGCACAATTGAGCTGCACATAATTGTTAACAAATTTATTCGAAATAATTGACGAGAGGGATCTTGAGCGAAGAGATTGACGCGGAAAATTTTGATTTTCGTTCGGTGTAAAGTGCAGAGAGGAATGGTGCTTCTGTTTGCAAAAGGCGCAGGTCCTGCTTGAAGGGCAGGCGTCGACTCGTCGACTGTATGCTTGGACGAAAAGCAATTCTCACAAAGATTGTTTACACAAATGAAATGTTTTCGAAGGGGGCTAGTCAAATTCAAAAATGAGGGCATGAGTACAAAAAATTATTTTCGTTGCAAAAAAAACAATTCTTTTTCCTAGAATTGTTAGAAACTGGTGAATTCCTACGAGAGGAACGAAATGAAGAAGAGAACGAACGGAGGGGCGACGTTGAACGACGGGTGCTTGGACCTTTGATGAGGGCGACCTTTTCCGAAGTTTTGAAAGATGATCCGACAGAAAGCTTAAAATAGATTCAGCTGCCGGCAGTTCGTCTTTCGAATCCTGATACTTATCCGAAAAACTGTCTTGTAGATTTTGAGGAAGTGTTCGAAAAATTTGAAAATACAGCATAAAATTTCCCAGATCCGGAACGTTCATATTTTGAATAGCTTGAACTAAATTTGAAGTGCTGACCACGAATGTTTCAACACTTTCGAGATTTGAATTGTGTAACGGGGGTGAGTTCAAGAGGTTTTCGAGGGTAGCAGCGAGCAAACTATATTTGCCTTAATAGTTGTTGAGGAGGGCCTTGTAGGCGCTGTCGTAGTCCGTTGAGGAAGAGCCGTAGCTACTGATCAATTCTAGAGGTCGTCCATCAAGTTTCTTACGAAGAGCAATAAGCTTCTGTTGCTTGGAGATGGGTCTGCAATGAACAGCATCGTTGAACGCAGAAATGAACTCGGCAAACATTGTTAACTGGCCATTGAAAACCGGAATTTTCTCCAGAAGAAATTGGTGCAATTTCAATTCCTTTAAGTGGTCTACGGAATCTTGGTTATACTTGTTGATAGTGGACTCCGCGTATGTTAAAACGTTGAGCAAAAATTCTCTTCGGCATTGCGTTTAGCTTCGTTCGCAGCATCGCACCGGAGAGAAGAAATAAACGGAGTTCGTCATCGGATATAAATGGAAAATTTTGAAGAACTTTGTTTTGGAATGACGTTGAATGCTTATGTAGCTCCATTTTCAAAGAGGACGAGGATGATGGGCGACTGGGTGGTCAAAGGGGAAAGTACGACATCTTTCCGAAAACATTTCGAATTGGGTTACAACAAGAGTTATTTGGCGATGGACAATTTGTTCGTCCTGTGAAGGGGCTAGAGGATGCACTGGCAACTCGGATTGTTGATCGGTTGGGAACGGTGTTATGGAGCGGTTCAGCGGACTTTGTTCGGTGGGATTGTCAATCACTGTAGTGGGACGTGTCTGGGCGAAGGCTTCTACGAGCGAAAAAGATGGAAAAGACTGACCTTCGCGAAGAGCGAGTTCCGAATCACGAGGTTGTCGATTTGTCGGAATTTCTTGACTTCGGCTCCTCGTGACGATGGGAGAACGTTGCTGAGGCATGGTTCCTGGGTTTCGGCACCAATATTTCGACTCGTAATGGAAACGCCTTAAATTCGTTCGAATCAACAATTAAATTATTTTTTATTACGTAGGAACATGTGTGTGTGTGTGTGATGGTCCAGGGTTCAAACACATGTCCAAAAAAAGGGTAGAACGACAAACGACATCCAAGTACCATTCTCCGTCGTTCCAAGACTTGCGCCAACATTCGACAGGGCCAGCTTGTTCCATCTTCTCCACAGTAGCTTGTCGACTAACTCCTCCGGGTAGCCATTATTTCTCGCCATTATATTTATCACCTCCATCACCCTTGCAAAACGATCCGCCGATAGAGGAAACTTTTCGAGGCAGATGGTCGTCTTTGACCAATAGCGTAGCTGCTTTTCAGAGAACGATTAACAGCATAATAAACGAAGAAAACATCCTGGACACGCGTTCGCCTATCTTGATTGATGTGACTGTAATGTGGAAGAACACAAAAGGAACATGATAATAATCTGAAAGATTTCCTGGCAGTCACTACAAAATATGCGCTTACTATAAACGAGGAAAAATGCTCCTTTTCTCAGAGAAATATCAACCTACTCGAATTCAACATTTCAAACAGACAAGTTCGATCTGATCCTGATCGCCTCAAACATTTACTTGAATTAAGTCTCTCTAGCGATTCAAAATCTCTTCGTCCGACAGTTGGTATATTTGCCCACTACGCAGGATGGATCCCTCAATTCTCTACAAAAATTCGTTTCCTTACTGAATGAAAAATATTCCCCATGAATTCTGATACACTCGTGTTTTTGAGGAACTAAAAAAAGAAATTTCACGGGCAACGATTACATCAATCGACGACGAAGCTCCGTTCCGACGCTTCAGACTGGGACCATCGGAGCGGTATTGTCTCAAAAAGACCGACCCGTTGCATTTTTTTTCAAGAACTCTCTTAGACAGCGAACAATGACTCTCGACTTGTCGAACACCCGAAGAGGCTTGATGATTCATCGTCATAGTTTCAGCTGTTTTATTTTATTATTGTCAACATTTTACAATTATTTTGTTTTGTTTTGTTTTGTTTGAGACTCTGTTGACAGTTTTTCAATATGAGTCAGAAGAAAGAAAATGCTGAAGATGGTCATGGATGCTGAAGAAACCAGATCTGTCCATTGTTTGAGTCGTCCTTCATTCGACTCTGGTGGGAGGATGTTGAAAATTGAATCACTCCATTCAAAGAAATCAGCTGAAGAAATACGAACCGTATACGAATGAAAAAAAAAAAAAAAAATCAGTCCAGTCTTGCTTTAATAGAGGAAAAAAATAAATCAATAATTTTATTTTATTTGTCTCCTTTTTTTCCATATTCCTTCCATTTTTTTCGATTTTTAACACCGCCAACTGCTTTCCATATTCGGACTCCCATCTTATATTCATTCAGACGAAGGCTCGTCCTTCGGGATAACAAATACCAACCAACAGTGGAAAGAGTCGAACTTTTGGAAAGTAACCCTCATTACGCGCATGTAAAATTCCCTAGCGGACGACAGACGACAATTTCTATGCGCCATTTGGCTCCATTCGGAGAACCCGATCCAACTATAAAATATTTTCATCCCGATCTCTCGATAGAAGACTACCCGAGCATTAGAGGTAATCCCGAAAATTTCACGGAACCCTCTTCAAGTGTAGAAGCACAACCTACTCTCCCACCGGAAGATCGTATAGCAATTCGCCTCTACGCCCGCTGTTGAAACGATCTGAACGGACAAGGAAACTTCCGTCAAGACTGGATGATTTCTCTCTTGACTAAGTGGGAGAGAATGACGTGACTAATACTATTCGCTGTTACTCCATATCCTCCCTCCCCTACACAATAGAGTTTTTTTTTAATATTTGTATTCATTTAATCAAGTTGAATAAAGCCTATAAACAGGGAAATGGGGTAATTTAGCCCGGACGTTGGAGTAATTGGGTTCTGGCCGTCCCGCAACACTGGTCGAGGGTCATCGGGTTTATTAAAAGATCTTTCTGAGAGAAAATTATTTTATTCAACCCGATGAATTGAGAAACTGGAACTGAATTTTTAACATGTTGCGGGGCTATAGAAAAACAATTCAGTGACGCCACAACATAATTTAATTATTAAATCATTCTTCCTTTTATCTTTTAGTGCATTTCATTCCAAAAATGCCCTATTGGTCTACTGGTGTCATTTGCCAATTGCCACTATTGGCATGATACATTTTGTTTTTCTCTTGTTTTTTCTTCTCATCTTTGTGGAGTCAAGGGCTTGACGCACAAAACAGAAAAAAACTTTGAGATGTTGAAATTTTCCTTTGTCTATAAAATACCGTCAATTTTTTTTTTTTTTTTAAGTGAAAGCTCTGTAAGATCGAAGTCCACCCTCCCCACCCCCTCCAACAAAACGCTAAACTTTATCGTTCCTTTGACCGTGGAGCAGAAGTTAGTAAAAGAAAAATTCTCAACACTGTGGTTGTTTACTTCAAGTCACCTACTCAAAACACATTTCTCTATGCCTAGTTGAGGCTTCGCCTTGTCTTTTACCTTTCATCTCGGAGCTGTTTTGTAAAACAGCTCCACAAGCTACAAGGTCAGATATTTTAAATTGTGTCACGGAGCAAAAAAAAACCCCCTCTGGTCATTCCATTTATTCCCCGCTTTTTAGTGCGTTGTTAGCTGACATCGACGTCATTAAATCTTTGCAACGCGTAGCGTTAAAATTGTGTTTGCGGTCCAAAAAAAAAACTTCGGCGAGGCCGACACAAAAGAACTGAGAGTGCGACTGCTTGTAAAGAATACTCACATGAGCGAGGAGATCCTCTAGAATAGAAAGTGGAAGTGTTTCGAATCTCGGCACTAAAGAGAAGTTCTTTCTCGTTTTATTATTTTCTTTGTTTTATACCCCTTCCGGTTATTACAAAGAAACCCTTTAAGCGATCATTGAAAAATAAGTGCTCCGTTGAGCCGGAAAAATAATGATGCAGAATTGCAGTAGCTCCCGTATTTAAACGCGATCACTTAAAACGTCAGAGAAGCTCGCGGGGACTCTCGCTTTAGTGCTTACAACGATGCACGACTCGCACAAAAACTGTCTGATTGAACCCTATTTTCTCTCTCTCTCTCTCTCTTGTCATGATGAGAGTCACATTTGAGAGGGGATAACCCCGGTCGAGCCCGTGATAGTTAGTGGCCTACAAAGCCACCGAGATAAAAAAAAAAAAAAAAATTGTGTTCGAAAACTAGTGACTAAGAGGATAGGACATAAAGAAATTTAAGTGGTCGAGATAGTGGTAGGGGGCTGAAGGAGAAAGAAAAAAGGGGTGTTGAAGGAGAATGAGCGGTAAGTGGGGGGGGGGATTATTTCACTTTAAATGCCTCAAGATAATTTGTATAAATTCAGTCGACGTCAATGTACTGAAATAACCGGAATAACGCAACAAACAAAAAGTTGAACTATTGAAAGGGTGATAGAGTGTGATCGAAAGATCATAAACCTGTCAAAACACGAGGGCTCAATCAGGATGACAGGCTGTCAGACACTGAAACGTTGATTTAGCAGTCGTTTGCGTTCATTTTCAAACGTTGCCCCCTTTTTTTTTCGATTCCACTATACTGTGGAACTTACACTCAATTACATTGAAATGCTTTTATCATCAGGAATACCTACTATCGGGAATTCTTCACGTTTATTACTCCATGATAAATGAATTGTCACGTTTCAACTGAAACGAGCGATCCAGGCTTTGTTTATAAAATTATCGCCGTTTTTCCTCCACACTTTTCATTTCAGATAATAGTGAAAGTGCAAAAGGCGATGTTTAGATCGATAAAAACAATTTTGTAACCGTTTTCATTCAAGGCCGCAAGTGTCACCCTCGGGCTCAGTTCCGAATTTTCACTGCTCTTGAACTTTCGATGATATAATAGCGGTGTACGGGAGTGGAAGGTGAGTACATGGGAAGAATGGCTGGTCGTGGGAGGGCGAGGGGTGGGAAATTGACCATCACAGCTGCCTGGCATCAGTGCACTGGGTTGTAGTGTTTTGTCAGCGTTCAAGAACCCTTCAAGACCGTGATTAGCGCTGTCAGTGCCAGGGGTGTAGGTACGTAGGTACGAGATACAAGAACAATGGGGCACTAGTACCAATCGCTCTAAAGAGCTCCATAAAATCTCCAAAAATGAGTGATTCTCGTTGAAGTTAGGTTTAGCAGATTTTCACGACTTCAAACCAGCCCGAAAAGGTCCACGTGCGCCCAGCTGCTTCCTTGAACTTCCGAACCCCATGCAGTAACGTACCGAGGTAGGGGCGGACCACCCCGGGCCCACTGGGGGGGGAGGGGGCCTCCGAATAGCTTAAATACGCAAAAATGAGGATTTTTAGGTTATCCATGGTTGTAGCTGAGTGAAAAGGTCGGACGGTAGGACATCGATTTAGCTACTGTCTACGAATTTCAGTCTACCCGACCTGGAGAATATAACGTAGGAAGTTATCAGCATACAGTGTGGGCTGAATATTCGATTTTGCGCTCGAAAGCGCTATTAATGTGTATTCTGGTGGCTCAAACTGAGAAAATTTGCGCTATATTGAGGAAAATAAAAATAAAAATACACCGTGTCCCCAGTTTCATTATAGGTCCATAAGCCCAGTAAAGTGCTAATCGGCAATTTGCTGACGTGGCAAAAACATTGAAAAAATTGCTAATATTCCATGGCAATAACTGCGGAAAAGAGCTTATTCGTGGACTCGCGATGCAACTTCCGAACTATAATTGCAAAAAAATCGCCGATTCGGGGTGCATGGAGGCCATTCTACGTATAAACGTTGCGCGTTGCAAACGTGTTGTTTTTGAACCAACACTGCGGTTAAAATTGAGAAAACATGTGATGTTGAAAAAAAAACAAAAACAAAAAACGCTCTCAGGTAAAATTGGACAAAAATGGCAAATTCACAACTTAAATTGCGAAAAATCACCCATTCGCGTATTTAAAAAAGAATAGAAGCTAATTCGCCGCAAAATTAGCAGAAAACGCCATTTCACTGATGGAATTGAGAAAAATCGCTAATTTGCAATTTGAGGATATATAACGTTGAGGAAAAACGTTAATCCGCGGATACAAATGAAGAAAAACACTAATTCGCGGCTAAAGTTAGGAAAATCACTAACTAGAGCGGCTAACATAAAAAAAACGCCAATTATCAGTTCAAATTTGATAAAAGTGATAATGCTCGGCTAATAATGGCAAATTTGCAGTTTAAATTGAGGAAAACACCAATTCTTGGCAAAAGTACAGAAAATTCGGCAAAACGCAAGTTGGAAACACTACTACGCTGCTAAAATTTAGAAAAAGCGCCAATTAGTTGCTAAAATTGAGGAGCATCACTAATTCTTTGATAAAGTGTGATGAAATTTCGAATTTAAATACGCGCCTTTGTGCCTTCTGAAGGCAACTTTGGGGTTAAAATTCAGAAAAACGGCAAATTCATGCACGGCTATAAGTAAAACCAACGCTGATTCACGGGCTAGAATTGAGAAGAAGCAATTAATTATACCTAAAAGCAATATAAAATTGATAATGCGGTGCTAAAATGTGAAAACCCCGCTAATTTATCGGTAATATTCAGAAAATAAGTAACTATTCTTATCTGGCTATGATTAAGAGATGTTAAAGGTTAATTTTAAGCTGAAATGTTTTTAAAAAAGTGTTAATCCGTGGCTAAAAATGCAAAAAATCGCAATTTAGAGCTAAAATGGCGCAATTCGTGACTGAAATTGAGAATATTCGCTAATTCACAGGTTTGAAACGTTACTACGCTGCTAGAATTAAGAAAAAGCGCTGAATCACGAGTAAAATTGAGAAAAATTTTAATTTGCGTCAAAACTGAATAATGCGTTATTCGCGGCTTCTGAAGGCAACTTTTGAGGCAGAAATTGAGAAAAAGCGCCAATGCGCGGGTAAAACTGGGAAAATTCGCCCATGCATAGCGTATGGCGAACCAAAAAAAAATCCCAATTTGTGAAATGCCCTCTATTTTACGACTAATATTGAGGAAAACTCTTGAAAAGTACGCTAGTATTCAGCAAAAACTGAGAAAAGTGCTAATCCCCATGTAAAAAAATTGAAAAAATCACTAATTTGCAGCTAAAATTGAGGAAAACGCCAAAACTCGTTGACAAAGAAACTTCGCTCACGGGATAAACAAGCTACTTTGTTGCTAAAGTTTATAAAATGCCAAAATTCATGGCTGTTGGAGGTGGTGGGGCTGGGGGCAAAACTGCTAATCCGCGGCTGAAATTTAGAAGAACGATACACGCGGCCAAAATTGTGAAATGCGCGTACTTGCGGGTAAAGTTTGCAAAATGCACTCATTCATGATGCTAAAATTGCGAAATTTGCGGCTAATTGGCGGATAGAAAAGGTGAAATAGTGGTAATTCGTGGCTAAAATAAGGAAAAGGCTAAGTAAAAATTATATTTCTTGTTTATAAAGGGACTTGGGGGGCCTCTTGGAGATTTCCAGCCCGACAGTGTTGATTGCACTGGGTTGACTCATTCAAAAATGCAGTTCCCGCTGTTTAGACACGTTCAATGTCCAAATTTCACGTAATTGACGCTCACAGAACCAAATTTCGCGTTTGTAGGTGACTTAGAAAAAAGTAATTCGCTGGTTTGGCACTTTCTGAGACCCAATTTCGCGGATTTGGCACGTCAGAAACCAATTTCGCTGGACTGACCCCTCAAAATAAGTCAATTTCACGGGATTACACGTATTTTTTCCCCAAAAGTGATAGTTCCAGCGTATTGGCTCATTTTAAAGAGAAATTTCGTGGCTCTGGCACCATTTAAAAACATATTATCGCACGGTTGGCCCTATCAAAATGAATTTCGCGAGTTGGCCAATTGAAAAGTATTTTGCCGGGCTCGTTTGACTTAAAATAGCAATACCACGGCTGTTGATGCTATTTTTATTTTAAACTTATTGGCTATTTCAAAATAGCAATTTGACAAGATCGGATCAATCGTCCTCCCACTCAACAATTTGCGAATTTGAGCCACTCAAAACCCAATTTGGCGCGTCAAGTCTCAAGCCCGCCGCAAATTGAGCAAATGGATCTTTTAACTGTTTTTTGAGCTCAATTTGCGGCGGGCCTCATTAAAGTGCAATTTCGTGGCTTTCGAAGCTAGAAATACTTAATTCATTTCACGGGTCTGGTCGTGGTTTGGCTTTCTTCAAAAAATGAAATTTCTCTGTATTGGCCCATTAAAAACCAATATCGTCGGATTTGACCACCCAAAAACTCAATTTGGCGATTTGGGACCACTTGAAAACCCGATTCGACGGGTCGCTGGGCTCATCAAAAATAAAATTTCGTGCATTTGGCTCGTTCAAGGACAATTGCTTGTTTCCTGGAAAAAACTAAGTGAGCTGGCTCACTCGAAAATCCGATTGCGTGCCTCCATTTCGCAATTTTGGCCCAGTAGACAACAATTTCGTGCGGGAACGGGCCATTGAAAAACCGAGAGAGAAAAAACGAGGACTCGAGAAGCCAATTTCTCTAGTTCAATAATAATATTTAGAGGGAACAAATTGCACCGAGGGTGCGGTCCAGTTTCCGTTTCGACCTCGGACTGGTCTTCGTCTCATCAGCCCGGCAATTGAGCCGAGTACAAAGCCGATGGACTTGCTGCTGCACTACGAGCCCCGCCCAGAGAGGACCCGGCTCACAGACCGGATCCCGGCGCCCCGGAAGCGGGGGAAAAGGGTCGAAACCAGCAACTTCACTGGAATTAAAACGGAAAACTGTAGCCAAATGCTGTAAATTTTGTCAAGGAGGAAAGGGGTGGGGCTTGACACTGATATTCACGGTCTGACTCCCTTCGTTAGGGTCTTAAAATGTTTGATTTAAGCAAAATTGCAAGTTCCGGGGGCCTTTATTGTAGAGCAGTCACGAATTGGCGATGTTTTCACAATTTTGGTCCCAAATTATAGCGTTCAATCACAATACTTTCTTCGCATAAATTCATGGTTGAAATTGACGTCATTTTATCGCCGATTCAAAGCTGGCTGTTTAGCATTAAAACTAAAATTTACCCCTAAAAATCCAAATAACCCTGAAATTTCGCCCAAAAAAACGAATTTTTTTGCAAATTCGCGCTTAACGGCCAAAATTGAGAAAAACGCTAAATCGTGGTTGAAATTTGAAAAATAGCTCTGGATTTAAAAAATGCTAATTCGAGGCTAAAATTGTGAAAATCGCTGTAGTTATTTGAGGATGAAATTGAGAAAAAATACCAATTCACAGCTAAGCTGAGATTATAGAGAAACGATCATTAGCAACTAAAATCGAGAAAAATAGCCTCAAAATTACATCATTTTAGGGCTAAAAATATCCGCGAAGTTGCAAGTTGTAGGTATAAATATTCGGAAATTCGCAAGTTTCGTAGCTTTTTTTTTCTGGTCTTGGAGCCCGGGCCAGCCTCCCACGACAGCGCCCTGTCGAAAAACCGGGAAATTGCAACATTTTGAGGCGAATACAAGCAAAATTGGGAGCTTCCGGTTTGACATTGGGAACCGGCTATGCGGTCGGTTAGCCTTTGATGGCTGTGAGGTGTGAGGTGGAGGGGGGTACCGGGACCTCATAAAAAACAAAAAGTTGAAATTTCTCGGGAATAAATACCTTAAACTGGCTATTTCGTGAAAATAAACACAGAAACTAAGCATTTTTGCGGATTTTTAGACCCCCAACTTGAAATTTTTCTGAAACTAAGACCTGGAACTTGCCGTTTCGCTAACACTCGGCCATTAAACTTCCAATTGAGCGGATGTTTGTCTTCAGAATGGTGCACTCTTGCGACTATTCGTCAGACTTTGAGATTTGTTGTGTTCGGCTGGCTCGGATACTGGTAGCTGAAAATAAAAAAGAAAAATAATAAATAGAATAAAATAAAATAACAATTAGCAATTTGCTTTACAAACTTGAAATATCGCGATTTTGTTATATTACGAAAAATTGCATCGCGGTTTATTCAGACACGAACTTGTAGTTTCACTGAAACTTGCCATACCAGGAATATTCAGCCAGTAAACTCACAATTTCGTGAATTTTTAACTTCAAAATGTTTCAATTTTGCGGCTATTCGCCAGGATAGTCGCTGTGCTGTCGGGGATGCCTTGTCCGAGATTCACGGAATTGAAGAAATAAAAAAGCCATAAATTTGCAAAATCAGCAAAATTGAGACGTAAAACTCGTAATATTTGCGAAAACGAGGCCAGGAAATTTTCAATTTCTTGGCTACATTCGTCTTGCATGAATTGAGGCCCTGTCGTGACCGACTAGAACAGAACATTTTGCGGAAATAAAGACCAAAAACTGGCAATTTCGTGAGAATAAATACCGAACATTGGCAATTTCCCCGATAATGAGATCCGGAACTGGCAATTGCGACGCGCCGCCGTCCTTCGTGGCCGGCTGTAGCCCACGTGATCTCAGCCCCCGAGAAAACAGCACAAAACTTTCAATTTCACGGATATTTTAGCCTCAAAAAATGCAATTTGGACTAAATTAAGAGGCAAAACTTGCATTTATGCTGGCATTAAGATCAGAAACTTGCGTTTGCGCACGAGTTAAAACAAGGGACTTGCATTTTCGTAAGAATAAGATCCAAAGCTTGAAATTTCACGAATATTCAGCCATGAAACGTCACTCGAAAAATTTCACTTGATTTAGGACCTGAACTTCCAAAAATGCTCGGTGCTTATTAATATCGCAATTACATGCCTGGCTACTCTTGCAGTCGTGACGCTGTGCTGTGCGGCCGTAGACGGGGGTCGGCCAGTCCAAGGCCCGCGGACTCACTAAACAAATTTTAAGGGCCACGAAATTTTGCAATTTCCCTTCAATTTAGCCGTAAAACTTGCTTCATTAAAACCAGGAAAGCCAGCTGCTTAAAATCTCAGGAAACTTCTAATTTCGCCGGATGTTTGCCTAAAAACTGTTGTGATTTTTGCGGCTATCCGTCAGAGCACTGTCGTGGCCGGCTTGTGCACGGGTTCCGTAGACAGACTTAAAAATCCCCAAACATTCAATAAATTAAAACTCGGAAACTGTACCCCTCCCCCCCCCGACACGACGCAGGGCTGTCAACAAAGGCTGGGACTCCAATTTTCTTAAAAGCAAAATAATTTTATTCGTTTCTTTTCTGGAGTCAACTGAACAGTTTCCAATGCTAAAATATCGTCGTGGTCAGGTCAGATCAATCAAAAAAACCTCCTCACTCTCGGAGCCTCTCGGGAGTCGGGACTTCTATTAGCTAAATTATGATTTTTAAACCAGTGTGTTGCAAAAACATATTAAAAAATAAGTGACAAACGAAGATTGAATGGGAGAGATGACAGTTTTCTCGTCGAGATGTCAAGGTTTTTTCTTTTAAAGGTGAGGCTAGAGTTGTTTTTAATTGCGATAGTCGTCTTGTTATTGTGTAATCATAATCACCCGCTGTCCTACTCAATTCACTTTATTTGCTGTTTTCAAAAAACGAGAATTTACTACAACACTAATTTCCCATGGGGCGTATCTTTGATCAAGGGCCGACAAGTTAGTGTCATCCCATGCAAGTCATGGGTGGTGGACGGGAATATGGAATAGGTAATTATAAAGGCGCGATGATATAATTGTGATTTTAGAGAGTCAAATACGTTGAAGGTTCATTACAGTATAGAGTGTCTGTGAGGCTTTAACCGATAAAATACATTATTGTTCGTTGGAAGTCTGGAACAATATACGGACGATCACAGAACTCAGGTGGGTCATAGGAAGGGGGGCGGTCGCTGCCACGAATTGCGATATTTCATCGTGAACAAGCTGAAGTGATTACCCCATTTTATAGGGAGACTGGCCTTCCACAGCCAATTTCTTGTAGTTGACGAATAAGTCACAGAGGCATTTTTTAATACTTGCAACTTTTTTTGTGGCCAAAATCGTCCTTTTTAGCACAAAAGGACCAGCAGCACAAAATAACGGTAAATTTCAATAAAAGGGGAGGGGCGAGAGCTCCTTTGTATCTTAATTGTGAATATTCGTACCCGGAAAAAAAAAAAAAAAAAACGGGACTAAGCGAAAATTATGGGAAAAGTTGGATTTGACGAATGCAAAAAACCGGAACATAGAAGTATCGTGTGGTCCTCCGCACAATTTGTTCTCTCCTGATTTGTGGCGACTTTCAGTCGTTTCTATCAGTAGAATATGATGTGCCAGCAGCTGTAGGCTCCGAAGAGTTTTTGCGCACAATTGGTTACGTGAAACTTGAAGAGGGCATGAAATCCCCACGTTTTCCCAGCGTGTAAAGGCGATTTCCGAACTATCTTATTAGGAGAATATAATGTACCAGGAGCTCGGCACAGAAAATCATTTTTCCACGCGTTTTGGTTTTCTCATGTGTTGAGGCGATTTTTGGTCTTTTGAATCAGGAGAATTTGATGTGCCGGGAGCTTAGAAAATGCCTCCGTCTATGACTTCCCACGACATTCTATTCTCCTTGTTATTATGGGGACCAAAACGTGTCAAAAATGACGAATTTTGCCCCCTTTTCCTCGTGTTTTGAGGCGAATTTTGGTAGTATTTTGTATCAGGAGAATAGGATGTGCTTGCAACTCGACTACGATTTTTTTTCAATTCTCATCCATGCGAAATAGCGCTTTTTCTTAAGTTTAGCTGCGAATTAACGTTTTATCTCCATTTTAAATGGAAATTGGCGGTTTTTTCAGTTTTGACCGCATATTAGTGGGATTTTCTCAAAAATACCTGCGAATTATCTTTTTTTCTAAATTTTAGCCGCGTAACATACCTTTTCTTTGGTTTAAGCCGCGCACAAGCGCTTGTGTCAATTTTACCCACGCATTTCTTCTCTATTTTAAACGGGAATTGGCCGCCTCTACTCAATTTTCCCATATTGATCCACGAATAAGCGTTTTTAGCTTCAAAAATAGTGAAAAAGCGCTAATGTGAAGCTAAAATTGAGAAAAACGCTAATTCACGGGTACATTTGAGAGTTTTCAATTGAGAAAACCCGGTCATTCACTGGTAAAATGGTAAAAACGCTGATTCGCAGATCAATTTGAGAAAATCAGCTAATTCGCGGCTGAAATTCGAGAAACGCGGTAATGCGCGGCTAAAATTGAGAAAAAGTGTGGATAATGACAAGACCCACTAATTCGGGGCTAAAACTGATAAAACTCGCTAATGCGGGCCTAAAACTTGGAAAACCCACGCGCGCTAGTGCATAAAATCGGTTGGTCCGCATCTGAAATTCAGAAAATGCGTTAATCGCGGCTACTGTTGACAAGACGTGCTTATTCGCAGCTAATCTGGAGAAAAGTGACGTATCTCGCGGATAATTTGAGAAAATCCGCTAATTGGGCTGAAATTGAGGAAACGTGGTGATTCGCGGGTAGTTACGTTTAGGAAGTAATTCGCGTCCACAATTGAAAAATAGCATTCATTCGCTTTAAAAATGGTAAAAAATACTGATTCACGGATGAATTAGAGAAAATCTGCTAATTCGCGGGTAAAATTCCGGAAACGAGTAGGTAAGCGCTAATCCACACGACTATGAAGTGAAAAACACTAATTCACGGCTAAAATAAGCCGCAGAAATAGAGAAAAACATGCTAATTTGAGATACATTTGATAAAACCTGCTAGTAGGCGACTAAAACTGATAAAACCCTCTGATTCGCGGCTAATAACCTGAGAGAACCCGCGTGCGCTGATTTCTGGCTAAAATTTTCCCATCCACATAAAAATTCAGAAAATTCGTTAATCGTGGCTGCAGTTGACGAGAAGTGCAACATTCGCAGCAGATAAAATGAAAAAAAAAAACTATAAATCTCGGATAATTTGAGAAAATCCGCTAATTCGGCTGAAATCTAGGAAACTTGATGGACAAGATGGCTGGAACATTGTTCTATAAAAAGAAAAAGTTTATCATATTTACGGAGGAACCCCTCCTAACATAAAATCCTAGATCCGCCACTGATCATGTCGCACGTATTTTATATACCTACATATGAATGTATATATATTTTGTACGAGGTTCCACCAATCGGCTCCCTTGTCAGGATTACCAGCAAGTGCGTGCATAGGCAACGCCCTCATGACCGACCGACAACTGCTGTCGAGCGTTTTGTTGCCTACTCACATCATTACAAGGCTACGAACTTCTATGGCCGTTCAGCCGTTCGTGACTAAAAAGGAAAAAAACACTGAATTATGCGACGATAATTCGCCGCTATAAAATTGAGAAAAAGCTGCAGTCCATTGCTCAGCAGCTGGCTCAACTAATGTTTTTTTTTATTTATAAAAACGCCAATTCGTGATTTCTCCAAGCCAAAAACGTGGCTAAAATTGAGAAAAACCTCTATTTTACATATTGAGCCAAAATTGAGAAAACCACCTAATTCGAGGCTAAAAATGAAGAAAATCTGCTAATTTCCCACCTAAAATTGAAGTAATCCGCTTATTCGCAACTAAAATGGAGAGAAATTCGCCATTTTGCGGATCAATTTGAGACAATCTGCTGATTCACTGCTAAAATTGAGGAAATTCGGTAATTCGCGGCTGAAACTGAGAGCTAATGCGCAACTAAAAATGAGAAAAAGCGCTTACATCGCGGCAAAAATCCAGAAAAGCGCTAATTCACTGACACATGTGATCAAAAACCCGCTTATTCACGGCTAAAACTGACATGAGACAATAAACCACTAATTCCCGCCTAAAATTGACGTAGAACGCTCATTTCCAGCTGAAATAAAGATAAATACTTCTTAAATTCGTGGCTAATTTTGGCAAAAAGCGCTTATTTGCAGCTAAAACGGAGAAAGACGCTCATTCGCGGATCAATTTGAGAAAATTTACAGCTAAGGTTGAGGAATGCGGTGATTCGCGGCTAAAATTTATAATTAATCCAACGCTGAAATCAGGAAAATAACTCAAGGCTAAACTGAAATATATAGCGCTAATTCACGGCAAAAATTAAAAAAAGCGCTAATGTGAAGTTAAAACTGAGAAAAAAACAAAAAACAAAACAAAAAAAAAACAAAAAAACAAAAAAAAAAAACGCTAATACCCGGCAGAAAATGAGAAAATGCTTTAATTCACGGCTAGTATTACAAAAATCGCTCATTCGGAGCGGAGGAAAACTGATTCGCAGCTGAAATTGACTGATGATTCGTAATCCTCAGCTAAATTTCAGAAATAATTTTCAGCTAAAACAACAAAAAACGCCGATTCGCGGCTAGAGTTGATATAAACGCTAATCCGTATGACTAAGAAGTGAAGAAAAACGCAATGAGACAAACCACTGATTCCCGTCTAAAATTTAGATAAAGAGATCAATCGCTAATAAAATTTCGCCCGGACTCGATTTTTTTTCACCAACTTCCATTCCCTGAGGTAATATTGAAAGTAAAATTGAGAAAATCCTCTGATTCACGGTTAAATTTGAGAAAACACGGTAAATCACGGCTGAAATGAATAATAATTCACGATTAAAATTGAGGTAAAGCACTTGGATCGCTGCAAAAATTGAGAAAAATCACTAATCCATAACTAAAATAGAGAAAATACCAATTCACAGTTCCTATAGAGGCAAGTTTGCGGTCGAAACTCGGAAAACAAGAGAGAGATTTTTTAGTGTAGAACTATTCTCATGATAAAAACCTAGATCCGTCACTGATTATAAGGCAAAACAGCTTTTCCTCGTTCTGAGCTTCTCGATAATAGTCAATATTGGGGGTAAGCCCACCTGTAGCACAACGCATAGTGGCTCATTCATACAGAAATGGTTCCCCCGCCCCGAAACCATCACAGAATATTCTTATTCATGGATTGCTCAAGCCATTAGCACGTTTAAACGTTTACGATTGTCCTTATCGATTCCAATGAGGCGGAAATAAAAGCGACCGTTTAGCGTGGTGTACATTTTGTGAGGAAGAGGGACTGATGGTATTTTGAAACCCCACTGCAGTGGATAAGCACCCCATCATTTGTCACGAAATATGATGGAGAGAGACAAATTTTTATCACTTCAGTGCTATCCCTTCGTGAATCGAAGGTATCTTTTCCTTCTTCTTCTTAAAAAAACCGGTTTAGGCAATTTATCATTTCATTCCTTTTACGATTTCTTTTTTTTATCAAATTATAATTCAATTCCAACGGAGAAAAAAGTGCTTCCCATTCCCCTTCTTTTCTATTATAGAACAATTTTTGACCCGAGAGAAGTTTCCCGTTGTTTTTCCTTTTAAAAGGACGACCAAAGTTCCTCTCCATGCTGCTCTTTAAGTATTTTCAACATTCCTTTTTCTGGCATCTTGTTTTTTAAAACTGTATTTGGAAGTAGAATCGGCCGTTGAAGAACGAATAGAAATATTCAGGGTGGAAAAGGGGAAAGCCCGCGATCCTTTCCTTTTCTTGTTAAAAGGCCCAACGAAACATATTTCACGTGGCACGGAAAATTTACTTTTTCTTGGAAATCTGTAAGAAAAACAAAAGCGCAGAAATAATGGGTCTCTATTGTCTTTTGTCTCTTTCATTCATTGCAGTTGAGTTGGACTATTGGATAGTGAGTTGCGGGTGATTAATTGATGTCCATCTGTACAGCATCGATTGCTACTCTCGGTGATAGAAAAGGTTTCTTCCGCTGTGGCGATGAAAAGTGCGAGAGTGTGAATAAGTGAGTGGGTGATGAAGGGAGTGTTGGAGAGTCGGTCATCTCACACTCCTTGAGCCAGCGAGGAGCTTGTGCGTCGCCGCGGATGCTAGGAGTGTTTTCTGGCTCTCTCGCCCAAGCAGGAGCGCTTGGAACTCGGAGGGAGAGTCTTGCTGCATTTATAGACTGTTATCCATGCCTTAAACGAGCAGCAGACAAAATTATTAGGGAATTAAACAAATTGGGCAAGCTGGGAAATAATACAGTTTACGGCGTTTGTGAGACAAAATGCAAAGCATAAGGAGGAAAATAAAAGTCCAACAACGCACAAAACAAAGAATGGTGCGGCAGGAAGCAAAAGTAAAACGAAGGAAACTGGAGATACAGGAGTGGAAGCATTCTAGTCGAAAACTCAAGCTATGGAAAAAGTTACTTTTCCATAGTTATACAGGGTTTACAGAAATTCACTGCACAACCGAAAACCGGTGATAGGGTATTCGATTTGGGATCAAAATTACTATTTGCACTTTTCCAAAATTCCCCATGCTTTCCGAAATATTTGACATATTAACTTTCATCTTACTCATGTCAGAGCCACCACCCTCGTCATCTTCGGCGCTGCCACCTGCGCTGAGTCACCTCAATGAGTGTGGGGAAGGGATTTAGGCGTACCACCACCTTATATTTTTACCTAGATTTGACGGATACAGACGGTATGATCACGAAAACTTCAAGCTTATAGCGTGTGAAATAGATAATGGATGGAACTGCACCCCTCTGCGTGGAGGGTGCGTCTGACTTACGTGATTACTAAATCACCTCCTGTCCAGCTCTTTTCGAAAATCCAATTTTTGTTTGAAATCAATAAATCTAATGAATAGAACGTATTGTACAATTTAGGGGCCAATTAATTTCATCATAATATTATTAGTCGCCACCAACTTTAAACACAAAAAAAATGTACAGGAATTTAGGATACGCTGATTCCCTCCACGTTTACAGGGTACGCTAGTGTTAATGTTTGGGGCATAGATAAAGGAAGTATACTGTAGATGGGAAACTGGCGGTGGTGGGGGTAAGACAGTCTTTTGCGCTACCTGGCGTAATGCCGCCCAACTATTTTCACCGAAATCACCGGTAGATAGCGGTAGTTTTTCTCTTTCTCGTACTTCATTAATAGGTCTGTTCCAGTGAGGTGTTGGGAAAATATTCGGAGTAGATTTGTTATAGGACCAGCCAATATTTTATTGGCTGGCCCCATGGCAAATTTGCTCCAAACATGTTTCCAAACACCTTACTGGAACAAACTAATATTCCTATTGGTTCAAAAAGAAAAAAACTGATCCAATATTCATGGTTGTTATTTCATTGACAAAATTTCACAAATAGGAGTAGTCTGCCTCGCGAGGCCGCTGGAACTTTGCACTGGGAGTCGAAGTGCTTGTCACACACAAGTACCCGTAATTTCTCGCATTTCCGAAATCGGTCCATTAGACTTTTATCCCCAATGCTCTCTAACCACTTCCAAGCCAAATTACGATTGGAGGGCAAATAATGTTAGGGCAATGTTCTGTCCTCACAGCCGGGTACACAGCACTTGTGCTTCCCACCAGGCATTGTTACTATGTGTGGATGTAGGGACAAGGCTTCAAAGGAAAATATATTCCTGAATAACTCAGAAATACCTTTAAGGTAGGAACAGAGGTTCGTTCTCAGAACGCTTGAAAAGTAAAAGAAAGGAATGCGTTCTGGAAGAGAACAAAAAAAAAATCAAGGCGAGGGAGTCGTTCTGAAAAAAGGCAGGAATGAAAGAGAAAAACGGAAAAACAAGGATTTGAACAAAGGAACTAAAGCAACTAACCAAGCACGAGGCACAGAGCACACTGAAAGGCTCTGACCGACGAGGGTTTCTAAGCGCTAGGTTCATGAGCGGCTGGCCTTCTAACTAAATTTCGAAAAGGTAGCGCTCCAAGCGTAAAGCCGACTAAGAACTCTGTCTCAATTATGAACAATAGAGTTTCCACCCCATGGTTTGGGGTGTGAGATGGGAGTATGCATGCCACTATCACAACCGGGCGCTCCAAAACAATCAGACGTACAAGGGCACTCGCCTTCGCCTTTGTGAACTTGGACCGTTGCCTACAATTTGATCTGCAGTCGGACGTCTTTCTGTAAACATGCATCACCAGGAAGACATTTTGCGTGCGGTATAAGAAGACACAACGACCAGCACATGACAACTGGAGCCAGACTTGAAAAGATGCATTCAGCGTTCCAGCATTCTCTTCTTCGGGCAAATGACATGTACGTGTACCATTCAGACCGGTGATAGATTTACTTCTACTCGATTTTGACGTGAGATAGTGCTCCTGTGGGCGGTATACCTGCAATCACTCGCAGAAGCCAAATGTTGTCGAGCGATGACATTTTATGAGCGGACGAAGAATGTTTTACGCGTTTGAGCGTTTTAACTGTCGGAATTCACATGTGTGGTCTGTGAATAATTAATATGCTACTACCGTGATCAACTACCAGCAGAATTTTGAGTTAACGTCTCTCAAAATGCTTGACTGGTTGCAGCATTCCACGCACGGGAGGTGTGCAGTTCCATCCACCATCTTTTTCACATGCTGAAAGATTGTGGTTTTCATGATCATACCGTCGGTATCTGTCAAATCTAGGTAAAAATGTAAGATGGTGGAGTTACTCGGCCCTGGTCTTCCGGCATTTGAGTCGAGTACGGAGCTGATGGACCGCGTGCGCCCTTTGTCAGGAGCGGGAGGTGATACTGCACGGTGGTGATCTCCGCCCCCCCCCCCCGCCTACCGAAACAAGACACCACAAAAGCGAGTCAGGAAGGATCTGGCTCGCCAGGACAGTTACGAACCGTAAGGGTGAAACACGGGGACTGCGGGGATGTTGCGGATAGGTACGGCGGCCACGTGTGAGCCGGGTCCTCCCAGCTAAATGTCAGATTTAGCAGTTATTCTTTCTTTCCCTAGGAAGAAGAAGGCAAAAGTTCTCATGTCTACCGGCCGCAAATCTTATGATCCACCTCTGCCAGTCATTACAGCTCATCTCATAGTGGCGCCGAAACGGTTTCAATGAGGCGTAGCAGATTTCTTAAAAAGGAACGAGCCACACCTACGAGAGAGAGCCCCCCCCCCCCCAATAAAACAACACCAAATTGCCGCCGACTAGCTCGGTGTATGGCAAGAAGTGATGCATAATGGAGAAAACAACGCCAATTCACGCTAAAATTAAGAAAAATCTTCATTTAGTAACTTGGATTAGGAAAAAGCGCTAATTCGTAGATAAAGTGTAGGAGAAAATCACTAATTTACTAAAATTGGAACAAACATTAATTCACGGCTGAAATTGAGGGAGAATGCTAATCCGGAGGTAAAACAGAGACGTATGCTCATTGATAGCTATACAATTAATTCAGAAAAATCGCTAATTCGCAGATGGAGTGTAAAAAATGGTAATAAACCTCTAGAATTGAGAAAAAACTTTTTTTCTTCTTCTTCATTTTTCCATTAGCGTTAGCCATAGCCAAACGTTAGCTCACAGCTAAAATTGAGAAAAGTGCTAATCGACTATCGGCCATTATAACGGAGAAAAACGCTAATTCACGGCTAATGTTGAGAACAATCGCTGATTCACGGCTATAAAATTGAGAAAAACCAGCTATTAATCACTGCGACCGCGAAATATCCCCAATTCGTGTTTTCTTGAGGTAACTTCACGACTAAAATTTTACTACTCGCGGCTAATATTACTAGAATATGGGTTAATTTGCCTCAAAAGTTGAGAAAAATACACACACAAATTCTCGAGGCAGCCAGGACGGCGCAGGTGCATCTGATGGCAACTTCGCTGCTAAAATAGAGATAATGCGAAAATAGAGAAAAAAGGAGGCTGAAATATGAGTGGGCGCGCAAATGTGCTAGTCTTGGGGCAACAAGTTTGAAAAAAGCTCACTGCTGTTCACTGCTTCACTGTTGAAATAGTGGAAAAGCGCAAATTCGCGGCTGACAGTCAGATAATGTGATAATTCGTGGATACATTTGTGAAAAACCGGTAATTCACGGCTAAAATGGAGAAAATTCGTAAATTCGCGGCCAAGGCTGACAAAAAACACTCATTCGCGGCTGAAACGAAGAAAAAAAAATTCACTGATAAATCTGAGATAAGCTACTGACTCCCCGCTGTTAACTTACCTTGCAGTAAAGAACATATTCCAGTGGCGTACCTACACCTACCGGAGGCGTGGGCAGAAATATTTTTAGAAAACATTTTAGTAGCGTTAAATTACTTAATATTTTTCTAAATGTTAACCCAGAAGTTGCAAGATAAATTTTTGCACTTTAACTACTCAGTTTTAGCCGGTAATTAGCGGTTTTTCTCAATTTTACACATAAATTAGCTTATTTTTACAATTAAAGCTGCTCATATTACACCATTTTTTTTTTTTCAAATTTTGGGCCTGAATTGGCGTTTTGCTCAGTTTTATCTGAATTAACGTTTTTTCACCATTTCAACCGCGAATTATAGCGTTTATCTCAATTTTATCTGAGAATGAGTGCTCTCTTTAAAATTTAACCGCGAATTAGTAATTTTTCTCATTCTCAAAGCGTTGTACTTTTGTATATAATTCTGCTCCAGAGCAGATAATTTCCACCCGTCCTCTCAAAATAAAAGCATATGCTTATGGAAAGACGAGTGGAAATGAATTGCTCTGGAACAGAACTTCAATCAAATATAGAAAACGCTATCAATTTTAGCCGTGAATTAACGTTTTGTTCACCATTTGAGCCGTGAATTCACTTTTTTCTCAATTTTACCCGTGAATTAACGCTTTTTCTCAATTCAGTCCCGCACGACACAGTGGCGTCGCACTACATCCAAGGTGTAGCGACTGCTACACCTCTCTACAGTGGGTGGGTGGTCCGTGATTGAAGAGGAGATAATTAAAATGAAAGTGAAAAGGAGGAAAATAGGGTTGGCAGACTTGGGCCAATTTTACCGCACGAAGCCATAAATCTGTCTGGGCACTGAATTTGTTCACTTCTTGATCAGAAATGGTGACTTATCGGCCAGAAATCTTATAATGCCGCATCAGAATTTTAGTTTTCGGCCCTACACGTCCTACGAGTACAAAAATAATCTTGAAACTGCAATTTTGCTTCTAATTAAGGCCCTAAACTTTTATTTCGCGAAAATGAAGACCGGGAACTAAGCTAATCGAATTTTATAAAGCAACTTTCTGCTTTTAACCTTCAAAGTCGCGAATATTCATCCAGTAAACTTTTAATTTCGAGAATTTGTTTTTTTCCTCTTTTTCTATGCAAATTTCTCAATTGCGGCCACGTGGTTTCTTAATTAAACCACGAATAAAATTAGTGGTATTTTTCCACCTATATCCATGAATTTGCGTTTTTTCTCAATTTTGGCTGCAAAGTTGCCTTCAGAAGCCACAAATTGGAGCATTTCTCTTTTATTAGATACAATTTATTCGTGAATTTAAAAAGTTGTACTTTTTCCAAATTATAGCCGCGAATTAGCCGCTTTACTCAATTTAGCCCTGAATTAGTGTACTTTCTCCCCTAATTTTAGCCGCAGACTTTGCCCAAGAACAGCACATTAGCGTTTTATTCTCTATTGTGATTTTCGACCGTAAAATATAGCCTCTATACACCGCAAATCAGCGATTTTTTTCTCAATCTCTGTCTGAAAGTTGTACCGAGAAACCACGAATGAGCGCTTTTTCGCAGTTTTAGACACGATTATTGGCGATTTTTCCAAAATGTTCGCCGCCTTCTTGATTCAAAAACAGCGCAATACTGAGCCATCTCAATTTTATCCGCTAAAGAACCTAAAGAAATAACTGGGGTCAGCGTATTTTCTCTATTTTAGCCGCGGAGTAAAAACGCTTATGGACGGCTAAATTTGCGAAAAAAGTTCATTCTTGGCAAAAATTGACAAAAATCGTTTATTAAACCGCTGATAAAATTTAAAAAAAACGCTATTCCACAAATCAGATTGGAGAAAAATTGCTAACTATCGGCTAAAATTGTAACAGATGTAACAGAAGCTTTTTTTTTTTTTTTTTCAAGTCAAGGGCAACCACCTCCCTAACCAAATCCATAGGAACATCACTTGGGGAGGGTTGGTCCATTTTGCAGAGTTCTGCCATACATGAAATCATTTCGGCGCCACTGCGTGCACGTTAAGTTGCCCCATAAGAAACTGTGTGTTGGCGTTTTCTCGACTTCAGCCGTGAATTACCGCTTTTCCTCAATTTTATCCGCGAATTAAGGTTTTTTCCCAATTTTATTGGCTTTTTCAAGGGGCAGATGCAAATTATGTGTAGTTTATTTTTCATTTTGATGAATTTCTTTTTGCGTGCTGAGTAAATTATAGTCTGTCCACTTAGTAATGGACCATGGACTCTCGAACGGGTTGCTTCATTTCGATTTATTCCCTCCCGCCTTAAATATTTAAAGAATCAACAGAAACACGTTTACTACGGGCACTATGGTTACGTATAAACGCTATACAGTGATCATTTGTTCTAAAAAAATTATTCCCAGTGCGTTACTTTTAGTTGAAGGGGCCAAGGGGAAGCTCATTCTACAAAACTTGAAGGCGGGCGAGAGTCCATCCCCAAGTGGACAGACTAAAGTAAATAAATTAAAGCTTTTCTCCATGTTACCAGCACAATAAGGCTTTGACACAATTTTACGAGGGAACTATCTCTTTTTCTTATTTTTAGTCACAAATTAGCCGAATTTTCCTCATTTCAGCCGCGAAGTTGCCTCAAGAATTCGTGAATTTACTATTTCTCAAATTCAGCTGTGAAATAGCGCGTGATTTTTATAGACGAAAATTGTAGCGGCTTTTCCTATTTTAGCCCAAAATCGAGGCGCTTCATCTCAATTTCAGTCACGAAAGAATACTTTTTGTCAATTTAAGTCGCGAATTAGCGCTGTTTCAAAATGTCATCCGTGAATCAGCGCTTTTGCACAATTTCAACAGTGGGTGAGCCCTTCTTTTTCAATTTTAGCTGCGAACTACCGTTTTTCTTCATATTACCTGTGAATTAGCGGTTTTTCTCTATTCTAACCGTGAAGTATAGCGTTTATACTGTATCAATTTTATCTGCCAATAAGGGCTCTTTCTCATTTTTATACGTAAACTAGCAATTTTTCTCAAATTCATGTGCGAAATAGCGCTGTTTCTACATTTCCTCCACGAATCATCGCTTTTTCACAATATCATCCGTGAAAATGAGCGTTTTTACTTAATTTCAGCCAAGAATTAGCGCTTTTTCTTGATTTTAGCAGAGAGTTAGCGATTTGCCTACATATTGATAACCTAAAAATTCCAATTTTTTCATCTTTAAGCTTTTCATGGGCCCCATCCAAACTAGGGCCAGGGGTGGTCCGCCCTCTCGCCTTTATTCCGTTACGCTGGAATTATATTCCAGGCAGTTCCAATTATTTGTCGCGAATATTTCCGTGAGATTTGATCTTTCAAACTGTTTTTAATTGGGAGCCTTGGATTTTACGAAAGACAAAAATAGAAGTTGGTAGATAGGATGATCTAAACCAGGCAGGAGGGCTTTTGAACGACCAATTTCTAAGAAGTAATGGATGGAGTTCCGAAAACAGAAATAGTGGAACGCTGGAAACATTTATTATCCAAAGGAATTCAGAATACCCTTCATGAACTTTCTCAGGTTTTAAGATTTGTGCGATTCTTATACGGTCAAGAGTAAACAGTTCCCAGGTAGTGTGCTCTCCTATATAAGATTTTTGCTTGTGCTCTTCTTTTACGTGCCCTTCTTGCACGAGTCCTGTTGCCCTAAGCCCCTCCCCCGGCAGCAATGAATGCGAAGGACGGATATGGGTTGGTGGGGTGGGGGTTCAAAGACACGATCGTGATTTAGAGAAGATTTTCTTTTTTTTTTCAGTGTTCTTTCTAGAAATATCCGTCCAAGAAACACAGCGAAAAAGATAACGAGGTGCCAATACAGCTGGCTTATCTCATTTTGGAGCACAGAAAGATGAAAATAAAGAGCTTCAGCTTAGCACCGTGCATGGACGGTAGCGAGGGTGAAAATGACACACGTGCACCCCCCCTCCCCACTCATCCACCATATTATCCTAATTGGACGGGAGCTCTTTTCTCCTTTTCTAAGGGAATGTTGGGCATTTTTCTAATATTCTTCGGAATATTAGTGTGAAGCATTTCAATGCCTCTTCGATTAAGTGCCAAAGTGATATTTGAACGAGCCATTTTCTTCTCTTTGGGCTCATTTTCGTAACAGCGAGCAATTTGAGGCGTTTTTATTGTCACAAGGAGCGGAAGGGAATTTTTTCTTTTTTTGTACCAATGGGATGTGGGTGGAAGACTAAGTACTATGTACTTTAGCCCCTAAAAAGCCTACGGTTGTGAGGTCATTGAACCGCGGTCGCGCTAGATGAATTTTACGTTGAAATTTGACCAAATTTCGTTTTTAAATATTCAACAGGTGAGTTTCTCAGGTGAGGAAAAAAAAAACTTCCGTAAAGTGGCGACGTCCAGCGGAACACACTCAGAGTAGAAATCTCGTCGTTTTCCAAGGACGATTATTGTATCCATTAGCAGGCAGAGGATGGCGTGGCTTTCACCCGCGACTTGAAAAACCACCTCAGTAACAAGCAGGTCAGTCGAAAAGAGCTCTATAAACATTGTCCTCTGGGCTGGTCTGAAACGAGTGTTCAGGTTGCGCGATTATAAAGGAGTTGGACGCGCGTCGGGTGTGGCACGCGACGGTTTTTTTTTTGTTTTTTTTTCTGTTCGATCTTGAATGCGACGGGTAATTTTTTTATGAAGTGATGTGAGTGCCAAAAGTGCGATGTGTGTGTGCGCGAAGCAAATGAAGAGCCCCCACCCCCCCACCTATGACGCCCTTTTCGTTGTAAATGAAAAGAAAACGTAAAAAAAGAAAGGAAAATAATGCCAACCATAATTTCACTGGTTTTATGTTTATGCATCGTCGATGGGTGGGCTCAATCGGGACGACAGTTTTTCGATAAAGACGGTAAATATATACCGCCGAGTGGGGCTGACATAGACTACAGGACTTATATGTACGGGAATAGACGCTACGGTCAGCCCGAATATCCGCCCGAGCAGAACCCGGGCGTCTATCAACCGTCGTCTCCGGGTCTTCCGTACATACCACCGAGTAAATTTAATCCGTCGATGAACCCGTCGTACCATAATCCTGGATACGATCCTTTGAGTTTCCAGCCTGGAATTCCCCGCCCAAACGATCCCCGATATGACGTATGTACTTGATGATTATATTTGTCTATTTAATGACTCATTAAGACACTCTTTACATAGCCGTACAATAAATCAAGCTGTAAATTAAGTTCATGCTGGTAGCTTTGTGTGATGCAGAGGATTTACGAGTATCCATGGTAACCCCTCTCCTGTTGCTTCATCCGACTCCTTTCTCACTCAGCATCAATATAATTTATCTTAATTTTTCTTTTCTTTAAAAAAAATAAAGCGCAAAATAAGAGTGGGAATTAAGGTTTTTGCACTTGAAAATATCCCTAATTTTTTTATATATTAGTCTTTTTGAGCTCCATGATGGATGAAGCGCCCACGCCCGTCATGAAAGTCCCCCAATCGTGAGTAATGAATAGGGTTTACTCGTATCAAATGCTCTTCGCTATAAATTGGCGTCGTAAGAGGCTAACAAAACATGTATATTTCACACTGTAAGACTGTTGGGAACGTCTCATCTCCTTCATTAATTAATTAGCGTTCCATTTTAAAGATGTACGCCCTCGTTCAACGGGCGCATTAATTTGTTTTATTTCTCACTCACTCTCTCTCTCTTTCACGCTTACCTTTTTTAGGTTCAGCTCCATTCATCGTAACACAAATAAAAGTAGTAGTTCGCACGAGGAATTGCTGCCCCCCACCACCACCAGTAGCCCTTCGTATCGAACAATAATTTTTTCTTCGCTCCCACTGTTATTTCATATACCTCGATTTTATCCTTTTCTACTGCTATTGTCTATTGTTTGCTAAAAGCTCTTGAGCACAGTCGCCATGACAACTTATTTCTTGACACGAACAATATAGCCCCCGAACAGAAAGTATCGACCGCTGGCGGCCGTTCTTATCGACTCAAATTTTGCGAAGAACGAGGTTATTTTTAAATGGTTTAATAAGTCCACGTAACGTGTATATAGGTGACGAGAAGTGAAGCAAAACCACTTGAACTTCTGACTCATTCCAAGCGTGACCCACCCCTCCTCCACCGCCTATGAACGGATGTGAACAACAACCCAACGGATTGTGTGTAGACTGTAGACCATGAGACCGGTTTTTTCCTTTCTCTCTCATTTTATTAATAATGGTGGTAGTGGGGGGGGGGAGAGCAAAATTCAAGTTTAAAACACCCTTGCTCATCAGGAGGTTTCAAAAAGGTCGAAAAACTGTTGGGGCAGGTATAGAATGAAACCCTCTTGTGTGACCCCAAATAGCCCAACTTTACGACTCATCCGAACTTTGAACTTTTTGTGTTTATAATCCATACGAAATCTGCTGCTGCTGCTGCATTGAAAACATAAACCGTTTTAACGGTCTTGAACATCAACATGCGACACACTCATCTTGAAACTTAGAGAAAAAATAAGAAAAAGATTTCGAGGGATTCGAATCAGGGGCAATGTCCTGCTCTTCACCTCTCCATCCCCCGCCACCATCGTACGCCCCTGCGTAAATAGTCTGAGAACTTTCAAGCACATTCCTTTTTTTTAAGACAATGAACGCCTGAATCCCACTCGAAACGTTGTGATCTATCTAGAATGAATGAACCTCAAAAGGAAATTAATTCAAAACGTCGCCATAATGGACTTCTATAATGTTTTAAGATTTTTCTGGTGGGGAGGAGGACTTGTGAGATGAAAAGAGCCCTCGACGAGCCGCACGTCCCCCCGGGCAAAGGACTGGGAGCGAAAATCACTTTGTTCCATTCCAGGCAGCGAGCCTGTTGTCCTGTGGTGGTCTGTGGTGGCAGAAGTGGGGTTCAGGGGGAGCAAATCCCTCCCTTAATGGTCTGGTTGAAGTAGGGGGGGGGGGGTGAGACAATCCTTGCACACTTTACCGGGGATCCAACTTGTTGGAATTTTGACCCTTATAGGAAGTGTCAGCTCAGTTTATAATCGAACGTGTTTGCCTCAAAACCAGATTGAACGACCCTAAAACCGACACTTTAGTCTACTGGAAAAATAAAAATTCAATGAATTATTAAAACTTAGAACCCAAAAGAGGCCCACGAGCAACTCAATGTCCCGCGTTGTGTGATAAATCACCTTTCACCAAGTGGCGGGGAGAAGGGTGGGCTTAATTTACGGAAAATGCAAAACTGATGCTCTCGCCTAACAAATGGCTAAACCAACCATTCACACCTCGGTTCGTTCCCTGAAAATATCCAAACGGGCCGTAGTCACGCCCTAAAAATGACCGTACTCACAATTTGCGCCCCTAAAAGTCGTCCACCCTTAAAATAGCTAACTTGAAACTCCTCTAACTGATGACCTACGTGTTCCGCAAATGGTAAAACCGACCATTCGCTTTTTGAAGATGGCTAGAACTGACGATTCCTGTCTTACAAATAGTCAAATTGGCTATTAAGGTCATTAAAATAGCAAACTAGCAATTCACGCTTGATCGAATTGTCATTCCCGTGGCCCCCTATGCCCTGAAATGATTAAAATTACCAGACATGCCTCCAAAATGGCTAAACTAAAGTTGTATCCTAAAATTGGCAAAACTGGTTCTTTACGTCCAAAATACTAGTAAATCTGACGATTCGCGGCTTAAAAATTGTTAATTCGTAGGCGCACACCGTAGTTTTTACCAAACTGGCAAATAACAAATTTTCAAGGCGCCCTAAAAATGGAAAAAAGAAAAACGACTCTATGCACCATCCAAGCGCCGTAAAGGAAAAAAGGAAAAAGGACCACTCGTGTGCCAAAAAATAAATGACCAAAACCAAAACTGACCGTAGACTGCTTGAAAATGTTCAAACCTACCATCCGTTGGGGGGGGGGGGGCGAGATGGGCCATCGCCTATGTTCCTATTGGGTGGGCAAAGGTACCTTTTCACCCCCCCCCCCTTCCACAATGTTTTCACCTGATTTTAAACAATATCGCCCATCAAAGGGTGATGGACTGTTGTATAGCGATGAGTTATGGTTTTTTCTTTATTTAAATCACGAATTAGCACTTTTTCTGCATCTTATCCGACTTATCCGAAACTTAGGAAAAGCGCTAATCCGTAGCGTAAGGTATTGCTATATTGTTAATGCATGGCTATAAAGTTAAAAAAAGCGCTAATATGGGACCAATTTCGGAAAGCTACCTACTAATTAGCAGGCTAAACTTTTAAAACCCGTTTTTTCAGCTTTTTTCATGCTAAAATTGAGAAAAAGTTCTAATTCGCTGCTAAAAATTGTGGAAATCACCAACTTGTGGCAAAGTTTCAGAAAAATCGCTACTTCGCAGCTGAAAATTGAGAAAAAGTGCTAATTCGCGTCTAAAATAGGGACAAATTTCAATTTGAGTCTATAATTGAATATACGACAATTCGGGGCTTCTGAATGCTATTTATTTGTAGCGAAATTGAGGAAAAGGACTAATTCATGGTTGTAGGTGAAAGAAAAACGCTAATACGCGGCTAAAACTGAGTGTAAGCGCTACTCCATAGCTAGTAGTGGGGAGATGGTTAACGCGGTGCCAAAATGTAAAATACCTGGCTTATTCGCGGCTCACTTAGGAAAATCACTATAATTAGCACGGCTAAAAATCAATAAAACAAACGTCAACTTTAAGATCGAATTGAGAAAAAGTGTTCATTCGCAACTAAAACGTCGTAATGAACGCTCTATCTCTCTCTAAAACGTGAATTCGTAGGTAAAATTGAGAAAAATCGCACATTCACGGGGGGGTGGGGATTGAGAAAAAAAGGTTGATTCATGACGGATATTAAATACAGAATGTCACAGTGTGGAAATGGCTTTGCTATTAATTTATCGTTTTGTTAATTGCTCACATGTTTATATTTTTCCCCTTCTCAGTCTTTGTTTTGACTTTAAACAGTTCGATTTTATTAAAATGATAAGTATATAAGATTTAGTAAGTATATAAGACTTTTCGTTGATTTATCATAAAATTTAACACAGAAGAGTTTCAATTTGTGTCCAAGATGGCTTGGCTTTATTTTTGAAGGCAACTGCCCTTACATTACAGCCGTGAATCGGCGCTTTTATCTCAATAACCAGAGAATTAGCATTTTCCTCAATTTTAGCCGCTGAAGCGGCTTTCAATATTCATAAAAGTATAAAAATGTCAATATTTTTCGCAAATTGGAGGGCAAAATGATCAGTTTGAATGCTAATTAGCCATTTTGAATTGGAAAATTGACGGTTTCGAAGCTGAAAAGCTGCAGTTTCAAACAAAGACGAATTAAAGAATGATGCGGTTAGCTGACTATGCCCTTGCTCTGTCCAAGCTACGATCTTGTCATCGCAGAAGGGAAAATTGATAAAACACAAATTCGTGGTTTCTGGAGGCAACTTCGTAATTAAAAAGTTAATAAAATCGATAATTTGCGGGTAAAATTGAGACAAAAGCTGATTCGAGGCCAAAATTTGAGAGCTTGTTCGTGGCTAAATGTAAGAAAATCTCTAATTCGCTGCAGAAATTTATAAAAATCGCCAATTCTGTCTAACTTGGAAAACGCGCTATAATTAGCGGTTAAAATTGGGACAAATGATAATTCACGCAGTCAAGATTGAGAAAAGTCGCGAATTAAATCGCTTCTAAAAATTGAGAAAAATCAAAATTAAACTGAGAAAACACGGTAATTAACGGCTAAATTTACAAGAAAAGCGGATTTATGGCCAACAATAAAAATATTCGCGGCTGAAATTAAGAAAAGTTTCTTAATTCGTGGATGGAACAGATTGTGAGAAAAAGCGTTAATTCAATCATAAAGTTTAGAAAAACGTTAATTCATGGATACATTTGCAAAAAACCCTAACTCTAGGCTTAAATTGTGAAAAGCACCGATTCGCCGCTAATATTGAGAAAATCACTAATCAATTAAGCGCTGCTAAAACTTTTTTAAAAAACTATAATTTTCAGCTAAAATTGAGAAAAATGCTAATTCGTAGCTAAAAATGGAAAAAAACTAACTTTCAGCTAAAATTGAGGAAAACGCGAATTCGTGGCATTGATAAAGATCATGATTCAAAAATAATGTGTAGTAAAAGCTCCAATTTATCTGCTAAAATTGAGAACACGTCAATTCGCGCTTTTTAAAAGGCAACTGGTGTGGCTGAAATTGAGAAAAAGCGCAAAATTTCAAGATTACGGTGTGTGGAGGGCCTTGAAAGTGAAAAAAAGCTCCCCCCCCCCTCACACTCTCTCTCGCTCACACACATGAAGAGAGAAATTTGAGTCGTATAAAAGGTCTTTTCAATACTTCCAATAAGAAGGGTTAAGCTCACATATATTATGGGCTGTAAGGCTGTAGCTCTGCGCTGTTTTCCTTGTAACACGCAAATAGTTTCATCATTTCACGCTCCCAACTTTTGACCCACCACGCCTAAGTGCGCTAATTTTGCTAAATGAACTTTTAAACTATCCCGCTCATTTAATTTATTAATGGCAATTTTTAGGGGAACTCGTAGAGGTCAAGTTATTAGGCGACAGAAGGGTGAAATTAATGAAGCAAGCTTCTCCTCTGTTTGAGTGAATAACCGACTTTTTGTGGTTGAAGGGGGGAGGAAGGATTCTGGGATGTAATTATAAGGGAGGCGGCCGGTGGTTGACGATGCGTGGCAGTCGTATCAAATGGACTTCATCATGAGTTATTGTTGGTTGTGATAGAAGTGGGTGCGGGGATGGATTTAGATGGTTTATTTTGCATTAGCAGCGCTAATAAAGTGGCGGCTTCCGAAATCCGTTGTGTGTGTCGGATAATTCCTCTCAATTAGTGGTGCCGGTGTTGATGGCAGGGGGGGGGAGGGTCCATGAAATGCTTTATACAAAAAAAACGTGCGTGAAATCTAGAAATTCGTCAATAGAAAAATACCGGCTTTCAAACGAGATTTCAATTTTTACAGTTCAATGAATTTTTCCAGCGTAATTTCCTATAAGGAAAGAAAATTCCATCTCAAGATTGCTTTTTCTCACAACTACTGCGGTGGTCTTTCCTCGGTCGAAAGAAGTGAAAAAATGACAAAAAACTCCTTTTGTTCGAATTCATCAACCGATTAAACGCGGACCATTGTGCAATGGGATGATGTTACACAAAAAAAATACGAGGAGAGAAAGGTGAAAATATTATTGCCTGAAACGAATGAAATCAGGAACTTTTACTCTTCCTACCATTGCCTTTAATGAATGTTGATACTCCCCTCACCATCATCATTCACTCGGGTATACAAATATTTGATAGGAATTGATAAAAATAAAATCAATATAAAGTTATTTTTGTTTTTTTCGACGATTCAAACGCATCATCCGCAGTTTGAATAAATAGACAGCTCTGGTTTGTGAATGGGAAATGATTGGGGGGGGAGGGGGAC
The DNA here is from genome assembly GCA_038030265.1 of Corythucha ciliata. NCBI lineage: Eukaryota > Metazoa > Arthropoda > Insecta > Hemiptera > Tingidae > Corythucha > Corythucha ciliata. The sequence continues at coordinate 12,934,928 of CM075939.1, forward strand.
TTGACTTTTATTCGCCGGGGGTCTCGGCGCACCATTTAAACGAACAACAATCTTAATATTCTCCATTATAATAATGAGTTAAACGGGCTGGAATTGTTCAGTAGAGAAGCTTGAAGCTTGAAGATTTGTATATTTATGAGGCGGTTATTCTGTATATAGAGACACACACTCACGTTCACGAGGATTGGTTTTCCGAACCGATTAAGCTTAAAAGCCCTGAACTCAAAACGTTCTAGCCACAGAAAATCACACGGCCACAAAAAAGCTTTAACCACAAAACGTACAAGCCAATGACTCCGTCGTCGACGCATTTGAGGAAAGGTTTTAATGCCCGTAGGCCAAGAAGTGGCCCGTCCGTGGCGTGCACAGATAAATTATCATTTTTAATTAATAAATTAATTAGACTGATATTATCCGGACGACGATGGAAGGGCATAGCCCAACACGATTCGAGTTTCGAGAAAAAATGGCTCCCCGGCGGGATTTGAACCCGCAACCTCTGGATTACCAGTCCAGCACGCTGCCAACATCATTTTTAATGTTGTATTTTGGCACCCCTCGGATTTTTGTGCAAATAATGGAAAACGCTGCAATTGGCACCTCCTCGTGGGCTGCTAAAATTGATAAGGCGCACTTGCGTGCGGCTCTTGGGGCAAGTACGCAGATAAAAGTCTGGAAAGTGCTAATGCAAAGTAGAAATTGCTACAATTTGGGGCTGAAATCAAGATAAACGGCTAACTCATGGCTGAAATTATTGAGAAAAATTTCTGATTCACGACATAAGTGAGAAAAAGAGCTAAATCACGGATAAAATTAAATGATACATACATAACTAATTCACGAGGTAAAACGTTACTTCACGGCTAAAATTGAGAAAAAGCTCTAAATTCGCAGATAAAGTGTTTAAAAAAAAGCAATTCTCGCCTAAAATTACGAAAACGTGACTTCTCGTCTTATTCAGACGCAAATTCGCAGCTCCATTTGAAAAAATGTGCAAATTCACTGCTAAAAGTTGAAAAAAAACGCTAATTCGCGGGAAAATTAAAAATAGTGCTAGTTCACGGATAAAATTGGGTAAAATCGCTCTTTAGCGGCTAAAATCATGAATTCACGGCTAAAGTGAAGAAAATTGCTGATTCCCATAAAATGGGGGCAAAATTGCTAATTCACCGGGTAAAATCGCACATCGCAGCGGCGCAAATCATCAGGAAAGACACAAATTCATTGCAAGAAAAATCGCTAATTCGCGGCTGAAATTGAGATAAATCGCTAATTTGCGGCTAAAATGAAGAACGAAGAAGAATCGCTAATTCGTGGCTAAAATGGAGACAAATGGCTTATTCACCGATGAAATTGAGAAGAAGCGCTGTCGTGGTGGAAAAAAAAAAGAAGAAGCCTAATTCGTGATTAAAGTGGAGAAAACGCCCATTTGCGGCTTCTGAAGGTACGATTTCGTAGCTGAAAGTGAAAAAACTCGCTAAACCACGGCTAAATGAGGAAAATGCGCTAATTGGCGGCGAAAATTGGGGAAAAAACTCTTATTCGTCGGCTCGCTAGGAAGCTAAAATTAGGTAAAACACTAATTCATGGCTAAAATCAAGAAAAATTGCTATTTATGAAGTTAAATTGAGAACATTTGCTGATTCACAGAAATAACTTTAGTGAATAGCAAAGTCACGGTTTCGGCAAATTAGTGGCTAAAATTAGGAAACATAGCGCTAATTCACGGGTAAAATCGCTCATTAGGGGCGCAAATCATCAGGAAAGGCGCAAATTCTTTGCAAGAAAAATCGCTAGTTCACGGCTGAAATGGTGATAAATCGCTAATTCTTGGCTAAAATTGAGAAAAAACCTCCAGTTCTTGCCTAAAATTGAAAAAAAAAAAAAAACCTAATCTGTGGGTTTTTGATACAATTTCAAGAACGATATTGAGAGAAAAAAAACGCTAATTTACGGCTAAAATTTAGAAAAAACGAAACGACTTCCGGCAAATTTGAGATGAAGCGCTGAGTCTCTCGGTTAAAATAAGAACATAGAGAGGGCTATTTCCGAGGAAGAATATAGCCAGCGGCTAAAATGAGGGAAAATCGCTAATTCCCAGCATTATAACTTGACAAAAACGCTAATTCAAAGCAAAAATTTAGAAAAAGCTGTCTCCGGAGGAAACTTCGTGGCCATATTCATGGTTGGAAGTGTAAAAATGCGTTAAATTGCGGCTAAAAACTAAAATGGAGGAAAACGTTAATTTGCGGGTAAAATCGACGAAAAGCACCAATTACGGCAAAAATTGTGAAAATCTGCTCATTCCCGGATAAAACTGATAAAACCCGTTAATTCCAGGGCAAAATGGAAATAAAAGGCTCATTCACACTTAAAATGGGTACAAAGTTTAAATTCGTGGATAAAGTTGGCAAATAGGGATTATTGGCAGCAAAACTGTAGGAATACGTTAATTCGCGAATTAATTTGATAAAATTTGCTAATTCGTGGCTAAAATTAATAAATAATAAGCCGCTCAAATTAGGGAAAGAATTCGCGGCTATAATTTTGAAATAGGGCCAAATTCACGGCAAAAATGGATAAAAATCGCTAGAATTGAGGAACCGTGGTAAAATGAAGAAAATTCGCTAATCCACGTGACTGAGAAGTGCAGTGGATGGAGGCTAAAATGGAGAAAAACCGATTAATTTGAGAAAACGTGCTCATTTACAGCTAAGATTGAGGAACGCGGTGATTCGTGGCTAAAATTAAGAAATTAGTGGCGGGCCGCTAAAATTGGTAAAATAATTCACGGCGCTAAAAAACGCTAATTCACCGGTGCATTTTGATAATCCCGCTTGTTCACGGCTAAAACTGATGCAATCCACGGATTTTGTGAAAATCCTTTAATTTGGAGCTGAAATTGAGTTAAGCGGTGATTCGCGGGTGAAATTAAGGAATAATTCATGCCTAAAAGTTATAAATAACGTTACAACAAAAAAAATGCTAATAGTTCGCGGATCAATTGGGGAAACTCCGCTAATTCGTGGCTAGAATTTTTAGCAAACGCGCTAACTCGCGGCTAAAATGGTGATGTAACGCTAATCCTCTCGACACTTGACTAAGAAGTGTTAGAAAAAAACAACGTTTCCTCACATTCAGGCGCGGATCCAGCGAGGGGCTCAGGTGTTGTAGAGTGCATGGGGGAGACGAACAGAATCAAAGAAAACGGTACGAGAGAAACCAAACGATATTCAAATTCAAATTCAAATTATTTGCACACAGACAAACAACATAGTGCCAGCTCCAAAAGTAAGACTTGTGGCGGGAGCTGGATTAGTTAAACTAAATGAAATAAAAAGTAAGATAAAACATAATCAACATCCGATAAAAATACATAAATACATATTACAAGGTCCAAAGAAAAAGAAAAAAACAAAATTTACTCTACGAAATGACAATATCCCCCAGTGAGTCTAAGAATTTCTTGAAACGATTAATATTAACAAAGCAGTCATATAATTGAATCTATACTTTATCGCAACTTTGATGCCAACAATAGAGGCATGTCTGGAATAAAAAACAGAATTTATTTTGGGAAGCACAACATTCGTAGATTCAGAAAACCGAGTGTAATGGGCGTGATGAAAATAACAGCAAGAATTAATTCTAAAGAAATGAAGAGCCACCGACCGTAGGTATAATTGCCGGATTCTCAGGACATTAAGCTCTTTGAACAAGAGTTCCGATGAATACAAGAATGGCCTGCCGAGGATAATCCTTAAAATCGCCCTATGTGCCACATCCAATTTCTTAAGTAGATAAAGATGAGTATTCCCCCAAGCCAAAATTCCGTATGATATAATTGACTGGCACAAAGCAAAATAAACTGATCTCAAGTCCCCGAAGCCGAGAATAGGGCGCAACTGTTTAAATACGTAAAACAATTATCTAATTCTTTTCACGAGCGCACAAGTATGAAGATCAAACTTAAGCTTATGGTCTAATATAACTCCTAAATATTTACACGACTCAACGAATTGAAGCACGTCACATTCACATTTAGCAGAAGATTCACAATTATTAACACATATATTAATTTCAGAACCGGCTTCCACTCTCAGAATTTTGTGACCCCACGAAAAAGGAATTAAACGAGTCTTTAACAAATTCAGTGAAAGTGAATTAGCAGTCATCCACGAGAAAACACTCGCGAAATCCGAAGTAACCTGATCCCGTAACGAGGAAAGATTAGACCCAGAGAACAACAAAACCGTATCATCAGCAAACCCAAACGGAGTAGACGTAAGATTCAAGGAAAAAAAGTTATTGAAATATAAAATAAACAAAAGTGGTCCCAAAACCGTACCTTGCGGCACGCCACAGCTCACAGGGATATCAGAGCTAACAGCTTCATTAATCTTAACAGTTTGTGTTCTATCGTTCACATAAGACGCTAATAGACTATGAGCAGTTCCACGAATACCATATTTATATAATTTTCGGAGCAAGGTTTCATGATCCAAGGAATCGAAGGCCTTTTTAATATCAAGAAAAAGTCCAAAGACATGAACAGATTTATCCAAATTCTCATAAATAAATTTAGTCACATCAAAAAGCGCATGTTCCGTGGAAAGCCCTTGTTGGAACCCATACTGCCTCTCATTAATCATACTATGTTTCGTAACAAAGCTTACAATTCTAGTTTTGATACAACTCTAAGCTTTCGCCAGAGAAAAAGTTATCGAGATTGGTCTGTAATTACACGGTCTTCCCTTATCCCCATCTTTGTAAATTGGAACAATGATACTTTTCTTGAATAATTTAGGAAATACACCCCTGGAAAGCGCAGGATTGAAAATATGCAATAACGGTGGAACAATGCAATTTTTAACTTTACTGAGAACTAAATTAGTAATACCCTTCAAGTCACAGCATGAGTTTTTATCAACACGGGTCAGTTCTTTAAGCAATTCAGTTTCCGTCACCGGACTAAAAAATATGGATTCCGACACATCACGGATACCAGAGCACGCATCCATTTGGATACTCACTGAATTCCGAGGCAAATTGTTTTTTATATTTAGTCCAACTCCTGAGAAATACTTATTAAATTCAGTCGCCACATCACAATCCTCAATTAAAACGGATCCGTCCTCAGTAACTAATTCAAACCGAGGCCTTTCTTTATTTATAGGACTATCATTAGCAACTTCCCTAATCACTTTCCATACTACTTTAGGATCAGAGTTAGTAGACAAAATTCTATCTTTAAAATAATTTATTTTTGCTAATTTGATACATGAAGTAAGGATGTTGCGGTATCTCCTATAGTGAGCTTTATTATTATCATTTAAATCGTCAGATATATTATTATTAACACAAAAAAAAACATCATATGTTTTATAGTGGTGGGACGCTGATCAAAATGGCCCAACAACATCAGGGTGCTCGGCGAGCCCACTCCTTTGGGTCAGCGCTAGCGGTGGGTTCGAGTCCCGGGTTTCAAGCGTTGGCTTCAGAAAGCCCAGGAAATCAAAAAATTCCCCGAATAATGTATCTAGACCCAAAACTCGTAATTTCACGCCATAAACTGCACCATTGCGAATATCCAGTCATTTTGTAACGCGAGCGAGCTAGCCAGAGGAATTATACTAGTAACCGATAGTGGGGGGGGAGGGGAGTCAATCAGTTGGTAAGGTCGAGTTGGTCTTATTAAGCGGTCTCAGCAAGTGGATAGCCAGTATGGCCATTTCTAGGGCATGTGTTACATCATTCTAAGAGCACGAATCGTCAGTTCAGGCATTTTCAAGGCGTGAATCGTCGTCAGTTGAGTTATTTTTTAGGACGCATATAGAACCAGTTTTGCCGATTGCACGGCTTGGATCGCCAGTTTGGCCATTTTTATAGGGCGTATATTCAGTGGTTTTTCATTAATAGGACGCGAATTGGACGTCATATCTAAAAGGCGAGAATAGTCAGTTTGGCCATTTTTGGCGCGAGACTGGTCGATTTTACCATTTTCAGGGCGGGAATAATTTATTTACACGTGTTCATTGCCCGAATCGTCAGTTTTGAGCTCATAAAGTCAGTAGGGTATCCACCAGTTTGGCTATTTTAAGCGTGCAATTCAATCCCGTAAGACAAGTCCAAGGCGCGCAAATGATCGATTTCGCAGCCTTCAGGGCAGGAATCATCTGTTTGCCATAGTCAGTTTTGCCATTTTGGGGCGCGATTATAGTCAGTTTAGCCGTTTTTTACGGTTGGAATAGCTATTTTAGCTATTTTTAGGTAGTGAATAGCTGTCAAGTCATTTTTAGTATACATATAGAGCGAAAGCACACAATTTCCCAAGCTCCTCCCTTGAGGAAATCATGGATCAGCGTCTGCTGCAGTTGTAGATAAAGAGCTGATTTGCTGGTAAACGGAAACGTTAAACGGAGAAAAGCGATAAATCGCGGATCAATTTGAGGAAATCTTCTAATTCACGGCTAAAATTGAGAAATAAAATGCATTAAAATTGAGAAAAAACGTTTTAGATAGTGGCAAAAACTACTAACGCATGGCTAAAATTGAAAAAAAAAAAGTCAATTCGTGGTTCCTATAAAGGCAAGTTTGTGGCAAAAACTAAGAAAAAAGATAAAGTTGATCGGATTTATGAGCTTATTCACTGCTAAAACTGTGATAATGCTTTAATTCGCGCGGTATAAAACCCCTCCCAAGGTAAAATCCTAGACCCACCACCGCCGGCCCACCTAGACTCAACACGTTTCGCCGGCCATGCCTGTCTGGCCTGTATATTCTAGCAAGACTTATCGCTGCCTGGCTTGTTTCTCATAAGCGTATAGTAAACACGCGTTTTTTTGTTCTTTGTTTCATTGTCTGACTTAATCGGAGTCGAGCGACCATTGGCGAGGGGCTCCTCATAGTTATTGTTACAATATTAGCCAAGGGGAAGGGGAAGGGGAGTGAAAATTCAGTGTGATCAAAATTCCATGGGTTCTAAATAAACTGTTTTTTATATTTTTTTTTTCATCTGCATTGTGTTTTTCCACCGTTTGATGGAAACAAAACAATTTTAGGGACGGTATTCTTGGAACATTTCACAATTGTTTACATCAGTTCCCTCCTGCCTTCCTTTGTGTGGTGTAGCCGCATGAATAAAATGCACGATTCCTCTTCTAATTTTTTATTATTATTTTTTTTTTTAGCAAACGGGCATTCGACTGCCTGGTATTCTGGGTGGATGGCGACCAGACCTGCAGGGTCGGCAGCGAGCCGACTCACCGCGGCAGGACACCGATCGTGACGTCATCGTGACAACGAGCTATGGCCAAGTTCAAGGGTTCAAAGTGTATCTGTACGACAACCCATTTCCAGGCAATTGGCCGTCGCGCGACCGTGGCCAGGTCGAACGGATTCAGGGCCGTGTGTCGGTCTTTTTGGGCATTCCCTACGCTCTACCACCGACGACGGAGGGTCGATTCAAGGTGAATTGTAAATTTTTGTGTCCCCACCCCCCTCTTCTTCACTGCTCCTTTCCTAATTAATTTCCAAGAATAGCCCACGGAGAATCTAATCATCTCGCAATTCAACCACTGCGGAAAATGTACAAAGAGCTTATTAAGCTTCATGATTCACAAAGAGCACAAAACGCAGCCCTAATCGCCGTTATTGGGCTCACTTAATGAAACCTTTTTTTTTATTGCACGTAGCTAATTGCTTCCAAGTTCAATGAGGTTTTTCATTCTTTTTTCACTCGCTTCTCTGTTTTACTTGTTATTTTTTCTTCTTCCAATCCTCTTTTTTTTGCGGCACAGATTTACAGAACTGAAGAAAATAATTTGATTCGCAATTAGCTTCGTTCGTTCCCTTTCAAATTTTAAATTTAATTAGCAAGCGCCCAGAAATTGTAATCAAAGGAATCAAAGAGAAATCCAAGGAATTGTTCCTCTTGCTAATTATATAATTGTCCCCAGCTAATATTTCATTTTTTTCTTAGCCCCCAAGACCCCACCCCGGCTGGCAAGAAGTGCTGCACGCTGTTGATTTCGGACCGGCTTGCCCTCAGCCCAACAAATACACGGGAGCGACGAAAGGTATCCGAGACATACACGAGGATTGTTTATATTTGAACATTTACGCCCCTGAGGTATTGACCCTTTAGCCCCCACCCCACACCTCCCACCCTGTCCTCCTAATAATTAATTTATTTTATTTCAGATTGAAAACGGCAAGTCGAAAAATTACCCCGTGATGATCTATATCCACGGTGGTGATTTCATACACGGAGCGTCCAATTTATTTCCCGGCCACGTGATGGCCGCTTTTTACGAAGTCATTGTCGTGACTATAAATTACAGATTGGGGGCTTTAGGTGAGACTCATAATGCCCAAAAATAGGGGAATCCCCGAAAAACCATACATTTTTTAACAACACCCCCTTTCGCCACCCGTCGGAGTAGGTTTCTGAGCACGGGAGACGCCAATTCACCCGGCAACTACGGCATCCTGGACCAGGCCATGGCCATACGATGGGTGTACGACAATATTCAATATTTCAATGGTGATCGCAACTCGATCACGCTGTTTGGGCCCGACGCTGGAGCGGCGTCCGCGGGTCTTTTGATGGTGAATACTAGGACGCGACATATGGTGCGACGTGTCATAGCTCAGGTAAATAAATGTCAATTCTGTTCTTATATTAGGCGCGTTGTACAATGTTTGTTTGTTTGTTCCTGATTTTAGAGTGGGTCCGCGCTAGCTGAATGGGCCCTCGTTCAAGACAGATGGCGCGTTCAAAATACGAGCCGAGTTTTAGCCAGAAATTTGGGTTGTTCGATTGATTCTTCGTACAAATTAGTCGATTGTTTGAGGAAACATCGAAATTTTTACGAACTCGGGAACGCCAACGAATTTCAGGTAAATATCATCAGGCTATGTTGGAACGTGAAAAAGAGACACGGTATACGGGTAGACGGCGATTTGGCTCGCGTACTCGCTGATCTCCAGTTTCTGTATAGGTGGGCCTATTCAGGCAGTTCAAATTGAGGAAGCGCGCTAACGTGCTGTATTTGAAGCAATTACGCGGCTAAAAGTTTAGAAAAAAACACTAACATGCGTCTCTAAAATTGCAAAACATCGCTCATTAGTTGATAAAATTGAGAAAATGCTCCGATTCGCGGTTTTTCGATGCATCTTCAATACCAAAATTGAGAAAAAAATCACTTATTCGCGGTATATGGGTGCCCTTTCATGGCTAGATAAACAAAAAAGATAATTTTCTGGTCAGAAATTGCTAATTCGCGATTAAAACTACTAGAATTTATAAAAACGGTAAAAAAAAAAAAAAAAGGCTCAAATCAATACAAAGCGCTAACGCACAGCTAAAAATGAAAAAAAAGCTCATTCGCAGCTCAAATCGAGAAAAAAAGCAAATTCGAAGCCAAAATTGAAAAAACAACGCTAATTCGCGACTCAAAAAAAAAGTAAAAATGTTAAACCGCGGCTAATAGTTATAACAACGATAATTCGCGGCGAAAACTGAAAAAAACACTAATTATTGCTAAAACTAAAAAAAAGCGCTAATTCATTGCTAAAAGTGAAAACATCACAAGCTCAACTAGAGAAAAAGATCTAATTCGCTGATGAAAATTGAGATGCTAATTAGCAGCAAAAGTTCACGGCAAATCGATAAATCGTGGCTAAAGCGGAGAAACACGCTAATTACTTGCTAATTCTCGGATAAAATTGAGGGAAAAAACGCTTATTTGCGACCAACAGTAGGAAACAAAATAGCTGATTCGCGGACATTATTGAAATTAGAGTTAATTCTGACAAAGCGTTAATTCGTTGCTAAAAGTGAAAAAGCTACGGCTAAAATAGAGCGAAAGCTCTAATTCGCTTATGACTTATGAAAATTCAGAAAATGACTAATTAGCTGTAAAAGTTCGTGGTTGAAACGGTAAAATCGTTGCTGAAGCTGAGAGCCACGCTAATTTGAGGCTTAATTTGAGAGAAAGAGCCCATTCGCAGCTGAAATTGTGAAGTGCAAATTAGAGGCAGAAATTGATAAAAATTCTTAATTCAAGGCTAAATCATGAGAAAAAAAAAACTGCTCATTCGCAGATAGAATTGAGAAAAAACGGTAGTTCGTGACTGAAAAAAATACAAATCCGCGGCTATCAGTTATAAAAGCTTTAATTCACGGCTTAAACTTTAGAGAAAGCGCTAATGCTCGGATAAAATTATTGAGAACAAGTCCAAATTCACGCTTAAATTGAGAAAACTCGCTCATTCGTGGCTTAAGGTTGAAAAAAAAAAAAATGCAATGACCAGGCTAAAAAGTTTGTAAACATTAATTTGCGGCTAAAATAGCTAGGAAATGCGGTAATTTACGGGAAAAGTTGAGAAAAACGGTGAATCGTGGCTAAAGCTGGAGAAAGATGCTAATTCGTGAAAAAGCACTCATTTCACACCTAGAATTGAGAATATTGGCACATTCCAGTCCGAAATTGAGAAAATTCGCTAATTCGTGGAAAAAATTAGCACGCTAAAAAGCGAGAAAAGATGCTAATTTGCGGTTGTGAAAAAAGGTGAATCGCGGCTAAAGCTGGGAGAAACTTCGAGAGAAAGTGCGGCTGAAATTGTAACGGGCCTCATAAAAAAAAATGACTAATCGGACGATTCGCCTAGCCCCGAAAAGATTATGATTCCCGCCCTGAAAGTGTCTTAAATCGACCATTCGTAGTCGTACGCCAAAAATGGCCAAAATGAACATTCGGGCGCCAATATACAATAAACAAAATACTGACCATTTGCGTCTTTAGGCTTGACAGACTATATTCGCGTCCTTGAAACGGCTAAATTGACTACTTGTGCCCTAAAAATAGCCAAAATTGGTGATTCCCGCTCTAAAAATGGCCAACGTGACTTTACAAGCTCTTATAAATAATGGATAAACCGACAATTCGTGCCCTGGAAATGCCTGAAACAGCTGATTCCCGCCGAAAAAATGGCCAAACTGAGCTTTCTCGCCCTGGCAAAACCTGGTATTAAAGTCATAAAATAAGTAAAACTGACTCTATGCGCTAAAATGGCTAAGATGGCGATCAGCGCTTTAAAATGGGCTAAACGGATGATTTCCTGCCCCAAAAAGTGCAATACAGACCATTTGTGCCTTTAAAATGGCTAAACTAGGCAATTTCCGCTCTAAAAATGGCTAAACTGGCAATATCCGCTGTAAAAACGGCAAAACTGACGATCCGGATCCTGAAATGGCAAAGCTGGCGATTCGTTGCCTCAGGAAATGATATCATACTGGATATTATTCACGCCCTGTAAATTGACAATTTGCGCCCAAGAAATTTAATGGCTGACCATTTGCACGCTACAAATGACTCAGCATGGCCTATTTGCACCATAAAAATGGCAAAACTGACTATTTGCGTCCATAAAATGGTTAAAATATACAGATTCGTGCTTTGAAAAGGCCTAATAACATAATTATATCTGCCCTAAAAAGGGCCAAATCAATCATTCGTACGTCAAAAAACAGTCAAACTGAGCCTTCACGCCTTGAAAATGTCTAAACTGACGATTCGTGCCCTAAAAATAGCAAAACTGACTGTTTACGCCCAAAAATATGGCATAGTCGTACTGATGGTGTTAAAATGACGATTCGCGCCTTTAAAATGGCTATCTGCACTCAAAAAAAATGCCCAAACAAGGCTATTCACTGGGTGTTCTGGGATTTCTGGTGTTTGTGCCCCGAACATACGAGCCTTCCCCAACTTACCCCCTCAAAAATCGACCCCCCCCCCCCGTTATTTACGAGCCCAAAGGGTTGGTTACACGCATCGTAAGGGCTGCTTATACTGACTATATTCTCACGCTATAAAATTGTTAACTGGCTAAACGGACCCATTTTTTGAGGTCGAGAAATGGCGAAATTTACTATTCATGCTTCAAAAATGTCCAAACTGAACATATTGGCGCGCTTCATCAAAATTCACTGAACTGCAGACGGACGCGTTAGCGGCTTAGCGCCTTGCTGATGGTGGAACTGACGATTCACGCCTCTAAAATGCCCAATTCTGACGTGCTTCGCCGAACAAATTCGTCCCCCTCCCCCTCCTCGTGAAGAGGACCACGCGAAACGCAGGCATGCGGCTTAGTGCCGGCCTGAGGCACTATGCGCCTCTGGGCGAATATTTCACCAGCGCCCCATGCGAAGTCACCCATGCGAATGAGACGCGAATGGGCGTTTTCTCCACTTTGACCGCGAATTGGCGGTTTTTCAACACTACGGCTATTTTTCTTAATTTCAACGGTGAATTAGCGATTTGTCTCCATTTTAGCCGCGAATTTGCAATTTTTCTCAAGTTTTGTCGTAAATTAGCGCTTTTTGCTAATTGGCCACAAAGTTGCTTCCAGAAACCGCGGCTTGCTATTTTCTCAGTTTTCTCTGAATTAGCACATTTTCTCAAATTAACCCTCAATTAGCCATTTATCTCGATTACAACAGCACATTAGCGTTTTTAATCATTTTAGCCTCTAAAATTACAGTTTTTCCGACATTTCAGCCCCAAATTAGAGGTTTCCCCCCATTTTTGTCGCGAATTACCTAAAGTTTTTTTCTGAATTGGGCTGAGGAATAGGGGTTTTATTTTCTTTTTTTACTTTTCGGCACTAAGTTACCTTCAGAAGCGACGAATTTGACGTTTTCTCCGTTTTTAAACCGAGAATTTGCGTTTCTTCCTTATTTTAGCGCTTCTTCTCAATTTTATCGGTGAATTAGCCACTAATTAGCGATTTTTCAACATTTTAGCCGTGAATTAGCGATTTTTCTGCGGTAAATTCGTGTTTTTCCTAATGCTATCGAGCCATTGTTCTGAATTTCATCAGAATTAGCACTTTTTCTTTTTTAGCTTCGAGTTGAGCTATGAATTAGCACATTTTCTCAGTTTGAGCCGCGAACTTGTCTTAGAAGCCGAAAACGGTCGTTTCCATACTTCTAGCCGACGATTCGATTTAGCCCACAAAAGCGCTAATCTGAAAGCTCAAATTGAGAGAAAACGCGGCCTTCTGGGGGTGAATTTAAATTCGCGGCTAAAATAGATAAAATACGCTGCTCCCCAGTTTTTTTTTAGGTTCTTTAGCGGATAAAGGTGAGAATGCGCACTAATGTACTGTTGTTGCGGACAAGTACGCATCAAAAAGTTTGGTAAAAGCGCTAATAATGTTTGTGGCTAAAACTTGATAAGCGTTCATTCGCAGTAACTCGGAAAAAACATAAAGATCGAAATTGAGAAACAATCGCTGATTTGCTGTTTTTACATGCCATCTTATGGCTAAAATGAAGAAAAAACGCTAATTTGCTGTTCTTTGGTAACATTGTGAGGCGTGGCCCAGCTTGTCTGAAAACGCTAAAAGGCTTTTTAAAAAAAGCAAGAAACCCCGTTAAGGCTATACAATAGAAAAAAAACACGATAATTCAGGGCTACAATTGATAAAACTCACAAGTTCACAAAAAATCGCCCATTGGCGGATAAATTAGTGAATAGCCACTAATTCGCGGCTAATTTTTCGAGAAATGCTAATTCACGACTGAAATTAAGAAGAATGGCTAATTAGCTGCTAAAACTGGAAAAGACGCTAATCTAAGGCAAAAATTGAGAAAAATAGCTAATTCGCTAATGAAATTGACAAAAAGCGCTAATTAGCGTCTAAACTTGCTAAACAATCCTATTTCGCGGACACAACTGAAAAGAATCGCTCAAATTGTGAAAAATCAGATAATTTGCGGATAAAGTGTAGAAAAAACGTCAATTCGCGGATACAAATGAAAAAAATCGGTTAATTCAAGGTTTAAATTGAGAAAGTCGTTAATTCACGATTAAAATTTAGCAATAACGCTGACTCACGGCTTAAATTTTGGAAAACACAAATCCTCTTACTCATATAGCGATTTCCATTCAACACACTACACAAGTGTAGTGCCGCGTCCTCTCCATAAACATATGTTTCAATTCAGAGAGGACGGGTGGAAAACCTTGCACCACACTAGTGTATTGCATTGAATGGAAAACGCCAATAGATACGCAGTGTCATCCAACTTTAAAAGTTGACAATTTTTACGAAAATCGCCCAGTGGGGGGGGGGACTTTGTTTTAAAAGCGTTTCGATTGCTCATCCGGATATAGGCCGCCCATGAGTTCCCCCCCTCCCCAACCTTAAAGATTCACAATGTCGTGCCATTTTAAAATTTCATGGATTAGTCCTTTTCTATAAATTTTATTTCACACCAAATTTCTCCTTTTTTAGCCTCAAGTTGGCATGTTTCCCTGGGGGCCTGTCCTCGACTCAAATTTCACTGTGCCCGGCGATCGTTGGTACGAAGGATGGAAGCGCGAGGATTGGCTCTTCACAAATTTCACCCCTGAGGAAGACATACGAAAGCGGCGATTCAACCAGGGGCTGACCTACATGACGGGTGTTACAACGCAGGAGGCGGCGATTCTTATATGTACGGACATTATAGACCTTGCACACTAAAAATGAACTAATTGTCCTCAATTTTTCTTTTCACGTCAAGATAATAATGAAACGCTGGCTCCCTACTATGATATCACCGAAGAGTGGTTTGATCAAAAAGTGGAAGAAATGGTCTTCAGGTACAATTATACCGTCAACCGCGATGGAATATTCAGAGCTATAAAATATCGCTACACTTACTGGCCTGATCCTAAAAACATCACGCACATCCGTGAACAATATATCGACGTGAGTTGCCCTTACCCCTCCCCCCTAACCTTCACCTTTCTAGTTTTGTCTGTTTTTACTTTTAGCTCATGTCCGACTTCATTTATCGGGCCCCCACGGACCAAATTATAAAACTTTTGGTCGAGCAAAAAGTCCCGGTCTACTTTTATGTCACAAATACGACAATTGAAGCGCTTCATTTACCCCAGTGGAGAAAGGCGCCTCACGATATTGAACATTTGATGCTTGTCGGGGCGCCTTTTATGGACAGTGGTATGTTACCCCCCCCCCTCCTAACCTACCTTTATTGTACAACCCTTGAAACATGTTAACATGTTATTGACATGTACTTTTTTGTGTGCAAAGAGTTCTTCCCAGAAAAACTTCATTTGGATAAAGTGAGATGGACGGACAACGATAGAAATATGAGTCACTTTTATATGAGGGCGTACACTGACTTTGCCAGATACGGGTAAATAAATTGAAGATTTTTTTTTTTTCACGCTTTTCCTTCAAAACTTGAGACCCACCGCCTCCCTTTCATCTTTTCAATAGAACACCGTCGATGCAACAAATCCTCGGCCTTCATTTTGAAGTGGCCACCCACGGGTCGCTCAAGTATCTCAACTTGAACACAACTTACAACTCGAGCATTTTTCTCAATTATCGTCAGACGGAGTCCGCTTTTTGGACGTGGTATTTGCCCACGGTCATTGGAATTATCGTGCCGACTTATCCACCGTTTACTGAAGTATAAAACCAGTCGAATTAAATGGTTTTCGATGCTTATGTTGTTTTGTTTTTTTTCTAGTTCTGGTGGGAACCCAAGGAGCCGTTGCAAATCGCTTTTTGGACAATGTCGGGCGCAAATCTGCTATTGATTGTCATTGTGGTCATATTTTGTATTCTGTGGAGAAACGCTAAGAGGTAAACAACGAAAGTTCGTAGACAATTTTTTTATATTTTACTATTTCACTAACGTGTAACAAGTAAGGACGCACTAAAATAGTAAATTTTTGAAATAATAAATATAAAATTATTCGCTTGAATGCATTCAGGGAAATAACGTATCACGTAAGTTCGCTAACTGAGACGGCTTGGATTTCTTTGGATATTTTCAACTTTTAACGTCTAAAAATATTAAAATACACCATTTTTATTACTCACCAGGTCGAACGATCGATTCTACGGAACGGAAATGCTGATGATGGGCCTGGGCGACGAAATGACACCGGAGACGGGAGGAATCGAAAATCGAACCCACTCTCAGGGGAACATTTACGAGTACAAAGACTTGCCGATGATGAAAGGGGGGAGGAGGCCTGTGTCAACCCCGGCCTCGATTAGATCCAGCGATGCGTCACTGTCCGTTCGAACGGAGCCAGTTGGCACTATTCTGTCGTCGCCGAATGGCCGTCCGAAAACACCGCCGGGCAAACGGTCATTGGCCAAACGCTCAGGGTCGGCCTCATCCATTCCCATGACTCAAGTGTGATCTCATATTATAAACAATTTAAAACCACGTTTTTTTGTACATAGCCGGTTGTGCTCATCAAAAGTGCCAATACGAACTTATTACATTCATAATCGATTTCATTAAAAAGGCTCATATTTTAGTACTACTTTTTATCATTTCAAAACCACTGCCATTTCCAATGTAAAGTAGATTTCTTTTAGTTTAAAAACGATAATAGAGCTTTAAAAAACACGCCCGTAGAAAATAGGAATACAATTACCTATAAAATCTTCTTAGAAATAAAACAGGCAATACAATATTGTAAATTATTTTTTCTAAAATGTAATTATTGTAAATTTTTAACGTAGAAATATCAGGGAAAGCGTTGTGCAATTCCATTTTTATAAATCGATTTTCAAACTTTCAAAGTTGCTCCAATTTTATAATATTTTTTTAATTAAATAATATACGATTTTATTTTATTAATACACCTAAAATATTTTAAATACTCCAGCTAATTGGCAATTTTCTCAATTTTAGCCGCGAGTGAGCACTTTTTATCCATTTTTAGCCGCAAGGAACGTTTTTCTCCACTTTATCTGCAGCGAAGTAGCGTTTTTATCCCGTGAATTCACGGTAGCTCTCAATTTTAGCCAGGAATTGGCGTTTTCCTCAATTGTAGTGGCAAATTAGCGATTATTTTACTTTTTATGAAGCGGATTAGCATTTTTCAAAATATGAGGAGTGAAAAAGAGTTTTTCTTGATTTTAGCTAGGCAAAATGGTGATTTCTCTCAATATAAGTAGCGAATTTGCGTTTTTTTATATTATTATTATATTCGCGGGTAAAAATGAATGGAATTGAGAAAAAAGGGAAATTCGCGGTTTCCCATGGTGCTAATTCATGGTTAAAAGTAAAAAAAAAAAAAAGTTAGTTTTGGCTCTGAAATCGAGAAAAATGCAAATTTGCGGCTAAAAAAAAATAATAATAAAAGCTCTAATACGCAGCAAGAACTTGGACAAACCATAATTCACAACTAAAATTGAAAAAAATAAAATAGAAAAAAAATATAAAATTGAGAAAAAGATGATAATGCAGAAAAAATTGTTAAGTCAGTGCTAAAATTGAGAAAAACGTTAATTCACGGTTTCAATGGTAACTTTGGCTTGAAACAGATCAAATTAAAGATTTGGAGGGGGGGAGTTGATAATTCACTAATAAAATTGAGTAAAACGGTGATTCTCCAACAAAATGTGAGTAAAAGCGCTCAAATTGAGAAAAAAACACCAAAATGCTGTTTGTGGATGGAGGGAAAAGACGCAAATTTGCGCCTGGAAGCGACGCAAACTGCTAATTTGCGGCTAAAACTCTGTGACAACCGTAAAATAGCTGCCCCAGAACTTTTTCCCCGTTAGATCTGACGGGATATCACTCAAATTAGCAATGCTGCATGCAGGGTCATCAGCTCAGCTAATATTGAGCAACGCACACACGTAGTTTCATCACGCAGTTTCTCTGGGTTCTTCAAAAAATTGGTACTAGTGCATTGTTCGTAAATAAATGCACTAAAAAGCCAATTTATTGATCAATTTGGGGGCTAAAAATACCTGGCACATTGAATAATAATAACAACAACAAAAACCTACACCCCTCCCCCACGCTGAAATTTCCCACCTATATTCATCCCCAGCCGGTACTCGCCATTTTTTGGCTATTCATCCTCTACAACGAGCAATTTCGTAGGCTAACGGTCCCTGAACTTGTCATTCGCGGTTATTAATCCTTGTAATCTCCAAGTTTCGTGGATTTTTAGTCATAATGTAGACCTCCCTGCACCACAATAGCTCTTTTGTACAAGTAGACCATAAATTTTATTTTTGAACCATACAGCCATGGTGTTTTTTATAGAATGCATTTCGGGCCCATTCCCGGTGCCCCTCATCAGCATTACCTATAATTTCATAATTAACAAACGCACAATAAAATTAAATTAATAAAAACCGGCTAACAAAGAAAAATACAATAACAAACAGTATCGATACGCACCGCTTCACCTCTAAGGCCAAACACAACGGCCAAAAAAAAAACACTCGGGAAGCGATACGACTTAAGTCTACCCCACCCTTCCAACAACTCTGCGTCCACTACCCCCCCCCCCACACCAACCTTTTTTGATATTATTAACTAATGAAAAACTTAACAAAACTAACTTATCAAAAATAACCAACCAACGTCGAGACCAAAAACACCACAATTAAAATGAACACTAACACAAATTATCCAATCGTACAACTTTTAGCTATGAATTAGCCCATTTTCTCAGCTCAGTTTTAGCCTCGAAGTTGCCTTCAGAAACTACCCCCCCCCCCCTTCAAAACTTGAATTATGGTGTTTTTTCCACTTTTAGTCACGGACTGAACCCGTAAAAACAGCACATTAGCGTTTTCTTTCTACATTTTAATTTTTTTTTTAGGCGTAAGATGGCCTCTATGCGCCGCGAATCAGCGATTTTTTTTTTTTCTAAATTTCACTCTGAAAATTGCATCGAGAAACCACAAATATTCGCGCCTCAAATGGCAAAAAAGCACTGATTCATAGTAAAATGTCACTAATTTCAGGCTAAAAATGGATACACTATTATGCGACGACAATTGAGAAAAAGCGCTAATTCGCTGCTGTAAAATTGAGAAAAAGCTTCAACCCACCGCTCGCAGATCCGTTAGCAGGCTCAACTATTATTTTTAAAAACGCCAATTTCTGGTTACTCGAGGCAACAACGGGACTGAAACAGACAAAGCGCTCGTTCACATGGATACAAGTGAAACAAATCGGTAATTCACGGCTAAAATTGAGAAAATCGCCTGATTCGCGGCTAAAATGGGGAAATCTGCTAAGTCCCACCTCATATCGAAGTAAATCGCTCATTCGCAACTAAAATTAAGAAAGTCACCCGTTCGCGGATAAATTTAAGAAAATACGCTAATTAGTGGCTAAAATTAAGGTATAGTCCACCGGCTAATATTCAGAGCCCATTCGCGGCAAAAGTAGAGAAAAAGAGGTAATGTGCTGCTACAATAAATTCAGAAAAACGCTAAATTCATGGATTCATATTTGATAATACCCGCTTAATCACGGCTAAAATTCAGACCAACCGCTCATTCCCGCTAATATTGGTGTCACAAGCTCACTCGCAGCTAAAAATAGAGACAAATATCAAATTTGCGGCTAAATGTTTGCAAAAGGCGCTAACTATTTCTCTCAGTTTTAGCCGTAAAGTAGCGTTTTTATCCGGTGAATAAGTGATTTATCTGAATTTTAGACGCACTGAAGTTTTTGAGAGAGAGAAAGAGCTTTTTCTCAATTTTGAGCCACAAATAAGTCGCCTCTTCTGAAGAAGAGAATTGGCGTATTTTCAATTTTTTACATTAATTAAAATGTGTCTCTATTTTGGCAGTGAGTTAGCGCTTTTTCTCAATTTTAGCGGGGAATTAGCACATTCAATCAATTTGAACTGAAAATTTGGCATTTTACCCCATGAATTAGTGATTGTAGAAATTTAGGCTTACATTCAGCGTTTTTATTCATTTTAGCCGCGCTAATTAGTGATTTTCTCAATACAATTGCCGTGAATTTTAGCTATAGCTTAGCACGTTTTCTCAGTTTTAGCCTCGAAATATTCTTCAGAAGCTACGGATTGGCTTTTTCTCAATTTTAACCGTGAATTAGTGATTTTTTTTTTTTTTGTGGCCACAAATTAACATTTTTCCTATAGGTTTTCCACAAATTAAAGCTTTTTCACAATTTGTTCTGCGATTATTTCTCTTGCATTATTGATACCCTTTTTATACAGCATATTTTCCTCATTTTAGCGGCGGGCTTGGCCCAAAAACCGCACGTTATTGTTTTTTATTACATTTTTGTTGTAAAATTACCTGTATACACCACGAAACAAGGATTTTTTCCAGAAAGTTGCGTCGAGAAAACACGAATGAGCGCTTTTTCGCAGTTTTAGCCATGAATATTATCCCTTTTTGTCCAAACGTTTTGACGCGTACTTGCCACATTAGGAGCGCCTTCTTAAATTTATCTACTTGAGGACCTGAAGAAAATTGGGGTTCAGCGTATTTTCCCTATTTTAGCCGCGAATTCCCCACCCCCCCACCAGAATCCGTGAATTTTCTCAATTTGAGCTATCAGAATAGTGGTTTCGTCTAGGCTCAATCGAATATTCAGTCACACTTTTTGTTGAACATTAGTAACTGTTCTCCAGGTCGGATGAACTGAAAATCATCGAAAGGAGCATCGCGCACAAAACTTCTTTTTCATGTACCTAAATCCATGAACATAGAACCTAAAAATCCTAATTTTTCTATATTTTACGGTTTTCGGTTTTTATGGTTGACAGCGGGCCCTGAATTTTCATTGCCCAGTGAACCGCAAGTTTATCAATTTTTAGGGGCACGTGAAGTCCGTTTGGATTTTTTTTAGCGTACTCAGTTCAGCAATTTTAAAGGCGCGAATAGTAAATACAGTCAGTTTGGAGTTTTAGTTCCACCTTTATAGTGGAAAATGGCTAGTTTTTATAATGCTCTCATGAACGGAAAGGTCAAGGTCGATACAGACTATTCGAACGTGACGTGGGAACACGCCTTCCCACGTGTGATACAAAATTCCAGAAAATGCTTTCATTTGTTTAAGTTCACATTGCTCTGACAAGCGTCAACCCAAGTGTTCTCACGTCAAATCCTTTTCTAGAATTTTGAATCACACGTGGGACTGTGTGTTCCCACGTCTCGTCCGAATAGTCCGAATCGAACTTTATTTTTAGCTAATTTTTTCCATGAATTTGCGTTTTCCTAAATGTTTACTAATCCAAATTAACGATATTTTAATTTTTTTTTTAGCAAAGAATTAGCGATTTTTTTTATTTTGAGCTGCAAATTGGTGTTTTTCTTACAGTTCGAGAGCTAGCGACAGTCCCATTCAACCGGAAGAACATAATAGTCACGAAAGTTGTGCAAAATTATGGCATATGACCCCCTATTTACGAGTCTGCCATGCTATGTCTGTTATCTAGGGCCTAAGGATTTTATAGCTAATTAGGTCCTTAATTTGGGACATGCGAATTTAACCGGAAGAACAAGGTCCTGCGAAACTGGTCTCATTCGAAAGGTTTCATGGAGCTGATTACGAATACGATCGTCTGCCTGGGACATTTGCTCTGTGGCTTGTCAAACTTACGAAATTTTGGAAATTAAAATTAACCGGAAGAACATAGTCCTGAAACAAGGTCTCATTCGATAGGTTTTTTGAAGATGATTACAAATATGATCGTATCTACCGGCGCGGTTCCTACTTGGGGCACTGGCCCTCGGTCGTCAGTCAAACTCACTTAATTAGGGATAATAATTAACAGGAAGATCATAGTCCTGAAACTAATCTCATTCGAAAAGTTCTGTGGAACTGATTACGAATTACGAATACGATCGCCAGCTGCCGGCGTCTGCCTAGTGCATTTGCCCTGCTCTGTGGCTCGTCAAATTCACGAAATTCGGAAAATTAAAATTGACCTTAAGAACATAGTCTTGAAACTGCTCTTATTTAATAGGTTTTTTGGAGAAGATTCTGGTTCTCTCGCAGCTAAAATAGAGAACATGTTCCCCTTTCACATAGAGAAAAGCCGGTCATTCGCAGCCAAAATCGTGTTAATCCGTTCTTTCTCGATTCGATTCCACGGTCGAAATTGGAGGAAAAACTCTAATTTGCGCCTAAAATCTAGGAAAAGCGTAAAATTGCGACTAAAATGAAGAAAAATGGTCATACACATTTATTAAATTTGAGCTGTACAAGCTGCACACGCAAGTGCAGAAATGCACATTGATTCCCATAATTCACAGATACAAAAGAGAAAAACCGCTAAATTTTTGAAAATCGTTAATTCAAGACTGAAATTTCTTCTGAATGGCTAACTATAGCAGCTAAAATTGGGAAAAACACTAATCAGTGGCAAAAATTGATAAAATTGCAAGTTAAATAACAGCCGAAACAGCATACTTCCCTTCCCTAAAGGGGAACATGGAAGTAAAATTGAGAAAAATCGCTAATTCGCTAATGAGATTGACAAAAAGCGCTAACTATAGCGGCTAAAATTGAGACAATCGTAAAGTCGGGGACAAAACGAAAAAGCATCGCTAATTAATACGCGGCTAAAAATTAAGAAAAATCGCCAGGTAATTCGAGAATGAAATTGGGAAAATCCGCTAATTCATGACTGGAAAATTTGTAAAACGCTGATTCGCGGCTAACACTTGGGAAAACATAAATCCATGTGGCTACTGAAGGCAACTTCGGGCCTAAAAAATTCGATTGCCTGAAAAGGTTCGGACCTAAAACTGAGAAAAAGCGCTAGGTAAATCCATAACTTAAAGTAAATAAAAAGACAAAAACTGATAATAATGTGTGGGGCAAAACATTCTACTTATACCGCTAATTTGGCAGTCAAAATTGAGAAAAATCACTAATTAGCGCGACTAAAAGTAATAAGATTGCTAGTTTTTCAGCTCAAAGTGAGAAAAATTGCTAATTCGCTGCTGAAAAGGGAGAAAATCGCTAATTTGCAGCTAAAACGGACCAAAACTTTAAATCGTTGCAAAAATTGAAATAATTCTCAAACACGTACGGGATAAAAACACTAGTACTTCGCTGTTAAAATTAGAGAGAGTGCTAATTCGCAGCTA
The DNA here is from genome assembly GCA_038030265.1 of Corythucha ciliata. Taxonomy (NCBI): domain Eukaryota; kingdom Metazoa; phylum Arthropoda; class Insecta; order Hemiptera; family Tingidae; genus Corythucha; species Corythucha ciliata. Next base: position 12,957,863 of record CM075939.1, read on the forward strand.
AAATTGAGGAAAATCACTAATTCGCGGATAAAATTGAAAAAAAAAAACAAATTTTCGGCTGTAATTGAAAATTTATATCAATCCAGGGGCATCTGGAGGCAACTTTGAGTCTAAAACTAAAAAAGGTCTTCCATAGGTAAAGGTGACAAAAGAATCATGATGGGGGGGGGGGCTAAAATGGTTAAAAACCCGCTAATTTGCGGTTAGTATGAAGATATATCACTAATTAGCGTGGCTGAAATTAACAAAAACTCCAATTTGCCGTTAAAATTAAGAAAAATTGCTAATTCACAGGACAAAAATACTACTTTGCTGATAAAATTGAGAGCAAGTGATAAAATTGGGGTAAACTACTTATCCGTACATAAAGCGTAGAAAAATCTCTGATTTGCAGCTAAAATTCCAATTTTCGGCTTTAATTGAAAATACGCCTGTTTGCGACTTCATTCTGAATGCAATTTTTGTGGCTAAAATTGAAAAAAAATGCAAATTCATGGCAATAAGTGACAAATATTCAGCACACGCGCTAATTGGCAGATAGCATGTGGAAATAACGCTAATTCGTGGCTAAATTAAGGGAAAACCCGTAATTTAACGCTAAGTAAAAATTATTGTTATTAATTTTTATCAATATTTTTTGGCAAATTAGCCGTTTTTTAAAGATTTTTAGCCGCATTATCTTTGCTTTTTAATTTCAGCCATGGAGCCTTTTTTCTCACTCTTAGGCCTGAAGTTGCTCAGAAGCCATGGCTTTGTGCTTTCAAAATTTAGCCACAAATCAGCGTTTTCCTAAATTTTATTAGTGAATTATCGTTTTTACAAGTTTTATCCGCTAATTATTGAATTTTTCCCACTTTTTCGTTTCATTGTTTTGCTAGTGCTACACTAGCGTTGAAAACCATGTGATTTCATTGACTTATTCTGAAAAATTGAATGAAACCAGATGATTTTCTTCAAAAGTGTAGCACTCACGAAATAATGGAACGGACCTAATGTTTTTTCTAGATTTTATCAGTGAATCAGCGCACTTTTTCCCAATTTCATACATTAATTAGTGATTTTTCTCAAGCCATGAATTATCAGCAGTTCTTTTCCATTGTTGGTGGTGAATTAAGATTTTCCGAATTTTTGACGCTAATTAGCGCTTTTTGTCCATTTCATTCGCTTACTGGCGACTTTTCTCAATTCTAGCAGTTATTTAGTTAGCGATTTTTCTTGATATTTGTCGTATAAATTGGCGTTTTGACTTAATGTTAGCTGCTAATCAGCAGGATTAAAGTTTTTCACCAATTTAGCTGCGGATTAGCTGTCTTTTTCGCGAATGAGCGATTTTTCTTAATTTCAGCTTCGAACAAGAGTGATTTTACTAAATTTTATTGGAGGGCGCATGCGTCTCACCAGATTAATGAGAAACCAAAACTACTCTACTGGGCCATAACAATTTTATAGACATGTGCCGGAGCACCTTTAGATTTACCGCCTTTTCTTTCATTTCAATGAGTGCTACGCTCTTTTCTGCCTTCTACGGCTTTGACGAGTTCCTTTATGCTTGGAGGTTTGGTTCCTACGGGGGTTTTATTAATTAATTCTATTATTTAAATTATTTTTCACGTTTTTTTTCACCTTTTCACGGTGTTATTAATAAATAAAGTATCTCTTTCTCTAATTTTGAAACAAAGGCGGGGCCAGAAGGCTAATTTTCCTCTTCAATCAGCCATGTTTTGGCCCGAAATGACCTGTTTTTGGCTTATAATGAGCAATTCACGCTATTCAAACCATTGCATGGGTTTGTTCCTTGTAATTAAGTAGTTTTGTGCTTATCGAGGAACCATGGATTCCATCCATGGATTTTACTAGCTTAGGAAAACCAACGTCAAAATACCACGGATTCGATGCTCACACAACCCAATTTTGGGGTTTTTACTAATTTCACACCAAACTAAATTCCGCCTTTGTCTTCTTTTTAAAAAAGGCAATTACTTATAGTCGGTTTGGGGTTTTCTGAAACCAAATTTTGCGGATCTGGCACGTCAGAAACCATTTTTTGGGGTTGACACCCCCAAAATTTTCAATTTAACAGAGTTTTACACATTTTATCACCCAAATGGTGATATTTTAAGGCTCGTTTTAAAGAGCGATGCCGTTCAAACAAATTTCGCGGTTTTGGATCATCTCAAAGGAGCAATTTACAGGTTTCGCTGCCATAGGAAATAAAAGTAAAAATATCGCTTTTGGAGTGCGGTCAAAAAACATTTTCGCAGAGTTGGCTAATTTCAAAGAGAAAATTCACGGGGTTCTGGGTCTTTTCAACAGCAAAACTTCGCACGGTTGGTCCATCCAAAACCAGTCTTGTGAGATGGGCTCGCCCAAAAAACCAATTAGAGCACTAACAGGCTCGTTAATAATAAAAACGAGTTTCGCGGCCTAGGTTCGCCCCTGAAAAGTAATTTCGTGACTTTAGCTGTTGCAATAAAGCGTAATTCCACGCAATTGACCTATTCGAACGGAACATTCGCGGTTTTGGGTCGTTTTAAAAAGAATTTTTTACAGGTTGGCTACGTTCAAATGCAGTGGTCGTGGGGTTGGCTAACGGAAAAAACGATGTTTTGCGTGCTTCGCTCATTAAAGAACCCAGTTTTTGGGGACTATGGCTCGCGCCAAAAAACAATTTCGCTGCACCAAAAACCATAGTTTTCTCTGCTGGCCCAGCCAGAACCCTGAAGACAATTTCAGTGGGGTTGGCTCAATAAAAAGCAACCGCAAGAAAAAGGAAAATTTCGTATGTTTCACGCATTTGAACCATTAACATAGCAATTTCGTTGGGCAAGGCCTTGGTTTTGATTTTGAGTAGGACGTGATTTGTGAGTTTCTCGGGCAAATTGTCGGAAGAAGTTAGCCCCGGACAGTGCTACAGTTCCTCCTCAAAAAGGGATCGAAAATGAGCGCTTGCCAATAATGTCGTTGTTTTCTTCCAGTTCACACAACATTTGAACATTCGTCCGTGAAGAGCCTGCGGGATAGGATTGTATAGAGGAGTGGGGAAGTACTGGCTAAGCAGGGCGTAGAGAGCTCTAGAATCCTCCTATTTCATTTTATTACTAAGAGAACAAAAACAGTCGCAAAAAAACTAGGAAATCGAGGGGAAAATAATGTTTTTTGGTGAGTTATCAGTAAAACTAAATTTATCTCGTCCTGTAGTCATTAGTTATACCTAACCAATGCTCATCTGTATGAGAATCATCAAAAACGTTGCTGATGTCGATACAACCTGGGGATCCACCGAACAACATATGAATAAATTTGAGGATCACTATGTGTATTAGTAAAGTAATTAAACACGCTCACAGAAGTAATGAATGAATAACCCAACGTGATGAAGCCGCACGGTTCAAAATTAACGGTCGATTCCTTACCGGCTTGCCACTGAAGCGAAACCTTTAAAAACAAACTGAATTAATAGTTAGATGGAAACCTCCGCTGGGGAGTATTTTATTACAATTGTCGATAGTTCTTTGTGCTGTCTCATTAATCTGTACAACACTTCATTGAACCGTTTCGCCTGGAACACATCAATAAAATGAGAGCTTTTACGGGGCGACTGTTAAAATTGGTGTGTTGGACGGAAATTAAAATTCTTAAGACGTAAGGCTGGGAGTTTCCCCACCACCCCGCCCATTCCCTTACAAAGTCGGAACCATTATTCAGCGTCTTATTTCGAACCAATTTGTTTGCTACGCCCTTTTATTTCAGTCGGGTGTCAGGCGTCTCGCATGTTTTTTTAGACGCCCTTGCAGGGAGAAACTAACGAAAAATGGTCGAGGCCGCCCGGGTTTTATGACTTGTCAATCTTTGAGCATATTTGAAGTAGTTGTCAGCACATTTCTGGAACGTGCAAAAATGTCAATTTTTATTAAAGTGCGCGTTATTTCCTGGTTTATTTGATGAAACTGCCAGTAATGGTGAGTAAAACGGGAGTGTTGTTATTGCCAAGTACAGAAATTCTTTTTTCAACCGTTGAATCAATTATCAATCAGTTAATTAGATAAATATCAGATAATTAATAATTATTTTTTAATTAAAATTGAAAGGTCCTGCGATTTGTTTATAATGATACGCACTATCAGCGACGAACGGACAATAGAATTTTATAAGAGGAACTTGAAAGGAGATTTTAGGGAGGCGGGGAATCATGAAGTACCGTTAGTGATTCACTTTGAGCCAATTTTAATTGACATGAAATCGTTAGAGGACGGGGGGGGGGGCAAAAGAGACTTGGCGGATTATATTATTATTGCCGTCATATACCGGCTTAAACGATGCCCAATATTAACTCAATTGCCCTCCTGCAAGGATTCATGATAATCTATTCTATTCACCTGTCAAATGGATGAAGGAGTTAGTGGGAAAAATTTAATTGTTGTTGTTTAAGAGCCCGAAAACAGTTCTAGCAGCGCTGGTGAATCGTCTAAAAAAACAAAACTAACGAAAAACGCTGAACTTACGTGTCGATTGAATCGCTCAACGGCTTGGCAAGGAAAGCACAAAATTGCGAAGCACGACGATGCGTACACTATGGGTCGCACGGCTCGAAATAAAAGCCGAAACCTGACAAACGCGAATGTTAAATACATTTTCTGGGTGAATGTAACAGCCATCGCGAGGAGAATGCCCAGGATTTGAAACGAATAAAACTGTTTCAACTTTTGAGCTGCGGTTAGTAGCGATCGATGTCGCCTTACCGACGATTCTATTCTTATTGATGACGACGACGATGTCAACAATAACTGCGAAGTATTGTAAACTATCAGACGTCGTAGGATTTCCAGAAACGCGCAAAACTGCACCATAATGAGGTGACTTATAAAAATTTGAACGGATGTTATAACGGTCAAAACCCAGTAGCCGGCGCTCTGACTCGTCAGGAAATTAGTGCCGATGGACAGTCCGAATGAAAGGGCGACGTATTTTTTCGTCGCATACACCAAAACCGGTGAGTGATACAGAGGTGTGTTTTCGAACAGGCGACTGTCGAGGAGACGCCAGTGTCGCCCGTAGAGAAACGGATGAATTGTGCAAACGAGTGTCATGTTAAAGACGGGAAAAACTGTTACGAGCAAGTCGGGCCAGTTGTATGCGCCGACGAGGAGTAGAAAATGTGAGAGCACGTTCGTAAGGCCAGTGACGAGGTTCAATAAACACGAAAATACGAGTAAAATGACGTTCGGACGGCGGTTACAAGTGGGAAACACGCCGAGCAATTTACTTATGGCAAACAGAGCGACGTTTTTAGTGAGCAAAAATGTTCGGCTTGCCCCGTGAGACATTTTGTACCCCTTGAATTGTCTGAACGATGAGCTTTCCACGTGAACAGAAAACCAATCAACAAAACTAAACAGTGAAATATCTTTATAGAGTGGACTTCACAACTTTCAATTTGTGGAAGGAAAAAATGGAGAGACTTTCAATTGAAGTACGTGGAATTAAAAGTGGTCGCATTCAATCGATGATGAAAGGCACTCAAAACATGCAAACAATAATACCGATTGAGCCAAAAGCAAATTAATTAGTAAAACATTTCCCCTATAATGACACTCTTTGACTCTTCATCGCCTGCAGGTTCAACTGTTGATCTTCCATGCAATTGCATTGGCAAATGAAAATACAACCAATTACGTAAGGCAAAGCTCAGTGTTTCAACCTTCTTTTAATTTAGCGTTATTTAATAGGCTGAACTGTAAAAATATTATATTTCCTTTCGAAAAAAATCATTACACATTCTTCATAACGCAACTCCTCGTACTATTGTCCACCGTTCACGGTCATTTTTTCCCCTGGAAATATAAGGCCAGAGAGGGAGGGAAATCCATTTTTTTGCCAATCAGGTAAACTTGAATAGACCTCGAGTACCTAATCAGAAATTACGTCAAACGGCTTGAAAAAAAAAATTGTTCTATTGAGAGTCACTGTATGAGACCCCTTAACGGTAAATCACCATCGCTACGTCACTGGCTAATGACAATCTAAATATCCTACGACCTTGACACGATTATAAAATTTAAAAAAAAATGGAAACAAAAAACGACTACCTCATTCCGCGGGCAATTATTTTAAAATATTTGAACGTCATTGGCATATGTAGAATGAACGTGAACTTCAAATTAGAAACAACAAATAGTTCCAAAATAATTTTTAAAAACGATTGACCGAAAACAAAAAATGGCAGACTGGGCTTTGGCGGTGGCGATTTCGTTCTTTTACGTGTTCCTGTGCACTCGTCCCTAGCGCGTGGCCGCAATGAAAGAAGATATACGATTTCCGCAATAAGTTTGAACCGATCCGACCTGAACGATGCGAGTTTTACCGTTGCCACAAACAGAGGAGCGCTAACGCCATTGTAGTGGACGGAAAACTTTACCGCATGCGGGAGTGCGGCCGCTATATTGAAAGAATTAGAATTACACAGTAAACAAAAAGAAAGAAAAAAAAAGCGTTTTAAAACTTTTTTGTGTCCCGAATTCAAAATCAGCTTAATAACAAGACGAATATAGGCGTGATTGGACCAGTAGTGGCAGACCATCTTTCTATTGACTGAAATGAGCAGCCGCTGGTTCGCCAAAGAGGCTGTGCGTCTCCTCACAAGACCCAAAGATCTACAAAGCTCCTTTCCGAGGCTATTCCTTGTGGTAGACCAAACACATTTTTTGGCGATTCCTCGCGTTGTATGGACGAGAAAATACCAAATGCAAAGTTCCACCAACCCAAATAGTCAGATTTGGAACATCACACTGCGTGTCCCACGCAAATTAGTCAAAGGTGCGCGGTGAAATTCACAGTTTCATTGGTGTCTGTGGTGGACAGTTTATACTTTCCGAGGCTTTATTGGCATCAACACTATTTGGGGCCCGGGGCGGCAACAGCTTGGCCAATTTGACGGATTTCCCGTCAGATCTGATGAATTTATAAGTTGGCTGACGGGAAACTTATTATTAAAAATTGCATTTGTTTAAATAACTTTAAACTCAATTGAAGGAGAGAAAGTGTTCTTGGTTTCAATAAATTAGAAGGAACTCAATCATATTACGATCGTTTACAACCGTTGGATAGAGATCCAACTCTGTGATCGAGTTTGCAAACATGGCAATCAACCAGTCCACTTGATTGTGCGGCATATAGACAACTCATGACCACTATTTATCAATGTTAGCAGTGATTTGGCGTTTTTTCTTTATTTTAGCCGCAAAATTAGAGCTTTTTCTCAATTTAAATAATGAAATAGCGCATTTTTTCAGTAAATTAACTCAAGAAATCGTAGTATGGCATTCTCTCGTGAATTAGAAATTTTTCAAGCTAAGCTGCTAATTTCAAGCCAAATTGAGTTACGAATTAGCATTTTTTCTCAATTGTAGCCGCGGACTGACCCCAAGAACAGCACATTAGCATTTTTTCCTTACCTTTACTTCTCTTTTTTGGTATGAATTAGCGCTCTTCACAGTTTTAGCCACGAATCAGCAATTTTCCCTTATTTTAGCGGCGATTTATTGAATTCTGGCCATAAGTTAGTGAATTTTCTGTACTGGTTGCCTCCAGACCACGACGAATCGGCGTTGTCTTGATTGTTTTTTCTTGATTAGCGTTTTTCTCTCACGATTTCCCATTTCCCAGTTTAGCAGCCAACAAACGCTTTTACTCATTCTTTTAGCCGTGAATTACTGATTTTCGCCGTGAATTGGCGTTTTTTTTTGTTTTTTTTTTTCAATTTTAGCCGCATTTTGGTCACGAATAAAACGCTTATTCTTAATTTTATCCGTAAATAAGCCTTTTCAAATTTCATCCGCGTGAATTAACTTTTTTTTTTTTATTTTAGCGGCGAATCAGCTCGACCTATATCGTGATATTAGCCCTGAATTAGCGTTTTTCTCAAAGTCAGCCGCAATCTAGCTACCGCATTTTCTCAATTTCATTCGCAAATTATCACTTTGTCGACATTTTATCCATGAATGAAGAGCTTTCATTAATTTAATCAGTGAATTATCACTTTTGTTTCTATTTTATCCGCGAATTGGCGTTTTTCTCAATTTATGCCCCACATAGCACTTTTTTTGAATTTCATCCGCGAATTATCGCTTTTTCGACATTTTAGTCACGAATGAAGCTCTTTTTCTTAACTTTGTCAATGAATTAGCACTTTTTATCTGTGAATTGGTGTTTTTCTCAATTTCAGCCGTATCTTAACGCTTAATCGCAAGTTTAGCCGCGTATTAGCCCTTTTCCTACATTGTATCCGTGAATTAGCGTTTTCTTAAGCTCAGTTGCGCATTATCGCTTTTTCTATGCATTTGAGCCATGTATGGATGGCGCTTTTTATTAATTTTATCCTCGAATTAGCTCTTTGTGTCTATTTAATCCGCGAATTAGCACTTTGCGCCTTTTTAATTCGCGAATTATCATATTTCTCATTTTATCCACGAATTGGCGTTTTTCTCAATTTATGCCCCACATAGCACTTTTTTTGAATTTCATCCACGAATTATCGCTTTTTCGACATTTAAGTCACGAATGAAGCTCTTTTTCTTAACTTTGTCAATGAATTAGCACTTTTTATCTGTGAATTGGTGTTTTTCTCAATTTCAGCCGTATCTTAACGCTTAATCGCAAGTTTAGCCGCGTATTAGCGCTTTTCCTACATTGTATCCGTGAATTAGCGTTTTCTTAAGCTCAGTTGCGCATTATCGCTTTTTCTATGCATTTGAGCCATGTATGGATGGCGCTTTTTATTAATTTTATCCTCGAATTAGCTCTTTGTGTCTATTTAATCCGCGAATTAGCACTTTGCGCCTTTTTAATCCGCGAATTATCATATTTCTCAATTCTATCCGAGATTTGCGTTTTTCTCAATTTCATCCACACATATTCACATTTATTAGCGCTGTTTCTCAATTTCATCCGTGAGTTAATGCTTTTACATATTTCAGCCACCAATGATTGCTTTTTGCTGATTTTAGCTGTGAATTAGCGTTTTTCTCAAATACCACTGCAAATTAACGTTTTTTCTCAATTTTTTTTTAGGCTAAAATGGAGAAAATCACTAATAGGCCACGATAACTGAGAAAAAGCGCTAATTCGCAGCTATGAAATTGAGAGAAAAAGGTGCGGCGCGCATGCTCAGTACCGCCAGCAGGCTCTACTATCATTTTTTATAATTGCCAATTTGTGGTTTCTCGACGTAAAAAAACGGGACTGAAATTGAGAAAATGTGCCCTCTAACGCGGATGAAAGTGAAAAACCCGGTAATTCACGGCTAAAATTGGGAAAATCACCTGATTCGTGGCTAAAATGGAAACGAATCTGATAAGTGCCACCCAAAATTGAAGTAAATTGTAGATAGGCACCAATTCGTGGATCAATTTGAGAAAATACGCTGATTCTCGGCTAAAATTTAAAAAATAATTCGCTGCTAAAATTAAGAAATAGGGTTAATTCGATGCAAAAGGAGAGAAAAAGTGTCAATGTGATGCTGAAACTGAGACAAACCTCTAATTTCCTGTAATATTTATTAAAATGCGCTAATTTACAGCTAAGATTGAGAAAAGCGGTGTTCCGTGGCTATAAATTCAAGAAATAAATTAAAGAAATGACCCGCCGCTAATCGCGATAATAAAATCGCTGCTAAAATGTTAAATAGCGCTAATTCACGGCAAATATAGAAAAAAAGTGGGAATGCAAAAGTTGAAATGGAGAAAAACGCTTATTCTCGTATTTTGTGAAAATCATCCAATTCGGAGGAGAAAGTGAATAAAAGCGGTGATTCGAGGGTGCAACTCAGAAATTCAGCTAATAAAACGAAATTAAAAAGCGCTAATTCGCTGGAAAATTGTGAGAAAATTTGCTAATTCGTGGCTAAAATTGAGGAAATGCGGTAACTCGCGGAAGCGTTTTTGAGCGGCGCTACAACGCGCTACAACGAGCGACACCTAGCGTACATACAAAAAGACATAAATTGAATTCACTGCTGCTAAGCCTGCAGTGGACGATGTCACATTCAATTTGAGGCTTTGGGATGTACGCTCGTTGTCGCGCCGCCCGAAAACGCTTCCAGTGGACGACCGACCTAATCCGCGTGATTAAGAAGTGAAGGAAAACGATAAAATTGGGGGAAAAAAGTTAACTCACGGCTGAAACTGAGTCAAACCGTTAATTACCGTCTAAAATATAGATGAAGAGCTCAATCGCTGCTACAATAGAGGAAATTCGCGGCTAAAGTGGACAAGAGGCGCTCATTCGCAGCTGAAACGGAGAAAAACGATAGTGGCGTACCAATTTGGCAAAACCCGCTCATTCACGTCTAAAATCGAATTCGGGACTAAAATTGAGAAAAAGCGCTTAGACCGGGAAAAATCGCTAATTCATTGCTAAAATCGATAAAACGCCAATTTGTGGTTTTTGTAATAAAGGTAAAATCGTGGATCCGCCACTGGCAGTGGCGATACCTGCACCGACCGGGGCCCGGTGTGGAAATCTCAATCAGACCCTTTTATTTCGTGGGGCGCAGGTCTGCAAATCAGGCAGGCACCAGAGCCCCTAAAGAGCTTTTTAGTCCCTAGTCCCTAAAAGCCTATAAATAAGCAAAGAAATATAATTTTTACGTACTTAGCGTGCAATCACGTTGTTTTTTACTTTATTTCCTAATTTTTTGCCGTGGATTAGCAGTTTTCCGCATTATTTACCGCAAATCAGCGAATTTTATCAATTTCAGCCGTAAATTAGAGCTTTATATTATCATAATTTTCAATTGCATCTATGTTGGGGGGGGGGGGGAGCAAGCCACAAATTTGTCTCCGGTGACGCGAAGAACCGCTTCGATAGAATATTATGAGTCTCTTCTGACCCCCCACCCCCGCCCACTCTCTGGCAACCCAATTATTTTAAGCATGCGTCCACCCACCTTGTGCACGGTCATTTCATAATTATGAGGACTGACATCTGACGTCTCTCACTATACGCACTATAAATCAACGACACAAGACAATTCCAGGTCATAAAAATAATTAATTTATACAATAATATCGTAATTTTCACCACCACGATCTTCGATCACCGACGGCACAGAGAGACTTTAAAAACAAACACGTCAAGTAAAACACAATCATAGTGACAACAATGACGAACAGAAGCCAGTAGATGCTGAATATGTACACGACAGTCTCTGGCGGTATGTCTTCCTTATTTTGAAGTGCCTAGTATCAACAAACAAACAAAAAAAAGTCACATTTTTTCGCGATTGTTTTTATTATCGTAACCACCTTGGATATAGCGGAGTCCCATTCGACGCCCGGACCCACGGGAACCAATTGTTTAGCGAGGCGGAACGCTCGTTTCGTTCGTACAATACCGCTGTCTTTGACCATGTTTGACCAGGCTTCGTTCATTTTGATGTTTATTTTACGTTCGTACAGCTTTCTATTTGACGGTCGAACGACATTTGAAGCTTTCATGCATTTCCTGGAGGGTTGCGTGGAGAGGGGGGAAAGAGAAAAATGCGTGAATGAATGCGGTCGGGAGCTCATGAAATATATATATTTTTTGTTTTATTGTTGTTCGCGTTTAGCCATTCTTTTTTTCTTCATCGTACGCCAACAGTCGACGAAGCAACAACATTTAAAAACAACGCACGACACTAATAAAATTAGAAGGCTGATAATGAACAGGAGGAATACTAAATTAAAAGCGTCGCTTATTAGAAATGGCATTTGAATCGTCAGGTTGTTGTCATCATCCTCAGAATTGAGCTCGTCCAGGCTCGAGTCTCTTTTCTTGTTCGTCGTCGTCTCGCAAGTTGTTGCCTCGTCTTCGCGTTTCACCTTCCCCCTGGCACGAGTGTGCTGTCTTTTGCCGATCGGTTCGTCGTCACCATCTGTGGCCAAGATTTTCAAACGACTCGGATCAATGCCACACTTGACGGCCAGGTCAATCCACGCGTCGTTGATATTGCAACGTAACTCGTTCAAATAGGACGACCGGTAGTCTTCCGGTACATTTTCTCCCTCGCCGAGGCACCTCCTAATGCGTGTAATACCAGTTTTTAAACAAAGAATAAAAAAAACCATCAATCACTGTCAAAATGTCAGTGGGATTAGTTCATTTTTAATTGTATTCAAGGAGCAAATTTCGTATTTTGATTCCTACTACGCATGATTAAGCACCTTTTATTTCTATTTTCAATCATAAAAACCAATCTCAATAAAACCTTTCGTAATGAAATGACCTTGACGGTTGATCCTGTCTTATTTTTATTGATTGTAAATATCACTTAAGACGCTTAATTACAGCAATCCGTACCCATTCACGACTCCACGCGCTGTGTATTAATTAAAACGAAAAAACCGCTTAAACATTCGCGTATGTACTTGTAAAGTTGTAATGCCCCGTCCAAATCGCTCAAATTGAACTTCATCTGGAGACATGAAATCGGTGACAACTGGAAGTCGGGCGTTGTTTCGCGGTTCAGACTTGTGGGAGCCACCGAAGTTGCGAAAACTGCTAAAACTAGAAGCATTCCGATACGAAAAAAAGGCTATCACATTTTCCTATATTAAAAAAAAATGAACTAATCCACTAATCTAAATCATTCTTAGTCACATGACAGGAATTCCAAGGGGGAGGGGGGTGAGAGGAATGACATTATTTGAAGTGAGACATTGCGTGATGGTGAGGGGAGGAGTGGGGTACGTTCTATCTTGGACTTCTTCCGAAAGTTGTCCCGAAAGGGCTGAAATGTCTCACGGAGCTGCTCAAACCCGGCACACAGATGACAGCAGCAGGTTTAATCGCCTTATTTAATTTTTTTTTAATACGCTTCTGGTTAAACCTCAAGTTAGTATGTAATTAGAGAAATTAACAAATAAGCTCAACTGAACTGCACTAAAATGACTAAATAAGTAGTTGCGGCAGCGATTATCTGGAAAAGAAAAAGAACGCGGCGATTAATGAAGGAACGGACAAGGCCAACAAGTAAAGTTTCTACCGAAGTCACTAAAGGGTATCCCAATGAGAAGAATCCGCACGCGGTGAAATCCACCTTTTGTTTCATTGATACATAAAGCCTCAGTTTTTCATTTTTACACAGCTCTTTATTCATTCTCATAAGGTTGAACAGTTCCAAGTTGAATCTCTCCGCCTGAAACACACGGTGTGACCATTGGGTTATGGAGTGAGAGCAACGTGCAGGGGGCAGAATTGACAAAATAAAAACGACCTGGTGGTTAAATTTTTCACAACTGTAGCAAATTTCGAGAATCATAAACTGACTGTATAAAACAGCGGCGAGAAATCGCGTAATTTTAAACGCGTTGAATGAAATTGTAATCATTTTATAACCGGCGAAAATCGTGTAATAAAAGTAGTAGAACATGACAACAACGAGTTGATAACTGAAAAGGTGATTTATGGAAGAGCCCAGACGAACAAAGCGACACTGTTCATCGACGACAGTCGTCAAATGAATTGAGGCCGGCGTGTCCTGTTCACTGTTTTGGACCGATTTCAACAGGTGAAGAAACATTTTTGTCGCCGTTTGAACGAGCGAACAAAATTGAAGCGTCACCAGGTTGACGCACAGTGACTGGAAGAAATTCAAAGCGAAATAGGCGAGATTTAAATAGTCGAAATCGCCGACGACGCTCGTCACTGTTGAGAGAATTGAAAAGGCGACGGCAGTGACGGTGCAAACGTTCGACGAAATGTCGGCAACAGTGTCGGTGTCGAGTCGTCTTAAAACGGCCAGGAACAGGCGTCGCCCTCGAAGAACGCAAACTAAATGCGTCGCCAAACAGCAGAGCCTGACAAAGCACGGCATAAATGACACGATTCGACTCATTAAATTTTCAAAATGACTCGATTCGCTTCGATTTTCAAACTGAGCGCAACTGATGTACACGTTGGCGCATGAAATGAAAATGGTGGAAAAAATTGAGTACCATAACACCGGGGTTGAAATTCGGTTCTGGGCACTGACAGGCAGCACACCGACGCATCGAGACAACGGAAATAATAATCCTCTGGTTGGCATTTCACCGTCATGTCAACTGAATGGGAACTGTGTAATTTAGTTAAGGAAAATGTAGAAAATAGAAATTATACGGATACGTAGCAAGGGTGGAGGGGGAGAATCGATTTATTTGGGTTTGATGGGAAAAACAAGATATAAAGCCATTTAAGGGTCACTCTTCCCTATCTTTTTTTAAACGTTTCACCCATGTCAACCTCTTATTAACTAAAGTTTGTTGTTTTTTGGACTCGTATTCGTATCGTTTCTTATGGAGGAACGAGCCGCTCAAAGTTGTAAACGACCCTTAAATCTATAAGAAATGGGCTTCGTTGCGCGGGGTTCTGAAGGGGGGGGGGCTTATGGACATTAAACAAAAAAAAAAATATATTTTACCTCCAGGTTGAACTCTTCGCAAACGTAGGACGTTCCAATTAGACTCGCAAAGGATACAAGGGCGGCGACCCCATAGCGGACGAGCGTCATCGCTCCCGGTACAGCCTCCGTGGCGATAATGTAGAATGAGTAGACCAAATACAGGAATTTATAGAAAGTGAGAATTAAATTTTGAATTGAAAAAAGTTGATTGAGTCTAAACCCAAGTTCCACGACTCGCGTCTGATTCGTTACAGCTTTGACGGCATCTTGATTTCTAATAAACGCGTCGGTTGATCGCGAACCGTACTCGGTGAGAGAGTGGAGAAGAACGGCGAATTGCAATTCAATCGCATTAACAGACAGGTCTTGACCGGCGTTCAGTGTTAAATATATCGTCTTGAACCAACCGCCTGAGTAGGACGCTTCGGTGAGTACGTACAGAGCGCTGTAGCTCAGTAAGACAAGGGCACAAAGTTTGAACAGTAACGTTTTAGTTTGACTCGAAAACGTTTCACTGATGTCCCTCAAGGTTCTATTACAAATTTTCTCGTTAATTTTAAAAGTTATCAAATGAACAAGCGTAATAACAGCTCTAATGACGCTTGGAATAAAATGAATAACGCAGAAAACTATTTTACTCGGTTCACGACGAATTTTCTCTATAAAAACAATTATATTGACGGCAATCGTACAAACTGACCAAGCTACCTGCCAAGCGAAGCTTGTCACAAGGAGACGGCGGTTTACCCGACAGCGGCCTTTAACCGGGAAAGTTCCAATAGTTCGACTTGATGTCAACAGAAACTCAATTCCCATGATTTTTTTTGTTGTTGTTGTTCACTTGGCAAGGGTCACGCGAAATATAAACGTGATGCCCGCCGAAACTTGTATCGACCTGTTTTTATGTAACACTCGCTAATTAACTTTAAAAAAAACAAAACAACAACAACAACAACAAAACAAGTACCTCGTAGTTGAACGCATAAGCTGAGTGGCACATGATGAGAAGGCCGCTCGACGACACGAGACCTTTTGCACACACTAGAATGCCGACAATTTTGTAGTCTTTCCAAAGAAGTGTCGAAGAAAAAATTAAAGTGATCAAAAAGCAGAAAAGGGCTACAGTCAAGGCTAAAACCTGCCCCCCGTACAATCGAACCACCGACCGAGCGATGTTGACACACTCCAGGTGTCTGTTTCTAAGCGCCAAGGCCGCGGCGACGCTCCTGATATCAAAGATTCGGTCGGACGATTTTGTCACGTTGCGACGACACTCGTTGACAATGGCAACGAATTGCGACGCTATCAAGTTGGCCGTTAGAACGCCGAAATATTCGAATATGTTTGAAACGGCGTCCATCGCTCTCGGATCTAAATTAATTTTTATCAATGAGTCTGTAACCGAGGAAAGGATTGAAATCAACAAGAACGATGTCTCTTTTTCAAAGCATTGCTTATCGATCCGCTTCAACATTTTCCTAAACTCGTTCTTTTTCCAGTGTAACAACCACATGTGCATTATAGCGATGCCAAAGATTATCAAATTGAGAACGTCACGTGCAATTGCCTGAACTTTGAAGACACGCTTCGCGGTCGTCTCTGTAATTCTTTCGATTTTGTACAGTGTCAAAACAATCCAGACTGTGTAGAGCGGTACGGTTATCAGGAAATCTACAAACGGTCTTTGTTTTCGGTCGAGCGTCGGTTGTATACGACAGATTTCACTTATACGAGACATTATCCTCGCCATAATATCCCACAATACTGGGGCGAGCAGAACTCTTTGGATATTCGATGGATTAATTTCCTTAATTCACCCCCCCCCCTCCACCACTAAAACCACATTCCATCAATCCAGCAAAGGATTGAATCCCTTCACTCCACTTCAAGTGAATCCCTTTTGAGCTGTGAATAGACCGCCCTCTTTCCATTCAATTCCTCGCAAATTAAAATGTGCTAGTCGATTTTTTCAATATTTTGAAGTATAGCTAAGTGTATTGAAAGCAAATTAGATTTAACCAATATACAAAATTAATCGGTGCTTGTAGCCGACAGCTCACCGCCTTTAAGACTTTCCCTCAATTTTTGCCACGAATTTGAGATTTTCTCAATTGTAGCCGCAAATAGCTTCTTAGTTTTAACAGAGAATTAACGGATTACTTCACGTCCACGAATTGGCGATTTTCACTATTTTTTAAGCAGCTAACAAGTTGTTTTGGTCAACTTTAGCTGTGAATTGCGAATTTTAGCGGTCTAAAGTGCTTTTTATCTAAATTTTTACCGGGAAATACTCAGTATAGCGTACCGAGTAAGGGGTGAAGGGCGGAGGAACTACAATAATATACATCATGTATCTATAGGTAATGAGAAAAGGTTGGACTGTTGAACAGTGATTTGGCTCCTTTCTACGACTTTCAGTCTCTCCTAAACGTTGCGGTAAGTGATATCAGCAAAGAGCGCTTCTGGTGGCTCAAATTTTAGAAAATTCGCGGCTAAAATGGTGTAAATACACCGTTCCCCAGCTTCGTTAGGTCCTTAGCGCACTGATGGCAACTTGCTTAAAGCGGCAAAAACTTCGGAAAAAGCGCTAATATTCGTGGCTATATAACTGCGAGATGGCGCTGATTCGTGGTCTCAAGATCCAACTTCCAGGCCAAAATTGTGAAAAAATTGCTGATTCTCTGTGTATAGAGGCCATTCTACGGCTAAAATGTAGAAACTACCGTAGAAATACTAGTAAGTAACTAATGTAGAAAATGTAGGCTAAAATTGATTGAAAAAAAAAAAAAAAAAAAAAAAAAAAAAAACACACGCTAAAATTCAAGGCTGTACAAATAAAAAATATTGTGGCTGATATGAACAAAAGCAACGCTAGTTAGGTTAAAATTGGGCAAAATGGAAAATTCACAATTGAAATTGCATATAAAAATTCGCATGTATCGCACAATTCACGTATAAAAAAGAGAATAGATGATAATTCACAGCAAAAGTAACAGAAAACGCTATTTAACGGCTAAAATTGAGGAAAATAGCTGCAAGTACTTTACAAAACTAAAATCGGATACAATTTTTAAAAAATGACTAAATCGCAGCTAAAAATGAGAAAACAAAAAATCCGTACCTTTTGAAAGCTTCAACCTGAAAAACCGCGCTAAAATTCATGGCAGAAAGTAGATATAATTGCTAATGTGAGGCTAAAATAAAAAACAACGCGGCTAAAATTGGAAAAACCCACTCATTGGAGCAGCCATAATTAAGAAAAACTGTAATTTTCAGCTCAAATTGAGAAAAAGAGCTAATTCTCGGCTAAAATTGCGGAAAACGCCAATTCATGGATAAGTTCATGAACAAATTCGCGAATTCGCGGGTTGGAAGCACAATACTGTGCTGCTAAAATTGAGAAAAAGCGCTAGTTTGCGGCTAAACGTGAGGAAAATCACCAGCTCGCTAATGAAGTGTGGCAAAATTTCCAACTGAAATACTCGCCTTTGCAACTTCTGAAGGCAACTTTGTGGCTGAAATTGAGAAAAACGGCCAATTCATGGCTATAAGTTAAAAAACACCGCTGATTCGAGGTTAGAACTGGGAAGAAGTGCTAATCTATAACTAAAAATAGAAAAAAGTTGCTAATGCAGTGCTATAATGTAAAAAAAGCTAATCTGCGGCTTAAAAAAAAATCAATTTTTGCCTGACTAAAATTAGGAGAAAGGCTGATTTTCAGTCTAAATTTTAAAAAAATAGCTAATTCGCAGCTAGAAAGGGAAACATCGCCAATTTGGAGCTAAAATTATGGAATGCCACCAATTCGCGGTTAAAATTGTGGAAATTTTCAATTTACATGAAAAAATTTCGAAAATACGCCGATTCGCGACGTCTGAAGGAAACTTTGAGGTTAGAATTGAGAAAAAGGCGCCAATTTATAGCTATAGAGGTTTAAAAAAACCGCTGATTTCCTGCTGAGAAAAGTGCGATTTGTGGCAAAAATGTGGAAAAACCTGCTATTTTGCGGCTAATATTGAGGAAAATACGTGGGAAAAACGTTAATTTTCAGCTCAAACTGAGAACAGTGCTAATTGTCTGCTAAAATATAGAAAACAATTGCTAATTTGCTGCTAAAGTTTGGAAAAATCATTTTGAGGGGCCTGTTGGAGATTTCCACCTATCAGGGCCACGAAAGGTGCATGCCCGCCAGTCGAAATACTGTGAGTTTCCTCAATTTTAGCCGCGAATTATCTTTTTTCTCCATTTTTACCTGCTAATGAAGCTCGGTATTTATTAACAGGAAATTAGCGGGTTTTCTCTATTTCAGCCACGTACTAGCTGGTTTTTGCAAATAGATCCGTGAATTAGGGTTTTTTATAAATTTATATTGTGTATTATTTACTAGATTTAGCCGCGAAGTTACCGCTACGGTAAGTAAGCGGCGTTTCTCAAATTGAACAGCAAATTGGAATTTGTTTAGCTCCCAATAAGCGATTTATGTCACCATAGCCGCGATTTGACGATTATGGTCTTGCGAATTTTCACAAATGAATACGCCAATCATCGTTTTGGCGCGCCTTTTTTAAATTTTAGTCACGAAGTTGCGTCGAGAAAACCCGAATAGGCTCTTGCACGGCTATCAGCCGTGAAATGACAACATTGAAGTTATAAATAACCGTGAAATTGAAACACTCGGAGCTATCCACGACGTTCGAGCTCTCTCTCTCTCTCTCTGACACCTCTCAGACCTCTCTCTGGCAGGGCTAGAGAACCTTTAAAACACAGGTACTGCAACACGGATTTCAGCGCCATATTTGGTCCCTCAATCGTTAGGGTAAACACAATATCATGAATGAAAAAATTGTCATCGTAACAGCAAACAAACGCGGAATGCGGTCGAAATAAATAAAAATATTCTACTTGTCAATAAGAACAGGTGACAATTATAATCATATGGGGGCGCCGATTTGAGTGTTGCAGTAGGCAGTACTCGTGTTTTATAGTGCCTTAGCAGGGCAGCCAGCCCTGTTTTAGTGCGTGAAAATAGTCATTTTTGGTGGTCTTTAGGGCACGAATCGTCAGTCCAGGCATTTTCAAGGTACGAATGGTCAATTTGGCCATTTTTGGTACGTGAATTGTCGTTTTTCAAGGCACGAATCTGGCAGTTTATCCTTGGGGGGAGTGAATTGTCAGTACGGCCAGCAGCCCCTTTCCAGGGCCCGATCAGTCGGTTCTACCACTTTAAAGCGACGAATCGTCCCTGACGCTTTTCCAAAGAGCGCGAATGACCAGTTTTACCATTTTTAGAGCGAAAATTTGAAGAATGAAATTGTTTAAGGCGTTTGGTTATTTTAAGGGCACGAATCGTCAGTTCACCCATTTTCAATTGCGCGGAATGGTCTATTTGGCCATTTTTAGAGAGCGCGAATGCGCGGTTTTGGTAATTTTTAGGGCGCGAATCGTCAGTTCAAACATTTTCATGGTGCGAAACGTCAGTCATTTTGGGTGAAAATAACCAGTTTGGGCTTTTGTGACCAGTAAGGCGCAAATTGTCTTCAGTTTTACCAATATTTGTAAGAAAATAGCCAGATTTGCCTTTTTTTTAGACGCGAATAGTCCGCCAAGCTATTTCTAGGGACGAACGGTCAGTTTGCCGATTTTCAGGTCATGAGTGGTTATTTTAGAACCGCGAATCGCTATTTCTAGATCAAAAATTGTCAGTTTAGCCGTTTTCAGCACTTTGGCTACTTTCAGAGTACTAATTTTGTCAGTTTGACTATTTTAAAGTAGCGAATCGTCAGTTTTACTATTAAGGGGCGCAAATAGTCAATTTGGTTGTTTTTAACCATTTTTAGTTGAGCGAAGCGCAAGTAGTCCACGGAAACCTAACTACGTATGGTCATTTTTTTTGGGCGCAGGTCAGTCAGTTTAGCCACAATCAGGTGGTGAATCGTTTCTGACGCTTTGCAAAGGGCACGAATGACCACAGTTTGACCATTTTTAGGCAGAAACACTTTGAAGATTGAAATTTTTAGGGCGTTTGGTTACTTTATGGTATGAAATTGTCAGTTTAAGCCATTTTAAATGGTGTGCGGTATTGTCTATCGGCTGTTTCCCACCCATATTAACATCCCGAGAGGTGGGTGGGTTAATTTTTCCAGAATTCTGCTACACCTCATTGAAATTACGTCACTTTTTCTTTACGCGTTCGACAATTAATTAATATTAATTGAGTTTGAACAACCCTGTCTCGGACAATTTATGGAATTACTCCCCACTCACCACACCACCCTAGTCACAACTGTGAATTCGAGGGAGTGGGGAGGATGAAAGTAAAGAAATTAAAACTGGGAATGAAATACTTACCATGTTTTGAGTTTCTAGACAAAATTGCTAACCAGGTGGTGGGATTCGAACCCACGACCTCCTGGTTTCACGTAATAGTTTCGGCGCCACTGTCTCCGGGGAACAACATCTAAAGTTTAGCTCCAAAAATATCACTAACTGGGTGGTATTTTGAACAGAAAATCTTAAATAGAAGGCTTCAATCGATAGTTTTCCATCAGAGATTCAGTTTGCGACGGATAGTGACCGTTTCTGTGCAAATTCAGTAGCTGATGATCGTATGAATTGACGATTTCCAACAATTCCTGCAAAAAGGCAATGGTGCGCGCCTGATAATGTTCCAGAGTGAAGCTGTCCTCTCTCTGAATTAAGGGCTGGCGACACGCTCCTAGATTGGAGCTTTAAGGTGTTTTAAGCACTACATGTTGGTTGGGGCCTTCATTGTATTAGGAGCGTTACAGCGGACAGCGGCTTGAACCTTTCAAATAGACATTCTGGCCATTTTTGGGGCGCAGATAGTCATTTTTTTTTTTCAATTTGAATGAGCGAAATCGTAAGTTGCGCTGAAACCGAGCAATGGTCAGTATTTGACAAATTTTTTGAGCGTGGATTAACCAGATTGACACTTTTAGGGTGAGAATAACCAGTTTGGCTATTTAAAGGGTGCAAATGCGGCCATTTTTTCATAGGTGCATGGTTCTGAAAAGAAAACGCCCGTATCACTCGAAATATCTTATTTTGACCGACAAGTCAAGACAAGCTGATTTATGCGCTAAATAGACGCTTTTATAGAACAAACGGCTATATTCGACAATTTTTACGTTTTTTGTTGGGGAAGTCGAATAAATAAATGCTTCAAAGATGGAAAATAGCGCTTGGGCGGAGTCAAACTCGGTTTATAATTACATAAATATAAGGTGCGAAGATTAATCTCAGCCGGGTTGGTGTGTTTTAAAGAAAAAAAGTCGTGCGGGTTTTCATCTAACCTTTTTTTTGTACTTCCTTGTCCCACTGCACTACCGTTGATATAACTCTGTATGCAGAGCAACTAGACACCCCACCCCCCCGTTTTTTTTGTAGAGGAGACCTTGTCGATCGGCGGAGTATTACGGCGATTTGACAACTTCGAAAGGGAAGGTAAAGGAGTGGGTTTGTGTGGAGGGAAAACTATCGTCGGTTTGGTGAGAGATCCACACTCTACACACAAACGACAAGGATGAATGAAGTTTCAGATTGAAAGCACGAAGAATCGTCCTTTTTGAAACAAGCAGCACCCTTACATCAGTTGGACTTGGACAAACAAAAAATTCGGGGCAATCGTCGAACAAGTGTGACACAGTCCACCCGGTATTTGCGGTAGACAAAAAAAAATATAAAAAAATCGGCCCGCCCTCCCCAAAAAAACGCGATGCTGCCAATAATTGCGTTGATTCTGGCCTCCTCGGCGGTAGTTTTGTGTTTCTGTTTATACGCGGTTCTTCTGTCGGATTTCGCCGCATCGGCACGAACACGTCGTCTCGTCAACGCTCTACCAGGGCCTAAGGGCGTACCAATTTTGGGGATGGCTCTTCATTTGGCGACGCTGAAAACTGACGGTTCGTACAATTTTTGTTGTTTTTCCTATTTTCGTTAAAAAAAAATATTTATTTATTTTGTTTATTTGTTTATTTTTTTTAAAAAGCTGAACAAAATTTGTCGTCCCTCTCAACCTCACCACCACTAATCACTGTAAGCTGTTGTGAGCAACCGCAATCCCAATTTTGTCCCCACACAGATATGTTTCTTGTACCCCCCCCCCTCCTATTACTCACAATTGACTCGTTTAAGGCCCCATTTACACAAGTAAGTTTTTTGTTCAATCTGATTACAAACAGACAGGTCGTTTTATGCAGGGAACATCTGTAACATTTTCAGACCCCGTTCACAAGCTCTATGTTTTCGTTGTGTAGAGTCTATGCTACCGAACAAATTTCTTCCCTCGAAAATTGAAGCATTTTGATAGGTTACATGGACTCCACAGACACATTGCACTCTGTGCAATGCGGACAGCGTTGTTCGGTTGCATAGACTCCACACAACGAAAATATAGAGCTTATGAACGGGCCTATACAATGGCTACTTTGATCAAAAAACTTACTCGTGTTAAAGGGGCTTAAGACGTGTAATTGCCCGAATTTGTATTCCTAATCACGAAGACGAAGACAAAAAAAAAATGCTCTAACAGTATCGACTTGTAAAATGTCACCCGGTGCATGATGCACATCCTTGGCACTGTTAAAAAGGAGTCAATTTTCGTGAATGACTCGAGAAGAAACGTAAAAAAAAAAAATTAACATTTCGTAACTTTTACCCACTAAGGGGTGGCAATCAGAAGGTGGAAAAGGGTAACTTGACGTCTTTTCAAATGTTATTAAGGGTGAGGTCATGTCAGGAAGCTCTCGCGGTCACGATAAGTTCAGTGAAGTAATCGTCTTGATGAGCTCAGAAAAGTAATTAAAAAAAAATGCGGATAATTTCTGGGCAGATTCTCCTCTCCCTGCTCGCCACCGTCCATTGCACAGTCTTTACGGTCGTATACTTCATGAATGGCACTTGTATTGCTACTATGGAACCATTTTAATGCGTTTTCAGTGTTAAAAAGGAATTATCTTGTCAATTTGAATGAGAAAGTTTTTTTTTTTTGTAGCTCCTCTCCACCCCTGAAACAATTAAAACGAAGGGAAATTAGTGTCAGGTAGTCTTACCCAAGCGTGTAGGCTTACTTTTTCTGCCTCCCACACCCCCTTCCCTTTTGTTATTGTGTAAATGCAATAAGGGAGACATCAATGTACACTAAGAACCGAATTTCCATGTTAGTTTACGAATAAGACGTGCCGGATGCCAAAGAATAGCCCCCCCCCCCAATCACCATCACAATCTCCATTCCAAATTGAGGCAATTTAGCTGAAAGCCCCGCCCAGGGATCGGGCAATTTCGACCCTGCAAGAAGAGCTACGTGTTCCCTCCCCCCTCCATCCATAACATGCCAACTATTTAACTGCCTACACACCGTAAGACTGTTTAACTATACCTCGATAACGTGCGAATTATCATTTGTTTTATGCCCTATCCAATCTCTTTGGATTGAATTTTCTCCATTATACGCTCTATAAGGAAGCCTCGCGCTTAAAATTCATCCTTTTAAGGCTAAAAATTCTAATGTGATGCACACTTTAATCGTCTTGATAATTAAAAAAAAAAAGGTGTAAACGTTCGTTCTTATACGAATAAAATAACACATACGACATTAAAAAAAATTGAAATCTGTGGAAACTCGAAAACTTTCAGCTCTGCAAAGCAATCAGTCGTTGAAATTGCGTTATACCGCCCACAAAACATAAATTATAAATTTCCCCCTGAAAATTGTTCATAAAGAGCTATAGAAGCGTGTCAAAATCGTGTAGGAAACTGTGAAGATGAAAACAAAAAAAAAACAAACAAAAAAAAACGCGGAATCTTTCCAATCAACTTTAACCAATTGTACCTACTTAATTATTGCTCTCGTTTCTTTTAATCACTACAAAATAGTTTGTTAGGGGGAAAAAATTCATTTGAAATTCAAACAAATGACAATCAATCAACGAATGATGTTGAGGCTCTCAACTTAAGTGCATCACACGTTGCCGGGGCCCCTTAAATTTTGTGCCGCATAAAGCAACCTTTTTTTTTTTTGTTTATATTTTACAGAGGTCCTGGATTTCCTACGGAAAATGTGTTCGGAGTACCCGAGAATTGCTCGGATGTGGGTCTCGACTATTCCTTTTGTTATTATCCAAGAACCTGAAGATATTGAGGTGAGTTTTTTTTAGCTTAATTTGTATTCGTTTATTACGGCAAATTACGTCAGACATGAAAAAAAAAAAACTTGGGGAGGAAAGCTGTTTTCTATTTATTTAAATTGCGTATAATATTATAGGAGAACTTGCTGCCTGCTATTCAAGTTTTTTTGCTGTTTGTTTGGTGCTGAACCTTACAATATGAGCCAAATAGCCTCGCATTTTTTTGTTTAGTTGGCTCTGGTTCATTACTTTAGGGACATCTAAAAATGATTAATGAGAATTTCTTAATCGGAATAAATTAATTCTCCATGTATTATGAAACTTGTTACCCCTGGAACGCCCTTTTCTTTCCATAACTGTGACACAGAGACACCACCCCCCTCCCGCGTTCGTTATTTAGGAAAATCACATAGCGGTCATAAAAATTATCCAGCTGCGTTCAAGTTGGGGAAAGGTTAAGGTGGGCTTAAGTGGAGGGGGTTGGGTTACACGAATTCGACTCAAAGTTAACTGAAAAACGGATAATTACACCCATGCGCACTGTCAACATCAGGCCAACCGTCAATTTTTCCCTCAAAATCGACTTGTCGCGCCGGGCCCACAAAAAAAAAAAACTGAAGACTTTCTGTCATTGGGTGATGTCACGCCTGGTTTTTTTGTTTTTGTTTTTTCAGGCTGTCCTGGGGAGCGTTCATCACATTGAAAAAGGTCTGGAATACAGGGCGTTGAAACGATGGCTCCACGGAGGTCTTCTTCTCAGTAAAGGTAGGCCTTTCTCTTTTTCTTATTTTTTAAATTTTTTCTTCATATTTTTGTTATTTCAATCGGTTTATTTTTGTCATTCTACAATTTAATCGCTACTCCACATCTACATATATCCCCAAGCCGCGCATTACCTTAAGGCTTATAAGCTCGCTCTTTCACTTCCGCGTTTTTTGTTGTTATTTCCCTCTATTTTTATGGCAAACACGCGCCTAGGCATTCATGTTATGTTTGGCGGGATACGAAAAGGGGGTAAGGTCACTATTCATTTTATCCTGATTACCTAGTATGCGGCTGATAGTAATTATCGCGTATATGGGGCGGCTAAGAGGAGGGGAGGCATAGGAGTCTCTTTAAATCTCGGAAGGAATTTTTATAAAAATTATTTAAACTAAAATAAAATATTCGTCGAGAGCCGAAAAACTATCATTCGATTACCTCCGGGAAGTATATACGGACGCCTATGACTTGAATGGTAATTGTCGTTTTATTCAACGGCACTCGAGATTGTAGCGAGCGCGTACCTTTTTTCTGATGGCGAAAGGTTGATGGTGAGTGTGTTTGTGGGGGGGGGGGAGGAGCTACAAGTCAATTCGTTGAAAATATTGTACAGACAGATGAAAATACGCCAAAACCTGACCTTTGTAGGGCTAATCATTATAAGAATGAATAAGTCCTGTGAGGACATAGCGTTTTTTTCTCTCTCTCTCTCTCTCTCTCTCTCTCTCTCTCTTTCTCAAATCACGAAGTCATTAAATTCATACTTATCCTCATTTACTTTCCTTCTACACAGTGGATGTGATGGGAGGGTGACGGGAGGATTCAAGGTTCAAAGTGTGCCTGAGGATGCACAAAAAAGTAAAAATTATGGTTAATGAGGTGATTTATTCCAATATTATTTTTTCGAGGATCCTCTTTCTAGGGTAAACGTTGTTTTTCTATGACGTTTATAAGTTCAGGGCTTCTTCATTCACGACCTCTATAAGAGGAGCCCTTCTCTGCCTCTAGGCACTCATAAATATTTCACGATTCCCGCTGAAAAGAAAAGAAAACACCAACGGGAATTTGATGGGTTTCATTGCAGTCTTCTCAAACAGTAAAAAGTCAGCATTATAGGAGATGATGCGCTTCGTGGGTAATTTGTTGATTTGTCCTAAAAATATGAGTCGCAATGGCCTTCGCGAAAAACTTGCAAAACTCTCGGTAACTATTATAATGAAGCGTGAAATGATTTCTGTGATCTATGCAGCGAGATTCACTCACTATATAGTCAAAATAATCTTTCTCGCGGCTTATAGGTTGTTTCGTGTCAGCCTGTCAGCCGACACAAGACGTTAATTTTAAACATAGAGCCTCTTAAAAGTCGTATATTATGATTGAAACCACTTTTTTATATTGGTGTTTTACGCTGAAAAAATCCTTGAGCCTCCTCTTTTCAAATATGCAAGAAAAGCCTCAAACCCATTACCTGGGTGACGTGATGCTGGGGCCCTCCAGGAATCAAGAAAGCCCTGAAAATTGAGATTTGTCGAACTGAAAGCTGATTTCCAGCCCCCCCCCCACGTCCTAATATCATCTAATTAATAGTCGTAATTATGCTGAAAAAACTGTCTTACCACTACAACAATTTTGGAAACTGGAAGACGTTGCCCTCAAAGAGACCTGGCGGGAAACTGGAAATTAACCTCACCCACGCATCACCGATATACCGGTCAGCCCCGCTGGTTTTGCCAGACTTCCTGGCGAGAACACGACGTAACTTTTTAATGAGAAAATACCAACAAATTGAATGAATTCGTACTTCCTCCCAATATCAATGAGCCATCCAGTAGCGTACCGAGGTAGTGGCGAGGGGGGCGGACCGCTCTGGGCCCCCTGGCAGGCGGGGCCCCCGAAAAGCTTAAATAAGGAAAAATGAGGATTTTTAGGTTCATTCATGTGAAAAGGTTGGACAGCGATTTGGCTCGTTTCTACGAATTTCACTCTATATCCGACCTGGAGAATATAACGTTTCAAGTGATAACAGCAAAGAGTGTGGGCTCACTATTCGATTGAGCCCCCGAGAGTGCTATTCTGGTGGCTGAAATACAGCAATTTGCGCCTTCTTGAGGAAAATTCATGGATAAAATAGAGAAAATAGACCGTCCCCAGTTTCGTTAGGTCCTCACAAGCGCACTAATGTACTGATAGGCAATTTAGAACTGGCTGACGCGGCAAAAACTTATGAAAATGCTAATGTGCGCTAATATTCACATCGCTGACTCACAGGATAAAAAAGCTACTTTGCTGCTAAAGTTGAGAAAAAGCGCGTGTTTATGTTTATAAGGTGGGGGGGGGGGATACCCCACTAGTCTGCGACTAATTTGCGCTAAATTGCGGCGAAAAGCGCTAATTTGCTGGTAAAGTTGACAAAAAGCACTCTCAAAACTTGGCATAAGCGCTGTTTGGCGGATAGGTTGGGGAAATAGCGGTGATTTGCCTAAAATAAGGAAAAGGCCTTGGCTAAAATTAGGAAATGGCCTTAGCGGTTACCAATAGAGGTTTGTATTAGGTATGTATAATTAGAGACTTTTAGGGGCCTCTTGAAGATTTTCGGTACGTGTAGGTCCGCCAGTGAAGCCATCACCCAAGGGGCTTGCCCAGACAGCGTTGCCAAATTGACGGATTTCACGCCTGAACTGGAGAACCTCCCCCCCCCCCATACACACCACCATCACACATAAGATTCTCTGCTTTATCCAGAAACTAGTGGTAAGAAAATAATAATAGTAAGAAAGTAGTAATTTTTTGGCAAAAAAAATGGCGTTTCTTGCCAAATTCGAGCCCAATTTGATGGACTTCGCTCCTTGAAAAACGCTTTCGTGGAACTATGGATCTACCAGAAATCCAAGTCACAGAAATCCAAGTTCGCGGATTGACCTTGAAGAAAACCCTTAGGGAAACATAAATCCGTGTGGGCAACTTCAAGCCTAAAAAAATTCGACTGCCTGAAGAGGTCTGAGGTTTGGACCTAAAACTGAGAAAACGCGCTATGTAAATCCATAACTTAAAGTAAAAAGACAAAAACTGATAATGTGGGCCAAAACATTTTACATATACCGCTAATTTGGCGGTCAAAATTGAGAAAAATCACTAATTAGCGGGACTAAAATTATTAGATAAACGCTAGTTTTGCAGCTCAAAGTCAGAAACATTGCTAGTTCGCTGCTGAAAAGGTGGAAAATCGCTAATTTGCAGCAAAAACGGAGCAAAATTTCAAGTCAACACTAGTACTTAGCTGCAAAAATTAAGAGAAAGTGCTGATTCGCGGCTAAAATTGACGAAAAACCACTAATCCGCGGATAAAATTGGGGGAAAAAAATCAAATTTTCCGGTTGTAATTGAAAATGTATATCAATCCGTTGCAAGTGGAGGAAATTTTGAGTCTAAAACTAAAAAATAGCTTCCTCAGCTAAAATTGATTCATAATGCGGGTGCAAAAATGATTAAAAACCCTCTAATTTGTGGCTAATATTAAGATAAATCACTAATTAGCGCGGCTGTAATTAAGAAAAACGCTATTTTGCTGCTAAAATTGGCTGAAAATACCTAACCGTAGATAAAGCGTAGAAAAATGTCTGATTTGCGGCTAAAATTCCAATTGTCGGCTGTAATTGAAAATAAAAATACTCCAATTCTGAAGGCAACTTTTGTGGCTAAAATTGAGAAAAATTGTAACTTCATGGCAATAAGTGACAAATATTCAGCATAATCGCTAATTGGCATGTGGAAATATTGCTAATTCGTGGCTAAATGAAGGGAAAATCCGTAATTTAACGCCACGTAAAAATTGTTGTTCTTGTTTATTTTGACAATAAGGGGTCTCGTCTATAGACGCCCGTTATGCCATTCTAACTCGTATAACCGTTTTTTCTTTGTTTTTTTTTTTTTTTTACTTCGACAGGCGAGAAATGGCACAGACGAAGAAAACTTTTAACGCCTACCTTTCATTTCAAAATATTGGAAGACAATATGTCGACGATACATAAGAACGCTAAAATTCTGTTGAAGAACATGTTGAAATACAACGGGGAGCCTTTGGAGGCTGAGTCCCTGGTGACTCTGTGCGCTCTAGATGTCATTAGTGGTAAGGTTATGACTTTTTTGCACGCGATTATTTTCTATTTTTACAACTATTCTGGCGTGGGGGGGGGGACCTGACAGAAACTGCTATGGGCATCAAATTGAACGCTCAAGAAGGCCATGGGAAAGACTACGTGGACTTGGTTAAGAAGTAAGAAAGCGTGTCAATTTGTTACGTGGCACCGCTTAATACAATTTTCTTGCAGACTGTCAGGCTTGGCTCTAGAAATGGTTTTGAAAATTTGGCTGGTCAATAAATGGTTGTACAAGTTATCGAGTTACGCCCGCGAGTACTCCAAGTGCATAGCTCGATTGCACGCCTTCACCGAAAAGGTATAATACACTATGCTGTTGAATGAGCGTTTAGATAAAATGCTAAATAATTTCGATCCTTTAGATTATTGTAGAACGAAAAACTGAGTACATGTTGGCTAAAAAAGACGATGACAAAGAAGAGGAGGAAGAATATGGGAAAAAGAGACGAGCCTTCCTCGACAGCATGATCGAAATGGACCTCAAAGTACCCAATTCGTTCACAAATAGAGATATTCGCGAAGAAGTAGATACGTTCATGTTTGAAGTAACGATTCCCTCTACCCCCCCCCTCACAAATTCCCTCAATTCACTCTCAATAACCGACATTTTCAATTTCAAACAAAGGGGCACGACACTACTTCAGCTGCTTTAGTCTTTGGTCTACATTTGCTGGGACTTCATCCTGACATTCAAGTAAAAAACCACCCCCTCCCCGCATCACATTTGACACCCCCTCTTTTCACATTTGATTTCTTGTCACTAGGAGAAAATGTATCAGGAACAAAACGTTGTTTTTGGCGATGATCCGAGGGAGCCGACCTTGAGGGACCTCAAAGACATGACGTATTTGGATAAAGTGCTCAAAGAAATTTTAAGGATGTACCCGTCTGTTCCGTACATTTCTAGAACCATCAGACAAGACTTAAAATTAGGTAAACATTTTTTTGTAATTTTTAATAGGTTGAAGAAGCAATTAACTTTTCCTCCTTTTTTTTAGCCGACGAAGTGGTTATCCCACAGGGAACAAACGTCATCGTCGTCCCCTTTCTACTTCACAGAAATCCTAAACATTTCCCCGACCCGGACAAATTTGATCCCGAAAGGTACCAAACTCTTATACCCCACCCCAACCTCCAACCCCCTACCCGCGACAACACGCCCCAAACAATTTTTGTTTCTTTTCTGTTTTTGCAGGCACACAGCGGAAGTGGCCTCAAAAAGGCACCCCTACGCTTACATACCGTTTTCAGCCGGTCCCAGAAATTGCATCGGCCAGAAATTCGCTCTGATGGAAATGAAAATCATTTTGTCGACCGTCATTCGACGTGCCGTCGTTCATTCGGTGACACAGCCGGGTGACTTCAAACTGCGCCCTCATTTGGTGCTGCGACCAAATCGACCAATTATACTACGGATAACGCCGAGGACGTGATTTTTTAAATTTTTTTAACGTTCAACGCTCAATTATTCCAATAGTTGTTATTATTATTGCTTTAATTTTACACTTTTAATAATTACGGAACAGGGATTTTAGTTTAAAGAGGACAAAGTGATACGGATTTTGTACAGTTCCTGTTAGACTAATGCTTAAACTATTACTCGTGATTTCTAATAATACGTACATGTTATTCTAGAGAGCAATTTATTTAAAAATACACTTTTTTATGTAACATTGTGTGTTGATCAGACGAGATCATCGACCAATCAACTTCCCTTTGCCCCCCCCCCCCCATCCAAGTATCCCTTCCAGCCTGTGGTGGGCTTATAGGCTAAAATGCTGCTCCTTCTCCAATGCATGGGGTTTTGGGGTAATGCATGATGTTGCAAAGGAGGGGAAAAACATTAAGAGCGACAGCGATTCATGCTGTCAAATATGTTTGTGGGGGGGGGGGGATCTGTTTTATTTTGCCCTGGACGGTTTATAGAAACATTGGACTCTTATGTCGTGTCAATTGATTCCGTAGCTCAGGAAAAACTGCATTTTGGTGCAGAACAGCTACCAAACATAAAAAAATGTTTTTGTATTTTTACTCCAAAATTACAAGAGTCTCGGAGTGTGACGCCCACGGGTTGTCACCGAAAATTTCAGATGGCCCAAGTACTACGACGTAAACGTCGTTCAAACAATTAAATAACGGTCGGTGGTATTTGAGAGTTTGGCCACAGCACTCACTGCGCCGGCAGCACCTTCTGGATAGAAGGGAACGAAAAATAAAGCGGCAATTATTTACTATATCCAGCGTAGCGTACCGAGATAGTGGTGAGGGGGGGGGGCAGATCACCCACCCCCGACGGCAGAGGTAAATTGGCAGTTAAAATAGAGAAAATACGCTGATCCCCGCAAGTTTCTTCATCAGGTCCTTTGAACAGATGTGAGAAGAAGCTCTCATGTGCCGATCTTGAGATAAGTCCGAGGATTTTTTTTTATTTAAGCGCTAATATTCGTGGCTAAAACTGTAAAAAACAAACGCTCATTCGTAGTTTCTCGATGCAACTTTCAAACTATTATTGAGAAAAAATCGCTGATTCGCGGAAAATACTCTAACAGCAACGATATACAAGTTGAAAAATTGCGGCTGAAATTGAAAAAAATCGCTAATTCGCGGGTAACCTATGCGAAAAACGTTAATTTGCGGATAAAAAAGCAATAATTCGCGGCGAAAATTGAGAAAATCCCAATCCGTAGCTTTTGAAGGATATTTCGAGAAAATGTTCTTATCGAAAGCCAAAATTGATTTAAAAAAAAACGAAAAAAAAACGCTAACTCACGGCTAATATTGATAAAATCCCAATTAGAGCGCCTAAAATTAATATAAACGTTAATGTTCAGCTCGAATAGAGAAAAGTGCTAAAAATTTAGGAAAACGCCAATTTTTAAACAAGAAGCGCTATTTCACTGCTAAAATGGAGAAAATGCATTAATTTTTGGCTAAAATAGAGACAAATTTCAGTCTGAGTTTAAAATTCAGAATGGCAAAAATGGAAAATGGAAAAGCCACAAATTAGCACTTTTGTCTTCAATTTCAGCGAAGAGTTAGCGAGTATTTTTGGTTTTTTGGTTTATTCTTCATTATCATTACTTTAGCGCTTTTTCTCAATTTTATCGGTAAATTAGTCCACTAATTAGCGATGTTTCGCCATTTTAGTCGTGAATTAGCGATTTTTCTGAATTTCGCGGTGAATTCGTGTTTTCCCTAACGCTATCGAGCCACGGCAAAAATTGAGAAAAATAGCTAATTCGCTAATGAAACTGACAAAAAGCGCTAATTAGCGGCTAAACTGGAAACGACCCTATTTCTCGGACACAATTGAAAATAATCGCGAAAATTGTAAAAATCCGATAATTTGCGGATAAAGCCTAGAAAAAACGTTAGTTCGCGGATACATATGAAAAAAATCGGCTAATTCACGGATAAAATTGAAAAAAACGTTAATTCAGGACCAAAATTTAGTAATAATAATGCTGACTGTCGGCTAAAATTTAGGAAAACACAAATCTGAGGCTTCTGATGGTAACTTTGGGCCTAAAACTGAGAAATAGCGCTAGTCCATAAATAGCTAAAAGTTGAACAAAATTGTTAATGCTGGGCAAAAATTGTTCATGCACCGCTCATTTCCGGCCAACAGTGATCTCTAATTAGCTTGGCTGAAATTAACGAAAATCGATATACTCGCAGCGAAAAAGTGCCAATTCACTGCTGAAAAGGTGAAAATCGCTAATTTGCTGCAACAATCGAGGAAATCTTTAATTCAAGGCAAAAATTGGTGAAAATGATAAAATGGGATAAAAACGCTGCTTCGCGGCTAAATTGAGGAAAATCACCAATTCACGGCTATTTTATAGTTTTGAAGTATTTATAAATCACATGCGCTTCCAGAGTCATTTTTT
Organism: Corythucha ciliata; assembly: GCA_038030265.1. NCBI lineage: Eukaryota > Metazoa > Arthropoda > Insecta > Hemiptera > Tingidae > Corythucha > Corythucha ciliata. The sequence continues at coordinate 12,991,236 of CM075939.1, forward strand.
ATAGTCAACACCCCCCCCCCCCAACACGATTTTACTAGACGCGTAGGTCGCTCGGCTCTCCCCCCCTTAGAGCCGGCACTGCCTACGCCCTACGCCGATCGGTCCGGGCCATATCTTGCCCTACAGGATTGCTCGAAAAAACTTGTTCTTTCGCACATAGGCTCCATTTTGGATCTAGTTGGTCCTAACAGCAGCCTCCCTGGGGTTTTCTAGCTCAAAAGCGGGTCCAAAAATGGGGGTTTCCAGAGGTATTAAGATCATATAGGGGTGTATAGGGTATCGATTTTCGTGTAATTTCAAGCTGGATCTGGCATAATCTGGATGGATCTGGTAAAATTTGCAGTTTTTTTTTTTTTTTTTTCAATTTTAGCTGCAAAGCGTTTTTTAAAATTATAGTCGTGAACTAGCGGCTTATCTCAATTTCACCGTGAATTAGCGTTCCTTTCAATTTTAGCCTCAAATTGAAGAATTTGTTCACATATAGCCATGAATTGACAGTCTTTAATCTCATCTACAACCACGAAGTTGCCTCCAGAAACTGCGAATTGGCATTTTCTCGATTTTCGCCGCAAGTAAGTAGCGTTCTTGCCGAGCTGTATATGCTGCGGATCAGCGATTTTTCTGCAAATTAGCATTTTTTATCAACTTCAGCTGTAAAACAGCCTCTATACAGCATGAATTAGTGATTTGTGAATTAGTGATGCGACGGAATCGTCCCCGGCCTCCTCCAGAGAGCGGGCGGGCGGGCCCAGGCACGAATAAGGGCGAGCTGTTTGTGAGAAGTCTGACTTCAGGACAGGTACCGACGGCGTGGAAACGGATGAGACCTAAAGGTGGCGGGAAGCACGATAAATCGGATAATTTTAGACCCATAAGCCTAAGTTCGGTTATGATGAGACTGATGGAGAAAATATTGGACATCGAGGGGGCTTTCAATCAAGTATCGTTCGGGAGCATAATGGAGGCTTTAGAACTCTTTAGGGTAGAGCCAGTGTTGAGAAACTGGATAGGGCATGCATTGAGAGGTGGGTCTCAGCGGAATTTGGGGGGGGGGAGTGTAGAGTAGAGAGGAGAGCCAACAGCAGGGAAACTCCCCAAGGCTCAAGCCTCTCCCCACTTCTCTGTATAATGGTAGTGGATGGATTAATTAGGTTAGTGGAAGGCTTTTACACCCAATTCTTTGCTGACGATGGGGTGATAGTCATTAGGGGGAAAGACCTATCGACGCTTTGCGCCCTGATGAGGCAAGCGATTGGGTTGGTGAACGGATGGTGTGAGCCTAGAGGCTTGAGGATAAACCCGGAAAAAAAGAAGCTGGTACTTTTTACCAGGAAAAGGGCTATGCGGAGGTTAGAACCCATATGTCACAAGGGGGAAGTAATCGTTTTAGCTCTATTTTAGCTTAGGATCGACCCCGGGAACGACTTATTGGTTATACACAGGTGCAATAAGGCCAAGGATCTTATATGGGGCTGTAGTGTGGTGGAAGGCAGGCAGTAACGCCTCGAATGCAAGTAAGCTGGGCAGGATTCAGAGACTGGCATGTCTAGCAGTGCTAGGAGCGTTTGGAACGACGCCAACTAGGCCGATGGAATAGTAATACTGGGGCTAAGACCCTTGAGCCTGGAGGTCAAGGCGCGGGCCATGGAGACAGCCTACAGGATGGACTGTTTGGGGGGACAGAGATCAAACAGAGAGAGGGGAAGAACAGGAGAAATTCAGAAATTCATGTATGAGGTCGCCCCAAGACCAAGATGAGATCAGATCAGGTAGCACAGTTCGCGGATTTCGAGATATCAATCCCATTAAGCTGAGTTTAGGGTAAGGAAGGGGGAAAAATCCCGACGCGGAAGACCATACGGTTCGGTACACGGATGGATCGAGACTGGGGAATGAGGGGGGGGCGATCGGGGGTGGGCATTTACGTGCCCGACCTGATGTTTGAGGAGAGCATCACGCTTGGAACACAAGCGACTGTGTTTCAGGCAGAAGTTATGGCGATTGAGGCACGTGCGATTGAATTGAAAAAGAGGGGGACAACGGACAGGCGAATTACGATATACTCCGACAGCCGGGCTGCCCTCGGTGCTATAACCAGGCCGGTAGTAACATCCGGGGTGGTAGCGAGCTGTAGGAGAAGTATCAGAGAATTACAGGAAAAGGGGAACGAAGTGACCTTAGGCTGGGTGCCGGGACACGCGGGTGTACCGGGCAACGAGAAGGCAGATGAGTTGGCGAAAAAGCGGGCCTTGACCCAATACGAGGGGCCCGAACCCGTTCTGGGGGTGGCAAAAGAGTCCGGCTTGGGAGAGATCAGAGGATGGGCAGTAGGCCGCGCTCAGGCTATATGGGAACAGGAAATTCACTGCCGGCAAGCAAGAGAGGGCATCAAGGGGACGGATAGGAAAACAATGAAATGGCTGCTCAGTTTAAGGCGGAGGCAGACTAGAAGGGTAGTGGGGTACTTCACGGGACATTATGCTGTGGAGAGACACCTGCACCTGATGAATGTGGTCAGCAGCCCTGCCTGTGGGAAATGCGGACTCGCAGAGGGGATGATGAAGCATATAGTGTGCGAATGCGATAGGTACGCAGGGACGAGATTCGAAATGTTCGGGGATGATAGGATTCCCTCTCTAGAATTCTCCCGGACTAATGGGGTTCAGGTCCTGGAGTTTCTCGAGAGAATAGGAAGATTTGAGGAGCTGTACTAGGCCTTCCGAGTCTGCAGCCCCACGGGGTATGGTGTATGAGCCTACTGATGGCTTTGGCACCGGCGGGCTCGGCTAGGCCGGGTCCGCGCCCACGAAAAAAAAAAAATCGTTGCGTCTGAAGGCAACTTTGTGACTAAAATTGAGACAAAGTGCATGGCACAAATTGAATAAAATTTCTAATTCAAGCGCGAATTAGTGCTTTTTGCTCATCTGAGTCACTAAATACGGACTTTTCTCAATTTCAACCGTGAATTTGCATTTTTCAGTATATCACATCTCGCCATGCACAGTTGATGCCAATGCACAGTTACAGGATAACCTGGCTGGCGGGATGCAATGTTGCTTGAAGAGATCTTGTGTGTGTGGGGGGGGGGGGATCCCATAGATGTTGGCTGGTCCTTTTGAAGAGTTCTGCTATACACCTCATTGAAACTGTTTCGGCGCCACTGACCAGCCTAGGTTGAAAAGGGACAGCGTTTAGTGAAAAGAATATTAGGATGGTTGCCACGAGCTGCGTGGACACAGAAAGTCCGAGAGGCCAAGGAAATGTTATACCGTCGGTGAAAGGAGACAATTACGAAGAAGGAATTTACAATGTTTATCTTGCGACATACAACCGGCTGAATCTTGGAAGGAAAAGGGCCAAAACCGAAATAAAGTACTTGATATTTATAATTAGCTCCTTCGAACTGCCATGAATGCCAGCGTATAGCAGTGCCAGAGTAAGGGGCACTGGACAGTGTACTTTAACAACACGAAGCACACTTGAAGCATGTGCTTCAATCTTTTGAATAAAATATTTAGAGATGGTGGAAAGTAAGGAAACATTCCAAAATAACGCAGGAAAGTTAGTAGCGTCAAAAAGTACAGTTTTTTTTTTTAACGTTTGGCTACGTGGGACCATCATAAAAAGAATTGTGATCGTTTTCTCTGAGAGGATATTGAACAGGTAGTGAAAGCTCCTGTCTTTACTGTAGCGTTATCGATCATTAAAACCTAATAATTGTCTCACTAAATTAACAATACGACGCGTTAAAAATTTTTTCAGACAAGTTCAAGTTTGCATGGACATAGTTGGAGCTATTTCGGGCTGTATCTAAGGGGACTGATTTTTAATTTCTGAGGGGTAATTTGGACTAGACAGCTGGTTTAGTATTACTGAGTATGCAAAGCATGTCCCGGCAATCTTTTGTGAAAAACAAAAAAAAGTAATTAAAAAAAAATCAATCCACCATGTGTTACTCCTTGCAAAAAAGGTACCCACCGAAGTTAGAAGAGTACATTTGATGTCAAAGAACCCCCAGGCACTGAAATTCAACTTCCGGTCTCGAAGACAGTGGAGTAATACTTTTCTCTGTCAAAATAAACTTGTTGAAATCGTTTCATAAGGGAGAATAATGAATGGGCAGCTGTACATTATTCAAGTGAGGCGATTTTTCTTCAGTGGCGTATGTCAGTAACATCTTCGTAAATTGTTCAGCCTGAAAGAGGAATTCAATTGAATTGGTCTGCCATATTGAGGGGGGGGGGGAGTTACCGCATTTACTTTGTTCGAACTCGAGTCAAAAACTGTGATGATACAAATCAATTGAACGACGGAGGTCAGTACGGCAGGCGTAGTGTAGAACATGGAACATTCAGCGTCACAAACTTTGATGCTCCAAAATATCAGGAGCACTATGATGAGAACAAGGTGGAATATCAATAGGAAAATTTGTAAACCGAAATAATCTTCAAATAGATAGCAATTGTCCAGCAGTGAGTCCCAATTTAAAATGGCATCGCTCGGATTTCGTTTGAGTTTAAGATCGCTCGCTAGTTTACCGAGAACGACGTCGAAGCAAGCGTTCAAACTCTCAGCGAATGTGAGTATTTTCAGCGTGACAACGTGTAGATTCACGATGTAATAATATTGGGACAGAACTAAAGCGGCGGTGTTTAGGTCGTAAACAGCGAAGCGTGACACAGCGGCGAATATCATAATCAGGGAGTTCAACGCGAAAGAAAATAAAAATACTGTTATTTGAATGGACTGAATCTCGAATGAAAACGAACCGTTCGGACTTTGAAAATAAACGGCTAACCCTTCGAATATTTTCTGGAGCTTACCACCGTTCAAAACTGGTTGGACAAGTATGGGAGTACGAACAACCGAACTCGAGATGAAATACGTACATTTCACAAATACCGCCCATTCTAAATATTCGGATTCAAGGAATATGAGGAACATGTACGCTTTACACGAGAATTCCGCTATCTGCAAGAAAACGCTCCAGAAAAACAATCCTTTGGATATTTTCAAATTGCCAGAATGAAGCGTAAAAGGAAAGGCTCCCCCGTAACGAAGGAAAGTTAGCAATGTCCACAAAGACAGAGCCATGCTATAATGATAGGGATAGCTAATGTAAATTTAACCGCAAAGGTAAGCCACGCTGAATAATTTCAACTGATAGGTATGGGGACTGGCTATAAATGTTGAACATCATTATGAGGGCTAGCCTACCATAATAAAATACAATATCGATTGATCGATTGTATAGCTTTTAAATGGATGGGATGATTAACTATTCATACACGTTTTAAAGCTGTTCAGTTCACCTAAAATAATGTATTTGAATTCCTCCTATATTTGTTCTCTACCTGATATTGAATATAGAGGGTCAGCAAAGTCGTGAAACGTCCGCAGGGTGAAGAATAAAATATTTTAGTCATTGACAATTGAGTGTGATGGAGTAATGGGTCATTCTGCGCGGAATGGGACGGGAGAAACTCATGCCCCCCAAACACCACCACCACCACCTCATTGCTTTCAATAGGTTCCCCTTCCTCACCCATCAGTATGCTAAGCAAATTAAAGAAGCAGCTATAAAAACTATAAAGTTGGGGCTCCGGACCCGGGATAACATATATCGGGCTCTCTCTGTGATGGGGGGGGGGGGAGTCACTTTCATTCCCACGTGGGGTTCTCATGGTTTGAAATTGGTTTTTAAAAGTATGTAAGTAATTACTTTCGATAAAAAGTACTGTCGTGCACGGGTAAAGTGGTAGGAATTTAAGTCAATTTTCTAATTTTTGAGAATCAAATATTGATGTAAAATTCGGTCACTTCCCTGGCCACGCCTTTTTTCACTTTTAACCGAAAACCATGGGCGTAGCCTCAGGGAAGGGGGCAGTTGCCCTCTACCTCGACTCGAAATCGAAGCCGCGGCTTAGTGAGGCAGCTGCCCTCCCTTAGATAATACCATCAAAAAGGAGAATAATTCATTGAGGGTCGTCACCGATTTCGTGAAAGTTTGAAAAATTCAAACTATTTTTCATGAAATATATATTTTGCAGATTTGGCTTCACTAGAAACCATAATTTCTCGGATTTCACACTCTAAAATCAAATTTCGTGGATATTTTTCTCGCCAAAAAAGACAATTACGCGGTTCCGCCTCACTACCTATAAAACCATTTTCCTACCGAATTTTGCTCACTAAGAAAAATGTGCAGATATACATACTAATTTTTTACGGTTTTCGCGCACTAGAAACCCCATTTTTGCAAGTCTGACTGACTAAAAAAACATTTTCGCTAATTTCATCCACTAAAAACCATTCCGCCGGTTTTTCTCGCTATAAAACCCCACTTTCACGATTCTATGGTTCATAGAAAACCCAATGTAGGCGTTGTTTGATGGTTGAAAAACAATTTCGCGGCTGTTTTGTTTGCTAAAAACAACAATTTCGCGGGGTTTCCTAATGAAAAACCAGTCGACTTATTCGATTTTGTGTATTTCTCTCGCCAAAAAAAAGTTTCGCATGTCTGGCTCACTAAAAAATATAATACCTATCTTGGATTTTACTCGCTGAAAACTTCAAAACTTCGTGGATTTTTGTATGAACCCCAAATTTCGCGAGGTCGACATATACGTGGTTTTACAAACTAATCAAAGTATTTTCGTGATTTTGGCTCATTAAAACGAAAATTTCATGGGATTTGCTCGCCCTTGAATCAATTTTGCGGGCCTAAACTAAACTCCCAACCTCGTGGGTTTTGGGCTTGCTGAAACCCCAATTTCGTGGGGTTTGCCCAATGAAAAGATCACTGGCGGATTTAAGGGGGGCTATTATAGGGTCTTAGCCCCCCTGTAGTTGATCGTATTAGCCCCCCCCCCCCAAGATACTCATTCTCAAGCCCTTTTTCGGAAAGAGAAATAGGTACTCATGTACTCATATTGATCACGAACCCCCACAATACGCAACGTCCGTTCCAGAGGGCTGGAGCTTCGTCCCTCGCCCAAGGCTGAGGGAGCACCTTTCCTAATTTGCCGGAAATCCTAACATTGACCCTCGCAGTCTAGGATTTTATCTTGGGAGGGGTTTCTGCCGGAAACATGATTGACTCTTTCTTTTGTTCCGAGTTTTAGCCACAAACTTGCCTAAAGCGCAAGTTGGAGTTTTCTCAACTTTAGCCATGAATAATGATTGATTTTTCCCAATTTTGGCCGCGATCTAAGCGATTTTTCTCAATTTAGTCGCGAATCAACGCGTTTCCTCAACTTTAGCCGTAAATTAGCGGATTTTCACAAATTAAGCGGTGGGGCGGCCCGCCCCGGGGCATCAGTCGGCTGAGGCTTTTATTTATTTTTAACATGAATATGTTAAAGAACCTAGCACAGTAGAGATAAATATAGCGCCCTTTTGGGCACCACCGATACAAAATACTCCACATCTTTTCAACGGCCCATAGTTGCCAAATGCTCCGTGAAATAAATCGCGGCTTATTAAGGTCATGCCAAGAAGCACCAAAACTACACAAAATGGTCCATTGCAGACTAGGGCACCCCAATAGCAGTGTAACGACTGTCAGTTGGTGGGAGAAGGCTGATAACTATACAATGAATTTGACCGAAAGCTGAGTCTTGGCGATGGTGTGGCTCTCTTTGCGAGACAAAACAGTCTAATAACTGGCGCGGTCGTTGTTCCGTGCAAACTTCACGCAAATTTCGTCATTAAAAATTCAATTTTGTCATCAAAACTTAATTTCGTCATAAAAACTGCCTTTTGTAAACTGTCTATTGGGAACAGTCAATTTCGTTCTACACATGTCAATTTCGTCCTTGGAACTGTTCATTTCGTCATGAAAATTCCATTAAAGACACTCAATTTTGTCTCATAGCCCGTAAATTTCGTCTTCTAAACTGTCAAGTTCGTCCTTTAAACTGTCAATTTCGTCCTGGAAATATGAATTTCGTAAATCAAAACTGTGTAATGTTGTCCTTGGAACTGTCAATATCATCGTATAATCTGTCAATTTCACTCCGGAAACAGCCGATTTCACCGTCGTCGATTTAGACGTTCAAAACTGTCAAACTATCAGTTTTCTCCTACATTACTGACAATTCTACAAAGGTTCGAAGTGTCCTGTAAACTAATTATTCCAGTGAAAAAGTTGGCATTGAGCCTCCGGAGCCACAAAATATATAGACTTCCATAGACTTCCATGTTACTTATCGTATCACTTCCACGATCACGGACCCCCCCCCCCCCCCCTAGACTGGCCAAACCTGTGAGAATAGTTTTTTGAATAGCCTAAGACGTTATTGATTTTTGGAAGAGTAAGGCCCGCTTCATCAAACGTTGATTAAAGAGACCATGCCAGCGGGGGCAGGGGTGGGCAGTTGCCCTCCCCTAGAATCTAAAACGCAGATTTCGTGGGGCAGCTGCCCACCCCCAAAATTCCAAAAATATCTTCCCTGATCTGGCTAACAGAAACAAAAATTTATTATATTTCGCTCCATAAAACCAATTTTGCAGATTTTTCGCACTAAAAAAACAACACATTTTCGCACATCGGTTTCACCAAAAATCAAAAATTCGCGGTTGTTTGTTGCTGACAAACCGATTTCGAGGGTCGGCTTAACATGTGTAATATGTGTGTAATAACTTGGGACTTCCGATTAAGCAACACAAAAAGAACTGTCTTTATTTATGTAAATCAGATGTTTAACTCTACTAATTATTATGACATATCTTCCTTTCTTTTTTTTAAAGAAATATTACGCTTATAAGGGCGAGAAGGCCGTAAGAACCATTCATTTCTGCGGTAGACGGATCCATCAGGTGTTTCGATCGTGTAGGATTTTCGACCTGAGAAAGACAATACCTTTGCTTTTGAGCCAGAGCTTGTGGCCCTTCCCGAACCAAACTTCTTGCCCGATCTTCAACGGTTCTTTGTTACGGGTTCCTCTATCTCGGTATTTCTTGTATGTCTCCCGATATTTGTGTATACCTTCCGTTACTTGTTCTGGAACGCGTGGTTTCAAGACACTGTCACTCGACGGAATTAACGTTTTGGTTTTCCTTCCCATTAGTCGTTCGGCGGGAGAGCCCAAGCACCCTTTGGGAATATTTCGAGCGTTCAGCAATGCGAGATATATGTCACTTCCATCCATTTTGCATCGGGCAAGCAACTTCTTAGCCTCTTGCACGTAGCGTTCGGCCAAACCATTCGAACGAGAGTGATAAGGGCTAGACATGTCATGATTCAGAGCCCAATCTTTACAAAAACTAGAGAATTCTTTGGATGTGAAGTGGGGGCCGCCATCGGTGAGCAGCGTGTCGGGAATACCGTGAGTCGCAAACCACATTTTGAAAGCGTGAATCACTCCTCCAGTCGTTATACTGGAAATCTGGCAAAAGTCGAAAAATCCCGAGTAGCTGTCAGCAATAAGTAAATAGTTTTTCCCGTAGAAATGAAAGAAATCTGAAGCGACGATCATCCAAGGTCTTGACGGTATTTCGTGCAAAGTTACTGGAGACTCCTCCTGATCTCTTCGTTGTGACTGGCACACATTGCAACTTTGAACATAATTTGTTATGTCTGTGCAGATTTTTCGCACTAAAATCCCATTTTCACAAGGTTCGACACGCAATTTCGTGTGTTTGGGATAGCTCAAATCGTGTTTAGCCTGGTGGGCCATACAGACTTATATGGTGGTAGAGAAACTGCCAGCTCTGTTTACCGTCTCAGGTCTAAAATTTAAAGTTTAGCTCCAAAAGTATCACTTTCCGGGGTGGGAGGGAGAGAAGTTTCAATTTTGGCTTATTATTTCTCAATAATAAGTCTTTGTAATCGTATCGCAAAAAAAATATTTTGAACCCCCCTCAAAATTTGAAGTTTTACGTTTCAAAGTGCGTAGAATCCAAATCTGCAATAAAAAAAAAATGTCCGTCCGCCGTCCGGGCCATATCTTGCCCTAGGATTGCTCGAAAAAACTCTCTTTCGCTCATAGACTCCATTTGGGGTCTAGTTGGTCCTAACATCTGATCAGTTTGATCAAATAACTCCCTGGGGTTTTATGGGCCAAAAGCGGGTCCAAAATGGGGATTTTCAAAGGATTTGGGATCATAGGGGTGTGGAGTGTCGATTTTCATGTAATTTCAAGCTGGATTTGACTACATCGATGAATAATAAACCTATAAACAGTCGAAATAATAAGGCATTGTTCGATAATTCGCAGCGTTTTCGATATAAAATCCGAAATAGAAGGCTACAAAAGGACAGGTTTCCAGCAGATATTTATTTTTTGACGGATAGTGGCCGTTTCTGTGCAAATTTAGTCTCTGATGACCGTTAATTGACGCGATTCTAACCTCCAGATCCTGTTTGGAAGCCTGAAAAAAGGCAATGGTTCATCTGTTATTTTCGCCAGTGAATCTGCCCACAGGCGTGGTGGATCAAGTTTTTCCTCAAGAGGAGTTGCACAGAAACCCCCCCCCCCCATTTAACTCGTGACTGTGCACTATTTGTAGCGTCGAATTGACGTTTTTCTTTAATTTTAGGTGAAACTGAGTGCTTTTTCTCAATTCTACCTCGAACTATAGCCTATTTTATTCATTTTAACCGTAAAAAGGTCTCAAAAAACCGTGAAATAAAGCTTTTTTGATTTATTATTCTAATTACGGCCAGCACTGGGCATCGCCTATAAACCGCGAATAGGTGCGTTCTTTCAATTTCAGCCGCAAAAGAACCGTTTTTCCTCAATGTAACCTGTGAATGAACGCTATTTCTCAATTTTAGCCACGACAATTACACTATAATCAACAAAAAACTGTGACAATTTTGCCAATTCATTTTCCCTCAATTTTAGCCGCAAATTCGTGCTTTAATCTCAATTCTGCCTTGAGCAATTCCCCCCTTCAAATTTCAGCAGTGAAAAGGTCCACATAATACTCATGTTAACGAATTTTATTAATTTTGATCCGGACGTTGCATCGCGAACCTTAAAATAGGTGTTTTCCTCAATGTGCCTTAATTTTAGCCGAAAATAAGAACTTTTTCAAAAATGTGTGCGCTAAGTCGCCGTCTTTCTCGATTGCACCCGCAAACTTGCTATATAAATGTATAAAAACAGTCAATTGTCACTTTTTCGCAATATTCACCGAGATGTTGGTTTGAGAAACCACGAACTGGTGCCTTATCTCAATTTTACCTGCGTGAATGAGCTCCATTTCTCAATTTTAGCCGTAAATTGGCATTTTTCCTCAATTTTAGCCGCAAATGAGCGATTTTTTTCAATTCTACATTGAACGCGCAATTTATTTTGTCAATTTTAGCCGCGTGAAAAGAGCACTGTAAACCGTGAATCAGCGCTATTTCTCAATTCTAGCCGTGAATAGGTGTTTTCGCTCAGTACTAGCCGGAAAATGTCCTTTTCATGGATTTCATCCGCGAACGAGCACTTTTTCTCAAGACGTGCGGCCCCCCCCCCCCACACTCTGAATCCGTGTGCCTGGCTGGCTGCCCACCCCTTGATCATGGGCTGGCTACGCCCCTGAAAGAGATGACTAAAAACTTCATCTGTTTCTTTCTTTTCAGTTCTTTAAATTTTGTTAATCGATAATTTGATAAAGCGGGCCTAAATCCACCAAATTTTATTTCTTAATTTGATCCGTGAAATTGGTTTCTTGTAGATCGAAAACCCACAAAATTGATTTTGATTACCCAAACCCTCAAAATTTATGTTGCAAGATCCAAACACACAAATTTAAGTTTTTTTAACGACTGAACCCAGTAAAATTGTTTTTTTCAGTAGCTTAAACCAGCTAAATTGATTTATTGAAGAGACAAACCCGCAAAATTCATGTTTATGGAGTCAAGTAACCCGCGAATTTGGTATTTTAAGATGCTATGTTCCGCGAATTCTCTTGCTTGAAGATACAAACCCTCAAGATTGGTTTTTTGAACGATAAATCCCTTGAGATTAGTTCATTGAAGTGTCAAACCCGTGAAGTTGGTTCAATTCAGAGGCAATCCTCGAAAATGGGGTTTTCAGGAGTTGTACCCGTGAATGCGGTTTTTAAAAAGCCGAACCAGCAAAGCAGAGCCAAACCCTCAATATTTTTTTTTTTTTTTTTCAACGATTCAACCCCACGAAATCGGTTTCTTGCGAGCCATTCTTGTGAAGTTGGTTCTCTCCGGAACATCCCCCCAGCCCACCCCATCTTTAATTGTACATCATATTTGGCTCAATTACAGAAAATTCAGTTCACAAGGGCTACGAAACTTCTTATTTTTAACCCCCCCCCCCCTCAGAATCTGTCAATCTGCACACCACGGTCTGATTATTCCGGAAAAAGCGTACACGGTTTGTGAACCTATATCCGCAGTTAAAATAGGGCCTGGTCCTTACCTGCTAAATCAAACACGATTTTTGGGAGAAAATTTTCCCGAGAACCCTGACATTTTCCCTTACCCTGAGCCCTGGTTGATTTCCGATTGTGGCGAGTAGCCAGATACTCGCGTTTTTTTGTTTTTTTTTGCGGGGAGGGAGGCATCTACCATGACCACCACTCCGGGTATCAAAATGTCACGCTACACCCCCGCACAAATTGATCCGCTATTTATCGTTAAGTAGCAAGCGAATGAGCTGTTTAACTTCATTTTAGACGGGAATTGGCGGGTTTTTCTGTTTTAGCTGTAAGTTGACGTTTTTTTTTTTTGTTTTTTTTTTTTTTTCTTTCAATTTTGGCCTTATTCTTCTGCACTTCTTCAGCCCCGACCGTCCTAGGCGAGCGGGAATAGCGTGATTTCAGCGCTAAGCATTTTGAGCGTTTTCAACGGAAAACGCCCGTATTATAGTATAGTGTTCTATCTGTGCGTTTCCGATTAAAATTGCGCACCCGTTACAGACGCTAAAACCCCGCTCTGAACACTAAAATCGCGCGGGTCCCGCCACACACGTATAGCACACGGGGTAATAAGTAATGCGCATTATAGCGTTTCATCTCCATTTTAGCCGCGATTTATAGCGTTTCCTCAATTTAAGTCACGAATTAGCGGATTTTTCTCAAATCGAATTTTCGTTTTTTGTTCATTTCATTTTAGCTGAAAATGACTCCTGAATTTTAGCCGTGCCTTTCACCTGCGAATCACCGCTTTTACTCAATTTCAGCTCCGAGTCAGAGTATTTTCACAAAATCCGTGAATTAGCGTTTTTCTCCATTTTAGCTATTCGCATTAGCTTTTTTTTTTTTTTAATTTTGCCGTGAAACAGCGCTTTTTTTCGTTTTAGCCGCAAAAATGTCCCAATTTTAGCTGCGGATCATTTCTTAATTTCTTGATGGGTTAGCGCTTCCTCAATTTTAGCATCAGATTGGCGCATTGTTTTGTCCGTGAATCAGCTATCGAGAATTGGTACATTTTTCTTAATTTAAGCGGCAAAAGAGCGCATGTGCTCTCAATATTTGCGGCTAATCAACGCTTTTAAAACCTACAAATCCATATTTTTCATCTTTAAGCTTCTTTTCCTCGACGATTTTGCCGTTTTAGGGCGTTTTGCTTGCCGTGGCAAGTTTTGCTTTTTTTGGAGAGCACCAATCGTCAATTTAGGCATTTTCAATGCATAATTGGGCAATTTTTGACACGCGTATGGTCGGTTTTGCCATTTTCAGGTCATGAGCTATCTGTTTTAGGCCTTTTCAAGGTGCAAAATCGTCAGTTCAACTATTTATAGGCCTCGTATAGGAGCCATTTTTGCCAATCTTAGGGCGTGAATACCCTGTCCTCCAGTTGGGAGATTTTCACTGTGCTATAACTGTGAATAGTTAGTGGCGTGAATATTGTCAGTGTGTTATTTCTACGGCACTAATCGTTAGTTTCGCCGTTTTACGGTCCGAACGAGCAGTTTTTTTATTTATTTATTTATTTTTATCGGGAATCACCAGTTATTTGGCCATTTTTAGAGTGAGAATGACCAATTTAGCCATTGTCTGGGAGCGAATTTGGCTATTTTCTGAGCAGCAATCGTCTGTTTAGGTGTAATCGAGGAAAAAATTGTCTAATTTATCTTTTTTTTCAGGACACGAGTCAGTTTGGCCGATTGTATGACTCGATTTCCCAGTTTGGCCATTTTAAGGGCACGTCAGGTTTGCCAATTAAATAGCGCGAATAGCACGTTAAGTAAAGGCAAAAACGGTCACTTTTGCCATTTTCGACGCGCAAATGGTCGATTATGCCATTTTTGGGGGAGGAATCACCTGTTCTTGTATTTTCAGAGCACAAGTTTTCAGTGATAATCCATGTTTATGGGTCTTACAGTCAGTTCAGGCATTTTTAAAGTGGGATTTTTTAGCGTATAAATATCATAATCAGTTAAGGCACAATTCGTCAGTTTTGCCATCTTTATAGGTTGCAAATGGTTGAGACGAGGCATGAATGGTCCATTTGGCCATTCTTGGGGGCGTGAATTGGTCGCTTTGGCAATTCGGAGGACAGGAATCATCTGTTATGTCTCCTGGGTGTCAGTTTAGTCGTTTTTTAGAGGGCAAATAGCACATCAAGCCAAGTCGCGAATTAGTTAGTTCGGTCATTTTTGGCATGAGAATGAAATTTAGCCATTTTCATAGCCATTTTTTCTTTCTGGGGACTCACAACATAGGCATTGGATGAATCTGACTTGTTCTCACGTGAACCTTTCCACCGCTAGATCAAAAGCTGGCTATGTTTCTGCCGTGAACTAGCGATTTCTCCATTTATAGCGTTAGCATTAGCGCTTTTTCCTCAATTCTAGACGCGAATTTGCTTTTTTCTCAATTTTAGCCGAGAATCGGCGTTTTCTTAACTTCAGCTGTAAGCTGTTAATGGGCGTTTTTCACACATTTTAGTCGACGATATGAGTTTTTCTCTATTTCAGACACGAATTAGCAATTTCTTTCGCTTTATCCATGACTTAGCAATTACTCTCATCGACGAAGTGGCCATTGGAGCCGTGAATTTTCTCAACTTTGGCTGTGATGCTAGGATGCCCTGAAATTATCTCTTTTCTCAAATTATCCGAGGATATAGCTTTTCCGAAATTATTTCACATTTGGCAACGAGCTAGCATTTTCCCCCAAGTTTGTAGCAGTGAATTAGTGATTTTCTCTCAATTTAAGCAGCGAATTAGCGCTTTTTGTCTATAATTACCAGCGATTCACATGATTATAGCAACGACATAGCACTTTTCTCATTTGTTAACCCCGAATTTAGCTCTTTCTTCTCCATTTCAGCTTTAAATGAGCACATTTTGTCATTTTAGGCCGTGAATCAGCACTTGTTCTTAATTTTGGCCACGAATTAGCGATTTTTCGGGAGCTGGGTTGTTTTTGTGTGCGTCAGTAAATTACCAGCGAATTGGTGATGGAGTAACATTTAGCAATGAATTAGCACTTTTCTCATTTTCATCCCAGATTTAGCGCTTCTTCTCAATCTACGGAGCTGCCTCCAAAAATCGCGTGTTGGCGTTCTCTAATTTCAGCTTTTAATATGAACACTTTTTATCATTTTCAGCCGTGAATTAGGCCTTTTTCTAAATTTCGGCAACGAATTTGGCCATAAGAGTTGGGTATGCCGAATTTCAGCGTTGAATTAGCAATTCATCCCAATTTTAGCAGCAAATTGCGAATTTTCGCAAACAAAAAAAAAACAACAAATATATTAACTTTTGCTCAACTTTGGTCGCCAATCGATAGAAGACGAGTTTCTTTCTTCACGTTTAACGGCTTCAATGTCAGGCGCTCCGGCATTTTAGGCTAAAAATGAGAAAACCCTCTAATTCACGGCTCAAACTGAGAAAATGTGCTAATTTTCGGTTAAAATTGAAGTGAAACGCTCATTCGCAACTGAAATGAAGAAAGACACCGATTCGCGGATCAGTTTGAGAGAATACTCTAATTCACGGCAAAAATTAATTAAATAATTCGCTGCTAAAAAAGAAAATGATTAATGTCTAAAATTTAGACATAGTGCTAATTCGCGGCAAAAATGGAGAAAAAGCGCTAGAACTCAGAATACGCCGTAAAATGGAGAAAAATCACTAATCCAAATGACTGAGAAATGAAGTGCTAAAATAGAAAAAACTGATCAATTCGAGAAAATGTGCTAATTGACAATTAAAATTGAGAAATGCAGAGATTTCGGAATGCGGCTGATTGATATCTTCCGGACGTCTGATTGATATTATCCGATTCTAGTTTCGAGGAAAAATGAGGATGGAGATTGGAGAAAAAGTGTGCTCCACGGTGGGATTTGATCCCGCAACCTCTGGCTTACTAGTCCAGCACGCTGCCAATTGAAATTTATTTAATTAAATACCGGTGACAACATATTTCCTCGACTAACGAACTACATCTATGATACGATAACATTGACGTTGTTTACTTTTGTCATAAGGAGAAACGCCTAGAGTTGCGAGAAAGAAGGACCCTGGGTGGGGTTCGGCTTAGCTGATCCTTCGCAGTACGACTGCCTTTGGGCAGTTGCCGCAATTGGGCTGTGGCGCAATTGGCAGCGTGCTGGACTAGTAGAACGGAGGTTGTGGGTTCAAATCCCGCCCGTGAGCCTATTTTGTAGTGAAACTCGAATCTTGTTGGGCTATGCCCTTCCATTGTCGTCCGGAAAATATCATTTTCATTTCATTTATTTAATTAAATCCCAATGACGACATCTTTTCCTCATCGATCAACCTATAGAGGCAAGTTTGTGGCTGAAAACACAGAAAAAATGAAAGAGCAAATCAGATTTATGGTAGAACTCCTCTCAAGACAATCCCAGTACGCACTGCCAAGAACGCATTGTGTGCCTAATCTTTTGGGGCAACGCCGCGCCGGTGGAATCGTGGATTTTTATATTTTAAAGATCCCTCCCATAAAATATTTCTGGGCGAGCCACTGACTCAAAAGCTGTATTTTTGGCTTAGAAATGACGTATTTATCAGAAAACAGAAGGAAGGACATAAAGAGAAGGGGCAAATGCAACTTCGGGATGGACGCTGACGCGCTTTCCCTTTCTTTCTTCCTGTTAATCGTATTCTTCATTTTCCAACAACTGAATGTCTCATTGAACGGGCACATCGTTGCATGAAGAACCTTCATAATACCATCCAGTCTGAAGGTGAAATGAATTTTGGCTTCTCTCTTGGAAAAAGACATTAATCCAACGTATGTATTGTTGTAGAGTACTGGACCTCCTGAATCGCCAATGTATTGATGAGAAGGCGAGTCTGGGTTGACGTCTGTGGCACAGGCTAAACTGTAGTTATTAAGATAATGACGGTTCGTTATGTGAAGCTTCGAATTACAAAAATCGAAAGTTCTGATTCGAATTTTCGCATATTTTAAAACTCGGTTTTCATGTTCCTGGTTTTCTGATTGGCCATAGCCGGCAATCTCGACGATTTGCTCGCTATTTATTATTTCCATCCAAAGATCTTCGACCTCTTGTTGGCTGTTGCTCGCAAGGCGAACAGTTTCCACTAATTGCCGCTCGAATACAAAAGGCCGTTCGACAATAACTAGGCCGGCGTCCCAGGCGACCTGTTCTTTTAACATAAACTTTTGACACTCGAACGGAATTAAAAAACCGACAACTTTTCGTGTGTACGCCTCCTTGATGATGGGCCTCAGTCGAAGTTTAGCGGCGGAAATGAAATAACGTCGTTTGAACGGATCCAGAGGGGCGTGACTGGGCGACGAGTGATTGACGAGACAGTGACAAGCCGTGAGGACAAATGTGAACGTCAGTAGAACTCCGGTGCATTTGGCCACGTCTGGATTGGATTCCGCGAGGGCGACGACAAAAGGGAATTGACCGCGTTGTGCAGCCGTTCCTCCTGTTATTTTTGATTCAATGCTGTCTGCTGGTGTAGGAATCAAGACGGATAAAATGAATTGCCACATTTTGAGCATTTATTTTTGGGGGCGATTTAGCTACAAACCCAAATGAAAAATTATTAAAAAATGAGCCCACTCAATCGAATGAAAATGTGACGTCGAAGAAAACAATTCCTCCACAATTTTGATCTCGTCGTGTTCTATAAGATCTTGGGTTAGAAGATCGCAGAAAATATTCTTATAAGGCTTGATGATTGCGTGAAGAAACGGCAGAAAACTGTCGAGCCTCATAATGCGTGTATCCGACCAATTATGTTTTGAAGTGCCACTCTCCTTCGTCCCAACTATACCGCCAACGTACCGTCCATTGTAGAGAACTGGACCTCCGGAATCGAGTGGTCCATTGGTTCTGGGTAACGTCGAGTGACTCGCGCAGGCGAAACCGAACCCCCAGAGATGCTGCCCCATAGTGACGTTGGTATTGTTGAAAAAATACTGCCTACCACCCACCATGCCACAATACATCTGTGATCGAACGAAAAGGCTCGTGAACTTTAAATCGTCCGTCGTTCCGTTCTCCGTCGTTCCAAATCCAACGATGACGACTTCTCGCTCGTGTTCAACCAAATCGTTCCACAATTTGAAGATTTTCTCCAACCTAAAACTTGGAAAACGAATCGTTTCAATTGTCCCGATAATTTTGTCAAACGGAGTCGCCGCCACAGCTACACCAGCGTCCGTCATGTACTCAAAATAGTACGTCGTGTCCCGCGTCAAACACGTCTCATGAACGATCACCTTCTCCACCTTCCGCCAGTGCATGCTGGGGTCTCTCAGATGAGTCGCTCCGGCGCCAATGACGTGTGACTCCTCGCCAACTTTGACCAGAGTTGTTTCACTTTTGGACGAATCGTGTTCAGTGAGGCAGTGACATCCGGTCAGTGCAAAAATGAACGTAATAAGCGAGCCCGAGCAGTAGGCGTGTAATGTGCGCCCTTCGTCGGTCCGTAATGTTCCGTGATGTTTGTAATGTTCCGTAGCGAGGACCACAGCGTACGGAAACTGACCCGGTTGGGCGTCGGTCCCGTAATGAATTTTTGATTCACGTTGAGACAGTGATGGGAGCACACAATTTACCGCGTAGAATAATAAAACGTTGTTCTTAAAAGGCCAGTTCATCTCAATTGTCGATTTAAATGCACTAAAATAATCTACAGTGTCACATAAAGACATGAAGTTTAAAGTTGAAGCCCATTTGCATTTTTTTTTATAGTTTATTTGCCCAATTTTCACTCCTCTGTGTAAGGGAGGATCCACGGCGTCTTGCCCCCCGTTATTACGCGGCTATTCAACTAGGTACCGTTGAACGGCAATTATTCCGCGTCAAACAAACATTTTGGCTGCTTAGCGACGACATCTTCTTCGATTAAATGCACCCCCCTCCCCTTTGTCCACACCACCGCCACGAAGGGCAAATGAGTTTATGTTCTAATCTATTCTTGGGATAAAGTGAACAAATTGCTAAAAAAATATTATGTTTGTGACATGAAACTGAGTAAAATTCTA
Source organism: Corythucha ciliata (assembly GCA_038030265.1). NCBI lineage: Eukaryota > Metazoa > Arthropoda > Insecta > Hemiptera > Tingidae > Corythucha > Corythucha ciliata. The sequence goes on from CM075939.1 coordinate 13,010,652, forward strand.
GTCAGGTATTTCCCGCCAGGTAAGAAGTAATTTCTGGTATTTTTTTATTTTAGTTTTTCTTTTTAATTTTAAGACAGATAAACTTTATTCTTTAGGGATTTGCCTTGAGTATGCTCAGCATGGTGAAATTAAGACAAAAATGATCGAACTTTTACAATTAAACGCCTCGTAAGTATGCCAATGCCATCTCTGTTAATTGATGGTCGTTAACTTAAATTAAATTCCATACAAAACAGAACTAACATCGAAGATTTAGCCGACAACGTCATGAAAAACGAACGCCTATTGACGCCCAGCACGAAGTCTCTCCTTCTGTCGACTCTGTCGAGAATGAAACAGAGACTATCGGACGACGCTCGACACAAATTCACCTATCACAGGACGATGGAGCACATGTTGCCCATAACGAACGTCGCCTTCAACAAGGACGGTACCGCCTGTTTGACGGGGAGTTTCGATCGAACTTGTAAAATTTGGGACACTCACTCTGGCCAGCTGACCAAGACACTGGAAGGACACGTGGGCGTTGTATTCGACGTGACGTTTAACTACCCCTACGAGTTACATCGCGTTTCTTTTAATTTTTAAGGATTTTCTTCGTAAAAATAACTTTAAGTTTTTCAGCGACAAAATCGTAACGGCAAGTTTCGATAAAACGGCAATCGTATGGGACAGTGAGTCCGGCGAAAAGCTCGTCACTCTCTGGGGTCACAATCAAGAAGTGGTGGTAGTTCGGTACGATGAAAATCACAGGAGAGTGGCCACAGCTTCCATGGATCATACGGCGAAATTGTTCGACATACAAACTGGTCACTATTCCACCCTCCCCCCACCACGCTCACCAGCAATCACCCTACCGACACATCTATTCCCAAGTTTACCCGTCAATGTCATTTTCTGTTGGCAGGAGTGGAGGTTTTTTCGTTGGAAGGCCACAAAGACGCTTTAATCGCAATAGAATTCAGTAAGGACGGTGAGAGCGTGTTGACTGGTTCGTTCGACGGTGACGTGTTTCTTTGGGATCCGAATTCACACAGGTGGGTTCTTCCTAGGCAGTGGTGTAGCGTATGGAGGTATTATATGTATACATATATAGTGGTGCCAATCCCGCAAAATTGAGTTTTTGAGCTAGCCAAAGCCAAATCCATGAGATTCTATTTTTTCCCAGCGGGTCATCTCACAAAAATGGTTTCTTGAGGTTGCATTGCACCCCTAACCCCCCAAAAAATTATTTTTGAAGACCCAAACACTCTGTCCGAGGCAAAAATTCGTGCGGTTCCTGAAAACGTTCGCAGGTGGTTAAAACGGATGACGTCACAGTAATAACTCCTTCGTTGTCTCCATTTCCAGATTCCTTGTGTCGAGAACCCCCAAATTCTGAGGATGGAGCTTTTTGCAGGTAGACCATTGTTGTGGTTGGACCTTTCCTACATGTATGATTGTGTTATTCGGGCTATTTGTTTGTAGTTTGAAGAGCTTTTGCTGTAATTCAGGCCCTGCATGTGCAGAAAAACTCTTGCAGCTCCTGACCTGATGCAAACTTGCGCTTAAAGCGGATAAAAACGGTGGCATAGTAACAGTTGGAACCCCCTCATCCGTCACGATTTTCCGATTTATTTGTCAAGAAACCTCGAAATGCGCAGTTTTGACAACTTTTTATAATTTTTCAAATATCACTTGTATGACGGGGAACTGGACGATTTGGGAGCAGAATTTGTTCAAAGTATTTAGTTTCGTGAAGGACGTGGCTTATATGAGTTCCTTGCATCTCCTCAACATAGAAATTTCTTACATTTCAAATACACCCCCACCCTCACAACTACAGCAAAGGCCCAAACACCGCTATCCTCCAACTAAAAAAAGCTATAACCACATAATATACAACCACTAACCACAGAAACGCCCAATCACAGTGAAGTTCCAACCACAAATAAGGTGCAACCACAACGAAGGTTCAGCCACAGAAAAACGGCCAACCACAGAAAAAGTCCTACCACATAGCAAAGGTCCAATCTCGGCAAATCTGCAACCCCATCAAATGTCCAACCACAGCAACGGTCCAACCTCAGCAAAGGTACAACCAGTGCAAAGGCCCAAAACCACAGCCAAAGATCCAACCACAGGAAAGATCCAGCCTCGGGAAATCTACAACCACAGCAAAGGTCCAACAACAGCAAGTTCCAGCCACAGCAAAGGTCCAATCATGTCAAAGCACCTATCACAAAGAAGGACCAACCACATCAAAGGTCCAAACACAGCAACGGTCCAACCACAGCAACGGTCCAACCACAACAAAGGTCCAACCATAGAAAAGGTCCAACCACATCAAAAGTCTAACCACAACAAAGGTCCAACCACAGCAAAGGTCCAACGACAACATAGGTCCAACCACAGCAACGCTCCAACCTCAACAAAAGTCCAACCATAGAAAAGGTCCAACCACAGCAAAATTCTAACCACAAAAAGGTCCAACCACAGCAAGGGTCCAACCACAGTAACGGTCCAACCACAACAGAGGTCCAACCCCCACGAAGGTCCAACCACGTCCAAGGTCCAACCAAAGCAAGGGTCCAGCCACGACAAAGGTTCAACTCCAGCAAAGGTCCATCCACAACAAAGGTTCTATTACACGGCAAAGCTCCAACCACAAAAAGCTGTACCCACGGTTAAAACCTCCATCTAGTATCACCCCAACCGCTGCATATAGCTCCACCCACGGCCAAAAGGTCAGGGGCTCGCGCCCCTCCTTCAATGCAGTGCTCGATATGTGTTCGAGTCCCACGGGTCTCACAAGAAAATCGTTGCAATCCCAAAAATAATGTATCCAGCTGAAAAACTTGTAATTTCACGCCAAAAAAACTGGCTGTTCAGCTGCACGACCTCCCTCAAATTTTGTATATTTGTATATTGGCAAGGCGTGAATCATCCGTTCTAGACATTTTTAGGGCACTTACGGTCACTATATTGCCAATTTTATTGCTTGAACAGACATTTTTGCAAAATATAGTCGTTTAACCATTTTCAGAGCAGGAACAATGGTTTGTTCTGCCATTTGAGGGTGCGAATAGTTCGCGTCAAAATCCAAGGCACGAATGGTCATTTTGTGCAAGTGAATGAGGTCGATTTGTCCATTTAAAGTGCACGAATAATCTGATTAGGCATTTTCCGGGTCATGAATCATCAGATTAGGCATCTTCAGATCGCGTGTGGAGTCAGTTTGGCGATTTTTCGAGTGGGAATTACCAGTTGTCTTCGTTCATTGAGCAGGGGCATTGAAAAATTACCAAAAACCTACCATTCTTGCCCTAAATAAAGTGACAAAACAGACGATTCGCGGCTTAACAATGCATGAAACTGACGACTTGGGCCATCAAAATAACCAAAATTGCAGATCACGCCTTAATAATTTCCAAACTCGCAATTCACGCCTTAATACTAGCCAAACTGGTAATTCACGCACTAAAAAAGGCCCGACCATGGCAAAACCGAGCGTTTATATGCTACAAAATTAAACCAAAGTAACCATTCATACCCTGAAAATGACCACACTGACGATTCGTGCCTTAATAACAGGCAAACTAGCAATTCACGCCCTCAAAATTATCATAATGACAATTTGCTTCCTAAAGATGGCCTTACTGACAATGTATAACCTAAAAATAGCCAAAATGGCTGTTCATGCCCTAAATAACAGCCAAATTAATAAGTGAGTCCTAATAACTTGATTAGCCAAAATAGAATAGTTGTCCTGGACAGTAATAGGACATTCAGGTCATAATGTGGATATCCTGCGGATGATATGTGCTATTGGGGTGCCTTTAAAATGGCAAAACAAACAATATATGTGCCCTGCAAATATTCAAACTGGCCATTCACGCCCTAAAAATGACTGCGACTGACCATTCGTGCCCTATGATGTGAATTTGCGGACTATTCATGCCTTTAACCATTGGAAAACTGACTATTTGGTAACAAAAAGTTCGTAAGACTGATGATTCGGGACGTAGTAATAGCTAAATTGACCGTTTGCACCCCAAAATCGACTAAACTGACGATTGAAAATAATTTAACCGATTATCACACCCTAAAAATGACTCGTGCCCTACAAATAATCTAGTTGGCTATTCACGACCTAAAAATGACTGAGCTGGCAATTCGTGTCCAAAAAATGTGTGAAACCCGACCTCTTGCGCTCCGAAAATGGCCACACTGATCATTCGCGCCTTGAAAATGGCTGAAATGACTATCTGCGCCCAGACAATGACCAAATAACTGGCCATTTTGTGCCCTTCAAACGATAGACTGGCGATATTCGCGTTTCCTCACCGAACAGGGCGACTCGCCCATTCACAGTTGGTTATTCGCACAGCAAGAGCGCGGATGAACTGAGTACACTTGCCGGCTATGACAATTTGGACCTAGCAAATAATGCTTAAACCGTCTATAACTGGCTATACTGATGCCCCAACATTGGTTAAACTGACTATTCGCGCCTTAAAAATGGCTACACGGACAATTTGTGCTCTAAATGGCAAAGCGGACCGCTCCAGCCCCCGCAGTTCGGCGTTTTGTCCTCAAAATTGTGAATTTCAGCCCTAAAATACTATTTATTGAGGTCCGATGACTGACAATTTTGAACGAAGTCCCCCCCCCCCAATGCTGGCGTCAACCAAAATCGGTCATTTGACACTAATCCCCCCCTCCTTCCCATCTTCTTCTCAACAGTCGTACAGGTCACCTGTCGGGTCACACGGACGCCATCAGTAAGTGCCTTTTCAGTTTCGACCCCAATCTTATAGCCACAGCGTCTGTTGACGAGACGGTCAAATTTTGGGATCGTCGCACCTTAAAGTGCTTGTCAACGCTGAGCCACGAAGACGAGGTGAATAGATTCCGCACCCTTCATCCACCCCTAACCCTCTAAAGGTTTCATTATCGAGTGCCTCCTACAATACTACAGGTTTTGGACGTTGCTTTTGACAGCGCCGGCCATCGTCTTGCAGCCGCCCTGGGCAACGGTCACGTCAAAGTGTGGAACACCTCGAACAGCGTGCTTCAGTATTGTTTGTCCGGACATCGAAGCGAAGTTTCCAAAGTAAAATAACTGAAGAGAGGGGGGGGGGAGCTGTCTCCAGGATTTCTTGTTTAAAAAACGTTTTCTGCTCCCCACCACACAGGTGTGTTTCAGCCCAGGCGGAGGTCAACTATTGACAGCGTCATCCGACGGTACGGCACGCCTTTGGGAAGCGTCGTCCGGTAAAAGTCTACAATGTTTGGCCGGTCACGACGATGAAGTATACAAATTTTCGATTGACGGCCAAATTTTGAACATGTTAGAGCTCTCTAAAATACCGCGAATTTTCAACAGGTGTTTTCCTGCGCTTTCTCATATTCGGGCGACATGATCATAACGGCGTCTAAAGACAAAACCTGTCAACTGTGGAAACGAAATCTACTCGCAATTCACGATTAATGAACCCCTTCCGTTCGAGTACTGGTACTGTAATTTTCACGATTTTAATGTATAAAAGACAAAAAAAAAGTACCTAAAACTCCTATATACACACATCACACAGCATACCAGGTTAAAATTAATTTGCAAATCTTTTTACATCACTACTAATCAGTGCTAATTAAGGTACAAACCCAAATAATGTTTTCTTTTTTGTAACGCTAATTACATGATTAAGTAACATGAGACCCTCCGTCCCCCTCGCATTTGTGAAAATATCCAGTATTTACAGGCATTTTACAATGTTCCCTTACAAATCAGGAATGTTATTGGCCGATTTTAGTGTCTAATTTTGTGAGATGGCTTCAGAAAGTTGACAAAGTAATAGGCGGAAGCTACGATCTGGTTGATGAAACTCTGAAAAGACCGAAGAATGTCCTCGAACTCTCGACGAGGGTGTATCTGTAGCCTTCGATTTCAACAATCGAGAGTCTATCTCCTCTTTGAAGATTGACTAGGCCACCTGTACGAGAGAACGAAAGTTATTTTTTTTGTTTTTTTTTTGTATGTGGCGTGACAACCGTTAAAAAAAAAATGTACCAGTGAAGCAGGAGTTGGCTTTAATTTCACCCGAGTGTCTCGAATGAAGCGACGTGACCGTGCACTGAGCGATCGGTTGTCCGTTCACTAGGACCTTATAGCCCAGAGCGTCACGGGCGTCGGCGTAGTAGACTTGAGCGTAGACGTAGTACAGGCCGGGGGAGTCGGTGATGGTGAGCTCGCCGCGATTCATCGAAAAACTCGTCTCAGTTCCCAGGTCGGACATCCATTCGGCCGGTTTCCACTCGCGGAGTACACCCTCCGGATGGTACATACGATGATTGCCTGATTGTTGAAAAAAAAAACATGAGAGGGGATGGCCTCGTCAATAATTCGCAACCACAAAAAGACATTTTCTGTTGGAAGATACGAAACTGCCATTGCTACCCATACCGGCATAGTGGGGCGGTTTAGAGTGTCGAACGCCGGTGATATCGCCGCCGTAGTGAGCGGCCACCGTTTGACAACACGATCCGCCGTCGGCAGGTCGTCTGAATGTGGGTGGCTCGATCGTTTCTTCCTCAGGTTTTGTCTACAAAATGAAACAAAAAAAAAAATTTAGGGGCACAGTCACGCCAAATCTGAATAAAAGACCAAATCTGTGTTCATACCGCGTAGTATCTCACTGGATCGACAATGATCAAAGCGTCTGGGCCAGACCTGTTTGGAAGACAAAAAAAAAAATGAAAATATGCCATATATCCTTGCCACAGAAATCAACGTCATTAAAAACGGAGCCTGAAGTAGTGGTGAGGGGTGGAAACAAAAGAAAAATTGACCTTATTTACCCTTTTTCTCCCCAAAGATGAGTCACTTCCTAATAATATACCTTTTGTGTTTACGAATTTGCCCCTCCGGGGGAAAAATATTGAGTTGGCATTTTATTTCACTTATAAAATCGAACGTATTAAGACATTTAATAAAGTTTCGCGTTCATTTTTGGTGCGTTCTTAAATGAAAATTAATCGGTTTCTCGTTCTTATGAAGACAAAACAGTGCAATGAAGTGTCACTACCAGCTCTTGGACAGGTAAGCCCTCTCACGACTTAAAATGTTGTTTGATCTCTAAAATTACCATCAGGGTGCATCCTGTACCCCCCCTCATCACAAATCGCCTAATTTGCGAGAAGAATCGTTTTAAAGATTGCGGTTAAACTATTTTCGTGCTGTCTGGAAAAAATGACAAAATTTATACCCTTTTTTCAACGGTGTGAAGCGTTGACGTGCGATGTTTAACGCTCGGGCACGTACCTCGTGTCATTTACTCGGTTTTAAATTTTCAGACAGGAGGAAAATGACTGGAATTTGGCAGAGTTTCAATTTAAACTTTTCATTAGGGACAGAGATTTAGTCAAAAAATTGTTGTGTGTTCGTACTTTGCAATTCACGGGCTGTAAGAGTTGGGAAATAATGTTTGACACCAAATGAATGAACAATTTTGAGTCTGTCGACATCGTCTTGTAAACAAGGACAATACTGCGTATAATTCGATGGAGGATGTTGAGTGGCTGAAGGGGGGGTTTATTTATTTCGCCGTAAATAAAAAAAAGTGGCGCCTGACCACTACGACTCACTTGGTACGATTGCCAGGGCGTTTGTACGTCTGCGAAAGAACCGCATTCGCCACCGGTGGTATCGGTGCGACGTCTCCAATGGCACGTCGTCTACGTCGCCGTCCGTCCGCTCTATGTGAACCGGCAACGACGTTCTTGCCGTTTCCTTTTTCCGGCACTTCGTCGCCATCTTCGTACTCTTCGTCGAAACTCGTGTCGTAATAGTCGCTTTCGTCAGCGACCGTCTTGACGGGATCAATCTGCGGGGGGTGGGGCAAAAGAATAAATTAAGAAAATATCTGACCACAGGGAACGAACCATTTACTTCAAAACCCCCTCTTTAAGTTTCATTAAAAAGCATTGTTTAATAACTTTCTATTTTCATTATTTTTAAGCCCTTGGCAATGAAAACGAACGCTTAAAAGAAGCAAGTTCGTCCACCTGAATAAATATAGAGCCCCCCCCCCAACACCCCATCACCCTCACAACCCATAGACACCTTAACTATACATAAACTTCCCAGCAAAGTGCAGTTTCAAATTTAACTCTCGTCCATCACGAAAGGTTAAAAGATTTCTTTTTTTAAAAACGAGACAAAAGGGTCCACAAGTGTTATGTGTGAGGGCTTTCACTTATAATGAAGCCTTTAAGCCGATTAAAAGACTAAAATTTATTTAAAAATTACTCAAGTCAGGGAGCTCTTGACAGAGTTATTTGATTAGAAGATTGAGAGTTGCTATAATAAAATTAGAAACAAAATTAAGTCAATTTTACGGTGCTTTAAACAAGTCCTTGTCTAGTGGTTGGTGGGTGGAGAGGAGGGGGGCAGAAAAACCAGTTAGATTTTCCCCAGTTTCCTGAAATGACTCATACAGGACATCCACATGGGAAAATTCGTATTATTTCATGACTAATTTGCCTAATAAGCAAAGAAAAATGGTTTAGAGTGAGAGTTAACTCAACTTAAAGTGTTCTAAAAGTGTAGAATCTACGACGTTGGCGGTCTAAAGTTCAAGTCCTTTTCATTATAATTAAATAGAAAGCGACACGGAAAGCCAGAGGCGATTTTTTGATTGAAATCTCTCCCCTTTACACCCCCACCAACACAACACTACCACAGTAAGGACCATTTTTGATCCAAACTTTGAGTGTGCAACACGTATTCGTATAATGCCCGACCCCTTGAAGAGCTAGAGCCTATTCATAGAGAAGTCCTCAGGATTGACATTGGGATGATTACGGGGACCCCCGACGCTATTAATTGGAGCCTCCCCCTCCCCCAACCCTCAAATATCTCAGAAGTCAATTTTTAAAAAATCATAATTGTTTTGATATCAAACAATTAAAAATTAAAATTCTTCTCGTTTTCAGAGTTCTCACGCATATCCAAATCAAGGTAATCGTGTGTTAATCGCTTTATTAAGGAACGGATTTTTTCCTGCAGAAATTCACCAGTCCTTGTTTACGTCCCACGTGGGCCTGACGCAGAAATAATTATACTGACGAAGCTTTGAAAATAAATTACTTCGACGTAGTCAACAACTCGAAAAATTGTTTCTCTTATCCCGCGTCAATTATCAACGGCTTACAGCCATGAGGTTGTAAAAAATTTAAGTGGTCCTGGAAATAAGCCAAAAATCACGTTATCTTTGTTCCCCCCCCCCTTCCCCCACCACCAAACCCACTTTTTTTTTTTTTTAAGCAGTAGTAAATCAAGTTTTCAGCTTTTTTGAGGGACATTGAAATGAAAAAGGTTGACGAAGGGGGTCGGTGGAGTGGGTGAAGGGAGGAAGGCTTTGACAAATTGAGCGACTTTTTTCTGTGTGTTGTCTTCGTCTAATTAAGGAAAGTAACAAAATAAATAAATAAAAAAACAAAAAAAAACTGTCTTTATAGATTAAAAGCGTAGCAGCTACGGCTGGGTCGCTATATAGCTACTAGCTGTCCCTCCCAGGTTTCTTTACATCATTCGGATCGTCAAATTAAGGAGATTAAAATTCATGAAGAAGTTGTTTTTTTTATGAATGACTAATTACAGTGTCAATAAGTAGCCCGATCAACTGGTTTTTATATAGGTAGAAGACTATTTTCAACCGCACTTCCCACCCACCGCACACACACTCAATTTAGTTGGACACTTCATAATTATTGACATCTTTCATAAATCGCGCTCTTGCCTAGGCTAAGATGAACTAACATCTGACCATTGGTGGGTAACCATTTGTCTAACCATAACCATTGGTGGATGCAACCCACAAGAAGGGTGAGATGGCACCGCGAAAACACACTTTTCCTGTCTTCACTTGTCATCAATCGGATTCTGATGACGATTGTGGCTTTTTCTGAGACAAGTTTCCTATAATTTTAGCTGATAATTAGCGCCTTTTCTCAATTACAGCCGTGAATTTTTGTAGTGGATTTAGTCACATAGGCAGCTTTTTCCGAATTTTATCTGCAAATTAGCGCTTTTCCTCTGTTTGATCAATTGCTGTTGTTGGACATTTGCTGTGGTTTGACCTCTGCAGTGGGTTTGACCTTCGCTGTCGCTGGACGTCGGTCCTAACAACGACCAAGACGGTGCAACCACAGCCAAGGTCAAACCACAGAAATGGTCTAACTACGGCGATTTTCTAACCTCAGCGAAGGTCTAACCACAGCAAAAGGTTCAACCACAACAAAACGGCCAACCACAGCCAAGGTTGTGCAGTTCCAGCTGCAGCGAAGGTCCTACCACAGCAATGGTCTAACCACAGAAAAGGTCTAACCACAGCGATTGTCTAACCACAGTGAAAGTCTAACCACAGCAATAGCTCAATCACAGCAAAACCTCAGAAGCCAAGAACTGATTTTTTTTTTCAACTTTGGGCGCGAATACATTGCGCTCGTAATATAACGTAATACTCAACTCGTAATAGAGTTTTCATCCTGTGAATTAGCAAATTTCTCAAATTGAGGCCGCTAATTAGACATTTTTCTCAATTTCAGACGCGAACCTAACGCTATTCTTCAATTTTAGTCGAGTGAGCTGCTTTTTCATTCCGCGAAATAGCGATTTCTCTATTTTGTCTTTTATGCCACAAATTGGCTTGAGAAGTCGACACAGTTTGGCGATTATTCTCAATTATAGCCTAGATTTAGCTTCTTGTCTCTATTTTCGTCGCAAAATTGGCTTCCGACAGCCACGAATTGGAATAGGGCTTAATTTTAGAGCAGCAAATGTGCGCTTTTTTTTTTACATCCTCATCTTCATTTTTAGACGTTGACTAGCGAATTTATCTCGATTTTGACCACAGAGTAGCGTTTCTATCCCGCTATATAGTTATTTTTTTCAATTTCAGCCACTAATTAGAGTTTTTTCTCAATTTTAGCAGTGAATTGGCGCTTTTCCTGATTTTATTCGCAAATTAGCCCTTTTTTTCTAGTTTAGCCGAGGTAGTGGAGCGTTTTTATTCCGGGAATTTGAATTTTTTTTTTTACAGTTCTAACCACGAATTAGCGCCTTATTGTTCACTTCTATCCGTGGAATAGCAATGTTTCTCAATTCTAGCCCCGAATTAGCGTTTTTCTAAATATTTGTGGTAATTTTTGTTCTAAATTTTAGCTGCTAAATAGCGACTTTTTTTACATTTCAGCCAAGAATTGCAGTTTTTCTCAATTTTATACCGCGAAATAGCCAATTTCATTAATATTACCCGCAAAATAGGTATCCTCAACTTTGTCTCAATTTTAGACGCAACATTTCTCAAACGATTTTTTCCCCAGCCATAAATTGCCATTTAGCCATAAATTGGAGTTCTCAATAGCGCTTTTTCTCAATTATATACCGCGAAATAGTCAATTTCATCAATATTAGCCGCAAAATAGCTATTTTAACCTTTTCTCAATTCAAGCCACTCGATTTCTCGAATGATTTTCTCAATTTGAGCATCCAATTAGATTTTTACTGATTTCAGCAGCTAAATTGCGATTTTTCTTGATTTCAGCCACGAATTGTAGTTTTTCTCTTTATACCGCGATATAGTCAATTTCATCAATATTAGCCGCAAAATAGCTATTTTTCTCAATTCAAGCCGCTTGATTTCTTAAATGATTTTCTCAATTTCAGCATCCAATTAGATTTTTTCTGATTTCAGCAGCTAAATAGCGATTATTCTTGGTTTTAGCTATGAATTGGAGTTCTCAATAGTACTTTTTCTCAATTATATACCGCGAAATAGCCAATTTCATCAATATTAGCCGCAAAATAGTTATTTTTTAACTTTTTCTCAATTTAAGCTGCTATCGGTTTCACGAATGATTCTCTCAATTTCAGCCTCCAATTAGATTTTTTCTGATTTCAGCAGCTAAATTGCGATTTTTCTTAATATCAGCCACGAATTGTAGTTTTTCTCTATTTTATACCGCAAAACAGTCAATTTCATCAACATTATCCGCAAAATTGTGTTTTTAACATTTTATCAATTTAAGCCGCTATGATTTATTGAAAATATGAAAATATGAAATATTTTCTGAATTTCAGCCTCTAATTAGATTTTTTCTGATTTCAGCAGCTAAATAACGATTATTCGTTGTTTTAGCCATGAATTGGAGTTCTCAATAGCGCTTTTTCTCAATTATACACGCGAAATAATTATTAATTAATTTCAATTCGAATTAATTTCAACAGAAATTTTTTTACTTTTAGCTCCGAATTATAGCACTTTTTCTCTATTTTAGCCATGAATTAGCCGTTTTCGTCAATGTTAATCACAAAATTAAGTTGCCTTCAGAGGCCGCGAATTGGCGCTTTTCCCAAACTTTAGCATCTTTTTTTTCTTTTTCTACCATAATTTTAGCGGCTAAATATCGATCTTTTTTAATTTTAGCTACGAATTGTACTTTTTCTCAATTTTATACAGCGAAATGACCAATGTCATCAATATTAGCCGCAAATAAATAGCTATTTTTCTTTTTTAGCTACGAATTGGCGCTTTTTCTCATTTTAAGCCGTGAATTAGTTTTTTTTTTTTTTCAATTTTATCCTTTGGTTGGCGTTTTTTTTCATTTTTAGCAGCTAAATAATATAAATTTTTCTTAATTTCAGCCACGCATTGGAGTTTTTCTCAGTCCAATTTCGTTGGATAGCCAATTTTATCAATTCTAGCTGCAAATTTTTAGCTTTTTAGCTACGTATCCGCACTTTGTCTCAATTTTGGCCAATTAGCGCTTTTTCGAAAGTTAAGCCGCGAATTAGCGTTTATTCTCAATTATTGAGCTGTAAATTAGCGTTTTTCCTCATTTGGTCTCCTAAAAATCACTTTTTCTCAATTTCAGACGTGAATTAGTGAAATTGTCCTCCTTTTAGTAGCCATTAATAATTACACGTCTTTTTTCAGTTTTAGACACGAAATTAAACTGCCATCAGAAGCCATGATTTGGCACTTTTCCGCACATTACATCAGTTAATTTGAGCTTTTTCTCCATTCGCCGTTTTTTCTCATTTTCGTGGCAGTATAGCATTTTTTTCCAAACTTCAGCTTGGAGTTTACCTCAATTTATGTGAAAAAAAATATAATTTAATTATTTAGCTACATTTATTGTACAATTTTTTCACCTTAGCAACGAATTAGCGTTTTTTCTCAATTTGAGCCGTAAATTAGTGGTTTTTCGGATTTTAACCGCTAATAAACACTTTTTCTCAGTTCCAGCCGCAAATTCGCGCTTTTTGTACAGCTTATTCGTGAATTAGCACTTAATCATAATTTAAGCCGAGAATTAGCTTTTTCTCAATTTTAGCCGCTAGTTAGCGCTTTTTCTTCATTTCATCCGTGAATTAACGATTTTTCTCAATCTCGCGAATTGACGACTTACTCAATTTCAGCCTAAAATTCGAGTTTTCTAAATTTAAGCCACGAAGTAACGTTTTTTTTTTTTCGATTTCAGCCTAAAATTGGCGTTTTTCTCAATTTCCGCCGTGAAATAGATGCAATCCCAATATGCTCTAACCAGAAACCAGTATCAGGCACATCTTCGTATTCCAGTAAAAATTATTGACTTTCAGGAGTTTTTGGGGGGCTTTTAGGAGAGCAGAATCAATGCAGAGCACTGTGATGTAAAAAGGTAAGTATTTAAAGTCAAATTTTACTTTTTTTTTTCAAAAATATCAATTCGGCCCCTTGCCTGGCCGCGCCTTTTTTTTTTCACTTTTAGCTGTGAACCATGAGCGTAGCCATCAGTGAGGGGGTGAGGGTGGGCCGTGGTGGGCCTGCCATTTGCCAAATTTTTGTAGGTGGTAAACCAATTTCGCGGGGTGGCGTGATTGAAAAGAGACCTATTTTGCGGATTTTGCTGCTAAAATTGAGGAAAATGCTAATTCGTGGTCAAAATTGAGAAAATGAGCTAACTCGTGGATTTGATTCGCGCCTAAGAAGTGAGGTAAACCGAACATTCGCAGCTGTAGAACTTGGGAAAAATAAATTCGCGGTTTCTAGAGGCTAAGTCGAGGTTAAAATTGAGAAAAGGGGCTTATAGTCATTGGTAAAAGTGAAAAACATCGCAAACTCGCTGGGTTCGATTGAGAAAACGCTAATTCATGCGGTGCTCATACACGGCTAAAAACTCTCCAATTCCCAGTTTCACGAAGCAATGTCCGGGCCTAATTCTAGCATTAGCCGCTAATTCGCGGTTTATGGTGACCTTTTCACGGCTAAGGTGAGTAAAAGGGCTCGTTCACGGTATATAATTGAGAAAAGCACTCGTTTTTGTGGTTATAAAATTTAGGAAAAACCGATCCGAGCCCTGTTCACGGAGGGTGCTTTTGAATTGACGCTGTAGGAATTTCGGATTTTAATTCATGGAAGGGGGGGAGTACTCCCTGCCCTCCTCGTTAGTTTAAATCCGCCGTTTACGTGTCAGTGGTCACTCTTTTGTCACATAATTTGAAACTACTTCACGGACTATGTTCCTTCGTTCTCAATCGCGTTCAATTTTAATTATTTTTCTTTAAGAAAGAGTCACATTTTATTCCAATTTCGTTATTCAAACACAAATAAAGCCATCCAGGAGTGCCTAAGTGGTATTTTGGGTGGGGCGCGGCGCGGGGAACGTTGGAAGATCTTAAGACACTCTCTATAACACCTGGGTGGTGCTTAATAGAGTCCCCCAATAAAGATAAAACACGTTATCTGGCTAAACTGTTCCGTTTGAACCTCATCTATATTATTATAACTTCCCTTTTGTTCTTTTATATTTATAGTGGGGCTGGCGTAAAAGATGCCGTTTATCCCTTTGGGATTCGGCACATACTTTAAACTTTTGTTTTTTTGTTTTTACTGGACGAGTGCCCACAAAGGTATATAATAGTAAGAAAATATTACATTTTAGATTAATATTAGCCCGAGAGACCTACTTTTTCTTGAGTTTC
The DNA here is from genome assembly GCA_038030265.1 of Corythucha ciliata. NCBI lineage: Eukaryota > Metazoa > Arthropoda > Insecta > Hemiptera > Tingidae > Corythucha > Corythucha ciliata. The sequence goes on from CM075939.1 coordinate 13,025,659, forward strand.
CGATTAAAAAAGCGATAACTTTGGCTCTGACCGTTCCGTGGAAATCAACCGTTCCTGCATATTCGATATCGTCTGACCTGAAGATTTGACCCTAAATATGTTACGTTTTTCATGCAAAAACGAGACAAAAGAAAGAAAAAAATGCAGCACTCCGCTGCATTAATAGAACTGCGTATAATGCACGTCGAAGAACGTATCTATAAGGCCAAGGATTCGCGCGATCAATCGTCGCCGATTATTTATGTTTTTCCATTGAAACTGATGTGTTATTCTTGGAAAATGGTTGATCATAATAAACGCGTCGAGGCTGATTTCAAACGCGGAAGATACAATTTTCGAACAATTCCTAATACCTCCTCCCTACCCACGCTTCGGTTCTCACGGCTTTTGCCTATAAAAAAAAGAACAAATTCCTAGGGTTTCACCGATTTTTTTTCTAAAACGAATTCCCTGCCAGCTTATTTAGCTACTGGCCCGCCCTCTCCCCCTCCTCCAACGATGAGTTACGAAAAAAAAAATTCTTATTAATTCTACGGGCAGCCATTTGGAAAGTCTCTCCATTTTCCATGCATTGTAAATGTTTATACTTCCGAATAAATTATTCCAAACTCGGAGGATTTTTCGTCACAATTTAGCGGGAAGAAGAAGTCGGTTGAACTTGAAAAGAAGTAGTTCAAATTCTTTTTGAATTGTCCAACCCCCCCACCCCCACCCACCCATTGACTGTAGGGGGCAATTAACTTTTTTTTAGTGCTGACGAGTTTTAGAAGTTCAAAGGAATTAATTAATGAGGCTCATTTAATTTGACAACGTGTAGGCTTGTAGTTTCTTTGGCAGAGGGTGTTTTTTTTTCGGGGTAGTGAAATGGATAGGGGGTGTAAGAAGAAGAAAAAAACACATTTGTTCGGGGTCCGCTCCTTTTAAAAGATGGGCCGACCATGAGAAGGCTGAGAATGCCTCTCAAATCTGAGCTTGTGAGTGTGCGTAAGCGGTGGTAAATGTATAATTAACGACAATTAGGTCGTGGTGTGACGAATGTGTGACAGAAATGAAGTGAAAGGGTCTGGTTGGAGTTCTGGTAAACAGGATGTCAACTTCTAGTTGTGGGCTTCTGCCCTGCCCCTCTCCATCACACCTATCATCACATCACGTGGGCCATGATAAAGAGAAAGTAAAATTTAGTTAAAAGAAGGTCCGAATTTGGTCGTGGTTTGTTAAATGGAAGGGAGTGCGGGGGGCTCTCGATGGAGCAACTCGTTGTATTCGTTAAGCAATATTTGTCTTTATACGTTTAGCTGCTCAGCTTGCAGACCCATTCTTTCCGTTACGCAAAAAAAAAAAAAGTGAATAAATAAAGCTCAGGAACTCACTCGACACCGATTTTAAGACCAAGTAAACATGAAAAAAAGCTTGCACACGTAACTGTGCTATTCTTTAAACAGTTGAAGAACCTCATCCCCCTCTCACCCGCACCATCAGAATCTCTTTAAAAAGACCACCCTGAACCATACATATACATCAGACATAAAGAAACACTATAGTTCTACCTGATCATTGTTCAAATTCAGAAGACACCCTACACGAAAAAGGACAGAAGGCCTTCTTACCCATTCATTCACCCCTAGCCCACCCCCAAACATCTTCACAGAGTATCTTGTTTAGTTCCTGCAATCTCGGGTCTCCAGAAAAAATAAAAATAAAATAAAAATTAGTACTTATTTAAACTGAAAAAATACGGCCACTTCCTATGTTTATCCGAGAAGTCTCAACCAGGAAAAAAAAGGGCTCCACTTCTCCACCACCACGTGAAGTGCTCTTCACTGGTGAAGGCTCCCCCTTACAACACACTCTTGAACTTTTTTGTTTACGCCTATATCCTCCCTGTTTTTATCTAAACCTTTTCTGGGCTAATAAACTCGTTCTGGAGAAAAGCGAACTGTTTGCGGCATTTCAGTTAAAACACACTTCTCCTCTTCGGTTTAAGGCACCTTGACGAAGAAAAAACGTTTTTACTACTTCCTCTCGGGTGCGATAGAAGATACAGACAAATCGCTCGGATTTTTGTTTGTTTAGGACTTTTAAACATTGCAAGGGTAACTGTTGAGTCGTTTGGGGAGGAGAGGAGGGATGTTCATCTTTAGTCCGGCCGTTTATTACGCGCGTCCATCCTAAAACTGTGGTATTTTGTCTTATATGGTTAGGGTCGACCGAAGCGAGTATACCGTACCAGGCGGAGGAAGATCCTTTTCCCCGTGAGGGGGGGAGAAAGGGGGCTGCCGTTTAAACATGGCCAAAATAGCTCCTAAACTCTAGGACCTATAGAGCAGGGGTGGCGAACCTAGGGCTCGTGGCCCGCTGAGCCTGTCACAATGGCCCGCCCGTGGTCTACGCTCTACAGTGGTAAATTATCATTTTTAATGTTGGATTTTGGCGCCCCTCGGATTTTTGTGCAAATGGAAAACGCTACAACCCGCGCCTCCTCGTGGGCGGCTAATTACTCGATAAGTGCCCTCTTAATCCAGAACAAAAAATTGAGATTAACGCTAATTTGGGGCTGAAATTGAGATGGCAAAAAATCGCTAATTCCCGGCTAAAATGGGAAAAAATCGAAGAGCGCTGTCATGTGGAAAAAACGCTAATTCGCGCTTAAAAAGGAGAAAACGCCCACTGAGGCTTCTGAAGGTAATTTCGTGGCTGAAAATAAACAAAATCGCTAATCCACGGCTAAATGAGGATAATGCGCCTAAAATTGGAAAACAAAACTCTCATTGATGGCTCGCTATAGGAGGCTAAAATTAGGAGAAACGCTAATTCACGGCCGAAAACTGGGGTTTCAGTGAATTACAGCCTCCTTTACACATCATCCGCGAATTAGTGATTTCCATCAATTTCAGCCTTACCATAATTACCACCTTCTTTTAATTTAAGCGGTGAAGTAGCAATTTTATTCCATTTTAGCGATTTGTTTCAATTTTAGTCACGAATTGGAGTTTGGTCCGTTTTGCTGCAAATAAGCGATTTTTTACCATTTTAACATTAGAACTTTTTCTTACTAAAAAATTAGTATTTGTCTTAATTTCAGCCGCGCTAACCAGTGATTTCCTCAATATTGGTAGCAAATAAGCGGTGTTTGAACTATTTTTGCCTCGCATTATCAATTTTTTCCTATTTTAGCTATGAATTAGTGAAAAAGAACAGCAAATTAGCGTTTGTTCTTCATTATAACCATAAAGTCTCATATCTATTCACCCTTTCACCGCGAGTCATCGATTTTTTCTCAATTTCAGCCTGGAAGTTTCATCGAGATACCACGATTGAACGCTTTTTCACAGTTTCATTCAAGTATTTTAGCAGTTTTTTCAACTCTGTTTCGTACTTGCCCCAAAAGGACAGCATGTAAGTGCGCCTTCTCATCTTTGTCAGCTTAAGGGCCTAATCCTGGGGGATTAGCATATTTTCTCTAATTAAGAAAAATACTTGGTTCGCAGCTAATGTTTCCTTGAAGTTTCCGTGGATGAACTGTAGACACTATTCGCTAATTTCAGACAAGAAGTAGGAAAGCGACAATTTTCGGCTTCTGGAGGTAAGTTCGCGTGGCTCAAACTGAGAAAAAACGCAAATTCACGCCTTCTGAAGGTAACTTTGTGCCAGAAGGTGAATGAAGTCGTGAATTCAGGACCAAATTCAGAAAAAGTATTAGATTATTCTCTGCGAAAATTGGGGAAAACTCTAATTCGGTGATGAATTGTAGGAAATTGTTTTATTAGCGGCTAAAATAAAGTAAAATCACTGTTGGGTCGGGGGGGGGGGGTTGATCATAGAAATTTGGGAAAATGGTTAGCCGTGGTTTTCGGAAGCAACTTCGTGGCCAATTAGAAAAAAGCGCTAAAATACGGTAAAAATTGAGAAAAATCGCTAACTCTTGGCTAAAATGTAGAAAACGCAAAATCGCGGCTTATTGTAAACGGCGACTTCATGAGGGGGGGGGGCGCCAAATGTATAGGCCGGCACTGAAGACAGGTGGCATTAAAAGGAGCAAGAATCAGCCGTTCAAATTTTACCCTCACTTTACTCTTGAATTGGTGGTTTTCCTCAACTTCAGCCGCGAATTTTAACCGCGGTTTATGGTAGCGCTTCTAACCATAACCAATTTTTTCAATTTTAGCCACGAATTGGCGTTTCCCGCAATTTTAGCCGTAGATTGGCCATGTTTCCATTTTTAGCAGCGAATTAGCACTTTTTCTCAATTTATTGAGCTGAAAATTAGAGTTTTTCTTAGATTTGACCGCGCTAATAAGTGATTTTTCAAATTTAGTCTCGTTATTTGCCCCGTATTAGCAACTTTTTTCAACATTCTCCTATGGATTAGCGCTGTTTTTCAGTTTGAGCATTAAATCTTTCAGAAGCTACGGATTTTTTTGTTTTCTCATTTTTAGCTGCAATTTGTTTTTTTGTGTCCGATTTTAGCGGTTTTGGGTATTTTTAGCGACTTTTTTCAATTTTAGCTGTTAATCAGCGTTTTCTGCTACTTTTGCAGTGAATTAGCATCTATCCTCTTTTTATATGCGAATTGTGTGATATTATGTGAATTATATGATATTTCAGTTGTGAATTTTCCCTTTTTGCCCGATTTTAATCCTAATTAGCGTGGCTTTTGTCGTGTGAGTTATAAGCATTTTCTCCATTTTAGCCGCGGGCTTGGCCCAAAAACAACACTTTTGCATTTCTTAGCAGTAGAATGGCCTCCGTGGCGATTTTGGCCTGGAAGTTGGATCGCGAGACCACGAATCAGCGCTTTTTACTTGCTGTTACATTAACGAATGTTATACCGATTTTTCTAAAGTTTTTGTCGCGTTAGCAAGCTGCACATTGACGATCAGCACATTCTCCACTTTTGCCGCGAATTTCCCACAAAATTTGAGACACTATAGAAGCGCTCTCGGCGGCTCAATCGAATATTTAGCCCATACTCTTTTAATGATAAGATCACTTGCAACGTTAGGAGAGACTGAAATTCGCTGAAAGGAGCCAAATCGCTGTCCAAACGTCCAACCTTTTTCACATACCTGCATACATGATTATAGAACAAATAAAAATCCTCAATTTTCCGTATTTAAGCTTTTCGGGGTCCCGTCTGATAAGGGGCCCTGGGTGGTCCGCCCCTGGCGCCCCTACCCGCGTACGCTTCTGCGTGTAGTTTTTCTAAGGCTAAGTTTACACTGTGCGTTTCAAGCAAGCGCAACGCAACGGAAGGGAAAAAACGGACAGTGTAAAGGCCCCTTAAAACGTGTTGTGTTCGCGAAGTGTTGTTTGTGAAAGAGAAAGTTCAGAACCGGCACATTGTGGTTCTAAGAGGCAAGGGTAGAAATAGCTCTTGAATTGTCCGAATCCACGGAATTGGGTTTCCGTAAGTGTCTAATCCACAATATTTGAACGTCGATAAGGCCAACTACTGAGTTGTTTGTTTTAAAGGCCAAAATCTGGGAAATTACATGAGTATACTTAACAAAATTGGCTGCGTGTGTGCGGGCAATTCGTGCAATTGGTTATGTAAGTACCCCATAAGTACCCTCGTGAAATTTATTTCGCACGCACAACAGAAACGAGTGTATTGTCGGCGGGGAGGGGGGGGTGAGATTATGTGCCATTATTTTTATTCGATACCCATTTCCTTCCCCCCATATGGGTCAGGGCCTCTTTGTAGTCGCCTGTTATACTTATCCGTGTAAGAACGGCCCTGTGTGGTACCCTACAGGGCAATAAATCGCACTCTAACCGTCTGATAACTGCATAAGACAACCGCCTGGTAACCGTTTCAGTGTTAAGCAATCGTTCAGTTTAGTTCACAGCGATGGTTGCTTGCGCCATCGATGTCGAGGACTCAGCGTGGGGTCGACGGGGTATAATATGAAATTATATTGACGTTATTTCCTAACTTTAAAAAAAAATGTCATTTTTTGATAATTAAACGCAATTTCAAACGAAGATGAACGTTGCTCACTGATCTATGAAAAGCTTTTTTTTTATTTTTTTTATCTTCTACCAAGAAAACTTTTGAACTGATTTCCCAGAAATGTACACACTCGAAAATGAATTTATCGCCGAGTTTTAATTGTATTAAAACTCGGATACGTGAGCAATAACATGGCGACACATTTTATGCATTTTGCAATAAAATGCTCATGAGTTTACTCAGAGGCAATAAGCTCCGCAACTTTTCCTGAGAGTATAGTGGACGCTTCTTTCTCAAAAAATAATATGTCACTTGTTACACGATTCACTTGTTAACTGAAAACCACTAATTGTACAGGAATACTGAAAATTAGCGAACATGAGTTAACACTAATAGCGTTTCCCATATGCACGAAATTCTGAATTTGGGAAGTTCATTTCCACTCGTCCTCTCTTAATGAAATGTAATGGAACAATTCCTTTATATGTCCGGCAATTAGTGAATTAATTGCGTTTAGAAGAACCTTTTCTACGGACAATTAAGGGATTACTCCCCTCCTCACCGCACCACCATAGTCACAACTGTGAATTCGAGGGAGTGAAGAGGCTGAAAATAAATAAATTAATCTTTAAATGAAATACTTACTATTCTTGACTTGTTTTTGAGTTCCGAGAAAAAATTGCTCCCCAGGTGGGATTCGAACCCACGACCTCCTAGTTTCGCGCCAGGTGCTCTAACCAACTGAGCTATCCCGGGAGTCTAGGCAAATAGCGAATCCACCCAGGAGAAATCCCCTCTCGAAACTCAAACTGCACCCATCATCTAAGCTCAATTATTCAATTAATTGTCGAACACATTAGGAAAAAATTGCGTATGGCATGCACTGACCCGATATGAGCCGAGTGAGCGAAGGGAAGGGGTAGGAGAGAATGATGGGATGCATTTTAGGAGGTTTTATTGTAAGCGACGCGTATACTTTTCGTTATGTTCTCTTTTTATTTTCTAAAAGAACTAATCGCTCAAGGTTCGCTCGTTTTCTCGCGAAAAAAAAAATCTTAAAAATTATTAAAACGCTCCGAAAGAGCCAAAGTCGCGAAATTGGCCTTTTCAATTTTTTAGCAAAAGCAAGAAAAAATTAAAGTAATCGTTCGTAAACCAACAGGGTTTTTACGTCCAACTATACCTCTTATAAAACGAATAAATCTTTCGCCTTTTCAATTAGCCAAACACGCGAAATTGTATTTCGAAAAGAGCGGAACATGCGAAGCTTATCCTTTTCAGAGCTCATCGCAATAATTAATCGCTACTTTGCGGCTAAAATAGTGAAAAGCTATCCATTTGCAGATACAAAATCGAGAGATGGGGATCAATTCGTTGTTTCTGGAGGCAAACTTTATGGCTCAAAGTATGAAAAAGTTCATAATTTCATGGCTCTAAAGTGAAAAAATCGATCATTCTCGCCTTAAATTGAAAAAAATTGCTATTTCATGACTATAACAAAGAAAATGCGCCAATTCCTGGTAAAATGTACAAAAAGCGCGAGAATTGAGGAACAGTGCTAATTCACGGCTAAAATAGATAAATAAAAAAACGAATCGTCAAAAATTGAGATTCGCCGCTAAAATCGAGAGCTATGCTTGTCGTGATTTCTTGGAGGCAACTTTATATTGTGGCTGTAATTATGAAAAAGCGCTAAATCATGGTTCAAAGTGAAAAAAATACCGCTAGTTCTCAAATCTTTTTAAAATCGAGAAAAGCGCTAATAAACTAATGGCTTGGATTGATGAAATGCGCTAATACGTGGTGAAGAAGTAAAAAAATTAAGAGAAAACGCTAATTCACGACTAAAATTGAGGAAAGTCCTAATTCGCGACTAAAATTGAGAAAAAGCCAATTTGCCGATTTTTATAGTAGAGGCAACTTTGGAAATTTTGCGATTTTTCTCAATTTTTGTGATAAAATTGCACGATTCTAGAAATACGGGTTAGCGCATTTTTTCAATTTCTTCGACGAACTAGCATTTTTTAATTTATATTTTAGCGGCGAATGAGGGAATTGGTGTTTTTGTTTTTTTTTTTTTTTTTTTCAATTTTTGCCGCATAAACGATTTTTCAAATTTCAACCGTGGACTATGCAGCGCTTTAACACAATTTTAACTGCGTACTAGCGTTTTAATAAAATTTAGAGGCAATTTAACGCATTTTCTCACTTCAGTAGCCTTGATTTTGCGCTTATTCCGTGGTCTTTTCTCATCGACAATTATGAAGTTGCTTTCAGAAACCGTAAATTGGATTTTTTTCAAGCTAATCTGCAAATTAGGGTTATTGTGAATCGAACCTGTAAATTAACATTTTTTTTTTCATTTTTAGCCGCGGATTGGCCCCAAGACTGCGGCACTTTACCGTTTTGCCTGAATTTTAGCTATGCCATAAAAGAGAATTCATTCACCTTGAATTACGATTTTTTCTAAAATTTGTTCTAGAAATTGCACCAAAGAAACGCCAAATCATTATTGTTTTTCGATTTTAGACAACGGCACTTTTTCTAAATTTTGACTTGACCGTTTTTTCTCAATTTTAGCCCAGAATTAGCGTTTTATCCAAGTGGCGCCGACACTATATTCAATACTTTAGAGGGTGGGTGGTCCATGATCGAATATCGTGGATAAATGAATAAAAAATATCGTGGAATACAGTTAAAAGGAAGAACGTAAGGTTGACAAAAGGACAAAACAAAAGAAGGAAGAATGAACCGGAAGGTGAATAACGAAAAAGAATAAGATACGCACAAGTAAATTAGTTTTTAACGTGCTCAAACGCCATCAAACTCGGAACACGTCCCCACACGCGTGACTCTCAGATTTTTTCGTTAATTTTTTGGGTGATAGTAGCTGCTGGATCCGCGCATCATATTGATCCACGCATCGGCGTTTTTCACCATTTTAAGTAGCGAATGAGTGAATTTTGTCAATTTCAGCAGCGTATTACCGCTTATTCTCAATTTTACCCGCGAATTAACGCTTTCTTTCATGCAAATGAGCTCTTTTTTTCAATTTTGGTTGCGAATAATTTCTTAATTTCCGGAAAAAATTACCGCTTTTACTTAATTTTGGCCACAAATTCGCGTATTTTCTTAACTTGACCAGGGAACTAGCGTTTTGCTCTATTTTTGTAGCAAATGAGCGATTTATCTTAATTTTAGCCCCTATCAGTGACTTGTTTATTTAATTTATCTGAATGGCGAATTTGCGCTCTTTCTTCATTTTAACCGTGAATTAGCGAATTTTCAAAAATGTATCCACGAATTATCGTATTTTCTCAATTACAACCGCAAAATAGTGCTGTTTTTTTCTCTTTTATCGCATGCAAAGCGCTTTTTCACAATTTTAGTCACTATAAACCACAATTTGATGTTGTTTTTTTTATGCGAAGCCTCCTGACCGATTTATCGCTGCTTCTTCTCAATTTATAGCTGTGAATCAGTGCTTTTTCCAAATTATGGCTGCAAATTGGCATTTTTCCCCATTTTTAGCCGCGAATTAACATTTTTTTTATCTATTTCATTACGAATTGGCGTTTTTCCACAATTTCAGTCGCGAATATTAGCGCTTTTTCCAAACTCCTTAGCCATGGTGGTTAACCCAAGATTGTCACATTTGCGAGCCTGCGCAATTTTAACCTCTTATTAGCGCACGTTCTATATTTTAGCGGCCAAGTTGCCTTGCAGATTGCTTTAATAATTGATGAATTATCCTTAGCTTCAGCAAATGAGCGTTTATATTCTCAATATTAGCCGCGAATAAACGCTTTATAACCAAAAATCCCGAATTGTTCCACCTTTCAGCCCCACTTTGCGTCGGAAATCCCAGTGAGGCCCTTTAGTCTCCAAGTAAACGAGAAATATATTTTTCACTTATGGCGTTTTCCATTTACATAAAATTCCGCCCTGGAGCCAAGCATTTCCACCCGTCTTTTCCGTTACCTTAATATGATGTAATTCAGAGAAGACGATGGAAATGCTCGGCTTTAGAGCGGAATTTTATGCAAATGGAAAACGTTAATAGTGTGATAATATAACACCATTTTTATTAATACCTTATCCGCAAATTGGCCCTATTTCTCAATTGAAGCCACGAATCAGCGATTATTTTTCTCAATTTAATCCACGAATTAGCAATTTTCCTCAATTTTATCCAAGAATTATACCGTTTTTTCCGTTTTAGCCGCCGATTAGCACTTTCTCTCAATTTTAACTGCAAATTACGTTTTTCTCAATTTTAGCCGCGAATTTGATTAATCTTTTTTCAATTTATGCCATGAATTAGCTCTTTTCCTCCATTTTAGCCACAAATTTGCCTTCAGACGCCGTGCATTGGTGCATTCTGTAGCCACGAACGAGCGTTTTCCTTAATTTTAGCTATGAAGTAGCGTTTTTTTTTTATTTTAGCTGTCAGTTAGTAACTTTTTTTCCACTTTTAACCGTTTAATAGATGTTTCACATTTATTTTTTCGGAAATTAGCGCTTATTAAACGTGTCCGCTAATTAGATTTTTTTCTCGAGTTTTGCAAATAGTGCGCTTTTACACATTTTAGCCGCCAGTTCACACTTTCTCTCAATTTTGGCAGCGAACTAAGGTTTTTCTCAATTTTAGCCGCGAATTAGCTTCTTTTTTTTTCAATTTGTGCCGTGAATTTGCGCCTTTGCTCTGCATTTTAGCTACGAAGTTGCTAAAATGGTAGAACCCATGCATTGGTGTTTTCAACAGCCGCGAATCAGCCTTTTTCCTCATTTTAGCAGTGCGTTGGCTTTTTTCTCAATTTTTGCGTCAATTAGTGTTTTTTTGTTTGTTTATTTTTAGCCGTTTATTAGTGTTTTTTACTTTTTATTCGCGAATTAGCGCTTTTTAAATTTATTCGCTAGTTAGAATTGTTTCTCGACTTCAGCAACGAGTCAGCGCTTTTCCATGTTTTAGCCGCCGCTTTCTCTCAATTTTAGCCGTGAATTAACGTTTTTCTAAATTTTATCCGCGAATTAAAGTTTTTATTTTCAATTTCAGTACTGAATTAGTGATTTGTCTCAATTTTATCCGTGAATTAGATTCTTCAATTTTTGCCATTAGGGCTTTTTCTCAATTTCAGCCACAAAGTTGTACTCGAAGACGCGTAATAGTGTTTTCTAAATTATTATAGTCGTGATTTTACCGTTTTTCATCGTTGTAGTCGCGAATTAGGTAATGCATTTTTTGTTTTTTAGCCGTTGATTAGATTTTTCGTCACTTTATCCGTGAATTAGCGTTTTTCCCGCTAATTATAGACTTTACTCAATGAATTTTTCACGCGCTATATTATCACCTACAGCTGGCAGAGATGATAGCGTCGTGAGGTTTAATGAGGGGGGGGATCTCATAGGTGTGTGAGTGGGTCCGTTTTAGGAGTCCCGCTACAACTAATGCGCCAATGGCTTTATCTTAATTTTAATCGCAGTTTTGCGTTTTCAAACCCGCTGTGAATTATAGCGCTTCAAAACTCAATTTTAGCCGTGAATGAGCGCCTTTCTCATCTATAGAGTCATACACGTGTCCTCCAGAAACGGGTTTTCTTAATTTGTTATTTGTGTCATGAATCTCAGTTTCGGCCATAAATTAACGATTGTTTCCTGTAGTTTTACAGTCGTTTAATTGAATTCTGGCATTTGAACTAGTGATTAGTGATTTTTCTTGTCTTTAGACACGATAAATGGTTTTCTCAGAAACCGTGAATTGGCGTTTTCTCGATTTTATTTTGTCCCTTTAACCCCTATTTTTCCATATTTTTAAGCTTTTCAGAGGAGAGATCCGGGTATGTCTGCCCCCTCCCTCTCGCCCTAACCTATGCACGCGGTTGATTATTACTTGTTTGACGGATTTTCTTTTAACGGGATGGACTACCATTTTGACGGATTGCTCACGGAATTTTGAGCAGGAAAAGCACAATGTCAGCTGGCAACGCTGCTGCGACAGGAGAATATGTGCATCAGGCCGACGACGCGATGCTTGTTGGGAAATTCTTATTGTGACCCTCGTAACGACCCTGCGAGCTTTTTCAAGAGCTTATGGACAAAATCCGTATTGTGGAGAAGTCTTTGAATGTGGGGGGGGGAGAGAGAGAGAGAGAGAGTATACGAAGAGAAGAAGCAAACTGTACTCTTATACAACAAAAACTCAACTTTACAGCTGTCGAGAAGATGGTTATTTGAGCACAAAATTACCGTTATTGTGAAATGAGCATGTGAGGGATCTAAAAACCTTAATAGTTTAGGATGAATAGAACGTTACACTAATTAAAGGATGTATTCCCATCATCATATAGTCAGTACATTCTCGCATCTCGCCCTTCGTGTAATTTGAGACATGGACGCATTTTTTTCTCTCTCTCACTCACTCTCTTTCTCACTATGTCATAACTCGATAGGGTTCGTTCGAAGGGGGTTCTATACTTGAAAACTTGATTTTATTCTTGAAATCACTCGGGTTTAAAAAATCATTAGCCCTGTTATAGCTGTAGTGTCTGTAAAGACATCTCACCGAGGACCAGAGGACCTCACTTTTTGTTTAGTCTTATTCTTTTTTTTTTTTAGTTTCATAGCTCCATCAGCCAGCCTGCCTAGGAGTAATAAAACAGCACAGATGTGACTTTATGCCGCTTTGTGTCTCTTGGCTTTCAATTTTTTTATAAACCCTTCCCACCCATTGAGTTACTAAAGCGTATATACTAAGTCTCGCATGATTGCATTAATGTCAAGTAAATTACAGTTTTTTTTCTCGCTATTTTGAAAAAGAATAGCCAAAAATTGGCCCCTTCCCCCCCCCCCAATTGTTCATGTTCTCTTCATTCTGAGCGTGGCATGTCTCATTTAAAAGAGTTATTTAGGTTTTGGGGACCACACACACATGCACAACGCGTGCGTATATTATACTCAAATTGGTTAATTTTTTTTAATTTTTTTTTTCGACAGTCTCGCGATGTTCAAATAAACAGAAGACGTTCGAAAAAACAAAGTGATTAATATTTAAAGGAAATGAACAATGAACTCTGTTTGTTTATAGGAAATGGATGGGAGGGGAGGGGCAACTAATTACTCCGTCGCAGTTTAGAATATGCATAGCGCCTGCTCCGGGGTATTGCCCACCCTTCCCCACACTCAAAAGTTAAAATTAATGTAGTAATTTTTAAAAAGTATGTATGGGTGGGGGGAGATGAATGGGAGTCAGCGAGGGAACAAAAGGAAACAAAATTACCGTTTTGTTTGTAAAACCCGAGGGGAGAGGAACTCCTGTTGCGGTTTAAAAATTGAGCGTGGTGTTATAAGTTATAACTTCCGGGTCTTGTGAGGGGAAGCCTTTAAAACGGGTTGAATTTCGCGGGAATAACACAAAAAAAAATCTTCCGGATGAGTGAGGAGGAAAACCTCAAGTTGAAAAAATTAAAGTATAGAGTTATTATCCGGCCGATGAACTATACACACACAATTTACTCGAGAAAAGCATCTTTATACGAAGGAGCTTGTTACTTTCGTCTCGGGGACTAATTGCGTTAGAGAGGCTGTGCAAAAAGATTCCGTCAGATTATGCACAACCGCCTGGATTTATGCACAACCGGTGTCAAAACTGTATTCCCTTTGGCGTCCAATGAACCCCAAAATGGGTTTTCTCGTGATTGTCCCACAGGCAAGGATGACCGTGCAGTTAAAACCTTATCTCACCTTTTAACGGTTTGTCGATGGCAATAATTAAAATACCTCGGATAGTTGCTGGTTTAAATTTGAATAACGCAATTAAAAGGGGAATGCTATTTTTATTAAACATCATCGTAAGGCGTGCTTCATTCTTCAGTTTGCGTTTGATCCGACGAGGTCGCTAAAATATTTTAAACGAATCCCCAGCCTTATCTTTCCTACCTTTTCTCAACGTTTTCTAGTGTCTTATCAATATGAAAAGAGTCGTAATTTTGTTATTCAAAACTATTTAAAGGGTATAAGACCCCCCTCCCGCCCATTCACATCACACCAAAGTTGTGTCCGTGAGACTGTCCTATACCGGTGCGTCCTGCCGTGAGTGCTTGCAACGCCCCTGAATGCCGTTAAAACACCCAGTGTATGCAGACTACGCATTCTGCGCGCCACAAATTACATTTTTCCTTAATTATTTTTTTGAAAATTAACGATTTTTACCTTTTTAACAGCGAATTAGAACTTTTTCTCACTTTAAGCTGCAAATTAGCGTTTTTCTTCATTTCAGCCCTGCTAATTAGTGATTTTTTTTCAATATTGGCCCATACGGATTAGCATTTCCGAAGTTGCCTTCGGAAGCCACAGATTTGTGTTTTTCTAAATTTTAGCCACGAATCAGCGTTTTACTAAATTTTAGGCGTGAATTAGCGTTTACCTTCATTTTAGCCGTGAATCAGCTGAATTAACTTTTTTTTTAGACTTTATATCCGTGAATTAGCGGTTTTCCCCAATTTCATCCATGGATTTATGATTTTCCTCAATTTCAGCGGCAAATTAATAAGCGATATTCTTATCAGTTTTGTCCGCAAATTAAGATTGTCTCAATTTTAGCCGCTAATTAATGCTTTTTGTCAATCTCATTTGCGAAATATCGGTTATTCTCAATTTTAGCAGTTACTTAATGAACGGTTTTCTCATTTATTGCCGTGCATTAGCGTTTGTCCCAATTTTAGCTGCTAATTATTATACATTCTTCTAAATTTCAGTTGTGAATTAGGGTTTTTCGCAAAGTTCGCGAGTTATAACCCCCCAAAAGGCGCGAATTCTCTCAATTTGAGCCTTCAAATAGCGCTTTTGGGGGCTAAATTGAATAATTCAGCTCCACTAGCTCTTCTCTGGTCACACTGTAACGTTCCACTCCGATCTGGGTCAGATTGACTGAAAATCGTCGAAAGGAGCCAATATTGCAGTCAAGCCGCATGCTATAATCAAACTCGTTTTCACGTGCCTACATCCATGAACATAGAACCTAAAAATCCTCATTTTTCCATCTTTAAGCTTTTTGGAGGGGACCCCTCCAAAAGTAGGGGGACCAGGGACGATCCGCTGCCCCTTGCCACTACCTCGATACTGATTCTACTGCTACTGATTCACGTACAGAAGTGAGAAAAAGCGCTAAATGACGGCTAAAATTACAGAAAAATGCTTAGCTACTTCGGCCCTCGTTATCTTAAAGCTTTCGCGGATTAAGTGTGGAAAAAGCGCTAATAAGAGGCTGGAAGCAAGGGCATCGCCAGCCATCGGGCCAGGGGTGGGCAGCTAGGATTTTTTTTTTGGTGAGCTGGAGGAAGGGCAGGCCTGTCGAGAGGGGGATGGCAGTGGTTGGACATTTGCAGTGGCTGGACCATTGCTGTGGTCGGTCCCTTGCTGTGGTTGGAGCTTCGCTTTGGTTGGGAAGTTACTGTAGTTGAAGCTTAACTGTGGTTTGGATGTTCTAAATGTGGTTAGAGCTTGTTATAGTTGGAGGACTGCTGTGGTTGGACCTTTACTGTCGTTGTAGCTGTGCTATGATTGAAACTTGGCTGTGTTTGGAGGTTTGCTGTGGTTAGGAAGTTGCTGTGGTTGGTGCTTCATTGTTTTTTATTGCGGGCCTGTCGTTAGAGAATGAGGGGAGCATATTCGTCAAGCTAGACACTAAAACTGTGTTTAAAACCGTGTTGTTGGTGATTGGTTAGTAGGAGCGTCTCAGGGCACGTTAGGCACCACTCCTCCTTGTAATATTTTCACAATTATAGTCGTAAAAATCCCATCGCAATTACATAAATTAGAAAAATAACACAGCGAGGCAGAACTCACGATTCACAACAACGCTTTCAACTATTTTTAGCAGATTGATTTCCGCTTTCTTGCACCGCTCTTCTTGATTTTTATTTCATCTTCCAATCTCCAGGATAGGGGGGGGCAGCTGCCCTCCATTGGCCCCCTTTGTCGACGCCCGCGGCTGGAAGTAAATGGAAACGACAATTGTCTGCTTCTGCACTCAACTTCGTGGCTAAAACTAAGAAAAAGAGCTATAATTCATATCTGAAAGGGAGCAAAATTGCAAATTCGAAGCCAAAATTGATAAAAAGTGCGCTAATTCGTGGATGAAAATTAAGCAAAATCGCTCATTAGCGGCTAAAATCAGGAAAAACACGAATTCACTGCAAAAATTCAGAAAAATCTCTATTTTATAGCTAAAAATAATGGAGAGAAAATCACTAATTCGTGGCAAATTCACAGATATAAAATTGACGAAATGCGCTGAAGAGAGGAAAAAACCGCTTATTCGCGGTTTAAATGGAGAAAATGACATTTCGCGGCTTCTTGGGGTAACTTCGGCAAAGAAAATAAAAATATATAATTGCTAATTCGCTGCCCAATTTAGAAAAAGCGGTAAAGGAAAATTCCAATTCGTGTCGTGTTGTAGGAAAATCTGTAATTTTAGTGGCTAAATTTAGGAAAACTGGCTAATTTGCTGCTAAAATCAATATCCCAAGATTGCTAATTGGAGGGGTTATAATTTGAGATAATTCACAGAAAATTGATAAAAATGGCAATCTAGAGTTAACTCCAACGGTTTCCGGAGGCAACTTTGTGGCCAATTGGGGAAAGGCGCTTCAATTTACGGGAAAAATTGAGAAAAATCGCTAACTCGCGACTGAAATGGAAAAAAATCGCGGCTTGAATGGATACAAATCGCTTATTCACGGCTAAAATTGGGACAAAGTAGCTAATTCACCGATGAAATATTGAGAAGGAGGGCTGTAGTGTGGATAAAACGCAATTCTGCACGCAATTCTGAACGCAGTTCTGAAGTCTGAACGGAGACTTTCATGAGAGTATACTGGTGAAAGATTCACCCGCGCTGGGCGCCAAATATTCAAGGCCGGCACAATGGACGGGAGACCCGTCTGAGTCGAGCCTCTTCCTTCGACTTTCGGAGCATGCCGATTTGAACGGACCCTGTGCTTCCGCAGCCAAATCCGAAGAGGCACCACGAAAACTTTCTAAAAGTGGCCAAAAACATTGGAATCACTGATGTAAGAATCCCTTCAGGGGCTTGTCCGACATAAAATTTGTTTCGATTTCCATAATTTCGATTTCCAGACAAATTCAGTCTTCTCAAAGTGGCTGAAAACGAGTGTTTTACCATTGTTCGCTAAAAACTGGTTCACTGTGCCACGCTGACGTAAAGTTTCTTTCAATTTGGCCACAAAATGATTAAAAATAATAACAATCTAGCAACGGAAAAGGCGCACTTTAATCGCGACTGATAAATTTCTCTCAAGTCTTTCCCGTTTTTTGAGTGTGTTTTTTTTTACTTTTCGTACTAACGTGCTCCAGTTTTTCCCCTTGTTTGTGTTATTATTTGAGTACGGTTGACAAATGCAACGTTATTCGTCTAATTCGGATCTCATTGCGACCGCCCACCGTTTATTTTTATACGTACCGACGACGGTGAGTTTGATTAATTACCGTAAATATAAATATAACGCCTCCACCTGTTCCGAGCGTATTTTATTCAGTAAATAAACAAAAATTTACGACTTTATTGTTTTGAGTGGGTAGTTTTTCATCGCTCAAACTATACAGCGACACCTTGTCTCCCTCATCTGCAAACCAAAAATCATTGGAACAGTTTCCACGGGGAACGACATTTTTATTCTTCTTCTTCTTCTTTTTCTCCTCCTTTGACAACATTGCGGCGCTTCAAAGAATGCCAGCCATAATCTCGTAAAGGGAACAAAACCATGTTTTCTGAAAGGAAGAGAGAGGAAAAAAAAAGTTATTTTACTGCTTTTTAAAAAAGTTTAACCGCCGTCTGAAAAAATATATATTTCATTTCAGAAAAAGCAGCCTCATTCTTTCTCCCCCCCCCCCCCACCTGTTTGGATGAATTTATTGCCCAGAAGCATCGCAATGTTTGTCTTTTGTCTTGTCTTGAAAATGGTGGATGACCAAAAACGTTTCGATTGCCGAGCAAAAGGACCGTCCACACCGTATGTACCCGTGGCGGACGTTGGTTTGTGGAAGAGCGGGGTTTGGCCTCTGGAAGGGTATACACAATGTATTGACGTAAATGACACACATTTGAAAACTATAATTTTTTATCTGGTAGTTCAGTTATGGGCGGGGGGGGGGGGTAGAGCGTTGTTTACGTCTTTCTGAAATGAGGTGATCTCATGACAGAGAGTCTATTGAACTAGTTTTTTCGTTAATAATCAGACTCTAATTTCCAGAAAATATCGTAAATTTTGCTTTATTTTGAGTTATCTCACCCCCCCCCCCCCATCCATAGTTAATCAGTCATGTTTCAATTTAAGGTGGCCCACCCCGAATATATGTGTGTCAAACCGGTATTTATTAAAAAAAAAAATTGATAAAAATCGTGGCTGTCAAGAATATAAAGGCTCTCCCCGCGTCTCTTAATATTCGAAAAATGAATAAATTTAAAGCGATGAGCGGAAAACATGCTGGATACGAATGGAAAGATTAAAAAAACTTTTAAATTTCGCTTTTTCAACTCGATGACAGCTTTTGAAATTTAATCAGACAGCAGTCAGGAGAGGGGTGGGGTTAACTGTGAATTACAGTGCTCAAGGAGCGAGTGGATTATTGCTCAGAAATAACAAAATTGAACCGACAATAATAATTATTTTGTCTTTTCTTTTTAATGATTCGAATGCATCGTGATTAGAGGGGGGAGGGGAAGTTTGGCCTACGGCCTAAAAGTGTTGGGGGAAAAAGCAGAAAGAGGGGAAGACATACATCACAAAAACCGAGGTTTGAAGACTCTACTCATCGTTAATTCACGCCGTAGGGGTTTCAAGTAGCTTTTTTGTTACACCTCTGGCATTTTTGATTATAAAGAATTAAAGACGACGACGTCTTGTCTTGTGGGCTGGGCGGGGGATGGTGGTGTTTCCGACGTGGCGTACGTTGGTGAACTTTTGAAACGGTTGGTTTCGCTTTTTTTTTTCTTATTATTATTCCTTTCCTCGGGGAGGTCGAACAAATCTTTTTTCTATTTCATTTGATGGGATCACTGTTACCCCCACCCTTCCACCATTTTATCAATTTGTAGCTTCGTCTAACGGGGTGACTGAATAGATATAGTGTGTGCTCCTATGGGATCCTAAAAACGACCCTAATATGACTACCTTTTTAAAAAATACTGTACTTTTAGAACGCTCTCATGAATATTAGTGAAAAATAAATAAATTGGAAACACAATGCCTAAGTTTGCTTCCAACATAAATAAAGTGCTTTTCTACACTAGTACATAAAAGAAAGTAGCCAGGACGTGGCAAGGGTGGGCTTCTACCCGTGTTCTTTCAATCGTCTTTGTTCATGACGACCCTCGAAACCAGCTACTCTAGGAAAACTGTAAACTTGCCTCTTCCCACAATTTGGGGGAACATTTTGACCTTGAAAAACAAAAAAAAAAACAACAAAAAATGGAAAGTTTCGGTTTTTGTTTTTGTTTTTGTTTTTTTGTTTTCAAGTAGCCGTAGAACCCAAAGGTTAGCCGGCCCCGTACAGTGCCCAAAAGCCTTATAAATTAAGCTACAAAATTACATCACTTTTAAGTTGAAATTATCGCAATTTTCGGAGTTTAAATATCTGCAACATTGCTAGTTTCTGGTCTTTACTTTTGCGAAATTGCGAGTTTCTCAGATTTTTTCCACCGACCGCCGCGCCGCCGGAACACATAGGCTAGCCTACCGCGACAGCGTCCATAATGTGTAACGAATGACCTCAGTGGCGTGAGCAGGACTTTTTCATGGAGGGAGGGGGTTCAAATTACAAAATTATTATAGCAATTCAACTTAATTTTTAAAAAAATGAATAAGTGGGGAGGGGCATTTTTTTCAAGATACACAAATATTCAATGGATTCATGTGCACTAGCGGACCTACACGTATATCGGGGCCTGGGGCGGAAATCTCCAAGAGGCCCCTAAGTCTTACTATACTTATTATCCGTATAAATAAAACTCTACTGGTAACCACGAAGGCTGTTTCCTTATTTTAACCAAACTACCACTATTTTCACGCCCTATCCGCCAATTACCGTTTATGCCTAGTGTAAGCCGCGAACTCTCCATTTTAGCAGCGTTTTGTCAACATTACCCGCGAATGTTTGCTTTTCTCAATTTCAGCAGCGGATTAGTGGGGTAGTTCCCCCCCCCCCACAATAGCCATAAATTTGCGATTTTTCTCCACTTTAGCAGCAAAGTACCGTTTTTATCCTGTGATCTCAGTTTTAGCCGCGAACTTGCGGCTTTTTCACCCATTGCCTTAGATTGGGCCTTTGCCTCAATTTCAGCCTCAAAGTTGCCGAATTGGCGTACCTATTTCCATTTTTTGACTCTAATTTAAAATTGTCTCAATTTTAGTCGTGATTTAGTGGTTTTCCTCAATTTCATCCGCGAATTAGCTCTTTTTCTTAATTTTAGCAGCGTAGTAGCGTTTCTAACCCGTGAATCAGCGAATTTTGTTATTTTTTGTCACGAATTGGCGTTTTCCGTCATTCTAGCACCAAATTTGCTTTTTCCGTCATTCTAGCTGCTAATTTGTAAATTTTTACATTTTTGACAATACATTATCAATTTTTTCAATTTAGGCTGAAAATTAACTTGTGTATTAATTTTAGCCAGGCTAATTATTGACTTTCTCAATATTAGCCGCAAATCAGCGGGTTCTTATACATTTTAGCGCCAGATTAGCAATTTTGTTTGACTTTTAGCTTCAGATTAGCGCTTTTCTTCACTTCTAGCCGCGAATCAGCGTTTTTTTACTCATAGTCATGAATTTGCCGTTTTTCTCTTTAGCCACAAAGTTGCCCTCAGAAAGCGAAAAGGCGTGTATTTAAATAGAAATTTTAACTCAGTTATTCGTGAATTTACAATTTTCCTCAATTTCAGCCATGAATTAGCGCCTTTTCTCTATTTTAGCAGCGTAGTAGCGTTTCTAACATGAAAATTCGCGAATTTTCTCAATTTTAGCCACGAATTGGCGTTTTTCTCAATTTTAGTTTCAAATTATTACCAATATTGTTTCAATTTTTAGCCGGAAATAGCACTTTTTCCCATTCTTGAGCTGAAAACTAGAGTTTTTTCATTATTTAAGCCCGGCTAAATTGTAAATTTTTCAATATTAGCTGCGTTCTTTTTACATTTCAGTCCCGTATATTGACATTTTTTCCTTCAATTTTCGAAATGGAATATCGTTTTTTGTTTATTTTTAGCCTGAACGGAAGCTATAATGCATTTGCGTTTCTTCAATTTAAGCCGGAATTGAGTTGCTTTCCCCAATTTCAGCCGCGGGTTAGCCTTTTTCTCCATTTTTACCACGAGTTGGTATTTTCCTCATTTTCAGCTGCAGATTAGCCATTTTTCCATTTTTATCAGCGAATTATCACTTTTTCTCAATTTGAGCTGAAAATTAGTGTTTTTCTTAATTTTAGCCGCGTTGTTTTTTTTTAGATTTTAGCCCCGCGTAAGCAATTTTTTTAACTTTCTGCTATGGATTAGCGCTGTTTTCCAGCTTGAGCCTCAACGATTCTTTCAGTAGCAATGTATTTGCGTTTCCTCAATTTCAGCCGCGACTCAGTGATTTTCTTCACTTATAGTCACGAATCAACGTATTTCTCAATTTTTATCCGAGATTTAGCGATTTTTTTATTTTTATTTCAGCTGAAAAATATCGTTTTCTGCTAATTTTTCAGAGAATTATCATCTATTTTCTTTTGTATGCGCGATTTCAATTGTGAATTTGCCATCTTTGCCCCTATTTTATCCCGAATTAGCGTTGTTTTTGTCAATATTCGGCGCGATTTTTTTTACTTGTACAGCCAACGTCCAGTTATGCCGTTTTCTGAGCGGGCATTGTCAATTTCATCATTTTTCAGGGTGGTGAATGCTCAGTTTCGTCCGTTCTCAGGGCAGGAATCGTCTCGCGCAAATTGTCAGTTTGGAATTTTTTAGGGCACGTAGAATCAATGCGGCCAATTTTGTGGCTTGAATGCCCAATCTGGCCAATTTTAGGGCGCATAGAGTCAGTTTTGCTATAACACGTATATAGGGCGTGAGTATAGTTCATCCAAGTCAAGGCGAGAACCGTCAGTTTGACCAATTTTGGCACGCTGATGGTTGATTTTGCTATTTTTGGAGCAGGAATCATCTGCTCATGCATTTTTAGGGCACAAAATTGTAATTTGATCCATTTTTAGGACGGTTAAAGCCAGCTGGGACATTTTTATAGCGGGAATCGCCAGTTTGGCAAATTTTCTAATTTTATCACTCAAAATAATCAGTTCAGCTTTTTTTAAGGCGGAATTCGTCAGTTTTTTCCATTTTTAAGGCGCGAAAATGGTCAGTTTATCCATTCTTGGTGCGCGAAAGGTCGATTTGGCTATTAACAGGACAGGTATCATTTGTTTAGGTTTTCCCTGGCGCGCATAGACCCCTTAATAACCATTCTTATAGGGCGCAAATAGCCCGTCAAGCTAAGGGGTGAATAGTCATTTTGGTTACTTTTAGCACGCGAATGGTTGATTTAGCCATTTTCATGGAGGGAATAGTCGTATTTTTGGGGTCTGAATTTAGCAGGACGTTTTCAGGGCACGCCAAATAATGGTCAATTTAGTCCATTTTAGGATGTGAAAAGTCAATTTAGCCATTTGTTAAGCGCGACGCATCACCAGTTTAACCGATAATGGATGGTTTGCCATTTTTATGGCACGAATTTCCAGTTGGCTACTTTTAACCTAATTTATAGGGTGTAGTAAAATGGGGGGCGTAAATTGACAGAGATTTTGGTAATTCTTAGGACTCACACAGTCAGATTAGCCATTTTAACGGCTCGAATCGGCAGTATTGTTATTTTGGAGCGGACAAAACGGAGGGATTAGGCCTGCCATTTTTAGCAGAGCGAAGCACAAAATCATAAGAATACGATAATTTACTTTATAAACACAGTTAATCTTTGTTTTAGTCATGTTACACGCGGACTTGAACTTAACACTCTGTCGGTCTATTTAACTGTGACTCAACTCATGTTTATAGCGAATTTACTCCAAAAATGGTTGCTTCCATCATCGTGTTACCATGACTACGCAGAAGACAGAGAGACCAAAGATGGCGTATTGGCGCTTTGATGCTAAAAGGTTCTCTAGTCGAACTTCCGATTCCCGCTCGAAATAGGGTCAAACTGACGATTCGGGCCCGATTCGGGCCTTTAAAATGCCTAATGAGATGATTCTTGCCCTGAAAAATGCAAAATTAACCATTCGTGAGGCAAGAATTGTCAAACTCATCATTTGCGCTTTGACTTGACGTACTATTCGCGCCCTGTAAATGGTAAAACTGACTCTATGCGCCCTAAAAATATAGCTAAATTGACGATTTGCACCTGGAAAATGGCCTGGAAATGATTTCGTACCCTGCTGGGAATGACGGATTCGTGCCCAGAAAGTACTATAAACTGACTGTTCGCGCCATAGAAATGACCATAATGGCAGTTTGCGCCGTGAACATGGACAAACTGGCTATTCACGCTCTAGAATAGGCAAAGCTGACTCCATAGGAGCCCATAAATTGGTAAACTAGCCCATAAAATTGGTAAATTGGTAAAAATGCAGATGATACCATTCCTGAAACACAACCAACCCCAAGGAGTTACATTACCTGAATGATTATTTCGTAGGTAACGATTTTTATTCCAAGCCTGGGGTATGGATCAGGGCCCCTAGGCGGTCGCCTACCCTACCAACCCGTAAAAATGGCCCAAACTGTATGCTTCTGAAGCTGCAGCCTATTGTTAGATCGGGTGCACTGACCAGTAACATCGCCCGGCTAGAATTGACCGTCCAGCGTTACCTCCACCCGTCGTCCCTGAGCATCCACAGGTCCAAAGCGCCACAGCATGACTTGGATTAGTAAAATTTAAGGACACGTTTAGACACAGTGATTACTTGTCACTTCTTGGATGTTACACTTCTGCTCCAATGAAGAAAAAAAAAGGGAAACTGTCGTTTAAGAGGGATGGAGAGCGATTGATGACCTCTTTAGAGGGTGACCCCATCGGTCCATTCGTCTTAATAAACGTTTCTTCTTTACCGACACTAACTTTAGGAGCCCTTGAAGCCCCCCCCCCCTCATCCTTATTCTAACCGGATTCTCTTAAATACGATCAAACGTGGAGGATATGTAAAGAATACTTTTTTCCCAACTCTGAACCGAGGGACTAGGGGGGGGGGGGGTTCTTCCAAGTCGTGTAAAACATTGGCGTTTAGATAAACATCACTTGAAGTAACTTGAGTCCCTTTTTTTT
Organism: Corythucha ciliata; assembly: GCA_038030265.1. Lineage (NCBI taxonomy): Eukaryota > Metazoa > Arthropoda > Insecta > Hemiptera > Tingidae > Corythucha > Corythucha ciliata. The sequence goes on from CM075939.1 coordinate 13,049,977, forward strand.
AATCCCTTGAAAAATAATTTCCGTCATTTCTGGACTGCTCAACTCGAGAATAATTACATAGTCTTGGAAACCGTCGTTCAACTAGTGGGGGGTAGGGGGGTGAACTTAATGTGTTTTAAACGACCACACAACGAGAATTATGACAATGAGAGAGAGAAGGAGTGGGTGAGAGAGAGAGAGTTGAAGAAGCAGCGAATCGGTTACTAAACACGAATTCAAGACTTTCGCAGGCATGTAACAAGACGAGCATACAAATAATTTACAACTTTAGGGGGAGATCGTATAGGGAGGGGGGGGGTAGAATTCGTTTTATTCGTTTTTGTCTCTTTCGCTCTCTCTCACATACTCAGACTCTGTCTCTCTCTACATCGAATGAAATTATTCAGCGGGCGATCTTTCAAATTGAAAAAAACAAAAGAAATAAATAAAAATAACGTCGAGCCTGTCATACAAATTAGACCCTTTTTTGGTGGAGGGACAGTTTCGGGGGCGGAGTTAGCGGCGCGTGTGTGGCAATGTCGTTCGATTTTTGTTCGATTGTTTTATTTGTGCACTGCTTGGGAATTGTAGACATTGAAAGAGGAATTGTTGCTGTCGAAATATATACAATATGTATGTGTATGGAAACGCACGGTCTGCGTTTAAATGCCCTGCCCTCCACCCCCACATATTCCCATAAAGAGTTATTGTAGTCTAGGGACGGCCAACCTTTTTTTGGTCGTGGGCCATAAACCTGGTTGTAAGAACTCAGGCGGGCCACCCATCCTCGCCCCCCCCCCGCTCACCATAATCGAGCTCAACACTTTTGATCTTAGCAAAAAGCTGTGACGCTCTGAATAAAACGCACTTGAGGCCTCTTCAATAACCACTAGTAGCGTTTTCCATTTGCACAAAAATGTGCCATGGGGCAGCTCATTGCAGTGCCGGCCTTAGATATTTGGTGCCCTCAAGGCGAATTTTTTACCACCGCCTCCGTGAAGTTGCCTGGTTTGAGCCGCGAATTAGCTTTTTTCCCCGCACTTCATCACTTCTTCCAAATTTCATCGGTGAATTAGCGATTTGTCTCCATTTTAACCGCGAATCAGCGATTCGTCTCCATTTTAGCCGCGAATCAGCTATTTATCTCCATTTTAGCCGCGAACTAGCGATTTGTTTCCATTCCAGTCGTGAATTAGCGAATTTTCTTGCAATGAATTTGTGTTCTTCCTGATTTGAGCCGCTAATGAGCGATTTTACCCGTGAATTAGCGCTATATTTTCTAATTTTAGCCACGAAGTAGTTGTTTCTGGAAACCACGACTTGCCATTTAGTACTCAATTTATTTCTGTGAAACAGCAAGTGTTCTCAATTTAACCCCATAAATAACCGTTTTTCTTGATTTGACCCGTGAGTTTAGCGTTTCTCCTAATTTTAGCCTCCTAGCGAGACAACTCTCATTGAGAGTTTTGTATCCCAAATTTTCGCTGCGAATTAACGGTTTTTCTGAATTTTATATCCGCGAATTAGCGCATTATCCTCGTTTAGCCGTGAATTTGCGAATTTTTTCACTTTCAGCCACGAAGTTACGTTCAGAACCCGCTAGTGGCGGATCTAGGATTTCATCTTGTGTGGAGGGGGGTTTCTATCACATAAATCTGATTTTATTATTTCTTTAATTCTGAGTTTCAGCCACAAACTTGCCTCTAAGGAACCGTAAAATGCGTTTTTCCAATTTTAGTCGCGAATTACCGCGTTTTCTCAATTTTAGCCTTTAATTACCGGATTTTCTCAAATTGATCCGCTTTTTAACGTTTTTCTCCGCAGCGAATAGGCGCATTCTTGTCCACTTTAACCGTGAGTTTCCTCAATTTTAACAGCGATTGAGCTATTTATGAAACATTTATTTATTTATTTAGTGTCTCAGTTTTACCCGTGAATTAACGTATTTTCATATTTCAACGTTTTCCTTCACTTCTTACAGTCACGCGGATTAGCGTTTTCTATCCATTTTAGCCGCGAGTTACCGCGTTTCCTCACTTTTATAGCCACGAGTTAGCGGATTTTCTCGAATTGATCCGCGAATAAGAGTTTCTTGTTTTTTCATTTCATTTCAGCTGCAAATTATTACTGAATTACACCCGCGAATCACCGCTTTTGCTCAATTTCAGCTCCATCAAAAAAAAAAAACTGTGAATTATCCGTTATCTCCATTTTTGCTTCACATTAGCGCTTTTTCTCAAATTTCGCCCTAATTAGCGCTATTTCTCATTTTAGCTAACGAATTATTTGCCCAATTTTAGCGGCGGCTTATTTCTTAATTTCAGCCGCGAAACACCACGTTCCTCAATAGCTGCAAATTAGCGCATTATCTCAAATAGATTCGTGCATTCGCGTTTTTCTCCATTTTAGCTACTAATAAGCGCTTTTTGCAAACATTAGCCACGAATTTGAGATTTTTTTCTATTTTTAGCTGAGGATGAGCGCTTGACACCAATATTAGGCGGGAATTAGAGTTATGTCTCAGTTTTGGTTTTATGGATTTATCACATGTATCAATAAATTAGCGTTTTTTAGCATCGCATTAGCACTATTTCTCATTTTTAGACGGTGGGTTATATCTTATTTTAAGCCGCGAATTACCGCATTTCCTTAAATTGATCCGCGAATTGGCGTCTTTCACTATTTTAGTTGCGGATGAGCGATTTACTTCAATTTCAGGTAATACCCAGCAGATTATTTCATTTTTAGCCACGAATCAGGTGATTTTCTCAATTTTAGCCGTGGATTAACATGTTTTTCACTTTTATCCATGTGAAAGTGCGCTTTTTCTCAATTTCAGTCCCGATGTTGCCTCGAGAAACCTCGAGAACCTGCAACGTTTCTTACTTTATTATCACATGTATCAATAAATTAGCGTTTTTTAGCATCGCATTAGCACTATTTCTCATTTTTAGACGGTGGGTTATATCTTATTTTAAGCCGCGAATTACCGCATTTCCTTAAATTGATCCGCGAATTGGCGTCTTTCACTATTTTAGTTGCGGAATTTCAGGTAATACCCAGCAGATTATTTCATTTTTAGCCACGAATCAGGTGATTTTCTCAATTTTAGCCGTGAATTAACATGTTTTTCACTTTTATCCATGTGAAAGTGCGCTTTTTCTCAATTTCAGTCCCGATGTTTCCTCGAGAAACCATGAATTGGCATTTTTAACAATAATAATTGAGCCTGCTAACGATGCTGAGTGGTGGGCTGCAACTTTTCCTCAATTTCATAGCGGTGATTGAGCGCTTCTTCTTAATTATTGTCACATATTAGTGTTTTTCTCCATTTTTAGCCTCAAATTAGTGATTTTTCACTATGAATCGCTTCTTCACCATTTCAGACGCGAATATAGGCGATGTTCCCCCAACTTTTTACCGCGTACTTGCCTCAAGATTAGCATAGTTTTATTATCAGCTGAAGTTGCCTTCAGATATCTCGAATTGGTCTATTTTTCCTAATTTAAGTGAGCGCTTTTTCTCAGTATTTGCCCCTAATCAACGCTTTAAAATTTAAAAATCTAAACTCTCCCCCCTCCTCCGAGAATGGTGGCCCGGTCGGCCTACTTCTCTCGACTCTATCCTGCACATTGTAGACGAGAAATGAATAAAGGGAGGCCGAGGAAAAATCATCTGCATCCCACAGCTTCGCCTTAATTAAACATCCATTTGGTAAAATGGTTAAAGAAATCTCACCAATGACCATGGTAGATGTCATCTTCAGGCATCTACCACTGGGGGGGGGGGGACTTAATCCCCCAAAACTCACACCCTTGAATCCACCACTGGAAGCCGCAAATGGACGTTTTCTCAATTTTAACCGCAAATCAGAGTTTTTTCAACACGTCAGTGCTTCATCTCAATTTTATCGGTGAATTACCGATTTTTCCCCATTCTAGCCACGGAGAATTAGCGAATTTTCTCCAATTTTAGCCGTGAATTAGCGATTTATCTGAATTTTGCAGAGAATTCGGGGTTTTTTCGATTTCAGACACTAACTAGCGATTTTTCTCCAACTTTATCCGTGAATTAGCTCTCATCTTATTTTTCCCCGCGACTCAGCTGTTTTTTTTCACTTTTAGCCATGAATTATTAGCGTTTTTTTCAAATTGAGCCACGAACTTGCGTTCAGAATAGGCCGAGAATTCACGTTTTCGTAATTTTTGGCGCAAATTAGAGGTTTTTCTCAAAATCATTGGTGAATTATATTAAGTAATCCATGAATTAGCAACGTTTCTTACGTTTAGCTGCAAATTAGCGATTTGCTTCGCTTTCAACTATGGATTCGAGTGTTTTCGAAGTTTGAGTCACACGAACTTGTCTTCAGAAGCTGAAAATTGTCGTTTTCATACTTCCAGCCTCTAAATAGCGACTTTTTTATACAATTTATTCTCCACTTTAGTCGTGAATACGTGATCTTAGCCGCTAAGGAGCGATTTCCCTCGATTTTAACCGTGAATTAGCACTCTTCCTGATTTCCTTCGTGAACTAGCGGTTTTTTTTTTCACTAGCCATGAATTAGGGTTTTTTTCAGATTGAGCCTCGAACTTGCGTTCTGAATTAGCCGAGAATTCATGTTTTCGTGGTTTTTGTCGCGAATTAGTGGGCCTTTTCTCAATGGTCTCTGGTGAATTATAGATATTTCACTATTTTATCCGTGAATTAGCGTGTTTCGTAATTTTAAACGCAAATTACAGTTTTTTACACTTTATATCCGCTATTTTCGATCTTTTTCTCAATTTTAGACGTGTTGGAACGTTTTACCTCGCGAATTAGCCGTGTATTTTCCTTAATTTTATCCGTGATTCACATATTCACACTTTCAAGTCCGTGGATCAGTTATTTTTCAGACGTAAATAAGCCATTTATCTCAATTCAGCCTCAAATTAGCGTTATTTTCAATGCTAGTCTGAATTAAGAGGGCACTTAGCGGGGTATTAGCCGACAACGACGAGGCGCGAATTGTAGCGTTTTCCATTTGCACAAAAACCCAAGGAGCGCCAAAATGAGAGAGAGACATTTTTTTCGTTGGAGAATTTATTGTTTTGTTTTTTTTTTTTTTTTTTACGAAGTGAGAGACACTGTCGAAGTTTGCCATCTTAGAGTCCACCATAAATGTCAAAGGTGGCCATTGGCATGGGGTGGTTGTGGTGGTGGGTTATTTAGTCTCATCGTATCCTTTTAAAGTATAGGAAACAAGATCGACAACATAAAAGTACAGGGCTGAGAAATAAGCGTAAAACAAAACACTTTTTAGATACGTCGACCCCCCCTCCCTCCCCTCAAAACTGTTTTGTACTTCTTAAGTCGTATTTTGTGCGAGAGATCGTGATTTTTTTCGCACCCACTTGTATTCTTTTAATTCTACGAGCGTATACCAAAGGTTGAAGCTCTTGCATTAAACAGGATGGAAGCAAGGAAAGAGTTGGGAGGGGGTCCTATCGCCGTTTCTCAGTGCAACCTTGCACCTGATAAACGGTTCTGATTTATTTTTTTCTCAGAATTCACCGTCATTTTTTTTTTTTTTAGAATGACTTCAAATGTGCGTGTTGTGGTTTTGTAATCATTTTTATTATTTTCACTTCGCAGTAATAACGGTTTTTTATTACATTGTATCGGATCATTCCGGAATTATATTATCATTTTGACTGAAGTGTGGAGGGAACTTATATGGGGAGTGTTCCTCGGAATGGGTTATATGGTCAGGTCAGGTAGCCGGTAATATTAACGTGTTTCAAGCGTTGTATATATCCTCGATGTTTGTCAGGAGAGAGGGGAGGGTAATAAGTCTGTCCAGCGTAGAAAAAAACAGGCTATCATTGGCGAGATATTCATCTCAGTCCCCAACCTCCTTCACTATAACTTAATAAAGCTCTCACAGACTCTCGTGATCATAATTTCAAGGGATTTCCATTCATAATTTATTTATTACGTATTTAAGGGGAATATACGATCCAACTGCTCGAGCGGTCTCTTCCTCTCCGGGTCCCAAATTTATTACCCTGTGGGGAACGGTGAGGGGTGAGGGGAAACGCGTGGAAATAATTTTTCATAATCTCACCCACTATATACCACCATCACAAACGACAATGTTTCCGTTTCGTGGAAAGCTTCGTAACGAGAGAGCCTGGCCATCACTTCCGCCCCTCACCGCCCGCCGCCGCCGGCAACGGTGCTAGAGTGAAATTTTATCCCCCTCGAGACTCTTCACACCGTTCAATAGCCCTTGCGAGAAAACAGTTCAGTAAATGCTCTGTGTCGACCTTTTAACTATATGTCGAAGGGTCGCGGTTCGAACGAGTTTGTAAATTTTGAAATTCTAAATAACAACAACAAAATAATGTCCCATTCCAAACATTTCGAGCTCATGTAAATTGGTGGAAGAAGGCGATAATTTTAAGATTTCAACGCCTTTTTTTTGTGTGTGCGCCTCCTAACTCCCTAAAAAGAGACAAGAATCGATTGATTTCCATTTGAAGGATCTGGTCCACCAGTCCTGCTGAGGACCTGTGTCGTAAAAAAGAAAAAAAATGTCATTATAGTTCGTAGCCCGCAACAGCCAATTTCGATTCAAAAGAGTATCTTCCGTTTTTTCTTCTTTTCACTACATAGAAGATAATAAGTCCGTGAGAGGATAAACTTCTGACGCTGTGCCCCTTTAAGAAACATAAATTTTAGTCCGAAGCACCAGAGACTTAAGTGGCGTCTTTTCCTCTATTAAAACTCCCTTTTTGAATCAAAGTTGTTTCGTCTCCGATATAAGAAAAACTTTAGAATAACTTAATTAAGAGATTTCGTATGATAGAAATCTTGTCGATGCTAATTTCACGGAGTCACGTCATTTCCAATTTTTACTGCCCGAAAGGAGTCTATAAAGTTGCTACAGTTGACACAAGCAGATCGTGGATGCTTTCTGGAAGTTTACCGCTTTAAGATTTACGCAAGGACGAAGCATCTTTTTTACACGATTTTAATGTTTTTTACAAACAGCGGCTATTATACTTTGTGTAAAAAATAATTAAAAGGCGCTCACATCGCGCTGTTCATTTGTAGAATTTTCGTCACGGTTGCTATATACCGTAGCAAAATTCGACTTTGTTTTTTAGTAATAATAACAATAATAATTTATTTTGCCTTCAACACTGGTTATACGCGAATTGGCACGTCAAAACTCAGAATCGAAAAAATTCTCGACGCTGTACAAAACAAGACTGATCAAAAAGGTTTTCACATCCTTCATTTTTAAAAGTCCATCACTTTTAATTAAACTGCGTGGAAGCCTGTTGTATAAAATAGGAGCCATGTGAGAAGGACTCAGTTTGGCTTTCACCAGCCGAACTCACTCTGGGACCAAGTAGGTCGCTCCTCTGGTATTGTAGGAGTGTACAGATGACATTGGAATGTAATCACCGAAACTTTTCTGTATTATTTTGAGACACTCTTATATGTAAACTCCATAGACTGTAATGATACCTAGGTCGCTGAACGCACCACGACACGAATCTCGCCTCCTCAGTCCCGCTAGACTCCTTATTTGCACTTTTTTGCAACTTGAAAACTCGGTTTGTTCCCGGGGCGTAACCCCACGCACCGATTGCATACGTGAGAACTAAATGGAAATATCCAAAATAGATCATTCTGAGAGCTTCGGGAGACACGAGGTTCCGGAGTCTTCTCAACAGAAACACTACTCTCGTGAGTCTCAATTCCAGTCCAGTAATATGATTCCTGAAAGTCATTTTCGTGTCGAGGAACACGCCAAGAAACTTCACCACACGCTGCTCAAGCGATGGAAGATGAGAGAGGCTGAAATAGACCTGAACAGATTTTCCTCGGATAAGTATAAGTCCATTTGCATTGAACCATTCATTCGCTGATTATATGTCCCTATCGTTGATTGTTGCCGCCGTGATAGGAGAAGAGTGCCTGGACATTATGGTTGTGTCGTCCGCGTACATAAACAGACGGCTGTTCTTTATTGATTTTCCTAGATCATTGATGAGAATGAGAAATAGAGTTGGGCCGAGAATTGAACCCTGCGGCACTCCTCTAGTTACGGGCAGCAGGCTTGAACTCTCTCCATTCACTGAGACATATTGGTAGCTGTCCGATAGGTACGACTTAATTAATCTGTGAGCTTTCCCACCGAGCCCAATCCTTTTAAGTTTCTCCAGTAAGATACCGTGGTCAGCAGTGTCAAAGGCTTTGGACAAGTCCAGAAAAGCCCCAACCGCTGTATTTTTGGCCTCGAAAGAGGCAAGAATCTCCGATACGAGTGAGTAAATCGCATCGGCGGTGGATTTACCAATTGAGACCGAACTGTTCGGGTGAGATTATCACCGACTTCCTGAGGTACTCCCAGAGCTGTTGATTCATAAAAAATTCGAAACATTCGACTATTTTTGAGAAGACGGGAAGAATGGAGATTGGTTGGTAGTTGCCGATGTCATTTTTACTACCCTTCTTGAAGACTGGCACGACCCTCGTGATCTTGAGCGGCTTGGGAAATATCCCAGATAACAGGCAGTCGTTCACCAGCCTGAGCACAACATCCTCCATTGCAGGGAACGCCTCAGCGAAAAGCCTGGTGTCCAAGTCATAGTAATCCTTGGAATTTGACTTTTTGACGGAGCTGACATAGCGACGCAATACATCCATGGATGGGCCTTGATTGGAAAGTGCGAGTCTTTCGGCAGTTTTCCTTGAGAACACGACTGAGCGAAATGTGCGTTGAGAGTATCCGCTGGGTTGCTCGCCGCCGCATTCAGATCTGATAATTTTCGAGGCAGCGGTGCATTTCTTGGCATTCGAATTTATGTAGTTAGAGTTATATTCTTTCTTGGCAGTTTCAAGAGCCTTGTGGTACTGTTTCTTGCTGTCCTTGAAGATTCGCGCATTCTCTTCCGTCGGGTCGGTTCTGTGAATATGGTGTCGGAATTCCATAAACAGTTTCATTTTCCTCAGAGCCGGCGTATACCAAGCTTCTTCGCGTACAGGCTTCTTTTTAGTTCTTGTGAGTTTGCGCGTCACCATCGGCAGAGCAGCGTCCCTTATCTCAACAAGACTTTCCAAGAATAGGTCTGTAAAACAATCAACGCTTCGGGTCATCAGCAGAGCACCCCAATTCATATTATGAAGAAGTCCAAGGAAACACTCCTTTCCCTCTTTGGTTCCCACCAGGCACCCCCGCACCCCTCTCCCAGATGTTTATAAGATAAATTGACCACTTCTTGAGTCCCCGAATAGGGCAGTCAATTTTGATCAGCGGTTGGAATAAAAGTCTTTTAGGGTCAAAGTACCAGCGTCGGGTTAAAGGGGGGGGGGATCGTTCGCTGCGGTTGAGCTTTATTTCTGTGATTTACGTTTAGATCTTAGTTTTAATCGTGCGCTCATAATAATCAACTTTTTAAGGAAACTGAGCTCATAGACAACATTCTTTCAAAACAGGCCTCATTCGCGACTCCCGTCTGCTCTCTTTCAACATGTAATTCCTTATCGAACTGAGAGAAAATAAATTGGCGTATACAAGCCTCGTTTTATTTGACTGAGAATGGATTTTAGATTGTCTAAAACCTTTAAACACAATTGGTTTCAATAACAGAATTTATTGTGTAAGTTGAATCATTTGGGATACCAGCCGGGGGGGAGGGGGATGGGCATCCACCCCCCTTGCACTTCCAACTTGTGTACGTTACTATTGTATGATAATGCATCTTAAAAAAGTCGGGTCGGGTCCGTCAAGTTGCCAACCTTGAAATTACAAGGCATTCATTCCAGAAATTACACGGCTATAATAACATTTTTTGAATGCTCAACTTAATTGGTACACCCATTCACCCCCATCGACACAGTGAAATGTAAAACCCTCAGAATGAGCGTGCGAGGGGGCTAGGGGAGGTGACTTCCTTCACAATGGACAGGGATTTACGAGATTTGAAACCGTAAAAATGGTTTGTTAACAGGATTACAACGAATATCAATAGGGCTCAGAGAGTCTGGAAGTTGTCCATGTCCCCCCCCCCACCTCCACCATCGTCAAAGAATGAAGGGGAAAATTACTGATAGACCATTTGTGATGTTTTTTTGTTTTTTTTTGTAACGCTCAGACAAAAAAACTCCGCGTAGTCTCTCACACGGCAAGAGTAATGGCCCACATATGCTTAGGGGGGGGTTTTTCGAACTGGAATCGAGACAAATGATATGGCTGGAACACGTGTTTCGGACGTTTTTCCCTTTTTGACTTTCTCGCAGCATTTCGGGGTCGGGCAGAGCGTTCACAAAATATTTGTTTGTTTATTTTTTTTTTCTAGAGGAAAAAGGGGAAGTGTGATGAAAAAATACTAATGACCCGTCACCATTTCACCACTTTAAAACGATGATAAATTTGAGTCCTTTCCTAATCATTTTTCTGCCTGGAATATGAAAATAAATCGCTGCGTGGCGAGGACGGGGAGGGAAGTAATCTTAATGAGGTCCCTAGGTTTTTAAGAGGAAAAAAAAAATAATAAAAGACCTTTGCCTGTGCTGATTTCAATTTACGAACTATTAATTACGCAATAAGCTGAGTTTACATTCTTTGCCTTTTGTTTTAGAATGAAGACACACAAAAAAATTCACGCATAGAGGTCGTCAATTTGTCGGGACCCCTGCCCGTCCCACAATTCTAGTCAATTCTAGTGGTTTTCCTTGGCGTATTCGGTTTGGGAGTGTTAAAAAATGAAAATCAGCCGCTAAATTATTCAATTAGATGTACGGGTCTGAAGAACGTTTTGAACGTCTCCTCACTTCCTCACAGTGTCTCCTCGATTATTCTGGCGTTTTCTACATGATTTCTCGTAACAATGGCCTAAATAATTATTTCGTACCACGTGGTTCGTAATGGGTCGGTGGGGGGGGGGGGTACAGCATTCGAGTGATTTATTATTTTTAAAAAAACTCAAATCTCGGAAATCCTCGGTGACCACGACTGTTTTTAACCACCTCTACACCCGAACTTTCCCGCTGAAAGTCCAAGGAAAAATCTCGATGCCCATATGGACCTCTCTGGGCAGCTCCAGGGGCCTAGGTACGAATGGCCTCGAAAAAATGCCGCAGGAGGGATCCAAAGACGCTTTTTAAGACGCCGCCCGTGGCAACCACATCTTCGGTGGTTGCCACGGCCACCGACGATTTCACCCCTGAAATTGTACGTGCATAGTAAACGGCCGACATCCTCGCTCTTTACTGTCTCGAAATTGTCTGCGCTGTGTAGCGTTCTACTGCGTCAAGACTGTCAGTTTTGACCAATAAACTTTAAATTTGAAAGTCTGGTTAGCAATGCAGTTCCCTTCAATTCATATGAACACCACGCGCATGCCGGCATTGGGAGTTGGAGATCTGTAAAATCTCGAGCACGCATGCGTCGGGACATTCAAGAATTGAACAAAACTGCTCTGTGATCAATCGTTTGGTCTCCTAGAGAGAAACTTACTATAGGTTCGGTCAACTGGAAAAATTAGGCGATTGCACGTGGTGAAAACTAGCTATCCAGCACGGAAATTATATTCTTCACCAAAAACTGACAATCTGGCAGTGGCGGATCCAAGGGAGTGGCCACAGGGGCCATGGCCCCTCCCTTGGAGTCGCGAGGTCACTTGCTCAAAAAACATCATCAAAACCACATCCCAAACAATATCGAGGGATTATCACCTTCTCAAATTTTAGGGTCAAAGGTTCTGGTCTGAGGGAGACGTGATTTATAAGTCCCCGAACCATGTTTAACCGAGAAATACAGCCCCTTAAACGGTCCTGACCTGAATGGGAATGTTTCCCGTCGTGGTCGTTGATATCAGCCGATTTTATCGACTCCAGGGGTGACCAATACGAGCGGTTGGTAACAAAAACCACCGAAGGTGTGGTTGCCACGGGCGGCGTCTTAAACAGCGTCTTTTGGATCCCTCCTGCGGCATTTTTTCCTACTCCATTCGTACCTATAGGCCTCTGGAGCTGCCCAGAGAGGTTCATATGGGCATCGAGATTCTTCCTTGGACTTTCAGGGCTGTCCGCGGGAAAGTTCGTGTGTACAGGTGGTTAAAAACAGTGTGGTCACTGTGAGAACCCTTTCATTGATTCTTCTGATCGACAATTTGTCTCAATTTTCGCAGTCTCCGTGTTTCAAAAACCTCCCGTGGAGAAACCCCAAAATATTAATTTATTAATCCAGCCGCCGATCTATGCTTTGCTCATAGAAGGGGCTTGGGAATATTGTCTGTTCCGCTCTACTAAAAATGGCTTGTGAATGGCCATTCACTGCCTAAAAATAGCTAAACTACGGCTATTCCCACCGTAAAAACGGCTAAACTAAAAGTAATCGCACGCCAAAGTGGTAAAACTGACGATTAGCACCTTGCAAATAGCTGAAATGACTAAATGTGTGCCCTAAAAACGGCCAAACTGAAAATTCCTGCACTAAAAAAGGCTAAACGGACTTCAAACGCCCTAAAAATGACGATTCTTGCAGCCCTGAAAATAAACTGACTATTATTCGTGCCCCGAGAACGGCGAATGCTGGGCATTGACGGAACATATTCGTGTCCCAAATAAAACGGTTAAACTGACTGTCCACGCCATAAAAATGCCTTAACAGATGTTTCCTGCCTTGAAAAGTGTAAAATCGATCATTCGCGTGCAAAGAATTGCCAAACTGACCATTCGAGCCTTCGGCTTGACGTGACTATTTTCGCCCATGAAAATCGCAAAACTGATGATTCGCGCCTTGAAAATCCTAAACTGACCTTAATAAATAATGAAACTGACTTTGCGTTCCACTAATTCGCGCCCTAAGATGCCTGAACAGGTAATTCGTGCCCTTAAAATGGCTAAACCTGACCATTCGTGCGTAGGGAATTGCTAAACATGGTATGACCTGCTGTAAAAATGGCCAAACTGGTAATACCAGCTTCAAAACCGGCAAAACTTACCATTCGGACCCTAAAATGTCAAAACTGACTATTATTGATCTGGAAATATCGCCCTGGCTAAATATTCGTTCCTTATTATAAATTACCTCACAATTTACACCTTGGAAATGACAATCTGACCATTCACAACCTACAAACGATGTGGCGGACTATTTGCTGCACCATGAAAATGGTAAAACTGACTGTTTGCGCCCAAAAAATTGGTAACGATTCGGCCCTTGATAATGGCTGAACAGAGTTCATACCTACTCTAGAATAAAAAGACGGATTCATGCGCCCTGAAAATATCACACTGACTATTCACGCCCCCTAGAAATGAAAGTAATTGATAGTTTGTGCAGTAAAAATTGCCAAGCTGCAGCTATTCACGATTAAAAAATTGGTTAAACTATGTGGTTATAAATGGTTAAACTTAGGATTCATGCTTGAACTTGTGTTGAAAATTGCTTGTTTCACTGACGCCCTAAAAATTTCTAAACGGACCTTTCGTGCCCGCTAAATGGTGAAACTTACCATTCGTGCTTCAAAATTGTCAAAATACTGAGCCTCCACGCCATTAAAATGGCTATACTGCATTCGCGCCACGTATGCGGCTTAACTGACGCGATTCGTGTCACACGAATTAGCCAACAGGCTATTCGCACCGTAAACGATGACTCAATCGATGAACCAGTCGTTTCCCCCCACCCGATACCGAATAGGACCGTCTCCACGTACCTTACCAACTGAACTGAAGGAGGGGGTTCAAGCCTCCTGAGCCCCTCACTGGATCCCCGCCTGTGAAGGCTGATCCCGTGTACCATGGCTTGGAGCTCTCGGCGCTGTCGATTGTGTGGATACCATGTGTTCAATAATTGGTCAAAAACAGTGGTATTACAGTGAGAACCACTTCAAACGCTCGTCTGATCGGAAATTCGTCTCGATTTTCGTACTCCCAAGTTGTGAAGCCCTCCCTTCCCCCTCCGCCCATAGGTACAGATCACTTCATTCGCGACGAGGAATATTTTGCCCAAACAGTCATAGCGTTTCATATCGGCTCATGGCCCCTTCCTTGAGCCGACTCTGGATCCGCGACTGCAATCTGGCCGGGAAACATTCAAGTTTTTCGTTGAATGAGAATTTCCGTGCCAAAAACAGCCAATTTTATCACAGAAACAGGGTAGAAACTTGTAAATGTATCCCCTAAACCCGCACTGGTGGATCTACACATATCGGGGTTGAGAAAAACGCCAATTCGTGGCTAAAATTGGAAAAATCGCTAATTCACGGCTAAAATTTTAGAAAATTACAACTTCTCAAATTCACAGATGAATAATTGTACCTAATAAATGCTCTGATTCACAGCTAAAATTGAGAAAATTGCAATTTGAAAATTCTGAAGACAACTTTTTAGCCAAAATTGAGAAAAAGCGCAAATTCATGGATATGTAGGTGAAAAAATACTGTAAATTCTCAGGTAAAAATAGAGAAAATCCCAATTTGAGGCTTAAATTGAGCATAAAATAAGGGAAAATCTTTAATAAAGGAAAACGCAACGTAAAAATTATATTTCTCGTTTGCGTACAAAAGTGGTTCTCAACCTTTTCACGGCCACGCCCCATTGCGACCATGAAAATTTGTTGCACCCCCCCCCCCCAAACAGACATGTTAAAGACCCGAAACCAGGAAAAGTTTCGATTTTGGTCAAACCACGAAGAGACGCACCCCGTTTTGGGCCACTAGCGCACTTTTCCAAACTTTTCGAACGGCAGTGGTCACGTAATCGAAAACTCGTAAGTGCAACGAAAAGCCTCCACGCGCCCGAGGACAAAAGAAAAAAAAAATTGTAAGGCCAAACGCTCATTTATGACCACTTTTATGGACATAATGACAGCCCCCTTTGGTGCATTTTTATTGGGACCTGACTACCAGGACCGTGGAGAGAATATTCGAGCCCAGGAACGAAAATCAATGAGGCCCTTTCATCTGGGTGAGTAGCCACTCGCAGCCAAAGTCCAAAACCACCAAGAAGGCCTCCAACACAGTACAATGACCCCACAAAGCCCAACCAAATCCATGTTTCAACCTCAGTGAAGCTGAAATTACAGTACAACTTCCAACGACAGCAAACTTCTCAAACACAATGAAAGCCCAGCCACAGCAAAAGTCCAACCACAGAGGTCCAACCGCAGCAAAGGTCTAACCACAGCTAAGCTCCAAACCACAGTAAAAGCTCCAAACACTAAGAAGCCCCAGCCACTGCAAATCTCCAACCACAGTTGAGCTTCCTGTAAAGCTTTCCCTATTTTCCTTCCTTTTCTTGATTTTTGAAATCCTCACCTCCAAGAAAAACCAGGCCCGGGCATAAAGGACCCAGTGCCCCCCCCCCCATCTCGACTGGCCTGCCGACTGCAATTCTCAATTATTGAATATGGGCTGAGGGACTCAGGGGCAGCGTAAAGAAACAAAAGTGTGACGTTCCTGAAGTTTCCTGTATTTGTACGGTTGGACTGGCAACCTTAAGGCCACCCCACAGAGGTTTTGCACCCCGGGCCCCACAATAGGCGTAGGTCCGCCTACGCCTGTTCTAGGTTCGAATCCGCGGCTAAAATTAAGGAAAACCTTCTAATTCAACGCTAAAAGTGAAAAAATGACCGATTCGCAGCCGAAATTGAGAAAATCACTAATTCGTTTATAAAATTGAGGAAAATCGCGAATTCACAGCTCAAATTGAGGAGAATTTTTTCAATTTAGCTGCAACGCTCAGATAAATATGAGAGAATTGACCGAAGAATTACATAAATCAGAGCTAACAGCTAAATATCTGCGAAATTTGAATTTCGCCAAATTCCAACCAAATTCTGACAAATACAGCAGTATACAATTACATTACAGTGGCAAAAAAATCTGCGGAATTGTCGGCTTCAAGTCTAGTTATACCAGTGAGGCAGTGACATTGCTATTTTGTGTTATTTATTCCCGTTAAATTGTCAGTTTTGTCTCCTCCTCGATCACGGACCACCCGTTCGTTATACACCTCGGCCTCGGATGTAGTGCCGGCGCTAGGGGTGTGACGGTATCCGTGGAACTGTTACGAGTACCGGTACAGAGGGCGTACCGGTATGGAACAGTTCCAAATTATATTTCTTGTCGGTCCGGCGCTACTGTCTGGATATGGAAGCGTCGTGGGCGTAGCGCTTTATTCGTTAGGATAGGCACCCCACTCCTCCCCATCCGCCCATTGGGTATAGCGTGACGATGATATAAAAGTGTTTCTGAAACAATTCAAACACTTGGCGGTTGGACTTGACCACCTTTTTCCTGAATGGACATCGCCCTCAAG
Organism: Corythucha ciliata; assembly: GCA_038030265.1. Classification (NCBI taxonomy): domain Eukaryota; kingdom Metazoa; phylum Arthropoda; class Insecta; order Hemiptera; family Tingidae; genus Corythucha; species Corythucha ciliata. The sequence goes on from CM075939.1 coordinate 13,066,279, forward strand.
GTATATTCTCCTGAAATGATTTTTTTGGGCTTGGGGGATTGTACATGCTTCAATTTATAGCAATACTCCGCAACACGGTGAATCGTCGCAGGAGCACGAGGACAAGTCCCTCTCTCTCCCACCAGGCTTGTTTCGCATTGATTGCCCTTAAACGCAATAAAATTACTTAAGACGCCGTATAAACCAGTTTTTAATACTTTTTATTTTTTTAAATTACATACTGAAGGCGTGTCTCTGGCGGCTTTTCCATATGTGATTTACACAAAATAACAGCGCGGCGCCTATACACTTGCTTTATAAAACAATTGCCTCTTGAAGGATGTAAAAAGAAAGTCGTAAAAACGATCGTTGTATATCAAAATTTAGGTCTTGAAGTAATTTGACTCGGAAGATGTGGTGGGGGAACTAAATCCACCTGTTTTTAAACTATTTGAATATAAAAACTTCGACTGATGCAGCCGCAAGGCATTGGATACGGAATTTCACTGCTACGCCGGTGGTGGGATAGAGGGGGAGAGAATAAACGGTTCCAAAGGAAGAACTTTGGAAAAAATTCTAACGATGCGTTGTAATGCAGGAGGACCTGCAAGATAATTTTTATGGTGTTGTTAGTGAATGAATAAGGGAGTGGATTTCCTTCTCACTCGGTTGTATTCACCGGGGTTTTTAAACGACATGGTTGTCCGTATCAAATCAATTTATAAACTATCAAATTATTATTTCCAGTCCTTCCACTAAAAAAAAAGACGATCCATCAAATGTCTTATTGTTTTCAACCTCCCTCTTCCCCTTCCCTTCCCTCTGCGTAAGATAAATGGAGACACCAACCCTCTTATAGTCTTATATAGGTTCAGGAACCCCAACAATTGGTTTGAATCGAATTGGGTACCCTTTTGCGCTATTCGAATGGCAGGGGGCCGGGGGAGGGGTGGCTTGAGCTTGAACTGGTCGAGGTTCAGGGTTAGGCGACAATTCGTTCTGCCTATATCACGCGGATCCGCGAACAAGAGCCATTTATGCGAATCACTTGAGCGTGGCAATAAAAGTGCAATAGAAAGCGAGGCAGTCTCATCAAGTTCGGTTGAAGAGTCTCTGGAAGCTAAAAATATCGTTGCTCCTCTCAATAAATGGACCGTTTTTTTGATATATTTTTCAAAAGAAAATGAGTAATGATATTTGTCTTATCTAGACGGTTCTATAGCTCAGGATTTCTTCTTAGAATAAGGGAGAGGCAAAATAAAAAAGAGGGGCCTTCCTCCTTAATTTATTATTACGCTGTAACGTAATTTTCTTTTTCCCCTACCCGCCATCAATAGAGTGTATTCATTCAAATGAATGACATTTGTGCCCACCAGAAAAATGCAAGGATTTTTTTTAATTGATCTGATTTGAAACAGAGAGGAAAACGGCGATCGTTTTTTTAAAGAGTAAGTACAAAATTCTGAAAATTGAGACGTCCCTCTCGGTCCTTAAATGAGAGAGTTTAACGGTTATTATTTTATGAGGACATTCTGAAATAACCGGCATGTTTTTATTTTATTTTTGCACTCGATTGATGACTGTACATCTTTATTCAACTGGGGAATTGCAATTAGGCCAATGAGCATTAAAAAGGCGAGGCTTTTAAGAGAGCACCCCGGCGTAGCAAGTAGGCGTTTAACTTGCTAAATCAAGAGAAAAATGTTTTTAAAAAAACGAAAAAAAACTTACGGATTTCACCAATTCCTTCAAACTGGACGTCTGGTTCCTCTCTTGAACCAATTCATCGCGAACCGCCCCCAAATCCCTTTTCAATCGCTCCACTTCGCGTTCGAGAAAATTCACAGTCCTCACGATCGCGTCAATTTGAACGTCACGTTTCAATTCCAAATAAGTGACGGCCGCCGCTAAAACGACACAGCTCGTTAGGGCGACTATAAGTGATACGACGCCTCGGCGACGTTTTTCGCTATCCATGTCAATCGAGATTCGTATATATGTATTAAAAAAAAAAGAAAAAAAGAAAAGGATGCGACTCCTTCGACACTAACGACACTTGTGCATTCACGAAGGCTCGGAGCCCGAAGGTTTATTTTTTTTTCTAAACGGCTTCTTCTTTCTGCTTGGTCTGAGAATGGGGCAAGGGGATGGGGAGGGTCACTCTCACTCCTCCCCCTCCGGAGCGCACGCCGCCGCTCTATTTCCTATTTCCCCGTTTATTATTGTTTTATATTATCCCTTCTCTCACCCTTACCCCTTATTGGCATAACACGGTCAATTTAATTAGTCAAAACTTTCCAACACATCTATAAAATCCACGAAAAAAATTGAATTTTTATTTACGTCAATTTTATTAGTTCGTTTGGGTGGGAGTGGGGGGGGGGGAGCAGGCGATCTAAAAAACTGTAACGACATATTATAACGTGATTACCCCTATATCTCGCTATTTATTCCAGATTAACCCCTTTACATTATGCAACATCTAGCAATTCAGGAAAGATTAATGTACCTGATTTTATTTTTGCGTACATTTTCTGTTTTTTTAGATTATTCAAGGTCAAAACATGGAACATGAGCGTGTTAACAAAATAATAAAACTCGAAAAATTAAAATTTACAACTTTCTCAAGCGAATTCGCATTTGTTTTTCGGTTTGCGTGCAACTCCGCCTGAATAGTTCCGGGACAATATAAAAATAATCTGCGATATGCCTGCGCTCTTCTTTGTAAGCGCTAAAAAACTTGAAAAATTCCAGCTTTTTGTTGTTACATGTCCCAGGCACAGTGAGAAGGGTGTAAGTGTGGGAGACCCATGCCCGACGAGGCGCCCGCCGCATAATATAATGAGCCAAAAAGTATGAAAAATAGGATGCCCTTACACTGCCGCCACAAAAAGGACAACCAAACATATTATGTACGCTTTATGAGCCTCGAAAACTTGCTATCGGCGCGGTCGAAAAAGTCTAAAGGTGGCTCGCCCCACAAATTTGCACGAAAATTGCCAATTCAGGAGCAGAAACTTAAATAGATCGGAAACATTGCCCCAGGAACTGGAATAACCGCAGAGAGGAGCTGTATCATCACTGTCGCTCGATATGGAAAACAGCCCTATATACTGCCATTTCGATTCGAAATTCAATTTTACTGGGCCCTGAGGAGGCACTGCCGGCTTTGAGACATTTGCCGCCACCCGGGCGCGTACTTTGCACCAGCGCCCCCGTGAAGTCACCGTTCAGAATAAGCCGTGATTTGGCGTTTTCACCATTTCAACCGCTAATTAGAGTTTTTTCTAAACACTTCAGCGCTTCTTCCAATTTCATCGGTGAATTATAGCTATTTGCCTCCATTTTATCCGTGAATAAGCGATTTGCCTTCATTTTATCCGTGAAATTTTCATTTTTCTCCATTTTTAGCAACGAGTTCGCGATTTTTCTTAATTATTTGCCGTAAATTAACGCTTTTCCCTAGTGCACGAAGATACCTTCAGATCAAAAGCTGGGAGTTGACATTTTCTCCATTTAAACCGCGAATTAGCGTTTTTCCCTCACATCAGCTCTTCTTTTCAATTTAATCAGCGATTTTTACAATTTTTCTCAATTTAAGATTTTCAATCATTTTAGCCGTAAATTAACTATTTTTCACCATTTTAGCCATGAATTAGCGATTTACCTCCTTTTTAGCCGTGAATTAGCGATTTTTCTGAATTTTTGCAGTAATATTTCGTGTTTTTTTCCTGATTTTAGCCGCTTATGAGCAATTTTTCTCAACTATGAAATTAGCACTTTTTCTTCATTTTAGCCGTGAATTGAGACGCTTTCACAATTTTAAACCGCGAATTAGCGTTTTTTCCTCACTTGATGAGCGCTTCTTCTCAATTTAATCTGTGAATTAGACTCGATTTAGCGATTTTTTCTCCATTTCATCCGTAAGTTAATTTAGAATTTTTCACAATTTTACCGGGAATCAGCTATTTTTTTCTTTGCAGTTATTTAGCGATTTTTCTCGATTAATCCGCTGATTAAGTGATTTTTCCTCATTTCAACCGTAAATTAGCGATTTTTCCTCATTTTGCCCGTGAAATAGCGATTTATCTCCTTTTTAGCCGCAAATTAGCAATTTTTCTGAATTTTTGCAGTAGTAATTCGTGTTTTTCCTTATTTCAGCCGCTAATGAGCAATTTTTTTCCAGACCAAAATTGAGGAAAAAACGTTAATTTGTTGTTCTTTGGTAAAATTGATACATGTCGAGGTTCTTGATTTTCCTGATTGTGTTTTCTGAAGTGTTTATCCTGATTCTATCCGCTAATGAGCAATTTTTCTCAACTTCAACCATGAATTAGCACCTTATGCAAGCGTGAAATGCAAAAAAGGCTTAAGAAAAACGCTAATACATATTTTAAAAACACTAATAAATAAATAAAATACGCTAAAATTGAGAAAAATGGCAAATTCACAACTGAAATTGCCAAAAATCGCACATTCGCGGATATAAAAGAGAAAAGCCGCTAATTCTCAGCTTAACTTGAGGAAAACGCTAATTCACAACTTAAATTTAGAAGAATGACTAACTAGCAGCCAAAATTGGGACGATCGTTAATCCACGGCAAAAATTATTGAGAAACCCGCTGCTTCTGAGAAAATCACTGATCCGTGGAGTATACAGTTAATTTTACAGCTAAAATGTACCTTTAAAAAACGTTAATGTGTTGTTTTTGGGTCAAACCCGTGGCTAAAATTAGGAAAATGCGCTATAACAAGGCTATACAAGGCTAAAATTGAGGAAAGTCGCTCAATTCGTCGATGAAATTGAGAAAAAGCGCTGATACGTGAATATCCTGTAGGCTAAAACGTTGGCTTGCGGATACAAATGAGAAAACCAACTTATTCACAATTAGCGCCTCTAAAATTAAGAGAAATCAGGATTTATCAAAATGAGAAATTGAGAAATTCAGGAACTTCAGCTCAAATTGAGAAAAAGAGCTAATTCGCGGCTAAAAGTTTAGTAAAATGCCAATTTGTGGCCGAAATTGAGAAAAATCGCAAATCCATGGGATAAAAACGCTAATAAAAGTGATAATATTCAGTTCAAATTGAGAAAATAAGTGCTTATCCCCTGAAAATGGAAAAAAAATTTCAGTAATTGTTTAAAATTGAAAATACGCAAATTCTCGGCTCCAGAAGGCAACTTGTTTGTGGCGAAAATTGAGAAAAAGCGGTAATCCATAGCTATCAAATTAAAAAAATTGGTAATGCGGGGCTTGAATGTAAAAACCTCGGCTATTAAGAGAAACGCTAATTTTCGGCTCAAATTGAGAAAAAATGCTAATTCGCCGCTAAAAAAGGGAGAAAAATGTCGCTATATAAGAAACTTTTATTCGTAGCTGAAATTGAGGAAAAATCATTATCTCCCGGCTAAATTATAAAACAATAATTTCGGTATGAGTCGAATACTAAAAATACGCCAATTCGAGACTTCATTCTGAAGGTAATTTATTTGTGGAAAAAATTACGAAAAGGTGCTAATCCCGCTAATTTTCATTGTAACTGAGGAAAAGCGCTAATCCATAGCTTATAGTGAAAAAAAATGTAAATGCAGAGCTAAAATGTAAAAAAAAAAAACCTCTAATTTGCGGCTAATTTCGGGAATCCACTAATTATAGCGCGGATAAAATGAAGAAAAACGCTACTTTTTTTTTATAGCTTTTGAAAGCTCAAATTGAGAAAAATGATAATTTTCTGCTAAAAATTAAAGAAAAAGGCCTATTTGTGGTGAAAATTGAAAAAAAAAAATCGCGAAAAAAAAAGTGCGGTCAAATTCGTTGTCCAAAATGGAAAATGCACCAATTAGTGGCTACTGAAAGGGCTATTTGCCTGTGACAAAAATTTTAAAAAATCGCCAATTCATGGCTGTAGATGAAAAATACCGCTAATTCGCTGTTAAACTGAGGGTAAGCGTTAATCCATAGCTAGAAATGGAAAAAATGGTTAATTCGGGGCTAAAATGTAAAAAAACCCTATTTATTTGCGGCTAATTTTGGAAAATCATTGAGAAAAACGTTAATTTTCTGCATTTATTGTTTATCTTATAGACTAAGAGTTATCTGCCCCGGGCCCCGATACGTGTAGCGCGAAAAGGCAAAAAAGGCTTTTGAAAATCAAGATAAAACGCAAATATTAATTTGAAAAACACTAGTTCGGTGCTAAAAGTGAAAAAAATGGCAAATTCGCAACTGAAATTGCCAAAAATCGCACATTCGCGGATACAAATGAGAAAAGCCGCTAATTAACAGCTGAATTTGCAAAAAACGCTATTTCACAACTGAAATTTAGAAGAATGGCTAATTAGCAGCCAAAAAATTATTGAGAAACCCGCTAGTTAGTTAGCTGCTGAAATTAAGCAAAATCGCTAATTCGTGGATAAAATGGGAGAAAAAAAGCTGATTCGCGGATAAAGTCTAGAAAAAACGTTAATTCGCCGAAACAAATAAAAAAGAGCTGCTAATTCACGGCTAAAATTTAGTAAAACGCAGATTGGCGGCTAAAATTCTGGAAAACACAAATCCGATGGCTACGTATGGCAACTTGAGGCCTAAAATTGAAAAAATGCTCTCTTCCCCGCTAGAAAAAAAGAGAAGATAATGTGGGGGAAAATAGTTTGTTCATCACTAATTTGCGACCAATTATGAGAAAAATCACTAATTATCGCGGCTATAATCAAGACAAACGCTAATTTGCACCTCAAAGTGAGAAAAGTGCTAATAATTCTCTGCTGAAAAGGTAAAAAATAATTTGTAGCAAAAATGGATGAAAACTTCAATTTTTTGATAAAAATCGCTAATCAAGGATAAAAACGCTACTTCGACGCTAAAATTAAGAGAAAGTAGTAATTCGCGGCTAAAATTAAGGGAAACCATTAATTCGCGGATAAAGTTTAGAAAGAGGCTCTAATTCGCGGCTATATTAATTTGTATAATGCAATTTTCGGCTGTAACTGAATAATTGAAAATACACCAGTCCGTGGCTGGAACTTGAAACGCTTGAATGGGAGTCGTTCAATAATAGGTCCGTTCCATTGTTTCGCGAGTGCTGCACTTTTGAAGAAAATCATCTGGTTTCATTCAATTTTTCAGAATAATTCAATAAAATCACGTGGTTTTCTACACTAGTGTAGCGCTAGCAAAACAATGTAACGATGGACCTAATTTAAAAAATAAAATAAAAAGCCAGACCCATATTTCCATCGAGTTACTTGATACATATAACCTCAATATCGGTTGTGTATTAATTATCTGTGCGCCCTAGCCTCTGTAGATGTCCAAACAATCCCAACGCTCACGTGACTCAAAAGACTGCCGAGCCCCATGTAAGTACACACACGCTTTGGCACTATCCAACCCAATATAGCAATTAAAAACCGTCCTCTCTACGGGAAACTTGTCATTTTATTTTTTTAGGTAATCCCCGAATGACTCAGGCTGGACTTCCTGCATTTTAATTATTAGTGTAATTATCTATTAATAGTAACTTTTTGACTTTATTATTTGCTATGATTCATGGATTGTGCCTTTGTGGCAATTCGTGTCAAAGGATAATTATCTTGAGAGTTGGTAGGGGGGGGGGGGGAAGCGTTGCGTATTGAATGCAGGAGAATTTTGGTGAACTTAAACTTCTCTTATTTGTTTGGAAAGTGTTTATTTTTGAAAGTTTTTCCAATAGATAAATGTATTTTGAGCTTTAGTCGGCGTTAAATTGCCAAATATTCAACGAATCGTTGTCAGCCGACGAAATCACACAACCAGGGTCGTACCATTCGTGATCGGTAATGCGCGTCCGTCGCGAGCAATTTTCCATTCGCGAATGTCCTTCGTGGGTGAACACTCGCCGCAAGTTCGACTCTTCAATACTGTAGACGTGAATGGAACTGGCGTTGTCTGTTGTTGAAATCGAGCGGGCGTCTGGAGAGAATCTGACCGTTATCAATGGATGACGGTCGTCGTCTGCAGCACCGGCTGGTTTGTGCAACAGGAGGGATTCGTCGTGGCTTTCTAGGAGTGGTCGCTTCGACGACGCTCTCAGATCAAACACTTCGATGGATCCGTCGGTGGCTCGGAAGCACAAAAGTTTCGAGGTGGTGTCTCGGTTTCCTCGAAAACTCGAAGTGAACGTCCAAATTGACTTTGTTTTGTCTCTCTCTATACGCAAGTTGTTAGCCAGTTAATCGGTTATTTAATGAGCTAACAGTGTATATCTGTTACCGGTAATATCGTGCGTGATTTTGTGTGATCGCAGGTCCAAACAAACTGTCCTTCCATTCGATTGTCTACAAACAGCTACTAAATCATGCGACAATGATTCCGGCAGCAGTGGAGAATCGTTCGAAGAATTCGCCCATTCCCCAAAATTAAGAGCTTCGCAACTGTTCGTAACCTAAAACAAGTGGGCAGTTACTGATGGAAGTTAATTCAAAAGGTTTAACGCATACAAAGTTGGCTAGGTAGCAACAGTCTGAAGTTCGTTTAGCCGTTAAAAACAACTGAGAGTCCACTAGGCAAAATTTTGGTTCCAACGTGGGAAGTTCTAAGCTGTTTGGAGATGTCTTGAACTGGCCTATTGAAGAAAAGAAAAAAGTTTGTCAATCGACCGCCGGTTTAAAAAAAAAAAATTGACTGTAAAATCACCAGACTCGTCTAAATCATGACAGAAACGATTCAGACTGCGTTGTCCTTTCATGGAAGCCACTGTTGAGTTTTCGTTGGGAACGCATTCTATCTGAACGCCAAAGAATGAGTTATTTATTTAAAAAACAAAAAAAAACGGGCCTTTGTTAAATTCGCGTAATTACGTTCAAGACCGACTCTTCCCCTAGGCTAAGAGCGGAAATCAAAGAAATATCGCCCTTTTTAACTTGACTGTCGTTATTTCTAATGATTTTTGTCGGCAGCGAGTATTGAGCCAGGAACTGATGTCGAGCGTCCTCCGGGCCCTTTTCCGCCAACATTGTAACGGTAGCTTTATCGCTGACTCGAAGTCGCCGCACGGTCCATTCCATTTCAAGCATGACCAGCTCGTTGTACCTTTGAAAAGGGTTTAATAAAACATTTAGATCTACGGGGGACAACAATAAAATAATGTTGAATGCTTGTAGTTATACCTTGTAAAGGATTCAGCGTACCAATTGTCATCGTCCTGCTCGATTGAATCGTTCAAATTCATTGTGTTTTTGTTATTTATAACTGTTAACAATAAAGAACCGCTCACGAAGCACGAAAGATAAAAATGGTTTTCGCGAAGACAATAAACATTCTGTGTCGAAAAGTGAAGTGTGGCATGAGCCGTTAGAGTGGACCACGTGTCGGACGCACGTTAACGCGTCTGGCCAGTGGTCACTCTTATTATTTTAATGTTTTAGGCTCAATCTATAAATTTAATACTTGAATTTTAAGTTTTTGTAGTAAAAAAAAACACTATAAAGGAATGCAAACGCCTTCGGGTAAATAATGGTTCTCTGCCAATCAAAGAGTGAGGTTCACTATCGTTTATTGGGGAAAAAACTGTTTTTCTAAGGCCTCCAAATTAACTTTTACATAATTTTCTGTTACTAACAGCGTTATAATTTTCTGTTACACATTATCGATAACGTTTTTTAGACAAAAAGTAACGATTAAGTGATTTCTGTTACACTTTGGTACCTCTGCTCGTCGGTAATGGCGGAAGTCAGACGGAGTATTGGGAGGAAAGCAAGAATCTCAGGAGTTCAGATTCCCCCCCCCCCCATACACACACACACATCATCAAATATCGTGTTTTGAGTTACAATTTTAAAGACCAAAAATCCAAATGTGAAATTTTGTTTATGAAAGGCGAGTCGCAGACCCACATAGTGCCGGCCTTATGCATTTTTGGCATCCCCGAGCGAATCTTGCACCACGCCACCGTAAAGTCACCGTTTAAAATAAGCTACGATTTGGCGTTTTCTCCATCGTAACCGCGAGTTAGCGTTTTTTTTTTAACACTTCAGCGCTTCTTCTCAATTTCGTCGGTGAATTTGTAGCTATATGTCCCCATTTTGGCCGCGAGTTAGCGATGTTTCTCTATTTCTGCCTTACATTAGCGTTTTTTCCTAACTGGCCACGGAGTTGCAACCGCAAACCTCGACTTGCAATTTTCTCATTTTTCTGCGAATTATATAGAAATTTCCCATAACCCCCCGCAATTGGCCATTTATCTTAATTTTAGCCATAAATTAACGTTTTTCCTCATTTTAGCTGCTAATTATAGATTTTTCTACATTTCAGTCAAGAATTGGAGTTTATTCCTAATTTTCGCTGCCCTAACGCTTTTTCCGAATTTGGCCGCGGATTAGAGTGTTTTTTTTTTTTTTTTTTTTCTGGCTCTAAGTTACCTTCAGAACTCGCGTAAATCGCGAATTAGCGTTTTTTCTTCAAGTTAGCGCTTCTTCTCAATTTAATCAGAGAATTAGCCACGAATTAGCGATTCTTTCTCCATTTTAGCCGTAACTTACCAATTTGTCACCATTTTACCGGGAATTAGCTATTTTTCTGAATTTTGCAATGAATTTTTACTATCCAGATTTTAGCCACTATATGAGCGATTTCGTTCCAGATTTAGCACTTTTGTCTAATTCTAGCTTTAAATTAGCGATTTTTTCGCTTTTAGCTATGAATTAGCGCTTTTTCTCAGTTTGAGACACGAACTTTCCTTCCAGGAGCCGAAAATGGGCGTTTCCATACTTCCAGCCGCTATAATTTGCTCTTTTTAAAACCCTTTATCCGCGGAAGCTTTAAGGAAACCTCAGCCGCGACGTAGCTAAGTATTTTTCTTGAATTTTAGCCGCCATTTAGCGCTTTTCCTCATTTCTGTCCGTGAATCAGTAGCGTGGGTGAGCGGCGTTGGATCACACCGGACCCCTACCAGAGGGGGCCGCCAAAAAGCTTAAAGATGGAAAAATTGGATTTTGAGATTCTATGTTCAACGGACGTAAGTTCGTGAAAACGAGTTTTGGTATAATCCTGGATTGGGGCTCCTTTCGACGATTTTCAGTCCATCCGATCCGATCCATGTCGGAATATTGTGTTGCTGCTGAATATTCGATTTAGCCCACCACAAAATTGCTATCTGATAAGGCTCAAATTGAGATTTGCGTCTCCTGGGGGTAAATTCGAGGCTAAAGTGGAGAAAATACGCTGATCACCAATTTTTTTGGTCCTTAATAAGCGAATAAATATGAGAAGGCGCCGCAAAAGTTCGGGAAAAGTGTTCAATCTCAGTACCTCGATGAAACTTACGGAACAAAATTGAGAAAACATCGCTAATTCACGGTGAGATTTTCCACTTTGTGGCTATAATAAAGAGAAAAACGCTAATTTGCTGTTCTTTGGAGAAATTGATGTGTACCTCACGGTTTTTGCTTTTTTGCAAGCGCAAAAAAGGCAAAAACAAACGCTAATTCGAGGCTATAATAGTGAGAAAAAAGTAGCGACTAAAATTGAATAAAACAAAAATCAACACACCACACAAGAGTGTAGTGCTTCGTCCTATCCATAAACATTTTAAATTTCCAATTCAGAGAGGACGGGTGGACAACTTTACGCTCAGCAAGTGTATTGCATCGAATGAAAAAGGCTATAAAACAAACAAAAGAACAACAGAAAAATGCTAACATAGGGCTAAAATTGAGAAAAATGGAAAATTTGCGACGAAAAGTGCAAAAAATCGCCCATTCGCTGAATACAAAAGAAAAAAGTCGCCAATTCATAGCAATTTGTGAAAACGCTAACTCACGACTGAAATTTAGAAGAATTGCTAACTAGCAGCTAAAATTGAGACAAACGTTGATCGATGGCAAAAACTGAGAAAATCGCTATTTAAATAACTGCTAAATTTGAGAAAAATCGGTAATTCACCATTGCAATTGACCAAAAGTGCTAATTAGCAGCTAAAATTGGGATACGGGCCTAATTCACGGCGGAAATTTGAGGCTGAGCAAATCCGTGCTTCTGAAGGAAACTTCATGCCTGAAACTGAGAAAAGCCAAAAATGAATGAAATTGGTAATGCCGAGCAAAAATAGTTCATAAACCGCTAATTTGCCGCTAATATTGAGAGAAATCACTAATTAGTGCGGCTAAAATTAAGAAAAACGCTAATTCGCAGCTCAAAGTGAGAAAAACTGAGAATTCACAGTTCAAAAGGTAAAGAGTCGCTAAATTTGCAGCAAAAATTGAGACAAACGCCAATTCGTGGTAAAAATTGAGATAAATTGCTAACGCAGGATGAAAATGCTAATTTTTAGCTGCTATAATTGAGAGAAAGTGCTACTTGCGGCTAAAATCGAGGAAAATAGCTAATTCGCGGATGCAGTGTAATAGAATCTCGAATTAGCAGCTAGAATTTCTAAAAAATCAAATTTTCAGCTGTAATTGAAAATGCACCCATCCATGGCATTTGAAGGCAACTTCTGGTCTAAAACTGAGAAAAAGCGCTTTCATAGCTAAAATTGAAAACAAATTCATAATGCAGGGCGTACAAGTTTTGAAAACTCGCTAATATGCAGCTAATGAGGAGAAAAATCACTAATTTCCGCAACTGAAATTAAGAAAAACGCTGATATGTAGCTATTAGCTAAGCTGGAGAATCGCCAATTCACGGGGGATGAAAACGCTACTTCGCTGCTAAAATTGAGGGAAAGTGCTAATTTCACGGCTAAAGTTGGGGAAAATTACTTTTTCGCGGATAAAGTGTAGAAAAAGATCCAGCGGCTAAAATTTCAATTTTAGGCTGTAACTGAAAATATGCCAGCTCACGGGTTCTGAAGGCATCAAAGTTGCCTTGCGCAATTTTAGCCAGAAAAGGCTGAAATAAAATTGAAAAGGCGCAGATTCATGACAAAAGGTAAAAAGAAATCAGCATAAACGCTATAATTAGCGGACGAGATGTAATTCATCGCTAAATGAAAGGAAAATCCGTTATTTAACGGTACGTTAAAATTATGGTTCCTGTTTATTTGTAGACTAAGGGGTCTCATAGAGGTTGCCGCCCCGGGCTACAGTAGGTGTATTGTAAATATAGGTCCGCCAGTGGCTGCCCCATTCCCATTGTTAAAACCGAGAAACCCAGCGAGTTTTGCGGTTTTGCGGCTGAATTTCTACACAAAAAACTCGATTTTGCCTGTTTCGTGCATGAAAATGTTAAGAATCGCCCGTGAGTTGGGTGGTCCTATGCGGTTCAGATTCCGGAAAACCTCGACTTAGGCTACTCAGGGGCTATAAAATTCCATCAAAATCTCAATTTTGGCTGTTCCTGCGGATAAAATTGAGTGAGTCGGACCATTTCGTGGCTTGAATTCCAAAAGTCCCGTTGAAATGAGCCGCAACGCCTCGAATAACTTTGATTTTAAATTTAAACTATGTGAAATCCTCGAAGTCAGGGGCCCAGAGGTATGTGAATTCGAACGAAGGGGCACTGGTATACCAACGCTCTAAAGAGCTCCATAAAATTTTCTAGCGTTTCTCGTTGAAGTCGGGTTTAGCAGATTTTTCTCGACTTCGAACAGCCCGAAAAGGGCCACGTTCGTCCAGCTGCTTCCTTGGACTTCAGACCCAACTCGGTGGCTTATTACCGAGGTAGCGGCGAGCTTATGTGAAGAGGTCGGACGGTTGGACAGCGATTTGGCTACTTTCTACGAATTTCAGTCTATGCGACCTGTAAAATATAACGTTACAAGTGAAATAAGCTAAGAGAATGGGCTGAATATTCGATTTCGCGCCCGAAAGCGCTATAATATATATTCAGGTGGCTTAAAATGAGAAAATTCGCGGCTAAAAAAAAGAAGAAAATACACCGTGTCCCCAGTTTCGTTATAGGTCCTTAAGCCCAGTAAAGTGCTAATCGGCAATTCGTAACTTACTGACGTGGCCAAAAATTTAAAAAATAGCTAATATTCGTGGCTATAACTGCAGAAAAGACCTGATTCGTTGTCTGGCGATGCAACTTCCAGACTAAAATTGAGGAAAAAATAGCTAATTCGTGGTGAATGGATGCCATTCTACTAATAAATTGTGGAAATCAACGCAAAAGTGTTGTTTTTGGACCAGCCCCGCGGTTAAAATTGAGAAAACACGCTAAAATATTAGAGAGATTTTGCAAATAGCTTCGCTAACGCTAACGTTAAAACGCTATTCACATTTCAACCAACGAAATGCTTACTACCCTAGCAACGTGTACCCAAAAATTAACTTTAGCGTTTACGGGACTGGTTGCAAAATTTCTCTATTAAAAAAAGACGCTTTAATGTCAAAATTGGAAAAAATGGCAAATTCGCAACTGAAATTGCGAAAAATCGCCCGTTCGCGTAAAAAAAAGGAATAGATGCTAATTCACCACAAAGTTAGCAGAAAACGCTAATTCACTGCTGAAATTGAGAAAAATCGCTAATTTGCTATTTGCGGATATAAAGTTGAGGAAAAACGTTAATTCCCGGATACAAATGAATAAAATCACTAATTCGCGGCTAAAATTAAAAAATCTCTTATTAGCGCGGCTACTGAGAAAAACGCTAATTTCCAGTCCAAAGTGGGAAAAAGTGATATTCACTTGCCAAAAATGAAAAAAAATGGCTAATTTGCAGCCCAAATTGAGGAAAACTCCTTTTGGCAAATATTGAGAAAATTCGGTATTTCACTGTTTGGAAACGCTAGTACTACGCTACTCTAAAATGCATTTTAAAAAGCGCCGAATCAGTGCCAAAAATTGAGGAACATCACTAATTCTCGGATAAAGCGTGGTGGAATTTCTAATTTAAATACGCGCCTTCTGAAGGCAACTTTTGTGATTAAAATTCAGAAAAAAGGCAAATTCATGCACTATAATATTATAATTATAATTCTATAAGTAAAATAGTTCTATGAGTAAAAATAACGCTATAATTCTACAAGTAAAAATAACGCTGATTCACTGGCTAGAACTGAGAAGAAGCAATAATCTACACCTAAAAGTGATATAATATTGCTAATGCGGTGCTAAAATGGGAAAACCCCGCTAATTTGAGGGTAATAGAATAGAATAGGCCAAAATTAAGAAAAGGTTATAATTTTTAGCCTAAATTGAGAAAAAGTGCTAATTCGCGGCTAAAAATGGAAAAAGTCGCCAATTTAAAACTAAAATTGCGCAAAACGCCAATTCGTGACAGAAATTGAGAAAATGCGCTAATTAACAGGTTTAAAACGCTACTACGCTGATAAAACTAAGAAAAAATGCTAATTTGCGGCTAAGTTGAGAAAAATTCTAATTTGCGTCAAAACTGATTAATACGCGGCTTCTGAAGGCAACTTTTGTTGCGGAAATTGAGAAAAAGCGGCAATTTATGGCAATGAGTGAAAAAACCTCTTATATTCGCAGGTAAATGTGAGAAAAATCGCTCATGCATAGCGTATGGTGAACCAAAAAAAAATCCTAATTTGTGAAAAGCCGTCTATTTCGCTGCTAATATTGTGGAAAACACTTAAGAAAAATGCTAATTTTCAGCTAAAACGGAGAAAAGTGCTAATCCTGTGCTAAAAAAATTGAAAAAGTCGCTAATTTGCTGCTAAAATAGAGGAAAGCACCAAAACTCGTGGAAAATTAAGAAACATCGCTCACGGGATAAAAACGCTACTTTGCTGCTAAAGTTGAGAAAATGCGCCAACTCTAGGTTATGGGCAAAACTGCTTATCCGCGACTAAATTGATAATAATAATCAGGGCCGGATCATAGTGGGGGGGGGGACTATCGGGGCCAGTAGCCCTGGGCGATAAATTCCAAGGAGCGACAAAATTTGAGAGGGAGATAAGACAAATCGAACCACATGAGATGGACAGAGAAAGAAAGTAAATGTTGTTTTTTTTCTCTCTCGCTCCCTCTCCTTTTCCCCTCGTTTCCCCACGTGCCCGTACTAAGAGGGCTCCTCTACGCACCGCCAGGAACGCTCACACGAAGCCGCCACAGCCACAGTGAGATATATGCAATATGGCTGGGCATTAATTGAATTACATGTATTTATATTACGTAATTCAATTACAATTAGTAATTGGTAATAATGTAATTGATAGCAACACGCCGTTGTAATTGTTAATTTGTAATTAGAAGCACTTTTTCGAAGTAATTTGTAATTAACAATTACCAATAACATTCCGATCTTCAGAGTCAATATTATTTCGAAAACACGGGTACTATTTCGCGCCCTATTTGGAGCACGAGAAAAAAAAATGTTTTTGAATGAAATTCACTGAAAAATAAGAGTTTCAAAGTAATTATGACACGAGCGATACCTACCCTCGAGCGTAGGGTAGCCAATTTCAAATTTGAGAACATTGGTACAAAAGTTTCAAAGATCGAAACCCCAACCACAGAAAGCACGAAAATGCTCGATTAACAGAAAACTGCAACCACAGAAAGCTGAAACCACAAGAAGCTCCAACCCAAATAGCTCGTTAAAAAAGTTTCAACCACGAAAAGCTCTAACCACAAAATTCAAAATGAAGCTGCCATTGCAAAGCTCTCTGAGAGTTAAGTATCGCATGCACGATTTCAAAGAAATACATAAAGAATCCGGGACATCCTTGGGACGCGGGGCAAAATCAGCCAAACTATGCCTATCCGGGGCGCGCCTCGATGGTGTAATGGATACAATGCTCGCTTCACAACCCAGCGGGCCTGGGTTCGAATCCAGCCATTGCCCATTACACTATAAGGCTGCGGCGAGCTGTGACACGGCACACTCGGCTTCGTGTGGGCGTTCCCGGCGGTGTGCGTTCAACAAACCGCGCACCGACCGAAACGCCCGCGTAGTACGGGTGTGAAGTGCACAGTTAGATCTGGGTATGGCGTAGGAGCCCAAGTGAGGCTTAGGCGCCTGCCGGGTTCAAAGCCCGGCGCCCCCGACAAAAAAAAAAAAAAAAAAAAAAAAAAAAAAAATGCCTATCCGGGGTACCCCAGGACGGTTCGCAACCCTACTCATGCAATGCGCTTTTCATCTTGGCAAGCTTGGGGCTATGTGGTTCTGCTTCTTTCCTCAAAGATCTGTTCTGACGTTCGATTATTTGCTGGACGCACTAAAAAAATCACGGTTAACAAGAACAAGACGCTTGCGCGTTCCACAAGCTCTTGGGTAATTGGTAATTGGAAAAGTGTAATTCAATTACAGTAATTGTAATTTGTGATTATTCGTGGAAGTGAAAAGTAATTGGTAATTTGTAATTAATCCTCTTTTTGGGAAGTAATTTTTAATTCATTACTCAAAAAGCTGTAATTTGCCCACCCCTGGCAATAGCAGGATCAGTGGCGAAGGATTGCTTGGCCAAATTGCCGAATTCAAGGATTTGGTTCTTCCAAAAAATAGAATTTCGTGGGCATTTTTTTAAAGACCAATTTCGCGAATTTGGCGCTTCCAAAAACAAGTTTATGCCTGAAGCTCTTTCAACCCAAGTTTGGATGTTTTCTTGATCGCTTAATGACCATTTTTTCTCAATTTTAGCAGCGAAACTTGAGCTTTTCCATAATTTCAGCCGTGAATTAGAATTTTAGCGGATAGTTGACGCTTTTTCCGCGTATGAGCGACTTTTCCAACTTTTAAATTTGAATTAGCGCTTTTCTCAACTGAAGTCGTGGATTGGCCGGAACTACACACCAGCGTTTTTTCTCAATTTTAGTCTTGAAGCTGGATCAGAAACCACGAATGTTGGAGATATTTTTGCCGGGAATATTGGAGTTTTCAAACTGTTCAGCCGCGTAAGCCTGCAGAACAGCGAAAAATGAGCGTGGCTTCTCAATTTCAGACGTAGACCTGCCCGTAAGCTTGTTAAAAGAAAAGAACTGTGCACATGGAACTCGATTACTCGATAGGCTATTGCCGACGACCCCTTATGGGGGCGTTTTTGGCTGTGGATTGTTAAAATAGACCTAAATTTCACTTAATTAAGCCCTCCGGGGGGTTGAGTAAAAATGACAAAAATTTTGAAATTGCACGGTTTTCGACCTGGGGAATCCAACAATCGAATATACGAGCCGTTCAGACGAACCGTTTAAGCGGCTACACCTCCGATGCCGCCGTTCTGGTCAGCCCCTTCCTGGCAAAATGGCTCCTGGCGACGACCTTGACACACTCAATGACTCAAAAGTAGCACTGAGGTTATTATTTTGAACCGTATTCGCCTGTTCGAGATGCACTTCAGCTAACCACAAGGCACGGATTATTCCCAGAAGTATACAAATCTGTTGAATAATCAATTTTCTCCCACTCTATTTGTTAGCCCTTCCCCTTATGTTAAAACTTTTTTTTTTATCCCCGGTTGGTACTAAATAACCAAAAATATAAACGTTGTTAAACTCATCTCATAAACCGTAGAATCTAATATTTAGTCACAAAAGCTGCTGGTCACCTGATTTCTTATATTCCTCTAAGACGGATGGAATGAAAATTGTCAGATGGGGTCAAAGCGTTATCCAAAGCGGATACCAAATCTTTTGTTCACATGCACGAAACTTGAAAATTCTCATTTTTCCATGTTTAAGCTTATTGGTGGCCCTGAGCGGGATTCGAAACAGACACTCGATCTCGATCTGATGGGTTGCCCTGATCGAAACCCGAATCCAGGAGGTCCCAGGCTGCTCACCTCCAGGACTGAAGAGAACCGTGAAGGCAAAACAGGGTCTGAGATAATTAAATTGGGACTGGACGCCGGCCACACCGCTGCCCAGTTCAAACATCAACACGGTTTTGACAAGTTGAGCCGGAGATCGTAGTGCAGTCGTAATTTTCACAATTGTCTGGTGGGTTCAAACCCCCAGCGTCATTCGCGTTCATCACGAAAAGCCAAAATTTCATCTTTCTGCATGGGGTTGCCGTCAACTCGAGGTTTTTCCGCCATGTTGAAGACACATAGTTAACTTGTAGAATCCATTCTCTCGTTACTTTTTTGATTCCACAAGCCTTGGAGGAAGTAAGCCCCGGGGCGGCGAAAAGCAAGATCTGGCCCTGATAATAATAAGATTTTTCAGAGAAGAACGATAACGTGACCAAAAATGAGAAAAGCGCTAATTTGAGGGTAAAGTTGACAAAAAGCACTCATTCATGGCTAAAATTGAGTAATATTCGTGACTTAAACTGTTCATAAACGCTAATCGGTGGATAGAAAAGGTGAAATATGGTAATTCGTGGCTAAAATAAGGAAAAGGGAAAAGTAAAAATTATATTTCTTGTTTATACAGAGATTTAATAGGGGCCTCTATGTCCGGTAGATTCAAGAGTGTGCGGGCTGGTGGATTAATGTCTAGAATGTGAAATTACCCCCCATCCATCCCCCTAACAAGATTTAAATCTGATCCCCCCCCCCCACACAGGACAAATTCCTACCTACGCCACTGCGCGAAGTTAGTATTTATTAAAAAGCCAAGGTTGTATCCGCGAGTTTTGCCGTTAAGAGAGTTTACGGCTGAAATCCATAAACGAATTAAGTGAACATTTTCGTATATTTCAACATAAACGCAATGACCACTTCATATTCGTGGCAATCAGGGCCGTTTCTAGCCCTCGCGGGGCCCCTAGGCGAGAACTATCGGTAGGCCCCCTAACAGCCGGTGAATGTTACAAATGCCGTGGATTCAGGGTTTGCTGAAAAGGGAGGGGCTTCAGAAATTGTATGCTTTGCTCTACTAAAACTGACTTGATAGCCACCCGCATCCTTGAAATAGCTGGAATAGGTATTCCCACAAAAAAAAACCGTATAAGCTAACTATAGTCGCACTCAAAACCGGCAAAAACTGACGATTTCCACGCCTTAAAAATGACTAAACTTACTATTTACTACGACCTAAAAATAGCGAGCTGGCGATTGCCGCTCTAAAAATAGCCAAACTGACTTCTCGCGCCTTATAAATTGCTAGACGTACGATTAGGGCGCCGTGAAAATACCTGAAAAGTTCATGATTCGCTCCCTAAAAATGGCTAAATCGACCATTCGCGCACCAAAAGTGGTCTTGGCTTCCTGGATACTTGGCGACCTAAAACAGCTAAATTGGCTCCACACACTCTAAAAATGGCTAAAACTGACGATTCGTGCCCTTAAAATGCCTATACAAGTGATTCCTGCTCTGAAAATGTCAAGAGTGCGCCAAGAATGGCTAAACTGAGCGTTCATGCCTTGGCTTCGCACCCTATAAATTGCAAAACTGACTCTATACGCCCTAAAAATACCTAAAATGACGATTTGTCCCTCGAAAATGGCTGAACTCGCAGTTCGTTCCCTGAAAATGACTAAAATAACCAGTGGTGGCGGAACCAGGGGGCAGGAGGGGCGGCCGCCCCTCCGGAATTTAGCCTGAGGGGGCGTCGCCCCCTCAGGCTTTAATGTCAATCTTATTCTACCCCGAAGACTGCACCCAAGGTTATTATTCTATAATTTTCGCTTCTTATTCGAGGACCAAGCGACCGTCTCTGACATCGAAAACCCTGGATCATTTACGGGAAGATGAAAAATAGCAATGCCTAGAACATTCGCCCCCCCCCCCATCTTTCACTTTTCTTCAGAAATTTTGTTGGGTAGCTATATTATTGATTCTTCTTCTACACTTTACCCCTGCCATCTGGCAATGGGGGGCGATCCACCTATCGGCCCCCCTCCTCGGAGAGGGTTCTAGCCCAATTTTAAGCAATATGAAGGACATTTATTACATCTCCCCTCCGGTAGCCTCAGGCTCTTTGCTACGTAAGTATATTTGAATGTTTTATTTGAGTACGAATGATTATCTTTTATTATTTAAAACGAATACTTGTCATATTCTTGTGGCAATAATAGTATTGTATACGCAGGAGCTAAAGTGCGTATTTTCGAGACGAGAGGAGAGATGGCCGGACGAGGTGATAGCTGAGGCCGGACACTTCTCGAGGCTTGAAAAGATACTTAAGCTTCGTGGCGTACAATCTATTTTTTTCTAGGGCTTAGGGCATTAATATTGAAAACAGGATAAGATTTGAAATTTGATGGCAAATGGCAATACGAAAAAGTTATTCCATGTTTAGATAATGTCACTGAACTAGGGCTCTATAAGTTCCTACGAGTACTGACAGTCGCCATATTTGGTCTCCCCGCCATATGTGGATCAAATAGATTTGGAATCTCTCATATAATTATGCCATGTTTGGTCCATATGCGGATCAAATGGATTCGATATCTCTCATTCGCTGCTGCGGTCGTGTGGGTTACGCTCACCAGCCAATCACAAGCCCTCCCCACTCTTAAGTATCACATATGGCGGATGTTGTCGGTACCTGTGTGTAACTATAGGTTCTCTAGCTGAACTAAGGAACCTTTAAAGACGAGTAGACGCATACGGCGCCATGTTTGTTCTTATCAGTTTAATAAGAATGGTTGGGGGGTGGTTTGTTGACATCCACAAAACATCAACAAAAGGTGGATTTTACAAGACTGATAATTGATAAGAGCGAACATGGCGTCTGCGATTTTACCTGTCTGATTATAGGTTCTCTAGCTGAACAGCTGATAACCTTACTCAGTTGTTTCAAGTTTTTTAATTCGTAAAGTGAAGAGCACTTCAACGCAAGTATATGAAGCACAGTCCGTAAAAATCTCTTTAGAGCCTAGGCTGTAAAATGCCGTAAAATTTGCGGCGGTAATAGTATATTACATTACAAGTCCAGGAAGGGGGTTATTACCTGCGAGTTTTTCCATTTGCCGGGCGAGGCGGAGGCCAAGCCCGCTAAAAAAAAACGAGTAGGTAAATCCCCTTCCTACGAGTGATGCACGACTTTTTTAACGCGACAGCAAGGAAATGATAACATTATTTAAAACGTTGAGATTAAATGTAACGTGAAGCTGCAAAATAGGGGGTTGACCAGTGACACTGAAGAAAACCTCCGAACGAGGTTATAAAACCAGGAAGGTTTGGTTTCTTGAGTGGAATTGGAACAAGTGAGGTGAGAGAGCCGGTGTCGGTGTTTGTGTCAAGTATTTTTGTGTACCCAGCAGTGTTTCATTCCCCTTGGTAAGAAAAGAAATTGATTTAAGTTTTCTCTAAAATACTATCCACCTACTTTCCTTGATTGGAATTACTGATTTTTGTTGTGAATGACTTTGGCAAACTGACCACTGACTTCTCGCGTGTTAGTTCAAAAAGACCTTAAACGAGGCTATAACCCGAATTCATTTACTTTCCGTACTAGGACGGAAAATATTTTCTGGACTAGTACAGAAAATTTCTCAAATGCCTCTGTGCGGTAATGGTCAATTTCCCAGACATTTTTGGGTACAGAAAATGACTACTTTCGGAGCATGTCGCGTGAAAAATACTTTACCTCCTAGGCATGAAAAGAGACACTTTTGGGACTCATTCGTGGCCGTAAAATTCGGTTTTAATATCATGTAGGATTTAAAAAAAAAGTTATTAGTCAAAAACCTATCAAGAATCAGGCCGTACCACATTCAAATCATTCCCAAAATGCTAAAAATTCAAGACTACTGAGCACCTCCATACAATACCTTGCCTCCTCTATTTACTTAAAATTGAGAAGTACACTACACTTCACCTTTCTATTGATGAAAACTAAGGATGAGATGGTAGTGAAGGTTATGGTCGGGAATGGTAGGGGGATAGCCTTAATTTTCGCCCCCCTGAACCAAAATACTTCCGCCGCCACTGAAAATAACGGACTTAGCTCTTTGAAATAGCAATTTTAGGGGTTCGTCTTAATTGAATCAAACCAAACTAATTCCGTTGGTTTGGCCCTTTCAAATATCAATTTCGAGGGTTTGGCTTAACCGATTAGCTAATTTCGTGATTGTCTTTTTCAAAAGACAATTTCGCGAGGTTTCCCTCATTCTAACGCAATTTCGAGGGACCTTCAAAACCTAATTATTCCGATTTTAGCTCTGTGAAACCCCAATTTCTCGTATTTTCTCTCCATTAAAAATCATTATTTTCTGTGCTTGGGCATTTCAGAACATCAAGTTAATCGTTTAACAGAAGTGCCTCAAAATTTTAAAAATTAAGCCCGAGCGTAACTCCTCTCCTGAACGATTATTTTGTAATTATTTTTATTCCAAGCCGGGGGTACCCAAAGGATCGGGGCCCCTAGGCGGTCGCCTACCCCCTAAAAACGGCCCTGGTGGCGAACGTTAGTTGACTAATTCAAAAATGTGCGACTTTCATTAAGAACAAATAAACGATTTGAGAAAATTAACAATTTCTCTCCATTCAGACGGCTGCACCGCTCGTATTATAGTGGGTTGGAAGGGTGGAGGGTCGCGTCTAGCCATCAGGGGGCATATAGACGCCGCCGTTCGTATACCTTCCAATAAAATCCAGCTACACATTATGGTCAGAAAAGTTGCAAATTTCCCGTTCCGGGCTTCCCTGGTAAATAAATCTTAAGGACCGAAAACTGTCAATTTAACTGTAAAACTAGTCCATCCTTGACACTTTCCGATTGGTTGGTCGAACTGGTAATTTAGAACTTCGAGCCCTCCCCCCCCCAATTGCCACACCCACCCCCTTTAAAGTTGACTTAATCCCAAAGCAACGTATAGAAAGGGATGACAATGGGCGACGCGACGACAAGCCGTATATATATAATACACAAAAAAAACTCAGTCCTCTCCCTCAACTTGGCGCCCTTGGGCAACCACTCTGCTCCTCCCAGCCCTTTATGGGCCTCAGGGCTGACCATGCGGTCACTAAGGTACACGATGGTTTTAATGAAGGCCCCAGTAGACCCGAGTTTTCGGTGCAATTAGTCAATATCTTGGTAATGGAAGGGAGGGGTGGGGGTATGATATTGTTGAGAAGCGAAAAATAATTTGTAGGTGTGCCATTTTCGACGAGTACCTACGTACTATGGAGAAAAATTATTCCAACTCTCGCATTGCCACATTCCATTTTTTAGCAATTAGATACACCTCCCACCCCATCTCAATAAAATACCTGACCATGCTTCTGCTATATGGCTATACATTGACTCTGCTCTGGATAAAAAAAAGGCCTTCACCTCTCCGTCATCCATCACACTGTACCATTTCCGAGAGAGCGACGAATGAGATGGTGGGGAATGAGCAGAGGAGGCAAACGTAGCTTTGTCCTTTTTTGCATGTCAATAGAATGAGTTGGGGGGGGGGGACGGAGAGCTCGGTGCACTCCCACATATTTTAAAATGTTTTGTTTAGCAGTTAGCTAGAAGAGGATTTTACACTTTCGTAACGGTACATTTGTGTCTCCCTCCCTCGTGCAAATTCTCCGGGGTATTGGACATCTGAACAGATTTTCTATTATGTCAAGTCCGCGACTCTATTAAAACAAAACGATGTTTTTTTCTATCCCCTCTCTTTAATCTCGAAGCCTTTCCTACCTGACACGCACTAGCCGCACGGTGTTACAGTTGTAAGTCCAGTCAGGTATAAAGCCGTTTGTGGGTGGTTGGGTAGGGGGGTTGGTGGAGGACTCGAAGGCTTTCCCTTGAGAATGAAGAAAAGACAGTTTTAAGGAGGGAAGACCCACCAACTTTTTTAACTGCCTCCCAAAATTTTAGGCGGACCTGGAAAGCCCTTCGCACCGTTTGACCATCAATCGTGAAAGAACAGTTGAGGGACGCGTTCGCTGGGCTTGCAAAAATATTTCGGTGGAGGCCCTCCTGTGTACAAATGTTGG
The DNA here is from genome assembly GCA_038030265.1 of Corythucha ciliata. Lineage (NCBI taxonomy): Eukaryota > Metazoa > Arthropoda > Insecta > Hemiptera > Tingidae > Corythucha > Corythucha ciliata. The sequence goes on from CM075939.1 coordinate 13,090,965, forward strand.
GGAAGTAAAAACGCTTAAGAAAAAAAAAAAAAAAAACGAGTTTGCTTTGTTCGGCGAGTTCGGCATTCCACTATATCGTTTTTTCTTATTCTTCTTCTCCTGCCTGACGAGTTCTCCTTGAGTTTCCTCTTCCTCAGTCCGCGTAAGTCGCGGGATGCGTTTCAGTCGAGGTGATTTCAAAAGCGTCCTTTTAATGTGCAACCGCGCGGGGGTGCGTTATTTCTTTTTTCCAGATTGGGAACGATGACGATGACCAACAGCAAGAGTCCCATTTTAATGACCGCCGATGGTAAACAGTACACATATGTGCTTCAAGATGAGGGTCTACAACAGGTGGAGGTGACTCTTCCGGCCGCTCCGTCGCCTGGTGTGGACGACAGGATTCATTCGAAAATCACTTTTCCAGCTGGTAAGATTTAAAAAATTAAATAAATAAATGATAAACCGCTTGGAAAAAATGACGTTAGGAAGTCTAATTTTAGATTTAAGGTGGGATGGGTGGTGGTGGTGGTGAGCAATATGCTAGCATGGCCGGCCAACCTTTTTTGGTCGTGGGGGCCATAAACCTGAGCGGGCCACCCATCCTCGCCACCTCTCCACACCATCGAGCACGACACTTTGATATTTTAGCAAATGCCGTTTTGGGGCCTGTTCAACAACATATAAGTTAGTCACAGTATAATATAGTTTTCCATTTGCACAAAAAATGTGCCCTGGGGCAGCTCATTGCAGTGCCGGCCTTATAGATGTTTGGCCCCCCTGGGCGAATCTTTCACAAACGCCTCGGTGATCAGTTGCCTACCGCGGTGCAGTTGGAGCCGCGATTTAGCAGTTTTTTTGTTTTTTTTACACTTCCTCACAATTTCATCTGTGAACTGGTTTGCCTCCATTTTAGCCGCGAATTAGCGATTTGTCTCCATTATTTTAGCCTCGATTTATCATCTCCATTTCGGCCGTGAATTAGCGCGTTTTCTTGCAATGAATTTGTGTTTTTTCTTATTTGAGCCGATAATGAGCGATTTTACCCGTGAATTAGCGTTATATTTTCTAATTTTAATTGGGTTAAAGTTATCTCCGGAAGCCGTGACTTTGCAATTTACTAAATTCATTTTCTGTGAAATAGCAAATGCTCTCAATTTAACCCCATAAATAGCCACTGTTCTTTACTCTTCAGCCGTGAATTAGCGTTTCACTTAATTTTAGCCTCCTAGCAAGCCTTCAATGAGAGTTTTGTTTCCTAATTAACGCGAATTAACGCATTTTCTGAATTTGATCCGCTAATTAGCGCATTATCCTCATTTAGCCATGGATAAGCGATGTTATTCCCTTTCAGCCACGAAATTACCTACAGAATCCGCAATGCGCGTTTTCTCCACTTAAACCGCGAATTAGCATTTTTTCCACACGCCAGCGCTTCTTCTCAATTGTATCGGTGAATTACCAATTTCTCCAAATTTTAGCTACCTTTTAGCGATTTTTTGTCATTTTAGCGATTCTTCACCATTTTAACCGTGAATTAGCGATTTATCTGATTATGCTGAGAATTCGTTTCTCCTGATTTCTCATTTCATTTCTGTGGATTAGAAAATTATCTTAATTAGCCACGATTTCAGCCGCTAATTATGAATTTGTCTACGTTTCATCGACGAATTAGACTTCCTTCCCCCAATTTTCACCGCGAATCACCTAACGCTTTTTCTGAAATTTGGCCGCGGTTTGGCGATTTTTTTTTTCACTTTCTGGCAGGAAGTTACCTTAAGAAGTCGCGAATTGACGTTTTCTCAATTTAATCCGCGAATTTACATTTTCCTTACTTCTGCGGTTCTTCTCAATTTTATCTATGAATTAGCACTTTTTCTCCATTTTAGCCGCGAATTTGCGTTTTTTTTTGTCATTTTAGCTATTTTTCACCGTTTTAGCTGTGAATTAGCTATTTATCTGAATTTTTCAGTGAATTCTTGTTTTTCCTTATTTCAGCTACTAATTAGCGATTTTTTCTCAATTTCATCCATGAAGTAGCCACTTTTCTTGATGTTAGCTGCGGATTAGCGATTTGTTTCTCTTTTCTAGTTATGGATTAACGTTTTTTCGTAGTTTGAGCCACGAACTTGCCTTCAGAAGCTGAAATTTTCGTTTCCGTAATTCTAGTCTCTAACCTTTTTTTTTTTTTTTTTTTTCAATTTATTTGAAGAGCAATTTCCCCCAATTTTATCCGTGAATTAGCACTTTTTCTTCATTTTCCCCTTGAATTAGCGTTTTTTTTTAAACTTCTAGCCATGAAATAGCGTTTTTTCATATTGAGCCACGAAATTTGCGTTCTGAATAAGCCGAGCATTCATGTTTGAATTTAATGTTTTAATATTATTGTAGTTTTAAGGCGTGACTTAGTGCTTTTTCTCAATACCATTGGTGATTATCGATTCGCCAACAGTGAATTAGCGTGTTTCGTCGTAATTTTAAACGCAAATTACTGTTTTTTAATCTTTATCCGCGATTTTAGAGTTTTTTCTCAATTTTAGCCGTGAAGTAACGTTTTACCTCGCGAATTGGATGCGTATTTTTCTTATTTTTATCCGTGATTTAGCGCTTTTTCTTACTTCTGCCCGTGAATCATTCATTTTTCTCAATAATTTCAGCCGTGAATTATAGCCATTTATCTTAATTTCAGCCCCAAATTAGCGTTACTTTCAATTTTGGTCTGGGTTAAGTGGGCACTTAGCGGTGGATTAGCCGACCACGAGGAGGCGTGAATTGTAGCGTTCTCCATTTTTACTCAAAAATCTGAGGGGCGCCAAAATCTAACATTGAAAATGATAATATAACACTGTTTGCGATGGGCGGGCCATTCTGAAAAGCTCAGCGGTCCCCTTCATTGCTTGCGTTCGCCACCTCTTGCTAGAATGTTTCGCAGATGTGCCTTTCTGTTTTATCTTTTTTTTTTTCATTCATTTCATTTATTCATTCAAGGCACGGTTCTGTCAAGAGTCGGCGTGACGATGACGCCAAGATCGCCTAGTCAAAGTGACTCATCTCAAAATAGGCACTACTCGGACGAAACGGCAGTAGCAACGTCCGTTGGTGGTGGTAGACCGGTCAAAATCTTCGAACGCCTCCTCTACCCCTGCTACGCGCTCACCCTCCTTTTGGCGATTCTTCTAGTCGTCATATACGTGGACCTGAGGAGTGTTCGCGCCGAATTGAAAGCTCTTCAGAACCTGGTGGAACATCGTCTGGCCGAACAGTCGCCCGGTACAGCCGAGGTACCCCCCTCACCATTCAATCGCCAAAATAAGCTCCCCGTCCTTTTTATTCCTCGTAATAACATGTTTTTTTCGTTGGCAGCTTAAGTATGAGAAGCGCGTCCCCGGTGGTTCTCTCACAGAGGTGACGACAGCATCTCCAGTGTCATCGTCCACCGAGAGAGACAAAAGGGAGATTGAAGTCGGTACGGCCGGTAATTATTGCATAGATGGTGCTAAGAAAACTCTTGATAATAATGAAAAAAATCGTTTTTTTTTTTTTTTTTTTTTAGGTTATCCACTGTTGGCTCATTACACAGGCGGACTTCCTGAATCAATTGTTGGGGAAGGAGGTAAAAAAAGTTGACATTTATTGGTCAAAATGACCTTTTAGGAAAATAGAAAAATATGTCCTAATTGAGTTAAACAGTCTTTGAGGTCTCCAGAAATTACGGCAATGATTTTTCAGGCGGGGTTTTATCTGACAGAAATGTTGATTGTCCAGGGTTGATCTCCCCTTGGTTCATGGACAGGATAGCTGAAGGAGAATTCGCGTTAAAGAACACTATGAAGGAGGGCAGAGGAAGCGTCGAAGTGACAGAGTCCGGCCTTTATTTTATTTACGCTCAAGTAGGACCCCCCACCATCACCCCTTGGCCAGCGGCCATAAAACGCCGACTTAGTCAGTTTTTTTATCAAAAATTTGTCGCAAAACAGGTTTTCTACGTAACGTCGAGTGAAGTCAACTCCTACTCAATTGTACTCAAAGACGAGCTGAATCGCGATCTCGCTCTCGCCACCTGTTCAACGCCCGGCAATGAAACCGGTGAAACGTCCTGTTACACTGCGTCGGCGCGCTACTTGACCAAAGGTGACCGTCTTCAAGTGAAACAGCGCGAGCGCAATCGTCTCGTCCTACTTCGTGAGGATCAAACATTCCTCGGCATGGTACTTTTAAGACCGTCCCTCTGACTTACGCTTTTCCAAATAATTTGTACAGGATTTTTTTGTATATTTTTTTTTTACCTTCCTCGCAGTACAAATTATTTTTTGTGATAACCCCCAGAAGCTCGAAAGAGGAGGGGAAATAATCGATTATTGTTACGAGATGCGCAAGACTGAAACCGTTCCAAGTCTTCCATTTTTTATACAAAGGCTGTGATTTTTTTTTAATTGATGCACGCCAGAATTTGACAGTTCAGTTTCAGCCTTTTTTTGGATATTCGCATCAACCAGTTTTGTTTTTTAATTAGTATTTTTTTTCGTTTGAATAAAAATGTCAAAAATTATTATATTTTTGCGATTCAATCGCTGTCATCTTCGTTATGGCTTCGATTCAAAGGTTGCCGGCTCTCTTCATCCGAACCGTAAATGACGTCCTCGTCCGAGTCGTTAATCATTGAAAACGCTGGGTTGTCTTTTGTTATTGACGTGTCTTAAACATTTTTTGTTTTTCCAAGTTTAATGGCGGAGGGGTTGAAGGGGATCAATAAACGCTTACCGAAAACAGTCTTCTGACTCGGAGCGTACACATACGCCATTGTGTACATGTAGAAATTCAGCATACCGTAGAAGCACATAAACTGCGCTGAACTTGTGTACTTGGTGGACAGTTCAGAGACAAAATTGTCCTCCAGGACGGTAATGCCGAAGCGCATGACCGTTATAGTGATGGCGATGGATACGACGACGAACATGAGAAGCGTTAAAAATTTGAGTCGCATGTCTTTAAAACAGAGGTTGGTGAAAAAGTGGGACGTTTTAGTTCGGTTTAGTGCTCAATTTTGTGGGTGGGGGGGGGGGTGATGGGAATTTACCGAAAAATGGCATCGATCTCAGCTCGCTGTAAGCCCGTAGAATAAGACAGACGAGATAAATGACGTAGAGGCAGATGAATACGAAAAACACAATTTTAAAATTCTGTACACAAAAAAAGAAGGTGAGGGGGAGGTGTAAGCAAAGTGTAATTTTTGAAGGAATTTATCAAAGTTCCTCACATAGAAATTCAAAGTGTCCACTTTGTAACTGTAAGTCGGATCTTGAAGTTCGTTGATTTTTTGCCAAGATGACGTCACAACGGCGGTGAACCACAGAGGGCCGACGAGGACTAATTTGGGGATGTAAAAAGTCAACAGCTTTCTTTCTGTCTGAAAAATCACAAAAGGCGCATCAAGAAGGGGGGAAAAAATGTCCCTTAATGTGGGAGTTTTAAGGGCCACGCATCAGAAGCAGGCCAGGGACCATCGATGTCACTGGTTGCACGCTTCTTTCCCTGTGCGACGGTCCCCAGAAGATAATTGTGGGGGGGGGGGTGACTTCAAACCAGAGTTGCACGGGCTGACGACTCCGATGAAGCTCAAAAATTGCGCCATATGGCTCAAAAATGGTGAAGGTGACCCCCATATATTGTACCATAATGCTGTTCTTCTATTCACATAAAACCAAAAGTTTTGGAAACGGCGTACTGAGCCGTATTTTCGTCTGCAGCGAGGGTTTTTGTTTCATCGGACCGTCGTGAGAACAGAACGTCTAGGTTATAAAATGCAGAAAAACCGTTAACGCACTGTTCATGGGGCTCATTCGCGGCTAAAATGAAGAAAATGGTAAGTCACAGAAAAAAAGTCAAGAAACCGCACCGATTCATGGTTTCTGGAGGCAACGCACCTTCCCTAAAGATAATAAAAATCACTGATTCATGGCCAGAATACAGTAAATCGCTGCTAAAATAGGGGAAAAGTGCTAATTAACAGCTAAAACTGAGAAAAACGTTGATTCACGCACAGCAAAAAATAGCCAATTAGTGGTTTCTTGAGGACACTTTGCGACTATGAATGAGAAAAGTGCTAATTCATGAACAAAAAATAGTAAAATCGCCAATTCGTTGCCAAAACTACGGAAAACTGCTAATGCGCGGCTAAACTTATGAATAAACTCTCATTGATTTGCTACTAATATACAGAAAAAGTGCTAATTCGTGGCTATAACTGGAAAAACCTTTAATTCACGCACTGCATGAATCGAAAAAACGCAAATTCGTGGCTTGTGGAGGACACTTTGTGACTAAGGATGAGAAAATTGCTAATTCATGAATAGAAAATAATAAAATCGCTAATTCGCTGCTAAAACCAGGAATAACTGCTAATTTTCTGCTAAAAATGTTTTTGGGAAGAGCTATGATCATAAAATATCGATTTAGAAACGTAAATCCTCGAATTTAGGGTTTGAAAGAGCCTGGCTTACGAAATTAGGTCCTCGAAAGAGTAAAAATCCTTAAATTAGGAATGAAAAGGGCCAAATTCACAACATTTATTTTAAAAAAATTAAACAGTGGCTTAAAATTGCCAAAATTGCGGAATTTCGGCTTTGAAATAATCAAATTAGTTATTCTGATTCACCAAGCCTGCGCAATTTATCTTTGTGGGAGCCACAACCATATAACGTCTATTTATCGAAAAAAACCTCAAATTCCCAAATTATGGTTTTGAATTATTTAAATTCGAAATATAATTCTTAAATAAGAACAAATTCCCTGAGACGGGGATTTGAATGAGCCGAATGCACGTTTGGTTTCTATGAAAACCCAAAAAACGTGCCTGATTTGTTTTGAATATGAGATATTGAGCCAAAATATCTGGTTTTTCGGTCGAATGCTCTGAATTTTGGGGTCAAATTTCAATCTCTCTCTCCCCCCCCCCACCAATTCCACCGCGAATTAGCAGGTTTTCCAAACTGCACACGCGAATTAGCGTTTTTTCTCAATTTCATCCTCGAATTATTTCACAATTTTAGCTGAGATTTACCCCTTTTTCTCAATTTTAGCAACGATAAACTAGATGATATTCTCTCGAATCCATCCGCGAGACAGCGTTTTCTCCATTTCAGATGCCAAAGAGGGATTTTTCTCAATTTCTGCCGCAAATTACTGTTTTCTTTTTTTCAAATTCAACCACAAATTAACGTTTTTCTTAATTTTAGACGTTAATCAGGACTTTGCCTTTTACGCGATAGAGTACTTCCTCAATTTTTAGCGCATTAGCACTTTTACTCCATTTTAGCAGAAAATTAACAATTTTTTCGACTTCATTCATGCAAATTCTTCGATTTTAGTCACGTAGTTGCCTCGGGAAACTGTGAATTGGCGTTTTCTCAATATCAACTCAGCCTGCAGTGAGACTGAACGTTTTTTTTTTTTTTTCTTGATTTTTGCCGCGAGTCCATTGTGTCCGCGAATCAGCATTTTTACCATTTTTAGCCACGAATTTGTAGGTAGTTGCTTTTTTTTTTTTTTTTTGCTTTGCTTTTGACTGTGAACTACCAACAATTTTTTTTTTTAACGCGAATGGTTAGCATTTTTTGTAAAAAAAAAAAATCGCTAACTTGTCCCACGATTAGCACGTCAGAGCGCCTCCCAAAATTCAGCTGCTTAAGGTTATAATTATACATCGAATTGGTGTATTTTCCTTAATTTTAGCAGCAAATGAGCGATTGTTCTTAATATTAGACGCCGAGCAGTGCCCCCCCCCCCACACGATACGCAACTACCACTACCACTTATTCCCCTTATTCACTGACAGACCTACACGTATCGGGGCCCGGAGCGGAAATCTCAGGGAGGCCACTATGTCTCTAAATAAAACTTTCAGCCTAAATTAAGAAAAAGCTCCCGAAGTTAAGAAAAAACGCTAATTCACGGCTAAAATTAAGGGAAATCACTAATTCACGGGTAAAATCGAGACAAATTTCAATTTAAGTCCAAAATAGGAAATATTGCTAATTTGCAGCTAATCGGAAAACGCCAATTCGTAGCTAAAATCATCAAAATTCGCTTATTCACGGGTTGGAAAAACGCTACTACACTGATAAAATTAAGAAAAAACGCAGATTCACGTCTAAAATTGAGAAAGATGTCAATTTGCGTCGAAATTTTGAAATCGTCCTAATTTGATGCTAAAATATTGAAAAACGCCAATTCATGGCTAAAGTTAACATAATTCGTTAATTCACGAGTTAGAAACGCTACTGCGCAACTAAAATTATAAAAAAAAGCGCTAATCCGCGGCTGAAATTGAGAAAAACGTTACAAGCGGCCAAAATTGAGAAAATAAGCGCTAATTTGCTGGTATAAAAGTTGACAAAAAGCACTCATTTGCGGCTAAAATGGAGAAATTCGCGACTTAAAATTGACACCACCGCAAATTGGCGGAATAGGGTGCACGTGGAGAAAGCGATAATTTGGCCTTGGCTAAAATTGGCCTTGACCTTGACTTAAAGAAAAATAAGGAAAAGGACTTAGAGTTTAGAGGTTACCTGGCTGAAAATTAACCTTTCTATTAATTTTAACGGGGGTAATTATATTCTCAATATAGGCCGCCAGTTAGCGAGTTCTTTTAAATTTTAGCACAGCATTTGCAATTTTGATTTGCTTTTAGCTGCAGATTTTAGCGCTTCTTCTTAGTCCTAGCCGCGAATCAGTGTTTTTTTTTTTTTTACTTACAGCCATGAATTTATCGTTTTTCTCAATTTTAGCCGCAAATTTGCCCTAAGAAGGCGCGTATTCAAAGTAGAAATTTTAACGCACTCCTCGAATTTATGATTTTACTCACTTTTATCCGCGAACTAGCGCTTTTCTAAAAAAAATTTAGCAGCGTAGTAGCGTTTCTAATCTGTGAATTCGCGAATTCTCTCGTCAAGAGAACTTCTGGTCTAGTGAGACCGTCGAATCAGCGCTTTTTCACAGTTATAGCCACGAATATTAGAGCATTTTCCTAGGATTTTGTGGCGTCAGCAAGTTGCAAATTGCCGATCAGTACATATAGTGCGCTTTTTAGGACCTAACGAAACTGCGGGGATGGTGTATTTTCTACATTTTAGCCGCGAATTTTCCTCAAGAAGGCGCGAATTTTCTAAAATTTGAGCCACCTGAAGCGATCTCGAGAGCTCAATCGAGTATTCAGTCCACACTCTTTGCTGATAGGATACGCTACGCACCGCTCTTATTCTCAATTTTAGCCGTGGAATTTCCCAAGAAAATGGCAAATCAGCGCTTTTTGCGGGCGTCGACCTGGACAAGAAACCACAAATTGACCGTTTTCAACAACGAACACATCGAATTATCTCTTTTTATTTTAATTTTGGCCTGGATGTTGCTCCCTCTGAAAACCATAACATGAAAAAACTTGGCAATTTTTCCATTATTTTAGCTACGAATGACCGCTTTTCCTCAATTTCAACCGCCAATAACAGCTTTTTTGCTATTTTAACCGTTCTCATAAACCTCATATTACTATCGCTTTTCCCAAATTTTGGTGCGTCTCCATGAACCGCGAACTGACAATGTTTCTTCATTTTAGACGTAAATGAAAGCTTTTTCTCAAATATGGCAGCTAATTCGCGTTTTTTAAAACAATTTTAGGCGTGATTTACCCCTTTTTAACCGTTTTAGTGAAGAACAATAGCGCACAGAGCCAGTCAAAAAGACCAATCTGGCAACTCTGCTTCAAACAGGAAGGCAAACCACGCATACATAGGAAAAATTGAGCAATGCGGGTGACGATAAAGTGAAATCTGCGCAGGCTTGATGGGGGAAACTCACTGGCCACTGTGGGGGGACAAGGCCGGAACATTTCAAGCCATTTTATGCGACCGAAATCGCGATGAAACCGGTTTAGCGTCAAAATAATTCAAATTTTTTACCTGTCGCAATCCATGGTACATGCAAATCCAAAAAAGAAGAAGCGCGCAGAGAAACGTCGCTTGAAATATCCCGTCGAGTACACCCGGAAGCCAAGAATTGGCCAAAAAAGTCATTGGAAAAATTGGATCTACGAGAAGAGCAAGCTATTGTTAGGCTCACGGTGGGCCGAAAGGGGGTGGGGGGAGGCGTAAAGCTCAGTTGCACTTACTGTCATACAGGAGGAGAAGTGGAAGCATGCACGACATCCATTTCTGTTCAATGGACCAGTCGTAAATTGGAAATTTCCTCAACGAGTGAGCAAATAAAATCTTAAAATGGAAATGAAATACGTAAAATTGAATTTAAATCGTGAAAAGGGATGACTGGGTGGGGGAGGGGACACTCTTACTGAAATGATGAACGTCGACAGCAGAAATATGAATCTGAACCAAATTTCAATCTGCGTAAATCCGGGGTTGTAGCTTTTAAACTAAGTAATTTAAAAAGTAATTTATTGTTGTTTTTTTTTGCGTCCTATTACGAATTTATAAGGCATACGTACGTAGAAAATGATCTCTTTGATATTGTAGTGCTGATGGAACGTTTCCAGGCCATAAAAATGAATTATGAGCTTATAGTGGGCGTAATCGAGAAATCCCAAGTGTAAAATCGTTACTTGATCGCATGTATCGCTTGCGCATCGTAAATGATGAGTCCTGGTAGAAGATTACAAGAATTTTTAAACGATTTTAATCCTCACCTCTCCTCCTTTGTACTTCACAATTCACTTGATTTTACTTTACCGATTGTGAGGACGATCAGGATGAAGAATTACGACGGGTTTGCCCTTTTTCGAGTCGCCGTCTTTTGAGAGTCCCTCAATGGCGACTGTTATGTGAAACGGCCTATCTAAAATGTCGCCTTTAAATGTGAACAAATCGATTATAATCGGGGTAATTTCTACAAAAAAATTTCACTCAAATAAATACCGTCGTTGTCTCCAAGCTTGACGACGGCGATGACCCACAATTGTTGATTATAAGTTGTCATCGGAGGGCTTTTCATATAGAACGGACCGCTTTGAATTTCAGACGACACGTTTTGTTTTTTCATAAGATCCGTGGCTTTGCGAGTCGTTTCTATTGTAATCGGTGGCCCTGTACACGCGAAAATTAATTTTTTATTTTTCATTATTTCAACACTGAATGGTTGAAATTGTTAACCGGCGAGTCCGATGAAAACGGCCAGTCCAAGGCACACGTAAAAACACAGGAAGACCATGACAAATTCGCGTTTGTGCATCGAGTAGAGTCTCATTTGAACGGACCTGTTGGGCGTTGAATTCTGTGAAAATTCTGTTGGAGTTTTCTTGGTGAGGAGGGAAAAATTACCCACGGAACATTGCGCTTAAGGATAAGGGACGAATTTAGCAAGTAGAACGGCATTTTTAAATTATTTCGACCTTATTTTTATTTTTCTTGTATAGAAATGCTCGTATTACTATGGCAATGGTGTCAAATTTACCTTTATAAAAAAACACGGTACCTTTCGCAACGATCGTGATGGTACGCCGGAGCGATGTATTTGTTAAATTCGCTGAATAAATCGCTGAATTGTGACAGCGTGTTTCTAAACTTCAGCATCATGCCTCCCGTTGGCAAATGGTACGAATATCCAAAGTTTTGAGAGTCCATATTTTACGGACAATTTAGTGGAAATTGGTTCAGTTAGAACGTTTTAAACAGGGTTAATGGTTGGGTGGGGGAAAGGAGGGACTAAAAAGGTTGTGTTGCTGTTTCGGGACACCCCGCACACCGATCGCACATAGTACACGGGATTTGTTATTATTCGAAGTGTACGCAACGATACTATAAATTGTTCCAGCTGAAGAGATTGAGGGTAGTATTGATCTGGCGTTCATCGTGTTGCGAGTAAAGAGGAAAAGGGGGTGGCACGAACGGGGGCGGCACGGGACTGGTTGTATAGCGCAACGCGGCGGTGAACCGCCATGAGGGGGAAAAATACTGGCAATTACGATATAAAAAACGGCATAACTGAACGTTCTGACCCATAAATGGCAAAACTGATGATTCGGGACCTGAAAATAACACACTGGCTCATTCACGCCCTATAGAAATGACAAAAATGGTTGTATGTATATACATTTGATGATCATTCGAATTTGATGACAAATTCGAATGATTTGTGCGTCAAAAATGGCCACACTCAGCAATTACACTTTGAAAATTGGCGATTTCGTGCCGTAAAAATGGCAAAACTAGCTATTCGTGTCCTAAAAATGGCCGCGTACTCGTACTGGCAATTTACGCTTCACGCTCTAAAGCAGATGTAAATAAGTACGACGTATAAACAGCTGTACATACAGCGGCCCCTGCAAAGATAGCCACAGAGGTAGACCTGCATCTATCAGGGCCTTGCAGGAGCGGAAATTTCTATTTGGCCCTCTAGTCTCTAAATAATTAATTAATTCTAAAACTTTCATGCACCGTTGAATTAAATTGTCAATTTTTCTCAATCTTAGCAGGTAATTTACGTTTTTCTCAGTTTTAGCCACAAATTAGCCGTTTTCTACACTTATTTGGGCATGAATTCGCGCCTTATCTAGATTTTCGCACTTGGCACTTTTTCTAAACAAAATTTGGACGCGAACTTTTTCTCAATGTGTTTTCAAAGTTGCCTCCAGAACCACAGAATTCGCGTTTTCCTCAATTTTAGCCGCGAATCAACCCGTTTTTACAATTACCTATATCTTTGAATTTAGCCATTTCTCTATAGAGTAATCGAATTTGTCCCCAGAAACCGTGAGTCAGCAGCGCTTTATCTCGATTTTAGTCACGAATTAGCGCTTTTTCTCATTTTCTGCAGTGAATTACACTTTTTCTTTGTTTTCTAGCAGCGAATTTTTCCCCCTTTTATTCATGAATTACTTTGTATTCCACACTTTTAGACAAAATTGCCTCTAGTAACGACAAATTAGCGTTTTTCCCGTTACAATCGCTAAAACGTCGGAAAAAAGGCCAAGGTCCAAACCCTAGCAACTGTCCAACTTCATTAAAGGTCCAACAACAGCAAAAGGTTCAACCACAGCAAAAGGTCCAACCACAGCAAAGGTCCAACCACAACAAAGGTCCAACCACAACAAAGGACCAACCACAGTGAAGGTCCAACCACAACCAAAGGTCCAAACACGACGTATAAAATACGACCAATGTCTCAACCGAAACCGTCCAACCACAGCAAACGTTCAACCACAGCAAAGGTCCAACCACAGCAAAGGTCCAACCACAGCAAAGGTCCAACCACAGCAAAGGTCCAACCACAGCAAAGGTCCAACCACAGCAAAGGTCCAACCACAGCAAAGGTCCGCTCACAGCAAAGGTCTAACCACAGTGAAGGTCCAACCACAGTGAAGGTTCCACCACAGCGACGGTCTAACCACAGAAAAGGTATAATCACAGCAAAGGTCTAACCACAGTGAATGTCCAACCACAGCAAAGGTCCAAACAGCCAATGTCTCAACCACAGCAAAGGTCCAACCACGGCAAAGAACCAACCACAGAAACCGTCCAACCACAGCAAACGTCCAACCACAGCAAACGTCCAATCACAGCAAAGGGTTCAACCTCAGCAAATAAGGTCCAACCACAGGAAAGGTATAACCACAGTAAACGTTCAACCACAACAAAGGTCCAACCACAGCAAAGGTCAACCTACTGCAAAGGTCCGAACACAGCAAAGCTCTTATAGCACGTTCAGAATCTCTTAACTCAGTAAAGCCCCAGCCTCATCGTGAACCTGAGTACGTGTTTTCTCTGTTTCATCTATCTTCCTCTTTTCAATTTTTTAAACCCGGTCCCCAATGCGAGGCTACGGCAGTAAACATAGAAAATACGATCATCGCCCAGTAGTCGCTCCGGTGGTCCTCAGACGGCTAAAATAATTCAGAAGTTTTTATAATCTACTGATCTTTGGACGTGAACGTCCGCGGCTTAAATGGGGAACAAGTGAAAAAATCTCCAATTGACAGCTAAAATTGAGAAAAAGCGCTAATTCACGGCATTAAAAAAAGCACTGAATTTGCGGTTAAAATTGAGAAAACGCTGTAATCCGTGGTTTCTGGAAGCTAAAATTAAGTAAAATGACAATGCCGCCATCATCGGGTCACCGTCCGTGGTCCACTGGTTGGTGGGGTATCATTAGCTGGTGTTTCAGGACCCCAGCTGGTCCATGGCTTTCGCTAAAATTTGAGCTAAAAATGAGGGGAACGCCAATTCATTGCTAAAATGTAGAATGATTGCTAATTCACGGGAGTTCGCTGTTAAAATTGAGAAAAATCGATTATTCCAGCACTCGCTGATTGTTTTAGACCATAAAGGCTTCGTTTTAAATGACAGACTCTTCCGGTACCGTCATCGTATCCCTCTGGCTGTTCCATATACACTTCTTCTTGTAAATAACCATAAAGGAACGCGCGGTAGACACATCGAATTGCAGCAACGACATATTTTCGTTGGCTGCTATGCTCAGAATTGCTCGGATCGTAGAAGTCCTGGCTACTGGGCTGAATGTTTTTCTTCATAGTCCTGCTAATTGTTCTTCGCTTTCAATACTTATGTCGTTTACTATTTCCTGCTCTTGTGTATTTTCTTCTTCTCTTTGTTCGATTCCGATGTCTGGGCCCTCGTTTTCACTGGCATCCCATTCGTTATTAATTTTGATCCAGTTCATTTGGCGTTGCCTTCAGCTTCATTTTTATTCAAATTTTCGTCAAACGCTGACAAATCTATACACTACAGTCTGCGCTGCTCAGAGTGTCTTCTTTGAATATTACGTCCCTTGATCGAATAAGCTTTTCAGTTTTCTTTGACCATATCCCGTAATCCTCGAAATCACCTTCATACCCAATTAAAACTCCTTCTTCCGCCTTTTTGTCCAACTTCTTGCGTTTTTGCTTCGGAATATGAGGCTAGCAGATACAACCAAAAACTCTTTGTGTTTGATGCTAGGTTTCCTCCCGTACCTAAGTTCGTAAGGGGATTTTCCTTCTATCCCAGAAGCTCCCGTGCGATTCAAAATGTAAGTAGCCGTATTAACTAGTTCTGCCTTCTGCCCAAAGGAGTAAAACCGTCTTTGAATAAAACAAAATATCTGTAAGCCAAGCATGTATTCTCAAATGGTCCACACACATCAGCGTGAATCAGCTCACCAGGTGCAGATACTTTAGGTCTGGTGCCAAATTTCATCCTATGAGCCTTGCCATAAACACACACTTCACATAGTTCGGCGTCAAGGCCCACCTTATATTCAGCTCCCTAGCGATGACATTCTTTACGTGACGTTTGTTTTGATGTCCCAATCGCTCATGGTAGAGCTGCAAAATGTTTCTTCCACTCAAGAAATTTACTTCAGCGCTGGGATTCGGTTTGATTGGTGTTATTATCAACTTGTATAATCCTCAATTGATTTGCCGGCTTCCAGTAATGTACGTTTCCCCATTTATAACTAATTTACAGGTCCGGGCCGTAGTGGTGAAAACGCTATCATCTTGAGCGGCTAGGACAGAAAAAAGATTTTTCTGAATATCTGAAACAAACAATACGTTCGACAACATGATGACAAATTCTTTCTTGTCATTCACGATCGACTTGAATTTTATCCGCCCCTTCCCTACGGCTTCTATTGTAGTCCCACCGGCTGACACAACTCTGTGGGGTTTATCAATCTTTTCGAAATCAACAAAAAAATCTTTACTGTTTGTCACATGGCTAGTGGCACCATTGTCGACAAACCAATCGTCAACATTCTGACCAAAGGGTGAATCTTCATGCACAGAAATTAGAAACATATTAACGCCAGTTCCCTCTTCAAATCTGTTTGCCTGGTTTTGACTTCTTGGGGGTCGATCGTCAGATATCCACTTTCTAGAATTGCGTAAAATGTGTCCAGTTCTTTTACAGTAAAAGCACACTATCTCTGAACTTCTAGGCTTAAACTTTCGCCGCACCGTCTCTCTCAAACCAAAACCTTTCAGGTTGAGGGCTTCGACCATTGAGGAACTTTCACTCTTATTAGCTAAGGCATTTTCATAAGCGCATAGCTGATTTGTAAGATTGTCTATTGTTCTCTGTTTTCTATTGAGTAACATCCAGCTAGCTCTGAATGAGAAATAACTTTCTGGGAGCGTGCTAAGGATCTTACAAATAAGCAGGATTTCAGGTAGATCGACAATCTTACCTTCTTTTGAAAGTTCTAGCTGTAGGTCGGTCCACAAAGTTTTTAGCTTGGAAAGATGAGTTGACACGTCATCCGACGGGTCCATAGTATGGCAAAACACTCGCAAGCACAAATCGTAAGCTTTGTCTTCTGTTACGCTATCGAATAGTCGGTGAAGCTCTGTCCATACTTCGTAAGCTGAGCGGAATCTCATGATTTTTTGTAAAGTCTCATCAGCCAAGTTACTGATGATCACAGTCAATGCTTTGCTGTTGTACTCCTTGTACTTTAACGACTCTGCGTCATACATAGTCGGTCCATCGTCACCAGCTTCACCCGCTGGTTCTTTCAACTGCCCCTCAGTAACTTCGAGAGCCCCAGGAATTCCACTTAGAATCACCGTGATTTTGTACTTCCAGGTTGGCCAGTCTCTTCTGCCCTCCAATGGCTTGATGACTATTCTCGTAGCATCAATTTTTCTTCTTTGGTTTCAGCTCTCCTTCAGTTGCTTAGGCCCATAACCTGTTAGTGTTTAAAATGAACACGCTCGTCTTTTAACTTTAACGAAAAACGAATTGGTCTTTTTTTTTATTTGTCTTCAATAAATTAACTAACTATCTTTTTTTACAACAGGTGAACTAAAAATTATTTGTTGCACCAAACTCATTGTTGCAATATTCCAACAGTCACAGGTGATCCCATCGAGGGACCAGTAAAACTGTAGTAGCATTTAACCGATAAAAAAAAACAAAAAAGCTCACAGGCATTTTGTGCTATTTTTGAGCCTTTTTGTGCCATCCACGAAACATTTTGAGCCTGACTTGAAGTGGCCCAAAATGACGTTTTTCAAATGATTCTGCAAGTGGACACCCTAGTAGCTTTTCAACAAATCAAAAAATAAAAGCGCAGGAAACGTGTGCTATTGTTTTGCCACCAATAGCCCACCAATAGGGGTTTGAGCCCTACCGGAAATGACTCAAAATGAAGTTTTTCGATTGCTGGAATTTTGTGCTATTTTTTAGCCTTTTTGAGTCATCCTTTGAAACGTTTTTGAGCCCAACCACAAAAGTCCCAATATGACGAGAAGATGACACAAAAAGGCTCATAGCACAAAATCGATTTGTTGGGGGGCTACTAGGGGGTCCATTTGTGGATGAATTTGAAAAACGCCATTTTGAGTCATTTCCGGTTGGGGCCAAACTTTTTTAAAGAATGCACAAAAAGGCTCAAAAATAGCAAGCAATTTCTGTGGATTTGTTTTTTTGAATCGGTTTAAAGTGTAACTACATCTTTACAGACCTGACGCTCGACCCACTTTACAAAGATGCTTTGTAGGTCCGTGCTATGGTATCACGCTTCAAGGTCACACGAGCTCGTGTATTTTTACTCTGCTGACCGGGGAAACATTAAATTCGGTGTTTTCCGTCCCACTTCCCCTCCTTTATTTCTAGCGGATAAACATAATTTCATTCCGGCAGCTGGCGTGCATTTCAGCGTCCTTTTTAACAAGTTTATTACACGGCAGTTCCGCCATCAGTGAGGTGATGGGGTCACGTCATTCCTGCACTTGAACTTGCTACAATTACAATAAACGATTTATGATACATCGATACATTATTGAGAGAGTTCGTTGAATGACAATTGGATGCACTAATATTCGTCCATGCGCTCGCGCTCTACGTTTTCGCCATCCCTTCCATTCAATACGTTGCGAAGGTCAGTTAATCCCAGTCCTCTACTCACTCAATTCTATTTCTCTCGCTTCTTCCTTGTAGTATTCAATTCTTGTTCAGTTGGCGCTTGACGACAAGCTCGAACCCTCAACTTACTGGAACTCTGAAAGTATTTACAGCATTAACGCAGTTCATTTTTATGCACGAGACGACTTCATGTCGCTGTTACGCGTTCGTATGATGTACGGGTGACTTTCATTGCGATTTGTTGCCACATTAAGTATGTCTGCCTGCCTCAGTACCGGCTTGCGTTCTTAAAAATCGTGTAAAAATGTGAACGTTGTATTGTTGTGTTAGTATTGTAAAAATGCTCGCGAAAACCGGTGTTTTATTGCTTTTAAACGCGGTAATTACGGCCGTTGCCATTGGAGGAAAACAATTCTCGATCAATGATTGCGTTTTGAGCGTAGGTGTTCACAACGTGTCGTTTGATTTACTTTGGTGAGTATCTCTGTGATTCACATACATTTTTTTCTTAGATACTATTCCACGATTTTGAATATGGCACGCTAGGTCAGTGTGGTGCAATTGATTTTTAGTTGCGTTTATTACAAAAACGTTGAAATAAGAGTGAAGAGCTACGAATGAAGAAAGAAAATGCTGTCATGTACACCGGCCGGCAATCGACTCGAGAACCGGCGTCACTTAAATGAGTTCCATGTGACCTCCGACAGGCCGATTCAGACACCAGCTTAATTTATTTCGCGAAATCGTTACTAATACTTATATTGTGGGTTGTGATTTAATTTTTTTTTTTTTATGGAGCTGGAAATGACTCCTTTGCAGACCTTAGGGGACACACTTCCTTGAAAAGCCGGACACTTCGTTACCTACTCCGATTCACTCATTGGGGAAATTAAAATCAAAAAATTCGTGCATGCCTTTTGAGTACATTATAAGAACAAATTTCTCTTAATATAATACTGCTGAGGGGGGTGGGACCACCTCGGGTCGCCTCTAACGGGGGGGGGGGGGGTCCCGAAAAGCTTTAATATGGAAAATTTAGGATTTTTAGGTTCTGGTATATACGGTTTTACAGCGATTTGGATACTTTCGACGATTTCATCCGACCTGTGGGGTTGTAATAGAAAAGTGAAACACACGTGAGTCGAGAGGAGATTGACTTTGACAGCTAAAATTTATGAACACATGGCTGTGAAATTCGTTCTCATCTCGTCTCACACGTATTTCACTTTTTTATTACAACCCCCCTGGAGAATAAAACGTTACTGGTGATCAGCAAAAAGTGTGGCTCAAATTGAGGCAAAACGCGCCTTCTGGAGGTAAATTCGCGACTAAAATAGAGAAAATACGCTGATCCCCAAGTTTCTTTAGATACTTGAGCAGATAGAATTGAAAAGGCGCTCTGCCGGCCGGTGTTGAGGAAAGTAGACGGCAAAAGGTTTGGAAAAGCGGTAAATATTCGTGGCGAAAAAACACTCATTCGTGGTTTCTCGATGAAACTTTCAGACGATGATTTATAAAAAAATCTTATGCTGCTTATTCGCGGTGTATAGAGGCAATTTTACGACTAAAATGTACACACACCAAAAAAAACAAAAAAACATTAGGTCCGTTTTATTGTTTTGCTAGTGCTACACTAGTGTAGAAAACCATGTGATTTCATTGACTTATGCTGAAAAATTGAATGAAACCGGATGATCTTATTCAAAAGTGTAACACTCGCGAAACAATGGAACGGACCCATCAGGGGCGGTTTTAGGCCTCCGTGACGGGTGTGGTGGTAAAATGGGTTCTCCCCCCCCCCCCACAACTTTTCTCATAGGCCTAAGTTTTAATTTTCTTTTATAAAAAAAGTAGCTCGAAAGCGCACTGTCTTTGTTTCCAAAAAGCCGGATTTTGTATTGCAGTGTCTGATATCTGCTTAAGGATGTGAGCGAATGTCGGGCTGGCAATTTGATTCAAACAAAAAATCTTGGAATACTGCCTTAGAATGCAGAACATTCTACCCAAAAACCAGGTCCAAAACTGGTCCTGCGCGTTTGGCCCTTTCAAAAACGAAATATCGCAATTGAGTCTACTTTGAATCAAATTTTCGCTCTCTCAAACCCAAATTATACTGATTTCGCTCGTTAAAATACAAATTTTAAGGATTTTTCATCTCTCAAAAACAAAATTTCGTTGGTTTGGCTCTTCCAAACCCCAATTTCGCGGTCATTCGCTCGCATGAAACTAAATTTTGCGAATTCTTCTTGTTCAAACCCCGATATCGTGAGGTTTGCTCTTTCAAAACCCGATTTCACGAACTTTAGCTCTTTCAAACCCCAATTTCGTGAACTTGGCTCCTTTAAACCGTAATTTCGAAGATTTTCACTTTTTGAAAACTAATTTTTTTGGATTTGGCTCTTTCAAAACCCAATTTTGGCGATTTACGATTTATGATAAACCAAATTTTAGGCAAAAACTCTTTCTATATTTTTTTTTAATACGAAAAACTAGTTTGGCCCATTTGAAAACCAAATGGCGTGACTTTGGCCTTTTCAGACGACAATGTTGCCACGGAAATTCGCTCGTCCATAACCAAATGTCTTGGATTCGGCTTCTTCAAAACAGAATTGGCCATTTCAAACACAAATTTCGCGGTTTTTCCTCTTTCAAAAACAAAGAAAAACAAACTCATCAAATGACTAATTCGAAAACAAAAATGTATCCTATTTCAAAAACGATTTTTAAAATTTTATTTGGGTAATTGAAGAAGCCAAATTTAAAAGCCCCAGTTACACGGATTTCCTGAAGAAAAACCTCCGCATTCGTCTCCTTCAAATCCAAAGTTCTGGCGATTTTACTCTTTTATTCCGAAAGCTATGCTTTTCAAGAGCCAAATTTCGTGGATTTGGCTCTTACAAAACCACAATTTCGCATGCTTTCACTTTCAAACCCAATTTTTTTGGATTTGACTCCTTCAAATCCAACTTTCGGGATTCATGTTTAAAACAAGTTTCATGGCTTCATGCAGCCTTTTGTATAGTTTTGGCTAATTAAAAAACTAATTCGGTTCATTAATAACCAAATGTCGAGATTTTGGCTCTTTCATGCCACAATTTCTCCCGATTTTCGCTCTTCCATAACCAAATGGATTCGGTCCATTCACAATCCAATTTCACTAATTTTTCCGCAAATGGTGTTCTACCAAGTCTTATTATACTCAAGGGGCAGCTGCACGGATGATTCCTCGACCCCCCTCCAATCACTCCTCGTCTACTACTCGGCATAAATATTCTGGCCTTATTTCGGCACCAATCAAGCTCAAGCTCAAGTTTCAATCTTCAGGAAATTCCGCATATGCAGTAGTTTTCCTTTTTTCAAATTTTATTCCAGAACTATTACCTTGTAATTTCACGTTTTTTTTTCGACTTATTTGAAAAAAGGAAAACTACTGCATATGCGGAATTTCCTGAAGATTAAAACGAGTCCTTAAAAACCAGGATTGGTGCAGAAATAAGGCCAGAAAATTTATGCCGAGTAGTAGACGAGGCTTGATTGGAAGGGGGTCGAGGAATCATCACTGCAGTTCCCCCTCAAGCCCTGTTCACACGATGCAATGTTTGAAATTATATTGCATGCTGGTTTTCTAAAAATATATGTTCCTTGGTAATGACCGGATTTTTTGAAAAACCAGCATGCAATATACTAAAATAAGTCATTTTCTCACTTCCTATATAGGATCTAGATACGATTATCTACTTAATACGATTATATCCTGATTTTTTTTGTATCTTTTCACTTGCCCTTCCTTTGCTTAACTACCCCCCCCCCTAGCACTGAGGGTCTGAGCTGACGGGGGTGGCGATCGCCCCTATCGCCCCCCCCATAAAACCACCCCTGGGACCTATTAATGAAAAATTAACTCCATCAAGGCTATACAAGTGAAAAAATCGCGGCTAAAATAAACAAAAATTCGACTAATTCGTCGATGAAATTGAGAAAAAGCGCTAATTCGTGTATAGGTCGTTAATCCGGTTTGCGGTTACAATTGAAAAAAATCCCTTATTCGCGTATCGCGGCAAAAATTTAGAAATCTGTAGCTTTTAAAGAATATTCCGAGGCTAAAACTGAGAAAAATTGCTAATCCGTAGCTGAAATTTTAAAGAAAAAAAGTCAATACGGGACCAAAATGTAAAAAAAAAAAACTAATTCACTAGTTAGTGCGGATAAAATTAAGAAATAAGCGCTAAATTTCAGCTCAAATTGAGAAAAAAAGTGCTAATTCGCTGCTAAAAATTTTAAGAAACGCCAATATGTGTGACAAGAAATAGAGAAATATCGCTAATTCAAGGAATAAAAACGATAATATTGAGAAAAGTGCTAATTCCCCGCTAAAACGTAGAAAAATCGGTAGGTGTTTAAAATTGAAAATACGCCACTTCTCGGTTTTTGAAGGCAACCTATTTGTGGCTAAAAGTTGGTAAAAAATCTAATATATAGCTAAAAGTGACAAAAAAATTGTTGGTGGGGGGGGGGGAATGTAAAAACCCTGCTAATTTGCGGATAATTTTTGGACATCGCGAATTAGTGTTCCTGGAACACACTTGCGTTTTTTAAACGCGGTGATTAAAAAAACACGCCCGCGTGAAAAATGCAACACATAGAATTTTGTATGAGATCGAACACACCAGCGTCTAAAAAGACGCCGCGTTTAAAAAAACGCAACTTGTTCTATTTTCGACGCGGGGCGTTTAGGGCCCAAACACACTTGCGTTTTTTAAACGCGGCGATTAAAAAATCGCGCCCGCGTGACTCGCCGCCACCAAAACCGTCTCAACACACTTGCGGTACAGTCTCCTGTAGTGAAATGGGTCTCGTCAAGACAGCTTGTATCCCACATTTTGTCTTTCAAATTTCTATAATGTTCATCTTTTTTGTTGAAGAGAGCAGGTCTTCTTTCGATTTCTGCGATCAACTTTTCAATTTCAATAACAACATTTCACGTTGTAACTTCTTCGTCCGACCCAGACATTATTATGTTAAAACCACGTGTTGAACAAGTTCGCAAAAGAATGACAAGAAAGACGATTCAAAAGGATTGAACGAAAAGATGCTGGGGGTTGCCGACCAAGCAACCGAAACAATTTTATTAGGAGCCAAAATGAAAAGTCCGCTAAAAACGCGCCTTGACGAACGCAAGTGTGTGCAAAGCCATTCATTTCTTTGTGTTTCAAATTTGAACACCAGAAGTCCAAACACACTTGCGTTTTTTAAACGCGGCGATTAAAAAAACGCGCCCGCGTGATAAATGGACGCGTCCACACTTGTTAACAAACTGCCGCTCCGCTCCTCCGAACCGAATAAATGGCGTGTTCGGGGCGGCGAAACTTCAAAGGAAATGTGTACGGTGGAGCGGAGCGGGCCCGCTCCATCAGTTGTCGGTTTTTCACTGCCGCATCAAAGGAATGTTCGATATTGGGATGATACAAGTGTGGACGGTGTGGTGTGGCTTGCCGTTCCGCTCAGCCGTTCTTCCTATCACCCCTTGCAAACTGACTGAGCCCGCGTTTTCTCGCATTTCTTTTTACGTGAAACCGTGAAACGTCTTTATTTTTACTAGTCGTATTCTTTTGTCTTATAGCTGGTGTCAAGGCGGATTTCATTAGAAGTTAAAAATTATTCGAATAACCAATCAAGTATGGAGTGGGATAAGAAAGAATTAGTGGGGCCCAAGCTCATGGTGTAATCGAAATCTTTAAGTAAAGCATGTTTAATGAACAATTAAAACTGAGAAATCCCGTCCGATTAACCACTGGAAAGAAACGGCACAAACTGAGTTGAACGACGAAAGAGACTGACCAAGAGCGCTCCTTATCATTTCACTGCTCCTTTCGTGGAAGGGAACGGGGAGCAGAGCGATGTTCGGTTCGGCAGAATGTTCGACCGGAAAATTGCCTCTGAAGCCGCGAACCATCCAACCAAGGCCCTCCGCGTAGGGCCCTGGGATCACGATTAATTTTATCCGCGGACTTTTCCCCACGTCAGCAAATTTAGCGCTTTCTCCTAATTTTAGCCGTGAATTAGCGCTGTTTCTTGATTTTAGTCCAAATTTAGCGTTTTTTCTCAATGTGAGCGGTGAACGAGCTTTTTTTCTCAATTTTTTGCAATGAATTATCCCTTTTTCTTAACGTTAGCGGCGATATAGAGTGGTCCTTCTCATAGCGTTTTCCATTCGTATAAAATTCTACAGGGGAGTAATTCATCATTTCATTTCCATCTGTCTCCCACATCCATGCTTTAATTCGGAGAGGACGGGTGGAAATTGACAGTTCCGTCCACCTACAAAAACTGCGGAATCTCGCCGTGCTGGGGATGCCAAGTCTTCTTTTCACGTTCCTATAAATCCATGAACATGAAACCTAAAAATCCTCATTTTTATTCCATCTTCAAGGGGCGGTCTCCCTCTCGCCCCTCATTCGGTTCGCTGCGGGGATCGCCTCGGAAATATTGTCGTGGTTTCTCCGGATTCCTCGATGAATTGGACCGCCTATAATTGCCGTGCTCGTTCGCTCTGTCAAATTCCTCAAATTTGACTATTCGTTCAGCTTCTGGTGGCGGAGCACCGACCAAACCATTGGGTGGGGGGGGGGAGCATTTGCTCCCAGAGCCTCACTTCCGCCACCACTGTGCTCCCTCTGGAGGAAACCCTGGATCTGCACCTAAGTACGTCAGGCTACGGCGAATAAAAAAATCCTATTATTTTATCCAAGTTAAAATTTGAACCGTTCTTTGAGTGCAACACACCCCGGGCGCCATGTATGAGTGTTCAGGTCTTACCCCTTGCTCCCCTTTACCCTTAAAAATTTTATCTTTTTTGTATGACTTTGAAGTATGATGTTTTAAATTACCTTCAGGAGATTGATTTTCCTGGAAAAATTGCATTTTTTGGAATTCTTTAATCTTTATTTGCGTTGAAAAAATTGTCGCGATAACATAAGCCTCCCTCGAACGGTGCAGTGGGCAGAGGGGATCGCTAAAAAGTGTTTATGGTGACCCCTTCCCCCGCACTCACACACCCTGTCTTCTCCTCGACGAAATTAAAATAGTTGAATATACTTAGTCGACACATTCCATGTCTAGAATAAAATTAGAGAAGTGCTCTCAATACTGTGTGGTTTACAGCTCAAGGGTTTTCCTTCCCTTCCCCTCTACGTAAGAGGGTGGATGGTGAACTGTCAAAAAGGGAAGATTCTCAAGTGTCTTATTTTTCTCTCTCACTCTCTCTCTCTTTTCAGGATCCCGGAGAATGACCGAGTACGAATTCAAGAGCGGGGAAACGTTTTATTCTCACCTTGCCCCGAAAAAACGCCGGAAAAATGCAATGGCTCCGATTTGTGCATCATTAGCAACTACTCCGAGGTTTTTTACGACATTAAAGGTGCCCGCCAGCTTTCTAGTTAAATGCTGTTTCTATAATGCAAGTATATAATATACTGTTGCAGACGCTGCAGTTCAAGCGCAAGATGGTTTCTTGGCGGTGCTTTACGAGGAGAGGTCAAGTGGTGGACGCACAGTCGGCAAAAAAACTGTTGAGATCGTATACATTTGCTCTGATGACTTAACTGTGATGATGCATCCACACTTTTTCTTAGTCTTCACAGGAAACATCTTGAAACCATTTTTTTTTTTTTAGCTAGCGCACTCAAATGTTGGAAACGACAATATTAAAATGATTTGGAGAGGCCCTGTCGGTTGCCCTATAAAAAACGATTTATTCGTTCGAAACGTGTGCTGGTTCAACTCTCAAGAGTCAACGTATGCGTTTTTTGACGTCTTTAATTCCCCGCTACGAAAATTTTAATAATTTGATTTTTAAAGTTACGACTTACGTTCCCTCAAGAATTCACCTCTCACAACCAGCACCGAAAACAATAAAGAGTTGGTCCTGAACCTGTGCGGAGGATCCGCCTGTCCTCACCGGGCCGCTCTGTGTGAAAAGGATTTGACCAGTGGAACAGTGACCGAGGTCATCACCAAAGGCCTACCGTTTACCATGGAGCCCCAGCGTAGGAATCGGAAATTGTTTCGCGGTGAAATTTCGTTCGATTTCGACGAGTCACCGCCGGGTAAGAAATGACATTGTTGTGGTGGCGGCGGGGGAAGTTCCTAAACACCGAACAAAATTTATTTTGTCTTACTCAAAACAGATAGTCGCCTCAAAGTGCTGCTATTCTGTGACGATCACTCCACAACACACGCCATCACAGAAGCTAAAAAAAATGACTCGACCCAATCGATAGTCGTGAAAGTTGTTACGCCCCTTGCCTGTCCCATTATGAGATCGCCCTGTAAATACGAGGTACCTCAGTCAAGAGTTTTCCGATTACTTCACCCTGAAAATACATCGCCCTCCTCCCCTCAACCAGAATTTTCGCAGGGGAACGTACGATTTGTCTCCACTCGGCTCATCGGCAAACCGGCACCTTGAAACAAACGACGGAGGAGTCGTTCTTCTGAATATTTGCCAGCCGCTGAACTACGAACCGGAATCTTCTTGCACAGGTCACTATTTTGGGTCGCCATTAATTATTGATTGAGCCATTAATTAATGCGAAGCGTTTTTATTTAAAAAAAAAACAGGTGGAAGCGTCATTGGGTGTTACCAAAACTCCACATTTTCAGCCATACTGGGCACTCGTATGACTGTAAATGAGTCGTCTAACGGTCTTCACCTCGTTCTTGAAGGTTTTCATAACTATATTTGAATTTTTTTAATTGAATTTATTCGCGTGTATCTACCCCCTCCACACCACTACCCCAAGAAAACGCAACACGTATCCCATTGCGACATTATAGGAATGAAATCGAGGGCGTAGTTAGAGGTTTTCTGATGAGGGGCACAGTGCCCCCCCCTCCTCGCTGTGTTGTTGCGTGCGAATTAAATTTCACAGCTTTGGCCCTTTCTAAGCCCAAATATGAATTATTGGATCTCGCAGAACCAGTGGGCACTCTTCCTTACTCAAAACACCAACTTTACGGGATTGACTCCAAAACAAGCCAGTTACTACGTGGGGTTGACTCGGTAGATTCGGGGGGAATTTCCGCTGTTTTAGGTCCATTCTGCTCGGGTTAGTCTCCTGTGAAAAGTCCAAATGACGTGAATTTGACACTTACAGAATTCAATTTCTCGGTTTTAAATAATTTAGGAACGAATTTTACCCTTAACTCATTGAAAACCACAATTCCGCCGGTTTGAGGCGTTCAGAAAACAAATTTCGCTAATCGTGCACGTCATAAAAATCAATTTTGCGGGGTTGGCTTCCTAAAGAAATACCAACTTTACGGATTTCACACGTTCAAAATCAAAGTTTCAAAGATGTTGGCTCTTTTTAGAATTTCGCTGGCCTTTGCTCCTTTCAAAACAAAAATGTCGCTGGTCTGGCCCTATCAAAGCCCAATTTCTGCGGATTATTGACGCTCGCAGAATACAATTTAGTGGGTTTTACTCTCTCAATAACCTATAATTGCGCTTTATTGACTCCCTTGAACATAGGCGGATCTAAGGGGGGGGGGGACAGCAGAATTACCCCCCCCCCCCTAGAGCTTGGAAAATCTCTCAAAACATGGGGGAAGGGGAAATGACACTTCAAGCGACCGTATTCACTTTTTCGGGCTAAATTAAAAACTTCTTTTAATTTAGGGGATTCTTTGTTAAAACGACCTTTTTCGTTTCGTAAAGTATGTTTTGGGCTAAGATACCCAAAGTTTGAAGCTCCCAATTCAGAAAAAGTACCGAGCTCCGCAGCCTGTAGCCTAAGTTCAGCGAAATAGGCTTTTTGAGTGAGTAAAACCCGGGGTCGGTGTGAGAGCCAATAATCCGCAAGACTTTGGCATTGAAATAGCCAAACCCGTCAAATGTTTTTTTCGGAAGGAGCGAGATCGCGATCGGGGAAATTGGCTTTTTGACATGATCCAACACACTGGAAATTTCGGGTGAAATACCGAAATAAATGGACGAAATCCGTGTAGTTAGTCATGTGGAATTTTGCTTTTGAAAGATCAAAACTGGTGGCATTGTGTTTTTTAAGGCAAACCACAGCAAAGCTCCAAACCACAGCAAATGTCCAACCACAGCCCAGGTCCAGCCCAACGAAATGTCCAACCACTGCTGATTGATGAATGATCAATCAGTGAATGTGCTGTGGTTGGTACCTTTGCTGTAGTTTGGGGTTTTGCTGTGGTTAGGTCTTTGCTGTAGTTGGGCCTTTGCTGTGGTTGAATCACTGATGTGGTTAGAACTTTGCCCAACCACAGCAAAGACCCAACCACAGCAAAACTCCAAACTACAGCAAAGCTACCGACCACAGTAGAGTTTCAACCATCGTAAAGCGCTCCTTTTTTTCTTTTTTTTCTCTCTCTCTCTCTCTTTCTTGATTTCCGAGATCTGGGCCTTCATGAAGGCCGGGCGAGGGTGTAACAGACCCAGTCGCCTCCCTCTCGACGGGTCTGGCGCTATAAGGCCAAAAGTAGCCCTTGACCGGTTTTTTTTTTAAAGGAGCTGCGGACGTGAAATTGCCGTTTTGAATATCCTACACTCCTACAAAATTGGCTTTTTAGGAGTCAATCCTGTGAAATTGGCTTTTTGATTGAGCAAGTTCAACAATATTTTGGATCTCCAAGAGCCGAAATCATAAAATTCAAACCCACGAAATTTATTACGCACGCGCAACATAAACGAGTGTATTGTGGGGGGAAGGTTGTAGAGATATTACATTCCCCCTCCCCATCGCCGCATCAGAAAAACTCTCAAATTCGGCCCTCACAGTCTGAGTGTGAGGGGAGGGCTACTGCCAACACCTGCCTTGACACGAAAGCGCAAACTTAGTGGAGGAGCTGCCCTCCACCAGCCACACCATCAGAAAGTTGAAATCCAACAGGGTCGCCATAATTTGTTTCGTCAAAATTTTCTCAGCTCTGGCTGGACAATAGGTACATCAATTTCTAGGATTTCACTCACTAAAACACCGATTTCGCGTTTTTTTTTAGTGCTGAAAACCCAATTTTGAGGGTTGGCTTTGTTTAAAAAACACTTCACTTCGGTCTGCATCACCGCTAAAAAACCAACTTTTCAGATTTCGATCTCAAAGTCACCAATTTTGTCGATTTTTCTTGCCCAAAACACGCATTTTTCTAGGTCTGTCAGGGATATAGGCACTTTAAATTGTATAAATTATTCCCCAGAAACTAAATTTTCACAAAAAGGGTCAGAATCCGTCAAAAACTAACACTTCCGTGGAAAACTATCGTTATAGCCTTCTATTCTGACTTTTCTGTCCAGAAACTGACAATGTTTTCCCTAGAAATATTGATTCTTGTAGGAAAGGCTTAGCCCTCCAATACAGGGTGTCCGACTTTTCAACGTCTTGCCTGAGAAAAGTTTCAAAACTTACGTTTTTTTAACCCAAAACTTAAGATTTCACTCCGAAACTTAATAATTGATTGTGAAACAGACAATTTCATGCAAAAGCCGAAGAGTTACCCCAAAACTGATGTTTTCACTACACAACCGGTGATTTCACCCCCAAAACTCCCGTTATTGTACATTAAAACTGACGATTTTACTCTAAAACTGGTGGATTGAACCCAAACGCAAAATTGTACGCCAAAACTGACGATATTTTACATTGAAACCCGCAATTTTTTCCTTAAGTTGTGACGATTTTACCCCAAAACTGGACATTTTACTCCAAAACTGACAAATTCGCAGCATAACTGACGTTTTTCCCCCTTAACGGATGATTTTACGCCCACTCTGTCTTAAAAAATTTTGACGATTTTGACACACAACTGACGATTTTACCACAAAACTGACGATTTGTTCCCAAATAAGACGATATAACACCACCATAACAGACGATTTCACGCCAAAGCTGACGTGTTACCAGTGCCGGCTTTAACAGCGGGGAGGGGGGGGGGCGAGAAAATAAAGTAACCGAAAATTCGATTTTTTTTACATTGCTTTTCATTTACACATTATCCGCGAATTGGTGATTTTCCAAAATTTTAGTCGCGTGTCAGCGTTATTTCTAAATATTAGTCGTGAATTAGCGTTATTTACAATTTCGAGCCACGAATTAATTAGCGATTATTTTCAATTGAGTCCGCGAAATAGGACTGTTCCAAGTTTAGCAGCGAAGAAGCGCTTTTTGTCAATTTCATTGGAGTATTTGTAGTTAATTAGCCATTGTACTAAATACTAAATTTCAGTCGTGAATTATATTTGTTGAAAAATTAGCTGCGAATTATTGTGACTTTTCACTTTTATATCCGTGAATCAGCGATTTTTTCTCAATTTCAGTCTGTTTCATTGAGATAACGCGAATAAACGCTTTTTAACAGTTTTATCCACGAATACTAGCCCTTTTCTCCAACTTTTTGCTTTGTTGTCAAGATAAATGAGGCTAATTGGGGATTAATTTGAGAAAAATTGCTAATTCACAGAAATTTAGAAAATGGCAATCCGAAGTTTATAATTTCCGGCGAAAATTGGGAAAAATCCCTAATTCACGGTAAAAATTAAGAAAAATCTCCAACTCGCGGAAAAAATTGAGAAAAATTGCAAATTCGTGGCTCAAATAGATCCGTATTCAGCTAATTCACGGCTAAAACATCTAACTCACCGATAAAATTAAGAAGAAGCGCTGAAGTGTTGAAAAAACGCTAAATTCGCAGTTAACGCTCGCGACTTTATCTGTACGGTGACTGCTTGGGGTGCTGGTGAAAGAGTCGCCCGGGGGCGCATATAATTTCTAAGGCCGGCACAGCGTGTTACCCCCAAAACTAAAGATTTCACTACGAAACTGACGATTTTACTCAGAAAATTTGAGCGGTTTCACCTCAAAAAATTATTTTACTCCCAAACTGTTTATTTTACTAGAAAACTGACTTTTTCAACCGGAAAATTGGAGATTTTAATCTAAAACCAATGATTTTACTCAAAACCTGACGAAGATTCCACTACAAAAGCTGGCAATACTACGTAAAAACCGTCGGTTTTAACCCCAAAACTTACAATTTCACGACGAAACTGGCGGTGCGACTCCAAAACTGGATATTTACTCCACAATAACTGACAATCTCACTCCATAACTGTCGTTTACCCCCAAAACGGATGATTTTACGCCGAAACTGACGACTCAGTCTTGAAAACTCTGACGGTTTTAACACAATTCTGATGACTTGTTCCCAAATGATACGCGATATTATACCAAAACAGACGATTTCGCGCCAAAGCCAAGTGTTACCCCAAAACTAAAGATGTCACTAAACAAAACCGGTGATTTTGCCCCAATAAAACTAAATTTGACGGTTTTACCTCGAAAATGAATATTTTACCCCCGAAACTGGTTATTTTAGCATGAAAAGAACTTTGTTTCAATGGAAAAAGTCAAGATTTTACTCTAAAACTGAGTATTTTACTCCCAACCTGACGTGTTGTTCCGAATATTTCGCTACAAAAACTGGCAATTCTACCCGAAAAATTACGATTTTATAACCTCAAAACTTACGATTTAATCTCAAAAGATCACGTCACGTAGGTACATAAAATGACTGACAATTTTACACTTTAGCTGGTGGTTCCACCCTGAAAGTAATTATTTTACCCCAAAATTGGAATTTTACTCCAAAACTGACAATTTCACTCCAAAACGGAGAGTGTGGTTGAAGGTGGGGGGGGGGGTGCGCTGCAACTGAAAGCAATTGACGTCCTTTCTCGCGAAAAACACTGTTTTATAAAGGTTAAAATCGTGCACATTTCAGGCGCTCCTTGCTCTGGAGAAGTCAACTACACGACGAATATTGACGTCGTCTGTTCAAACGTCGAAAAGGGCCCGAAGCTTCGCAAATTCGAGCACTGTAACGTTCACATCGAATGGTACAGCTCAGCGGGTTGTCCCACCGAGGTAACCACCCGGACATTACGCACCACCACCCATCCCATTGTTTATTAAACGTTTTTCTCTATTTCTAGTACAAAGCAACAAATGACGACTGTGTCATTAGCCACCCTCTGGCTAAGGAAGCTAGTTTGAATTTCACTCAATTGTTCAGCCAGGGAGCGGTGTCAGTGAGCGTTCCTCCACTACGATCGACGTTTTGGTTGAATTTGTGCCGCCCCTTTATCGACACCTGTGGAACGGTAGCGATAGGGTGACGGTGTGACTTATAAGAGCAGACATATAAATACAATTGTCCTATTTATGTACAGGCCGATAATGTTTCTGTCTGTATGGTGAGGCAAGAAGATGGGGTCGCTGTCCCGATTGGATACTCATCCGTCGAGCTGGTCGCCTCTCACGGTTTGGTTCAGTTTAAAATCTTCGGTGCTCCCTGTCGTAGGGATTTCGTGTCGTCACAAACGATTATCATCATGAAATGTCATTTCAGCGCTAAGGATCAGTTGAAATTCATCGCTGAAGTGAGCTGCGCAGTTTGGCGATTTTTGGTCGCCTAAAATTTTTGATTTCCGCGTTCATAGGACCGTTGCCGCGTGACGATCGAGTGGTACTCGCGTCACGCCTGCCCCTACAATAAAAATGAAGCGCACTGTTCCATTTACAACCGTGATACCGGGCAGTTCTACGACCTCGCCCGATTGGTCTCGCCCTCGCAAAATCTAGTCGCGCCTGTCAACTCAACCCATCGGTTGGAACTCGCCCTCTGTCAGAATTTGATTCCAGTCGGTTGCGATTATGAAAACAAACGACGATCCTGTCTGGTTGGCACGACAAACCCGTTGGAGCCGACGTAAGTTTACTTTTTATAACTCAAACAGTGGATTGAGGTTTCACTAATGCTGTAAATCTTTAAGATTTCACGTCGCTGGCTGGTTCGAAGATCGCCACGAGTTGAAAATCGTCGATCGTAGCGTCATTTTGAGTTTAGGAGACGCCAGTGAGGCGAACTGCGGCAGCTTGGGTTATTCTACGATTTTAAACTTCACCTGCGGCCCGAAAAAGGTCAGCGGAATGTCATAGTTTTATTATTTAGGAGCCCCAGCGTAGTAACGAAACATTTGTGAACAGATGCAGCCTACTGTGGAGTTGAATGAATGTACGTTTTATGTACAAATTATTGGGCCTGAAGTCTGTCCGGTGAATGTACCGAGTGTGAATCACTGCAAATTGGACAACAAGTGGTTTTGAAATACTCACATTCTCGCTTGATAACGTTCTTTACTGAATTTAAGTATTTTCAGGTACGATCTCACGAGCTTAGCCAACAAAGAGTGGACAACTTCTGAAGGACCGTTCAAATTGTCTATTTGCGGTCCTCTTTCGAGCTTTAATAAAACAAAAGGTCCGTATTTTAATAACAATCAATTTAAACAATCTGATTTTGTTCGTTTTACAGTTACAGTGCTTCTCAATGAACAATCGCCTCAAATCTACGGCCTTCCCAACTCACCCCTTCTTTTAGACAAACAAACGGACACCCTTTTTTTCAACTACACCACTGAAAGAGACCTCTATTCGTTGATTTATTTGACATGCGGTGTGGAAAACGCTCTTGTCAGTACGTCGCCATTGTATTTGCCGGCACTGAGACAAAGTCACTATGCGTTCAATATTTCGACGCCTTACGCTTGTCGATATTTGGTAATTCGAGCGGAGTGGGCGAGGGTGGGCATGGTTTTTGTTGCGAGTTTGTTTTATTGTTTTGTTTTCGTTTTAGAACGAAAATAATTGTTGCCCGATTGTGGGAGGGTTGTGCTCGTCGAAAGGACACTTTCGCGTTGATGCAAACGGAACTTGGGTCGTTCTAGGAGTATGTGAGAGTCAAGCAGTCTGTAATGGCTCGTTGGCGTGTTCTTCGGACCAATTGGTTAGTCTCTTTTTCTACGAAGTGTTAAGTAAAAATCACCAAACGACCCTTCTCCCCCTCCCTATCGACCACCGTTTTTTTTTTTTTTTTTTTATAGAGCTTGGGTCGCGTTCTCAAGGGCCCTACGACCAGCATTAACGGCACTGTTGAGTTAGTGTACCTCAAGGGTGACCCGTGTCAAAATAACAAATCCGAGGATATGTCGACGGTTCTATACCTCGAATGCGCTCAATCACCCGCTAAATTAAAGGTGGCCTCAACTCACAGTGTGACTGGGCTCGCAATTTCGTAACTTTAATTTTAATTTTATTTTTTTTTTTTTAGGATGAGCCCAAATTCGTAAAAATTAGAGACGAGTGCCAGTACGTCTTCAAGTGGTCATCGTCACGCTTCTGCCCAAGACTTTCCTCCTCCTCCTTTGGGGCGTCACGTTCATTGATGTCTACCGACAGCTGTCCGACTGTTCAAAAAGAGCCGAGGCTCGGGGATCTACTTTTAAATGAGTTTGAGTATGAGGTCAGTCTTACTTTTAACTACTCATTTTTATGACAAAAATTGGATTTTATGGACAACTTGTCCGTTTCTCGGGGCTGAATTTGGACGGTTCCTTGCTCAAATGGACAAAATTGCTGGGTGTTTGGCCGTGATACCATAAAATTGGGCAGTTTACTATTCATAGTATGTCTCTAGGCCAACAATTTACGAGATCTGTGGCTAAATGAATAGTTTCGGGAGCTCAACGTTCTAAAATTGTTAGTCTGTCGGTCAAGATAAACCAGATTTCACAATTCCGCCACAGCTGACGATTACGTGCAGCCCTGAAAATGCCCGAAAAGACAATTATTCCCGCACAGTAGCTAAATCGACTATTCACGTGCCAAAAAAGGCCAAGCTGACCATTCGAGCGCCAAAAATTGCCAAACTGACCATTCGGGCTCAAAAAATTGCCAATATTGACCATGCGCGCCGTTGGCTTAACGGGCTATCTTACTACTCGTAGGACTATTCACGTCCTAAAAACGGCTAAACTGGCTATTCGCGCACTTCAAAAAGGCCCAGAATTGACGATTCGCTCCTTTAAGATAGCTGAAATTATTATTTTCGCGCTTAAAATAAACTTAACTGCCGATTCCCGCTTTTAAAAATAGCCAAACTGACTGTACGAGCCATAAAAATTGATAAACTGACGATTCGAGCCCTGAAAATGGCAAAATAAACCATTCGCGCCCCTAAAATGGACAAACTTACCATTAATGTCTTGACGAACAGACTATTCCCGCCCTATAAATGTAAAACAAAATTCTCTATCCGCTATGACAATGGCCAAACTGACTATTCAAGCCATAAAACCGGCATAACTGACTCTAAGCGCCCTGAAAATAGATAAACTGATGATTCGAGCCTAGAAAATGCCTAAAGAGACGATTCTTGCCGTGAAAATGGCCAAACTCTTCAATTCCCGCCTGGCTAAACTGGCAATTCTCGCTCTAAAAATTGGTAATACTAGACATTTCCACTCGAAAAACGGCAAGACTGACCATTATTCGGAATATGTCCTGAAATTATCACGCCGGCTATTTACAGCCTACAAAATGACCATACTGACAAACTAGAAATGGCAAACTGACCATTCGATCTCTATAAATGGCTTGACAGATTGTTCGCGCCGGAAAAAGTGGCAAAACTGGCAATGCACGCTCTAAAAATGGTCAACGTGATCATTGCCACCCCTACAGAGGCTACAGATTTTGTTACATGCGATTCGTGCCTTTACAATGGCTATGGGCATACGCACGCACAAAAATGGTCAAACTTGGGTATTCGCGCCGTAAAACGATAGACTGACCATTGGCGTTTGTGCACCGAAATTGGCTAATCGACCCCCCCCCCCCAACCACCAGCGATGGTTACACGCACCCGAAGGGACTGGATTAGACTAGACTACTCTCGCGCTATAAAATTACTTGACTGGTTCATCCCGGCCTAAAAGTGGCTAAACGGAACATTAGTGCCCTGAAAAATAACCAAACTGATCATTTTTCGCCTTCCAGATGGCGTAAGTAACTGACGACTCACGCCATTAAAATACCTACAAAACTTACTTGCTGCGTCGAAAAAAGATGACCAAATGGGCTTTTCGCGCGCTTGAAGAGATTTATTGACTATTCACATTCTTCATTCGACCCCCCCCCCCACCACCACCGAATAGGTCCGCCTTAACCTAAAAACTGATTGACATCAATTTTAGCCGTAAAATAGCCTCTGTACACCAAAATCATTTTTCTTTCTTTAAATTGCATAGAGATTCGAGAAATCACAAATCAGTTATTTCTTGTCAATTTTAAACACGAACTGGCCCTTTTTCTCAATTTTAGCTGAATCTAATTTTCTCAATTTTTGCCTAGAATAAGCGCGTTTTCTCAATTTTAGCCGCACGTTAGCGATTATTTATAAATGTAACAGCGAATTAACGCGTTTTCTCAAAGAAAGCCATCAATTAGCGTAAATTGATTGGCCAAAACAACAGCACCCGAACACTTTTTCACAATTTCAGCCAAAAATTTGCTTCCAATAACAACAAAATGACAAATTCTGACTTTTTCTCAATTTTAACAACGGTGATGCCTCCAGAAACCGCGAATAGGCGTTTTTTCTCTCAATTTCATCAGAAAATTAGCGTTTTTTCTCAATTCTACCCGTGAATGAGCCTGTTTTTTTCAATTTCTATCGCGAATTAGTGATAATTTCTCAGTTTTAGATGCAATTTTGCCCTTAAAACAGCAAATCAGGCCGAGGCGTCAGAGCCTCGTGTCAGCGACGTTACAAGTTTCTGGGCAAAAAATAATTGCATAACTTCAACTGCAAATTTCAAGGATTAAATAGTCCAGTTTGTCGTACAATTTGCACTCAGTGGGCAAGGAGTCGATATTCGAGGGGTAATTACCGCAAATTAGCAATTTTCGGGTCTAAAATATCCGCAAAATTGCTATTTCACGAGGAAAGACTGTAAAATTTTGAAGTAGCTTTTGGAAGTGACGCACGGGCCATTGAAATCACAGTAGTCAGTCATTGCTGAATTGCAAGTCTCGTGGCTAAATACAAGCTTCGGAGCTTTTTTTGTCAGCCCTGCCCCCCTATTCTGTAACTCCTAACGCGTGCGTTAGCAAAATTTCTCAGGTGATTATTTTCAATTATTCACCTTGTTTATTTCGCTTACGCCCGCGTTAAGAGTTACAGAATAAGGGGGCTGAAGCCCCTGGGATATTCAGTCACGACGGTTCCCAAAGCCTGCGACGAATAGCCGTGACATTGCAAAATTTGATACGTCCGAGAAATTGGAAGTGTCCATACCTATTGAGTATCCACGAAATAGCGAGTTTTTTTTTTTTTTTTTTTTTTCGAAAAAAAATCGAGGGGCGGCCAACCCTGACGTATAGACGTAAAATTGGAACATTTTGAGCAATAAAATATCCGTTAAGTAGAAATTTCTGGTCCCGCACTTTCGCTGGTCTGGAATTACCGCGAAATAGAAAGTTTACCTTTTTTAATGTGCTCATGGACATGGAAATGCCCCAGTAACCGCGAATGTGCTCATTTTGCAAAAATTCGCTTTTTATGTTTTAGCTGCGTATTTTCCTCTGCAACAGCACATAGGTAGCGCTAATATAGATTAGCGCTTTTCCTCAATTTTAGTGTTGAATTCGTAACCAGAAACCGCGAACCAGCGTTTTTATCAACTTTATCCGCTTCAGGCAAACGCCTATTGGCTCTAATCTAAGCCGCGAAATAGAAAAGTTACAGTGCCTTTCTGTGCGAAGTCGAACCCTGAGCGGCCTTTCGGCCACGACGACGGATAGCGTCAAAGGCTGACGATTGGCTCGTAGTCCATACCCCAAATGTGTGCCAAAGCACTGCACACATTGTCACTGATACAACCAGTTTGAGCAATTCGAACAACCTTTTTGGAGCGTCCGGCCCCATCAAAAAAGAAATTTCGCGGAATTGGCTCGTTGAAACCGAATTTCGCGGCACAGGTTCGTCCCATTAAAGCAATTTCGTGGCTTTCGCTTCTACAAAATTATTATTTCGCGCTCAAAGCAAATTCGCGGTGTTGGATCATTTTAAAAAGCAATGTTATGGATCTGGATAAGTGGGTGTTATAATGTACATTTTTGCGTTTGTTGTTGGTTTGGATAATTTTTCACTGGAGCATGCTTTCACTGTTCATGGATATAAGTTGAAAAAAAGCACTGATTCGCGGCTAGAACTGAGAAAAAGTGCTAATCTGTAGCTAAATAGAAACAAAATTGCTGATGCGGTGCAAAAAAAACCCCTAATTTGCGGTCAATATTGAGAAAATCAATAGTTACCCGGCTTAAATCAATAGAATAGTTATTTTTCAGCCTAAATTTAAAAAAAAAAAAGTGCTAACGCGCTGTCAAAAATGGAAAAATTGCCAATTTTGCGGCTAAAATATCGGAAAACGCCAATTCCTGGCCAACATTCGCTAGTTCACGGGTTGGAAACGCTACTACGCTACTAACATTAAAAAAATCTCTAATTCGCGGCTAAAATTGAGTGAAATTACTATAACACGCGTCAACAATTGGAATTATACACTAATTCGTGGCGTCCGCAGACAATTTTGAGGCTGAAATTGAGAAAAATCGCCATTTTATGGCTATGGGTGAAAAACATGGCGTAAGAGCCACGTAAGAGCTTAGGCGCCAGCGGACTCGGTAGATCAGAGTCCGTACCCTAAAAAAAAAAAAAAATGGGTGAAAAACCGGAAAATTCGCATACTGAAAGTACTCATTCGCGGCTAAAATTTAGAAAATCGCGACTTGAGATGGGCGTAAGCGCTAATTTGATTATGTTGAACTTACGGTCGCGCTCAATTTTCCCGGTTTTTTTTCGGCCAAGAAACCATAATTTCATTATCGTTTCCTTTTCATCTGTGCAGCTGATTTCGGAAAAAACCGGCTCTCGTTACACCATCGATCTCTGCTCGTCCATCCGCCGCCAGTCCGTCAACAATGGATGCGATCGTTCCATTTGCCACGTCAATGCTGACGGAACTAAAACGCCGACGGGACTCACGTTCCATTCGATGACTTCCGCCGTTGACGACTTAGTTATTAATTATTTTTCGCATAATAAGGGTAATGACTCCTAAATGTTCGTCCATATTTGTATGTTTTTTTTTGTTTTTTTTTTTAAACGTTTTTCCTCTCTTTTCAGCTTGTCATTGTACTGTAAAGTTCCTATGTAACCTCGACGTTTATCTGGGGAAACCAAAGATTGCCCTCGTAAGTAAAAACCTACTAATTTATTTATTTTTTTGCACTTACTCTACGCACATACACAAACTTTGTTTTTTAAAAATGGCACATATAAAACCATACAAAAAAATTGACACTTCAACGCATAAAAAAGGCTCAAACATTACAATTTTGGCCTGGGATTCAAAGTCCAGTTTATTTAATTTAATTCTTACGGCCTAATCAGTCTTTCATCAGACAAGAAATTGAGAATTTTTTTCTTATCACAGTTCTTATGAAATGCATTTTGTACCGCGTTCAGATGTCGTAAA
Organism: Corythucha ciliata; assembly: GCA_038030265.1. Lineage (NCBI taxonomy): Eukaryota > Metazoa > Arthropoda > Insecta > Hemiptera > Tingidae > Corythucha > Corythucha ciliata. The sequence continues at coordinate 13,130,268 of CM075939.1, forward strand.
AGAAGACGAAAAACAAAAAAAGCACAACTAGGCAAAAATTCTTAAAGCTTAAAATATTATTATTATTATTATTATTATTATTTTTACAAATTTGTACAGCAGACACTGGAATGCGTTAAGGCAAGTCGCGTCGTTAAAAATTTTACAAACCACCCAAAATTCAGAAAATTTCTTCGTCTGAGAAAACGGGGGAATAGAACGGTTGAAATGAGTTCAGTCTCCCCCCCTTCCCATCACACACACACACAGTTATGACTTAGAGTGTTTTTAGCCAGTTTAAACGGGCTTTGAATTTGAGAGCGTCTTTAACGGTTGAATAATTTCATTCGGTGCGGCTCCCACTGGTGGCGTCGTCGAGCCGCCATTTTCGACGGATGAAACGAGTTTGTCCGAGCCGTTGCTCTTTTGTTGTTGTTGTTGTTGTTTGACTTTGTCCGAGGATTTTTTTGAATCGGCCACCGTTGACGACCGTAGAATGTTCGGTATGGCTTTGGTGAATTCAGGCGGATGTGGGAGAGCGTAGCGGAGTTTGTCCCAGAACCACGGGTCACCCCATTTGACGTAGGTGTTCATCGACAGATAGGCCTTGAGTTCAGGGTCGAGGGAGTCGGTGTCGCCGATTTCGCCGTACAGGATGACTATGACGCGCGACAGGCCTTCGCTGAGTGCTTTCGAGTGAGCCGTTCGAAATTCCATTCGACCCCAAATGCTTTCGATAAAGGCGGGTGACAGGATGACAATAGTTCGTCGAGACTCTTCGACTGACCTGTCAGTAATGGAGGGGGGTTGATGACGTTTTAATCACCAACTCTACTTTTTTCCCCAAAAATCAACTACACATACCTGGCTATTTGATTAGGAATAAAGTCCCCAACAATCCAATCGCGGTAATGCAAACACAGTTTATACTTCTGAGGGCCGTCCTCCAACCCAGGAACGAGTTTGTCCACAACGAACGACTCATCCTGGTGTGAATAACTGACGAAAGCGTCGTACACTTTGTCTTTATCGAGTTCTTCTTCAGTGACGAACCAAAGACAACAGCGATGAGCGTACAGCCACACTTTTATTTCCCTTTGATACCTGAAACAAGACGATTTTGTACAAAATGAACGAGAAAAATGTCTTAGAAGCGTTACCTGTAGTATAAAATGGTCAAACCGCCGATTAATAGACCCAACGCTGCTATTATTGTGCTCCCGATTCCAATCTGAACACCAATCATGGGGCACAGGTTGACTGATGCTAAATTCGAGAGGTATTCCCCGTTAGAGCATGTGATATTAGCGAAATGACCGACCTTTTCAACGTTATACATTTTATTAGTTCGCGATAATTTGCTTTTACAACGGTTAATGCTACCTTTTTGACGTTATTCAAGATAAAACTCAGAAACTCTTTGGTCGAGCAGTCGCAGATCCATGGATTATTCTGTAGAGTCAGTCGTACGAGATATTTCAATCCTTTTAGTATGTCCAATGATTCTTCGCTCAAGGAGGTTAAATTATTTCCGTCGAGTTCAATGATCTAAAAATGTCGAATTTTATGGGATGAACAGGATAACCCCACCCCCACCCATTCACGGTGACACAAACCTCTAAGTAACTGCTAGTGAGAGCGGTAAAATTGACAGACACCAATCGGTTGTTTCTCACATAGAGTTTCGTCACGTTCTCATACCCGGGACCCAGGATACCCGGCATTACTGTCAATTGATTGTCATTCAAAAAGAGTTCGGTGTGATTCGTCGCCGACGAAATGGTGACGGCCGGTTTGGGCAGAGCCGTCGGCCATTCGGACAGTCCCAACCAACTGCAGTCGACAACAAGGGCCGAGTCGGACGGACGAGTGAAACATGAGCACTCGTTCGGGCAGGGTTGCTCATTGCTCACGTCCAAGGAGCAGATCAACTCACGTAGGTCGAGATTTTTTGCCAACTATGGAGAGAACAAACAACATAAAACACTTGAAGGGCTGAGAACTCGAAAAAAAAAAAACAACAACTTACAGTTCCCTTCAAAGGTTCCGGACCCACGCAAGACAAATTATTAATGTCGAAATCGACTAAATATCCGACGCCTTCGTACAGGCGGCCTTGTAAAAATTCCACGAATTTAAAATTTCGACAGTCGCACACCAACGGATTCCATCCGACTAGCACTCGAACGCTTTTATTCTCCAGCCGCGTTGTGGGAGTGTCGGCAAATTTTTGCATGGCTATCGTTTCCGCATAGTCCAAGTCGATGAAACTGATCACATTAGCGGTGAGATTCACAGTCAGTTCGCTCGATATAAACTGTAGGTCTGATATCTATTTTGTACGGAGGGTGGGGGAGGGGTAACATTGTTAGTAAATTGTTAACGGCCGCTTTCATTTGTTTCGTGGAATACCCTACCGTTAAATTTTGTACGCCGTTATGACTCAAATCAATGAAACGAAGTTGCGTCATGGACGTTTGCCAGTCGGAATAGATTTGAGAGATGTTGTTATGAGACAAATCGAGAACCTGTAGGGTCGGAATTGACCGTAATTTGGACTTATCGCCAAATTCATCTTTGAACGCCGTTGAGTACGTGAGGTCTTGAAGGCGATTGAACGAAATGTCAAGGATTTTGAGACTTTTCGACATGGAATTGAAGGCATCGTCGTGAATATAATGTAACTGATTGTGTTGAAGACGAAGAGTTTCAAGCCCTGAAAGACCTCTTAGAGTTTCTCTGTCCAAAACAAACAAAAACCCGTTAAATATGAGATCCTTAAACCGGAAAAATGGCTATAACTCACCCTTGTAGGCTACTTATTTGATTATAGGACAAATCTAAAGTCGCCAAATTTTCCTTTAACTCATTAAAGAAATTCTTCGGTATCTCGTACAGCGAATTATGACTTAAATCGATCGATTTTAATTCGGAACAGTCGCGAATCAAACCGGGTGGTAAATGAGTGAGCTGGTTTTTCCTCAGATTAATCGTCATCAGACTGCGAGACTCGGCGAACATGTCCTCGGGTATTTGAGACAAATTACAACTCTCCAAATGGACCTCGCGAAGCTCTGGCAGGCGAGCCAAGAAAGCTGGAGGAAGCTGTCGAAGAGTGCGCCTATTGGAGTTGAGCTGGAATTTCTCGAGATTTAAATTACTCGAAAGTAGACCTGAAAAACAAAACAAAAAAGTCATTTTTTGAACAATGCTGGACGGTAATAGAAAGTAAACCTTGAGGCAGAGCGTAAAAATCGTTGCTATTCAAGTTAACGACTTTCAATTTGGGAAGACCGGAAAAAATGTCAGGCGGCAGTGTCGTCAGACCGTTCGAATTCAAGTCTAACGTTTCCAAATTGTACACGTCGGCGAACAGAGATCGACTCAAATTTTGCAGTCGATTCCCCCACAGATTGAGCAGGCGGAGTCGAGTCAAATTTCTAAAAATCCCCGGCTCAAGATAGGTGAGATTGTTGGCTCCCAGTTCTAGGACTTCGAGTTTCGTCAACGTTTTGAAAATTCCTTTTGGCAGGCGAAGGCGATTGTCTTTGAGATCGAGCCACGTTAAATTCACTGGAAAATGAATTTAAATTTGTATTAAAATAACGTTTAAAACTGACATTCTTGCTTGTCAGTTTTTACCTGTATCGATAAATAAATCTTCTGGCACTTCAGTCAATGAATTTCCGGACAAATTAAGTACGGTCAAATCGCTCATATTGGCGAAATGCTCTTTTGTCAATTGATCGGAAAGGTTCGAGAAAAGGACTTGAAGATTTTTCAGCGGAGTCACTCCGATTTCAGTAATGAGATCATGGAAAGGTTGACTGGGGAAAGGACAAAGTCGTAACACAAACTTCTGGACAGGGCCTGAAAAAAAAAAAAAACACGTTGAAAAGATTGAAATAGTGTTGTTGGTGTCAACAAAAACTCACCGATTTTGAGACCGTGCACCAAGTGGAAATCGCCCGTCGTTTGACTCACGTTCATACAGTTGAGAATGACGTACTTTGAAGGCTGAACGCGAAATATGAGCCTCGGGTTTCGTAGAACGGTGGGGCAGAAGAGTTCGAACTCATTGATGACACTCGAACAGGTACAGTTCGAAGTGCCGGGGCATTGAAATTCCGCGGTGGACGCGGGTGCCAGGTCGATGCCGACGCTGCGACGATTTCGACTCGCCAGGGCGTCATCGGTGGCGACATTGAAGGCTTCCGACGTTGTAGTGTGAATGAGAAGGAGAAGAAGAAGGAGGCTGGTCTTCAATGCGGCCGACCCAAGCGCGGTGAAACTGGCCATTGCCTGTTTGAGAAAAACATCACATTTTGTTATGAAAATCCCAAAAATCGACATCTCCCCAACACCACAACCACAAACGTGGAGGTTAAGCTTCGAAATAGCCAGCTCTTGTGGTGGAGCGCCCGAAAAAGCGTTGTAGTTTTCCGGGCGATTAAGAAAAATGTCCCCAAAACCAAATTTCGCCGGTTTTGCTCACTCAGCAGACAAATTTCACAGGATCGACGCCTTAAGAAGCCCGATTCCTAGAGGTGGACCCGTTAAAAATTCGAATTTCACGGGGTGAACTTATTCAGAAAATCAATTTCACGGGTTTTGGTCCTTCAAAAAAACAATTTCGTGAGTTGGGCTCTTGTGAAGTCCAAATTTCGTGGGTACAGAACCAAATTTCACGGTTTTGGCTAATTCAAAAATCAATTTTGCCTTTAGCCTCTTTAAAAAAAAAATGCCGGTTGAATCATTCTAAAGCCAAAAATCGTGATTCTGGCACGTCGGAAACCAAATTTCGTGGCGTTGGCTCACTCTCAAAAAGGTCAACATCCCGCATTTCACCTCTTTTATAATCAAATTTGTTGTTGAACTATGTTGGCAATCATTCAAAACCAATTTCGTGGGTTTCGTTTGACTGAAAACTGATTTCACGCGGCTGGCTCTGCACCCAAGAAGGTAATTTCGCGGGTCTGACTCATCCTAAAAGGACATTTCCTGGGTTTTGCTGGATCAAAAACGGAATTTCGCTCTGGTGTCTCATTCGAAAAATTTTTTTTTGCGGGGTTGGCTCATTAAAAAATGGTATTTCACGGGGTTGGCTGGTTTTGAGACAGTCTTGCTCCCGCTGAGAAAGCGTGTCTTGAAACGTTTAACGTTTTGCCTTGTGAGGATTTTCTCGACGCCAGAGTAACCTCTGGGGGACCAGGTGCACTGTGAAATTGAGAAAAAACGCCAATTCGAGGTATCTGTCGGCAACTTCGTGGATATAATTGAGGAAAAGTGCTAATTTGTTATTCCGAGAGCGAGTATGGAGCTTTGCTGTGGTCTATCTGGAGGCTCTATGTGTGTTAAGAGCTTATTGTACTTGGAGCTTTGCTATGGTTCGACCTTGGCTGTGGTTGGACCTTTGCTGTGGTTGGACCTTTGCGGGGGTTGGACCTTGGCTGTGGTCGGTCCTTTGCTGTGGTTGAACCCTGTCGGATTGAGAAACCAAGAACTTTCGCTGTCGCTTTTTCTCAATTTTAGCCGCAAATCAGCGACTTTTCTCAATTTTCCCCGCTATGTGGTTATTTTGGCTGTGGATAAGCGCTGTTTGTCAATTTTACCCGCGAAAAAGCGTTTTTTTCTAAATTTTAGACGTGAATGAGCGCCTTTTCGGAACTTTATTCGTGAATTAGCGCATTTTTCTTCATATAGTATGTAGTAATCCGTGCGGGACGTGCCTCAAGAACTGCAAATTAGCAGTTTTTCTCAATTTTTGCCGGAAAGTTGCATCGAGAAAACTCTAACTGACGCTTTTTACAATTTCTGCCGCGCATGTGACTGTTGCGCAACAAATTTTTCGAGCGAAAATAGTACATTGATCCCTAACATTTTTCGTCTCGATAGAAACTGAATCGCTTTAGCCCAAAAACTGTGGTACCCCCCCCCCCTCCAAATCACGAAAAATGTAAACAAAGAGTGGGTGTTTCTAGCATAAAACAAAAAACTGGTGATTGTAGTACAGTAGCCGATATTGTGTCCATATAGTCGTTTTACGCATGCCCGTACGTAGGCTTGAGGCTTGTCGTTTCGGTACTAATATTTTCGTCTAGCCTCGTAATCCGCCGCAGTTCGGCAAGAAAACTGGTAATCTTGCCGCCAGTTTTGGCTTCTATTCTAAACTTGATCCTCTGAAACTGAACTTCTGGACACTTTGAATACGATTTCGAGGTTATTGGATGGAAATAGAGAAACCCCCCCCCCCCAGAAAGCTCTGCAACTGTGTGGTTGCCGTCGGGAGGGCAATCTCTATAGATACGATCCTTGTCCTTGTCAGTTTTGTTGTATGAGGCTCCCTGACATAACGTAGGAAAAAGCCCCCCCCCCTTCCCTCTCACTTTCTCATCCGAAGGTAGTAAACCTGTTGATTTGGCCTCAAAACGAACAAGTTTAACCTCGAAATCTGTATATGTATCGAAATATGGAGCTCCATGGAGCTTGTCTTCGCATTTGGCACGTGCATAAATCATGCACTTTTTTTTGCGCGCGCGCAGCCCGACTCCAACCGAGCGATTTATCAAGGCCACAGCAATTAACGAGTTTTTATGAACGTGAAAAGTGGGACTTTTGGTGGCAAAGTCACATTGCTTTGTCTAAATTATTTTTCTTTTCAGAAGCCACATTGACGTGAGTCACCCGCCTGACCCAATTAAAAACTCTTTTTTTAATCGGTAACAGCGACTTTTCTCCTGCAAAAAGCGGAAACTAGACGCTGGTACATACAGAATCGTGTAATATTTAACTAAACCGTGAATTTAGGTCGTTTGAAACACTCCTCTTTCTCTTTCTCTGCCACTTGTACGTACGTTTGTCCTCTAAAACGTTTTTTTCTCTCTCTCTCTTCCTATTGGGTTGAGCTTGAGGCCTCCTGCGTATGTTTTCAAAGTGATGCAACACGGTTGATGATCCCTGAAACCCACGTCTCGCAAGATAATGGGGTCTTTTACCATAAAAAAGTGAAAGTATTTTTTTTTGTTTATGTTTTTAAAAAGGAGACTGTTTCAGGGCAATATGCTCAGTGGTCTCGCGTTGTTTAAGAGCACTGAAAGTCGATGTGATTTATTAGGCGTCCTGCTTTTGTTTTTCAATTAATCAAATCTTTAGTGGGGGAGATGGGTGAGGAGGTCTCTAATCCGCTCTATTGTATCGCTTACATAGATTCTATGGACGTATTTTAAAAAAAAAAATGATACACTCAACGACGAAGAATGATCACTGACTCAAGTCAAGGTCGAGTTTTCTGTAAAAATTCTCAGAATAGAAGACTTTAAAGACCGGTTTTAAACTTTTTCATTATGGCAGATTGAAAAAGAAATCATTAATAATGAAATTATGTTCATCTGAAGATGATATTACCACGTCCCACCCCTCCCACCATTGTCCTATGATCAAGTCCCTTATTAAAATTCTGAACTTTTGGATTGGAGCCCCTTTTTATTGCTATTTTTGAGGTCTTTTAACTCACCCTCTTGCCCCACCTCAACTCTTTAAGCAAAGTCAACCGTGTGATGGAGTGAACTTTGACACTGGTGGCGATTAATTTTTCCTTTAGAAAGGTGTTAGTGTTAAAGTACGCGACGGAAAAGATTCTTGTTTCTTGTTTTAAAATATGAAAATAAGGAATCAGTTAGCTTGCAAGGAAGGGGGTGTCGGGGGGTAATTCTTATGCCCAGTCACGAAGCCACGAATGGAGCCATCTTTTATTACTAGTCATTCGTCGACATATTATTACGACTAATATTTTGCCAGTGAGCGAACTAATTACTACAATATTCTTCCGGTGCTCTATACGTAACAACCAGTCGTCCTCTTTTCTTTCTCACCTGTACGGAACGCCGCACAAAAGTTTATAGAATAAAGGACATTGCGTAAAACAAAAAAATACATGGTGGAGGGGAGATGGGTAACCAGATTCCCTTTCTCCCAGCTTCGCGACCCGCAAAATTATGAAAAACGCTACCCCCCCCCCCCCCACCATGGCACACTGTTCTTTGTCGCTCTCTCACTGCCCAAGTCAAGTACTATCTCGTTGATAGAGGCGAAATTCTCCCAATGTCCCAATTTTATTTGTGAACACATAAATCTTTTCTTTTTTTCCTTCTCTTAGATTGTTTCCTTTTCTTGTTCACGTCTTTGTCGAGTAGCTTTTCTGCGGTTTAATTCGATTTTTTATCGTTCTCAAACTAACGGAGACGTTTTTTTTCTTATATTTGTCGCTCTAAATCCCTTTGGCTGCCTTTAAAGCGTTCATTTATTTTGGAATGCTTCAGGAGAAACTTGTAACTATTCGATCAGTGTAACTCTCAATTTAGAATTAATTTGGGAAGACGGGGAACGGGGGCTGGAATAGCAAAAAAATCCGTTCGGGGCGGACACCGTCACTTTTCTATGGCGACGGCAAAACTGCCGATTTTTCAGTCCATTGGAGAATAAAACGTGCAAACGAGCAATGACTGTGGCTGAATATCTCGATTCAGCCCACGAAAGCGCCATTCTGGAGGCTCGATTGAACAAAATTTGCGACTTCTGGAATCTGTAGGCAACTTTTCACAGCTAAAATTAAGAAAACACGCTGACTCGTGGTTTATAGAGGTCATATTACGTCTAAAATGTAGAAAAAACGCTAATGTACTGTTCTTGGGTCAATTTTACGGTTGAAAAGTTGAAAAAAAAAAACGCTATTCTGCTGTTTTTGGGCCAAGCCCGCGGCTAAAACTGAGAAAAAACGCTAATTCAAGGCCATAGATATAAAAAACCCTAATTTGGATAAAGTTCAGAAAAATAACCAATTTGCCACTGACAACGGGGCAGAAACTTTTCGAAAACGCGCTAATAAGCGTGGCTATAACTACAAAAGCGTTGAGAAGCGTCTTACGACGCATCTTCCGGACCGGAAATGATCTGATTCGCGGAGTATAGAGGTCATTTTACAGCTAAAACGCCAAAGAATGTAGAAATCAACGCAAAAGTGTTGTTTTTTTGGCCAAGGCCCGCGGCTAAAATAGAGAAAACACAAAACACGCTACTAATTCAATGCAGTATAGGTACTAGTGAAAAATTAAATTTATAAAAACAACGCTAACTCCGGTTAAAATTGGGCAAAAATGGCAAATTCACTACTGAAATTGCGAAAAATCGCCCATTCGCCTTTGAAAAATAGAATATACGTGTGCTAATTCACTGCAAAATGAGTAGTAAACGCTTATGCGGGGCTAAAATCTAGACAAAAATGCGACTAAAATATATATTAAAAAAACACTAATAATCAGCGCACCTTAAGTTAAGAAGAACGTTCGTTTTCTGCTCAACCAGAAATGAGCGCTAATCAGCTGCTAAAAATGGAAAAAACGGCTAATCTGCACCTAAAATTGAGAAAAACCTCAATTCGTGGCTAAAATTGAGAAAAATCGCTTATGGAAGGGATAGAAACGTTACTGCGCAGCTAAAATTGGGAAAAAAGCGATAACCAGCGGCTAAATTGAGGAAAATCACTAAATTTCAGCTAAACAGAAGAGTACGCTAATGCAATGAAAAAATTGAAGAAAAAAAGCTAATAATGAAGTAAATTATCGCGGCGTAATTTAAAAAACGCCAATTTTCAGCTCAAACACAAATGGGGGAAAAACTGCTAATCGCCTGCTAAAAATGTAAAAAAATGGCTGATTTGCAGCTGGAATTAGGAAAAATCGCTAATTCGCGGCTAAGATTGAGGAAAAATCACTAATTCGCGGATATTGTAGTGGATAATTTCAAATTTAAATACGCGTCTGGAAAAAATTGAATGGAATTGCCAATTTGCCAGAAAACCAATTGCCAGTTTTTCCTATTCGCCAACAACGCGACTAAAATTGGGGACAGAAATCACTAATAATTAGCACGCCCATAAAATTAAAAGAACGCTCAGCTCAAATAGAGAAAAAGTGGTAGTTTGCTGCTAAAAACGGTGAAAAAATGGCTAATCTGCACCTAAACTTGAAAAAAGACCGATTTTGGCTAAAATTTAGAAACATCGCTAATGGAAGGGATAGAAACGCTACTGCGCTGCTAAAATTGAAAAAAAGCGATAACCAGCGGCTAAAACTTAGGAAATTCACTGAATCACGGCTAAAATTGAAAAAAAAAGGCGCAAATAGTTTCCGATCAAGGCTGAAACAGAAAAGAAAGCTAATCCAATGTGGGACAAAACGCTAATTCTTCAGATCCAGTGAGGGGAAAATGCGAATTCCCGGATAATTTGCAGCTAAAATTAGGAAAAAGCGCTAATTCGCGGCTAAGATTGAGGAAAAATAACTAATTCGCGGATATTAGTGTGGTAAAATTTCTAATTTAAATACACGTCTGGAAAAAAAAAAAAAAAAAATTCGCTCCGGCAGCTGGCGGTCGGAAAGAGTGCATTTCATTTTGTATACGGACACCCTAAGCCGTTCCAGAAGTAGTAATGTTGAGACCATGATTTCTTTCGTTTATGTTTGACCCTCCCTCGTACTGTTTGCTGCCGGGTTTGTTTAAGCTGAACTTAATGGGAATCAAATGCTACTCTAACATGGAGTATACGTACCGAATATGATGCTTATAGAATGAACTGGTGATTTATAGTGATTTTTTTACCATTTCAACCCCTATTTTCCCCCCCTCCACCTTGACCGATTTGGCCCAAATGCAATACCGACGGGGATCTTATGACTACTGATTTTTTAGGTAAAGCGCGTTCTGCTAAATTAATTTCTACGAGAGTTATCGTGCTAACAAGACCACACACTTACTTCCACCCCGGGGACATCGCCCCCTCCCCCTTGACTTTTTCAAAAAATTAAAATGGGAATCAAAGGCTAGTCTAACATGGAGTATACGTACCGAATATGATGCTTCTAGAATCAACTGTTGATTTTTAGTGATTTTTTGACGACTTCAAGCCCGATTTTCCCCCCCTCCACCTTGACCGATTTGGCCCAAATGCAATACCGACCGGTGTCTTATGACTACTGATTTTTGTGCCAAAGCGCGTTCCGCTAAATTAACTTCTACGAGAGTTATCGTGCTAACAAGGAAACGGCCATAATATTATATATATATATATGAATTCCGGAGACCACTGAATTCGTGTTCTAGAGGTTCTGAAACATGAAAAAAACATGACATGACCCATGTTTGCCACCATCACGACGAGACCAATAGTGCATTTTCAGAATGAAATGCACTAAAAATGAAATGGAATTGCCAATTTGCCAGAAAACGCTAATTATTACGCTTCTAACATTAAGAAAATTTGCGGCAAAAATTGAGAAAAATCACTAAACCGCGATTAAAAACTGCAAAAATTTCAATTTGGGTCCAGAATAAAAAAATACGCCAATTCGCGGCTTCTGAAGTCAGCTTTGAGGCTAAAATTGAGAAAAAGCGCCAATTTTATGGCTGTATAGGTGGAAACCCCGTCAATGCGCGGCTAAAACTGCAATTAGCGTATACGGTGAACAAAAAAAAAATGCTAATTTGCGCTACAAATTTAGAAAAAACAGCGATTTGGGGCCAATATTCAGGAAAAACGATAATTTCCAGCTCATTTCAGCAAATTCCCCGCTAATATAGTCCTGCTAATTTGCAGCTAAAATTGAGGAAAACGCTATGCCTCGTGGAAAATAAAGAAAGATCAGGAATTCACAGGATAAAAATTCCAATTTGATGCTGTGCTCTGAGCGGGGGAGGGGAAAAAACCGCTAATCCGCGGCTGAAATTGGGACACGCGGTCAAAATTGAGGAAAACGCTAATTTGTTGGAATAGCTGCCCAAAAAGCACTCATTAACGGCTAAAATTGATAAAATCGTGGCTTAAACTGGGCCTAAGCGCTAATTAGCTTATAAGGTGTGGAAATGGAGCGTAATTCCTGGCTCAATAAGGTGAAGAGGCCATAGTTCCGCTTCCTAAAACTTATAATTATTTCTTGTTCTTTGCATAGAGACTTGGAGGCCTCTTGGAGATTTCCGCCACCCGGGCCCCGATAGGTTTAGGTCCGCCATTGGATAGCTGTATTAGCTATACATAGAAGCTTGGATACCCCTCCCCCTCCCCGAAATATCGCTTTCAATCCCGAAAAGAATGATCACGGTTTTGTCTCGTTGTGCTGCCAAGACTGCAATTTCTTTATGTGTGCGAATTCAACGAGTTTTAGTGCAAGAGGTGATGCGTGACAATGTACATATATTTGGTCACGTACGACATAATATTATTATCACTGGATACGAGGCACGCTCGCTTCCCTTCCCGTTCCGTTCGCCACTCCCCCCCCCCTCGTTGTTTTGCAATTATTTAATTTTATTTATAACAACCGTACCAGTTTTGCTGTCCGCGAGCTTAGACTGAATAGCACTCACAAGAGAGAGAAGTAGAGAATATCTCATAAAAAATGTCGCCTCATTGTCATTTGTAGTGCACATTGGCCTTAAAATTAGTGCATGACTACCCCTGGAAAGGGTCATTCAATGAATTTCGGCCATGAAAATTATATAATAACCACCCGATAACGCGCTATTTGAAATATTGTTAATAATTATGTACGTATAATGCGACCAACCAACCGTATGTGAAATATAATTATTTCTCTGATGACGATAACATCTGCAATCTTAACTAAATTTAATTCAAGCGTTCAGAACTCTGCATGGTGGGTGCGGGAGGGAGGGGAGGTGTAACAAAACCTCGTTCAAAAAAATCCTTTAAATTAGGAAAACTTTTACATGCGCCCCCCAACAGGCACTGCAGCGCCAGCCTTGAATAAACGTCATTATTATTATTATTATCTTTCTAGTAGAGCCGGATCTAGCGAAATAGACTCAAAAACGCGTTGATTGCGGTCAAGGGCGATAACTTGTTTGTTTGTTGTTTTTTTTTTCCTCAAAACTATTATTATCTTAATGAAAATTTAATTTCACTCGTCTGAGAACGTTTTTCCAGGTATTCCCAGCTCCCAAGTGGCAAACTATTTCTTGCTCAAAATTTTCTCATTATCCCCCACCACCAGCTCTCAGCCTCACACAATTAGCAGATTCTCATGTATGTTCTCTCCTGTGGAACTCGTTTAGGAGGAAAAAAAGACAAGTAATTTCGCCAAAATATAAAGCGAGGGGACGGGGTGGTACTATCTTGTACATGGCGATAAATATTTAAGGGAAACGGCGGTCGAAGAATGAGTTCAGGGGGTTATTTTATGTTTCTATTTATTTCTTTGATTACAGTTTATCGTTCTCTATTTTTCCGTTGTATTCTTCCAGGGTTATTTGCTATTAATTGCACTACACGAAAGTATAGTGAAAGCTCGGGTCTCAAAACTGGATTTAAGGGTAAACGACCTTTTGTTTCTAAAAATTAATTTTGGAGCTTGCAGAATGCAAAAAAAAAGTTGACATTACTTTTTCTACTTGTAATTTTATTTATAACACCCTCCTAGCTCCTCCTGAGTTTTCTACATAAAACGGAAGGTCATTTCATTAAATAGCCATTGTGTCGTGTATAGACTGCTATTAGTCGAACGTCGTGGTATTTTTTGTTTCGATTTCAAGGTTTTCAAGACAAGGAATAATATGTCTTTAATAAACGCTAGGCCCGGAAACTCAGAAGGGGGGGGGGACTCTTATTGCGGCTGCATTGAGAGATTTAGTAGCTACGTCCATAAAGAAATCTTTTAAGCGCCCTGCGCCAAAGTACCTCATCCGGAAACAGATAATTTTCGTAATAGCTCAAGCATCCTCGAGGTGTGCGGTTATCTCAAAAGACGTCCTCTTCTCGATTTTAAAGAGTTTAACGGTTCGGAAGCTCTCAAATGTTTTTCTCGGTGGTGTGCGGAGAGGGTTGGGGGAGTATCATCTAATGAGTCAGTTCCTTGAAATTATTGAACTCTCCCGTGTTGAATAGGAGACGTCTTCTTCTTTCGACAACATAAAGAGGTCTCTTTAAAAAGCCTTGCATCACACGTTATGAATGCTTTAAACGTTGTTTTTACCCCCCCTCCATTCAACACACCCTTCACCCATCCCGCCAACTTCATGAATCGGATTCTGAGAAGCGGCTCGATTTTGTTTTGAATTCATTAACAATTGGTCGCCCCTTTGCGAATTTTTGAATAATTCAAAGAGACTATTTGAATGAAAGTTGATAGATTCTAACTTGTCAACTTGGGAGAACACTTGCCCTGAATATTCAATTTTACAAGCTCGGAAAAAAAGAACAAGAAAAAGTGACAGTTGAAGGAATTTTAATGGCAGTCTGTGAGAAATGTTTCTTATTGTGCTTAGAAAATTTGTTGCGAAACTCAATTAAATCTGTTAATTAAAGCTGTATAGTTGCGCAGAATTTTACAACGAATAATAAATTGCTCGCTCAACTTCGATTCTTACCATTGATATCGGCGGCACGAACTAAGTTTTTTTATTTTCACTTAAATTCATCAACGCTTCAAAAATCCGTTGGAGCACCTGTCACTTTTTTTTCGTATTCACCCGCGAAAATCCATTTTGTACGCCTCGACACACTTGACAAATCGCGAAAACTACACCAAAATTGTCTTGATAATATTAATTAATCGCAGAATATCGAAGGAATAAAACACTCGACTGTAAGCGCAGCCACGCGCGTACTGACTGACGTTTTTACCATCGTTTCCTTTCTCATTCACGTCACGCCCTCTCCCTCCACAGACCCCCCCCCCTTCACAATCCTCTACCACTGGCTGAAGACTCCTGCGTACCTCTTGTTTTTCGTCGGTGAGTTGGACTTCACGGATGGATGAGGAGGAGGAGGAGGATGTTGTTTCGACATACGAGCCTAAAAATAGTTGTTTTGCTTTACGACTTTGGTAGTATCCTATTTGAATAGTTTTAATTCCGATTTTTCTGAAAATGATCCACCCAAAACCAACAAAGATGGGCGACAATTTATAAGGCATTCAACGCCCGTTGAATTCAGAGCAACTCCGTGAGAGTCAACTTGACGCACAATTCAAAAATGCCGAGCCTTGTGAATGCTCGTACACTGGGACTTGTACTGCATAACAATAGCAAGCAGAACAAGGGCGTATCCGTACAGGACGGGGCAAGAAGCTACCGTTCGTCAATTCGCCTTTTGTTCATGAACAAGAGTTATACACGTAAAAACCGTCAATTTACCCCTTCAAACAGGGCTAATTAGCATTAAATACTGCATATTTCGGCCTTAAATGGTGCAGAAATACGGCGATAATTTACGCAATGCCGATTTGGGGGAATCGCATGGGAAGCTTCTTCTTAATAAATGATAAAAAGGAACGGGCGTAAAAGATAAACATTTGTGAGTTTGCAATTTCGTGTCCTCAGAGTAAAATTTTACAAGTTTGATGGCTGAAGATTCACGATCTTTTCTAGTTTGAGCAGAATTGCCATTTTTAAGGTACTTTTCGGGCCGGTGGATCCAACAGGCTAGCCGGCTCCAACAGAGCCTGGAGCCCGACGAATACAAAGGAAATTGGAAGTTCCATCCCCGGCATCCCGGTAATACAACTTTTGGGTCTTGAATTCCTTCAAAAATGCAAATTTAGGGTCTTAATTTTCAATTCAAACATTATTGCACACGTTTCGGGGTTTTTTTCTGACGGTGACTCTGATCAGCACAAAGTCTGACGAGTTCCCATACGGGAGTTTTCTGAATATCCAGCAGCAGATGGACATTTTCCAGTCTCAATTTCAGTGAAATTGCCAATTTAAGGTCTTGATGCAAGCAAAATTGCCAATTTAGGGTCCTAATGCAAGCAAAATTGCACAGTTTCAGGGGCCTATTTTGTGGCTGCGAAACCCGCAGGCAATAGCCGTTACCAAAAAGCCTGACGAATACTCCACGAAGTGGGAAACCTGACTGAGTATCCGACCCGACTGAGTGAATGCAAGTTTCGGGTCCTAATTTTCGGAGGAATTGCATGTTTTGAGCCCCCCCCCCCCTTTTCTTAGTGGCCGCTGACGGCCGTACTGCACCGGTCCAGCCCCCCTCCCCGGAAGATGTCAGATGCACCTCGTTCTCTTAACAATTTTTCTCATTTTTAAACGCGATGTTTAGCGCTTTTTTCAAGTTTTATAGCAGCGAATTGGCACATTTTCTCGCTACAGACCGCGAATTAGTGACCTTTCTCAGTTTTAGCTGTAAATTGGCCATTTTTCTCCATTACTCTACCCGCAAATTCGAACTTATTGAATTTGAGCCCCGAATCATCGTTTTTCTCAATTTCATTCACGAATTCGTCTTTTTTACCGCGATTTAACAATTTTTCTCAATTGTAGCAGCGAATTAACGTTTTTCTCAATTTTAGCCGCACGCCAGCGCTTTTTTCAATGTTATCCGGTATTTGAGTATTTTTCCCAATGTCAACCGCTAAGTAGCGTTATTATTAAGCGATTTAGCAATTTTTCTACATTTTTACCGAGATTTAACGACTTTCCTCAATTTTAGCAGTGAATTCACATTTTTCTCAATTTTAGCCGCAAAATAGCGCTTTTTTCAATGCGTTATCCACTCGCGCGAAGTAGCGTGAATATCAGCCGAATTAGCAATTTTTCTCAATTTTGGCCGAGGTTTAGTGTTTTTTTTTTTTTTTTTTTTAGTTTCAGCTGCGAATCAGCACATTAGTGACTTTCAATTTTTACCGCGAATTGGGTACTTTGTTTTTATTCTTAGCTGCGAGTCATCGCTTTTTCTCAATTCTATCCACGAATTAGCAATTTTTCTAAATTTTTACCGGGATTTAACGATTTTTCTTCTGTACAGTGAATTTACGTTTTACTCGATTTAGCATTAAAGTTGCGATTTTTTTAAATGTTGTCCGCGAGTAGTATATTTTTCCCTTGTCAACCGCGAATTAGCGTCGTTATCAAGGGAATTAGCAATTTCTCTCAATTGAGGTTCAGCGCTTTTTTAAAGTCTTAGCAGCGAATTAGCACTAGCACCTTTCCTCGATCCTATAACCGCGAATTAGCGACTTTTCTCAGTTTTAGTGCAAATTGGACATTTTACTCCATTCTACCCACAAAACTCGAAGTTTATTTAATTTTAGCCGCGAATCAGAGTTTTTCCCAATTATAGCAGCGAATTATAGATTTTTCTAATTTCTAGCCGTGACTGTGGTATTTTGCTTCATGTTTAGCTGTGAATCAGCATATTTCTGAATTTTAGCCGCGGTATTAAGTACTTTGTTTTATTCTTAGCTGCGAGTCAGCGCTTTTTCTCAATTCTATACACGAATCAGCGATTTTTATAAATAGTTGGTGCGATTTCACAATTTTTCTTAATTCTTTATGTTTTCCTCAATTTTAGCCGCAAACCAGCGCTTTTTTCAATGTTATCCGCTATTTGAATATTTTTCCCAATGTCAACCGTGAAGTAGCGTTATTATTAATCGAATTAGCAATTTTTCTAAATCTTCACCGAGATTTAACGATTTTTCTCAATTTTAGCAGTAAAGTTGCGCTTTTTTAAATGTTTTCCGGGAGTACGATATTTTTCCCTTGTCAACCGCGAGTTAGGGTCGTTATCAAGGGAATTAGGAATTTCTCTCAGCGTTTAGCGTTTTTTTCAAGTTTTAACCGTGAATTAGCACTTCCCTCGATCCTATCCGCGAATTAGCCGCTAATTTGGTATTTTGCTTCATGCTTAGCTGGGAATCGGCATTTTTCTCAATTTTAGCCGCGTATTATTGGGTACTTTGTTTTATTTTAGCTGCGAGTCAGCGCTATTTCTCAATTCTATACACGAATCAGCGATTTTCATAAATTTTTACTGAGATTTAACGATTTTTCTTAATTTAGGAGCGAATTAACGTTTTTCTCAATTTTAGCAGCAAACCAGCGGTTTTTTATATTTTATCCGCTATTTGAATATAGTCAAGCAGCGTTATTATGAAGCAAATTATCAATTTCTCTTAATTTTCGCCGACTTTTAGCGTTTTTTTTTAATGCCGCGAATTAGCACCTTTCCTCCCTTCCATCCGCGAGTGACTTTTCTCGGTTTTAGCTGCATATTAGCCATTTTTCTTCATTCTACCCGCAAATTCGCACTTTATTCAATTTTAGCCGTGATTCAGCATTTTTTTAAATTGTAGCCACAGGTTATAACTTCTCTAATTTTTAGCCACGAATTTGGTGTTTTGCTTTTTTTTTTATTTTAGCCGCGGATTTCTCAATTCTATCCACGAATTAGCATTTTTTCTAAATTTGTACAGCGATTTAACAATTTTTCTCAATTTTAGCAGCGAATTATATCATGTTTAGCTGTCAAACAGCATCAGCGATTTCTTTTCTCATTTTTTGCCGCGAATTTTGTCTTTTGCTTCTTGTCAACCGCTAAGTAGCGTTATTTAACTGCGCAGCATTTTCCCCAATTTTAGCCGGGAATGGGATACTTTGTTTTATTTTTAGCTGCGATTCGGTGCTTTTTCCCAATTCTATCCACGAATTAGCAATTTTTACCGCTATTTCAATGTTCCTCAATTTTAGCAGCAAATTCACGTTTCTCTCGATTTTAGCCGCAAATTAGCATTTTTTTCAATGTTATCCGCAATTTGAGTATTTTTCCTAATGTTATCAAGTGAAATAGCAATTTTTCTCAATTTTGGCCAAGGTTTAGTGCTTTTTTCCAGTTCTAGGAGCGAATCTTTACTAAATTCAGCGATTTTTCTAAATTTCAGTCGCGAACAAGCGTTTTTCTGACTTTTAGCCACGAATTGAATTATTTGTTTCATTTTTAACTGTGAATTAGCGCTTTTTTCAATTACATCCAAGATTTAGCGATTTTTCTACATTTTCAACGCAATTTAGCGTTTTTTCAATATTAGCCTCAAGGTAGCGGTTTTTTTCTCAATATTATCAGCCAATTTTCCACAATTTCGACTGCAAAGTAGAGTTATTATCAAGCGAATTAGCGATTTTTCTCGATTTTAGCCTTGGTTTAGTGTTTTTTCAGTTTTAACAACGAATTTGCGCCTTTTTTAACTTCTATTCGTGCGAATTAGTGACTTTTCTCAATTTTTGCCGCAAAGCCATTTTTGTCAATTATACCAGCAATGTTTTTTTATAATACTATAAAGTATGAGTATGTATTTATGTGTTTAGCAGATGAAAGTATCTACAACACACTTTTGTTTCTTGTTTTTATCCGCGGAATCTCCCCAGGAACAGCACATTAGTGTATCTTCTCAATTTAAGCCACTAAAGTACCCAAATCGAATCCGAATCATGAGTTAAATCGAACATTCAGCCAGAAAAAATTGCTCAGCACCTGCGACGTTCTATCCTTCCGGTCGGATGGAATGATAATCGTCGCGTGACACGTGAAATGGAGGGGCAAAATTTCGGTTCAACCAACAGTCCCCTCCAGTCCCGTCCATGCACATGACCCCCCCCCCCTCCAAACAAAAAAAATGCATGTTTCTATATTCGAGCTTTCTAGCTCCCGCCCCCTCCAGGGGAACTATAATCACCCGGAAGGCATACGGCGATCAATAGAAATTTAATCGTTTAATTGATAGGAAGTGACTTTGAAAAGTAAAGTTCATAACTATGTGAGACAGGGCACGATAATCACGATTTTTTTTTTTTTCTAATTTCCCGTTTTCTTGACAGCTGCAAAACGTATAGCTCCTTCTGTCAAAAAAAGGTTTCAGGTGCAGATCTCTTAGGAGAAGAACCACCGGAGACCCGGAGCCTGCACCAGATGTACATCTCTCACAGGATACCATGAGAGGGGTGTGTGGAAGGGGGCACGTGTTCCCAGTTCCTTCCGGTGAACCAATTCTTCTCGTTCTCCTCTGAGGGGGTTGAGGATTCATTCATTTTTCTTGATTTCCTGTCTTGGTCCCGTGTTTGACAGATGTACGCAATAATGGCTTTACAAACGCGAGGGGTTGATAGGATCGGGGTTATGATGACGAATAAGGGAAACTTATATTAGCTTTAAAAAGTCCCCCCTCCCCTCACCGTTTATTTAGTTGTTTTTCCAGCCTCCCCTCTCCACCCTGTTTGATGAAAAAAAGGGAAAGACCTAGGAAGACTAAAGAGAATGGAATCTAAATTTAGACTCTATTTATCTCTGATCTACGGTCGGAATGAGCCAAAGGGGGAAGGTCTGTTGTTTACCCCGTTGTGTATATTCAAGGGTCCCTCCTATAGGGCAAGTTCTGTCTCTGGAAAAGCCGGCATTATTGAACTCATAGGTTTGTTTGTTTGCCTTTTTCGTGTAATTTACTATCGGGCATAACCGTTTGTTACTCGTTTTTTTTTTTTTTTATGGATGGAGATGGTTTGGAGAATTTCAAGTTTGAACACCTACCGCCCCAAGCAAAATTGTTCAAAAAAAATGTGGATGCGCCTGGAAGAGTTTATGAGGATGAACATCTGGGATTATTAACGTTTAAAGCACAAGAAAATAATGGAATATGAGACGCTGTACAGACGCCTGTAAAAGGGCCACGTGCGTCTCATCACCATCGCAAGGTTGATGTACGCTTTGACAAAAGTGTTTTTTTTCTTCGTGTTCTTCTCGCTCCTCATCCTTTTGAAAGAGAAGATATGATTAATGAGCCAGCTTTAATCTTCAAAAAGACAAACACTTCGCTTTATCGAGCGCTATCGAACTATGAGACACATGTTTGAAGCCCATAAAATGTCAACAACGGAGGACGCAGCCTTTCAATTTTAGCGATTTCCGTTCAAAAAAACAATAGCTGAAGTTCTACAAAGCATGCGGTTAATTATTTGTAATGCCTCCTCCGCCTCCTCCTGAGAGCTGGGAAAACGGAGAAAAAAAGGGCTTCCAGTTGAAGAAAGTTAGACAAGGGCCAGGTGCACCTCCGTGCACAGACCTTTTATAAATAAAAGGCGGCCATCTGGTTATAAAAGAGGACGACGGTGGAAGAAGTATACAAGGTACTATCTGAGTCTCTCTGTTATATACAGGGTGGAAGGATAAAGAAAAAAAGCGTAAAAACAGCTGCCCTTTTTGAGTTCACCTTCACATTAAAGGTCCGTCCCTCGTAATTTACAGAATTCCTTTAGTTTAGATTCTGAGGAGAGTGTCAAAAACTTCTTCGAATCAAGGACAAGGACGCCTGGATGTCCCCAGGATTTTCCCAGCTTGAATTTGAACGTCTTGAAACTGATATAAAAAACAAACAAAATAACCGTTTAAATTACATACGGGCAAGAAACGCGAGTTGTATAATTATATTTATAAAAAAAAACCTAAGAAATTCCCATTTTCCTGTGAATCACGGTTCTCTTAATTGATGGCTATTAAAAACATGTTTTTTTAACGAAGTTAATAAACGTCAAATGTTTTCCAACGCCCCATCAGGGGGAATCTCTCTTTTTCAACAGTCATGGGCTCCCTACTATACCTAATACACCTCGGCACCACGCTCTCGGGACGATAATTACGTGTAACACCCCTGTCATTACTCACTATACAGAAGCACGATAGGCTCCAAAAAACGTTTTGATCTCCCCCCCCCCATCCCTATCCAATAAGGGGCCGTTCCTATTCGCGATGGTTTCAATCATCCGGAATATTGTCCTAGGGGACACTCTTTAAGACCGGGAAACGTCAACAACTGGCTTATTTAGGCTGGAAATCGCAAATTTGTGTCTATGGCTGCCAATTTTCCAGGTCAGCTTAGAAATTTAGTCCTTGAAGGCACTCATGAGAGTCGAAAATGGTCGAAAATGCGACTAGTTCACGCTGGAAATCGCAAATAATGATTCAATAACTGATAATGTTGCTCGCAGAAACAAACCGTTTGACCCGAACAGCTTGGAATCCCCCCCCCCTTCCATGATGCCTGGAAATGTGGAAATAGTTGAAAACTGACTGGTCTAACAGGGAAACTAGCATATTTCACAGAAACTAGTTTAACTAATTTTTATTAGACCCTAATAAACCGCGCGATCAACACGGCGGTTTTCACCAACGCCGATCAACGACTAATCGCACGATCAACGACTAAAATAGCATTTTGTATCAGAAATATAATGGTCGCTAATGGCAACTAATCGCGATCAATTCTAAACTTTGATGGTGAAAAAGGGTCTAAAACTATAATCAACGCCAATTTAGTTTAGGAAACTGAGTTGGCTACGTCAGCTCACTGATCATTGCGTTGTATTTATTTATTTATTTGTTTTATTCGATTTTATTTATTTATGTATTTATTTTCGCGTCCTTGCAACATATTTGATCGTTCCATAGTGTCATCAATTTTATCAAAACTATACGTATAAGGCTCGTTTCACACACACGCGATTTCCCGAGACGAGGTTGCTACGCGGCGCGAACGCGGTGGGTGTCTCGCATGTGTGAACCGAAATTCGATTTCTACGCGGCAGCGGTTTGAAGAGGTTTCTCGGTTCACACATGCGAGGCACCCTCCGCGTTCGCGCCGCGTAGCAACCACGCCCAACGAGATATGTATAAAAGAACTGGATTGCTCATCACTGCTGATAAAGAATAGCCATCAGTTAAGTTTTTAAGTAGATGAGAGGGGTGGAGTTTCAAAATAAGTACCGTGTTGCCATTACTACACAAGGAGAGGGCCAGGGTGATTGTTTCCCAGGGGACGACCTGTCCCCTACACGTCCCCTCCAGTCCGCTGTGAGCAATCCAGGTTTATATATTGTTGACCGCGCCTCGGGAGCCTAATATGCAACATAACAACTGTCGCACGGATTGACGGATGCGAGCACACCTAGAACAGAGCATGATATCAATTCACCGTAACCATGTAGAATCTGCTCCCTGCGTTTGACTCCCGGCCTCAGGGCAGAGAAGAGGGGTGTGGTGGAGAGAAGTAGGGGGGGGGGAGGCCAGTTTTTTTCATTCCGCTGTGCCCCTCTGGGTGATACGTACAAGGAGAGGCCAGTCTCCAGGCGGTTTGTGTCTTGTCCCACAGGCGAGCGAAGTAGGTCATGGAGACCCTTTTCCGCAATGACTGATGGTGGTCGGCGGCGAGAGAGAGAACTGGGATGGCTGGCCAAGTATTAAACCGGATTACTGACTGTCCTGCCCATTAGTCAACGCCACTGGCCATGGTGATGGCTCACGCTGTCGACTCCGTGGAGATGGGCATTTTATAGAAGAAGACTGTGAGCGGTCAGGAAAGCGCCCTGAAAAGGATGAAGTTCGCCTTACGGCACCACGGAAGCAGAGTCGCGAGATGAATGCTCGGTGGCCTGTAAACAGCTGGGCGACCGCAAAGATGGATTTCCACCACCGCATTGCTAAGCGGTCTTGCGGATTTGAGGCATGATGGCTTGCTAGTGCCTGACCAGTGACGGATTCAAGGGAGGGAAGGGCCATGGCCCAAACACTAACGAGGGATTATCACCTTCTCAAATTGTAGGGTCCTAGGTTCTAGTCTGAGGCAGACGTGATTTATAAGTCCCCGAACCATGTTTAACCGAGAAATAAAGCCCATTTAACCCAGTAATCCAGATCCAGTAATGAATGTCGGGGTCGTTGGTATCAGCCGGTTTTATCGACTCCAGGGTCGCCAGTACGAGCGGTTGGTAACAAAAACGCAGCGGTGTGGTTGCCACGGCGTCTTAAACAGCGTCCTTGGATCCTTTATGCTGCATTTTTTCGAGACCATTCGTACTTATAGGCCCCTGAGCTGCCCTGAGGAGGTCCATAGAGCATGAGATCTGGTGTAATCAACACGTGAAAACATTTTTTAAACGTTAACCAACCGCTGACGTCGGCTCTAAGTAGCTGAAAAGCGCTTTTGGCGTATTAAAAAACAAAAGTGGAGAGACTATCTATTTTTAATAGTACCGAAAATTCGTACCGAACTCCACAACGTCGCTGGGACACAATGGAGTGATTCCTGCCGTTAAAATGGCCAAAACTGACCATTCGTGCGTAGAAAATTACTAAACATGCAATGCCTGCTGTAAAAATGGCCAAACTGGAAATTCTCGTTTCAAAAATGGCAAAACTTACTATTCAGACCCTAAAATTCCAAAACTGATGATTTTTGCTCTGAAAATGTCGCTGAGGCTAATACTCATTCCTCATACACATAAATGACCTGACAATTTGCCCCTTTGAAAATGGCGAACTGATCATTCGCAACCTACAAATGGCATGGCAGACTATTTTGTACCATAAAAATGGCGAAACTGAGTGTTTGCGTCCACACAATGGTTATATTCGGCCCTCGATTCTCGCTAAACAGAGTTCGTACTCTAGACTAAAAACACGGATTTGTGCGCCCTGAAAATATCACACTGACTATTCTCGCCCGCTAGAAATGAACGTACTGACAGTTTGCGCAGTAAAAATTGCCAAACTGGAGCTATCACGCTCAAAAATTGGTTAAAATATGCGGCTATAAATGGTTGAACTTACGATTCATGCTTGAACTTGTGATGTAAATTGATTGATTGACTAATCACGCCCTAAAAATTGCTAAACCGACAATTAATGCCCTGGAAATGGCGAAACTTACCATTCGTGCTTAATAAATGACCAAATACTGAGCCTCCGCGCCATTAAAATGGCTATACTGCATTCGCGTCAAGTATATACGGCTTAACTGACGCGATTCGTGCCATGCGAAGTGGCCAAATAAGAGGCTATTCGCGCCGTAAAGTATTAATTGACTCAATCAATGACCCAGTCTCCCCCCCCCCAGCAAATACGACCGTCTCCACCTTACTTTACTGAAGGAAGAGGCTCAAGCCCTCTGAGCCCCACCCTGGATTCCCGCCTGCCAAGGTTGAAGCTTTACCGTATACCGAGGCTTGGATATAAGTCGCAGGAGCGAGGATCTATACCTTTACAAACCACATTTAATGGAGCGAATGGTGATCCTATAGGGGGCAGCCCGCTGCTCTGATCGTGTGTTGCGCTCTTGGCGGTCCATTGCCGTGAAAGGCAGTTCTGTCGTCTAAATAGCTTGAAATGAGCGCCATAATGTTTTCGGGCGGCCAAAAGTGCGTCGGATAGTACCGAGCACGGTCGGCTGTTCCTCCTCATGGTGATGTTTGGGTGTCGCAAGCCATGTCAATAATGGCGGGGGTTTGGTTAGCTCGGGCCAGGTCTGGGAAAGCCTCAGGAGCGAGATCAATTTGCGCGGCCACTGTGCCTGTTTGTGCACTTTGCCACCTTCCAGGACTCTCGAATTTGGTCAATTTCCAGGCCTTTTTTTTAATCCAGGCCCCTTTGGCAGTTTCCAAGTCACGTTTTCAGTTTGCAGGCTGCTTTGGCAGTTGCCAGGCCACTTTGACCACTTTTAAGCTGCGAATTAGCGTTTTTCCCTAAATTACTGAATTTTAACAGCAAATTACTGATTTTTCACCATTTTAGCCGCAAAGTAGCGTTTGCCATAATTTTAGTCCATAATTAGCGGTTTTCTCAATTTTAGCCGCTAATTTGCGCGTTTCGACTTGTTATCCGCGAATTATAGACAATCATCTTTATTTTTGCAACAAATTAAGAAATATTTTTTTTCGTAATTAGCAATTTACTCTAATTTAGCCAGCGAATTACTGATTTTTCACCATTTTAGCCGCAAAGTAGCGTTTGCCATAATTTTAGTCGCTAATTAGCGGTTTTCTCAATTTTAGCCGCTAATTTGCGCGTTTTTGACATGTTATCCGCGAATTATAGAGAATAATCTCGATTTTTGCAACAAGTTAAGAAATTTTTTTTTCTTGTATTTAGCAATTTACTCTATTTTATTCCGCGAATTAGTGATTTATCTCAATTTTAAAAGCTAGTTAGCGTTTTTTTTTCCAATTTTAGCCATGAATTAGTGATTTTTTCTATTTATCTGTGAATTGCGTTTTTCTACATTTATCCGTGAATTACGGTTTTTTTTCCTTCTGTAATTTCATCCGCCAATTAGCAATTTGTCTTACTTTTAACCGCAAATTAGCGATTGTTATTTTCAACCGCGAAATATAGATTTTTTCTCAATTTTACTTACGAATTAGCGTTTCTGCTTATTATGGTTTGCCTACCTTGCTAACTTTAGTTTTTTTGCTAATTTTCTCATTTCACCTACGAATTTGCGATTTTTGTGCATTTTACTGCGAATGAGCGATTTTTCTAATGTTTTCCCTAATTTCAGCCGATAATTGGCGTTTTTCTCAATTTTAACAGCGAATTAGCCCATTTCTCACTTCAGTTCTATCCACGAATCAGAGATTTTACTCATTTGTAGCTGCGAATTAGCTAATTTTCAATCCGCAAATTAGCCACCCCCCCCCCATTTTAGCCGCGAATCTGCGTTTTGGTTTATTATTCATTCTGAATAATACACCTATATGTTTTCGGTCCGCACGCCGTACGCCGCGCCGTCCGGGCCATATCTTGCCCTAGGATTGCTCGAAAAAACTCATACTTTTGCACATAAACTCCATTTGGGATCTAGTTGGTCCTAACAGCTGATCAGTTTGATCAACTAATTCCCTGGGTTTTTACGGGCCAAAAACGGTTCCAAAATGGAGGTTTTCAAATGTTTTGAGATCATAGAGGTGTGGGGTGTCGATTTTCATGTAATTTCAAGCCGGATTTGGCTTCATTCGTGTGTGAAGCCAATCTGGGCTTCACAGGGGGGATGTGTAAAATCTGCAGCGTTTTTTCAGTTTTATCCTGGAATTAACATTTTTCTCAAATTTAGCCCCGAATGGGATTCCCCCTCCCCTATCTTTACCTACGCTTTTTCTGAATTACATACGTATGTAAGCGATTTTTCTCATTTTTACCAGCGAATTAGTCGTTTTTCTTTAGTTTATCTCCAAAGTAGCGTTTTTCTTTATGTTAGTTGCGATTTCTTTCAGTTGTAGCCACGAATTAGCTATTTTTCCATAAAATAGAGCCGTAGCAGTCTTTTAGCTGTAAAATAGTATCTATACACCGCGAATCGTCGATTTTTTGCTCAATTTTGGTCTACAAGTTGGACCGGAATATGTCGAATTAGCGCTTTTTCGCAGTTTTAGCCAGGAATATTAGTAATTTTTCCGAGTCGCGTACTTGACTTAAGAACAGCGCTCAATTTTAGCCGCTTAGTAACTGGGGATCTGACAGTAAATATTTACAAAAAATGGCCATTTTTACGGTGAAAATCTGTTTCTTGGACGAAATTTTAATAATTTTTTGTTTTTTTAAATCTCAAATAGCGTGGGGGGGGGGGGTACCTTAAGTACTGAGGTCTTACTCGTTCTGTTCATGGGGTAGCCTGCCGATTATGTATTTGATTCATTATGGGTCGCAAAAAATGGGGAAAATTTCCATTTTTAAGGGGTGCAGGGGGATTTTTATGTCCGTCAAAACAAAAACAAAATCCCCAAAACTTTCAAATTCGCGAAATTAAAGACCAGGAACTTCTATAATTTTGTTAAAATAAATACCTGAAACAAGCAATTCTGCGGCTATTCATACCCGAAACTTCCGATTTCGCTTTTTTTTTGGTTCGGGGGGATGTAATTTCGTGGCTATATATTTGCCAGAGGCTTTGAGCACTGTCGGGGCCCGACATCCACGGCCACTAGCAAAAAGTATAGACGTGAAACGTGCAATATAGTGAATTTCAGACAGGAAGCTCCCAATTTTGCTGATGTTTGCCTCCAAAGTGTTCCAATTTTGCAGTTTTCACCTGGGCGCTCTCTTAGGAGGCTTATAGCCCGGGCTTCGCAATCGTTAAAAACTAAAAACAAAACAAAAACACAATATTTCGGGGACATTCAGATCAAAAACCTTAAAATTTCGCTCTGGTCGTTGTAATTTTGTGGATATTTCTCTTAACTTTACCCGCGAATGAGATGCAAGTGAACCTGACCCGATCCATAACGCAAAAAAATGATTAAAACGGTCCCATTCGTTTGTTTACTGTTTGTTTTAGCCAAAATTGTCCTTTGTCCAGCATTTCAAAATATGATTTTATTGAAAAAAAAACAAAAAAAACCATTGATGGTTTGGTCAAGTTTACGTAACCCGGCCCGTGGACGAAATCGTTTGTCTTAGCGCCATTTCTAGTCTCAAGATCGTTTGTTTACGTTGATTTAGCCAAAATTCTCGTTTGTTTAGCTTTGTTTGTGGTAAATGTTTTTAAAAATAATATTTCGAAATGATGAACAAACGAAAAAGATGCCTATACAAACCCTAAACAAACGATTTTACGTTGAGATATGCCGCCAAACAAACGATTTCGTTCATGTTTCTTGTTCAAAGTACTTGAAATGGCTGAACAAACGAAAATTTCGGCTAAACAAACGACTTCGTACACGTATACGTCATTTTGGTCGAACCATCAATTTTTTTAAAACTATTATTTCAAATTGCTGAACAAACTGCTAAACATACGTATGCAACGAATATGACGTGCGAATGAGCGTTTTTCCTTAATTCAGCTACGGATGAGCACATGTGGGACACTTTTGCCAATTGACTGCATTTCTCACTTCTGACTCTTGACTCAGCTCCCGCAGTCAGCATCAATAATGTCCAGTAGACCAAATTTTTCTGTTATCGTCTTCTTAAAACCTCTTAAGACGTACAATTTGCGTTAATTATTTGTGCTTAGCCTTTAAACGTGTTAAACAGACTCATTAAAACGGTCAAATAGAAACATTTTATATCACCCCCAAATTCTTTCTATCCCCATTACCGGCCTTAATTAAATTCAAGTTCCGATATTATTATTATCAATCATCCCTCCCAAAATAAATTCTAACTGATGGTAGCGTTACTCGTTTAATATTGTAGTCCCGTTTCGAAGGGGACATGCCCCAACATTTCTCGGGGATAAACAGCGATTTCCTTTTTCGACGGTGAGGGGTAGCCTGCCGATTATGTATTTGATTCATTATGGGTCGCAAAAAATGGGGAAAATTTCCATTTTTAAGGGGTGCAGGGGGATTTTTATGTCCGTCAAAACAAAAAAAAAATCCCCAAAACTTTCAAATTCGCGAAATTAAAGACCAGGAACTTCTATAATTTTGTTAAAATAAATACCTGAAACAAGCAATTCTGCGGCTATTCATACCCGAAACTTCCGATTTCGCTTTTTTTTTTGGTTCGGGGGGATGTAATTTCGTGGCTATATATTTGCCAGAGGCTTTGAGCACTGTCGGGGCCCGACATCCACGGCCACTAACGAAAAGTATAGACGTGAAACGTGCAATATAGTGAATTTCAGACAGGAAGCTCCCAATTTTGCTGTTGTTTGCCTCCAAAGTGTTCCAATTTTGCAGTTTTCACCTGGGCGCTCTCTTAGGAGGCTTATAGCCCGGGCTTCGCAATCGTTAAAAACTAAAACAAAACAAAAACACAATATTTCGGGGACATTCAGATCAAAAACCTTAAAATTTCGCTCTGGTCGTTGTAATTTTGTGGATATTTCTCTTAACTTTACCCGCGAATGAGATGCAAGTGAACCTGACCCGATACATAACGCAAAAAAATTACGAAAACGGTCCCATTCGTTTGTTTACTGTTTGTTTTAGCCAAAATTGTCCTTTGTCCAGCATTTCAAAATATGATTTTATTGAAAAAAAAACAAAAAAAACCATTGATGGTTTGGTCAAGTTTACGTAACCCGGCCCGTGGACGAAATCGTTTGTCTTAGCGCCATTTCTAGTCTCAAGATCGTTTGTTTACGTTGATTTAGCCAAAATTCTCGTTTGTTTAGCTTTGTTTGTGGTAAATGTTTTTAATTATAATATTTCGAAATGAAGAACAAACGAAAAAGATGCCTATACAAACCCTAAATAAACGATTTTACGTTGAGATATGCCGCCAAACAAACGAAAATTTCGGCTAAACAAACGACTTCGTACACGTATACCTACGTCATTTTGGTCGAACCATCAATTTTTTTAAAACTAATATTTCAAATTGCTGAACAAACTGCTAAACATACGTAAGCAACGAATATGACGTGCGAATGAGCGTTTTTCCTTAATTCAGCTACGGATGAGCACATGTGGGACACTTTTGCCAATTGACTGCATTTCTCACTTCTGACTCTTGACTCAGCTCCCGCGTCAGCATCAAATAATGTCCAGTAGACCAAATTTTTACTGTTATCGTCTTCTTAAAACCTCTTAAGACGTACAATTTGCGTTAATTATTTGTGCTTAGCCTTTAAACGTGTTAAACAGACTCATTAAAACGGTCAAATAGAAACATTTTATATCACCCCCAAATTCTTTCTATCCCCATTACCGGCCTTAATTAAATTCAAGTTCCGTTATTATTATTATCATCATCCCTCCCAAAATAAATTCTAACTGTTGTAGCGTACTCGTTTCAATATTGTAGTCCCGTTTCGAAGGGGAATGCCCCAACATTTCTCGGGGCAAACAGCGAATTTCCCTTTTACGACGGTGAAAGTGACCCAAGAAAAGCTCCCTTTTCATAAACGACCTCCTTTGTATATAGAAGTGTACAACGTTTTTTTTTTTTTTTTTTAATCAAACTGCGCCCTTTTTGATTCTCCCCCCTCCTCCTCCAATTCATGACGCATATAGTGAAATTACAGTGTCATATCTAATGTAATTCAGTAGGGTGTAAGCGATATATGGAAAGGGAAAGGCCATTGAAGGCGGCGGCGGCGGTGGTGGTGGTGACGTCGCGTATGGTGCGCGAACTCCAAAGAAAAGCCAAAAGTTTGCTTTTGATGATTACAACCATCGACGTTCACAAGCAAACAATATAAAAATCTCCCCCTCCCCTCACCACTCTGTCAGGACGAGTGTCAGTCAAAAAAGGGTGGCTTTTTGTTGAAAGAGGGGTGGGAGACTCAAATAACATTATTAAAATAGGGGTAACGAGGGTGAACAGTGGCTCTGTGCTCTTCAAAAAAAAAAAAAAAAAAAAAGAGGGAGCTATTTTGAACTAATGGCCCCTCACTTAGAATAATGAAAAGGCCGTTGCACAAAGCGTTAAAACTCTCCCTTAGGGAGAGTCTATGGCAGAAGGGGGGGGGGGCCTTCGAATTTAATTAGAAAAAATATGACCTTCCCGTTTTTTTGTTTTCAATGGAACGATCCGGGTGGAAAGTTATTTTATTTATTTGAACAGCTTTCGGTTTGGTTTTTCAAGCTAATAATTAAGAAAAGGACGGGGGGGGGGAAGGCTATTTATGTGTTCTTAAATAATCCTGTCAATTATTTTTTCAGTGAAAAATATGTTTTCTTGACGCTTCCTATAAGCTAACTTCTTTGTAAGGAAACTAACTTTGTTTCTGTCAATCTGTCAACATTATTTTTAAGAAATGTGTCTATTTGGGGGGGGGGGAGGTGGGTAGAACTGAGTTTCTAAAAAACAAATAAAAAAGCTCAAGACTATTTGTTTGGTTTTCTGGCGCTGTCTTCTGTGACGTTTTGGGGCAATAAAATTAGCCCCAACCTTGACAGTGATGAGCCTGTGGTGTTTTATAACAACGTTTATAACGCATTTTATCTAACAAAAATTTGGCATCAATCGAGGCTAAATAAATGATTCAAACTATAGAGAAAGGTGCCGAGTGTTGTTGGAGATGAATAAAACATGGGGCGTCGTCGTAGACGTACAGGAAACCGGAAGCATCGAGTTCTAATTTAGAAATTGCCTTGGTGAAAGCTTTAGTGGAGTGAGTGTGGGAGAGGGGGGGGGGCTAATTTAATTTTCTTTCATTTTCTATTCACAATTTCATTAGACGAATGGAAATGGTCAAAATTGAGTTAAACAACCCTCGTCCAACCAAGTCCCCCCCCCACTCCCCCCGGGGACTGCTTTGTCGCTCACCCTTCACCAAGGACCGGCTTTTTCTGTTCTAAATTCTCCGATGGGAGCAAGGAGAAGGCAACGCGTCATTTCTTCCTCAGTCCCCTCCCCCCGTACAGCCCCAAAATGTCATCCACACGATCCTTGAGAATTATGGTTTGGTGGAAGTCACAATGCTTTCTCAATAAACGTTTAACCACCCCTGCAGCTCGAGATGGACCGGATGAGGAGAGAGAGAGAGAGAGTGTGTGTGAGAGAGGCTTTTTTTCACTTATATGTGAGGACAAAAGGTTTTTCCTTCGCGCTCTCTCAATCGGTGACCCACCCCCTCTCCCTCCACATCCCCATCACATCAAACTGCATTCATCACTAAAACTACCCTTTGCGGAGTTTGTTCTCTTTTAAAGGCAAAGCCCGACCCCTGAGAGCCTTTTCTTTGGAATAATAAAAATAGAAAAGGGCTCTAAAGGGCGTTCCTTTTGTCGATTTCTGTTCCAATTATTGCTCAAGATCTTCAACAATTGAAAAAGGCAAGGATTGATGGCATGGGAACTTTTACGAGATTCTGGAGGCGATTGTAATTTGGCAGCCCAGAATCACTACGTCACCATCCCAGCCATCTCTCCTCCTCTCACGTCAGTTAGCGCCGACACTATATCCAAACTTATTTTTTTCAAATTTCGTCATGAACAGGAGCTTCTCAATTTCAGCCGCGAATTATGTCTTAATTTTAGCCGCTCGAATAATTTCTTAATTCTAGCCGCGAATAATTTCTTAATGTTATAGCCACGAATTATTTCTTATTTGGGATCGGGCCCGGTCTTAAAATGGAAATCCCGCCCCCACCGGCTCATCATCGAAGAATCCACCAATCACGTTCGGAGAAAATTTTGGATGCCAAACAAAAGTTGCCCGTCCCCGATTTGAGCCGTGAACTAACCGCGGTTGATCCACACATTGGCGGTTTTCACCATTTCAAGCATTTTGTCAAATTCAGCCACGAATTTGGTTTTTTCTCTATTTTTACAGCTAATGAGTTCTTTGTCCCAATTTTTGCCGGGAAATATAGCGAGTTTTCTTAAGTTTCAGCTGCGAATTAGCGAGTTTTCTCAAATGTATCCGTGAATTTTTTCTGCAATTTCAGCAGCCATTTACCGCTTGTTCTCTTTTAGCCGTGAATTAGCGCATCTTTTCACTTCTTAGCCATACAGATGATCATTTTTCTTTCAATTTTGGCCGTGAATTAACGCTTTTCTCAATTTTAGCCGCAAATGTATCAATTTTTTGCAAAAATTAATTAATTTTGGCCGCGTAGTCGCTGATTTTTTCAACTTGATCCGTGAATTAGCGCTTTATCATTACAGTAACCGGGAATTAGCGGGCCTTCTCCGTTTCAGCCACGTATTAGCAGGTTTCCCAAGATCCGCGAATTAGCGAGTTTTTTTGGTTTTAGCCGCAAATTATTTTCTAGTTTTAGCTTTGAAGTACCGCCTTATTTCCTCACAGCGAATTTTTTTTTGTTTTTCCCCCGCAAATGAGCGCTTTTTGTCAAACTTAGCTGCGAATTCGCGCATTTTCTTCATTTTAGCCGTGAATTAGCGGGTTTCCGCGAATTATCTTATTTTCTCAATTTCAACCGCAAAATAGCGTTTTTTTTTCTGTTTTATCGCGTGCAAATTAGAGCTTTTTTTACATTTTAGTCGCTAGAAACCAAATTGGCGTCTATTCCTGGCTAGCAAAGCCTCCAGCGCGATTTATCTCTGCTTTTTCTCAATTTTACAACTGTAAATTAGTGTTTTTTTCTCAATTAGGGCTGCGAATTAGCGTTTTTCTCTATTTTTATCCGCGAATTAGTGATTTTTTTTCGCCTTTCGGCTATGGATTGGCGTTTTTCCACTATTTCAGCTGCGAATTCCAATTTTCCAAACTTTTTGACTCTGTGGTTGCCCAAGATTAGCACATTTGCGCGCCTTCTCAATTTCAACCTCCTACATTAATAATTTTACTAGCGCATGTTCTCTATTTTAGCTGCGAAAGATTCCGTTCCGTACAGGTTGCCATAAGAAGTGTTGCAATGAGCGCTTATTTTCAGTATTAGTCGCGAATCAACGCTTTAAAAACAAAAATCCCAAATTGTTTCATCTTTCAGCCCCGCCCCGTCGGGGCGGAAATACTGTGAGTCCTTTAACTCTCTAACTAAAAGGTGCTCTTATAAACTAACTTTTATTATTACCTTATCCGCAAATCGACCATATTTCTCAATTGAAGCCACGAATTAGAGATTTTCCTCAATTTAATCAGCGAATTAGCGATTTTCCCCAATTCTAGTCATGAATTAGCCATTAAATTAGCGTTTTTCTTCGTTTTAGCCGCCGATTATCACTCTCTGTCAATTTTAGCCACGAATTAATGTTAGAGAAAAACTCTAAAACCTTTTTGAAAAATCGCTAGTTCGCCGTGAATTAGGGTTTTTCTTGACTTTAGCTGTGAATTGTGAATTGGAGTCTTTCTAAATTTTAGCCGTGAATCTGTTTTTTTTTCTCTCTCTCTCTTCATTTTTAGCCGTTTATTTTAGCGTCTGTCTACTTGTTAATTGCGAATTATGCTTTTTTTAATTTATCAGCTAATTAGCAATTTTCTCAACTTTAGCACTGAATCAGCGCTTTTCTATGTTTTAGCCGCCAATCCGCACCTTCTCTCAATTTCATTGTCTCATTTTACCCGTGAATTAATTTTTTCTCAGTTTTTGCCATTATAGGGCTTTGTCTCAATTTTAGCCACAAAGTTATCCTCGAAGCCCAGAATCAGTGTTTTCTTAATTGTAGCCGCGATTTTACAGTTTTTCTTACAGAGCAAATTGACGTTTTGCTCAAGACGTGAATTAGGTAGTGAATTTTTTTGTTTTTAGCCGTTGATTAGTTTTTCTCTTCCCTTTATCTGCGAGTTAGCACTTTTTCTCAGTTTCGTTTTCTTAATCTTAGCCACTATTTTCCTGGAATTTTCTTCATTTTGTGAGATTTGGACGTTTTGAATTGAAGTTTAAAACAAACAAAACCTACGCAATATTTTGAGGGGTAAAAACGTGTATTTGACCAACGGTTTGAAAACAGCTGCCCCTCTCTCTCGGTTTTATTGTCTTTTCACAAAGCCACAAGACTGTAACACTCTTCCCCCCCTCCCACTTTGTCACAGTACCATTTGCTATAGCTACTCTCATCTCCCTTTTTCCCATCATTTGGCTACGCTTCGAAAAATCGGCCAAGAGGACCATTGAAAAGCCCCCTGATGGATATACGTATATGTGGATTTTGGTGATGGATGGGACCGTGTGCAAATTTTTCACGGCTCGTCAATCCCCCCCCCCCCATCCTACCACCCACCCACCCCATCAAACCCCAGTGACTCAACTCAATGTCCACTCGGGCGTGTTTTTCTTTTGGAATAATCTTAACGAGTAGTTGTTAATGAGCTGGTTTTCACGCATTTCATTAATCGCGCTGGTTTCCGTTGGTTTTGTCGTTGTTTGATCTTTTGATTGTTCCTCTTCTTGATTTTTCAGCCTGAGAGTGCAGATATTTCTTGGGATTTACCCTTTCGTCACCTCCCTCGGTCAATTGATTGAATAGTAGTTATTATGTGATCAATGCTAATGGTCTCAGCGGGTTGTGCGATTCTCGGGAAATTACGTTATTTAAATTCATGTATTTGAATTTTGAACAAGACGGCCTTTGTAATGTACCGTAAACCGCGTTCCACTGTAGCAACCAACAGGTTTTCATTATTATTAATTCCCTCATTTCCCTTTGAAATCAAAACGCTAGGACTCTCGAGAATCGAGTGGTACAACTTTTTCAAGTACCCACCCCTTTCTACTTAATTATGTCACCAAGACCTCCCCCCCCCCCGCCATTCCAACCCCTTCATAGGATTCACTTTCCGTAACATATTTAATCATTCCATAGTGTCGACCCCATTGTCTGGTGCGTCGACACCTATTATTTGAGAAGATTCTCCCTCCTAAATAACACCACCCCTTTCAACAGCATCTCATCATTACGAACGCGAGATTGACCCTTTTGAATTTTCACGCTACACTGTGAACCCTCTGAAAAAAAAAAACAGGGTGACACAGAACACCGTATGCATCCCTGTATACTATTGAAACGTGAACATAGAGGGTTCTTCTTATTGGGTAGGGGGACATTGACATCCCCCTCCCCCCAAACGCCAGGAAAACACGTGTTACTTGTCTTTAGTTTGTGAAAATATGGAATTTTGGCCCTGGCTAGTGGCTAGACCCTGGACCTGTCAATTTTCACCAAACATAAGACTTTATATCGCAAGCCATTTTCACTATCTACCCGTCTAACGGTACACAGATCGCCAAGCGCGGATCCAAAGGGAGGGCGTACCAACTACCTGGGCCCAGTAGCGCCGAAACGGTTCCAATGAGGTGTAGCAGAACTCTTAAAACGGACCAACCAACACCTATGATATTTACCCCCCCCCCCTCCAACAACATTGCACGACGCCACATTCCTTCCAGGTTATCCTGTAAATATCTGTACATATTATGGCACAACTATGGTGAGATGTTATGTAGAGAAGAACGCAAATTTGCGGCTTAAATTGAGAAAAGTCTCTATTTAGTGGGTCAGATGAGGAAAAAGCGCTAAATCCCGCAATTTTTTTCAATTAAGGGTTTTTTCTCAATTTTAGCCACTAACTTGCCCCCAGAAGCCACGAATTAGTGTTTCATAAGTTTTAGTCATGAATTTATCGTTTTTATTAATTTTAGCCTCAAATTCGAGTTTTTCTCCATTTTAGCCGTGAATAGGTTTTTTTTTTGTTGTTTTTTCAGTTTTAACTGTTTGTATTAGCGTTTTTCAACACTTCATCCGCGAATTAGCGCTTTTTCTTAACTTATCAGCTAATTTGCGATTTTTCTAAATCTCCAATTTTAGCGATGTGTAATCGAGATTTTATCTGTTTTACCCGCTGATTAGCAGTTTCTCTTAATTTTAGCCGCGAAATCACATTTTTCTCAATTTTAGCCACGAATTAATGTTTTTTTTACAATTTTAGCCGAGAAATAGCGTTTCTCTTCATTTCAGTCGCGAATTGTTGTTTTCCCAAATTTAAGCCGTGCGTTAGCTTTTTTCTTAATTTTAACCGCGACTTGGCGTGTTTCTCAATCTTAGTTGTGAACTAATCACTTTTTTCAATTTTAGCTGTTTATTAGCGTTTTTCAACTATTTATCCGCGAATTGGCACTTTTTCTTGATTTATCCGCTAATTTGCGATTTTTTAAATTTTAGTTGTGAGTTGGCGATATTATCTGTTTTACTCGCCGAATTGCACTTTCTCTTGATTTTAGCCGCGGGTTTACGATTTCATCCACGAATTGAGGTTTTTCTCAATTTTAGCCACAAACTTGATTTCAGAAGCCGCGAATTGGTGTTTTCTTAATTTTAGCAGCGAAGCAGCGTTTTTCTTAATTTTAGCCGCGAAAATTAGTGATTTTTTAAACACTCTGTCCGCGAATTGACACTTTTTTATCCGCTAATTTGCTAATTTTAGCCACGAATTATAACCTAAGAAATGTATATGTTTTGCTGGCTGATTAGCTCTTTGTCTCAATTTTACCAGTGAATTTGCGTTATCCCCCTTTTTAGCCACGTATTAGAATTTTTTTTTTTTTACACTCTGTCGGCGAATTAGCGCTCTATCTTTATTTATCCGGTAATAAGTGATTTTTATCCATTTTAGCCTTAATTATACCACTGAGGTGTTATAGTGATTAACGCCAATTCGCAGCTATAATAGAGAAAAATCACTAATTGGCAGATAAATTAAGTAAAAACGCTAATTCACGGATAAAATTGAGAAAACGCCTATTCAATGCTTTTGAAGGCAACTTTGTAGCTAAAATTTAGAAAAAGCGCTAATTAACGCCACAAATTTAATAAAATAGATAATTCACGAGTAAAATGAAGACAAATCACAATCACTCGTGCGTGGCTGAAATTGAGAAAAACGTTAATTGGCGGCTAAAATTGAGATAAAGTGCTAATTAGTTGATAAATTAAGACAAGAAAACAGTAATAAACGGCCAAAATTGAAATGAGTTCACTAATTCATGATGGTTGAAATAAAGGAAAACGCCAATTAGCCGTAAAATTGAGGAAAAAATTTGAGGCTAAAATGTTTAAAAGGTCGGCGGCTAACAAGAAAAATTCACCAGTTGTTGAGGCAACCGTGCACGGAAGGGTATCTGAAGGCAACGTCGCTGATAAAACATAGAATATTAGCTAATTTCTAGCTAATAAGCTAATTTCTCGAGGCTGAAATTGAGTAAAAGCGGTACCTTCTTCGCGGCTGAAACTCGGAAATAATTCGCTGCTAAAATCGAGAAAAAACGCTAATTCACAGATCAATTTGGTAAAACCTGCTGATACGTGGCTGAAACTGAGAAAATCCGTTAATTCCCGGGAGTAAAGCGCTCAATCGCGGCAAAAATGAATAAAAACGCTTATTTGCTCCGCGGTGGGCCAGCGAGGGCCGCCCGCCGCCGCTTGCGTCGATGGTTTTCCTTTGGTCATCATCAGGGCTTATGATAACGTGGTCGCTGTCAACAGTAATATTTTTGAGTAGGATGACCAGATGTAAAAGTGGTTTCCCGAGGACGCCTGGCACGAAAAATTAGAACAAAAGTAGGACGCTGGCGACGGGAAGTAGGACAAAACAGTAGGACGTCTTAAAATCAAGTTAAAAACAAATCTTTGATCAATTAGATGTTCAAATTGTTTTTTACTCGACGAGGGTGTCGAAACTCGCTTATGGGTAGTGCGTAGTGATGTAACATCTTCAGTGGCGTAACAAAGTGAAAGAGAGAGAGAGAGAAAAAAATCAGTGAACTCACTCATACTACGAAATTGGGTAGAAATAAAACTTCATGACCAAGTTTGCTAAGATGGAAACCAATGTGCATTTCTGCACTTGCTTGTGCCGCTTGGACAGCTCAATTTTAGATGTAATGACCAGTTTTTAATCAATTTTAGTCGCAATTTGGCAGCCCCAGAATCCAGGGGATTCAAAGAATTTAGAGGAGCGAAATTAGGTATTGAAATAATGAAAATACATGAAACTGTGATTTGAATGACCCTAAACGATAGAATTTATGGTTTTTGAATGGGTCAAATCCGTGAATTTTCATTTTGCAAGAGCCACAACATAAGTATTGACATCTAGCGAAATTTATTCTTGAAAAATCTAAGAGCACAGAGTTTGGTTTTGAAAGAATGAAAATACGCAAAATAGGGGTTTGAAATGGCAAAAATCCGTGAAATTGGGTTTTGGAGGAGCAAAATCCGCGATATTGGTTATGAAAGAATCGACAATCCACGGTACAATTTGGGTTGTAACAGACTTTTGGCTTATTTTATTTATTTTTAGAGTTATTGTTATTATTTGTCATTGCTGTAGAGCTATTATTGTTGTTGAAAATATTTTTAACGATTGAGTTGTACGTGGATTCCAGAAGGAGCCAAGTCCATGAAATTTGGTGGAATAGCCAACATTGGTGAAATAGGGGTTTAAATGAACGAAGTCCGCGAAATTAGGCTTTAAAAGAGTGAAATTCCGCAAAACATTGGGCTTGTAAGACCTAAATTGACGAAGTAGGGTTTTGAACAAGCCAAATCTGGAGTTTTTTAATGAGTCAAATTAACTATATGAATTAGCCAAACGTGCCATTTGGTTTTGATAGCGTTAAAATAAGCGAAAATAACAAAAACCCGTGCAATTTTGTTTTGAAGGTGCCCAATATGAAAAATTTGTTCAAAGATGCTGCTTTGTTCAAAGATGAACGAGGAAGATGTTAGGAGTAGAAGTACCTTCAGATAAAGTAGGACAAAAAAGAGGACAGTTTTGACCTTTCCCCGGACACCTGAAAAAGCCGGACGTGGTTTATGAGGGCCCCGGGCTTAAATGCCAATAAAGAGGTTAAAAGACCGGGTGGGAGGAGGGTTAAACGCGCAAATTTATGCGTTACCCTTGTCCAAAACTCGGCAGTACAACAGCCGCGGGGCGACCCGCTCTCCGCTAATTTGGGGCCGAAACGTGGTATACCCACTAATTCCCGGCCAAAATTGAGATGAAGCATTTAGTCGCAGCTGAACTTGTCAACATGGGTTAAAATTCGCAGCTAAAACTGGGACAATACGCTAATTCACGGATTTATTTGAGAAAACCCGCTAATTTAGGGAAAAACTGAAAAAACCCACTAATTCCCGGCTATATAGCACTCATTCATAGCTAAACTTGTTAAAATGCAGTGATATTCGCGGTCAAAACTTAGAAAAAACGCTAATCACATCCAAAACAGAGAGAAACCGCCAATTCTTGAATTTGTTTGAGATACCCGGCTAATTTGCGGACAAAACTGAGAGACCTGCTAATTCCCTTCTAAAATCAAGATGCAGCACTCATTCGAAGCTAAACTTGTTAAAATGAGCTAATATTCGCGGCTAAAATTGAGAAACGGTGCTCGTTCACAGCTAAAATGGGAGAAAAGCACCCACTCCAAGCTAATGTGAGGAAAAAGTGTTAATTCGCGGCTGAAATTAATAAAATGGAGAATAATGCCCGTTTGCGGATCAATTGCTCGAAACCAGCGAATTCGCGGTTTAAATTAAGAAATGAGTTGCTGCTAAAATTGAGAAAAAACAGTAATTCACGGATATATTTGAGAAACCCCGCTGATTCCCGGCCAAAACGGAGAAAAAACGTAATTCCCGGCCAAAACTGAAGAAAGACGCAAATTCTCGTGTAGAATTGAGGAAAAGTCGCGGTAAAATTAAGGAAGATTCGCGGCTTGAATTGCGAAAAAACGCTTGAGCTAATTGAAAAAAAAAAAAAAATTGAGCTAATTCTGGGATATATTGGAGAAACCCTGGTAATTTGCGGGCAAAACTGAGAAACTCCGCTAATTCCAGGCTAAACTTGAAAAATGGGGTTTATTCACAGGTAAAATAGTGGAAAACGCTAATCCCGCGCTAATCCGCCGCCAAGTTACCGTTGAAATTGAGACAAAAAGCCAATTCTCATCAAAAATTGAGGAAATAGCGCTAATTCACGGATATACATGTTTCGAGGAAACCCGCTAATTCACGGCCAATTTCTAATTCCCGGCTAAAATTCTCCCGTTTAAAACGAGAAACGGCGGTCATTCACAGCTAAAATGGGGCTCTGAACCGAAATTAGCAACTACTCTTATACTCAGTATAACGAATACGGGCTTATAACTAGAAAACCCACAAATTTCTGGCTAAAATTGAGATAAAGCGCTCATTCACCCGATGAAGTGGTGAAAAACTGTTGAAAATCTTCTAATTCGCGGCTAGAAAAAAACGTCAAGAGCTGCGGGAATTCACGGTACATGACTAAAATTCGAAAAAATAATAATTTAACGCGGTATTTATTGTTTATTTAGTGATTAAAGGACCTCATAAAAATTTCTGTTCCGTGCCCCGGTAGGTGACCAATAGGCTGGGCAAACTTGGGAGTGGAAGCCCCCCCCCCCCATTGAAATAAACTCTTGGCACGCGCTTTAGTTCTCAGTTTGGCCGGGAATTAGCGTTTTTTCTCTGTTTTGGCCGTGAATTAGCAGGTTTCCTCAAAATATATCCGTAGATAAGAAAATTTATTAGTTTAACCCGACTACTTATTTTATACTTATTTTTTTTACTTATTTTATAAGGTGCACTCCTACAGCCGTGTCATTTCACTTCTGTACACAATTCCTCCTCCTGCTCGTTCACACATGGCAAAACGATGCTGTAATTTATTTCGTTCTAATAATAACAACCGAGTTTCAGTCTCTCCCACCCTCTGTCTGTCGAGTAGTGTGGATTATAGCGATGTCAGTCACGGATGAAAAGGTTACCATAACTTATTTAACGATATAGTTGGACTGGATCACCTGCCGCAGGACTGTTTGTTTTGGGGGGGGGGGGAGACGGCAGATGGACGGACAATGATGATAAACGGAAGACAGATTTAGTCGAAAGACAAAAATAAGCGTTGAATTCGACACTTACTAATCCCAATGTATGTAAGGGGAGGGCTAGGAAGCTAGAAGCCCTTCACCCCCCCTTATGTAGTTTTTTGTGTTAGCCGTGCCCTTGGGGTACCTAGCATTGATCCC
This sequence comes from Corythucha ciliata, assembly GCA_038030265.1. NCBI lineage: Eukaryota > Metazoa > Arthropoda > Insecta > Hemiptera > Tingidae > Corythucha > Corythucha ciliata. The sequence continues at coordinate 13,172,273 of CM075939.1, forward strand.
TTTTTGTTTTACATGTTTCAGGAAACTGGCTGTAATCTAGACGTAGTATGGGAAACACAATTGTTTTGCCCAAGTAACTCCCGTTCGCCTTCAACCGTTATGGATCAGATCCAGAGGCCGTTCAATTACTGTAAGCGTCTCCTACCCCCCTCCTCTTTCCCACGCCTTGTGTAATCGCCTTTCTTGACCATATTCATTCAAGCGTATTTATGGGCATGGGCGAGTATCGGCATCGTCATCGTACTGGTCATCGCCGTTCGTATGTTGTGGCGTCGTCGTCGAAAGTACGCCCGGTTGTCCAGACCGTCGTCGGGATATGACATGGTAAGTTCGTGTTGTCCCCCTAATTTTCGGGCATGACCGTTGCGTTTTAAGTGATGTAATGCGGTCTTTATGTTTTTGTTTTAGAACGAGTCGTCCGAATTTGTTACGATATCAGATCCGTCAAAATTAGACTGATCGGCTGTGTTTCTTTTTATTTTCCACCGTAGTTGGTTAATTTTTTTTTAATACATTTTTTTTTTTTTTTTTCACAAATTCGTGGACTGCCCGTTTTCAATATTGCCTAACAAAACAAAATATTCATTATTCACTCCCAGTCAGGGTGAGTACTAAGTACAGCGTGAGTTACGCGAATTTCTGCGTTGAGCGACTCGAGCATTTACAGAGGAAAACGCCTGTAGCATTCTGTCTGTGCTTTTTCGATTAAAATCGCACGCCAGCTACGAACGCTGAACCCGCTTTGGCCGCTAAAATTGCGCAGCTCCCTCCTCACGTAGGTCACTCACATTCTAATAAAAAATCGAGGAATATAAATAAAGCGTAGCGTTAAATTATTGATTTTGCCTAATTTTAGCCACTGAGTTGACTCCAGAAATCGTGAATTCATGTTCTCTCGATTTTATCTACGAATGAGACACTTTTCTCTCTAATTTAGCCGCAAATTAGCGCATTTCATAATTTCACCTGTGAATTAGCAATTCGTTTCACTTTTAGCCATGAATTAGCGCTTCAATTTTAGCCATTTTAGCCCTTTTTATCATTATTAGGAGCGATTCAGCGCTTTTTCTCAATTTTTAGCAGCGAGAAATGTTCATGTTTTTAGGCAAGAATTAATGATTTTTCTCTATATCAGCTGCGAATAAACCATTTTTCGCATTCAGCCATAAAATTAGCGCTTTTTCTCAATTTTCAAGTTGCCTCCAGGAATTGAGAATTTGCGTTTTCTCAATTTTAGTTGTGAATGAGCGCTTTATCTCAGTTTTAGCCACGAGTATGCGCTTTTCTCAACTTCAGCAGTAAATTGACGATGTCTTCCATTTAAAACTACGAATTAGCGCTACATTGCTTTCAAATTTAGCAGAGTATCAGCGACTTCTTCGCATTTATCGATGACTTGTACCTTTTTCTCCAATTTGTCGGTGAATTAGCGCTTTTTATCCATTTTTGAAACGAATTAGCGCTGTTTCTCAATTTGAGCAGTGAATTATTAGCGATATATTCACATTTAGCCTCGAATTAGCGCTTTTCCCCAAATTTGGCAGCGAATTACATATCGCCCTTTCAACGAATTAGCACGAGTGGCGCCGAAACGGTTTCAATGAGGTGTAGCAGGACTGTTAAAAGGGACACGTATGCCCCCCCCCTCCTCAATACACCTCAACGCATTACCATCTGCCAGCTAGGTGATTTACCGAAAAAAAAAACAATTCCAGACTGAAATTGAGAAAACTCTCTATTTAGTGGCTAAGATTATGAAAAAGAACTGGAAAAAAGAGCCAATTTGCGGCTAAAATGAACAAAAACGGTAAAATCACAGCTATAATTAAGAAAACACTAACTCGCGGCTTCAAAAACAGTTTTGTGGCTAAAATTAATATAAAGCCCTAATGGCAAAAACTAAAAAAAAATCTAATTCACTGGTAAAATTAGGACAAATCGCGACTAAAACAAAAAAAAAATAATTCGCGGCTAAAATTGAGAGAATGTGCTGATTGGCGGATAAAACATTAAAGCGCTAATTCGTTGCATTAAAAAAATCTAATTAGCGGATAAAGCCTAATTCGCGAATAATAGTAGAACAACGCTTATATACGGCTAAAAATGAAAAAAAAAAATCACTAATTCACAGCTAAAATTGAGAAAAGCGCCAATACACGGCTAAAATCAAGAAACACGCCAATTCGCGGCTAGCTAGAAAAAACCAATGCGCGACTTCTAAAGGCAACTTTGCGCTAAAATGGTGAAAAAGCGCTAATTTTAAAACTACTTTTATTATTACCTTATCCGCAAATTGGCCCTATTTCTCAATTGAAGTCACGAATTAGCGATGTTCTTCAATTTAATTCGCAAATTAGCGTTTTTCTCTGTTTTAACCGCCGATTAGCCTTTTCTCTCAATTTTAGCAGCGAATGAATTTTTTTCTCATGCATCAATTCGCTGCTAAAATTGAGATAAAGTGCTAAGCGTTAATTCGCAGCAAATATCGAGAATATGCGCTCATTTTTGCTAAAATTAAAAAAAAGTATATACCAATTCTTATTGCAACGTGAACCCCAGGGAATTTGAAAGAATCATCGCTGCTAAAATAGAGAGCATGCGCCAACATTAGTAAGAGGTTGAAATCGACATGGCGCTCAAGTGTGCAAGTGCAAGTGTGCGTGGGGCTACCACAAAAAGTTGTGAAAAGGCGCTAATTTTCATATCTGAAATAGAATGGCGCCAATTCGTAGCAGAAAGCAAAAAAAAAAAAAAAATCATCAATTCGAGGCTAAAATGGAGAAAAACGCTAGTTCGCAGTCATAATTGGGACAAAACACTAATTCACAGCTGTAAAAGCCATAAAAACGAAAAAAAGCTAATGCGCTATTTTGTGGTTGAAATTGAGAAAATACGATTATTCGCTGATACATTTTTTTTAATCCACTAATTCACGACTGAAACTAAAAAATTGTGAAAATTTGTAGCCAAGGTTGACAAATAGAGCTCATTTGCAGCTAAATTAAAAAAAAAAAAACAATTCGCTAGGGGTAAAATTGAGTTAGGGCGGTACACTTCACGGCTAAAACAAGGAAATAATTCGCGGGGAAAATTCAAAAACGCTAATTCATGGATCTATTTGGGGAAACCTGCTAAATACGTGGCTGAAACGAAGAAGACCCGCTAATTCCCGGTTGAAATTAAGAGAAAGCGCTCATTCGCTTCTAAAATAGAGAAAAACTGTAATTCGCGGATCAAGCTGAGAAAATCAGCGAATTCGCGGCCAAAATTAAGTAAAAGCTGTAATTTTCGCCTGAAATTGGGCAATAATTTGCGGCCAGAATTGAAAATAACGCTCATTTGCACGGCTAAGAAGTGGAAGAAAGAGCTAATTTGCGGCTAAAATTGAGAAAAGGCGGTAAAACGCTGCTGAAGTTGACAAAATGCACTCATTTGCTGCTTAAAATAGTGAGAAACGCCAGTGCGTGGATCAACATGGAATAGAGTAAAACCAATAATTCACGGCTAAAATTAATAAATTATTCGCGGCTAGAATTGAGAAAAGCTCTAGTTTATGTCGAAAATTAAGGTACAAGTGAGGCCCTCTCGGCGTGTTCCGAGTTGCGTTTTTTCTCTATTTTAGCTTAGCTCTGTTTCCCAATTCGAGTCGTGAATATTAGCGCTCACATTTAGCCACGAATTAGCGCTTTCTCTCAACTTCAGCGGTAAACAAGCGATGTATTTACATTTAGCCATGAATTAGCGCTTTTTCTCAATTTCAGCCATGAAGTTGCCTCCCAGAAATCGCGAATTGACGATTTCTCAACTTGAGCTTTGAACAAATCCCAGTTTTTCTCAATTTTGCTGCGAATTAGCACATTTATATCCATTTTAGCAACGAATCAACGATGTATTCACACATATGGCGACGAATTAGCTCCGAGCACCAAACGCTCGAACCACAAGACTCAACCAGGCTGATTCAGAGTTCAGCTTTGCGAGGGCTCATAAAGAAGACCCGCCCCCTTTCCCGAACCAACCAAGGAAAACTCGTTCCAGGGTTCCATGTTTTCCCAGGAATTTAAACGTTCCGTGGGGGACAGGCGCGTACCTATAAAGGGATACAAAAAAAGGCACACTCTTTCGAATAGAGAGCAGCAGATATGGGTCTCAATCCGCGAAGATATTTCCTGAAAGGGCCAAATCCACGAAATTCCGAGTTTGAATGAGCTAAAGCCACAGTTAAGTGATTATGTAAATGAGAAAATCTCTCGAAATTGATTGCTTGCTTTCTTGGGTGAGTGAACCCCGTGAAATTGGTTTTTAAAGAGCCAAAACTGCAAAATTTCATTTTTGATAAAGCCAGATCCACCAAATAGGCTCGTCGAGTTGGCTCTAAACCCGAAATTACTTCTTCTTGGCGAGCGAATCCCACGAAATTCGTTTTGACAATGGGCCAACTTCTTCGAAATTTGGGTTTTGAAAGTAGACCCACGAAATTTCTCTTCAAAATGAGCGAAAGAACGAGTTTTTTCGAGCAATTCTAGGGGGCAAGATATGGCCCGGACGGCGTACAGCAGGCAGCAGCTGGGTGGCCATAACCCAGGGCCCAGAAGTGGCCCACTGAGCCTTTCACAATGGGCCGCCCGTAAATACCCGTGGTAAATTAATTTAATTTATATTGTTAGATTTTGGCGTCCCTCGGATTTTTGTGCAAATGGAAATCGCCACCCCTAAGGGACTAGCTGTGAGAAAAAGCTTCGGAAAACGGCAATTAGGGACTTCTCAACGGCAGGAGGGGGCGTCGGGATGTAGTTGTGTGCGAATAGACAACAGGGAAAATATGAAAAGTCCCGAAGTTTTACGCTTGTTCAAAACTTACGTTTTCTTATATACTCATTAAATATTAATATTAAAATTGTAAAAAAAGTTGATATGTATAAAATACTTCGGTTAAAACCAGCGGGTCCCGTCTAAAAAAATCCACCGACTCACGGATCAGAAACATCGCGACGCGATGACTCTTCAAGAGTGGTCGCGATTTTGAGAAGAGAAGCTGCGATGTCACGAAGAGACGACGCAATCTCTTGGCCCCCGCTACTAGGCATGCGTGAGTCAGTCTGGGACCAAGCGTCTAGAAGTAATTTTTCTTCTTGCTCCTTTGTACTCTGTACTGCTGCTGGTGACAAACAGTTTGTGGTGCGTGTGAAGAATGAAAGAGAGAGAGAGAAAGATAGAACATTTTTTTTTTCATCAAAAAGCTTACCAGGTCTTGGAGGCGACACCGGTGTCGGGTTGGCGTCTGGTAAAATTTCGCTTGATGTCATCTGGACTGTTACGTCCAGCTCAGACTCAGTTTGCATCACACGACCCGTGCCGTTCTGCCGGTTTGGGACGTACAACAATCCTCGATTTACTGGTGGCTCAGCGAAACAGACCTTTTTTTTCTGCAGTACACAACTCATAGGAGTTCATAGGAGTCATAGGAGAAAAAATACAATTTAATTAAACAAAATATAATTACAGTGTTGGGCGAAGGTGTCGGCGTCACTATATCGAGGACTTTTTTTAATAAACCACGACTGGGGCTGACATAATCGACGGGATTGTAAGGAGTCCAATCCTGACCAGGGCCTTCAGGCCAAACTTCGGACAGGAGTCGAGGGACGTCGGATAAATTCGGTCGATTCTTCTGTTTTTTGACCGCCTCCGCCTCTTCATCGCCCAAACCTTTCGCGGCGGCCAAATTCATTATTCGAGACGACCGAGTCGCCACTGGAAGCGATGCGGCTCGACAACGACGCGGTCGTTCGCGAGTTTCATCAGTTGGCTTGACCGGTGACGGGGCTATCAAGTTGTCGTCTTCGTCGTTCGTTTGCTCGACTTCAACTTTAACTTCGACGCCAGTTTCAACCGGTACTTCCGGCGCCGGCGGCGACTCGTCTTCGACTTGAAGGACAACTGATTCACTTTTCGGTGTTTCCTTTGATTCCGCGTCCTCATCTCTTTGCGGTGGGGAGGGGGGAAGACCGTGAGATACCTCTAACTTATTCTCTTGTATAAAAGAGTCTTCTTCGTGGTTCATCCAAGAAGATGTCCCACCAGGTGAAGTTAAAACGGGCAACAAGGCCATGCGACGCTTCCGAGGAGGCGGGCCCGAATCTGACGAACTGGCTTTCCGCGACGCTTCAGCAGTTTTCACTTCTTCCACGCATTGTTTCAAGTTGCCCGCCGTTGATTCAGTTCCCACCGAAGGAACTTCTTCAGCGACCGCCTCACAATCAGTCGAACTTTCCTCCTTGATTGACGCCAACTTTCGTCGTTTCGGACTCGTTATAATCAACTCGATATCAGTATCGTCGGAAGACTCCAAGGACACTTTCGACGATCCGCAATCAGAGCGCGACGCCTCCTCTGAGACGTTCGCATCAGTATTTTCAGAAAAGCTCGTCTCGTTTGCCGAAGATGAGCTGACTTCCACCAATGTAGAAGAAACGTCAAGATCCTTCGACTCTTCGACATTCGGCGTCGGTTTCTTGAGCCACGACTCTAAACTAGACGGTGAAGACGACACCACTGTTGATTGTTTCTTCATCGAAGAGCGGCCCCTTTTCTTGCCAGTTGGCGCAGCAGGGCCCGAGTCCTTCAAGATTGAACCGTTAAAAGCAATGAGTTGGTGGGTTGGGGAGACAGTGAAATACCTCAAGCTTCTTCTCTTGTACAAAAGAGTCTTCTTCATGGTCCATCCAAGAAGTTGCCCCACCTGGCGAAGTTAAAACGGGCAACAAGGCCATGCGACGCTTCCGAGGAGGCGGACCCGAATCGGACGAACTGACTTTCCGCGACGCTCTAGTAGTTTTCACTTCTTCCATGTATTGTTTCAGCTTGCTAAAAAAAGGACCAAATCGATTAATTAATTAGATATCCGCACCACCACCTCTCAAACTTCAATTAATGCGTTTAAGTACAATTGCACAGCGATATGTGGGACTGTTTGTCCTCCCGAAAAGACCCACGCACGAATTACAATTCAAATAAAACGGAAAACATACCTGCTAGCACGCCGAGTTCTCTTTTTCCCCGGAGTGTCCATCTCACTATCGTTCATAGACGGCTCGCCCGTGAGGTTAATTGTTACACTTATTACCGACTCGCTGATCACGTCGTCGATTCCGTTCGATTCGAAATTCAGTTTTTTCGCCGAGGAAACACTACGGGTGGAATCAACCAAGGATGACAAAGGCGACGATGGCGTCTCTGCAACATTCGTGACCTTCTGTTGATCGGCGTCGCCAGACGACGACGAAGACGGTGGTGGTGGTGGTGGTTGTGGTTGTGGCGACTGATGTACAGACGGTGTTAATGGTGTGGAGGCCGCCACGGGCTCTGCTGATTTGGCGACGATCACCAACTGAGAACTTCACCGAAGCAGAAATAACGCAAGAATAAGAACCATTTAAAAGAAATTGTCCCTTAGGTCGCCAATGACACTTTTGTATCAGCTAGCCCCCACCCCCACCCACCATTGACTTCATCACGGCTCTGTGATTGCTAATTTATGACTAAATTTGACGAAATACACTCTACTTACTTGCTATTTGTTTGGGTATCCTGCGATAAGTCCTGATAGAGTGCCGGAATGTAAGCACCAGCATTGGACAGCCTTTCGATTTGGTGGGCAGTCAATGGCGTCGTTTTGGGTTTCGGCGGAATGAAAACCAAATCCTAAAAACAATTATTATATGTATGTAGATTGTAACAACAATAAAATGGTCGGCTGTCTCCTCTGAATGATGGAAGGGGGGGGGGACCCAATCATATTAAATTTGAAAAAATCAGAAATTCACCGTTTCCAGGGGCGACTTCACGGCTAGAAACGAGACGAGAAAAAACGCTCATTTACAGCAAAAATTGAGAAAATGCACATTTTCCAACTTGATAAATTTCGACGATTCTGTGTGCGACAAACGTTTTGAGAGTGTGAGGCGCAGTTTTCAGCCATGCCAGAACTGTGGCTGAATCCGAAAAGAGACTTATTTTTCTGAGGAGGTCGAGAGTTTTGAGAAAATCCTCTAGGACTCTAGGGACAAGAGAAGCCGGGACAGGAGTAGAGCGCCAAACAACTAGAGTTTTTGGAATAGTTAGCTGGAATAGTTGGATTGCTTGATTTTTCACTTCCCGCGCATCTTCAATAGAGGAACCACCAAACGCTAATTCATCAACGAATGTGTTCTCGAGAATCACTTGAGCGCCTCGAGGGAGAGTCTCACCTTAATCGAAGGCAAGTTGCTTCAAGACCCTTTGAGCAAGGAAAGCGCTTGGCGTAGCACCGTATGTCACCGTCGCGTAGGTGGAGAAAGACTGCTCGCCAGAAGATGTGTTGGTACTGACGATGTTCTGGAGTCAGCATTATTTGTCGATACATCATTTTGATGTCGGCACAGAGGACAACTTCAAAAAGTCTGAATTTCATGAGAATGACTCCTATTTCTGGCTGTAGCCGAGGTCCAGCCATAAGCTGCTGGTTTGGAGATGGGAAGTGATATCCGCGCTGTGACGAAATGTTTGCCCAAACACACATAGCATCTGCCATATTTTTTAGCGTAAGAGGATCGTGTTGCCACCGTCGTGTTCTCAAGACACGCGAAATGCCAAGTTATTTAAGGGAAAAACTCGTGAATGGCCTTCACTGAGGGGAAAATTGACGTGGAACGCGACCACGTCAAAGGAAACATTTATGCGAAAGGTCCCGCCAAGGGCAAACTTTAAGCGAAACGTCACATTGTGGGGGAAAAACTCTTTCGAAAGACTGCGGCACAACGAGTAAACTACGCACAATGGCCCTCGGCGGGCGAAACGCAACATTCGGGAAAACACTCACGTGAATCGCCACATTCAAGGCAACATTTACGAGAAATGCAGCGTCAAGGGCAACAAATATGCGAAACGCTTCACCAAGAGAAATGTTAAGGTGACGTTGTTTGGGGATTATGTTATTGCGACGTGAGGACGTTTAGAAAAGAGAATTCGAGCTTATTGCAATGAACAGAACGTCCACGTACCTGTAGCTACGTTGATATCGTACGAAGAGAGCCGACCGGTCGGGTTGATCTGACGTTTGACTATAAGTGGACTGTATTACGAACAATTTGCTCGAACGTTTTACGATTTTATCGGAATCAATTTGCGACTCGCGCTACGCACTGAGAGAACAAGAGACGAAAGGGAACTAACTAGAATTTGGTGGTATAAAAACTTGAACGGTAAGAGATTTCTGACCGTTGTACTCTTTTGGTTTTGTTGAACAGTCGTAAACACCGCCCACCCAAAATTAACTAATTTTGCCTAGATAGAACTATAAATAACAACAACGATAATAAGTGATTGTAAGAATAAATAATTATAGAATATAAATAATGCGAACGATTTCGCGAGCGCCGAAATATAAGAAAGAAGAAGTATTAATTGGAAAATGTGCCAGAATTCATGTCTTGAGTTGGAGGAAGCGGAATGAGATTTGCTGTAGGACGATGGTACGTACCATGATTGGTTTTTACGCGAGCGGAACGTACTATTCCGTCTTTATCGGGAAATAATTCGACAATCCTGCCGAGAGGCCATTCCAGTGGTTTGGTGTCCACTCCAAGTATGAAGACCGGCTCTCCTACCTTTAACGGTCTGGTACTCTCCTGCCATTTTTGACGCTGGATTAAGGTATGGAGATATTCAGTTGACCACCGCTTCCAAAATTGTTGCGTTGAACGTAAGACGAGTTGCCAGTGCCGCACGCTGGTTTCTGGCTGATCTAGAAGATTAGGTTCTGGCGGACTTAGAAGTGGGGCACCGATGATGAAATGACCCGGACTTAGATATTCTCCACTGACTTCAGGATCGACAATGTTGACACAGAGGGGCCGACTGTTGAGCACAGCTTCGAAGCTTCGATACGGCAAAATAGAGTGGAAGTTTCTTCGTATGTTAACGCGCGGCTGGTTAAATAGCGAATCACATGATGTTTGGCTGACTTCACAGCGGCTTCCCACAGTCCTCCCATCCAAGGCGATTAGGGAGGGTTGAATCTGTACTCAATTCCTTTCGTTGAGAGGTAGTCTATGACATCCGGTTCAGTTGTCCGTAGAAACTGCAACAAAACTTTATCTTCGTTTGAGGCACTCACAAAGTTACGTCCCTGGTCGCAATAGATTTTACTGCACGGGCTATGAACCGGTCAAGTGCACCTCGATACGATGCCGTAGTCATGTCGCCAATGAGCTCAATGCGTACGGCCTTAACGACCATGCACACAAAAATGCACATGTAACCTTTCCCAATCCTGGCGTTTCGGCGATTACTCTCTTTTATGGGGAATGGAACGGCCAAATCAACAACCGTGTTTAAGAAAACTCGATTGGGAGTGACGCGATCCGCAGGTAGATCTCCCATTAATGGGTGTTGGGGGCGAACTCGGAGCTTGTAGCAAATGAGACAGCCGTGAATACGTTGGCGAACAAGTGAGCGAAGTGATGGAATCCAAAATTTACGCTGTATTACTGCTTGCGTTGTTGCGTTGTTTGGGGGCCCGCGTGTTGAGAATTTAGGTGTGCGTCGTCACAAATCCTGGCTGACAACGGAGCTTTAGCCGGTAGGAGGATAGGGTGTTTCGTTATAACCGGAATCGCAGCGTTTTTTAAACGGCCACCCACTTTCAACACCGCGTCCGTGTCGATATAAGGAGAAAGAGTTCGAAATCTGGCTGAAAGTGGTCCGTTACGTTGAAGAGTGTTCATATCATTTGCGAAGTAGTTTCGTTGGGTGTGCCGGATACAGGTTACCATGGCCCTTTCCAATTCTGTCACCGTTAACCGACCTGTTTGCCGTTCGTGAATTGGAGTTTTTACGTTTTTGATGAAGCGGAGAACCCAGGCCAGGATACGTTTTATTTTAGTGAGAGAGGAGACATCATCGATCATTTTCAAGACGAAGTCGTTTTGCTCTAATGTAGTCAGTGCCAGTGAAACCGGTGCGTGAGCGTTTAGTTCTGGAATATCTGTGGGAGGCTCGAAAGCGGTCAAGTATTTTCCCCAAGTGTTAGGAGACTGTTGCAAAAATTGAGGACCGTGCCACCATAGCTTATTTGTCTTTATTTGGGAAGGTAATAAGCCTCGCGAAGCTACATCGGCTGCGTTATACGATGTAGGAATATAATGCCATTGCTTTACAGTCGTCATCTCTAAAATTTGCACCACTCGATTGGCAACATACGTTTTGAGACGATGCGGGGGCGTTCGCAACCACGCTAAGACCACTTGGGAGTCTGTGAATAAGGTAGTAGACTGAATTGACAAGCTGTCGAGTAAATAATTTTGTGACTGCATTAATTTGGCTAAGAGCAACGCGCCGTTCAGCTCTAATCTAGGGATCGTTTGGAGTTTTAGAGGAGCAACTTTGGTTTTTGCTTTCAGAAGGTGGACTGTGGCTTCACGTGAGTCGTTAAATTCACAGCGTAAATACAGTACTGCGGCGAATCCCAGTCGGCTGGCGTCACACATCGCTACTAGATGAAAACGGAATGTATCCACAGGAGCGCAGAATCGAGGAATCTCCAATGCACTTAATTGGTTAAGTTCCGTGGCGAATTCCGCCCACCGTAGCAACTGTTGCTGAGGGAGAGGGGTGTCCCATTCGAGCCCGGCGGCCCACAAATCTTGCAGAAAGGCCTTCGCCTTGAAAACCACTGGTGCCACCCACCCTAACGGGTCGAAAATCGAAGCCACTTGAGCGAGTACACTCCGTTTCGTACGTGCGTTGTAATTGAGTGAGATTTTGTAGGTGAAAATATCTTTTTTGGGATTCCATTCAAGCCCGAGAATATGAATCGGCCTAGACTCGTCCGAATGAAGAGAAAGAACGCCAGCGCGATGCTCCGGTGGAATATCTTGAAGCAGAGTTGTAGAGTTTGACGCCCACTTTCTCAGCTCGAACCCACCCAAGTGTAAGAGGCTATCAAGCTCCTGTTTTAGCTGAACCGCTGCGCTCTCTGAACGAACTGCTGCGCAAACATCGTCCATGAAACATGTTTTTAAGAGAGCTTCCGACGCGAGAGGAAATTCAAGTCCATGATCTTTGACCAATTGCTGAAGGACCCGCTGAGCTTGGAAAGGCGATGAAGTCAAACCATATGTTACGGTTAAGAGGGTATACTCGAGAAGGGGTGCCTCTTCCGTTTTTCGCCAGAGTATATGCTGAAACTTGGTGTCATCAGGATGAGTCCATATATGCCTATACATCATTTTTATATCCGCCGAAAGCGCCACCGGTTGGAGGCGAAAACGAGTGAGAATTTCGCCAATATCTTTTTGTAGTGATGGACCAGCTAACAATCGATCATTGAGAGAGAGACCGGAAGCGTCGGGACAGGAGGCGTCAAACACCACTCGAATTGGTGAGGTCGGGGAGTCACGTTCGATAGCAAAATGCGGAATAATGTAGAGACCAGGTTTTTCAGAGAGTCGCATGTGACCGAGATCGAGGTAATTCTGCATGAAGTCATGATAAGCTAAGCGTTTAGTTTCGTCATGCCGTAATTTTCGTTCGACTTGGCACCACCGTTTCACGGCTGTAGTGCGGCTACCACCGAAGTGCTCCTGACTGGAGGAGTCTTTAAATGGGAGGCGTACGATGTAAGCCCCGGAGGGGGCGCGACTGTGAGTATTGACGAAAAGTTGCTCCGCTTCTATGTGCTCAGGTTCTTCTGAAGGAACGATATTTTCTACTTCTTCTATTTTCCAGAAGCGTTCTACTTGTGCGTGGAGTCGGTCTCCTTGAATATGCAGAGCTACAGGTGCTTCTTCGTCGCAAGAAGGAGAAGGGGTAGAACCCAGAATTATCCAACCGAAAACAGTTTCGAGGGCAGCCGATTTCCCGTGGATTATAGAAGTATTTTGGCTTAAAATGTCAGGAAATGTAGCAGCACCGAGTAGAAAATCGATGGGACGCTTCAAATGAAATTCGGGATCGGCCAGTTGTAAGTTAGAAAACCTAGAGAAAATGGGTAAATCCGCGCAGATTTTTGGTAGTGAACAAGCTTGTAAGGAAATTTCTGGTCCATTTTTAGTGGCAGGCTGTAGTGAACAGACTACGCTGCCTGGCGAGGTGGCGACTACACTTTTCATGACCCCCGTCAATCTTATTGGTTCACGGAGGACTGGCAGACCTAATCGTTGTACACAATCGTTCGTAATGAGGTTAAGTTGTGACCCGGGGTCCATAACTAGACGAATAGGACACCAATTTCCCCATCGATCTTTTATTAAAGCTCTAGCCGTGCCCAACATAACTTGTGAGGATGAGTAGGGAGGACTTTTCGTTAAGAGTACGTGAGACGCGTCAGCGGGGTTCACTTTCTTGAGAGGGGTTTGTAGTGGGAGAAATTTTGAAACATCGTTTCCGCTGAAGGAATTTTCCAAACAAGAACCGAATGAAGAGTTAGCGCTGTTCGTCGCACTACTGTTGAGAATTTCGTTGAGTCGTAGAAACCTACTCTCTTCAAAAGATTTGACTTTCACTTTATTTGGAATTTTTACGTTGCAATTTTCGGGAGATGACGACAGAGTTTCGTTATGGAGGAGCGTGTGATGTTGTGAGCTGTTACATTTTTTACAGGAACTGGATGACTTACAGTTTACTTTTAAACGCGCTCCCAAGCAAGCGAAGCACCTATGACCACTCTTGACGAAGTCATACCGCTCGTTAACTGTGATATTTTTGAATTTTTGACACAAATAAATGGAGTGTTGTCCGCCGCAAAACGCACAATTATTTTGAACGGCATTAGTTGAGGAGTTAGCGCGCGTCGGAGTAACTAATACAGCGCTGTTCGAAGCGAACTTGATTTTTTGTACGGTTTTGTGCCGTGAATTGCTCGCAGCATTGAACTTATAGAGCGAATTTTTTCTTTTAAAAATCTTTAAAAAGTATAAACTTTTCTGTTGAACTTTGTACAATTCTTAAAAAAATTAAACTACTTTAAATAAAATAGAGAAGAGATATAACTAGTTTTATCCGATTTTGGAAGCTGAACTACGTTAACTGATGTACGATTAAATAAATAATTTTAAGGACCTATTTAAATCATCCTAAATGATGATATTTTAATTTAAACATACTGATCGGGACCGGAGGACCAAATTTTGTTGCTTGAGAGCGGAGGGGACTGTATTTTAAAGAGAGAGCGATTGATAAATTTTGAGAGACCGGAAATAGAGTCAACTAAAATTTTGGAAAAGGAGGGAGAGAGAGAGAGAGAATGAGACTGAGACGATTTTGGTAGGTACCTTGAGATTTTGAGATAACTAAAGCGCACCTTAGATTGAGAGAAATAGCCGCAAAATTACCTAAATTCAAGCAATAAATATAAATATTCAAATTGTAAGGTTCGGGTCTAAATATCCTCTACATTGCGATTTGGGGGTCTAAACATCCGAGAATTGGCAAGTTATTTTTTTTTTCTTTCTTTTCTTCAAGTGATCGTGGAGCTCGGGCTAGCCTCGGACGACACAGCCAAATTGGCGGCTCCCCTGCCTGAAATTCAGACATTGAACGTTTCACGTCTTAAAAATTCGCGAATTCGAATTCGCGAAAGTTCCGGGAATTTTTGTTTTTTCAGTGGCCGTGGATGCCGGCCCCGACAGCGCTCAAAGCCTGACAAATATAGCCTCAAAAATCACAAAATGACATCTCTAGGAGCCAGACACTGCGAAATGTAAAGTTTCGGGTCTAAATATCTGCGAAATTGCTAGTTTGCTTTGCTTATTTCATCGAAATGCAAATTCGTGGTTTTTAATTTCGCTTATTTGAAAGTTTCGGGGATTTTTTTTTTGGTTAGTGACGGTGACCGCGGAACCCGGGCTAGCCCCTCCCCTCCACCCACCACACGACCGTACCCTGACAAACAGCCGCAGAGTCACAACATTTTTTAGGCCAATATCCGCGAAATTGGACGTTTCCCGGATTTTTAAGCAGCTTGCTACTTGGGTTTAATTAATTTAATTAGGCGAGTTTCTCGGTTTAGTTTGAGGCCCTTTAGCTGTTGGGCCTTCTTTGTGGTTGGGGCTTTACTGTGGTTTGGAACCTTGCTGTGGTTGGAGCCTTGCTGTGATTGGAGCCTTGCTGTGGTTGGACATATGCTATGGTTGGACCTTATTTGTGGTTGGATCGTCTGCTGTAGTTGGGACATCACTGTGGTTGAAGGTTAAAACTGTAATTAAAGCTTTGTTGGTCCTCCAACCGCATTAAAGCTCCAACCACAACAAAGCTGAATTCAAACCACAGTAAAGCTTTAACTACAGTTGGAACCACCAACCACAGACACGTCTCACCCAAAAAGAAGGTCCGACCACAGCAAGACTCCACCAACCGAGCTGAGACACAGGACACTCGACCGCGCACCGACCTCAACGCCCGCGTAGTACGGATGTGAAGTGCACAGCTGGATCAGGGTACAGCGTGCGAGCCCAAAGAAGGCTTAAGATCCGTTCCACTGTTTCGCGAGTGCTACACTTTTGAAGAAAATCATCTGGTTTCATTCAATTTTTCAGAATAAGTCAATGAAATCACATGGTTCTCTACACTAGTGAAGCTAGTGCAAATCAATGGAACGGACCTTCAGGCATCTGCCGGGTTCGAAGTCCGGCGCCCACTAATTATTATTATTATTATTAGAAAACTGTAATCACAGAAGGTCCAACAGCAGCAAAGGTCCAACCCACAACACACAACACACAACTACATTACAAGTTTCCTGGCTGAATATCCGCGAAATTACAAGTTTTGGGTCTTTATTCATGCAAATGTATAATTACAGCGTCTTAATCCTTGCGCAAACGCAAGTGTCGAGTTTTAGTTATTGCGCAACCGCAAGTTTCAGGGCTTAGGCCCCGTACGCCAAGACGTTTTTCAAACTTTCCTCAATTTCGTCGCTAACTGTCGAGCCATGTGTTATTTTATAGTTTTTTCAGTTTGGGATGAAGGTTTGAGGTTGAGGAAGGCTTGAGGAGCAACTCAGCTTACGCAGTGTCAGCAAAGTTGCATGTTACAGGTTACGAAATTAAGATTTCGTAGAAATTGCAAGCTTCGAGGTTAAATACCCGTGAAATTGGAAGTTCGCTGTTGTTTTTTGTGGGCTTGTAACCACTAGCGCCGGCTAACCGTCCATGATGGCCGGTGGCTAGGCTGAGAAACACACCACCCCAAAGTTGCAAGTTCTGGGCCTCAGTTTAAAGTAAAATGGCAAGTTTTGGGACTTTTTTCGTGGCGGCCGATCCAACAGAGCCCGGCGGGTACCCAGGAAATTGGAAGTTTCATGGCTGAATATCCGCAGCAGTGCGACTTTCGGATTTTAATTCCTTCGAAAATGCAAGTTTAGAGGTCTTAATTGTTGATTTAAGCAAAATTGCAAGTTTCGGGGCTTTGGGGGGGGGGGCAGCGAAACTCTGGCTAGCCAGCCCACATCTGCCCTAAAGCCTGACATATTCCCACGAAATTCGGAGTCGAACATCCGCGTAATTGCAAGTTTCGAGCCATAATTTAAACCCCCCAAAACCCACCCTATAAATCTGGCACTGGCTATTAGTCTAGAAAGCACTTCCTGTCAAGTCCCAGGCATGGCTACCACCACCGCCAGGAATCACAAGTATCGTCGAGAGCAACCATAAAGACGCCCCAGGGAGACGGGAGGGAGTATCGGACACGAAACCCAGGGACATCCCACCAGGACTAACACCGAGGCTTAACGGGCTGACCGTGGTTGGTGCACAGGGGGGGGGAGGGGGATGCTCACCTCCAAAAGATAAACAAACGAAACTTACCGAGGCGTCTTCTTCAAAGTAAGAACATTTGGAGGGGGTGAGTTTTTTCGCCGTCTTCGCTTTTCTGTCCACCGGCGGCGTGGCAGGTACCTACAACACGCGTTTTTATTGTATACTTTTTCAACAGTCTTCTATTTTGTTTTTCAAGGAGGCGGGAGGATTATTATAAAGTCGACATTTGGACCGGATTACTTCGAAAATAACAAGAGGACGCAGCTAATTAATCAAAAAATTGAACAAAGCGCGTTCCGGTACTTAAAAAAAACAACATAATAATAAAAAAGTATCACAACGAAGAACTTACTTTTTTAGGCATCGCAGGTGAGAGAACGCCGGAATTTTCTTTTTCATCCGCCGGACACTCGTTGATGACGACGACAATCTTATCGTCAACGGGCGGCGGCTTCACCAGAGGGGCGGAATTCGTGTCAACAGTGCCTACTGGGACGGTATCGATAACGACGACAGAGACTTTTTCGACGACTACGTTCTCACGAAGTGGCCCTGGCCCGTTGTTGTTGTTGTTGTTGTTGTTAGTCGTCGGACAACTTTTCGACGTCCCTTTGTTGATGCTACTGTCGTCGATTGGAAAACAGCGAGGAGAGGAGTTGACTCGTAGTTTTTCCTCCGCTTTGGCTTTCCTGTGTAAACAAAATAAAATTGTGAAATGAGACTGTTATGGGGATGGATCGGGGGGGGGGGGGGGTTTCACCTGTACTGAAAAGCGGATTTAAACCCTGGGCGAATTTTTTTGTTGTTACTGTCCTCTTCTACTTTGGCCGGGCTCTGATTTTTAGGCTAAAAAATTAAGCCAGCACAGTAAAACCTGCTATCAAACAACGGCAAGTCACAATAATTACCTTCAACTTCAATTTAACTTTGTTTTTCTTCGAACTAGACACAACCTCTTCAATGATTATTGAAACTTGTTGGCGTTGTTCTTCTGTCAACTGAAAAAAAAAAAAAATTAAGAGAATGAAAGAGAGCGTTAAAAATTTAAATTGTGACTGACATCTTGTTTTTCCTGTGCCGCATTCAAACAATCGGAGAGGAGTTCCAAGTCTGAATCACTATCACAGCTCGAATCAAATAACCATTTTGAGTAGGCTCGGCAGAAAAACGACCACCTGTCACTGCCCACGGAGCTGTTTGAAATAATAATAATAATAATAATAATAATAATATTAATAATAAAACTTTAATTAAAGAAAATGATAATAAGAAGTTTGAACGTACTCGTTCATGAAGAATTTCAGGCCTTCAATATTTGCTTCCCTCCAGTTTCCTTCCGTTTTTAGTGCCATGATACAACTGTATGACAAGAGTAGGGGAGGGGGGAGGATTTTAAACTTGTTTAGGATGTCAAACCGTTGATTTGTACGCTTACTCGTTGATGTCAAAACCAGATAAGTCAAGCTTCCCAGCGAATTTATTTAAAGATTGGTCCTTTTCCGTATTATTGGACACCTTGATGATGGTATTCACATATTCGACTATCATTTTCAAATCTTTGGATTCCAATACGTAGTCTAAGCAGAGAAACGACAAATTTGAGTTGTTTTTTTAACGAGCCCCCCCCCCCCCATTCACTAAAAAAAACCTTCATAAGCGTGGCAAAGATCCGCCAACGATTTGCCAGGCCCGACCAATGTGGCGATTCGCTCAAAATTGGATGCCAACAAACTACCGTACGACCCTCGTAACGTTTTCAACGACAACAATTCGACGAGAGCTCGACAACAATCGTCGGGGAATGATTGGCACAGAGGGGGTAGACTCCGTTTGGGCGTCACCATCGTCATGACGAAGGGTTCGACGATTTGAAGCATCACCTCTGGATAGAGAACGCCGATTTTTCGGACGATCGTCATCCAAGTCTGAAAAAGGTTACAGGAGCGCGGAGTTTAGAAAGAGGAGGGGGGATTAATAACTGTTGGAGGGGAGGGGGAGGAATTACCTCGATCTTCATAGTCGATTGATACATCGCTAAGGGTTGTAATAGTAATTTTATTAATTTCGACGGTGTCAGAGTTTCCGGATTGGAAGCAAAAATATCAATAGCGTGATCCCAGGCCTTATAAGGCTGACTAGATACGTTCACGTCTTTCGATTTTGCGAGATTCTACAAAGAAAAAAAAATTAAAAACACGACCTAATTAAATAAAAAAAAACAAGACTTAATCGTGACCTTAATTTCATAATAGTGAATGACAACAAAACCTGACAAATCATTTTTATGCAAGAAAAAGGTGAAAAAAATATTCCTACTCACCAAAAACGCGTACTCAGTGAGTTTCAAAAATTTGTTAATGAGATTTAAGGTCACTTTAGGTCGTACTATGGCCAAATTCACTGAAAATGCCCACATTTCTACCCAGCTAGGGTCTTCGGCTAGTAAAATTCTCCTGATATCGTCCGAGTATTTGCTGTTGAAGAATGAAAATGTCAAAATTACGCGACAATCAGGGTTGGAGTAGATGATTTTTGGGTTTACGAACTAGCGAAAAAAAATAAAACGGGTACAAACCTGAAATTCAGATCGGTTAACGAGCGTCTGTCGGTTGGAATGATATGAACTTTTAAGATTTTCGTAAGAGGCTTCATGAGGGACAGTGCCAAGGATTTTTTTTCGGCTTCAGTTGAATTTGCCGCGACATCGAGGACTTTGTCGACAACAAGGCTGAAGTTGGGAACAATGTGGTCCTAGAAACAAAAGAAAATCACTTTTGAAAAACACAGAAACGCATATACGTATAGCAGAGACTTTATTGATCATGCCGCCCACCCATCAGATCGGTACAACTTTTCTGTTCTTAAATAAATCCCCCCGTTGCGGGTTAATGCGGGGTGGGACAAGAAAAAATGAACATTTATGAATGAGGTAGGTATGAATGAAAAAGGTGATGATAAACTCACAGCATCTGTGCACCTTGACGATTCCTGCCCTTTTTCTCGATCCCCCTCCTCCAACTTCTCTGGTTTTTCTTCCCGTGCACGCCGGTACACGGTTTTTAGTGGACTGTGCCGTTGTATTGAAGTTGGCAGTTGAGTTAGGAGGGGTCAAGACGGGAGGACCACTGATAATGTACCTACTCTTCCTAGCCGCCTTCACATGCAAGCTTTTAAAAAGCTGAGCTGTGGGCTTAAACCAATCAGAGCACTCCAAGTCCACAGCGCGGAGCGCTCTGATTGGTTGAAGCCCACAGTTCAGCTTCTTTTTTTTTACAGCTTGCATGTGAAGGCGGCTTTAAAGTACTTAGATCGAACACACCGCCCGCCAAAAGGCATAATTAGAGCTATTAGCGGGTTGAAAATTGAGAAAAAGCGCTAATTCGCGACTAATTTTTAGGAAAAGCGCTAATTCACGGTAAAATTGGAGAAACATAGATCATTCAGAGTTATAATAGAGAAAACGCCAATTCGTTATTTTTGGAGGCAACTTAGAGGCTGAAATTGAGAAAAAGTGCTCATCTGGGGCTAAAATTAAGAAAAATCTCTAATTCGCCGCTAAAATTAAGTGAAAGCGCTAATTATACAATTATACAACGCGAATTAACAGCATCCGAAGGCGATTTCGTGGCTGAAATTGAGAAAAAGCTCATTCGTGGCTAAAATTGAGAAAAGTATTGGTTCGCGGCTAAAATTAAGAAAAATCTACAATTCGCGAATAAAATTGAAAAGAAATCGCTAATTCGCTGCAGAAAATTGACAAAAAGCGCTAATGCAGGTACAAAATTGACAAAAAGTGTTGACTTGCGTCTAAAATGGAGAAAAACGTGATTTTGCAGCTCAAATAGGGAAAAACGCCAATTCACCGCACAAATTGAGGGAAATCGGTATTTAGCTGCTAATTGTCACAACACGTCGATAATAATTCACAGCTAAAATTGAGAAACATCGCTAATTTACGGCTGAAATGGTTTAAAAAGCGCATATATTAACTGATAAAATTGAGTGAAAATGCTAATTAGTGGCTAAAATGTGAACGTCGTGAATAAAAAGTGTTAATTCATTGCTGACATCGGGGAAAAGCGCAAATGCATGTCTAAATCAGAACAAATCGCTTATTCGCAACCAAAATGAAGAAAAAGCACTGATTCTAAAACTGAGAAAACGCTAACTCTTACAATTAGCTATATGTGACTACATCGCGCATGCGCTGTAAAGAAAAAGCACCAATTCGCTCCTGAATAAATTAAGAAAAATCTCTGATTCGCAGCTAAAAGTGAGAAAAATGGCAAATTTGCAACTAGAATTGCTAAAAAATCGCCTAATTAGCGGCTGAATTTGCGAACAACGCTAATTCGTAGCCAAAATAAACAAAAATCGCTACTTAAACACTGCTGCTAAAATTAGCGCATTTTAGCCGCTAATTCGCGAATAACATTGGAGAAAAATGCGAACTATTGGCTCAAATTGGAACAAAAGCTAATTAGCGGCAAAACTTGAAAAGAATCGCTAATTAAATCGCGTGGTTAAAATGGAGAAAAATCGCTAATTCGTGGATGAAATTGAGAAGTATTGATTCACGGGATTAAATGTTGGAAAAACGTTAATCTGAATTGCTGAATTTTATGCAAATGGAAAACCCATTAGTTTCCGGTCTTCATTCTCGCGAAATTAAAAGTTTAGGGTCTTGATTAAGGCAAAATTACAGTTTCGAGTCAATTTTTTTAGCGATGGAACTGAGTCTAGCATGCCTCGACTCAGGCCATAGCCTATCGCCTACCCGCAGAATTCAGATGTTCGTTTCAGTTAAATTGCAAGATCTGGGCCTCCAATTTCGGGGAAATTGCAAGTTTCGGTGCTAAATCTCCGTGAAATAGCGTTTCTGCAATTGTTTTTGTGTGGGCTCGGACCCCGCGGGCTAGCCAGTCACGATGGGGAATCACGCGTCGTAGACTGACGAGGCCCGTGCGCAACATTCACGGGGCAAATATCTGTGAAATACCCGGACACAATTTTTGCGAAATTGCAAGTTTCGGGGTCAATTGAATTTAGAAGTTGCGGACCTTGGGCTAGCCAGCTACGACATACGCCCATACACACGATTAGCCGTGAAATTGTAACTAGAGATAAATATTTGTGATATTGCAAATTCGGGTCCTAATTTGAACAAAATTACAAGTTTTCTGTCAGCAAAATTGAAAGTGTCCGGTCCTCGGGTGTTAATGTAAACAAAATTGCAAGTTTTGGGGCCTTTTCTGTCGCGGCGGATCATCTGCAAGATTCCGAGATGAATTGGAGTCGCAGGTAGCCGGCTAACGAGCCGCACAATCAATTGGTGTTGTGGTGGCTATGGGAGGGGTGTGTGCGGCTACTATTAAATTAAAGTTCCAAGGAAACATAGCCAAAAAGGAGCGTTTCTCAGGGCTGAGCAATGAGGAACCGCTCAGGGTGTCAATCCATCAGATCAACCCTAAGCTTCAAAGCTTTTTTAAATCTCCATCCAGTGAATCGGTTCCGTGGTTTCATCAGGAGCATTCTTGCTGACTTTCTAGAGGCGATATTCCCATTTCACGGCAGGAAGTAGGTTGATAATTGAGTGTTTCTTGTAGTAAGCGATTTTTGTGGTTACAGCATTTTGAGGTTAGGGCAATTTGAGGTTGGAGATTCTTCTGATAAGAGTTGTTCGGGCTCAAGAATGTCCTTCGCGAGTGCTCTCAATGTCGACACCTCAAGTCGAGTGTCCCGCTTTTTTCCCTTTTGTCCCGGGAGATTCTGAACTTTAAAACTGTTGTCCCGATTTTGTCATATTTCGAATTGGCAACCCTATCTCAGGGCCGGATCTTGGTTTTTGTCGCTCTGGGGCTAATTTAATTTTGCCGCCCCATGCTGCTTCCCATTCCCCCCCTCCCCGACAACTACCAAGATTTGTGCCGCCAAGTAAGTAACGCGAGAATGGATCCTACAAGTATTAGAGGGAAACTACGCAGTGCTTCAACCAAGCGGTAATCCCCCAACCCACCCAATATACATATGCACTTTTCCTCAAAGCAAAGAAGCTTTTTTATTCCGTGAATTGGCGATGTTTCTTAACTTTCCTGGAGTTGGCGTTTTCCACAAGCCACGAATTTGCGGGGTTTTCACCCAGAGCCACAAATTGGCGCTTTTTCTCCATTTTAGCCTCAATGTTGCCTGCGGAATTCGACGCAATTTTACATTTTTCTCAATTTTAGCCGTGAACTAGTGATTTTCCTCAATTTTAGCCGAAAATTAGCGATTTTTCTTAATTTTAGCCGCGCAGTAGCGTTTCTCTAAACCTTGAATTAGCGAATTTTGTTAATTTAGCCGTGAATTGACGTTCTCCGATATTTTAGCTGCAAATTTTTAACAGCGAATTAGCACTGTTATTTTATATTTAGGCTGAAAACGAACCTTTCTCTTTTAGCCCCGCATGCCCTCAGAAGGCGAATATTCAAATTAGTATTTCAACACACTTTATCCGCGACTTTGCAATTTTTCTAAATTTTAGCTTCGAATCGGCAATTTTACCTTTTTTTAATTTTACCTGCGTAGAAGCGTTTCTAATCTGTGAATTCGCGAATTTTCTCAATTTTGGGCATTAATTGGCGTTTTCCCAAATTTTTAACCGGGAATAACACCTTTTCCCAATTTGAGCTGAAAAGTAGTTTTTGAAAAGTAGTTTTACATTTTAGTCGCACATTGGCCTTTTTTCCTTCAATTTTTGCTATGGATTAGAGTTTTTTGATTAATTTTAGCCTCGAACGGAAGCTACGCATTTGCGTTTTTCCAATTTAAGTTGGGATTTAGTGATTTTCCCCACCAATTGCAGCCGCGGGTTGGCGCTTTTTCTCAATTTTAGCAGCACAGTAGCGTTTCTAACTCTTGCATTCGCTATTTTCAGTAATATGCCAAAAACAATACTTCTCATTTACAGCTGCAGATTAGCCATTTTTGGCAGCGAATTAGCAGTTTTCCTCAATGTGAGCTGAAAATTAGTGTTTTTCTTAATTTTAGCCACGCTAATCAGTAATTTTTTACATTTTAGCCGCGTTGTTTTTTAGATTTTAGCCCCGTATATAGGCATTTTTTTCTACTTTCTGCTATTCTGTTTTTCAGTTTAAGGCCTTGAATCTTTTAGAAGCTACGGATTTGCGTTTTCTTAATTTCAGCCGCAAATCAGTGATTTTCTTCATTTGTATATTCGCGAATTAACGTTTTTCCTTAACTTTATCCACGAATTAGCGATTTTTCTCGCTGTGAAATAGCATCTTCTGCTCATTTTGCAGCGAATTAGCATATCTATCCCCTTTTTTAAATGTAAGTGGGCGACTTTTCGCCATTTCAGTTGGGAATTCGCCCACATTTTTGCTCAATTTTTTAGCGATTTCCATTCAACACACTACACGAGTGTAGTGCAGCGTCCCTCCATAAACATATGTTTCAATTCAGAGAGGACGGGTGGAAAAACTTACACCACACGAGTGTTGGAATTGCATTGAATCGAAAACGTCATTAACCCGAATCAACGTTGTTTTTGTCAATATTAGCCGCGATATATTTTTTTTTTAATTGTACAGTCTCGAATTAGGGGGGGGGCGTGTATTTCCAATTTTAGCCGCAAGCTTGGCCCAAAAACAACACTTTTGCGTTGATTTTTGCGCGCCATACATCACGAATCGACGATTTTTTTTTCAATTTTGGTACGCTACTGCCCGTGTAATTGGTGAAGCTAAATATGCGTGAGTGTGCAAGTTCGTGTCCGAATTTCAGTGAAATTAAAAGTTTCCTGGCTAAATATTCGGGAAGTTACAATTTTCTGATCTTTAGTCACGAAAAATTGCAATATTCTTACCTTTATTTTCGCGAAATTTGAGTTTCGCGGCCTAGTTTCGCAAAATTGCTTGTTTTTTGTCTTTATTTTCGCGAAATTGCTAGTTTCTAAAGTTTTTTCTTTTCATTGTGGAACCCGGTCTAGCCGCCCACGTCAGCGCCCAAAGTCTGACGTGTTGCCGCAAAATTGCAACGTTTGGAGTTAAACATCCGGGATTGAAAGCTTACTGGATGAATATTCAATTTAAAGTGTTGTTCAATTTTAGCCTAACCCACCCCATCCACCAAAGGCTCAAGTGTGCGATTTTCAGGTCAATTTCCACCAGCCCCAGACGAAAACGTCTCCATTAGGGGATCGTTGGCGCCTCCGAAAATGGCAAGTTGTCTCTTGTCGTTGGTTTTGGGCGATTTTACTTGACTCAGAGTAGCCTATCAAGGTCCACGTGCTTAGTTCTTTTCTGTGAGCACGCTTACAGGCAAGTCTACGCCTGAAATTGAGAAAAAAAGGCAAATTACTAGTTTCTGCACTTCCTTAGGCGGCCAAAATTGAGAATGCACGCTAATTTGCTGTTTAGGGGCAATCACGCAGCTAAAAGTTCTAAAAAACGCTAAAATTGCGAAAAATCTCTTAACTCGTAGCTAAAATTGCGATAATGCGTCAATTCGTCGTTTCTAATACAACGCTTAATTGAGAAAAAATGCTCATGAATAGTTCTTCGGGCAAATTCGCGACTAAAATTAAGACAAGCGCTAATTCCCATACCTAAGAAATTGGTTACTTGGACAAGAAAAGGATGGTGAGAGACCTCGTAGAGATTTCCGACCCGGGCCCCGATAGGTGTATAGGCTAGAAGGATGCGGCGAAGCTGTGACACAGCACACTCGCTCGCAGCTTCGTGTCAGCGTTCAACAAATCGTGCACCGGCCGAGGAACCCGCTTATCGCGGGCACGAAATGGACCAGCTCGATCAGGGAGTGTCGAATGAATCGTTCTCTTCAATGTCATCTCCTTCTTCTGGTTCGATTTGTCTTGTCCCCCTCCCCCGCCTCTTACAATTTATCAAATTTTGTCGCCCAGGGCTACAGCACTGGTAGTCTCCCGCCATAACAGCCCCCCTCCCACCATAAAAACTCGTTCTTATCAAGTTTTCTTGTATTGATGGATGGAAAATGTGATGAGTACTGCATCACGTCAAGATTTGGTGAAATCTTTACGAACGAAATCTTCAAATTTCCTATTTAACTCGCTCTGATACAATTTCTGTTTGATCTTAAGCATGTGAATTCCGGTGTCGTCCGTCGCTTCGATAAAATCCCCATCTTTCGCTTCGACCGGAAGACGGTTGATGAGCGCAAAATCCTGACCACTGGACGGCATTCGAGCCAGTGTCATCATTTTTACGACGTCACCGTCGGTCAAAAGTGACCGGGCAAGACCGAGGCCACCCTCGTCCGGTGATTTGAACAGAAAGCCGCAACGTTCTTCCACCGTTGACGTTTCAACCAGTCCAAGAATGGAACTTCTCGAGACGTGTTTTTTGACCAGTTCAGCAAGGCTGGGCGATGACGCGGGTTCGTCGGTAACTCGTCGCCGAGCCACGTCGTCAGTAAGACGCAGGCGTTCAACTTCAGGTAGGCGACTAAAAAAATTCGTGGTGATTGTCTCCATTTCCGACATCATTTGCGAAGAGCGTTTCTTCAAATCGGATGTATGCTTTTTAGCGATTTTAATCAGATTGATCACTTCTTTACGAAGAGACGAAATTTCCTCCTCGACAGTTAATTTATCACTGTCCTGAGCGTTTTCCACCTGATCAGGGTCCTCCATCACAATATTCAAGTTATTCACAAATTCATTCGCCGTGACGCAGTGCTCTGCGTCACTTGGCCCACGCAGATACGCGACACTGGCTCCAATCCGGTTCAACACTAAAATCCCCGACCGGTTCGACCTGTGCTGCAACACTTTATAACCGAAAATGCGTCGCACTGTTTTCTCCCTTCCAAATATTTTCTTCAAGCCGATAAAGTCACTATAGGATTGAGCCGACTCGCTAACCATCGATTCGGAGTCTTCACCGAAATATTCGACGATGTCCATGAAGACGCTTCTTAACATCTTGGGGGCTGGGATACGAAAGACGAGATTTTTTTGAAATTTAGCCACATCCTGAACTCTACGCGTCGTGCCTCGAACGAGTGTACAAGCCTTTGTTTTGTAGTTATTTTCACTCGTCATAAGGTCGGACATTAATAGAAATTTCAAAAATTCCAAACTCGTCGATCTGTTAAGAGTCTCGACGATTTTTTCCACAGATTGAACGCGGTCGGCGAGAATTTTCAGTTTTGACTCGTTCAACAGTTTCAAAGTCGAAACCACTACGTTGAGTAAATTTTCAATTTTAACGTTGATAGATAAGTGAATTTTTACGGGGTGGGTATCGCACGACAGCACGGCGCTTTGCCTGTTCCAGCACGGACAGTTGATGGCGTGATTGTCTTCATCTATGAGGTAGCTCGGAAAAATGTTACTGTAACGCGTCAACGACTGGGCCTTTTTATCTTCGGGAACTCTAAATTTGAGACATTCAGGTTTAAAAGGTCAGCTCATTCGTCGTTCAGAGCGGAACAGCTGGGGGCAGATGGAGCGCCTTTGGCCGTGTCGTTTCAAACTGTTCCAAAGTTTCAACACACACACAAAAAAACCAAACTGGTCCATTCACCCCCAGCCTATCCACCCTGAACGAAAAAAGCCCAGGTCTTAAGCCGCGGGGGACCACTGGCATTTTTACTTGGAACAGGAAAATGCTTGACGCGTCGAAAAAACATGTAGGCACAGCACTTTGTCCAAATCAAGCTCGCCTCCTGTCATAAACAAATCTTGAAATTCCCTCACAACCCCATCATCCGTTTTATGTTCGACAATGTCCCCAGCGGTCTCTTTTATCGACGTCCTCGATTCAATGTTCAAATTGTGCTCGCTGAGCAGGCGATGTATCAAATCGGAGTCATCGTACGGCACGCGATGGCCGAAATGAGACGCTCGGTTTTTTTCGACGCGGTAGTGCTTCTCAAATTGTTTCAAATCGGCGTCAATGCGTGTGATTTCACGTTTGTGTTTAATTTCGGCCAATTTGTTGAAGCGTTCCACTTTTGACAGAAGACTACTCTCGGGTTTGAGCACCATTTTTGGATTCATTCGTGCGCTATTCAAGTGGTGACCAACACAAGCAAATCTTCAAAATTATTTTAAACCCAGTTTCTCCATCATATGATTTGTAGGTCCAGTGTGTTTACGGCAGTGCGAATCAATATGATTGGGTCACTGGACCCTCTTTGAGGCTTTTCTCTTACGGAAGCCCACTGTGTCCGGTTCCCAAAAACAGGATCTTTCATTTAGGTTCGGCTCGTACACATCCAAATTTTAGGGATTTTTGATCTGTCAAAAACAAAATTTAGTGGGTTTGAGTCTTTGAAACCACAATTTTATAGTCATTTGCTCTTTCAAAACCCAGTTTATTGGATTTGGCTTCTTCACAACCCAATTTCGGCGATTTACGCATCATGAGGAACCAAATTTCATGGCTTTAGCTCTTTTGATAATTTTGTTTACTACGAATAAACAAATAGCTCGTTAGAAAACCAAATGCCGAAATTTAGGACCTTTGAAACCACAATGTCGCCGCCTAAATAAAATCGAATCGAGCAATTTGTGATGACAACTGTCAAAATTTCGTTGTTCGAGAATTTTTGGTGTGGTTCGCGGCTTTTGAGGTGATTAGGACATTTGCAGAGTCACGCGTTTCGTGTGGTTCGAGCATTTTGTGGCTCAAGCGTTTTGTGGTTCAGGCATTTTGTGGATCGAGCATTATAAGGCTCGGGCATTTTGCGGTTAAATCATCGTTTGTCGCGTATTTCGTGGTTTCATGCTTTATGTGATTCGAGCACTTTGTGGTTGGAACGTTTTGTGGTTCAAGCATTGCGTGGTTCCAATAGCGTTGCGGCGGATCATACTCGATAGGAGCCTCCAAAACCTCAAAGAAGAAAAAAGTAGGGGTTTTTAGGCTTTAAAGCGTTGATTCACGGCTAATACTAAGCAAGTGCTCATTTGCCACTTAAATTAACAAAAAATGCCCACATTTGAATGATTTGAGGTATCTGAAGAAAACTTCGCGGCAAGATTAGAGAAAATACGTTAACCCCAACGGCCCTTAATAGGCAGCTAAAATTGAAAAGACGTGCCAATGTATGCCAATAAAAAAGTGCTCTCTCGGCTAAATTAGCGAAAAAGCGCCAATTCATACGGTAAACAGCGAAAAAAATCACCAATAGGCGGCTGAAAATTGAGAAATACGCTAATTCGCGGCCATAATTGAGGAAAATCGCGAATTCGTGGCTATGAAATTGGAAAAAAGCAGGGAATAATCGCTCAGCTGACCCAGCTAACATTGAGAAAATTCCAACTCGTGATTTCTCAGGGCAACTTCGCGAATAATTCCAAATCGCGGAAATTGAATGAAAAAAGTTTGTTCAGGGATCTATTTGAAAAACCCCGCTAATAGGTGGCTGAAAAGAAGAAAAATCACGTAAGTCCCGGATAAAATTGAGTTAAGGCACTCAATTGCAGCTAAACTTGAGAAGGAGTGCTAATTCGCAGGTAACATAGATAAAAATGCTAATTCCGCTAATGCGCGGCTGAAATTGAGTAAAAGCGGTTAAAATTAAGGAATAATTCGTGGCTAAAATTGATTAAAACCTATGATTCGCGGCTAAAATTGTGAAAAAACGCTAATTGCAGGGTATATTTTCGAAAATCCGCTCATATGAGGCCGAAACTGAAAAACCGCCAATTCCCATTTAAAATTGAGATAAAATGGATGGATTGGATGGACGCGGCATGTGAAAACTCGTCATCTCCCCCCCCCCTCCGACCAGCTAAAGCTTGGGCAAAGCCTCAAAATATTCGGGCCCGGCAATAGAACTCAATGGTACCTTTCATATAACCTCCTCTCGCCCCTACAACCACAAACCCCAATATGGCCACTCCCTGCCAACGACACTCGGTACATTGTACACGGGAGCCAAGTGATACCGTGTATATGAGTGAAACGGAACTTAGGACGCTAAAATTGAGAAGGCGCGCAAATGTGCCGTTTTGAAGCAAATTATGCCGTTAAAAGTTTGGAAAAAACACCAACGCGCGTTTGTAAAATTGCGTAAAAGCGTTCAATTGACAGTTCAAATTTAGAAAAAGCTTCAATTCTCGGTTTTCCGAAGAAAATTCAAGACCAAAATGAGAAAAAAATCACTGATCACTGAATTTATGAAGGCCCTTTTACGGCTAAAAAAAGAAAAACGCTCATTTCTTTCTGAGAAACTGCTAATTCGCGACCGAAACTGGAAAAATAGCAAATTCACAGCTAACAACTTTTTAAAAAGAAGAAAAAGTGCAAATTCGCAGCTAATATTGAGAACAAGTGCAAATTCGCAGCTAAAATTGAGAAAAATTAATGGCTAAAAGTGGGAAAACTGCTAATTTGCGAATTGCGGCTAAAATTGAAAACGTAAATTAAGTAGTGAAAAAGCTATATTCACAGATAAAATTGAGCAAATGCGCTAATAATTCACGGTTAAAAATGTAAAAAACTGGTAATTCGCAGCTAAAGCTGAGAAACGCTAATTCGCGACTTAATTTGAGCAAAAGCGTTCAACCACCGCTGAATTGAGAAAAAGTGCAAATTCACGGCTGCAATTGAGAAAAATCCCTAATTCCTGGCTAAAATCAAAAAACAAGTCGCTAATTCGCGACTAAAATTAGAGGAATAGCTCTGATTCATGGATGAAAATTTAAGTCTCGAATTCACGGCTAAAACTGGGGAAAATGGCTAATTCGTGACTCTAATAAGAAAAAGGTCAAATCACGGTTTCTGGAGGCAATCTTAGCTAAATTTGAGAAAAACATCTAACTCTAATCCATGAATATAAGGGGACAAATTGCTAATTCACGGCTGAAATTGAGAAAAACGAAGTTTCATGGCTAAAATTGTTTAAAAAGCTCCAATACCAGGTTCCTGGAGGTATATTCGGCTAAAATTGAGAAATTCGTGGCTAAAAATAAAAACAAGTGCTAATTAGCGGCTATAACGGAGAAAAAAGGCTGAAGTTGAGACAAATTCCAAATGAGGCAACACCCGGCAAAGTATTTTAAAAACCTGAAATCCATGAAGTGGGCGTTGTCAGGGAGACAATCCGACAAAATGGGTTTCTGACATGCCGATCCGGGAAATTTAAAGTTAGTAAAGAGCCAAGCCGGCAACTGTTGCTTTTAAAAAGAGAAAATTTTATTCTTGAATGAGCCCTCGAAGTTGGGTACTTTCAGGTGTCAAATCCACAAAATTGAGATTTCGAAAATGCCCAAACTACGAAATCAATTTTATGTGAAGGGTCCGAAACAATGAAATTGCTTTTTTTTAACGAGTCAACCCCGTGAAATTTAATTCTTGAATGTGTCAATCCCACGAAACGGCCATTTTAGAGAGGCAATGCTGCGAGATTAACTTTTATGAGAGCAAAACCTGCATGATTAGGATCTGAGTGGGCCGATAACCTGTGAAGTTTGGATTTTGAAAGGAAGAAATTCGCAGATTCTTGCCATTAAAGTAACCACGACAAAGAAGGCGAGGAAGGTGACATATGAATCACCCGTTAAGGCTCCGTGATAACGATGAATCACGCCTAGCAGTGTGATGGGGGGAGGTAGTTCTTGCTCCTGCAAGAAAAATACTTTGTTACATCCCTGGCTTCAAGACGCCCTTACGCTGGCGGCCGTTGGGTAGGAACCGGCTGTATTCCTCGGTCAAGCATAAACCATTTTCTGTACCAAACCGGTGAATTGACAGGCTGAATGGCTGATCCTGAAATTCGGGGGGGGGGGGGTTGTTGATGATTTAGCAAAAGTGACTCAACGAAGGGGGCCTTGGCCCCAGTGTCCCACTTCTGGATCCACGCCTATATGGCGAGAGGGACTCCTCTTTGGTTTTGGATGTTTGTGGGGTTCTGACATGAAACTGTCCATGAGATGATGGGACAGTCATGGCCACTTATTGCCTTCGAACGTCTGAGCACTACTACTACGCCACTGGTGCACTTCCATGACATTGTTGACAGTTTGATCCTAGCGACGAGGGGTGTGCGCCTCGGTTCACTGACAGAGGCAGATGCTTGCCTTGACCACCTTAAACCAGTCGTCCCCCAAGAACACGCGTGAATTCTGGAAGAGACAACCAAGCAAGTCCAAGGCCAACCAAGACCAAGTCTGTGGCAGCCCAAAATCTTCCAGCTCTCTAAAAGGGAGACGGATAGAGGGCATAGGACTGATGACAGGGCATTGTGTCCTTCGTGGCAGCCTCAAGCTAAAGATGCAATCTGGCACGAATATTGACGGGTTCATGGGGCACCATCAGAAGGAGCTGTGAGAGCGCACCGGTAACGCTAAAAAAAAACACCTTGAGGAAGTGACGTGCACTCATCTTCACTTAACTAGTAATGGAAGCTTGAAAATTAGCCGCGTCCTCAACGGGACAACAAATTATAGGAAAATGTTTCTCTCGGGGCCTCCCTGCCCACATTAGCACTCAAAATAAATTTCATACGAACTTTGATCGTGGCGTCGTCATTCAGATCAACCTTGCTCAACAAGTCAACGACAGGCGTCGTGTCGGCGCCCAATTCAAGAGCCATCGTCGTTCGCCGATGGAATTTCAAGTCCGACGGCCTATTTTTTCACACTCTTCCAAAACACCCGTAACAAAACAGTTTGACGACGCAACAGGAGCAACTGCAAGGGTACCGCAAGAGAGGATGAGGAAAAAAAGGTGGTAACGGTTATCGGTCTTCGGAGCTGGCGGGGAGATAAGTGTCAGGCGGGAATTCGTCAAAGTAAAGAAAATTAATAGAAAATATGAAAACTCAGGATAGCGGAGACTAAAATACTTTTTATTTTGACAAAAACTAAATTAAGTTGTCCACAGTCACAAAGAAAAACGTGAAAATTTCAGATGGTGACATAACGTTTCGCGCTCACAAAAACAAGGCGTTCTTCTCTAAGGGCAGCCAAATGATTCCTACGTTTACAAGCAGCGCTCAAATTGAAGCAATGAGAAACATCTACGAACCGTACTAAAAATTTAATGAACACGAACACAATTTTGTAATTTTCAAGTCCATCAAACAACCCACAAATTACGTCTTTAGGAGGCCTAAAATGACCATAAGAACCACACATTTATAGGCTAACATGAAAGCCCATCTTACTTGGTAAAGCGCCTGCCCACCACCAGATACCTCGCTAAACTCGAATTTCGCTCACTCTAACACCAATTTCGCGGCCTTCTTCATGCTGAAACCCCAATTTCGTGGGGTGGCCCAAGTCGAAAACACAATTTTCTTCATTTTCCATGACCCCCCTCCCCTCTTAACCAAGGAATTGGCTCACATTTCGCTCGCTGGCGTATTTTTCTTACTGGGAAAACATTTTTGGGAGTCAGGTTCACTAAAAATCAATTTCGTGGATTTTCGCACTAAAAACCCATTTTCGCTGGTTTGACTGACCAAAAATTCAGTTAGTCAGGTTTCTCTCTCTCAAAGACCAAACGCGGATTTTTCTCGCCAAAAAAAACAAAACAAATAAAAACTGGTAGTAAATAAAATTTCGCTCCGGCAGCTGGCGGTCGGAAAGAGTGCATTTCATTCCGTATACGGATACCCTTAGCCGTCCCAGAAGTAATAATTTTGATACCATAATTTGTTTCATTAAGCCGAACTTCTTCCTCTATTTTCAACACCCTCACTTCAAAAATGTCGAAAAGTTTCGGTACCAAGGGCCGCCCAAGGGCTTTGTTATATTGAATTTTTGTGCCGTATTTTATAATAATCGTGTGAATTTAAGCGATTTTTTTGAAATGTCATCCCCCATTTCACCCCCCCCCCCCCCATCAAAGTTTCCGATAAATCTCAATGGAACCCAGGGCTTTGGTCACATTAAATTATTGAGTCGAATTTTAGAGCGCTAAGATGAACTAGTGAACTTCAACGCTATTTTTACACTTCCACACCAAGAGGACCACCCCCACCGCCTTGACTTTTTCGAAAAATTAAAATGGGAATCAAAGTCTACTCTAACATGGAGTATGCGTATCGAATATGATGCATCTAGAATCAAGTGGTGAATTGTAGTGATTTTTTGACCATTTCAACTCCTATCACCCCCCCCCCCTCCACATTGACCGATTTGGCCCAAATGCAATACCGACCGGGGTCTTATGACTACTGATTTTTGTGACAAAGAGCGTTCCGTTAAATTGATTTCTTCGAGAGTTATCGTGCAAACAATGAAGAAAATCACTAATTCACGGCAAAAATTGAAAAAATCACCAATTAGCGCAGCTAAAATTAAGGAAAGCGTTAATTTTCAGTTCAAATTGGGGAAAATAAGTGCTAACTCTCAGTTAAAAATGGGGAAAATTGCTTATTTGAAGCTTAAATTGAGTCAAACGCCAATTCTTGGCAAAAATTGACAAAACTCGGTAGGTAATGCACGGGTTGGAGACGCTACCACGCTGCTAAAATGGAGAAACATCACTAATTCTCGAATCGTCGTGAAATTTATAATTTAACAATGATGATTTTTGACAGAAATGGGTGGGTAGATGTAAATTTTTTTCGTTTGAAAAAAAAATATACACTTAATTTAAATTCGCACCTTCTGAAGGCATTTTTGTGGCTAAAATTCAGAAAAATTGCGAATTCATGCATGGCTATAGTACAATGTTAAAAAATATGCTAATTCACGGCTAGAACTGAAAAGAAGCAATAATCTATACCTATAAAAGTTATATAAAATTGCTAATGCGGTGGTAAAAGGTGAAAAACCGCTAATTTGCGGGTAATATTTAGAAAATAAAACAATCAGCCTGGGCCCTATTGCACAATGTTTTATTAGCTAATATTACAGCTGTTTTATTAGCTAATATTAGCTATATTATTAGCTAATAAAACATTGTGCAATAGGGCCCTGGTCAAAATTAAGAGAAAGGTTAATTTTAAGCCAAAAAATTGAGAAAATTGCTAAATCACGGCTAAAAATGGAAAAAATTGCCAATTTACAGCTGAAATCGCGCCAGACGCCAATTTGTGACTGAAATTGAGAAAATTCGCTAATTCACACGTTTGAAACGATACGACGCGTCGCCGCTACAATTTAAAAAAAGCGCTAATTCGCGGTTGAAATGGAGAAAAATTCTTAATTACACCAAAAACTGAATATACGCCAATTTGCGGATTCTGAAGGCAACTTTTCAGACGAAAAAGCGCCAATTTGTGTCAACAGGTGAAGAAACCGCTAATTCGCGAGTAAACTGAGAAAAATCGCTCATGCATTGCGTATGGTGATCCAAAAAATCCTAATTAGTGAAAAGTCCCCCTATTTGGCGGCTAATATTGAGGACAACACTTAAGAAAAACGTTAATTTCCAGCTGAAACTGAGAAAGTGCTAATACCCTGGTGAAAAAAATTTGAAAAATCGGTAATATGCTGCTAAAATTGTGGAAAACGCCAAAACTCGTGGATAATTAAGAAACATCGCTCACGGGATAAAAACGATACTTTGCTGCCTAAGTTGAGAAAATGCGCAAATTCATGGCTATATGGGAAGGGGTGGGGCAAAACCGCTAATCTGCGGCTGAAATTGAGAAGAACGATACACTCGGCCAAAATTGAGAAAAGCGCTAATTGCGGGTAGAGTCCAAAAATCGCCCTTAACTGAGAGATTGAGGCTATGATGAGGCCAGCAAGATGTCCAGATTCAAGAGTGTGCTGGCTGGGTGGAATGATGACAAAAAAGGGAAATTACCCCCCTTTCCTCACCATTACGAGATTTCAATCTGATCCTCCCTTCCAGGACAAATTCCTACCTACGCCACTGGTTGCAATCGCTCGTGTTATTGGCCCCGCGTTTGGAAAAATTTGTAATTTGCGTGGCCAGTTAAATCATTTTAGCAACTCCTGCCCAAGAAAATTCGCTTCTGTTTAGTCCTCTGTAGCTGGCCTGTCCTCCTTCTTGTCACCCGAAAACGACAATAAAGCCATTGAAGAACTGTACTTAGATTCCTTTGTTTCGGGATCCCAAACACTGTCCCCTTGGTATCACGAAATACTCATTGACGGGAGCTCAGTCCTAATAAAATAGACACGGGCGCTGATGTCAACGTCCTTCCCCTGCGAATTTTTAAAACTTTCAAAAGTCATCCCCCCCCCCTGTCGCCGTTGAAAAAGAAACTAGTTGCCTACGGAGGTTCTGAAATCGTACCTGAATGTGTTTTACAAATTCGCTGCGCCCCTAATCATTGTGGAGCGTGTGACTTGATTTTTGTGGTTGCCGATGTTGCCTCTGAACCAGTTTTAGGTCTTTCTTCCTCTATCGGTCTAAATTTAATTAGTCGTGGTGATTCTTGGGTGACCCTCGATCCTCTACTCTATACAATGCATTCTCCTCCTCGTTTTCCGATTTTACTAACAATAATAACGATGTTTTTGAAGTAGTGAGGAGAATACCGTTTCAATACAAAATCCGACTCAGTTCCCAAAAGCTGTTCCTGAGGTGAGGAAGCCTCGCCGTGTTCCTGATGTCATATAGCCCAGGCTGGTGGAAACTCTCAATACACTGGAAGGGCTAGACATAATAGCTATGGTAACTGAGCCAACCGATTGGGTAATTGATCTCGTTATAGTCGAAAAGAAAGACGGTTCCCTACGTTTGTGCCTGAACCTAATCTCTCTCAACAAATACGTCAAAAGGGAACACTTTGCGATCCCTTCGATCGAGGATATGACGGCTAGCTTATCTGGGAAATCGATATTTTCTGTTTTTGACATGTAAGACAGATTTTTTCCAAATTTGCTTGGATGAATCATCTAGTCAGTTGTTCGCCTTCAACACTCCCTTTGGAACGTATCGTTTTAAGAGGCTTCCCTTTGGACTCGCTTACAGCCCTGAAAATTTTCAACGAGAAAATATGAGGATTTTTGACGATATTATCATTTCAGCCTCTTCTGAAGCAGAGCATGATGATGTTGTTAGCAAACTTCTGGAAAAGGCGCGGGAGTACAATGTTTTATTTAACAAAAGTAAAGTACAGTACAAAGTCCGTGAAGTGAAATACCTGGGTCTAATTTTCTCTCGAGAAGGTGTTCACTGTGATCCCAAGAAATTAGGAGTTATTAATAAAATGAAACCCCTACCACGGTCACGGTTTTTTCAAAAATTTATTCCTCACCTTGCTTCATTCACAGCCCCTCTCCGCTCCCTCCTATAGTTAAAGAGGCGAAATGGGCCTGGGACGACTCATGTGTCCGTGCTTTCCAATCGTTGAAAAATCTCATTACTGAAGCCCCCACTCTTAAACTCTTTGACCCAAAGTCGGCTGTAGTCATTCAATGTGATGCGAGCAAGGATGCTTTAGGCTCCTGTCTGCTGCAAAACAACAGGCCTGTTTTTTTTTTGTTTGTTTTTTTTTTGCCTCTCGGTCTTTCACGTCTGCTGAGAAATGTCACTCAATCGGTTGAAAAGGACTTGCTTGCTATTTTTTTCAGCGTAAATGAATTTCACCAATTCATTTACAGTCATCACGTAACCGTTCAGATCGACCACCGCCTCTTTTGGTCAGTCTTGTCCGGAAGGAAATCTTTAGAAACCATAGAAAACGTCCTGCGCAGATGCCAGATACGATCAAATGACCCGGATTTTTCATAAGGTGGGCTCCCGGACTATCATAATTATCCATTTTGTATGATTTTAGCCGTAAATTAGCGTTTTACCTAATTTTAGCAGCTAGTTAGCAATTTTCTACAGTTGAGCCACGTGAATGAGAGTTTTTTTTCGAAATTATCGCAGCGAATTAACGTTGTTTCGGAATTTTATCCGCGAATTAGCGCTTCTTCCTCATTTAGCCGAGGATTAGGGATTTTGTTCACTTTTAGATGCCGCGACTTGGCATTTTCTCCATTCCAACGGTGAATTTTAGCGGTTTTTCCACACTTAGCGCTTCTTCTCAATTTTATCGATAATTTATGCGATTTTTCTCCATTTTTGCTGCTAATGGGAGATTTTCCCCAATTTTAACCACACTAGCACTTTCACCATGCTAGACGTGAATTAGCATGTTCGTAATTTTAACTGCGCGAATCACTGTTTTTCCTAAACTTCATCCACGTTTCAGCGCTGTTTCTCAAATTAAGCCAAGAAGTGACGCGTTTTACCGTGAATCAACCCAATATTTTTTTGAATTTTAGCCGTGATTTAACGCTTTTTCTCACTTCCGTCGGTGAATCAGATATTTTTCTCAATTTCAGCCGTGAATTGGCCATTTATCATCGCAATTTCAGCCCCAAATTAACGGTATTCCCAGCAAAATGAAAGGCACGATACTTGCAGAAGCGATCCATCGATAAATTTCATGGATATTGTCTGAAACCTGTAGTTTGACGGCTATTTACCAAGATTTGTTGCCGTCAGTGGTCGGCTTGACCCCTCCCCCCTTAATTTGATTTAATTTTTTTCCCCAAAAAGTGAATCCATACCGACAGTTTAATTTTTTAGAAATAGCAATGTGCCAATTTTCATGAAATACCTCGGTTTCACCACAAAGAAATCGTGTACCGAAGTTGAGGAAGCACCGTCAACAGCCTTAATGCTTAAACATTTCACCGTTTCCCCCCCCCCCTTTTAACTAGCTATTTCGAGTATGTTTCTCCCCGCAATTAAACATTTTCTCGATTATTTAGCCCAAAACTTGTATATCACTGGATATTTTGCTTCGAAAATGTAATTTCGCAATTTGAAAACATGCAATTTTTTGAGTGAGGATCGGAGGATCTGGCTGACCCGCCGACCTGCGGTGGTTTGCGGGTCACTAATTGGCGTTTAAAATTGAAAGAAAAAAAAAACAACGCTGAATCGGGCTAGAATCGAGAAATATCGTTAACTAGCTAACTGTGAATTAGCATTTATTGTCAATTTTAACCACAAATTAGCGTTTTTTCCGTTTCAGCCACAAATTAGCGAAGTAGTTTTTTCGTTATTTTAGTCGCATTTTTTTTCCTCAATTTTGGCCGCAAATAAGCGTCTTTGATAATGGTTTTCTGTAATTAGTGATTTCTTCAGATTTAGTCGCGAATTAGAGTTTTTCTCAATTCCGCAAATTCTAGCCCGATTCAGAGTTTTTTCTTATAGATTTTAAACGCCAATTAATGAGTTTTCTCACTTTTATTCCCGAATGAGTGCGTCTTCTCACTTATATTCGCGAATTTAGCGATTTACCTCAATTCTACCCGCGGACTCAAGAACAGCGCACTACAGTGCGCAATATATCAATTTCAGCCGCCTCTGAGGACCTACCCGAAATAGTGATTAACGTTTTTTCTCTATTTTAGACATGAAGTTGCCTCCGGAAGGCGCGAATTAGTACATTCGCGTATAAGTGTGACAAAAACAAATTGGGTAAAAGTAGACCTCATTAATTTGCGATCGAAAACACCCCATAAGCCATGGTCCGAAAATCAAAACCCTTCGAATTATGATTTTTCTAGTATCTTTTTTGGATAACATCATTTTCCTTGACTAAATGCGAGTAACTCGATTCCCAGCTGACATTCTTCAACTTTTGAACATGGATTCGGAAAGAGCACACTCTTTCCTGTAAGGACTAGCTATTTTCGTCAAAAAATAACTATTTCTGTGGCCTACTCGGCATCTCCTCAAAGTTGTGCGAAATGGAGATTTTTAATTTTGCAATAAAAGTAACTTCTTTTGCAGCGATTTTGCTAGAAAAATCATATCTCGAAGGGGTTTGATTTTCGGACCATGGCTTCTGGGGTGTTTTCGATCGCAAATGAGGTCTACTTTTACCCAATTTTTTTTGTCACACTTATACGCACCCTCCCTGTATTTAGAGGCATGCACTTTTTTTTTTTTTTTTTAATGTGAAACTTTCCTATTGTCACTTTGTTCGAATTGTTAGTTTGCATAGGCTCGCCTCCTGGCGGTTTCGGCGGTTTGAGGTGCGGTGAAACGAGCTGGCAAAGGGTTGGTTCATTGATTTTCAACTTTGGGGGGAAAGCTGTGTTCAAAAGCGGAATAAAAAGGGGAAAAACAAGCGGTCGAGAAAACGAAGTTCCGAGGTGTTGTGGCACATAGCAGGATCTCGAGGGTTAGACGGCGCGGGGGTCGTTATCTTCATGAAGGGCATCAGCCGGCCTCCTTGCTCGTCGTAACAAAAAACGACCCTCCTCCCACCATAGGCCATTGTCGTTGGAAGAGAGTATTTCGGAAGCCGCCATTTTGTGTAGGCCGTCGAGGAGCTGGACCTTGCCCTTTGTATGTGCCTGAATGTGGGTCCCACCAGTGAACGTCGTGGGTGACGGGTGAGGGCTCCGACCGAAGGAGAGGTGCCAAGCCGGGCACACAAGGTGGAGCAGGCTATATTATGTGCGCTGGCGTGGGGGTGATGTAACGGCCTAAAAAGAGCGCTATGGTATGTGAAATATAATATTGAAGAAATGAGTTCGATCCGGGGTAATTCGACGTTCGGTGAGTGAGCGAGGGACAATGACCAGGTAGCGTCAACTTTATCCTTGAGGGAACTGCTCGCTATTCACAACACTAAGGGATTTTAGAAACATGGCCCTCTGGGTTTCTGACGTTCTGCAAAGTCTTTAAGGGGGAGCCGTGCCTTTGCGACCTGCCCGCGCGAATACGCTTGATCACGTGGCCTCAAGCCCGTCGGGTCGAAAGGAACGTAGGTTCAATCTTGGGTAGTTTTTAAATACACGTTTCCGTACCAGGGCGACGAGACAAGTTAAGGGTTTCTGCGTTGATGAATTACCGAGATCTTTTTGGGGGGACTCATCACCAATAAATAAGCCCGCAATAGTCATTGGGATGCATCTGACTTGTGCTCACGTGATCAGCCCATCCCTAGATCAAAGGCTGGCTACGCCCCTGCTGTAAACGAGCTATTTTTCCGCTCTTAGCCAACAATTAGGTTTGTTTCTCAATTTTATTCGTTATAGCAGCTTTCTCGATTTTTTCCGTCAATGGCGTTTTCTCAACTTTATCTGTCAATGAGCGTTTTTTCTCCATAAGCGCTTTTCACATATTTTAGTCAACAATATGATTTTTTCGATTTTAGCATCTTAGCAATTTCTTTCACTTTAGACATGAAATCATGAATTAGCACTTTATGTCAGCCACTAAGTGGCTGTTGAAAACCGCGAATTTTCTCTATTTCGGCTGTGAATGAGCGATTTTTCTTAATTTCAGCCGCGAATTAGCACTCGTGAATATGCCCCCGGAAACAGCGAATGTCCGATTTTTCAATTTCAGCTATATGATTGAGCGCTATACTGACGATGATATCTTTCTTCCCATGTCGGGGAAAAAAATCCCCAGACCCGTCGCGTCGCCCCCCCCCCTCACCGCCTAAAGACGGCACTGTTTCCAGGCGTAGGTAATTTGCGTGACATTGCAATTATTTTCAGGTCCTAATTTGAGCGAAATTGAAAGTGTTAGGGCCAATTTTTTTCAGGGGTCGCAGATCCTGGGGGGTGGCTACGCCTGTTCCCTGATGAATACCAATGAGTAGCCGTGTAATCGCAACATTTAGAAATTAATATTTGTGAGAAGAAATTCGGGTACTTATTTGAGAATAATTACAAGTTTTCTGCGCTGAATGCTCTTAAAATTGATAATTTCGGGTCCTCGGGTGTTAATTTAAGCGAAATTTCAAGTCCAGGGCTTTAGTTTAATCAACATTGAAAAATTATTTG
Organism: Corythucha ciliata; assembly: GCA_038030265.1. Lineage (NCBI taxonomy): Eukaryota > Metazoa > Arthropoda > Insecta > Hemiptera > Tingidae > Corythucha > Corythucha ciliata. The sequence goes on from CM075939.1 coordinate 13,213,796, forward strand.
CGTTTAGAAGACCCTTTTCTACGGGCAATTAGAGGATTACTCCCCTCCTCACCACACCGCGGTAGTCACAGTGTGAATTTGATGGAGTGGGGAGGCTGAAATTAAGGAATTAATCTTTGAATTAAATACTTACTATTCTTTACATGTTTTGAGTTCCGAGAAAAAATTGCTCCCCATGTAGGATTCGAACCCACGACCTCCTAGTGTCGCGCCAGTCGCTCTAACCAACTGAGCTATCCCGGTAGTCCACACAAACAGCGAATCCACCCAGGAGAAATCCCCTCTCGGAACTCTAACAGCACCTAACGCGGGTCGCAGTGCATGGCATATACGCCGCGATTCCTTTATATGTACGGTGGTGCGGTGAGGAGGGGAGTAATCCCCTAATTGTAGGGGAAAAGGGTCTTCTAAACGCTATTAACTCACTAATTGCCGGACATATAAAAGAATTGTGACAAAATGGTAACTTTGAAGCCGCTTTCATGGTGGCGGATCCAACAGACTAGCCGGCCCTAACAGAGCTCAAAGCGTGACGTATTCCCAAAAAATTGAAAGTTCCATGACCGATAATATCCTCGGCAAGGCGACTTTCGGCTTGTTTCGGGTCTTAATTTCGGATAAATTGCAATTTTTTAGGGCCGAGCACCCTAAGCTTGTTGAAATCCGTGATCCCCTCCCCACAGTCGTTAAATCCATAGCGTTCATTGTTGAGATGAATAGCATTTTCTCTCTTTTTGGCGTTTTTTAAAAACTTTTTACCGCATACATACTTGCCCTAAGATTGGCACACTAGCGCGCCTTCTCAAATTCAAAATAACGGACTCTGTTACAACCGTGAAGTATATCAATTCGAGGTCGAATTGGTGTATTTTTCCTCACTTTTGCGGCAAATATGCATGTTGTGTTCTCAATATTAGCTATTAACTTATTGAGCCAATAGGTAAATATTAAGCGTGTTCAATATTCCAATTATTTTTTTGTTCGGGGTCTCTTTCCGAACAGTGGCCCAGGGTAGCCCACGACATTTTTTGATTTTCTGGGATATTTCTTAAGTGACCGTGGAACCAGGGCTAGTTGGCCACGACAGTGTCCAAAGTCTTTTGCTAAAAAACCGCAAAATTGCATCATTTTGAAAGCAAATATCCGCGAAATTTGAGTTTTACTGACTGAATTTTCGCGATATTGCGAGTTTCAAGTCTTGTATTGTTACAAGTTTCGAGGCTGAGTAGTCGCGAAAATGCAAGCGCCACGCGCCAGGAGTATGATGAAGATTCGGATACAAATTGTCGTGAGGTTCCACAAACTTTGCAGTGACCCAAATTTAAAAATTGAATAAAGTCGCCGTACTTTTGGTCTCGTGCATCGTGAACGGTCCTCCGAGGCCTCAGGGTGCGTTCGAGTATAACGTCTTCCTTGTGTACTTCACAAGGACGACGTCCTTCGACGTGTACTTCGACTGGTCTCCTGTCGACTGGTTTCAGACGAAATGTCCGGTGGACCAATCTCGACAATAGCTCACATCGTTGAAAGTCTCGATTTCCGGGTGCCTTTCGGGGAAATCTTTTCGGCCCGCGTTTTCGGTCAATATTCCTGCCAAAAAATTAAAATATCAACCACAGTTTTATGCTAATTAGCCCGTTATCCAACTACAAAAACACATCACGTCGACGATGTTAGTTCTATTGAATTTTATAAGCTTTCAAAGCCTTCTTTAGTTTTTTATACGTGTACCTCTTGCTGACATTTCCAGTCGACTTAGCGCGGAGGTGATGAAGGGGAGAGGAGAGGGCTGTTACGACCCGTGACATTTCAATCAAACGACGGAAGTGTCGGGAGTGTTCCTGAGGACATTTAAAAATATTTATGAGACTAATAATTTTTAAATCAAAAGATTCCAGGAACCCTCTCCCTCCTCCCTGCCACCGTCATCTTTCACTTTTAATGTTATGCAAATGGTTTGACGTTAATTTTGACGAAATACTTGCAATTTATCCGAGATATAATTCGTAGTTTTCGTATAGTTAAAAAAAAATAACGCAATTTTTGTTTCTCGGAGCGAGCCTGTTAACCTGAATTCCTCCAGTTTTGAATTGCACACACGAGAGACCTTCAGTATTGGGCTTCAATGTGAATAATGGGAAACGTCGAAAGTAAAAATGAGAGGAGATCAAAATGAAATGGTTAAAGTTTGCAATTAGGCTCCTAGTTGTGCGTTTTTTTTTTTTTTTATACCCTTAATTTGAATTAAGACATTCGTGGGTTTAAACACGTAAGAAATGCTTCGAGCAGGTTTCACGAGCCCCACCGCATCCTCGCGAGGAGAATAAGGGAACGCTTGATTTCGCAGTTGCGATTAGAGGGACGTTACTCAGACGCTCTCCCATTTTGGGGCCACTTACATAATGTCTGTGGAATTGTTAAACTTTTTTTTTTGTTTAAACGTGACTACAATTTTAAATCTTTGGACGTGGGCGTAGATAGGCAGGATAGGCTACCGAGGACCTGCAGCTTGTTTTTCTTTCCCCGCGTTTTCAGACATCATCCGCAATTCGTGCGGTCGAAGAGTCGTCTCTTTTTTTTATTTTTAAAAATACACTCAGTGGCTCCAGGATGTTCAGCGGAGGATAAGTGTCTCGAAACTGTTCAAACTTCTCAAAAAAATAGGGTGTGGCGGATATTCTAATAATCTTGTACACATACCAGAGCACCTCGCCATTCACACGCGCGACGCACAATGGAAGGCCAACATTTTTTCATGGACGATTTTTTTTTTCTCTCTCTCTCTCTCTCTCTTAGTAAATGCATTTACACGGTTTATGGCTTTTCAGTTAGCGACTATTCGCTAAGATTTTGTCAATATTTGGACTCTTCAATCGTCTTGTTTACTTAAAGGGAATGCGCGATCCACCCCCACCCCCTCGAGGTCTCAACAGGTCACGATCTGGGGCACGGCCTGATTTTATATACTGAATGGGAACCCTTTGTGTAGAATTAAGACCATAAATGGCTTGTTACTCTCTTATACCTCTCCGCACCGAAAAGCTAATAATTTCTTTCGTTTGGGAATTTTGAATTCGAATCAGGATGTTGTACCCTTTGAGCCCCGCCCTAGGGTGACCTTCTAACTTGGGACGGAACGACCAAGCCCAGTATAATAAAATACGCTACCGCTCTATCTGAACTTGACACGGAGCCTGGGAATTTAAAAACGATAAAGCGAGGGTGTAGGATATGTTTTTTGTTTTGTTTTGTTTTTTTTCATGCGAGAGACGTTTTCAGCAATTAATTAATTTTTTAATCGTTTGACGAGTGGCCCCCGTTGTGTAATGACACCAAGACGGAATCCTGGTGTGGGTTTATGTTGAGATGTGTGCAACAAAGAGAATAGAGAGAGAGAGAAAAAAATTGCTTGATGCGTATCAAAAATTTAAATGTTAGGAAGAGAGCGGGGGGGGGGAGGCTCAAGAAACGACTGAGATTACGTTGCCCCCAAGGGGCTTTGGAACCGAGTTCACCCCCCTTTCAAACTGCTACCGACGCGCGAGTGGGTCCTTCAAAGAAACTCCATATACATAACGCCCAGCCGCTCTTTGAAAAAAGTCACAGGGGGGTTTGGAGTGCGCGAGTGCGGTAGTGCTCCCCATAAGAGAGAAAAAAAAGATTAAGTGCAAAAAGATCGCGATTCGCGTGAAATTTTTTAATATAAAAAAGTGCCTCAAATTTCAGTGTTTAATGTCTATAGTGAACTATTCGTCTCCCTATTTTGGCGGTGGTGGTCTACCGGCGGTGGCACCTCTGCCCCCAGTTGAATCCCCGTACCACCCACCCGTCTACACGCGTATAACCGCCGGATCACCGGGCGGTCGGTCGACGGTTCACGCCGTACTCGACTATGACGATGATTTTCAAAGCCAGGAAGGCGAAGAAGAAGAAGAAATCGACCCAACTCATCATCATCATCAACCTCATCGACAGGTGGTGGAAACGCAGCGGCGACATCACGATGATTACCAACAACGACAGTATCTGTCATCGCAGCATCATCAACAGGGCCCCATCGTCGTTCGCAATGAGTCGGTTGCAGTTGTTCCACTTTACTCATTCGGCGCTACAATAAACAACGGAAGCCTCGTACACATTCCGGTAAGTAAAATTTAGGTTTATGTTTGACCCCAAATTCACTTTATTGTAAGCAATATACGTCCGAAAACAAAGCAGTTCAGAATTAAAACAGCAAAAACAAGAGAGACTTTAATTTGTTCTGTTATTCAGTTATTGACAGCTCTCAGCCAATTAAAAAGGTTTTCTATAAATTGAAGGAATTAATTAGTCACGAAATTGTTTCGCCATTGTCCTATTCTCAGGCAATTTTAAAGAAATTAAATTCATTAAAAAACACGCCCGAACTTGTCCCGTAGAAGTATTAGGGAAGCCTGCCCCCCCACCCCCCGAAATCGTTGCCCATTCTTTGATTATCCTTCATGAAATTGATTGAAACCATCAATTTAGCCACGGATCCCCAACAACTAGAAGTTGTCTCAAGTGGCGTACCAGGGTAATGAGGAGGGCGGTGGATCACGCCCCCCTCCTTGAAAAAAACTTTAAAATGGAAAAATGAGGATTTTAGGTACGTGAAAAGGATCCTTCTTGTGCGGTTGTGGACGGGGAATTGGCTCCTTAATATTTCAATTTATACTCTCAGGTGGACTGTAAATAGAACCCGGAGATATTTTGGGCAAAAATGGCGAAAAGTACTTATTATCGCGCCTTCTGGAGACAACTTTGAGGCTAAAATTGAAAAAATACGCTGATCCCAAGTTTCTGTAGATCCTCAGGCGGCTAAAATGGACAAGCCGCACTAATGTTCTGTTCTTGGGGGGCCTGGAGGGGGAGATCGAAGAACGCGAATGAAAAAACGCTTATTTGCGGATTTTTCATGAAACTTCTGATGAAAATCACTGACTCGTAAATTTAGAAAACAACGCAAATGTGCTGGATCTTGTGCCGCGGCTAAAATTGAGAAAAAGCGATAAATTCATGGCTAAAAATAAAAACGTTGGAGCTAAAATTGAGAAAAACGCTAATTTTTGGGCGAAAATTAAAAAAAAGTGCCTATAAATACAAGACAAAAAAAAAGTTAATCGCGACTGAAATAAAGAAAAATCGCTAATTAGCGGGACGAAAAGGCTATTTCGCGGCGAAAATTGAGAAAAAGTGTGAATTCAATGTTTTAAGTATGAATATAATCGTGTTCAAGATTGAGGAATGCTCAAAAATAGAGAGAAATGGGTGAAATGGGTCGTTCCAATTTTGCAGCTGAAATTGAGGAAAATCGCTAATTGGCGACTAAAGGGAAGATAATCGCTCAAAAATTCGTGATTCAACGGCTTAAATTAAGGAAAAGCGTTAATTCGCGGAAATAATTTGGAAAATGCGCTAAATTCGTGTTTAAATCTCAGCAAAAAGCGCTCTAATTCAGGGCTATATTTGAGAAAACACATAATCCGCAGCTAAAACTAAGAAAAACTGCTAATTAGCAGCTAAGGCTGGGGAAAATACTATTTCACGGCTAAAGACAAGAAAAATCGCTATTAGACGGCAAATATTGAGAAACATCACCAAGTCGTAGAAAACCGGGGGGGGGGGGGTGAGAGAGCCAATTCACGTCAAAATTTAGAAAAAGAGCTAATTCGCTGCTAAAATTGGGGAAACCATGATTCGCGTCATCCTAAAGGCAACTTCGTGTGGCTTATATTGAGAAAAAGTGCTAATTCATGGCTATAAAAAATATAACATCGCTAATTTGCGTCTACAATTAATGAAATTGCCTAACTCACGATATAAAATTAATAAAAAGCTATAATTCGCGTCAGAAATATGGGAAACACCACTCCGATTTGCAGCTGAAATTAGGAAGAACCGCAATCCATAGGCTCTAAAATGAGGAAAAACGCTAATTCAGAGCGAAAATTGAGAAAAATTGCTAATTCACGGCTAAAATTGGGTAAAATTGCTAATTTCGAAAATTAAATTGATAAAAAGTCGCCAATTAGAAGCTATAATTAGAAAAAAACTCTATTAACTCGTGGCTAAAGTTGAGACATTTCACGACTGAATTTGAGGAAACCTCAGTTCACGCCTTCCTAAAACCAAATTCGTGGCTTGAAGACGCTGATTTGCGACTAAAAATAATGAAATTTGTTAACATTTGCTGAGGAAATTGAGAGGAACTGCATTTCACAGCTGAAATTGAGTAAAAATCGAATTCGCGGCAGAAATGAGGAATATCGCTATTTAGCCGCTAAAACAAGAAAAACGCTAATTGGCGCTAAAATCGAGAAAATTGCCAATTCTTGGATTTAAAATTGACATAAAGTAGCGGTTATAATTAAGGAAGATCGCTAATTATCGGATAAAATTGAGAAAACATGACACTTGACGGACAAAATGTAGAAAAAGCCCTGTCTGCGCCCATACCCATCATGTGCTTAGCCGGAGGCGGGCAGTTGCCCTCCCCTAGGCAGATTTTTTGATACATCAATTTTTTGTGAACTAGCAATTTTGCTCAAATTTAACCATTAGCCATTTCTCTTTATTTTTGCCGCTAATTATAATTTATACAAATTTCAGTTACAAATTAGAGTTTTCCCGAATTTTCGCCGCAAATTACGTAACGCTTTTCTTTAATTTGGCCGTGGATAAGCGATTTTATTCACTTTCTGGCACGAAGTTCGCTGCACAAAAGATAAAATATCGCTATTTGCAGCAAAAATTGAGGTAATTTGTTCAATTTTACCAGCAATTCGTGGTAAAACTAGGAGAAATAGTACGAATACATAATTCGGGGCTAAATATCCTGCAAATTGCAAGATTTTGGTCTCGACTTTCGTGAACTTACAAGTTTTGTTTTTACTTCTGTGGAAATTACATCCAATCCTTGGAGTTAAAAAGACGCGGAATTGCCAGTTTTGAGACAAATTATCGGTAAAATTGGTAGTTTCTGGTCCTTTTGGGCGCGGAATTTCGGGTTGGTGATCTTTCTCGGTGACGGAGGAACACAGGCTAGCCGTGCACGACGCAGTGCTAAAATTCTTCTGACGATTAGCCACAAATTGCAACATTTTAAAAGCGAATATCCAAGGATATTTGCAGTTTTATGGCCGAGTGCAGCATTGGCCCGGGTCACAGCTGAATTTGGGAGAATCGCATTCCATGCCTGGGGGCCTCCCGTGTTTTGGGGCCCCTAGGCTGTTGCCTTCCCTGAAAACGCCCCTGACGGTTACCAATTCGTCTCGACAATGGAAGAGTCTAGTCAATGTAGTTTTCGACGGATAGTAACAGTTTCTATGCAAATCAGTATCTGATGAGTGATGGCCATAAATTGACGATTTTCAGCTCCGGATCCCCGAGCATAAGCCTGCAAAAAGGCAATTTTGCATCTGAAATTTGTCCTCATTGAAGCTGCCCACTCCTGGACCAAGGGCTGACTACGCCCCTGCACATACCCTGACGAATAGCCGTGTATAATTGCAAGGGCGTCGCCAGCCATTGGGCCAGGGGTGGGCAGCTCGGAATTTTTGGGGGGTTGGGCTGGAGGAAGGGCACGCCCGTCGAGAGGGGGGGGGGTGGAAGCGGTTGGACATTTTGCAGTGGCTGGACCATTGCTGTGGTTGGACTTTGGCTGTGGTTCAACCTTTGCTGTAGTTGAAAGTTGAAACTTTGCTATGGTTAGTAAGTTACTGTGGTTGGACCTTAACTGTGGTTTGGAGGATCTAAATGTGGTTAAAGCTTATTGTGGTTGGAGCTTTGCTGGTGATGGAGCTTTGCTGGTGTTGGAGCTTTGCTGTGGTTGGAGCCTTGCTGTGGTTGGAGCTTTGCTGTGGTTGGAGCTTTGCTGTGGTTGGAGATCTGCAGTGGTTGGAGCTTTGCTGTGGTTGGAAATCTGCTGTGGTTGGAGCTTTGCTGTGGTTGGAGCTTTGCTGTGGTTGGAGCTTCGCTGTTGTTGGAGCTTTGCTGTGGCTGGAGATCTGCTGTGGTTGGAGCTTTTCTGTGGGAAGTTACTGTGGGAAGTTACTGTGGTTGGTTTTTTAATTAATGCATTTCGGGCCCACTTCCGGTGCCCCTCATCAGCATTATCGCTTCACCTCCAAGGCCAAACACCTGTGTGTTAAGCGATAATGCCGATGAGGGGCACCGGGAATGGGCCCGAATGCATTCATTAGAAATCACCATGGCTGTATGGCTGTGGTGGTTCAATAAAGTTTATGGTCCACTAGTTGAAGCAACAGCCAAAAAAATTTGAACAAATTCTGTAATTTACTGTGGTTGGAGCTTAACTGTGGTTAGAGGATTGCTGTAGTTCGACCTTTACTGTGGTTGGAAGTTTGCTGTGGTTGGACCTTTTTTGTGGCTGGACCTTTGCTGTGTTGGGGCCTTCTTTGTTTTTGGTTGCGGGCCTATCAAGAGAGAACGAGGGGAGCACACACGTCAAGCAAGACACTAAAAGTGTGTTGTGATGAAGGTGCAGGGGGTGGGGGGTTAGTGGAAGCGCCCCATTGAGCTACTCGGCCCCTGTGCTCGATTATTATCAGGGCACGTTAGGCACCACTCCTTTTTGAAATACTTTCACAATTAGTCATACAATCCCATTCGCAATTACATAAATTGGAAATAACAGCGAGCGAGGAAGAACTCACGATTCACAACAACGCATTCAACTATTTTTAGCTGATTGATTTCCGCTTTCTTCCACCGCTTTTCTTGATTTTTATTTCATCTTCCAATCTCCAGGGAGGAACAGCAGCCCTCCATTGCCCCCCCTTTGGCGACGCCCATGTATAATTGTAACAATAGTGGTGGATTTCACCACCGAGAGTTAAGGTTTGAGTTACGTTAACTCAGAATTAACGAAAAATAATGCATCACAAGTTATGTAAATGATTCGTAACTCCAATTTAACTCACGGTGGTGAAAGTCGCCATTAGAGATAACTATTTGAGAGTTGGCGAATTCGGGTGAAAATTCTAGCAGAACTACAAGATTCCTGGCTGAATATTCGTTAAAAATAGAAGGTTTCGAGTCTTCAGGTGTTAATTTAAGCAAAATTAAGTCAATAGTTTTAACTTTCTTGGCCAAATACAGCTGGTTTGTGGGTCTAAAGTCTAAAGTCACCGGTCACGAAGGGCAAAATAGGCCATTCTATAGGTAAGATTCCATAAAAGTAATAAAAGTCACTGTTTATTCAAGTTGCGATTGTAATCAAACGCAATATAAATCAATAAAACTGTCGTCGGTTTCTATTAATCGATACAGCGCTCTCACTCTCCAATGTCTCACTTTCGGTGACTCCGCCGTCTTGTTCCACAATCGGTACAACACTCGCGAATCCCCGTTTATACAACCTCCTCCAGCGAATCGTAGCGATAATTATCATCCACAGAGTGTAAAACACGACAAACAACCCAACGACAGCCATCAACGAGTCGTGGGGTTTCCAGTAAATCTTTTCCGGCGACACGACAATGTCCGACACGTTGATATTTTGACTAACGGTTGACAGCGAAGCTTCATCCTCGGTCTGTGAAGACACTTGTATCAGAGCTTCCTCGACTTCGCGACTCAATTCCTGTTTTGTTCCTTTCGCGTTTTTTTTTTATTTGAAGGGGGAAAAACACAAAAATTAGGGGGGGTCAGTCACTTTGAAAACGCTAGTAGTTAGCCAACTGGCTAAATCTGGCCGATTGATTTGCATGAGTCGATGAGACAGGAAAGCTTGTGTTCCTCCTAGACCTTCGCCAGGGCTTGAATTCCAATGAACGAGATGGTCCAAGCAGGTCGGATCTGTGTCCATCTGTTCATCGTCTGCAAAAATTAACGGTTTGTTAATATATTTTTTTGTGTTCCCTCGTTTCTCGGCGAAAAATACGATTTAACTCATTAACGGGATTTCACGGCCGCTAATTTCAAAATTTGTCGTGTGTAAAGCGGCTGACAACTTCCAACACTCTTCGGGCGTTAAACGATCGGCCAAATATTCCAAATGGCCGAAACTCAAATCCGAAGTGCCAAGGGCTGGGGTAAAAGCAACGTAGAATACTATGAGAATATTTTCGAGTTTCATCTTTCGAAGTTGTTGTTAACGTGACTTTCGAGAAAGGCGCGATCACGTGTTTCGTATACAAAAAAGAAATGGACGCTACAAAAGGAAAAGGGAGTTCGCGGGGTTTGTTATTTCATTCAATTTGATTGATTCATTGAGCTGACGACGCAACTACAACAACAGTAGCCGGTTTCTTCAACTTGTAAGCTCATTAAGACTCAATGGGGGGGGGGGATAGTTTTGAAATACCACCGATAATTTGCTATGTCACTTCGCCCTCACCTCTTCCACCAAGAGAAGAAAAACTACGAATACGTGTTGCAAGAATTTAAATCTCTGTAATTGTCCAGTATTTTCCAATTCCCACATTTATCCAACACCGAACAACTGTCTATTTCCTTTTTTTTCAATTAAATAAGTCGTTGGTAAAGGAGGAAGTTTCGCAATAATTCATATCATTTCGCAGCCCTAAACAACAGATTTTTTTTTTTATTAGCGTGAACCGAATTGAATACATTTCCTGGGCGTAATACGCCCACAACTGAGTTCTGAGTTCCCCATTGACTGTTGTCGAGCTTTAAAAACAATGAATCATTTACCACCTATCCATCTCTCTCTCCCGCGGTATATTCCTGGGATATAAGCCACCCATTAACTTGTGAGTAACGCAAGACTTCCAACTGTTATCGAGGTCAGTTCAAAAGAAGTTGGCTCACATAAATATTTTTCTTCGCCTTCGGATTGTTTGTTCTTATTTAAAAAAAAAAAAAAAAAAAAAAACTGCCATCAAAAATCGTACCGCTTGAAGCAGCAAAGGATCTAGAATTCTTCCCACGGCGGTGAGCGGGGGGGAATACATCTCTCTCACAAGTTTTTTTCAGTCGGAAAACTATGATTTAAGCCCGAAGAAACCGAGTATTCAGCTGAATAAAATGTAACTTGACCCACAGGTGTTGCTGTTGGTCAACGAAAGTACACTTACGAGGATATTCAGCCAGGATAGTTTCCAGAATCGCGGGCATTTATGCCTCTATAAATGTTCCAATGTCGCGGCAATTTGTCCGGCTTGGGGGCACTGTCGGAGCCCACGAGGGGTCCGAACTCACAAAAATAAGGCCCTGAATGGGCTGATGGTGAAATTACGCCCCCGACGAATCAAATTTCACGAATATTGAGCTAGTAATCTTCCATGAGAAATGAAGACTCAAAACTTTCAATTTTGCAGACTGTCTGCAAGGAAACTTTCAATTTCGCGGATATTCAGCTCAATATGTTTGCGAAGTCGCGGCTACGCGTCAGGCTTTGGGCTCTGTCGGGGTGACCCCGCTACCCCCCCCCCACGGGGTGATACCCGCTAGCCCTGGGGTTCCATGGCGAAGATATGAAAGGAACGAAACTTATTGCGATTTCGCGAAAATAAAATATCAGAAACGCTGCAGAGCGTTAAAAAACGCTAATATTTGCAGCTAAAAGAGCGGAAATGCGCTAACTCGTAGCAAAGAGCAACAAAAATCGCTAGAACTAGCGTCTAAAAATTGAGCAAATTGCTCGCTTGCGACCAATGATTGAAGAAAAACAGCGATGAATGATAAATCACTCAACTAATGTTGATAAAACGCCTATAATTCGTGATTTCTCGACGCAACTTCGTGACTAAAATTGAGTAAAAAAGCTAATTCGTGGATACAGTTGAGAAAACCCCGCCAAAATGGGGAAAAGGAGTCAATTCGCGGCTAACGCAGTGAAGAAAATCACTCATTCACAGATGAAATGAAAAAAACGCCAACTCGCGGATCAATTCGATAAAAACCGCCTGATAAAATTGCATAAAAGCCGTACTCCTTGGCTAAAATTGAGAAACAGCGGTAATTCGTGGAAAAATTGAGAAAATGCCCTGATTTGCGGCTAAAATTAAGAAAGCAAGCTAGTTCGCAGATCTATTTGATAAAAACCGCTGACATACGTGCAGGCTGAAACAGCAAAACCGCTTTGAATCACCGTTGAATTTGAGTGAAATCGCTAATCTGCGGCTAAAATTGAGAAAAATTATTAATTCCCGGGGAAAAAACACTAATTTATCGCGGCCAAAATTGTGGGAAACCCGAATTTTATCCGCTGATACGCAGGTAAAATTATGGAAAATTTGATGATAATCGGCAGAAATGGAGAAAAATTCGAAATTGGGAAAAACCGCTCATTCGCAGTTTGAAATGAAGAAAATGTGCCAGTTCGCGGCTTCTGAAGCTAATTTTGCGAATAAAATTGGAAAAAAATTGCTAGTTAGCGTCTAAAACTTATAAAACGAGATAATTCGTGGGGTACAGATGAGGAAATGCGTTAATTCACAGTATAATTGTGAAAACGTGCCAAGTCACGATTCAAATTGAGAAGCCCTCTAATTGACGGCTGAACTAATCCGCTAATCAGCGGCTATAAAATTGAGAAGATTCATCAATTTGCGGGACGCCATTATCACTTATTCGCGGCTAAAACTGATAAATGGCGCCAATTCGCGGATGAAATTGATAAAAATCGCTAATTCGAGGCTAAATTTTAGGAAAAGTGCTAATTAGCCGATGTAATTGAGAAAAAGCGCCAATATGAATAAGACAATCTATTATAAAATAATTAAAATAACGCTCATCCGCGAATAAGATTAAGGAAATAACCCGACTCTCAGCTTTTGATGCTAATTTCGCGAGTTGAATTCAGAAAAATCGCCAAATTAGCGGCTAAAATTGGTAAAATCGATAGTTAGCGGCTAAAATTGACAAAAATATAGAAAAACGCGCTGATTCGCGGATCATTCGGAAAGGTGTTAATTCGTGGATATAAAGTTGTGAAAATGTGTTGAATTCACAGCTAAAATTGAGAAGAGCTTTAATTCGCTAATTAATTTAAAATTAATTTAAATGTAATTGAGTGAAATCGCTAATTAAAGCGGCTGGAGTTGAAAAAAAGTCAATATTTCTCGGGACAAAAACTACTTATTCGCGGCTAAAATTGAGAAAAGGCAATTTGCGGATAAAATTTATTCAAATTCATGGTAAATTGATGGGATTGGTGGAATTGATTTCACAGCTAAAATGAACCGAAATTGCTGGTTCACCCACGAAATGGAGAAAAGACACAAATTTGATGATGATGTGTAGACAAAGCGCTCATTCGCGGATATAACTACTGCTATAAAACTTCTAATTATACCGGTTAAAATCAGGAAATACCGCTAATTAGAGCAGCTAAAATAAAAAACTCCAATTAGCGGCTAAAATTGAGAAAAGACGCTAGTTTGCGGGATAAAAACGCTACTTCCCGGCTGAAATTGAGGAAAAGCGTTAATTCACGGACAAAATTGTTTAAAACTGCTTATTCCGGGGCTAACATTGAGAAGAGGTTTAATTCACTGCGTGAACTAGAGTAAAATCGCTATTTAGCGGCTAAAGTTGAGAAAATTCATTAAATCACTGGGACAAAATTAACACCACTTCGTGGCTGAACTTGAGAAGAGGCGCCAATTTCACGGCTAAAATTGAGAAATTTTGTACTAAAAAAAAATAAGGGTGAACTCGGTAATTACTCGGCATTCGGCATTACAGGCTGAAATTTAGAAAAGTTTTTAAATTCGCGGCAAAAATTGAAAAAGGTGCTAAATCACGAATTAAGTTGAGGAATGAATGAATGAAATTCATTAAATCACGAATTAAAAAGCTAATTTCAAGAAAATTGAGAAAAAACGCTAATTTAAAGATAATGAAAAAAAAAAACGCTCATTCACAGATAAAATATAGGAAAATTGTTAGGTGATTCGCGGATAAAATTGGAAAAAGTGATAATACGCGGATATGATTAAGAAAAAACGCTAATTTATGGCTTAATATGCGGCCGAGATAGATAAGAATCGCCAATTACCTTAGAAAAACAGTGATGCAATCAAGACACAAATTGAGAAAAATCGTTAATTCGCGGCTACAATTTAGATGCGACGCGAGTAAAAGCGCTTCTTGGCCTTCGCGGATGAAGTGCCGAAAAATCGCCGTATTCGCAAGCGTGTGAGCCTAGCCCGACCTGTAGCGCATAAAACCTCAAAAAAAACGGTCCTATTCGTTTGTTAACGTTTGCTTAGCATTTCGAAACGTGATTTTTATTTTTTTAAATGTGTGCGGCCGACTAAAGCGTATCCGCGAAATTTGGCGCCCGACATTGGCCCCGAAAAAACGCGGCCCGAATTTGGGCCCAAAATGAGAATTTCAGTACAGCAGAAAGCCTGCGTGCACGGTAACGTGTCGGCACACATGACCTGCCCCCACCCCCACCCGCCACCAGGAAAACAAATTCGTTATAAGCTAACAATAAGCTTTGAGTTCGCCCCCGTACAATCAACGCACTATTGGGAGCGGCTGCCGCCCGAAATCGGCGTCACATTCATCCATTGAGACTTTTGAGAAAGATAAAATTTAAATTAGGCGAGAAAAAAAAATGTAGGCCAGGGTTAAGGCACATGTAGGTGACTGGTGTGCATCGCTAATTACGTTATTAGAAAAACTAATTAAAACGATTTCTCCTTAGTATAAAAAGCGGAGGATAATATTGTGCAGATAAAACGCCTTGAAAGCAGGCTAAGTGGTTCGCTCGTGGGTCAAATAACGAATGGATAAGCCATAAAAATTAACTATCCCCCCCCCCCGCCACCACCGTCCAGGCATTCTCGCGGAGGAAAAAAAAACAAACGCCATCGCCTTATTAACTGGGACAACGGCGGCGGTTCTACACGACAAAAATCGAAACACTTGAGGCGTCCCCCTGCACACAAAACAACTCGTGCCATTGACATTTAAAGAGAAAAAGGCAAGGGCACCCACAACAAAACGATATGTAACAGAACCTTGGCCTTAGTTTTTTTGATTTTTATTTTCTTCTTCGGGTGGTTCGTGCCTCGAAAATCGAATAGAATTTATGTTTTATGCCATCCATTGCTTGCGGTTATGTCATCAAAAAAAATGATCTTGGAATCGACGAGTCGTCCCCATCCCTCCTCGCGTCCTACACGTTTTTGAGTTTGAGGCTTTTACGAAAATATTCAATTTTATGACAGAAATTTAATACAATGGCACTTTAAGAACACGCTGATCGGATTCAATTTATTCAAAGTCACAGAGAGAGAGAGAGAGTGAGTGAGAGGGAGTGTAAGCCGGCCATAAAAGACAATCCGATAGCTCTAAATAGATTTCTTGTTTCATGACCTTTCCATTATCTCAAGCCGTAGGACATGAAACATGGGGGCCTAGTATTTTACAACATACGTATATACATACTGTGGCGAGCTAGTGTGTTGGGCCTGTTATCCTTCACTCCCGCTACTTCATTGTATAGAACGCTCGAAAAAAAAATGCTTTAAAAGAGAGAGGATCGACGTTGGTAACGCCAGCTTTTAATCAAATGCCTTCCCTGGGAAAAAAATTTATAATGGAGGCTCTGAGGGTTGCGCAAATTGAAAAAAAAAAAAAGTCGAGCTCGGAAATGACCTTTCTTTGTACCTGTCAGAGGCGAAATGTAGCACAATTTAATTATCCCTTCATCTGTTTCACGTGCACAATGGCAAAAGAGAAAGGCCAACTTACTGCGGGGGTGAGAACAATGGAATGAGCCCTTTTTTTCTTAATCACAGCTCAAACTGAATATCACGTGGATCCCTCCACGCATAGGTTATGGGTGGGTGGATGGGGGGACTTTTTCAAATTAGTACGAAATTTCAAGACTCATTAGTTTAAAACAGTCAAATAATGATACGCTTGAAATGTTTCCTGGCCATTTACTTTTAATTCTCTGAATATTTCAAAAAAACTGATAGCAATCTCTCAACTGGTTGAATTATTATAACGTCAAGCTTGAACAGTTCCTTATAAATTTTAATCGCGTGACATTTAATCCCATAGGCCCGCAAGGTAAAAAATATTTATTTTCCTGACAGTTTGCGATGCAATATAGAGCAGTGCCACTTCATTTTTTTTTATTCTTAAATTTCTTCTTCTTTTAATTCGCCGCATTAAAAAGTGAAGGTCTTACGCGCCCCCTCATTTTTTAATAGGCGTCATTACGCCGGTTTATATATGTATATTCTGTTGTATATAATATGTGCTTTCGAGGATTTAAAAGTGGATAGTTAATTAATAAAGTAGATATTTTTCGCGGATTTTTGTGAAATTTATCGACCTTGAGAGTCCTTGACACGGTAATTAACGTCAGAATTCGGAGTTAAGGAAAACGCGCAATTTACTTGCCGCGGCGACGGGGATTTAAAACAATTGTGACCGAGTTTTATAAAGATCTTGTGTAATCAGAGGATGCCAATTCTTGTTCTCTACGACCCCCACCCCACCAACATTTTTTTTTTTTTTCGTTCCGTTTTCTTAGAACAGGTTCGATTGTATTGTAATTTTGTTAGGACGCGTTACTCATAATTTATTATTTTCTTGACGGGGCCAACAGCCTATACAAAGTGATGTCACTATTCAAATTTTGTGATCGGAGGGGGGGGGGGATTTACGGATGGTGAGGGGAAGGGGCGGAGATGCGTGAGGGGTGGTAAACGTCGAGCTTAATTTTATCGTTTATATGCCTAGCAGAAAGTGTCGATGGAGGGACGGAGGGGAGGAGTTTCCAGGTTGCCAAAATATGTGACTTTTATATTGGGCGTGACTCACGTGGAAACCATGTAAAGGGCTTTCTTAGGGGGGGGGGTTGAGAAAAATGCCTAATTCTCAGCTGAAATTGAAATAAATCGCTAATTCGCGGATAGAAGTGACAATATAAAGCGCTTAAGTCACGGCTATAGATTTGAGAAAATTCGCGAATAAAAACACTACTTCGCAGCTAAAACTGATTAAAAGAAGTAATTGGCTGCTAAACTTACGATGAAACACGCTGATTCGTGGTTAAAATGGAGGAAAACCTATAATTCACCATTGATGCTAATGAGAAAAGCCGCTAATACCAGTGTAGAAAAAGCGCTAACAATTAACAAAATGCCTATTCGCGACTTCTGAAGGCAAAGTTCGTAGCTCAAATTGAGGAAAGATCTGTAGTTCATTGCTACAAAGTGAAAGAAATTTCTATTTCACGGTGAACATTAAGAAATGCGCTAATTTGCGGATTCATTTTGGACAAATTAGCTCATTAGCGGCTAAAATCAGGAAAAATACTTATTCGCGGTTAAAATTGGAAAAAATCGCTAATTCGCGGCGATAATTGAAAAAAATTGCAAATTCACCGTTGAAATTTAGGAAAAGCGTGAAAAAAAACGCTAATTCGCGGTTGAAATGGAGAAAACGCCAAAGTCACGGCTTCTGAAGGCATTCTTTGTGGCTAAAACTGAATAAAATATAGGATAATTCGCAACCAAAATTGAGTAGAATTGCTCATTAGCGGTTAAAATTGAGAAACATTGCTCATAAGCGGCTCAAAAATTGATGAAAGTTGCTCATTAGCGGCTAAAATTTAGAAAAAATCGGCAATTAGTAGATGAAATCACTAATTTGCGGCTATTCAATCCTTTCAGAATGCACGTTCGTGGTTCAAACTTGGAAAAAGAACTAACCCATGTCTAAAATAGAGACAAATCGCTAATTCATGGCTAAAATTAGGATGACGCAACAATTGGTGAATAAAATTGGAAAAATCGCTCATTATAACAACCCAAAATGAAAAAACATGCGAACTCGCGGTTAAAAGTGAGAAAAATCGCTATAATAAG
The DNA here is from genome assembly GCA_038030265.1 of Corythucha ciliata. NCBI lineage: Eukaryota > Metazoa > Arthropoda > Insecta > Hemiptera > Tingidae > Corythucha > Corythucha ciliata. The sequence continues at coordinate 13,231,645 of CM075939.1, forward strand.
CGGCTAAAATTACGCAAATTCTCTAATACACTGCAAAATTAGTGAAAAACGATAGTTCGCAGATAAAATAGAGACGAATCGCTAATTCGCGGCTAAAATTAGGATAACGCATCAATTAGAGGATAAAATTGAGACAAATCGCTCATAGGCAGCCAAAATAAGGAAAAACTCGCAGCTAAAATTGAGAAAAATCTCTAATTTGGGGCCAAAATCGCTAATTCTTAGCTAAAAGGGAATGAAATCGATAATTCACGGCTGCAATTTCGAAAACAACAATTCGATCCCTCCGAAGGCAAGTCTGTTTGTGGTTCAAATTGAGTAATAGGGATAATTCATGGCTAAATTTGAAATGCTGCTGTTGAAATTGAGAAAAATCGCTAATTAACGGCTAAAATTGAGAAATATCGCTAATTCACTGAAGGAATTGAGAAAAAGTAATGAAATGGGAAACAAAGGCTAATTCGCGCTCAAAATGGAGAAAACGCCCATTCGCAGCTTCCCGCAACTTCACTGGTCAGCTTGGGAAAAGCGCTAATTTGCGGCTGAAGAAACGCCGCTAATTAGCGGCTAAAATTAGGAAAAACGGTGATTCACGGCTATGTCAAACGAGACAAATGTATTATCCACGGGAAATTTGGAAAATGGCAAAGCGCGCGGTTTTTGGAGCGAGCTTCGTGGCTGAAGTTGAGATTAAGCGCTCATTCATGGCGGCTAAAATTAAGTTAAATTGGAACAAATCGCTGATTAGCGGCTAAAATAGGAAAGATCGCTAAAATTCGACACTGTAAATAGTCGAGAGAAAGGGCTAATATACTGTACTATGTGTAAAAGCATCGATCAATCGCAGTTGAAATGGAGAACGTCCGCTAGTTCGTGGCTAAAACTAAGAAACGCGGTAATTTGCGGCACCATTTGAGAAAAACTCCGTTTTGAACGCTACAAAACGGTTGTGGCCGTGCTGAGACCAAACTGACAGCTTCTAGACCTAACCCAATCCGGACAAATGTGCATGAGGCGGTCAGTTATGGAAGCCACTAAAGTAAAGGGCCAATCTTAACGTCCAATGTGCAACTAACGTAAGTAAATAGGCCAAAAGAAGACGGAAACGATGAGAAGAAACTGGAGCCTATTGTGAACGTGTTTGTACAAAAATAACATTAATAAACAGGAATAGAGCCGTAACGAGCTAGTTGACTGACTGAATACCTAGCCACTTATATAGTAGTGCTGGCGTTATAGACATTTGGCGCCACGGGCGAGTCTTTTAACATCCCCCCCCCCAACGATTAATCCCTCTAATTATCCATTTTCCTAAATTTTCGGTGACGAAGTTGCCTTGATAAGCCGTGAATTGGCGTTTTCTTCATTTTAACCGGGATTTGACGTTTTCCCCACGCTTCAGCGCTTCTTCTACATCAGTGGATTAGCGATTTTTCTCCATTTTAGCCACGAATTAACGACTTTTCTAAATTGTGAATTTGTGTTTTTCCTGATTTTATGAAATATTTATGAAATAGCACTTTGTCTTAATTTTGGCCGCGGATTAGTGTTTTTTTTCCCCACTTTTAGCCATAATGCATTGGCGCTTTTTCTCACTTGAGCTCATGAAGCCACGAACTGTTGTTTCCGTAATTTTAGCTCCGAATTAGCGCACTTTCCCCATTTTGTCGCAGAATAAAGATTTTTTTCATTTTCATCCACAAATTTGCATTGAGAAGCCACGAATTGGCGTTTTATCCGTTTTAGCCGTGAATTAGCGCTTTTTGTTAAATTTAGCCGCGAATTAGAGAGTTTTTTTTTCACTTTTTGCCATGAATTAGTACTTTTTCTCATTTGAGATCACAAAGCCACGAATTAGCGCTCTTTCTATACACTTTATCCGCGAAATTAGCGTTCGTCTCAACACAACGCGGCTAAAATGGAAAAAATTACTAATTAGTGCAACCAAAATTAAGCAACATTGAGAAAAAGTGCTATTTAGGGGCTAAAATTCCGGAAAATCCCAATTCATGGCTAAAATTGAGAAGAAGCGCTAGTTCGCGGCTAAACTTGAGGAAAATCACCAATTCGCGGACAAAGTGTGGCAAAATTTCCAACTTGATTGCTCGCCTTCGCAACTTCTAAAGGCAACTTTCTGGCTAAAATTGAGAAAAACGGCAAATTCGGGCCTATAAGAAAAAAAAACACCGCTGATTCCTCGCCGGTTGACCGGCTAGAACTGAGAAGCGATAATCTATAGCTAAAGTTATATCAAAATTGCTAATGCGGTGCTACAATGTAAAAAAAATGCTATTTAGCGGCTTGAACAAATCAATTTTTAGCCTGGCTAAAAGTAGGAGAAAGGCTAATTTTCAGCCTAAATTTTGAAAAAAAAAGCCAGTTCGCTTCTGAAATTGGAAAAACTGCCAATTAGCAGCTAAAATTGCGGAAAACGCCAATTCGTGACTAATGTTTGAAAAATCAATAATGCGCGGCTAAAATTTTGAAAATTTTCAATTTGCATCAAAAGCTGAAAATTAGACAATTTGCGGCTTCTGAAGGCAAGTTTGAGGTTAAAATTGAGAAAGAGCGCCAATTTATGGATATAAGGGTAAAAAAAACCGCTGATTTGCGGCTGAGAAAAATCGTTATACCGCATGCGCATGATGGTGAACAAAAAATGCGATTTGTGTCAACGATTTGGAAAAACCTGCTATTTTGCGGCTAATATTGAGGAAAATACGTTGGAAAAACGATACTTTTAAGTGCTAATTCTCTGCTAAAATACAAAAAATTGCTAATTTGTTGCTAAAGTTGAAAAAACTTAACTTGGGGGGGGGGATTCTTGGTGATTTCCTCCCCGGGCCCAGATAAGGTGCAGACCCGCCAGTAGAGGGGCCTTGTTTGAACATTTATGGACAAATAATGTTAAAACACTTTGAACAGAGTGGAAATCTGCTCGCACACTGGCTGTGATGAAAATAAAGGGCCAATTTTAACGTTATGTGTACTAGTATATTTCACAACGAGCGAGGAAAGCGTCACTTTACGCGCGAGTTGGGTTTGGCGATCGAGGCGAAGCCGAGTTCGCTAATTACTAACAACGAGCGCGTAAAGACGCTCCTCACGAGTGGCGAACACTATTTTTCGCTTGACCGGCGAAGTGTGAGGCACTTCACCACGACTCACTCCAAATACTTCCCTTCTAACAGTGACGGAAAGTACTTTACATCACTCCTGGCAGTGACGTAAAGTGATTAGTGTTTCTTTTGTCGTGAGGTTGCCATGGTGAAAACAGCCACTTTCTCCGTAGGTCAAGCGAAAAATAATTAACGTAATAATAGACGGGAAGCGAGTGGAACAGAGCTCTTTGTTTTTAAAGGTCCACAATGGTCCCAGTTTAGACAGTCCCAGTTTAGGTTGGAGTGTTTGCCGAAATGTTGTTAGGGTGGTGGTGTGGTTATAAACGGAATTACAATTTGTCCATCAGACGGTGTAACGTTATAGATGGGTCCAGATTGTTCGTGAAAGCATTATCGGACGCTCCCAAAAATGCCAAGCTTCCACCCACCATCCAGTTCTCAAATATCAGGCCCTCCAAGTCGTTGAATTGGCTCGTTGTGGTACTTGGTGAGGGCACTGTGCTCCATACATGCTCTAGACGGCTAATGGAAACTTCCCTGAACTTCACTCCACTCATGATTTATTTTCGATTTTCCCCGCACCGTGTCACGCTTTTATTTATTCTTGTAATCCGTTAAAAATAGACACTCACAATATACCAAAGTGACTCCATTATTCATCGCGCGGGGATATCCGCACACACGACCGTACAATAAGCCCCCACCCACCCACCCTCCTATCCCTTCATTCACCACCACTCACTAAGCATTGTAGAAATAAGGAAATCCCGCGTCGTAAATCACCACCGAGGATTCAGCACACACATGTTGCGGGTGTTTGAGCCGCAGGAGTGGGAGACGAGTAATCGTTATGGAACGGTGTAACGAAGTAAATAGAAGAAGAAGAAGGAGCAAAAAAAAAAACACACAAATAAAAGTGGAAGAAAGACAAACAAGAAGAACATTGGAACAGACAAAGAAGAAGAGGAGATGATGTCACTTCCGAGGAAGTTCTATAAAAGTGGTAGTTCGGTAGTTTGGCAAGCCCCGCGTTCGCTAAATCGGCGTTCGTGAATATTTAGTTGTTGGCCGACCGGGGTCAAGTGTAAAACAAGAGATCTGTGACAGGTTTTTATTTAATATTTTGAATGCTTTTAATTAGTTTTAAATAAGTTTCAAATCCCACTGTCGTCCCATTGAGGAAGCTATGACCACGACGCATGTTGTAAGTACAAATCGTGTCGTAATTTCACCGAGCGAGGCCACACTAAGGGGGGGTTTTTCCGATACATTTACTCTCAAATACAAACGGAATTCAACGAAACCACCCATAGTAAACATTTTTAGCTCTAATTCAGCCTGTAGAAAACGACAGTGTTTCAACTGGTCATCAGATCACAATCATTCCTATAAACCTCGTTGATCTACATTCAACCGAAATATAAAGATTTTCATCTAAACGAGGAGTGAAAGCTTTTTTTAAGTCATCACACGAAGAAAAACTTGAGTCATTTTCAATAAACAAAAGAAAATTCCCGAATTGACTTGGTTTTTCCGAATGCATACAGCCATAAAATTGTAGGAATTTTGAAAATCCGTCTACGGGCTTCGCCTACCTTGGAAAATATAAAAAGAGACAACCTGTTGAGTCTTTAAATGTAGTTAAGTGTGCGAGGGGGCTAAAGTTACCTACCAAAAGTTAACGAGTATTGGTGTCTATAATTACTCACTAACGTATAAACCTTGAAAATGGGTCAGAATGCCTGTTTCCCGTGGTAGAGTTCAAATTTCTCACTGTGCCTCGGCAATGGTGAGTTTTCATCGGAACAAATTCAACTCTTGTTTGCATGGTTGAACATATTTTGAATGAAATTCGCGATTTTTCTGTCCGCACGCGGTTGCCTTCGAGGGGCCGCCATTTTTGCCGGTGAAACAACAGTTGGACGAATATCGTTCAAATTGACGATGAATTCAGTTAAATTGCCGGAGCGAGTACATGACGCGCGTCGTATATCCTCGTCCAATCACGGTTACAGCCTGAATTCATGGAAAATGGTTCACACACAAATCCTTGTCCTTAATATGGACTAATGGGAAGGCGTTGATTGAAAACAAATTTCACCCCTTAATTTCTTGTGAACAAAATACGCGGAATCTAACGTTCATCGACCCTGGTGTGTCATCCCTCTACGATGAATCGAACAATAAGGAAAATGAAGCGACCCCGTTAGGCGAGGGGGTGGGGTGGGCGTACTAAAAGTTTTTAAAATAAGTGAAAGGAAGAGAATTGTAAGTTTAGCCCGCCGATGAAAAAGTGAAAGCGAAGTTTTTAACCACCCTTGGGGACAAAATTGCACACTCCCCCCCCCCCTCAACAAATATCACCATCACCTACATATTCACACGCCGGGATCAATATCTAATGTTTTCCCGCTTGTTTTAATTTGTGTCTCAACTGTTTTCAGGTGTTGTGGTCGGCGCTTTCGATAGCCCTCGGTCTTGAAATACGAGGCGATATCATCCGCGGGACGCCATGCATAAAAAAACACCACCAGTTATTCTGTCCGACGGCTGGCAACACTTATCCTTTGTGAGTATTTTGACGTTAAAAACAGAGATTTGACGGGATATACGGAGGTGAAATGAAGAGGCGCGGCTTCCGGCCGTACAGACCAGAAGCCAAACGCGTGCCCACGCCAACTGCCTACACTGTGGCGGCGAGACCACGCTGGCTCGCCCCCCCCCCAATAAAAACGAGAGTTTAATTTTTTGTCTGCGTTTTTTTTTTTTTTTATGTTCCAGAGAAAGAATAGAAGTTTTCATTGATGAAAACAAGGCTCTTATGAAGAGAATGTACGGCGAGTTTGAAATGTCCACAGAGTATGGTCCTCCGGGGCAGGAAGTCTACGAAAGCGATCGGGATAAGAAGCAAAATCGAGGCAATTATCAACACGATGGAGGGGGAAATGCACCCAACGGGTACTCGTATCGATACCCGGGGCCGAGGGAAAAACGCCAGGCTTTTCCAGGCAATACGACCGAAGACAACGGAAGGTTAATATTTTTTGACTCTGAGCGTGTGTGAGTGTGCTTTGTTTAAATTTTCCACAACGTTCGTTATAGGGTAGACGCCTGCCAGTCGAAAGTTGAAATCGTAACGCCCTACTGGGCGGCGAACAGCGCCGGTAAAATCCGAGCCATCGTCAACACTCAACATTTTGAGCAGGCCATTCACCAGGAGGTGTGCTCAAAAACGCAAACGAGTCGATGCGCCGACGACTGCGGCTGCGAGCAAAAGTACAAATGGCACCGTCTGTTGGCCTATGACCCTGATAACGACTGCAAGGGGATTTTCATGGATTGGTTCCTGTTTCCGAGTTGTTGCGTCTGCAGGTGTACGCCCAATGTCGGCGGCCAACAACAACAACAGCAGCAGCAGCAACCACTCCCACCGTCGCAACAGGAACGGACGCGGTCAATGCAGCCGACCCCTGCAGGCCGCCGTCGAAGCTAATTTGTTAATTTTTATATTTTTTCCCCACTGGAAACCAAAATGGTTACCATTTTCTAGTTCGTTCATGTACTAGAGCATCAAATCCCCAGGGTCTTTCTTTTAAAAATGGTTAAATGTACATATTTCTCAACTGTAAATAATAATTGAATCATGCTGGAGAAAGATCATAAAGAAGAATTATTGAATAAATTTCTATGGAATCCTAAAAGAAATCACTAAAGATGTATAAGAAAAAGGGCCAACCAAGCTGTAAAACCCTATCCGGCCACCGCACCTACCAGTACCACACGTCACACGTCATAGAAGTGGCAAAGTTATAGCTCTCAATCTCCCATCATTGAAACATCGGAAAATTAAGCCAAAAGCCAGAAAAGTGGAAAAAAACAACTACATTCATCAACAACCTATGTCAACGTGAACAAACTGTTTGGCAAAAATACGCCTCCCGCCGAATGAAGTGAACTCAGCGCAGTGGTGGAGACATGAGCCTTTTGGTTTTGAGGCTTTTTGTCGCTGTCAAACAAATTTCGTGGGGTAACCCCAAGCCAATTGAGTCACCCGGCGAAATTGGTTTGCGATTTCGCCGGGTGACTCAATTGGTTTGCCGCCATCAAAAGTATTTGAAATTGTTTTTGTTCATCGAGCGAAATCCGAGAAATTTATACGCGAAAAGTCAACGCCTTGGGCAAAATTTACGCGAAACGCTTCACCAAGGGCAATTTTAAGATAAAATTGTCCGTTTCATGGAAAAAAACTTGTCAGTTTCACGACGAATTGTCAATGTGGCATTGATACTCACAAATGAGGAATTTTTGGTTCAAAAGGTAATAGTTTTATGAGTAAATCATCAGTTTTGTAAGGAAACTGTCAATTTTATGAGAAAATTGTCATTTTTAAGGCTGGTAAGTCAATTTCCTGAAAAAATTGTTTGTTTAAGCAGAAATGGTTAATTTCATGAGAATATTCTAATTTTTATGATCAACAGTTTTATTTATGGTCCCTCAACTTATGTATTAATGAACGGATAACATTTATTAGGCCTTTAAACTGGCAATGCCTAGCGGAAATAACAATTTTTTTCCAGAAATTGTCAATTTTATGAGTAAATAATCGTCAATTTTGTGCGTAAATTGTCAATTTCATGAGTGAATTGTCAATTTTACGAGGTAAGTGTCATGTTTATGAACTTATTTCTTCTTTTAGGTCAATTTTGTGCGTAAATTGTCAATTTTATGAGTAAATTGTCAGTTTTATGTGTAAATTGTCAATTTCATGAGTAAATTGTCAATTTCATTAGTAAATTGTCAATTTCATTAGTAAATTGTCAATTTCATTAGTAAATTGTCAATTTCATGAGTAAACTGTCAATTTTATCAGGTAAGTGTTTGGGGATTTTGTTGCCTGCAAAAAAATATCACTGGGTGGGTGATCCAACTCAGATTGCCTGAAAAAGCAAAGCAAATGAAAAAGAGGTGCGCCCACACGACTACTTTAGCGTTTCTGACTCAGGTCTCGCGCTAAATTGCGGTGAAATTGACATTTTAAGGAGCAGAATCCGCGAAATAAGCCTTCAAAAGTATGCAAATCCAAGAAACTGGGGCTTGAAAGCGCCAAACTGACGAAATTAGGCTTTTGAGTGTGCCAAATTCACGAATTTGGTTTTTTAAAGAGCGACATTCGTCCATCGAACGGGCCAAAGATTTTAGAAATTGCTAAATTTGGTTACGAAAGAGCCAAACTCACGGGATTTCTTTACTGAAAAGCGACGAAATTTCGTATTTTAACGAGCCGATTGAAACATGCTTTTAGGAGGAGCTAGAAGTCATGATTTTAGGTTTTCGATGAAGCTTAAATCCTCAAAAGCGGGGTGAAAGGTGCCAAGTTCAATAAATTAGGTTATAAACTAAAGAAAAGTCCACAAAATTTCGGTAAAAAATTGAAAAAATCTCTAATATTCGTGACTATAACTGCGAAAAAGCGCTGATTTGTGGTCTCGCGATGCAACTTCCAGACTAAAATTGATTTTTAAAAACTCTGATTCATGGTACATGGAGGCCATTCTACGAATAAATTGTGGAAATCAACGCAAAAGTGTTGTTTTTGGACCAATTCCGCGGTTGAAATTGAGATAACACGCTATAACATTGACAAGAAAAAGGCGCTTTCAGGTTAAAATTGGGCAAGAATAGCAAACTCGCAACTGAAATAGCGAAAAATCGCCAATTCACATATAAAAAAGGGAATAGATGCTAATTCACCGCAAAATTAGCAGAAAATGATATTTCACGACTGCAATTGAGAAAAATCACTAATTTGCAGTTTGCTGATATTAAGTGTCCCAACTAAGAAAAACGCTAATTTTCATTTGAAATTGAAAATAAGCCATAATTCTCTGCTGAAAATGGAAAAATTGCTAATTTGCAGCTTAATTTGTGGAAAACGCCAATTCTTGGACAAAAATTGAGAAAATTCGGTAATGCGCGGGTTGGAAACGCTACTACGCTGCTAAAATTTCGGAAAAAGCGCCAATTCGCGGCTAAAATTCAGGAACCGCTATCACTACTTCTCGGATAAAGAGTGGTGTAATTTATAATTTAAATACGCGCCTTCTGAAGACAACTTTGTGGCTAAAATTAAGAAAAACGGCCAATTCATGCACGGCTATAAGTAAAAACTACGCTGATTCACTGGCTACAACTGAGAAGCAATAATTTATATCTAAAAGTAGGAAATTTAAAATTGCTAATGCGGTGCTAAAATGTGAAAAACCCGCTAATTTGCGGTAATATCTGGAAAATAAATAATTAATCTGGCCAAAATTAAGGGATTATGAAGGTTATTTCAAGCCTAAATTGAGAAAAAGTGCTAATAATTCATGGCTAAAAATGGAAAAAATCGCCAATTCACAGCCAACATTGCGCAAAATTCATGACTGAAATTGGGAAATATTTTTAATTCACAACTGCTCTCATTGGTCCTAACAACACGCAACAAAAAAATCAAAATTACATGCTTGCATGTAAATGTGCGATGCACATGCTTGCATGTGCATGTTTGCGATTTACCCCGATTTTTGAGTCTATATTGACTGGTCTATTAAGAAAAACACTAATTTTCAACTCAACCTGAGAAAAAGTGATAATTCGCTACTAAAAATGAAATATGTGGCTGAAAATGAGGAAAACGATAATTCGTGGCTAAAATTGAGGAAAAGCGATAACCCGTGGCCAAAATTGGGGAAAATCACTAAAAGTTCGAGGCAACGCAAAATAAACGCTAATCCATAGCAAAAATTGAAGGAAAAAAATGCCAATGTGGGACTGAAAAAAACGCAGCTAATATTGAAAACATTCACTAATTAGCCCGGCATAAATAAAATAAAAACTCTAGTTTTCAGCTCAAATAGGGAAAAAGAGCTATTCCCGGCTAAAAATTGAGGAAAACGCCAATGCGTGGCTAAAATTGAGAAAATTCGCGAATTAACAGGCAAAAACGCTACTACGCAGCTAAAAGTGAAAAAAATCGCTAATTAACGGCTACAAATACGCGGAAACAATTTGCAGACGAAGTGTTTAAGAATTTCTAATTCCGCTATCTCGCCTTCTGAGGGCAACTTTGTGACTGAAATTGAGAAAAACGGCAAATTCATGGCTATAAGTAAAAAAAAAAAACACTGATTCACGGCTAGAACTGAGAAGAAGCGATAATCCATATTTAAAATTTTTAAAAATGGTGACGCGGTGCTAAAATGGAGAAGAACCCGCAAATTTGCAGCTAACATTGAGAAAATCAGTAACTATTCTGGCTAAAATTAAGAGAAAGGTTAATTTTCAGCCTGAATTGAAAAAAAGGGCTAATACGCTGCCACAAATGGAAAAATTGCCAATTTGCACTTAAACTATCGGAAAACGCCAATTCGTGGTTGAAATGAACAGAATTCGCTAACTTACGGGTTAGAAACGGTACTAAGCTGCTAAAATTACGAAAAAGCGCTAATACGCGGCTGAAATATAGGGGAATTCACTAATTCACGGCTAAAATTGAGAAAATTCGTGGCTTCCTCGGTCAACTTTGAGGCTAAAATTGAGAAAAACGCTAATTTATGTCTATGGGTGAAAAACTAGCAAATTCGCTGCTAAAACTGAGAAAAAAACGCTGATCCGTAGCGTATGTTTGTGGTGAACAAGAAAACGCTAATTTGTCGTAAACATTTAGAAAAAAACCGTTATTTTGCGGCTAATATTCAGTAAAACACTAATTTTCAGATCAAACCGAGTAAAGTGCTAATTCTCTGGACCCTGCTAGAAAAAATCGCAAATTTGTGAAAAACGCCAACTCGAGAAAAAGTTAAGAAAGATCGCTGATTCACAGGATAAAAAAGCTACTTTGCTGCTAAAGTTGAGAAAAATCGCGTGTTTATGTCTATAAGGTGGGGGTGGGAATACCCCACTAATCCGCGGCTAATTTGCGGCGAAAAGCTCTAATTCGCTGGAAATTTGACAAAAAGCACTCATTCGCGGATAAAATGAAGAAATTCGCGGCTTAAACTTGGCATAAGCACTGTTTTGCGGATAGGTTGGGGAAATAGCGGTGATTTGCCTAAAATAAGGAAAAGGCCTTGGCTACAATTATGAAAAGGCATTAGCGGTTTGTATTAGGTATGTATAATTATTCGGCCATACATCAAGCGTACAGAGTAACAGAAGATATCACTAGGGGCTTCGAAAATGAAATGAACACAGTCAGTGTCTTCCTGGACCTTGAAAAAGCTTTTGATAAAGTATGGCATGAGGGACTCAAGTTCAAATTGAAACAAGCCGGGCTTCCAAAATATATATACGATATACTGTGTGCCTTCCTGACTCGCAGGTCCTTTTTCGTCAGAATAAACAACAGTGTCTCCACGACGAAACATATCCGTGCTGGAACTCCGCAAGGCTCAGTTCTATCACCCATTCTCTTCAATATATACACGAGCGATCTTCCTGCTCCGCGGAACGTCCAAATTGCTACATTCGCGGACGACACCGCCATATACGCGATCAATGAAAATATAATCGAGGCACGAGACGCAGTTCAACATGCTTTGCAGGAAATCCAGCAGTACATGAGAAAGTGGAAGATCACCCTCAACCACAAGAAATGTGTAGCGAAAATTTTCACTCTTCGCTTTCCAAATAATCCCCCAGAACTCCGAGTGGGCAACACCAACCTCAAATGGAACGACAATAAAGCTTCGGTGCGATACCTGGGCCTCCATCTTGACAGAAGGCTAACGTGGGAAAAACACATTAGCAAAAAAGTGGGAGAAGGCTATGCAAGGCAGCGGCAACTGTACTCCATACTAAACAGAAAAAGCAGACTGAAACCAGAATTCTGTATACTCGTGTACAAATCTATAATCCGACCATTGATGCTATATGGGAGCAAAGTGTGGGGAGCTGCTGCAAAGTCAAAATTGTTCAAGCTACAGGTCATCCAAAATAAAATACTAAGGGCGGCGGCAGATGCACCCTGGTTCGTAAGAAACTCCCAGCTCCACAGGGAATTAAACCTGCCCTCGATCAGAGAACACATCGTCGCGAAGTTCAAAAAATTTCACGCAAACCTGCCGGCCGTGGAACGAGCGGTCTATTATTCGTTGGGCAAACGGATAGCTAAAAGATTACGACCCCGTCTACTCCAAGACCAACTCATGTGATAATTACTGTGATATAGTTATTTAATCCTGTGATATAGTTATTTAGTACAAATTGTTGTTCGTTGTACTTGTGAAACCTTTTAAGGTTGGTCTAGTAATTTAAAAAAAAAAAAAAAAAAAAAAAAAAAAAAAAAAAAAAAAAAGAGAGACTTTTAGGGGACTCTTGAAGATTTCCGCCCTGGGCCCCGATACGTGTAGGTCCGCCAGTGTCGAAGTATTTCGATTTGAGACGCGTGAGTCCCCCTAGGACAAATCCTACCTACGCCACTGGTTCTCGGGGGTTTACACAGGGAAATAATTAAATGAAAGTGTTAAAAAGCTCACTTTTTGATAGCGGGTTTCACCCGTCTTTTTCACACCAAAACAATATTCATTAAATCAGTAATCCGCATGATGAGGAAAGTACTTGTGGTCACGCACGCTGTAATAAAAAAATAACGATAAGTATCACGTTTGGGGAACAAGAGACACGTCGTTTGAAGACTCACGGCGTCCATTCCATAAGTCGACCCTCCTTCCCCTTGTCCATCCCCTCTAATATTTTCATGTCTTCTTCTGTGAGTTTAAAATCGAACACTTCGAAATTGTTTTGAATTCTCTGCTTATTGGCGGATTTTGGAATGACGATGACTCCCCTTTCGATCTACGAGGAAATGACAAAAATTAGTTGGAGATTTCCATTGTCAAGGATGATACACTCCCACCTGGAAGCGAATTAAAACTTGAGCGGACGATTTTCCGTGTCGCTTAGCGATTTGAACCACTTTGGGGTCCTCTAAAAGAATTTCTGGAGACTCTCCTGGCCTGATGAATGGGCGAGTGGGGCAGCCCAGAGGGCTGTAAGCTGTGATGGTGATGCCCTTTCGTTTGCAGTAGTCCAACAGTTTCTTTTGGTTGAGATACGGATGGCACTCGACCTGTGAATTGTGATGGAAATAATTAAAATGACTCGTCAAGCAGCCAATGGAAAGAGATGACAGCGTCCCTATACCTGGTTTGTGACGGGAACAATTTCAGCCACGGACAGAAGACGTTCAATTTGCTCGTGGTTGAAATTTGAAATTCCGATCGATTTTGTCAGCCCTTTCTTGACCAATTTTTCCATCGCTTTATAAGTGTCGACATAATCGACGTCAGAATACAACATGTTTCCATTTTCTGTTGGAAAAACTTCATCTCCTTCCTTAAATAAAAGCCCCAGTCAATATTCGCCAACTACGCGGCTCATAACTTGGGGGGGGGGGAGACAACCTTAAAAGCCATTGGCCAGTGCATCAAGTACAAATCCAAGTAGTCCACGTTCAAATTTTTAAGAGTCGTCCTTAGTGCCGGCTCCACTAAATCCGGGCGATGGCTCGTGTTCCACAACTGTACGACGGAGAAAACGAAATTAACGCGCCCCGTTCTAAATGAAACGAAGTATGTATTAATTTTTCCTTTGTATACCTACCTTCGAAGTTAAAAATATGTCGCTCCGTTTAATGACGCCCTCCTTGATTTTAGCGTTGACAGCTTCGCCGACTTCTTGTTCATTAAGGTACACGTGGGCTCCATCGATGTGCCTATAGCCGGTGTCGATGGCATCTTTGACGGCTTGGGTGACTTCCCCAGGTTTCGACTTGAGGAAGGGGGAACATACATTTTACAGCAATTTGTTTTTAAAAACAATCATTTTAAAATCTAGAGTTTTAAAGTCTCAAGAGAATAGGCGGGCGGGGGTGGGGGCGTCAAAAGCCGTTTTCAAACTCCACCAAGAGTAATCTTTAGTACTTGAATTCAAACGAATAGATTGCCTCCAAGGTCAAGATCAGACAAAGAGAGAGCAGTTCTACTCCACTCCTTTTCTCGTTTCCTCATTTAAAAAAAAAAAAACACTTTTTTACTCACCTGCCAAGTGCCCAAGCCAACAATTGGGATTTCTAGTCCGTTGTTCAACGTAATTTTTGCCGACATTATCCTATTTTGGTAGATTGGAATGAAACAATGCGAAAGGTGAGCTCCCAAGCTGAGACAAACTGTAGCCGCTATACACTGTAGACACCTACTGAAGAGATCGCCTATAAAATTGCGTTGCCTCTCTTGAAACCAGAGAAGGGAGAGGGGGAGCCGGTCTTGGTAATTGGGTAAACAACAAATCCTGAGTTGTCATTTTTGATTACTAATTACTAAAGCAGGATGGGAAGACATTGGACAACTGTTCAGCGTACCCCCTCCCGCCTCAGATAAGCCTCAGGGTCATTTTTTTGTGCAGTCCAGAAGTGCAGGAATTGGCCGTGAATAGTGAAAAAATTAATTGCAAAACTCGAATTACTGTGGGTTGATTATTAAATCAACCCAAGTGGCTGATGACAGTTGACTTCTTCGCAAGGGGTCACATATTATGTGTAATACGCGTATATTGCATATACTATTATGCGGCGCTAATAATTTTAAAAAATTACTATATACCGCGGCTAAAATTAAGAAAAACACTAATGTTCAGCTCAAATTGAGAAACAGCGCTAATTCGCTACCAAAAATGACTAATCTGCAGGTGATAATGAGGAAAACGCCAATTCGTGGCTGAAATTGAGAAAATTCGCAAATTCACAGGTTAAATGGGTTTCTAGCAGCTAAAATTGCAAAAAAAAAACGCTGATTCGCGGCTAAAATTGAGGAAAATTGAAAATTCGCGAATAAAGTGTGTTGACATTTCTAATTTAAATACTCGCCTTCTCACCTTCTGAGGGCATGCGAGGCTATATATGAAAAACAATGAGGCTAAAATTGAAAAAAAAAATCACTAATTTTCTATCAAAAAACCTATAGTTTTCAGCTCAAATTATGAATAAATGCTAATCCGCTGCTAAAAAAAGACTAATCTGCGGCTAAAATTGCGTAAAACACCAATTCGTGGCTAAAATTGAGAAAATTCGCGAGTTCACGGATTAGAAGTGCTAACAACGATGGAGAAAAAGCGCTATTTCACGGCTAAACATGAGGAAAATCAGCAATTCGCGGACAAAGTGTGGTAAAATTTTTAACCTAAATACTCTCCTTCGCGCCTTCTGAAGGCAACTTAGTGGCTGAAATCAACGATAAATAAACCTGGATTGCTCACAGCTGACTGGAGGGGCGTAGAGGGGGCAGGACGTCCCCTGGTAAACAATCACCCGGTCCCTCCCCATGTGTAGTTATGGCAACACGGTACTTATTTTGAAACTCCACCCCTCTCATCCACTTGGGAACTTAACTGATGGCTATTCTTTATCAGCAGTGATGAGCAATCCAGTTCTTTTGTATATCGTTGGCTAAAATTGAGATAAGTGTAAATTCACGGCTTTAAGAAAAAGAAGAAGAAGAAGAGAAAAAAAACACTGATTCTCGGTTAGGACTTAGAAGAAGCGCTAATCTATAGCTAAAATCATACAAAATTACTAATGCGGTGCTAAAAAGTAAAAGAACCCGCTAAATTGCGACTAATATTGAGACAATCAATAATTGGGCTCGGCTTAAATGAAGAGAAAGGTTCATTTTCAGCCTAAATAGGGGAAAAGTGCTAATTCGCAGTTAAAAATGGGAAAATTGCCAATTTGCAGATAAAATATCGGAAAACGTCAATTCACGGTTAAATAACAAAATTCACTAATTCGCGGGTTAGAGAAACGCTGCTAAAATTAAGAAAATTCGCTAATTTGCGGCTAAAAATGGGAAAAATCACCAATTCACGGCTAAAATTGAGAAAAAGTTAAAATTGGGTCGAATTCCGCAGGCAACTTTGAGGATAAAATTGAGAAAAAACTCCAATTTATGGCTCTGTGTGAAAACCCCGCAAATTCGCGGACAATGCTGAGAAAAAATCGCTAATCCATAGCGCATGGTGAACCAAAAATTGCTAATTTGCGGCAAAATTTTAGAAAAAACACCGTTTTGCGACTAATATTGAAAAAAACGCTAATTTTTAGCTTAAACTGAGTAAAGTGCTCATTCGCTCGTCCCTGCTTTAAAAAAAATAGAAAAAATAGCTAATTTTTATCTAAAGTTGTGGAAAACGCCAACTCGAGGAAAGTTAAGAAACATCGCTAATTCACGGAATAAAAAAGCTACTTTGCTGCTTAAGTTGAGAAAAAGTGCTTATTTATGTCTATTGTGTGTGGGGGAGGGGGGATTCTAATCCACGGCTGAAATTGAGAAAAACGTTACACGCAGCCAAATTTGAGAAAAGCGCTGATAAATTTAACAAAAAGCACTCATTCGTGGCTAAACTTCTCTGCTTAAACTTGGCATAAGCCTATATAGCTTGGTGCGCTAATTGGCGGATGTGGTGTGGAAATAGCGGTAATTTGCCTAAAATAAGGAAAATTCCTTACTATAAGTAATCCTTATTATAAGTATTTGTATAAGTACCTCTAACACAAGGTGCAAAGAGCAATTCGGGCCCGTCAGGGCAGGCCCGGATCTTGGTTTTTGTCGTCGCGGAGATAATTTTAATTTTGCCGCACCACAGTGGCGCAGAAACGATTTCAATGAGATGTAGAAGAATAAATTCTGGAATATGGACCAACCCTCCACAATGGATATGTATCAGTGGGTGGGGGGGAGGTCGTTGCCCCTTAATTGAAAACAATTTGTTTTGGTACAAATTTCAGCCGCTTGTTAGCACTTTTTGTCCGATTTGATTCGCGAATTTTAGCGTTTTTCTGAAATTTTACCAGTGGTTTAATAAGCGAGTTTTGTCAATTTTTGCCGCGAATCAGAGTTTTTTTTTTACAAATTTAGCCGTTAATTAGTGTATTTTCTCTGTGGTTAAAATAGAGAAGATATACGCTGATCCCCAGTTTCTGTAGGTCATGTACATGCCATGTCATGTACATGTACATGTAGGTCATTGACGCGGAGTTTCAGTTGGAAAACCAAACGCTGAAGACGGCGAGCAGCCGAAACCGGCCAGTCAATGACGCGCACCTCGACGAGGGAAGACTGACAACGTAGACTCCTACGGCTACGATTTTTTGCATGCATTACCTACTAACCCTAGTATAGCATAAGCGAACCTACTAACAATTTTAATTTCTTTAGGTCCTTTAACGGATAAAATTGAGAAGGCTCACTAATACGCTGTTTTTTGAATCAAGAACGCGGCGAAAAGTTTGGAAAAAAAAGCTAATAATCGTGGCTAAAATTGCGAAAAAGCGCTCATTCGCGGTTTCTCGTTGCGACTTCCAGACCATGATTGAGAAAAAATCGCTAATTTGCGGTGTAAAGAGGCCATTTTACGATCAGAAATCGCAATGTACAAAAAAGACGCTAATGTGCTGTTCGTGGGCCAAGTCTGTCCACCAAGGGCAGATAACACGCAACTTTGCAGACAAAATTGAGAAAAAGCGCAAATTTATGGATATAGGTAAAAAACTACCGCTATTTTTTGGAGTTTATTGAAATTTACTCCTTTACCCTCGTTTTGCAATTTACGGCGGCCAGTTGCCTATTGGGGTTTTTGATACTGGGAAGTGAAATACGTTTATCCTCGAGACGAAAACCTGTCACGAAGCGAAGGCCGCATGCGCGGTTATTAATTATAGCGCCATGGAGGGGGGGGGTGAGCACTCTACACTAGAGAAGGAAAAGTGGTGCTGATTTCGAGTGGCATAATATGATTGAAATGTAGGATTATTCAAAAAAATACAAATAAAATCCGCGGAAAGTTAGCTGGATAACAACAAATCACTTTCCATTACGTTTAGGAAAATTTAAATGACTTTATTCATAGAATAAAACTATACTGTCGTAAAGAAGGGAAATTTCGCTAAATTTTCGAAGCCAAGGGAAGGTAGCTTCTCGGGGGGAAATGATGGGGAAATGGGAAGGTTAGCTTCACTTCCCCCTTCCTTCTTCATCCAAATTTTGTTTCCATGGTACTTTTGTTTAATTTTCACTCCTCCTCTGGGTTTTTTGGCGCGAAGCTCCAAGTCCAAAAATAAAAAAGGCAGGAAGTCAAATTGGATTAATTTATTTTATTTTCTTCGTTGATACTTCAAGTCGTTTTCAGGGTACATCGATCAAGTTTTATGGTTTATGAAAGAGAAATACTTCATGAAGCATCATAGGATGTGAGATCATGAGAATCCGTATACAAATTACAGAATAGTAGGTGGAAGAATTCGGTTTACAAGTAGTAATAGGTTGTGGTATATTGCAGGAAAGTGAGTAAAATTGAGTTGTTTGTATAGCTCGCACAGTAATATGTATAACTCTGAATAACTATTCATAGTTTCAGTATGAGTATCTAAAACTACCTAACGACTTTACAGCATATTTACAGGAGGAAAATTATATTTTTCATGGTGTCTCTCATTCTTTTAAAACCTGGCTTGAGTCAGACCTATACCTATTATGTCGAATTCCCCACCTGGGAATGAGTAATACCTGAGATTACCCATGAATGAACCTCTCTGTACAAAGAGGAAAGTTGGACATTTGCTTGGACCTCTAGATAATCTTTAGAAATATACGTCTATTTTATTTAAGACTAAGGTTCCCGGAGGCGGGCTGTTGGTTTTTCAATTTAAGAGAGGCTTTCGACTTTTTTAGAGACCCCCCGGCGCCGGCGCAATCTTAAGAATATTATGCATACAGCTGGTCAACCCCCAAAACGTCTGGTAAACGCCCAACGTAATCTGCTCCTGCCCTTCCCCCCAAGAAAAAATTGAATAAATACAAATAATTGTTAAGGACTCCCCTCACCGTTTACACTCTTCGGTTGCCCCTCTCCCTGTCTCTCAGCGACGAATTCCCTAGGTACCAATCTAGCCCAGTTCCACTCAAAATCCGCCTTTCGTGCTCAGAAAAATTTTAGACCACAGTGAAAAACCTGATGAATTCAAATTCATGGAACAATGTTGGTGAGAGCCAAACTTACGCGTTTTTTTTCCTCAACTTTTTAGTGAAGGAGTTTCAACATTGGAACATCAACATTGGAATCTTGCTAGTTCCTTGTACTTTGGGCAATTGGAAAGACGAACGGACTAATTGGCTGAATTATCAGTGAATGAAGTCGATGGCTGAGAAGAATCACGTGAATTTAATGAGGAAAGGAGGGAACAGAGGACACCAAAAGTATAGCCAGATAGGCAAAAGAAAGAGGATTTCTCGCATTTGCTCGATGGTCACATAGATAGTAATTAGCGCCCAACCATAGAGCTTGGAGTAGAAGTGGGATGAATCGCATAATCAATTTTTGACGCACTATAAAGGAATAATATTCCTCCGTAATTTACAAACAGACGTCCCTGAGGAAGGAATGAATTTTGAATTGATGGTCTGAAGGAGAAGGTGATATACAGGAGGATACCAGTGATACCAGGGTCTTCCCCGTGGTTCACATCAGTGGACGTGTTGATGACGGCTAATACTAGCACTGAAACTACTTAAAGTAGAGCTTAAAGTATAGGAATAACGTAATTAAAAAGCAGCGGTTTCCCTCCGTGTTGAGTTGGAGGCATGAAGTGTTGGTCTTCGAAGTGAAGATCACGCATATCTGATGATTGCTGCATGGGACGTTCCATCCAATCAATTGGATCCGCTCATTCCTCTAAAACGTAATCCAAACGGTGCACCTAATGGTTAAAACAGAAAATATAATGTAATCTCGTCAATGAAATATACTGAGTAGTTATGAAAAACCGTTTCTTACCTCATAAGATTGGCAACAAGAAATAGAAAACACTGCGGGGCGTTAACACCCACAGATCTCACATTTATCGTGCTGAAAGTGTATTCTGTAAATAATAGGAATATACAATTAGTAAAAAAAAAAAAATCAGAAATATTGCTAAGGGATATCCTTGTCCCTCCTAATATATTGGATGAAGTGTTCCCGAACTACTCAATGAGAATTGAGAACACGTAAATTTGGTAGCAATTAGGAGTATTTCAAATTAAGCCCAGTGAGCGAAAGCATAGGATATAAACCATTGATCTTTTATGTCTGTCAATTTGCCTACATAAAACAAGGAAAAATAATGACGACGATTTATACGAGTTAATCGTTTCAAGATACCCGGGAGCGCTACATCTGCTCGCGACTGGACATCAATCCGCTGATGGAGTCTACGGAGTGTGCCACATTGGGCGGGGTAATTCATGGTCCATACCACTATCAATGCATATGTCGGCCTATACACAGTGGAACTGTACGCTGTACTTAGCGCACTGGAACTCGGAACAACACAAACCTTCACGCACTTGGTCGTAGTAACAAATGCGGAAATTCGTCTCCAGCTTCCAACGGACAATCTCGAGCTACACTTAATCAATGGAGTGATAGAAAATAATAAAAGGGAGAACACAATCACCTTTGTGTGCATACCAGGGTGTGCACAGATGCGATGGACCTCAGGACAGCCACGGATCGTAATCCCTCCCACAGCCCGGTTGGTAGCATCCACTCCAATCAGACTGGCGGATGAGAAGCGGAGACTCAGAAAAATAATAGAACGCAGATGGCAAGACCGATGGGAGCGGTCAGTGTGTTCCCTGAGGGACATACGTGGAGAAGTAACAATGAATGAGAAGATGGATACTGAGGCTTATACTCGGAAGGATGAGGTGGTACTAACCCGGCTCCGGCTGAGCCACAGATACCATCTTGAAGGGCAAAGAAGACCGCTTGTGGTGGTGCAGGCAGGACTCGCTGTCTGTATTGCACGTGCTGGTAGAATGCCCGGCTTTGGAAGCGGCCAGAGCCGCGGCCGGTATAGGACAGATTAGCCTCGCTGAGATGCTAGGAAAAAATAGTTTGAGTCTGAAACCGAGTCATCGGGTTTTTGAAAGAGATAGGAATATATCATGAGATCTGACAAAACTATTGAGATGGTACCAATGTAATTCCATGGCTGTTAAATCGATACTGAATCCCGATTACCTGAAACAAAAGAAGACAAAGAGAAATCCTAGATAGCAAAGAAAATAAGGAGAAACTTATCTGACAGCCGCACAGAAGAAGAAACCAGAAAGAGTAAAGGCTAATGACCAAAGCAGTCGAAGCCGAACAGGTTAGGGTTTTAGTGGGTAGTCCTGGGGCCTTATTCTGAACGGTCGGGAAAAAATGCCGTGAGCGGGATCCAAGGACGCCGAATAAGAAGTGACATTATCCCGCCATAGCAACCACTTTTTACTGAAGGGCAAAAAATAGCCAAAAAGATTGGGAAAAAGTAACTATTGGTATTTTTTCATCCACGTGGGAAGTATTTTCAGTATAGGCAATAGGCAGGACCGGGGCAGGACGTCCAAGCAAATATATCCCCGAAATCCCAGTACTTGTGGTACTGGCACCCAGATAGAGAGAAAAAAAGTTACTTTTTTCCAAACTAATAAGAATGGTTTTGTCCTGTTCTTTCTGTGTTCTTATTATTAGTAATAGATCAACCTCCACAACGTCGCCATCACCTTTAAAATGGATTACTTTTTTCCTAACTCTCCACGTCTCCACTTGTTTCTATGGATGAGGTAGCTCAAGTACTGGAATATGCTGCATCTTTTCGCACTGATATTCTGCTTACTGGGCTTGGTAAGAAAATAAAAAGAAAGTTCAATTTTGTCCAGAGTACCTGGTTCCTAATACTAGGCAATACCACTAAGAACACATTATACTTCCGTGCAACGTACTAGGCCTCCAGATTGCCCTAAAACACTTCTACAGTACCATACGCAGGTAAAGCTGCTTCTCTTAGATCTGTTTCCTGAGTAATAAATATTAATTGCCATTGAAAAAAACGTTTGGCACCCAAATTCTCCCCCATAAGTTTAAAAGTTTACTGTATTTCGTTCATTAGGCGGGGTTTGAAGTTGATCGAGCTAGAAACTAACTGCGTGCATAAGGAATACATACCCCCCTGCCAGTTACTTCAAGTGAAGTTGAAAATATGTACGCACTTAATTGGTCATTTTGTCAAAGTGAGCATGCAGTTCAACTGTTCCGGAGTCGTGTCCGTTATGTCGGAAAATGTGAAAATGAAAAAACCACAGGGAAAATTACCTCAGCACTCTAATCACAACGAAGAAAATGCAGAAAGCGATAAATCATTAATTTTTCCACACTCCAATATTTATTTCAGCTGATTTTAATAACAAAAAGCGGAATTTTATTCAAAAAAATGACCGCAATTCAGATAGAAAAAATGTTGCCAATTATTAAAGTATCCTCTAATAATTTCGTACCAAAACAATTTTCATTCGTTAAATTAACGAGAAAAAGGGACACAAATAATTCAGTTTCAGGAAAAATAATTAATTCAATTTGTTTACATTTTTGTTGATAATTAGTTAGGTTGGTACAGATCTCGGGAAGAGCCAATCAGACGTGCCCCCTTCGAAGTTTTGCACCCCCCGCCTTGAGTGAGCACCCACTGACTTTATTGAGTTGAAACATTCTTTTAATCAGGAGCGTAGCCAGCCCTTGGTCTGAGGGTGGGTAGAATATGTTTAAGATGCACCAGAGACCCCAGCAAGAGAACTACCTAGTAGTAAGCGCTTTAAACCGTCAAATATTGTCCCTAGAAACTGAATTTTTACAAAAAGGGTCAGAATCCGTCAAAAACTAATATTTCCCCATGGAAACTATCGTTGTAGCCTTCGATTCAGGACTTTATGTCCAAAAACTGACAACGGTTTCCCCTCAAATATTCTTACTTGTAGGAAGGGCTCAGCGCTCAGTCCTCCAATACAAGGTGTCCGACTTTTCAACGTCTTGTCTGAGAGACGTTAAAAACTTACATTTTCTAACTCAAAACTGAAGATTTTACTCTGAAACTGAATATTTTATTCCGAAACAGACAAATACTTTCACGTGAAACCCGAAAGTGTTACCCTAAAACTTAAGTTTTCACATCACAACCAGCGATTTTACCCCCGAAACTCACGTTATACACTAAAGCTGACGGTTTTACCCCTAAAACTGGTGCTTTGAACCCAAACGGATGATTTTACGCCAAAATTCCGGCTTTTATTGAAAACTCTGGCGATTTCAACTCAATATTGACGATTTTACGACAATATTCTGACTATTTGTTCACATTATAAGACGTTATTACACCAAAACATACGATTTCACACAAAAGCTGATGTGTTACCACAAAATAATTTCGTCAGTGAATTAGCTATATTTGTCCCAATTTTAGCCGTGAATTTGCGATTTCCCTCCATTTTAGTGTTGAGTTAGCGATTTTTCTCAATTTTTGATTTCACTACAAAAATTGACAACATTAACCCCAAAACTAACGATTTGATCCCAAAATCTCACGTTATCCCTCTTAACTAACAGTTTCACCTTTAACCCTGAAACTGGCGGTGCCACTTCAAAACTGGGTATTTTTCACTCCAAAATTGACAATTTCTCACCATTAACGGGGATTTTCCCCAAAACGGATGATTTTACGCCGAAACACTCGACTCTGTCTTGTAAAGTCTGATGATTTCAACACTAAACTGACAATTTCACCACAATGCTGACGATTTGTTCCCAAATGAGACGATATAGAAAGAAATCATACGATTTCATGCCAAAGCTGAAGTGTTACCACAAAATAATGTCATTAGTGAATTAGCTATTTGTCCCCATTTTAGCCGTGAATATGCGAGTTCTCTCCCTTTTAGCCGTGAATGTGCGATTTTTCTCCATTTTAGTGTCGAGTTAGCGATTTTACTTCCTTGTTTTCATAGGGAAGAAAGTTTGGTAATGGCAAAAAAAAAAAAAAAAAAAAAAAAATAGCTGACACTAAATTCATGTTCCTTGACCCCGAAAAGGCCTAAATCTCCATTTTCAGTATAGCGTCTGTCGTCCGTCGTCCACTTAATTCTCGACAGATGTGGACGAGTGATGGCTCAAAAGTTGTGTCTTCATCCCTAGATGTGGATATTATAACAAATGTACTCGAAGAAAAAATGGTTGGATCCTTATAATTCCCAGAGAATATTATATTTGATGATCGATCATTCAAAATCGTCATCTAGGTTCCTAGAAGACGCTGCTAAAATTTGAATACGATTTGTTGAGCGGCACAGTTGCTACGGGTTGGAATACGTTTCAGCTCTTTTTTTGCCCCAAACCTATCACCTCCCAGGATTTTAGTCCGATTTCCTCTCATGATTCCATTCATTGATCCTGTTGAATATTTCAAATTGATAGTTATACCGTTAAAGAGAACTATTAGGGTACACAATTCTTTAATCGTCACGTCGTTAGAATTTGTGTGTTCAAATTTTTTGTGTGTTATTATTGCATCAATCGTTGACATTGGATGAATATTGAGACAAATAGACCACACAAACTTTGAGGAAGTTTCATGGGTCAATAGAGCCTAAATCGTGTTCCGTTCGTAAAATAATCCAACAGTTAATAAATACGAAATTTTTGAAGTTTTAGGTTACACCAGATACCACGTTTGTGTCATATGCGCCTTCCGAAAAAAAAATTCGCCTGTAACGTAGCTGTCGGAGAGCGGTTTGTTGTGTTTCTTTGCCACTATAGCTCTCCAATAATAAAATAATGGAGGATAAACAGAGCTATATAGAGGCATGAAAAGGACAGATAATGAAGGACAGGGATAATACGTTGCGGAAAATGCTCGTTTTGGCGGGATTTCAAATATGCCAACTTTTGTTAATAAATAAAGAATTGAACAGTTTAGAAATTTGTCTAATCATAAAACAAGGGAGCTATTTTTTATTCAAATTCAATCGACAGCAGGTTGGTGATCGGTTAACATCTAACAATAAGCACTTAATATAACAACCTCCAATTCCATTACACGATTATATAATCATGCATTACATGCATGCTTTTCGGATCCTGGCGCATAAACCCTCGGTGCCTGTTGTAGCTTTTGCGCAAAAGTTTAGGGCTCCAGCGCACTCTCCATTTGTTGGCTGGGACGAAGCGAAGGTTTGTCCAAACAAAGTCTGAACAAGAGAGAGAGAAAAGAGTGAGTGAGGGATTTGTTTTCAGAATGAAAATAATAAGAAAACAAAAAAGGTACACTGTTACCAGGAGTACGGCGATGACAACGAGAGCACACAACACTTTGCCAGACACAGCCATGGCGTTTTCAATTTATCGAAGACTTTATAATGGTATAAACTTTTCGCATTGTGTCCTTTTTATACTCAATCAATTAATTTCCAATTACTGACCTTGGCATATTTTGGCATATCATATCCCGAGTATGCCCACTTAATAACTTTCCTAAATACTCTGAATGAGTGGGTGAGTTGTGACCCTTGAATAAGGCTGAAAATTATATAGACTGCTTTTTCATATAATTGTGAGAAGGCCAATTAACCCCCTCCCCTTTCGGTAGCAGTGAAATTTCCAAGTTCTGTTCGGTTTAATCCACATTATTATGAGGAAAAAATGTCGCTAAATACGCTGATAAATGTCGCCAAATATCAATTCGGAGGAAACTATTCTCCACCCGCAAAAAAAAACAAGATTATGGATCGATTTTTCAGTTTCTCCGCTGTTTTGAGAGTCAAAGTCCTATATTTTTCTTGAAACCACCGCAAATTAAAGATTTTTCTCAATTATAGCCGTCAATGAGCATTTTTTCTCAATTTCTGCCCATATCTATCAATTTTATCCTAGAATTAGTGCGTTTTTCTCCATTTTTGTCGTAGATTAGCGCTTTTATCTGATTGGCCACAAAGTTTCCTCCGTAAACCGCGGCCTGTCAAATTTCTCAGTTCTATGTGAATTGGTAAATTTTCTCAAATTAACCCCATCCTCCCACCATTGAGCATAATTAGCGTTATTCTTCATTTTAGCCGCTAATTATGGATTTTTCTACGTTTCAGACACGAATTAGATGAGTTTTTCCCAATTTTAGCTGCCAATTACCTAACGCTTTTTCTGAATTAGGTCGAAAATAATAGATTTTGTTCACCTTCTGGAACGAAGTTACCTATAGAAGCCACGAATTGACGTTTTCTCCATTTAAACCACGAAATATAGCGTTTTTTCCTCACTTCAGCGTTTCTTCTCAATTTTATCGGAGAATTAGCCACGAATTTTCAACCATTTCCATTTTATCGCTAGCGATTTTTCGCCATTTTCGTCGCAAATTAGCTATTTTTCTGTATTTTTGCATTAAAATTTGTGTTTTTCCTGATTTGTGCCCTTATGAGCGATTTTTCTCAATTTTATTCGTGAATGAGCACTTTTTCCTCAGCGAAGGAATTCAGCGATTCCTATGAGGAGACCCCTGAAAAGCTTGAAGATGAAAAAATAGTGATTTGTAGGCCAAAAAAGCGCTGATTTGAGCCTAAAATTAAGAAACATTAGATAATTGACGGAGGGGATTCTGTCTTTTTCCTTGTGTACTGTAACTAAACACTCGTAGATGTAGGCAGATGGGAAAGTCATTACACCAAAGTCCCGGAACAGTTCCCTACAGCTTGTTCTGGAGCAGACCTGGTAAATACTTCTTATCGCTCTCTTTTGCATTTTGAATACTTTATGTGCAGAAGGAGAGTTCCCCCAGACGACTAGGCCATATCTAAAAACCGATTGAAACAAACTGAAATAAGCTTTTCTTACAATATCCTTCGAAACGACGTTTGTGAGTCTTCTAAGAACGTAGGCAGCACCTCCGAGCTTGCTGAGGACCATTTCTACGTGGGCAGTCCAAAATATATTATCATCTACGATTATTCCTAGGTACTTGACGCAATTATTACCTTTTCCGCCGGCCGAGACAACTATCGACTGCTCCTTTTCGGCATTAGCAACCAGACGATTTTCTTTGAACCAATCGTAAACAACTTTTTTGGTTTCCTGTAACCTGTCCGAGAGCTCAGATGTGGTCCTCCCCACCGCAATCAAAGCTGTGTCGTAAGCGAATTGATAAATCGATGCCTCGTTAGCCTCCGGCGCGTCGTTCACGTATACGAGGAAGAGAAGTGGACCTAAGATGGAGCCCTGGGGAACTCCATGTCGCAATGAACGGCATTCAGATTTCTCCTTTCCGATCTTCACTATTTGCGACCTTCCTGATAGATACGTTTCTATTAAGCGTAGCGGTGTCCCTCGTACCCCGCAATCTCCGAGCTTCGACAGGAGAACATCGTGAGAAAGGGTATCGAATGCCTTAGAAAGGTCACATCGGGTGATACCCGTGAGGTTCCCGTTTTGCAGGGCAGGATACACCATTTCCTCAAGCATCGCCAGCACGCAGTCGACAGAGCCTCTACCGCGCCTGAAGCCGAATTGCTTGTTGCAGAAAAAGTCATTACTTTCCAGGTATGAGAGCAATCTTTTGTGCATCGCAACTTCAAATATTTTCGCAAATACCGGAATTATCGAGATAGGTCTGTGATGATCTAGCCGTGTTTCGGCTCTCCCCTTAGGAATAGGAATGACTAATAAGTTTGTCTTCAGCTTAGTCGGGAAGACACCCTTTTCAAAAACCACATTGAGGATAGCCGCAAGGGGGCGCTTTAGAGCAGGACGAGCGTGTTTAACTACCTTCGTAGAGATTCCGTACACATCTTCGGATGCTACGTTCTTCAGCCCACAGATGATTTCATCTATTTCATCTTCGGTCACAGGTAGGAGAAAAAACGACTTTCCACATTTTCTTCTATGCATAGTCTTCGATTTTGTTTCTCGGGGTAAGTTGAGCTGATCATCGTTCATTTTCGGAAGGAGAGAGTCCGCAATGCTAACGAAATACTCGTTCAAATCGTCTGGCATGAATTGACAGGGTGAGTGAGTTCTGTTCATATTGATTTCATCTCGGATCAGATCCCAGCACGCTTTGTTGATATTTGGAGACTTGGTTATGAAGTCGTCGCAAGACTTGATCTTAGCCGCTCGAATCTTGACTTTGTAGTCGCGCTTTAGATTTTTGAGCTCCTGTTGGTGATTTTCAGAAGGTTCGGCTACGTTCGACAATCTCAGGATTTTATCCTTCAGATCCTGTAGCTCCTGCGAGAACCATGCAGTTCCAACAGCATTTTTCCTTCTCCCAAATTTTACGTTCTTTACTGGGAAACAGTATTCGTAGTTTAAGCTGATCTTTCCCATGAAAGTATTAAACATAATTTCTGGATCGCCCCTTGCGAGTGCACCCTCCCAGTCCTCATTCATCAAAGATTTTGTAAATTGGTCGAGATTCTTTGACCTATAAATTCTTCTTGGGGAACTATCCTGTTTCTGCATGTTGCAAGGTAAATCAGTAGACTCCCAATGCAAGATGTTGTGATCGGAAAAAGGGAAATTGAGAACCCGGGATTGAGATGTTTTGATAGAAGAAAATATGTTGTCGAGGCAATGACCTCCTACCAGCCTACCGAATAATTCCATCAAACAGAGCTAAATATCTGCGAAAGTTCCAGTTTCGGGCCTTTTTCGTGGCCGTGGAACCAGGGCTAGCCAGCCACGACAGCACCTGAAGTCTGACAAATACAGCCATGAAATTACATCACACTAAAAATCTGAGGAATTGTCAGCTTCGGGTCTAATTTATACCAGAGATATTGCTAGTTTTCGCTATTTATTCTCGTGTAATTGTCAGTTTCTGTTATTTTCGTAAAAATTTCGAGTTCCGGCGATCTTTCTCAGTGTGGAACTCGGGCAAGCCAGCCACGACAGAGCCCAAAGTGTACAAATTTGCAACATTTTGAAATCAAATAAATGCATGACATTGGAATTTTCCTGCGCGAATATTTACGATGTAGTGAGAGTTTCACGTCTTTTTTTCATCATTTAAATCGTTTAATTTCAGCGAAATTGCAAGTTTAGAGCATTTTTTTTACTGGCCGTGGATTCCGGGCAAGCCAACTCTGGCAGCACTCGAATCCTGACGAATAGCCGTAAATAGGCAACATTCTGAAGGCAAAAATCCGCGGATGAATATTCGCAATACTCAAGGTTGAAAGTTGCTTGATAAAATTCGATTGCTTAGTTTCCGGTCGTCATTTTCGTGAAAATTACAAGTTTAAGGTCTTATTTAAAGCAAAATTGCAGTTTCGAGACCATTTTTGTACCACTTGACCATTTTTTATGGAACTCAGGCTACCTGTAGCTAGTTTTCCGTGTTGCCGTATTGCTATAGTTTTTGGTTTTTATTTTCGTGAATCGCAAGTTTCTGGCTTGTTTTTAGTGATTGTGGAATCTAGTTTAGCCGCCCACGACAACGCTCAAAGTCTGAAGTTAGCCGCAAAAATGCCAACATAAGGGAGCTAACTAACCGCGAAATTGGAATTTTCCCGGCTGAATATTCGGGAAACAATAGCAATTTTATTTTTTATCTTCTTTGCAATACGCGACTTCATCCCATTTTAAAGGCAATTTTTGCTTAACACACCATCCACCGACTGAGGGCCTCCTCAGAGGAATCTATCTGCCCCCTTGCTACTATCACGACACCATTCTGATTATCACCTATTTGACGAATTTTTTTTTTTTAACGGGATGGAACATTTTGACAGTTCCGCCCTTGGACATTTGGCGTCCCCGGGCGAATATTTCACCAGCGCCCCCACGATGGCACCGTCCAGAATAAGCCGCCATTCATTTTAATCATGTATCTTGACAACTAGTTGAACTAGTAGTTCGGGGTATGAACCCCATCCCATTATCGAAGCATTCACTAGGAACAAATCTCTGTAACCCTGGAAAAGAGCTAATTATTGGCTAGAGAACTACGGAAACGACATTTTCGGCTTCTGAAGGCAAGTTCGTGGCTAAAAACGGAAAAAAAGCTAATTAATAGCTTAAAGGGGAAAAAAAATCGCTGAATTCGAAGCTCTAAATTAAGAAAAAGTGCTAATTCACTAATAAAGTTGAGAAAAATCGCTCAGAAGGGCTAAAATCAAGAAAAATGCAAAAATACAGAAAATAGCTAATTTACGGCTAAAATGGTGAAAAATCGCTTGTGATAAAATAGAAATGGTTAAAAATTCGTGGCTAATTCTCCGATAAAATTGAAAAGAAACGCCGAAGTGAGGAGGCTATATTTCGCGGTTTAAATGGAGAAAACGTCAATTCGTGGCTTCTATAGGTAACTTCGTTCCAGAAAGTGATCAAAATCGCAAATCTTCGGCCAAACTCGGAAAAAGCGTCAGGTAATTCGCGGCTAAAATTGGGGGGAAAACTCATCTAATTCGTGTCTGAAATGTCCATAGTTACTAAAATGAGGGAAAACGCTATCATGCGGCTAAAATAAAGATAAATAGATGGATAAATGATGGGGGGAAAAACACACTGATTCGAGGATAAAATTGATAGCTATGGGCTGAAATTGAGAAAAAGAGCTCATTGACAGCTATAATTGAGAAAAATCTTTAATTCGCGGTGGTTTCAAGGAAAATGAAGGACTTTGACTCTCGAAACAGCAGAGGAACTTAAAAATCCTTAATCTCGTATTTCTGTTATTTTTTTGCGGGTAGAGAATATTTTCCCCCGGATTCACATTTTGCGACATGTGGATTCAATCGAACAGAACTTGGAAATTTCACTGCTGCTGGAAGGAAGGGGGGGGGGTGTTAACGGTGGCCTTCTCACAATTATATGAAAAAGCAGTCTATATAATTTTCAGACTTATTCGAGGGTCACAACTCGCCCATTCAGAGTAATTTGGACAATTATTAAGTGGACATAGTCAGAATATACCAAAATTAAAAAGACAACTTATCACGTAATTATGATGATCAGCTAAGTTTCATTTCGCTTATCTTCAAGTTTTCACGCCACTGCTGAAGAAGGTCAGTAATTGTAAATTAATTGATTTATATATATAAAAAGACACAACGCGAAAAGTTTATACCATTATAAAGTCTTCGATAAATTGAAAACGCCATGGCTGTGTCTGGCAAAGTGTTGTGTGCTCTCGTTGTCATCGCCGTATTCCTGGTAACAGTGTACCTTTTTTGTTTTCTTATTATTTTCATCCTGAAAACAAATCCCTCACTCACTCTTTTCTCTCTCTTGTTCAGACTTTGTTTGGACAAACCTTCGCTTCGTCCCAGCTAAATGATGGAAAGTGCGCTGGAGCCCTAAAATTTTGCGCAAAAGCCTCAACACACGCCAAGGGTTTATGCGGCAAGATCCGAAAAGCATGCATGTAATGCATGATTATATAATCGTGTAATGGAATTGGAGGTTGTTATATTAAGTGCTTATTGTTAGATGTTAACCGATCACCAACCTGCTGTCGATTGAATTTGAATGAAAAATAGCTCCCTTGTGTTATGATTAGACAAATTTCTAAACTGGGAGAATCAAACCTTTCAACAGGACGGGACTAATAAAAAAAATTCTAAAGATCGAGCTCGTCAGAAACCAATTTCGTGGTGTTGGTCCGCTCAATTGGCGTTTTAAGTTTGTGTGGAGGACCCCACGATGCTTTCATGCTCCCATCGTTCGCTCACATCATAATGCCTTTCATACGAAACAACTCCGTCACGGGTGATTAATCATCAAAATTCACCCATCAAAATTAATTAATTTACCCTGGCCTGTCCTGAAGATCTGTTCTCATAGAAATGTCAAAGTTCCAAAATTGGCTGGGCAGAGCTCTATTTCTCTCACCTATTCATCCTATGTCAACAATTGATGCAATAATAACACACACAAAGTAAGAACACACAAATCCTAACGACGTGACGAATAAAGAATTTTGTAACCTAATAGTTCTAATGGGTCTCGTTGAGATTTCCGCCCACAGCCTACGGCTAAAATAGAGCCACCAGAGGCTGGTCAGCTCCTCTTGCAGTGACGAAGAGCGAAGGAGGTCCCGTTGCCGGTCGAAAACAAACTCTTTTCCAGAACATACCACCAGTGTTATTTGATGAGATGAATTTTTAAGCAGACGTACACACATATTCTGCCCCGGGGCAATAAATTCCCACTCTTCCCCCACTGCTATGATTTATTCAGAGAGGACGGGAGGAAATGGACTGCTCCAGGAAAAATTTCAAACTGTAAACCCTGAAAGTTAGAAAAACGCTGCAAATTTTACACATGGGTTTATTATTCATAAATGTAGTCAAATCTGGCTTGAAATTACACGAAAATCGGCACCCCACACCCCTATGATCTCTAAAATTTTGAAAATACCTATTTTGGACCCGCTTTTGGCTCATAAAACCCCAGGGAGTTATTTGATCAAACTGATCAGGTGTTAGGACCAACTAGATCCCAAATGGAGTCTATGTGCGAAAGAACGAGTTTTTTCGAGCAATCCTAGAAGAAGTTTGAGGGTGGGTTGTAAACATTTTTTTCTGACCGAAAACATAGGTGTATTATTCAGAATGAATAATAAACCAAAATGCAGTGTTTGCACCCCCTCCCCAACAATTTTTAATTGTTCGTGTCATCGCCAGCCATTGTGCCAGAAAGGAGAGGCAGCCCAGTAAAAAAATGGTTGCATGGGCGGGGGGGACCCACCAATCGGGTCTGCCCTCGGGCTCGGTCTAATCGAAAATCTGTTCCTCCGTGTAAAAAAAAAATCCTCTTGTATTTTTACAAAAATTGCCTAGGGTTGATTTTGGGCATTTTTTCAACGTGTTCTGCTTTGGGCCGGACGAGAATTATGATGTCCTCGGACAGCACTTAATTTAAAAACACAGCGAGTCCAGGCCATAATTCCCCCCCCCCCACCACGTTCACGCTCACCCTCGCGCAAGCGTACCCTTAATAAAGTTCCTTAAAATAAGCGTTTCGTGTTGTTCTTGTTCGTTGTTTTTACAAGAAACTACCATACTTACATTCCCTACAGAAATATGGAAGTACCTAGGTACGTAAATGAAGAAAAAATCACTGATTCGCGGCAAATTAAGGCCCTTTTACGGTTAAATACTTAATTATAGACAAAATGCCAAAGTGCGGGTGAGAAGTTGCCTGAAGTTTTTTTTTTTTAAAAAAAAGCCTGGAATTGAGAAAACTCGCTAATTGGCCGATAAAAGTGAAAACTGCTGATTCGTGGATAAAACTATGAGAAAAAACGGAAGTTCGCGTCCAAAATTAAAAGTGATTCACGGCTAAAATTCATGGCGAAATTGATAAACAGCTAACTTATGGCTAAAATTAGAAACGTTAAATCGGGGCTCAAATAGAGAAAAAGCCCTAATTCAGAAACAAAAATTGAGAAAAAGGCGCTAATTCGGAGCAAAAGTTGAGAAAAGAATTCGAGAAAAAGTGCTCATATTCGCAGCTAAAAATTTGGGGGGAAAAAAGGGCAAATTTGTCGCTGCAAAATTAAGAAATCTCTCGACTGCGAAAGAGGTGAAAATTTCAAATTCGCAGATAATAATGACAAAAACGTTAATTTCCAGCTAATAATAAGAATAAGTGTAATAAAGTGTTGTTTTGGGTCCAGCCCGGGAATTGAGAAAACACGCTACTAATTTAAGGCTGTACAAGTGAAAAACATCGCAGCTAATATTGACAAAAGCAACGCTAATTACTTAATTAAGGTTAAAATTTGGCAAAAATGGCAAATTTACAACTGTGCGATTGTGAATTGTGCGATATATGCGAACTTTTATATGCAATAATTACGTATGTCGCATATAATAAAGAGAATAGATGCTAATTCACTACAAAAGTAGCAAAAAAACGCTGATTAACAGATAAAATTGAGATAAAAAAACGCAAACCACTAAAATCGGTTACAAAAATGAAAAATAAATAATTGAATTGCAGCTAAAAATGAGAAAACAAAAAACCGTAGCTTCTGAAAGCTTCAAGGCTCAAATTGAAAAAAAAATTTCGCTCCGGCAGCTGGCGGTCGGAAAGAGTGCATTTCATTTTGTATACGGATACCCTAAGCCGTCCCAGAAGTAGTAATGTTGAGACCATGATTTGTTTCGTTTATGTTTGACCCTCCCTCGTACTGTTTGCTGCCGGGTTTGTTTAAGCTGAACTTAATGGGAATCAAAGGCTATTTCAAAATGGAATCATCATACCGAATATAATGCTTCTGGAATCAACTGGTGATTTGTTTACCATATCAACCCCTATTCCCCCCCCCTCCACCTTGACCGATTTGGCCCAAATGCAATACCGACCGGGGCCTTATGACTACTGATTTTTGTGCCAAAGCGCGTTCCGCTAAATTAATTTCTACGAGAGTTATCGTGCTAACAAGGCCTCACACTTACTTCCACCCCGGGGACATCACCCCCTCCCCCTCGACTTTTTCAAAAAATTAAAATTGGAATCAAAGGCTACTTTAACATGGAGTATACGTACTGAATATGATGCTTCTAGAATCAACTGGTGACTTGTAGTGATTTTTTGATCATTTCAAGCCGTATTTTCCCCCCACCTCCTTTACCGATATGGCCCAAATGCAATACCGACCGGTGTCTTATGACTACCGATTTTTTTAGATAAAGCGTGTTCCGCTAAATTAATTTCTACGCATTTTTCAGAATGAAATGCACTAACAGCGCCAATCCGTAGCAGAAAGTGAAAAAATTGCTAAAGCGAGACTAAAATATATTTTAAAAAACACAATTAGCGCATCCAAAAGTAAGAAAAACACAAAATTTTAGCTCAAACTGAGAAAAAGGGCTAATTCGCGCCTAAAATAACGGGAAACGCCAATTCATGGCTAAAATTGAGACAATTTGCGAATTCACGGGTTAGAAGCACTACTGCACTGGTGAAATTGAGAAAAAGCGCTAGTTCGCTTCGTTTGATTCGTGAACAAAGTGGGGCGAAATTTCTGACTTGAATACTCACATTCGCAACTTCTGAAGGCAAATTGAAGAAAAACGTCAAATTCATGGCTATAAGTTATAAACACCGCTGATTCGCGGCTGAAATTGAGAAGAAGCGCTAATCTATACCTAAAAGTAGAACAAAATTGCTAATTCGGTGGTGCTAAAATGTACAAAATTTCAATTTACGGCTTGAAAAAAAAAAATCAATTTTTAGCCTGGCTAAAATTAGGGGAAAGGTTAATTTTCAGCTAGAAAAAAAGCTGATGCGCTGCTAAAAATTGAAAAATGGCTAATTTGCAGCTAAAATTGCGGGTAACGTCAATTCTTGGCTAAAATAGTGAAAAATCGCCAATTCGCGGCTAAAAATTTAAAAAATTTCAATTTGCATCAAAAGTTGGAAATACGCCAATTCGCGGCTTCTGAAAGCAACTTTGAGGTTAAAATTGAGAAAAAGTGCCAATTTATGGCTATAGAGGTAATAAAAACCGCTGATTTGCGACAGAGAAAAATCACTAATTCATAGCGCATGGTAAGCAAAAAAAAAAAAAAAAGCAAGAAAATACGTGGGAAAAACGCTAATTTTCAGCTCAAACTGAGAACAGTGCTAATTCTCCGCTAAAATATAGACAAAATTGATAATTTGCTGCTACAGTTGAGAAAACTCAACCTGGGGGGGGGGAGGCTCTTGGAGATTTCCGCCTCCGGGGCCTTATTTGAACGTTTCATGGACATAATAATTTAAAAACACTGTTAACTGAGTGGAAATCTGCTCGAAGACTGTCTGTCATGAAAATAACGGACCAATTGCAACGTTATGTGTACAATAAATAATGTAATAATAGACGGGGGATGGCGAGTGGAACATCAGAGCTCGTTGTTTTTGAAGGGCCACAATGGTCTTGTTTGGACAGGATCGAGCTGGAGTTTTTGCCAAATTTTGTATAAACGGAATTATAATTTGTGCATCAGATAGTTCTATATATCGTTCTAGATGGGTCCAGATTGTTCTTGAAAGTATTATCGGACGCTCCCGAAAATGCCGAGCTTCCACACCCACCCTATTCTCATAAAGCAGGCCCTTCAAGTCCTTGTGGCATCCAAGAATTCACCAATCATGTTCGTGTGAACTTGGATGCCAAACAAAAGGTGTCCCCCCCCCCCCCCGATAGGGGGAAGACGTCCAAAAGGTGGCATCGGCATCACTTCTCCAACAGACTCACTCCTTCCAGTCAACCAGCACTGAAGTTATTCGACGAACGCAAACGATTTATAGAAAATTAGCTTCAGTTATAATTTTCAGTACACGCTACAGTACAAAATACTGTGCTCAAACGATAGCAATTTTTACAGGGAAAGTTTTAGGGACGCCTTGCACCAATGGCTTGGAATCCAATAAATCTGGGCGATTTTTGCTATTTTTTCTCCCTGCAAGTCGGCGTTATAGTGATGAGCTGCATGGGATTTGTAAGTCTTAAATCATTTTTTTTTGACAAATTTTCCAAATAATGTTCTCTGTATAGACTGTTATGTGCGTCGTATTGGTAGTGAACAGCATCGAAGACGATCCTGAGAAGAATCAGGATTATCGGTTCTGTATGAAAATTCCAGGGTTTGTTCCAACTTTACGCCAGAAAACAATTCGCGGAATAGTTCAAGAATAATTTGACCATGATCAAAAGCATAACATTTTAAATTTGTATCGACGGAGGTCTACGTCTGGTCGGAACAAACCCTTGAATCATTCGTCCTAAATCGGGCTGAACATTTACGTTCATTAGGCCACGGTGCTATCGTGTTCGGAATGTGTATACTCGGATTTGTTTCATACATTTGTGGCCTGTTCTCCGCGTACCGGGTAACTTGAGAAATGACGAGTTGAATCTAGAACGTCTAGTTAACGAATTTAAATTCAGTTGAGTGCGAAGCTTTCCTTGGCTGCCGGCATTATAAACTGCTTAATTTTCATAATGTGGCTTGTTGTACTCATTCTGTCTTTTCAGGACGACCCCGAAGAAAACCGGTAGGTACTCCAGGAAATAATTAAAAAAACAAAAACTTTAAACGTTTTCATTTCATTTCACGCGCAGGCTCATTTGTATCGACAATCGGTGCGCCGACCGTCTGTTCATTCAAGACGCTATGTGGCGCCGCTACGGCAAGTTTGGAAGGAATGAAACTCACGACGTGGGCGAAGCGGTGTATCGCCTTAGAAAAACTCACGATCCTCCACCGATAGGCAACACCGAGGGTGCCGGAGGAGGTGACCCGAAAAGGGATTTACGCGAAGGTTCCGCCACCGACGTTCGGGAAAGTGGAACGGGAGAACATGATAGACCGGTGTGGAAGAATGAAAGCCACTGGAGACCGTTCCAACAATCGACAATAGTTTTAACCGTGGACATTTTATTTACGCGCGATAACAAAATAACGACGAGTAGCTCGAGTGAGTTCATGAATCCAACCACAGCAGCCACTTCCGTGGCTTCAGATACCAACACTCTGACAACGAAAGGAATCAGCAGTACTGATGCTTTATCGAGGCCTAAACGAGAGGAGAAAGACTTGCCAATGACAAGCGCGGAAGGCGGAGTAGCCAAACCGCCAATAGGAATCAGATCAAAACATGATCGCTCTCATAACGGCAATAGCGCTGAATTCGGGGTAAATTCAAGCCCAGAAAAGCCAATGCCTAGAACTATTGAATCCATCAACTCTTCAATGTCACGAAACTCGAAACGTGCGAGCGACACGGTGAATAATCCCGCGAGACCATTGCGAACCGGATATTTACGTCAGGCACCATTGGAGTGTCGTGACAAGCCCATACTTTGCGGTAGTCAAAATGAAAGCGCCGATGGCGAGTTCCAGTCATTTAAAAAGCTTAACGCCGAGGAACGTTCTCACTATCGAATGTTGTCAATAGTGTGCTCGGTCTTCATCTCAGGCAAGGACAACATCATTATGATTTTTTTTTTATCACTACTCAAATGCGTTTATTTTTTTTTATCACCACAGTATTCTTCTTCTATGGGACCCTCGTCTACTTATCATACCACACGGAATTGAAACAAAGAAAAAAAGAAACGGAAGGTATCGTTCGAGCGCCGAATTTCCCAGAGCAAATAAATTGCACTATCAGCTAATTGAGTCACACGAGGCTGATTGTGGAAGAAAACGAGTCGTCTCAGCATATCTGTAGCCGCTAGAAAAATAATTTTAATAATCAATTTTAAGCGAAATTGCCACCGGCGGGCGACCTGTATGGGATTTTCCAGTTGGCCATTTCCCTCTCCTTCCTTATTGTTGTGCGTGCAAAATCGTTTGACCGATTCAAAGCCCTAATTTTGCAGATTTTTGGCACTCACGAACAAATTTCGGGCGTCTTCCTCACTCAAAAAGCTAATTTCGAAGAATCAACTCCCTAAAAAGCAATTTTCGCGGGGCTGACTCATTTTTAAAAAGCAATTTCACGGGCTCTGGTCCTTCAAAAAGCTATTTCATGGGTTCGCTTCTTTATAGGTCCAAATTTAGTGGATTTGAGACTTAAGGTTGGTTTTAACAAAGCCGAGCATTTTTGTTGACATAAAATGTCCGTCTTGCTTTTAAGCCAAAAAACTCAAGTCTCGACGGTGAAATCCACCATTGCAGGACCACATTTCGCAGTTCAAAAATACCAACTTCCACAGAGTTTGCGCACGTTTAAAATCACGATTTCCAGGGGGTTCGCTCATTTTAAAGAGCAATTTCGCAGCTCTTGCTCCTTTAAAAAGAAAGAAAAAAAAATAGGCGGGTTTGGCCATTTCAAAGCCCAATGTTTTCGGATTATTGAACTCTCGGGAACCGTTGGGTTCAGATCACTCAAAATGCCAATTTCACTGGGTTGACTCACAGAAAAACCAATGTAGAGGGGTTGACCTATTCACAAATCCAATGTCTCGCGTTTTGACTGCCTCAAAAAAGCCATTTCACGGATTTGGGATCTTCAGAAGAGAAATTCCACAGGTTGTGGGCTCTTTCAGAGCCCAAATTTTGGAGATTTGACCCTTCCAAAATCAAATTTCTTGTTTCTAGCTATAATTCAAGAACTAATTTCATCTCGGGGTTCTTTCAAAAACTAAGTTTCGCAAATCTGACACGCTTTAGAAAAAAGTTCACGGATTCAGCTTGTAATTTAGCCGATGTTTAGACCCGAATATTTTCAATTTCTCCGATTTTGAACTCTGAATGATGTTATTTCGCGGCTATTCATCATGCTTTGGGCGTTCTCTGGGCCGGCTGCACGTGGTCCACGCCCACTATAAAAATATGAAAAGCCCGGAACTGACAACCAGAAACTTGAGGGGAAAAAAAATATACTGCTGCGTGCTGCGCATGTAAAATTACCTAGAGATTCAACCTGAGACGTTTAGATCCAGAATTGGTGCGGAAATCGAAATAGCAATTTTTCTAGATTTTAGCAGCACTTTCCCACTTTTTCTCCATTTTAGCCGTGAATGAGCGTTTTTCTTCTCTTCGCACCTTTTCTGAAATTGGTCAGTGAATCAGCGTTTTTTCTCATTTTAGAAGTAAATGAGCGTTTTTTCTCAATTGTGACCGCGAATTATTTCCAAATTTTTGCCATTAACTACCACGTTTCCTCAATTTCAGCCGAATTAGCGGATTTTCTCAAATTAGGCATCCGAGATTCATAGTTTTTCTCCATTTTATCTGCGAATAAGCGCATCTTGTTAACTGCAGCCGCGATTAACGCGTTTTCTTAATTTTACACATGGATGAGCCAGGAATCGGTGCGCGCGGGTTTCGTCAGTTTCAGCTTTGAATTGGCAGGTTTTAACCAATGTATCCACGAATTAGCATTTTTTCTAAAATGCTAAAGCGCAGCACATTCGCGCTTTTTCCCCATTTTAGCCGTGAACTCGCAGTAGTCTTCACATTTTCGACGTGTGGAACAGCACTTTGTCTCTTTTTAGTCGCGCATTCCCATTAAAATTTTAGCAGCAAATGAGCCCTTTTCCTCGATTGTGGACGCGATTTATTTCCTAATTTCAGTCACGAATTATTTCTCAATTTCACCCGGCAATTACCACGCTTCCTCGAGATTACAGCAAATTTATTGGATTTTCTCAAACTAAGAGTTATCATTTGTTTCCATTTTATAGCTGCGAATGAGCCGCGATCAACGCATTTTCAGAATTTTAGATGAGGGATTAGCGGATTTGAGGCAGGAATCAACTCAATGTCAGCCCCAAATTAGCGGATTCCCTCAATATTGGCGAATTAGCATTTTCTCTATTTTGTAGCGGTGATTGAGCGCTTATTGTTGTCAACTTTTTTTCGCGAATTAACGCATTTTCCCAATTTCAGCAGCGTTCATTGTCTCAATTTTAGGCGGAAATTCATAGACGAAAGCTTTTGTCGAATGTATCCGTGAATTAGCTTTTTTCTCAATGTTAGCCGCATATTGGCGCCTTTTCATTACTTTTGCCGCTAATTATAGCGATATTTCACAATTTTAGCCCCAAAGTATTTGCTTATAATTTTTTCTGCTGACTATTTCTTTAGCGCTTTTCCTTAATTCCATCCTCGAATTAGCGATTTTCATAATTTTAGCAGCGAATCGGTGATTTCTTCACTTTTAAGCGTTGAATTAGCGTTTTTCTTAATTTGTTTCGCGGATTCGACCAAAAGAACAGCACATTGGCCTTATTGACAATTTCACTCGCACAATTAGTGATTTTCTTCGGTTTGTGGCCATGAATTAGCGCTTTTTCTGCGTCGCTTTCTTTTTTCCTCTGTACGTTAGCCACGGAGTTGCCTATAAAAACAGACAATTTGCGTTCTTTCAATTTTAACCGTGAATTAGCGTTTTCTCCGTTTTATAGCTAGGGTTGCCAGATCTCTGGTTTTCACCCGGAGCCTCCGGGCCTGGGTCTCCGGCCGGGCCGAAAATATCTCAGGGCCAAAAAATCTCTCAGTTCAGTTTTGAAAACTAAAAAAATTCCTACCGAAAGAAAAAAAACAAAAATCGCCGCGATTGAACGTTTTTTCTCAATTTCAGCCCTGAAATAGCGGATTCTCTACAATTTAGCCGTGTATTAGCGCTTTCCCTCAATTTTCAAGCCGCAAATAGCTCCAATCACCTCAGATGTTCTAGTAGCTCAGATCTCAAGGTGTTCCCCCAAAATGCGCTCACCACCAAAAAAAAAAAAAAAAGGCTGTAATTGCGAAGCACTCAAATTACAGAAAACTCTGAACACCAAACGCTCTAAACATGGCACTGATTATGGGAGTTGAGCTCAGAAGGAAAATTCATCAATCTGCTCGGATTTCGTGTTTTTCCAGAAATTTTAGCTGGGTCTCAACTGATCCAACTCAAACCTCTCGAAATTTCGTTTTTGAAGATGCCGATAATCCACTAAATTGGTTTCTGAAAGGGCCAGAACTACGAAATTAAGGGAAGGAGCTAAATCCGCGTAAGTGATTATTTAAATGAGGGACTCTCCTAAAATTGCTTTTTGAACAGCGCAAAACCAAAATCGCATACAGCGAAGCCTGCAAAATTATATTTGCTTTTTCGGGTGAGTCGGCCCTGTGAAATTGATTTTTAATGAGCCAACACTGCGGAAGTTCAATTTTGAAAAAAAACAAAATGAGCGAACGCCTGGAATTTTGATTTCAAAGGTGTGAAATCCACGAAGTTGTTTTTTATATTTAAGGAGCCAACTCTTCGAAGTGTTGACTTCTTCAACCCTCCGAATTCCCAAAATCGTTCCACAAGTTTCAATTTTTTTTTCTTTTTTTTTTTCCTTTCTCTCTTCTTAAATAGAAGGTGGTGTTATACGTTCGATCCAAGGAATCGGCTTTTTGAGTGAGCGAAACCCGAGAAATTTGGTTTCACGAGTGCCAATAATCCCCGAAATTTGGGCAGACGGTTCTAAAACGAATAACGGGACTGGTGCGGGGGTGTACAGAGTGGAACCCGAATGGAGGCTGTCTACACCTCTGGGGGTACACACCTCGGTCTTCCAAGCCGAAGTCTACGCAATCAAGGCCTGTGCTGCTGAGAATACTGAGAATATAGGGACAAGCAAAATGCCCATATACGTATTCTCACGGATAGCCAGGCTGTCATTAAGGCCCTAACGGCTCCGATAGTGAGCTACGGGCTTGTACGGGACTGCCGCCAAAGCCTTTGTCTACTGGCCCAGGATAACAAGGTAAGCCTTGAATGGGTATCGGGACACAAGGGTATCCACGAGAACGAGCAGGCGGACCACTCCTTAGCCAGGGAGGGCTCGAGTAGAGACTACGCTGGCTCGAAGCCGGCGCTCGGCGTCGCGCCATCAGAGGTGGATACACAGATTTGACCGGCCCGGGACACTGGGAAAATATCGGCCCAATATACATACATGTATACAGGGTGATTCAGGAGGTATGTTG
Source organism: Corythucha ciliata (assembly GCA_038030265.1). NCBI lineage: Eukaryota > Metazoa > Arthropoda > Insecta > Hemiptera > Tingidae > Corythucha > Corythucha ciliata. Next base: position 13,274,105 of record CM075939.1, read on the forward strand.
CACTGGTGATAGTGCGTACCTGGACACACAAAAACGTCATGAAGACGCATAGCCGAAAATGCTTTGGTTCCGAGCTATGAGCATTTTCCTACTTTTTTCTAGTTTCATTACTTTTTACGGTATTTGTCGTGTTATAGACAAAGTGGATGCGGAAAGAAGACAAAATCCTGTTCCTGAAACCACCAGAAAATGTCGCTTGCGTGGCTATTTCAGCCATGTGAAAAGTGAAAAAGAGTAGATTTTTAAAATAACTGATAAATTTCACATCAGTACCAATCAGCTGCTGTATCGACGGGTAAAGTTACTGTGTACTTTCGAACGGTGTCCTGAAAGTTGAAGTTTGCAACCCTCTGACTTCAGCAATCAACTTCAAATGCAAAAAATGAAAACAAGCCGAGTAGGTCAGGGTAAATGTATTTTGCTTATGGTAATGTGTTCCTCCTAGCATACATGCTCCCCTCAATGCTTGGAGTAAATATTCAATTCACAACGAGCCTCAGAATTTGCGATTTTTCTGAATTTTTGCCGCGAGTAGCGTTTTTTCTCAATTTTTGTCGTAAATTAGCGCTTTTTGCTAATTGGCTGCAAAGTTGCCTCCGGAAGCCTCGGCTTGCCATTTACTCAATTTTCTGTGAATTAGCAAATTTTCTCAACTTAACCCACAATTATAACCAAACATTAGTGCTTTTCCTCATTTTAGCCGCTAAAATTTTAGATTTGTATGTATTTCGATTTCAGCCACGAATTACAGGTTTCCCCAATTTTCGTCGCGAACTCCGTAAAGCTTTTTCTGAATTTGGCAGTGGATTAGCGATTTTTTCACTTTCTGACACAAAGCTACCTTCAGAAGCGGCGAATTTGACGTTTTGTCCATTTAAATCGCAAATTAGCGTTTTTCCTCACTTCAGCGCTTCTCAATTTTATCGGTGAATTAGCCACGGATTAGCGATTTTTCGCCATTTTAGCGTTGAATTATCGTTTTTTCTGAGTTTTTGCGGTGATTTCGTATTTTTCTTGATTTTAACCACTAATGAGCCATTTTTCTCAATTCATGAATTAGCGCTTTTTCTGTACTTTATCCGCGGAAGCTTTAAGGAAACTTGTAGCTGCGAAGTAGCGCTTTTTCTCACTTCTGTCCTTGAATGAGGAAGTAACACATTTTCCAAAATCATACTGTCGTGATAGCTTGGGTACTAAAACTCATGAAAACACGATCCGTTCAAATAAAATCAGGCCCTATATTTTTTTATTAATTTTTAAAACTATTGGGTTGTGGGACCCATTTGAAATAGGCTAGATAGACTGATGACGTAATAATAGCATTCGCGTGACCTCCACAATAGCTTCCCACAAATCAAACAATAGGACTTAAGAGAATTGGTAGGACAAGAAGGGGCAAGACATGATAACAGCCAGTATGTGGAATGGTGGGAGGGGTCACAACCCCTTTACCACGTCACGAGTCACAGACCGGCCGTTTAAGGTAACAAAAAAAATTGACAAGTTTAATTAACCCGCTATAAATCGAAATCAATCATTTACGCACTAGTATTCAATTCCTGGTCATATTTAGTCATTGTCTTTAGAAAAAAAATGTTTCCAGCGATTTTAATTTTTTATGTTACTTCCTCATTAGTAGCGGCGTACCGAGACCGCGCCGAGTGGCGAGGGGGCCAGATCGCCCCGGGCTCCCTACGTGGGCCTAAAAATGTGGATATTAAGGATCTATGTTCATGTTTGTATACGTGAAAACGAGTTTTTGGCATGCAGTTGGACAGCGATAGTTTCAGCAGCTAATTAGCCATTCCTCAATTCTAGTTTCTAGTCGTGAATTAGCATTTTTCGAAAATTAGCTGTTGGCTCCTTTCGACGATTTTCAATCCATCCCACCCAGGATGGAGTGCTTGCAGGTGATTAGCAAAGAGTGTAGCTTAATAATCGATTTAGCCCACAAAAGCGCTATGCTACGCTGCTCCCCAGTTATTTTTTTTTGGTCCGTAAGCGGATAAAGATGAGAAGGAGTACTAATATGCTATTCTTGCAGGCAAGTACCAACGCTGCAAAAAGTTGGGAAAAATCGCTAGTATTCGTGGCAAAAACTGTTCAAAAGCTTTCATTCGTGGTATCTAGATGAAACATCCAGGCCGAAATTGAGAAAAAATCGCTTATTCGCGGTTTGTATATGCCACTTTATGCCTAAAATGAAGAAAAAACGCTAATTTGCTGTTGGTAAAATTGAGACGTGGCCCAGTTTTTGCATTTCTGAAGCGCTAAAAGGCAAGAAAACCCACTAAGGCTATAAGATAGAAAAAAGCTAATTCGGGGCTAAAATTGAGAAAAATGACAAATTCGCAACTGAGTTTGCAGAAAATCGCCTATTCGCGGATAAAAAAGTGAAAAGCCACTAATTCACAGCTAATTTTCGAAAAATGCTTATTCACGACTAAAATTGAGGAATGGCTAATAAATATACTAAACTAAAATTTAGTAATAACGCTGACTCGGGGCTAAAATTCACCAAAAGACAATAATCTGTTGCTTCTGAAGGCAAATTCGGGCCTACACCTTAAAAAAAACGCTAGTCCATAGCTAAAAGTTGAAAAACAAAAATTGCGGCCAATATTGAGAAAAATCACTAATTAATCAGCGCGGCTGATTAATTAACGAAAAACGCTATAAAACAGCCTTGTGTCTTGAGTCATGGGTTGAAGGGTGTCCAGGTTTTAAGAAAACCCTCCTCGATAGGTTTTCTCATTTGTCTCATTGTACCTATGCTTAATAGACCAGTTCCGGGATTCTGTAAGGACCATTACCGAGAAAAATTAATCTGTAGTTACCAGTTTTCTCTGGAGGACTAGAATCCGTCAAAGAGTTGGGGGGGGGGGAGGCATCGGGCCTCCGGCCGCACTGACCCTTCGGGCTCAGCCCGATCGCCCACCCCCTGTATCCGCCCCTGCTCGCCATCGACCTTCAGGATGGCGATAGCCAAGTGGTTTAATGCCCAGGCGGATGTACGCTGGCGGGGTCTGGAGGGACATCAGCAGAGTAAGCGCATGGTCGAAAGACCGTGCACCTGTGCCTTACGAGCAAATTGCTCCAACTTAGAACGGTGGTAGGCCTTATCACAGGATTATTCCAGCTCCGTTACCATCACCTACACCGCATCGGAGTAACCACGGAGTCCCCGGTGTGGGGAAGAAGACGAGACCGCCTATCAACATGGTGTTCAAGTGTGAGGTGCTCGTGGGCCGTCGCTCTCCGACCGGCGAAACTCTAGTCGAGGACCTCCTAAACCTTGTTAGAGGGAAGGGGATCCTGGACTAGATCCACAGACTCAGGGAGGGCGCAATTCGCCTTGATCATAATTCAGGCAGCGCTGCAGTTGGCCATTCTGGGAAACAGTTGTTGTGGGTGATTTCCACTAGAATCCCAATAAACCAGGAAATGTTTTTTAAATATTTGTCCAATATTGGACCATTGAAAAAATATTGTAAATGCAAAAAAATACTTATCCCATATTGATTGACCAATGAAGAATAAATATTGTATAACTAATGTTGTTTAAGCGTTAATCCAATACTCGTACGCCAATATTAGATTAATAATGTTGCTCAAGCGTTGGTCCCACGTTAGTAGAATAATATTTTTGTTTTAATGAAATTTCAATATATTTTCAATGCTGTACGGTTTATATTTTTTCAATCATTTCCAAAAACATACATTATACATATAATATAATTATCGTATAATTTGTAGCTCATTTTGTTTTTTAAGATGAAATTATTGAGTCAGCAATGAAACTTTCTGCAGACTCTCGTTGCGTTCACTTTAGTTAAGGGTACGACAGGGAAACAACGGTTTTTTTAGATGCATAATTATTTCAGCTCGCGCGGAAAGAGAGCTTGGCCTTGAGCCACAATGCCACGTTTCACGCTCCTTCCAAACGCCGTCCTGTTCACCCCCACCAACTGTAGGAGTAGTCCTAATGCCTAGTCAGCCATCTGTTTTACTGCTTCTTTTTCTTGCTCTCTTGACTTGGCTCTGGCTTGGGGTCAAGTTCGATGTGTACGTTTTTGCTTTGTGAGGAGATAGAGATAGTTCATCTAAAAAGCTTTATATTTATATTTGTGTGTGAGTGCTCAACTGTGAAGCTTTCAATTTTCCTTAGCTGAAGCTCAATAGTAAGTACCAAATAACCCAGTTGCAATTAATTATTTTCGTATTTCGGTAAGTAATTAACGGAACGAAAGAAAAAGTACAAAAATGCACTGTGCTTAATCCTTTCAAAATAAATGTCCGTAACTGAAACGTCATTTCTTTCGTAGGCTATTTGGGCTGCTGCTACTACGCCACGGGACGGAATTGTTTATTTCCCTTTTCTCCGAATGATTATTGGAATTTCACTCATTTTTTTCGTGAGTATTACTTTTTTTGTAATCAATTTGGAAAGTTTTTGTAAATCTTATGTTCGTTACAGAAGTACTTCGCTGAGTTGTGCAGACAAAATTTCATAAAGGTGCCTGTTTGGAATTTGAATTCGCAGTTTAAGATGTAAGGACAAAAATGCACTGTGCTTATTCCTTTCGAAATGCCTTTCCGTAACATAAACGACATTTCTTTCGTAGGTTCGGGCTGCCGCAACTACGTTACGGGACGGAATTGTTTCTTTCCCTTTTAATTTCAATGATTTTCGGGACCTCAATCGTTGTTTTGTGAGTATTGCTTTTTTTGTTTTCCAATTGGAAAATAATTGTTAATCTGACGTTCCTTACAGGAGTACTTCGCAGAGTTTGTGCATTGAAATTTCGAAAAAGCTGCCTGTTTGAAATTCGAGTACCCAGTTTGAGGCAACGTATCAAAAATTGGTGTAGGTAGGTACCAATATTTTTGATCATCATATTTAATCATTATTATTGCCGATCATTTGTACAATATTTTAAAAAGGGACATAACTAATATTGTTTCAACGTTGGAAGTAGCCATTTATAAAACATTAATTAAATGAAAGTAGACAACACTTTATAAATATTTTGTACAATCTACAATAAATATTGTTTCGTGTCATTTAAACAACATTTATTAAATGGGACATGACAAACTTTGATTAAATATTGATATGAAATATTTATAAAATATTCTTTCATTGATTTTGGTTTACTGTAAACTTGTAGAACCACAGAGAATCTGAGCGAATTTTGGCCCCCCCCCCGCCAGCGTTGTCGTGCGCTTTTAGTGCATTTCATTCAAAAAATGCACTATTGGTCTCGCCCTGATGGTCGCACATATGGGTTGTGATACTTTTTTTTCACGTTTCAGAACCCCTAGAACACGAATCCGAGGTCGGTTCGATTTGCTATATATATATGGCCCTTTTTGTTAGCACGATCACGGTCGCAATTTTTGACTTAGGGCAACCAAATTTGGTCTAAAAATCAATAGCGTGAATATCTCGGACGAGTTCGTGATCCAGATGAATCGGTCCACGGGAACGGTGTAAAAGAGGGGTTTGAATTAGTTGAAAATTCGCTACCGCACGGCTGTTGCTGCAATTGCCCCCAAAATTGACTCGAGTAATGAAAAATGAACGCGCTTTCGTATGAGACCCTAGTGAACCGAATCCGTTGATATGGCAGGGGAGTTCTCGGCGGAGGGGAGCTATTAAATTAACGCTATGCCTTACTGGACCACCCAATTACCAAAAAATTTCATTGACATTGTATTTTGAGCCGTCTCTTTTATTTTATTTGCCTACAGCCTAATAAATCTTGAGTAAAGAATTCCGAGGTGGGCCAAAAAGGGAGGAACAAAAAAAAATTTAAAAAAAATTGTTTCGGATTCGAACCCAGGCACTCCGCAATGGTGAAATTGTGACATACCATTTAACCTAATGTAACTGATCTGAAAATTAACGTAATCTGAAAAAAGTTTTGTTCCGACAGCAGCCTGTCGGGAGAAGTGCATTTCATTCATGCGACAATCGAGTCAAAGCTCATAAGTTAGAACGATATCAATCAATTATGAATGAAATTTAGGCCGGAATATAGATTTTAATTGCAAATAACTCCTCTAACAAGAGTCCGCCTTCCCATATCGTATAGGCAACCAAACCGACTCTGTTTCATTTTTCATTTTCATCATTTTATTCCCCCTCAGTAGGTGCCAAAAAAGGAGCCTGCGGTAAAAAGAAACACGATTTTATGATTTTGACTTTCTATACCACGGCCTAAATGTCATTCATAATTGATTGATATCGTTCTAACTTATGAGCTTTGACTCGATTGTCGCATGAATGAAATGCACTTCTCCCGACAGGCTGCTGTCGGAACTTTGATAGGTTGCATAGACACCACAAAACACAAACAGAGCTTGTGAATGGGCCTTTAAGGTAGAGACATGGTTGAAACCAACCATACAAATATCGGAAACGTCCGGAACGTCGTATTTTGTTTCTTTACGCTGCCCGTGAGTCCCTCAGACCGTATTCAGTTGAGAAATGCAGTAGGCAGGCCTGTCGAGGGGGGGCACTGGGTCCTTTATCCCCGGTCCCGGTTTTCAAAAATCAAGAAAAGGAAAAAAAAAAGGGAAAGCTTTAGTGGAACTCAACTGTGGTTTCAGCTTTGCAGTGGTTGGGTCTTCTTTGTGTTTGAAGCTGTGGTTTGCAGTGGTTGGACCTTTGCTGTGGTTGGAGCTTTCGTGTGGTTGAGAACTCTGCAGTGGTTAAACCTTGGCTGTGATTTGACTTTTGCTGTGGTTAAGACCTTTGCTGTGGTTCGACCTCGGCTGGGGCTGGAGCTTTGCTCTGGGTCGAACATTGCTGTGCTTGGACTTTGGCTTTGGTCTCTCCTTTGCTGTGGCTGGGCCATCTTTGTTCTTGAGACGGTGCTCCCGTTTGAGGCTCTACTGTGGTTACAGCTTCGCTGGGGTTGAACCATGGCTGTGGTTGGGCCTTGTAGTATGTCCCGATTAGACTTCACGAAAGGGGCTGTCATTGCCCCCTAAAACTGGTCAAAAATGACCCCTCATCCCATCATGACCCATCATGATGAAATGATGAATGATGGTTTGCCCTTGCCATTTCGGTCAATTTTCTCGGCTCCAAGGCGGTCAAACATGGTACGCGGGCGTGGCAGGCTGTTCGTTGCACTATCGAGTTTTTGATTACGTGACCACTATGCCTTTTATAGGTTCTGAAAACTTGCGTAAGTGGCCAAAAACGGGGCCGTCATAGTGAGAAGACAGACCCCTAGTAGGTCCTTTCGTGACATTATGCTGGTTTGACCAAAATCGAGGCTTATCGTGGTTTCGGGTCTTTAACATGTCTGTTTAAAAACTTGATATAATGCAAAGGGGGGGGGGGCGCAAACAATTTTCATGGTCCAAGGGGGGCATGACCGTAAAAAGGTTGAGAACCACTGCTCTATAGGAACAGCAAATTGACGTATTCTCAATTTTAGCCGTGGATTCGACAACTATCGTTAAAATCCGTTGCAGCAGCAAATGAGCCGCGGCTTTTTGTTCACTAGTCGAAAATTTTCTCAATTTTAGCCGAGAACGAACTCTTTATCTAAAATTTAGGCAGGAATTAGTGGGTTTCTCAGTTTTAGCCGTAAGTTAACTTTTTTTGACTTATTATTTCTCAATAATAAGTCTTTGTAATCGTATCGCAAAATATTTTTTGACCCCCCCCCCCTCAAAATTTGTAGTTTTACGTTTCAAAGTGCGTAGAATCCAAATCTGCAATAAAAAAAAAAATGTCCGTCCGCCGTCCGGGCCATATCTTGCCCTAGGATTGCTCGAAAAAACTCGTTCATTCGCACATAGACTCCATTTGGGGTCTAGTTGGTCCTAACATCTGATCAGTTTGATCAAATAACTCCCTGGGGTTTTATGGGCCAAAAGCGGGTCCAAAATGGGGATTTTCAAAGGATTTGGGATCATAGGGGTGTGGGGTGTCGATTTTCATGTAATTTCAAGCCGGATTTGACTACATCGATGAATAATAAACCCACAGTCGAAATAATAAGGCATTGTTCGATAATTCGCAGCGTTTTTATTATAAAGATGGTGAACTTCCAATTTTGGCAAGTAAACATTCAAGGAGAAGAGGACTTTAGTCGGTTGGTAGGTGGTTTTATTGCCGAATAGGAAAACAACGAGATAAGGTATAGTCACTTTTTTCTTTGCACATGCATATTAGTGTATACCTTTCTCGCTCATCATTTGATTAGTACATTTTTAAGAATCAGTTTCTAACGCCTCATTTTTCACTCTATTAGCTCGATGAACGTACAATTTACGGGAAGATACTCGAACGTGAAGAATCAACGCTTTCAGGTAAAACCGCAATATTTTTATGCATGTACCAGGGCAAGACAAACAACAAATTGTGAAAGACGCAGGATTATTTCCGTTGGAGGTGTAAACTCAATCGAAGAGCAATTTATTTAACTCTGTAGCGGCATGACAAAATAGTTCTTGAAAACTCTTCAATGTATTTTTAAGTGCTCTCTCGTTATCTTCATTCTTTCTTTCATGCACACTCAAAAAATTTGTTTAATTTTTTGAGTGCTCTCAAGGAAAGCCGAATTTGATTTTCTAATATGTTGATCCCACGCCGTCTTAACACATTTCCTATCCTATAACGGAAAATCAGTTAGTTGGCCAACTCAAATCATGTAAAACTGTAAAAGCGACCAGAAAACGCGTCTAGCGAATCGCTTGTCACGTGCTGGCATCTATGGTAGACCGAACGACCCGCGAGCTAACTTTTATAAGCTCTTCAGGTCCGACGGATTACTATGTTCTTTTTTTCTTCCTCTTTTTCTTTTTTATTTCCCCCCCGAGACACGTCGTCAGGGTCCTGAAAACATTCCCCGCGGACTGAGGGGGTTTCTTTTTTCTTTTTTTTTCAACGCTGCGGCGGTTTTTAGACGAGTGTTGCGCGGTGCTCGCGAGCACGTGAGTGAAATTCAACTGCGTGCGTGTCTCGTCTGGTGTTGTTGGGTTGTGTTCGCGAACCTTGTTGAGTGTTCGTTTTTGGAATAAAACAAAAACCAGGAACTAATTGAAATGTTTCGCAGTGTATAACAGAGTAAGCAGAAAAACCATTATTTTCTCCTCGTTAGTACCTGTTTAATGACCTTAACAGATATGTTTAACTATTTTACGGAGGGATTTACTTTGCGGGTAATCAAGCGATCCCACGTTGTCTCAACACCTGGTGGAAACCTGTTATCGGTCACAATATTTGTTACTTTTTTCCCTTTCCTTTATTTTTAACTGGATACGAACACATAGTCAAATTCCTTCGACACGAGGTTGCGCCTCTGTGATATCGTCTCCCCTGGAATCGTGTCTGCCTGCCTGTCGCCACCCGTACCCTGCCCCTCGCCCGTGTGTTCCCACCATTTCTACTGTGGGGATGTCTGCGTTGTCCGTCGGGGAACGGGAATCATTGAACTGACAACCGGTTTCTCTTAATTCAAACTTCCTACTTTAGCTTAATCTTAACACAATAAACTCCCATTCTAGCAAATTCACTAAGATACCTCATTTTATTTTTAACCGTGCTTTCAGTTGGAAAAGGCATGGCTGTCGTACCCACCATTTACGGGAAGGGTACCAGTACTTTTCTGTCGGGTGCCTCGTGGGAGAAATAATATATATATATATACGTATACTCTTTTTTTAAATTTTTAAACGACAGACTTGTTCTTTTAAGTTCAAGGTTTGTCTCTAATCTTCGTCGTTTTCGTCTTCAATCGAGCTTTACCCCGTTCAGTTGATCCAATGTTCTTTTGTTATGAATGTGATTTCATTCACAGGACAGGACGTACGGACAGGGGCGTATAGGTACGGGGGGGATAGATCCCCCCCAGTGCTACAAGTATACGAACGAAGGAGCCCCATAAAATCTCCAAAAATGAGCGTTTCACGTTGAAGTTAGGTTTAGCAGATTTTCTGGACTTCAAGCAGGCCGAAAAGGTCCGAGTACGTCCAGCTTTTGCCTTGGACTTGAGACCCAACGGAGTAGTGTACCGATGGACGGGGGGGGGGGTTCGCCCCGGACCCACTATCAGACAAAATTCGGTAATATTCGTGGCTATAGCTCAGGGGTTCCCAAACCCCGGGTCGCGACCCCAAGTTGGGTCGCGGGCTGTTTTTCTTAGGGTCGTGGACTGTTTCGGCCATTTCATTTGAAGTACCCGGTCCTCGAGCTACCTTACTGCCTTCAGCCAGAGTCAGGGGGGGGGGTTATGGGGGTAACTCCCCCCCCCCAGGATTTCAGAAAAGTTGATTTTTTAATAAAGATAGAGAGAACATCACGACGATTTCCTGAGGACAAGCAGTGGTTGGCAATCTTATCCGTCGATTCTCTCATACAAATGCTACCCCCTCCCCAGCAATGCCAATTTCGTAGCCTCACCTTTTCATAAAGTGAATCTTCATGTATGAGATCGTGCCAGTGGCGGCGGAAGTATTTTGGTTCAGGGGGGGCGAAAATTAAGGCGCTTCCCCCCTTCCCTTCCCCACCATACCCTACACTACCATCACTTCCTTAGTTTTCATCAATAGAAGGTGAAGTGTAGTGTAGTTCTCAATTTTAAGTAAATAGAGGAGGCAAGGTATTGTATGGAGGTGCCCAATAGTCTTGAATTTTCAGCATTTAGGGAATGATTTGAATGTGGTATACAACGGCCTGATTCTTGATAGGTTTTTGACTAATAATATTTTATTTTTATCCCACATGATACAAAAACCGAATTTTACGGCCACAAATGAGTCCCAAAAGTGTCTCTTTCCATGCCTAGGAACTAAAGTATTTTTCAAGCGACATGCTCCGAAAGTAGCATTTTCTGTACCCAAAAATGTCTGGGAAATTGACCATTACCGCACAGAGACATTCGAGAAATTTTCTGTACTAGTCCAGAAAATATTTTCCGTCCTAGTACGGAGAGTAAATGAACTCGGGTTATAACCTCGTTTAAGGTCTTCTTAAACTAAAGACACGAGAAGTCAGTAGTCAATTTGTCAAAGTCAGTTTTATCATTTCCTTGCTGTCGCGTGAAAAAAGTCGTACATCACTCGTAGGAAGGGGATTTACCTCGCCTCGCCCGCCGGGCTTGTAATGTAATGTACCGCGGCAAATTTTACGGCGTTTTAGAGCCACGACTTTAGCTCCTGCGTATACATATACTATATTATTGATTTCTTAGTTGTTTTTTTGCCACAAGAATATGGCAAGTATTCGTTTTAAATAATAAACGATAATCATTCGTACTCAAATAAAACAGCAAAGTGTGGGAATGCAGGTAGGGGCATAACTAGAAATCCGGATCCGGGGTTCGAATGGGGGCCCCTGAATAGCTTGAAGATGACAAATCAGGATTTTCAAGTAGATAAGATGAAAACGAATGGCTAAACTCGCTTGTAAAAGTGAGTAAAACGCTGATTCGCGGCTGAAATTGAGAAAAATTGCTGAAATTTATGGCTGTTAATATTAAGAAAAAGCGCTAGCTAATTCACAGCTGACATTGAGATAACGCAAAATCACGAATTGTTGGGGCGAAATTAGGAAAAAGCGCTAATTTACGCAGCTAAAACTGAGAAAAGCGCTAATTCAAGGATGAAAAAGAGAAAAACGCAAATTCGCGTCGTCTTGAAAAAAAAAACACGCTAATTTACAGCTAAAATTGTGATAAAGTGCTACAATTTAGCAACTTCCAAAATTTAGAACAAGCGCAAATTCACAGCTAAAAGGGAGAAACGCCAACTCAAGGATTCTCGGGGCAACATTGGGACTAAAATTTAGAAAAAGCGCTAATTCACGGGTGAAATAGTCAAAAACGCGAATTCGCGTCTAGATAAAAGTGGAGGAAAACTCAGCTAAGGTATGAAAAATTACGATTTTACGGATAAAATCGAGAAAAAACGCTAAAAATCGTAGCTAAAATTAAGAAAATGTGCTAATTTACTGCTAAAATTGAGAAACAAAACGCTAATTCACAGCTGAAAATGACAGAAAACGCCAATTCGCCAATTCTTAGGGGCAACTTTAAGGCTGAAGTTGAAAAGCGCTAATTCACACGCTAAAGATGAGAAAAACGCTAATTCAAGGATAAAAAAGAGAACAACGCGAATTCGAGTCTAAAAATAGAGAAACACGCTATTATGATAAAGTGTTACAATTTGGCAGCTTTAAACATTGGGAAAAAGCGCGAATTCACAGAAAACGCAAACTCACGGATTCTCGGGGCTGGGACTGAAATTGAGAAAAAGCGCTGCGATTCACGGCGTGAAATAGAGAAAAACGCGAATTTGCGTCTAAAAGTGGAGGAAAACTTTAATTCACAACTAAGGTACAAAACATTTCAATTTTGCAGATAAAATCGAGAAAAAATGCTATAATTTCCAGCTAAATTAAAAAATGTGCCCATTCACTGCTAAATTGAGGGTAAAAAGGCTAATTAACAGCTGAAATTGAGAATACCCCAACTTGCACATTCTTGGGGACCTTTGGGAATAACATTGAGAAAAAACGCTAATTCAAGCGGCTAAAACTGTGAAAAAGCGCTAATTCGAGGGTAATAAATAGAGAAAAACACGAATGTTTTTTTTTTTGTAATGGAGAAAAGCGCGAATTTACGGCTTAAATTTAGAAAAATTGCTAATTTGCGGATAAAATTGGGAAAGAGTACTTAAACGCTATCTAATTTGCGGATTCTTAAGGCAACTTCACGGTAAGAGCTTGTAAAAAGCGCCGATTCGCTGCTAAAAATGAGAAAATGAGCTAATTCGCGGAAAAAATTGAGAAAACGCACTCTAGAGGCAATTTCGTGGCTAAAATTGAGGAAAATATATATTTCAAAGCTGCAAAAAAGTATATTTACGGTTTAATTAGAGACTAAGGACCTCCTAGAGATTTCCGCCCCAGGCCACGGACAAGTGTTGTTCCGCCACTGGGTAGCGGTGATCGCATAACAAAACAGCGGGTTTGATGCCCCCAGGGTAGAGATGCCCGGTGCGCACCGCACACGCCGCACGCCCCTTGCTACGCCTGTGCTTCATATTGCTTAAATTTGGGCTAAAACCCTCTCCGGGGAGGGTGGCCGATAGGTGGATCGCCCTCCTTTGCCAGATGGCAGGGGTAAAGTGTAGAAGAAGAATCAATAATATACCTAACAAAAAGTCTGCAGAAAAGTGAAAGATGGGGGGGGGGCGAATGTTCTAGGCATTGCTATTTTTCATCTTCTCGCAAATGATCCAGGGTTTTCGATCTGAGTGACGGTCGCTTGGTCCTCGAATAAGAAGCGAAAAGGATAGAATAAGAACTTTGGGTGCAGTATTCGGGATAGAAGATTGGCATTGAAGCCTGGGGGGGGGGGCGACGCCCCCCCAGACTAAATTCCGGGGGGGCGGCCGCCCACCCTGCCCCCCCGGTTCCGCCGCCACTGGATCGTGCAGAAGTCTTTTCATGTTGAGAAATGTATCATTAATGTAAAGAGCTGCACCTTTTTGGTACCTATTGGACCGATGAATACGTTCGTCCTTTTTTCGAAGAAAATCAAATACACCTTACTTTTTGCAGGGTAGATTACCTCTCCAAGATGTTTCCACCATGAAATTTAGGTGGAAAACTCATAAGACATCCTTATACACCCTGAATCACACCCCAAAATGTCATTAACTTTGGAATTGTGTCACTAACAAGTTACCTGACTGCTGGTCTATACATGTAGATGGTTGTTTGAATTCTAAAAGAAATTCAGTGCTCTACAATGTCTTAAAGCTAGATTTTCCTAGCAGCTCAAAACGCTCAGCGCAGCGTCATTTCAATTGTTTCCCAGTCGAAAAGTGAAGATGTAACTAGGAATAAATGTAAAATGCGCTGCGCTCGCTAAGCGTTTTGCGCCGCTATAGGAAAACCCAGTTTTACGGGAAATTTCCATAGAACGCGTACTACTTTTCGAGTTACAGGCAAAAAAACTCGGGTTTTCGGCGCTTCTGAAGTGGGGCCCTTCTGGCGGGGAAATTTTGGTGGAAAACTCATGAAAATGACTTATTTTCTTTTATAGCAATTAAAAAAATAATAATTAGCGATTTTTTGGCAGAAATGACCATTCTTGGGGAAAAAGAGTGCTCTTCAAAACCAGTGGTTTAACCAGTAAAATTCAAACGATCCTTGCGGTTTTTAGCGTGCTAAAAATCGTAAGACCCCGTTCACAATCTCTATGCTTTCGTTGTGTGGTGTCATGCAACCTATCAAAATGCTTCATTTTTCGAGGGAATAAATTTGTTTGGTTGCATAGACTCCACACAACGCAGACATAGAGCTTGTGAACGGGCCTTAAAAGCCTCATGTGAAGCGGTCCTTTGAATGGAACTGGATGTGAAGGCTCACCAAAGCATCGAAAGATATCGCTCCGGCAGCTGGCTGTCGAATAGAGTGGATTTCACTACTAATATACGAATTTCGACGTTTTTAGTAAATTAGGCATTATTGTGGGGAAATGGCTAAATAAAAGAAGAGAATCACACTGAGTGGTAATTTTTGTCGCATAATAGCAAATTAACTAAAAACGTGGAAATTCGGTGTAGTAAATGCACTCTATTTGACAGCCAGCTGCTGGGGCGACATTTCTTGATACTTCGGTGGCCAGTCAGTTACATTCAAAGGCCCACTGACGATGAGGTTTTCAGGACGTTTAGCATGTTGAAACTCGCAAGGATTGTTTGAATTTTGCAGGTCAAAACAAGCGATTTTGAAGAGAAAAGTTACATTTTTCTTCTTTAAAAAACATTGTCATTTTTGCTGGAAAATTGCCAATTAATTAAACAAACGCTCATGGGTAATTTTGAATGGGACACGTTGGAGAAGTTTCTTTGATCCATGGAAAGTCGATAGGCGCTGTTGATCAACAGTGGGAGAGGACTTATTTTTCCTTTTGATTTGGATCATTGCTTCCGCACCTACGGCCTATTATTCATTATCTAGTCAGATTTAGTATGATCAAGTGGGGGTTGAATTTTATGGAAAATTAAAAATCCCCATATCGTACAATCTTAAGGAGGTGTTGAGGCGACAGAAAATAGTAATTTTATGTCGAAAATTGCTATTCCTGACTTTCTGTCACGGTACTGACAGGGTCTGTCAGGGTGGCAGAGTGTTTTTCCCGAATCCATAGCCAAAAATTTACAGAAAGTCTGCTACAAAGCGAGTTACTCGCATTTATTTAGGGAAAGATATGTTATCCTAAAAAGATGTCAGAAAAATCATATCTCGATGGATTTTGATTTTCGTACCACTACCATATTGTATTTAGCGTTTTCGACTGCAAATGAGGTCTAATTTCATCAATTTTTTTTTCTACACTTATTCGCATCCAACCTGTATGTATAAGTAGAAATTTTTCGACATAAAAAATTAATACTTTGAAACACTAGGCACAACTTTTGACTGCCCGAAAACCGCGATTTTTGGGTCATTTTATCAGTTTTTTCTATAAATATCCCCCAAACGAGAGGCTTTATAGAGGAAACCCTTCTCGTACAAAACATTTAGGGTCATTAAATTTCCTACACCAATACATTCATGTGAATAAGTACGTTGGTTTTCCACGACCAATGCGGAGCGCGCTACAAACTTACGGGCCTTTTTTTATAAAATGGGTGAAAGGCTTAAAATCTCCTGTTTCCGACCAATCTATGCTCTGTGAGCTTGATTTCTGTCCATCAACCTTCATTCCATTAGCCTACCCAACTTTTTCAAGCCCCTAGCTCCACCTCGGTTGAAAATTTTGAAGCCTTCTATTCTAGATTTTATATAAAAAAAACTGACCATTTTGCCTCTAGAAAACGATAATTTATGCGTTAAACTTGGCGTTTTGGTGTTCTGGGACTCCACTAGGTCCCTAGCGTCGGTAACCGTTAATTTGCAGGGGAAAAGAATAATGTGGCAGGACTAATTCGGCATGGGTACTACACATCCTCATTTGTCTTGAAACATCAACCCAATATTTTATGAATTTTGGAAGCGATGGAATGATGTAACATGAGGGTGGTTGATGTAAAGGGTGATGGGGCGGGGGGTCATCGGCATCCCCCCCCCCCTAGGATTCAGACCTGGATCCGCCCCTGGCCAGAGTACAAGTCCCTGCACTTACATTATTTTTATGTAAGTGCGGTCTCCGCTTACTTGTTTGCTCTGAATTAAATTCGAATGAAAGAAAACCGAACAGTCTATAGCAGGCGTTTTACTTTTAGTGCATTTCATTCAAAAATGCACTATTGGTCTCGCCCTGATGGTCGCACATATGGGTTGTGATATATGGCCCCTCGCTTGTTAGCACGATCACGGTCGCAATTTTTGACTTAGAGCAACCAAATTTGGTCTAAAAATCAATAGCGTGAATATCTCGGACGAGTTCGTGATCCAGATGAATCGGTCCACGGGAACGGTGTGAAAGAGGGGTTTGAATTAGTTGAAAATTCGCTACCGCACGGCTGTTGCTGCGATTGCCCCCAAAATTGACTCGAGTAATGAGAAATGAACGCGCTTTCGTATGAGACCCTAGTGAACCAAATCCGTTAATATGGCAGAGGAGTTCTCGGCGGAGGGGAGCTATTAAATTAAAGCTATGCCTTACTGGACCACCCAATTACCAAAAAATTTCATTGACATTGTATTTTGAGCCGTGTCTTTTATTTGATTTGCCTACAGCCTAATAAATCTTGAGTATAAAATCCTGAGGTGGGCCAAAAAGGGAGGAACAAAAAAAAAATAAAAAAAAATTGTTTCGGATTCGAACCCAGGCACTCCGCATTCCGCAATGGTGAAATAGTGACATACCATTTAACCTAATTTAACTCATCTGAAAATTAACGTAATCTGAAAAAAGTTTTGTTCCGACAGCAGCCTGTCGGGAAAAGTGCATTTCATTCATGCGACAATCGAGTCGAACCTCATAAGTTAGAACGATATCAATCAATTATGAATGAAATTTAGGTCGGGATAAATATTTTAATTGCAAATAACTCCTCTAACAAGAGTCCGCCTTCCCATATCGTATAGGCAACCAAACCGACTCTGTTTCATTTTCATAATTTTGTTCCCCCTCAGTTGGTGCCAAAAAAGGGGCCTGAGGTAAAAAGAAACACGATTTTATGATTTTGACTTTCTATACCACGGCCTAAATGTCATTCATAATCGATTGATATCGTTCTAACTTATGAGGTTCGACTCGATTGTCGCATGAATGAAATGCACTTTTCCCGACTGGCTGCTGTCGGAACTTTTCTAGTGGTCTAAGATCTTTGAAGTCGCGGATTTTTAGAAAATTGTGTGCAGATACTGGCGGACCTAGACCTATCGGGGCCCGAGGCGGAAATCTTTATGAAGCCCCTTAGTATCTAAATAAATAAGAAATATAATTTTTAAGTTTAAGTCCGTTTAATTACGGATATTTCCTTATTTTAGCCATGAATTAGCGTTCTTTCTACATCCTATTCGCCCATTATGCTCGATTTGAGCCGCCAATTAGCCCTTTTCTCAATTTGGGTCGCAAGTAACGTTTTCATCAATTAGCGGGGTTTTCACCTATGGCCACAATTTTAGCTGCAAATTGGCGATTTTTTCCATTTTTAGCAGCGAATAAGTATACTTTTTATCGATTGGAGCTGAAAAATAGCATTTTTCGCGCTAATTAGTGATTTTCTCAATATGTATTGGCTGTTAATTAGTGATTTTTTTATTATTAATATCCACGAAGGCCATAGACACAGTGGGCCAGTATTGTAATTTCTCAGGGGGGCGAGACTTGTTGCCATGAATTAACGTTTTTTCTACACTTCAATTTCAGTCGTTTTTTCAGTCAATTTCAGTTTCAGACGTTTCTCAATTTCAGCAGCGAACCAGTGAATTTTTTCAATTTTAGCAGCTATTTAATTCGCGATTTTTCTCAATTCTGACCGTGAATTACCTTTTTGTCCTCATTTTTGCCACTAACTAGCGCGTTTTCTACATTAGCTAGAATTAGCAGTTTTGCTAAGTTTTCACATTCAGATATGGACACAAACGCTTAAATTTTGGTCCTGAATTAGCGTTTTTCTCAATTTTAGCCACAAAGTAGAGATTTTCTTTACTTTTAACTACGAAGTTGCCTTCAGAAACTATACGAATTGGCTTTTACTCAATTTTAGCTGCGATTATACAGGGGCGTAGCCTGTCCGTAGCCTGGACTCGTCTTTGTTCGTGTTTGATCTCGGAAACCGTTTTGCCTATTCAAAATGGCTGATTGGCATTAGAACTGAACAATGTGTCCTTCAAAACCGAGAAATACACATATATGTTCTGCAGAAGAAATTCTCATTTTTGCAAAGTCGCGCTAATTCACTGCTGAAATGAGGACGAAACGATAATCAGCGGCTAGCGGCACTTATTTGCAGCGAAAAATGAGAGAAATCGCTAATTCACAGCTAAAATCGAGCCAAAACGCTAACTCGTAGCTGCTATTGAAACATATAGCGTCAATTCGCCGCTAAAATTGAGACAAAGTGCCAATCTTTAGCTGAAATGAGCACTTTATCTCAATTTTAGTCCTGAATTTGTGCTATTGATTTTGAATTGAGCAGTGATAAAATGACAATTCGGGGTTGTAATTGAGAAAACTCCAAGTTTTGTGGCAGCTTGCCAATAACATTTTGCGCTGTCTTGGCCAGCTTGCCAGCGGGTTCACTGAAAATCAAGCACCGAGAATTGCAATTTCGCGCGCATGAAGAACAAACAATTGCAATTTCGTGGATGTTCTGACCCAAACTTTGCAATTTCGTGAATGTTCTGACCCAAAATTTGCAATTTCGTGAATGTTCTGACCCAAAAGTTGAAATTTCGCAGATTTGGAACTCCGATGTCGTGTGATTTCGTGGCAGAATTTGGGCTCTGTCGTGACGCAGATAATTAGCGATTTTTCCAAATTTATGTTGTAAATAAGCGTTTTTTTTTTTCTTCAAATTTAGCAGCGAATTGACGCCATTTATCTTTTCTATCCCCGAATGGGTGATTTTTCGTAATTTCATTTGTGAATTTGCCATTTTCTTAACTTCACCCCAAGTTAATTTTTAGCCGTGATTTTTTTCACATTTATAGCCTTGAATTAGCACTTTTTCCATTTTAGCAGTGGGCTTGGCCCAACAGCACCAGTTTGCATTATTTTTCTATATTTTAGCCTACATAATACACCGCGAATCAGCGATTTTTTCTGTATCTGGAAGTCTACGATTTTTTCTCTAGTCTGAAAGTTGCATCGAGGAACCATGAATGAGCACTTTTTCACTTTATTACCCATGAATATTAGCCCTTGTTTTCCAAACTTTTTGCCACGTACTTGCCCCAAGAACAGCACATTAGTGTGCCTTTTCAGTTTTAGCCGCCTAAAGAGCTACAGAAACTGCGGGATCAGCGTATTTTCTGTATTTTTGCTGCGAAGTTACCTCCAGAAGGCGAGTATTTTTTCAATTCGAGGCTTTTCAATAGCACTTACGTCGCCTGAGCATTCGATTCATCCACTCTAAACGCCTGACCCAAATCAACCCTGTAACGTTCCATTCTCCTGGTCGGATTGACTGAAACCCGTTGAAAGGACCCAAATTGCTGTACAACCGAACACCAAGACTCTTTTTGACGTACATTCATGAACGTAGGACCTGAAAATCCTCATTTTCCCATCTTTAAGCTTTTTGGTGGCCCCCTCTGATAGGGAGGGGATGAATCGTACTTAGTAATCTCCGCCATGAAATGGATCTATATTATATGCTGATCTCAGTAAACGCAGCTCGTTATAAATCGATTTGCTGCAGACGTCGACAAAATTGGAGAGGAAATACCGGGATTTCAACTAGAGTTGTGTGATCTGCACGTGCTTAAAGAAAAAGGCGTCAATTTCACAAGTTTGGGCGCTGTTGCGAGAACATTCCGTTTTAGTTACCGAAGCAGAATAGGTATACTCTTCTGCCGTTTCCTGCAACATACCTTTGTCAGCAAGGGTTCTCAATTTTGTGTAGTTGTGGTCAAAACGAAAGCTCGTAACCGATTGGATTCCCGGGACGATCTGCGATGCGCATTGACTAGTAACTTTCGCCCGAGTGTCGCAGAATTTGTGAAAAAGATGGCAGACCATTATCGAAGTAACCAAAAATTCGTCTAGGGTCGCGAAGGCTTTTGCAATGTTAAATTAGGGTCGTCATCAAAAAACTTTGGAAACCCCTGCTATAGCTGCTAAAAAGCGCTCATTAGAGGTCTTGCGATGCAACTTCCAGACTAAAAATTAAGAAAAAAATCGCTGATTCGCGGTACATGGAGGCCATTCCACGAATAAATTGTGGAAACCAACATCGCAAAAGTGTTGTATTTGGGTAAACCCCCCGGGTAAAGTTGAGAAAACACGCTATAATATTGACAAATAAAAGACACTTTCAGGTTAAAATTGGACAAAAAATGGCAAATTCACAACTGAAATGGCGTAAGGGAATAGGATGCTGAATGGCCGCAAAATTAGCACAAAACGCTATTTCACAGCTGAAATAGGGAAAAATCGCTAATTTGCAATTTGCAGATATATAGCTGTGGAAAAACGTTAATTCGCGGATACAAAATGAAGAAAATCGCTAATTCGCGGCAAAAATTGAAAAAATCACCAATGAGCGCAGCTAAAATTAAGAAAACCATTAATTTTCAGTTCAAATTGGGGAAAAGTGCTAATTCTCAGTTAAAAATGAAAAAAAATTGCTAATTTGCGACTAAAAATAGAAAAAATCGCCAATTTACAGCTAAAATTGCGCCAAACGCCAATTTGTGACAAAAATTGAGAAAATTCGCTAACTCGTGAAAAGTCCCCCTATTTTTCGGCTAATATTGTGAAAAACACTTAAAAAAAACGTTAATTTCCAGCTAAAATTGAGAAACGTGCTAATCCCCCGGTAAAAAAGTTTAAAAATCGGTAATATGCTGCTAAAATTGAGGAAAACGCCAAAACTCGTGGATAATTCAGAAACATTGCTCAAAAAAACGATCAAAACGATTCCTTGCTGCTAAAGTTGAGAAAATGCGCAAATTCACGGCTATGGGTGGGGGTGAGGCAAAACCGCTAATCTGCGGCTAAAATTGAGAAGAACGATACACTCGGCCAAAAAAGCGCTAATTTGCGGGTAGAGTCCAAACATCGCCCCTAACTGAGAGATTGAGGCTATGATGAGGCCAGTATGATGTCCAGATTCAATAGTGTGCTGGCTGGGTGGAATAATGACTAAAATGTGAAATTACCCACGTCCCCTCACCCTTACAAGATTTCAATCTGATCCCCCCCCCCCCAAGGACAAATTCCTACCTACGCCACTGCGTACGGAGTCTGATATTGTTCTGTACAGGAATTTCAAAACCGGCATGGCCGGAAAATCTGGCTGTTTTGCCCTCGAAACTGGCCATCCCCCGTCAGAACGCTCAGAATATGATTCTTAGGCAAAAAGCAAATTCGGCTCTTCAACCATCAAATTGTTTCCAAAATATCACTATAGACTTGCATGTGCAATGTTGATTAAGATCCCTGCGGCCTGAGCTGACGATTCGTCACTGGAAAACACCCCTCTCTCCCCCTTCCAAGATATTCGGTTCAAATACTGCAACACTAATTAGCATAATCTATTGTTTATTATTTATTTTTACCGCGGGTAACCTTCGCGCGCAAAAAAAGAGAATAAAAGCCTCTTGAATACACAATCAGGCGGTGAAGCTGCTCAATTGTGCTGATGAAAATAACGATGAAATTAATTCGGTACTCAAGTTAGCCTCGCTGAATGTAATTCATGCAATTAAATCGCTATATCGCCATATTTACATTTGGAGAGTTATTATGCTGTGACACAGCTCGTATAGTTGGTAGTTGGCAATTTTAACCAAATAGGCTAAAACCCGCAGAACACCTCTACAGGTGGGTACGAAATGAAATTTCTCTCCTGTCTTTTACTGTCGTTCTAGACAAGATTGTGGGGAGGACTACACGACACTTCCATTATTCCGGTTTTTGGCGTTCATCAATAATGCGTACAAAACAATCAACAAGAAAACTTCCATGGCCGTATCAATTTTTTCAGTGCTCCGACCCCTCCGATTTCATGCTGGTTACAAGGAACACGGGCGCGCGAGTTTTATTTCGCATTTCACGACATATATTCCAAACATATCATTCTTGTTGTAGTACATGTACAAGCATCGGGTTTTGAACCCCTACCCTTATTATTAACCCGTAATTCTTTTTTATTTATTTATTTTTTTTTTCTTTTTTTAGTATACAAGACCAACTTTTAAAGTTTTACAAGTAATTTATAACTCGGAGGCAAAATACATTTGGGTAGCGTAGTAATGGCCGCGTTGCAAAACTTCAGACTTGTTCAGCGCTTAATGAGCACTTAATATTTTTCCGTTGCAAAACTGTCAATCTAACTCAGTGCTGAGTAAGTGATTAATAATCCAACAAAACATGTTCCGAGGTGTTTCGATAGCCTTTTTCATCGCGATGAAACCTTTCTGCCCTCTTTTTTTTTCAAATTTGCCATAAAAGTTCAACGATGTTTGACAACAAAATGAAGGAAAGGAATATTATTAGTTTTTAAGCCATACAACTTGATTAATATTTTATTTTTAGGGGTTTGGCTTATTGCAATAATAAGGCAAAAGCCTAAAAATAAAATATTAATGAAGGAAAGGGAGTTACTAACCTTCCGACTATGATAATGGGGAGGTGAAAACTCACAAATCACCGTTGCAAAACTCCAGTAAGCACTTAATTCTACACTTCAGCGTTGAAACACGAGCCCCGAGTTTCGCTACGCAACCAATATAACTGAAGGAATGGATTTTTTTTTTTTTTTTACTAGAGTGAGTTTGGCTGAAAAATAAATAAATAATTATGAACAAGTCATATCACATAAATATCACAGGCGAAGTTCGTCTTGGAGCAGACGTGGTTTTAGTCTCCATGAATCGGGTTTGCCCAAACCGAAGTGAACAGCACGATTTACAGCTGTTAGATTTGTGTGGAAATTTTTTAATTTCTTGGCAATAGCGTTGTGGATCGAGGGTAGCTTTAGTTCTCTGTGGAGTTGCGAGTTACGGACAAACCATGGTGCGTTTACCGCCATTCTCAGAATTTTGTTCTGAATAACTTGAATTTTAGCCAATTTCGACGCTGCTGCTGCTCCCCACTCTTCGCTTTCATAAAGAATCATAGGAAGTATGATAGATTTGAAAACCATAATGCATAATTCTGGTTTCGGCGTGCTCTTTCTGTTGAGGACCGGGAAAAGTTGACGCAGTCTACCATAGCCTTCTCCCACTTTTTTATTAATGTGCCTATCCCAGGTAGACCTTCTATCCAGGTGAAGCCCGAGGTAACAGAAGACTTTTTATTAGAAGAACAATTTCGAAAGGCTGTAGCCCGTTCCATATTCGTCGTGGAAAACTACTTTACATACAAAAGTTGTAGGAAATTGAATGCTCAACAAGTTTTGGGAGTGAAGATTTTCATCGAAAGTAACTCATTTTTGGGATATTTAGAAGAAACTAAAAGAAGTGCCAAAACATTTCGGTTTTTGGGCTGCCATAAATTTACCTCTGACGTGGTAGCATTTTCAGAGTTGGCATTTTTTTCCTCGAACATTTCTGACTTGAAAATACGAGGTGACAAAAAAAGGGTTTGTTTTCGGCAACTTAGTAGTCAATTCGTGAAATTGTACGAGAAATCCGAACAAAATAGTTACAACATTCCAGAACCAATTTAATACCGAAAATATTATTCCGCTACGAGGAGAACATGCATGGGAAATGAATATCCTTTAAAAAAAAAAAAAGGTCACATTCGCGTTTTTCATACCAAGAAACAACTAGATTTAGATTAAGTACTATGCAATTCTGTGGTAAATAATTTTTGACGTAGTCACGCCAAATCCTACTCCTCCCACAATTTTCGCATAATCCCAGTTTTTCTCGGCTAAAAATATTTGCAATTAAGATACAAAGGGGCTGTCGCGCCCCTTTTCCCCGCAATTTCGACCGTTATTTCGTCCCACTGGTCATTTTGCGATAAAAACTAAGATTTTGGCTACAAGTTGTGATCAATTCGCAAGGAAATTTCACGAGGAACCCGAAAAAAATATTTAACAAATTTTGGAATCATTTGTTTTGAAATTATAACCCCCGCCGAAAAAAAGTTGCCGAAAAAAGACAACTTTTTTTATAGTCGAAATCGCTGTTTTTAGCACAATTGCACTAGCAGCACAAAATGGAGTTTGAAATTTCAAAAATCGTAACTCAATTGCGAATATTATTTGTACCCCCTAAAATCGGAGATTAGGCGGAAATTGTCCTCCACACAATTTGTTTACCTCCGAATTAGCGTTTTTCTCATTTTTAGCCGCGACTTTAGCGCTTTTGCTCAATTTTAGTCGTGAATGATCGCCATTTTTGAATTCTATAGTCAGAAAATATGTTTACCGCGAATCAGCGCTTTTAATAAAATTCGGCAGGAAATTAATGATTTTTCTACTATATCGTAGCCGCGAATTAGACCTTGTCTCAATTTTGGCCGCGAATTAGACCATTGTCTCAATTTTGCCCGCGAATTAGCGTTTTGCTCAATTTTAGCTAGGAATGAGCTATCTCTCTCTTTTTTATCCGCGAATTAGCAGTTTTTCAATTTTAGCCCTAAATAGAGTTTTTTCCCAGTTTTAGTCGCGAATAGGCGAGCAATTTTGCACTTAGTAAGCGCAATCTCTCGATTTTAGCATTAAAGTTGCCTCTAGAAACAACAAATTGGCGTGTTTTCAATACAGGCGCGAATTAGCACTTTTGCTCAAATTTAGCCGCAAATTAGCAACATTTTTCTATTTTTTCCACGAAGTTGCCTCCGGAAAAAACGACTATTTGGCGGTTTCTTAATATCGGCGAGAATAAGCGTTTATTCTTAATTTTATCCGTTAATTAAATTTTAAAAAAATTAACTGAGAATTAGTGACTTTTCTCAATTTCACTCGCGAATTAGCACTTTTTATCAAGTTTAGCCGACCCGCAAATTAGCCACTTCCACTTACTTTTAGCAGTGAATTTAGCATTTTCCTATGTTTTAGCCGTAACTTGGCGGGTTTTCCCAATGTGCTGTTTTTTTTTTGTTTTTGTTTTGGGGGCACGTCCGCGGCAAGAATTGAGATAAAGGTTGATTTGAGGCTCTTGATGGTAACATCGTGTCTAAAAATTAACAAAAAGCGCTAGTCCGCGCTTATAATGGAGAAGAAGTTCTTTAGCGGCTTATATTTAAAAACAAATTAATTCGCAGCTTCCGTAGGCAACATTTTTAGCCCTAAAAAATCCAATCGGCAAGAACAAGTGAAAAATACGGCCATAGATCCCCCCTTCCCCTACAACTCCCAGTCTTCAATTCTTCATTGACAGCTGATCACCATAACTCGTTGTTTAGCTCACAAAATCTGAGATTTATCACCCTGGAACAGGCTATTTCAACGTTTTGCATTGGAGTTTTCAATTGTTTACCATTTTATTCCACAATCTATCCAACTCACGCAGAGGCGGAGGCGTGGCAACGGAGTGGAACTAATTGGACAACAAACTGTGTAGATTTTCGCTCCCCATGCGATTTCCATGAGTAAAATTGAAAGTTTATGTAACAAAATCCAGTTTTTGGGGGTTGGATTGGCTATAATTTCAGGCAGCATTGCAAGTTTTCGGGGGATCAAATGCTGGTTGCTGGTTTCAAGGAGGTTTTGTGAGTTTTTGACGAAAAATAGCCTTACCGGGATTACAGTGACGATACCTACTGGGCAGAAGTCTTCACCTTCATCAGTCACTTAAACGCTTAAACCGGCGATATAGCAACGCAAAAGGTTACTTCAATGAGATGACCCCCCCCCCCCCATATTGGGCTCAAAGCCAGCCAAACCCCACGAATTTTGGTGTTTAGTGAGTCAGACCCGGGAAAGAGGTTCTTCAGACGAGCCAAAATGGCTCCAGTTTTCGCGGTCTAGAATGGCTTTTATGAGGAAAATGGTCATTAAGTGTGTGAAATCCACGAAATTGGTTTTGGAATGAGGCAACCAGGGGCGGACTGGGGTATTGAGGCGCAGGGAGGGGGGTTAAGTGAGCGCAGGTATTTTCAAATATTTTTTGCTGAATTATAACTTGTATTCGCAAGTTAAATTATTCGTGAACCTTTCGTAAGCTTCAGTTTGTGATTGATAACGCAGTGGCGTTGAGTTTGAGTGGTGTGATGCGGGCCATCACCCACCCTACCAAATAACTGATTTTGTGGCAAATCGGCAGGGCATAGTCCAAGTGGTTTCTAAGTATAAAATGTCGACTTTTGTAGCCAAATACATAATTAGCTTCAAGGGATAAATTTGCAGAATTTGACCATATACGGTATAAGAGGGTGGTGGTCTAGCGGCAGTGCCAAATACCAATTTAGCGTCAGTTATGGAGCCAACATTGCGGTTTCTGGGCTGAAATACACGATCTACGTCTAGCAAAACCTATCACGTTATAGGGGCTAAAGTTCAGTTAGCCCGGTCGTGGTTATTTCTGCCGTGAAAATCTGCTTTAGGAGCAAAAGTTCGAGTCATTTGTCCTTTGAAAGCGAATTTTGCGTATTCATATATACAACGAGATCTTTGACAGCCGCCCCCTTCATATCTAGGCCCAACGAATTTAGGTCATCGCCCCCCCCCCCTGTAACTGAAATATAACCCTGCGCGTCTGCGTGATAAAATATAACCACGAAGGGACAGAACCCCTTTTCTGAAACTCGATTTTGTCGATTCCAAAAACAGATATTCGTTTGAAATCCATTAGTATTTATGAGAACATCATGTCGATAGTCTGTGAGGGGCGCCATGCCCAAGGGACGCGGGGGGGGGGGTTTGGACACCCACCCCTCCCGGGCCAGTCCGCCACTGGAGGCAACGCCGCGAAATTGGGTAACTAAACTATCGAAACTAAAATGGCTCCTCACATCCATTTTCACGTGCCACAGTACAAAATATACAGAGCTGATTACCCCTCAGGATCCCGACCAGGAGGATCAGTGGTACTAGTGAAACAAAGCATTGCACACGTCGAACTTCTCCCGTGGGAAGACGAAGCCCAGGTAGCTCGAATCGCACTTAAACTTAATGGAATTGATTACTACATAGGTTCCTTTTACTCTGCTCCTGATCGAGAAAATCATCGACTACAACCTTCAACCCTGTGGGCAATCTTTCACGAAATGCGACAAAACTTCATACTTGGGGGCGATTATAACGCAAAACACCCTCGTTGGGCCTCTACAACCACAAACCCAAGGGGCAGAGTCCTTCAAGATGTTGTCTTTCGACTCGGTCTCGACGTATTTCACCCGCGGGAACCCACACACTATCCAACTAACGCGATGCACTCTCCAGACATACTAGACATTTTCCTTGGTAAAAACCTACACAAACTCACGCCTAATGTTCGTGTAATTCATTCTCTATCTTCCGACAGTTACCCGGTGATGATTATTCTTAATGGTACCCTACGAAGTAAACACCAAGGCCAGTTGATCCAACATCCATTTAACTGGAAAGCATATGCCAACTCGCTGGAAAAATCAACTAATTTATCTCTCCCTCTAAAAACTCTAACAGATGTTGATATGTATAGCTATAACTCGCTTGACCCATAACACGCAGCGAACGTAGCAAGCACAATTGATGAACGTCGCATTACCCATGGAAGAAATCCGTATACTCCTCCTCATATTCTCGACCTTGTGAAAATCAAACAAGATTCTCTTCGTCTATGGGAAAAAACGAAATACCCCTCTCACAAAACTGCATATAGAAGAGCCACAAACGACCTTAAAATAGCACTTACAGAATTCAATTCATTACAAAAGAAAAATGCACTGTTATCCTTGGACAGGCAAGACGGATCACTCTGGCGTAAAGCTAAGGCCTTAACTAAGCAGTGCGAAAATATACCACCTTTAAAAAACGGTAACACTTGGGTCTCGACGTCTGAAGAGAAGTCAGCCTTGTTCATCAAAATATTGGAGGAACAATTCAAACCTAATCCAAGCCAAATGCCCGAATTCCATAAGGAAGTAGAAGACGTGGTCGCCCAGCCACTCGCCATTCAACCGTTCAAGGAATACTTCACCCCTGCACTTGTTAAAAATGCAATAGCCAGATCACCCACAAATAAGGCTCCAGGACCGGATCGAATCATCCAGAAACTCCTCACGAACCTTCCCCGCGTAACCCTTGTTCACCTCACTCAAATATACAACGCGATGCTTCGTATGACATACTTTCCTTTCCGTTGGAAACATGCAGAAATCATCATGATTCGAAAACCACAGAAACCAGCCAACAATCCAACAAGCTACCGCCCATAAGCCTTCTCCCCGTCTTTTCCAAATTATTCGAAAGATTAATGCTGCCAAAGCTTCTGCCTTACCTATCCCCAGCTATACCGAATTTCCAATTTGGATTCCACTCCTGCCAGCAACAGCTCCATCGCGTGGTGGAAGAGATCCTCGAGGCATTCGAAAATCATGAAGTGTGTCATGGCGTTTGCCTTGACACAGAAAAGGCCTTTGACAGGGTATGGCACTCTGGTCTATTATTCAAGCTGAAACCATTATTACCTGACACTTACTATCGGCTGATACAATCGTTTCTATCAAACCGCACATTTCACGTAAAGTGTGAAACAGCACATTCTCTGAGCAAGGGTATGAGCGCTTCGGTACCTCAAGGAAGCGTGTGGGGGCCAATCTTATACTTGATCTACGTGAGCGACATCCGCAACTTCACCAAACACGACTTCCGCTATGTTTGCCGATGACCATGCAATCCTTTCACGCAATCAATGCGGCATCGTGGCGTCAAATAACGTCCAATCTCACCTTGACGCACTCGAACAATGGTCAAAAGAATGGCGTATCTCCATAAATGAAAGTATGTCGACCACCACGATATTCACCCTCAGAACGAAATACGACACTCGCCCCCCGAGGGACAAAAACACGGAATTACCTAAAGCTAATGCAGTTCGATATCTGGGCATCTACCTTCAAACAAGACTCACATACGATCATCATATAGGCGAGTTAGTCAAAAGAATACGCACACGCCTAAATCTCTTGAAACCCTTGCTCGGACGCTACTCGCCACTAACACTCGATACGAAGCGTCTGTTATACATCACCCTGGTGCGCCCGATATGGCAGTACGGTTGTTCTGTCTGGGGCACAGCGAGCAAAACGCAAATAAAGAGGGTCCAAACCCAGCAAAACAGAGCACTTCGTATCATGACGGACGCACCATGGTTCGTCAAGAACACCGTTCTCCACAACGACCTTGACATTCCCACAGTCGAAGAAGTCATCCGAACTACCATCAATAACTTACACACCTCTTTTTCAAATCATCGGACCCCCATATTCACCAGTTTATTGTCACTGTGGGAAAGACTGCAAAACCATACACGATGGGTCAAAAGAAAGAGAGCACCGGACTTGCTCAACTCAACAGTTTTTCATTGGTTGACATCCTGTTTTTTTTTTTTTTTTTTTTTAAGCGAGTTTAACCCGCAAGAACAAGATCGAATCTTGCTTTTTGCCGCCCCGGGGCTAATTTAATTTTGTGATGTGGCTAGTAAACCCCCCCCCCCTTTCTGTGTTCTGGGATGGGGGATTCTGAGGATTTATGTTCATAATTGTATAGGAACGTAAAAACTTGCCATCCGGTAGTGACTTGGTGTCCCGTTTTGGAACGGCGCAAGAACTCGTGGCCGCGTGGTTTCTGGGGCTAAAAGTGCAGGGGGGGGGGGAGTAAGCTTAACTCGCGATGTAACTAAGAAAACCCGCTGACATTACCATAACGCGCTAATTCACGGATAAATGTGAAAATATCGCTGATTGGTGGTTGAAATTGGTAAAAGCACGACTAAAATTGATTTAAAAAGTGCTGATTCATTGCTGAAAGGTAAAACGCGAATTCGTGGTTTCTGGAACCGATCAGTATAAGTCCGTCACTGATCCAGCTAAAATATATTTCTTTTTCTCTATAAGGCTTCACCGGGAGCAGATATTTTATCAAATTTGGTAGTCCCTCGCCATGATCCGGTCCTGCGCGAGAATGCATTTTTTTAGTGAGCCAAGATCTGCGTAAATGACTTTTCAGTGACGAAAATCCGCGAATCTGGGGTTTTAGTGAAGAAAAATGGAGAAATCGGTTTTTAAGTCAGCTAGATTAAGTAAAAATGGTTTTTTAGTGTACAAAATCTGCGAAATCGGAATAAACTAATTTCATAAATTGATGTTTTAGTTATTGAAATCTGACGAATGATTTGTTATAGTGAGACTCACTTTGGTTGTTTGGCGAGAAAAATCAGCAAAATTGTCTTTAAAAAGATCAAAATCTGAGAAATTTGGGTATTTTCAACGGAATGGGATCCTTTTTATGACGCATTTCTGACAGAAATTTTGAGCTTGACTCGACAGCAAAAGTCAAATGTTAGATGGCAACGCTAAGTCGACTCAACCACTGGGCTAGCAATGATCCCCCCCCCCCGCCCGACACGCAGCCTTTCATTGCCACAACGTCTGCGCCTAGGTCTTCTCAGGGGTGGCCATCAACACAGAGCCCGCGGGCCAAGAAGTGGCCACGCAATGACCCGCCCGTATCCTGCAGTGATAAATTATAATATTTAATGTTGGATGTTGACGCCCTCCGGATTTTTGTGCAAATGGAAAACGCTACAATTCATGTCTCCTCGTGGGCGGCTAAAATTGAAAAGGTGCACTTGTGTGCTAATATTCGTGCCCACTTAATCCAAACCAAAAATTAAGATAGCGCTAATTTGGGGTTGAAATTGAGATAAATGGCTGATTCACGGCTAAAATTATTGAGAAAAATTAAGAAAAATACATAACTAATTCGAGAGGTCAAACGTTACTTCACGGCTAAAATTGAGAAAAATCTCAAAAAAGTGTAAAAAAAAACAGTAATTCGCGTTTAAAATTACGAAGCACGCTAACTCACGGATAAAATAGTGAAAAATCTATAATTCACCAATGGTTTTGAGAAAAAGCGCTAATTCGCGCCTAAAATTACGAAACCATGAATTCTCGGCTTATTCAGAACGCAAGTTCATAGCTCAATCAGAAAAAAGCTAATAATTCATGGCTGAAATTGAAAAAAACGCTAATTCGCGGAGAAAATTAAGAAAAGGTGCTAATTCACGGATAAAATGAGAGCAAATCGCTTTTTAGCGGCTAAAATCACGAATTCACGGCTAAAGTGGAGAAAATCGCTAATTCCCATAAAATGGTGAGAAATCGCTAATTCACCGACGAAATTGAAAAGAAGCGCTGACGTGTGGGAAAAAAAAACTAATTCGCGGTCAAAATGGAGAACACGCCCATTTGCGGCTTCTGAGGGTAACTTTGTGGCTGAAAGTGAACAAAATTGCTAATCCACGGCTAAATGAGGAGAATGCGCTAGTTAGCGGATAAAATTCAGAAAAAGCGTTAATTCGCGGCGAAAATTAGAAAATAAAACTCTCATTCACGCGGCTCCCTAGGAGGCTAAAATTAGGTATAAAACGAACATTCACGGCTAAAATCAAGAAAAATATAGCGAAATAAATTGAATAAATGGCATCATGTAGCGGTTTCTGGAGGCAATTTGTGGCTTAAGTTATACAATATAGCGCTAATTGAAGGGTAAAATTGCTCATTAGCCGCGCATCTCAGGAAAAACACAAATTCATCAAGGCAAGAAAAATCGCTGATTCGCGGCTAAAGTGAAGACAAATTGCTATTTCACGGTTAAAATGGTGACAAATAGCTAATTCACCGATGAAATTGAGAAGTAAGTGATGAAGTGTGGAATAAAAATGCTAATTCGCGGCTCCTGAAGGCAATTTCACGGGGCTTTGGTGAAAGATTCGCCCGGGGGCGTCAAATGTCCAAGGCCGGCACTGCCATTATAGCTGCCCCAGGACACATTTTTTTCCATATGGAAAACGCTATAATACTGTGGTTAACTTATGTTGTTTAAGTTATTGAACAGAACAGGCCCCAATTGCGTTTTATTCAGAGCGTCACTGCCTTTTCTTCGTGTTGTGCTCCTGGGGGGGGGGGGGCGAGGATGGGTGGGCCCGCCTGAGTTCTTACAACCTGGTTTATGGCCCACTATACCAAAAAAGGTTGGGCGGCTCGGGCCTAGGTTGTAGCCTATTGACCCAGAGGTGTATGCCTCTATATTTTTATGTGTATAAACTCTTAGTTTCTATAGTGCAAAATTGAATTATTTGTTCTGACCGATGATTACACTTCTCCTGTTACAACAGAGGTGTGGTATAAGGCGGAAAAGGATCGAAGGATAATGAGCTGAGTACACCAAGTCAAAATCGCTAAATTTCTCATTGAAGTTATGAAAGAAAGTTAAGGGGCTTTGACTATGACGGGTCAAAAATACCAATAAAATTAATTTTACTCATCCTACCAGTGATCAAATCTCTTGAAAACGACGTCTCGTCGTCTATAGTCTCGTAACTGTGACTATAGACGTTCAGAGCATGAACAAACTGAGAAGTCGTAATTTTCCACTCATTCTCCCTTTCTTTTGTATACTGTAGTAAATTGCTTGATGACCCGAAGTCTTTGAGACTTTCGCTTCAAATTACATTCAATTTAAATCTCGTTTCATAATTCCCCTCCTCCCTACAATCTCTTCCAATGATTGAAACTTTTTCTCCACACTAAATCCCGTAAGTCTCTTTGAAAGCTTTAAAACAGGCGAGAGATTCGCCGTCGTTTTTATTGCGTCTGAGCCACTTTTTATGGCCATCTTCTCCGTGTCAAAATTATAGGGAAATTTAGGGCGAAGCTGTATATTATAAATTCGTCTGAGCTTTCTTAGAATTGATCGTTTTCAAGAGGCCTACAAATCACTGACGCCTTTAATTGGAAAACAATCCCAAATGGAGTGAGTCATACTTGTGTTGTTCGAAAGTAATTCTAGAGAGAACTAGTAATTCGATCTTGAAATCGTTTATTAATAAAAATCTTTAAGGGAAAAATATTGTTTGCCCCCCACCCTTTTGTCATTCTTCGGTTGTTCATTTTTTTTTTTTTTTTTCTCGGGACAGAATGCATACATTTCTTACGCTCTTGTTCCCACTAGTATTTGTTCTCAAGGGCACTGTTTGATTGCCAACGTCTCAAATGGATTGGGTGCGAGAGTGAGTGAGACAGACAGACTAAAAGCATTTTTTTTCTTCCTTTTTTAAATGCCCCTCCTTCAGAGGAGGCCTCTCCACTCTCTTGGCGTGTGTATTGGAAGCGCGAGACACAAGCTCTCCACTTGTTTCGAAGAGTCTCACTCGAGTTGTTTTTTTTCCCCCCTTTTCCTCGTATACGAGTGGTTTTACACTGAAGAAGAGAGTTCGCGGTCTCGTGAAGAGCTCTCTCGAAAAGGCGAGCGATCGCGTCGCGATCATACATTTTTTTAAATTTTAAGACCCCCACCACCACCCCGTGCGGTATAATTGTGGCACAGGAACCGTGCAATTTATTCCGCGAGTGCCGGTGATTTTGTGTGTGAAATTATTTCGGGAGGATACCCCCCTCCTCCCATCCTTTTTTTGGATTGTCTATTCAATTTGATTCTCTCGCCAGAATTTGGTCCTACATGCGTGTCTGTTTCGAGTCGTTGTGCTTCTCCTCGCTTGCCGAGGAGGCAGAGCAGCCCGTCGTCACGTCATTGAAAACCCCAATCACGACTCAAGGTTTTCATTCTATCAAATTTTACGCTCTTAAACCTTTTTCAATATTTCTCTAAAGGCTAATAATGTTTAACTTCGAACTACTCTAATTCTTGTTAGCAGACTCCGTCCGTCCTCAAGAATAATCGTCGTAATTACCACAAAGCAAACTGTTTCCTTTTTTGAAATGGAAATTACCCGGTTTTTTATGTCAATTACGTTAAATCTCTGACGGTGACAATAAAGCGTGGCAGCCCATTCTGAATTGGGTGGTTTTTGACCCCATAATTTAAAGTCCCATTTGTGGGGGGGGGGGGTCGCTTTCTTCTAAGCAATAGTGCGAAAAATAACGCAAAATTAAAATTTAATTGAGTTTAAATTAGAAAGAGAGGTGAATTAAACAATGAGCGTTTTAGTGAGATAGCTGGCCCACCAGTTTATTGTATAATTTAGAATTTGGCGTCCTTCGAACTGTTTGAGTGTTCACAAATGGTTTTTTTAGAATGATATATTTTCCTTGTCGGCAGTGTTTAACAGCGTACAAAGTGAAACACGCTGGCTTCGTAATTCATTCATTCGATCAAGGCGTGACCGAGCGGAGGAGATTCTAGGGATCCCATACTATGTTTGCGTCCGTTGTGGGTACTAGGGCCTCGGAAAGAATTTACAGAATTCTTGATAGAAAATTTTTTAACATACAATACTCCCCTCGCCATTGCCCCTGAAGAGGGGCGGAATATTTAGCCATACGAAAATTGATAAAAACCGCGTTTTTTTCTTCTCGGCAAAGGCCTGAATGAAGGCTGTTCAATCGAGTCACGTTTTTTATTATTTTTTCATAACCTCCTTCCCCCTTTCCCATTTGCAATGAACTTTTGGCTTTTTAACCCGTAAATTATTGCCTCCCATTCCACAATTTTTTTCCTCCTTTTTAACACATGCTCGTTATACTGCCCAACCTCTAGTTTTTCTATTTCAGAAAAAATCAATCATTTTCTGTCCCCTGGGTGACACCTCCGTATTTCTTAATTTTCCACGTTGAAAAACAACCTGTCACTACATCACTTTCGACCCAGTTTTTTATGCTGTCGTTTTCGCATATCAAGCTTAAACCTGGGGCTAAAACAAATGCGCGCCACAATATTTTACTACTCCTCCTCCTTCTCCCCTGCACCCTCTTCTTTATGTTTTAGGGACTTTATCGGCACCCCCCCCTCCCTGCCCAATATGGAAACCTTGGCTTACTATAGGCTATCTTCTATTTCCTACAACCTTCGTTAAATATTCTTGTGACTTAAAAAAAAAAAAATTGAAATTATTAAATTATTCAAAAAAAAAAAAAAAAAAAGATTAGGTTTGGACCATTTTTTCCTATTAGAGAA
Source organism: Corythucha ciliata (assembly GCA_038030265.1). NCBI lineage: Eukaryota > Metazoa > Arthropoda > Insecta > Hemiptera > Tingidae > Corythucha > Corythucha ciliata. Next base: position 13,309,343 of record CM075939.1, read on the forward strand.
ACTCGAGACTGTTCAAAAACTCGTCTATTCCACGATTTATGTTGCAATTTTTCCTTTAAAGCCATCCAGTAATAATAGTTTCCTGATAGGAGAAAATCGATAACGTTTTTCGCAATTTGAAAGCCCCTCCCACATTTGTGTCAAAAAAACAAATATCTGTTCATTTTTATTGGGCGGATTATTTTACTATTGTTTGTATTGTTTTGTGATACTTTGCGAACCGCCCGTAAACTGCAACGCCGGCACGTGTGAGTCATTGTTGTTTAGTCAGGCTTTTGTTTTAGCCGTTTGAACCTTGAGCGAAAGAAAACGATTACATCTATTATAATATCTCTATCATATTTCGTATTTTTAGAAACAGAAAATGTAAACGGTGTAGTGAAATAGGACGCTATTGATGTATATGGGGTTGCTAAAAAGGTTATTTTATTTTTCCCCCCCTTTTTTTTGTGCACTCAGGTTTCCCGAAACAAAGTGTGAGCACTTGACGCAATGTTGATGCACCCTTTGCTATGGCTGCGTAGCTTGGCAGCTGCCGCGAGTCCGTCGCGTCGTGACGAGGCTGACGACTCTGATACGGCAGGAAGTACTGAGACTTTTGTGTCCGATTTGAGTTTGACGCTTTTGATAGAAAAAATAATAATTTAGCAGCGTGTGATTTAATGCGTGGCTTCTTTTTTTGTTGAAAGCATTGCTCTACAGTTGTGGAAGCCATTTAGTGAATATCAAGTTATTCTAAGCCAAAGAGTGGCAGAATGCCTGGTTTTGATCACTCCCCCCCCCCACTCTTAAAAACCATAAGAAGAAGACTACATCTCCCACCAGGTGTGATGATGCGTTGTGGGTGGTTTGTGGCGGGGGTGAGGGGATCACTAAGCCAAGAGTCTTCAATTTCTGTGCCAAAACTGTTTAAAACATGACACATTCTCTTTTGAAACGAGGGCTGGGCACACTATTAGATATCTTATCGATTGAGCACCTCCTACTGTATTGTTTCCTATAGGTTGGGTCGCTTCAACAGAGACCCTGCTGTTGATCCAAAATAGTGGAGGAGGCGGAGGGGGGACCAACTGCAATGCTTCCTCCTCTTGCAGTTAGTACAATAAATTATTGTTTTTTGGACAAGGTGAAACAACTCCAACAACTTTCTTCAAAGCTGTCCGTAAGGCCGTTTTCACGCTTGAGATTCCGGTATCCGATTCCCATATCGAGGATACTAAAAATACACTACAGTCAAGGCGCTCCTTCACACTTACGATTCCGGAATCGCATAGTTTTAGTATCCGATTCCGGAATCTCAAGTGTGAATGAGCGAGTTGCCGTATTGTATTTTTAGTATCCTCGATACGGGCATCGGATATCGGAATCTCAAGCGTAAAAGCGCCCTAATAGTCCTCGATTCCTCGCTAACGAATGGAAGTGGCGGGCCTACACCTGAAGGACCCCGGGGCGAAAATCTCTGTAAATAACGAAATAAACAAGAAATAGAATTACATACCCCCTATTAGCCCGTTACCTTAATTTTAGCCATGAATTAGCGGTTTTTTTCACTTTTAACCATAAATTAGCGGTTTTTCTCAATTTAATTCAAGACATTTAATTTACGAAGCCGCGAATCCACGAATTTGCACTAAATCCACGAATTTGCACTATTTCTCCAATGCATCCGTATGTGTTAGCGATTTTTCTCAATGTATAAGCCTCGAATTAACGATTCTCGCATTTTTAGAACCAATTAGCGTTTTTCCTAATTTTAGCAACTAGCGATTTTTCTTTATTTCAATCGCGAATTGGAATTGTTTACAATTTCTGCCGCTAATTAAAGCCTTTTCGCAATTTAAGCCACAAATTTACTTTCGGAAAAACGCGAATTAGCTAGTTTTCAAATTCTAGCAGCGAATTAGCGGTTTTTCAACCAGCGCGCGCGCGCTTTTCACATGTTTTCTCAATTTTATCCGTGAATTTGCGATTTTTCTCCACTATAATGCAGGGGAAAAGCATTGTCCATAATTATTACTGCTAATTAAAGATTTTGACCTATTTTATTAGTCGCGAATTAGCGTTTATCGTCTTAGCGGCTGAAGTGATAATTATCGCTTTTCTCCGTTTTAGATGCAAATTATAGTACCTTTTCTCACTGCGAACTTGTATCCGCGAATTAAGCGATTTTTCACGTTATAAGCTGTGTTTGAGCAATTTTTTGGAATTTTCGCTCTGGGTAAACGTTTGTCTCTATTTTAGCTGCAAATTGGCGCCTTTCCCCACTTCTTTCCGCGAAATTAGCGATTTTGCCGAATTTTAGCCATGAACTAGCCAATTTTATGAATTTTCACTCCGAATTTGCGTTTTTCACAATTTTAGCAACCGAACAGCGTTTTTAGACATTTTAGCGCATGAATTACGATTTTCCCTAATTTCTGATCCTTGAATTGTAGTTTTTCTCAATTTCGCCGCAAATTAGTACCGATTAAAGGATTTTTCACGTGTTATGGCCTAAATTGCGATTTTTCCTAATTTCCTCGAATTGGCGCAGTTTTCACACAATTAATTAATGCTTTTTCCCAACTTTACCCGGAAAATAACATTTTCTTTAATCATAGGTGCGAATTACAAATTTTTCTCAATTTAAGCCCCTTGTAGCTACCTATTGTAGTTTTTCTCAATTTTAGCCAAGAATAAGAGCTTTTTGCAGAATTTAGCACTTTTTCTAAATTTTATCCGCGAATAAGTGTCTTTTCTCACTTCTATCCGCAATTTAGCGCTTTTTCTCAATTTTAGCAGTTGATTAACCATTTCTCTCAATTTTACAGTCCGATTTAGCGTTTTTCCTTCGTTTTGCGGCTAAACAGAGATTTTTCTAATTTCACCTGAATATTGGAGTTTTTCGATTTGTAGTCCGCGAAGTATCGCCTTTTTCTTCATTTCATACAGCAAATTAGCCAATTTCATTAATTTCATCCGCTAATTAGCAATTTTCTCACTTTATTTATCCATGAATTAGCGCTTTTCATTAATTTGAGCCGTGAAGTTGCCTGTTAGGATGACGCGAACGAGGTTTTTTCTCACTTTTAGCCGGGAATCAGCGTTTTTTTTACACGTTGTCTGTTAGCGATTCTTCTTTTTTTTTCAATATTAGCCTTATAATTAATTATTCGGGATCTTTCTCGAATTTTGCCGCGAAATAGAGTTTTTCCTCGTCTTAGCGTCTAATTAGCGATTTTTGTCAAGTACAGCGGCGAATTTTAGCGCTTTTTTACTGAATTTTAGCTGCGAATTACCGCTTTTTCTCAATTTGAGCCGTGGATTAGCGTTTTTCCTCATGCATAGCAGCTAATTTGCGTCAGGTTCAGCCGCGAATTGTAGTTTTTTCTTAATTTGACCGCGAATTAGTACCTTTTCTCACTTCTATATGTGAAGTGATTTTCCCCAGTTTTAGACTCGAATTAGCAATTTTTCTCCATTTTCACTCCAATTTAGCCATAATTAGTGTTTTTCTCAATTTTTAGGCGCGACTTATAGCAATGAATTAGCGCTTTTTCTCTTTTTTCGCCGCTAAGGAGCCTTTTTCTCCTTGCGAATTAGCGATTTATCTCAAGTACAGCCGCGATTTTATGATATTTCACAATTTTAGCCTTTCATTTTTTTTTTTTTTTTTTTCAATTCTTGCCACAAATTAGCGTTTTTCTACATTATAGCCACAATGTTTTTCATTTTTAGCCATAATTTATCTTTTGTTCTCGATTTTAGCCGCAGACTTAGCAAAAGATTAACACATAGGGGTTTTCCTGAAGTTTTAACAGTATAGTTGCGTCTATTCACTTTCGAATCAGTGTTTTTTACTTCCATATTCCCTATGGGAATGGAAGTATTTTTTTCTGGTCTGTTGCATCGAAAAACTGTGAATTTGTGTGGCTTCGCCGTTTTAGCCACTAATCTTAGCGCTTTTTTCAAACTTTCCCCCAAGAACAGCACATTAGTGTGCCTTGTAAATTTTAGCCGCCTAATGATCTACAATAACTGGGGATTAGTCTATTTTCTTTATTTTAGCCACGAAGTTGCCTTCAGCAGGCGCGAATTAAAACTTTTCTCAATTTCAGCAGTGAAATAGCTTAAGGAATAGCGCTTTCGTTGGCTGAGAGGAATATTCATCCACACGATTTGCATGAACCTCCTACAATGTTCTATTCTCCAGGTAGTGTGGACCGTAAATTGTCGAAAGAAGGAGTCCATCCGTATACCAAGACTCCTTTTCACGTACCAATACCCATGAAAAAGAAACCTATAAATCTTCATTTTTCTATCCTTAAGCTTTGGGGGTCCCCTTCCCCTGCGACAGAGGGCCCACTTCGCCGCTACACCGTTAAAAATACTGAGCTCATGTCATTCATTGCTGAAAAGCCTGCAGGCCCATCGCTTCTCCAGCAATGTTAACCCCGCGGTTCTGGGCCTCTTGTCGCCCACACACGTACAAAATGAGAATTCACGGATTGTGGGCCGTTGGAAGAATAAGAAAAAAAAAACACCTACTTATTAGGATGAAGCTTGTGTTTTATTTTATGAGCCATGTCGGCGTCCATTTTAGCCAATGAAGACCAATTCTTTAGTTTGTCGCTTTAGTGTTAATTATTCGTGGAGGAAAGGTCACGAGATGTTAAGTGTTTCAGTTTCTAATATTAGAACTCACGAAAAAATGACCTTGACTAATAGTTGACAAAAATTATGAAATTGGTATAAAATTGGCAAGGTCAATCGTTTCTTTACCCTCTGCTAATTGATGCCGAAGTTGTTTTCTTCCTCTTTTTTTATATTTTATTAGCAAGCAAATTGAACACTTGCGCTTCAGGGTAAATCTTTTTCAATTCCCCCTAAAACAGTGATTTAAGCCGACATTCCTCCTTCATATCCAGCCCGAGTTTGTCCTCTATATCTATATGAAGATAACGAGACTGCGGGCGGTATTAAAGGGGTAGGTATGTGCACAATGAGAGCGAAAAAAATTCACGTGAGATAGTCAGTTTCGAGTTGAACATGTTGGCGACCGTATTAGTGACTGACCTGGCTTCTTGTGAGTTTTAATATGAGTAGGGGGGGGGGGGGCTCGTTGAACTTTTTATTTATCTATGAATAACGCCCGAAGGGCAAAGTCAACCAAAATTCCAAGAAATATCAAATGGGATATTATAGTTATATTATGGTGGGTAAACAATGGACTGTTTGTCAAATCATCCCTAGAAATCGGGCAAAAAAAAAAAAAAAAATGAAAATCGGTGGGGAGAAATTTCAATGTTAAAACAGGAATCAGTTTCATTTGTGTCTTTACTGAAGTTGGATCTATTTTTGGCTGAACAAAGGTATTTTCCTTGTGGCTCTCTTTTATAGTTCTCTACCTGCCTCTTCTGGTAATTATGTTTGCTTCAAATCTAACAAAGGCGTTTGCCTTATCATAAAGATGAAATAAGGCAGAAACGATTGAAACATTTATATGGATAGGGGGGGAGGATAATTTCATTTTCCTTCATTAGCGGGCATCTGAAGCATTACATTCTCCATAATATAATTTCCTTTCTCTTCGTTTTGTTTTGCACTAAAGACTTAATGTGCCTTTTTTATGGTTTTTTATTTTTTGAACCATTCTAGAATAACCCGCAATCAACGAACGATACCTCCTAACGCGTATCAACGTTCGTATTTCAAAATGAATCGGAGTTGTTTTCGAAAAGAGTCAGGAAGGGTATTAAAACTTGTAAACGAGAACTATCGAAAAATTTGTTGACGGGAAGTTCGGGGCGCGATTGGGAGGAGCCAAGGTTAGGGCTGTTCCCGTAGTTACATAGCTACGAAAATACCAAACTTCGGGCCGCATTCGGGTCAAGGGCTGAAGATTTCTTTTATTTCTCTCCTTCCCGTCTTCTTTAAGATTTTGTATACTTTGAGGGGCGGGAGTGAGGGGGATAAAATTCAGGCTCTTCCATGTCCACTGTCGCAAAAAAAACCACCCTAATTAATATTCGTTTTTTGTTGTGACAGATATGAGCGGGACCGGGGTGACGACGGGTAGAAGCCCGGATGAACTCGAAGCCCGTATCCTCGCCCTCGAAGGCGAGCTCCGAACGAAAGAATGTGAAATCCTGGAGCTTCGCTCGCAGCTGGACAAATTCCAGTCGGTGTTCCCGTTTCACGTCGGCGGCGGAGGAAGCCCTACGGCTAGCTGTTTGGGAGTCGGCGGCTGCGGTGATACGGCGAGCGGTGGTGCAAGTGGAAGCGGAGCAGTTGGAGGATTAGGCGTCGAACGCGGATTTAAATTGGGCGACAGCGTTCGCCGACGGAAACAACGGGCTCAGGGTATTTCGGCCGAGCCGAGCGACGCGACGACTATACAAGAATTGTCTTCGGCGACATTCCCTACCTACACTAAATCTGAAAGGCATGTATACCCGTATACAACGTTTAAGTCTTGCAATCCTGTTTTTTGGCTCCACAGTTACGAAATACCCCCGCCCACCCTGGCTTTTTATTACGTAATTAATGTATTCCTTAGGACAAACTTTGATTACTTCCTAGTTTGTGACTAGGTCTCCTTCTTTCCTATATACAGAAGCCGATTTGGTTTCAAAACATAAAAAAAAAAACCGACGACTCATAAGCTACGAAGGACGCCTCGTTGCTTGGCTTTTTCCACGCATCGCTACCCTTCAGTCATTCATAAGCATAAAATATTAAAAACAAACCGTGTGCCTATCTACGCGGAAAGCCCCCCCCCCCCACACACACACACACAACTCTTCCAGCCCGAGATTAATTAAAATCCAAGGCTATAACTGAACTGTAAGAGTTTCATAACTTTTACTGTTATCGAAGGGGTCAATTTTCTTTTATAGTCGCGAATAGTTCAATTAATGAATTCGCCTTATCTGTTTGAAAAGAATAACTACCCGTTATGCGAGGTTAAACAATAACACAAACTGCACATACGAAGAGAATGCGAGGCTATTGATCTTGGCTCCCCGTGGCCGAGACCACAGGGAGAGAGGGGACCATTGTCACTCTTGGCTATTATATTATTTTTGTTCAGTTAACCTTTTAATAGAAATCGTCTTTAATTTAGAAGAAAAACACGCGCCTTCGTTCTGGACCTCTTCCACACGTAAAGAAAGGTCGGGGTGGGGGAACAAAAATTGCGCCGCAATTTATCAAATAAGAATAAGGGCTCTGGCGAGGCGTCAAAAAATAAGTTGTCACCGCGGAATTCGTATACCGCTGTCACGAGTTTAACAACAAAACGTTAGTCACGCCCTATTTTTGGGGGGGACTCCTTTTTTAGGTTAATGACCGTTGGTAATTTTTGATCGTAAAAACGGCGTACATCACCCCATTGACAGACCGTTCGATCAAAAATAGTTCTTACCGGCAATTTTGCTTAATAATGTCAATTTGGTCCTTTCAATGAAAATGTCATTTCTTCACCTCGAGCTTGAATTATTAGGCTGAAACTTACAGCATAGCTCATCTTGTTAAAAATATCCAGTTTTTGGACCAATTAATCAAATTGTCTTGAAGAACACACAATTCGCCCATTTTGTCAATGTGAAATTTTTTGCCAGAAACATCTATTGGATGGGGGGGGGGGTTCAAGTTAAGCAGGTTCGTCCATGCGTGTGACGGCTCCAAAAGTGTTACAAGTAAAATTGAGAATTTAAGAGAGGAGAGTACGCGGTCTGGGGAGAATTTGCCGCCCGCGGGTGAGTTAATTAGACAAAACAGGAAAAGTGCCGGATCCACGAAATTTGAACTTCGAAAGAGCCCACAACCCGCGCGGAATTGCTTTTACGAGTGTCTCAAACTGTGAAATTGATTTTTTGAACTCATATTTGACTTCTGAATGGGTTAACCCCGTAAAATCGGCTGTTTAGGGAGTCAGCTCATGCAGTGGGGGACCATTCCTGTTGGGCTTCGGGGCGGAAATCTATATAAAGAACGAAATAAACAAGAAATATAATTGTATACCGCGTTTTAGCCAGTTACCTTAATTTTAGCCATGAATTAGAGAGATTTACACTTATTGCTCATGAATTAGCAGTTTTTATTGATTTAATTCACGAAATTTAATTCAATAAACTACGAATTGGCGCTTTCTCTATACTATATCAACGAATTAGCTCTATTTCTCCACTGCATCCGTATGCATTAGCGATTTTTCTCAATTTAAGCCTCGAATTAGTGATTCTCGCATATTTAGCTCCAATTGGAGTTTTTCCACCTTTTAGCAACTAAAAAGCGATTTTTCCAAATTTCAACCGTGAATTGAAGTTTTTTACGATTACTGCCGCGAATTAACGCTTTTTCTCAATTTGAGCCACGAAGTTACCTTTAGAAAGACGCGAATTGTTTTTGTTTTCAAAATTAGCAGAGACTTGGCGGTTTTTCAAACCGCGCGCGCGCTTTTTCCGTAGATTCCCGTGTTTTCTCAATGTTGTCCCTGAATTTGCGATTTTTCTCAACTATACTGCAGCGAAAAAGCAAATGTCCATAATTATTACTGCTAATTAACGATTTTAACCTATTTCACTAGCCATGAATTAGCGCTTTCTCTCAATTTGAGCCGTGAGTTCGCGGTTTTCATAAGTTTAGCTGCTAAAGAGCTAATTTGTACTCTATGCCATTATCTCTATTTCAGCCGCGAAGTAGTGCCTTTTCTCACATCTTTTCCGCGAAATTAGCGAGTTTGCCAAATTTTAGGCATGAACTAGCCAATTTTCTTAATTTTCACTTCGAATTTGCGTTTCTCACAATTTTAGCCTCCGATTAGTGATTTTTCTCATGCTATCGCCTGAACTGCTGTTTTTCCCAACTTTAGACAGAAAATAGCGTTTTTCCTACGCGAATTACAAATTTTTCTCAATTTAAGCCCCATTAAAGACCTTTTTGCAGAATTTAGCGCTTTTTCTCAATTTCATCTGCGAATTAACGCTTTTCCTCAATTTGAGCCGTGACGTGAATTTATTAGTTAGCGTTTATTTTCAATTTTAGCCGCAAATAAGCGTTTTTTCTCACTTCTATCCGCGATGTTAGCGCTTTTTTCCCATCTTAGCAGTGAATTAGCATTTATCTCAGTTTTACGCTCCGAATTAGCGTTTTTCTCAATTTCAACTATCAATTCACGTTTTTCCTTCGTTTTGAGGCTAAACAGAGATATTTCCTAATTTCAGCCGGATATTAGAGTTTTTCAGTATTTCAAGTAGCGCTCTTTCTTAAGTAGGCAATTAAGAAAGAGGCTCAAATAGGCAATTTCAGTAATTTCATCCGCTAATTAGCAATTTTCTCACTTTATTTATCCATGAATTTGCGCTTTTTATTAATTTGAGCCACGAAGTTGCCTGTTGGGATGACGCGAACGTGGTTTTTTCTCACTTTTAGCCGGGAATTAGCCTTTCTTCACACGTTGTCCGTTAGCGATTCTTATTTTTCTCAATATTAGCCGCTATTATTGGAAATCTTTCTCGACTTTTGCCGCGAAATGGAGTTTTTTGTAATCTTAGCTGCTAGTTAGCGATTTTTGTCAAGTTCAGCATCGAATTTTAGCGCTTTTCACTGAATTTTAGCTGCGAATAACCGTTTTTTTTTGTTTTTTTTCAGTGTTATCCACGAAGTAGCGCTTTTTCTCAATTTGAGCCGTGGATTAGCGTTTTTCCTCATGCATAGCAGCTAATTTGCGTCAGGTTCAGCGGCGAATTATAGTTTTTTCTTAATTTGAACAAGAATTCTACATTAAATTCATCCGCGAATTCGTGATTTTCTTCAGTTTTAGCCTCGAATTACCACTTTCCCTTAATTTTAGTGTCGAACTAGCGTTTTAATCCCATCTTGGCGATTTTTCTCAATTTTTGCCATGAATAAGAGTTTTTCTGAATTAGCAATATCTTACCTTTTCAGCACTTTTCTCACTTTGAGCTGCAAATTAGCGCCAATTATTTTAGCCAAACTAATTAATAATTTTCCTCGACATTGGCCACCAATTATAGGTGTATGAACTATTTTTGCCCCACTTTATCAATTTTTTGTATTAACTTTTAGCTATATATTATCACTTTTAAACAGTTTTAGACCCAAAATTGCCTTTGGGAAACACGGATATGTAATTTCCTAAATTTTAGCTGCAAATTAAACTGTAGACTTGAATTAGCATTTTTCTCAATTTTAGCCGTGAATTATAGCCCTGTGAAATTGACGTTTTCAGAGGCCCAAATCGCGATTTTTTTGTGACCAGCACCAGCGGAGCAAAATCCGCGAAAATTCTTTTTTGAAAAAGCCGGACCCCTCCCAAAATGCAACAAACTAGTCCAAACCCTAAAAAGAAAGAATTAATCAAGTAAGGCTTAAAAGTTTATAATATTAATAGCGAAATTATTATCAAATCCGACAAATTTGGACTCTAGAATAGCCATAATCGCAGACTTGTATTTTCGACGGTCCCGAAAACCCGTTAGATTGGTTTATTGTGTGAATCAGTCCCACAAAAGTGGCGTTTTAGGGAGTTAACCCTCCGATATTCGTGAAATTTGGACTTGAGGCCAATCCGCGGCATAAGTTCACAGCTTTCCCACTAACCAGATTACGCTCGGGAACCGTGATAATAGAGAGATTTTGCAACCAGCTCCGTAAACGCTAAAGTTGATTTTTGTGTTGCTAGGGTAGTAAACATTTCGTTTGTTGAAATGTGAATAGCGTTATCGTTAGCGTTAGCGGAGCTGTTTGCAAAATCTCTCTAATACGTGGAAAATGCCCGAGAACCCGCGGACCAAATGTCGCGAATATCAGTCAATCGGGGGACCTTTGGGATCACCGAGGTAAATCGCAGTGACGATCAAAGTCATTCTCCCCATTCGTGAGAGTGCAGATGTCTTGCCTTATTAACTAATGAAATCGACTAATTCCAAGTTCTGTTTGACAGATTGGTCATTGCCGATCAGATAAAATGTCGGTAATCTGACAGCGAGCAGAAGTCCCCGCCGAATAAATTTATTTTTTTTTCAAACAAAAATCCGTTAATTAGGCACCTGAATGAATTCAAATTCTGTCGCTGGACTAATTACTCTCTAATTATTAGTGGGGAGTGGACAAGGAGAAGAAACGAAGGTACGAACAAGAGGGGAAAAATATGTCCGCAAGATTTAATAAATTAATTAAACACGATTTTGCTCTTCAAAATGAAATAAGACCAAAGTTATGGAAGAGATTAATGCTCGCTAATTACTTTTTCTTTCAAAACAGGCCGTACTTTCTGTCTCTTTCCGCTCCAATTGAAAAGAGAGGGAGTGAGTGTGCGACTTCACAGGACGTTTTTTTTTTTTTTTTTTGACACCCCATCAAAGTCAAACAAGATAAGATAAAAGCACGAGACTTGACTGTAACTCTCCTTTCGGGTCCCTCTTATTGCAAATAAATTTAAACACCCGCCCCCTTTTTTTTTCTCAAAACAACGGCCTTTACGTTGGTGTAGGGTGGAAGGGGGAGGGCTCACAGTTTTTCCGCGATAAAAATGCTAATTTACTTATCGCGGGCTTTTTACCACTTTGGTTTGATTAATGATGCTTATCGAACAACTCCGCGAATTTACTTTTTCCCAATTCTTCTTATTCATCCCCCAGGGTTTCTCCCAGTGGGGGAGCAAACCCCTTAGACACGGCAAATGTCAACGAGTGTGTGGCTGTGATGCAATATTGAAAAAAATGAGAAAAAGTAATATAGTCGCGGTTAATTAAGCGCATATTGTCAAAATCTGCGGATTGCAACACTTGAAAAGAGGGAGTCCTGCCCTTAAAAAAAAAAGTCCAAGGCGTTGAACAGTTCGTGAAGTTTTCCAAGTCACTTCAAGGCACCTGTTCAATTTGATTCAATGAGTTGCGTGACCGGCGGTCGTCATTCTTCTCTCTTTTTACAATGCGTCTAATTAGGACCGGAAAAGGTAGACCGATAAGGCATTATTCTAAATAAATGGGCGTGAAGATTCACATCCCCTCCTCCCCAGCACCACTCACTGAATCGTAGGTTTCCATTCACCTAAAAATTATGGTGATAAATTTACTAATTATTGCATTGTAATATTTATCTGAGTCATTTTCTTCCTCTCTGAACTCTATAATTAACTACGAGTCACTCCTACGTGTTTCGTGTTATAGATTTGTCTCGTTTGATAGATCGGTTCAAGTAGGTGACGCAAAAGATTATACGACAAAGGGAAGAGTAGGGGGAGTGATGAATATTTTCAGTAATCATCGGATGGGGGTTTAAAGCCTCAACTTGAAACAAAATAATCAGCAAGTTGGGATTCTGTGAAACGAGAACCCCGGACGAATGACCAAGTACGAGGGGGTAACTCAGCGCGGCAACAACAGGGCGTGTTGTTTTTCGTAACAAACAAAAAAGGATTTATTGGCCTTTTAGTGAGATTAACGGTCCTTCCTTTCCACGAATTTTTATTTATTTTGGTAAATCAACAGAATTAAATGGAACAAATCCGCTTGTGTTATCAAAATAAAGTTAGAGGGATTTTGATATCCACCCTCCCTTTTGGCCTTTGAGAGAAGGGCGAAGGGGGGGAGGCGAGTTACTTGAAAATGAGAGCGTCTGGTCTCTCGATGGCTAGACGGAGAGATACATAGGGTGGTAGATGGGCCCCCAGTTAAACCAATCCAAATTCAAACAGGATGACAAGGCGGGTTTACAAAAGGAAGACTTGACTGTACTAATCAAGTTGTCAACTTCATCGATAGCTTATGTTTCTTTTTGACTGATTAGTCGGGGGCTCTTGTCTAGATTACTCTTCACATAAACGGACAGAACGGGTTTCTGTTAGGTGGCGGGGGGGGGGGGTATGTACGTTCAGTGCGTCGATCAATTATTTTCCGTACGGTATCCCAAACTCGGCTCTTACAGAGATAGGAAATGTCAAGGACCTGACGTGCAATTTTTTAAGTGGGCCCTCCAACTTTTGTCTCGTACATACGTATAGCAGACATACCAGAAGTATTTTAGCTATATAAATGTGGATATTTTGGCCCACCCAAAATGGAAATCCATGGGAATCTCTCCTTTGAGGCATAAAAATTGAATCGAAGGAAGCACGAGGTAGTTTCCAAGAATTTTATAAATTCTTTAGCCACGCTTTCACTACGCCTATAAAGTTGAGAAATAGACAAAAATCATCGATCTATCTTCTTATAGAACTAGTTTTTTTTTTCTCTCTCTCGAAATAAAATATCCACCATTGGGTCCTATCTCCCGGCACTCAAAAAGACTTAGTCTAAACTGTTGAAGGGAGGGCTATTTAGGATTTTCAAGGCTCACCTTGACCTTGAGATGGCTCTTTCTTATGGGAATCTCGACGATGAGACAAGAAACAGTAACATCTCGAGAAAAAACGCTTGTTTTTTTTTTCTCCTCGCCGTTCAAACCTTTCATCTTCACTTTTTTGAAGGAGCCATTTTACACTAAAAGCATTTAGGGTAACCCTATAAACGTATAGGGGGTTACCCCGTATAAGATTACTCCATAGAACTACGGTGACATGAGGCCCTCTGAGACCCTCAAAAAGACCCTAAAAGGTACGACTTTCGGATAACTGATGTACCTACTTTTAGAAGGGCCTCATGAATAAAAACAAATGAAACAAAAGTTTGCTTATAACATAAATGAAGTGCTTTCCACACTAGTACTAGTACAAACAAGAGCGTACAGCCAAGATGGGGCGATCTCGAAACCAAAAGCTGAAGGTACTCGGAAACCATCAACCTATACCACTTCAAATTGTCTAATTAGCAATAAAACTGAACATTTTGCCCTTAAAAAACACTAAATCCTGAAATTTCGCCCGTGAGAATTGGCAATTTTTCGTAGAGATGCTGTCAATTTTTTCAAAAAACACACAAAAAAAATGGCAAATATGCTTGAAAAGTGGCAATTTCCGGACCATCAAACCTCTATTTTCCCAAAATTGCAATTGTCGAGCTTTTTCTGGGGGTTCATTTATTTTTTATTGGAACCCACCCGGGCTAGCCATATCCCAACTACACCCAAACCCTGGCAAATATTGCCACGAAATTATATCTCTCTGAAATATTCTCGAAATTACGAGTCATAATTGTCAGTGACCGCGGAAACCGGTCTAGCCCGGAACCACGATTCTGACGGACAAGCTTCAAAAGTGCAACATTTCATAGCTAAATATCTGCTAAATTTGAAGTTTTCTGGCTTTGTATTCATGAGATTTCAAGTTTCAGGTGGTTTCAGCGAAATCACGGGGTTCATGTGGCCGCATGACGAATAAAAACCCACGAAATTGAAAGTTTTCTGACGGATATTTCGGTGACTGATACTTCGGAACTTGAGCTGCGTTTCGATCCAAAACAATTGGAACGACTGATTTGAAGCTTAAGTTCGACGGCTATGAACACGGGCCTTAATTCCTGCAAAAATGCAAGTTTCGGGGTTTTCATTTTAATGACATTTGCAAAGTTTCCTGGTTAAATATGGCCGTGAATCGCAAGTTTACAATAGTTTTTGTATGTTTGGACGCCTCATTTGCCGTATATGTACCCTCAACTTATGTCTCAAGCACGCGTCTCCTCGCCGATCCTGTGCAACCCCCCCTCCGTCTAAACCCGAAAATTAGCGCTTTACGTCAATTTTCTACGCGTCAGGAATTTTTATACATTTTTATCCGCGAGACTTGCCCTTAGAACAGCGTGATTTCTCATAGCGGTTTCCATTTTGCACGAAAATCGGCTATATGGAGTATTAAAAACATAAGCAAATGGATAAGACGGGTGGAAAGAAACTGCTCCGGAGCAGAATTTCACGCAAATGGAAAACGCTACCAATTCTATAGCCGCAAAGTTGCGCGAAACCACGAATGCGGGCGTGTTTTCCAACATTTTAGCCGCAAATAAGTGCCCTTTTCATCTATAACAGCCGTGAAGAGCGATTTTTCACGATCTTAGCTAGGGATTTACGTTTTTTATCAACATTTCCTGACTGATTTCGGCTCCTAGCCCCCCCCCCCCCCCGAGAATTAACGTTAAATTTTAGAACCAGACTTGCCACTAATAAGTGCATTTTATTAATTATAGCCGCAAATGAGCGATTTTTATTAATGTTGGACGCGAATAGAGATTTTTCCAAAACAATCACGAATAAGTACTATTTTTTTTTACTATTTTTTTCTTAAATTAGCGCTTTTTCTAAACTTTTAACCGCGTATTTGCCCCAAAACAGCACACTGCGGTGCGATCTCTCAATTTAAACCGCCTGAGAACCTTCAGAAAACGGAGGATTAGAGTTTGTTTATTTCAAGCTTAGACGTGAAAATAGCGAATAGCGAAGTTGCCTTTAAACACCACGAATTAGTGTTTTCCTCAAGGTTATCGTCAAACTAGCACTTTTTATCAATGTTAGCTTTAGAGGAAAATATAACCGTTTTCTTTTCTCTCTCTCAAAAACCAAATTAATTTTGCGATGTTTCGCAGGGTTGGCCGGCCCCCTGAAAAATGACTAAATTACGGATTTCACGGCAAGTGCACAGCAAATAGATGGGAGAGTGTCAATAATCCTGACATGTGAAAAAGCGCTAATTCGCAGTTTCTCAATGCAATAACTGGCATTCTAAAACCGATAAAAACAATAATATTCGGGGTTAAAATTGAGAAAACTGGCTAATTCACGTCTGAAATTGAAAAAAACAATCGCTAAATCTCGGATAGAAGTGCAGAAAAGGCGCTAATTGGCGCCTGAAATTTGCAAAAAATCGCTAATTAGACGGTTGAAGCGTAGAAAATGATCTAATTCAAGGCTAAAATTACGAAAACGCCAATTCGCGGCTTTAATAGCAGCGTCCGTCCGTTGCATTCGTGGCTAAAATTAAGAAAAAACGCTAATTCGCGGATAAAATCGCCTGTTACAGGGGCTAAAATCACGACAATCGTTGATTCGCGACTAATATCGGGAAAATCGTCAAAGAAAAAGCGCTAATTCATGGGTAAAATTGAGAAAAGGCAGGAATGCGCGGTTAAAATGGAGAAAAACTTTAATTCTGATATAGAAAGATCGCTTTTAGCGGCTGAAATTAGGACAAATTCCTAATTTAAGGCTTAAATAATGGAAAAATTGCTAACTCACGGATGAAGTTGAGAAAATGGCAGGTCATGGTTTTTCGAGGCAATTTCGTGTCTCAGAAAAAAAAAGAAAAGAAAGTCGCTAATTCGCCTCAAAAATCGAGAACTCAGGTGGGCCTCCCGTACTCGCCCCCCCCCCCTTAACGTTTGGACACAACACTTTGACCTTTTAGCAAAAGGCCTTGACGCTCTGAATAAAATGCACTGGGGGGGGGGGGGGCTGTTCAATGGCGTCAAAACATTAGGAACCGACAGTAGTGTTTTCCATTTGCACAAAAATGTGCTCTGGGGCAACTCATTGCAATGCCGGCCTTAAGACATTTGGCGCCTCAGGGCGAATTTTTCCCCAGCACCGTCCCCCATGAAGATGCCTCAGGAGCCGCTAATTAGCGTCTCCCGTGGGTGGGGGGGGGGGTCATAACATCTTCTAAATTTCATCGGTGAATTAGCGATTTGCCTCCATTTCAGCCACGAATGAGGGATTTGCTTCCATTTTAGCTGCGAATTAGCGATTTATCTTGCAATGAATTTGTGTTTTTCCTGATTTTAGCCGCTAATGAGGTATTTTTACCAATTTTACCCGTGAATTAGCGCTACTTTCTGATGTTAGCCACGCAGTTGGCTTCGGAAAACGCGACTTTCCGTTTTTACTCAGTTCATTAGCATAATTATGTTGTATATTTAACTTCCTAAATGGCCATTTATCTTTATTTTAGTCGAGAATTAGAGCGTATTAACTAATTTTAATCTCCTAGCGAACCACGAATTAGTTTTTCCCAATTTTTGTCGCGAATGAACATTTTTTCGGGATTTTATTCTCAAATTACCGCATTTTCCACATTTATCCATGGATTAGCGTTTTTGTTCCCTCTCACTCTCGAAGTTACCTTCAGAAGCCGCTAATTAGCGTTTTCTCTGTTCTAACCGCGAATTAGCGTATTTTCCACACTTCAGCGCTTATTCTCAACTTTAACGGTGATTTAGCGATCTGTTCAAATAGCTGGGAATTAGCGATTTTCTCCACTGAATTCATGATTTTATCCGAGAGCGATTTCCCCCAATTTTATCATTTTTATAATTAGCACTTTTTTTTTAACTTTCCCCGCGAAATAGCACTTTTTTTCGCGTTTAGCCATGAATTGGCGCTTTTTTCAGATTGATCCACGAACTTGCGTTCTGAATAACATTTTTCATTCCCAAATTACCGTCATTTTCAATTTTAGCCTGCATCAAGTGGGCACTTTGCGGGGATTAGCCGACCACGAGGAGGCGCGAATCTGGAGCGTTTTTGCACAAAAATCCGAGGGGCGCCAAAATCCAACATTAAAAATGATAATTTGCCACTGATAGGCCACCAGTGGACCATTGTAAAAGGCTCAGCGGGCCACTTCTTGGCCCACAAAAAGTTTGAACCACAGAAAGCAGCAACCCAAGCCGAATTGCGCAGAATGCGCAAATAACAAAACGCTCCAACCACAAAAAGTTCAGGCCACAAAAAACTTAAACCGCGAAAAGCCCTGATCACAGAAAAAGTGAACCACAAAAACACCCTTCACGTTCAGTTTTAAAAAAGTATCTGAAAGGTGAAAAATAGAAACAATGAAATGCACTAAAAATCGGGTGATCAAACGAACGGGACGATTTTCATTAATTATTCTCACTTCACGGATCGGGCCTGGTTCCCGCGCATCTTCATTCCAAGAATAAAACTAGCCCTATCCGTTTGTCGTCCGGAGCTAACCTTCTATTATTTTTTCGCGCTATTTCACACGGCAGCCCGGGAGGTTACACAATTTCGTGTTGCTCGGAGTAGTCCGGGACGACAAACCTATTATTATAATGTCCAATCTCAATTTGTTTGTTTTTTTTAGAAATGTAGAACATAATCCGGGACAAAATACGTCCCGGGATGACCGTGCTCGGGACGCAGGGGCAAAATTAGCCAAACCGGCTAAGGGACGGTTGGCAACCCTATGTAACGTGTGATTTTCCAGCCCCTCACCATTGATCCCTGACAAACTGGACGTTACAACGAGCAATTAAATATCTTGTGAATTAATCACTTGTTGTTCGTTCACAAGGTAATAAAAAAAAAAGTAATTTAATTGAAACATGGGGAAGTCAAAATCAGTAATTAAAGATGCGCTCAATTGCTGAGCCCCGAATTCGATGAGATCAATCTCAATATTTTTTTTTTTTCTAGAGAAACTGTGGTGTCAGTATAATAAATGGTTTTGCACTTTTTCTCCCATCCCCTCTACCTCGCAATTCTTCTTTTTTCCTATTTTGATTGATTATTATTTATGAGTCTCGCCATCATCATGCAAGCTGATTTTTTTTTTTCATTAGCTCCCTTTTATAAATTTTAAATCAGCCGGGCTCTCTTTGCAAACCGCTGAGAAAGTTTTGGGGTCATAGTAATATAACGTTGATTGGGACTTTTTCTTCTTTAAACGGACACCTGTGGTTGAGATTACTGGGCACCCTATAGAAACAACCGTGAATAAGTTGAGCGAAACTTGCTTGCTAGCGTTATTTTATATCTTGTCGATGTAAATTCTGGAAAATTAATAAGTAGGCGGAGAGGAGCAATTAATGTTTTTCAACTGGTAATGAGGGATTTTAATGGCGTGAAACTTTTTAGTACGCAATATAACTTAGCGCCCTCTCCCCCCAGGCGATACATTTTTTTTCAAATGAACTCGCTTGGGCGTATAGTGATAGCGCCATTAATTGTGGCGCGGGCGTTGATTGGAGGCCCCTCAGGGCGACTTTATGCGGTGGACACGAATTTTTAGTCATGTTATGAAATTAATGAATTGGCGCTCAGCCAGAAAGGTTGTCTCATCGTCGTTTCAATAAAATATTATACTTGATGTGGTTGCTGCGGTGGATGGCCGTAAATATTTAACAACTTAAAAATAAAAAAAATAGGGCTCTCGAGGCGATCTATATTACGCAAAGAGTCGCTCATATGCTTTCATGGTTATATGTATAGTGCCTATTAAAGAAAAATTGACGTTGAACTTTATTATTTATGGCTATGAACGCGTGAACGTTTAGCACATTTTTAATGAATTTTTCGCTCAGCTGTTCGTTAATGCAACGATCCCTATTGCACGATCCCTATGTATTATTAATTCATTATGGGTGCAGTTGGCTGATTCACCATGTAAAAATAACTTAAATTTAAAATCAATACTACGACTGATTTAAAAAGATTCCACCAAGCATAAAACAACGCAAGCTCGAAATGGTGGAGTGCCGCCTCCAGGAAACTCCCCTAATTGAACGGCCGCCAATCAGGGCGGCACTCCCGGTGGCGGCGGGATTGCATTTCCTAAAGGAGAAAAGCACTCAGTTCTCTTTTCTAAAAACCTCCTGTCGGAACGTATTCTCCTGTTCCGAACGCACCTGTCGCCAACGCTTGTCGTTCCCAAGGGACTTGCTACACCTGTTTTTCCTCTCTCTCTCGCCTCACCTTTCCCACTGTGTCTCACCTTGCAGGTTACATTTCTCTCACTAGAGAAACACGGTGAATCATTCGAATTGACATGCGAGTCAAAGTTGAAGATAAGTTCCAGCTTCGAAGCAAAGGACTCGGTTAGCTGTTATAACTATTAATTCAAAATTCAAGAAAGATTGCGATAAAGTCCGTGGGAATGGCAAGATTTCGGAAGCCGCTGTATGAGTTAACACGCGTTTGCGGACGGGAGAAATGACATTCTAAACGCCTATAGGCCGTCAAAATCTTGAAAATCAGTGGAAGGGGGAACTGAAACTGATATTAGAAATCGTGACCATCAGATCACTTGATGCGCCTATTATATTGAGCTGAATTTGAATAGTATCTTCGTGTATGCTTATTCGACTAAGTTTCTGGTCAGTGTACCGTCAAACAACAAAAAAGTCAACCGAGTCGTGCAATGCAGTCGAAAAATTCAGAACGTTCAAACTCTGATCCTGGGGACTTGTGCTGCTTCTAGCACAGCCTCACCCAGCAAATTCTCTAAAATACAAGGAATCATTTTCGTTAGAATCTACATTTTTCGTTATAACTTCAGCTTCTTCAGATTTGTTGCTCCTCTTTAAAGTGCTATTGTAAAGAAAACAAAACGTGGTTGTTTACTCGCATCAGCTCTTAAAACTCACACCCAAGCTCTATTTAAAACTCCATAAAATTAAACAAACGCGTTTTTTTTTTTCTTCAACATTCTGTGCAGCTCAAGACGATGAAGCTTCCAATTATTATAAAAAAGGGAATCTAAAAATAGCTCGTTTGATTTCAGCTTTTAATATTTTCAAGGACGCCTACTTCTTCTGACTTTACTTCTTTTTATTAAAAAACCTATCTCCAGTTATTTCTTTGTTTTCTTTGCGCCTGTATTAAACGCTTATTGCCGAACCACTTCGATAACATTAATTACTCTTTCATGGTATTAACGACAAAGTGCGAACAAAAAAGTTTATCCATGCTGGTTATCGCAATTTTCCTTTCCCATTCATTTTTAACAAATCTTTATTAATCATTCCTCCTTCGCATTTTCATTCATCCTTTCTCTCTCTTTCTCTCTCTCTTTTTTTTTTTTTTTCTTCTTTTTTTTATGACCCCCCCCCTTTTTTTCTCCACCCCTTCCCCTTGCCCCAAACAAAAGTGAGTTTCTTTGACGCTATCTAGCATTTTGAAGGATAGAAGGAATGAAAGAGCTTTTTGAATGAATCGATAGAGGACGTTGAAATGAAAAATCACGACTTGATAGGTTGATACCTTGGATTGCTTTTTAGAGCAGTGGTTCTCAACCTTTTCACGGTCATCCCCCCCCCCACCATGAGCCTTTGTTGCCCCCCGCCCCATGGCATTGTATTAAGTTGTTTTTTTTCAAACAGACATGTTAAAGACTCGAAACCCCAAAACGAAGAAATGCTTCGATTTCGGTCAAACCAGCATAATGTTACGAAGGGATCTACTAATAGCCTGTCTTTCTCAGTACGACGCACCCGTTTTTGGCCAATTGCGGATGATTTCAGAACGTATAAAGGCAGTGGTCACGTAATCGAAGACTCGAAAGTGCAACGAAGAGCCTCCACGCCCGCGGACCATGGTTGGCCATCTCTAAGAGTCGTGAAAATTGACCGAATTGGCAAGGCCAAACACTCATTTTTGACCACTTTTAGGGGCAATGACAGACCCCTTTGGTGCATTTTGATCGAGACCTACGAACCAAGGCCGTGGAGAGAACATTCCAGCCCAGAGACGAAACACAATATGAGGCCTTTTCACCTGGGTGATTAACAGACCCAGTGTTACCCAAGGCTTCTTTCTCGAAAGGCCTACATCCAACCACAGAAAATCTCCAATCGCAGTAATCGTCCAACCACAGCCATGGTTCAACCCCAGCGAAGCTGTAAGCACAGTAGAACCTCCAATGTTTTTTTTCTTTTTAGAACCTCCAACGTCAGCCGCGTCTCAAGCACAAAGAAGGCCCAGCCACATCAAAGGTGAAACCAAAGCCAAGGTCCAGCCGCAGGAAATATCCAACCGCAGCAATGGTCAAACCACAGCAAAGGTCCAACCACAGCAAAGGTCCAACCACAGCAAAGGTCTCAAACACAGCAAAGGTCCAACCACTGCAGAGCTCTCAACCTCACGAAAGGTCCAATCATAGCAAAGGTTCAACTACAGCAAAGCTCCAACCACAGCAAAAGTCCCTAGGGGGGGGGGCGCCCCCCAGGTTTAGAATCACTGCTTTAGGGGATGGAGGCAGATCAGTGGCGTATGCACGTAGGGCAAAAACCTCTAGTTTGTCTGATTTAATTCATTATTGTGTCGACTATACTTGAATAGAAATCACGTTTATTCATTATCAAGTTTAAAATAACTGACTTATTACAACAAGATCACTCTTTTAAGAAACTAGTTGATCTTTTAAATTAACCGATTAAACTAAATGACAGCTGTAAAAATCGACTTGGCCCCTCCTCACCATCATTTACCCTGTATCTAGGCTCACCGTTTGCCTTTTTCTCTCTTAATTTTATAATATCGATACGCGAATTGGCAATCATTAATCAGATGAAGCAAAGGGCATTCGTATCCGAAAGAGTGAGAAGGAGAATTGATCGGTTTAACCGTTTAAAAGGATTGTAAGTAGTCGGGAGTTTAAAAGATTTATACAACAAGTTTTTCATGTAGTCAACCCCCCTCCCCTCTTCGCTCATTAACCACTGTGCAAATCT
This sequence comes from Corythucha ciliata, assembly GCA_038030265.1. Classification (NCBI taxonomy): domain Eukaryota; kingdom Metazoa; phylum Arthropoda; class Insecta; order Hemiptera; family Tingidae; genus Corythucha; species Corythucha ciliata. Next base: position 13,331,746 of record CM075939.1, read on the forward strand.
CGAGGACCCCACTCCGTATATGAGATCGATCAAATTAATGGCGCTCGTTCACCAGTTATTCGCTTCTTGCTTCCCCCCTCCCTACCACATATCATTTTTATTTTGACGAGCAGCTTCCAAACTACCCTCTCGTGATTCCATTAAGGTTTTTTTTACCTAATCCAATTTTTATCTTAATTTATTCGCGCTTTAAAAGAATTCGAGTGTATCGCTTATTATTCGAGGATGAAGGAATCAATTTTTCTTTCTCTCCCCCTCTCCCCCAACAACACCATCGGCCGATGATTTCAACTTTATTTTAATTTTTCGCGCTTTCAAAGTGTTTCACATTGTGTCAAACATAGGCAGCTTTCGAATCACCTCCTTCGATGAACACATGAATCAATTCGCGGCAAAGGCGTGGCCAGTAGAGGGCAGGTGGGCTGTTCGAAAAAAAAAAAAGAGATCGAGAAAAAGCTCTCATCCACAGCTAAAGTTTAGAAAACGCCAATTCTCGGGTTAAAATTGAGAGAACGCTAATTCGCGGTTTTTGGAGGCAACTTCGGCTAGAGAAAAAGGGTTGATTTATTGCGAAAAGTGCGGGGGGGAAATGGCTAATTCGCGCCGAAATTGTGAAATGCGCTAATGTGTTGTTTTTGGGTTGAGTCCGCGGCTGAAATTTAAAAAAAAAAAACACTAATTACACGCTAACATAGAGGTAGAATTAGGAAAAATAGCCGCAGAATGGCATCATTCGGAGCAGAATATTAGCGAAATTGTCAGTTTCGGGTTGCAAATTTATTGTACTAGCCTTCTCGAAATTTCTGCAAGTTTCGTTTTTTTTTTGTTTTTTTTTTGAAGTCTCGGACACAGGGGCTGGCCAGCCCCAACAACAGCACCAAAAGCATGACAAATATTATCCATGGAATCACATCGAAGCTAAAAATCCACGGAATTGCCCAGTTTCAGGTCTAATTATCATACATGATAGTTTGCCATGCCATGTTGATTGGGTGACATTGATAGTTTGCTGAATTTTTGCTCGCAAATTTGCCAGTTTCAGGTCTTTACTTCCGCGAAATTTTCAGTTTCGGTGATCTTTCCTAAGTGACCGGGGGACCCATGGCTGGCCGGCCCCGACGACAGTGCTCAAAGTCTTCTGATGAATAGCCAAAAAATTCGAATTTTTCAGGCTGAATAATAACAGGAGTTTTCCTGAGATTTCCTTTGTCAACGACATCGTTTGTTTATGTTCCTGTTTCTATTTCTGTTTCTGTTTATGATGACGAAGACGTTGAAACTCCCAATATCGTTAGTAGCCTTTGGGCCGCAGGGGTTACAGGAGCTATGTACGCTGCAGTGACCCTTCCGTACTTGCCCTTCTGATTCTAGCTTATGGGCGATTAAGCCACGACAGAGGCTAGCTGTTCAAGATGGACCCGAATTTGAAAAATGTACCCATTATAGGAAGGCAAAAGCTTATAATTTCCTTTTCCGGAACTGGCCTGAAAGCTCCGGACGAGAACCCCGTCGCCAACCCGATACTCCCTCGGTTTTTTAACAACATTTTTAATCGTATGGGTTGTGAGACAATATCACTATTTAAAGTTCTGTTTTATTACGTTGTCTGAGTGATGGAGGAATAATTTTACTTTAAATCGAATAAATAGAACTCCAGACTCCATCACGCGCATGTCAACTTAGGACCGTAGCCCACCAAACGTTACCAAACTCCATACTGGGTACCCACAAATCCCAGAAAATAAAAGAATAAAACTCCCTCCGAAGCGTAGTAGCTTGCGATGTATGAGTGTAAGAGTCCTTGGTAAGGGGGGGGGGGTTAACATAGTTTACTCACGAACATGGACTGGAGTACAAGGACGTCTCGGGGAAGTGCAAATTCCGAGTGCGCTAACATTCGGGCTAAAATCCAGAAAACGATCTAATTCACGGCTAAAATGAAGAAAAAAAGCTAAATCGCGCGTGATTCGCGAGTAAAATTGAGAAAAAAACTGATTCGCGGCTGAAACTGAGGAAGAGTTCAAATTCACGGCTAAAGAGAAACTGTGCTAATTCGCGGCTGAAGAACAATAAAAAGTATACTTTGTACCCGGTTCGAGTCGGCGGACAAAATTTCAGAAAACAAACGCTATTATTCGTGGCTGAAAATTGCGAAAAATTTTTCGTTCGTGGCTATTGGCGGGCTAAAAAGCGCTCATTCAGGGGTAAAATTGTGAAAAACGCACATTCTAAGCTGGAATTGCGAAAAAGCTTTCATTCATGCGGTTACAATGAGAAAAAACACAGCAGCAGGAAATGAGAGAAAATACTGAATTGGCAGGTGCCGATAAAATCCACCCACTCGACGCTAGAATTAAGAAAAAGCTTTCAAGGTACATTCAAGGTATGCCGGGAAATGTACCTATAATTATATGTATCTTCATATGTCCCTTCGCCTTGAATTTTTGTTTATTTTGGCCCAGGGGCCCGCACAGTTTTAACCCTCGCTTTACCAAGAGGGGGATGTTTTTCCCGCACTTCCGAATATTCGCTATAATTTCGTTAATATTGATGGAAAAAAATCACAAAAAATCATATCTTCCTGAAAAAGTGTGATGAATCTATCAGATCTGCAGTCTATCAAGAGAATTATCTCATTATTTCTAAGAAAAAACTGTTAAGGCCAATAAAGCCCTCTGGTCCCTCACGAATCAGTCAATCATTTTTGCTAATGCATGCATGTTTTTTTAATGGAATTGCAAACTAATTCAGTCGAAAAAAAGTAACATGCATTTTTATTCACGTGGTATCCTCCACCCCGAAAGGCATAATATTTTGAAATTAGCAAGCTCCCTTTATCTAGTTCCCCCTTCACTCCTCAAATCCATATATATTTATTTGTGAGTTTGCAAAGATCACATTTCCACACGATACTTATTGAGTCAGTTTCATGATGTTGTGTGCTCTCATGTTTGTTTTGTGAGTTTTTGTGTTTCGATCCTAATTAGTGCAAAATTACAAGTTTTCTGACTGAATATAGGTACCTACCGAATATCCGCAAAATCGAAAGTTTCACGTTTTTGGGTGTTAATTTAAGCGAAATTTCAAGTTACAAGTTTACGTCAAATTGCAATTGTTGGGGTCATTTTTGCGGCGGCAGAACCAACAAACTAGCCGGCCGGCCCTAACAGGGTCCGGAGCCTGACAAATAAATCATGGAAATTGGGAGTTCCATGGCCGAACATCCGCAGCAATTCGACTTTTGGGTCATAATTCCTGCAAAAATGTACGTTTTTTGGCCTGAATTTTAGAGAAAATACAAATTTCGGGAATTAACTTAATGAAATAGAAAGTTTCGGATCGTAATTTCGGTGAAATTGCTAGATTTGGGGCCTTTTTTTGACCGAGCGCGCTAAGACTGATGAAACCTAGTGCCCCCTTCCACCCCCACGTGTTCATTGTAGAGACGATCACGCTCAAGAAACTCAGCTACAAGGGAAACACAGGTTTTATTCTCGCGGTCTTGATCAGTTTCATGACAAGTGCTCTCACACTAAATCCGCCACTTGTAAAATTTTAAACGTTTAAAAAAATTTACATCCTGACTTAAGGGGCTAATCAACGCATCCACGGGGTGCCACGCGATGTGCCTTAGCCCCCCTTCCACCCCACGCCTAACACAGTCAAGCACTCTAATTTAAATCTGTTTATAATAACAGTCTGTGTCCTCTCCCCGTATCTTCCTCGCAATTCATTAGAGTCGCCTCTCTCTCCCCTCCCCTCACCCCCCTCTAAAATTGAAATGCCTTCATACGAGAGTAATTTATTAATGGGATAATTATAAGGCTCGCATTTTCTTCCGATGGCTAATGGAATTCGAACTCGTTTTATATGATCACGCGGAAAGATGCCCTTCTTCCTGGTATCGTCGGTGTTAATGGGAGGAGTAGATAATTAACGGATTTTTTTTTTTTTTTTTGCGAACCGGTATCACAAGAAGGAAAAAAAGAAATGATTTCGCTGAACGCACATTTTCGAGGGAGTTTTTTTTTTTTAATCTAAAAGAAAGTTCGTTTGTTTTGGAGCTTTAATGCGCTGGGCTTAATAATTCATTATAGGACAGGAATTAAGAGGCGAAACATCTGGAACAGGGAGAGCTAATTTGTTACTCTAAAGCGCCCTCGTCAGATTCGCATGTTATAAATCAAGTTTTTCGATACCTTCGTTGAATGAAAATTCATGAATTAACATGGGAGCTAGCTAGGATAAAACACAGTTACAGAAGGCGTGCTTCCCTGAGCCGTTTTGGTTGTTTTATTCGTTAGTAGGGTTAGGCAAGAACCCCCACGACACTAATTTCTCTCTTTTATGGTAAGGGCTCGTCAAGTCCCTTGGGGTATTTCACTCTCCTGGATGAACGGACATCCTATAGTGTAAGAATGCACTTCTCCAATCCAGGGGACTATCATATATGGGTGTCCTTAATTCGCGCTGCGAATTTTATTTCTCTGGTCGCACGATCTCTCCCATCAGTGAAACGCACAAAGTTCGAGAATTCACCTAAAGTATCCTATACATATAATCACCGCGTTCCTCCTATGATCCTGTATCAATCCTTCACTACAAGGCTACAGCTTTCCGAATTATTTATCATTCGCGGTGTAAACCGCCATGGGGAGGGGGAAGGGGACGTGTTGCCCTAAGATTTGCCATTTGAACTGTATCAGAGGCCTAAGTGTATTAATTGAAATTTAATTTTTCAGGTGAGTCAATTTTGACATTTTTCGGCGGTTGTTCCTTGTTCGTATACTTTTTGGTAAGTTTTAATGTCAGATACTTATACATCATAGTTCGTTGATAAGATTTTTTTTTTACAATTTGATTCGATTAGTCATTTCAGTTTACTGCTTCTATTTAATAAGATTTAAGCCCCAGTACCTACATAGATAATGAAACCATTAATTATAATTTATCCTTATTCGCGATGACGATGATATCATCAATGTTGGAGGTGGGGGGCAAGAATCCTCACCCCCACCCGCCATCTGACTTTTTTTTATACCTCCCCGAAAAAAAGAGGTCCCCCCTTCTACTAGGTTTTTTCTTTTTCAGCGCGACTCCGCGCGATCACAAAACGGATTCCACTCATCTCTCGCCCCCCTCTCGCGTGCGGAGTTTGTGAGAGCATCATCTCTTCTTTTTCCCCCTTTCGTTCGCGTCACATCGTAGGGGGCTCTCAAGTAGGAAGCGTCCTTTATATTTGTTGTTGTTGTCGTCGCGTGTTCCCCGGTGTTTTGTTGTTGTTGTTGTTGTTGTTGTTATAACAATTATTAGATCGCGCGAGAGTGTAGTGCGTGTCGTGGAAATTTAGAAGAAGGCAGTGATTTTTATGTTTTTAATATTTTATATTGTTCGCTGATTTTCTAAAAAGAAAATTTGGGGCTTCCTACAATGCCGGCAACACTAACAAGTAAAACAATTCAAATTTACTTTGACAGGCGTCGGTGCTCTTAAAAACCAGAATAATATGATTCAAGTTTGAAAGATTTATTGATGAAATCAACTTTTATGAAAGAGAACCAATTATTGGTATTTTTATCTGAATATGACAGATAAAACGACGATATAGGGATACTTAAAGTGTAAAAATAAACTCGTCCTGTAGCAACCTTTACGATAAGATTGGGTTTTTTTGTCGAAATTTTCATGTTTTTATTGGTTTGTCTAATGATAGTTTCCACACGTTGGGGCTTCAAAAGAAAAATCTTATCCACTAATGTCGCCTAATTAACAGTTCTTCATTCAGAAAAAAAGCCAGACTCTATCCTTCCTTTGTTTTCCCTCGCTGTCATCCCATTTTGGAGAAGGTCACTTTAAAAGTTGAATTATCTCCACCCCTTCACCCATCAGACCAGGGCCATATTGTCATTGAAATTGTTTGAACTATAAAGAAATTGCACGCCAAACGCTTTAAAAAGATATCCAAACCGTGAAAGGACTTCCCGAGTACAATTTCTTCTTTTTTCTCCCCCCCCCCCTTGACTCCCACAAGAGTTGGAGGCCGCCAATACCCCTTATTATAAGAGCTACAACGTTGGAAACAATGGAATCATCCGTTTGAAGTTGAAGTTAATTATTAAAACTGGACACTCCCTTTTTTTTTTTATTTGTAACTCGAAGCTTCGCACGGGGCTCCAATTAAAACTTGAATGAAAATAAAAAAAATTAGAAGTGTTTCCTTTTTCACAACATTGTTTAAATTCGGTTATTTCCAGAAAATTTGAATAGAAAATTAACGTGCAGCTGCAGAATTGAAATTTCGCGATTGTTCAGATCTAGGAAGTGGGCGATTGTAGGGAGGAGAGGGCCAGAGTTTTAGTGGGATGGTCATTTAATTGACTGTTAAGAGTGAGAGAGATAAAAAGAAAAATTGCTTTCTGTAACGATTTCAAATTTTTAATAGCTTTTTGCCAAGTCATTTTATCGACGGAAAAAAAAAATATTAAAAAATTAGTCCGCGTATAGCAAAAGTGATTGTGTTTTCTCCTGAGTTGAAAACAAAAATGGCTGTACGTAGGCTGAAGGCGCCTGCGGCAATTTTGGTTAATAGCCCTTTCTCAGTGCTCGAGAAAAGGCGTTCTCAAAGCGTATGGTTGAAGCAATTTACGACAGTTTGGTTCGTCTGGAATTTGAAAGCAGAGTTCCCCCCCCCCTCCCTTGAATAGGTTTCAGGAGCTTCGAGATAATAATTAAATGTTTATTTGTTTTATAGTATGAATTTTTATGTTCGTATAAAATTATAATCTACTAAAAATATAGCGAAAATCAGGTCTTTATATTTTTCTTTCAAATTGAGATGAGATAACCCTGTCGTGATAAACCCCAAAAAACGATTAGGCTGGTTCTTTCATTTTGGCCATACTCTCTACACCACTTCCTCACCCGTCAACCCCTTTCTCTTCGACAAGCACGCTTTTTTCTCGTATTTTTTTTTTTTTTTTTTTTTTCTCTCCTCAAACAGCATTATCCAAATAGCTAGCATAGCCGACTGTGGAACTCGCCCAGGCCATTCCCGGCACCCATCACGCCCATAGTCGTCCCGCGCACCACCGGGTAGACATTCTCGAGTTTGTTTTTTTTGTCGTTCATATTTCAAAAACAATGATATGAAACCCGAAAATTTACGTGACCGCCTTTGACGGTAAAATTCAAATCTAATAAATTCATTCTGGCGAGCTTCCCCGCTTTATATGGCGTTTTTTTTAAACACTTCATCACGGTCTACTCGCATATTTTGGGCCGAAAAAAAAAATCGCATTTTTTTATATTTCACGCTCCCTAAGAATTTGTTCTTATACGAGCTACACGGCATGCGAAAGGGTGTAGTGGAGGGTCGAGGGACTTGGGATGGCCGTAAATAATTATTTCGCTTTCTAACTCCGGTCACCCATAAATTACCGTTTAAAGCCCAAGATGAGATTATGCGCCCTTTTGAATTTTCATTCTTCAACTTCTAATTACAGACAGGCAAATATCTTTCCTATTGGGTCCTGCGGTCGTTTATCATTCTCGCCGTGTGTTTCTTCGATATTACAGGGGCAAGCTCGGATAGTTGAAAAAAAAAATAATAATAATAAAATCGCGTTCGAATCGTACACAAAGTGGATGGTGGGGTTTTGAAAGTGTTGAGAATTGTACGTATAGAAAAATACCAACTCTAAATCGAGATAATCATCTTCAAGTCCTTGGAAAAATAATGTTCTATCGTGCGGAGTAAAACCTGGAAAGTTTACTGTGCACCTCGACCCCCTCTCCACCTCCTACTCCTGATCTAGTCGCTACGGAATACCGCAAATTCTCAAATTCACGATGCTCGACTATCTATTTAATATGAATCACCCACCATACTAGGTATAATTGCCTTAGGTCGCCGACCAGAAATGGTGGATAACTGCACGAAGAGGAAATGAATTTCAAAGTGAGAATTGCTTCCCTCTAAAGCCGTTGACATGTCGAGTCAGTCGAAGAATTTTTCTTTGATTAAGTTTTTTAAATTGACGTCCCTCCACTATTATACCCTTTACCGCACTACTCGGGGCGCGACGCTATTATTTACTCCGTCGAGTCGTCAACCGGCTTTGTATAATGGCTCTCTCTCTTAATTTGCATTTTTCCTCCTCGTATTCCTCCTATTGTTATGCACCCGTAAAATAACTAATCAGATAAACATCTTCTGTTGTAAAAGGGAGGACCCCGTAGCCGGTGTGTTGGTTTTTGAAGTCCTCCGGGTGTGTGTCTTCTTTCTTGGAGGAAGGGAGATGTTTAAAAGACACGCTCGTAGCTCTTCCTTCTAACCAAAATAAACAAAACGTTACTATACACAGAAGAATTGAATTTTAATCACTGGCTTAATGTTTTTGGGAAAGAAAACAAGATATTTTGATGTCCTGATGAAGAACCCTCCTTTTAAACTTGAAACGTCTTCTTCCAGGAAAACAAATTTTTGAAGGAAACTCCTAAATTGTTACTACTCTCATTCAAGTTTTTACAAGTTATGCAGACCAACGTTTTTGTTTTCCTTTTTCACTAATAAATAACGATCTACTCGTTGAGAACAACCAAAAGACTAGATTCCTTATCATTTTTGGCGTTATTAATTCGCCCGAAAACTTCGCGACATTATTTTTCCGTTTGACCTATCAAATATCCGACCCTCCCACTTCTTTTCAACAAATTTACACGTACGAACCTTGTAGATATAAAGAGAAGTGGGTGTACAAATAAAATTGCTTTACATTTTGTTATTCGCGACGGCTTTCACGCCCGTGTTGAACATAGTAAGAGACGAGTATTATGGGCGTGATCTTGGAAGCTTGTGGTTGTGAACTATGAGATTCCTTCGCTTACGAACTTTTTTTTTTCCGGAGTGCTGCGCTGAAAGGAGAATGTCTTTGTGACAGGACTGTCTTATGGCCTACGTTTTAGTATTCTTTGAAAGTTTTTCGAAGAAACGTGCACACTTGGCATGGGAGGAAAGTAGTTCCAAGTTGTGGTAGGCTATAATAGTCACTAGGACAAAAGAACTTTTTCTGTGAAACGCGTATAGTGGTGGGTGGAGTTAATTGGAGCTTAATTGTGAAATCTGGTAGGCCCCTGGGGCTTACTCTATACATATACTAGGCCCAAACGACCCAAATAGGTGTGCGGTTGAAGGCCACGATACCTTTGCGGCCTCCAAAAGTCAATCAGGAACATTGATGTTGGTATTAATAAAAAATGTTGAACAGGATTCAACTGTCCAATCCATTACTGTTGTAGCGATGTCACAGACAGCATAATATCTTTAGGTCGTAAAAAGACGTTAGTAAGAGGTCTTGTTGTCAGACATGTATCTTGTGTTAATACTCTGCAAAGACCTCCTCGTACCCCCCCCCCCTCATTTTATAATTTGTTCCTCGAGGATACATGGGAGACATGAGAGCTTACAAGTATATAGTCTCGTGGTTTCTAAGCCTTCATTTTTCGTACTATAATTAGGCTTATTAATTCAACTTAAACAAGCAGTATACGTCTACTTATCTCGCACAGAAGTTATTTTTTAAAGATTTTGCGAGGGTGGAGGTATACAGGACATAAAACTCGTCGTGACCGCAGCAGTGGTACTGTCCAGTGGCAGACCAAATACGTATTCTTTGGTGGTGGGGGAAGTCCCCTTATTTCTTTTAAGTAGCTCTTAAAATGGTGGTAGGCGCTTGCTGCATGTTTTATTCTCTGAAGATGGTTATCGTCCGGTTTAAAACTCTCTAATCCCAATCTTGATCTCGCTTTTATTTTATTTTATACACCACATCTAGTTCAATGAAACGCATTGTATTGTATTGTATTGAAGGAATTCGAAGAGATGAAAATGAGGAGATAAATGGAAAAATAGGAGAATAGCGTGGTGTAGGGTAATGTTGCGGGAAAGACATCGGAGGGGGGAGGTTCCCGAAACATGTCAAGGGTTACAGAAGACCGCTGAAGTAAAATTCGTATGGAATAAGATGATTGAGATGGAGAAAAAGTTGGATTGAGATTCGATGTGTTCAGATCCTGTTTTAAAATGTTGTCCAAGCTGCCAGTGTTGATCCTTGAAAGAGCACCGACGCTATTGTTTTTTTTTTTATGTGTGTGTGTTATTTATTCATTAAAACAACTGAATTCATCTCCTAAAAGACAGCGAAGTCGAGGAGAAAATCCGTCAACTCGAACTCGCCATCGAGGACAGGGACGCGACGATTCGCGAACTTAAAAATGAATTGGATAAATTCCGTCAAGTCGTGCGACCTTTGACCGCCGTCATAACCAGTTCGTGTCCACACTGTGGTTCGTCGTTGGCCGCCCCTGAAATTCGTAGCGTACCGCGTAAGCAGGCCATCTCGGCCGAGCCTACAACTCAGGCTCAAGTGTATACGCCGGTCAAACAGCCCAAATCCCAGGCGTGAGTATTGTTTATTTGTTATGTTTTTATTGTATCTTGAAATAAACCGCAGCGAAGAAAGCTAAAGCGCGCGATTCAACGGTGAGATATAGATTCACGCGCACTGTTTTCGGTGTGGCAAAGGCAAATCATTCCTGAAAATAGTGCAATCCCACTCATGTAAGCTCGGGGAATTTCATGGCATTCGACTTCGTCACAAGCCCACAAAACTTCGCACACCGAAAAATCCACTAGATCGAAGCTGCTCTTGCTTACATTCTAAGAGATTAGCAAGGGTTTAAACAGCGTGAAGACGGTACAATCGTTGTAAATAACAGAAAGAGAGGGGAGAGAGAAGCTCGTTATTTTAAATGTATTCGACCTTGAATCAGAAACGCTAACATTGAATTTAAAATGGGAAGTTTAATAAGCATTCATGTCTTTCAACTTTTTTTTTTCTTTTCAAAACGAAAATGGTTGTCAGGTAAAATCAGCAAGCCTTTTTAAGGCTGTAAAGTATTGGTATCGGCACGTATTGATCTAATACCATCGAAAACCTCGGTTTTAGGCCTTATCGACTTTCCTATTAAAACCAAAACATCTGGCTTTCCTTTATAACTTGCCAAGTATCTCATTTACCCCCACCACCGCTCCTTCACAGTATACAAGTTCGGTGAATTCCAGAGAGAATTTAGTCTGCTGTTTTTTCCTCCCGTATAGTATTCAAAACAAACGTTTTTCTTTTCTCCGCCAAGTGGCCCTAATTGAGCCGCTTTAACCCTTTGGAAAAAAAAAAAAAATGTTCGACTTTTCGCCAGTCAGAACTTAAAATAGCTCAAAATGCCTACTTTATAACCTCACAACGTTGTACGTGTCACTCGACTTTTTTTCTTACATCCATTTCAAATGCAAATGAGATACCATTTTTATAATATTTTATTGCGCGCAGAGGGAGCTCTCTTGCTCTCTTTCATCGCAGTACTAATTGTAAAATCAGTTAACGTCGAGGCGCTCTCCAACTTTGAAAGAAACTAGATCGGTCGAAAAACTTTAATTTGTCCTTTTTCGAGCATTTTTTAAGACTGTTTTACGGTACTATGAAAATGGGGACTTGGCTAAAAAAAGAAGGCCGCTGCCTTTTTTGAAAGAAAGCGTTAGATTGTTTAGTTTTATTTACTGTTTGCGTTAAAAGCTTTCAAAGTGCTTGCTTAAGGTATATGAAGGGAGTACGAGGCCTGACGTAACCTGCATAGTGCACGGAGACAATTTCAAAAGCACTACCCCCATGCGGTGGAGGACTATAAGTTGTAAAATCTGGGGTTCCTTCAAGTGTTACGGCCATAGGGACCAAGAGCCTCAATTTTTTGAATTTTACCCCTCCAAATCCCAACTTTTTTATTACAAACGTTGAAGATGTAATAGGCGAAATAAACAAGAATAAATTTAACAGACAAAAAAGAACGGGCTAAAATCCTGTGTAAATTGCGGTTAATCTCTCAACGAAAAAATATTGAGCGAGATTTTTCCCTATCAAAACCACCGGTGTGCCGAAAAATTAACATCAGCTTGAAATTGGTTTGAGCCACCGCTCCTATTTTTTCTCTTTTTCTTTTCATTTCAATTTAAAAAATCGAGAACCAGTCCTCCGCGTGGGACTTGGTAGATTAGTCAGAGTGGCTCAATTGGTATTAGCGGTAAAGTTGAAAAAGAAGAAGAAAATAAAAAAAAAGATTAATGCGATTTCAATTACTCTACCAATAGAGTTTAATAGGAGGAAAAATTATGAAAGTGGTACTTGCTACAGTACATGTCAATCACACTGAAGAGAAAGAGGGGGGAAAAAAACTCGAAAAAAAAATTTGCAGCCTTCACCTAGTTATCAATAATAATTGTATGCGATCCGTACTTTCGCTCCCATTTACGATCATTCCGCGGATTTGTCACTCCCTATTTGTCTCTTTTTTTCCTCTGAAAGATCGGGTCGATTAACTTTTTCTTTAATACACTAAACCAATAATATGGCGCTGAAAACAAGTTTCAAAGTAGAAGGGATTTCAAATCTCGCGAGAAGAGAGAGGTTGGACCAATTAAAAACCAGCAGTCCCTTTTTTTTGCGTCCCTCTCTTTCCCCTTCCATTGTTTTTTTTTTTACGCGAAGAACGGAGATCGTCGAGCACGACTTTCCTAGGAACCCAGGGAATTTTTTTTTTAAACCAACCGCTTTTCGAGTATAATAAACGTTGAGAACTGAGTTGAATTTTTGAAATAATAAAAAGTTGAAGAAATTCGATAATGTGCCGTCAAAACTCTAACAAATCTTAAGGTTCTAAGCGACTCGTAAAATAAAGACATAAAAAGCATTGAAAGAATGTTAAGAGCATCATAATTGATGAGATAGTGAAATTTCGTTCCAGGAGATCTGGAATGGGGTTACAATTTGAGTTTGTATATCCGAAATGATGAATCTGGAGATCGCTGGCACGAATATAATGTTGGAATTTGGCTGATGTTAAACTTAATTGGCTGTTTTAAAAAAAAAAAAGTTCGCGATTCCTTAAAGTGACTTCATAAAACACTTATTTTGGATTTAAATAGCCTTTATTTGCCTTTAAATTATTTCTGAGCACCACGAGAAAGACCATGGGACCTTTTTTACGATCGGTTTATCGCCTCAATTTAGACGTTATAAACATTCCGATTTAATTTTCCACTCGGAATATTCAAAGCCGCCATTTGATCTCAATAACACCTTCGCAAGAGCAGCGACTCCTTCCCAGTGTCCACGCCCTTTTTATCACAATTTTTATATATACTCTCGCAAATATCGCAGCGCAGCGTCAAATTTCAACCTGCCATAAGAACAACCCTAGATACCGAGACACCTGACTCCGGGGCATTTTTAGCACCTTTAGCGAGTTGAGTTGAACTGAAAACCACTCCTTTTATTTATTCGCGGCCTTCTTTGCAATTCACTCCTCCAGGGGGAATATACAGTCAACTTAAAGACCCTGAGGAAGTTTAGTCGAATCGTATAAGACCGACGAACGTGGGCATTAACCGCTCCTTTCAGTTTATTATGGAAACAAATTGTAACTGGTGGCGAAGAAATTGGTGGGTTATGACCCGGGGCCTAATGAAAATGCCAACATAATAACCAGATGTACGACCAGTGTAAAATTGTAAAATAAAGTCCATGCTCTTCAAAGAATTGTCTTCGTGGCTACACTCGCTTGAAACTAAACGAACAGTCGGAGGGGGATGAACGAAAACGACGGTATACAACGAGGAAATCCCCTTACTAATGGTCCGCACTCAGTTCTAATACGATCCGAGAAAAGAAGTCGTGATTTTCTTATCAGTATAAAAAAAAATCCGCTGCCTTTGATCAGAAAATACTTTCATATCAAAAAGGCGGTGGTCATTTGTCAGTCTTATGAACGAAATGGAAGGAACGAATTATATTTCAAAGAAAGCGGGGAGGCGGAACTGTCGGCTATAAACCCTGAGAGGCCCAATTCACTTGCTGAAATTTTCTGGATTGAAATTAATCGTCAAATTCTTGTTTTCAGCGCTTCCTTCTTTATAGCTTTTGAATGCTTCAAAAGGTCACCTCTTTGATACATGGGCCTCCCCTGTCCTATTCCTCGCTCCGAAAATTATTGCAATGAAATAAATAAATAATTTCGGAGGTCCCGTTGAATATTTTTTTTTTTTTTTTTTTTTGGAATATAGAGTACTTAAACACTTCAGGATCAGTTAAGAAACGAGCCTTATGAGGGGGGGGGGGGAAGCCGGTATAAGGAGAAAAAATATCAGTCTTAAAGGAAGAGAGAGAGAGACAAAAAGAAAAATCGTGAAACGAGAGCGAGCTTAAAAATAAATCAGAAGGCTCGTTTGTGCTGGACAAGAAAAGACCTCCCTGTATTTTTAAAACAGATAAAAAAAACAAAGTGTAGCATTAATTTGTCGTAATTTCAAATTAATTGAGCTGGAAAATAATTAGTACGTCGTAGCGTAAGAGAATAAATGGCATTCGATCCTAGCACAAGCGGAAAGCATGAATCCCGTTTTATTGCCGAGCTATCAAATCGACTTTACTGTGTCGGAAACAATAATTTGTCATCCCGGCCTTTTAATTTAAAAAAGCGGAATCGCTCTGAAGAGCGCCCACTCATTAATATACGAAGACGCACTTGAAGTTATTTTAAACTCGTAATAACGGCCTCCGGGTGTTGAATAATCAACAGCTCTGAATTACAATTTTACTGTATGAACATGAGCAATAGTTTTCTGGCTGTATAAAGGCAAAGGGAGGAAATTCGCACACAGCGCCAATTAACTGATCCCCCCCCCCACAACCACCACCACCACTGGCTATTTAAATGTTAATTGAAGACCGGCCCTGAAAAATAAATTTTGAAGTTTTCAATCCGCGCGCACACTCAAGAGCCATTGGAATCGAATAATTCCGCTTCTAAAAACCACAAATTCTAATTAATGAGAATGGAAAAACGGTAAGATTGAAAATTATCTCTTTTTTTCATAGGACGTGCGCAAGGCATTTCACTAAATTGACCATTTAAAGAAGAATTTACGAAATCCGAGCTACGCCATCGCGGGTGTTCCAATCGTCGGTGAGTGAGGGGAGAGGGGAGTTATTTCGGAGTGGATGACATATTATTCGGTGCCAGACGATTTAAGAAAAATGTTGGTGGTCCTCAATCCTCATGGCGTACATACGTATTTTTCCTTTTTTTTAAACAATACCTCGGGTACGCGTCGTCAACACTGAAGTAATTAATCAAAATAAAAACCCATTAGCTAATTTTATCCTAGGATTTTCTTATCGTTTTCATGATTGATCATTCTCTTTTTTTGAAAAGTTACTTAACGAAAAAAAGAGAAAAACATTTCTCGGAGTTCTGTCATTTACAAGTCTAAACAGCCTGTTGTGAGGAATGATGACTTGTAGCAATATAAGGGAGGGAGGGTGCTAAATTGTAGCTATGGCGAAGACGGGGTGGTATTGGGGGTGGGTGAGAGTCATTTAATTAACGAAACGGAAACCTGCTACTAAAAAAAAAAAAAATCCATTTGAGACTAATTTTTATAATTTAGCGTTCACAGTCCGTAGGCGAGTTCGTGAAGATAATAACACGATGTTTCGATGGTTCTATTCAATGCTAAACAAAAAACTTCTTGACGCGCGTTTCGTCAAAACTTGTAGCACCATTTTCTACTCCTAATAATCGTTTTCTATTGTTTAACATGATCGTGTAGCCTGAACCCATTACAACATTGTAACTTCTAATGTTGGTGGAGGTGGTGAGGGGGGAAGTGGGTGTGATTCACTCGATATGGGGGCTTGTTAAGTGAAAGTTGAGTATATTTACCCTTTTCACTCAACTTCTGGCCGACGTGAAGACAAAATGTACCCATTAATTTACTTTGAAATTTTAGTGAACCACAACGGAAAAGGCGATTTCTTATCGTCCTACTCCTCGAACCCCAGAGCAAGCAAATAGACGTCTACGCTTATTTTTGTTTTTTAATTGGTGCTTGAAACCGAACTGGTTGCGGTCGTAAGTTGACTCTCTGCAAAGCTCGAATTTGCTAACATTTTGAAAAGAGGGTCACGAAGTATCTCATTTGTATGCAACAGCCCACCTCGTCAGTTCTCTTTTCACCTATTGAAAAAAAAAACTCTCCATCATCACAGTGTCTCGTTATTGTCTGATGAATAGGATTTCTCGTCTTTCATCGACTCCGGCGGGACAAATGTCGGAAGGGGCGGAGAGGGACAGAAAAATAGCGTTTTACAGTTTATTGGACGATCTATCGCGATAGTTTGTGCTATTGGTTAGGGGCGGAAATTCGCCCCCCATCCTTGAGCGATCGTGCTATCGAATCGCACGTGCGAAAAAAGCGCAATTTGTTAAAAAGAAAATAAAAAACTGGAAGTGTAAGAAACTTTTTTTTTTCCTGTATGAACTCTCTATACCTAATTAAAATCCAATTATTTATTTAATGCGAAGAGCTAGTGACTTAATCAACTCGCGATACTTATACTCTCATCCCAACCCCAGACACTTCGCAGTAGAATTATAGGCCAATTTAATATCCAAAGACGCTTCGTCCTGCGCTTTCCTTATTCAAAAACGAAGTTAGTAATTAATGGCTTTCCCCCCTTCACCCCTTTACAGGGCGCCGCTCTTGAAAAGAAAACCGGTTGTTGTACTCGAGCAATTTAAAAACTCAAGGGTCATAAAGGGGTCGTAACTATATACGCATGTTATAACTTTATAGCGTACGTCACAAGGTCCTCGTGAATTTACTCAGGGAAACAAAACACAAGGAACGATTATTCGGAAGAAAAACGTATATCACATTTTAGAAAATCAACGCGCTCCATCCGCTGAGTTTTTATAGCGCAAAATAACATTTAACGGCTAATCAAATGAGAGACTATTAATTTTGTGTTCTACCTCTATCGAAAAAAGGCCACACATAGGAAGTAGCCCTTGGAAATTTATTACCATCTCTGTTGAAATAACGACCCATATATCCCTCCCGCTGAGGGGCGATTAATAAAATTTTGTGACATTCCAACGATGACGATATTAAAACGCGAATGGATCTGGTTAATCAAAAAGTTCGTAATAATTTTTCGTAATAAAAAGCATTTTACACGTGTTCCTTTTAAATTGGGAGATGAGGACAATGAAACGCACGCGAGTTTATAAGATTTATGTTGTGATTCTTCACGTTTCTATTGAATTGTTGATCGAAAACCAGTTTTCTTTTTAGTAGCAAAATGGAGTCTGGGGGAAAAAAATGGTTTCCTTCCTCCAACAAAATTAGTTTTATCTCTTTTACTTAACAAGCCTATAAGACAACTAACTTAACCGTAATTAAATGGAAAACACTTGTTTCGAGTCACTACTAGATATCTGTTCAATTATCTTTAATATTTGTTCGTTTTCTCTCCAATCAATTAAAATCTTGATTTATTGTGAGTCTCTTTTTTTTTTAGATCTCGAGAACTCATCAAGGCGGCCATACTGGACAACGATTTTATGAAAAACCTCGAATTGACTCAAATCCGCGAGATCGTCGATTGTATGTACCCAGTGGATTATCCGGCCGAAGCTTTGATAATTAAAGAAGGCGATGTCGGCTCAATTGTCTACGTTATGGAAGGTCAGTGACCACAATATGTTTTTGTTTTTTTCATCTTATTCGTTCCCACCGGGAATTTTTGACCCCTCCACCTCCTCATCACATATGAGCAATGCATTTGCAACATTTTCAGCTTCGAAAATTCCGGCGGAAAAGATTGAAATGGACGGGTGGTAGGGGGGGAGGGGCACAAAGTTGGGAGACGGCAAAATTCGCAATCTGGTCGATCTGCCTCATAAACTTTCTTTTTTTACGGAAACGAAGAAATTAAATCTCCAGGGACAAAACGGGTCTTATTTCTAAGAAGTGTACAAAAAGGCGACTTTTCTTGCTTCTCCTCGCCCTCACTATCCGCTTTCGCCAGCCCAGCAAAGTTATTTATGTTGGGGGAAGAGAGAGAAAAAAAACACTCGAGTATTTCTAAATTGGAGTGAGAAACAAAAGCGCGACATTACAATTACAAATTAAAATCCTCCTTCTTCGGTAGGAATCCGACTTGCTAATCATTTGCAGGTCATCGACGGCTTTAAAATTACCATACCTCAATCCTTTTGTGGACTTAAAACCGCGTTGCCACGTTGTGTTAAATGTTTTTGAAAACTAAAAGGATCACCTCATTCATATGGGGCTAGTGGTCCCCAGAACTTGTGTCGCCCAGGTCGTTCCCACGCTCTGCTTTTATATATGTATACGCAAAGGAATTGCGTTGAACACCGAAATCTGCAGGGAAGGGCCAAGCCTTTCACGGGGTCTGGCGGCGTTCGCCCTTTCGTCTCGTACGGAACCCTTCATGCGGTTCATTGACATCTCTATTCCACATTACGGTCGTGTAGTTCTTTCAACGCATTAAATGAGCCTCAATCAAAACTTAAAAACAGTCTTTCCACAGCGTTTTCCGATCACAAACTGCGATACCAAATTGATTTTTATATTTCAGACAGTGAATCTTGTCTCTCGCGTAAATAAACTCGAAGCCGCGAAAGTCGGAACTCCCATGGTTTTTCCTCTCCCTGTCTATCTACTCGCAGATCTCGTTTCTTTTAAGCCCCGCTTAACTAGACAATGATTGACGATTACAACTGACACCTTGAAAGACGGTAGTTGGATTTATTTAAACACTCTGTCGATTCTTGGATATTAAATATGTCCGAGGCTTAACACCCCCTTTTTTTCTTTATTTCGCTACCACTTAATGGTCCGGTTTGCTGTATCAATTTTCGATTGGTTCCACCGATGTTGTAAAATGTATAATCACGGCATTGCACCATTTAATACGTTATTGCGGCTTAATATTTTTAAAAAATCAGAGTTGCCTATTTTCATCATACGTATCTGGCTCATTGAGTGGCGATAGAAGTGGGGTTCAGAGAGGACCACGTCTTTCACACAGGGAGAGCCTGGCTAAGAGCTAGAGCGATGGTAGAGCTCCAGGGGGGGGGGGATGAAAGTTGCTGCGAATGGTGCCAATAGTACGAAACTTTGTTTTTTAATGCAGCGAAACTCGCCAAATTGGGATTTTTCGGGTGAGGCAGGCGCCGCGTAATTTTGTTCTTGGGGAGAACCAGGCCCACGAAATTCGTTTTGTGCGAAATTTCTTTTATGAAGAAGCCAGAACGTCAAAATTGACTCTCTGCATGGCCCAAACCGATGGAATTATTTTCAAGCCAATCCCTCGAAATAGGGTTTTAGTGGGCCGACCGTGCGATATTTTCCAGGCCCGCCAGAGTCATCAGAACCGTGACATTTCCCTTTAAAATTATCAAAATTGGGTTACCGCGAAATTTGAGCTTCGAAAGGGCCCGACCCACGGAATTGCTTCATGAAGTCCCCAAACGTGTGAAATTACCTTTTTGAACCCCGTGAAATTCGACATTTTGTGTGGGCCCATCTTACAGGGCCAACGCCGCAAACTTGCACTTTTTAGGGAGTTAATCGAGCGAAATTTAATTTCTGAATGTTCAGAACCCGCAAAATTGGGTTTAACGACTGCCAAGTCCAACAAAACTTGGGTTTTGAAACTTGGCTTAGGTACGTATTCCAGCAAAATTGTCTTTATAGAAGAGCGGAGCCCACGAAATTGGGTGTTCGTGAAATCTAAATTCCAAAAATTTGGGCGTTGAAAGAGCTAAACCCACACAATTGGACTATTTAAAGCGACAAATCTTCGAAATATGTATTCAAAGGGGGTGAAAATCACAAATTCTAGCCATAAGACCGTGAAGAAGAGGGAGATGGTAGGGAATCAATTGTTTTCCTCCCAGGTTGCCTTTTGGTTGGGCGAAGCCCGCAAAATTGGGCTCTGTGAGATCTGGGTTTTTGAAAGGCTAACCCAGAGTTTGGTTTAAATAAGAAGTAAAACTAAAAGCAAAGAAAATTCAGGGCCTCTAGAGCAATGGCGGAAGGAGTCCAAAAAGCTTAAGGATGGAAAAATGGCGATTTTTAGGTTGTTAAGGTGTAAAACTTGAAAGTATCAAAAATATGAAGTCAGCAAGGGACTTGATTTTTTTCACGAGCACCACACAATTCTGTTCCTACGGGAACGTAGGAGTAAAAATCGCTAACTCCCTTCTATAATTGAGAAAAAGCACTAATTCGGGCTGAAATTTCATAAAAAAACGCTCATATACGGATTAAATATCTCAAGAAAAAGCGCAGATTCGCGGATTAAATTGAGAACAAACGCTATCTCACGCCTCAAATCGAGAACAAGCGCCATTGGCTAAAATTGAGAAAAACGTAAATTCCCAGCTAAATTAAGATGAAGCGCTACGATTTGCGGCTATAAAAGTTCAGAAAAAGTGTTAATTTAAGCGGAAGTTGAGAAAACGCCGATTCTTGAGGCAATTTCGCGGTTGAAATTGAGAACAACGCTAATTCGTGAGTAAAATTAGAGTGAAAAATTAGTTAAGATTGCTAATAAAAACGCTAATTCGTGGTGGTGGATAGAATTTAGAAAATGAGTTAATTCGACGATAAAATTAAGAGAAAGCGGTCATTCGCTAATAAAATTTGAGACAAATGCTAATTCGTGGATAAAATTGACTTAAAGCGCTAATTCGCTTCTAAAATCTTAAGAAAGCGCTTATTCGCGGGTTAAGTATAGAAAACTCCAATTCGCCGATAAAAATAGAGAAAACGATAGTGAAAGCGCTATTTTGTGGCTAAAAGTTTAGAAAAAGCCCCGATTCGCGACTAAACTGAGAAAAAGTGATATAATTATCAGCTAAAATTGAGAAAATCTGTTTAATCATGGATAAAATTGAAAAAAGCCGCTAATTCACGGATAAAACTGAAAAAACGTTCATTTGCACGTGAGATTAAGAAAACGCCAACTGGCGACAGACGGAGGCAATTTTCTGCTAAAATTGAGATAATGATCTACAATTAACGGTTAAAATAGAGAAAAAGAAGCTAATTCAGGGCTGAAATTTGAGAAAAAGCGTTTATAGACGGCTGAAATTGCACACAAAAAGCGGCGATTGTATGGGATAAAAATTTAATTGAAAACGAACGTTAATTCGCGCCTGAAATATAGAAAAAGCGCCCTTCTGTAACTAAAATTGAGAAAAACGTAAACTTTAAGGTAAAATTGAGAAAAGCTCATAATTCGCGGCTAAAATTGAGAAAGTGTGTTAATTCATGGATGAATTGAGAAAAAGTTCTGATTCGTGGCTAAAACAAAAAAACAAACAAACAAACAAAAGCAAAACGCTCATTCGCACCTAATATTGAGAAAACGCCAACTGGCGCTGCGGTTCCTGTCAATTTGCTTGCTATAAAATTGAGAAAAGCACGCGATACGTAAAATTTATATTCCTTGTTTTATTTTGAGACTAATAGCGTTTCCCATTTGCATAAAATTCTGCAACGGGACAATTCACTTCCACCCGTCATCTCCATTAACATATTATTTAATTCAGAGAAGACGGGTGGAAATGATCAGCCCAATGCAGAATTTTGTGCAAGTGGGGAACGCTGTAAGATTAGATGGTGATTCTGTAACTTTTCCGTGTCGAATTTCATTTCCTTTAAATTACCAATGAAATCAGGTGTCTTTTCGATCGAAAATTCGATGTTGAATAGTCACAGAATAGCCCCTGGGAGATTTAGATTTCCTATAGAGATTTCCACCTCGGACGCCAATATAGGAGTAGGTCCGTCACTATTAAGGGCATACTCCCCCCCCCCCCGGCGAAATACGCCGTTTATTACAAATTCTTAGCCGATTCGGATTATCTTGGTGTTATCAAATAAAACTGCGCCTTTCGTCTACGCCAGGAAAATTAGACAAATTAGCCTAGAAACAAGGGAGTTTTCATGAAGGCACTTTAAATTTAGTGAATAATTTGGATTCTTAGGATCAAAAATTGTAATTTTATACTTAATTGGTTTAAACCAGGATATTCGCGGTAGAGAGGCGGAGGTTAAAATATGATCAGTGGGAAACTGGTCAGATTCTTGCTCCCCTAATACCATTCCACCTCCATTGGATATTCCCTTTTTGTATAAATTGGCGACGGTGTCGTGATCTGAGGGCATGACCGGAGGATGAAAGGTGGGTAATTTATTTCACGCCGTAAAAATGTTGGATCTGACGGTTCTGTGATGCCTGATAATTCAAAATGATAAGCCCGGTTTACACCCTTAAGAAGAAAAATCTCGACTTTATTCTCGTTAGGTGAAAACAGGCCTCCGACTAACTTTTTTTTTTTTTTTTCTCCCGAGAGTACTTTCACCCTATCCTTATTTCTAGTTTTATTTGAGCTTTACAGGTTCATATTTATGCATGTACTACACCGAGTAAGGTGGAAGGATTCCGTGAGCTAGAAATAGCCGTGAAACGTTAGTGTGGCGAAGTATTGGAGAAGGTGGAAAACATAAATTTCACCCACTATTACCCGCCGGTGACCATTAAAGAGAATAAAGTGGACGACTTCTTGATCATAAGCCAAGAAAGACGGCAAAGAGACATATATTTTACATCCCATTCAGCTTTCGGATTCAGAGGTATCGCGAGCGACTTTGTAAAATTGCTTCAAGGCAAGCGAAGAGGAAGAAGCAAGTCATATTAAACGATTAGATATTATTTTAATTTTCAGAGATGTTCCGTACCTCAAAAGTTGAGAATGTGCAGCTCAGTGCAACTCTTTGGCGGATATGTTTACGGGCATTCATTCGTCATTCCCGAGCGATGGACACACTGAATTTGTCCTATATTGTAGCTTGTTTAAGTCCTTCACTCCGTCCCAGTTATTTAATCACTAAATATACAGAAGTCCATTAAAAGTAAAGAATTTATTTAAAAATTCTGATAGGGCTTAGGAGTAAGAATTTCTGCAAAACAAGAGCTTTCTGTACAATCCACTAGAGGGCATTTGACGTGCCTACTCATCTCAATTCGTACCAGGCCAGGATGGTAGGCTAAACCTTCAAGACCAGCAGGTCTTGAAGTGATGAATGAGCGTATCCCTTCAAGGCCATTTTTTTCCAATCCGGGGGAAAAAAAAGAGTCCAACTTTTCGCCAATTTTTTCAATGCCCTTTCGTAATTTCCCTACTTTCAGTCGTTTTCCTATTCAATGTGATGGATGCATTCTCTCGAAAATTATGAGTTGGGTAATTTTCGATTGTTTATTTGCATTACGTTCAATATAGCTGGTAAGGCTGTCGTGGGAATAACAGAAGAAACCTTGTTCTTTCACCCGAAGCGATTATGTAAAAGAATTTCGGCTGCACGTAAGATGTGAAAAAGAAGTGTGACTTCCACAGTTTGTAACTACACAACTTGGGCAGAGAAATTTACCCCCACCCCCACTTACAATTTTCTTTATAATACCTATTATATTTCGTTAAATTATTAATAATTTAATTTCATTGAAGATGCGGAAAATTAAATTTTACTGTTTATTTGGACAGCGCGAATTTTTTTCTCTCGAATAAAACGTAGTAGACAAACACCGGCTCTTAATTACTTTGTTCCCACTAATGACGAGATTGTTTGACATGTTTACTGAGTCGTCAGAGAGATTGAGGACGTCAAAGATAAGATGAGTATTTCGTAAATATTGCGGCAATAATTATTTAAATTTATGCTGAGCGATATTTATTCACAGCTTGAGAACGAATATTTTATTTTAGACATTTTTCGGAATAGAATCAGGGCAAGACCGAATAAACTGCAGGTCTGCGAATAAACTGTACACGCATGAAATGGATAGCGCAAATCTGCCTCTTCCTTTCCCTCGCAATATTACTACAGCCTCTTTGTAAGATCCGTAGTAGTTTGTGGCTATTAACACTGGTGAAGAGGTGGGGGGGGGGATGGCCCATTCTTGTAAAGTGGGAGAGCCCCCCCGCACGGTTCCATCCAGACCATCGTGGAGGGAATGTTGTCTTTCCCACCCGTGCGAGCATCCTGAAGAACCAGTAATAGCTGTACAGCGACCCAGTGAACGGATTCTAAGGGGATCGCGAAGTGTTTTTTGTTTTTGTTTGGGGGGGAGTTTTCGAGATTTTTGTTGTGCGGTGGTGTATTTAAAAGGGGGTAAACCCCTGGGTTTCAGTAGAAAGGGACGTCGATGAATTTAAAATTATAAAATGCGTAGATGAAGGTACGCTGCTATCCGGGGCGAGCCGTCGAAACGATGGGTCTCAGCTACGAGGCCAACTGGGCGGATTTGTCAAATCCGTTCCGGCGTTCAGCAGCGGTAGAACCATTGAGCGTCGGCTCGTCAACGGTCGCCAGTTCGTTCGAATATTTACAGCCGGCTCAACATATTCAACAGCAACACCATTATCAACAACAACAATTTGTACAACCTCCGCCACAGCTGCCACCACCCCCGCCGCCACCGCCTCAACCAACGACGACGGTACCGATTATCGTGCCGCAAACAGTGTCCGCTCCGCGTGTTAAAAATGTTTCGTTCGAAGATGAAACTCGGGACGAGGAGTTTTCGATACCCCGACCCAAGCTTATTGTCCCCGTGCATACGTACGGTATACGAAAACGAAGGACCGGGATGGTGGTTCAGTCGGGTAGGTCGGGGAGCGGGGAGAGCAATAATCACATCAAATTAAGTCAACAGCCATCGTCTCGGCTTCAACATAAATCATGTCCAGGTGGGTGTGGTTACTACTTTCGAGCGACATAATAATATTAGTCTTAACGAATAATGATAGGCTAAAAATGCAACAAACTGTTCCGGGAAGTTGAATCACCTTCCACTCTGCCCACTATAATTCGTGGTAGTAGCAGTGACAGTCAGAGTGACTATTCCGCCCTCCGCCCGTGTTAAATTTGCCATGCTAATACATGTACGTAATTTCAATGTGTGTAGGCGTGGATAGACTGTAATTGACGACGAGCCCGTTAATTGACCTTCACAACGCGGCACAATCAAACGTCTTTCTGAAATAACTCTCTTTTTCATAATCTACACCAAAATTCAAAGCAGAAATTGTGCAGATCCCCTACTCTATAGGTTCATTCACACTTAGAGTCCTTTATGTCCGTGGGACTACTTGACAGGAAATCGAAACCTTGATGGAAGGACCAGATTGTAACCACTCAATCACCCAAGTTTTTTCGAAGTTAAAGAATTTGAAGACTGTTTCTTTTTGGCACTTTTCGACGGCGGGGTTTTCCTTCGAAAGAAAGAAGGATGATAGATTTATGAAATATGAATTAGATGTAATTTGTCACATCTTCATTCGGTTTTAACGCGAAATTACCTTCAAATTGATTGGTAGAAACATTCGAAAAGAAATGAGACTGTTGTTGGTCGAAAAACTTCTACTATGAACATGCCTTTCCATACGCTCTAAGGCAGTGGCGATGGCTATATCAATTACTGCAGTCCGAGTGTAGTCTCTTGGGATGAGAAGATCTCAGTTTCCGTTCCTCAAAGAGGTTTTTCTTGTTTGACTAACAAAAAAATAAAAATGGCCCGTTCGAGACTGACGATATCTCCACACCATATTACTCAACGGCGAACTGCTTTGCACCCAACAATTCTCAATCTTTCTATTCACGCTCTTTTGAGCGAGAAACGACCTTCATCGTTATGAGCGTTACCAAAGAGATTTAGAGTCAGTCTCTTGTCTCTAATAAAGTTGCGCTTTAGAACACTTTTTTTTTTGTTCCTCGGTCTCGTTTGTAATGTCGTGTTGTACTATGTGCGATAAGCGCGAACGCCCCACCCACTTTGAGAAAGAAGAAAAATAAAACACCCAGAGCAACGGTACTTGAAACGTACTTGGACAGTGTCCTTAAAAAATAAACATAGCGAGTCACGGCTATTCCATATTCATCCCTAACCCTGTTTTCTGCTATGAAATCGTTTACACATTTCCATCGTGACAATATTTTGCTTGGTAGTTATGCTTTGTAAAGTCGTGAGAACTTTATTTTAATGAGGGGAAAAGTAGAGCCAGACGCATTCATCGTGATGAAAAGTCGGTTTTAAAAACCGGCGGAGTCCCATAATGAAATTAAATTAAGTTCAAAACGGCAATTTATTTCAAATCCTTGTAAAGAGATATTGACCGCATATAGTGAAAAGAAGAGAAAAAGCTTGCCCTGAATAATGGGGTGGGGGAGGGGTGGAAGAATACAAAGAAAATTCAAACAGGTTTCTCTCCTGGAATTACACTCCATAACCAGAGATATCTGGTTAACTAGAACTTCTTTTGAGTCGCGAGAAAACGGGCTATCGCGCACAAAAAATAATTGGATAAATGTTTTGATTGTTCGCGCTCGTTAGAATGCAAAGCCGCTCTAATTGCCCCCCACTCCTCCGCCGCACCGTCACGGATTGAGAATGAAGGCAGTGGGAATTTTTTTTTTTTTTTTTTCTCTCATCCGCAGCCTCTTTCTCTCTGCGAAACCATTTAATGGTAGGAGGGCCGTTGAAGCGTCCTTTTCAAGTCGGGAACCTCATGAAGAAGCACCCCCCCCCCCCCGATGGTAAATTGACCTAATTCATTGTATTGGGGAAGCAGCTGTTGGCTGTTGGAATCTAGCAGCTGGCTCCCTCGTGCACTTTATTTTCCTTCCTTTCGATGAAAAAAATAAGAAACCCATGAATAAACAGCATAGGCTTAGCCTTTCGATCATAAATCCGTCCGCGATGTCGGAAGTTTTGACAACGATTATTTTTGTAATCTCTCCCCCCCCCCCCTTTAAGGTACAATGCTCCACTTTTACTTCCCTAATTTTCTACCTTTTCACGTTCTATTTTATTTTTAAAAATTCAACAAGACTATAGTGCCATGACCTTTCACAGAAAAAAACAACAACTTTTTTTTATTTTATAACACACCAGTGGTTTTCCTATCTCGCCGTTTGTGGGACAAAATTTATGGTAAACACATAACGTCAAGAAGTGAGAAAGCAATCACGCTCGTGGACTCTTTATGTTTCGTTTTTCTAGTGAAAGCGAAACCTTCGCAATTTGAAACGCGTCTCAAAATTAATAGCGTACGCCGCGCAGCTCAATTGATTTGCCCGTCGGTCATTGTCGCGTGTAGAAAGTCGCCCCTTTACGATCCCATCTGGATTATTATTATTTCCTTACTTTTACTAACATAAGAAAAAAACCTTTCACAGTTAATTAAATCTTTGAATCATTTTATCCGGCACAGATTCAACGCTATACTTCACAGAGAGAGGAAAACCCCGTCTAATCCCTTTATGAGGGGGGGGGGGGTACTTTCTCCTTCAAATAGTATTGAAAAGAAAAAGTTTATACTTTGGGGCGTTCATGAATTCCATGGATTTTTAATTTGAAGCGTCTGCTCACGAGCTCTAAAATAGAGGTGTTTGTTTAAAGAGGGTGAATAAAATCTGGGGAGGGGGAAGTTGGAAGAAGAGTCGTATTTTTAAAAGGAAAAAAAAAACAAATCACGATGGTATACGTGACTGTGAGAGCGAGAAACATAGGTCGTGTTGAATATAAGGTTGTGTACCTTATTTTTGTCAACTATACCTACGTATTATATCTGAGAAAGGAGTTCTTCAAGTTAAAAGCCATGGCGTGTTCAACAGAAAGACCCGTACTACAGTAAAAGAAGATCATAAAAATAAAAATAAAGGAACGGGGGCGCCAACGTGATGAAAATGCGAGATTTCTGGGCTCAGAATAATTTTTCAACCCGTGTATAGCATGCAATAATAACTGGAATCACAATAGACTCCTATAGCTCCACCGTGTACGCATGTACGTGAGGTTCACGCACATGTACAAAAAGGACTCCCCCCCCCCCGCCAGTTTCTTACAAGTTCCAATACCTGAATAACGGTGCGCGAGTCATGGTGAGATAATGGTAGGACAAACGTACTGAATGCCACTTGTTGCGCGACGAGAAAATTTTTTCGTTTTTCGAACAGACATTACCATCGAACGCGTAATGTTCTACCGCAGTAGCAAACGGTGCGTTGTTTTTTTTGGGGGGGGGAGAGGTATCGCGGATTTATTTAGGGCAGACCTGACGAAGACTTGCTACTCATTCGTGAGGACCATGCATGGGAAATACAGGAAATTGTTTTTGACCCTCCCCCCTCCATTAGTTTCCGTCCCCTCTTAGAATAGCGCGTCACGTAAGAAGGGAAACCCATAGTTTTTCCTTGATTCCTTCCTCAGAAAAAACGTGTTATTATTCAGCTTTGCAAGACTCAATAGACGTAAACGCAAACCGGATTTTCCCCCGCGAACCTCTTTTTTTATTACTATGGAATTCCGGTCTTTCAATTTACGTAATGATTAGGTACCATTATTTTGGGATTTTATCCAATTGCTAAAAACGTGTGATGTGCTGTGACAAGGTTTCAAAATATTCTCGAGTCAAATACGCTCTGCGTGTTGATCAGAGAGTGGTGAGGAATCGACTTGATATTGCCGATCAGCAAAGTGACTACGGGCGGAGGGGCATCCTTTTGAAAAATTCAGTAAAACACAAAAAAGAGATTCAGGAACTTCTAAAAGGAAGTTTTTACCAAGATAGCAGGGTGGAGGGGGGACTTCGATGACAAAAATTCCTCTGAAGAAAAAAAAAAGAGGCAAACAATTGATGACCCCGTACACCTATACCTTGCCATTTGTAGGCAAACAACCGAAATCAAAGCGCAGATCCGGGAATTTAGTCACGATCGCTTTCAGCTGTGAAATTTTGTAATAAAAATAATCGCATTTATGAAGGTGATAAAAGGGGATAGAGGAGGGGGAAACGAAGCGTTTCTGGTTAATTTTTTTTTTTTTTTTCGTTTAAATATTTTCGTTTGTTTATTAATCTTTGCATTCTTATGTGACAAAAGAGGTTTTGTTTGATCAACTATACCCACGTAAGAGCGTGACAGAGAACAATAATATATTTTTTAGGAAATACAATTTTAAAAACCCTCGAGATTTGTTCTTGAGTTGGGTGGTTGGGATGGGGGGATTGAGCTAGGAATAATTATTTTCCCATTATCCGCCGTGTTGTGAGGAAGATTGAACAGAAGGCTATTGTTTCACGTCGGATCGTGACGATAACATTTTTAATGTTCGTTTCTTTACTAAAGTTCAACATTCGGCTCGCTATGAGAAGCATGAGACGTTGATTTCATGGTAGCGCTTTACATTTTTGGCAATTGTCTTGAATACAGATCTCCGTTCTTTGATTACATTTTTTCTCTAGGATCCTCTCTACAATCCGTCATTTCAGGCACAAGTGATTTCCTCTGTAGCCCCCTTCCGTACAACAAAAATGCGAATGTCATGATGATATGATTTACAATAAGTGTACAGGATTATTTGAACCCCGCCAGGCCGTCAATTCTGTGTTTTTTATTCACAACACATTGACTTTTCCAACTTTTTTCCTCTCTTAAAAACTGTTCTGCGTTCGAGTCTCGGTTGGCTACCCAACCTCCTACATCATCCCTTCGCATAATGCTTCCTTATCCACCCATACAGTATTCACTCATATCTTATGAGGCTCCTATCAAGACCCTCCGCGTGTGAGTTGTCCTCTTTTTTGTTGCTGTTGTTTAGTCCTTAAAAGAACAAATTCAGTCGTCTATGACGAAGAGCCTAAACCTTCTTTTCAGTGGAAGAAAGAAGAAAAAAAGAGACCTCGACCTCTTGCTCATTCCTTTCTTCTGCTCTTTAGCGTGACCGTTTTTAGTCTTCCATATAAAAAAGGTTGGAAGAGGCCCCTGGAGAAGGTTGAATGTATTTTTTTTTTTTTTTTTCATCTCTCCTCCCTCCCTCACATATGACCGACCACAGCTGTGTCGTGTCCGTGCGTTACATTTTTGTGGTGAATAATGCGTCAATTTTAGACCCTTGAAAGAGATAACTTATAAAGGCCCGTTCACAAGCTCTATGTTTTCGTTGTGTGGTGTTCACGCAACCTATCAAAATGCTTCATTTTTCGAGGGAATAAATTTATTTGGTTGCATAGACTCCACACAACGCAAACATAGAGCTTGTGAACGGGCCTATAACGATTTCCATTCGACACATTACACAAGCGTAGTGCCGCGTCCTCTCCATAAACATATGTTTCAATTCAAAGAGGACGGATGGAAAACGTTACACCACACGAGTGTATTGCATTGAATGGAAAACGCTATTAGGTACATACATATTTCACTTTTTTCTATCATTCGATTAGCCACAGTAGGAATTACTTGTTGCTTCTACTAGCGCGCCCAGCATGTTGTTATCCTTTACCAGTGTGAAATCGGAGGGGTCGGAGCACTGAAAAAATTGATGCGGCCATGGAAGTTTTCTTGTTTATTATAATTTTTTTTTGTATGCATTATTGATGAACGCCAAAAACGGGAACATGGAAGTATTGTGTGGTCCTCCACACAATCCACTGAATCATCAAGCACGCAGTCTTCATTCCTCAAACACCAAAATTTCCATGACCCTAAACCCAAAATTCTGCGTCGCACATCATCAATATTCAACCCTCAGCCCACATCGACTAATCTTCAATTACCGACCCTTATCCATCAACGACAATAACCATCAATCGTCACTCAATTTTTAATCCTCCTTCAATCATTCGTCTCCGTTCTTTATACAAAAAAATCAAAATCAAAATAAATGTTACAAAATAGTCCAAAGTGAAAAGCACAATGAGTTTACTGGGGTCGAAAACAGGCGATTTTAGGACCTTCGACTATTTTAGAACAAAAATTGCGAAAGGCTGTAGCCCGTTCCATATTCGTCGTGGAAAACTACTTGACATACAAAAGTTGTAGGAAATTTAATGCTCAACAAGTTTTGTGAGTGAAGATTTCCCTCTAAAGCAACTCATTTTCGGGATATTTAGAAGAAACTAAAAGAAGTGCCAAAACATTTCGGTTTTTGGGCTGCCCAAAATTGTACCGTACGAGCTTTTCATAGTTGGCCTTTTTTTTTTTTTTTTTCGAACACTTCTGAACTATAAATACAAGATGACAAAAATGGGGTTTGTTTTCGGAAACGTTATAGTCAACATGCATGGAAATTGTACGATAAATCCGAACAAAATAGTTACAAAATACTAGAACCAATCGTTTCGAAGTTAATACCGAAAATATTATTCCGCTATGCGGAAAACATGCGTGGGAAATTATTTTCCTTCAAAACAAAGATCATATTCGCGTTTTTCATACCAAGAAACAACTAGATTTAGATTACTATGTAATTTTATGGCAAATAATTTTTGACGTAGTCACGCCAAATCCTACTCCTCCCACAATTTGCGCTTAATTTCAGTTTTTTACAAATACTGGGTACAAATATTTGCAATTAAGATACAAAGGAGCTCACGCGGCCCTTTTTTTGCAATTTCGACCGTTTTTTTTTTGTGTTACTGGTCCTTTAGCGCTAAAAACGACGATTTTGGATACAAAAAAGTTGCATTTTTTCGGCAATATTGTGGTCAATTCGCAAGGAAATTTCACGAGGAATCCGAAAAAAATATTTTAAAAATTCTGAAATCACTTGTTTGGAAGTTATATCTAAAAACGACATTTCGGTACAGGGAGAACACGTCGGATTTTCTCAAAACATAGGCCAGACTTATGCTTCTCATACCAAGAAATAGCCAGATTTATATTGTCATGCAATTTTTTGGGGAAAAAAGCGACAGACAGACCGACGGCATGCCGAAAACCACTTTTTTCAACTTTTCTGAGGATGTACATCATGAATGTGAAGTCAGCTCGGACTCGATTTTTTTCACGAACACCATTCTTCCATTCCCGTAGGGAACATGGAAGTAAAAATCACCTGTACAACGTTGCTGTCGGGGAGCGGTATTGTTGTGTTTCTTTGCACTGAAGTTCAAGCACTTCAAGTTTCATACCGAAAGATCGTTCGAATTGTTTGGATTTGGCTCTTTGAAATGGAAATTTTTTTGTGTGGCTCATTCAAAAAACCGAATCCTGTGGGGTTTGGCTCTATCAAATAACAACTTCATGAGTTTGGCTCAACCAATAAGCCAATTTCGTGATTTTGACTTCTTCAAAAGCCAATTTCGCGAGGTTTCCCTCATTTGAAGAAAAAAAAAATCGCGGGTTCAACCAAATTTCTAGGATTTAGCCATTTAAAACCCTAATTTGACAGATTTCTTTTCCTTAAACATAATTTATCGGGGTTGGGTCACTTAAGCAACCCAATTTCAAGGATGTGGCTAATTCAAGTGGAAAATTCGGATGTTAGGCTTTTCGTCCTTATAAAACTGACGGTTTACTCATTAAACTGACACTCGTCCTTATAAAACTGACGATTTACTCATTAAACTGACATTAAACCGAAAATTTTCACATTTGCGAGAATCAACCCCACACTAATGGTGGATTTCATCACCTCGGCTTAAGGTTCGGCTTATAGATAACTCTATCTTTAGGGGAAAAATGCACTGAATTTTATGTAAACAAGGTTCGGCTTAGTTAAGCCGGGGTGGTGAAATCCACCATTAGTGTGGGGTTATTGATTCTCGCAAATGAGAAAATTTTCGGTTTAATGTCAGTTTAATGAGTAAATCGTGAGTTTTATAAGGAAATTGTCCATTTTATTAAGAAATTGTCATTTTACTTCCTTGTTCTTTATGATGATTACATTGCAATTTTTGAGGTATAATTTTCAAATTTGTAAAGTAATTGTCAGTTTGATTAGGAAATTGTGAATTTCAAGAGGAAATCGTATCTAGGAATTGTTAATTTTATAAGGAGTGGAGACGAGAAGTTGTCTTCATCCCTAGATGTAAACGATTGGTTGAGCGATATGGAAGATATTACAACAAATGTGTTCGAAGTGAAAATGGTTGGATCCTTATAATTCCAAGTGACGCTGCTAAAATTTGAATAAGATTTGTTGACCGGCATAGTCGTTACGGGTTGGAATGCGTTTCATTAGATCAGAGGAATGTCTCTAAAATGAAGTGGGCGGGCGGGGGGGAGGCAAGAGGTAAAACTGTAGCAGCCAGGTGGTAAAATTAAATATCACCCCCCCCCCAATATTTTGCTACGTGCGCCCCTGATTATATTAATACAAATTTGTAACTGTGTGTAACTAGAACAACACCTTCCTCCCCACCGCCCTACCACTAACCAACCGAAAATATATTTATGGAAAGCATTCCCCACTATACAAGTCCTCTGAATTATTTTTTTACTTGCTGTAGCTATTGATTCAAACTTTGAGGGGCGAGATAAATGTAAGAAAGGTAAAACCCTATTTTACTTTTTTGACATTAATCCTAGATAAGTGCTAGTTCCAGACATTCAACCAACCAGATTTCTCGTGAGAGATATCACTCCCCCCCCCCCCCGACCATTAAACACAATGTAGCTTTTCATACGTACTCGATTAATCTCCCTGCTAGTGTCCCCAATATCAGGCCAACGACCCACGCCCAAATCATAATCTTTCTTCCTCTATGAAACAAGTTCAAAAGAACAGCATTATTTTGTGCGTCTTTTCTGACTGGGAAAGTAAGCAATTTTCGCTTCCTATTATGAACCTTAAAAAAAAAAAAAAAAAACTGTTTTCTCAAACGCGTTATACGATCGAAGAAAGGCGGGATCAAATCAATTTCACTTTTTCTCCTTCTCACTCTATCTCAACCTCAATCGGTAAACCGTCAAAAGCACAGCACGTTCTTACACACATGCAAATCAATTTTACATGAATCTCAATGGTGTACACCCACACACGCTTACCTTGACAATTGCAAATGGAAGACACGATTTGCAAGTTCTATCGAAAAACGGCAAAATTACCGTTGCCCCACTTAATCAGTTTGCGTTGAGTCAACACGAATGACAAGAAACTTAAAATGAGCATTGTCCAATAAAAAGGCATTTAACAAATGCAACTGTAATGAGTTCTGTGTGAAAAGTCAGGCCAAGTGGTAGGGGCGTTGTGGTGGGTTGACGCCCACGTCTTCATAGTAAACTAAAATTTAAGGACTAGGCTACAAAATTATTTATTGGGGTATCACTGTTGGAACATTAAAGCCTACTTTCTTTTTTCTCACTCAGGAATAAGTTGTAGTCGCCACACCGCGCCCCTTTGATGCTTATATTCTCGATTGACAACGAATTCACATCGAAATTCGGATTCTTTTTTCTCCAGGAACAAGACCTCTTCCCTTTTCCGATGAACTTCTTTGTGACAAGGAGAACGAAAAATTGGAAAAAAAAGGACGTTGGCTCGCCTTTTTCCTATTGTCATTTGCACTTCCTTTTCTCCTCTGTTATCCACGCTTCTCTGTCTACCTCACTCATACGAGTTGGGGGTGTCATGAGCGGTAGAGAAAAAGAAGACGGCGATGAAGACGAAGAAAAAAAGAAGTAAGAAAAAGGCACTGTACAACCATTCATCCATCTTTTTCGACTTGATGGATGGTTCGACACGGTCAAAGACCTTGAATGCTCTGACTTGGAATTTCACTTTAAAGGTCCTGATGAGAGCAACACGAATTAATCCTACGAGCTTTATAATGGAGTGGGGGGGGGGGTCCCGGAAGGTACTATCTTGTACTGCGTGTATAGGTGGTATCGACTGGCAGTCGTCTTACCAATTTTTTTCATTAGATAAGTACTTTGTACTTTGATTATTTGAATATTTTTTAGAGCATTTCATTTAGTTGAAGTTTCTGCCTAATTTCGGGGCGTGACGTTGTAGGCATACTAACTGGGTTCGGTACGCCAACTTTTGTCATTCAGAAGTGCTCGTCCAAGAAGTAAAAACAGTTCAAAAGTGTGAGATCAGTCTGACTTCCTTCCATTATTTCTCATTATGTCCGAAAACTAAAGAACTGGGCGTGAAACATTAGCTTTGTGACTTTCTTGGCGAGTAATAGACATTTCGGGAAGCGGACCATCACATCAAAAAACAATGCAATGTGCAACCAACTTTTTTTTTGGCCAGTCTTGCCGTCAAGCTTCTCTGAGTAGAAATAAATGTCGAATTACGAGAAAACTTGAAATTCTGGCCAGTTATCGATGATACAAAACAGCGACAGCCACAAAGCTCGACGTCTTACACTCAGTTCTTTAGTTCCTGGACATTAATGTGAAGTATTAGAAGGAAGTCCGAAAATTCTCCACACTTGTGGCCTTTTTGCACTCGGAAAAACGCTTCTGAATGGCACAATTTGACGCACTGGCGGACCCACACGTATCGGGGCCCGGGGCGGAAATCTTACATCTTACAATTATACATAATATAAACCTCTAAGGCCTTTTCCTTATTTTAGGCAAATCACCGCTATTTCCACAACCTATCCGCCAAACAGCGCTTATGCCAAGTTTAAGCCGCGAATGTCTCCATTTTAGCCACGAATTTAGCGCTTTTCGCCGCAATTTAGCGCAAATTAGCCGCGGATTAGTGGGGTAATCCCCCCCACCCCACCTTATAGACATAAACACGCGCTTTTTCTCAACTTTAGCAGCAAAGCAGCTTTTTTATCCTGTGAATCACGATGTTTCTTAACTTTTTCTCGATTTGGCGTTTTCCACAATTTTAGCTGCAAATTAACGATTTTTTCTAGCAGGGACCATGGAATTAGCAGTTTACTCAGTTTGAGCTGAAAATTAGCGTTTTACTCAATATTAGCCGCAAAATAGCGGTTTTTCCAAATATTTATGACAATTTAGCATTTTTAAGTTTACCATAACCATATCGCTACGAATTAGCTATTTTTTCTCAGTTTTAGCCGCGAATTTGCGGGTTCTTCACCCATAGCCATAAATTGGCGCTTTTTCTCAATTTTAGCCGTGAATTAGTGAATCCCCTACATTTCAGCCGCGAATTAACGCTTTTTCGTAATTTTAGCAGTGTAGTAGCGTTTCTAACCCGTAAGTTAGCGAATTCTGTTCATTTTAACCACGAATTGGCGTTTTCCGATATTTTAAGTGCAAATTGGCAATTTTTCCATTTTTGGCAGCGTATTAGCACTTTTCTTCAATTCAGGCTGAAAATAAACCTTTCTCTTAATTTTAGCCATAGTAATTACTAATTTTCTCAATACTAGCTGAAAATTAGCGGGTTCTTCTCCATTTTAGCACCGCATTAGCATTTTTTAAATTTTAACTATGGATTAGCGCTTCTTCTCAGTTCTAGCCGTGAATCAGTGTTTTTTTTTTTTGTCTTTTTTTTACTTATAGCCATGAATTTACCGTTTTTCTCAATTTCAGTCACAAAGTTGCCCTCAGAAGCGGAGATGGCGGAATTAGAAGTTCTAACAAACTTTATCTGCAAATTTTTTCCTCAATTTTAGCCGCGAATTAGCGTTTTTTTTTTCAATTTTAGTTGTGTAGAAGCGTTTCTAGACTGTAAATTCGCGAATTTTCTCAATTTTAGCCACGAATTGGCGTTTTCCTCAATTTTTAGCCTGGAAAAGCACTTTTTACCCTATTTGAGCTGAAAACTAGAGTTTTTAATGTATTTATGCCGGGCTAATTAGTGAATGTTTTCAATATTAGCTCTTTTTTTTCACATTTCAGTCCCACATTGTCATTTTTTTCCTTCAATTTTTGCTATGGATTAGCGTTTATTGTTTAGTTTTAGCCCCGAACTTTTAGTGATTCTCCCCAATTTTGGCCACGGGTTAGCGCTTTTCCTCAATTTTAGGCACGAATTATCGTTTTCCTCATTTTCAGCTACAGATTTCATTTTTAGTAGCGAATTAGCACTTTTTCTCAGTTTGAGTTGAAAATTAGTGTTTTTCTTAATGTTAGCAGCCCTAATTAGTATATTTTTTCAATTTTAGCCGCGTTGTTTTTTAGATTTTAGCCCCACATAAGCAATTTTTTCCTCCTTTCTGCTATGGTTTAGCTCTGGTTCTCAGTTTGAGCCTCGAATCTTTCAGAAACTATACGGATTTGCGTTTTCTCAATTTCAGTCGGGAATTAGTGATTTTCTTCATTTTCATATCCGCGAATTAACGTTTTTCCTCAACTTTATCCGCGAATTGCGTTTTCTGATAATTTTGCAGCGAATTAGCATATCTTTTCGCCATTTCAGTTGTGAATTTGCAATATTCGCCCAATTTTAATTCGAATTAGCGTTGTTTTTGTTAATATTAGCCGAGATTTTGTTTTTACTTGTACAGCCTTGAATTTGTAGCGAGTATTCTCATTTGTAGCCGCGGACTGTAACCAAAAACAACACTTTTGCATTGATTTCTTCATTTTAGCCGCGGAGTGGCCGTCATATAATGCGAATCCACGATGATTTCTCAATCTCTGTCTGGAAGTTGCATCGTGAGACCACGAATCAGCGCTTTTTCGCAGTTATAGCCACGAATATTAGCGCATTTTCATAAGTTTTTGCCGCGTCAGCCAGTTCTATATTGCCTATTAGTACGTTAGTAAGCTTGTAAGGACCTAAAAAAACTGGGGACGGTCTAATTTCTCTTATTTTATCCATGAATTTTCCTCAAGAAGGCGCAAATTTCTGTATTTCAGCCACCAGAATAGCACTCTCGGGGGCTCAATCGAGTAGTCAGCCCACACTCTTTGCTGATATCACTTGTAACGTTATATTCTCCAGGTCGGATGAAGACTGAAATTCGTAGAAAGGAGCCAAATCGCTGTCCAACCTTTTCACGTGAATGAACCGAAAAATCCTCATTTTTCCTTATTTATGCTTTTCTGGGGCCCCGCCTGTCAGGGGGCCCGGGGTGGTCTGCCCCACTCGCCCCTACCTCGTTTCGCTACTGATTTGACGTACCGAACCCAGTCAGGTAGTCTGCAACGTCACGGACCCGAAAGTAAACAGGATCTTTACACAAACACAATGAAATGCACTAAAAATTATCAACACAAACGCAAAAAGGGTAAGATGGACGCTGATAGGGAAGCGTGACGTAATGACGATACCACCTATGGACTTATCATGACGCTGCACAAAAATATTGACTTTTTTCGAAATGGCAAACACTGTTCCTGCACATGAAGGGGTTTAGGAAAGGAATTGTGAACCGATTCTGCCCACTTCGTATCTTAAAATGGAAATTTACACGGCGAAGAAGATTTATGCAAGAAAATGCCACGTAAGGTCACTTGAGAGAGGAGCAGGAAGTGAGAGTTAAATCTTGGGAGGTCCATTTTAATCTAGGCGTGATGGAATGAGGTAGTAGTCATCGTTTTTTCGTCGATTCTTCTGGCAAAAACTCCAAAAAGGTATCACATTTACTCTAAATTGGCTCTACAATGCAACGCGAACAAATTCCAAGCCGAGAGGCCATACTTGCTCAACAAGCGCCTTCAATGCCAACCTTCTTGGGCCTCAACCTTCAAATCTCTTTGAGCGAGCTGACAAGTCCAAATGGGCGCTTCCCGCTATCAAAACCCACGATAATTCACTGGTTTGGCTTGCAGGTTCTATGAAAACATATTTTCCCAAATGCTCGTTCTTATTTTAATCTCAACATGATTGGTTTTATTAATCATTTCTTGTTCATAATCTTAATGTAATTCCATCGCACAAATACGCAAAAAAGGTCAAGGATAACGCGCCCAACCCTGTCTGTTACCTATTCAGTCTGCAAGAGAAATATTCCTTTAAAAAAACTCACGGATCTTGCTAGCTCTATGGAACTACAAACTATTTTCAAAGGAAGTCAAAGATGTGTACTTTCTCCGACGTCCAACCCAGCCGGAGAGCTCATCCCCGTTTAAAAGTGAAAAGAGACTCGAGAGTCAACTGTCGAGTAAAGCGATTCAATTTTCTGTCCAACATTGTTGAATTGTGCGAGGCGTGATATCTCTCCTTTTAAACGGTTTCCCTAAAGAAAAAACGGGTCTAGACTAGTGACAAAAACTAGTTTTCACGGGGAAGAGACCAGACCGTTTTGTAGTTATTGCTTCCTGAAAGTCGCTAACGAATTTATAATAGAAACTGCCTGAAGAACGTCCCGAAAGGTAGTTATTATACACGGGAGGGAAGTAGAAAAATATTATGCAATTTTTGAAGAAAAAAAAAATCACTCCGTTTTTAATTAGTTTTTCATTAATTTAAAGCAATGACTGCGCTTGCGAACTTTAGTCACTTCTACATAGTAAGCTTAACTCATTTTTTATCATTTTATTATTTATTACGTGGTCATTAGCGTAATTTTGGTAACTTTTAATATTTTTTTTCTTTATTAATGCGTTTGTTTATTTTGAAATCTGAAGGGGGAATTTATGCTATGTTGACCAACAAGTCCTCGACTTTTTTTTTGTTTCCTCTCACTGAGGACATTTTATGTCGCTGTCACGCTGCTTGGATATTTTCTTTTCGAAATTCCCTTCTCACAATCAAGGAGAGGGCTAATTAGAAATTAGATAAACCCCGAACAATGATGGGGAAAACGTAAATATTTTTCTTCTTCTATTTTAAAATGATTCTAGTGTGAAAGAAGGACACGAAATGACGCACTCGTACATCACACTTGATTGGGAAAAAGGAGATATTGGAAATATTACGACTTCAGCCCTCCTTTAGAAAAAAAAAAAAAAAAAAAAACTATTTCATATGGCTCAGG
This sequence comes from Corythucha ciliata, assembly GCA_038030265.1. Classification (NCBI taxonomy): domain Eukaryota; kingdom Metazoa; phylum Arthropoda; class Insecta; order Hemiptera; family Tingidae; genus Corythucha; species Corythucha ciliata. Next base: position 13,371,382 of record CM075939.1, read on the forward strand.
ACGGGTATAATTGCATGAGTGAACGGGTAATGGGAGAGGGAGGCGATAAAAAATCTTCAAGGTGTTCTTGTGGAGCGACAATTCGTGCAAAAAAACTCACGAGCAGATTCAGTCCGGGTCCCAAAGGGTGCTGGCCTTGTCAGTTGAAATAAGAAAAAAAAAAAAAAAAGAAAGAGGGAAAAAAGTATAGCCACGGTGAGGCGAGATTGCGTTTGAGTCACTAGGTTTTCAGAGAGAAGAAAGAACAAATCCGACCCTGAATTGGGCCAAAGACTATTAAACAGATACAAAAGATTTTTTTTAAATTCAACGCAAGTGCAGTTCGAAGATGCCGTGACATTGGGTGACCTCGGGTCATCCCTGAAAAAAAACGTACTGGACCTTGAGGCTGTTCATGTATTTTCATTACTTTTTTTTTTAAAGGTGGTTACGACGTGCCCCGTTTCTTGGAGAGATTCGTAATTGGTTGGTCAGACACGCAAGGACAAAAACACTTTCTCCCAGTTACCAAAAGAAGGAGTACGATTCGTGAAACAACTTTCATTAAATTTCATAAATCGCTTCTTCTTGATCGATCCGTGAAGGCCTTAATTGCATCTGCCGCCAAATTACATTTGTAACTGTTGGAAGCAAGCGGAGTAAGCCGATTCAGTGGCTGGATAAAGATAAATATGTGAAGGGAACGCCAGCCAATGCATCTAGCAGCTTGTGACTCATGAAGGTTTAAATAGCTCAACTCGTATGAGCACCTAATCTTGTTTCCGGGTCAGAATAGGGAATTATCCGAAACTTTCCTTGAAATCCTTGAAAGCTAATAGCTGATGTTGGGTATGGTATAGGTATAGTTTCAAGATACTCCGAGGTACATTTTAGGTCAAGCTTCGTCGAGTGCACATACTTGCGTCTTATCCCTCGAATTTAGTGCTGCTTTAATACATCTAATAACACTTAGAGGTAACCTTATTTCAAGATATTTCCGTAAAATGTTTTCCGCTCCGTGGTGCACAGACAAAATTCGATTCATCAGCTGCGTGACAGAAGTTAGCGGTATTTTTCTCCGCTCTCTACATTCTGCCCTTTTCTTTCTTCTTTACTGTATCCTAATCCCGTTTAATTTCGTTATTCTTGACAGTTGAAGTTTCTCATGTTAATATCTTTTTCTCTTTTCTAACGGCTTCCCCGCTTTGAATGATACTTCAAAGTTGTCACCGCGCCATTCACTTGTTCACCATTACAGTCACCTTTCGTGATTTTTTGCTCCACCCCCCCCCCTTTCTTTTCGCACATGACCGAAATCGAGAAACCGCAAAACAACTAACTGGATTTCCTTTTGTATAAGTTTTCACGGGTTAAGGGTCTTTTCTCGTCTTCCTCCTTTTTCCATCAAAGCCGCCGCTTCAGACCACATCGTAGCTGTGACTTGTTGAAAAATGATATATGAAATTATGAACCAAGGAAATGGGCGTTGTTTTGTTGTTTTTGTTGTTTTTTTTCTCAGGAAGGAAAGACAAGAAAATGAAACGTTTTAGACTTTGAACTATTTTCTTTTTACGAGATTGAACGACGGGGGATTTGAAATAACCCTGAAAAAAGAAAAAGAAAAAAAGTCTGACTCAATCCCTTCTGAGCCAACCGTGTAAAGCATTCTTAAATGACAATTGTTTTCACTTTACGGGTACCCTTACCCCGCCACTGTGAACGCCCTCTTGTCTCATGGCTTGGGGCCATGAACTTTTATTTAGAACCCATAGTTCCGGGTGTCACTCAAAGTTCTCTATTTTAAACTTTCACTTAATTGAGTCATTTGAATGTCGTCAGAAATAGTCCACAAAATGTGAACAGTCATCTGTATAAGCTTGAAATGTTGGAGAGAAGGACAAGTTGAGCAATGAATAAGACCTCTCCTGTCCATTAATACGAGAACCATAGGCCTGAACTAACAAATGCAATTCGTCGGTTGCTTCGTTGGAAGCTTCCATTACAAGGATACACGCTTACTGTATGAATAGCGTTACGAGTAACATAACTTTTAAGTATACTCTGAGCACTTGGCTTCTTTAAGTTGAGAATCTTTAAATGTCTGGGCGATGATCGTCGCGATGGAAGACTACACTATTACACTTCCTTTTCAATGAAGTAGCCTCTTTTTATATTGTGGTATTTAATTCCTTTGTTATCACGGCTGTTCCTGTTATTGGACGCTGGAGTGTTCCCTTCCTGTCAAGTTCGCCCCCCACTGATGTCTGGCCCAATATATCTGACAGTCTACTATAGTCAACTTTTGTACTTTATTTTGTTTTGTTACACACCAAGAGGTAAATAGGGCAAACATTACACTCTCTCCTCTGTGATCCTTCAACAAAACGTTTTTCTTTACTTTCTCCTGCACTTAGAGAAGTGCCTCGCCCTCAACTGTGTCACCTCAGTGAGAAGTTGAGAACCCTTATACTCATAACAGTCCAAGGATTTTCCCCAAACAAATCCTAAACCTTCCAATTTACTGTGGATACTGGTTTTTTTTCTTCCGCTCTTTCCCAACGAAATCCCCCGTGGAGGAAGAAGATCCCCTGCTGAAGGTTAAAATCCGTCACACTTGCGGCAAAAAAAAGAAAAAAAAGAGTAGGAATGCCATTCCTCTTTTTTCGATTCCCACGTATAGTGAGAAAAATAACAAAAAACAAACAAAGCCAATTAGAGCACTTCAGATCACATTTTATAATTATTAGAATGCAACCTGCTTTCAATTTTTTCATCCCCCCCCCCTCCAGTTTCCAACTTCTTTAGCAATCTCACGAGTGAGAGTGGTTGCATAAAAGCGCGAGCGTGAAAATTGGGTCATTGTGTGAAGAGAAGTTATAGAAGGGAACAAAGAAGAGATTGGAAACCCTCGTGCTTTAAAAGTTTTAAATTCCCCATTTTTTTCTGTCTCTCCCTTTTTTTATACCCATCATCCTTACATTTTTTAAATTGGAAATAGTAGGGCTAACGTCCTAATTTTACGAACAGGCCACTGCAACTGAAAGGCCGTCATATGAGTGATTTCTTTTGTAGTCTTTGTGGACCCTTTTTACGCCTGAATTTTGTCTCTGTTGTTGACCTCATTTGTTGTTTTTTCGATACTCGCGTAATACTTTTTTCTTTGTATAACTGGAAATTGATGAAAGTGATGGAAAGGTGACAGCATTATTTCAGTGTACGTTTTTACACCACAGAGATTCAACTCGATTTTAGCCCTGGTGAAGCGCGCAATATATATCTTAATTAGCCGTCTGAATGTTAAACGTTTCAAGGCTCGGTAAAAAAAAAGAGGGGGGGGGGGAGGAGTCTGTCCTACCAAAAGAGATTGAAACTGACCCTTGGAAACAAAAATGAAACTGAAACTGTGTCAATTGAATCATAATTTGTAACTCCAGTTGATTCCTCGAGATGGAATTCTCCAGGGCCAACTCCAGTATCCTCCTGCGCTTACTGCCGAGGACACTGGGCATTTGTTTTAAACTTTAATAGAGTGTCAAAAATGCCATGTTTTTTGCAGTTAATAGAATAACTTTCGCCTTGAAAAAGTACAACAAACTGTCGCTTTTTAAATTTATTTAATTAAGAAGTCTCTTTTCGTGTTATTTTACAGAGGGTCGTGTGGAAGTGTCCCGAGAAAACAAATATCTCAGCACATTGCATCCGGGCAAAGTTTTGGGCGAGCTAGCCATACTTTATAACTGTAAAAGGACAGCCACTATTAAAGGTAAAAATGTTGAAATTAAACCCCAGGAAAACTAACTGTTATTTAATAAAATTAAATTGTCGGATTTTAGCGGCAACTGACTGTAAATTATGGGCCATCGAGAGGCAATGCTTTCAAACTATTATGATGCGTACCGGCCTAATACGGCAGGCCGAGTATACGGACTTCCTAAAGAGGTATTGCTTCCGAGTTTTTATTTTAACGCATTCGTTATTCCTGAGACGGGAGCTTTGACTGTCAAACTGTTCTAATTTTCAAATTTTCCTCAATGTTTAGTGTTCCTATTTTCAAAAATCTTCCGGAAGAGACGCTTATCAAGATCTCAGATGTTTTGGAAGAGGTAAACTCGAGAAATCAATAAGGAGAAAGACCTTCCATTTGGGAATTATTAATTTTTATTTATCTTGTCTATTTATCCCGTAGACTTATTATAATAAAGGGGACTACATCGTCAGGCAAGGAGCCCGAGGTGATACGTTCTTTATAATTAGCAAAGGACAAGTCAGTATTACGAAGTTACTTAGCTTTTAATCCGATGAATCTATTAGGTACGTCATTATTATTGTAATTATTATTAGGTCAAAGTAACAATTAAACAGCCGAATTCACTCGAAGAGAAGTTTATAAGGACATTGAGAAAGGGAGATTTCTTCGGTGAAAAAGCTTTACAAGGGTAAGCAGCACAGAGAAAAACGGTGTCCAGAAAATTTAACGTTTTTCCCCACGAAGGGACGACCTGAGGACCGCTAATATAATCGCGGACGACCCTTTCGGAGTTTCATGTTTGGTCATCGATAGAGAGACATTCAATCAACTCATTTCCGGTTTGGATGAGATACGAACTCGTTACAAAGATGAAGCAGTTGACAGGAGACTGTGAGTACAATTTTTTTGTTTTTGTTTTTTTATTAACTTCTTTGTTGTTGTTATGGTTGGTTGATGTTGGTCAAGGAGAGGGGTAGTAAACAGCGCACGTGCTCTCTGAGATGTTTTTTCCCCCTTTGTTTGTCAATTAAGTTGTCAATGGGGTTTGTAAAGGAGTCTGCTACTTCGAACTGCAGTCTGGTAGAACAATGGTCACTGAATTGCTCTCAGTTTGCTCATCATGATTCGATTATTTGGAAAGATCACCTTTGATGTAGACAGCGATATAGGGACGCTTTAAAAAGCTGAGCTGTGGGCTTCAACCAATCAGAGCGCTCCAAGTCCACAGTGCACAGCGCTCTGATTGGTTGAAGTCCACAGCTCAGCTCTTTAAAGCTTGCGTGAAAAGGCTGCTTATGAGTTTACAAACGAAAAGACGCCATGAAATGCATAGAGCACTATTGAAATGAATTTAACAACGCTCTTGGTCGTGCTCGTCACTTAATCTAACGCACCAATCACTGAAACGGGAGGGAGCCTACTCAATACGCGGACTCATGATAAATAAGTCTGAAAATCGAATGACTCTGATAAGGTGTAGTAGTCCATTACACCATATATTCCCAAGGCTTTTGCTTGTCCACCGAAAGCCAACGCCACTGATGGCGATTTGCGCCTCTACAGACACACGCCAGGCGAGATAGGAGACCAGGTGGGGGACCAGGGTTGCAGTGGATTGGTGACTGTTGGAATTGTGAGTGTGTCTTGTGATGATTGACGCTACACGCTGATTAAAGTCGCCGGAGATTGATAGTGGGACGCAATGCCCGAAACTAGTCTCGCGAAAAGGAGAATAAAATACTATTGTTGAACTTAACTCATTAATTGATAAAACCCTAAAATAGATAGGAGACCCTTCGCCGCTGATGATCCAGCGTCAAAGCTTGAGGGGCCCTGCCAGAAGGTCATGGTCACTGTGAATGAGTGACGTGACTTCAAACCGATAAAAGTTATTACCCAAGGAGGACTCTTCAATGCTCCTAATCTCATAAAGCACTCGAAGGCAGCTGCTTCCTGTATCCTAGGAATGCACATAACCCCTAAGCTCAAGCTGGATTTTCAGCTCTCGGGAAGAAAATGTAAGCGTAACACAGAAGAGGGAGGTTGCACTTGCACCTACGTTGGAGTCGGCTGAGAGTCTGCCGTAGGAAATTGTCCTAAGTAACCCACTTTCACGAAACTTCCGTCGGGATGCCTCTGCGGTTATATTGTGCGTTGTGGTTAGTGGGTAACCACTAGGAAAGGCTGTAGTAGCTCATGTACTCCAGGCGGACGCAATCTTCTTCCCAAGCTCTCGCCATATGAGGCAACTCAAAACACGTGACAGGTCCGTTTCAGGTACAGCGGTTTTGGGAAGAATTTCCCGCTATCTTACATAAGCAGCGTTCTTATCCAGTTTGGATCTCCATAGCACTCCTATTCCTTACAACTGATCTTGCTCGAGGCTGTTGCATTGGTTTCCACCTCAAGTACGGATTACACGGGGTCTACACCGGCCTGGGAGTAGACGTTCCGGTTTACACCCTCGTAGGGGAAGACTGGGCCTCTTTTTGTGTCGTATTGCCAGTAGACACCAACTAGTGTTAAACATTTCTCTTAGGTCATTTATACAACGAGTACAAATGATTCAGTCGGCTGAAAATGAAGCAATTCGGCAAAGCGTAGTAGCGAACATTTTCGAGGAGAGCGAGGTGGAAGGCGGTGGAAAATGATATACGTATGCGATGACATTGTCTTACAACAGGCACCCATCTCACGATCAACTGAACGCCATAACCATAAATATTGCTTAACCCCTTAATCCTAGCGGGAAGATGAAAGAAAAGGGGCTTCCACAGACTGACTGTCCCCCACTCAACATGTGCAAGAATGTTGTACACGATTAATTTAAAACTATGCGAGATTGCAAACCCCAATTTTTTAGTGTATTTGTTTTAAAATTCCATTTTAATCAGAAACGTCACTATGCCGTCAATCTTCAATATTTTTACATCATCCTTTCTCGGAAACAACGATTTTTTCCCCCCATTTTTTGTTTTTAAACCAAACGTAGACTACGTCCTCTCTGGTGACGATAACCGATTAACCGAATTCCTCTGCGGGAGGGGGGGGGTTGGGGGTCAATATTTTACGAGCGGTGAAGAAGGGGCCGATGAAGAAAAAACATTGATTAAATTCAGTCACTATGGCGCTCTCGTGATATTAACTGCAAATTACACGGATAACTTTCGTGAAATATCTTCGTCACATAATTGGACTTAGCACCCTCCCCCCCCCACTCGTGAATGTGTTTCTTTGTAGTGATGACCGTCAACAGAAATTATGAAAATGGGGATCATGGTACCGTTTCTCAGTTTGTATTTGAAGCCGACTGGTTACTCTTATGGAGTTTACATAAATTTTTGGGGCCAACCGTAAGTGGGAACACTGACTATGTTGGTCGAGGGAGGGGGGGGAGTTTCTCTCTCTCTCTAAAATATCCATCGAAATAATGTAAATACGTCATTTTTCCCTCTCCTGTTCCCGCTCTTTAGCCTGAACGAGGAGTTCGAAAACTTGAAATTGAGCGATCTCCGAGTACTGGCCACCCTTGGAGTCGGCGGTTTTGGACGAGTTGAACTGGTGCAGATCGCGCACGATCCTACGCGGTCCTTCGCGTTAAAACAAATGAAAAAGAGTCAGGTAAGAGACTTCGTCGAGTTTATTATTGTTGTTTGGAAGGGGTTTTCATCCTTTTTTATCGTGTTTTTTTAGATCGTAGAAACCCGTCAACAGCAGCACATTATGTCAGAAAAAGAAATAATGAGCGAGGCTAATTGTGATTTTATAGTGAAATTATACAAGACTTTTAAGGACAGGAAATACCTGTACATGCTGATGGAGTCGTGTCTGGGTGGAGAACTATGGACAATACTCAGGTACCAAATTATCTCCGCCAAGAGATTGATAGACCTATTTTACTAAATTTTTATTAAACAGGGACAAGGGACACTTTGACGATTCAACGACCAGATTCTACACAGCCTGTGTCATCGAAGCTTTCGATTATCTGCACTCAAGGAACATTATCTACCGGGATCTTAAACCCGAAAATCTACTTCTAGATATAAGCGGCTACGTGAAGCTGGTTGATTTCGGTTTTGCTAAAAAACTCCAGGTAAAATTTATTAACCAACGCTTATTATTGGATTGCCTAACCTCTATGTCCATTTGTTCATTGTCCATGCTTCTCTTAACGTGTTTGTTTAGTGGATTTGGTAAGATTTAAGTCCCTTCCTCCCCTAAACCGTTTGATTAAACGACTTTCTCTACCTTGCCCCTTCTAACTAAACAGCACGGACGGAAAACTTGGACTTTTTGCGGAACGCCCGAGTACGTTGCACCCGAAGTCATATTGAATCGCGGTCACGATATAAGCGCCGATTATTGGTCCTTGGGTGTTCTCATGTTTGAACTGTTGACGGGAACTCCTCCTTTCAACGGTCCGGACCCCATGACAACGTATAATATCATTCTAAAAGGCATTGACGCCATCGAATTTCCCAGAAACATCACGAGGAACGCGACAGTTCTTATTAAAAAGCTGTGCAGGTACTTTTTTTTCCGCTTTCCTTTAAAAGCTCTTCCAGTGGATAAGCTAATCAACGATCGCCTTTTTCTCTCACAGAGACAACCCAGCCGAAAGACTTGGCTATCAAAAAGGCGGTATCAGCGAAATTCAAAAACATAAGTAATATCTTTAGCCATCAAAAGCACTACCTCTAACCTCAATTTCGCCTAAAATTTATTATTATCATCAATCCACACAGATGGTTTGACGGTTTCAACTGGGAAGGCCTAAGAAGTCGCACGCTCTCTCCGCCCATTCAGCCGAAAGTACGCGACTCGGCGGACACGTCCAATTTCGATGATTACCCACCGGATGCTTTCGGTCCACCGCCCGACGATTTGAGTGGATGGGATGCGGATTTTTGAGAGAGAAAAAAAAACAACAAAAAACAACTGAAAGAAAGGAAAAAAGAATAATTGAAAACTGCCTACATTGTACGTTTTTCCTGCTTTTTCTCTCCTCATTCATTAAAATTTTTTTTTAAGTCGTTATTTCTTTTTTACCAATTGTCAGTCCATATATTATTGTATTTTTTTACGTTGAAAATTGACGCGATGTTTAGTGTACATAGCTGAAAAATCGTGAATGCAATACAATCGTTGTATGTTATTTTCTGTATTTCTTTTCATTTAAGAATGAACGTATTTGTTATTACTTTTTTCGATGAAATGTTAAAAATAAATTCATGACTAATGCTACTTGTACCAATTCTGTGAGAAAGAAAAAAATATAAATGGATAAGACCACTGTACATATTTCAATGCATTTACGAGATGGAAACGTCTTGTGTCCGCTGGCGCCTAAGCTCTTACGTGGCTCTTACGCCATACCCTGAGAATCCATTAGCTGTGCACTTCACACCCGTACTACGCGGGCGTTTCGGTCGATACGCGGTTTGGGTTTGTCATACGCACACCGCCGTGAACGCCCACACGAAGCCGAGTGAGCCGTGTCACAGCTCGCCGCGAAGTGTAATGGGCAATAGCTGCATTCGAACCCAGGCGCGCTGGTTGCGAAGCGAGCATTGTATCCATTACACCATCGAGGCGCGCCGGGTTAATATGTTACTTTATACGACGATATAGGTTCCCAGGCAAACATGAGAGGGGTTCCGTCGACTGATCATGGCAAATTTTTTATCCAACCCACGTGCCAGATTGGTGACCTATGATCGGCTAGTGGTCGGCTCAAGGCAAGGCTTTGCTCAACAGTCACACAGCCTACGGCCTCACTCGAGTAGACAAGAGGCGACGCAGAGCTTCCTTTACAATTATTACATTGAGACTACAATTTCAGCGACCAATCAGACGAAGGATTCTGAAGCACTCAGCCCAAGATAGTCATCCTCTCTTGAATCATTCGTGGGTCCGGAAATCTGCTCGAGCTAGGGAGGGGGTCTAAGTTGTTATATGGTGACCTGATGACCTTGATTCCGTGCAAGAAGGGCACGTAAAAGCGAAGTTCAACCACAGCAAAGGTCGAAACACAGCCATGATCGCAACCACAGCAATGGTCCGACTACAGCAAATGCCCCCAAGGTATTCCAAGTGAAGAATGGATGGAACCTCATCAGAAGCCGAAAATTGCAATTTCCCGAATATTCAGCCAGAGGAAACTTACAATTTCGCGGATATTAGCTGCGAAATGTTGGAATTTTGCGGCAGACTTTGGGCGAATATAAATGCCAGGAAATTTCAATTTCGAGTTAGAGAAGACCTGACACAATTTCCCGAGTATTCATCCAGGAAACTTCCAATTTTGGGGATAATTATCTGTGGAACCACCTCAGCTGTTACCACACGGTACAGAAATCGAATCATCGCGGACTGAATCGAATATCTAGCCACAAAAATTGCTGGGCACCTGCAAATTTTTCTATTCTCCTTGCCGGATGGAATAAAAATCGTTAAAAAGGTGCCAAATCACTGCCCAATAACCGGATCCTACATCCTTGAGAATGAAACCTGAAAATCCTCATTTTTCCATATCTTCTGGCTTTTCGAGGCCTGGGGAGGTCTGTCCTGCACCCTTACCTCGCCGCGACCTACAGAACGGGATTCAAACGTAAGCACGCTGAAGTTGCCCCGGAAATCTAGACAGGGAGGACCAGGCTCCACAAGGTGACTGTATAGGACTAAAAAGAACCGTAAGGGCCAGGGATTATTAGAGGGGTTTCCCTCTAATAATTGTAGAATCCATTTTCTCGCGGGCTCCACAAGTCTAGGTGACGGCAAAGGGGAGGGGGTTGTCCCGGGGCGGCAAAAAGCAAGATACGGATCTGAGCATTCGCTCTGCCCCTTCTACTAAAAATAACACCGGCCCCCAAGAAACGCCGGGTCCGGAGATAACGAACCCCCCTCTCGACAGGCCTGCCCTTTCACCAAAGTCCAACCCATAAAAAATCCTAGCTGCCCTTCCCCAGCCCTGGCGGGCTGGCGGCGCCCTTGAGACCCTTCATAAAGTATCTTGGGCCTACAGCAGGGATTTTTGCTCTTCTCATACGGTCAAGAGGATGGTACCAGGTAAGTGTGCTCTCCTCATACAATTTTTGCTTGTGCCGTTATTTTACGTACCTCCTTGCACAACGGGTCCTCGATCCTAATTTGCGGACCAACAAAACGAATTCTGCGGACCAGCCCATAACTCGCTCTAAAGTGTTCCGACTGGGCTGATTTTCTGTATTTAGACTCTGCTCCGGTGGCAGTACAAGCCATCAAAATTTGATGACGATCCGGTAAATTGCTGACCCCCTTCTCCCTGCACCGGAGCGAGTTGGAGACGATTCCCCTCACAGGAGTCTAAATACAGAATATCGCAGCCCAGTTGGAACACTAGGGCGATTAATGGGCTGGTCCGCAGAATTCAACTCGCTCAGGTGCAGGGAGAAGGGGGTCAGCCCTCCGGGAGCCAATGTCGTGTTTTGGATCCTCCGGAAGCCAATTTTGTGTTTTGGCTCTTTCAAAACCCAATTTTGTGTTTTGACTCCTCCAAACGCCAATTTCGTGTCTTGCCTCCTTCAAAAGCCAATTTAGTGTTTTTGGCACCTTCAAAAGCCAACTTCGTGTTTCGGCTCCATCAAAAGCAAATTATGAGTTTTGGCTCCTTCAAAAGCCAATAAATTGAGTAATTTGGCTCCTTCAAATGACTATTTTGTGTTTTTGATTGTTCAAAAGCCAATTTCGTGTTTTGAATCCTCCGGAAGTCAATGTCGTGTTTCGGCTCTTTCGAAACCGAATTTTTTGTTTTGGCTCCTCCAAATGCAAATTTCGTGTTTTGGCTACTTAAAAGGCCGATTCCGTGTTTAGCCTCTTTCAAAAACCAATTTTGTGTTTTGGCTCATTCAAAAGTCAATTTTGGACATGTCCTAATTACAATCAGTGGCAGAATAGTGGAACTATCAATCCCAACACCCCCCTCATAATATTTCTTCTTCAACATTATAAAATTTGGGTCCTTCTTTCGTCTGGGAAAAATCTGGGACTTATAGGGTCTTTCTGAATTTTAAATTTGACTGAAAATAGGACACAATAGTAGGACGCCTAAAAACAAAGTTAGTTAAAATTGTTGTTAACTTGTCTAGGGTGTCGTGCTCGTTTATAATAATAATGTAACGGCTACAGTGGCGTACTTAGGTTAAATTTCACCCCTTTCCATGACCAGCGTAGTATTCTAGAACAGAGGTTCTGAACTTTTTGGGTACGGATTACAGAGTAAACCGATTTTCGGACCAGTGGGCGACAATCTCCATTGCCATAACTGCAATTGGAAATCAAAAGGGAGGTGCGCCCGTACTTCCGATCTTAAGCGTTTCTATGGTAGGGGCCCCAAGATCCACGAAAAATTGGGATTTGAAGGAGCGAAATCCGCAAAATTGGGGTTTTAAGGGTGAAATTAGTTTTTTGAACAAAAGCCATAGATTTTAGAAAACGCTAAAGGCACGAAAGTTGGTTTTGGAAAGAATGAAAGCAAAATAGACGAATAGCAAAACTCCGTGAAATTTGTTATGAAAGAGCCAAATTCGTGACATTTCATTATGAAAAAGCGAAAATCCGCGACAAAATTGTGTTTTGCAAGAGCTAAAGCTTTGATTTTACGTTTTTGATAAAGCTTTAATCCCCAAAATTGGTTTTGAAGGTGCCAAACCCAAGAGATCGGGTTTTGAAGAGCGAATGTCCGCGAAGCTGAGGTTTGAAACAGCCAAGTCAACAAACTTTGGCTTTGAAAGAGCGAACATCCGCGTGACACTCGGGGTTGTGAGAGCCAAAATATGACGAAATTTGGATTTTGAACGAGCCAAATCCGTGAACTTGCTCTTTGAGGTCGGTCGTCCACTGGAAGCGTTATCGAGCGGCGCTACAACGGGCGACAACGAGCGTACATCCCAAAGCCTCAAATCGATTGTGACATCGTCCACTGCAGGCTTAGCAGCAGTGAATTCAATTCATGACTTTTTGTATGTACGCTCGATGTAGCGCCGCTCGAAAACGCTTCTAGTGGATGACCGGTCTCAAGGATCCACATTTATTTTTCGAACTTGCGAAATCTGCGAAACTGATTAGAAAGACCCTTTTACCTACGAAGTTGACGGGGTGGATGCGTTTCTCGAAGGGTTTTGATTTTTGGGTCATGGTTTACGGGGTGTTTTCGATCTCAAAATGAGATCTAATTTAACCATTTTTTTTTTTTTTTTTTAAACACTTATATGCATCCGCATCCACCCTGTATATGAGTTGAAGGGGAAGTGCTCGTGGAAAGGCTAGGAAATTTAGGTTTTTAAAGAACGAAAATACGCGAAAATCATCATCACGGCTTAAAATAGTAAATATGCGTGAAATTGTGTGTTGAAAAAGCAAAATCATTGACCTAATTTGGTTATGGAGGAGCGAAATTTTGGTAGAACGAACCAAATCGTGAAATTGGGGTTTTTCTTGTTCGTTTATCGACAATATAGTTTTCGCAATGGCCAAACCCAGTGGACCTGATTTAAGCAAGATCCAAACCCAACCCACGATTGGTTTTTTAAATATAGCAAACATCGTGCAATTTGAGCATGAATATGGAGCCAAATCCGCGAAATCAGATTTTGAAATTGCGAAAATCCTCAAAACTTTGGGCTTTCAAAAATAGGCGAAATTTTGGTTTTGAACCCCGGGAAAGAGCCGAATTAGTTTTCTGAATTAACCAAACATGCAACTCGTATTCCACTGAGAGCTAGAACCCCGAAATTTTGTTTTAAATGTGTGAAAATTCGTAAAATTGGGGTTTGGAATACCAAAAAATCCGTGAAATTGGGTTTTTAGGGTGCCTAATTCGGACATATTTGGTTATAATAGGGTAGAAAAAAAAATCCTGTGAAATGGGGATTTGAATCAAGCTAAAATCCCGAAATTTTTTTTGTCGTCGTTCGTTTTTCGACAAATTAGTTTTTATAACTAACTGAACCTGCGGAATTGATTTCATAAAAAGCTAAAGCCACGAAATTTGGTTTGTGCTAAGGTAAAACGCCCCAATATGTGGGTTTCAAATTATCAAAATTCACGAAATCTTGCTTTGGAAGATCAAAATCTACAAAATTCGGGGTTTCAAAGAGCAAAACCCACGAAATTTGTTTTTGAAAGAGCAAAACCCAGCCCCTTGTTCTTGATCTGACCTAGAAACCCCAAGTAAGGAGGATAGACAAAAGTGCTATTTTTGTGTGTAGTCTATGCAACCTATCAAAATTCATGCTTCATTTTTCTAGGAAATACATTAGTTTGGATTGTAAAAATGTGAAATCAGTGGATTGGTTCTTTTCTGGGAAGTTGAAACCCACGAAATAGGGTCTTCTGACGAGAAATATTCGCTAGATTTTGATCAGGGGCGTAGGTACGGGGGGGGATAGATCCCCCCTCCCCAGAGCTACAAGTATACGAACAAGTATACGAAGTATACGAAGTATCACAACGAAGAGCCCCATAAAATCTCCAAAAATGAGCGTTTCACGTTGAAATTAGGTTTAGCAGATTTTCTGTAATTAATGCAGCACGAAAAGGTCCGAGTACGTCCAGCTTTTTCCTTGGACTTCAGACCCAACGCAGTAGTGTACCGTGGTACGGAGGGGGGGGAGGGTTTCGCCCCGGACCCTATATCAGACAAAAATCGGTAATATTCGTGGCTATAGCTGCTAAAAAGCGTTGATTCATGGTCTCACGATGCAACTTCCAGACTAAAATTAAGAAAAAAATCGCTGATTCGCGGTACATGGAGGCCATTCTACGAATAGGTTGTGGAAATCAACGCAAAAGTGTTGTTTTTGGGCAAACCAAGCGGTTAAAGTTGAGAAAACACGCTATAATATTGACAAATAAAAGACGCTTTCAGGTTAAATTGGACAAACATGGCAAATTCACAACTGAAATGGCGTAAAATCGCCCATTCGCGTATGAAAAAGGGAATAGGATGCTGAATGGCCGCAAAATTAGCACAAAACGCTATTTCACACCTGAAATTCCGAAAAGTCGCTAATTTGCAATTTGCAGATATAAAGTTGTGAAAAAACGTTAATTCGCGTTTACAAAATGAAGAGAATCACTAATTCGCTGCAAAAATTGAAAAAATCACCAATTAGCGCTGCCAAAATGAAGAAAAACGTTAATTTTCAGTTCAAATCGGAGAAAAAGGCTAATTCTCAGTTAAAAATAGAAAAAATGCTAATTTGCAGCTTAAATTGAGTCAAACGCCAATTCTTAGCAAAAATTGACAAAGCTCGGTAGGTAATGCAAGGGTTGGAAACGCTACCACGCTGCTAAAATTGAGAAACATCACGAATTCTCGAGTTAAGTGTCGTGAAATTTAAAAATGATGATTTTTTGACAGAAATGGATGGACATTCACATTTATAATTTAAATTCGCACATTCTGAAGGCATTTTTGAGGCTAAAATTCTGAAAAATGGCAAATTTATGCATGGCTATAATATAATGTTAAAAAATACGCTAGAACTGCCGTGAAGCAATAATCCATACCTATAAAAGTTATACAAAATTGTTAATGTGGTGGTAAAATGTGAAAAACCACTAATTTGCGGGTAATACTTAGAAAATAAAATAATCAGCAGGTCAAAATTAAGAGAAAGGTTTATTTTAAGCCTAAAAATTGAGAAAATTGCTAATTCGCGGTTAAAAATGGAAAAAATCGCCAATTTACAGCTACAATTGCGCCAAACGCCAATTTGTGACAGAAATTGAGAAAATTCGCTAATTCACAGGTTTGAAACGCTACGACGCGTCGCCGCTACAATTTTAAAAAAGCTCTAATTTCTAATTTGCGCCAAAAACTGAATATGCTTCAATTTGCGGATTCTGACGGCAACTTTTCAGGCTGAAATTGAAAAAAGCGCCAATTTATGGCATTAGGTGAAGAAACCGCTAATTCGCGAGTAAACTGAGCAAAATCGCTCATGCATTGCGTATGGTGAACCAAAAAAATCCTAATTCGTGAAAAGTCCCCCTATGTTGCGGCTAATATTGAGGAAAACACTTCAGAAAAACGTTCATTTCCAGATAATACTGAGAAAAGTGCTGATTCCCTGGTAAATTTTTTTTTTGAAATCGGTAATATGCTGCTACAATTGAGGAAAACGCCAAAACTCGTGGTTAAATAACAAACATGTTTCACGGGATAAAAACGATACCTAGCTGCTAAAGTTGAGAAAACGCGCAAATTAATGGTTATGGGAGGGGTTGAGGCAAAACCACTAATCTGCGGCTGAAATTGAGAATAACGATACACTCGGCCAAAATTGAGAAAAGCGCTAATTTGCGGGTAGAGTCCAAAAATCGCCCTCAACTGAGAGATTGAGGCTGTGATGAGGCCAGCAAGATGTCCAGATTCAAGAGTGTGTTGGCTGGGTGGAATGATGACTAAAATGTGAAATTACCCCCTTCTCCTCACTCGTACGATATTTCAATCTGACCCCCCCCCCCCTAGGACAAACTCCTACCTACGCCACTGATTTTGATTGAGATTTTTGAATGACCCAAATCGCGAGAATTAGTTCTTGAATTAGCTAAAACGGTGGAATTTGATTCTGAAAAATTTGAATCCGCGAAATCCGAACTCCGACAAAACCCTGCAATCCGCAGAATTGCATTTTTTTGACAGTCCCAAACCCGTAAGATTACTTTATTGAAAGAGTCAACCCAGTGAAATTGGATTTTTAGTGCATTTCATTCAAAAAATGCACTATTGGTCTCGCCCTGATGGTCGCACATATGGGTTGTGATACTTTTTTTTCACGTTTCAGAACCCCTAGAACACGAATCCGAGGTCAGTTCGATTGCTATATATATATATATATATATATATATATATCCCCTCGCTTGTTAGCACGATCACGGTCGCAATTTTTGACTTAGGGCAACCAAATTTGGTCTAAAAATCAATAGCGTGAATATCTCGGACGAGTTCGTGGACCAGATGAATCGGTCCACGGGAACGGTGTGAAAGAGGGGTTTGAATTAGTTGAAAATTCGCTACCGCACGGCTGTTGCTGCAATTGTCCCCAAAATTGACACGAGTAATGAGAAATGAACGCGCTTTCGTATGAGACCCTTGTGAACCAAATCCGTTGATATGGCAGGCGAGTTCTCGGCGGAGGGGAGCTATTAAATTAACGCTATGCCTTACTGGACCACCCAATTACCAAAAAATTTCATTGACACTGAATTTTGAGCCGTCTCTTTTATTTGATTTGCCTACAGCCTAATAAATATTGAGTAAAAAATCCTGAGGTGGGCCAAAAAGGGAGGAACAAAAAAAAAATTTAAAAAAAATTGTTTCGGATTCGAACCCAGGCACTCCGCATTGCGCAATCGTGAAATTGTGACATGCCATTTAACCTAATTTAACTGATCTGAAAATTAACGTAACCTGAAAAAAGTTTTGTTCCGACAGCAGCCTGTCGGGAAAAGTGCATTTCATTCATGCGACAATCGAGTCAAACCTCATAAGTTAGAACGATATCAATCAATTATGAATGAAATTTAGGCCGGGATAAATATTTTAATTGCAAATAACTCCTCTAAGAAGAGTCCACCTTCCCATATCGTATAGGCAACCAAACCGACTCTGTTTCATTTTCATCATTTTGTTCCCCCTCAGTTGGTACCAAAAAAGGGGCCTGCGGTAAAAAGAAACACGATTTTATGATTTTGACTTTCTATACCACGGCCTAAAGTACGCGACACGAAATAAGGCGGGTGTGACTCATCGACTAAAAAACCAACGTTGCGCATTATAGTCCCAAAGATGCGATGAAAAGCTCAAGTCCACACCCATAGCTGGCAACGTTGCGCTCCCATCGTTGTCACTTTGGAGAGCTGTGAGCCGGTGAGCGTTCGTAAAACCCCACCCCACATCACCACCCACAACGCATGGAGTGGCAACAGGGCATAGGAGGCCCGATGAGTCACACCCGCCTTATTTCGTGTCGCGTACTTTAAATGTCATTCATAGTTGATTGATATCGTTCTAACTTATGAGGTTTGACTCGATTGTCGCATGAATGAAATGCACTTTTCCCGACAGGCTGCTGTCGGAACAAAACTTTTTTATATTAGTAAACCAGTCAAAATTGGCTTTTTGCCAACACCCTGGAAATTTTGAGTTTGAACTGGTGAAATCGGTGAAGTTGGCCATTTTAGGGAGCCAGCCCAACGAAATTGATTTTTCTGACGTGCAAGATTCACATTTTGTGTTTGAAAGATCCAAACCGGCGGCATCCTGTTTTTCAAACGGCTAAAAGGACAAGGGCGAAAAGTTTTTGGCCGCGAAATTGGATTCCTTGAGTGCCAAATCCGCGAAATTTGGACTTCGAAAGAGGCCAACGCCTTTTTTGAAGGACCGAAACCCGTGAAATTGCATTTATAATGAGTTTATAACTTTCACGAAATTAGCTTCATAGGAAGTCAATCCTAGGAAATAGGCTTTCCTATCTTTGAGTGCCAATAATTCGAAAAGTCGAACCCGCAAAATTAGTTTCTCTCGCATACCGTGAGTGTTTTAGGGGTGGGGTGGGGGAGTGTGGCGCCAGAGTTCCAACAATTCATTCCAACAAAATTGCTTAGCTTTAGAGTGATGTGAATACTTTTTAAGAGCGGAAAGGATTTAGGGTGGGTGATTGGGTAGGGAGACATTTAAAAGGCAGTTGCGTTCAACAACAGATATTCATGAACAATTTTGTTTTATGATACTGTCAAAAGCTTTATTCGTTTAGTTACCCTGCTATAATCTGTTTCACAACAGGTTTTAAATCCCACAGTCATAAAATTAATCATTATAGTTTTAACATGAGTTTTGTTAGGTCATAGTCATGAAAATACAACACTAATTAAGGTACATAAGTGAATATTATTTGAATAAGTAATGCATCTTTGTACGTAACAACACACCCACCAGATTTATAAAACATTTAAAGAGTTCAAATTTTGAGTCAAAGAAAGAGTTATTGCAATAATACGAGTTACATGGTTCCCATTAGTCAAAAACGCACACACATTTCTTTGCATCCATCCTGAATTTGACTTTCAAGGAAAATATCAGGCCACAGTGTTAACAGTTTCTGTCACTACGTGTCTTTTCGGCGATTTCTTTCGTTCCTCCGCGTGCATCGCTCGACACGTTTTGCAATCATCATAATACTCGCTCGATGGGCTCGGAGCGATTTCTGCTTGAAAAAAAAAAAAAAAAACAACAAAAAACGTAGGAGTCTTGAAATATTATCAAGCGATGGGGCGGACGGGCAGAAAGTACTCACCGTGGTGGTGCGTTCTCTCGACGACACCTGAATCGCCGTCCAAAGTGACGTCCATGCTGTTCCTGTTTCGGTTGAACAACTTTTTTAGCATGATGATGCGTCGTTGTCGATAGAACGAGATCACACTATTGCATTTGCTTTGTTGTTTTGAAAAACCGGGAATCAGAATGTTTTTTTCTTAAATTTTTTATCTCCCAAGTTAATTAAGTATGTCGTATTTTGAAGATAAGATTACACCTGGTGTTTGAATTAGTCATTCGTTTTATACATTTTCCCTATTGTGATGAATTTATGTAAGCGAAAGTGAATAGGTTTACCTAACGATAATAGCGCTGGCGATGGGATTCCCTGAGTTTAATCCAAAGAGGGGCGAGAAACGAACCTTCAAAGCGTTTTAAAGCTCCATAAATGCGCAGGCTATTGTTTGAAAAATGGAACGCTTACTCATAAAATCACTAGTACATTCTTTTGTCGCGGTAATGTGCAACACCGTTAAACTTTGTGCTCGTTGTTGCCTCCGCCGTACCCAAGGAGTCTTCATGATGCTATGTCAGAGGCGATTTGTGGTACACTAAAGTGATATAGAAACTCCTTAAATATGCGTCTTTTATAACTTAATTTATTCAGTTTTCACCATTTTCATAACATTCTTTAGCGTAAAGTTTTAAATTCAGCCAAAATTTAAACCATTACAACAAGGCCCCTAATTTAAGCTCGGGTCAAACACAATGGTTTAGAGTTCCGTTTAATTCTTACTGAACTAAAGAGATTAAACGTCAATCAGAATTTCGTTTTTTGAAGTAAGTAATAGAGATTTACGAAATACTTCAAACCAGCATTTAAGCTGGCATTGTTGACTCGGCCCTTGCTTCCTCATCCTTTTTTCGCCGAAGCGTTACAATTACACATTCGCAATAACAGAGTGCTAAATTGATTTATAAATCAAAACATTTGCGTAAATGTAATTTAAATAGTCTCATAAATTATTTTTACTAAAGAATTACTAAGCAATTCCGAAATTCCTAGTTATGGAATTGCAATAAAATTTAATTTAAAACAAAGATGAGATCAACTATCGTCAATATTCATTATCGTCAATTTTACACGATTTGTAAAAGGTATCGCCTTTTAGATGCAGGCTAACTTCAACTACAAAACATGGTACTTTGAAGACAAATAAAAACTGCCCT
This sequence comes from Corythucha ciliata, assembly GCA_038030265.1. Lineage (NCBI taxonomy): Eukaryota > Metazoa > Arthropoda > Insecta > Hemiptera > Tingidae > Corythucha > Corythucha ciliata. The sequence goes on from CM075939.1 coordinate 13,391,643, forward strand.
TGTTTTCTTAAGAAACTTTTGTTCTTACGGAAAATAGCTACAGAATTTCTTTCTCGACAATCAAATAAATAGAGAATCAAGTTAAAATTAATAAATAAATAAAAAAATTCAGCGCTCACTTAAGTTTGATCTTGTGTAATTTTAATTTGAAACCCAGCATTTCCGAGAGGACGCCCGACAGTGCACTGAGAATGACCACTTTTGTGATGGTGTACAGGTATGAATTGGCCGAGAATCCGGATATTTTGTAGGGGGCTTCGAGCTCTTTGAGAAGGTCAGCGGCGAGTTTGAGAACGCTGTTGGCTACCATGAGTTCTTCCTTTTTATTCGGCTTTTGTTCGATTTGCAGGTATAAATTGATCTGGGGGGGGGGGAAGAGGGAGAGACAAGTTAATTATTGAGTGAAACAGACGAGTCTAAGAGCCGTATTCATAGTCGTCGCTGAGCCTGAGGATTTGCTTGAACGGTGTTACGCCGAATTAGTGAAACTGCCTAATTCACGAAAGAGGCAAAAAGTTGTCTAATTCATGAATTCGGCTCAAGCCTCCACTCATTCATGAAATAGGTAGCTTTTTGCCTATTTCGTGAATTAAGCAAGCAACTAGACGCCTGTTTCAGGAAATAAGCAATCATTAATTGGCTGCTTATTTCACGAAATTGGCAAAATGTTGTCTATTTCGTGAAGCCGGCTCAAGCCATGCCTAATTCACGAAATAGGCAGCTTGATTTTGCAGCTTGAAAGCAGTTTTACTAATTCGGCGAAACCAACAGGCGCTAGTACAATGTTCTAGAGAGAACTACGCCAGTTGGTTTCGTACTGTATTGCATTGTATCGACCTTGATACTATTTCCTGAACCTACCTGTTCCGTGATGAGAACTGATAGATTTCGGTACTTTTTGTTGATCTTCGTTCCTAGAGTCATGAACCGGAGAAGAAAAAAACCCAAAATAATGCTCCACACTAGAGCCTCTGTATTGCACTGAGCGTTCACCTTATCCGAGTCCTGAAAACAAATTCGCATTAACTCACACTGAGGCGACTGTAGAGGACGAATAATCTCACCTTAATATGTTCAATTGCGAGATAGGCTAACAACATCAGAGTGATGATGAATACAGACGAAACGATAACGTCAACCGAGTGTTGAGGACCTCGTTTCTTCTCAAATCAATAGGTCGAATTATTTTCTATAAATGGGTTCAATTAGACAATTCTTACCCTTAAATATGATCTGACCGAAAGCCACGTTTTAATGTTGCGAACTTTGTTCAGACGGAAATGCGGCAGCTCGGATTTTTTGGCTCGACGAAACGACGTGAGATGGGAGAAAAACTTTGCGTAGAGAAATCTTTGCTTGAAGGTTCGTTCGGCGACGGCCACCAAGAAAAAGAACAATCCCGATAGGACAGTCCTCTCAATTAGAGCTATCGTATTTATTGTGATTTCCCTGTGAAAATCAAAGACAAGCTTGAATGGAAATCTTTGTAAAAAAACAAAAAACAAAAAGGGACCGAAGATATAATTTCGTACAGTGTACTGCTCCCAAAAGCGGACTCAAACAGCGAGTACAAGTAGGGCGTGATGTCGGTAGCATTGTCGAAAGTCGTTAAAAGAGGCAGATCCTCGCTGATGGATAAGCGAGTGAGAGAGGGTAACAAACCAAGAAGAACCGAAACGATCATGCCTAAAAAATATATATTTTAAAGATCGATTTGAAAGAATAATTGGTAATGAGCGGGAGGAGAGGAGATACCTCCGTAAAAGTAGTCCATGTGTTCGGGCATGGCCTCTACACGTGCAATAATAGCTGAACTAATGTCCAGTACAGAGAGTTCAGCTTTCTTCACTTCCCTTTTTTCCCACATCGTACAACTCACTAAACGTTTAATAAATTTCTTTAGTGATGGATAATAGGTCGCATAAATGACAAAGTACCTTTATCGGAAGCAGCACAACTAGGGCTTAGGATTGCCGTTGGAGACTAAACACAATGTCCTCATTCATTTTGAAAATTCAAGTAAATTATTTAAAAATTGGTTCAACGAGAGGTCTCACCATGTGAAATTCCGAAGCGAACGGCTGTTCGTCAATATCCGAACTGACTGACGCTTCGTCCGAATTGGTCGTTATTCCGATCCACTCGGCAGCGCTGGTCGTTCCTTCGGTCAACGCAGGGCAAAATGATCCCGTCTCCCCGTCTTCGCTACTATTGTAGGAACTTTCACCAGGGGGGCAATCGTCGACGTTACGGTCTCGATGATGACGATGATGGCGACAGCCGTCGTTGTCGTTGTCGTCCGGCTGACCTTCTGACGCGGGCGCGGTGAGTGTCACGTCAGTCACGTTTAGCTGTAGTTTTTGTAGGGAGCCTCGACGGCGACATAGAAGCCTTTGTGGTTGCTGAACACAAACGATAGTAATTAAACGGCTTTAAAACTGAAAATTTTGTGACAAATAACTCACTTTTGACTCTTTTGAACTCGAATCAGAATCAGAATCTTTATGATCAGTTTCTCCCGAACTAATACGGTTCATGCTCACTGAAATCAATCGAACAAAATCAGGAACATGTCAACTAGCCAGGAAAAAAATATAAACCGACCTGAAGTTCGCCTGGCAGTTTGCTCAAGCCAGTTATTTCTGAAGACAGCTTCGATGCCAGCTTTATTATTTTTATTATTTAGAAGATAAGCGTCTCCATCAGCTTCCATCACATTTTGACTATTGGCTATCACAGCTTTATCACAGACCACTGGCTCTTCGTTCGAACCTTGGCTATTGAGACTCTCGAAACCGTCGTCGTCTTGAGTCGTAGGGACCGGTAGTTGGGTTGGTCCTTCGGCTCTACATATTTTTATTCATACAAAAGAGGTTTTGTGTGTCATTTTGTTTGTGTGTGAGAATTTTGTTTACTAAAAAACAAAGAAACAAAAAACGGAAGTCAGGACCGAATCCCAAAATGTGAAATTTACTCACTGACGAACTAAATCCTCGTCGAGCTCCGCCGCCATGGACAGCCTGTCCCAGGCGACACTTCTTCTTCGCCTCAATCCATTTTTACAACAGTCTTCGAAGGACAGCCTTTAAAAATAATCGCACAGCTTTAGTTTAATTCCGGTTAACGGTAAGTTGGGAGACTCACTTCCTCAGTCTAGATCGTTTGCTAAATTTACAAGTTGAATCGCTTTGGGGTAAAGTGAGATCGGAACAAGCGTCAGACGACGGCTTCTCTGAGCCTGTAAAAAACATTTTAAAAAATCAACTGAAGAAGTTTGAAATAAAAATCTCACCGAGTCTAGAAGATCTTCGCTTCGTGCGTTTGGGTCTTCGAAGTTTCTTATTGAACGGCGCCAAATCCTTCGCTCCCGAGGACCTAGGCGACACAATTTGCGAGTGCAGTATTGAAAGGAGTACCATCATTGCGGCTGGTATGACTATTTCACTTCTCGTGACGTACTACAAATACCAATACGAAATATACAAATGATTTCAATGAAAGAACCTTGGAGTGTTAATTGACACATAATAAGAGGAATCCTTTTTAGAAGCCCCCCCCCCAAACCCGAGTATCACAAGCCAATTTCGTTCTGCCCCCCCCCAACCCGAGTATCACAAGCCAATTTCGTTCTGACCCCCCCCCCCCCGGGCCACCAACAACAACGAGAAATCCTCTTGGTACTAAGTAGTGCAAGAAAATATAATCTGAATAAGATATTGTTATCATTTAATTAAAAATTAAATAACCCGGTGCAGGCACCGATGACACTAAGGGGGAAGCGTTTATCTCAAGCGCGATCATTCGACGAATTGACGTAATCGGTAGATTTTCGTAGCATTGAGTGTTGAATGTCTTTGTGAAGCAGTGAATCACGAATAAATCGTAATTTAAGAATCCGAACTGTTCGTAGGGTACATCGTTAATTCGACAATAGAACTTTTTATTCGCCACCTCCCTTGACATCTCCCCCCCCTTTCATTGTTAATTCTCACATAAATAATTCCCCGAGGGCTACTGTTGTCCTTGGTCCAAAGAAGCGGGAAAAAATTGAAAAAGGGAATTCCTGATGCACAAACGAGTGTCATTCTGTTACACTTCCTATTTACGTTTACGTAGCATTTTTAACTGTCCTTCGAAATTTATCTTCACGTTTCCCTCCCTCATTCGAAAACTGCGAAGTATAAAAATGAACTCCTCAGTAAAATGTTTAGCTCAATTCATTCAATTTTTAGCTCGAAAAGTACAATTTAAGCGTAATAATACGCATTCTGAAGCTCGCGAATTTATCGATATTTTTATCACGCAAACCTTACATCATTTTCAAAAGGAAGGCTTGGGTTATTTTCTTTCGACTACTTCATAACTCGCACACCTTTACAGCTGAGGCATTCTCAGGTTTTAATTATAGATCTTCGTGGGTAAATTGGATGACGTGTCTCTGAAAGTGCGCTACGTTGGACGGATAACCGGAATTAACAGAGATTAGGCTCTGTCGCACCACCCAGTTTGCGGAGCGTCGAGAAGGGGGGGGGGGGAGGATGAGGCAAGTGTAAAATGAGGAATTCGCACTGAACTGAACAAAAGCTGTTGCAATATTACGGCAAACTCGCATTCAATCGTCTGACTGAAATCTTGGGGAACATTGCCCGTGGTCGAAAATAAAACGCGACTATTTGCATAAACTTATAGGATTGTGTCTGCAAGGTAAGGGCTCCCATCAAGGTTGTTTGAGCCACGTGAGTTAATCGTGCCCTGGTTTTAATGGTGAAATTTCAAAGGAGAGGAGACGGGGGAAGAAGAGAAAAAAAAATGGGAAAAATAGGACGTGAGAGTTGCTAACGAGAGAAATACAGGAGATAATAGAGTTTTATAAATTACTAGAATAGCTGGTCTTCATTAGGCACAGAGAAGTTCCACTGGTTGGGATTTATGGAGTGGGGGCTGGAGGCACTTCAAGATTTTCGATAGCATTCTATACATATAGGTACCTTTTCCTTCAATCACAATAAATATAGTTTCGACCCTGAGGGCGCTCCAAGATCACTTGTCCCCCTCTCGTACAAAATTTTGGCTTAATTACAACGACTTTTAGTCTCTAGCGAGGGGCTAATTATAGTCGCAATTTATTCCTTTAAAAAAAACTCCCAATATAAACAGCTGATACTTGCCTGCACAGTTGACTGGGGGAGGTACAAATAAGCGTACGTGAAAGCGGCAGAGTTGACCGCTTGTAAAATATACAGGACGAGGAGGATGAAGAATAGTTTAGGAGACGTCTGATGAGACCACCAACGCACGTATACTGGGAGAAATATCAGTCGCATTAGACCCAATCGGGTCATAGTCAGAATGCCATGTTTCGGTTTCGCTTTCGTGAACGAAGAGCCTGCAGGATAGAGAGAGAGAGAGAGAGAGAAAAAAACAAGAGTGAATTGTTGAAAAGAAAGCATCAAAAAAGTGTTTTTTTGGTTTAAAAAAAAGGAAGCCAGATTATAAAAACTACGCAGGACGTAGTTTACGTAAGATAAAAATTAAAACATAAATAATCGGTCTAAAATTCTGATAAAAGTCAAGTTTTCCAGTCCAAACGGCTGCTCTCTGTTTTCCACAGGCGTGAGTTCAGGTGAGCGTCGAAGATACGTGACTCAAGTTTTGTTGGATTTTTTTTTTTAACAAAAAGAAAAGTGAATCGTAACTAATTGAGGAAACGCTTGAGTTCAATGCACTTGACAGAAGCGTGTATCTTGACCCTTTAACAGCTCGTAGCGAACGAAATAAAGAACAAGAAATATATCAAGTTTTACACGTGCACTGTGAAGGGAGCTAAAAATAGGCACTATTTTGTTCTTTTCAACGTTTGCTGTTATTTCTAGGAACATATTGGACCCTTGCAAGCTTGTTTTAATCCCTTGTGCTTTAAAGATATCTGTAACCGAACTTGACCTTAAAATGTGGGTCTATTAACTATGAAGGTAGCTAGTTCTCAACCCAGCCCACTGGATCTTTTACCTGTTAACTTGTCCAAAAAAAACCAAAAAAAAACTTCCTGACGTTTCTATTTTAAATTCTAAATAGATTTTTAGACGCGACCAGACCTCAAGAACAAGGTCATGAGTTTAGTGGACCAAGAAGGAAGAACCATGTCAGTACATTTGTTTCGAAATAGGGGGAACGCACACGTCGAAGGAAAACAAGAGCGGGGATAATTAAAATCCATTTAACTTCCCTTTGAATTTTACCTCAAATAGACATGCAATAAGGCGGGGCGTAAAAAAAAAAGACATTTTTTTTTCCTCCTCCACCCATCACCCAACCACCAACGCCTTCCCTATAATGCACTAAGCTCCTTCGTCCTTTTAATTACACCGCTATAATGTTCTTACCTCTGACAAGGTCGACATCTATTAAATCTGTCTTCAGCTTGGCCGTTTTCTTTGGAACATGGGTAAACCCGCTGAGAATCCTTTGCTCCACTGTTTTCTCCCATTCTTGTTTGTCGTAGGTGCCTATTTTTTTCTGATACCTGCAAATCGATACAATAACAATTTAAAATAAGACGTTCGTGGGAGGAAGAGTTGTTGACGCAATACACTCCACCCCCCCCACCCCCCGATATAAGCATTGGCTCTAAATTGAAGAACTAAAAAGGGCTTCGCTCCAGGGCTTCCATTGGATAAGATGAAACTAACAAAAGGGTATGAGAGTGAGAGTGCGAAAGGCAGGCTATTTCTAGAGGTCAAAAATCCGTTTCCTTGTTTATTCGTACTTTTTAAAAAATCTAAAATGACTAAAATTAGACGAACATAAAAATAGGACGAAAAAAAAAACGATTCTGCTCCCATGTTTTACGCCGTGCACATTATTCCTTTAGCAGTGATTTGGAAACGTATTAGAAGGGTGTGGCGAGGGGACGCTTAACATCAGGCTTAATTTTAGACCGAGGGAAGAAAAAAAGTGTGTATGCTATTAAAAAAAAATTGAATGTGCGAAAAAACACTGCGTGTCGCTTTGAACGTTTCTCAAATGCACGAAAAAAATATTACACTTTATTTAAGGACATGTAGAGGGCATCTTCCGTCTCAACTGGAGAAGAGTAAACAAGTCAACGCTCAATATGCACAAGAATGAGGGGGGGGGGGTAGAGTGTCAGTCTGTTAGTGAAGGTGGTAAGCCGGTGATTTCGGATCCTTACGCAGCAGTTGGAGTTTTTGTAATTATCGGGGGCAACTCTGAACCATTTATTTTTTTATTTTCCGTTTCCGAGAGTTAGGAATAAGAATGCCAGGTATATAAGGCATTCCTTGAAGAGGATCTCAATAATTTGAGGCCTGAGCTTGACAACTCTTCAGGAACAGTACGACATGCTCAATTACCCCCCCCCCCCTGAAGGGGCATTCGTTTGCCACGCAAAACGGAAGGAATATCATCCCGAAACGAAAACCATTCGCTTACCACACGGTATTTCATTAAGTATAATAGATGTGACGACATTGCGAACTGTGTGAGGATGAAGTTTTTCTCAGGGAGGGGGGGTTACAAAGAAATAACTCCACATTTTTCCTCAATGGGGAACTTGCATGGATGTCCCATTTGGGAGAAAAGTATACCGGTGAATTGGCACATGGACAGAAGGATATCAATGATAGTTGCAGCCCGATTGGTGCATTTGGTGATTTTTAAATAAATTTCAAAGTTCTTCAAGAGGGGATAGATGGTACGAGGGGAAATTACGTCAATCCCTAATTTTGAAGCTTGTCATTAGGGCACTCCAACATTTTTTGTTTACAAATAACAAGAAAATCAACTAGACCAAAATTTCCCCTTAAATTAATTATATCCCTGTTATTATGTCAGTCCATGAAACCGAAAAATGCAACTGAACCGTTCCGAGAAAGACATCATGTATAACACAACATGTGTACTGTGTTGAGCTGATGAATAAATAAAAAAACATTAATTTTGGCGGGCTCTGCATCGCAAAACCATGAATTGTTGCGCTTTCTCAATTTTAGCCGAATAAGAGCACTATTTCTCAACTTTAACCGCGAATTGGCGTTTTCCTCAATTTTAGGCACTATCCGTCAATTTTACCCATGTATGTTTTTAGCCGCGAATTGCCGTTTTTCCACAATTTGTCCGGCAAATGAGTGCGTTTTCTCTCAAGTCTACCATGAACCGAAGTCTACCGTGTTTTTGTCATTTTTAGCCGTTAAAAGGTCTCCATAAACCGCGAATTAGCTTATTTTTTTGTTTTTCCTTTTGGGACTGACATAGGATTGCGATACCACGAATTGGTGCGTTTTATCAAATTCAGCTGAGAATATGAGCTCTATTTCTCAATTAAATCCGCTGGCAGGCCTTTTTCCTCTATTTAAGCCGTAAAATTCCACGGGCTCGCCCCTAGGATATCTTTTTCCCCAATTTTCGCCTGGATGTTGCATTGAAAAACTTTTTTCTTTTTTTTATTTCATTTTGGCCACGGATTAACGGGCACTTTCTCTAATAACAGCGAATGCGAATCGCGAAGGGGATATTTTGGAAGCCGAAAATCGTGACTATTGACCAAAACCAGTGACAAGGCATAACTAGAGGGTGACCGGACGTCCTACTTTCCCAGGACCGGCCCTAGTTTTTAGAGCGTCCGAAAAGAGTCTGGACTCATGTTTCAGGTGTCCGAGGAGGGACCGATATTGTCCTCCATTTTGGTCCCAACTTATTGTAACGTCTGGCGGGTCTAACTCCCAATATCACTAACATTCAGCTTTTAACTGGAATTCAATCAAATCGATCATGCGCGTTTGGCACTGTCAAAAACCCAATTTCAACATTTTCTCACTTGAAAACCACAGATTCGCAGATTTTCACACTTTCATAACTAAATTTTGCGGATTTGTCTCGTAAAAATCCCAATTTCGTGAGTTTGGGCCTTTCAAAGACCTATTTTCTTGGAGTTTGATCCTTCAAAAGTCAAGCTTAGTGGGGTTTGCTCTTTCAAAAACCAATTTATCAAAACCCAATTTCGGCGATTTTTGCCTTATCGAAAACGAAATTTCGTGGCTTTAGCTCTTCATAAAGTCAGTTTCCCAAAACTAATTTGGCGAAAAACGAACGACGGGAAAACAAATTTCGTGATTTGGGCTTATTCAAACCCCAATTTAGCCGGAGATTTTCGCTCTACCAAAGCCAAATCACCCGATTTCACGTATGATTGCTATTTCATTAATTCAAACCACAATTTCGCTATTTTTTTTTCTTTTCAAGACCAAATTTCATGGTTTTAGCTCACAATGACATCAGCTTCGCAGATTTCGATAGTTCAAAAAACAAAGGTGGCTCTTTCAAAAAGCACATTCACGGATTCGGATCGTTCAAAAACAAAATTTATTCATTTTGGCTCTCAAAAACCCTTGTTTCGCGGATTTTCACTCTTTCACACCCAAATTTTGCATATTTGGATCGTTGAAATATCAATTTTAGGGCATTTTGCTCGTTCAAAAACCCAATTTCCTTTGCTGGGGATCTTCAAAACCCAAATTCTGGAATTTACGCTATATCAATAACCTAATGTATTTAATAGCTCATTCGAACAAACCAGGTCCACAGGCTTGGTTAGCTAGAAAAACCAATTCGGCTCGTCTGAACATCAACAACATCAAAATGTCGTGATTTTGGCACTATCAAACCCAGTTTCGTTGCGGATTTTCCCTTTTCCATAACAAAATTTCACACCTCTTTTTTTTTGAAAAAAAATCGCTTTCACTCCAGTTTCGTGGCTTGGGCGTAGGAGGGGGGGGGGGAGTTGAAATTTTGGCTGCGCCCTCGGTGCTCGCTCACTTTGTTATGCCACTGAACCCGTTACATATAAACGAGCACGGCTCCCTCCTAGTCGAGTAACCAACAATTTAATTTGTTGACTTGTTTTTATATAGGCGTTCTACTGTTGTACACTACTTTCCGTCGCAAGCACCCAACTTTTGTTCGACTGTATCGTGCCAGGCGTCCTCGGAAACAATTTTTTCTTCTGGTCACCCTAGTAGCCTCTAGGCATAATGATTCCAATTTCTGCCACTTTGAAAGGCGCTGTCGACCCTCTTGGAGAGCGTTTTGACCGTGATCGGTTGGTCAATCAAACTGTTTGAGGGACACAAAAATTGACTTCCAGCTGGAATGAAAACATTTTGAAAAAATATCACTGTTTGCTTATTGCTTATTCGAAATCGAGACGGGGTTTCGAGCTCAAGTTGAATGAACATTGTAATAAGACCACCCAACTTGTTCTTGGGGTTCCAGGTGAGGGAGTCCCCCTCCCTCTCTTCTAGATCCACGTCTGCTGTGCCCACAAAATACCGGACCTAGGAAACAAACATTTCATATTTTGTCTGTTGAATACTAATCCTATTTGCTAACGATGTCGTTTGGTGTTTTAATCAAGTCACAAATCGTTTGCGCTATTTTAGGTATAATTTTGGTGATAGAGCCCGGATTTATACGCGGTAAAAATTCCTTAAATATGCCATATAATATGCACTAAAAACACCCGAAATATGCATTAAAAAACCCCAAATATGCACAAAAAAAAAAATCCGAAATAAACACCAAAAAAGCCTGAAATATTAAAGGAAAACCATTTGTGCAATAATACATATAATATAAATAATGCCGTTTACATGTGAATTTTTCACCTAAGTCCATAAATGTGGCTTTAACTATCTCATAGTGCGTACTTTCTTCTTGGAAATAATTACAGGACGCTGACTATTAGGGACAGTAACACTTTTCTGCCCTTCCTCTTTTGAAAATTCCACAAGAGATGAGTTATTTCCGCCTATACACCAAATTCAAGATCCTAAAGGCCCGAATAGTTCTTTGAAGGGGGGGGGGCGGCTTTAGTTTTTCAACTGATATGGGCAGTGTAATGACAAGCGTCACTGCCCACAGATTTTACATTATCGCTTGTAAATTACCACAGGGTACTTGAAATCCTCGTTGCATTTTAATGTCGTTCAGTGGAATAGGAACGGCTTGCTCCAATATCCACTTTTAAGGGGTTTCCCTAGAAGAGTCACTGAGAAATTATGTTTCCCACGGACCTGACCTTCCTTGTAGATGGAATCTTCGCGTTTTAATAAATTGAAATGCGCGTTTTTCACGTCATAACGCCAGATTACGTGTGAAAGAATTCGCGTTTCACAGAACTTGTGTTTATAGCGTTTTGGCAACAGTCAAGGTTAATGGTGGTCAATAGCCTTAAATAAAGAGTAAAGTAATGGAGCGGGGATGATGTAGACTGATTTATGCTATTTTTGACGACACGTTCCTATATGACAATAAACAAGATTATATTTAGACCACCACCTTGTGAAATTTGGACAATTACCGATTCCAAAGCTGGGGCATGATAGTGTGAAACCCCTAGGAAAAAGGTTTCTATAAGAATCGGTCAAAGTCCCCCCCCTCCTTCCCACATAACATAAATTTGCAACTTACCTCGATACTATTTCTTGAATGCAATAACCCATAATATTTTCGATCGTCTTTTATGATAATCAAGTCTACATGTCACGCAAAACCTGCAAACAAAAGACCAAAACAGGTTACATCCTCGGAGAAAAGTGTAAAAATTATTTTAAAAGAACTTGTAAAACGCAAAAAAAACTTAAAAAGAGAAAAAAGATGGGAATAGTGTTGTAGTGGGGGAGGGGGTCCTTTGGGTCAGGGAACTCAACACCGAAGAAAGTGCATGTTCGACGTTAACCCCGCATAAAGGGTCATGGAAAAGAATTGCTCTGTCGTGCCCTATGCTGCTATTTAGAAAGTTATGCACGGGACGAGAACACAAATGAATGATGACCAGAAGGGGCCAGTGGGGGGAGGGGTCTCTTATAGGAAAAACACTAAACCAAAGGCGCATATAGCGTAGCGAAGTCGATAAATCAAAATTGATAAATTAAGCGTTTTTTTTTTTTTCTTTCGCCTCAATCTTTTTGTCGCTCTTTGTCACGCTTGAGCGCATAAGTAGGTAAATATATCGCGTAACAAAAGATATGTGTACTTAGAGAAAAAGTATCAAGGGGTATAAATAGAAATGAAAGAGCGCCAATTCATTTGTTTTATTATAGGATTAGGTATTGTTTGTTTCAGAAAACTCCCTACAATTTTGAGACTATTTTTTCAGATAATTCTAACGGGGTCACACAGAACCGCTTTCCCACAAATTAGTCGCTCAAAAGCTGATGAGTAAATCTTCAAACGACCCCAATTAGGTAACTGGGAGAAACCCCCTCCCCCAGCCAAGAGTAAACTCATGTTTGTCAGGTAGCGAGAATAGTACAATCGCCTCGTTCGTAAAGCGTTAACACAATAGTTTCCGTTGTAAAAAGAAACATTAAAACGATTAAATCACCGTATTATTACCTATTACCATCATATTATCAGGGGGGCATTGGGGAGAGGGTAAGTTTTTACATAAGCGAATGAGAAAGTTTCAAGGCCTTCACTAGATTTTAAGTTTGCCGGGAGGGGGGGGGGAGGTAAAAGAACATGGACAAATTGACATGGAATTGCTGTAGTTTTGACAAGGAAGACGCCGACGTATGACCCCCCACTTACCGGCCGTTACTCGTTACTTAATGATTTCTTTATTTTATTCATAAGTCTGTTGACGGCTCACATATAATACCTAAAATACCTAAAATCGTGAAACGCTCTAGTTTAAAGGTAAACCACTACTACAAACAAAAAAATTCAACCTTTTTGAGCTTTCGTACGATCAACCTAATCAGTCAAATACATTTAAGTCGAAGGATACTATTGATTTTTACGTTGTTTCGGTTATAGGAATGTATAGAACAAGAACAAAGTGATAATATTGTGGGAATACAAACGGAAAATATTGTTATAAGGGAAACGCGAGGTACGTTAGTGAGATCAATAAAATTTTAATTGCCTACCTGATAAAAAAAAACTTGAAACTTTCCTTGGCCCCTTGATTTCTAATTACGTCCTTTTTCAAAAAATCCTTTTATTATATATGTCTTTCAAGATATAATATGATATCGGAATTGTTGAAAAATTGACTGTAAATATTCTCACAACCCTGTCACACTTTTTCGGGACCGAGATGAGCGCTTTGCCACGCACGGCCAACAACTGACTGAGCCTGAGCGCGGCATGCCCCCCGCCAGAATCGAGCCAACCCGTTTACGGGGCACTGGTTGTTGTTCCCTGGGGTTGTGCGAGCTGTTGGGAAGGAGGGTAGGTGGAAATTAAGATGAGGGCTGTGAGGGGGAAATCTCCTTCTGCGGTGGGATGGAGGCGGTTGAAGGCGAATTGGACGTCGCATGTGGTGTTTTTTTTTTTCATGTTCGACTAGGAAAGGAAATTGAACAAGGATTGAGAGTTCTATAGGTGTTCAGAGCCTTCATTACACGAGAGGGGTTTAAACTTTGAACCCTTTAAATGCCCCGTTTCTTTTGTCGGCGTGTTGTTAGGCTACCGACCAAGGTAATCAGAGCGTTAGTGAGAGAAAAAAAGAGTGCTTGAGTACATATACTAAAAAAACTTCCCAAAAACAGGATTTTAATCACCTAAAATCCAGATTCGGTTGAATTCAAGCTAGGCTTTTTTCCGTTTTCCAAGTCCTAAGCTGCAAGACCTACTACAATAACAGGTTTTTGTTAAATCCCCTGCCATGCATGGGTCATCTTTAACTTCAGGGGTGTCCTCAGGGAGTTCGAGGGGGAGGGGTCAAGAAAGTTTAACTGGCGAGACCTCCTCCGAGGTAAGCTGTGCTCTTGGGGTCATCATTAAATCGGTTTCCGTCTTATTAAGCCCCCCACCCAGACCGCGTCGTAAGGCCATCAGACTTGATGAATTCACTACTTTCCCGGAAAAACCAAACTATTAAATGTTAGGTGGACAATGTCCGTTTGATATTGTATTTGAAAGACTAAATTCTGATTGGGCTTTGATTTCAGCGTAGTGTTAAACCGGCCCTGAGTGGTAGCAACGCTCACCTTCCCTCAATTCGGGTCTTTCGAAAGGGATAATCCTTGAGTTTATATCATTCCCTTTTGCAGGAGAGAGAGAGTGTGAGAGAGAGAGAGAGACCATGTGGCCAACCAGGGCAGCCCTCAATGCCCTCATAAAGATTTCAGGGCTCTTCGTATCTCGGCAGGAGTATAAGTGACGTTAGAAAAAGTATCTCACTGATTTAGGATCATAGATTTGGTCGTCCCACAACCTTGATCAACCAACCACAATGATTATTATAACAATGTGAATTCAAAGCTCCTGAAGTCCCCCCCCCCCATGGGTATTATCGGGGTATTTTATCCCCTATTAGTAGAGAAGGGAGAGAATATCGAGGCTTGGCGTATAGTGTTCACGGCTAGCAACACCGAGTTTTTGGAAAAGACCTACCTACTCGAAAATCAGAAGACGCGTTTATACCCCGTCCGTCCCGTTTTTGTTGTTTTCTGAGTGCCCGAGAATTTCCAAAACCGGGCCGCCGGCCACCCGACACAGCCTTGAAGACGGCGAGGGTGAGCCTCAATCCGGCGCCTAGAAAATCCTACGACATAGCAAAATATTCATTTTTGGCGAAATTTAGAAGCGATGGCTCCCACTCAGTGGCGTTTTGGCTGAACCACCAGCGCACGGAGTATCTATATGTGTGGGAGAGGGGGTCGCGGACCGCTCCGGGCCCTCCGTTCAGATTATGGGGACCCCTATAAAGTTTAAATATGAAAAAATGGGGATTTTTTAGGTTGTTAAAAACGTTGAAAAATCGCGAACTCTGTTCTAAAATTGAGATAAACGGCTAATTCATGGCTAAAATGAAGAAAAACGCTAATTCGCGGCTAAAATTGAGAACTCGCTTTTTTCGGAGACAACTTAGTGACTAAAACTGAGAAAAAGACGTAATTCAACACTACCAACGTAAAAACTACGTGAGAAAAAGAAACCACCACAGAGCATTGTTATAGCACACCAGGAGCATAAGGGGGAATAAGGGGGGGTAACAACAGACTTACCCCTCCCCACTGGAGCTGGCGAAATCGCTCTAAACATAGGGGAGGGGTGCGGTGGGCAAGTGGTGGGGGTGGACTGGGGAATGGGGGTGAGTTTCGATTACCCCCCTTCCCTCTCCCCTGAAGGAGGTCCTAGATCCGCCCTTGGCCAGGAGTATCCTCCAGCAGACAAACACATGAGCTGGATTTGTTCCTTAGGAAAAGTCTCAATCGAAGTACGTTCTGGGAGCAGAGTTGCCATGGGACTAGACCGGCCAATAAAATTTGAGATAAATACATTTTATTGGTTGGCCCCAGGGCAACTTGCTCCGAAGCCGGTTCCAAACACCTTACTGGAACAGACCGTTGTTGAGGTGAGCTTTCAGGAAAGCTCTAGAGCAGTGGTTCTCAACCTTTTTAGAGCGGGCGCCCAAGGATCAAATACAAATTTCACTGCCACCATTTGCAAAATTTCGTAATTGTTGTGGGTCAGGGGGGGTATTTTGTGGCGTTTTTCATGAAATAACAATGGTAGGCATATATTTGAGGAGAAATGAGTGAACATATTAAGCAAATCTTTAAATAGGAACAAACGATACGTGAGACTAAATCAGGGGGATGGTTGAACTTGATGGTTCTTAGCCGTCGAAGTATCTGGTTCGATACTTGTGAGATGAAGGCGTAAATCACCTCTTTTCTCGATGTCGACCCTATTTCTTCAGATTCTTCTATCGCCTAATCGAGCATGAAGCTTGCTCATCGCCCCCCGACCGCCTGAGGTACACTCACCGCCCCCCTACTGCCCAAAAACAGTTCACTGCCCCACAGCAGCCTTTCACTGCCCCCAAGGGAGCGATATCGCCCCCGTTGAGAACCACTGCTCCAGAGGGACCCATCGAAAAAGGGCACGCTACGCCACTGATGGAGGAGGGCTCCTCGGTGTAAGGCAACATTTTGCAGTGGCGTCCTCACTAGGAGGGAAATCTTGTAGAACATTTTCCCGTTGACCCATAAATATGTACGTTACAGTGTACTCAATTAGGAACTGAATTTCGTTGATTGCACGAAATATTTTCTCTAAACCCCGAAAAGCCATTAAACAATGAGTTTAATTGGAATGAAGTCAAAGTCATGAAAAATTAATCGCAAAAAGTTGGATAAAAATGCAAGCCTTTTGATAATCGAAAATACAAATGTAGTAGTACTCCTCCGCAACTCCTAGACTATTTGGATACCCCTATTGGGGCATTGTGTGAGGTCTCGTAGAAGTCAGCCACTGTATTTGAGGCCATACCAGCCCATCGCAAGGTTTATTATTAGGTATTAGGGTCCAGATAGGTCGACCGTAGCGTCTTTTGGCTCAAATGGAGTCCAAACTAAGCTCCCTGGGTCTTCCGGTGCTTAAATGGCTGTTATTGACTAGAGCACCTATGCAAAGTTGTTCAACCGGAGCCTGACGCACTTTTTGGCTTAAATGATATCGTCTGCACCACCAAAATTATGTTTTTCTGCCAGACCGGTTTCACTCTACAAGAACATCCTCAATGGTCTGGATGGATTAACGATTGTGTCCCTTGTGTTTTTTAGGGGGGCTAACAAACGGAAGTACCAAAAGAAATCTCTCTATCTAGCTGCTCTGGTTGCCGAATTATGTTCAATAAGCTCGGCTTATTGAAACAAATTATTGCATCAAAATTATTACTTCTGGGACGGCTTAGGGTATCCGTATACGGAATGAAATGCACTCTTTCCGACCGCCAGCTGCCGGAGCGAATTTTTTTTTATAAAGACGATCCTGTCCAACTTTTTTGTCTTTGGCCGGGAATTTTGATTTTTCGTCCAAAAATGCATAGCTACCGTTACGGTTTTGTCTCTCAAAATGCTTGAATTTCAAACTGCAATTGTAATGCGGACCCTAGAAACTGGAATAGAGCAAATTGGCCATGGAAAACGGCAAGGAATCTGATCCAACCTTGCGTCATTGCTTAATTAGGGTGACCAGATGTACCATGCTGAAAAAGAGGACACTTCCCCCCGTCCCTCCATTCATTCCGATCGCTATTCGAAATATGCAGGTTCTTGATTTCCCCAAACACAAAGCTAGAATGTTGTGGGTGGGGGGGGCGTTCATTTGCTGAAAATGAAGGCAAAATTTTGGCCCTAATATTTGTAGTAAAATTTCGTAAACAGAAATTCAATCTCAAAATTTTGTTTAAAAATATATTTCGAAGTGAATAATAATAAATTAATGAAATAACAATTATTTCTAACGTATTTTTCTCGTTTAGAAATCTTAATAGGAGCAACATTAATAAATAAAATAGGGCACCCATTTCTGTTACGACGTTAGGTTATTGAAAAAAATACGTGTTCTGGGAAGCCGCTTAATTATTAGCAGAGTTGCACGGGTGATTCCTCAACCCGCCCGCCAATCAACCCTCGTCTACTACTCGGCATACTTTTTCTGGCCTTATTTCTGCACCAATCCTGGTTTTTAAGGACTCGTTTTAATCTTCAGGAAATTCCGCATATGCAGTAGTTTTCCTTTTTTCAAATTTCATCCCAGAAGTTACTTTAAATTCGCCTTGAACTTTTACCTTGTAATTTCACGATTTCTTTCGACTTATTTGAAAAAAGGAAAAGTACTGCATATGCGGAATGTCCTGAAGATTAAAACAAGTCCTTGAAACCCAGGATTGGTGCAGAAATAAGGCCAGAAAATGTATGCCGAGTAGTAGATGAGGGGTGTTTGGAGGGGGGGGGGTCGAGGAATCATCACTGCAGTTCCACCCTAACTTTCGGACTACAACTACAGACTCAGGACTGAGCCCTGTTTGTTTTTCAATGGGTTTGTTCATTTACATTAAATTTAAACTTTTGATCGGGATAGTGATCGTTACATTCTCTTTCATTTCCCAATCAAGCAAGAAAAGCAATACAATTTCCCGGACAATTTACAAAATTCCCGGGTTTTTCCCGACAGTTACAAATTCCCAGACTTTTCCTGGGTTGGTCGACACCCTGTTTTTTGATCAAGGGGGTGTAGTATTAGTCCCTGTCCCCTCTCACATGTTTATTTCTTGTGTTTTATTTTTCATTTCAAACTCATTAATTTCGTCAAATAAAACCTTTTAGACCGAGAGCTGGCGACAGTCCCATTCAACCGGAAGAACATAGTCACGAAAGATATGCAAAATGATGGCATTTGACCCCCTATATACGAATCCGGAAGTCTGCCATGCTGTATCTGGGGCCTAAGGATTTTATAGATAATTAAAGTCCTTAATTTGGGACATGAATTTAACCAGAAGAACATAGTCCTGAAACTAGTCTCATTCGAAAGGTTTTATGGAGCTGATTACGAATACGATCGTCTGCCGCCGTCTGCCAGGGGCATTTTCCCTCAGTGGCTCGCCAAACTCACAAATCTTGGTAAATTTTAATTAACCGGAAGAACAGAGTCCTTAATTAAAATTCTCCAAATTTCCAGAGTTTGGCGAGCCACAAGGGGCAAATGCCCCAGGCAGACGATGCCAGACAACCATATTCGTAATGAGCTCCATAAAGCCTTTCGAATGAGACTAATTTCAGGACTATGTTCTTACGGTTAATCATTTTCCTCCGGTGCAGTTTGACTGGTCACTGAGGGCAAGTGCCCCAGGCAGACACCGGCAGACGATCATTTTCCTAATCAGCCACATGAAACGTGTCACGAAAGACCATTTTCCGGACTTAGTTCTTCCGGTTAATTAATATCCCTGATTTAAGGAGTTTACTGGCCACCGAGGGCGAATGCCCCAGGCAGACGATTGTATTTGTAATATTGTCCATAAAACCTATCGAATAAGACAAGTTTCAGGACTGTGTTCTTCCGGTTAATTAAAATTTACCGAATTACGTGAGTTTGGCGAGCCACAGAGGGCAAATGCCCCAGGCAGACGGTGGCAGACAATCACATTAGTAATCAGCTCCATAAAACCTTTCGAATTAGACTAGTTTCTGGACTATGTTCTTCTGGTTAAACTTAAATTCATGTCCCAAATTAAGGACTTTAATTAGCTATAAAATCCTTATTAGGCCCCAGATACAGCATGGCAGACTTCCGGACTCGTAAATAGGGGGTCAAATGCTATCATTTTGCACACCTTTAGTGACTATGTTCTTCCGGTTGAATAGGACTGTCGCTAGCTCTCGAACTATTTCTTAAGGGCCTGTTCACAAGCTCTATGTGTTGTGTGGTGTCTATGCAACCTATAAAAATGCTTCATTTTTCGAGGGAGTAAATCTGTTTGGCTGCTCGATTAAATGGCCTAAAAGCATTTGAAGTGTATGAGCATTTGAAGTGCCCGGTCAGTGGAGAAAACCCTCTGGTCAGTAGGATTTTCCGGGTTTTTCCGAGTTTCCCTGAGCCAATCGGGATCAAATTTGAGGACAAGTCGTATTGACCCACGCGTAAATTGTGTGCCAATTTCAGCTCGATCGGAGCATTTGAAGTGCCCGGTCAGTAGAGAAAACCCTCTGGTCAGTAGGATTTTCCGGGTTTTTCAGTCCCTTATTTTCTAAAGTTTGTTATGGCGTATTCACATTTAACGGCACCCAGGCGCGGATCCAGCAGGGGGCTAATGGGGCTTTAGCCCCCCCCCCCATTGAGCTGAACCTCCCCCAACTTTGTCTAAACCCCACGTCTTCAAAGCCAAATTTCTGATTTTTCAAACAATATCAAAAGAAAAAAATTCGCTCCGGCAGCTGGCGGTCGGAAAGAGTGCAATTCATTTTGTATACGGATACCCTAAGCCGTCCCAGAAGTAGTAATGTTGAGACCATGATTTGTTTCGTTTATGTTTGACCCTCCCTCGTGCTGTTTGCTGCCGGGTTTGTTTAAGCTGAACTTAATGGGAATCAAAGGCTATTTCAAAATGGAATCATCATACCGAATATAATGCTTCTGGAATCAACTGGTGATTTGTAGTGATTTTTTTACCATTTTAACCCCTATTTTCCCCCCTCCACCTTGACCGATTTGGCCCAAATGCAATACCGACCGGGGCCTTATGACTACTGATTTTTGTGCCAAAGCGCGTTCCGCTAAATTAATTTCTACGAGAGTTATCGTGCTAACAAGGCCTCACACTTACTTCCACCCCGGGGACATCGCCCCCTCCCCCTCGACTTTTTCAAAAAATTAAAATGGGAATCAAAGGCTAGTCTAACATGGAGTATACGTACCGAATATCATGCTTCTAGAATCAACTGGTGACTTGTAGTGATTTTTTGATAATTTCAAGCCGTATTTCCCCCCCCCCCCACATTCACCAATTTTGCCCAAATGCAATACCGACCGGTGTCTTATGACTACTGATTTTTTTAGATAAAGCGTGTTCCGCTAAATTAATTTCTACTATATATATATATAAATTCCGGAGACCACTGAATTCGTGTTCTAGAGGTTCTGAAACGTGAAAAAAACATGACATGACCCATGTTTGCCACCATCACGACGAGACCAATAGTGCATTTTCAGAATGAAATGCACTAATTGTGAGAACAAAGGGGGTAGGGCTTGCCACAATTCATGACTAGAATTTCCGCTTGGGAAGGCTATACATTCAGCAAAGTTGTCGTATTTTGTGTTAAAGAAGTAAATTAATTAACTGATTTTACCCGGACGACACGGAAAGGCAAAGCCTAAAGGCCCGTTTACACGAGCAATAAAAATTGCTGCAATTCGGCAATTATTGGACAATTCTTTTCTACAAAAATTGCAGCAATACGAAGCAATTTTCCCTCAGCGGATAGTTGAGGGATTTTGCAATTGTATTGCAGTGAATTGCTCCATTTCTGAGCAACAAAAATGGCTCAACTTTTACTTTTAGACTACCGTTGAAAATTGTTCCTTTCTTCTTTTCCAAGAATTGTCATCCGGGCCACCCATCCCCTGGTGGCCCGGGGCCAAAAATTGCGGAAAACGTGCAATAATTATCCAAACACCGCGGACTTAAAAAATTGCAAGAAAAAGTAGTCGCCGGAATTGGACAACAATGAGCAATATTGGACAATTCGATGCAATTATTGCATCAAGAAAAGAGGGAGTTCCGAGGAGGGAAAAAATTGCACGAAACGGGGAGTTTATTGCAGGGCAATTTTTCTGTAAATGGGCCTTAACACAATTCGAGCTTCGAGAAAAAATGGGCTCCCCGACGGGATTTGAACCCGTTACGGGTTTTTCTCGAAGCTCGAATTGTGTTAGGCTTTGCTTTTCCGTGTCGTCCGGGTAAAATCAGTTAATTAATTTACTTCTTCAATTAAAACACCGGCGACAGAAACTCTCGCATCAATTATTTTGTGTATTTTTCAATTCATCTGCCGAGCCCTTTAGACCTTTAGGGCCCCAGAAGATTGTATACTGTCGAAAAGTGTCAACAAATAATCAGCACATACGCGGATACAGCAGACGTGAATGCAGTGGGGTGAATTCCAAGCTGTTTCCCGGGGCCAAATTCGCTCTATTCTAGTTTCTTTTATACAGAAATACAGGATGCGCATTACAATCGTAGTTTCAAATCCCAAAAATTTGATTTTCTCGACCAATAACTAGTGTTGAATCGATACCAACAAAGTATCGATACTTTACTCATTTGAAGTATCGAATGGTACTTGGTATCGAATGGAAAGTATCGATACTCATATAACTTGTTTACAGTATCGTATAAAAAGTATCGATATATACTCGGTATCGGTACAGAAGTACCGATACGAAAAGTACTTGGTATTGATTCAAAAGTATCGATACCGTAGTGGTATCGATTCAACAAGCTTGTAATAAAACCCCTCCACCACCAACCAACAAAAGCCAAAAGCACTACCATCTCTAATGATTTATCGAGTCGTCAATCACTACTTCCTTATACAAATGCAGATTCATTTTAATTGAAACACAATGACTACTTAAGCTCGATGCACGCTATGCAACTTTTGAAATAGGATTGCCTACCGGTTTTAAGAAATATCTGGTCACTACCGGGGACCATATATTTCCTTTCGACCTCCAAATCAATAGCAATCATGCTACGAAGAATGCATAGTGTGCACCGAGCTTATAACTCTCTTACTTAACCGATACTTTTACGATACCGAATGATTACACCCGATACCGAATATCTACTCATTTGAAACAATACCCTTTCGATACCGAGTAAAAGTACTCATTTGAAACGATACCCACTCGATACCGAGTATTTACTTGTTTGAATCAATACCCATTCGATACCGAGTAAAAGTACTCATTTGAATCAATACCCACTCGATACCAAGTAAAAGTACTCATTTGAAACGATACCCATTCGATACCGAGTATTTACTTGTTTGAATCAATACCCAATCGATGCCGAGTAAAAGTACTCATTTCAATCAATACCCATTCGATACCGAGTATTTACTCATTTGAAACGATACCCACTCGATACCGAGTATATTTACTTGTTTGAATCAATACCCATTCGATACCGAGTAAAAGTACTTGTTTGAATCAATACCCATTCGATACCGAGTAAAAGTACTCATTTCAATCAATACCCATTCGATACCGAGTAAAAGTACTCATTTGAAACGATACCTATTCGATACCGAGTATTTACTTGTTTGAATCAATACCCATTCGATACCGAGTAAAAGTACTCATTTGAAACGATACCGAATCAATACCCATTCGATACCGAGTAAAACTACTCGAATGGGTATTGATTCAAGCGAGTAAATACTCGGTATCGAATGGATATTGATTCAAATGAGTACTTTTACTCGGTATCGAATGGGTATTGATTCGGTATCGTTTCAAATGAGTACTTTTACTCGGTATCAAATGGGTATTGATTCAAACAAGTAAATACTCGGTATCGAATGGGTATCGTTTTAAACGAGTACTTTTACTCGGTATCGAATGGGTATTGATTCGGTATCGTTTCAAATGAGTACTTTTACTCGGTATCGAATGGGTATTGATTCAAATGAGTACTTTTACTCGGTATCGAATGGGTATTGATTCGGTATCGTTTCAAATGAGTACTTTTACTCGGTATCGAATGGGTATTGATTCAAACAAGTAAATACTCGGTATCGAATGGGTATCGTTTTAAATGAGTACTTTTACTCGGTATCGAATGGGTATTGATTCAGTATCGTACTAGTTTTAATCAATAACCATTCGATACCAATTAAAGTACTCATTTCAAACGGTACGTTTCCGATGCCGGGAGTTCACGTGTTTAAATTAATTTTAAAAAAATTAAAATTAAAAAATACTCGGTATTGATTAAAAAGTATCGAATCGTACTCAGTATCGAATGAAAAGTATCGATTCCTGAAGTACTCATTTCCCAGTATCGAATCAAAGTATCGAAATATTACTTGGTGTCGAAAAAAAGTATCGATACCAAAACTACTGGGTATCGATTGAAAAGTATCGATACTTTACTCTATTTACTGGTATCGATTCAACACTACCAATAACGGGTCATTTGGCTGATGATAAGGCTGTATACGCTATACTGAGACCCATTTTTCATCACTAACTCACAATGCGAAATTGCGAAAAAATTACGAATTGACGATTCAAAAACCAACAAACTTAACCTCAAAATATAGAGGTATATAAGCCAAGGACTGACTAGTTGACTGATGAAAATTTAGTCTTTCAAACTGGATATTTTGCATCACAAAAATTAAACATTTACCTCATGATTTTGCTCCGTAGGCACACGTTTCGCTACAAAAATCACAATTTTTCACAGAAAATCCCACCGTAAACTTTTCCTAGACACTTAGTTCTTCAAGTACTATGTACCAGAATAGAATAGAACCAGGAACATTAGACCTAAGGGTCCCAGAATTCGCCTCGCCCGGCGGTCCTTAAATCGGTAAAGGTAAAATTCAGTTTCTTGACCAAAAAACTGGAAATTTTGTGGCGTGATATTCATACTAGAAAATATTAACCAGTTCCTGGGATCGGTTTACATCGGTTTTGTACATTACACGAGCAATCTTAGCACCTTGGACTAATTGTTTGGTCACAAAACCGGGAATTTTGACCGGTAACTATCGATTCAGCTCTTTGAACTAGCCCTTGATTAATGAAACCGCGGTTATTTCGCCCCTCTTTTGGCAATAGTTGCCTCCAATTTTAACTTTTTTTCTTCATACAACTTTAATTGTTTTCGTTTCCATAATTTAATTCGCTATGAACAAATATGTTCACCAACGCTATAATGCAAGAAAAATGCGATCTTGGCGGTCTTTGATATTTCAACGGAAAAATATACCTACCTACTCCTGTCCAAGAAAAAAAATGCTACAAAATTCGACAAATCCTTTAAATGTAAAATAGATTAAGTGATTTTTATCCTCCTACCACGGATTATGGTGAGGGGTGGGGGGTGGGAATTTGAGTCTAGCCCCCCCCCCCCCCTTGAGGACATCCTGGATCCGCGCCTCGGCACCCCTGATATTTCCCGCGATAATATCGCGAGAATGCACGGAAACGCATTTTTCTACAGAATGAATAACAATCGCTCACGATATTCGTCGAGAAACGTCAGTGGTAACATGATATGTGAATACACCATAAAAAAGCTGATAATATGGGAACGTGTTTTTCATGCATCGCAAGTCTGTGGAGAAAGACGTTTTGGGTACAGCAATCTTTTGGAAAGCGTACTTATTGTGGAATTTACGTGAATCTACGACAAATGGCCAGATTTTTAGGATTTGACGATCATTTCAAACAATGAAATGGCCTCTATCTTAACCGAAATTGTCCGTAGTTTCCCACGCGTAAATTGTATGCCAAGTTTCAGCTCGATCCGGGTGTTTTAAGTGCCTGGTCAGTAGAGAAAACTCTGGGTCAGTAAATTAGGCACTATCCCTGTAAACACTTGTATCAAAATTCATATGGGTCGCTATTGGCAACTAATCAAGATCAACTTTAAACGAGATCAATTTTGTTGGTGAAAATTCTCCTAATTCGCCTGATTCTCGTCAAATAAAACCTTTCTAAAGGTGTCTGTAACTCGCGTTTTTCATTACAGGGGGGGGGGGGGATATTTCTCAGTTGAATAATGTGAACATTATTCAACTGGGAAAAACTAAGTCACTACTTTACTCATTCTTGGTGCTTCTTTCACAAGAGATTAAAAGTGCCACTTTTCGAGGGTTTGGTGCACAAAAAAATTGATTTTGCAAATTTATTTCGCAAAAAACCACGGGGTTGCCTCTAATTCAAAAATTTTCGCAGATTATGCAATATAAAAAACATTTTTGAGAATTTTACTCACAAAAAAGTCATTTTTGCGAGTTCCCCTGCGCCAAACAACCGTTTGGGCGCGTCGTTTGGTCTCAACTCAACAATGAGTTTTTCCGATTTACCCAAATCTGCGGCCTGTAACTAAAGCAATATGACACGCTTTAGCCACACATGATGGGGTCATGAGGACAGAGTTTTTGTTTGGCTTGAATTAGGCTTTTGCTCGCTTCAAACGGACTGTCGTGCCAAGTGGGAGAAAGATTGGAGTCGTTAGATTCGTAAAGGTCCGTTCACAAGCTCTATGTTTTCGTTGTGTGGTGTCTATGCAACCTATCAAAATGCTTCATTTTTCGAGGGAATAAATTTGATTGGTTGCGTAGCCTCCGCACAACGCAAACATAGAGCTTGTGAACAAGTTGTGAACGGGCCTTAAAAGAAGTACATACTGGAATCGCGTTCAACATCAGGGCCTTCAATCTGCCACACCGAAGCAATTTCGAAGTGCAAACCAGTGCAAACTTACAGACTGAAGAAATCGAGGTTCCTACGCGTTTAAACATCACTAAATTACGTCTGTATCATTCCGATTGATTGATAATTAAGCACTAACTTTGAAAAGGCTTGCAAATCACAATAATTCAGCAATGCGCAATCGGCGTAACTGTTTCCTGTTTGAAAATTTAAAAAGTGAAATACCTTCACCGTCGGACTGTGTCTGACGACAGCGAAAATTAAACTAGCGCTAGCGAATTACAGTTGCTTAGCTTATCACGTCCCCCTTTTCATATCAACAGTCCATTTCACCAAATCGTGTGTGGTGCTGCCCCAACCTTTAGCGGATCTCTTTTTGCCTTTCTTTTCCTTCATTTTAGTCAGTCTTCTCTCTCTTGTTAGATTGACAGTCCGAGAGTGGAATTTGTAAAATTACGCCGTTATCTCGGGATGGGAAATTGTGTTTGACCTCTGCCAATTTTCGTTCCTTGATATTCTGTGAAAAGTGTTTTTCGGGGCGTTTTATTTTGTGGTATGACGAGGCTCGGCGCATTTTTCGGTCGGTTTTAAAATTGAGGGTGTTTTGAGGGTAAAATTGACAACGTGGAATCCCTCTAGGTTGACAAAGTGGTCTAGAGTGTGAACAGCTGTTTAGAGAGGTAGGTCTTTTAAAGTGTGAAGTGTTGAACATTACAAATTTGCGGGTGAAATGGCTGGAAGGAGCTTGGCCGATCAAATACGGCACTACCAGAGGGATATCGAGCGTTGCCCCGAGAATACGGAACGCGTGAGTACAGTTTTATGAAATGAGGTCGTTTCCGGGTTGTGAATAATTTGTTTCCTCTTTAGATGATACGATGCATACAGCGTTTATACGTTCTTCCTATTTTGGTGCAACATTTACAAGAAACAGGAGTTGGCCGAAGCGTCAACTCGCTGAGAAAGTACGACGGTGAGGTGGGTAACGCAGCCAAAGCTCTAGTCGCTAAATGGAAAGCGATGGTTGCGGCTGAAGAGGCCGCCGAATTGGAGCAGTTGCAACAACGGCGGGAACAGGAGAAACCACCGGATCCTCCGCCATCCGTGTCTGAAGTTCGGGAGTCAGAGAATGGGAGGCATAAGTCGAAAAAGTCGAGCTCCAGTAGGGACAAAAACCACAAAAGAAGGGACGATGAGAGGTCGTCGGACCGTAAGAAAAGTTCGCACAGACATCACAAAGAAACCGATAGTCATAGTCGTAAGAGGCGTCACTCTGATGACAGTGATTCGAGTCCTAGTCGTAGAAAACGGAAGAAGCATTGCGTGAGGGACAAGAGGAGACATCGCGACGACGATAGTGAGTCCGAGTCGGAAGTAGAAGAGGAAGAATCTGAGAGGCCGTCGTCCGCTGAAGAGGAAGAAGTTGAAGAAGAGGAGGATACCCGCGGTAAAAGTTCCGAGGACGACAGAGACGCCTCGGATGGTGAGAACGACAGCGACAGTTCTGATTCGTCGAGCGATCACCGTCACAGATCGAAAAAGTCAAGCCAGTCTAGTAGTAAGGAGAAAAATTCATCTTCGAGCTCTCGTCATAAGTCCTCGTCATCAAGAAACAGGTCTAAGAGTAACAGTGGTGACGACGATAAAGAAATGGTGAAGGAGCGTATTAAGGAAAACGAAAAAAGGGTGAAAAAAGAAAATTCGGATGCTGGGGAGCCGTCTAGTCAGAAGAGTGAGTCGTCGCCTTCAAAAGGCAAAGTTAAAGTCAAATTGGAAAAACACGCAGACGGAATTGACGGTACCTCAGGTTAGTCAAATTGAAAGAATCGGTCAACATTACAGAGTGTTAATTTTGTTCAATTTTACTAAGGTTTTAGTTTTGCTGACGCTCTACTGGGTGTGGAAAGTTCGTCGAAGAAGAAAAAGAAGAAGTCAGAACCGTCGAAATCGTCTAAAACGGACAACCATGACGATAGTAGCTCCAGTAAAAGAGACAAACCGTCGTCGTCAAAGTCACACAGCTCCTCGTCCAAATCTCACCATAGTGGCTCGTCTAAGCACTCCTCTTCGTCATCCAAAACTCATCACTCATCCTCATCGTCATCAGTCAACCACCGTTCCTCACCGTCATCCTCCAATCACCACACGTCTACGTCTTCGTCTTCCAGTAAAAAAACCGACAAGAACGTTGTAAGTTAGTCGGTCTTTCCAGACTCCGAAAAGTCTTGTTTAATTTCATTTTTTTTCAGCCCGACCTTCTAAAAAATCCCGTCAAATTAGAAACCTTTGACTTCGACATCAATAGTACATTGCCCGAGATCACGCCAAATTATAGACCGTTACCTCACGTCCCCGACCGTAAACCACTCAAACCCTCGATGTCCGATGAAGATCACATGTTCAACTTGATGACTACGAAAAATCAACGGACTAAAGTGTATTCTGGAGCCAAATACGGCTCCGTCTCGTCCGTTCCGTCGCTATATTCATTGTGCATTCAACTGTTATACGAGAATATCGACGGTAAAATCTTAATTTTAGCGCCTATTCGTGTCTGAATTTTTAATCTTGGGCTTTTTGAATTTCAGCCGTTGAGTATACTGGGGGAGTCCCATATGACATCTTAAAACCTCTTTTACAAAAACTGAACTCTGATCAGTTGTACGTCATCGAACATTTTAACCCTTATTTAATTGAGGATACCGATTTACTGTGGGAATTTCACTGTAAAAAAGATTTTAGAAATGAAAAACGTCAGGATATGGAGTCCTGGAGAGAACTTTATATGGTGAGTATTCGCCTTGATCATAATTCAGTCAGCGCTTTAGTTGGCCATTTAGGGAAACAGTTGTAGTGGGTGATTTCCATTAGAAACTAGTTCCCAAGTGGCCAACGACAGCGCTGCCCGAATTATGAAATAGGCGAATTGTGCTCTTTGTTAGCATTCGTGGTAATAATTGGGTTCGTTCTTTTACAGAGGTGTATGGATGAAAGAGAGAAAAAACTAAAAGCCTTGACGGCCAACATTAATGAGTCTATAGCGAAATCAACGCCTGTTAGAACCGCTAAATTAGCTTATGTAGACAGCATGGCGAAACCGCCTAGAAATGTCGCCAGAAAACAGGTGATGACGCTCAATTCCGTGGCTGATTTCATATGCTAACCCATCCTCACCACGCCGTAGGCTAAATACGGTACCGGAGCTGGCTCTTCGTCAACAGCTACAATAGCCTCACTGGGCGCCAATACGGCGCAAAAACAGGAGATTCTCTGTAAGGCAATGGTTGGCGCAAACACGCCCGGCGTTGAAGCACCGGTCGCTGTGTCGGCTCCTCCGAATCCTCGTTCGCAAACTTCATTTTCCTCCGGTGAGACAAATCAGCTTATTTATGATTAGCTGTGTGAAATAAACAACCTTTTATTCGTTATCTCAGCCACACCGAAAAAGAAAAAAGCACCTTTGATGGCCAAAGCCCTACAATTGATCAAAGGGAATAGATTCAAAAGGTAAAGCAAATTTTCCTTGTTATTCTGTCAACAGCTTCAGGTTTTATGAGGACTTCTTGAAATTTCGTGTAAATATTTCGAAAACTGTGTTAAATTATTTATTAAAAAAGGAATTATTTCCGTAAGAAAAATAAATTGTTCTCTGAGGGAAATTGTAATGGTCGATGACGTCACACAGCTCCCGCCCATCCTTTGACCGCTTATTTCTTTAACATCATAACCTTACTTTTTATGAACAGTGACTGGAATTAGTGGAATTGTGTCTTTTTTTAAATTATTAGTTAGTTGTAGGTGTTCTGAAGTGTTAATTAAAGGTGTGCAATGGGAAATAACTCTCTTTTCGAAATGAGTGAGTAGTGAGTATTCTCGGTGTATAGTGTGATGGATTTGATGAACGATACAGGCGGAGAGCTCGGCGATGGAGTGTCGGCTTATTTGAGATCCCGTGGCTACTTGGTGAGTACTTTGTTAGTTTCAGGGCGTAATTACGTTTACCTATCATAATTGTTGGCATGTGTGAAACTCGGAGGGTCCCAGCGTATTTAACAAGAACGGCGACACTAATATATATATATATTTTCAGTCGGAATTCTCAAAATTTGATGACTTGTCCGACAACGAGTACGCGATTGCTGGTGTTATTGAAGCGACTCAAGCAAGGAATGAAGCTAGCACTCCACACGTCATATTCGATCTTCACGCCGCTGAGCACCAGTTCAACCTGTAGGTGTACATTTTATTTCGTAATTCACCTTAAACGATGGCGATGTAAATACGTATTTTTCCCACAGATTTAAAAACTGGACACTTTCTCTACCACAAGAACAAACTCGAACGGAGTTCAGCCAAGTGCTAGCCCCACTTCTCTGTCATTTGTACCTGGACTGTCTCCCGAGGCATAAATACGACGAATGTTTAAGTTTCATTAGAAGATTCTCCGGACTTCTTTCGAGTCCCGAATGGTGCCCATTTTGGGAGGAGTTGTCGCGATGCTCCTCCTTACGTGACCTTAGCGAATTTCCCATGACTCGAGCCTTCAGGCACGTTGTCTCGTCATTTTACAATGTGCATGTTTTCATTTCTTCTAATTTTAACAGGGATTGTAAAATTGAAATTCGAATGAGGCCTCAGTCTTTGCAACTACTGAAAAGGTACTTGTGTAAAAAAGACTGCCGAATATTAATTCAGGTATGCCATCCCGAGTTAGAACACCCAACACTAACGTCTAACAGTTTTACTTTTTGAAAAGGTTCTGCAGGCGTGGTTTAAGGCTGTGATTTTAACGGACGACGTCGACAGTGAGGATGACGGTGACAAACAAGTTATTCAATCAGAGGAGGTATATTAACATAATGGAAGAGTAGAGGAAACTATTTATTGAGGTCATGTCTTGTAGGATGAAGCTGACGATTTAGTGTACGAGGAAAATACAGGAAGTGAAATTAGTATTAGGAAAACAAAGGTAATGGAAGTCAAAGAAATACCGGTGTGCCCATAGGCATTAGTGGTTTTTTATTTTTCAGGCCGAATTTTGTGAAGATGACCCAGAATTAAGTAATTTATTAGTAGTGGTAAGTAACAAGCGAGCATCAACAACTCCACCGCCCCCGCTGCTAATGTTCACCGCTCACAATACGAACGGTGTCGTGTGCGGCAGAGTGTCAGACGATAATATATTGGCCGCCACGGGTGACCAACGCTCTGAAGTTCGTGTCTGGAGCGTGGACGAAACTGAATTCAAACCTAGGTCAGAACAAAGTAAGGCATCATCTGTACCGATTTCCGTCCGGTTGCCACCGGTTGCAACTGAAGAGACTGGTAGCGTCGACACGGGACATTCGTAGGTTTTGCTTTTTAGTGACGCTGCATCTTTGTTCTTGTGAGTTGACACATTTAATGTTAGGAATGAAAAACGTATGTGGCCACTGAGGGGGCATTCAAGCACAGTCTACGACGTCAGTTTCGTTTCATCGCCTGACTACCTTCTGTCGGTTTCATTTGATACGACAATGCGTCTATGGCAGCTTAGTGATTTGTCCTGTTCGGCAGTTTACAGGTATCTTTCGTTCTGTTCCATAAGGTGGATTCGCTGGCTTGTTGGGTTGCCTGGAAGAACCAATAACCTGGCGTGCGCCCCCCCCCCCCAACACAAAACAGAAGTTAATCAGTAGTCTGTACTCTTGTCCCAATCCTGTTTTCCCTCTACTTTTTCCTCTACTTAGAGGTCACGACGCACCCATCTGGGGACTGGCTGTAAGTCCAATTTTAAACATGGTCGCAACAGCGTCTCACGACAAAACAGCTCGTCTTTGGTCACTCGAACGAACTTTCCCGCTGCGTATCCTCGCCGGTCATACTGACGACGTCACGTGCGTCGCATTTCATCCCAACGGCGGCTATCTAGCGACCGGGTCGTCGGATCGAACTGTTCGTTTCTGGTCGACGACTGATGGGGATTTAGCGCGCGTTCTCG
The DNA here is from genome assembly GCA_038030265.1 of Corythucha ciliata. NCBI lineage: Eukaryota > Metazoa > Arthropoda > Insecta > Hemiptera > Tingidae > Corythucha > Corythucha ciliata. Next base: position 13,423,399 of record CM075939.1, read on the forward strand.
GCGGTAGTGAGAGTCTCGGTCAGGTGGACGCGTTGGCGTTCAGTCCGTGCGGACAGTATTTGGCGTCGTCCGGTGATGATCAATTCGTCTGGCTGTGGGATTTGAGCGCTGGAAAAGCCGTTTGTCAGTTGGAGAGTCATTCCAGTCGAATAGTGTCTTTGGACTGGAGTTTGGACGGAAATTCAATCACGGCCTGTACTTTTGACGGTTATATTTTCTTGTGGCCCCTCGAAGCTTTAAAGAAACCGGAAGACGATATTATTCCGATAAAGTATCCAACGAATTGCTCGACTATGCTTTCGGTGCGGTACTCAAATAAAAATTCTTTAGTAGCTGTCGGTCTGTCGTCAGACTCTTAGCATCGAACAAACTGACTCCGCGCCCAAGTATTTGGTGATCAATATTTCTGTGTTATCAAAATTCGTCGTGTAGTAAAAAAAATAAATTATTTGCCCTTTTTCACCCTTTACTCAGGTAGGTAATGTTCCGCTTTTGAGTAGTCCCACGATACTCCCTTTTAACCAGGCCTGGGTGTAGACGTCTTTCGCTTTTGCGGATTACTAGTGGTTTTTTTAGTTGAATGTTCCGAGGGGTTAAGGAAGTCAGAAAATAGCCTTACGGGATTCAAAGTTGAAAGCCCGGCATAGGGTAAAAATGACCAGTTTCAGCTGATGAGCTGTGAAGTACCGTGGGTGATTGTTTAAACAGCTTTGATCGAGAATCATTCGAAGCATATGAATTTTAGTACATTAGGTGGTTTATTGCCACTTGTGAACTGAATTTTCTTTCAACTTTTCACTTCTTGTGGTAGTTTTCACTTATTCAGTCATAATATATATTATTTGTTGGGGGGGGGGGGGGGTGCTGCAACGGCAACGGGGTTTTAAATCGTTAAAGGCCGTTAGCCGCTTGTGATGGTTGAGTGGCAAGGTTGAGAGGGGAAGTAACCTTTGTGGAACCTTCTCCTACAGGTTATATCAAACAAGTGAACTGCGGATGTCGTGTTGTGGCTTGTTCCCTGTGTATATCAAGTATTGAAAAACTATTTTGCCGAGTGATTTTGTTTAATTAAATCGTGATGAGGCTCAATCCATCTAGGGTGTTCATGATATAATAAGAAATTCCCTGAGAATCAATTTCTTACTCTACTCAGCTCGAGCTTTGAATTTCTCGCCTGTGCCTCAATGGAAGGCGTCAGTAGGCGGTCGGCCCCTTCGAGGTCTAGAAATGAATTTTCAGTCTTCAATTGTGCGATTTGCTTAGCTAAATTCCACAGAGGTTCGTTAATCAAGTTTTTGTTTCTCCGGCGTAGCTTGGTTTTTTTAATTCTTAAATATGAGACAACTTGTTGGTGTCCGGCTTGGACTTCGTACTCCGTCCTTTGTGGTTTTACTCTTTATGTAGTATTTCTTCCGTGCATAATACTTTTTATCAATCACCAGCAGCATATTTTATACGTTGAAATTGATGATTTGACATTTTAGTATAGGAGAGAATAGTGCTAGCGTCAGCATACACGCACTCTTCAAACAAATGACTATCGTTATGATTAATCTCTTGATTGCCTCGTCTTTTAGGACGTAATATCTAAAAATGGTTTAGTATTCTAGTTTTTTACTACTTTCAAGGGCTGTGGCATGCTGCGGATGCTTGGAAGACTCGGTGGATCCCCCACGAGCGGTCCGTGTTGCGCTCCGCAGACTCGTGTAACGGCGGCTTAAAAACCCCATAAACATGCACGAGACTGAGACACATTGTTGTGTCTCGCTGGTGTCCGGCTCGTACATGCATACACGCCTTCGGCTCCGTTCACAAGACGTGTGCTTTAGATTCGGCATAGTGTGGACGCAGCTTTATGTGGGGTCTATGCAACGAAACAAATTTACTCTTTCGAAAAATGAAACATTTTGATCGGTTGCATCAACGCAACCGCATCGCTCAGAGCTTGCGAAATGGGATCATGAGGAATTCGGCTTGCCGTGTTTTCGGTTCCAGGGAGGGTTTTGGGGGTCAGAACACTTCAGCCCAGCATAGTTGAGTTATAAATAAATTTGAAAAAGTAAATAAAGTAATTACCTTTAAAAAATGATATGATCAAACAAACATACAAACAAAAGAAACAACAAAAACGGGTGTTTTTGATGCTTTAAGTTTGTTATTTAGCCCCGCTAAATAACTATCCTCGGCATTAATGGTATTTATATCACTGAGCCTGACGTGGATTCAGGATGTGCTTACGGAAGGGGTATGAGAAATTTAGGTCTATTCGTTTGTCGTCCGGAGCTGCACTATTAGCACTGAAAGTACTAACCTTCAATTATTTTTTCGCGTTATTTCACATGATAACCCGTGAGGTTACAAAATTTCGTGCTGCTCGGAGTAGTCCGGGACGACAAACGAATAGACCTATTGTGTACTTCGCTCCACTAAAAATGCCTTGACAACCCATTCGTTGCCTTAAAATATAGCTAAATTAGCCATGCACACACAGGCCAGGCTGACTATAACCTCACCATGATTCGCGTCCTTAAATGGCTGAACTGTTGATTTGCGTCCTTAAAATATCTAAACTGACTATTTTTGTGCCCTAAAAATTACGAAACTGACTTCACATGCCTTAATTGGCTAAACCAACGATTTGCGTGGACAATTCCTAAAAGATCATGATTCCCCGACCATTCGCGTGCCAAAAAATGATCAAATTGATGATACGCGCCTTGGCCTGACCGGCTATTTGCGCCATAAAAACGACTAAACTGACTATTGGTGCATAGGAAAAGCCTGAACAGATGATTCCTTTCCTGTGAACTGCAAAATTGATCATTCGTGTGCCAAGAATATCCAAACCAACCATTCAAGCTTTGACTTGACCATTAGAACCCTAAAATGGTAAACCTGACAGTTTGCGCCCTAAAATTGGTCCATAAGGCATCGCAAACCTACCATTCGTGCGGCAAAAATCCGCACAAAAATCAAAGCTAGAGTGACATTTTTTGTCTTCAAAATATGCCCCAGCATACTATTCCTCCCTGAAAATGGCCAAACTGACCATTCGCACCTAAAAAATAGCTAAATTGGCAGCATAACTGACCGCTCGGACCCTAGAATGGTGGTAACGTAAAAATCTAACATGTTTAACCCAAAAGTAACTATTTTTAACTAAAACTGACGTTTTTTAACCTTAAACTGAAGAATTGAAGACATAACTGAAAATCTTTCTTCAAAACTGATGACTTTACGTTAAAACTGGCAGGCTTAAAACCCAAACTAACGATTATACCAAAACAGACCGCTCTGCGTTAAAAACTGCCGATTTTATCCCTCAAGTGGCGATTCTACTCAAAAACCGTGCGATTTCTCGTCAAAGCTGTCTTGTTACCCCGAAAACTGATAATGCCATTACAAAACCGGCGATTTTTATCTATAAAACTCAATTTCTCTGTTCCATTTCAAAAATGAATATTTTACACCAGAAACGACAATTTCCCTCCGAAATTGGATATTTTACTTAAAAACTTACAATGTCACACTGTAACTAAAGTTTTCCCCAAAACGGATGATTTTAGGCCAAAAAAGACGACTCCGCCATGAAAACCGTCGATTTCATTACAAAACTGACGAATTTATCACTAATGTGACTATTAGATATAATACCAAAAGAGACGATTTCATTCCGAAGCTGACGTGTTGCCCTGTAAGTGACCTCAAAAATGAATATTTTATCCCAAAATTGGTTTGTTTACCACAAAACCACTCCAAACCTGAAGTGTTCTTCCGAAAATTTCTCTACAAAATCTTTATACCCTTTTTTGTAGATTATATCCTAAAATGCCTAAAACTGGTGGTTCCCACCAAAAAAGTTATTTTACCTGAAATCTGGACATTTTATTTCAAAACTGACAATATCACAGCAAAACTGGAGTTTTTCCGTAAACTGATGATTTTACGCCAAACCTATCGACTTTGTCCGGAAAACTCAGGATTTCAACATAAAATTGACGATTTCAAGCCAATGCTGAAGTCTGATATCAAAATTGTAGATTTCACTACACTACAGGTGATTTTACCGTTGGAATAATTTTGTCAGTTTTTCCTCTAAAATAAAATTCTACCCTGAAAGTGGAGGTTTTACCTGAAGTTTTACCCTAAAACTGTCAACTGAAAACTGATGTTTTCACTGCAAAAGTGAAGTTTTACCCTAAAACTGTCAACTGAAAACTGATGTTTTCACTGCAAAACTGGCGATTTCAACTTAAAAATAAATTTAATGGGTTTACTTCGTATCTGGCGATTTTAGCTCAAAATGGCGAGTTCATCGCCTTAGGCCCGGGTCGACCTCATGGGTTCGAAGTTCCGTTTATCCATAAACTGTACTTAAGAGCTTACACTCCAATCATAATTTAGCATTTTGCACACAAAAACGTTTAAACGGATCTTGTCGACACGTTAAGCGCAAAAATGGTGATTTTCGCGAAAAACTAGCAATTTTACCACTAACCTGGGGATTCAGAGAAGCAAAATATGAAAAATTTGTTTTTTAGTTGAATCAGATCTGCGAAAATGGTATTTTAGGGCGCAAAACCCGCAAAATTGGTCTTGGAATTATGTCACACTTGCGAAATTCGTTTTGTGAGCAAAACTCCTGCAAAATTCCTTGACATTTATTTTGTTTTTTTAGCGAAATCCGAGAAATGATTTTTTTTGTGTGAGCGCCGATGAAACAATGTGGTTAGCCAGTGGTAATCTATCGAGGGGTGGGCAGCTGCCCCACTAAATCTGCGCTTCCGAGTCTAGGGGAGGGTAGCTGCCTACCCCTGTCTCCTTCTGGCTACGCCCATGACAGGACCCATTAGCATGAGATGTAATATTCATTTCCCAATATTTCTTTTATTTATTTTTATTAACAGCTTGAATGCCATAAAAATTTTAACCCACTATGTTAACAAGTGATTAAGTCACTGCTTACATTTCTTATTGATTTGCTGTTATGATACCTAAATATGTCTATGTTCAGGCTATTTATAACAGTGGCGAGTTAAACTTATAATTAGTATCACAGAGTGGCAGGTAAATATTCGGTTTCTTGGGGTTTAAATTATTTTTTCCCGTCTGAACAACCCTGGGGAGGAAACTTGTTTGTGCGCCCCTCACTCACCCTCTTGAGCAAAACGCTGGATCCGCGCTTGCGCTGTTCATTATTTTCATTATTTCGCGAAACCATAAACTTGCAATTTGAAGGATATTCAGACCCGATACTTACAATTTCGCGTCTGTTTCTATCATTTTTACCTGCGTATCGGAGTTAAATAGAAAATGTTAACTTGTACTTTAACTGTGAATTAGCGATTTTTCTCAATTTTATCCGCAAATCACCGATTAGCGGATTAGCGAATCGGCGATTTTTTCACTCCTATGTTAGCGTTGAATTGGCGTTTTTATTTCATCATTTAAACTACCTATGTGATTAGTGTTTGAGTCTCTCAGGACTTACGCATTTTCTAGTGCTGAATTGAATGGGAACATAGTCACGTCGCTAGCACAAATTCTTATTAAATTTTATCCGTGTATTCGACCCACCTCATTCTTGGCTATGAATTAGCGAGTTTTCTCTACGTTAGCCATGAATTTGCCTCCAAAAACTGGGAATTAACATTTTATGATTGGCGTAGAATCTTCTTGATATTTTGCCTCGCCGTCTTCTGAAAAAATTATTGACTGTAGTAAACCAGCTGACCGTAATCGAATGAGTGCGTCTCAAATCAGAGTAGTTATCAGAGCTATTCCGGTTTCTTTCGGGGGGGGGGGGGTCACTGCACGTGTCTGTATGGTTTACTTTTATGTCCCTACACTCAAAAATTATGTGGCACATATTTGACCATATCAGGCAATATAAATGTACATACATATTTTTGTCCTTTTAAGGCCTCGCCACACCGAACGCGAACTGCCGGGCGGACTGGCCCGCACGCGGAAAAGCTATGGTAACGGGGTACACCTCACCCACATTGTCATGGTTTTTTAGCGAGCGGACCAGTCCGCGCGGCAGTTCACGTTCTGTGTGGCGAGGCCTTTATTGTGTATGGTCCCCTTTGTGATATTTCAGGTAGACAGTGTCTCAGAGTTTGTGGGAAAGGATTTTGTGATACAATTTTCTAAAGATATTGTTTTCATTTTTTTTTGTCTGGAAATAGATTTGACAAGAAACTGGAAAATTCCGCTAACACTACCGTGTTGCCACGTGGCCTGCTTGAAGTGTTTGCAGGATCACGGGAAAAGAAATTTTCCATTGACGTGTACTATTTGCAAACAAACCTGCGACGTGCCTAGCGGGTTTGTTAAAAGTTGTAAACATTCTAAACATGTGTAAAAATAACAGTTTTCTTCTCTTGCCCCAGCTTGACAGATTCTGACATCTTCAAACATTTCCCTCCCAATTTGTACATGATTGGTCTTTGTTCGAACGTTCATTTGACGCCTTGCTATGACGAGCCAGTGCTGAAATACGTCAAAAAGTCTTCGCTCTTGCCAACCGAGAAGAAACGGGGTAAAATTCCTTTTACCCACTATGCAAAATAACCGTTTACTGAATTATTACTTTTTTTTTCTAGTCACATGCAATGAGTGCGACACTAAGCCAGCCGAACTATCATGCCCACGGTGCCCCGCACTGTACTGCTTCCCCTGCTTTAAAAAGACACATTCGGCTGTGAAAGCTTTAAAAGACCACGAGGTCAAACCCCTCGTCCCGTCCATTGTCACAGGCGAGGACGACGGTCTTAACGCGAAATGTGCCCTACACCCTGAGACTAATCTCGAGTTTCACTGCAGTGACTGCGACTCCGCAATTTGTTCGCATTGTCTCATCGCCCACCATAATGGTCACTCCATGAAGTCCTTATCGGAAAAGGTGAACCCAAAAAAAAAAAAAAAAAAACTGTTTATCCGTTTGGTAGTCAAGAAACTAACGTCGTTTTTACTAGCAGAATCAAGAACTTACGGAGCCGTTGACTGAAAGCTTCGTTGATCTGACGAACCTGGCGGAACGTCTGAAGGCTTCGTTAAAGGTGAGTGGAATTTCGTCGGTGTTTCACGCTTAAAATAAGGATAAACCAAAGTTTATTTCTCTCAAATTAATAAATAGCGTACACAGTACACAAAATAACGAAACAAATAAATAGGTATGGATTCGCACGTATGGGAATCTTGAATACTCCTTCGGCGTGTTAAAAACAGACCGATGTTGGTTATGGCTTTAATCATTGTCATTCCTAAATTGGCACTTATTGAATATAGTAGCTGCAAATTGGTGTCTAAATTTCGTAGAAGGCAGTCGTTTCAAATTTGTTTTGACTAGCAGACAAATTATTTTGTAAAAAAAAAAAATGACGGCCTGTAGCCAGAGTTTAGATGGGAAAAAAGTGTTTATTGTGGGATAGATCTGACTCGATTTTCTGATTCCACGTCGTCAAGTGAATAGGGCCTGTTGAGGTCTGTCAATTTGGTTCTCAAGTCTTCAGGAGTCTCTGGCGACATTGATTTGTCCTCGCTGGAATCTTGGGTCAATGTTTTATTCTGCGTAAAACACAAACAAACATGTAGTATTAATTTTTTTAAAAGGAATTTATTTGTTTTGCTTACTCTTTCGATTTCTTGAAATTTGTGGCTGAGATAACGGTCAACTTCCGGTCCGGCGTAGTCTTCCGGGAATGTCGGTTTGTGCGGTAGAATGAATTTGTAGAGACGCTCGTTCAGTACGTACTGTTGCGTCGTCGACGAGCACTTGACGTTGAACCACCAGTCGCACGTCAGAGCGGCTTGCGAGAAGATTGTTCCGTTGGGGCAGAGAAATGACGCTTGCCCACCGTTCAAATCACAGTAATGCCACACCTATGGCGAAGATGTTGAAGGGGGGGGGGGGTGATTCGGTGCAGGTTTTGCTTTATGTGTAATGCTTACTTGGCAGCCGGTATCTGGATCGCCGAAAAATCCTTTGTACCTCTGTTGAGCGCAGTTGAATTTTGTTTGAGGGATTTCAGAGTAGTTGGGATAGTCGAAGCCGGCCCTTCCTGGAGTGCCTCCTTCGTCGTCATCATAGGACGAAATCGGTCTCCTCGCCGGAGTTTTGTTAATCTATTTATATTGTAAAATTAAGGTAATCATTAAGCCTTCCGGTTATCCTGCTGGTTGAACTCACCTTGACTGGGTAAACGGGTCGAGGAAAAGTCTTAACAATATGTTTAGCGGAATGTGGGAGCGTATTCGCCTGTTGAAGGATTCTTAAGAGTTTTGAAAGGGCTTTTATGCTTGAATCGAGATTAGCTGGAGTTATTTTGTCGGGAAGTGTTTTGGAAAGCGAAACTCCTTGGAGTATGTCATTAACGTTGCTGTCGATTCCATCTTCCTTTGAACCTGAATCCTCTTCACTGCTGCTGCTTTCATTACTTTCTTCGCTACTGCTACTGTTGTCGTCGTAGAATTCATGATGCTCCTTATAGCTGACAGGAGTATCTAGAAAAATTGATTACCGCGTTTACAACACTCTGAATGGGCAGGAGTTGTCATAATTACCTAAAGGGTTCGTTTGATATTTATCCTGGTCAAACTGCAAGTTCAATTCTTGACTCTGAGTTATAGTCACAGCTTGTTCAGTAGTTGCCTGAGCATACTGTTTATTACTCGGAAGCACCACGACCTGTTGGCCAGGTTTTTTCTCGTAGTTAAGCGTCGCGAGGTCGTGAATTTGCGGGTCGTACGAAGGTTTAACAGTTGGCTGTGAGATCTCAGTTAGATGTTGTTTCACGGTAGGCTGTCCCATGTAGCGATAGTACGACGGTACTGGTGCGTACTGCTGTGGAGCTGAATTGTACACCGGTCGAGATTGGTACGGTTTAAATTGAACTAAAGGGGCATCATTGTAGACTTCTTGGTGGTACTGTTTCACCGGTGAGACGTTGTCGTGGACTCGAGTGAAGGCCACGGATTGTTGATTATTCAGCGCTGATTTACCTCCAATTTGATTTGCGATGGTCAAGTAGTTTTGAGCTATGGTTTTAGTGAGGGGCGAGTCGTCCAAATAGCTAGACGGAACTACATTGGCTGGCACTAATTGCACTGGGACGGCGTAGTGTTGTGCGTGCGACGATTGGTGGGGGCGTGGGTATGGCCATGAGTTTTTCGTCTGAGGGCGATACTGGCTTGCTATTCCTTGAGCTACAGGTGATACGGGAGTAGTCAGGTAAACAGTCATATAGGGAATGAGGCGGCGAGTTCGTTCTTTGACATCGAGTGGTGAGGTATCATTGATCGTTACTTTAACGCCAATTACCGCTGAGCAGAAACCTGCGAACCAATGAAAATGCTTCGTAATTTAAGTATTCTTAATAATTAGAAGGTTGTTTGTTATTCTTACAGGGTCGGGTGAGAATGACAGTTTACCTTGTACCTCCTCAAGGAATTGAATAGCCTTTCACCTGAGCTTTTAATGATTCTAGCTTGTTAAAAAACTTTTTGACTTAACTTTGAAATGGTTTTAACTTCTTTTATCTACCTCATTATTTGATCACTAATCGTCTCTTAATTAATTGAGTCACGAAAATTGTGTTTGAACCGGGCAATGGTTATTTGTCGGGGGAGGGGGGATGCTTGTGAAACAGGAAGGAAGGAACTCAGGAAAAAGTCCTAGCATACATGCGCTCGAAAGAAAGATAATGTAACCACCTTCAAGACTGGTGCATTTTTCCACGGCAAGGTCGAAGTGAAATCGTTGGGAAGCTCTAAGCCGTGTGACTACTTCCAAGTTGTTTAAGACTTGCTCTTAATAATTTTTCTTAGCAATTACAAGGATCAGTGCTAGCTACTGGTCCGTTACGTAAAAGAGCTTTTAATTAAATAATTTATTCAAGAGTTATCTTGAAGTGTATTGAAAAAAAAAAAAAAAATAGTTTTTCAGAGCCTGCCATTAGACCACGATCTGACCAAGCTCCAAAATGTGTGTTTGATCAACCCCGATTACTGTTACTGCCCGCCGGATTATTGTAAGTCCATCGGTAGGTCTCGATGCCCCATTTATTTAAAACTTGTTTGGGCACCCTCATTCCCAGTAGGCATGAAAATAAGCAATTTGAAGTTCATTAACACTTTCTACCTTGATCTTGGTCTGTCGAATTAGTTAGATTTTAACGAAGGTGAAAGTTAAAGAACTGCAGCCCGCTATATGCTTTTCACCGCTTATGATGGAAGGTCAGCCAAATGATGGCACGGGCCGTACTGCAGTAGTTATAGACAAGGAGATACTCCTATCCTCTAGCTTTTCCTCAATTGGTCATTAAGGCCTGATTTCACCGGAAAAATTACTTCTAAACACGTTTTAAGTGCTAAGAAAAATAATGGTTTGAAATCTAATTTTTGAACGCAGTCAATTAGTGCAAGGCATTGCCCCCAGCACTAAATTTAATTTGTTATTATCCCGTGTCCACGAGAATCAGCGTAACGGCCTTAATAAGCAATAGAGTTCTTTGTCGTACAGTTATTCTTGTAGAGGTGTCTAAAACCAAAGCATAAAATGCGTTCACTTCGGTTTCAAAACAACGCTAGTGACTACCCCCCCCCCTCTCTCCGTGCTACAACTGAAGTACATGACTAACGAATGACCCAATTAGGAGCGCTATTGCATTGAATTCAAGTGAAACGTGTACAATTGTCAATTCTTCCTATACCTACCCTTTTATTTAAAAGTAAAAAAAAAAAAAAAAAAAAACCGTTATTAAGCTCCGCGAGACGACATGTTGCTAAGTTATGGGTCGATGCAGAAAATTGGTGCTTCGAAACCATCTCGCAAAGGAAAGCGTTCCCTTTCCCCATCGCGTCTTTGATAGTGATTTACTGTGTTTATCTGGTCGTTGTAATCATTTTTTGGTGACAATAGTTGAGCTCTAAAACGTGAGAACCGTGTTGAATTTCGAAAGATCCGCCCCCCCCCACTCCTGTAGTTTCGTGAGGCGTTTGCTTTTGTATTGTACTAAATGCTTTTGCCCTTCGCTTGAAGGACCCCCACACGTGAAGTTATTAGAAAAGAGAAAGAGAGCAAAACAAAGGGTTTTCCCATCATTTCTATTGCATTACTCTATCTTTTAATTTTATTTTTTTTTTTACCAGGAGTTTTTTGTTGTATTTTTATCGCTCGTGGTATTTTATTTTCCAAATGACAAGCTTAGCAGCGTTAAGGGTCTACTACCACTAATAAGGGCCTGTCTGCCCTTCAGACAGGGAAGTCCATGTGACTTACCGACTTATCCCTGGAACCGTAATTTCAATTTTCAACCAGGTTATTCCTACCCAGAGAACTCTGACTGTGAGTTTAGGTATGTCCCGCCGCGAAAAAGTGTGTTTGCGACTCAGTTTACTTGCTCTGTTGCACCTTCATTTGTTTACAATTGTTTGACCAATACTACCGTTTTATTTCCCGAATCTTGAATTTCGCCGTTCTCATAACTGTTCGTGGCAAACAGGACTAGTCGGTAGGCTAAAAAAACGAATTGTCCGACGATTGTTCGTCCGCTAAACAAACGATTTTGCTCATTGGTCGGACTCCTTGAGTTAAGGCGCACATAAACGCACGTGTTCGTGGCGAACGAAATGTGTCTGGAGGCTAAATGAACTAACATATTGGCTATACAGACGTGAACAAACGACGTCTCTGACGTATTATGCCGCTAAACAAACGATTTCGCTCATGTGTCGGAATCCTTGAATTTAGGCGGACCGCACACACACGTGTTCGTGACGAACAGAGCGAGTCAGGAGGCTAAACAAACGATGTTCCAATGGAATGTGCCGCTAAACAAACGATTTCGCTCATGTATCAGGGGGCTTATTCTCTAACTCCGAAGCAATAGCTTTTTCGAAGTCATATGTTTATTTCATTAATTTTCTTCAAACAAATGAATGAAATAGACACATGGCTGGCGAAAAAAATATTGCTTGTTGTTAGAGAATAGGCCCCCAGGTTGTTTGAAGATAGCCGCGCATTCTCGTTCGCGGCAAATTTAGTGATTTGGGAGGCTAAACTCGACTCGAACGAAAATTCTGGCTAAACAAACATGAACAAACGATATAGTGTCTGGCGAGCTCATAAAAAAAACGATTTGGCTAATGCGTCGGGTTGCGTGGACTTAGCACACACTTATAGCGTTTTCCATTCAACACAACAACCAAGTGTAGTTTAATCATATCATGTTTCAGAGAAGATGGGTGGAAAAAACGTACACCCCACAAGTGTATTGCAATCAAAGTCATATGGAATGGTTTTCCATATGACTTTGGTTGCAATGAATGTAAAACGCTATTAATGTTTCTAAAAAATATCGTGTTTGAAAAGTCGAACAAACGAAAATGTTGGCAAAACAAACGTCAACAAACGAATGGGACCGTTTTCGTTGAATTTGGCTGTACGTGTTGTGCCAGGATCACGGCAGTTCAGCCATGGGCTGCGTTCTGAGGAGAAGTTGTCCAATGGATCTTTTCTGGGTCCCTTTTCCTTGGGGCATCAAGGCGGTCCGTGTAAAAACCCCAACCCCCAGCCGGATAGCGTCTTATACGCCCGGTGGATTTGCCCCTTACTGGGGGGGGGGGGAGTCCGTTCGAAGCGCTTTGCAGACCAAAATGGCACAAAGCGCACCACTCGTGCAGTAAAAACACATAGAACTCTATGGGGCATTTCACGTCGGACGCGTACGCGTGAGTCGTCTCTTCCCCCGAGAAAAAAGACACCGACTCGCGCGTCGGCGTCTTTTTTCTCCTAGTGTGCGCGGGGCCTTACTTAATCATTAGAGAAGGTGTACAGAAGAAAGCCGTTCGATCGTTTCACCAAAGGCGGTGGTCTTAAAAAAACAATAAATGAGAAGAACGCATCCCTCTTTTTCTTCCGGTTGGAAATTGTGTACTAAGAAAAAGTTTTGTAAAAAAAATGATACGAGTTCTGAATTGTTCCACATTCCCATGGGTTACACCGTGTACCCCTATTTCTCTCTCTTTTCAACAGTTATGAATGTAAAAAATTAAGATAAGAAGATGTCCAGGAAAATAGAAACAACTTTCCCTCTCAAGGTATAATAATTGTTCGAGTAGTTTAATACAAAATAAATAGTGGGAGCCCCTAAGATGCCTGGTAAATTAATTAGAAAGGGGCATAATATGATCTGTCAAACCTTAAAAAGTGCGGGACTAGGGGGTTGGAGTCATTAAAGCGAATCTCCTTGGTGAAAGGTGCAACTTGAATGTAATCCAGGATAGTCTTTTGACGATGATTAGGGAGGGAAGTGGGGAGGCGCTGTTGGTAAACTTATTTTATGCTTGTATTAAAAACATTTGAATGAGGGACACTGTTCCAGTTAATACGGCGGTAGATTAGAGGGAAAACTGCTCGTCTTAAATTTTTTATTTCCAACGAGGATAAGGGCGATGTTCTGCTCTCGTTATAATTGCTTTTTACTTTTAAAGGGGTGAGAGGAAGATTTGTGTGTAATTGATCTTTGCGCAAGATTCCTCTTTTTGACGGAGTTTTCATTTCAAAAATTCCCGTCGTAATGTAACTTTTAAACGGTGGCAAATCGTCGTGGGTTCCAGTTTTTGGGATGGGATAATCCCTCCAGTATGGTTGGTTCTCATTTCGTTGTTTTAAACAATTAAGTTTCTTACTACCCCTACCCCATTCATTCTCCGTGTTTCTCTGATTGGTATTCTGCATTGGCGGTCCCTTGTGATGTCGTGGTCCTTAGTGTTCCAGGTGATTACATTTAATTATTGCCCCCTTTTGTACGTCTTGAGTTCTCCTCCCTCTGCCTATGAACTTGACAGGCTTCAGTACTCGGGCAAATACTTTTCATCCTTTCTCATAACAATATTTTGAACTGAAAGGATATGCGTACAGTGCAAAAAATTAAAGTGAAGTAATCAAGATCGTTAAAAACAGGAAAATATGGTTCATTTATACATGTCGTATTGAAAAAAAAGATGCCTCATTCACATGAGGTAACATGGGAACCTAAAAAAAACCCTAAAAAAAAACTTGAGAAAGAAGATCCAATTCGTTCGTCTTTTTTTTTATCTTTCTCTTGTGAACTTTGGAGATCAGGAAGTAAAAAAAAAGTAAATTAACTGGTCCTGGAATAATAAGACCGTTGAGTGGGGGGGGGGAGTTGCAATATTTTCCCCTAAATACTTTCGTAGGATGCATTTTTTATTGACTGAAAAGGTCAGCTGTCAGACGCACAAATTATAAATTGTGAATGGATAACATCAAACACCCGAGTGATGCGTTCTCGCAGCCACTTATTACCAACACGCGGCTATCAGCCTCGTAAGAATTTGTAACACCTTATAAGCGTTTGAATCGTTCCGACTTTGATTCACGTTGCCTTATTTTACGAGTACCCGGTTTTTAAAATCAGTGCCAACGGCAATTTTTATTGTCCTAGAAATAGTTCCCTTTCCATATCTCGTTTCAATTTCATGCAGAAAGAAAAAAAATTGTACCGAGGGCGCATTCCTGCGTTCAACATGCGGCCTCGTAAGAATAAAAAATTGCTCTTCTGACCGAATTAGGCCAAAATTCTGGAGCAATACCGTAAAACCCGCCAAAGAAACATCGTTTTTATGAATCGCTCCATTGGACGTCTTTTGGCGGAGATTGTTCAATGGAGAAAGCACATTGTATAAAGAAGCTTGCCCTATTTTAATTTTCGTTCGATAGGAAACTTGCAACAAGGATTGATAGGGGGGAGGGGGATTCATGAATAATTCATTAAGTTTTTTGTTTTGTTTACATTAGCGTCGTTTAAAAAGATAAGCCGCCAATCCTGTCGAGGAGGATTCGACTCATGAGAGCAAGTGACAATCACTTCGCTCCATATATAAATCGATGAATCTTCTTTTATGGGATAATAGTTGTCATTAGACGATGGAGAGTAAACAATGAAAATTTAATCGTTTCAACATTCTCGCGCCCTGATCGTACAGTACACGCTATACGTATCCGTGTATTAAGCAAACCGTTGAAAATGATTAACACGGGGGGGAGTTCGAGACCGCTGAGTCATGCTCCTATCGAGAAAAAAAGCCAATAGGATCCAATGCCCCGCTCGCAAATCCCGCGTTATCTCTTCGCCACTCACTTTTATTTTTTATTGCTTATAGCAACGTCCAGCCGATTGCCGCTGAAACCTCAATTGCTTTCTCTTTAGGAAGATATAGGAAAAAACCCCTAGAAAGTTCCAATCCAGATTTTAAATCCCCCCCTCACATCTACGATGTCACGTGCTTTACTATTGACGTCGAATCTCGTTCCGACTCTTCCCCAATGTTATACAATTTACAAGTCAGTGACAGGCACATTGCGCTTCGAACTTACCACGGATTTAACGCGTCAACAATTAGCCGAGTCATATTTTATATTACAGCCATTACGCCAGAGGCGTGACACGTGCTTGAAGCTGCTCTAATACGAGCGTCATTAAGCCTCGGCGTTGCGTTTTGACGTGCGACGTTTGTCTTCTAATAACACTGTCTCGTCTTTCAGTAGAAAGTTCAAATAGATGAAGCGGGGACCGGTAAAACTGCAAGTACTCTCTTCACGCAGGTTTATTATTACGTAAGAATTTTTTAAAAACATAATATCGTTAATCCTTAGCCATCTACACAACTCTTGCGCGGACTTCAGAGTGTGACTTACTTTCCAGCTTGTCTCTTCCGTACCCTAGAATACTCGAGTGCTTGTAATATATGTTCCTGTCCTCAAGCTATATAGCTCGAGTATGACCGGGGAGGGGGGGGGGGTTTAAAGTGGTTCTGGCTGTAGAAATAAAGATAGAATCGAGGGAAACGTTGTTGTGGGCTGTAGGATTGACAGATAAACGGGTCAACCCTTCCTTTGTTCTAAACGTTTGAATGATAAAGTGATCCACTGATTTCCGATACGGACAAAAAGGAAGTGAGACGTTTTCTGTAGGGAATGAGTCGGCTTATGCTTAAGAATTGGCAGCCGTTCGATTCTTCATTCTTCTTTCGGTAAACAAAAATAATGTTGAAAAAAGGTGTCAGAGGAATTGATGGACAGACATTTTTTCTCTTTTAGTCCGAGAAAAAACATCCTTTGAAAAAGTTATATCATTGGAAACATTTCGGGGCGAGTGTAACCACCTCGAAAAGATGAGTTGAAAGTTTCTAAATCGATTTCCTTGTGTCTGACAATTCGTCTTTGCGTTTATTTTACTGATCCCGCCTGTTTTCTTCATGTTTGCCTCAATCGGATTAGAGTTTTTCAACATCCACTAAGTCTGACGCATTGCTATCACCCTTTCTATCAAACGAACAGCAAAATCCCGTGTGCTAAAATTCGTCAAATGGTTTCTTGGGGCCTTAGATCCCCCCCCCCACCACCATGCCATCGAAAGAAAATGGATGGGTTTAGTAAAATTTATTTCAACGGGTTCTCCCTGGACAACATATTGAAGAAGAAGCCGCGGTGAAAGCTTCTTTAATGCGTTTTTTGCTGCCTGTGTTTTGAACTTATCGTCATTATTTAATCATTGCACAATGTTCTAATCGTCTACGAAGCAGACGGTCATAGCGATACACATTTTTAAAAATGATGTTAACATACTTAAACGATCTTCTTTTTGTATGTTTCAACCTAGGTTTTGACGAGCTAAAATTTAGCGTTAAATTTGTAGCTTGGCGCTTGTTTTTCAGGCCCTCTCTACCACCTATGTAACAATGCATCATTGAGATGCCATACGAATAATTCTCAATCTCGCGTGTTTCATGACTTCTTGCTTCACTATGCATCGTGGTTGGCGGGAGCAAGTTTTCTCTTGTGGGCGGGGGGGGGGGGATTTTCTTCAAGGGCCGATTATTTAGGTCTTTGCAAGATAATTGCTATTTGGCTTAAGGAACACGTACATATCGCACGACATTTCTATTGTGGTTTTTACGTCTTTACAGGACTGTGGGACGCTAATTTCATAATTTCTCGTTTAAGAGGTTTTCTATGTTTTATGGTTGAAGGTCTTTATTTCTATTTTTTATATGGTTTTCCTATAAGTGAAATTTACGCTGTAAATGGACTGACAAGATGACATAAAGCTGCCATTTCCTTATATTCGTATTACGACGACTGACATGATAATTGTTTTTCGACTTATCCTGCTTTTAACGTTAACAATTTTTGTTACAGTACATATAGCCGTCCGCTGTTCAAGTTACTTTAATTCGTGATTTGATCGAAACATTAGGCGGCGGGCAAAACGCGCTTATTTCTTTTGTTTTTTTAACCACGACATTCCACTCACGTTATTCCGTGTTGTGCGATTTTGCTCGGTATAAAATTTGTGGGGGGATGAAAATAAAATAAAATAAATAAAATGTAGTTCACGTCTAGAGGCGTTGGAGTCCGGTTTATGATAAACATCGGAATGACAGTGAAAGTACATTTTTGTAAAACCTCAGGCTTTTAAAGCAAATGGAATGGGGAGGTCGAATTAATGGTTCTATTGTCCCAGTTGGCAGGGAAAAGGGATCAAAAAGGGATTTTGAAAAAAAAGTGGGTGCTGCTTCTTGGCAGGTGGCCTATAGCCTTTCCTTTTTCTTCTTGCGCGTTTAATTACAACTGTTCGAGGTTTTTTTTTCTCTCTCTCTCTCTCGTAGAACACGCAATGTTTTCCTCGATTAAATCCGCCCATACAACGGTCATAAACTGTTACGCTATGTTGGTCAAATTCGACTCATTCTATCTCAAAGTTTGTTCTTGAGCTTGTCACTCTGAGATCTTTTAATTTGGGTGTTTATTTAATTCTTGGTCTATTGCGTACCCGTACGATTCTTCCCCAAATGGTGGGCGTGATGAATTTCCGTGATTTGAAGCTGCTAAAATTTCTCTTTTGAAGTGTTTTTTTTTTGTCACTAAAAAGGGTTTTATACGCCTCGGAAAGTGTCATAATGGACTGGCGAGCGTGCCTTATGTTCACAAAATCCGCTCATTCTGTATTTTCTCTCCGATCTCCAATGTTCGGAAAAATAAACACCTTCCTCACCCCCTTCCTTTCTTCCGAATATGTGAGGGAGAACAAAATTACTTCATTTTCGCTCTCCTCCCCCCCAGTCGGGATTAGTAATTGGACTCTGCGTGTTTTTATGTCGACCGGTCGTAAAGTTCAACGTTTCTCCTTCATAAAAGGAGGGAAACTGTGGGAAAAAAGGTGTACGAAAATTGAAAACCTTTTGTTGCATAATGTTACAACTTCATATATTAACGTCCTTTCATGGTTGAACGGTTTTGGAGATGTGGATTTTTTGTATATTTTTTTACTAATTGTATGGAAATTACTTCCACAGTAAATTTTGGTTACGTCCTCGAATGGGTAATTTTTTTAAAGCATTATAACCTTTTTTTGTTTTCCTGTTGCACTGACGGTTTTTTTTCGGCGTAAAGGGAAGTTGCATTGTTTTTTGTGCTGTTTTTTAGTACAGCGTTTAACCCACTAACCCGGTGAAATGGACCAAGATTTATTAAAAGCCCATGGCATATTCTGAAGATTGAAAGATACAGGAATGAAATGTTGCTAATCCAGATTAGGAAGATAATAGAGTTTGGACTATTCAATGAATGGCTTGCTACGCCATGTGTTGGCGGGACAGAGGTTTTTTTTTTTGTAATACTTGAAGGGCTGGTTCTAAAAAAGGAAACTTTTTTCTCTCTTAAGCCGTACGTCAAGTGCTTTGCGGATGTTGCAAACTTCTCTTGTGCCGGCTGGACGTTCCCAGAGCCCAAGGAAGGGGCTGTGAGACCGTAAAAATTCGATGTACCGGGCTTGGGAAAACTCTTCTTTGATGCCCCTCCCCTCTAAAGATTATTTTTGTTTCATTTATTTATTTATTTTTAACCCGAATCAGAAAAGTATCTTGATATACTTTCGCCTGAAATCCTATATTATTACGCGGGAAACATGTTCGTCTTCCTGACGTTTAGACGTGTTTTCTTTATTCCAATTTTGAAATTCGATATTAAATTTTAAATCGTACGGGTGGCATACATCACGATCACTAATGCAAATTAAATCATAATTTCAAATTTTCTAACGGTAAAATTGTGTAAATTCAACTTACACAGCGTTATGAAAAGCCTTAGATGCATAGTAGTCTCCTTCTGTGCCGGCGTTTGCTTATTTTCCTGGCAGTATCACCAAAAATAATGTAATAACACCCTAAATTAAAACAGAAGGCACTACTATAAATTCTCGGTCAACCGGACTCACTGGCGATCTGTGCCTGAGTGTATACGTTTTTCACGTACCCCTGCTTGAAACTTCCCTTGTTTTTTTTTCTTTCTTTCTTTCGGTGGGGGAGTGTTTTTTCAAAAAGAGCGAACTGATGGAGAAAACGGGGAAAAAGAGAGGCAAGTCCGTTGTTGAACTCCCCCCCCTCACCCTCGCGCGACCCAAACGCTATCACCCCCAGTTCGCCTTCCCACATCCCCCTCGGGCTGAAAGTCGAGTGGTAGACCAAGTCCATCCAGTTCTTCTGCTTGGTGTGAAGTGGCAGCCTTCCTCAATTGTTTAAGGACCGCACTTTCACGTTTACTCGAGAAACATGCCGCGACTTCGGGTCGCTCGCGTCCTAAAGCTCCCCCTTCGAAATGAGTATTGCTGCATCGCGGTGCGGAAACGACCTTGCTTTTCCTTTGATTATTTTTTACGATCATGACGCTTATTATTTGATATTAGAGAAAAGTAATAACAACGTTGTTCTATTTTCTGCGAAATTGAAAATATAGCGCCCGCAAGCCCGATTAAATCAAATTTGCTTGCTTCCTTCATGGCTCCCGCAATTCTGATCCTCATAAAAATCTCAATCGGGGGGTTAGCCCGTGGACATACGCCTTTATTTCTCTCTCTCTCTCCCCAAATTATCACTCTAGGTAGGAGCGATCAGACACAACACCCAAGCTTCCCGCCCTCGTAACCGGCTGTTTAGGGCCTAATAATAATAATATGCATAAATAGAATGCGACTTCTGAAAGTGCCCCGAGCAGGGGGTGTGTCAAGGTTGCGATGTAGATCAAGGTCGGTCTTTTGCGGATCAAGAAACCGAGATCAAGAGTCCGGACCTTTTTTGTCTCGCTCTTAACGGAATTTAATCTCATTTGAAGATACAATGGAAACATTTAATTATAGAAAGTTCTACAATTCCCAAGAATGAGATCTCAGGACCCATCTTTGTTTCTCTTCCTTTTTTTTATGTGTAACTTCTCTTAGTTTTAGAAAGGGTCGATGAATTTGTATTAATCCTTTCACTATAGAATGTTTTCTTACCGGAAATGTATCAGAATGTTTATCCGAAGATGAAAGAAATACCGAGATTACATCAAAGGAAAGAAGCTTCGAGGGGTTAGCCTCTACCTTTTAAGGGAATGGTTAAAAATGAGTATATATTTACGCTACACCTTCAAAACTATTGTAACATTCTCGTGATTTTTACTTCTGACCGTTGTTCCTCATTTCAAATTGAATTGGTATTTGCCCAAGGTTTTTTAAACCATTGCACGTCACTACTCCCATTTTTCGTTGCGTTGGGCCTAAAGAGCAGTTTTACTGTCAAATCACTGACTTGACGTCATTTTGGATGGCATTAAATAGCCCCAGCTGACCAACCCTGGGAGGTTAACAAAATAAATGGACATAGTGCTGGAGGATTAGTTCCCAAAATTTCTATGATTCCAGCGTAGCGTGTGTTGACAAGAGCATGCACACATACCTGTCTGCATGCCTGTACACATGTCTGTTTTATTGTTGTGCATGCATCATACATATTTATCTAACGATGTGGCTTGTTGTTTCAGGTAAGACACGTTTGAATTAATTGCGCTATTTCAGACAACTTTGGTGAGTAGAATTTGTTCATTGCTCATTAGTCTGGTTGGATTGTCTTTCGGATGGAAGGACCTGTTACTTCATGGGTCCTGTTCAATAAAATTTAGCTCCGGCGTCTACCCGTCCTCTCCGAATTGTGATATGTACACCAGGCTAGACTGGTGGATAGCGCC
The DNA here is from genome assembly GCA_038030265.1 of Corythucha ciliata. Classification (NCBI taxonomy): domain Eukaryota; kingdom Metazoa; phylum Arthropoda; class Insecta; order Hemiptera; family Tingidae; genus Corythucha; species Corythucha ciliata. The sequence goes on from CM075939.1 coordinate 13,444,493, forward strand.
GGAGCTAAATTTTACTGAATAGCCCCCTTGGGGCTGAAGTACGAAGGGGTGTTATATGAAATAACACGGGTGGTATCCGCGTGACAACCATTTTAATTGTGCTAGGATAACGCCGTGTTAAATTTATAAAACACCCCTTCGTACAAGTCCCCCTGTTCTCACACATTGTCATTATTCTGCTTGTTTCTTCATTTCGTGAAGGAAAATACGAGGGGGGGAGGTGTAAAGTAGCGTGTATCATACCATTTACATAGTATAAATGGTAATTTCTGATCGTATCACGCGCGAAATTTTCTGCGTATGTGGGGCCACTGTGTTTAGGCGAAGTACTCCCCTATTAGGGATAATTGATGCTTGGAACGGGCTACGCAATAAACCCTGATGGTTTAATGTATTCATAGGTTGAAAAGAGATGGTTGGCCGTCGATTAGATTCACGGGAGAGGACATAGCCATCTCAGGAATAGTTAAGTACAGCTTATTTTTTAAAACCTGGTCTTGTGATAGGCAATGGTTCCGTGGTCTTGGAGCTGTACTAGGGGGCTTTGAAAAATGAAAGAAGGGCTCGAAATCTCACAATTGGCTGGAACGGGGTTGGGTTCAGGTATATGTTTTTCATTCAAAATATTATATGATCGTGCATATTTCGTAGTGCCGGCCTTCTGAGGTGGCGCACAGGCTGAAGCAGGCAGGAGTTGAGTTGAGCAGAGTTTGGAATGCAGAGTTGAGGAGAGTGGCTTCTGACTCCCCTTTGCGCGAAAGGTGGGGGATGTCAGGGCGTGTGTCAATGGTCCTGACTAGGCTTGAGTCGATGGAGGTCTGAGCTCTGATTTTCGTTGGAAATCCTGGGAAAAATACTACGGTTGTTCGGACTCCCGTGGTTGAAAATCAGGTGAGCAGCGGGATCTACGCCTACAGCAGTAGGCCAGTAGCGCCAGGGTTGGGAAAGTCGAAGAGACAGAGGATCTCGTCCTACTAGTGCCTTTTCGAGCCCTCGCCGGCTAGCCGATTCTAGCTCTAGGTAAGAAACTATTGCGTGGCCCCCAAACGCAAACAGGTTATTTACCCGAATAAACAGAACTAGGCAGTTACTTTTACTCCAGACCGAAAATTGGCTCTTTGTGCGGGCCAAACCGATGGGTTTGTTATTTTGTGTGAGTCAATTCCACGAAATTGGTTTTTAATGGCCCAACCGCTCTTCAAAACGAGCAAAATGGAAGTTTTAATTGTTAAAAATGTGAACGGCCGTGAATTTTGCTTTTTAAAGGAGACAGCCCCACAAAATTGGTTTCCGAACCAGATCCGCAAAATTTGGCTTTTGAAAGAGCTAACCCGCTGACATTGTGCCGCCGCCGTTCTCAAATTAGCCTAAACAGCAAAATTGGGTTGTGTGAGTGCCGAAATCGCAAGATTCGAACTTCGAAAAAGCCCAACCCGCGGAATCGCTTCTACGGAGAACCCAAACGTGTGATATTGCTTTTTTTAACTCCGTGAAATTGGATTTTTAGGGAGTCAATCCTGCGAAATTGGACTTTGGTATGTACAGAACCGATGAATTTGAGTTCTGCGAGTGCCGAGTAGAGAGGTGCCACGCCCTCGATATTCGCTTTAGAAGCACAGTCCGGCACAACTGGCTCTTTGAGTGAGCAAAACTCACGAAATTGGGTACTGTTAGTTCCATATCCGTGAAATTTTGGGTTTGGAGGGTCTAATCCCGCCAAATTGATTATTTTAAGTGCGAAATCAGAGAAAATTGGATTTAAAGGGGTGAAAGGGCATTTCGGGGCATGTTTCCGGGATGAATACGCCATTGTATGACCGATATTGACTGTTCGGTTTATCACTCGCCGTTTATCCAATAAAACTCCGCCTTTCGGCCTCAAAAGACACATGGAAAATTCACCCGGAAACAGCAAAATGGCATGGCTGTGCTCAACCGAGAAATGCAGCCGGTCCTAGGCCAAAACGCAACAGAGAGGCTTTTCTCCACGCCAGCCCGGTTCTTCTTCGAGGCTCATCCAAGGACTTAGGCCTGCCGTTCGGGTGAAAATTTGTGAAGTCCCTGCCCTGAGAACGGGGCAACGTAATCATTAACGCCGAATTCACCCGTGAATTCTCTTTGACAGCTCGCCTGATCCAAAATCCGTCTCAAGTTTAAGATTCCCCGTGCTGGGTACTCCCAAGGTACGCAGATTATTCCGTTTTTTTTGCAAAAATAGCCCTGGATGGGGGGGGGGTTGGCCTGTTTTACGATCAAGGCCCTCGGATAAAGGTACTAATTACAGAATGCACCTATAGCCCGTCCAAAAAGTACCTAGAGGGGCGTCCGCCTCCCTTAAAGAGGGCAGAGAGCTCTTCGCGATGTTTCTAATGGCCGCTATTCTTCATTCGAGATTGGGTCGAAAATGATGGTCTCCGATGGCACTCCAAAGCTGTTAAAAACGCCGGAATAACAGTGAGGAACTCTTCAATAGCTTAAAATCTGTTTCAATATTTGAATGAATCCAAAGACTTGGACTTGGTGAACCGAGTCATCAAGCCAAAAGATTCGCAGTTTCATATAATCTGGGCCATTCCTTCGGCTTTAGAGGGCGTTTTTTACGATTTTGAATCCCTAGGATAGGTATCGGCCAACCGTGGAGTGCAGCAGGCTTAGGCCAAAACGCACCCTAGAGGCGACAGATCCCGTTTCATAGTCGGAATTATCAGTTTTTGGGGTAAAAATTCCAAATTTCAAATGGGAATTTTCCCTCCGTTCTGTTGAGAGAAAACGTGACCCTTTTCTTGGTTTTCTAGCGAGTCCGGGCTTAGTGGGTATGGTGTGTGGGCCGGAAGACTCGTAACGAAAGGCCTAAAAATAGCACATCTTTTGAATCGTGTTATATCAGATTATTTATTAATTTATAATATGAAAATGAATCCTTGAACTTATCACTATATTTCTTTATATTTTGAAACAATTACGCTCGGCTATCTTGATCAAAAATATTGTTTCCATGCGTTTTTGAAGAGGTTTAATCGTGATATAGATGACTTCTTCTTGAGAAAGTGATTACATTTAGCTTTTAAGAGCCTATTTTTTTCGATTTCAAATAAGCCCCACAAAACTCGTGATATGGGGAGAGGAAGAACAAAAGGTAATGCGTTTCGCAGAGTTTAAATCCTTGAACGTGAACTCTAAGAAATCGTGTTCGAATTGGTTTTTCGAGTGCCTTCGAATGACACTCGAATTATTCGGAGTATTTCGATTATATTTGTATCTCAAAATGATACTAACTGGTCTCTTTTAAAGTTTAAGGTCGTCAAACTGGCATTTTCAAGAGTTCCTGTAAGTGTTGCTCTGGAACGAGGGACGGCTCTCCCCACCCCCACCCACCATTAAGTTGACAGTGTGAAGTAACGCTTGGATTGAAGCGTGTATCCCAAAGGTCCGAAGTGACCACAGGGAATCAATGGAAACACAATGACATTAGCGCGATATGAAAGATGTTGAGGCGGCGGTGGTATGGGTGAAAAAAAGCACGTAGAAGGGCTTTCATCCTCTCGCTTTGTTGTCTCCACAGTGAGAAGAGACTTCGGAAAAATAAGAAAGAAAATTGAATACGCTACGTGTTGCTTGGTCGGTCGATTCGTACTATGCAGGAAAAAAAAAAACAAAAAAAAACGCGGCATTGGGTATCCCATATAAAATTGTGGCGACTCATCGGCGGAGGTTTTTTTTCTCGAAGAAATCTTTTGAACACCCACTTTATAAACGGCTTCACGGAAAAATGTATGAAAAATCCAATGGATTTTAAAATTTCCAAAAGTTTAAAGTCGTGATTTAACGCTCTCAGGAGACATACCTTTTTTAGGAGTGACTCTTGCGGTAGCCGATTCCTCAACACCAACCTTCTATTTTTTTTCAATTGCGTTACTTTCGGTTCAGTGCAGTGGCAAATCCTATTGTATTCTATTGGAGCGATTGGCCAATAGAGTATAATGGTGCTCGATCATTTCTGTGGGGATTCATGCGGATGATATCATGATTTTTGATGCAAAAAAATAAATTGAACGCGTAATTAATAATAAAACCTCATTTCGCACGACGTGAATTGAGATGCCGAGTGGCCGAAAATGTATTGAATAAAGAAGGAAGTAATCTTAATGGAATTATTCATGGCTGTTTGGTAAAAAGCGAGCCTTATGAAAGAAAGCATGAGGCGAAATCCCTGAAAACGCCATATTTCTCATATTTTTTTCTGTATCCTCTTGAACAATAAAACTGTTTTGCCTATTGTCAATTTCTTATAGCCGTTCGTAACATGTCCGGGTGAGGCATTTAACGGTTTAACATACCGTTCATCCAGTTTAATTTTGATCGTTCATCGTATTCTTTACTTTTTTTTTAAACTTGCCATTGACATTTAGAAGAAGAAGCGCGTAAAAACAAACAAAAAACTTCGGATTGTTTTAAATCACTGCAAAGGTTGTCTGGCTATGTTGAGGTCCTTCTTTGTTGGGACGTGAATTTGCTTGGACTTATTTAAATCTCGTTTTAATTGAATTACACGGGTGACTCAAGTGTAAAATGAGATTCACTTGAGTTCAGATATATCGGATGTGGGGTAATTAATCGCTCTGCATGCAACGTGATTATTTCGAAGGTGACTAAGAACTTTTTTCTTATAATTCGATATAGCGGAAATGAAGTCAAATGAATCTTTTGTGCACTATTATTACAAGGTCGCCATCAATGCGGAGTCCTATATTCCTCCGCCCCTCTTCACTCATTAACTTACACTTTCCGACACTCCAGCCGTGTACACTCGCTCACATTTCACGTACGACATTGACTCTGATGTCTTGTATTTTTACGTGAAACCTTTTGAATAGGAAGCAGTTCTCTTTTTTTTTTTTTATTGTACACATTTTCTTCGCACTAATGCGTTCGAATTTGATTGGATACACGTATCTTCCATCCGCCCCCTTTCGCCACGTAAGGGTCAAGACCTCACTCCAACCCCCGCTGTGCTGATGATGAACTTATCTACTTCATTCTTGAGGGGAAAGTCCGAATGGAGCGTTACATTCGTACGTCAACACGGTCTTAGTTCCTTGTTAACACTCACTTTTTTTTATTTCGTTGCGTCATGATCCTGTTTTGATGCTACCGTCCTCCACCCCCATAACCCATATTTTTTTTTTTGAATGTCAACGCCTTGTTCTGCGTCCTGTTAGTGGCGAGAATCATTTCAATCCGGATCTTATTCGTCTTATCTGTTCTTAGGTAGAACTGAGTTGTTTTGAGGGGTGGTGGGGGGCATTTAAAATTGTTGGTACCCCTAGGGTGGGCATCTTATCAGTTGTATTTAAGAGGAATGTAGGAGAGTTTTAAGCAACTCGTCCACCAGTCTGATGTTCACAGAGTCCCGTTTTTTGTAATAATTTACCGTCGTTTTTTTAATTAGCCTGAAGTACTTCAAGCTTGAATTTTTTAAGCAATAGGAGGCACCTGTGGGTCGCGGGATGCCGGGGTTGGGCAATGAGGGAAACTTGGGTGGAAGCTCGTTCAGTTTCGCCAAAGAAGGGAAGTTTTTCAAGTTGCCCGTCATGAGTATCGTTTTTTTCCTTTTTTCAATCTTTTCGAGTTTGAAGGCGTTGAGTGGTCGGTATAACTAGTATACTACCCGATGTCCTTGGTAATAAATAACTATTTTTTGTTGTATCGTGCAAATTCATTATCGGTTGATTCAGTTATTTGAATATGTCGGTGCGTAGCAGAGAAATATTTTTTAATTTATACCTGAAATGCGTTTCCACTTCATGATTTGCTTTGTTAAGTAGGTTTTCATTAGAAGCTCCTGACATTAACTTAACGCCCCTATTCGTGCAAGCTTATTGATTTTTTTTGAATCAGCGTTGTATTTATAAGAATGAAATATCCTTTTAATTATTTCATTCGCAATACCTTGTCCCTCATAAAGTGCAAAACTGAGAGCACTGTTTTCCCACGTGGGAACGCAGCACACTCAATCATCCCAACTTTTCTTTGGATGGACCACCTTGTCGCTGAATGAACGACGGCGTGCAGACGTTGACTTGACGTCTGAAGAGTCCCACTAGGAAATCATTGTCTACTTGTTTTTCAGGGGGGATCCTAGTGATTATTGATTCAATAGTGGAACTCTTCAGATATCGAATTGTGCCGCCCAGAAATATTTGCACGAAGGTTTGCAAAGCTTACAACTGTGCAAGCTAGAACACTATTGCATTTCACCCATAATTTTTTGTTCTCGTGTTCTCTGTCTCAGTGACACTATTCCCTTCGATCGTGTCATTAAAAACAAAAGGACTTTTTCTTTCCATTTCCTTGAAGACCTTCGATTCGAAATGAAATGTTCACAAACGACCGGCCAAGGCCGGTGTGGGCCTGCTCTGCCAGAGCCTTGCAAAGTCCCACCTTATTCTCTTTTATTAAAAATAACAATACGCACCTATTTCCCACCGCAACCATTTAGGTAAATATTTTTTTGATTGAAAATTTGAAAATGCCAGAACTTTAATATTCTATCAAGCATGAAATGGAACTTTGAGGAGGTCTCCCCAACCTTGAAAGAATTTTTTGTTTATTTTTTAAAATGCCGGTTCTCGGTTTCGAAAAACCACTTTCACCCTCCCGTACCTACAGCAAGTCCCTTGTTCGGTTTCTCTAGAAGTCAACGGTATTCATTAAAAAAAAAAAAAAAATATCTCCACTAGGAAGCAGTTATTTTCTTTTTCTTAAACACTTCCTCGGAAGCTGCCGTAGAATTTATAACGCTCATTTTGAAAGAAACCGCTTCAAATGCTAGCGCTAAAAGCATTTTAAAAATCTTAACGTACACCCTTCCCCTCCCCTTATTTGCTTCAAAATACATATTTGAAGTGATAATTGCCCACATTGATAAATTGCAATCTTTAAAACTTGGATCGAGAGGAAAAACTTGCCCTTTAGCGGGAATCGGGGAGAGCTGTGCCAGTATGGAGAGATAGTCTTATTATTTGAAAAACGAATACGATCGAACTGGATTTCGATTAGATAGTGGTCAATGGAGCGTGAGGGATAGTCATTGTTGGCATTTTGGTTGATGTTTGGATTCGAATAGGGGACGTTTTCTCCTAGATTTGTGCGGAGAAAGCATAATATACTTGCTTACGCTGGTCACAGATTTTTTGTGGTATTGTGTGTGTGGAGGGGGGGGGGCTGCGAGGGAACTTTGGTTCATTCATTCTTAACTCTCTTAACGGTGCAGGAAGTTTTTTAAGCCTGGGACAAAGAGTGAATCCAGTTTTGTAAACAGGGGGGGGGGATAAGTGAACAAGTGGGGTGTTGCGACAACGCCCAAATCTTGGCATTTGCCATTTGCCGCTTATTTGGACAATGCCTTTTTACTTCAAGGCCAGGCAGTATCGTTTTGTTAACCGGTAGAACTTTTAAGCATCTTGTTTAACCATAAAATCTCGCCTTCCATTCATTTTTATTGCCCTTGTTAGCTTTCTCAAATGAAAAATTATTAGACATCTGAGAGGAGCCTCCCGCGCTCCCCGCTGAGCCGGTCGATTTACTCTATCCGGCAAAATCATTAATGCAGATTTATTGGGAGCTCTTCTTACTTGAAAACTTTCTAGCGGTCACTTTTACTAACCCTTTGACCCACCTGTTATTTTTTTTCTCTCTTTCTCTCAGTGATGTTGACGCAACAGTGCAATAAATTAGGACGTTTTCTCTGTCTCGTTTTCGATGCACCTGATACCATCGGTTTTGCATCGCAAATTTAATCCGATCGATCGTTAATATTTGCCTTCAACACAATTATTCTGTTGTTTTTTCACTCAAGGCTGCAGGCTCTCACGTTTTTTCCAGAAAAATAGGAAAGAAATAAGACGGTCAATATATGCATTTTTCACTATTTTTCCGTTTTATTTACTTATTTTTTCTTCGAAAACGTTGTTTATTTCATTCAGAGAGTTTTGTTGTAACGATCTGCCAACAAATAACTTTTATGGTTAGCTCTCTTCATCGTGCATTTTGAGAGTTCGATAACACCTTCCAGATTCCGATTGCAGTTTACCTTTTAGAAGATTCCCCCGTGGGGCTTGGACACGCTTAGAAAGCTGGGAGTAGCTTTTTAATGGACTGAATAATAAAAGTTTCCTTGTGTGGTTGGAGTTTCTTCCCAGAAAACGCGTTATGTGCATGTAATCAAATGTTTGCTTTGTCCATCTTAACAAGCTTTAATTCTCCCGCCTTTCCACACAGTGGTTGCTTTCGACAAAACCCAATGCTTCGGCCAACAAAAAATATTAAAATTTGATCGTCCTTGGTCTTCAAAGCTTTCATTAAAAATAACTTGTCTCATCTGAAGTTCTTATTTAGAGTTTTTTGCGTTAAAAAAAACAAAGCGGTTTATTGGCCATATTCAGGCTAACGAGGGACTGGAGATGGGCAGCTTCGTGGGGGGCTGGATGGGGGTTCGAAATTTTTGTCATTTGGCTTATCTTCGGTCTGGTTCAAGAAGTTACTTCTTCCTTTTTTGTTTTCATGAAAATAAGTCCCACATAGTTACTAATAAGTTCCGTGAAAATTAAGGGCTTGAAATGGGCATTGTTTTTAATTCATCGTTAATGTACCGTTGAGTTTCCTTTGTCAGTATAATTGTAATTAAATACGTTTTACTCATTTTTTTCTGTTTATGGTAAAATGCCTTATAAATGCTTGCGTAACCATCAGCTGCAAGTAAGGTATAAAATATAAATCTTACATACTTATATGCAATACTAAATAGTTTCGATGTCCACTTTCTTAAGGATTTCATGTCGTATGCTTCCTACCGGGTTTCTTCCCGGCAGCCCCCCGCCCACTCGATTTGTTTCTTTTTTCCTTTCTCCTCTACTTCGATTCAGTTCATTCAAGTTCCAGTAGGGGGCGCCTGCTTATGGGTGAAACGTCCTTACCGTCCATTCTTCGCGATGAAAACAGGTTTTCTTGATTAGGAACTGTTGATCTGTAGAAAATAAAGAATGTGCTCTTGTTGAAGGTTTCCAGTTGCGCCTCGTGACTCCTATAATTTCAGAGCAGCGTAATTGGTGCGTGGTGAAGGGTGCCGGTGGCACAGTGTCCCTCAGACACAGGGCACAGTGATTCCTCTCGTTGAAAAGGTGGATAGATGGACCACTGACTGGTTATTTGCTAACAGAAGGTTTCCCCTAAGCACCCTCGGGGGAAGGTTCTTCTGAACTGACGTTCTTCCCTGGTTGCGTCCTTGGTTCCACCGATGCCTCATAAAACCATAGATGAAGCAGCTACCATTGCGCTCTTCATGGGTCGGTTTCCACTATGGCTGTATTCTGTTATTTTTAGGTAGTTAGGCTCACTCGCAAACACGTTAGTGCCTTGGCTCTTCAAACGCCCCTGATACTGGTTTTTGTCAATGGATGTAGACGAGTGATATATTGAGCCACCCACCACGATTTAAAGGGGCCCACACACGGTCAAACATGCTTGACAAGCATGGTTTTATTAGTTTCGCTTGTCAAGCATGTTTGACGTTTGATGTAGCACCCACACGGTCAAACTTGTCGTCAAGCTTCAACTTCAAACGTGCGCCCAAGCTTCAGCAGTGCTCATTTTGCGTTCATAATATGTTTAAGTATGGATATTAACCATTTGAGTTATTTTTATTGCCTTATCAGGACCGAAGCCACAAAATAAAGCCCACAGGAAGAAGAAAAGGTCTACGTGGACCAAACAATGGCTCATGAAAAGAGATACTTTGGCCACGCAAATCTCTTGGAAGAGCTGAGATGTGCTCAGAGATTTTTTATAAATATATTCTTTTTTCTTATCGTCTATCTTATAGACGTAAAGTGTGCAAGTATGCTCCATGTTTCCAGGAAAGTATGTCCTTTCCTCGTGAAACACCCAATATTTAGTCAAAGGATTATTATGAAAAACCAATATTTTCATTGTCATAAAAATCACCCCAATACCCTTTTTTCTTTATGGTTTGAAGGTTTGAAGGTTTGATGGTTTGAAACACACACACACGATCAAATATGTTTGTCAAACCAAATGTTTGAGAGCAAATTTTCTGGCAGTGACTGAAAACCGTCAAACGTGATGTCAATCCTTCAAACATGACCCCACACACGATCAAATCTGCTTGTCAAGCGAGGTTGGCCCACACACGGTCAAACATGCTTGACAAGCTTGGGCGCACGTTTGAAGTTGAAGCTTGACGACAAGTTTGACCGTGTGGGTACGACATCAAACGTCAAACATGCTTGACAAGCGAAACTAATAAAACCATGCTTGTCAAGCATGTTTGACCGTGTGTGGGCCCCTTTAAGAGATGAAGTATCGACAGGGAACCGAGTCCCGTGACAAAATTGGTGGCCGTTCAACGGTAACAAACCGCCTCGCCGGGTGAGATCTGGTTCGAAGGAAGTTTTATAGTGCGGGCACTTTTGAGAACACAGAATGTACTGAAGTGCTAGCCGTCTCCGTTTCAGCCTCAGACCAAAGTAGTTCTAGGGTCATAGGTCGGAATCTAGAGTAAACACTGACTCTTGGGTGCTGCGTTTTTGTGGATCAAATCTCTTAACATCATCGTTAAGATTATTTTGAATGCCACAAGTTAGTACCTATACGCTATCCAATAGAAGGAGAAAAGACGATCTATATAGCTAGGGGGTCCTAGAATGAGTCATCCCTGATGAATTTTAACAAGTTAGTCCAGCATCTTTAGCAGGCTGTGCTGTTGTTGATAAGGATGCTCAGGTGATGTTTGGTACCAAAGTAATAGTAAATGGGGCTTTACTTAACTTTTTTCGATTTTTTTGCCCGATGAATTGAGTTACTTTTTACAAACGAGGGTAGGCAACAGAACGCACGACAGCTCAGTCTTGAGGGCGTTGCCTATCTTCCCGGTTTAGTCCAAAGATAGTTGGGAGTCCTTTGCAACGAGTCGATTTGCGTTCATATCCCAGACCCCCCTCCTTGTTTTCCAAAGCTCGCCTTATCTGTATTTACAGATTTTTTTCACTGTTAAGGTCGCCTTCAGACTACTCGGACGTGACGTGGGAAGACGCTGTCCCACGTGTGATACAAAGTTCCAGAAAAGGCTTTTCTTTGTTTGTGTTCACATTGCTCTGACGTGACGTGGGATGATGCTTGCCCCAGATGTGAGCTTTAACATACAAAAGCATTATATGTTGGACTTTTATATCAAACGTGGGGCAGCGTGTTCCCACGTCACGTCCGAGTAGCATGAATTGACCTTTAAGGTCGATTCAGACTATTCGGACATGACGTGGGAACACGCTGTCCCGTGTGTGATACCAAATTACAGAAAAGGATTTTGTTTGTTTACAATCACATTGTCCGGATGTGACGTGGGAACACTTGGGATGATACTCGTCAGAGCAATGTGAACATGAACAAATGAAAGCCTTTTCTAGAATTTTGTACCACACGTGGGGGTGAGTGTTCCCACGTCACGTCCTAGTCGTCTGTATTGACCTTTAGAACTTGGCAATATATCATACAGCGAACATAAATATTTTTGTTATTTTCCATTTTTGGGTTTTCCTATAATCTCGGTCACTGCACGTCGCGTCATAGCGCAAAGGGCCTCCGTTTTGAACAATATTTACCATAAATTTATTCTTATTGGTTTATTATTCATTCTGAATAATACACCTATGTTTTTGAACAGAATTTTTTTTTTACAACCCACCCTCAAACTTTTTCTGTGAATGTTTTATCATATCCAGATTCGATTTCTGCTATGTCCGTACGCCGTCCGGGTCATATCTTGCCCTAGGATTGCTCGAAAAAACTCGTTCTTTTGCATATAGACTCCACTTGGCATCTAGGTTAACATCTGATCAGTTTGATCAACTAACTCCCTGGGTTTTTTATGGGCCGAAAGCGGGTCAAAAATGGGGGTTTTCAAAGGTTTAGAGATCATAGGGGTGTGGGGTGTCGATTTTCATGTAATTTCAAGCCGGATTTGGCTACATTCATGAATAATAAACCCACGTGTAAATATACGTGAACATGTGAATAGGCTGGGGGCAACAGGCCGTAGTCGGAGGTGGCCTCACTCATAACTTCGCCACGAACGAGGGCATTGGCTAAAAACTGTGGAAAATGTCTCGAAATATCCCTGAGAGGTTACAAAACATGAGAAATCTATCCGCGCACGTCGATATTCCCTTGTTCGTGAATAGGCTGGGGGCAACTGGCCTTAGCTGGACGCGGCCCCACTAATAACTCCGCCACGGACAAGAGCAATGGCAAAAAACCGTAGGAAAAGTCTTAAAATATCCCTGAGAGATTACAGAACGTGGTGAAGCTATCCGCCGACATCGATATTTCCTGGTTCGTGAAAAGGCTGTGGGCAACTGGCCGTAGTCAGGCGGCCCCACTCATAACTCCGTCACGGTCAAGGACAATGGCTAAAAACTGAGGGAAAAGTCCTAAAATATACTTGAGAGGTTACAGGACGTGGGAAAATTATCCGCTAGCATCGACATTTCCTCTTTCGTGAATAGGCTGGTGGCAACTGGCCATACACGGAGGCGGCTCCATTCATAACTCCGCCACGAACAAGTACAATGGCGAAAAACTGTGGAAACAGTCTCAAAATGTCCGTGAGAGGTTACAGAACATGGGAAAACCATCCGCCAGCTTCGACATTTCCTTTTTGGTTTATTATTCATTCTTATAGGGGTGTGGGGTGTCGATTTTCACGTAATTTCTACATTCATGAATAATAAACTCATGTGTAAAATTTGCAGCGTTTTTTTTTTTTTCTAACGACTTCTTTTTATTCGTAATAGTTTCCAACATACGCGACTTGGAAAAACCATTGCCTTTTTGTGCAGCTGTAACTCGTGGTCGCCTTGGTCTATTATAATCTTCGAAAAGAGCTCATTAAATGAGCAAAACAGTCGAAAACTTGTTGCGTTTTTCAACCAAATTTTCCAATTTGTCCGAGTCGCGTACGTTGGAAACGACTACTAATCAAAAGAAGTCGTTGGGATAAAGTTGTGGCAAATTTTGTCAGCTATTCATTCGAATAGGATGTCCTTGGCGCTGCGCCGTGAGGGGACCGACGAAAACACCAAAACAAGTGATCTTTCCGGTGGTTCCTAGCAGCTCGCTCACATCGGACGTCCGTGAACTTTTAGCTTGTTTATCTCCCAAAACAATAAGCTCAACAGATCATCTCGTCTAAATATTATCTGTTATATTGACTGGACTACTAAGTAATTTCAATTTAAGGTTTTTACTATTTCTGTTGTAATCTCTCCCTTCGACTTTTATTTCCATTTTATCGTTTATGACAACGCATGTTCTTCGATTTTGTTGTCTCTATCGGAGCATTTCTCCAATATTCTCATTAATTGTCACTTTCTTTCGCGCATATACCCTGCTTGTTGACCATGACAGTTAAAATTTTTTTCTCCTCCACTGGACTCATCTCAGCCTTGGCCTTTAAAATCAACTCGAATTAACTGAGGTTTCTGATTATAACGTGATGGCGACTGTTGTGGAAGGGGTCTGGAGTTTTTTTTGTTTTTTTCTACGTGTAAAGACCATTTTTTACATCATCCAAAGGCAGACGATTTTCGTGCTCCCCTCCCTTGCTCACTATAAACCTCACCTCATGCTTTCGTGACCCTCATGTCTATGTAACGGTCAAAATATAAGTGAAGGCCAGTGGAAAGAGAATTTGTTTTCCTATCTCATCCTTAAATTCTTCTAACTATACTTAAATATTTATTTATTTTAGTGTCTACAAGTAAAGTAAAAAATCGCATTGGTATGCGAATATTTATGGCTTATAAAAATTTTATTGACAAATTTATAAGGAAATACCTAAAAATATTGTTTACTCAGATAAGTAGGAGAATATAAAAAGGTGGTTTAAAACAGTTGTGTATCCCCCTTGGTTGGGCCTTCTATGTGGTTATGGCACGTTCATCTTTCTTTGATTTGAATTTATAATTGATTGACAGTTGCTGTTTTCAGAACAATGCTTAAGAGTTTTGGGTGGGGGGATAGTTTAGTTATATCACAGAAAATATCTTTAAAGGCCCGGATATTGTCTTTCTTTTGTTTTTATTTATTTCCGTTTCCGTCTGAGGAATATATTGTCAAGAACTTCCTTTGTCACCACCCGGTGTCGTCGCGTTGGATTAACTTTGGGTCGTTGATAGAGTCGAGCGTTGATTTTGTATAGTTGTTTTGAGAGGTCACAGCGAACGTTGAACCACCAGTCGCAAATGAAAAACGGCTGGGAGAATTGAGTGCCATTCGGACAGAGGAATGTCGCCTGTCGGCCGTCAATGTCGCAGTAGTGCCATGCTTGGCATCGCGTGTCCATATCGGCAAAGAAGCCGGGGTGCTCTTGTTCGTCACAGTAGAAATCCGTGTAGGGGACTACGCCAAGGACGGGGTAGTCGGTTCCCGGTCGACCTTTGGTGTAGAGATAGACATAAAAAAATTAGATTTTTATTTTACTACTGTTTTTCGTTAGCCCCCTCCCCCCACCACCACCGCCACCACACACGTGTCCGAAGCAGCGTGAATGTGTCATGGTTTATTTCCGGACTGATTCTCTTCCGCCTTGTTCAATATGCCTAGGGTTAAACAAGTTTTTTTTTCATCATCCAAGGTTTGTCGACCCCTCCCCAATTTACATACTCGATCACGAAGACGGCACCTCTTTCAAAACAAACGACTCCTAGGGGCCCTGTTGTTTGATTTAGTGGCGATTCGTGCCGCTCCTGATGGTGTCTTCGGGGAGGGGAGGAGTTAATTGAAGCTCATGTACGAATCACCTCATCAATCGGGAAGGGACGTTGCCTTTTTCCTGTGTGCTAGAGCTATTTTGTTTACTTATTTGTAAGAAGGTTTGCCAAAGCAAAAAACGTCTAAGCATTAATTCGAAGGCTTCGCGGTTCCAGTGACATTCATTCCACGGATATTGCTCAAGAGATTCATTTTAATTGAACCAGCACCCGGTTACTTTCTCGGATTTCAAGAGATGAAATTGAAAAATTACAGGTTGCTTCTTGAATTATGAGTAGGTACATTTAATTATTTCAGAAGTAACTTTTTGTGAGAATGTAAAATTGCTCGTAATTAGTTATTAAGAATGATAAATGAACCCAGAAAATTAAAATGAAATATTACAGATATTCCCCGAAGCCCTCCTGAGCTATTAACGTAAATCAACTGGTCACGATTTTCCCCGCAATATATTTGACTTCCCGAACGCTTTTGTTCGTTTTTCCTCGCATCATCGCCTTTTTGATGTGTTGTGCTTTTTGCACAATGTCTCTTTTTCTTGAATATTTGCATAAGTGACCAGCTCTCTTTCTTCTTGCAGTGTTCTGTTGGATGGAAATGGGAATGGGAGGGTCCTTCGTGCTTTGACCATCTTATTAGATCAAGGGCTCTTTTTTTTCGTAATTATTCACGTCTCGTCTTCTTATCCCCTTGAGCTCCTCCTTCGCAATGTTTCGCGTAAAATAAAATAAGAAATAAAAAAATCCCAAGGTTTGAAAAGGCGCCCTTTCTGTTTCATCCGCCTTTTACTTGTTCTTCTCTCTGTGGAACATCGCGGTAGAGGATTTAAAACTTTTGAATGGACGGCGAAGTTATCCGCGATAGGTATCGAGAGCCCCCCTCGTCAAGGGTTGAAATACTTGTTGGATGGCGGTGGGGGGAAGAGCTCCAATTCATCGGGTCACTCCATAAAAGTAAAAGGAGGACTCACTTGTAATTAATCCATGGGCCGACGACGACGCGAAGAACTTTTTCGGCCTTGAACACAATGTTAGGCACCTGTTGATTCACTTTCCCAGGTTACGAGAATGAGTTCGTTAGCGCCTACACTTGTTGATATCCTTTGGAGCCCTTTAGCCCCTCCCCTACCTTTATCATAAATGCCCTTGGGTCTTGTTCTTCCCCTCCCCACCAAACGATTAGATAATCGGGACTAAATTAACTATTTTACGGAATTTATTTGACACCTATTGTGTATGCGTTCAGCTTTCATGATTATATCCTTGTGATGCTACAGCGAAGTAAAAAAGAAAGGCGGAACTTGTATTCTGAGCCTTTTTCTTTTATAAATCAGAAAAAGGGATTTTTTAAAACCTTGAATCTACCAAACGCTGAATAATTATTGTGTTCAGGATATTTCTTTATTTTATTCGCGAGGCTCAATTGTAGTGTTTCTCCACCCACATCAGTCCAAATTAAACACCCAACGGCGTACTTATCAAAAAATAGAGTTGCTTAATGTTGTTGAGTAACACATTAACTGTCTTCTGGCCGTGTGTAGGTACTCCACGGAATTGAATCCCTCCTTCCTGCGCCATCATGGCACCGCATGTTTTCTCCGACCTCCCTTACGAGCAAAAAACATCATGCGACCCTATGTTGAACTCTTTTCGTACAACGTTCGAATTCAAATTTGTTTTTTATTCGCAGCAGGGAGCCTCAGCATAGTCTTTCATCTATCCGAACGTGTCGCGTTCCTCATTCATTGCTTTTATAGGGCTTTTGTTGTACGTAATTGGTTGGTTATGGTAGATATGATTTTCCTCCAAAGCCTCAAGAGTAGCCCCCGTTCACAAGTCTATGTCATGCGTCTGTGGAGACAATGCATCCAAATAAATTCATTCCGTCGAAAAATGAGGCATTTTTGAACGTTGCATTGACTTCACAGAAGCGTAGGATAAGTCTTATGAACCTCAACACAACAGGGGCCTCCCAGGGATGGAAGGGGAGGGTGTCTTGAGGCCCATGGGAGTCCATTGGATCGATTGTAGTCCAGAAATAATACGGTGGAGGGAAACCCAGGAGCGTGGAATTTTTCGTGGCAAGCTTCCTGTGGGGACGAACATCTTTCTAGGTGAGTTTAAATTTCGCCTCTGAAAGATCTCGAAATCGGCTCGAATAATTGAACCGCATGTGGTCATCATCCTTCTTTCTAATTCCATTTTTTTCCCGCTCGGATAATATTCATTTGAATTGTAACTCGAGAGAAAGACGAGGCCGACTGACTTGTGAGGATTCTTAAAAGAAGAAGATTAGGAGACAAAATTTGCATGAGAACGTGCCCTGACGCAATAAACTGTATCCTCAGCAAGGACAGAGTTAGGAAAAGTTGCTACGAATAGAGAGAAAATATTCTCTCACTCGATTGTTTTTCAGGTTTACTCGTTCAAAAAAAAAAAAAAAGCTTTCATTAGAAGGTAACGTGAGCTTCGATCTCCTAGTTTTCACTTTTTTCCAACTCACCTGGAATAGATTTACCCAGTTCCAGATACTGTTGTACCGACGGTGAGAGGAACCCCGGTGGCACTGATGGGTTCAACGGTCCTTTCCTCTCCTCGAGTGACTGGTCAGGTGGGTCCAACGAGCCATCAACAATGGGCGCTCGAGCTCTTTTTCTCACGCGTCCTTCTTCAGTTCCATCTAGGAAAAAAAATGTTATAATTAAAAAACCGGCGGGGAGGGGAGGTGGATATTAATTCGTTAATCGCTTATCTTTCACTTCTTATTTGATTTGAATTTATTGTTGTAGGCCTGTGCAGCTTCCTCCGACCGGTGGTAGTTAACATTTTTC
Source organism: Corythucha ciliata (assembly GCA_038030265.1). Taxonomy (NCBI): domain Eukaryota; kingdom Metazoa; phylum Arthropoda; class Insecta; order Hemiptera; family Tingidae; genus Corythucha; species Corythucha ciliata. The sequence goes on from CM075939.1 coordinate 13,462,167, forward strand.
TAATTATCAAATCAAGAACAACTATACTATATCTTTCCGTTGTAGAAACTCGAGGGTTTGAACCTCAAGGACCGCCCGACTCTTTTGTTAGGGTCAATTGTTAAATTAAATAATCTCTTTTACCCTTATAAATCTTGAAATAAAGGAGCGACACTCCAAGGTGAAAGGTCGTGCTTCCCGTGTGCTTATATTTTAGGCGTGGTCGTTTAGGGGTGAGGAGGTCTCTCTTCACGACTGCTTTCTACCGTCCTTTTATTCTTACGCAATTTTTTTTTTTTTTTTTTCAACTCACGTTGTGGCCTTCCCCGCTTTATCTGTTGCTAAATTGTTAGTTGATAGAAGCTCCTCTATGGTCGCCTTCCCTTATTCTAACGATTTGATTTCTTGGCATTAGGGGGGGGGGGTCAGTTGTTGGGGGGACCTTTTTTCGCGAGAGAGAGAGAGAGAGAGAGAAAAAAAACGAAGATCACGAGAAGGGGTGCGTTGTCAATTGTCCAATTTTCTTGAAGATCTCTTAGGGTCTCAAAACAAAAGGTTAGCTCTTTCGAAGTTTCATCGACGCAAGGTCTCGTCCTATTCGACGTGACCAACCTTCGAAGATTCGGCTATTTGTGTGATTTGAATTGTTCTTAATGGTCCGTTTTTTTTTTTGTTGGGTTCTTTGTTTAATGATCTCATTGGTTTTCAGTATCGAAAAGCATTGATTTGTCTGCCCTCATTTTCTTTGATTCACGATTGAGTTCCCTCACCCCTCGAGCCGGGTCATTCTACTCTTCCCAAACCGAGTGTTCTGACTTTAAAAAAAAAGTGGTCGGCGCAATTTTGTCTGGCACCATTGATAGGAGAGATAAGTGACTCATTCCAATTTTAAAAACAGGCGTATAAAAAGATTGTTAGAAAGAACATAATATTAAGCTCCTGTGCATTTTCTCCAGTCTCCTCAATGATGAAAGAAGAATCTTCCTTACAAGCTCAAGGCCACTCCACTCCTTTTTTAGAGTCTCAGGGAAGTGGCAGAAGATACCTTCCTATATGAGATGTTTTATTCTCCACTCTTTTGTTTAAGAATAGCTATTATACAGTCCCTCTTCAGGCTGTGCTCCAGGATTTCAGGAAATCATTCCCCTGGGCCCTGAGAGACCATCTCCTCTAGAGGACGTCTATACACCCCCTGCAAAACCCACAGCCCACAGTTGTCTTTATGGGCTATCGTGAGATTTTGAAATTGTATGCAGTTCATGTTAAGACCAAACTCCCCAACTGTAGGGAACAATGGTGGGGGGGGGGGGTTCGCATTAGAAGGGGCGCTTAGATATACTGATGCATGGATTTAGAGCATCAAGATAAATTTTGTTTCAATGGTATTTTTCGCTCGTATTTCAATATTTATGAGAACAACCTGGGGTACAATTATACAAAAGTGTGAATTCAGATTTTGGAGGTCAACAAATTTAACCTTTTCCTTAAATCGTTTACTAATTCTATTTCATGTTTACGCAACAAAATAAACCTCTTTATAAAGAAAACGTTATACTTAGTTTGAAGGAGGAATATTAACGTTTGTCCCCTCCGCCTCACCACAGTGGGATGGACGGAGGGAATTGTAAGGGGTATAAGGCATTGTTTCTTGCTCAATCATGTCAAGGGCGCACATGTCTTTTGATTGAACTTAATGTTGAGGTGGCTGGGACGGGGAGGTAACAAACAGTTACAAATCTGGGAAAATTAACACACAAACGGAATAATATAACTCCTCCTGGTGGGTTTCCATGCATGATAAAGTGCGCTTATTTTTGTCTCTCAAAAGTGCCACATCTTTCATTGTGTTAACGCGTGGATTTTTCTCACTTTGCTTTTTGTTCCCATAGCTCGAGAGGGTTTCCCTTTCCGGCCATCAGTTTGTACTAAAATCTCCCTTCTCCTCACCACTTTAAATAGTTGAGAACAAAAAGTAAAGAAGAGCTCTGGGGAAGAATAAGAACGAGGTCGTTCAAATCGAAAGAATAGTAATGGATAAGGCTGCTCTCGTCCGCTCCAAACTCTTGAAGATTCTCATTGAGTAGCGCCTGTCACTTAAGTCAATGAATTTTTTTTTTTTAATCGCCCTAAGGATGATGTTAATGACAAGCTGCTTTCAACTTGACTTGTCGGCCAATACTTTAATAGTATTTTTGACATCGAATTCATCGCGATTGAAACGTTTAAAGGGGCCACTGGGACAAGATTTGCGATCATGACAGTTGTTGAAATACCCCCCTCTCCCTCATCACAACGTAATTCAAATTTAAACTCATTAAAGTTGCTCCTGTTTTGTGTCTGACACGGATGAACAAAAATTTCGCGGTATTTATACGTTTAACGAAACTCCTTTATTTCTCTTATTCGAACAACTGGATGCCATTACCTATATCATTGTCGAGACAACGTTTTTCGACCTTTAACAAGAAGCGTCTACAATTATAAACGGTTGTCTCACCGACAAAAACCCCATATGGGGGAATTACGAACAGTTATGTACTTTTGTTGATTTTTTTTTTCGGGCTATATTTCGCAATCCGAACGCCTCTGCTTTAGCCTTTAAAAGGTATTGTAAATAGTGTAAATCCCTAATCCGGACATGTTTGTGTGTATAGAAGAGAGTAATGTCATCATCATTACACTCTTAATGTTTAAATTTGTTACTCAATACCTCTCATTTTATGGCACTCTTTGGCATCTGTCTTTCCTATTTGCGTGAGACCAATAATACTGATTCACTTATCTCTACAAAACGAGAAAAAAGGCGGTCTTCCCCTCCCATTTTCTTCCCAGGAGGTTACAAGGGTCACGGCTACAACTAATTCGGTTTTCGTGAGTCCCGAGAGAAAAAAGAATGCATTTCACGGCGTTTAAAAATGATATTCTACTGTTGAATGTTAGGCGTCCAAATTGCTTTGTTGGCGGGGTGTGTCTATTCCGTTTTAATTATGACAGTCGAAAGGGGTATTGTGTGTCGACGCCACTTTAGGTTCTCATAATGCTTTCAATATTGGGACTCTCAAGACACGATGTATGTTTGTATGATGTTTACGGGGTGGGCAACACCGCGAAAATGTGATTTAAAGCCGCCTCTTATAATGTGAGTGTTACTGCCGTTTTCGGCCTTGGAAAAGTATATACAAGATTGGGGCCACGAGGATCTCAATTTCATCCCCTTGGTTTACCCCTGATTGTACGATTTGATACCTTTGACTTCATTTCGTTTCGCGGCAATAATAATTTATAGAACTCGGTTAGTGAAGTGCCTCAAAATGCTATTAAAAATCTTTTTAAGTTGATACCCCGTACCGCCTTTCAATACCCTGCAGTTATAAGAAATATGGCCCCCCTCGCTATTATGTGTAGCCATGTTCCTCGAAAGAGTGTTTATAGAATTATTCAATTTCAATGTTTTCGTAATAGTACCCTACGACCTCGCGGATTTGGTACGGAAAGAAGTTGGAGTTTCTTTTTTTTTTCTAGTCCGCCCGCCCCATTGGTTGGAGTCACCGACTATCATCAATTTTTCGAACTTTATTTTACATGCACCCAAGATAATTCTACTGCCTTTATTATACATTAAAACTGTGGCGTTTCGCAACGCGGAATAACCCCCCCCCCTGCCTCATCCGCTTCGTTTGAATAGAGTATCTATACTTCAAATAACACATTTCCTCGAGGGATAAATGGGGGTATACACAGCGAAAATTCGAAATCCTTTTCAGCACGTAGCAAATGGTAAAAACGAGCGAAATAATTATAATCGTTCCAGTTTGTCTAGCCCTTTTAATCTCCGTGACGTTTCAAAAAAAAAATTATTCTTGAAATCTCTTAAACTTCCCCGAGACTGATGGGACTTGAAAAAGATTACTCAACATCACTCTGTCCTATACGTGTTTTAATGTGGTGTTGGGGGTGGGGTGCAGCATGTTTTTGAGTTGGCGTATTCCCTTATTGTTTTGTCAGTCTATTTACTGAAAGAGAGTTTCCCGAGTAGGAGGAAATGAAGGATTGAAAGTTTATTTTGGGCATTTTTTCGTTGAATCAAAAAGGCGGTTTTATAATTTTTCGATCATCCTTTCCTAACCGCTTCAGAAGTAATCGGAGGATTACTTTTGAATTGGCTGAAATTGTTTTTTTATTTTTTATTAGTTACGTAAGGGTCACTTGCACTTGAGATGTGACTGGAGAACGGTTGGCTCCAGAGAGAAAGTTAATTAGTGAAGTCCACTTGTACAGAAGAATATTTTTATTTTGATGTGTACAGAGTTTGGATGGGGGGGGGGGCGGACCTGGACTTCTAATTAGCGCAGGCCCTCACGACTTGTTCGTTAGACAAAAGAATTCCTCGTTGTTTCACTCTATTTTTATTTTGTTTAATCCCTCGAAACGCCCACAGAAAATGTTTATTTCTGAGCATCTAAGGCTTCGTATTAAAAATATGTGGGAAGAATGAATTTTCAATTTTGATGCTTGATAACTTTTGACATCATTCTCCTACAATATTTTTCTGTTGTTGCATTTTTGTTCTCTCTTAATTGTTCATGTCCTTGGCCTTCAAATTTCTCTCATTCCGTCTTTAGTAAAGACGCAGCCAATCCGTGTTCACCGTCCGGAAAAAAAAAAAAAAAATGTTGTCACTTTCGACCCATAAGCCACCCCGCGAACCACTTTATAATAATTGCCCCCATTTTCTAAAACTGTTTTGCCCTGAGGGCATCAATTTATTTTTTTAAAGGGCAAATACAATTTTTTCCCCTCTAAATGTCTTGCCTAATTCGTTTGCACAATAGCTTCTCCGTACGGAAATTCATTGTAAAAAAAAAAAAAAAAAAAATTACGAAACCTACGAGGGGGCGAAGGGGTTAAATAGAACAATAGGACTTTAATCGAGTAGCCCATTTTTTTTTTTTTTTTTGCGGATCATCGCCAGATTTATCTTGTGCGATCTCTTTGATAACAGGGGGAAGTCCATTAAGACCGGCAACATGCTTTTAAGAGGACCCACGGGCTTACTTTCTAAGGGCTCCGGGTTTATCGCGAGGAATAACAACAATCCATTGGATAACTAGCTTCACTTTTCGGACCAGACTTGTTCAATATTTGACTAGTAAGCTCCCTTGATTGTTGAAAACATTGGTGTTATCCTGATGACCTGACTGATTATTTTGGCCGTATACGTAGCCAAAATATTTTGGACGGAGTAGATTTTATTCCGAGAGAGATAGAGTGTGTTTTGATTATAGCGAATGAGTCACTTATTATAGGTGGTACTTCGGAAGTCTCGCAAATTATGCCAAGGAGTTCTTGTTTTTTTAGATGCATCAACGTTCCTTAAAGTTAAATTCAGTCACAACAAGGCGTATAAAAACAGGATACGTACCAGTTAACAAGATGACATTGACAACGAACAAAAACGACAGCCTGATGACTCCTTTCATCGTTTATCATCCCCTTGATTTTCGAAGGGTTTAAAATTATTCTTTTTGTTAGTGGTGAACTAGTGTTGTTTCTCGAGCGCACTGAACCAAGTCTCCAACACCACTGATCGGCATCGATCCTTCTCTCACTCTTGTAGCCCCAGCCCGTAGCGTTCTTTTCCTCTCGAAGGCGTCTTCCGAGTTCCCCGCGGACGCCGCGCACCCCCGAGCCCACCCCAAGAGAATCCAAGAAATCGTCTCCCTCTTTCACACTTTTTTTTTTTTATTACACCCAAGAAAAACTTCTTCCTTTCTTTTCGCTTGTTAGAGAGAGGCAAACAGGTGGATTTTTGAACTCAGCAGCTTTTTTTTTTTTATATACATATTAAAGTTCGCGATTCCAACTTGGTTTGAAAAGGGCATGAACTCGTTCTGTCTTAGATAATTACCGCAAATTGAAGCGGTTTTATACTTTCTTTAAAAGCACGCCCTTCCCTACCTTCTTCGCGGCGAGTACAGATAAATAATAGAGGAAGCGTAAAAAAAAAGTACCCGGTTTCCTCTCTCTCTAATCGCCCAAATAATAGTGTAAGTAAAACTGTTGGAAGCAATCGTAAAGTCGAAGCGTAGTGTACACTCAGAAGGACTCATGCCACCAACAGAAAGGCGCATGAATCGATCTAAAATGACGGATGGTTTCGGGGCGTGCGTAAATAATTGAGCGAAAGACATTTTTAGGAAGAAAAATTTCTTTTGAAAGTTTTTACGACACTCTAAATTGTTTGAGGGCGGCTGATGAAGGCGTAGGAACGCCTCCACACGTTCTGAACATAATTTTTGTTGTTGCCGTCTGTCCTAACTGAGTTAATGTAGAGCAATCCAAACCGGGGAGATGATTCTGTAACTTAAAGGTATCGAATTTCTTATGTAGGCCAGTCGTCTAAGACATAAAAATCCTGAGAAGGACGCGGAAAGTCAGTTGAACCAATTTTAGAACGGGAAGCCATTATATTACTGGACGAAAGCAGTCAGTGCATTAGCACGAAGTGTTACAGAAACCAATCGGATGGACGGTGAAGGGGGTCGATCAGTTGTTAGGGCAGATAGGGGATGTGGAAACGGTGCGGGAACGAATGGTCCGTTTATCGTTTATAGGACGCGGAATATAGTAATTAATCCAATAAGGGGGCGAATAGCCAGTTTAGCCATTTTATGGGTGCTAATAGTCCGTTTAGCCATTACATTTAAGAACTTCAATTGACAGTCTGCCATTTTAAGTGCTTACGCAATTTTTTCCTCTCCAAAATTATGGCGTTTTGGCTATTTTTTAAAAAAATCGTCAGATCAGACATTTTAAGGAGCAAGTGACCAATAAGGCCAATTTGAGGCCGATTGACTCAGAGTTACAAATTTTTGGGCGAGTAGCCGCTCTGGCTATTGTCAGTTTAGACATTTCGAATGAGCCAATGGCCCGTTTGACCATGTTTGGAGCGCGAATGGTTCGTTTTGTCTTTTTCAGGGAACGAATTTTGGGCTTTTTTAAGCTAATTGAGTCAAATTTGCGAATTTCAGGGCGTGACTAGCCAGTTTGGTTATTTTTTAGGGCATGAATCGTCAGCTTAGCCATTTCCAAGGTGCAAATGGAAAGTTCGACCTATTTCGGAGCGCCAAACTCGGTCGGTTTCCTTTCTCCGGGCGCGAACATCATAAGTTTAGGCTCTTTCATGGCTCGAACCTACAATTCGGGTGAATTTCCGTCAGATTAACCAATTTCGCATTCGGCAGTTTCGCTATTTTTAGGGCTCCATCAGGCATTAGGGCATCATCAGTTTTCCCAATTTAGGGTCAAGTAATTTTTTGGCCAATAGTGTCAGAGATTGGAAAGTCATGTCAGAAACATCAATGTCTGACCATAGGCTGATTTCGTTTGAGGTCGAGTTTCCTAGGGTTAGAAGTACAGAGTATCGGAATCCCAAGAACGCGGATTGGGAGGTCTTTAAGGGGCATCTTGAACAGGAGTTGTCTGAGATGGACCTGGACATTCAGTGCCAAGCCGACCTCGATAGGGCGGTGGAGGCGATCAATTCAGCGGTCCTCAATGCGTATGAGGAAAGCCGTCCTGTTATGGTGAAGAAGGGGAACAGGGAAGTCCCTTGGTGGAACAATGAGCTGGAGATGCTCAGAAGATAAACGAGGAGGCTTTACAATAGGGCCAGATCACGTGGGGAGTGGGAGGCTTATAGGCACTCCCTCACGGAGTATAACAAGGCCCTTAGGAATAAAGCAAAGCGGGCCACGTGGAGGACCTTCTGTAAGGGGATGGAGAATGTGTCCGTTATGAGAGGGTCCTGTCCAAAGAGAGCCCGGGCCAAATTGGTCTAATAAAAAAGGCAGATGGGGCGTATACCGAGAGCGCTAAAGAGACCCTGGAGGTCCTCCTGCGTAGTCATTTCCCTGATTCCAGGGATGCAGGGGCCTCAGATGTTCAGGGCGAAGTGGTGGCTGACTGCCAGCCAGCAAATAATGCAATATGGAGCGCATCGGGGAAATTGTTTACGCCCGCGAAAATTAAATGGGCTATCGGCTCATTTAAGCCCTATAAATCCCCTGGGCCGGACGGGATATTCCCGGTCATGCTACAGCGTGGCCTGGAGGTCCTGGAGCCGCGCCTCAGAAGGATATTTAGGGCAAGTTATGCATTATCGTATATACCGAAGGCATGGAGGGAGGTCAGGGTTGTGTTCATTCCTAAGTCGGGAGCAAACTCCTCGGCCCAGGCAAAGGCGTACCGACCCATAAGCCTCATGTCCTTCCTCCTTAAAACAATGGAAAAGGTAATTGGCCTGGATATCAAGGACGGTTGCCTTAAAATTAAACCAATCCAGAGGGGGCAGCATGCCTACCAGGCGGGCAAGTCTACTGAGACCGCCCTAAACGAACTGGTGGGTAAGGTTGAAAAATCTCTGAAGGCGAAAGAAACTGCGCTGGGCTGCTTCCTGGACATAGGTGGTGCTTTTGATAACACCACCTAGCACATAGGCACATAGGTGGTGCTTTTGATAACACCACCTATGACTCTATGGAGGCTGCAGTTAGGAGCAGAGGTGTTGATCCATCTTCAGTGAAATGGATCAAGGGGATGCTGGAATGCCGCGTTGTGACTTCGGAGCTGGGAGGGGAGACTGTTTCCGTGTTGCCCTCAAGGGGGTGTCCCCAGGGGGGTGTGCTCTCTCCTTTGCTCTGGTTGCTCGTGGTGGACGAGCTTCTCGCTATCCTAGAGGAGCAGGGTTATGAGGTAGTTGGTTACGCGGATGACCTTGCGATTCTAGTTTGGGGCAAATTTGATGATATCATATCCAGTAGGATGCAGGGTGCCCTTAACATAGTGCAGCGATGGTGCAGCAGGCATGGTCTCAGGGTTAACCCTGAGAAGACCACCCTTGTTGCGTTTACCAGGCGGAGGAAGCTGGCATTAAAGGTGGTTCGACTGAATGGAGAAGTGTTGAAAGTAGGAGAAGAAGTCAAGTACCTTGGAGTTACCCTGGATCAGGGGCTCAAATGAACCTCGCATATCAAGAGGGTGCTGAATAAGGCCACGTTCGTATTGTGGGCTGGTCGGAAAATGTTTGACAAAACATGGGGTCTAACCAAAAATGGTGTTGTGGCTGTATACAGCCGTTGTTAGGCCTATCGTCACCTATGGCTCACTCCTATAGTGGCAGAAGACGAAACAAGGGACAGTCCAGGCCTTGCTGAGTAAGTTGCAGCGCCAGGCCTGTCTTGGAGTAACGGGTGCTATGCATTCGTACCTGACGGCAGCCATGGAGGTGTTACTGGACATGCCTCCCCTGCACTTTCATGTGCAGGCGACCGCATATATGGCGGCGGTGAGACTCCAGGATGGCTACGGGAAATATCCTCAACTTCGTTAAGGAGTGGTGGTGGAGGACGCTTGAAAACTAGCGTCTTTCTTGGCAGGGCAACCTGAGGGGACACCACAATAGATCTTATAGGTCGAGTTTGGTAGGAGATAGTTTCTTCTGGGCTTCCCTCCCCGTTTAAAAAAAAAAAAAAAAAAAAAAAAAAAAAAAAAAAAAAAAAGTTGAATTTATCAACAAGCGAATGGTCGCAGTCTGGGTCCAGCAACCCAATAGTTTTAAAAATTAATGTAAGAATATAGGGCCTGATTTTATTTGAACGGATCGTGTTTTCATGAGTTTAGGTAACCAAGCTATCACGACAGCATGCTTTTGGAAAATGTGTTACTTCCTCATTTTGGACTCACGCTGAAATATTGTCTAAAAATGTTCATGGTGCGAATCAGGTCAGTTTAACCATTTTTAAGGTGAACTGAGTCACACTTGCCAATTTTAGGTCGTGAATAGTCAGTACGAATTTTTCAGGGCACGAATTGTTTATCGATTTTAGGGTGCGAACCTTCAATTTAGCCATTTATAGAGCCTGAATAATTTGTTTAACCGCTGATGCTCGGTTTACCATTTTTAGAGCAAGTATTCCAGTTTGGCTGTTTATAGCTAATTTATTAAATAAGAGGCGGGTTTGGCCAGTTTGGACTTTTTGGGGCTTCTTATGGTTGGATCATTTTGGGGTGACCAATTTTGCCAATCCCAGCTTTCGGCGTTTGGTTTTTTTAGGGTTAAAGTTTATGTGGTTCAATTTTTTTTTGTGGTCGGGGCTTTTTGTGGTTACATCTTTTTGTGATTCAGCTTTTTGGGTTGAAAGCTTTTGTGGTTAGAGCATTTTGGGGTTATGTGTTTTTGTGGTTAGTGCATTTTTGGTTAGAGGTTCTGTGGTTAGGGCTTTTTGTTGGAGCTTTTTGTGGTTAGAGCATTTGATTATTTGCGAATTTCAGGGTTGCTGCTTTCTGTGGCTCATTGGTTTTGTGATCAGAACATTTTAGGGTTGCAGTTTTCGGCGTTTGATCTTTTTGGGGATCAAGTTTTTGTGGTTCACTTTTTTCTGTGGTTAGGCTTTTTATGATTAGGGCATTTCGTGGTTAGAGCTTTGTGTGTTTCGACCTCTTTGGGGTCCAAGGCTTGTGGTTAGATCGCCTTGTGCCTTGTGAGACCGCCGTGAACCTGGCAATGCTATACAATCCATTCGGATTATGTAATTCAATGAAAAACCGACCCACTCGTTTGTTTCCATTCGTTCACGGGTTGTTGTTTGTGTTCGTTTTGTTGGGCAAAATTTTCATTTTTTCGCATTTTCAAATGCGGATTTAAAAGAAAATATTATATATGTGGCTAAATTCACGAAACTTTCCATGATGGCGCATTTGTTTGTTCAGCCTCCCAAATCACTATCGCTAGTATCCTGTGGAAGAATGAACATACTTCCACTTTATACTTAATACTTAATACTTAATACTGTAAAAGTTACAAATCACCCCCCGGGATAAGTCTTCTGTCTCACACCACCTCATCCGAACACGAGCGAAGTTTCCCCAAACACAACCAACCTTGACCCACTTAAACGTTCAATTCCGAATTCGTTGTTCCTTGTGTGGTTCCTGATTCCAGCGAAACACAAATATTTACTTCCTTTCAGTTGAAAACATTAACAAACTAGAGGGTAAGGTAGAAATTGTCAGTAGCACAGAAATGATTGCAAAACTGTCATGATGTTATGTGTACCTACCACTTGAGATAAATCTCATCCCTAGAACGCTAAACATTTCTCCTTCATCGTACCCTCTCAATCATTCCGCCGGCTCTTTCTTTGGCGAATCTCAATTCAATGGATTTGACGAAGTTCCTTTAGCCTCTGGCTGTGAGGCCATGCGTCAAAAATCACAAAAATTGTCCCCTCACAGCAAATCCTTCGCTCGACAAAAAAAAGGGAAGTACTGACAATCGCCACCTTCAATAAAGTTTGTTTTGAAGTACGGAGGCGCGCAACTAATGAAAGGTTGGCCGGTTTTTTGTGGACTGGACAAAAGAGATAATGATGAGTGGGGAGAGGGACGTATAAAGAATAAATAAAAAATTCCTTCGAGGTTTGTTACAAGGACTTAGGTTCATAGGCCGCCCTTAGCCCCCCCCCCCTACTCGGGGAGGATAGTTTGAAAAATTTGTTAAATTATAATATTGTAAAGACTTATTTTTCATCCTCAGCCTTGAAAGGGACCCCCTCCCCTCCCCGCCACGCCACAGAGCATAGGATTTCTTCTCTTTTAAGAGAGAACGTTGGCTTTTGAATGGCAGTACGTGACGATCCAACCGGGCTTTGAGAACGCTCTTATTTTACCGCTTTTATCTATTTGTTCGATCGCAACGAGAGCAGGACGCCGACCATTTCTATATAAAAAAAAGACTCATAAAAAACCCCTCCCCCTCCCGAGGGAATGGAATCCTTTTCCGTAAAACTACAATCGCAATCACAGACTATAGTTACGTCAAAAAACGTTCGAACCGAGAAAATTCGCTTCGAACCGCTAAAATGGATGCTTTTTTTTGTCGGTTTTGTATTGTTTAAGATGCGGAAACTGCCCTCGGCTGTAGATTGGGTGTTTTAATCCAAACCGTGCAGTTAATCCCCCCCCCCCCCGGAGATCTGTCAGCCTGGGGATTCCAGGCGAACAGTAGGCTTACGAAGAGATAATTGCTGGGTGAGGCGGAGACCTATATTTCGAAAGTGTTAACGGCTGGTTTGGAAAGGTCAATTGACTTACAATATGTACATTTTTTATTTATTATTGGCGATTCTCTCCGCCCTGTTTTTCAAAAGTAATATTTTAATTAAAGCCCAAGATCACCAGGTTAGCGTTTCATGCATCAGATCCTTACACTACTTACTGCAATTTCTCTCCTCTTGGCTATGATCGTCGTATTACGTGATTTGCCGGATTTCCATTCCATTTCGAAAATGGTAATTGCAGCGGGAAACTGTGAGTGCGCCCGGAAAACGTCTGAAAGTATGGGGGGGGGGGAGGTAGTACTCGGATAATGTGAATTTCTGATTTATGTGTCTCTAAACATAAGACACTACGCCCAATTGAAATTTTTCTGTTTTTTTTTATCTAGGCAGCCCAAATGAAGTCGTACAAAGCTCACAAAAACAGCGACACCGAGGAAGTTGAAAAAGTGCACAATCATTTCTTTCTTCTCCACTCTAAATTGTCGTTGATTGAAAATGACATTATAAAACTTATAAACGATTCAAACAGCGTCGACCCGTCCCTATTCGCGGTCATTGAAGAGTTGAATGCGTCTATTGAGGTGAGGCTCTGACCCCCGAGCTTGTTATTAGATTTTAACCCCCCCCCCCATCTGTGTTCGCCGTTTTTCACAGGATGTACAATCGGGGCTTGTCAAAGCGAAAAGTGTGTTGATACAACAACATTACCGTAATGTAAATTATTCGAAGCTGTTGGATTATTTGGAGCAGTTGAAAAATCGACCGAGTTTTTTGGTTAGCGGAGAAAGCGACGAATCTAAATTGGAGTACGTTTTTTAAAAATATTATTTATTCTTTTCTTCATTTTTTATTTAATTGTTTCTCTTCCTCAGAGTGAGCATCGACGAAACTATCTTCGAAAAATTGGTCTCTCACTGCTCGGTGAAAGCCAGCGGTGATACTAAGTATCGCCTGTGCACCGAGGACGAGCTTCCCGAAGGTTATCCCGTCGAGAAAGTTCCAACGGTGACTAAAGAAGACTTGGAAGAGGTGATATTCAACGGCGACTCGCGTAACGTGTCGTCGTCGAGTCGCGATCAAAGTTTTGAGGATGACAGTTCGAGTCAGCACAGCGACGGCTCCAGGACGAGTTTTAATTTTCGTGATATCATCCAGAGCAGCGTTGCAGATGACCTTGTTCCTGGTATGTGATGTCCAAGGGTGGACTCGGTCCTCCCAAATCTGCCTTTTTTAAAAATGTCGTCCCTTTACTTTTTCAGGCGTCGTAGTGGAAGGGAGCTTAACTCACGTGGAATCACCATCTGAATTTTATTTCCATCGATTAAACTCTAAAGAAACGCTTGAACGCCTCCAAGTAACCTTCGATTACTTAATAAAGATCGGGAGGTCGCGACCGATTTACCCAAAAGAACTAAGAATCGGTAAGATTTTACACCGAGAGGAGTAAATTTGTTACGATGTTACGTTCGTGTATGATGCAGGTGGCCTGTACATGCGCCTCTACTCGGCGGATGAAACGTGGTGCCGGTGTAAGATTCTCAGGACACAAGGCCACGATAAAGTCTTGATTTTCTACGTGGATTACGGGAATCGCGCTTGCGTCAGCCGATTTGAGTGAGTGAACCGTATAATTTCTTTTCAATGAGTGTCTTAAATGTGTTTTTTTTTTGTTAATAGTTTCAAGACAATTCCTGATAAAATTAAAAACATCCCCCCCTTGGCGCTCAAGTGTAAGCTCGCTGATTGCATCCCCATGGAAGGGCGTGAATGGTCGCGCGAAGCTCTCAGCACAATGCTTGAAATCATCAGTTTAAAGTGAGAATAATTTCCTCCTATTTTATTCCTTGTTATTAAAACTTCTATTCAGTAGCAACGAAGTCAAACTTCATGTGATGAAAAAGAAGGACCAGTGCTATGAAGTAGACCTTCTTGTCCCCTCTAGCAATGGCTCTCTTCTCAGTGTACGAGACTCTTTGATTTTTCTTGATCATGCGAAGCTTTTGGCGAATTTGAAAAATCACGTAAGCCCGAGTCCCTCTACTTTCTCAGCTCGCCGAGAAACAAAAACCATAACGTCTTTTTCCCCTGCCATTTCAGGAAATCCCGCTTCCTAGACCGAAGCAACTACCACCTCAAGAAATCATACCGGCGGGAGAACCTTGCGATGTGGTGCTCTTGTACGTTGTGTCACCCGATGAACTTTTTGTCGAACACCAATCGGTGAGTTTATATTTCCTAAAACTCCATTCTTTTCTTCTACATTCTTTTATTTATTCACGCTTTGTTTTATCTATCCTTTCAGCCGGCGAATGAGCTGTGTAAAGCCATGCTGAATGATATGACCAAGACCTACACACTTAATCGACAAAAGATAGTAGCGTGTTTCGCCCCTCGTCCGGGTAAATTTCCTCGCATTGCTAAGTAATTTATAATTACTATTATTATTGCTGTCATTTTTAGGAATGATGGTCGTAGTCTGGAGCGAGAATGAAAGAATCTGGCTCAGGGCTTTGATCGCCACAGTAACCGACAAGACCAGCATCGAGGTGTTCTGCGTCGATAAAGGCGAACGCTTATGCGTTCCTTGGGGCAACCTATTCATGATGGAAGCTCGTTTTTACAACTATCCCGCTCTGGTAAGAACACCGTTTTATTTTAATTTTATTTTCTTCTCAACAACTGTTTCCACGACAGGCCCGTCGTTACAAATTGGTCGACGTTGCTCCCACGTTCGGTCAAACGTGGTCGCGGAGCGCGACCAAATACCTTAGACGATTCGTTAAGAAAACTTTGAGACTGACTATTGTCGAGGACGATGGCAAAGGAAGCGTCGCATCCGTCGTTGACGCGGAAAGTGACGACACAAAATTTGTCAAGTTGGTCTACTCGGCTGGGTTCAGTGAGCTGTGTCTCAACGCCGCTCTGGTTCACGAATGCGACGATGTAGTCAGCACTGGAAAAATGTGAGTTTTTTTGAAATTGTCTCTCTATTTAATGATACCATGTACGCGTAATAAGTCTTCGGGATCTAGCAAAAGAGATCAAGGAAGGAGAAGCGATAGGCGGACCCCTCCCCCCTTTTTTCAAGGGTAGGGAACACCACCAGGACAGAATCATAGGTGGATTATTGTGCCCCCTTTCTTTGGTTCTGTGCTGGATTTAGTGAGAGATGACAGATCTACAGTTTTTGTGGTTGGTCTAAAGTTGTTCGTGAACTTCTACAGGTTTTTGTCGCCCCCCCCCCCCCAAAGTAGAATGAATGAAACTCTGCGATTGAGGTGAGGCTTGTCCGTGAAATCAGTGGCGGATCTACATCTAACAGGCCCTTTAGTCACAAAAGCTTCAAGCCTATGGCAAGGGTAAAATCGCCATTTATGGGCAGTATGCGTTGCTTAGTAGACCCAAGAAATATAATGATGTGCAGACATCTCTCAGACTTTTATGTGTGTGTTAGTGTTAAATGCAAGAAAAACAAAATCTGGGATCAAATTTTCAATTATCTGATGAGTCAGAATGGGGGGGGGGGTAGACATTAATGAAGGAACCCATTTTTGGACTGAGCAATTTAGTTTTCTTTACGAACAGCCAATTTCTGGGGTCAATGTGTCAATCACGTTGCCGTTCGATATTGTTTTTAATACGGGCTCAATATTGTTAGCGGTTCCTCGCAGCCAGGCCATCGGCTTACGACCTTATGCATGTGTGTGAACCTGGCATCCCAACACATACTGCCAAATTCAACGAAAACGGCCCCGTTCGTTTGTTTAGTGCTTGTCTACGTTTGTTTCGCTGAAAGTTTTGTTTTTTAACCTTTCAAATACGATATTGAAAAAAAAATTGTGGCTAAGTTCACGCAACTCGACACAAGAACCGGATCGTTCGTTTAGCGGCGTATTCCGTCGGATCGTCGTTTCTTTACGATTGTTTAGCCAAAATATTCGTTTGTTTAGCCTCCCGGCTCGCTCTGTTCGCCACGAACACAATGTGTGTATGCCTAAATTCAAGCAACCCGACACATTTCAGGTGTCCCCCCGACTTCAGTTCAGTCAAGTCTGAAAATGTCGAAATGTACACAATTTGCCTATTTTAGCAGAATTGCATCGAAAATCTACAGGTTTTCTTTTGAATCTATAGTTTTGGTTGGACCCAGTGCCCCCCCCCCTTCTGGTCAGGGCCTTACTACGGCATATGCAAAGCCAACACGAATTGATTGTTTTCTGGAGGCAACTTCGCGGCTAAAATTCGAAAAAACGTTTATTTTGTGGCTATTATTGAAAAAAACGCTAATTCGCGGCTCACGGAGGACTTAAAATTACGGCTAAAATCGAGAAAAACGTTAGTTCACTGCAAAAAACAAAAAACACTTTTTTCCATCTTTCTGAGGATGTGGGTCACGAATTTGAAGTCAGCTCGAAATCGTTTTTTTTTCCCCCTCGAACACTGTACTTCATCTTCCTACTGGAACATTGAAGTATAATTGAGAAAAACTGCCAATTTGAGGCTCAAAGAGAGAAAAAGCGCTCATTTACCACTACAATGTTGCGTAAAACCCACTAATTCGTTCCACCTTCAGGTAGCCATCCCCCCCCTTTCCCTTAATTTCCTTCAGAAAATTCCGCGGCCAAAAGAGTTGTCACCAAAAGAGTTGAGAAATCGCTCAAATGTGCTGTTTGCGGCTAAAAGTGTTGGAAAGCGCTAATTAAAGGCGAAAATTGAGAAAAATCGCGTATTCGTCACAGTATTATTAATGTTAGTTAAACTTGACATAAGACACTCATTTTCGGCATGTCGACAGATCAGAAATTTAAAAAAAGTGAAAGAAAAGCGTCAATTGAATGCTAAAAATGAGAAAAAGCATAATACGACGCTAAAATTGAAAAAAAAAAAAAAAAAAAAATGTAATTCGTGGCTAAGATCGAGAAAAATTGATTGAGGGATTGATAGCCGAAACTTGTAATGGTGCGAATAATCACCCAGGAAACTTCCGGTTTTGGCCGCCGGCTGGTCTGTTTTGTGCCGCCACAAAAATGGCCTCGAAACTTGCAGTTTTGTTTGAATTAAGGCAGTAGTGCGGAATTGCAAGGCAGTAATGTAGTATTGCATAACCTGGCAATTCTGGTGAAGTTGAGGCTAGGAACTGTCAATTTTGCGGGTATTCAGCCAGGTAACTTGTAATTTCGCTCAAATTAGGACCTGCACTTGCAAGCTTACGAATATTAAGCTCTAAATGTTGCATTTGTACACGGCTATTCGTCAGACTGTTGGCGCTGTCGAGGTGGCCTAGCCTTTCTCGGTAATGGTTTATTTTCGGGTATTTTTGAGGACCCCAAAGGATCACAAACTATAAAGTGTGTACCGTCCTTTTTAAAAGACCGTCTGGAGAGAGTCTGGTCACCGTAAGTACCTACACTGCTCGTCTCGTATTACAGGAATCTGCCAAGAAGCGGTTAGCAAGACTTGTCCCCCTCTAGCTAGCGGCTGGTTTCTTGATTAATTTATTGGAAGGGGTACCAGCTCTCGTTCTGCGAGACGTTTGTAGGGGTGTACCGCGTGTGTTCTATATCGTCGAGTGTGAAGCTTGACCCCAGAAATCAATAGCCGTATTCGCCACCCCCCCCCCTGTGTGATTTCTGGTTATGCCCAGGGATAAGGTGATTGTTAGAGGTATCAATCCTGTTTTGGACCATGGTGAAGAAGTTTTGGTAAAATCCTTCAACGTTTGGAGGTTCAGAAGAAATCTAGCAAACTAATTATGTAATAATATAATTAATTAGTAATAAAACAGGAATAAACAGTATTACATCTCCCACTATAGACAACATGATTCCCACACTGCCGGCAGTGCTGCTTGGCATTGTGCACAATGCTTAGGCAAATTAGGAAATAATTCTTCTTTCACTTCTATTTCCCACATTGCCTGAATTTCCCATTTTGCCGGTAACTATTTGTGTTTACCTTCGGTGCACTAATGTTTCAGTTCGAGACACGATGCAGTTCACCGTGAGCCTGCACAGCCTCCTTTACAGGCTTTGTTGACCGAAGTAATTACTCCCTCTCTCTCAATCCAATTTTCGTTTCGTCCCTCTAAAAAAAAATTGGCATTCAACGTCCACAGAATTTCACAGACGACGACATAGATTCAATTCTTCTAGACACGGACAATTCAAGCGACAATAATAGTCTCGCCCGCCATAATAGTCACGCTGAAGGCACACCGCCGCCGCCTCGTCTTATTGATGGCCCCTCCGTCGTCTCAGCTGTCCCTTCAACATCCGATAATTTTCCGCCGCTTCAACTTCCTATTTTTGATGAGACGGATAGTTACGTGATGAAGGCCGAGGACGGCAGTTGTCGAGTAAAGGTCGAGATGAAAAGGATCGTCAATCCGAATGAGTTTTACGTTGTAATTTTGAAAGAAAAAAACAAAATAATGACGTAAGTTCCATTGATTAATTAATTAATTACTTCTCAAATTTTTATTTGCGTTTATTTAAATAAAATAGGTTGGAGAAAGCTTTAAATAAACATTATGAGAACTCGGAACCCATTGATGGAACAGACTGGTCCGAACGGGTCTTCTGTGTGGCCCATCACAATGGCAAATGGTACCGTGCTACTATAAACCAAATCAACGAAGAGGAAAGCACTGCTTCGGTGAGTCACTCTGTTGACGTTTAACATTTATTTACCTCTCCCCCCTTCCCTGTAGCCCTATAGATCCTTTACCCTGTGCCTGTAGTTAGTGGATATCCCCTGATGCCCCCCCCCCCCATACTTCTGTGATATCATAATACACCCGACCGCTAGTGTCACGGGGGAAAAAAAAGATTAAGAGAGTTTGCTCTATTCAAAGCTGTTTCTTCCGGACGAAGGAACGCCTGCAACGGTGCCGCTCTCAAATTTGAGAAATCTCGACTCGAAGTTTTCCTCTCTGCGCGACGCCGCCGTCAAGTGTTCCCTGGCTGGACTAGTACCACAGTCAGGGCCTAACTACGCCTTGACTGCGACTTCTGAGTTAGAGGAATTCGTCGAAAAATATAAGAACGATTTATATATCGCCAACTACTCAACGGTGAGCCTTTGAATTAACGTTAATTGTTGGATGGGTAGGAGGGGAGAGGGTTGATGGTGTGACTTTCTGGGTGCTTTCTGTTTTAGTCAAAAAATTCCCGAGAAGAAATTCGCGTGGAACTGCTCGGAAAGTACAGAAAACCTGCCGGTCCTTTCGATCCATCGACTGACTCGTGGATCAGCTTCAACTATAAATTGTGGAAAGCCGGTTTCGCGAGGGTGGAGGCCAAGTAAGTGTCCCCCTGCCTTTTTAATACCCCCCCCCCCAACTTATTACCATTACTAAAACGGTTCTTTCCTTCTTGTTATCCTCTTTGGAAACAGCGTCAAGTGGAGTGAACGGCAAACGTTAATTTACGTCCACGACAACAGCGCCCCGAAAACTGAAGAGGAAGCTCTCATGGAGATGTTGACTAGCTCATTCAAGAAAACATCTGACGTTCGTATTTCCTCAAATTTTATTCTCCACTAAACGTTTCATTTCAATTTTTTTTTTTGTAACTATTTTCACAGGGAAAGATCAACTTTGCCGAACCCCTACCGGTGGGATCACGTCCGAGCAACGAGCCCAACAGTTGGGCTCCACCAGAGCCTCTCCCTAAACTCACTTTCGTGGGCAAAACAACCTTCTTGACGGACGATTTAGTTCTGTGCCTTCAAGACACGTGCAACAGTGAGTTAAAAAAATTGTAAACTCTAACCCAATTCTCATTTTTCATTATTCCACTAGCTAATGTTCAGTTGACGTGGATAAGCCAGCAACTAACTGAGTATTGCCAGACTGTGGAAACTCAGGAATTTGATTATTTCGCTCAAAACGATATTTGTGCCGCTCGTTATTATTTAGACTCAAAATGGTACAGAGGGATCATCAGAAAAGTAATCGAGGACAACTTAATTAAATTCTGTTTTAATATTTTGTATACATTATAAATCTATTGGTATTTATTCAAGGTGGACGTCCTCACCGGCATTTTCCACGTTGAATTCGTCGATTACGGGAACGTGGAATATTTAGAGATCGAGGAAATCCGGCCGGTCAACATTTGTCTGGATATACCGATCCAGTCTCACTGGTGTTATTTTGATAAATTACAACCGGTAAAATGCTTTTTTAATTATTTATTTATTTGTCAATTCATTCTTACTCTTGTCATTATAAATGTTTGCATTTTTGTTGAATAGATTGAGAAAAAATGGAACATCGAGGATGTCAAAGTCCTTCATAAACTCGTAGTCGATCAACAGTGTAATGTCGAGGTTAAAATTTTACCTGATGGCCGTTACGGGGTATTTAATTTTTTTTATTTTTTACGATTTCGTTTAGTTCAAATTTTAGTTTTTGCAATCGCTTTGTGGTTTTTTAGATTAAAAAAATGATACTCCCCAATGGATGAACGTAGAGCAGGAGATAGTCAGTCGACGCTTTGGTTGCTACACGGAGAATGCCGCGTTGAAAAGTCACTTCAAGCAAATCACCGAGCAGGCTGACTTCCAGTTGGCCAGTGAGGACGACGACTGCGAATCGTCCGATTCGAACGAATCAGACTCCGAGCGTCTCGTCGCGTTGGAAGAGCTCGACTTGACGCCCGTCGCGTCAAACAGCTCGTCCGGTCGCGACGTTTTACTTTGGACACAAATGGTGGGACGCAAAAAGGTGAATACTTATGGATTTTTGGTTTTTAGTGAGGAAGCGTTAAGTTAAAACGTTTTTGTTTTTTTCCTTTGCCTGCAGGTTCCTAGCGTGTTATTCGAGGTAGTAAACATTCCTGAAGAAGTTGACAGTTTTATCGTGGAAATTACCACCGCCATAAGTCCTACTTTGGTTATTGCGAAACCAGTCGACTCCGACAACGACGATGTGAGTACCCCGAGCTGTCTTCTATTCTTTTTTATCGGATCCCCTCGCGCAACAAAAATTCCTGTCCCCCTCATTCCTGCCTGCCCCATTTTAGAGCTGTCTGTGCGTGTGCGTTGCCCGGACGAGGGGTGGTTGGGGTGTATATTTGAGGTGCTCCCCGGGTTCTCGCTCAGCTTGTTAATTTTTAATTAAGTTTAATTTAATTTATTGTGTCCGCCATGATTATTGGGCATTACAACGTCAACAACAACTATAACAAGATTCACATATCTCGAGTAGGGTCGTAAAACTCTGTCAGGCCAAAGGGTTCTCCACAATTAAAGACTTTATCTTTCAAACTGGTCTCTACGTCGCCTCAAAAATTGCTAAACTGACTACTTGAGCGCTAAAAGAGCCAAACTGATGATTCCCGCTTTGAAAATAGCCAAACTGGCTTTACTAGCCCTAAAAATGGGTAAATGACGGTCCGCGCCCTGAAAACGCCTGAACAAATGATTCCTGCCCTAAAAATGGCAAAATTGACCATTCGCGCACCAAAGAAGGCCAAACTCGCGCATTGTTTTGACGTAGTTATTCGTGCCCTATAAATGAAAAAGCTGAGGATTATGCGCCCTAAAAATGGCCAAACTGGCTATCCAAGTCGTGAAATCGACAAAACTGACTCTACGCGGCCTAAGAATAGCTTCACAGACAATTCCCTACGGACTATTCGCACCGTAAAATGGCAAAACTCACGTTGCGTCCACAAAATAGTTGAACTAACGATTCGCACATTGAAAATGCCTGGTACTGATATGACGGATTAGTGCCCCGACACATCAGACTGACTATTGTTGCCCTAGAAATGACCACGATAAAAATGGCCAAACTGGCTATTCACGCTCTGAAATCAGTTATACAGACTCTAGGCAGCCTATATGAATGGTTAAACTGACGATCCGCGCTCTGAAAAGCCCCAAACAGACTATTCCCATCCTGAAAATGACAATTACCCGAACATTCGCTCGTCAGAAATGACCAAACTGAGCCTTCACGCCCTGAAAATGTTCAAACTGACGATTCGTGCCTTGAAAATATCCAAACTGGCTATTTACGCCATAAAAATGGCATACTCGTACTGACCATTCACGCTCTAAAAATGGCGAAACTTTTTTTCTCCCACACTCGAGCGTTGTTCTCTTTTTCATCGGTGAATTAACTATTTGTCTCGATTTTTGCCGCGAATTAGTGATTTTTCTCAATTTTAACCCTGAATTCATGTTTTTCCTTATTTTAGCCACTAATGAGTGGTTTCCCCCAATTTTATCCTTGAATTAATGCTATTTCTTAGTTTTACCCTCGAATTAGCGATTTGTTTCACTTTTGGCCATGAATTACGTTTTTTCTCAATTTGAGCTCCGTACCTACATGCCTTCAGAAGCCGCGAATTTTTGTTTTATGTAAGTAACTTTAGACGCGAATTAGCGCTTTTGGCACTCCTGATTAGCTCCTGATTGCGGAATTAGCAATGTTTTCAATTTCAATGGTTAATTATGGATCGATTTTTCTTCATTTTAGTTGTGAATTAGCGGACCCGCAAATTTATCGCTTTTCTCAATGTTAGCCGTGACGTACACTCTTTTTCACTTCTATCTTTTTTTTTTTTTTTTCTTTCTTCAATTTCAGCCACGAATTAGCTTCTTTTTTTAAAAGCGGAATTAGCTTACGTGACGTAGGCAATATGGCATACGTTTGTAGGGAAGTCGAAATCGAGTACCTAGTTTACAAAATAGAAAGAAAAGGCCAAGGCTATCCTCGTCCCCTCCAAGTAACAGTTTCTGTGGGTGAACTAATGAACTTGTAGGTTTTCAATCAAACAACCATTTTCATGGGTGAATAGTAAATCATTTTTATTTTTCTGCTATTATGTATTTAATTATTTAAAAAAACTGCATTTTGATGATTTGTTTATTATCGACCGGTTTTTGTCCGTGAACCGGGGGCGTGTTTTTCGCTACGTTACGTTGAAAATCCCCCTGGAACACTTTACAACTCAACCAAAAGCGGGAAATTTCAACAAAAAATCTTTCATTTTCGGTATGAATAATCGTTATTTTTGTTTTTTTCGTGGGAGACGCACCCAACTCCAGCTGCTTGGGGGCACTCACTTGAGTAGTTAGGGGGATTGGTGGTCCACTCGGAAGTGGGGTATCCGGTGCCAGGGCTCTGGGCATGCCTGCAAGGTCTTGTCGACTTCTAAAAAGTCGGTATGTTGTTTTCCGCGGTCCTCTGTTGGAGGCGGCGGCGGTAGAGCAGGCACGAATTTCGGTAATCCCCAATCGTGAAAAGGTCAAGGCCTCCAAGGGCACTGGCTCTTTCATTCCTAGATTTTTCTTTTCTTCTCTCTGGGTGCCAATGACAGATCGAGCAGTGCCATTTGTGGTGAGAAATGGCAGCTTTTATTGCTGATAGTTGTTCTCTTAAACTTAAGTACCGGTCTTGGGGCTTTATTGACAGTTTATGACACGATTAATGAGATCCCAATACTAACAGTTGATTGGATCTTTCTTTGCGCAATGAGATGTGTTCTGAGCTGCGGAGAAGTGTTCGAGTACTGGCGACAGTCCCATTTAACCGGTACAACATAGTCACGAAAATTATCTTATTTGCTAGATTTTGTGGAGCTGAATACGAATAATAAGCCTCTGCCCAGGGCATTTGCCCTCGGTGGTCATTTAATAAATTCCCCAAATCTCGGAAAGGACATAGTCTTGTAGGGTTGTCAAAGACCGGAGAACCGGGAAAAGTCGGGGAATTTCTAAGTGGTCACGGAAATCCGGGGAAAGTCAGGGAATTTCTTGATTTTGACAACTAAGTCAGGGAAAAATGAACGGATAGTCATCAATCTAGACTTACTAGTATTTGGTGGTTAAACGAGCTCTGAAAATCATTGAACAGATCATGATACCCGCCCTAAAAATGTCTAAATCGACCATTCACGCGCCAAAAATGGCCTAACTGACTATTCGGCCGCCAAAAATGGCCAATAATTCCCGCCATTAACTTGACGGACTATTTGCGAGCAAAAAACGGTTAAACTGGCTAGTTTCGCTCCAAAATGGCCTAACGGACTATTCGAGCGCTAATAACTGATGACAGGCAATTCTTGCTCAAAAAATAGCCAAACTGACTCTACGTAACCTAAAATTGGCTAAATTTATGGTTCGTGCCCTTGGCAAACATGATCAGATTATTCCTACATTTAAAATGGCTAATTCGACCACTCACGTACCAAAAATGGCGAAAGTGACCATTCACGCCTGGCCTTGACGGGCTATTTGCAACCAAAAAACGGCTACACAGACTATTCGCGTCCCAAAATGGCAGAACAGAAAGTTAGTGCTCTGAAAATGGCCCTAAACTGACGATTCTCGCGCCTTGGGAAATGGCAAAACTTACAATTAGTGCACTAACTATACAGACGATTCCTGCCCTTAAAATGACAAGGGTGACCATTCGTGCTCCAAATATGGCCAATCTGTCCATTCGCGCCGTGAAAAATGGCCAAACTGACCCCGGGCCCTCTCCGTCTTGCCGGATCATCGACTCGCTTCCGCTCCCCCCCCCTCCTCGTGATTCTTGCAATACTTCGACCCGCTTGGCTCGCGCTATAAAATGACTTGACTGGCTATTCACGCTCTAAAAATAACCAAACGGAGCCTTCCAGTTGCAGCACATCAGCTAAGTCTTTCTGAGGTTGAAATGCCTAGCTGATGAATCGGATTTAGGGTGTCATGTTTCAAGTTTGTGGGCATATGACAGGTTTAAGGAGGGCGCAAATTAGTAGGTAGTTTTCGGACTGGAAAATACAATTTTTGAGCTCAGTCAACAGTTTTACAGCTAATTAGCGATTTGCTTATGGTAGTAGTAGGGTGGGAGGGGTTTGCGAATAATAGCAGTCATGGAGCTGAACAGCCAGTTTGTGGTGTGAAATTACAAGTTTTGGGACTGTATATATTTTTCTGGAGATTTGCTGGTTTTCTCGCTACTCTCAACGTGAGATCTGGGACTCGAACCCGCATCATCCGAGCCCCTTCCTAGATCCGCGCCTGATACCAACATTCTTCCGAGCGTGCGATGTGTTCTCAAGCCACTACCAA
Organism: Corythucha ciliata; assembly: GCA_038030265.1. NCBI lineage: Eukaryota > Metazoa > Arthropoda > Insecta > Hemiptera > Tingidae > Corythucha > Corythucha ciliata. Next base: position 13,487,336 of record CM075939.1, read on the forward strand.
GTAGCTCTCTTGTCATACTGAATAACAAGCGTTTAATTTCGTAGACCTTGTTCTTTCAATATTGGCTGAAATTGGTCAGGGAATTTCACGAATCTGGTCAGAGAAAACTGTGGAAAAAGTCAGGGGATTCCGTGCGATCCATTCTGTGGCAACCCTGTCTTGTAACTTGTCTCATTCGGTGGGATTGTTGGTAAGAAGGAACTTACCACCGCCACTGGTGTCACGGACCGGCTTTTCGTGCTCTGGAGTCAGTGTCCGATGGTGACCTGCGCCCTCTCCCTTTCCGCCCAAAGGCGGATCTGAAGTGAAATTGATTTTAAACCCTACTTTAAAACTTAAAGCAATTTTAAAACCCAAGGCTTTATCCCAAAACTGATTATTTCACCCTAAAGCTGGCGGGTTTAACCCAAACTGATGAAAAACGCATGATCTTACTAAAACAGACCACTCTGAATTAAAAACTGTTTTGCCGATTTTATCCCTCATTGTGGCAATTTCACTCAAAAATGTACAATTTCTCGCCAAAGCTGACGTGTCTCCCCTCTCCCTCAACTAAAGATGCAACTACAAAACTGGCGATTTTACCATAAAACCAAATTTGACTTTTTAACCTCAAAAATGAATATTTAACCCAAAATCGGTTATTTTGACACAAAACTGGCGATACACTCCAAACCTCCGAAGATTTCACTACAAAAAGCTGGCAATTTCACCCCAAAACTGACTGTTTTATTTCCAAAACTTTCGATTTCATCCCAAAATACATTCTTACACTGACGATTTTACCCTGAAACTTGCGTTTCCACCCAAAAAATATTATTTTAACTCAAAACTGTATATGTCTCTTCGTCATAATTCAGCATTTTGCGTACAGAAACGTTCAAACCCTTGACAACGCTTAAACGGACATTGTCGACACGGCCCTCAAGCGCAAAAATGGAGATTTTAGTAGGCTCTAAAATTGTGATTTAGGCTAAATACTAGCAATTTTACCTCTTAGCGGAGACATTTTTTTCCCCCAAAGAAGCATAATCTGAAAACAAAAATTGCTTTTTAGTTGAGTCAGATCTGTGAGCGTGGCCATTTTCAGGGCGCTAATAGCCAGTTTGGCCATTTTTTTCGGCGCAGCAAGTCAGATTTGGCATTTTAATGGCGTCAATCGTCAGTTAAGCCGTCTGTAAGTCGTAAAACTTTGAGGGCATGAATAGTCTAAAGTTTTAAGGCCCATTTTCCAGTGCGCGAAGGCTGTGTTAAGCCATTTTTGAAACCCGAATGATAATTTTTGCCATTTCTCAGGCATGAATGGTATTTCTAGCCATTTTTAGGGTGTGATTAGCCAGGAAAGCAATTTTATAGCGGCGACAGTGGCCAGTTTAACCAGTCCTTGGGCTGCGTGTAACGAACGTGGTGGTGTAGGGAATGGAGGGGGGGGGGTCAACCAGTTGTTTTAAGTTGGAACGGCTCATGTTCAGTGCGTAAACACCAGTGGTCAGTTTATCGGTTCATGGCGCGAATAGCCATGTTTGGCTAGTTTTTACTTTGTTGGGAAAATAGTTTTTTTGAAAGGCACGAATCGTCATTAACACCATCTGTAGCCTCTGTAAAGGGCGCGAATGATCAGTTTGCCAATTTATAGAGCTTTCATAGCTAATAGTATGCCATTTTTCTCACACCAATTTAGAGCGTGAATAGGCAGTTTTGCCTTTTTGTAGATTGCGAGTAGTCAGTTTGCCATTTCTAGGGCGCTAATTGTCATTATGGTCATTTATAGTTTATTGAGAGTGAATTGCTAGTGTGACATTTTCATGGAACGAAAGGTCAGTTTTACTGTTTTTAGTGCAGGTATTGCCAGTTTAGGCATTTTTAAGGCGCTAATAATCGCCCATTTAGTTCTCTTCAGGGCATATAGAGTCATTTTTGACGATTTCAAAGCATGAATAGCCATAGTTGCCTTTTTAAGGGCGCTTAGAGTCAGTTTTTTCAGTTATAGGCGCGAATATAGTACGTCCCAAGCCAAGTTGAGAACGGCCAGGTTAGCCATTTACAGCGCTCGAATGGTCCATTTTGCCATTTTCAGGGCAGGAGTCACCAGTTCGGGCATTCTTAGAGCGTGATTCGTCAGTTTATCCATTTTTAGAGCTTGTAAACTTAGTTTGGCAATATCTATAGGGTTCAAAAGTAATTTTTTTTTAGCCATTTTAAAGACACGAATCGTCAATTTTATCATTTTAAGGGCTCATTTGTCACCCTTGTGAAATTCGTTTTGTGAGCAACAAATATCCTCGAAATTGATTTTTTTATTAGCGAAATCCGAGAAAATGATTCTTTTAGAGAGCGCCGACCAAACACAATGTGGTTATCATGAAGGATTTATATTTTCAGAATGTGTCTAGGGGTGGGCAACTGCCCCACTAAATCAGCGCTTTCGCTTTCGAGTCTGGGAGAGAGCAGCTTCCTACCCTGCCCCCCTCTGGCTATACCCATTGTATACGTAAAAAAACAAACAAAAAAATACGTTTATTATTATGACCCCCGCCCCCCTCTGGATCCGCCCCTCGGAATCAAATCACAGGAAACTTTTTGTCTTCAAATAACTTTTTTGCAGCTTCTTGACAACATTCGGTTGTTTAACACAATGCAAAGGAATTTGCAAACAGCAGCGGCGAAGTTCCCAATTGCGAAACCCCCGTATCATTGTAAGTATTGTTACTCACACTGACCCCCCCACCACCACCATGAGATAATATTAATCCGTCCCCCTCCCTCCATCAATAGTTAAAGAATGCTGCGCTCAATTTGCCGAGGATAAACAATGGTATCGAGCCATCGTCATTAGTGACAAAGATGATCCTACGGGACGACTTTTAATTCAGTACGTCGATTACGGCAACGTTGAACTTAAATCAAAGCGAGAGTAAGTACCCCACCAACACCCCCCCACTCTTGTTTTTAGTTAATAAAACAATTGTCCCCTCTCTCTCTCACCGAAGGATTAGAGAGCTCACTGAGAAGATGAAGCTCATCTGCGCTCAGGGTATTCCCTGCCAGCTAGACGGAATCGAGTACATCGATAAAAATCCCGGTAGGGAAGCCATGGCCGTTCTTCACGAACATTTGGGTCAGACAAGGCTCAAAGCTACTATTAAGGTAAGCGCTCCTCTTCTTTTTGTTTTGGATGAAGATGGAGGATTTCATTTTGTTGTTGTGATTTTTAGTCTCGAGGTGACGTTATTAAAGTCGAGCTGTCCAATTTGGACGGAAGCTCCCCTTACGGGCCTCTAGTAGACGCGGGTATTCTAAAAGGATCGTGAAAGGGCCTCGGGTAGAGCAATCCTTCTGAAATCTCTGTTTTTGTTTTGTTAATTAACTTTGCGTTTAAAACGACCGATTTTTTGCACTTAGTTATTTTTTTATAGTTATGAAGAATACTATATGTTTTAAGAAAAATTTAAAAGTATATTTTGTCAATGACTGTCCATAAATTGTAAGTCGCACAGCAAAAGAATCGTGTCCGGAAGAGGTCGAGGCTGTGGTGACAAGACTGTGATTGTTTGGTTTTCCACGTCAACTTTTGTCCTAAAGAAATAATAAAGAAAGAAAATTAAAGAAATAACGGGTGTTTCGCGGCAAGAGGTTACTAACACGCAAATATAGCCGGCGACGTTTGAATTGATGATGTCGTCGTCGGGGGATGACGCGAAACTCAATGCGAGGATATGGTGAAGAAGATTAGGCCCTGAAAAAAAAGAGGTAGGACAGTTTATTAAAGTCCTAAAAAACGGAATATTCTTGTGTGTGTGTGAGTGTTTTACCAGGTTGGACAGCGACGAGTTTCGTCATGTTGTCCTCGGCTTTCATGCCCAGTGGCATGCAAGAGTCAGGCAGTGGCGGTGCTCCGATTTTGTAAATTTTCAAATCGGACCATTTGACGTCGAAACTGTGCGGGTGGAGTGGAGTTTTCGAGCCGTAGAAATAGCGGCGAATTCGACTGTCGCGCGTCTCAAGACGGAAATTTTTCGAGCGCTCGACGACGCCGCCACTTTTCGGTAAGAGGACGACTTTAACGAAGGCGGGCATGTCGCGCACCAATTCGTTGTAGAGTTTTTCCTGGTCCAGTACGAGGATGATGTCAACTTCAAAGGCTTGAGCGGAATGGGTAAGGAGGCGGTAGCCACCTTCTTTGACCCAACCGCACGTGTTGATGACGATTCCGGATACGTTCGCTTCAACGAATGAAAAATGTAATGACAAATTCTCGTAAGTTTATGGCAAAAATTACCTTTTTTGTTCGAGTTAAGCCTCTCGTGAACGACTTCGGCCATTCTAGAAATTAATATCTTCATCAATTGAGGATTTTTGTTCATGCTCACAGCACCGAAGTTGTAGACTAGAGGCGCCTGTTCGGAGAAGCCTTCGTCAACTGGCGCGGGTCTTTCAACCAGAACAGCTCCTGAAAATAAGGTTTTAATTTTACAACTCCCTTACCAACCCCGCTAACCCAACACTCCTTACCTAGTGACCCGGGAATGGAGATATTTCCCTGTCCCACGTCGAGATCAACGAACACCGGCGACCGTCCCATACGAACGGCGTAATTCAACAATATCCTGCACACCGTCGACTTACCCACATCAGTCGGCCCAACGATCATCGTAATCGGTCCTCGTTTGACTTCTTCGTCGTTCTCGGCTTTCATTCTGAGTTGCTCGAGGCAGGCGTGACAATTCAAATAGAACATCTGCGTGCGGTAAATGTAAGTATTTTTAATAATTGACGGGCTTTTTCACTATCGGGGTCAAGTCTTTACCATAGGAGTCTCCCTGGCCACGTAACTACAGTCCTTACGACCCTTGAACAACAGAGTACACCCCTGCCACGTGAACACGGCCATTTTCGCCCCAGTTTTGAACACATACGGCTTTCCCTTGACGAGTTCAGTCCCGAAAATTTCAGCGTAGCCACTTTTAAGCTGGAGATCAAAGGAATTAACGCGCTGTTTCCACCCCTTTCCAACGAGAGACAAAACTTACCGTAAGCGTTACACTTTCATCCTTGCGTTCCACTTCAAATCTCAGTTCAGCGTCCGCTTCCAGAACAATTTCGTGGGCTTCAGCGTCTTTTTCTTCCGTCATTTTTCGACCGATTTGGCGATTTTACCGTTCAACGCACATTCGGACGAAAAAAGCGTCTCGAAATCGGGAAACCTAAGGTAACCTTTTACTTTGCTATCTACCCCCCTTCGACCCCCTCTCATTATTTGTAATCATTTTAACAAACAGGGAAGGTGCGAAACATGATAAGATTTCCGAAGTATCCCTGTCACTGAAATCTTAAGTTTGGGGCATAATTTCATTTAATTTCTCCCGGCGAAGAAAAGGTTCGGTGGAGTTAACGAACTGGTGAGTGACTTTTGTGTTTTCAAGCTTGTTTCCATGTGTTTTACTTGATAATTAAGTCTGTGATGTTCTCACACTTACTGCCCATGGGATGGCCTCTTGTTTAGGCGTTGTGGGTAGGGTTGACGTTGTATGAACGCCCAGGCAAGGAAAATGCGAGTTTCGTGTGTGTAGGAACTGAAGGGTGCCGAGGAAATCGTCAGGAAATTTTATTTTTGTTAGCGACTAGGATTTGGCACGCTTCTCGTGAGGCGACAAGGCCGGTGTTGTGTGGCAATTTGTTCATCCATTTCGGTTCGGGTATTTTTTAAGGGTTTGTGGTGGGGGGAGGGTCCTCTTCACTCTAGCTGCCAAGTTGATTGAGTGTCATGTCATGGTCGTTATGTTCCTGGGGGGGGGGGGGGTTTCCCATTGTCCCGGTGTAGTTAGTTACTGTGAAGGGACCTTGTCGGCGTTAAATGTCGCCGAGCCTTAGTCGCTTAGTGGATGGAACAGCGACAGACTGAGCAGGAGTAACTAGGCCTATCCGTTGATAAACATCGATTGTACAGGCTTTATTGACTCCCTGCGTCGGGCATTCAACCTTCTCGCGGTCCTTAATTGACTCGGGAAGGTCCGCCCTGCCTGAGGACTCGGGCAACGGCTCGGGAAGCCGGTAAGCCCCCTGGTGTTCCTCGCAGTACACCTGCGTGCAGTGGCGTACCCATGGGGAGGGTTTTGGGGGTCAGAACATCTAGAGTAATTCAGCCCGGAAAGTTCCAAAATATTGAATTAGTGAAAAGTGGAGTAAAATGGCACCTTTGGAAGTGTCTGTGGTGTGGTTAAGTGGTTTTTTTCCACTTGGCCACACCTTGTGATTCTTAAATTTGGGTTTGCTCGGCTCAAAAGAAATAAACTAACAACAGTTTATGATATTTATTAACGAACTTCTTTATTGAACGATAGCTGAAATTTTGATCAAGGATCAATTTGTGGGGCGTCTTAAGCCAAGGGGAGAGTCAAATTGACTAACCTCTGTGTTTTCTTCTTCCGGCTTCCTTTGATTTGATGCCACTGATTGAGGGGTGGGGTAGGTGTATGTAAGGTGTAAGTGTATGTGACTTGTGAAAGTGGTGTGACTGGTGTAAGTGGTGTGACGAGGCGGGCTTCTCCGCGACTTCTCGGTGAATACGTTTCTGATTCTGGTCACGTGTGTCAGGCCGTTTTCTTCCGTGCGATGTAAGTTGATGATGTGTCTTTGTGTCACTTGCCGTGTGACTTCTGTGTTTTGGTATCTTCACTAGCGGTCCTCCTTGCCCCCGTGAAAGTTTACTCTTTCTTATTTGTCCGAACTGATCTGATTCCCGATCTAGACTGACTCATTTTGGGAATGTTTTTACCTTTTATACTTTTTTTGTTTACTTTGTTTTATCCCCACCTCTCAATCATATGAGGAGGGGATCGTTATTTTTTATAATTTTGACACGTGTCAGCCTCGTCACATGTCCTACGTCGATCCGATCTGGAGTTATGATTTTTTTCGTATTTAAAAAGTATCCGGAGCTTGCTTCAAAAAATGCACGATTTCTCAGCTTATATCTCACCAAATCCAAGAAGTGATGCCATTTTCAGAAACTACGGAACATTTCCTTCCATTTTATTGCTTGAAATAATCGTCAACACCCAGAAATTTGGCCTTTTGGCCATAAATTCACGTGGCCTCCATAATTTGTACGTTTTACGAAAAGTCGCTGTACCCAAACGGCTTCCTCTACAGACTTTGGATGTATCACAAAAGCTTCTCCGTCTTCCGAGCTTCCTTTTGACGTGTTCACATTTCATGTTACCACTGACGCTTTTCGCGAAAACGTTACGAGAATGCACAAAAACGGTGTTTTTACGGATCATAGGCCAAAGCCTACGGTATTCGTTAAGGGTGCTGGAAGGTCGGCAATAAGTGAGAACAGAATATCTTACCATGGAGAAGATATCGCAGGTAACAGGCATTCAATAACCCCCCTCCCCCGATTGGCGACAATTTAATGAACTGGGGGGGGGGGATTGAATGCCTCTTGCCTTTTCCATGGTAAGATAAGCAGTTCTCACTTACTGCTGATCTCACTTCACCCTTCAAGAAATATCGTAGGCAATGGCCCATGTTCCGTAAAAACACGATTTTTGTGCATTCTCGTGACATTTTCGTGAGAAAGGTCGGTGGTATCATGAAATGTGAACACGCCAAAAGGAAGCTCAGAAGACGGAGAAGTTTTTGTGATACATCGAAAGTCTGTAGAGGAAGTCGTTTTGGTACAGCGACTTTTCATAAAACGTACAAATTATGGAGGACACGTGAATTTATGGCAAAAAGACCAGATTTCAAGCAATAAAATGGCCTCCATCCTAAAGGAAATGTTTTGTAGTAGGCATCACTTCTTGAATTTGGTGCGATATAAGCCGAAAAATCGCGGATTTTGTTGAAGCAAGCACCAGTGACTTTTTAAATACAAAAAAAATCATAACTCCGGATCGGATCGACGTAGGACACTTCCGAACAAGCTCGGATCCAAAGGGGGGGGCATGACCCTCCCCCCCCAAATCATTAGAATATGAATATTCTTATGATAAATGTGCGTAAAATTAACGAATGCTCTCGATATTAAGTAGTTTTATGATATTCCTACAATAAATATAGGTACCCACGTAAATGTTTTACGTATACCTTTTAGCTTAAAGGCTTATCTGATCAAACCCTCCCCCCCCCCCAAAAATAAATAAGAAGAAATAATTTTTATGACCTCTTTCGCGGCCGTAATTAATTGAAATAACTTTCTGTACCGACTTCTAAACCTCTTTGGTACGGTGCAATTAGACCTAAACCCCAACATCCAAAGTGAAAGTTTCCCTTCAACGCCAAATTGTTCCTCACAACCCACGTGTTGATTGGTAAAAAGTTCCACCATTTGGAGCTATGGGTTTGGGTGGGAGGGGGTAATAAGTTAGTAAATTATTTTCTAAAGTTTGTTATGGCGTATTCACATTTAACGGCACCCCTGACATTTCCCGCGAGAATGCACAGAAACGCATTTTTCTACAGAATGAATAACAATCGCTCACGATATTCGTCGAGAAACGTCATTGGTAACATGATATGTGAATACACCATGAAAAAGCTGCTAATATTGGGACGTTTTTGTCATGCATCACAAGTCTGCTGAAAAAGCAGTTTGGGTACTGCAATCTTTTGGAAGGCGTACTTATTGTGGAATTTACGTGAATTTACGACAAAAGGCAAGATTTTTAGGATTTGACGATCATTTCAAGCAATGAAATGACCTCTATCTTAACCGAAATTGTCTGTAGTTTCTGAAAATGTATCAAGTGTAATGTAAGCCGAGAAATCTGAGATTTTTCAAAGCAATTGCCGTAATTTCCTTTAATTAAAAAATAAATCATAAATCTGGGATTTGCTCTTTTTCTCAATTTTAATCTATGAATTAGACATTGTCATTAATTTTTGCCGCAATTTAGAGATTTTTTCATATTTAACTATGAATTAACGCCTTTTTTCTATATTAGCCAAAAATTTGCTTATAAGAAGACGAGGATTTCTCAATTCTATAGTCGTGAATTAGCGATTTTTCCCAATGTTGGCCGCGAAATTGCGGTTTTCCTCACCTTAGCTGATAATTCACGATTTATCTCAATTTCAGCCACGAATTATCGCTTTTGGCTCAATTCCAGCCACCAATTAACGTTTTTCGTTTATTAGCAGCTAAATAGCCATTTTTCCTTATTTCACCAGGCAATTGGAGTTTTTCTACGCCTTTTCTACTCTTTATCCGTGAATTAGCGTGCTTTCTCCATTTTATTCCCCCCCCCCCTTAAAGCCCCATTCTCTCATCTCCAACACTGACAGCTTCGCGAATTGGCGTTTTTATTAATTTACCCAGTGAATGAGCCATTTTTCTCAATTTGAGCCATGAATTATCGTTTTTCCTAATTTTAGTAGCTAATTAGGGCTTTTTCCCAATTTTATCCAGAGGCCAGGGGCCCTGGGTCCCCGGCCCTGGATCTGTGAGATCCCAATCCGCGAATTATGTGTTTCGAAAGGGCCAACCCCGCTAAAGTGATTTTTCAAAGTGCCAAATGGGTGAAATTTCGTTCGGCTAAGTGATTTGATAGAGCAGATGTGTTGTTGGGAGGGATAGGTCCACTGTTTCACTCATGGCCGTTCCACACGCTACGTTTTTCACAATATTTTGTCCGCACAGTTCAACACGTTGCAGGTAAAACAAAGCGTGTGGACTGGAAAACTGCGAAGTTTTAACTCCGTTGTGAAGACTGTACAGTTGCTAAAATTGTTGTGAATTACATAGCGTGTGGACCTGCCTAAACTTTACACTCTTGATTGCTGTGTCCTTGAAAATATTCTTCGTTTTTCAGGAAAATCTAATGTATGACTCGTCTCCCATATGACACTACTTTTCAAGCTTCTATCGACGAAGAGCCACCAATGCCTGAAACTCTCCAGCTTTCGTCGCCCGCCCGCTTACGTCTATCTGTCGCGTTCGCCGCTTTCCCACGACGACACCGGCCACCAGCAGCAGCAGCAGCATCAGCAACGCCTCGCCGACACTAACACCAGTCACTATTTCAATGGCTTTCGACGATTGCGCGGCGGTCGTCGACGAAGCTTCCCCGCCGCTCTTCGTGACACGAGAAAGAAACTTTTAGTGTCGCAACAGGCGGTCAAACGAGAGGGAGCGACAATACTGAGGAAACTGGGCCAGACGAAGGCGAATTTCAAAAAACGCGTCGAACGCGTAATTGAGGTGAGTGTGGGTCGGCTTCTTTGTGTAAAGTTGACTTTTTCGCGATTTTTTTTTTCTTCTTTTCAGCCCTACACTGAAAATATATGGACCGTCCCTAACGTACTGTGTGTGGCCAGAATCGTAGCTTCGCCCTATCTGGGCTATTTAATCCTCGAAGGTGACTTCAACAAAGCGTTGATTGTTTTGGGTTTCGCCGGAGTCACCGACCTTTTGGACGGTCTCATAGCGCGGAACGTTAAAGCTCAGTCGTCCAAATTGGGCAGTTTTTTGGATCCTCTCGCAGACAAAATTTTAATCGCGACCATGTTTTTGACTTTGACGTACGCCGAACTGATGCCAAGTAAAGTGTTTCATACGGAGCGTCGCCTTTGTAAACTTAAAAAAAAAACGGGTGTCGTTTTGTTTTAACAGTTTGAATTTCAGTTTGGCTCACTTCGCTCATTGTCGTCAGAGACGTGTCGCTAGCCTCTGCCGGCTTTTACATTCGCTACATGTCATTGCCGCCCCCGGTAAGTCATAGCTGCTCCATTTCCTCTCCTCCGCTTCAATCTTTATAAACTTTTTTTTTTTTTGTCGTCTTTCAGAGGACACTATCGAGGTACTTCGATCCGACATTCGCCACGGCTCAACTAGCCCCGACGTTCATAAGCAAGTTGAACACATTCGTTCAACTGTCCGCCGTCGCTGTCGCTTTAACAGCCCCCGTTTTACATTTTACGGATCATCCGTACCTCGAGTTCTTATGGTAAGGACGTACAAATTTCTACTGATTCCCCCCCCCTCCACCGTGTAAATGGCTCATTAATTTTCGTCAGGTATTTGACGGGTGCCACGACGCTATTGTCAGCCGGTAGCTACGTCATATCAAAAAACACTTACAAGCTGTATCACAAGACAAAGTAAAAAAATTGAGCTTGGTCGCCCTGTTTAGGTAGGTGCTTGTTTTTAAAGTTTGTCGTATGGGAATAAATTTATTGACCGTTCAGCGTCGTTGTGTTCTTATAGGGCACATTCATACATTATGGATGGGGTTGTCAACTATCTGTCGGCATGAGGGGGGGGGAGAGTCAGAAGGGCGTATATTTTGGGGGGCTAATTTTCTCGTTGTGGTCTGATATGAGTCGACCGTTGTTTATAAGTCACTCAGACCAAGCTGAATTGAAAAAATAGAACGGGTTTCGGTCATAACGCCCTTACGGTGCCGCCAGTGACCCTCAAAGTGGCAAAAAATGAACATTTCACGTTTTCACGTAGGTCGTTGGTTTCGACCTAATTTCTCCCCTCCTCCTCCTCCTCTCTTTTCACGGCGACTTTTATTTAAACTTTAAGACTGACGTCACGGGGTCGCTGTCTACGTGACGAAATTCGTCGTACAAAAACACCGCAGGGGAGGGACCTACTGCTCTTCTGACCGAAAATTCGTTTCGTTTTTCGGATTCCTCGTTCCGAGAAATCATCAAAGTTATTTTTGTTTTGTTTTAAGTGGCGAACATACTAGAGCAATACGATATCGTTTCGACATCGCCGACGCCAATTAACAGCATCTGGGGCAGATAGAAACAACTGGAAATGTATCTGAGTGATGGAGAAACGATATCGTATCGCCATAGTATGAACGCCGCCGTGTTGACGAAAGAATGATTTTTTGCTCTGTTGTACTCGGATTTAACGGAAGATTAGACGTACGTGAACCTGGTGGCACACATATCACTAAAAGCGACGAAAGTGGTGCCATTCGTTTGTTTAGCCCTGCAAAACATTTATGTATTTATAAGAAAATACATCATGTGTGCCGCCAAGTTCACGCAACTTGGCGGCACAGATTTGCAGGGCTAAACAAACGTAAACAAACGACGTTCTGTCTGAATATGTAGTGAAACAAACGATTGGGGTCATTGTGCTGTTGCGAGAAGTTGGCGGCACACATAATGTATTTTCTTATAATAAATGATTTTCAGGGCTAAGCAAACGAAAATTCGGGCTAAACAAACGAAAATTTGGGCTGAACAAACGACGTTCTGTCTGAATATGTAGCGAAACAAACGATTAGGGTCATGTGTGCCGCGTGAAGTTGGCGGCACACATTTTGTTTTTTAAAAAATTGTATGTTGCAGGGCTAAACAAACGAAAATTTGGGCTAAACAAACTTAAACAAACGGTAAACAAACGAATGGCGCCATTTTCGTCGCGTGTGCCGCCAGGTTCACGTGCATGAAGATTATGGATCCCACCAGGGGCGTAGCCTACCATTGCTCTTGGGGTGGGCAGCTTCAATGGTATTGCAGTATCCAAAATCTACAACAGTGGATTTTGCATTACGCAACTCCGCGAAATTCAACGTCAGCAACGTCAAACTCTCGAAATTGTGGTTTTAGACAGTAAAATCCGAGAAATTTATTTTTCAGTGTGTCTCTCCTTCGACCATTGATGGGACCAGCACCCCCAAACTGGTGTTTTCGTTTGCTTATCATCATTTTTAGCCATAATATCGTTTGCTTACGTTTCTTTAGCTTCAGCCCCTCAAGAACTTCAAACAACAAACTTGGGTGAGGCTAGCTTCACGCTCCCCCCTTGACCGAAACCGTTTGTTTAGCGAGGTACATCTGGACGTAAAGTCGTTGGTTTTCTTTTTAAAAGTCGCGATTCGAAATGCTAAACGAACGAAAATTCTGGCTTAACAAACGAATATTCAGCCACAAAATTCCAATTTCGCGGATATTTGCTTTTACAAATGTTACAATTTTGCGGCTATTTGTCAGAAGACTAGGCCCTGGGTTCCACGGTCACTGAGACAGATCTCCGAAACTCGATATTTCGCGGAAATAAATACCTGAAACTGGCAATTTCACGAGAATAAATACCGGAAACTGGCAGTTTCACCGATAATTAGACCCGAAACTGACAATTCAACAAATTTTTAGCTCCGAGTGATGTAATTTCCTGGCTATAGTTGTCAGGCTGGGTCCACGGCCTCTACACACATAAAAAGCCCGAAACTCCCCCCCCCCCCCGAATACGCCCGATACGCGAAGGTTCGGACCAAAAATTTGCTATTTGCTGGATGTTTAGACCAGAAACTTACAATTTCACAGATATTTAGCTCCAAATTATTTAATTCTGCGGCTATTTCTCTCATTTTTACCTGCAAATTTCAGGTGAAATGGAATTTTTTTTCCTCAATTTTAGCTGTAAATCAGCGTTTTTTCTCAATTTTCACAATTCTAGCGGTGAATTGGTGATTTTTTCAGTTTTAGCATTGAATTGTCATTTTTATTAATTTTAGCCTCGACTCAAGAACGGTACATTACCGCTTTTCACAATTTCAGCCGTGATTTCTCGATTTTTTTTCTCCACTTTCAGCCACGAATTAGCGCTTTTTCCTGCGTTAGTCACGAGTCGCCTTCAGAAAGCACTTCTCAATTTTAGCTGTCATGAAATGCTTTTCTCGATTTAAGCAGGGAATTAGCGATTTCTCTCAATTTTAGCTGCGAATTAGCGTTTTTTACAATTTTAGCAGTGAAGCGACAAATTTTCTGTTTATTTTTCTTGTAGAAAATATGTTTTTCGGGAGTTTGCAGTACATTTTTTTCTTTTTTTTTTCTTTTCTTTTTTTAATGACAAAATGTTTTGCTTTAATGCTAATCACAGATTTTAAGGGGGCAAATTGACGGTTTCCGATTGTAGCTCTCGTTTCGAACTAAGACGACTTGAAGAAGGGTGGGCACCTGGCTACGCCCGGGGCTCCCGGGAGGCGATAATTCTCGCCTAAGGGCTCCGAGATGGCTAGAAACAGCCCTGCACTTCTTCCACAACTTATGGTCGAGAGGGAGGGGGCTCGTGGGTAATGGACCATGCAGGGCCTCGAGTGTCCGTTACCTCCGGGCCCGCTCTTCCTTGAGGGCCCGGATTTCAGAAATAAATTAATAAAGCGAAGTCAAGAAAAATAAGGTAAGATTTACGGTGTTTGAAGCTCTGCTGTTGCTGGAACTTCGCTATGGTTGGAGCTATACTGTGGATTGGAGCTTTGTTGTTGTCAGGGGTTTTGCTGTGGTTTGGCGTATTACTGTGGTTGGACCTTTGATGTGGTCGGAACTTTGTTGCAGTTTGGAGCTATGTTGTGGGTTGGAGCTTTGCTGTGGTTAGGAGCTCTGCCGCGCGGTTAGAGTTTTTCATGGTTGCTACTTTGCTCTTTGCTGTGGTGTGGCATTCTTTGTAATTGTAGTTTTACTGACGGTCAGATTTAGAGCTTTGCGGTTTGCTGTGGTTACGAACTTTACTGTGGTCAAAAGCTTTGCTGTGGTCGGGGCTTTACTGTGGTTGGACCTTTGCTGTGCCCGGAGCTTTGCTGTGGTTAGCAGTTTATTGTGGTTACGAGATTTATTGTGATTAAGAAGCTTCACTGTAGTTTGCTGCTCTGCTGTGATTTGAGGCTTTCTTGTGGCTTGGAGATTCGCTATGGTAGGAACCACAGAGATTAGAGTAAATTTTAGCCGTGAAATTAGCGAATTTTATCATATTGATCCATGGTTTATAGTTTTTACCCATTTTAGCACAGTGAATGAGCTATGAATCCCCCTCCTTCTTTATACGGTTCTCCCTCTGTTAATTTCTCCTCTCCTTCTCCAATTCAGGAACTAATTACAACCAGTTTTGCAGTCTTCTTTATTGGTCGTATGCATTTCGGGCACAAACAGTGACTTCTCCTCAGCAATTGACTCCTTGCACTGCAAATGACACAACTCAATTGAAATTTGCAGTGCAAGGAGTCAATTGCTGAATTTGAGAAGGAGAAAAGTGAATTAGCGCTTCTCGTCAACTTCGACCGCGAATTAACACAATTTATTATTTTTGGGTGGGAATATTAGCGGTGACTCAGCCCTATCCCGAGAATCAGCGGGGTTTGTCAATACAAGAATTAGCGTTTTTATCAAATTTAGCAGCGCATTATTACATTAGCGCTTTTTCTCTGATTAGCAATTTTTTTTTCAATTTGTGCCGCGAATTACCGCGTTTCCCAAACTTTCGCTACCCGCAAAAGTAGCGATTTATCATTGATACGCGATTTATCGTTTTTACCCATTGTAGCAGCGAAAACGCGCTTCTCGTCAAATTTTTATCCGCTAATTAACGCATTCTATCATTTTGGGCTGGGGGAACATTAGTGGTTTGTCTCATCACTTAGTCCTAGCCGCTAATTAGGTACCGGATTATTTTCACCTCCGGGCTCAAAGTTACTTTCAGAAGCCGCGAATTGACGTCTTCTCCATTTAATCCGCGAATTAGCGTTTTCCTTAACTTCAGCGATTCTTGTCAATCTTACAGATGAATTAGCAATTTTTCTCCATTTTAACCGCAAATTAGCGATTTTTTCGTCATTTTAGCGATTTTCCACCATTTTAGCTGTGAATTGCCATTGTGCAGTGAATTCAAGTTTTTCCTGATTTCAGCCGCTCATTAGCGATTTTTCTCAATTTCATCCATGAATTAGCAACATTCATTACTTTTAGCTGCGAGTTAGCGATTTGTTTCGCTTTTAGCTATGGATTAGCGTTTTTCCGCAGTTTGAGCCACGAAATTACCTTCAGAATCTGAAAATTGTCGTTTCATACTTCTATAGCCTCTAAGTAGCGCATTTTATTCTTATTTTTACACTTTAGCCGTGAATACTTGATTTTAGCCGCTAAATGGCGATTCCCCGCAATTTTATCCGTGAATGGGGAACTTGCATGAATGTCCGATTTGGGAGAAAAGTATACCGGTGAATTGGCACATGGACAAAAGGATATCAACGGTAGTTGCAGCCCGATTGGTCATAATTGAACTGGTAATCGAACTGCGGAAGGGGCGTCTATTAGGCTGGTTTTATTATTCATTTCATCGAAAATCGATAAAGCTTCCCTGGTGTCTCGTTGTCCTAGTCCCGGACAAGGCCGGATCATGCCGGGGGGCCACCGGGGTTTAGCCTTGGGCGACACATTTTTTTAGGGACGGCAAAATTTGAAAAACAAATTTCAGGCGAGGGATGGAGGTACCTAAGACAAATTGAACCAGAAGAAAGAGATGAAGATAAATAAAATATTAATTTTTTCCCATTTCGACACAACCTGATCGAGCTGTGCACTACGTGCCCGTCTTAGGCGGGCTCCTCGCCCGGTGCGCGATTTGTTGAACACCTACACAAAGCCGAGACCCGAGAGTGCTATGCCACATCTCGCCGCAGCCTTATGGCGAATTGGCTAATACACGGATCGCAGTGGCGTACCCACACCTCTCGAAGCCCGGGCTGAAATCTCTATGAGCCCCTTATCTTCCTTTGCTTGTCCAAATTACTAAATTCGAGGGTTTGGTTCTTCCAGAAAACCAAATTTCGTGGCTCTTTCTGAATACCAATTGCGCTTTGGCGCTTCCAAAATTCAATTTTCGTGCCTCTATCTCTTTTAAAGCCAATTTGGCTGTTTTCCCTCCAATTTTTCCTCCAAGGGTTGGCACTTTCCCTAAGCCAAACTTCTGAATGATCGCTTCTTCTTAATTTTATCCGTGAATCATCGCTTTGGCTTAATTTAAGTCGTGGATTAACCCGAACACAAGAGAGTTTTTTCTCAAATTTGGCCTGGAAGTTTCATCAGCAACTACGAATTGACGCATTTTCTAAATTTTAGCCACGAATGAGCGTTTTTTTTTTTGCAATTTTAGCCAAGAATATCAGAATTTTTAAAACTTTTAGCCGCGTCATTTCCTCAAGAACAGCAAATTAGCGTGCCTTCTCAATTTTAGCCGCCTAAGGACTTACAGAGACTGGGAATTAGCGTTTTTTGTTTTTGTTTTGTTCAATTTCCGGCGTAGACTAGCCCGTAAGCTTGCTCGCAGAAAATAACTGCGCACAAGGACCTCGATAGGTCACTATCTTTTGGTCAATCGCGTGAAGAGGGCACAAAAAAAAACCAAAACGACAAGGCACAAACGAGCCATTTTTGGCGGCGCCGACGACCCCCCTAATATGGAGGCGTTTTTGGCCTCCATTTTCCTTTTTGACCTCCATTTTCCTTTTTGGGCTCATTTTCCTTTTTGGCCAGGTTGATGTGTTAGGCAAAAATGGCCAAATTTAAAATTGTATCGAGGATGGAGCCGCGTACTGCAAAGAAGATCCAAGAAAATTGCTATTTTCCGAATATTCAGCCAGGAAACTTCCAATTTTGCGGATATTTAGCTCCCAAATGTTGGCAATTTGCGGCTAACTTCAGACTTTGAGTGCTGTCGTGGGCGGCTCAACCGTGTTCCAAAATCACTAAAAAGAAGCCAGAAACTTGTGATTTTCGAAAACAAAGAACAGAAACTAGCAATTTCGCGAATACTTAGCCCCGAAAATCAAACTTTGGGAAAATAAATAACAGGAAATTGCAGTTTTGCATAAGTAAGGATCGAAAAGTTGCAACTTCCCGATTATTCAACCAAGAAACATTTAATTTCGCTCAAACTTGCACATTCACAAATACTCAACTCTAAATTTTACAATTACATGGCTATTCGTCATGCCTATAGTCATGGCCGGCTGGCCCAGGGTCTGAGCCTACCGAAAGAAAGGCCCAAAAAATTGCAATTTTGCGGAAAAATATAGTCCAAAAACTTACAATTTCGCGAAAATTAAGACGATAAACATACATTTTGGTGAATACTTACAATTTAGTCCCAAAACTCAAATTTCACGAGAATAAAGAATAGAAAAATTTCAATTTAGAGTTACCAAAATTACAATTTCAATACTACCTGCAACTTCAAATTTCCGAATACTAAGCCAGAAAACTTTTAATTATAGGGATAATTTGTTTTTTTTTTCAGCGCCCAAAATGTGGCAATTTAGCGGCTAACGTCAGCCAAGATTCATCTTTCTGGGGTTCCCATCATCCTGAGGGTTTTCCGCCAGGATGAAGAAATTTATAGTTTCCCTCTAATACTTGTAGAATCCATTCTCTTGATACATGCTTGGCACCATGGGCGTAGCCAGCGGGGGGCAGGGGTAAGCAGTTGCCCTCCCTTGGAATCAAAAACGCAGATTTCGTGGGGCAGCTGCCCACCCCCAAAATTCCAAAAATATCTTCCCTGATCTGGCTAACAGAAACAAAAATGTATTATATTTCGCTCCATAAAACCAATTTTGCAGATTTTTCTCACTAAAAAAAACAACACATTTTTGCACATCGGTTTCACCAAAAATCAAAAATTCGCGGATGTTTGTTGCTGACAAACCGATTTCGAGGTTCGGCTTAACTTGGAAACCGATTTTGCTGATTTTTCGCACTAAAATCCCATTTTCGCGAGGTTCGACGCGCAATTTCGTGTGTTTGGGTTAGCTCAAATCGTGTTTAGCCTGCTGGGCCATACAGACTTATGGTGGGAGAGAAACTGCCAGCTCTGTTTACCGTCTCAGGTCTAAAATTTAAAGTTTAGCTCCAAAAGTATCACTTTCGGGGGTGGGTGGGAGAGAAGTTTCAATTTTTCGACATAAAATCCGAAATAGAAGGCTACAAACGACAGGTTTCCAGTAGATATTTATTTTTTGACGGATAGTGGCCGTTTCTGTGCAAATTTAGTCTCTGATGACCGTGAATTGACGCGATTCTAACCTCCAGATCCTGTTAGAAGCCTGAAAAAAGGCAATGGTTCTTGGTTCATCTGTTATTTTCGCCATTGAATCTGCCCACAGGCGTGGTGGATCCAGTTTCCTCAAGAGGAGTTGCACAGAATCCCCCCCCCCCATTTAACTCGTGAATGAGCACTATTTGTAGCGTCGAATTGACGTTTTTCTTTAATTTTAGGTGAAACTGAGAGCTTTTTCTCAATTCTACCTCGAACTTCCTATTTTCTTCATTTTAACCGTAAAAAGGTCTCAAAAAACCGTGAAATAACGCATTTTTGATTTACTATTTTAATTACGGCCAGCACTGGGCATCGCCTATAAACCGCGAATAGGTGCGTTCTTTCCATTTCAGCCGCAAAAGAACAGTTTTTCCTCAATGTAACCTGTGAATGAACGCTATTTCTCAATTTTAGCCACGACATTTACACTACAATCAACAAAAAACTGTGACAATTTTGCCAATTCATTTTCTCTCATTTTTAGCCGCAAAGTCGTGCTTTAATCTCAATTCTGCCTTGAGCCATTCCCCCCTTCAAATTTCAGCAGTGAAAAGGTCCACAAAATACTCATGTTAACGACTTTCATTAATTTTATTGATCTGGACGTTGCATCGCGAACCTTAAAATACGTGTTTTCCTCAATGTGCCTTAATTATAGCCGAAAATAAGAACTTTTTCACATTTTCCAAATGCGTGCGCTAAGTCGCCCTCTTTCTCGATTGTACCCGCAAACTTGCTATATAAATGTATAAAAACAGTCAATTTTCACTTTTTCGCAATATTCACCGAGATGCTGGTTTGAGAAACCACGAACTGGTGCCTTCTCTCAATTTTACCTGCGTGAATGAGCTCCATTTCTCAATTTTAGCCGTGAATTGGCATTTCCCCTCAATTTTAGCCGCAAATGAGCGATTTTTCTCAATTCGACATTGAACGCGCAATTTATTTTGTCAATTTTAGCCGTGAAAAGAGCACTGTAAACCGTGAGTTAGCGCATTTTCTTAATTTCGGCCCGGACTTTGAATCGCGAAACCGCAAATTGGTGTGATTTCTCAATTTCAACCGCGAACAATGAGCAGATTTATTTCTCAAGTTCAACATGAATCAGCGCTATTTCTCAATTCTAGCCGTTAATGGGTGTTTTCGCTCAGTACTAGCCGGAAAATGTCCTTTTCATGGATTTCATCCTCGAACGAGCACTCAAGACGTGCGCCCCCCCCCCCAAACTCTGAATCCGTGTGCCTGGCTGGCTGCCCACCCCTTGATCGTGGACTGGCTACGCCCCTGCTTGGCGCCACAAGAATTGAATGGAACGGCAGTGTGGGAGGGGGGAGGATAGCCGCATGGGGCAGCAAAATTAAATTAGCCCCGGGGCGGCAAAAAGCAAGATCAGGGCCTGGTTATTCGATAAGAATAAACGAGATTTGTTTTTCCTGTTAATTAAAACTGCATGTAGGTAGGACTATCACTTGCAATTTTTTTCAAGACTTGTAGCCGGCAGGTCACCGTTTGATGGGCGATATTGTTGAAAATCATGTGAAGATATTGGGGGGGGGGGGCGAAAAGGTACCTTTGCTCACCCAGTAGGAATATTGGGTGGGCGATGGCCCACCTCGCCCCCCCCCCCCTAACTCTACGCCTCTGCTCAGCGCGCCACTCAATTAGCGCTTCTTCACAATTGGAGTCCTGATATTGCCTCGAGATACCTTGAATTGTAATTAGTTAGAGCCTTCTGACTGGTGTTTTGCTGCTTTTTCTCGATTGTATATCTGTGAACTGGCGCTTTTTCTGAATTGTGGCTGCAAAATGAGTGTTTTTCTCAATTTTCAAGCCACGAATTAGTAATTTTTCCCCGGTTTTTCTTTTTTTGCCGCGAAACAGCGCTTTTTAGCTATTTCAGCCGCGAATATTGGCGTTTTTTGCCGTGCACTTGTCCCTAAAGATTAGCACATTAAAAACTTGGGGTTAGCGTATTTTCTCTGTTTTGTCGTCCGCGATGTTCCCTTGAGAAATCTATAGCATTGGTGTATTTTCCTTTGCTGGCAAGTGAGTGTTGTTGTCAATGGTAGAGCCGCTAACCAACGCTTTAAAACCTAAAAATCCCTGTTTTTTTCGATTTTGTTTGTTTGTTGTTGTTGTTTTTTTTTTTTTTTTCAACTTGCTTTGTGGCTGCGTTGCCGGGTAAAGGTGCAAGGGGAGGAATCTTGTCAGAGTTGTCTAGCCCTCCCATAACCAGGTGGGTTGTTTCATGAATTTGACTCTATACATTTATGTTCTCGAGTGCACAGGGCAAAGATAAGAGTCAATTAAAGATCGTAAAATTATATTGCATAAATTTCGTTTTTAAATATTATTCTAAATTGTACAGTTTACTGTTGTTTTTATCGATGTCATTTTGTTAGCATTCTATCAGTAGGTGTAGGTGTGTTAAACATACATCAACAAGTATTTTAATTACTTGACGTAGAGCTAATATAACCCGGTGACGGAGAGTCGGCGTGTTGGACACTCGTCAGTTTCACTTTACCCTAATTAAGAGGTAAGAAAGAGAGTGAGGGCAGCTTCAAAATTTTGGGTTAGTGAGGGTGATTCTTACGTATTCCAAAGTAGTCCTATCGATTTTTTGATACTCTTTCCCGGAGCGAGGACGGAGTACAGTGACGGCTGAATGATTTTGCCTAAAAACGATTTTGTTGTCGTTTTTTTTTTTTTAACTGTAAAGTGTGAATCGTTTGATTTCTCTCACCTTTGATTATCGTGATCCGACGAACTGAAAGACGACATGGACAGCGTTTCAATATAGTCGGACATGTCTGACGCTCCGCTGCTTGAACTGATTGAATCGATATACGGGATGGTCAACGCGCCTGAACTGCTGGAAATGGATAAATCTGCGAACGAGAGTAATTTTGTGAGTGAGTGATGCGCGGATTTTTTTTTTTGCGGACATTTCAAACCTTTCGAATCTTTTTTCGGCCGACACAGTGGAACTTCAGCTTCCGCTGACGACGACTTGAAATCGTTCAATTTATCGAAGGAGAACTCGTCGAGGGGTTCGGAAGATTTCGAGCGTCGAGGAGTGATCAACGGAACTGTTTCGGACGTCTTTTGCCTTACTTTTGACAGTGGTGTGACGATTGTTTCAAATTCTAAGAAACCGGCACCGAAATTTTTCAGAGACCCTATCGAGAAAACCACGCGATTAAAAAAAATAAATAAAATGAGTCGAAGTGCGTGACGTTCCAAGCCTCTCACCTGTGGAAACACCGGAGTCGTTCGATGACGACGAGTCGCGGTTTGATTTACAAGGAACACTGGACGGTCGTCGTGACAATTCCATTTCTAAAAGACACCGAACTTGCGACAGTGACGACGGTTCCAAGGGTTGAGTGGGCTGTGCTGGGAGGGGTCGGTATTTTTTGGGAGTTTCAGACTTTTCACTTGGCAGAGAATCGACGGAGTTTGACTGAGAGTTTGGGGTGAGCGTGTTGTGCGTTGAGGACGATGCAGTTCTGTAATTGAAATATTGAAAATTAACAAAAGACAACGAACTATAACAAAAAACTCGACTGATTACCTCTCAGTAATACACTCCAGAGCGTCCAAAAATCTTCCAGAGTCCATGGAATTTGATCGACGTCTAATTTGAGCCATACGTCTCTGCTCAGGTGTTGCGTAGGATGACGTCGGTTCGCGTCGTCGAATCGCCGCCACTGGCGAACTGGTCGAAGGTGACGGTCCGAGATCATTCGTCGCAGGTGGAAGCGATTGACAGGAACAGGAAGACGCTCCAGAGTGACCGGGCTTCATAGGCAGATAGGGAGGAGTCAGTGGTGGCTCGCTTTCAACAGTCGCTACGGGGCCCATCATAAGGTAATCCTCATCTTTGAAAAGTGTGGGAGGTTGCTCATCGTCGAGTCTTACTCGAAGATCTTTAACATTCTCGTAATGTTCCAAGGATTGAGCGAAACCTTGAAAAATGAAAAAAAAAAAAAACTCAGTCTTTTAAATTGCCCCCACCCTATCAAAGTACGCCATCTCACCCATATTCGCGTAATTACGCTCGTTCTCTTTCGAACTGTCGACAGTCTTACCAGATGGATCATTTTCAACAGCCAGGGACTTTCGTTTAGATTTCTTCATTAAATCTACAGTGGCGTATATTGCACACGGCTCGATTACCTGCGGGCGCTGGGCGCCGCAAGGGCAGACTAGAATAGGCTGATGCTTACAGCTTCTTTGACACGAACATGCCACGTGACATTTGCATTCAATCCTTTAAAAAAAAAAAAAATGGGAGGGGGAATCATCGCTTTAATAATCTTTCGCCCAATAAAAGGATGATGAGAGTTTAAAATTACCTTTGTATGGGTTGAACGTGAATACAAGACGGCATTGCGCAGTGTCGATGACTGGGGCAAATGGGTCGTGGAGGAGGCGGAACGGCGGCGCAATGGTGATGGTGCTGTAAGTGCTGCATTTGATGCAAATGAACTGTTTCTTTGATTTTCTTCGGAGTGTCGTACAGTTCACCAACTGAAGCGATCGACGTACGGCTTTGCGGCTGGTCGTCGACTACGCCTCCTGGAGTTAATTATTTTTTTATTTATTTTTTTTTGTAATTTCAAAGGATCGTTTTGAGAACGTACCGATTATGGCTCGAGGGGTGTCGTAGTTTTCGTAAGGGAGCGATGGCTCGGCAATACTCATCGGGCGATGAACTGTGCACACTTTGCTCAGTGTTGGTGACAGTGCTCTGGGTCTGTCATTTTTTCTTTTGTTAGAACAGAACTCTTTCTCAGAAAACTGTTATTTTACCTGGTGCGATCACCGCTACAACAATGATTAACACTAAGGTCCTGACCACAGGCACCCATGCCCCCAGTCGTCGCTTCCATAATCCAAGCTGGATTGAAACCAGTGCCCGGAGTGTTCATAACAGTCAACGACCTGGGCAATTGCGTCGTCGTGGTCCTGCAATTGACGCAACTCGATCTCGACTCGCCTCCTACTCGCCAAGTAGCGTCACCCGCCGACTGACTGCAGTCTAAATCAGTCACGGACACCGTGTCGCCAAACTCTGAGCTGTTGTTCGTTTCCGCCGACTCCCAAATGATTCGCTCCGAGGCCTGTCGCGGCTCACTTCCGTCCACGCTGGGGCTCGGCTTTGACGCTCTGGAAATCCGCCTTCGCGGGCTCTCCAAAACTGAGCTCACTGAAAATTAGTTTTAAAAAATTGGAGGGTACTCCCTGGGGACTAAGTTACTTTACTTTAATTTCAACTACCTGACTGATTTCGGCTGACTTGTTTCCGTTTGGTAATAAGTTTGCCCTCAGAAGCTTCCCTGAAGGCTTTCGTAATCTCCTCACCCTGATCAGTGACGAGTACGTACAGACCTTCAAGCCGCCCGCAGCCCGAACCACCCTCGAAGCAGAATCTGTTCTCGACAACGCCGTATCTCCTGAAATTAATTTTTCCTGTCGTCATTGAAAGGGATCCAAAGGCTCACAGCGCCACTACAAAGACATCATCCTCCAAAGAACAAAACTTTCTTTCAACCCTGGTGAAAGTCAATCTGCCAGCCACTTTTAAGAGGCGCTGATGGCTCCATGTGGCGGGGATCGGCTGCATTTATTGTCCATTGAGCTCTGTCAGAGGGACTCATAAAAGCGCGTTCAGCTCAAATGGATACGCTTTGTTTTTGTAAAATGAATGAATTTAAAAGCTGATAAAACCGCTCATTTTGAGGTTTCCTGACACCCCAGTAGCCCTATTCGGAATTGTCGTGAATAATGCCGAAAAAGCAGCTCAGCGACGAGGTCTGCGTGCGTCGAGGCCCTTCCTTGGGGATTTCACCGGGGGTGATTCCGTCCCTTTCATTCGGGGAGAAATTCCTGCGGCCTCTGAGAGAACAGGCCTAAGCAAAATGCGGCCAAGTGCATCAGAATCACAGGGAAAACCCGTTCAACTGATCGCCTGATCGAAAATCCGATCGCTCAATTGAGTTGGCGATTTTTATTTATTTATTTATCGTGTTTCGATTTGAGCCGGACGCGGATAAATGAGTGCCTCAGACAAATATGGTCAATTACGTCACCGACCCGAAGCAAAAATGAGCTTTTCACAATGACGTACTTGACTTGAGCCTTTCTCAATTTTGAATACTTTCAATTTTATCCACGAACTAGTGAGTTTCCTCAATTTTAGCCGCGAATAGGAGTTTTCCTCAATTTTTTCTGCAAATTAGCAATATTGTTTGGTTTTTGCTGCGAATTAGCCATTCTTCTCAATTTGAGGACTAGATTAGCGGTACTTTTCCTTTTTATATTTTATTTTATTTTTTTTTTGTTACAGCGAATTACCACTTACATATTCCAAAATTGAGAAATAGTGATAAGTGGTGGGGGTGGTGGTGAGCTGCAAATTATCGTTTGTCTAAATTTTAGGCGGGCTAATTAGTGATTTTTCCGAATATTAGCCGCAAATTAGTGGATTTTTGAACATTTTGCGCCCCGCATTATCTTTTTTTTTTCATCCGTGGAAGCGATTAGCGATTTTCTCAGTTTTAGCCCCGAACTGGCGTACCACAGCCGAAAATTATAATTTTTTCAATTTTAGCAGTGAATTAGATATTTTTCGGCAATTTTCCCGCGAATTAGTGTAAATGTCGCCAATTTTAGCAGCGAGGTAGCGTTTTTATTCCGTAAAAGCGACTTTTCATGATCGTGGCTTTCAATTGGCGTTTTCCCTTTTGGGGATGTTTTACCTTTTTAGCAGTGAATTAACACTTTTTCTCAATTTGAACTGCAACTGGCGGTTTTTATCAAATCAGCCGTGCTAATTAGTGACTTTTCTCAATAATCGCCGCAAATTAGCAAATTTTTTAAAAATTGGTGCTATGGATTAGCGCTTTTTTCGAGTTTAAAAGCCCAAAGTTGACTTCAGAGTCCACGGATTTGCGTTTTCGTACATTTTTGTTTAAATTTTAACAGCGTATTAAAATTTCGCTCAGCACTTTATCCGCAAATTAGTGAAGTTCCTAAATTTTTGCTGCGAAATAGCGTTTCTAATCCCGTGAAAGCGAATTTTCTCAATTTTTTCTGCAAATGATAACGATGTTTTGCCTCTTTTAGCAGCGAATTAGCATTTTTCCTCAATTTGAGCTACAAACTAGCGTTTTGCGTAATTTTATCCGTGCTGTCCAGTGATTTTTCTCAATAATGGCAGCAAATTAGCAGTTTTTTTAAAAACATTTTTTGTCCACTTTTAGTTATGGATTAGCGCTTTTTCTCAGTTTTAAGCCCGAAGTTGCCTTCAGAGGCCACGGATTCACATTTTCCTAAATTTTAGCCGTGAATTGGGGTTTCTCTCAATTTTAGCTACCTACCAGTTGGCTATTTTTTAATTTGTAACCGCAAATTATTGTTTTTTCTAGACTTTATCCGTCAAGTAGGGATTTTACTCAATTTTAGGCCCAAATTAATTTTGCGATTCTTTCCAATTTCTGCCGCGAATGTCCGAATTTTAGCCGGTAATTATCGCTTTTTTTGTCAATTTCATTCGTGATTTGTCTCAATGTTAGCAGCGATTTAATTGAGGGATTTTTTCATCATCATTTCACCTAATTTTAGCTGATAATTAACAATTTTTCTTAATTTCGTGAATTATCGTTTTTCGCTATTCACTGCGAATCAGCGATTTCTGCTCAATTTTGGTCTGGAAGTTGCATCGAGAAACCACAAATGAACGCTTTTTTGCAGTTTTAGCCACGAATATTGGCGCTTTTTCCAAAGTTTTTGCTGCGTACTGGTGGCCCCAAGAGCAGCATATTTAGTGCTCAAGGACCTGAATAAACGTGGGATCGGCGAATTTTCTCTATTTTCGCCGCGAAGTTACCTCCAGAAGGCGCGATTTCTCACAACTTTAGGCTTCAAATTAGCGCTTTTATCGGCTGAATCGAATATTCATGCCACTTTCTTAGCTGATCACCCACAACGTTCCATTCTCCAGGGGTCCCCTAGTTGGAGATGTCGAGAAAAAAAAAAAAAATCTCGCAAGCTGGATCCAATGACGGCCTACATCACAAATAATACTATCTCGCCATAGTAACCACCTCACGTGAGTTTTTCCCGACGGCTCCAGGTCGAAAAGAGCCCAATATCGCTGTCCAACCGCATAGCAAAACTCATTTTCACGTACCCACTGGAACCCCTGTGGATTTTTCTTTTTGTTGCTTTGCTGTGATTTGTGACTTTCTTGTAACTTGAAGATTCGCTGTGGTAGGAGCGTTACTGTGGTCAGAGTAAATTTTAGCCGTGAATTAGACAATTTTCTCAAACTGATCCGCTATTTATCGTTTTTCATCATTTCAGCAGCGAGTAATCGCTTCTTGTTCACTTCAGCCGCGAATTGTCTTAATTTTAGCAGTGAATGAACTCTGTATCTACATTTTTGACAGGAATTAGCAGTTTGTCTCAGTTTTAGCCACGAGTTAACGTTTTCCCCCATTTTAGCATTCTTCTCCACTTCTTTAGTCATTCGGATTAGCGTTTTATCTCCATTTTAGCCAAGAATTAGCGGATTTTCTCAAATTGATCAGCGAAATAGTTTTTTTTTAAATCCATTTTAGCTGTAAATTATTTCTAAATTTCACCCGCGAATCACCGCTTTTACTCAATGCCAGCTCTGAATTGAAGGATTTTCACAAAACCTGTGAATTAGCGGGTTTTCACCATTTTAGCATCTCATTAGCTTCTCAATTTTTGCCGTGAATTAGCCCTATTTTTCATTTTAGCCGTTAATTATTTTTTTTTACAATTCTAGCGGTGGATTATTTGTTACCTAATTTCCTAATTTTAGTGGTGAAACAACCGCATTCCTTAATCGTTTAGCTGTAAATTAGCGCATTATCTCAAATTGATTCGTGAATAAGCGTCTTTCTCCATTTTATTAGCTGTTAATAAGAGCTTTTTACTGCCAACATTCGCCGCGAATTTAAGATTTGTCTCCATTTAACATCAAATCATAATAAGACGTAATGAGACGATACTGGTGGCTCTGGCTTACGGGCTAATGCAAAAAAAAGCTACGAATGAGCGTTTACATCAATATTAGGCGGGAATTAGCGGTTTGCATCAGTTTTAGCTCACATTAGCGCTTTTACTCCAATTTTTCCGCAAATCAGAGCTATTTCTCAATTTTAGCCGCGAATTAGCGCTATGAATGAGCGTTTTACTTAAATTTTAAGCTAGACTTTGCAGATTTTCTCGGTTTTAGCCGCGAATTAGGCGATTTTCTTATTTTTAGCACGGAATTAGCTATTGTTTCACTTTCATCCATGTGAATAAGCGTTTGTCTCAATTTCAGTCCCGTTGTTGCCTCGAGAAACCACGAAATGGCGTTTTTAAAAATAATAGTTGAGCCTGCTGAGCTATGGACTGCAACTTTTTTTTAATTTTATGGCTGTGAATCAGCGCTTTTTCGTCTAAAGCCGAGTGTAATGGCACCTTCGGACGTGTCCTATCTCGATCCATTCAAGATTTATGATTTTTTCAAAATTTGAACAAACAAAGCAGTGGTTGATTTAAAAAATCCCACATTTCTCAGCTTATATCGCACCTGATCCAAACTTTGATGACTGTTTTAGAATCTCCGGAAAATTTCCGTTAGGATAGAGGCTATGCAATTGCTTAAAAGCATCATCAACTCCTAAGAATCTGGTCTTTTGTCATAGATTCACGAAAACTTCATAATTTGTACGTTTTCCAATCCATTGCTGTACCCAAACGGTTGTCTTCACAGGATGGGGATGCATCACAATAACGTCCGCATCTTCTAAGCTTTGTTATGGTGTATTCATATTTCATGTTACTAGTGAGGTTTGTCGCGATAACGTCGCGAGAATGTACAAAAACGGGGGCTTTCTACAGGAGAAGTGACAATTTCTCACGACGTTATCACGATAAACGTCAGAGTTAACGTAAAATGTGAGTGCACCATAACGAAGCTGAGAAGATGGAAGCGTTATTGTGATGAATCACCAGCCTGTGGAGGAAGCCGCTTAGGTACAGCAATGTTTTTGAAAACGTACATATTATGGAGTTTTCGTGAATCCATGACTAAAGGTAACATTCTTAGGAGTTGATGATTATTTCAAGCAATGAAATGGCCTTATTCTAACTCAAATTTTCCTTAGTTTCTGAAACTGTCATCAACTTAATGCATCAGGTGCAATATAAACAGAGAATTCTGGGATTGTAGAACGCAATTACTGTTTTTTGTTTTGTTAATAAAAAAAAATCGTAAATATTAAGTAGATGGAGACAGGAGACGTCCGAAAGTGGTGTTGTATTCGGCTTTATACGCAGTTTCACCCACAATTTTCTGTCACATGAACAAGAATACAGTCTGTATTGTATGTATGGCCTACTAGTTTCTAGGCCATGGGCTAATAGCTAGTTTTGTCAGCGAACCCCTCTCTCTCGTGTTTCAGCGCTTTCCATATACAGTAGCGGCGGTATAGTGGGGTTCAGGGAGAGCGAATGCTCCTCCAATGGTCTGGTTGGGGGAGCACCGCTCCCCCTGAATCGCAAAAAAGAATGGGTTATTCACTTTTAAAGTCGCTTCTCTAAAAATGATCGATCCACAACAAATTAAATATAAGAGCTTATACAACTTCCTCTTTTTTTCTGGCAGAGTTCCTTCGCACAGGGTGAGGCTAGAGCTAGAGCGACGACAGAGATCAGGATGGGGGGGGGAGGGAGTTATTGCGAATGGGTCAATAGTGTGAAATTTTGTTTTTGTTGCAACGAAACCCTCCAAATTGCGCTTTTTCGGGTGAGTAGACACGTGACATTGGTTTTAATAAACCAACGCCACGAAATATTGTTCTTACGTGGAGTCAGACCCGCGAGATTAGTTTTGTGAATGAACCAGCTCGGTGAAATTTCATTTATGAAGAA
This sequence comes from Corythucha ciliata, assembly GCA_038030265.1. NCBI lineage: Eukaryota > Metazoa > Arthropoda > Insecta > Hemiptera > Tingidae > Corythucha > Corythucha ciliata. Next base: position 13,517,139 of record CM075939.1, read on the forward strand.
GCTGGAACCTCAAAATTGGACTCTTTGTGCGGGCCAAACCCACGAAATTGTTTTTTTCCATGTCAATCTCTCGGAATAGGTTTTCAACGGGACAACCGTGTGAAATTTGCCAGACCCGTGGCACAATGACTGACATTGCCCTTCAAAACGAGAGAAATTGGGTTACCGAATCCGTGAAACTGGAACTTCAAAAGAGCCAAACCCATGGAATTGCTTCATGAATTCCCCAAAAAGGAGAAATGGCCTGTTTGAACCCCGTGAAAATTGACTTTTTGAGTGGGCCAAACCTACGAAATTGTTTTTCGGACCAACCCCGCCAAATTTCGCCTTTTAGGGAGTCAAACATGTGAAATTTAATTTTTGTGCATGTTCAAAAACTGCGAAATTGGGTTTTTTGAATGCCAAGTCTACAATACTACAAAAGATCGTACCCTCGAAATTGGCTTATTGACACAGTCCTGTAAAATTGGCTTTTTGGGTAAGCGAAACCAGCAAAAATTGGTATTGTGAGATCAATATACACAAAATTTGGGCGTTAAAAGCTTCAAACTCACAAAAATGGACTTTCTAAAGCGCCAAATCCCCGAAATGTGGGTTTGAAGCCAGTGAAAACCCAAGTTCTAGCCATCGGTGTGAACAAGACCACGAAGAAGAGGAAGGTACTCGGGTATCAACTGTTTCGTCTCCCAGGTGGGCTTTTTGGGTGAGCGAAGCCCGTAAAATTGGGTTCTGCGATAATCAAATCGGTAAAATTTGGGTTTTGGTAAGGCTATAACCCCGCGAAAATGATTTTTTAAAGTGCCAAAATCGAAATTTGGGTTAAAAACAAGTAGTGAAAAAGCATTTCGGGGCCTCTAATGCACCGATCAAGGGGCGAAGAGGACAGAGCGCCTCCGAGCGCACTTTGCATGGGGCCCTCGAAAACCTTATAGATGAAATAATGGAGTGTTTTAGGTTGATAAGGTGTGAAAGTAGCAATAATATGTACTAGTCAGCAGGCACTCGATTTTTTTTCACGACCCTTCCTACGGAGGCATATTCAAGTGAAAATCACTACCTAACTCACTTTTAAAATTGAGAAAAGCCGCTATACTTCGTGTCTGAAATTGAGAAAAAGCGTTCTTTGTTGGGGCAAAATTAAGAAAGACGGTAATTCGCGGCCAAAATTGAGATAAAGCTCAACAATTTGCGGTTGAAAATGAGAAAAAGCGTCAATTCGTGGCTGAAATTTGAGAAAAAGCGCTCATACACGAATAAAATTGCAAAAAAAAACGCTGATTCGCGGATGAAATTGAGAACAAACGCTAATTCACGCCTGAAATTGAGAAAAAGTGCTCTTCGGTAGGTAAAGATGAGAAAAAACGCAAATTCCCGGCTTAAATTGAGATAAAGCGCTGCGATTTGCAGCTGTAAAAGTTTAGAAAAAGATAAAATTGAGAAAATGCGCCAATTCGATGTATAATTTAATAAAAAGCGTTAATTCGCTACACTAATTCGCGGGGAAACTTCGTAAGCTTGAATTGAAAGAAAGCGCCATTTCGTGGCTAAAAGTTTATAATAAGTGCTGATTCAATGCTCAAACGAAGAAAATCTATAATTCGCGTCTAAAAATGAGAAAAGGCGTTAATCAAGGGATGAAATTGAGAAAAGGAGCCAATTTACGGTCAAAACTGAAAAAAGGGCTCATTTTCACATAAGATTGAGAAAGAAAACACCAACTGGCAGTTTCCTGAGGCAACTTCGTGACTATAAAATTGAGAAAAATGCGTATAATTTAACTCTACGTAGAAAGTATATTCTTTGTACACTAATGCTGAATTTCACCACCGGGAGTTTGGTTGGAGTTACCAAACTCCAACATTGTTTACATAAAAAATGTGACCAATTTGTTTCTTTAATTCTGAGTTAACGTAACTCAAACCTTAACTCTCAGTGGTGAAATGGGGCCTTCTGTAGAGATTTCCACCCCCGACCACGATAGGAGTAGGCCACTGTTCAGGGCATACTCTTGCTCCCCCCCCCCCACAGTTTACCGGCTGAATACGCTGTGACCGATATTGTTGATTCGGCTCATCTTGGCGTTATCTAATGACACTGCGCCTTTGGACGACCCCAGGAAAATTAGCCTACAAACAAGGGAATTTCATGAAGACACAGTAAATTGAGTAAATAATTCGGATTTTTGGGACCGAAAATTGTAATTTTGCACTTGTAGACATAAATGACTCGAAACGCGATATTTGTTGTTGGTGGGGGGAAGGGGGAGGTTAAAATTTGCACTGCTCAGATTCTTGCTCCCCCAATGCCGTTTGACCTCCGCCGCCACTGTCCATATAATCAATATTGATCAATGTGAAGGGTCTTTCGACCTCTTTGATCGTGTTGAAGACAAGGTTAAGCAAAATTACTTTTTATTTCTCCTGAAATCAACTAAACTAAAAAATTGGAATTTCTTCTTTTTTCACATGTGTCGTAGAAAAGTAAAAACGACGAGGATGCTTTGCCGCCACACTAGCCCCCCACGGAGACTGGAAGTCCATGATTCTCGAAGCGAACGTGACGGTCGGAACGAGTCGAAGGAGTGAGGTTGGTCTTTCCGGCTGAATTCAATGATGTGACTGAGGGATTGTCGGGCATGACGTATGCTGGTTTGAGCCGGTCTATGCTGACGTTAGTGTTTGTTCCGTTGATGAGTAGGGTGAAAGACTTCGGGGTTCGTTTCAGAGCAGGGTAGGGTCCAGTGTAGGGTGGTTGAAGAGTTGGACGATGCGTGGCGTTGCTAAGAAAGACATGAGAACATGTGGACAGGTTTTGGAAACCAAACGGTTTAAACGGTTTTTTGTTTGAGTGGTTCGATGTGGAGGTGGGTTGGAGGGTTTCCATTTGACGACGGAGACGAGTAACGAAGTTGGATGGGTCGAGTTCGAGTTGACTGTCCAGTCGAGAGTCTAGCAGATCTCCTGGTAGGCGAAGTGGTTGTCCGTATGTCAATTCTGCAGACGAGGCTTTGAGGTCTTCCCGAAAAACGCTACGGAGGCCGAGGAGGACGATGGGAAGTGCCTGTAGCCAATTCATCTCGGGATGACACATGAGGGCGGCTTTGAGTTGACGGTGGAAACGTTCGACTAATCCATTAGCCTGAGGATGATAGCTAGTTGTTCTAAAGCGTATCGTGCCGAGCGTTGATCCGAGAGCGCGGAAAAGTTCGGATTCGAATTGGCGCCCTTGATCTATGGAAATCCGAAGAGGAGTGTCAAAGCGGGAGATCCAGCAGTTTAAGAGGGCTTCGGCAACGTTGACTGCACACTGCAGTGGCGCTCTCGAGTGGCCAGACTTCGGGCCAACGAGTGAAGCGGTCGATGATAGTAAGGCAGTAGCGGTAGTGGCCGGCGGGAGGTAGGGGTCCAATGATGTCAACGTGTATGTGGCCGAAGTGTGATGACGGTGTGGTGAAGGGGGTGATAGGGGCATATACGTGTCGAGATACTTTGGCTCGTTGGCAGGAAACGCTCGACTGTGACCAGGAACGACAAGTACGACGTATTCGAGGCCATACGAAACGTTCGGACACGAGGCGAGTGGAAGCTTTGACGCCGGGATGGCTCAGGTTGTGAAGGGAGTCGAATATCTGGCGACGAAAGGGTTCGGGACGTAAGGGCGAAGGTTGGGGGTCGATGCGTCACATACCAGAGTTTCGTCGGTTCCCGGAATTTTCATTCTTTTTAGGTGGAGGGATGAATCTCTCGTGATGAGGTTTTGCAGTTCATGATCTTCTAGTTGTGCTTGAGCTAGCTTCGTGAGATCGACAGGTGAGGTTAAAGCAGTGGTGACGGAATCGACGCGAGATAGTGCATCGGCGACAATGTTTGCAGAGCCACTGACGTGCTGAATGTCGGTCGTGAACTGAGAGATGAGCGACAGCTGTTTAATTTGAACGGGAGGAAGTTTGTCCTTGCGTGGGCTAAAAGCGAAAGTTAGAGGCTTGTGGTCGTTGTAAACCGTGAAAGTTTGTGCTTCGAGGACGTGACGGAAGTGCTGAATTGCCGAGTGAACTGCATGAAGCTCTCTATAGAATGCTGGCCATTCTTTTTGTCGCTGAGTTAGCTTCCGAGAGAAGAACGCAAGTGACTGCCATTCATTAGCTACTTGTTGTTGCAGGCACGCTCCACGGTGGTTTGAGAGGCATCGGTGAAGAGTCCGAGACGAGCTTGAGAGTCAGGATGAGCAAGAAGGGTGACTTGTGCAAGGTGTTCTTTACATTTTTGGAAACTGTGTTTGAGTTCCGGTGTCCAGACGATTGACTGGTTGCCGCGTAGACCATGGAGGGCAGAATTAAGTGGGGGCTTGGAAATCCGCTGCAGATGGGAGGAAACGCCGGTAAAAATTTAGCATACCGAGAAAGCGTCGAAGGCTTTTAGCAGACGTGGGTGGGCTGATGTTTTGGAGGGCTGCGACGCGTTCTGGTGGTGGTCGAGTTCCATCAGCTGAGACTTCGTAACCGAGGAAATTGATTTTCGATGCACCGAGGATGCTTTTTTTTTGGCGTTGACGGTGATACCGTGTTCTGCGAGGCGTTCGAAAACAGCGCGAAGATGTGTGCAGTGTGTGGAAGCATCGGGTGAGAAAATGAGGATGTCGTCTATATAGGGGTAGCAGCATTCAAGTCCATAAAGAACTTCGTCGATGAAGCGTTGGAACGTCTGCCCTGCGTTTCGGAGCCCGAAGCTCATAAACGGAAATTCGAAGAGCCCGAAGGGCGTCGTGATGGCTGTTTTCGGGATGTCAGGTGGATTGACGGGTATTTGCATGTATGCTTTTACGAGATCGATCGCAGAAAATATGGTGCTTCCCCGGAGGCGGTGAGAAAAGTCGTGAATGTGTCGGACGGGGTATCTGTCGGGAATGGTCCTGGCGTTTAGGGCGCGGTGATCACCACAAGGACGCCATGTCGAGTCCTTTTTTGGGACCATGTGCAGAGGAGAAGACCATGGACTATCGGATCGACGGACTATCCCTTCCTGTAGCATATTGTTGAATTCTTGTTGGGCGATGCGAAGTTTTTCGGGTGGAAGACGTCGTGGCCGCGAGAAGTCCGGAGGTCCGGGCGTCGTGTTTATGAAGTGAGTGGTTGAGTGGCGAACGACGCGATGGGTTCCTGGTGGGCGGATGAGTTGGGGATATTGGGATATTACGTCGTGGAAGGGTGAATATTCCGACAGTAAGTTGGTGAGAGCTTTGACACTAGATTGGCTCGTAGAGCACGTGAGGCAAGGCGTTGAAAGGCCTGTGACTGAGTCGATGAGACGGTTGATCGTGCAATCTGGGAGGAGAGAAAAGTTGGCCAAAAAATCCAAGCCAATGATAGGGACTTCAACGTCGGCGATGATGAATGACCACGTGAAGTCGCGACGAAAACCAAAATCAGGTCGGAGTTTGAGATAACCGAACGTGGAAATCGGAGATTTGTCGGCGGCGATCATGGTGAAGTCGGTGCGAGGATGGCGGCCAGAGAGAAGACGTCGCGTCGTGGAAAACATGACAAATCGGAGCCCGTGTCTAGTAGGAATTGTTTCTTAGATAGACGGTCGACCCCAGCGTCGATGATACCAGCAAGTCGTCTGGGCAGCAGGTGATGGGCTGCGGGATCGGTTCTGGTGATGCTTGGTAGGACTCGACTGACTTTGGCGGGAGCGTGGTGGATGATGCGTTGTGGTCAAGTGCTGCGTAAGCGTAGCCAATTGTTTGCACATGGTTTCGAGAAGCCGAATGCTGCGATCGGTGGGGGGTACGGAGGCGATTGCGTTGAAGGAAGAAAGCGAATTGGAGGGGGAGATAATCAATGCAGGTTGAACCTCGACGATTTTGTCGGCAGTGAGTGCCAGGCGGTCGAGTGGTAGGTCTGCCTGCGTTTGGAGGATAGCCTGGACGTGCGGGGGAAGACGTTGAGTCCAGAGCGTCCGAAGGAAATCGTCGTGGACCGTGTGCGGTCATCGAGTTCCTCTTGTGTGAGGAGTTGACGGACTCGTTGTCCATCAGAGAGGGAAAGGCGATCAATGATTGAGGTTTTGAGTGTCGTGTAGGGATTTTGAGTGGGTGTTACCGTTACGATATCTTCAACTTCGCTGATAATTCGTTCGTCGAGTTGGGATGAGTGTACTTGGTGGTTTCATTCGTGATGCCAGCGAGAGAAAATTGGGCGTCAACTTGGGAGAACCACAAGGCAGGTTTGTCTCTCCAGAAAGTGGGTAGTTTGATGGCGACGCGGTTAACGAAAGCAGGTGTGACTCGACCATTGGTGTGATCGGAGGCCCCAGGAAGTAGTTGCTGTAGCTGCTGGTGGAGCCGTTCTAGCTGGACCGCGACGTCATCGTTTGTGTCGACCATAGCGATTGACTAGTGGAGGGGCCGACGTTGCGCGTTAGTAGTCGTGGGTCACCAATGAAGGGTCTTTCGACCTCTTTGATCGTGTTGAAGACAAGGTTAAGCAAAATTACTTTTTATTTCTCCTGAAATCAACTAAACTAAAAATTGGAATTTCTTCTTTTTTCACGTGTTGTAGAAAAATAAAAACGAAGAGGATGCTTTGCCGCCACAAATGATTACCATTAAAAAGATAGTACAATGATAGTTAGTAGCCCAGAACCCTCGTTTAGGAGAAGTAGGGTGAGGGGGGAGACACATTTTACCGCCACCCCCGTCACCGAGGTCTAAAACCGCCCCTGATCTGCATGAAGGCAACTTTGCGGACAGAACAGAGATAATACGCTAACCCTAAGTTTCCATTAGACCCGTAATAGGCACGGACAAAAGTGAGAGGGCATGCTAATATTTGTGAGGGGGGGGGGGAGTACGCGGTGAAAAGTTTGGAAAGGTATTCGCGGCTAAAATAGCGAAAAAACGCTGATTCGCGGCTACAAAATTGAGAAAAAGGGATATTCCCTCGCCGCAAAAATTGGTTTCTGACGTGCCAGATCCGCGAAATTTTGTTCGTTTCATGTTTTAGCAAAAGTGACCTTCGCTTCCATGATGGGCGAGGGTCATTGCCCACCCCCCCGTTCACAACGAACAAGTTTTAATAAGAACTTGCCCAAGGGGCTCTTTCAAGTCCCTTCCATTCCTCAATGCTCCTCGGATGTCTCTTCGTCGCGGCACTTCTGAAACTGAAACTAAAGGCAATTCTTCCCTTCCAAAGGGCAACCCCGCACCCATCCACCCTCAATTACACGGATCAAAGCACAAACGATACAGGAACAGTGTTAGAAACAAGTTGGAATTATTGAGAAAACTATCTCATCCCTATCGCTTTGATAAGGCAGGGGTCCAAGGGGGTTTATAAGCCTCACGATCCTCTTTCACTGGTCAAGCTCTGATTCCAATTTTCCAAGCATCCGGCCCAGCCCCCCCCCCTCGCCAACCTCGACCACACCACACCAAAGTGGTAAACGAGGTGTGCTTGATACAAACATGTGAGAGCCAATAAACTTTTGTCCACCATTTCATCCGTGTAAATTGAACGAGTGATGCACTTTTTTTTTATAAGTAATTACAACACCAATTTTTACTTACCTCAACTGTGAAATGTTCCAAACTCCAATCAGTCGCGGTGGGACGCCCAATGTAAGGGAAAACCGGTACTCTTGAACGTGAAGACGGGCAGGGCCGGGTGAGATTTTCGTTTTGACCGGAGCCGAACCAATTTGAACCAAGTACTGTAGGTCTATGCGAACAAAATAAATACATAAAAATTATGCAAAATAATAAAAGAAAAACGAAATTACGTGACCGCTCGTTACCATCTCCGAGATTGTTTGCAATTTTGACTTGCCACTGAATAAGCCGTTCTCGCGTGTCAAACGCTAAAACAACAGTCACATCCTGGCAGAGTATGGCGATTGTATTGGACTCTTTGTCCAGAGTAAACCCTGGAAGGATAAAATAATTATTTGTAGGGTATTTTACTAGAATACTTTGAAGGGACAGGTTGGGAGGGTGTTTTTCGATCGAAAATAATTAGCCGGAATAATGTGAAAGGACGATATTCCATTGGTTTTTTAAAAAGAGGTAATAATTAATTTAATCACGGAACAAGGTAATTACCGGATTCAACGCCCAGAAAATGTTGTAACGAGAGAGATGCCTTTGTCTGGCCCTGTTTATACCGGTCTTTGCTGTCTCTGTAAAGCTGCAAATGAAGACAATCTGAAACAAGAAAAAAAAAAAACGGTTAGGACATGATAAACAAACAAAAAAAGAAAAGTTTTAACAACTTATCATAATTGGTCTCTTAGGGAGAGAAGAAAAAAGTCCATCGGTGACTAATTATTAAAGTAAACGAGTTACAGCTACAACTTTTCAGTTTTAGCGAACCAAGTTTTCACCTTAATTAGAATTCTAAGGCTGCGGGAGGTGCAGGGAAAGCAATAATCTCTTATTCTTTTCCAAGTTACACCCCCCCCCCACCACCACCAACCATTCCAACGCTCATTTCAGAAGTTTGACTTCGAAAAAGTCGTAAGATTCAAGTTAACAAGGACCAAGGTTTAATAAAATTATAAGACAATAAAAGCAACCAAAAAGAGATCACCTAAGCGTGGATTTAAATTTTTGATCCGGATCAACGTATAAACTGATCCAAAATCCTCGGAAATTCGTCAATTTTCAATAACCTCGGCCTCCTTGCAACTTATAGTCCGCTCTCTTGTAATATGGGGTAAGCAGGGGGATTTGTAACGCCAACGTGGGTTTGAGCATGATGAGTGGTGGTGGGGGGGGGGTGCTAGTAAAGAGATCAGCATAAATATTCCACAGTAGCTGTTATAGGGGTGTTATTCTGTGCTAGGGGGAGGGGGGTTAGATCCGTTATTACAGGGAGGCACCATCACAGGACTCACAGGAGCTGCTCAAAACCCACACGCATACAGCCCCGTTTATCAAACGAGTAGGTACGAGTAGGGTGTGGTGGGCGGGGGGTCCCCCGAGTTTTATTAATTGAATCGAAGTCATTTATCATCGACGAGGTATGTTTTTTTCCTCCCTATGCATGACTTATTTTCCCAGAGGTGCTCCGCCTGTGTGACGAGTGGTGGAAAAAATTGAAGAGTGCGGAAAATTTGTTCGGCTAAAAGCCAAATAAGTTAAAAATAACTTGGGAAGTTTTTTGTACGGAGTGGAGGGGGATGGGGGAGGAGCTGGGAGTTCATCCGCACTGCAAGTAATAGTAAATCGATAGTAGAGAGGTTGTAAAGAAATAATGGAAGAAAACTGTTCAATTGAATTAGACGAGAAGAGGTTTTTTCCAGGAAGTTGCAACGGAAATAGATAAAGTGGGCAACGATGTTGGCCCGGTAGACTGATTGCCTCGTCCTCACCACAACCTCAACCCACCCACACCAACCATAGGCCAGCGGCCTTGAGTCTACATTCATTTTTCGCTCAATTTTTTGGGCTTCGCTGGACGTACAAACAGCTCAACAGAAAGTTTTTGGCTGCAGCATAGTCAAACCGGCCCGTCTGCTTGGTGGTAGCTCCAAGACTGATTAATGTGTAGCAAGAGCGTAGCCAGGATGCGGGCATGCGGGCTGCTGCCCACCCTTCTTAAACTTTATCTTTGTTCAAAACCACGATACAATCTAAAATTATTTTGCCCCTTCAAACTGACCGATTAGCGCAGATGGCACTAAAGCTGAACGTTTTGCCCTTGAAATCTTGCAATTTCGCCCGAAAAACTGACTTTCCACTGAAAAACGGACAGTTTTTGTAAAGTCGCTGCACGGCTAAAATTTATAAAATCGCTAATTCGCGGCTAAAATTGAAAAAAACGCGAATTCGCAACTCCGTGGCTTACGTAGAGACTGAATAGCAGCAAATTTGCAACATTTTGGCCAGAAAAAATTAAGATATTTTGGCTAAATATTCGCGATATTGCGCTAGTAACACGTCCTAATTTCAACGAAACTGCAAGTTTCAGGGCTTTTTGTTTTTAGCTGTCACAAAACCTGGGTGAGCCGGCTCCGACTGAGTTCACAAATTTAAATTTGAATTTATTGACATTTGAAATTGAATGAGTTTGTAAGTTGGGATCCTAATTTCGGCGAAATTGCAAGTTTATGCTCTTAATTAAAGCGAAGTTGCAGTTTCGAGACCATTTTTGTAGCGGCAGAACCCAGGCTAGCCAGCCCCAACCCATCAGGCCACACCATAGCCTGACGATTGCCGACAAAGTTGGAAGTTTCTGATCTTATTTCGGCGAAAATGGAACATTCCAGCAAAATTGCAAGTTTTGGATAAGAAATTGCCAGTGCCAAATATCCGTGAAATTGCAAGGGAAGTGCAAGGACCGCGCAAGCTGACGTCGTCGTCCATGCGCCGCACCCTCAACAAAATCTGCAAAATTGGATGTTTCCAGGCACAATATTTTCGTAAAATTACTAGTTTCAGGTTATAATATCAGCAAAATTGCAACATTTCCGGGCCAATTTTTTTTTTAGAAGACCCGGACCCGGACCCTGGTGCAAAGGTGTAGCCTGACGAATTGCCGTGTATTTGTGTAACATTTATTTATTTATGTGAGATCGAAAATTTGGGTCCCAATTTGAGCAAAATTACAAGTCTCCCCGCTGAATATCAGCGAAATTGAAAATTTCGGGTCTTCGCGTGTTAATATTTGCGCATTTTTTGAAATTTCTTTTACAGCGAGTGAAATTTATTTTTTAGCGAGCAAACCCCACGAAATTGGTTTTTTTATAAGAAAGTGAACCTCTCGAAATGGCTTTTTGTGAGCTAAACCCCTAAAATTTAATGTTTTCTGTGAACATTTGATACGAAATTATACTTCTATTTGGTGAGTGAAACCCGTGAAATAGGTTTTTAGCCATCTCAACCCACGAAATTGTGTATTTTTAGCGAGAAAAGCCAAGAAATTTGGTTTCTAAGAGCTATAAACCCTCCAAATTGCTTTTGGTGACCAAAACTTCTCGACATTATTTTTTTTCGAGTGCGAACACCCCCTAATTGCATGTTTGACCAGCCTGATGTGAAGCGCCCCAAAGCAGAACTCCATAAAGAAGATGGCAGTGAAAGTTTGCGAAATATACACTTCTCAGCGCAACCTCCGACACAGAGCCCCTGAGTCACCGCATCAAAAATAGACTGCGAGAGAGCTTTCCGCAGACCATGCCAATGTGGTATTCCCAATTGAGCCTGCTATCCAGTTTGAATCCCAGGAAGTTGAGCGGTTCCTGCGGGGAAAGTGCCACCGACGACGTTGATGTCACCTCCAGGCACTGGGTCTTGTCGGAATTGAGGATGAACTTATTTGCGCCACACCATGCCTCTAAAAACTCCCAACATTGGGAGGCCAGATGGTGGGCCGGGTCACTATCAGGGAGCGCAAATTTTACCGAGACGTCGTCTGCATATTATGTAGCAATTCTGAAGTTGCGCAAACTGAGGCAGGCTAGCCGGTAAGTCGTTGTTGAAAACAGCACACAAGTCCGGCCCTAAGTCGGAGCCCTATGGAACACCGTGTTACCGGACGAACAGAAGATACTTCGCATCCAGTGGAGACTGGATCCAGTGAAATACAGTGGGAAAATGCCAGCAGAGATACATTCGTCGAAAACGTGAGACAAAGGCTCACATATCAGATCAGCTACGGCTCTCAAAACAATGCTGTTCATGCCAAATATGTCTTCGCAGTGAGATGGCTTCAAAGAGCGAAGCGCTTTGTACACCTGTTCCACAATGACTCTACTGAACTGGAATGGCTGAAGCTCACTGTTACCCAAACGTGTACACCGACCTTGGACTTTGGGGCTGATCTAGTGACCCCCCCCCCCTCACTGGAAAAATGATCCACCGCGGCCATTGTTGGACGTTGGGATCAAAAACTGGGCAAAAATGGCCGCGGATCAAAAATCCTTCTCGAATTTCAGATTATCCGTGTCAAGAAATTCGTTGATACGCGGTTTCGTCCAGTATTCGAATTTTTTTCATTTTCAACTAATTCGCCCAGTTAATTCTTGGGCGGGTTTGACGATTTTTGAGTCCAGGTTGAAGCCAGACGTGGTTTATGAGATTGTTGTGGTGGTGGTGGTGGTGGTGGTGGTGGAGGGGGGCTTTTTAGTAGCATGACCCATGGGCCAGGAGTCAGTTGGGGAGAAATTAGTCTCCTCGTTTCCTTTGATTACAGCGACGAGGTATATTTTGTTCAGTTGAAGGACCAAGAATATATGAAATGCTTGTTTACCACTTTTACAGGGCGCGAATAGCCAGTTTGGTTCTTCAAATGGCGCAAATATAATAAGCTTTCCCATTTTAGAGCGCCAAATGTAGTCAGGTGATTCGAGGCGACAGTTTGGCCATTTTAAAGGCGCGAATTGTCAGTTTGGGCATTATTGGATCGCGAATGGTCTGTTTTGCCATTTGCAGATCACAGATCGTCAGTTTGAGGATTTTCTAGGCAGATACCCTCTCGGTTTAGCCATTTTAGGGCCAAAACCATTTTTAGAACGCAAATTATGAGTGCGGCCGGCGGCGGAGTGGTTAGTCGGTTGAGACTATATTTTCAGGAGACGAATCGTTTATTTTAGTCAAGTTTTAGGGTGCAAAATGACTGGATCAAGCATGGATCGTCAGTTGTCCGATCCCATCACAAACCAAGCCCCCCTCCGCTCCCCCCACCAGTGAGAGGATAATTTTTATCGCACAACTGGGAAGTGCAGAGTATACCCCGGGGGCTGCAGCGGGTCCTACGTTTCAATTATTTGCTAGATTTATTTTTTGTAGACCGATGTACAGTTTAGGGCGGTTTATTCTGGTTCGAAAGCAAACTGAGCTGACTGACTTGCAGTGGCGTAGGTAGGAATTTGTCCTAGGGGGGGGGGGGATCAGATTGAAATCTCGTTATACGGGGATAGCAGGGGGAATTTCGCCCTAAGTCTCTGTATAAAAAGGAAATATAATTTTACTTAGCCTTTTCCTTATTTTAGCCACGAATCACCGCTATTTCACCTTTTCTAACCGCCAATTAGCGCTTACGACCAGTTTAAGCCGCGAATTTCTCAATTTTAGCCATGAATGAGTGCGTTTTGTCAACTTTACCTGCAGATTAGCGCTTTTCTCAATTTTGGCCGCGTGTATCATTCTTCTAAATTTCAGCCGCGAATTAGCGGTTTTGACCCTTCCCCCCATAGCTATAGAATTTGCGCATTTTCCCAACTTTAGCAGCAAAGCAGCGTTTTTATCTCGTGAGCGATGTTTCTTAATTGTCCGCGAGTTTTAGCGTTTTCCTCAATTTTAGTAGCAAATTAGCGATTTTTTCAATTTTTTTAGCAGGGGATTAGCACTTTTTCCAGTTTTAGCTAAACATTGCGTTTTTCTTAAGTGTTTTCCTCATAAATTAGCCTCGAAATAGAGGGCTCTTCACAAATTAGGATTTTTTTGTTTTACCCGCGAATTAACGGATTTTTCACCCATTGCCATAAATTGCCGCTTTTTCTCAATTTCTGTCTCAGAAGTTGCCTTCAGAAAACTCAGAAGTTGCCATCAGAATCCGCGAATGGCGTATGATTCAGTTTTGACGCAAATTAGAGTTTTTCTCAATTTGAGCGAATTAGAGTTTTGCGCAATTTCAGCTGTAAATTGGCGGCTTTTTCCATTTTTAGCTGTGAATTAGCACTTTTTCTCAATTTAGCCTCAAAATTACCTTTAAAATCTCTTAATTTTGGCCAGACTAATTATTTATTTTCTAAATATAACCCGAAAATTAGTGGGTTTTTCACATTTTTGCAATTTATGTGGGTATTAGCAATTTACATGGGTATTAGCAATTTTATGTTACTTTATGTATAGATTATTGCTTCTTTTTAGTTCTATATGTTTGTCTATATGTTTAGTTTTATGTATAGATTATTGCTTCTTTTTAGTTCTAGCCCATGAATCAGCGTTGTTTTTACTTATAGCCGTGCAGGAATTTCCAGTTTTTTAGCCACAAAGTTGCCTTCAGAAGGCGCGTATTTAAATGTTAGAAATTTCAAATTTCAACACACTTTATCCGAGAATTGATGTTCCTCAATTTTAGCAGCGAATTTGCGCTTTTTCTAAATTTTAGCAGCGTAGTAGCGTTCCCAACCCTTGCATTAACCAAATTTTCTCGATTTGTGCCAAGAATTGGTGTTTTCCTCTAATTAAGCTGCAAATTAGGAGTTTTTTCCATTTTTGCAGAGAATTATCACTTCTTCTCAATATGAACCGAAAATTAGCGTTTTTCTTAATTGTATCCGGGCTAATTATTGATTTTTTCTAGTTGATTTTCTTCATTTGTTCCGCGAATTAAGGTTTTACCTCGACTTTATGCCCACACATTGCAAATTAGCGGTTTTACGCAATGTCATTTGTGAATTTGCTATTTTTGCCAAATTTTCACCTTTTTTTTGTCAATATTATACGTGTTATCTCAATTTTAACCGCGGGGTTGGTCCAAAAACAACCCTTTTGCGTTGATTTCCACAATTTATTCCTAGAATGGCAACCATGCACCGCGAATCAGCGATTTTTTCTCAATTTTGTCTGGAAGTTACATTGCGAGACCATGAGTCAGCACTTTTTTGCAGTTTTAGTCACGAATATTGACGGTTTTTTTCAATTTTTTGCTTAAGGACCTAATGAAACTGGGGACACGGTGTATTTTCTTTTTTTAGCCGTGAATTTTCCTCAAGATAGCGCAAATTTTCTCAATTTGAGCCACCAGATTAGCGCTTTCGGGGGCTCAATCGAATATTTAGCTTACAGTCTTTGCTGATATCACTTGCAACGTTATGTTATCCATCAGATCGGATAAATTGAAATTCGTAGAAAGTAGCCAAATCGCTGTCCAACCTTCCGACCTCTTCACATGCCTACATCCATGGATAACCTGAAAATACTCATTTATCCATATTTAAGCTTTTCGGGGGGCCCGTCTGATCCGGGGGCGGTTCCCCATACCGCGGTAAGCTACTGCGTGGGGTCTGAAGTCCAAGGAAGCAGCTGGAAGCACGCGAACCGTTTCGGTTTACTCAAGGTCGAGAAAATCTGCTAAAACTAACTTCAACGAGAAACACTCATTTTTGGAGATTTATGGATTTGGATTTTATGGTGTTCTTTAGAGTAGAGCGTTGGTACTAGCGTCCCTTCGTTCGTAGACTTGTAGCTCAGGGAAGGGATCTATCCCCCCATATCCCCCCGTACCTACACCCCTGCTGATTTGCTAACAATAAGGCCCATAATGCCTGTATATTCGACTTTTTCCGATTAATTTCGTTCATGACGATTCCGTCTGCAGTTCGCTGTAATTTTACGGTTAAATTCGCCGTAACGAAAAGTATTGTTTCAAATAATCCTATGCTAATGAATACAAGTGAGGCAAGAGACCATTATTGCGATGCACGTAGAGATAGGCAATATTTGTTTAAGATGTTAATGAATTTGTTTTTATAAGACAAACAAACCAATTAAAAGAATAACAAGCCCCATTTATGCGTTCTCGTTGTATTCTAGGTTTTTATTTTCTCTCTCACACTCTCTCTCTCTCTTTAACGCAAAGTAATACTAATTACAGGCCCGGTAGTTTGAGGTTCAAAGCAGGTGACCTGGGGCAGATGGACCACTCCAGGATTTACGTCGTCCTGACAATATCTGATGTTTGGGATTACAAAAGAACGCTTTTTTTGGGCATCTCACCACCCTGGAGCTCGGGGACCGCATTCGGGATGACAGATGAGCAGGCCTTATTCATCCATCACACTCGGAGAAGTGGAAAAAAGATCGTAGTGGGTGAGGGGAGGGGTGACCTCAATAAATTCACTAGGTTTGCGTTTGTTTGAACACGTTATTATTATACTGGCATTTCTTTTAACTTATCTCTACATTAATATTTTTCCTTTGTTTGATTTTTGAACGTAAAAACAGTGACTCTCTCTTAAAAGAGTTTCACTATAAGTGGATAATAATAATTTATGTGCTACCACTCCCCTCTGAAACACCTGTCTTGAGTGCCTCACTCCCCAGCCGTAACAACGTATGAAATGACCTTGAATTGTTCATAAATACTTTAATTTTTCAAAAGTGTTACTTCGTCCAAATGAATCAAGCAAATTTATCAGAGCTTTGTTCATAATTTGTTTAACGTACGCAATTCGCTGTAGATACTTGACGTTGAAAAGGCAAAAAGCGAATTTTAAGCGAGTCCATAAACTGACAGTTTTTGTGAGTTCACCGTACGGCAGTTCGAGTATCCAGAACAAGTACATCAGAGTAGTTTCAAAATCAATCAACGGAAGAAATTTCTGAGAGCCCAATATCATGCATTTCGACATGTGCTCCCAGTCTTTATTCAATTCGTACAGTCTCGGAATCACAGTCTCGTCGACACAGGCGCGACACCGTCTTTTCACGTCTTCGAGACTCCCTCGACAGATATTAATGTCATCTTGGATGCCGAGCAAATGACCGATGGTGCGCCAGAAATGAACGAAAGCCGTCAAGTCTTGGTCGGTGACGTTGAAAATGCCCAATTTCTCGGGGTAGAGCGTGGTCAGTCCCATAAAACCGAAAAGGGTGAGCGTCATTTCAGGTTGAGTGATGTATTTGTCGGAATGTCTTAAAAATTCGAGGTTGTCGGACTTTTTGGAGCGACGTGAGGTTTTGTCGAGGTAAGCCACGGGGCAACCGCCACCTCTGCCACCACCCCAGGCGGCCTTAATAGTTTCAAGCTCTTTTTCCACGACGTCCTTACGCTTCGAGTTCAATTTCCGACTGGCGTTCGAATGAAGCGATCTCACAACGACGATATTCCTGTACGCCTCACTCTCCCTGTCCCACGGATCGCTCTCGTACCACGATTTGACTCGCACGACTGTCTCATAGTAGCGTTTCGACGCAGTTTCAATCGTGTCCGACTGACGGGTATAAATCAAAGCGTCCAGATTTTCGTTGAAGGCGAACAGAATATAGAGCGACTCTAGTTCACTCAAGCTGATGTTCCAATAATGTTTTCGTATAAACTGTTGCCCTCGAGCAAGAAGCTCGGCGTCGTACCAGTCTGGTTTAGTCTCGGGCGGGTGAGACGAGAGGTTTTCAACGGCGACGTTCTTATATTTTTTGAGTTCATTGAAAAATTCGTCCGGCGTTTCGCTCATTGTTTTCGTAGTTTTTTTTGTGTGTGTTTTTTCTCTCCTTTCGCGAAATAAACGACACGCTCCCGGGCTGGCACGCGCGATACTGATTCTTTATTTAGAATAAAGGAATTGCTAGAGTTAACTTCAAACATAAATTGGATGAGTCATAATTATGATTGGTAGGTAGGTATTTGATTTGTAAGGCATTTTATGTTCAGCAATTATATTCAATCAACTTCGAGGGGTGGTTGGGCGGGAGAGAGCTACTCAATTCGAATAAAGCTATACTAATGAATAGGAATGTTATTCGAGGACGAAGCTATAAAACAAAAGAGGTGGGTACCAACTGAATGCGAAAATCAAGTTTTAATGAACAGAGGAACTAGGAAAAGTATATAAAGCGACCACGGAATTCGAGATTGATGCCTCGAAAGATTGTACTAATTATAACGTGGGTCAGAAGCTCGTGAGTCAAGGGTTGAAACAGCTTAGAGAAACACGATGCCTTAATTATTTTAAAGTTGTTCAGTCAGCCCGTTTTTACTTTTCGCTGACCAGCTTATTAAAAGGTGGTATTGTGGGTGGGTGCGAAGTGGAGGATTTCCGGATGCCCCAGGGCTCGGGTATAGTTCACTAGCCTATTAGTGTGCGAATGAAGCTCTTTCTTTTTTTTTAAATTCTGACGACCCAAATTATAAACCTGAGGGAGTTCTCGTCTGGTGAGAGGGCGGGGGGGGTTTACAATTCTGAACGGGAGAAGGCACTTCGCGCTGAGAATAATTACACCATCTTCCTCCCATTTGGTCTCCCATAATTTTCTCCCAGTTAGTCCAGCGAAGGGGCTTCTGAAGGTTTATCATCTACGAGGTATTTCTATGCAAATGAAGTGGACCCAAGGTCTCTCTGAGATATAGGAAAAGAGAGGGTTCTGGTGGTGGTGTCTGCTGATGGGTGTGTATGGTGAGAGGGAGGGGGGGGGAAGCGTAATGAAAAGCCTCTGGTAACTTTCTTCTTGGAGAAGGGGAGAGAAACGCTCTTCTTTACTCCTACTCGTTTTTCCAGGCTTTCATACCCCTCACCCACCCGCCCTCATACCAGTCATCACTTCATTTCTCCAAAGTAATCTGTTCTTTTCAATTCGCTCTTAAATTAAAATATTAAATTGAGCTTTTCAGTTTCGTTTTACTCTCCATTCAAATAACTCCCAGCGAGTGGCGCTTTAATAAAGCGCCAATAGTTCTATAATTATATTTTCCTCCAACAGAAAAAATGAAACCAAACAAATTGGTTGAGTTTGAGCGTTAAAAGCGATAGTATACATGCACCCTGAGTGTTCTCTCAATGCATCAAGGCTGCTGCATGCTACAGCAGCTGCGCCCTCCCGAATTCATAAAACAGCGTTTAATTAAAGTAGAAGTTCTTCTATAAAGCCGTCTGTGTAGACTTCTACAGATTTCAAATCTAATTCTATAAATATTTGTTTTTGAATGACGGGAGGAAAGCAACGTTTCTTCATATTATGGCATACGGCTTGCAGTTCTTTGATGTAAACATTTTCATCTATCCAAGCCATGTCGACAGAAGCTATTGGCGATAGTAGCTAAGCGATAGGACGACTGGCCGCATGTCAGAGAAACATTGAGTCCGGTACTCCACATGATTTGTTGAAGAATTGTAAATGCATTAGTTCGGTGAAACCATGAAGGGAAGAAGAGAGACACCATGTCACTGTTGAAGAAGAGAGAGGTGGGAGCGATAGATGTAAAATCAAGTTAACGGGGTGAAGTCAACACACGCCCCATTGTTAGTCCCGGAACGCATCAGGATTTGTGCTGAGGACTCATTTTATCGTGACTCGTGCTCTGCTATTTATATCTTGAATATTATGACCGAGGGACCACCAATATGGCAAAAATTGGCGTCATCTTTTCAACTTATGCTCCCTCCTCTCTTTTCCTTCCTCCATGGGTGAAACTACCTCAAAAATAAGAGTGTCTAATTTACTGACCCAGAGTTATCTCTCCTGACCAGATATTTAAAATGTTCAGATTGTGCACGTTTCCGCACGCGGGCCAATGCACTTTGCCCCAAACTTTGAACCCGGCCGGTTGACGGTAAATTCCGCATTATTGACAGAGGGTTTTCTCCAACAGACCGGTACTTGAAATGCTTAGATTGAGCAGAAAATTGACACACAATTTACGCTAGGGTCAGTACAACTTTTCCTACATGCCGAGAAACGGGTGGGACGTCTCATATTTCCCCTTGAAGGCGCGCCCCTGAGTTGCGGCCAAATACCTTCGAATTTCGAACAAATCCAGCACTTTTAAAAGGGATTTGTTTTTATATTTGTGGGCGTAACTCAAAAAGTATTGACCCCAGCGAAAATACATTTTAGGGCCTCCGGCATAACGATAAGGAGGACAGGGGGCAGAGCGCCCCCAGCCCCCACCCGTTCGAAGCCCCCCCCCCCAGGAAAATTTTAAATACGAAAAAATGTTTTTTTTTTTATTCTCAAGGTGTGAACGTATTAAGAATACGAAGCCAGCACGGGCACGATTTTTTTAACGAGCACCATACTTACTTTTCTAACGGGAATATACATATAAAGTAAAAATCGCTAACTCGCTTCTAAAATTGAGAAAAATCGCTAATTCATGGCATAAAATCGACAAAAGGCGTTCATTTGTGGCCAACATTGAGAAAGACACTAATTCGCAGCTAAAATTTAGATAAATCTCTATTGGGGTTAAAATTGAAAAAAAGCGCTAATTCGTGGCTGAAATTTGTGAAAAAAACGCTGGATGATGATATTGAGAACAACGCTAGATCGTGGGTAAAATTGAAGAGAAAAATTAGTTCAGTTAATTGATAAAAACGCCAATTCGCGGATAGAAATGAGAAAATACGCTAATTCGATATTACAATTTTAAAAAAGCGTTCATTCTCAGATAATATTGAGACAAATGCTATTTCTTGGCGAAAATTGATGTAAAGAGCTCATTCGCTTCTAAAATTGTGAAAAGCGCTGATTCGCGGGTAAAATATAAAAAACCGCTGATTCACCAATAATAGGGGGAAAACGCTCATTCGTGAAAAATTGAGAAAGAGATCTCATTATTCGCTAATTGAAAAAACACTGGTGACTGCCTTGAGAACACTCTGTGCCCAAAATTGAGGCTTTTTTTTTTTCAAAAAGCGTTGATTCGACGCTAAAATGGAGAAAACCCCGGATGCAACTTCATGGATAAAATTGAGAAAAATACTTAATTAAACGCTGCGTAAAAAATATATTCCTTGTTTACCTAGGGACCAAAGGGGCCTCCTGGCCCCTACAGAAATTTCCGCCCAGGACCCCGATATAGAAGTAAATCCGGCACTGCTCTGGACGTACTCTTGCTTCCCCCCCCCCAAAAAACAACAAGTTTCTCGGTCGAATTCGTCAATATGCCATTTTATAAATAGGTATTTTGCCGATTCGGCTTATGGCGTTATCTAATAAAAACTGCGCCTTTTGGAGACGCTAAGCCAGGAAAATTAGCAAAATTAGCCTAGACACGAGGGAATTTCACGATAACACTGTAAATTTAGTATTAAATTTGGTTTTATGAACCAATAATTGTATTAATTTTGCACATGTAGACATAATTGATTTGAGAGAGATGGGAGGGGTAAAATCTGAACTGCTCGGAATCTTGCTCCCCCAATGCCGTCTGACTTGCGCCGCCGACTGCTCACTTTTCTCGCCTCCACACCACAGATGAGAAGAACAGGACATTTTTCTCCATCACCTCCTCCTCCACCACCGCACAACGACAGGAAGGCAGCGCGCAAGCTCTCTGACGTCGTTTTGCATTTCATCGAATCACTCACTATACACCTCGAGTAAAACCTTATCCACGTTAAAAACCTAGATTTTTAGTACAATTTACTCGAAACTTAAAAACTAATTGTTGCACAAACATGCCATAACTCGAGAACTAATCAGCCCACGGACTTGAGGCTGGTTTTTATCGACTCAGCACAAGTAAATGCACTAGATTAGTCACCTCGTTAGGGCAATTTTTTTCATTCCTTATAAGGGTGAGTTGGCCAACGTCTACCCGCCCTTAAAAATAGGTTCGCCACTCCGTATCGTTGAGGACTCTTTGAATCTTCAAATTAAACAACAAAAGGAATTTTTTTTAAAGCCGGGGCCGAATTTAGCCGCTTTTCTGGCTTTATTTCCCGTACTAGACATATTCATACAACATTTTGTGTGAACAACTGCCGGACATTAGCTCTTTGGCCCCGTCCTACGTCACCTATACGTGAGCGTTTCGCTTCTTGAACGTTTTCAATGGAAAACGCTCGTAGTTTCTATCATACGCTCAGCCAGAGGGGGGCAGGGGTGGGCAGTTGCGCTCCCTTAGAATCGAAATCGAAGACTTAGTGGGACAGCTGCCCACCCCTGTAGATACCATCGAAAAGGTACAAATCCTTTACAGCCACCACACTTTGACGGTCACTAAAAAAAATCATTTCTCGACTTTCACTCACTAAAAAAATCAACTTCGACGATTTTCGCGCCCTAAAAATATATTTTCGCAGATCTGACTCAACCAAACGGCAAATATCTCTTATTTAGCATTGAAAACTCGATACATTTTTGCGTGTTTGGCTCACGTAAAACGTTTTTTGGCGGAAGCCGTGAGTTTCCGTGGCTGGAAAATCAATTTTGTGCAGGTTGCCAAATTTAATAACTAATTTTGCGGATTTTCCATACCAAATACGAGACCACTTTTGCTGCCGCGGGACTAACTCACTGAAAACCAAATGTCTCGGATAACGCTTTTCCGAAATCTAAAATCATCAGCTTGGTGATAAAATAAGCAGTCATATGCAAAAATAACAATATCAGAACCTACTAGAATCGCCATTTTTGTGCTGAAACCGCAATTTTTGAGGGCTAAAATATCCATTTTTTGCGCCAAAATCGTCTGTTTCGAAGTAAAATTTTTAGTTTTGAGGTGAAACCACTTGACTTATTTTTATAGGGCCAATTCGCCAGTTTGTAGTGAAAACATCAGTTTTCTGGTAGCAGTTTTAGGGTAAAAACTTCAATTTTGGGTTAAAAACTTCGGTTTTGAGGAAAAGTTGCAGGTTTTGTGATAAAGCCACCAGTTTGGGGGTAAACGTTTCATTTTGAGGGAAATGAGTCTTTAGTTCAAGGGTAAAATCACTATAGTAATGTCTTGGAATCTTCAGCTTCGATATACATATAACACGCCAGCTTTGGGGTGAAATCTTTAATTTTGGAGGATTTCAACCCAAAAAGTGACGATTTTTGTGCAATTCTGAACAGTCCATGCCAAAGCTGACGTATTGTATCAAACGGGGCGATTTTGCCCGTAAACGTTTGTCATTTTTTTCTAAAAATGAAAATTTTACCCCAAAACTGTTGGTTTTGCCAGAAAACAGAAGTTTTTCAACAAAAAATCCAAGTTTCTGCTTTGTAACAATGACCAGAAAACTGAACTTTTCACTACGAAACTGCTGAATTGACCATTAAAAAAAATGAGTCGTTTTACCTCAAAACTGAAAATTTCATTAGAGTTTTTTTCAGGTCAGAGTCGTCAGTTTTCACATAAAATAATATTTTTGGAGAACACGTCAGGAGTTTTGGTGTAAAATATCCATTTTTGGGGTAAAATAATCACTTTTGGGATGTAATAACCAACGCCTTTCAAGTTAAAATCGTCAGTTTAGGTGCGTAACGTGAGTTTTTTTTTAGAAAGTTAAAAACGTCATTTTCCGGATAAAATTGTCAGTTTTTGTGGTGAAATTTTTCCTTTTTGGTTGAAACAAAGTTCTTTTCATGGTAAAATAAACATTTTCGGAGTAAAATATTCAATTTTGAAGTGAAATCGTAAACGTTTTGGGGGCAAATTCGCCAGTTTTGTGCTGATATCTTTTGGAGTAACACGTTGAGCTTTTGCGCGAAATCGTCTGTTCTGGTGTAATATCGGCTTATATGGAAACAAATCGCCAGTATTGTGGAGAAGAAATCGGCAGGTATTGTGGTACAGTTTTGTGTTAAAATCGTCAGACTTTTCAA
Organism: Corythucha ciliata; assembly: GCA_038030265.1. Taxonomy (NCBI): domain Eukaryota; kingdom Metazoa; phylum Arthropoda; class Insecta; order Hemiptera; family Tingidae; genus Corythucha; species Corythucha ciliata. Next base: position 13,540,392 of record CM075939.1, read on the forward strand.
GGCAGAGTCGTAAGTTTCGGCGTAGACTCCATCCGTTTTGAAGAAAACGTCAGTTTTAGTGCGGCATTGTTTTAAATGAAATCATTAGTTTTTTGGTTTTAGCCGCTATTTTGATTTTTCTACATTAAAGTCATGAATTATTTAAGTTTTCACTAATTTTTGCCGCGAATTACCTAAAATTTTTTCTGAATTTGGACGCGGATTCGCGATTTCTTTCACTTTCCAGCACAAAGTTACCTTCAGAAGTCGCTAATTGACGTTATCTCCATTTAATCGTAAATTAGCGTTTCTGTACTTCTCAATTTTATCGGTGAATTAGCGATTTTTCTCCATCTTAGCCGCGAGTTAGCGATTCATCACCATTTTAACTGTAAATTAGCGATTCATCTCCTTTTTTTGCCATGAATTACAGATTTTTCTGAATTTCCAGTAATCCGTGTTTTTCCTGATTTCTAGCCGCTAATGAGCGATTTTTCTCAATTTCATCCATGAATTAGCATCTTTTCTTAATTTTAGAAGCGATTTTTTTTCGCTTTTAGCTGGGAATTAGCGCTTTTTCTCAGTTTGAGCGACGAAAACTTGCCTTCACAGATGCCGAAAATTGTCGTTTTCCTATGCTTCTAGTCTCAAATTAGCCCTTTTTCTACACTTTGTCCGTGGAAGCTTCAAAGAAACTTTTAGCCGCGAAGTAGCTGAGTATTTTTCTTAATAAGAGAAAATACGCTGATCCCCAGATTTTTCAGGTCCTTAAGCGGATAAAGATAAGAAGGCGCTCTTATTTACTGTTCTTTGGGCCGGAACGAATTAAACAGTTGGAAAAAGTGATAAAATTCGTGGCTAAAACTGTGAAAAAGCGTTCACTCACGGTATCTCTATGAAACGTCCAGACGAAAATTGAGAAAAATCCCTGATCGCGATTTATAGATATGCCACTTTATGGCTAAAATGAAGAAAAAACGCTAATTTGCTGTGTTTTGATACCCCGGTTTTTGATTTTTGCAAGCGCGTTAAGTAAAAAAATTCCAAAAAAGGCAAGAATCAACGCTAGTTCTAGGCTATAAAAGTTGGAAAAACATCGCGGCAAAAATTGAAAAAACAAACGAACGAACTGGATTTGGAAATTCGGGACTGACATTGAGAAAAAAGAGCAAATTTCCAACTAAAATTGCAAAAAATTACCTATTTGCAGATACAAAAGAGGAAATCGCTAATTTGCGGATAAATTAGCCAAAAACGCTAATTCATGTTTGAAATTTAGACAAATGGCTAATCAGCTGCTAAAATTGGGACAAACGCTAATCCCATGCAAAAATTATTGAAAAAAAGCGATTGTTAAATAACTGCTAAAATTTAGAAAAATCGCTTATTCTGTAATGCAATTGACAAAAAGCGCTAATTAGTGGCTACAATTGGGACACTCATGATTTGCGGACAAAACTTGAAAACATCGCTAATTAATTCGTGGTTAAAATTGGGGGAAAAACGCTAATTCGCGGATAAAAATTTAAAAAATTGTCTAATTCACTGCTAAAATTTAGTAAAACGTCGATTCGCGGCCAAAGGTAAGGAATACACAAAACCGTGGCTTCTAAAGGCAACTTCAAGCCTAAAGTGGCACAAATCCTTCGCTAAAAGTGAAAACAAAAATTGATAATGCGAAGCGAAAATAGTTAATACACCGCCAATTTGCGACCTATTTTCAGGAAAATCACCGAGGAAATTAAGACAAACGCTAATTTGCAGCTCAAAGTGAAAAAGAGAAAAAGTGTCAATGTTGAAAAGTAAAAATTGCCAATTTGCAGTAAAATTGAGGAAAACACCAATTCTTGGAAAAAATTGAAAAAAAAAAAAAAAAGTGCTAACATGGGATAAAAACGATACTTCGCCACTAAAAGTAATAGAAAGTGATAATTCGCGGCTAAAATTGAGGAAAATAATTAATTCGCGGATAAAGTGTAGATAAAGCTATAATTTGCTGAAAACCGAATTTCCGGGTGTAATTGAAAATACACCAATCCGTGGCATCAGAAGGCTACTTTGGGGCTAAAACTGGGAACGTTTGGACGGGAGACGAAATTGAAAAATTTGAAACATAAAATAAAAAGCCAGTCACATAATTCCATCGAGTTATTAGATAGTTGATCCAAACTATCTGCCGTTTATTAGTGAACTCTTGCTTTTGTATTAGAGCGTGAAGGAATAAATAATAATACAGAACGCTAACTTGGGAGCTTGTTGATAAAATTATCAATTTTCCCAATGAATGCCCAACGGTAATCAAAGCGAATGTTAATTTTTAAATTAACAGGAGGAAGAGGGGGTAGAACACACTTAATAAAAGAATTCAACATTTCTGCGACGCCCGAATTTCACCGTCATTGAATCCCCTCAAAATCAGGGGGAAAACCCCTGAAGCGGCTGCCAAGACTGAGTAACACTAAAAACCCGCAATACACGCACGCACAGGGAGTCAATATTGTGGGAGGGGGGGGGCAGAGTTTCCAGATGTTCCGTGAAAGAAATCGCGGGTTGATGTCATAGGCGTAGTTAGAGGCATGCGGCTTAGCCAGAGGAGGGCGGGGGTGGACAGCTCTGTCTTTCCGTTGATACGCTAGCGCATTGATATTTTATGCAAGCTTTACGTGCATCTGTCCAGAACCTTTTTGGCGGGACTAGCTAACAAATAAAAATAGTTGATTTTTGTGACTGGAAATCAAGTTTTGAGGTGCTGCCTCATTCGAGAAACAAATTTTGCTGAGTTTACTCAACAAAACGCCAAGTAAAACGTCAATTTTACGGGTTTTGCTCTAAACCCCGCAACAAACAAAATAATTTTGCGAGCTTACCAAAACCCCAGATTTGTGAATTTTGTCTTACTGGAAAATCCAATTTTGAGGGGTTGCCGGCGAGCTCTTAAAAACGTGACAATCATGCATTGATGTTCCACACAAACCAATGAACATCGTTGAAATTGTCTAATCGCGACCGAAAAACACTTTGTTTCAAAATCTCCCCTCCCCCCTTCCAGTAACGAATATCGATCGGTGGCCTAGTGAAGCGGCGAAAAAAAAAGAAAAAAAGGCATCATGGGCCTGAGTGGCATCGCTATCCATTTTTAAAAAAAATTGAATCAGCGATACTTCGAAGCCGATGAAATTACATCAAAAACGAAAAACGACCATCACAAGAAGGGTTCGGACTTCGAAAGTTCATTTTCACATCAAACACTGATCCCCCCCCTCCACATCCATCACTCCGGTATTTACAATTTGATCCCGAAAAGGATTGTGGAACTAAAGGCGACCGCCGGAGTGTATGTGGAGGGGAGGGTGAGAGAGCCTTACGGCTCACCGCATTTTCTCTGTTCCTTCCTTTTGTCTCTAATTTCGGATCAAAGCTGTCTCATTGTGTCCGTCAGTGAGCAAAAGGTGGAAAACAAAAGAATAACGACAAAAAAGGATGAAGGTATACTGGTCAAGTAAAATGGCAAAGGGCAATCCCTCATCCTATGGTGGTTCACCTGTTTCCACAAAAAAAAACACGCTTTTTCCAGGACAATCTCCCCCTCGCTCACACTGTTCAAGACATTTTGCTCTTGTCTGACAGAGAAAAATACCCAACCCCCAATCCCCTCTCACAAGCTCTTTTCATTCAATTCAGTCAAAAGAGAAACGGATAATAGAAGGGCGACTCTTGTTTGTGATTGTGTGAACAAGACCCCCCCCCCCATTCCCCGGCCATCCGTGTGTCCTGCTAAGACGAGCAGCTAGAGCTCTTCTTCTCGTGGGCTCTCTCGTTGGGAACACCTCAGCCACAATCAGTGTTTCAGCTCACGTGTTTCTCGAGAGTCTGATTAAACAAACGGTTGGAAAAAAAAAGAAGAAAAAAAAAGAGGAAAATGTCCGAGGGAAACTGAGATGCAAGGGTTGTTGTGGTTCTACATGGACAGGGGGTAGGAGGGGGTACGTATGCCTCGTTAGTGGCTAGGAAAGAAGTCCAAAAGGGTTTTAAAATGACAAAGGGGGGAGATTTATTTCTCTCTGCTTCTATGCCACTAATTGCATCAACCACCACTGTAAAATTCTAAAAGTTTTGAATTATTTATTGTTAATTTTTGAACAATACAATCTCCATCACCACCATAAATCACTAATGAGAAAATGACGGCAAATCGTCAAAATTGTCCGCTCAACTGAACGATTTTTGCAAAAATGAATACAAATTGAAAATTGGAAGAAACCGCGGGGGTTTCATGGACACGGGGAAATAAGAAAAAAAAATGGGGTTTTTAAACGAGGGGGGTGGAGGTTAAAAAACGTGTGGCTTGTTTGAGGGTTCATATTATACGGCGGTGAAAACTTACTTCGGGTTAGTATAAATCTGCATGTCAACAGCAGTCAAGTTTTGGGACATTACAGGTCGTTTCACAAGTGTAAAGGTGCGTGTAGGGAGCGAGTGAGAGGGAGTGAGTGATAAAGAAAGAGTGAGAAAGTGACACCCTCTTTTTCACACTGCAGCCTCACGAACACGGTATATAATTAACTATTTGAAGTAAATGAGGTAATTTTCACGCGCTAGGGAGTTGAACTTGAGGAAAATAAGACTTTTTTCTCGTATTTAGACCTTTCGTCCGAAAAAAAAAACAACAATTTATTTCTCTTACTCCCACTCCCTTCTCCCAAATATTTGAAGTCATTAGAGATTTAAAGGGGTTGGTGAGAAGGCTGTTGGGCTGCCTATATTTATTCATGATAAAAGAAATTCTGCTGAAGGGAAAGGACGAGGAAATAAATTAACTACAAAGCCTAAAGAGCCCCCTCGCGTCAACCCCCTCCGCCATTACAATTAATTTTATACGTGTGGTGGTCGAGCTAATAAATTAATATAACGTAAGATGAATAGATCCAGCTTTTTTTAAAAATAAAATAGCCCCTTACCCTACGTTGACCCCATTCGTAACGTATTATATAATGACCAGAGTTCCATACTTTATAGGTAGTTTGTGGTCACATGGTCCTTTGGAATCCTTAAGGTATACTACTTTCAAAAAACTGCCGTATTAAACTACAAATTCTTGAAATTTCGCCCAAAAAACAGATTTTCCACGGTCAAAATGGCGATTTTTCGTGGAGGTACTGTAAATTTTGCCAAGAAACTCAGACAATGGCGCTCGTTAACTGTCAATCCCTCTCCCCAGGCCCGGGATCCTTTGAAATTCAAGCAGGAGACTTCCTACTTAGCCCCCAGACCCTGATTCGTTCGGGGAAAACGTGAGCTGCAGACAAATCACTTTTGGCTCAACGAATGACGGTAAAAAATGGCTTTTTGACCGTGTAACTCACGCGGAGCCCATCAATTTCGCCCTCATAAACAAATACCAATTGATTTGTGTTATTTGTCGAGTAATTGAAATATTGCCTTATAGAATCAAATTATTAAGCTCCAAAAGTGTTCTTTTAAGTGTCTGAACTTCGTTTCCATTCAGAGGCTAAAATAGACGATATGGTCAAGAACAAGTTTCGGAGGGTTAACAATCAGTGAAATAGTCGCGTAACTGTGTTCAAGGCTGTGAGTTACTCACAATTGGTGGCCTTGCAAAGGGCTGAACTGATTATATTTGCGCCCTAAAAATTGCCAAACTGGAAATTTCCGCTGTAAAAATAGCCAAACAGGCTTCAAGTGCCCTAAAAATGGCTAAGCTGATGATTCTTGCAGACTTGAAAAGCGCGAAATCGACCATTCGCGCGGCAAAAATAGTCAATCCTGACCATTCACGCTTTTGGCTTGATACGCCCTAATAAAATGGAAAACCTGGAGGATTTGCCCAGAATTTGCGCTCTAAAAGTGACTGAGCAGGTGTTCAATGCCCTCGAAACGGTCAAAACTGAGCATTCGGACGTAGAAAATGGCTAAACATGCTAAACGAACTCCATGTCCCACGCGTGGAGTGGGGTTGGTAGGTGCGGTAGTAGGCTGGGGTCATGGCCTCCTCCTTGAGCCGACTCTGGATCCGCGCCTGGCTAAAACCGGAGATCTCGCAACCTTCTTGTGGTTTTGGCCCTTTTTTTGTGGTTTGAAATATTATGGGCACTATAATAGCTAGATGCTAAAACAGTTTGGGGTGGCTGAAAGGCTCCGATTGAGTTTCATCCCTGCATGGGCCTGAATATTCTCTCCTCGGCCCTGGCTTGGACACTGCACTACTATCCCCCCTCCCCCCTTAGAATGATCACGGTTGCGATCTGAGTCCTAAACGGGAAGACTGGACCGCTCTTTGGTGCAATTTTTCACACCATACTTAAACACCCCGGTTCGCTTGGCGGTTAATTTGGTCAAACCCAATTCTTAAGCTTTCGATTTAATCCGAATAATTACATTTTCTCCAATGTGGACAAATTACGCTCGTGCTTATACTGCTTAGTCGCCCGGGGATCTCATTTTTTTCTTCCTCTCTTTTTTTCTCTCTCATTTTTTCTTTATTCCCCGAGGTGCTCGTTTTTCAACTTATTAAGAAAAAGAAGGCTAATGGAAAGGAGTGGTTTTTTTTCTGACACTTGTCTTCCACTTAGAAAAATAACTCAGTACGACGGAAAATGTTTCGCTTTATAAATAAATAAGAACACTCAAACAATGCACGGTGATAAATAATCCAATCGAGCGTTCTTTGTCGAATTGAAAGGGATTGCGTGCGGTTTAAATGAAACATTTAAAACGTCAGTGGCATTGCGAAAATTCGACGATAAATTATTAACAATTACACGGAATAAAGTCCAGCCCTCTCCCTTCGAAGCTTATTTTGGGACAAGAGTTTACGCTCTGATTTATACTGTTGACCCCTCCCCCCCCTTTACAATGAGTAGGTGGTGAAGGTGGTGTGGATTCGTCCAGTCGAGTGTGAGAGAATCCCATTCAGGCAACATGTTGCCCCATATTTCTTGAGAAATCCAAGCTCTGCCATAGTAAAAATTAAAATAATATTGCATTTGAAGAATAAACAACAAATTTACACACAACCAACTCAAAAATTATAAAAATGACAAAGAGGTGTGCGCATTTAGGGCACCTGCTGGTTTTTTATTTAAGTAGCGAAAAAGTCATACATTTTCGGCTAAAAATATGAATAATGACGGGCACGAGAAATGAGACGGTACGAGAAATGAGAAAACGAGCACGAGAGTGCATCAGGAATGGTGGCGGGCACTTCGAGTAGCTGCTTAATAAAAAACCAGCAGACGCCCCAAATTCGCACACCTCTTCGTCCATTTTATTAATTTTTTATTTGTTGTTTATTCTTCAAATGCAATGTTGTTTTAATTTTTCCTGTGCCAGAGCTTGGATTTCTCAAGAAAGAGAGCAAAACAAATGAATTTTGGCACCTGTTATTATTCACATTTTTAGCCCAAAATGTATGACTTTTTCGCTTCTTTTCGAATTTTATTGTCAAAGGAGGGAGATAATTCCACTTTCGAGTACACCGTTGGAAAGCTGGGAAACGGAGAAGTTTTTATGACGCTTGACAACGTGTGAAGCAATTTTTGGCGACACAGTAAATTGTTTTTTGAAGTCAAATTGTTTGTTTTTTTGCATTGACGCAACGAAAACGTTACGTTTTTAGGCGCTTGTGACCATTTAGAATATTGATTTTGCATTCCTCCCATAGAAAATGTTCCGTAGATTACGAAACTGCCATTACTTTTGAAAAAAAGTGAAGTAGAAGCTGAGAAATAGTAGTTTTTCGTTGAAAAATACAGTTGCGCCTAAAAATCACTAAAAAAAATATTACTCGAAAACAAAAAGAGATAGGCCACTATCCGAATAGGACTTTTTTATCCCATTTTCGGTCTACTATTACCCAATTTTTTTTTTGCTACTCAAAACCGACCACCCTGTATAATGACCAGAGTTCCATACTTTATAGGTAGTTTGTGGTCACATGGTCCTTTGGAATCCTTAAGGTATACTACTTTCAAAAAACTGCCGTATTAAACTACAAATTCTTGAAATTTCGCCCAAAAAACAGATTTTCCACGGTCAAAATGGCGATTTTTCGTGGAGGTACTGTAAATTTTGCCAAGAAACTCAGACAATGGCGCTCGTTAACTGTCAATCCCTCTCCCCAGGCCCGGGATCCTTTGAAATTCAAGCAGGAGACTTGCTACTTAGACCCCAGACCCTGATTCGTTCGGGGAAAACGTGAGCTGCAGACAAATCACTTTTGGCTCAACGGATGACGATAAAAAATGGCTTTTTGACAACGTGTGTGAAGCTAGCCCCCTTTTACACCCTTTCAAGGGGCAAAATACTAACCCGCATGACCGGAATCGCACTTGAGTCTAGGCACAGCCAAAAAGGAAGCTAACAAAATCAAAAAATCCGGGAAAGTAGTCTATAGCCAGCACAAACAGAAGCTAACAAAATTGAATTTAAAAATTGCCACATTAGGACGCCACTACCCTTTACATTAGAGTCGTAAAACCCATGTCTGACTCGACAGCAGCAAACAGGTTCATGAAAAAGGTTAATTACATTGAAAAACCATTATTAGCACGCATTAAATACCACACCTGAAGAGCAGAGCGTGTCACGAACAACCAGTAAACTGTACACTACATTCATGCCATGCGGGTCAGTATAACGGGGCAATACCGCCCCCAAGTAACCACCACCATGATAGGATAAGAATAATTCGGAATGAATTTAACGAACAGGGGATGAGGTACAACGTGGCATAGGTAAAAAATTGGACAAACTCCCCCCCCCCCCCATGAGAGAACGGCGAGCCGATAACTGTGGATATGCGGGGGGCAGGCATGCCACCCCTTGGACGAGTACGATGGACAAATACGAATAAATTCAATGGGCGGGTGGCATATAAGAGAACGGTGAGCCGATTACTGAGAGTACACTGGAGCTAGCATGCCGCCCCCGGAATGAGTGCGATGGACAAATACGAATAAATTCAAATAATTCACAGACGTTGGTATAAGGGTAGGGAACAAGGTGGAATATGTGAGAAAAGTGGGCGGGTGGCATATAAGAGAACGGCGAGCCGATTACTGTGGATATGCGGGGGGCAGGCATGCCACCCCTTGGACGAGTACGATGGACAAATAAGAATAAATTCAAAAAATTCACAGACGTTGGTATAAGGGTAGGAAACAAAGTGGAATAAATGAGAAAAGTGGGCGGGTGGCATCGGCTAACCGATAAAAACTGATAGTTGAAAAATAATTCAAAAATTGAAATTGTGAGTGAAAGGTTTCCCTCCAAACATGACATTGTGGCGCTCAAACGAGAAGCTGCTGAAGTTTCCATTTCAAAAGGGTTCCCGTTAAAGAAATACATGTTTAAGACGTGATTTACCTTCAATACACGTTTTTTTTTTTTTGTAAAAAGTCTTTCTTTTTTCCCTTTGAGTCTTATAATATGTCCCAGGTCAATAAAATAAACTGAAGATAGTGGAAATAATTGCAACCCAGCCGCCTTCAGGTTGTTGAAATGGGGAGCAGCATTCATGACGGAGTTTTTGAGCGAGGGGGCTGGGGTAGCAGCTCGTAACTATAAAAAACCATTAAAAATTAATGGATGGAGTTTTTGACGAACGGAAAACGGTATAAGCTCTATTTTAGCATACTTCATCATAAACAAAAAAATCCATTTTCCTCAAAGTCTCGACCTGTGAAACATCCTCATTTTGGTGGTAATTTTTTTGTACTAACAATAGTTTTTGGTGGACAAGTCCTTGCTGTTTTGGATCATCGGGATATAAACGTGAAAGATTCGAAAAGCAATAAATTATTTCGACGCCCGTTTCCAGCCAGACCCTTCAATCTGTGAATGAGCAGAAATGTCTCAATTTCATAAATTTGGGGGGTCATTGTCAGGTACTAACCAGCATTTTTTTGTAGATTAGTCCTTGCTGCTTTGGTTCCTCAAGGTGTAACGTGAACTAATGTTTTCGGTATAGAATGTTTTACGACGATTGCTTCCAGCTAGTCCACTTAACCTTTGAATGTCAAAAATTGTTTCAATTTCTTGAATTTATAGAGTTACTTTCATCAGCTAACCAGCGGTTTTGGCATAATAGTCCTTTCAATTTTGGTTCATCAAGGTACCACTTAAAACCTGATAGTGAGCCAACATTTATCAATTTCATGAATTTTTTCATTCCTTGCTGCTTTGGTGGTGGTTTGGTTGCTGGTGGTGGTTTGGTTGAAGCTTTCGAAAATGACGACGATCCTGTCCAGCCAGTTCCCTACCCTTATACCAACATCTGTGGATTATTTGAATTTATTCGTATTTGTCCATCGCACTCGTTCCGGGGGCGGCACGCTAGCTCCAGCGTACCCTCAGTAATCGGCTCGCCGTTCTCTTATATGCCAACCGCCCACTTTTCTCACATATTCCATCTTGTTCCCTACACTTATACCAACGTCTGTGAATTTTTTGAATTTATTCGTATTTGTCCATCGTACTCGTCCAAGGGGTGGCATGCCTGCCCCCCGCATATCCACAGTTATCGGCTCGCCGTTCTCTCATGGGGGGGGGGGGGGGGTGTCCAATTTTTTACCTATGCCACGTTGTACCTCATCCCCTGTTCGTTAAATTCATTCCGAATTATTCTTATCCTATCATGGTGGTGGTTACTTGGGGGCGGTATTGCCCCGTTATACTGACCCGCATGGCATGAATGTAGTGTACAGTGTACAGGTTGTTCGTGACACGCTCTTTCTCTTCAGGTGTGGTATTTAATGCTTGCTAATAATGGTTTTTCAATGTAATTAACATTTTTCATGTACCTGTTTGCTGCTGTCGAGTCAGACATTGGTTTTATGACTCTAATGTAAAGGGTAATGGCGTCCTAATGTGGCAATTTTTAAATTCAATTTTGTTAGCTTCTGTTTTTGCTGGCGGTAGACTGATGTTCCGAATTTTTTGATTTTGTTAGCTTCTCTATTGGCTGTACCTAGACTCAAGTGCGATTCCTGTCATGCGGGTTAGTATTTTGCCCCCTGAAAGAGTGTAAAAGGGGGCTAGCTTCACACACGTCCCTTACGCCATACCCTGTGACTCCATCAGCTGTGCACTTCACACCCGTACTACGCGGGCGTTTCGGTCGATGCGCAGTTTGTCATACGCACACCGCCGTGAACGCCCACACGAAGCCGAGTGAGCCGTGTCACAGCTCGCCGCAGCCTTATAGTGTAATGGGCAATAGCTGGATTCGAACCCAGGCCCGCCGGGTTACGAAGCGAGCATTGTATCCATTACACCATCGAGGCGCGCTCGTCATGCGGGTTAGTATTTTGCCCCTTGAAAGAGTGTAAATGGGGGCTCGCTTCACACACGTTTTTTGACCGTGTAACTCACGCGGAGCCCATCAATTTCGCCCTCATAAACAAATACCAATTGATTTGTGTTATTTGTCGAGTAATTGAAATATTGCCTTAGAGAATCAAATTATTAAGCTCCAAAAGTGTTCTTTTAAGTGTCTGAACTTCGTTTCCATTCAGAGGCTAAAATAGACGATATGGTCAAGAACAAGTTTCGGAGGGTTAACAATCAGTGGAATAGTCGCGAAACTGTGTTCAAGGCTGTGAGTTACTCACAATTGGTGGCCTTGCAAAGGGCTGAACTGACTATATTTGCGCCCTAAAAATTGCCAAACTGGAAATTTGCGCTCTAAAAATAGCCAAACAGGCTTCAAGTGCCCTAAAAATGGCTAAGCTGATGATTCTTGCAGACTTGAAAAGCGCGAAATCGACCATTCGCGCGCCAAAAATAGCCAATCCTGACCATTCACGCTTTTGGCTTGATACGCCCTAATAAAATGGAAAACCTGGACGATTTGCCCAGAATTTGCTCTCTAAAAGTGACTGAGCAAGTGTTCAATGCCCTCGAAACGGTCAAAACTGAGCATTGGGACGTAGAAAATGGCTGAACATGCTAAACGAACTCCATGTCCCACGCGTGGAGTGGGGTTGGTAGGTGCGGTAGTAGGCTGGGGTCATGGCCTCCTCCTTGAGCCGACTCTGGATCCGCGCCTGGCTGAAACCGGAGATCTGTGGTTTTGGCCCTTTTTTTGTGGTTTGAAATATTATGGGCACTATAATAGCTAGATGCTAAAACAGTTTGGGGTGGCTGAAAGGCTCCGATTGAGTTTCATCCCTGCATGGGCCTGAATATTCTCTCCTCGGCCCTGGCTTGGACACTGCACTACTATCCCCCCTCCCCCCTTAGAATGATCACGGTTGCGATCTGAGTCCTAAACGGGAAGACTGGACCGCTCTTTGGTGCAATTTTTCACACCATACTTAAACACCCCGGTTCGCTTAGCGGTTAATTTGGTCAAACCCAATTCTTAAGCTTTCGATCTAATCCGAATAATTACATTTTCTCCAATGTGGACAAATTACGCTCGTGCTTATACTGCTTAGTCGCCCGGGGATCTCATTTTTTTCTTCCTCTCTTTTTTTCTCTCTCATTTTTTCTTTATTCCCCGAGGTGCTCGTTTTTCAACTTATTAAGAAAAAGAAGGCTAATGGAAAGGAGTGGTTTTTTTCTGACACTTGTCTTCCACTTAGAAAAATAACTCAGTACGACGGAAAATGTTTCGCTTTATAAATAAATAAGAACACTCAAACAATGCACGGTGATAAATAATCCAATCGAGCGTTCTTTGTCGAATTGAAAGGGATTGCGTGCGGTTTAAATGAAACATTTAAAACGTCAGTGGCATTGCGAAAATTCGACGATAAATTATTAACAATTACACGGAATAAAGTCCAGCCCTCTCCCTTCGAAGCTTATTTTGGGACAAGAGTTTACGCTCTGATTTATACTGTTGACCCCTCCCCCCCCCTTTACAATGAGTAGGTGGTGAAGGTGGTGTGGATTCGTCCAGTCGAGTGTGAGAGAATCCCATTCAGGCAACATGTTGCCCCATATTTATACCTGGTCGTGACAAATCATGGGGATCCTCCATTGCGTCGTTATTGTGTGACCGTTAAAGGGCTTTACTGTAAATTCCCTCATCCTGGCAGAACCCTTTTAACTCTCCTTTACCTGTGGCGGTGTTGGGGCGTGTGCTTTTATCATCAGATAAAACGTGATCATAGCGCGAGAAATGAGGATCAACGTTAAATGCTGTTTTTTTAAACTGTTTGGGAGATCATTTTTTGTACTAGATGAAGACTAATAATTGACGTTCAGTTAATGTTTTGTTTGTATCAAATATATCACTCCTAAAACCTATAACTTGGGGTTAGAAGCCGAGCGAATGAATTGCTTTCTGGGTACACTGATTGTTATCAATCAGTAAAAGCATTGTAATGAATGGCTGGGTTATTTCCTCGTAAACACGATGAAAAAGGGGAGATAAACAGCTTTGAAAATCATAAAGATGAAAAATACCGGCTCCTCTTCAAGCCGCCACAATAACATAATGCCAAAAATGCCTTCAGGGGCGTTTTTCGCTTGAATGATACACATTAACATCCAGCCCCCCTGACATTCCACAATGCCCTAACATACACGCCACAGGGGCTTTTCGTTGAGCAAACGAGCTTTCTATGCCTCTTTACCGTAATGACCTTCTTCTTCCTATTCAGCACGCGCTCCAGGATCTTGTACGCGCCCATTATTGAACACAATAACCCCTTCCCTTTCATTAATTTTTATACTGTCTAGTCGCGGTAATAGCTGGAAAACGAAATATTTTTACTTACAACCAAAAAAAGTCATCCCTTGCTGATTTATTGGCGTTTTCTATTGCAGTATAGCCGTACACAAGGCGGCTGACCACCCCAGCGCCGAATATTAAGAATCATGACTTTCCTCATGATGTGAGAAGAAAAAAAAGTCAAAACGGTTCATAAAAAATCCATGCGGACCCCCCTCCACCTCGGCAACGTATTGCCTCGATTTCGTCTTCATCACTGGGTCCTTGTGATAAATCATTTCATATAGAACACCAGCCTAAATACAACATATTTCAATCAATAACACACGGAGTGAATCACACACCTGCAGGTATTTTGCATGCCTCACGCATTCGGAGGAGTCCTGATGGTGCTGCGTGGTTGCTGAAGAAGGGGGGGGGGTAAATGACAGGTTAGAACCCCTTAATCATCCCCCCCCCCGCACACACAAACCGTCACCGTTCTCCTAATATCATTCATCGATAACTTAGTAAAGGAAATGTTGGTATTATAAGGAGCTGGTGCGGTTTGATGCAGCTGATATTGAATAAAATGAATAAATACAATTTATTTGCCACAATTGTTACACTCACCTATAAAGCGTTCAAATCTTTAATCTTATTCGAAATCTGAAGCTTTAGTAGCGTAAATATTAGAAATGTGACGCCTTCCCAATAGATTTTGTTGCATAAAGGGAATGGTTTTGAATGATTCCGTCTCCTCTCGCCCCTTAACAAAGCCTTAAATAGTAGGTGCGACATGAGACACGCTTTTCTAAGATAATTAAATCCTTTCACCCCCTATTGCAAAACGAACAATCCCTCCAGAGTTAGTAAGAGGAAGTGAAGGATGGGGGGAGGCGGAGGAATACCAGGGTAATTTGACCGTCAAAGGTGTTATAAGTTGGAATACAAACTCAGCAGAAAAGATGTGACGTAAACGTCGGCTTTAATTTGGCCGTTGAATGATCTCACCAATATGGTGAGGGCTGAAATTGGTCTCCCAGGTGTGTTTTTTTTTTTAAATTGGGAAGCCCCTAATGTCCCAAAACGTGTCTTTTTCCATACATTACTGTCAAGTGTTAGCAAAAACCGGGTTTGAAAGCTTTTTATACTCGGACATGCTAGCAAACGGCAGATTTAACACTTCCGTCTTCTAAAAATCAGTAAAAACCACGTTAATAGGACAATAACCAACTTTTTTCACATTGAAAGAAAAACCCTGGGCATTAGCATTAAGGGGGCATACAAGTGTAACTGGTTTTTTGGCGAGCAACACTGTTTTAGTGAGCTATAGAATCGCGGAAATGGTTTTTAAATGTGTGCCAAATCAGCGAAATTGATTTTTGAATGAGGCAACTCGCAAAATTTCGATTTGATTGTGTAACTCGACTTGATTCTGTTTTTTTTTTTTTTTTGTTGTTTTTTTTACCTAGTTTAACCCGCGAAAATGGTTTTTTAGTGAGATGGTCGGCGTAAATGGTTTTATAGCGACAAACATCCGCAGAATTGGGGTTTTGAGAGAGAGAAATCGGAAAAATTGGTTTTTCAAGTGGGCCAGTCCTCCGGAAATGGTTTTTTTAGTGTACAAATTTCGTATAATGGTGTTTCAGGACTAAATCCGCGAAAATTGATTTTTTGTATAAAAAATCCGCGAAAATGGGTTTTGACTTGTACAAAATTCGTGAAAATGGTTTTTTATTACTATAGGTGCCCATACACCAACGGATTTTTTGATAAGCCACGGATTTTTTTGGGAAAACCGCGAGCCTGGCCTGTGTGCATGGCCTGTATAGGTCAGTAGCGAGGAACGTGTGGGGTGCGGACTACCAGTGACGCCAATTTTTATAGGGCGGTCGTGCTCCCAACGCTCCTGTGTGGCGCGACATATTTGTGGTACCACCCCACCAAGGCGCAGCGGCGGAAGGTCTGCAGCCTCCAGCACTTATCCGGGTGCTAAGGCTCACCGGACTGTTACCTCGGACGCTCTGCAGGTATTGGGACGGGACCCTCCCCCCCTGACCGACGTCCTACTCGATGCGTGGGAGCACTGGCGGGGGGGGGGAGAGCCGTGGGGGGGCTTCGCCTTCTCGATCAATTATTGATTGAGCCTTGACAGGAGCGCTGGGCTAGCAGTAGCACAGGACGCCGGTTGTTCGTTCTTGCCTGATGTCCGGACTCGTCCGGGGCGTGCCAAGTGGTTTACCCTTGAGCATGCCGCCACGTCGGTCCTGACCGGGCATGACTCGTTCAATGGAAAGCTCTGGTTCTTGCGGCGGCGGGACTCTTCTTATTGCCCCTGTGGTGAGGAGCAGGAGACCGCCGAGCATGTGTTGCGGACCTGGGAGCTATAGGCAGTACGACGACGTTTGCCGCACACAGTGGAGGGAAAGGGGTCCGCCGGACGGCCCGGCCCGGCCTTAGTCGGCACCCGGCGGGCGTATAACCTGCTCCTGGCCTTCTCGCGCGCCTGGCTGGAGTGCAGGGGGCTAGGGCAGGACATGCCAGCGGCAGAGCCACTGCCTCTGCACGGATCGGAAACCGAGTAGGGTTACCTTCCCTGCTCGGTTAAGGCCCGTGGTGCGCTCCCCTCGGGGAGTGTACCAACATCCTCAGCCCTGCAGCCCACCTCCACGTGGTCCACAGCGGGCACGGCTAGCTGGTCACTAGCCGTGGCAAAGCGGTTAGGGGTTGAGAAATGGAGCCTACTCTGTCGGGAATTTTCCAGACCAAAGATGAGGCGCAGGCCAGATAAGTCCCGGGGACGGGAGAGGTGCTGGCCGAATCTTAAGGAATCTCGGCAGAGACCTGTGTGCATTAGCGCGTACACTACAACCAAAGGTGTAGCAGGCGCTATACCTCTCAAAGGGGTCGGTCGGTGGTGTGTGATCAAGAAGGTGATAAATATCAAAATTTTAACCACGAGCTTGTCTGTAAGAACAGCGAATTGGGGTTTTTTCAATTTTAGTCCCGTATACCAATTTTTGTCGCGAATCAGGACTTTTCCTCCATTTTTACTACCAACTGGAGCTTTTATCGTTTTAGCCGTGAATAATTTCTCAAATTTAAGCCACGAATTACAGCTTTTACTCCATTTTAGCCGTGAATTAGCAGATTATATATCAGGTTGATCCTCGAAAATTGCTTTTTTTCAACATTTTAAGCTGAGAATAGGTGCCTTTTGTCAACTTTAGCTGCGAATTACGCTTGTTCTCCATTTTAGCTGCGAGCGCTTATCTCAATTTTAGCCTGGAAATTAAAAGATTTATATCAGTTATAGCCTCGAATTATTTCTCAAGTTAGACGAGAATCACCTCTTCTACACAATTTTAGCCGTGAATTCACGAATTCTCTCTTTTTGATCCACGAATTAGCGTTTTTATCCATTTTTACTGCGAATGAGTGCTTTATCTTAATTTTAATTACCATTTTTCTCAACTTTAGCAGCGAATTTTTTTGCTAGTTTCAGCCACGAAATACCTACCACTTTTACTCAATTTTAGCCCCGGCGAATTAGCGTTTTTTCTCAAATTGATTTTTCATTTCTTTTTAGCTGCGAATGAGTGCTTTTTGCCAACCATATAGTCGAATTTGCGCATTTTTCCCATTTAAGCTGTGAAATACAGGTTTTCTAAAACTACCTGCGAATTCTCATAATTGGTTGTCTAAATTTCAGCAGTGAATCAGCGTTTTACTATTTTAGCCACGACGAACCTGCTGAGCGATTCATCGCTGCTTTATCTCAATTTTATTGCCTCGAATTAGCGATTTTTCTATGTGATTTCGCGCTATTCTGAATTTTAGCAGCGAATTCGTACTTTTGTCGCTTTGTGCTACGAATTAGAGCGCCCCTAGATTAGCACACTTGCACGCTTTCTCAATTTTAGCCTCTTATTAATGGCTAAAAGAATTGGCGGTCCCACCAATAGACTTTTTTCTGCCGTTCTTCTAAATACTAGCCGCAAAACAACGCTTTCAGTCGAAAAATTTAGTTAGGAGTAAAATTCAATCACGAGAAACCATGAATTGGCGTTTTTTTCAATATTAGCTGAACATGTTGAGCGGTTCATCGCTGCTTTTTCTGAGTTTTATAGCCACGAATTACCGTTTTTCCCGGTTTTAGCTGAGAATTTAGTGTTTTTTTCTACACCCTAACCGCTACTTATCCCTTTTTCTGGTGATTTTTCTCCATTTCAGCCACGAATTAGCGCTTTTCCCCAATCTGAGGCCACTGAAATAGATATTTTTTTCAATTTCAATTGTGAATTTTCGTTTTTCTCCATATCCCCTCTCGCCATACTACTAGTCTAGCTGGGAGATAGCAATGTAATTTGGTGTGATTTGTAAGGGGGGGGGAGGCTCCCATACGCTTTGCTACATCCGGTTTGCAACGGTTTGGAACCGTTTCACCGCCAGGCGCCACTGCCTGTTTTTCTCATATTAGCTTTGAATTAACGATTTTTCTGAATTTTTGCAGCGAATTCGCATTTTTCCTGATTTTAGCCGCTAATGATCGACTTTCTCAATTTCATCCATAAATTAGCACGCTAATCCACAACGATTTTTTCTCTTTTAGCTATGAATTAGCGCTTTTTCTTGAGTTTGAGCCACGAACTTGCCTTCTACCGTCTAGCCTTCTAATTAGAGCTCTTTCTACACGACTTTTAGCTTTTTTCCACAAACTTTAGCCACGAAGTATTTTTCTTGATTTTAGCTGTAATTTACGCCTTTTTCGCTCCTTTCCGTGAATCAGTTGCGTATAGGAGCGACGGGGGCGGACCAGTTCGGGCCCCCTCTTGCAGAGGGTGCCACCGAAAAGCTTAAAGATGGAAAAATGAGGATTTTTAGGAGAAAAGGAGTTTTGGTATGCGGTTGGACAAACCGATATTGGCTCCTTTCGACAATTTTCAGTCCATCTGACCCAGGTCGGATTGGGTGTAGTAGAATATTATATTTAGCCCCCAAAAGCGCTATTCTGATGCCTCAAATTGAGAGAAATCGCGCATTCTGGCTGTATAACTTCACGGCTAAAATATAGAAAATACGCTGATCCCCAGTTTTTTTAGGTTCTTACGCGGATATAGATGAGAAAGCGCACTAATATGCTGACATTGGGGCAAGTTTGCAGGTTTTGAAAAAGAACTAATTGTGGCTGGTTGTGGGTATCTATGGCTAAAACTGTGAAAAAGCGTTCATTCACGGTGTCTCGATGAAACTTTCAGACTAAAATTGAGAAAAAATCGCTGATTCGCGGTGTATAGATATGCCACACTAAGGCTAAAATGAAGAAAAAAAAAACACGCTAATTTGCTGTTCTTTGGTAAAATTAATACGTGCCCCGGTTTATGCTTTTTTGCAAGCGCAAAAAGACAAAAATGCAACAAAAAGGCTAACAAAATAAAAAAGTCGCTTGTTCAAGACTATAAAAGTGAGGGAAAAAATCGAGAAAATTGGCAACTGAAATGATAAAAAATTGACCATTCACGGAAAAGCTCATTAACTGTAAAACTGTAGTGCTCCTAGTACGATTTCCGAAGGTTTGACTGAACCGCACGTACGAGCAATTAAGTCATTTAAGCGGTGAAGTAGGAAAGTTAGCGTCAGATATTGATCAGGCGACCGAAAAATCTGCACTAGGACTTGTGGGGTGTATTTTGTATAGCTATAGCTCGTAGCAATGTGCAACAGCTACATCGAGTTACAGAGTTAATTCTTAATACATATGAGGACAAAAAAGTTTGTCTCGGAGCATTCTTAGACACGAAGAAAGCCTTCGAGTCTGGCATGATGATCTGCTGTATAAACTGAAAAATCATGTCCCCGACACGTATTACCGACTTATGCAGTCTTACTTGACCGGGCGTACCTTCTTCGTTAAGTGTGGCGATGCTATCTCAGCTTCAAAAGCAATCACTGCTGGGGTTCCCCAAGGCAGCGTCCTGGGGCCGCTCCTCTATTTAATCTACACCAGCGACTTTCCTGCACCGCAAGGCATAACGCTTTCTCAGTTTGCCGACGATGTCGCCGCGTTCAGCCAGGAGAATACCAGTGAGCAAGCAGCGACCTCGCTGCACAATTTTCTGGATGAAGTTGGAAAATGGTGCAACCACTGGAGGGTGAAATGAACACCTCAAGATCTTCCCTGATTAACTTCAATAATAAAATTAGAAACGCTTCTTCCCCCACTGACAAATTCAAGAGCGAGGTGTTGCCAAAAGGAGAATCTGTCAAATATCTTTGAATCCACCTAGATACCAAACTGACATGGAAAAACCAAATAAAAAGCACTATCCATCGGGTTTGCAACAGAATTCAGAAGCTGAAATTCCTTCTTGATAGTAGATCTACCCTAACGCTTCAACACAAACGACTTCTCTACCTAACCCTAATTCGACCGATCTGGCAGTATGCCTGGACTGTGGGGAAGTGCGGCTAAAAGTCACATAGCTCGAATACAAGCTCTACAAAATCGTACATTGAGACTCATCACTGGCGCTCCATGGTACGTCAGAGGCTCCGTCCTGTATTCCGACCTGGACATCCCGGAAGTGTCCCACGTCATCGAAAATTCTTACGTGCGACTCCGGTCTAATATGATAACCCATGGTAACCCCCTGGTACGCCAAATAATTGAGGAGCCTCCACCTCCCCCCAGTGCGTGTCGCCTAAAAAGAAAACGCACTCAGGACGTCATCGCAGGATGTATAGAATCTGGCAGTCTACCGATTAATAGTTATTTATTACTGTTATTTATTAATTTATTATTCTGTTCTCATTTGTTATTTCATTTAATACTCTAACCCCCACCACTAGCTAACTTCCAGCCAACTTAGTCTTCTGGTTTGGGGACAATTACTGAATTGTACCCATTAAACACGTTTCAAGTTCCCAGGCACCCAAATAATCCAACTGTTAGCCCAACTGTAATATTATTATAGAATAATAAAGTAAAAAAAAAAAAAGGAACATGAAAAATAAAATAAAACTGTATAGGGCAATTATAACTTACTGCGTGGAACGAACGAAAGAGTGGAATAGCGGATCTCAGACTCACCTGAAACAAAAGAGAAAAAACAACGTTAAATGACACAAGTTATTACACGCAGTGCATGTTCTATTGAATTTCGCCATAAGTAACCCCCCCACGTCTCCATCACAATGGTACAGGCCGGGGAAATTCTCAGTCTCCTTTAGAGCTGTAATAGGCTCTACATTAAAGCCTCATTCACTCTCTCTCACTCTCTTTCTCTCTCTATGTACACCCCTTTTCGTTTTCCTCTAATGCTTTCCCTATCAACTACAGGAGAGGAGTCTCTCATTACGAATTTACGTCCTATTAGGCTATATACAGCAGAACGGAGAGGCAGTGAACACGTTAAGACCGACTGTTTGAGGTTTCGGTAGGTGCGGGTGCGGAGGCCTGAATTATTTACCAATCCACAAATACGGTAAAAGGTGCTAAGACGCTTTTTGCCGTTAGTTTCAATCTGTGCAATAAACGCTCCCAAATCAATTCTCACAGGGATGTGCCTTCTTGTTGTGTGCTTCATTTTTTGCAAGGATGAAGGATGAAACAGTTTCAACGGGGGAACGATTCGCAGCTCAGATTGCTCTCTACATCGTCAACTCACTGTTTTAGACCACGTATCATTTTCCGGAGGGAGGTTTGCAGGGAGTGGCCAGGAAGACATTAATGTAATGGGATTAACTTCACGGTTTTTCTTAAGTCTCACACTTATCCTTTTAAAGCATTCTTTGAAGTTTTTTTTTTTTTTTTTTGCGGAAAACCCTCGAGTTCAAAAGTGTCCGCTCACCCTCCTCCGTACTCAACTCATTAAAACGACCAGTTTGTCCTGCCTCTCGCTTACCTAATTGCCTGGGTGGGCTCATTGAAATATAGTGAAAAACGAAGCCTTGATGGAGTGGCGGGGATAGGGAGATCGTGTATTTTAATCGAAAAAGGCATCCCCCTCCATTGGTGTATGAATGGGTCTTTTTGCTGTCTCTCGCCTTTCGAGGGACCGCTTCAAAAGTCCGTAAAATCGGGTGTGGTTGGGAGGGGGGGGGGAGGCTTCCCTTTTAGACCCGGCATCGGCAGCCTGAGCGTATGCCCATCAAGCACGTTCTCTCAACGTCCTCCCTCTTTCCAATATATTTTACAAATGGACGAACAAATCCGTTAATCTTCATCCCCTCCACTCCCCAGCCCGTTCAAAAACGTACCTAGCAACTTAAATGACCCCCACCAGAACTTCGTTTTAGCATTCAAGTTTAATTACGCTCGAATTTATCCGATATTCTCACTCCCTCTGGTAATACCGCACCGGCTACCCGCACTTGCAATGGGCGAGGATAACGATTAAGTTGAATGAAAAACAGGTTCTCATTTTTCAATTTTGTATTCGAATGGTGGTAGGGTGGTTGGGGGTGGATTTGTTACTCACTCACTCGGCTTAAAACGCACTATTTTAGCCCTATGGCACAAAATCTTGTAAATATATTTGTTTTTATATCTGAGCTTACGAGATCAAATACAACAAATTAGTGGAAATCAAATCCGTTTGGGAAACTTTTCTTAATGGGTAACCATCTTGAACAGCTTAAGGGAGGGGAGGGGAGAGCTGCACAGAATATTCCTCACCCCCCTCCAATTTTCGCCAACTGGCGCTGCCGGTCTGCGTGCCCGAGGCTAAAATTTATAGATTTAATGCGCTTGGTCACACGGGTAAAGAGCAGAAGACATCATTCAGGTCAAAAATTTAGAAAAAGAGCTCGTTCACCGGAGAAAATCCATAAAAAATACATTATGGTTGAGTAAAAACGCCCATTCACGGCTAAAATTGAGAAAAAGCTCTGTAAATAAAAATAGCGCGGGATTTGGTAGCCTCGGGGCTTTTTTTTTTTTTTTTTACGGCTTTTTTTGATCGCTTGGTACGTACTCGGGCTACGTAAGATCCCACGGCAGGGCCATGACAAATAGCCGCAAAATTGCGACATTTTGGAGGCAAATACCAGTGACATTGGCAGTTTACTGTCTGAAATTCACGATATTCCAAATTTTACGTGCCAAGCCCTCAACAGCGCTCAAAGCCCGGGCAAATATAACCTCAAAATTACATCTCTCGGAGCTTAAAATCTGAGAAATTAAAAGTTTCGGATCAAAATATCCGCGAATTGCTTGTTTCCGGGCTTTATTCTGGCAAAATTTCTAGGCTCGTGGTCTTTAATTTCGCGATATATCGCGGCCAATAAGACAGCGTCCCCTAACGAATTTCCGCAAAGCCGCTTCGTTTTTTAAAGAAAAATATTCGCGAACTTGGAAGTTTCCAGCCTGAATATTCGTGATTTAAAGTATTTTGCTGTTTAGAGCAAAATTACAAGATTGAGGCCATTTTTGTGTTTAGTGAAGAGAGCCTGGACCCTCCGGGATGACAGTCCTCGACTCAGCCAACAGCCTTTCGAATAAACGTGCTATTGCAACATTAAGCGCTGAACGTTAAGTTTGCAAGTTTCAGTGTCCAAAATTGAGCGAAATTTCAAGTTTTCCGGATGAATAAATTGAACGCATTTGCGTCCTAATTTAAGTGAAATAGCAAGCTTTGGCTCTTAGTTCGTAAAATTGTACTTTCGACCACTTTTTAGCAGTGAATCTGATGTTGAGGCAAAACGGTTAACTACGATATTGAAAGTTTCTTGCCCGATTGAAAGTCCATAATGCCTTCACCCATACGAAAATGCAAGTTTCAAGTCTTTATTCTGCAACCGACCCCCTTGAACTTGACGAATACCCGGAAATAGGAGGTTTTATGGCCGCGTGCGGCGCATGGCGGTTTTATCCGCGGCTTTCAGGTCCTAATTCCTGCAAATATTACAATAGTTTCAGTTTTTTTTTTGTAACGGCTAAACTGACTTTAGCTGATCAGCGCTTAAAGCCTGACAAATTCTCACGAAAAATGGAAGTTTTCTGACTGAATATCCGCAAAATTGACATTTCGGGTATTTTTTTTCCTCGAAATTGCCATAGTCAGGGCCTATTTAGGTCGGTGGAACCCTCTGGGCTAGCCGGTACCAAACAGTGCCAAAAGCCTGACGAATATACCAAAGAAATTGAAAGTTTCATGATGGCTTCATCAGCGCGATTGCAAGTTACGGTTCTTAATTTATGCTGAGAAACTACAAGTTTTGGGACTTTTTTTTCTCTGTTTTCAGTGGCCGCCGACCGGAACTGGATCAATCCAACCGCACCCGAGAGAGCGCCCTAAGCTTCATGAAACCATTAACCCTCCCATCCCCACAACCAATCATTATCCGACGAGTTCACCATTGAGACGATAAATCTCGAGGGCTCATAGGGAAATGCGAAAATCTGCCAACCTTTCAGTCTTGAGTTAGAGCTACGCCCATGGTGTTTGTGAATGAAGGGCTTGGCAAAGGGCTTTCAGGACAGAATTGACAAAGTCGTCGTTCGCGGGGCAAGTTCGCGGCTATAAGTTTGGCTGAGTTGGCGAGAAAGCGCCCTTTTGTACTTTCTTGATGAAAACTCAAGACTATTATTGAGAAATCGCTAATTAACAACGAAACGTGGGGGAAAACGCTAGAATGCAGTCCGCAGCTTAAATTGGGCGAAACCCCCCCCCCCTAATTCAAGGCTATAAAAGGAGAAAAAATTGCGGCAAAAATTGAAGAAAATAGAAAAAAAAGATTCTAAAATTGAGCAAAATGACAGTTTCCCACCAAAAGTTGAGAGAAATATAGTCCATTCGCGGACAAAAAAAGAAAATATGCTAATTCGCGGCAGAATTTGCAAAAACAACGCTAATACCCAGTAAAAATTTAGAAAAATCCCAAATTAATTCATGGTTAAAATGGCTGAAAATCGCCAATTCACGGATGAAATTGAGAAAAAGTGCCAACCAGTGGCTAAAATTAGGACAAAAGCTGATTCGCGGCCAAAATTTAAAAAAAAATCGCCGATTAAATCACGACTAAAATGGAAATAATCGCTAATTCGCAGATGAAATTGAGAAGAAGCGGAAATTCACGGAAAAACTGCATCACAAAACGTTAGTACCTACGCGGATACAAATGAACAGTTAATGCCAAGAAAAAGGCTAATTCGCGGCTGAAATTGAGCGAAACACAGATTCGCGGCTATAAAATCGAGAAAACTGAAATCCGCGGTTTCCGAAGGCATATACTTCGAGGCTAAAACTGAGAAAACGAACTACTTCATAGTTAAAACTGAAACAAAATTGCTCATGCGGTGATGAAATTATATAAAAAAACGCGAATTCGGAGAAAAATCACTAATTTCACGGCTAAAATCTATAAAAATTCTATTTTACAGCTCAAAGATTGAGATAGAATGTAGTATAATTCGCTACTAAAATAATAAATTGATAATTTTGCAGAAAACAATTGAGGAAAACGTTAATTCGTCGATAAAATTGTGATAAATCGCTAATTTACGGGATAAATAAGCTATTGCACTGGTAAAATGGAGTAAAAGCGCTAATTCACTGTGGGATTTGAGAAAAAAGATAATTAGCGGGTATAATTTAAAAAAATGCTAATCGCGGATAAAATTGAGCAAAATCGCCAATTGACGGTTAAATTGGAGAAAAACGCTAAATTTGCGGCTAAAATTGAGTGAAACGCTGATCCAGAAAATTCGAATCCGTGGTTTCCAAAGGAAACTTCGAGGCTAGAACTGAGAAAAATAATTGATTCATAGCTAAAAGTGGAACAAAATTACTAATGAAGTGCTAGGATTTGAAAAACGCAAATTCACGGATAATACTGAGAATAATCACTAATTTTCGCGGCTAAAATCAGGAAAAATGCTAATTTACAGCTCAAATTGAGAAAAAGGTCTTGATTCGTTGCTTTAAAAAATGCCTAATTTTCAGTTAAAGTGAGGAAGACATTAATTCGTCGCCAAAATTGAGATACATCGCTAACTCACGGGATAAATACGCTACATCGCTGTTAAAATTAAGAAAACCGGTAATTCACGGTGGGCTTTGAGAAGAATCGCTAATTCACGGATAAAGTGCAGAAAAAATGCTAATTTGGGGCCAAAATTAAGGAAAATCGCATATAAAATGGAAAAAACACTAAATTCAAGGGTAAAATTGAGCCAAACGCTGATTCGCTGATGGAAAAATCACAAATTGACAACTCATGTCAAGAAAAATGCTAATTCGCGGTGAAAATTGAGAAAAACGCTAAATTCGTGGCTAAAATTAAGCAAAACGCGGATTCGTCGCTAAAGGCGAGAAAATTGAACTCCGTGGTTTCTGAAGGCAAAAAATGAGAAAAAGAGTTAATTCATGGCTTAAAGTGAAACGAAATTGTCTAATTTGTAGCAAAAATGAAGGAAATAAACGCCAATTCCAAAGAAATCGCAACTTAAATGCTAAAACTGAAAAGACGTGAGAAACAATTTCAATTTGTGGGCTAAAATTGATAATACGCCTATTCGTGGTTTCTGAAGGATACAATGTTGTTAATTGAAAAAATGGAAAATTCATTGCTAATAATATGGGTGAAAAAAATGGGCTTAGTTCGCGGCCAAAGTTGAGAAAAACGTTACTTGCGGCTAAAAATTGACAGTAAAACACTCATCCGGGGTTAAAATGAGACAAAATCGCCCATTAATAGCTTAAATTGCGCGTAAGCGCTAATTGGTGGTGTGGTGTAGTGTATGAGTTGTTCAGAAAGCGCCGAAATTTTGCTACTTAGTTTGTACTTTATGCACTGGAAAGGCGCTAGAGGCCCAAAACTGAAAATGTGGAGGCAATTGAGCCACAAGGAGGGGCTCAGGTGAGTTTAACAATAAGAGTGAGACGTATAAAACTGGATGGTTGGGAGGGGGGGAGGATGGCTAACCTGCGGCGGCGTCATATTCACTTACCAGTTTGATCATGCTCTGAACCAATTTCTTTTGGGTTGTCCAAACGCTGCAGTAAAGGAGCAAAATTGATCGCTATTATCGACCCAAAAAATGAGAGTTTCGCGATGACGTTGGTTTCGGCCGTAGCTCGGGCCATACATCGAGCGGGCTCTTTCCTATAAGGAATCACAGCACGGGAAAATTTGTGTGGCCCCTGAAAAAGATCCAAAGCGGCCAAAAACGCCAGAATCACGAAGAAAATCCCGTGAGGGGGATGGGGGGAAATCCGTTGCAATTTTTGAATTCCCCGTTCCGTTAAACCCCACGATACGCATCATATTCATCCAATGGCCATTTATTTGTATGTAAAAATCGTCCAAAACTATTCTTAAGGGATAACCACCGCCTATTTGACTGTTTTAATATTGATTTCAATGTTCGGGGCTTAAACTTTGCGGATCAAGAGAGTTAAAATGAACGGTGAACTATCGGAGTGACGGGAAGGGGTAGGGAGGATGGGTGTTTTCTTTTAGCAGTATTTTTGTATTTTAGTGGTTTTTTTTTCCCCCCCCATCGAGTGTGACAGTCCAGAACAAGAAAGCCAAGAAGTGGTTGGATTCCAAGTTGTTTCCCTTCATGCGTTTCCTCTCAACGCACACAGCCATTCCTCCGCCACTCATGGCACTTTATACCACCCGGGGAGGAACACCCTTTTTCGTGATTTGTGACCTATTGTTACCGAATGGAGCTGTGCGGAGGGAGACGATAAAGCAAACCGCTGAAAACACACTTGACTATGAGAAGTGCGTAGATGGGGCTGTAAAAAAACAAGTCAGATGTTCGATATCAAATAGCATAGCTGTGGTAGTGTGCTTGAAATTCAGGAATTCAGTGCCCGCCGATTCAGATTTATTTCTTCAAGAGCGATGGAATAGGTAAATGAAAAGGGCTGCAAAGTATTGTTGCCTGAGAATAAATAAACACAAGCCAGTTGAGCCTCAAAGTTACGTAAAAAGTTTGGTATAAACAACCATAGTTGCTTAATGAGTAAGAAATTAAACAAAAGGGATTTATAATAAATAATAAGAGATAAATAAAAAGTCTTGAGCCCGCAAAAAATGATAAAAAGAGTTTTTCTTGTATGGTAAAAAATTGCTTAAAGCTTCTTCAATTCATCCTCACTGCTGTTTTTTTGCCATTCTTCTTTTTCTTTGTTAAATCACAAAAGGAAGTTTTCCCCCGGCTGCTTTTCGAAATTGAAAATTGAAAGAAAACTGTCTGAAAAAAAAAAAAAAAAAAAAAATCGCAGATTTTAATAATAACCAATACGACGAGGGTGTCGACTTGTCGAGGTCGTCACCAAAAGTTACACACATATGCCAAAAGTTACACCATTCAACGATACTACGACTGGGGAGATGAATAACGACAGCACACCTCACTTTCATCCATTATCCGACCCCCTCCCACACCTTCCACTATTCTGTTACAATCGTTGAATTAATGAACGCAACGAGTGTTCCATTTCCATTAGCATTGTAAATTATATTGCCTTTAATACTTAAGTCTTCATCTCTGGAGAATTTGCGCGGTTCTCCTCCCCTAGCCGCACACACTGCATAAAAGGAAAAGCGTACAATAGGTAATAATGCAGTTTAGCGTCACTATTGACGTCCTAACGAGACGTATTTATACAGTGGCTTAGTTGAAAATAATAAAGGAAACAGTGGTGACATAAATCGGAGAATAAGCGAAGGATGAAGGTCCCAACTTTTTCTACGTAAGATTTTTAACGCCGGCGACAACGCGACGCTTCCAGTCTACGTGGCTGAGATTTATCACCTTTTCCCAATGGTCTTGAGTGGAGGGGGACGCTGAGGGGATAAAAATAAAAAGTTACTGTTAAAAACAATTTTTAGCGCGGAGAAAAAAGAAACTTTAAAACCTTGAATTATTGAGTAGAAGGGGCTCGCGACCATCTTTGTTTCTGAGCACGGCACAATGCGTCACGCGTCAAGACAGAAAAAATGAGAGCTACAGAGGGGAAAAATACAAACAATTCATAACCCAAACTTGTTTCTGTTATTTAAGGGACGAAAATAGGATATAGTTCAATATCGATGTCCTTGTCGACACCAACCCCTTTCTCGATAAAAAGAACCCGTGCTATCGGCTCTCTAATCCCTTACGCCCTTCCAACCCCTGCACCGAGTACCCTCTATTTCTTCTTTTTTTCCCTCCGTTGTTGTCGTCTTTTCATTGTCGGTTCTCACTTTCAGACTCTATTCATCCCTCCCCCCCACCCATCACGTCATTCCATTTGTACTCTTTTACTCTCAATATATTTTGTACATGCCCTCAAGTTCTATTGGGATTCCTTTCTCTGAAATTCCCACATCGTTTTCCGGAGAACCATTTATAAGGAATCGGAAAAGCTTAGAGCCTTTTTGTTTTTTGTTTAATCGTTTTCAAAGTGCAGCGTAAATGGCTCTTAGTTCTTACAATAAAAAACGATTATTTTGTTTGATGATAAAATGTCTGTACACTCACCTCGGCATCTTTATAATACTTAGTTATCAGTCTAATGTAAAACTTAAAGTAAACAACCCATTATTCTCTCGACGATTGAGACCGAACGATTTATTATATAAAAGTTTGTTTTTTTCTCACACCAAAAACCTTGAAGGTTCCTCTCTTTGGAAACTGTTAATAATCGAAGAGTATAACAGTCGGAAAGCGATGCACATATTTATTTAGCACTTTCTACAGCGTTTGCCAAATTAAAAGTAAACAAACTTTCGAGTTTCCGCCGCACACATATGAAGATGGAGGAAGAACGGAGAGAAAGAAAAGGTTTTATTCCTCCGTACATAAGGGGAAGTTGAACGAGTTCGTTGATATGCATGTTATGTATGTATTCAGTGGGAAAACTCGACTGAAGGAAAGCTGTAAGACACCTTGGGTATTAGAAAAAAAGCTTCAAAGTGTTGTTTTTGCCTCTTTCTTTTTCACTTTTTTGGTGCATATGTTTATACCGGCAAAGTGGGAAATCCGCAGGCATTTTGTGGGAAATGCCTACGCATCTTTCACCCTGCGATTGATGTCTGGGGTCAAGTGCTTCACACACGGTAGGTACATCCCTATCTCGGAAAACTTTGAGCCGGTAGCCTGCGGCAGCCTGAGCCGTTTCTATAGCACTCTCGGGGCCTCTCAGGAGAGAAGTATAAACGGGGAACCCCATACCATAGGGGGGGGGGCATAGCCATGAGGGGGGTTAGGGTGGACAGCAGACCACTGTTCTTCCAAGTCTCTTTGTTAGAAACCAGCTACAATAGGAAAACGTCAATTTGCCCTTCAAATTGGCTGATTATCGTTAAAGTCAAACATTTTGCCATTGAAAAAACAAAATGACCTTGAAATTTCACCCGAAAATTCGATTTTCCGCAGGAAAACCGGTCATTTGTCGCTCAAGGGATAAAATTGATTAAAATCACCCATTCACTGCTGAAATTGAGAAAAGCGCTCATTGACAGCTGAAATTGACAAATCTCAAATTCACAGTTACAATTAAGAAAACGCTAACTCATACTTTCCGGAGGTAACTTCGTGACTAACGTAGAGAAAAAGCGATAACTCGTGGCTTTAAAAGCGGAACAAATCGCTAATTCGCGGCTAAAATTGTCAATAACGCCCACGCGCGCGCTTTTTGAGTAAAGTTCGTGCCTGACACAAAACGAATTCAGCGCTCGAACCCGATTCGCATCTAAAATTGTGAAAATCACTAAATCGGCGGATAAAACGCCAATTCACAGCTAAAATTGAGGAACATTTTTTCTCTGTCTAATACAATTCGCAGGTAAAATTGTGAGAAATAGCCTCAGAATTATACAATTTGGAGCTTAATATCTGCTAAATATCCTCCAAATTGCTAGATTTTGGTCTTAAACTTCGCGAAGTTTCAGGTTTTTCGTTTTTTTCTTTTTTTTCTTTTTTTTTTTAGAGGGCGCGGACCCAGCCAGACACGACAGCATCCAAATTTGGACAAATATAGTCATGAAATCACGTCACTCGGAGCGCAAAATCCAAATAATTTTCCGGTTTCGGGTTTAATGATAGGTGACATTGCCAGTTTCCGGTATTTTACAGGCCATTATAATAGTAAACTTTTGAAAAAACGCTAAAATGTGCTGTTCGTTTGTAAAACCCACAGCTAAACGTTAAGATCATGGCTGAAAATGAAAAAGGTTACGGATTGCGGTTGAAAAAATGTTTAAAAACGCTCATTTGGAGGCAAAATTAAAAAAAAACCTAATGCGAGCCCAAAATTGAGAAAACCCAGTTAATCGCGGCTAAAATACAGATAAATAACTTATTTGCAGAAGAAAAAGGCTAATTCACAGCAGAAATTGAAAAAAGCGCTAATTCAATGCTTTAAGTGAATACAACGCGCCTAAAATTGAGAAAAACGCTGAGACGGACCGAAAATAAAGAAAAATTACTAATTTAGCGGTTGGAAAATGAGAAAAGGCACTAATTAGCAGCTAAAATGAAAGAAAATGATAATTAACGGCTCAAATATAGAGAAAAAGTACTACTTCGAGATGAATGAAATTGATGAGAAGCGCTGATTCGCTGCTAAAATTAAGCAAAAAGTGCAAATTCGAGGCTAAAATAAAGAAAAAACCTAAAAATCACGGATGAAATTGAGAAGAATCGCTAATTAGCAGCTACGAATAATTAAAACTATTTTTGGCTCCTAAAGTTGAGAAAAGTCGCTGATTCGCGGCTAATATTGAGAAGAATTTCTACTTCGTGGATAAAATTAAGAAAAACACCAATTCACGCCTTCCTGACACGACTCCGTGGCTTAATTTTGAAAAAAAAATGCTACAAGGCTAAAAATGGCTAAAAGTTAAAAAATTACCAACTTTCGGCTAAAATTAATGAAGTTTGCTAGTTCGCGCTATAAAATCACGGCTAAAATTAGGAAAAATCGCAACTTTAGCGGCTAAAATTAGGGGAAAAAAGTCATTACGTGTCTCAAATTAAGTGAAAAGACGCTATTTCTCTTGAGAATAGTGGCGTTGAAGATAAAACAAAAGTAGTAACGCAAACCGAACAAAAACCTTTTTTATTATTATTATTTTCTTTTTACAACGATTAAAAAACATGTGGCGGAGGGGATGTTGAAAATACAAAGATTAATTTCCAACACTCTCCCTAATCATTGTAGTTTCTTAGCGACCGTTCATTCTCAGGTTTTAAGCCAAGACCAGCCACACATTTTTGAAGTTTTTCTGAGCTGAGTTCTTTTGTTAGTATGACCGCCATCATTTCATTTGTTGGCATATAGTCGACTTTTAGCGAGGACTCATTGACTATATCTCTCAGGAAATGATAGCGAATATCGATGTGTTTGGTTATTTTGTGGAATACGGGGTTGACTATTGCTGAGCCCCTTGGTTATCATTTTATAGAACGATCTCTTTACAACTGTCCGTTATCTCATTCAACAATCGGCGTAGATAGATCGCTTCCTTAGCCGCTTCACTAAGAGCAATATACTCTGCTTCTGTTGACGACAGGGCGACGCAACGTTGCTTTCTTGATTCCCAACTCACAGCTGTACCACCGATTGTGAAAACATAACCGGTATACGACTTGCGGTCGTTCACATTTCCAGCCCAATCAGAGTCTACAAAGCCTTCAACCTTGGGTTCACATTTTTTGAATCTCAGGGTATAGTTCTTGGTGGCTTTCAGGTAGCGCAAAACTCTCTTGGCTGCTGTCCAATGTTCATTCCCGCACTTTGTGTTAAACTGGCTCAACTTGCTTACAGCGTAGCTGATATCGGGTCTCGTGCCGATTGCCAAGTACATTAGCGAGCCAATTAACGCTTGGTAGGGTTTATCAGAAGCCTCCAGCTTCTCCTCTGGGCTAGGATCTTGAAGTTTTCTTTTAATTTCCATAGGCGTCGATATTCCCTTGTACTCCGCCATGTTGAAATTATTTAAAACTTCCTCGATGTATTCTTCTTGGTCGATCGTAATATCCCCTTCTTTCCGGCGAGCACGAAAACCAAAACAGCGATTTACTGATCCCAAGTCCTTCATCTTGAATTTGTTCATCAAATGCATCTTCATCTTCGGAGCTTCTTTTTTATCGTTATAAAATACGAGAAAATCATCCACGTGATGATGATAGATCGCGGTCCAGAAATTTTGTAGAAAACACAGTTGTCATTCGGCGATTGTTTGTAGCCGATCTCTCGCATCGCTTGGACTACTACTTTGTTTCATACTCTGGATGCTTGCTTTAGTCCGTAGAGCGCTTTATTCAATTTACAAACTTTATTTTCTCTCCCTTTTTGCTACGAAATTCTCTGGTTGGTTCATGTAAATATTTTCGTCCAGAGTGCCGTTTAAAAATGCTGTAGACACGTCCAGATGATCAATTTCGAGGTTCTTTTCTGCTGCCAACGCAAAAAGTCTTCGTAGAATTGAGAAACGAATCACTGGAGAAAAAGTCTCGAAATAATCCATACCCCTTTGCTACGAGTCTAGCTTTGGTAGATTTTGTCACCGTTGTTTCCTGATTTTTGAACAAAAACCCATTTACTGGCTACGAGCTTTTGATCGGGAGTAGGGTCGACAAGAGTCCACGTCTTGTTGTCCATCAAAGATTTGTATTCCTTTTTCATTGCTTCGAACCAATCGTCCTTCTTCGGTCCCGACAGAGCTTGTTTGACCGAAATAGGTCCAGCCGTTGTTAGCAATGAAACGTGATCTCCATATCTTTCCGGAGGTCGTCTATCTCTTATAGGGTACCTAGGCTCTTTAAGTCCTTCTGCTTCAAAAATCATGTCAACGTCATCGGTGGTGTCTTGAACTTCGATATTTTGTCGAGTTTCCATAAGATTTTCAAAGCGGAGAAACTCTCCCTCGCTTGAACAATCCGAGTTTGATTTAGATTTTTCATTTATTTAAGGTGAATCCATGTGTTTGTGTGAATTAACACCTTCATAATTAATTAATAAATTAATTAGTCTGATACTATCCGGACGACGATGGAAGGGCATAGCCCAACACGATTCGAGTTTCGAGAAAAAATGGCTCCCCGGCGGGATTTGAACCCGCAACCTCTGGATTACCAGTCCAGCACGCTGCCATTTGCGCCACGGAGACGCCTATGGGAGTCGTACTCCGAGGGATAAGCTAAGCCGAACCCCACCCAGGTCCATTGTTTCTCGAAACTCTAGGCGCTTCTCCTGATCGGTAAACCACGCCGAATTTATCTTATCTAGATGTTGTTAGATGGATATTAATGAATAAATCTGTCGCCGGTATTTTAATTAATAAATTAATTAGTCTGATATTATCCGGACGACGATGGAAGGGCATAGCCCAACACGATTCGAGTTTCGAGAAAAACCTTCATAATTGTTCGATTGAAGTGAATTCAAATCGATAATATGACTTTTTTCACTGACGGCGTTCTGTTCACCGACAATTTTGTTTTCAAGGAAAACGACATTTCGAGCTTTGACCACACGAGCAGGATGTTTCATGTCTGATAGGCGATATGCTTTCGTATTTTCGCAATATCCGACCATTATTAGAGGTGTCGACTTCGATTCAAACTTCTTTCTCTTGTAATCAGGCACATGCGCGTACGCGAGACATCCAAAAATTCGAAGATGGCTAACGTCAACTGTACGACCAGTCCATGCTTCCTCGGGAACTTTTCCTTCGACAGCCGACGTAGGAGAACGATTTTTGAGATAAATTGCCGTGTTGACAGCTTCGGCCCAATAATTCGCTTTCTCGATAACCGTTCTTGCCGTACGTTCCACAACTCCATTTTGCTGTGGTGTGTAAGGAACTGTAGTCTGATGTATAATACCCTCTGCGTAAAGAAACTTCAGGAATCTGTGATTGGTGTATTCCGAACCATTATCCGTGCGTTAAACGTTTATTCGTCTTCCAGTTTCGTTCTCAACTTCCGACTTGAAAATTTTTTTTCAAAAGCTTCACTTTTTGTTTTCAAAGGGTAACCAAACGTTTTTCTCGTAAAATCATCGACAATGAGTAGGAGATAACGAGCTCCTCCGTTCGACGTTTCACTCATTGGTCCAACAATGTCGGAGTGAACCAAGTCCAACTTTTGGTTTGCTCTTTTCCCTTTCGATTTCTTGTTGAATGGTTTCTTAGTCTCTTCTCATGGTCATATGTGATGTCGCACCGGAGTCTGTGTACCAGTCAGTTTTGTTGAACGTTGACGTTGCTATAAAGCTGTTGCTAACACTGTAGAGGCCTTTTTACAGTTCGGTTCAGATTTCTTTCCGTCCGGACATTTCGACTTAATATGCCCTTCTTTCTTGCAACCGTAACAAATTATCTTCATGTTTTTCTTAAATTTCCGACTAATGAAAGCTGCACCACTTATTGCTTCACTTCTTTTAGAGTCTTCGTGAAGAAGTTTCGCTTTGATGACTTCACTTGTGACTTTTGTCATGGAATTTACAATTGCCATAATAATCGGGTCATAGTTCGACGTGAGACAGTTGAGCCGAAGGATTCCAATAAATTCGTCTTCAATCGGAGAGTCAATTTCTGATAATTTTTGAGAAAGTGATTCGATTTCCGTAACGTAGCTTTCCAATGAAGAGTGATTCTCGAGCTTGACGTTAAACAATTTTCACAATAAGCTGAGTCGACGAAGTAATCCTCTGTCTTCGTACGCTTTCTGCAAATTTTCCCAGGCTTCTTTGGAAGTCCTTGCATCTCTGACGTGAGCGAATGTCGAAGGATGTACACTCAAGCATATTTTTGCTAGAGCTATTTGATCCTTTGCTCGATCCACCTCCGTTCCCTCAATGCAGTGCCAAAGTTGTTCGTGCATCATACACATTTTCATGGAAAATTTCCAATCACTGTAGTTCTGCATCCCACACAGTTTTTCAATTGTAGGCAGGCTTCCACTACCATACATTGTCGGAATGTCATGAACAACTTGACTAGTACTTTCATTGGCCAAATTGGTAGACTTGAATTCCGTCGACAAGTTGACGTGGAGCCCATAACCTCTTGAGAATAGTGGCGTTGAAGATAAAACAAAAGTAGTAACGCAAACCGAACAAAAACCTTTTTTTAATATTATTATTATTATTATTCTTTTTACAACGATTAAAAAACATGTGGCGGAGGGGATGTTGAAAATACAAAGATTAATTTCCAACAATTTCACGGCTAAACATGAGAAAAATTGCTAAATCGTGGCTGATATTAGCAAAAACCGTTAATTCAAATCGTTAGTTCGTTAAAAGTGAAAAATTGCTAATTTGCGACTGAATTCGATGAAATTGGCTATAAGAAGTGAAAAAGGGCACTAATTTACAGCTAAAATTGTGAGAAAGCGCTAATTAGCTTTTTAGTAGCTAAAATTAGGAAGACCGTTATTTAACGTCTCGATTAGGACTTTTTAATTAATTTAAATTAAGTAAAAAGGCGCTAATTCACGGATAAAATTGAGGAAAAATGTCTATTCCTGGTTAAAATTGAAAATTTCGGAAAAATGGCTAATTCATGTTAAAATTGAGAAAAATCGCTAATTGGCATTGGCATGAATTGTTTGGGAAAACGCCACCTCGCGGCTTAAATTGAGAAACATAACTAATTCACGGCTAATATTGAGAAAAATCGCTAATTTACGGATAAAATTGAGAAAAATTCAATTCACGGATTGGACCTTTGCTGTGGTTCGTGCATGACTGTTGTAAGGAGATTTGCTGTGGTTGGGACGGTAACTGTGGTTGATGGTTCAAACAGTGGTAAGAGCTTTTTGCAGTTGGAGTTTAGCTATGGTTGGACCTTTGCTGTGGTCGGACCATTGCATTGGTAGGGTCATTGCTGAGGGCGGGCTTTGCTGTGGTAGGGTCGTTTCTCTGGTCGGACCTTTCCGCTGGTTGGAGGTTATACCTGTGGCTGGAGGTTATAACTGTGGTTAGAGCTTTACTGTGGTTGGAGGTTAAAACTGTGATTGGGGATTATAACTGTGATTATAACTTTACTGTGGCTGGACCAGGCGTGGATTCAGAGGGGGGCGCACTGGGCCCTCTCAAAGAGTTGTCAGCGGCTCTCAAAGTGGCAGAAAATTAAACCGCTATGCCTTGTCACTGCGGATTTGGTCGACATTCACGGCTCCTGACTTCCAGAATAGCCCCTTAAGATTCGCATGCACTGCGTTATTCGGGAATAGTTTCTGCTAATCAGAGACCGAAATTTAGAAAAAAGCCGAAACTTTTCGTTGCAACATCCAGACTAAAATTGTGGAAAAGAGCAATATAATAATGCGTTGTTCTTTGAGGCAAGTCCGTGGCCAAAGTTTCGCTAATTAATTTACAGCTAAAATAGAGGAAAATGGACTACTCGCGAATAAAATTGATAAATAGAGCTCATACTTGCATCTGAATTTCAGAAAACACACGCAATCGTGGTTTCGTGATCCTACGTCCGGGCCAAAATTAAGAAAATACGCTGATTCGCAGTTTATTGTGACTTTTTCACGGCTAAAAATGAGAAATGAGGCTCGCTCATCACGACCGCGACCTTAGAATTGAGAGAGAGCACTCATTTGCGGTGGAAAAAATTGAGAAAAACCGTAAATTCGTGGTTAAAATTAAAGAAAAAGTGCTCTATCGCGGCTCAAATTGAGAAAGCGCACCAACTCCTCGTTTCACGACTCAAAATCCAAACTAAAAATAAGAAAAGTCGCTAATTCAAGGGAGACTCATTCAAGGATAAATTGAGGGCTCGATTGCGGCTGAAATTGAGAAAACCCGTGGTGGAAGAAGGGGAACTTCTTTGTGCGCTCACCTTGGTATTCTCGTGGATTGGACGCATAGAAAGAAAGTCAAAACTCTCTACTTGGTGAATCTAAAAAAAATGTGAGATCTCAATACGTAAAACTGATTATACGTTAATTGCAGTT
Organism: Corythucha ciliata; assembly: GCA_038030265.1. NCBI lineage: Eukaryota > Metazoa > Arthropoda > Insecta > Hemiptera > Tingidae > Corythucha > Corythucha ciliata. The sequence goes on from CM075939.1 coordinate 13,577,975, forward strand.
AGAAACAGTATTAAAGGGTGAAGAGCGGTGAGGGGGCAGTGGCGTAGCGTTATGAGGGGCGGTCCGCTCCGGGCATCACCTGAAATGGGGCATCAGTCGGCTGAGGTTTTTATTTATTTTTAACGTGAATAATATGCTAAAGAACCGAGCACAGTTGGGATAAATATAGAGTCCTTTTGCGCTCCACCGGTACAAAACACTCCACATATATCTATTCAACTGCCCAGTGCCCATAGTTGCCATAGTGCTCCGTGAAAGATATCGTGGCTTCAGGTCTACCTAGAGGCACCAAAACCGCACAAACTGGTTCACTGTAGACCTGGGCACCCCATATGAGCTGTCTATAACAATATAACGACTTTCAGTTGGTGGGAGGAAATTAAGTCGGCCGAAAGGTGAGTCTGCCATGGCTTTCTTGGGAAGAAAAACGGTCTAAGAACTGGCCAGAGCGTGCCAGGGGCAGCGGGTTGCATCCCACAACCGGTCAGTGTCCCACGCCAACATGCTCCGTCCTTCCACACACCAAGTGTAAGTTGGAAGAATTTGACAGAGCCAACCTCAAGGAATTGGGGTCTTTCGATTAAACAATGGGGGAAAAATTGTTTTTATGGAGAGCCGAATCCGTAAAATTGGTTCCGCGAAATTGGTTGAAATTTTAGTAAAAATGTTGAGTACATATATGCCAAAAATTCGCGAATTCTGTTGTTTGAAGATACTAACCCTCAAGATTGGTTTTTTGAACGACTAAAGCCCTTGAGATTGGTTTATTGAAGCACCGAACCTGTGAAGTTGGTTCTACTAGAGTCAATCCTCGAAATTAGGGGTTTCAGAAGTTAAACCCGTGAAAGTGGTTTTTTGAAAAGCCGGACCCGCTAAGTTTGTGTTTTTTATGTAAGCCAAGCTCACGACTTCTATTTTCTGCAGAGCCAAACCATCAAGATTGTTTTTTTTTCAACGATTAACCCCCACGAAATCGGTTTCTTGAAGACCCATTCTCGTGAAAGTTCGTTCTCTCCGGAACATCCCTGGTAAATCGAATACGATGTTTGGGAGAAAATTTCCCCGAGAACCCTGAAAGTTTCCACTATCCTAAACCCTGGATGATTCCCGATTGAGGCGAGTAGCCCGATACTCGCATTTTTTGATAGGGGGGGGGGGGCATCTACCATGACCACCGCTCCGGGCATCAAAATGTCACGCTACGCCCCTCGGTGGGGGGCGGGGGAGATATTGTCTTAAGACGGTTCTGTCTCTTTTGTATAAGAAGAGTTTTCCCGTAGTTGCTGCAGATGGAGTTTGTATTAGAAACGTCAGCCAGGCATTTCTCTATTTCTTTGTATAAAGAAAGGAGGTGGGTGAAGGGGGGTTGATGGATTGATACATTTCTTCAGAAGGGAGGGGGGGGGGAACTTGGCTGTGATGAGGAAAGTGGCGAAGGATTTACGGTCCGGTTTATTCAGCGGGAGAAAAGCTCCCCCTGAAATCCCTCACCCACCGCCCCCGTTGCGTTCAACAAATTCGCAAGTGTGAATCATTTGAATGAGAGGGGAGGAGTCTCAATTAAGTTTGAGTTTCAAGGGGAAAATTTATTCAAAGGGGGTCGAGAAGGGGGAGCTAAGTCCTTAATTTGACGAATTTTATACAAAATTGGAAGCTATTTTAGAAGAGCGAGAGAAAAAAAATCACGGCGTAAAAAGGGTCGACTTCATAACCACGTTATTCAATTCTCAAAATAAGAAGAAACGGCTAACGATATTTCCTCAATTCTCCCTATTCGTAGGGAAAATTTGGCTTTAAATCAACCCATTCTTCCGCAGGTCGAATCCAACTTCTTTTAGAAAAGGGGGTAGATGCTGTTGAAGGGGGGAAGGGTGTTATATGCATCGAAAACGACCTAAGTTATGAGTTTTTCAAGAAAGGAAAGAAACCCCAGTTTTCCTCCATCAGACTGCTCACTTATGGGACAGATGTAGAACATATTATCAGTGGAGGGGGGAAATGGAAGGGAGCTAGCGCTAGTTTCAAGATATTGCTAAAAAGGAAGTGAAAAATGGTTTGTATGTCTCACCTTCGCGAACATTTCGAATTCAATTCTGTTTGTCGGCAGCGTGGTAATTAAATTTTTAGTGAGTTTGTAAAGTGAGAGAGAGTTAGTATTTGTCATGTTTCACACTTCACAAGAGTTTTAAGCCAAGCTCGAACTATATTTGGGAGTTGAGTTGAATTAATTGCGAGATAAAATAGACCGACGAGTGGAAGACTTAAGCTCACAGAAAGCTTGAGATTTAGATTTCTACCCCTACCGCTCTCTAAAATAGTTCAATTTCACGTGTTTCTCTCTACTCCCCCCCCCCTCAGAGGTTAAACATCCTTAAGCCTTATCGTTCTCTTTACTTCTCCACTCCCTTCTTACGCCTATCATCCCTCAATCTATAACTTCCTCTTCCCCACACCAAATTTCCCCATTCATCAGTCCAATCTTACGTTTAAACGACGCTAATGTGCTCGCCATTTACCTGAAACGAGAGTCGCGAAAGCTTGAATTTCGAGGACTGCCTTTTCCGCACGTCAATGATGGTAATCGTTGATCGATCACTGGATGATAGTTTCTGACACTTCTACAACACGCTTCAGAGTATAGAAGTCGACTCAAGACCGCACGTTAAAACCCTTAAGTTAATGTCGGCGAGGGCGTAAAACCCTCGGGGCTGAGTAAGAAAAATTGAGACAATGCTCTGCAGGTTTAGGGCGACCTAAAATGGGGAAAGTTGGAAACTGTGGCGATTAATATTCTTGAGCGCTATAAAGGCAGAACGGGTGTTTTTTGTCGGAAATTTAAAAATGAGAAATTCTCTGAAATTCAAGAAAGATTTTCCAAATAGGAGGAGTTTGCTTCTTTTGTGTATTAAAAGCGAATGTATAGGAAGGGAATCGGCTTGGGATTTAAAAGAAGGGAACGGTATAACTTGCAGGGGTTTCAGGTTTATTCCTGGCATTTAAAAGGGCCTTTTCTCCAAACGCCAAAGGGAAGAAGAGGTTCGACGCTTGAAGAAAAATGTAATAAGGCTTCACTGAATGTACTGAAGAGGATTTTTTCCTCTCTCGCTTTCTTCTTCCACTCCCTCTCACACTGTCTCACTCTCTCTTGCTACAAGGGAGTTGGGCTTAGGTTGGTTCGTATCCCCTTTGAGAAATGATGAAACTTATAATACGGTGATAATTGAATTAAAGTTTACAAAGCGCCCCCCTCTTACCTCGAACACTACATCCTTGAGCACCAACATTTTATTTTTCAAAAAGTATACGCGAGTAATTACGTCAGACGAGCACTGAACTTAAACGCGGGGCACTTTTTAAAAATTAACGGTAGGGAGAGGGGAGTGGGAGTGGTATAATTTATCAAACGACACAACAAGGGGCAAGGCGTGGGATAGACGCGTTTAAATTGCAAGGTTTTCTCCTTGACAACTCAATACAATCTCCGCGGTGGCTGCAGGTGGCAAAAAGAAAATGCTGCTCGTGGGAAGTGAAAATTATGGAGCGTGAGAAGTTAGTAGGCATGTTTGAGAGAGCCATCTTTCAATTTAAAAAGCGAAGGCGTTCTTAATAACTTTTTAAATTCAATTTTAATATAAAATATCTGGCGACCGAACGATTTCACGCTGTGACACACACGGACTTTTAACCCCCCCCCCCCACTCTCGACATTGAACACGATGCGAATGCAGCTAAAATGTGAGCGTTAGCCTTGGTTTGTGGGGGTCCTTTTGATGGAAATTGTGATCAGATTTGAAGAATTTCCATTTCTTTTGAGAGCCGACTGAACTTGAATTGATAATTTGTCGCTTACGGTGCTCTCCTTTGCATTTCAACTGATTTTTGCCTATTTTTTTTTTTTTTTTTTTTGTACATACCTAATGCGTGGTTTTAAGAACTGTCATAACTCAGTTGTCTACTTTCTACGTTTCCCCTGAACAACAAAAAGCTTCTAACAAGAACAAAAATTGAATGACGTTGCCATTATCCTTTTTCTTTTTTGTTATTTTCCTCTTTTTTTGTTTTCCATTCTTCGGCAGTGAATTATGCATGATATATAAATAGCTCATGCGTGGAATAAAAGAGCCTATAGGTTAGGTGAAAGCCTCCCCCTCCTCCATCCATCGAAGAGGTGGGCAAGTATATATACGCGCGGTTTTCAATCAAAGAGCAATACTGGAAGGAAGGAAATGGTGTGAGAGGCACCCCCGGACTTTTCTATCAGTCTCTCTTCAAACCCTTTTCGAAGCCCCATTTTATCCCGATATACTCCCACCCTCCACCTTGTCTTCATCACCCTCCAAGTCTATACAGTTCAATCCTTCTGTAAACGTGACCCGAGAATGAAAAATAGATTGGGGGGGGGGGTGAGAGGGAAAGAGTTGGTCCTTTTATTCTTTATTTATGACTTCTCGGTTTTTTTATATATGCGAATTAGACAAGGGGTGTTGGGTAAAAAGTTTATTGTAGCCAATGAATCAGGTTTTCATTTTATTTATTTAAAAACCCCTGAGTAATGGTCATTAAGTCGAAAGAGAATAATAGGGTGGGGGGTATTTTTTCTATTCAATGGTTTCCATTAAGTTTTTGTTTTTCCAAATCGCACACAATTCAAAAATGCAATCAGTAATTCAATTTTTTTTTGCCCTCAAGTTGTCATCCCTCTTTCCCGAAGATAAATCCGTTGAAAGAGCTTTAGTTACCCCAATTGGTCCCTGAAAACATTGGATAAATCTGTAAATCTGGCGGGATTACGATTAAGAAGTGCTGAAAAAAAGGGATTGGCTGGGTGTCCTTTCAGGAAATGATGATCCCTATTTCTTTCTCTCTCCCTCCCCCACCCACTCAAACCATTTCCTCTGTTATAAACGCGAAAAAGGGTGAAATCTAGATTTAGTTTTTCGCGTTTCGTTGAACGAAAATCAATCGATGCTTGAGAATAATATCAATAATAATAACAACGGCTGCATAGTGTCGCAGTTTGAGAGGGAATTGGTAAACAGACGAAAAAAGAAAAATTATTATCTCGTTCCGCTCGAAAGGGCTCCCTTTTCAAGAATTCACGTTTACATTTAAGAGGGAAATTAAGCGGTGGAAAGAAGGAAAAATTCTTCGAGTGCTCTCCAAAAAAAAAAAAAAAAAAAGGAAAAACAATCTTCTCCCTTTTTTTGGCATCACGTTCGGTCTGACTTGAAGAATATTTTGGGAAGGATCGAAAGAAACAACAAAGCCGAGGTTTCTTTGCTCGTTCCCCAACCTTTCTGTTATACATTCAGGGAAACGTCTCCCCCCCCCCTTCATCCATCAGTACTTCTCGTTCGCCCTTTATCAATTTTGAGCCTCAGTCCAGCTTCAATCCTTGCAAATTTTTTGAAAAAAAAATCTCGTACTGAATAACTCGGAAGTTTTCTTTTCACTGAAGAAAAAATGACTCAGGACTTCTTAAGGTAAATCCTTCCTTTCAGTACGTATTTGATATGGCTGAATATCCGTGGATTCCACGAAGATTACGACCTTCTTTGAATGCGCACAATTGTAGGAGGGGACGACCACACCTCGCCGCAGGCTGACCAAGCTTGAGGGGCTGATCTGATGAAGCGACGCCCTGAACGGTTTCTCAGTCCTGAAACCTTCCTCTCCGATTGTACAAACCAATAACGTATCACCCCAATGACAACCCGTTGAAAATTGAAATTTCACGGTAATTAAAGCCCGGAAATTGCAATTTCGTGAAAATGAATACTGACATTAGGACTGGGAATTTTTACAGATTTTTTTTTGGGGGGATCCGCGTCCTTATACAGAAAGGCTCGAAAAGTTGAAATTTCGCGAAAATAAACACCAGCAACTGGGCGATTTTGCGAATGTTCATTAGGAAACTTCCGATTTCACAGATATTTAGCTCAAAAACGTTATAATTTTGCCCCTATTATTCGTCAGAGGGTGGGCAGCTTCACTGGAAAAGCGAATCCTATACGTGGGGGGAATAACTCTCAGGAGGACACTTTCCCACTATTAATTATTCACATATTTCGCTTGTAAATTGGACACTCGCTTTTATACCTACCCACTTCACACCTAACAGACATCAAGCCGCCCCCCGCGCCACAAGCACCGGCAGTGTCCTCAACAAATGCAAATTTGCTGCGTGAGATGCATTCACGAAGTTACATATCGTTGAAAGTGATGTTGTAAGTGGGAGGGGGGAATCTACAAACATACTGTAGACCATAGAGTGACGATTGTGTGTGATGGTGTCAGTCGAGGGGTGTGTATATGCACACGTTTGATGGAGCTGTGCAATGTTGGAATGAAGGACGAGCGCGCAGGTGGTGTGTAGGTTCATTATTATTATTATAGCGTTTTAAATGCGCATAAGTAATTATTTTTGCGGTGTTATTGTCATTATTTTGAGAAAATAGTAAAATTGCGTAAATCATTCTCTTCATTAACGAACCATAAAATAAAAATTCGAAACGCAGATTATTTCGCAACTACTCGAACATTTGAAACGGAATAAAATAGCGTCCGTGATAAATATTAATTGACGAGTCATATCTTTCAGTTTCAACCAGCGCACCCACGCATACACAGTGTTTTATGCTATGCTGTGCGTGTGCAAGACAAACCCCCGCAGGGTTTCCACGCTCGCAACTTTTAAAATACACGGAATGTTCCTGTAATTTATGCTGGAAAGAGACCGTGGAATAAGGAGCAGGTGTCGGTCCTTCCCACGATGTTAACACTACCCGTCGAGTGACGAAATAACCTGTCGGCGGATTTAAAATACTTTAATTACTAACTATGAAAAATTATTTCAACTGGATGACTATTATTAAAGCTTTCACTAAAGGCATAAATTTATCAACACTCGAGGGTTTTCTGGTTAATTATCGTTTTTGTAATTCATAATAGTTGACCGCTTGTTGGGCTCAAATTGTATGCCTGGAGGCACTGTGTAGGTCTTTAAGTTTTCACAAATTAAGGTTGTTTTCAGAGATCTTTCTAAAAAAATTAGTACATTTAAATTTTGAAATGTAAAAATGTTGTGTTAAAACCCATCACAACAGTGAAGATTATGAGACGGAGCTTCCTGCTGTACGGTTTCAACCAACGTGTACCCCTCCTTCCACCCCCAGGCCCGCGTCGTTCCTCACAAAACCCATTGAAACGGATTCGAAAGAGAAAACGAGACGCTAAAGAAAGAATCCAGACGCTATACTTCATAAACATAACAAAAGAACTGGAAGCTTCAAGAGTCAAAGGTGACGTAGGCGGTTGTTTCCGAGTGATTTATAAAGACGAAGCTTTTTTTTGTCATTGTTTCGTACTGGATGTCTGAAAGCTTAAAAAGAGGTTTCTAGAGATTCCGTGCTACACTGTTGGTGCTATACTCTTGTAATTTTTGAACAATAATACACTCTAACCTCCTCCCCCCCGACCACAACAATCCCATTCACTACATACTTGAGTTAGGGGTTGAACTGTTGGATTTGATGTCAAAAAGTTTTCTACGCCTCATTATTCCATGAGTCCCCATTGGCTGGAATAATAAAGACGAGAGAGAGAACAATAAATTATATATCGAAGCGTTTCCTGAAACTTCTTGTCGTCGCCCTGAGAATGACTGAGCAGTGACGGAGAGGGGGCTGAGAGGGAGGTTACAGTTGCGACTTGTCTCATTGGCAAGGGGTGAGGGGGAGGGGTTACCCCCCCTGAAAACCCATCAAAACAAAAGCAAACTTCTGATCACTCAAAGTCGTCTCTCCGTTGGGTGATCCGAGTGAACGTGAGCAGTGCGAGAGACTTGATAACACGAAACGTGGAGTTATCCTGTTTGTGGTTATCACCGAAACTTTAACCGGTTGTACTCCGTTGTCATACTCACTAATTTATTGACTCATCACGTGGATGTGATGAGTTTAGAATGGGGGGGGGGGTCTAATTGTTGTTCTCCTCCTGAGAAACAATCAAATCAGAAACAGAATCTCGTAGCCCGTGAAGTTCGAAACAGATTTGAGGTAACTGGTGACAAGGTTTTCTCTTGTCTGCTTTCAACCTGTGAGTTTCTTAGGCGGTGGATAGAAGTCTGTTACTCCACCGACCCCGATCATTCCATATCTCTCCGACAATGTTCTGGTAATTTGGCTGTTGTATTGCGAGAGGAGGTCGCAAGGGCGCAGCCCGTTCGCCCGACGAGTTGCTGACCAAAACCAAGACTCCAGGCGGGGTCAGCGAAATATGACGCTCTTCCCCGTGGCGGATCTATAAGAGAAGGGCCCATGGCCCCTCTCTTGGAGTTGAGGTCACTTGCACAAAAAAACATCAAAACCTCCTACAAAATCCCATCGAGGAGGGGTGTTCACCTCTACTTTTGTAATTTTAGGGTTATTTTCTCAGAGGTACTGGTCTGCGACAGACGTGATTTATGAGTCCCCTGAACCACGCTCAACCAAGACATACAGGCGGTTCCAGCCTGACACGCAGCAGAGTATCCGCTAGTCCAGAAATGCGCCATTGTCGCTGCTATCAACCGATTTTCTTGACTCAAGGGCCGTTAGTTCGCGTTCAGTTATGAGGGGGGAAAAATTACTACGGTGTCTCAAATAGCGTGTCTAAGCCAATATTTAAGCGTAACGGCGTGGTTACACATGTATCCATATTGAACAAAATTATGTACCAACCAATATTATTTAATTCCTAGCATTGCCTAGAAACCGACCAACTGGAAATTGGAGCGCATCCTCAAATGTTTTGCAATATTTGACGCATGTGTGGCCTCATTAAAGGCTCATTCAGGTCTCTATCTATAAGCAAAACCGACCATTCTAGGCAATATTCCCAAGAACTGTCGCATTGAATACAGAATTATAAGCAGGAACACCAAGTTATAAGTAAAATTGGCGTGAAATGTCACACTTGGTGCGAAATTCAAGTCAAAAAGCACATTACGACGAGGGGAGGGATTTACGCCAAACAACACCAGATAGAGGGAAAAATTCTCGAGAAACGCGAAATGCCCATTTAAGGGAAAACTCTTGCGAATCCTCACACTGCGCCGCCAGATCTAGGGCTAAATTTATGCGAAAGATCAAGCCAAGGGCAAAACATTAAGCGAAACGCTACATTGCATTGTGAGGAAAATTCGAAAGAGTGCGGCTTACCGAGTGAACCATGTACGCAAAAATGAATGCCCCACGGTGGGCAAAACGCGACGTTCGGAAAAACATTCGCACTAATGGCCTTTTTCGAGGCAAAATTGACTCAAAATGTCACATCAAGTGCAACAAATCTTTAAGACGAAATGACCAATTTAAACAGTGAATTGTCAATTTTATGAGGAAATTTTTGAAACATTGTCGGTTTCGATTGTTTGATTTTGTGGCTACCCGCGTCACATAAAAGACAATTTTACGACTATGGAAATCACCTTTTTACAGCTTTTCAGCGGGTGAAAATGAAGATTTAGCGGCTCTTCAGTTGAAAAAAGAAGAATTGGTGGCTTTTTACCTGCCGATTAATTGCTGGAGAGGAGTGAATGTAAAACTTAACGATTTGCTGGTTTTGAGGAGAGAAAAACAAAATTTCGTGTCTTATAGTGAAGAAAAACATTGACCTGCCAAGTTCCTCTTGCAGCTTCCACAAAAACAAGCTAAATAAGCGCTCCCAAAAATGTGTGCGGCATGGAAAGATCCACGCTTGGTGACGTGGGAATTCCAGCAAAAAAGTTCACTGCTGCGTCCAGCGCCCCATGATGCGCTGTGGATGGGCCTTCTTTGGGGTTGGAGCTTTACTGTGGTTGGACATTGCATGTCCAACCACTAAATAATTGCATCTGCGAATTAGTGGTTTTTTGTCAATTTTAGCCGCGAATCGAGATTTATCCCCTCAAAAGAAAGCGGCAGAGTGGGAGGACTTTGCTATAGTTGGATCTTTACTGTGGTTGCACCTTTGCTGTGGTTGGACCATTGCTGTGTTTGGACATTTTCATCTGCGATTTAGCGGTTTTTTGTCAATTTTAGCCGCGAATCGAGATTTATCCCCTCAAAAGAAAGCCGCAGAGTGGGGGGATCTTTACTGTGGTTGGACCTTTGCTGTGGTTGGATATTTGCTGTGGTTGGATATTTGCTGTGATTGGGCCTTTGCTGTGGTTAGACCTTTGCTGTGGTTGGACCTTTGCTGTGGTTGGACCTTTGCTGTTGTTGTACGATTGCTGTGGTTGGACCACAGCTTTTGTCTATTCCCATTGCAAATTAGCAGCTTTTTCACTATTAGCCATGAATTTGCGCTTTTTCTCGATTTTAGCAGCAAATTGGTTTTATTCACTGTTTTATTCAATTTTACCAGTGATTCATACATTTTTTCGCTTTCCATTCAATAACTTCTCAATTTTAGACAAAGTTACTTTTCTAGAACCGCGAATTGGTGCCTTTCTCTGTTTTGCCCGAATTTGTCCCGAGCAACCACAAATTAGCGGCGATTTTCTCAATTTTACCTGTGAACTAGCAATTTTTCTCCTCTTTTACTTATGACTTAGTTTTTTTTTTCTCATTCTTAAGGAAAATAACCTCAAGTAACGGTAAATTGGCGTTTTTAAATTTTAGTCGCAAAAACGTTTTCCTCAATTTTAGCCAAAAATAAGCGCTTTTTCTTAATTTCGGCCGCGATCTACCGTTTTTTCTATTCGGCGATTTTTTTCCACTTAATTTTTAGGTATACTTACCTCCGCGAACAGCGCGAATTGGCGTTTTTTCAATTTCAATCACGAATTAACGTTTTTTTTTTAATGTTGGTCGTGCGAAATTAGCGTCATTTCCAACTTCTTTTCACGAATAGGTGATTTTTCTCAATTAGCTGTGAATTAGCTTTTCCTCCATGTAAATTTGGCTGATGATTTGACGTTTTTTCTCAATTTTAGCCGGGAATTTGCTTGTTTTCTGGCTTCTATTAACGAATGGGCGATTTTTCTCCATTCTAGCCATGAATTAGCCGGTTTTCTCAATTTTCGTTCAGAATTAGCGTTTTAACGGGTTTTGACGCAATTTTTTTCACTTTTAATCGTATGAATGATCGCTTTTTGTCTTATAGACGGGAACTTGGCCTAAGAGAATGATATAAGCTTTTTTCCCCAATTTTCTAGCAAAGTGGCTTCTAAACCCCTCAATTTGTCCGTGGAATAGCACTTTTTGAGCCATAATTTAGCATTACATTTTGAATTTTTGACCGCAAGGAGCCTTTGCTCGTGGCGCCAATTTATTAGAGCTTGTTCTCGATTTTATAGCCGAACGCCTTAGCCAGACTACCTCCAGAAACCGCGAATTTGCCCTTTTTATCAATTTCAGCCGACAAATATCATTTTTACTTATTTTTAGCGTGAGTATTGGCGATATTTTTCCGTTTTTCTCATTTTCGGCCTCGAATTTGATTATTTTTGAACTTTTGGCTATTATTTAGTGTTTTCTCAATTCTTGCCGGGACCTGCCCCAAGAGCAGCACATTAGCGGTTTTAAAAAATGTATTTTATCGCAAATCTACAATTTTTTCTCAATTGGGGTCTTGAAGTTGCATAGGTAAAACGCGAATTATAGCATTTACTAAATTTTAGCAAGGAATGACGGCTTATACGCAATTTTAGTCAATAATATTAGTGTTTTGTGTAAACTTTTATAGCTGTGAAAACTGTCCCAGAGAACAGCACATTAACGCACCTCCTCAATTTCAGCCACTTAATAAGAATCTGCAGATCAGCGCATTAGCGATCCGAGAGAGTGGGTACACACCCTCAGGGTGACGGGTCGTGTCCCTTTTTTGGTTGTTAAGGGGAAGGGGGCTGACTGAATTGTTCTGACGTATACTGAACAGTTCAATTTGAGCCTTCAGGTTTAAAATTTCAAATTGCCGTTCCAGAGTGTTTGTTCAGCAATCAGCAGGACTGTGGCTTTTAGTGGTGCTACGGCGTTTAGTGTGAGCGGGTTTTTGATCTGGAGGAGCAACGATACTTGCTCCGCGCCTATATAGGCGAAAAAGTCGCCCAGTAATTTCGAGGGGATGCAGAACCGTGTAATAAGGACACACACACTCACAAAAATATGTCAGAACATTCTCCCCTCAGCGACCCATGCCCACCCCCACCGTCCAGGAAGCCCAATAACTATCGGAGGCGGATCATTTTCCCCAAGAAACTTGAGTACCTGGCAGAAGTCCAAGCTTTATAACATCAAAAATGAGAATGAAAAGGCGGGGATTTTACTGTTATTTACTTTTGGAGCAACCCCATATTTTTAACACGTGTGAAGAGCGCTTGAAACGATCTCTATACACATCCGTGCGTCTCAGCGGGACACTTCCCCGTTTTTACGACTTTTGAGAACTAATTTCATCTGCCCGCATGCGTTTCTCTTTTGGTAGTTTTTTTTTGTTTTTTTTCATCATCGGGAAAGCACTGTTTTTTTCTTTTTTTTCTATACCGAAATGTTTACTCCGCTGTTGCACTTCAAGGGGTCGCCCCAGTTATTGTTTTTAAGGAACTCCCCCTCCCCCTTGTCATCCTTTCCACAAAAAAAAGGATGATTGATGTAGCCGCTCAGGCTTGGCAAAAGGAAGGGCGGAAAACCCCCCCGTCATGAATTAAGAGAGGAAAAGTTAACGATGGAAAAGTTCACACGAACAATTTTCAATTTAATTCTTCATTCGCTCAACATGTTCTAAAAAAAAAAATAAAAAAAAATAAGCTCGCGCTCGAGTATTGTTAATTTTGGGTCACAGATTTATTATACAAAGACGCCTCGAACCTCAAAAGTTTACTTTAAGGAGCGCGCGGTTATACAGGCGACATCCTCCACCTCTTCCTCATAATAAATTTCTACATGGGCTGCCAATCATTTTTTGGCGTGGAGGCATAGTTTCTGAGTTTGTTCGTCGTTCTAGTTGTCTCAAACGAGAAAGTTAGGGCGTTCGGTATAACAAAAGGCTTTAAATTCGAGCAAGTTTCTCGAGCAAAGTAACCCATTATAGGAGGCAACAGTTGCCCCCCCCCCACCCACAGGACAGTCAGGATGAGAGTATAGAAGAGGTAAATCACTGTGTGAGAGATATGACGAGGGGAAGGGGGAGGTGAAATTTTCAAGGAGTCCTTTCAAAAAAGATCTCTCGACTCCAAAATTTTCAAGGTGATCACAATAATTTGGCTAAATAACAAAAAGGACTTAACTTTTTTTCAACAGCTCGCCCCCCCCCCCCGCCTCATACTCAGAACAGCCTTACCACGGGGGTCTCAACGATTACTCCGAAGCAGGTGGTAGACGTAGACATGAACCACGTGCTCTCCTATAGTATAGAATAGAATATGGCTGTCTTATTCTATGAACGGCGTGGTATCTCCTTGTTGGTTTAAGTGTTAGTAAGGGGGGGGGGGTTGAAATAAGATTACAGCAGATGCTGGTGTCCAGGTACCTGGATTTTTTGTTTAAAGCAGAAAAAAAAACCTTTTTTCAGAGCATTTTAAGTTCAACTGGGAATGAGAAGAGCAATTCAACGGAATCTTTTACGAGAATTTTTGAAAATTTGTTACATTCTCCTTTCCGGAGTAAAATTACAGCACAAATATACACGACAAATAGATGGGTGGGCTGTTGGAGTTGGGGGGGATCCGTTTCAATATAGTCCCACAGTCGTTTCACAAACAAACGTATGTTTTTCTTCTCATGCGAAATTTTGTCAGCGAAGAGAACGGGCTCGGATTCTCCCCCCTCCCATCGAACCCTCACATTATATTAAAGTAAACCTCGCTCTCATTCCTCTTTTCACCGACCCAGCATACGTCATCACGACGAAGTTTTAGACGTGCGTGAGCGAAATTATGTTGATTTTTGCTTTCCTTCATACGGTAGTAGTTCCCTTTTACGAGGAAGTTTCCTTCGCTCTTTTTTTTATTTTCAGGATAAAAGGAACGATGAAATGTGAGAGTGGGGGAAAAGTAATAATTTATAAAATCTCTTGTTATTAAAATACTTTTCGCTTTCTTTTCCCACGGCTCCCACACAGTCTTTACTACTAACTTTGTTTTTGAAACTCGCAAAAACCCTTAAGGGGTGTTATAGTATGGAAGAGTTAGGCGTCTTATTTTGAGCCGCGAGTTAACGAAATAATGAGATTATCATCTTATTACGCGAGCAGTTCAGATTTGGTTAATTCCATCAGTTGACACGATGATCTTTTGATAGGATTTGTCGTAATTCGCGAATAAAATTGGAGAACAAAATGCTAACTAGCGTCTAAAATTGAAACAAACGCTAATTCGCGGCAACAGTTGAAAAGAATCGCTCATTAATTCGAGGATAAAGTAGAGAAAAATCGCTAATTCGTGGATGAAATTGACAAAAAGTAATGACTCACGGATAAAATGTACGAAAAACGTTAATCCACGGATACAAATGAAAAAAATCACTACGTGATTCGTGGCTAAAATTAAGAAAAACGCTGATCCGCGGCTCTAATTGAGAAAAAAGCGGTAATCCATGCTTAAAAGTACAAAACAATGCTTATGTGAGGCTGAAATGTAAAATTAAAAACGCTAACTTCCGGATAATATTGAGAAAATCACTAATTATTGCAGCTAAAATTATGATAAACACTAACTTTCAGGTCGAATTGAGACAAAGTGCTAATTCACTGCTAAAAAAAAAGGAGAACATCGCTAATTTGCAGCTAAGGAAAATAACTTGCGGTTATAATAGAGGAAAATTACAACTTTACTTTGCGAATAAATTGACTCAAATAAAAGCTCTGATTCATAGCCAAAATTGTAAATACGCCAATTCACGGCTTTTGAAGGCTACTGGTGGGAGGGGGAGTTGATGGCAATTTAGTAGGAAAAATTGAGAAAAAACGCGGATATAAGTGAAAAAAAGGCCGCTAATTTACGGCTAAAATTTAGAAAAACGTAACTCGCGGCTAAACTTGAAAAAATCTCTAATTCGCGGGTAGAAATTCAACGTGAAAAAATCACCAATTCACCCCTAAAATCGAGAAAATTACTAATTCGTGGATTGAATTGAGAAAAATCGGTAATTAACAGCTCAAATTGAGAAAAAAAATCAATTTTACCTGCAATGCCCAGGTAAAAACGATAGAAATAACCAAAGAATTACATCAAACAGAGCTAAATATCTGCGAAATTTCAACTTTCGCAGTCCCGTTTTTTGTGGCCATGGACTCCGCCAAAGCACCCAAAGCGTCGTGACAAGTACAGCCATAAAATTACCTCACACTTGAACTATAAATCTGCGGAATTGTTAGCCTCGGCTTGTAAGTTTCCGTAATTTATTTCCGTGAAATTGTCAACTTCTGGTCTTTATTTCCGCGAAATTTCAAGCTCCGGGGATCTTTCTCAGTGACCATGGACTCCGTGTAAGTCAACAACCCTGACATCGCACTCGAATCCTGACGAATAGCCGAAAATCTGTGAACATTCTGAAGGCAAAATTCCGCGAAATTACAAGTTTATTGGCTGAATATTTGCGGTACAGCCAGCTCTTAATCCAGGGGTGGGCAGAAGATGTCGGATGTTCTAGAGACCCCATCAAAAGAACTAGTAGTTCATTGAATAAGAAATAAGCGCATTAAATCGTCAAATTCTTCCCCGGAAAATTAGTTTTTCACAAAAAGGGTCGTAATCCACCAAAAACTTACGATTTTTCGCCAAAGCGCCCTAACATGGAGACGTCACTGCAAAACTGGCGATTTTAGCCCGAAACTTTTCTGTTTCACTTAAAAACTGAATGTTTTACACCAGAACCGACGAGTTCCACCAAAATTGGATATTTTACTCCAAAACTGACAATGTCACACTTTAAATAAAGTCTTCCCCAAAACGGATTATGTTTTTAGGCCAAAAAGGACGACGTCTGCTTTGAAAATCGGCGATTTCACCACAAAACTAACGAATTCATTCCAACTTTAACGATTTTATATCAAAACAGACAATTTCACGCCAAAGCCGGCTTTTTCTCAATTTTAGGTGCGAATTAGCGCCTTTTTTCTATTTTATCTTCACCGACTTGGCGATGTATTTACATATATGTACATACTAACGAAATCCCGTTTTGCAATTGAAAAAACATGAACGGCATTGAATGTACAGTTTTTTCTGTGAATTAGCGCTTCTCCCCAATTTTAGCTGCGGATTAGCGATTTTTTCCCTTTTCGTAGTGAAATTGTACTTTTTATTCGTTCTAGAAGCGGATTAGCGCCGCGACGGCGTATTCACGATGATTAAAACATTTTCCTAATTTCAGCCGCGAATTAGCGCACTTTATTCATTTTAGCATCTATAACTAGCGCTTTTTTTTTTTTTTTTTTTTTTTTTTTTTTTTTTTTTTTTTTTTTTTTTTTTTAGAAGCGGATTAGCCAGGTATTCACATACAGCGATCAATTAGCAATGTTTCACAATTTTAGCGCTTTTCCTCAGCTTAAGCAGTGTGAATTAGCGATACGTGTTCACATTTTTATCAACGAATTAGTGCATGGTCTCAAGTTTAGCAGCAGGTTAGCGATGCTTTCATATTTCAGCTACGATTAAGCGATTTCTCTAAGCGAATTATCGCTTTTTCCTCGTTAACAGAAAATTATAACGCAATTTCTCCATCTCGGCAGCGCTGTTTCACAATTTAATCAGTGAATTTGTTAGCGAAATGTATTCACTTTTAGCCGCGAATTAGCGTTGTTTTTCTATTTTAGCAGCTAAGCAGCGATATGTCTAAATTTTATCTGTGAATTCGCGCCTTTTCTCCATTTTATCAGCGACTTGACGATAAATACCAACAATATGTCGACGAATTGGCGCTATTTCGTCAATTTCAGCCATGCATTTGCCGATTGGCGTTCTCTCAATTTTAACACACAATGGGCAGTTTTTCTCAGTTTTGCTGTGCAATTTAGCTGAGAGGTATTAGCGATTTTTTCCCGTTTTAGCAGTGAATTAGTACTTTTACTTATTTTAGGAGAGAATTAGTGATGTATTCACACAAATAGCGACAAATTAGCACTTTTTCTTAATGTTAGCCCTACATATTTTAGCATCGAATTAGCAATTTTCTACATTAAGCCACGAGTTAGCATTTAATTTTTATTCATTTCGAAAGCGAATTAAGCTATTTTCTCAATTTCAGCCTCGAATCAGCACTTTTTATAGTTTTTAGAATCGGATTAGCGGAGTACATATTCACAATTAGCGTTTTTCCTCCATTTTAGCCGTGAATTAGTGCATTTTTTCTTTTTAGCAGCATATAAGCGTTTTTTCCACTATAACAGCAAATTTGCGCTATTTTTCAATTTGAGCAGTGAATTAGCGATTTTTCTCCATTTTAGCAGCGATTTATTCACGTATGTCAATGATTTACTTAGCGCTTTTATTAAATTCTACGGTTTTTGCGCATTCAAAAGTCCAGTTTTCGTGGGATCGACTCCCTGGAAAGGCAATTTTGCGGGGTTGACTTTTTCAAAAGTTCAATTTCAGTTTCAGGGGATTCAAAAAAGCAGTTTTTATACAAAATTTTACGGTTTAACCTCATAAATTAATATTTTACCCCAAAATGGGTTATTTGATCATAAAATTGATTTGAATTATGTCACCCTTGCGAAATGATTTTTGTTGTGAGCTACAAAAGTCCTCGAAATTTTGTTTTAATGTGAGCGCCGACGAAACAAAATGTGGTTATCCTGAAGGATTCATACTTTCAGAACTTATCTATAGGGGTGGGCAGCTGCCCCACTAAATCTGCGCTTCCAGGTCCAGGGGAGGGCAGCTGCCACTCTGGCTACGCCCATGATTGAAGGTCGAAGGTTGAAAGTTACTTTATAAAATTCTATTGCTTAGTTTCCGGTATTCCGGTCTTGATTTTCGAGAAATTAAAAGTTTATGGTATTGATTAAAGCAAAATTTCAGTTTCGAGACCATTTATGTAGTGGTGGAACTACAGCCTGACGATTACCCACGAAACTGGGGTGTTCATTCAATTAAATTGCAAGATCCGGGTCTTTAATTTCGGAGAAATTGCAAGTTTTGGTGCTAACTCTCCGTGCAAGTTTTCAATTGTTTTTTTATGGGCTCGGACCCCGCGGGCTAGCCAGCAGCCAGGACGGAATTACGCGTCGTATAGGCTGACGAGGCCCAACATCGTCGTATAGGCCAGGCCGTATAGGGTGCGCAACATTCAGGGGGCAAATGTCAGTGGGAATTGGATCCTTCCAGGCACAATTTTTGCGAAATTGCAAGTTTCGGGGTCAATTTATTTTAGAAGTTGCAGACCCTGGGCTAGCCGGCTCCGACATACGCCCATAAACACGATTAGCCGTGCAAGAGATAATTATTCGTGATTTTGCGAATTCGGGTCCTAATTTGAACAAAATTACAAGTTTTATGGCAGAATGTCCGCGAAATTGAAAGTGTCGGCGGGTCTTCGGGTTTTACTTTAAGCAAAATTGCAAGTTTTGGGGTCTTTTCCGTAGTGGCCGATCATCTGCAAGATTCCAATGTGAATTGAAGTTGCCGCACGATCAACAATTTGGTGGCGTGGTAGAGAAGGAGTGGGGGTGCGGCTACTATACGAAATTAAAGTTCCAATGACACATAGCCAGAAAGGAGCGTTTCTTGGGGCTACACTTTGGATGTAGTATATCGGCGCCATTGGCCCTAAACAGTCAACGTGTAGGAGACAAGAATAAAAGGTTTTTTTCTTTTTTTTGGACAGATTAATTTTTTATTTTTTAACCACTTTTTTTTATGTCCGCGTGCTGAGTGTGCGAGACACACGCCCCGGCACACGGATAGAAAAAACGGCCGTTAAAAAATATAACATAAGGATGTCGTGGCTCTACTAGAAAAGGAATGATGGGTGAACCCCCTGGTTGAGAGTGGTGATCAAACTATCAAAGTGAGTAACTTTTTACAAGTTAAAATTCTCGAGTGAAGTGGAAATTTTAATCCTTTGTCGGCATACGGGCATGTGGCTGAGTAATAATTTGTGTACAGAGCAGACATGGCAAATCTCCGTAAGCTGTTAATCCTTAACAAAGGGCTTTTCACATTTTCCTTGCTTAAAAGCTAGCTGTTGTTAGTTTCATGAGTAGTTATGGTTAATAGAGAACTTTAATTCTAATGCTACTGGTTATTGTCACTCCCCTCCTCGCCATCCTTTAACAAATGTGGACCGAAGGGCTTCCAACCTATTCTTTATTACTATATTTTCATTGCCCTCCGCCAACTGCCTACACATAGCCTCCACAGCCAATTCTATCTACAAAACTCCCCATGCTTACACAATGGGCACAACAAAAGCCCCCAGCTGCCACATACATTACCCGAGGAAATCCTCTCCCCCCTCCTGCCATAACATCATTCCTAGCGCCTTCCAACCCTTCGGTTGAAGAGCGAGTGTGTAGCGGAAAACTCATCTTTTCCTCTCCTCTTCACCGACTAGCACCCCCTCATACACGTTTTTTTTTTTTAAACTATATTTTTTTAAAAAACCCCCGCTGTCATCCTATCTTTTACCATCGTATTCATTTGTTTGGAGTGGCGCCATTTCACTTTACGCCCAGATTTGTTTTTTTCTCCTCCTTTTTCTGTTGTCAACCCCTCTCCCACTCTTGTAACAGTGTTGAATTGCTCCGCTTGGTATTCAGATTTTTTGGGTTTTAAATTTCTACCACCCCCACCCTCAAGACTCTCTCTAAAGACTTTTTTTTGTTCGGAAGACAGGCGTGATAATTCAAAAGATAATTTTGCAGCGATAAAAGTCAATGATTCAGTAGAAGGTGGAGGCTGGATGACAGTGGAGGAGGGTAGAGGGAGATTGCAAAATAAAATGGGTTTCGAGGGTTTCAAATGGGAGGGATTGTTCGAACATTGATCGTTGTTATATTCGGCTCAAAATAATACAGAGACAATAATCATCTCACTGAGATCCCAATTTCTTCCTCTTCTTCTTCGTCTGTTGGGTGAAATGAATTCTTAAGACCTTCAAACTTATCCCTTCAAATCTTTTGTAAATTGCTCTCAGGTCTCCCCCCCCCCATACAATTAACTAGTCGCTAGATCAATCCACTCTGAACCTCTTTATAACGATATTCCCTAAATCTATATAGCGTCCCATCTAAGTTTTGAAGCCTATTAGAACTATGTTTCCGAAATAAGGGAGGTGGAATGATTGGTGTGGGTTGGACTGGGGGAGGGTGAGGGAAGGGCAAAAGGGTGAATCAAACTTCGATTTTGATGGTGTTTATTAAAGAGGATCGACGTGAAGGAGGAGAAGACGAAAAGTGGCTTAAAAGGAAGTTGAAACCGGGGAACTTTTGAAAGGAAGTGAGAGGGTTTATGGATATAGTGCACGTATAGAAGATTTATTTAGTGGTGGTTGGAGGGTATTTACTTTTTGAATAGGCGAAAATATACAATTGCTTCACCATTCAGCATTCAAGCGAAAACATTGTTGAGGCGATGGTCCTCGCGGTGCGACGAGAGTCTCAAACATTCCCCGCACCTTGTTTGCTATAGAAACGAATAGAACAAGACAATGAAACTTACGTTTTTCATTGCAAATCGATAAAAAGTTATCGCAACTTTGAAAAACAACCAAACGACCACCCCACCCCCTCCCTAAAACCAACCACAACCCTCTAATAAGCTAAAAAAAAAACCATCAATCTCCGCAGGCATCTAAAAAGTCATGGATGTATATTTACTGTATGTAAGCTTGCTATTCGCCAGTTTTCTTCCTTCAAAAGGAAAGGAGGGGGGGGGGGATTGTCAAGATCAGGCAAAAAAAAGGTAAGATGACTTGCTCAAAAGGTCCCCCTACCCTTCCAACCAAATGATTGGAATTCTTGCATAATACGATTTCATGTCTGGGAACTTTTGAAAATGATATATTACGCGTTAAGACGCAAATCGAGAAGAAGTCACCGATCTGCGGTGTCTATAGAGGTGCGTCTTTTTGCGGGTAAAGTTTAGAAAACTTAGAATGGGCTGATCTTGGGACAACCGGCCAAGTCCGCGTTGAGAGAATCGCTAACTCGAGGCAATAATTGAGAAAAAAGGCCTAATTCGAGGCTAAAATTGAGAGAAATCGCAAGTTCGAGAGAATTTCAATTCAAGGCGAAAATTGAACAAAAACGCCAATTCGCGGATAAATTAGAAAAGACCCCAATTCACGACTAAAATTAAAAAAAAAAGGAATACCATAATTTGCGGTTAGCTTCATTGGTGAAAATAGAAGAAATTGGGCAAAAATTGAGAAAATGGCTATTTTGAGGCGAAAAAAAAGTAATAATAACAATTCCTAGTATCTTCTTTGGGCGACTTTATGACTGAAATTGAGAAAAAAGAGCTAATTTGAAGTTAAAATTGAGAAAACGTCAATTCTTGGTTCCTGGAGTCAAGCTTAATAGTCAAATTTAATAAAAAAAAAGCGCTACTAATTCGTGGAAAAAGTGTAAAGAAGAGCTAACTCGCGGTTCAAAGTGTAAAGAAGAGCTAATTCGCGGCTAAAAGTGTAAAGAAGAGCTAATTTGCGGCTCATATTCAGAAAACAGGCTGAATCACGGATAAAATCGATAAATCTTGGTGGCTGGAAAGCGAAACAAATTGCGTCTAAAATCGGGAAAACGCCAATTCACGGCTAAAATTGAGAAAATTCGCGGATACAAGTGAGAAAAGACGCCAATTCACTGCTCAAATTAAGAAGAAGCGCTTATTCAGGGAAGAAAATACCACTTCACAGATGAAATTTTTAAAAAAGCCAAGTGTTAAAATGCCATTTTACAGGTGAAAATTGAGAAAGAAACGCTAATGTGCGCCAGTTCCGGATTTTTGTTGGCAAATTGCATTAATCCAATGCTCAAAATGAAAATAAAAAGAGCTAATTCATGGGTAAAATTTAAAAACCATAAATTATTCGCGGTTCACATAGTGAAGAAGTTCTAATTCACGACTACACATTCAGAATGGGCGCTAATTCGCTGTTAAAATTGAGGAAAATCACTAATTCGCGGCTGAAACAGCAAAAATACCAGCGCGCTTGCGTACCACAGAGAAATTGCGACAAGGAAAAAATCGGCTAAAATCCAGAAAATGCGCTTTTCCGTGGTTAAAAGGAAAAAAGCTGCTAATTCGCGGCTAAAATACAAAAATCTTAGCTTCGCGTTTACAATAGCTAAAAGCTTTAATTCACCGCTAAAATTGAGAAAAAGCGTAGTTCTATGGCTAAAATAAAAAATTGACGCCAATTAGCGGCTAAAATAAAAAAAGAAGAAGATTCGAGGCTATAATAATATTCTCCTAATGTGAAAGATGGAAATTCGCCGCATTAATCGTGAAAAAAGGAGCAAAATCGTCGTTTTTGACAAGATTTGGTCCTCCAATGACCAGGAGAATAGAATGTGCTAGGAGCTCGACGACGAAATAATTTTTGACAGAAGCCGAGCTCCTAGCTCATTATGTTCTCCTAATACGAAAGACAAAAAAAATCACCGAATTAGCATTCAACTTGGTAATAGCAGCCAACTTGTCGTTTTTGACAAGATTTGGTCCCCCAATGACCAGGAGAATAGAATGTGCTAGGAGCTCGACGACGAAATAATTTTTGATAGAAGCCGAGCTCCTAGCTCATTTCCCCTATTACGAAAACAGAAAATCTTCGCATTACACTTGAAAAAAGGGGAAAAATCGTCGTTTTTAACAAGATCTTGTCCTAAATGGCCAGGATTACACAATGCGGATGGAGCTCGTAGACAAATAGCTTTTTGCCAGTATGTTTACAAGGTGTGGTTGAATCGAATTTTAGTTTTAGCGTTTTCCAGCGTGCTAATTAGGTTGTGAGATAGGCCAGGGGAGTGCCGAATGTCAGCATCGAGAGTTATTTGACCCCATTTTGCAGGCTTAATAACGATGTGGGAGTTTTGTGCACATTTGAGCCACGTGGGAAAATGATTTTAAGTGACGAGCTCCCATCACATTATATTCTCCTGATACGAATGGATAGAAAATCGCCGCAAAACACTTGAAAAAAGGAGCAAATTTGTCGTTTTTGACAAGATTTGGACACCCAATGACCAGGAGATTAGAATGTGCTGGGAACTCGTAACAATCAGAAAAGGCATTACATCGCCTAGAATAAATATGTTGGGCCAATTCACAATTTTCAGAGGCAAAGCCGGTTAAAATGGATAATAAGCGTAAATTTGTACCAGGAACAGAGGAATTGCCAATTCGTAATTTTTGAAGGCTATTTCGGCTCAAATAAAGAATATGCGTTAAATCTGTAGGTAGCTAAAAAATAACATAACTGCTAATTAGCTGCTAAAATAGCGAAGAAAGTCCAATTCACGGCTTAACATTCGGAAATCGCGGTGAAAATAGTCATGATACGCGGCTGAAATTTGTAAAAACGTCAAATAGAAGGGGCGGTAATCAGCGGCTGAAATTGAGAAAAAACGTTAATACGAGGCTGAAATAAAGAACATCTCAATTTGCGCCTGAAATAGAGAAATTGTGTCAATTAGTGTTTTTTGAAGGAAAAATTGAGCTAAAATCGAGAAAATGCGCGAGGCTAAAAAGCAAAATTACTGCTAATTCGCGGCTAAAATTGAATGCGCGGTTAAAATAGAGAAAAAGGTCTAGTTCACGGCTGAACATTAATAAAGGGGCTAATTAACCGCTGAAATGGAAAAATAGTCATAATATACTCGGCTGAATTGTAAAAAAAAAGTAAATTTCCGCCTAAAACAGCGAAATTTCGCCAATTCCCGATTTTTAAAAGCTAATTCGGCTCAAATCGTAACTCATGCGTCTAAAATCGATTTTTAAAACCGAAAATTCACGGATTAAAAAATGTAAAAGCTCTGACTCACCGCTAATCTGCCAAAAATAAAGATATTGCGCCAATTCGAAGTTTTTAGATGCGAAATTCGTTAAAATTGACAAAATCAATAATAAGCGTAAAATTTGCACAAGGAACAGATAAATGGTGCCAATTCGTGATTTTTGGAGGCTAATTCGACTCAAATCGAGAAGAAAGACGTTAGTTCAAGGCTAAAATAGCGAAAAAGGCCCAATTCGCGGCTTAACATACAGAAATTGCGGTGAAAATGAAGAAATAGTCATTAATACGCGGATTAAATTTTTAAGTACTACGTCAAATAGAAGGGGCGTTAATTACTGGCTAAAATTGAGAAAAGCGGCTGAAATAAAAAACACGCGTCAATTTGCACCTGAAATATAGAAAATGTGGCAATTAGCGATTTTTTTGGGTGGAAAATGTTGCAAAACTCGAAAAAAATCCGCCAATCCGTGGCTAAAAGGCGAAAATACTGATAATTCGCTGCTAAAATGAAAAGAAACGTAAGTACGCGCACAAAATAGAGAAATTTTGCCGATTCACGATTTTTGAAGACTAATTCGTAGCCCATGCGGCTAAATTCGATTTTTGAAAACGAAAATTCACAGCTAAAATAGTGGTAAAGCTCTAATTAACGGCTAAATATCTACGAAGGGCGCTAATTCGCGGCTAAAATATAATACAAAAACGCCAATTTGTGGCTAAAATAATGAAATTTCGCTAAATCGCGATTTTTTGGGAAGCAAATTTGGTTATGACTGAGGAGATGGGCAAACCCATGCGGCTAAAATCGATCTTAAAAAACAAACGTGAATTCATGGCTAAATTAGATAAAAAGCTATAATTCGTGGCCAAACACGAATAAAATGGAGAAAAAACGAAAATTCGCAGTTTATGGTGGAGACCATTTAGGTTTGAGAAAATGATATAATGACTCATGAATAAAAGTTAAACATATTGCTAATTTAGTGCTAAAATAAAGAAATGTGGTTTAAGTAAAATACGATCAATTAAAAAATTAAATTAAACTGTTATCTGTTAGCCCATCAACACGAACCCGCAGCTTCTGGATTACTAGACCAGCACGCTGGCAAAGGCACCACGGCGACGCCTTTGTTAGTTGTACTGCGAGGGATCAGCTAAGTAAGCCGAACGTATTTCTCGAAACGCTTGGCTTGGCGCTTCTCTTGGCGGAGGCTTTCACCATATTGCCGTGGCGTCTTTCCTAACACGAAGGGTAGGACCTCAAAACCCAGAGGCTGGTCAAAATTTGTTAGTTGACTAGCCAGGGAATCGAACCTACGAAAAGCAGTGCCCGTGGGTACCAGCAGGCCACTGGAACGCAACGCCCTAGCCCCCAGGGACACACCGGTCCTGACCACGCCAATGTTATCATATCAAGGATGTAGTTCATCATCCAGGAGTTTGTGGGTTCAAAACCCCGCCGCGGGGAGCCTATTTTTTCTCGAAGCTCAAATCGTGTTATGGGCTGTGCCCTTCCATCATCGTCCGGAAAAAATTAAATTTTATTTAATTGGCCGTCGCCTCAGCCAACTCGTGAAATCGTGTGCATCGCATTTATGAGCGACGAGAAGGTGGCAGAGTCATCAATGACTGGAGTAGATGGTAAATGGGGTTGCGGAGGGGCTACCCTTTGGGAGGAGGAGGTTGTGCGCATGTGCGGGATGGGCTACCCTTTGGGAGGAGGAGATTGTGCGCATGTGCGGGATGGGCTACCCTTTGGGAGGAGGGCTACCCTTAGGGAGGGTTTGAGTGAGGTCAGGGAGGAATTATTGTGTAAGGTCAGGGAGGAGGAGGTTTTGGTAGTACGTCACACACACCCCCCCCCACCATCCCACCACGCTACGTTCACAGGTGGCATGAAAAAAAAATTTTTTTTGACAACAAGTAGGATCGATCCCGTTGCCTTGAGGTCGGGAGACGACAGTGCTAGCCACTCGGCTACCGTCGACGAGTTGAGAGTTAGTGGAATACATGGGGTAGATGAGTGTTGAGGGTTCGGTGAGTGGCGGCTGGCTACCCTTAGGGAGGAGGAGGAGGTTTTGCGCATGAGCGAGATGGGCCACCCTTTGGGAGGAGGGCTACCCTTTGGGAGGGCTTGAGTGAGGTCAGGAAGGAATTATTGTGTAAGGTCAGGGAGGAGGTTTTGCGCATGTGCGAGATGGGCTACCCTTTGGGAGGAGGGCTACCCTTTGGGAGGGCTTGAGTGAGGTCAGGAAGGAATTATTGTGTAAGGTCAGGGAGAAGGTTTTGCGCATGTGCGAGATGGGCCACCCTTTGGGAGGAGGGTGCTTTTGCGCATGTGCGAGATGGGCCACCCTTTGGGAGGAGGGTTACCCTTTGGGAGGGCTTGTTGAGTGAGGTCAGGAAGGAATTATTGTGTAAGGTCAGGGAGAAGGTTTTGCGCATGTGCGAGATGGGCCACCCTTTGGGAGGAGGGTGCTTTTGCGCATGTGCGAGATGGGCCACCCTTTGGGAGGAGGGTTACCCTTTGGGAGGGGATGGCTCATCTCGCACAAAACCTCCTCCTCCCTGACCTTACTCAATAATTCCTTCCTGACCTCACTCAATCCCTCCCAAAGGGTAGCCCTCCTCCCAAAGGGTAGCCCATCTCGCACATTCGCAAAAGCACCCTCCTCCCAAAGGGTGGCCCATCTCGCACATGCGCAAAACCTCCTCCCTGACCTTACACAATAATTCCTTCCTGACCTCACTCAAGCCCTCCTCCCAAAGGGTAGCCCATCTCGCACATGCGCAAAACCTCCTTCCTGACCTTACACAATAATTCCTTCCTGACCTCACTCAAGCCCTCCCAAAGGGTAGCCCTCCTCCCAAAGGGTGGCCCATCTCGCTCATGCGCAAAACCTCCTCCTCCTCCCTAAGGGTAGCCAGCCGCCACTCACCGAACCCTCAACACTCATCTACCCCATGTATTCCACTAACTCTCAACTCGTCGACGGTAGCCGAGTGGCTAGCACTGTCGTCTCCCGACCTCAAGGCAACGGGATCGATCCTACTTGTTGTCAAAAAAAATTTTTTTTTCATGCCACCTGTGAACGTAGCGTGGTGGGATGGTGGGGGGGTGTGTGTGTGACGTACTACCAAAACCTCCTCCTCCCTGACCTTACACAATAATTCCTCCCTGACCTCACTCAAACCCTCCCTAAGGGTAGCCCTCCTCCCAAAGGGTAGCCCATCCCGCACATGCGCACAATCTCCTCCTCCCAAAGGGTAGCCCATCCCGCACATGCGCACAACCTCCTCCTCCCAAAGGGTAGCCCCTCCGCAACCCCATTTACCATCTACTGACTGGCCTTTATGAACTGTGATTCTCGAGATTTCCCACAGCGAACAGGCGTTTTCGCGTGCAGGTATATTCTCAGTCAAAAATCACTTCCGCGGGTGGATCATGATGTTGGTTTGACTTTGGAATCAGTTTTTTTCACGAAAACCATATACTTTCTTTCCCTACAGGAACATGGGAATAAAAATAATAAAGAAAACACGGTTTTGAGGCTTCCGAAACTTCTACTTAACAGCCTCATCGTTCTCAAAATTTGAAACTTTTGCAGCACCTTGATTATTCAGGCTCTCTTGCGTGCTCAAAGTTCTAAACAGAAAAAGGTTTTTGCCGCTTCTCAGAAGCAATTAATCCACATTATCTCCTCCCCATCTTCCCCGTTGCTCCTCAAAACAAGCGGTGTCATTGTCATTGGGTGGGGAGTTCGGTGAGGGGGGAGGTTATGTAACGAACATCCGACTTTCGCACACGATTAAACTGCCATTAACAACACTCTCAACGTTGTCGTTATACGGCAGTGAAAAGAGACGCAGGATGCCTCCTTCCAGTCATCATTAGGCTAGTTGTTCGGATCTTTTTGTAGTAGCAGAACAAACAAAACAAAAAAACAAAAAAAAAAAAACAAAAAAAACAATCTCAGAACAAGTCTTGTCAGGCTTGAAGATGAAGTGAGCCGTTTAGTTTTTCCTTTCCAATTCTTTTTTACAAAGAAAGAGGGAAGCTGAAAATGAAACTAATTTAACGATTGTCATCGTTACACGAGTTTTAACCAGACGGCAGAGTTGCAGTGGGTAGCGATTTTTTTTTCACGTTCCACTCATCACAACGTACTCATTTTATAATTAGCCAATTTGCATAACTAGGGCGACCCTTGAAAGTATTTTCAAAACTTTTAAAAACTGCAAATTATCCCCTTCCTCTTCCTCAAACTGTTCGTATAGAATGCGACTTTTCAAAACAGAATTTCTCCCCTCTAAAATAAACTAAATCTCGAAGGGAACGAGTTTGAAGGACCCTGCAGGAGGAAAAGTGACGGTCGTTATATTGGCCGCGTGCTATATTGGGTCGTGCTGGTGGTTGCGGAGGGGGTGGGGAGTCGGAGTAATTATTGCTTGTGCTTTGTTTGACTGTCGTCAGTTTGATGAGCACACAATTTACACGCCACGGGGTTTGTTCTGGGTTTTGTCGTTTCCAAGTCAAGTTAACTGGTGTTGAGCGAGAGGGTTGGAGGGTTGTTTGAAAACAGTTAGATGAAGGATTTTTTTTTGTTTTGTTTCAAAAGTATTGTTAAAAGTGGGTAGGTGGGGGGGTGTGATTCGGCGAACTTTTTTTTTTTTTAAAAACTTAGATCGAGCAATAATGAAAATATCAAAGGGCTATGTAAAATTTATGAACTTGCCCATATTTGTCGATGTCATTGTCAAAGAGAAATGGTGATGCCACGTCAAGTCCTCTCTAATTGCTTGCGCTGTCTAAAGGGACATCAAACAGAGGAAGTCGATTTTCTCTTGGGTAAAGGGCGTCCTTTCGCTCTCCATCGAGAAACTTATTAAATTCGAATTCGTTGCTGCATTCATCAAAAGTACCCGTCAGCTCATAAAACAGCCAATAGAACGAATTCTCAGGGAGAATAAAGACGGAGGGGAGGGGGGCGATTTCACAAAACATTTAACACCTCGGTGAGACAACGGAGGAAAACTTCTGGCCCATCAAGTTTTGCCTACCTTTGCGTTCTTTCTCACCAAGCGCATTATACAAAAGAAAGAGGGACGACAGTCTTCGAGTGGTCTTTGAGAGCTTCGTACATGGTATAGTCATGTACCATAAGGGTGGTGCGTTCTTCAAGTGCCCCTGGGAAGAGCCCTCGGGGAAAATAAACAACCCCTCCTCGCCCATCCATCCATTCTCCTCCTCATTCATCTTTATCGCACCGCCGCGCCGCACCACCACTCCGTGCAGTGTGCCGAATTCTTTTCATAAGAACCTGCAGCCTTAATAAAAGAATAAATTGAGATGAAAACTTTCAGCGGGAAGATAGCAGATAGCCCCTTTTGGAGAGGACGAGGATAAATATTTTAACATATTTGAAATTCTTCCATAATCGATCTAGATTAATATAAACAATGTCTCTAATTTCAGCGTCTGCAATGACCCTTAAAACCCTTCACTCTCACCCCCCCCCCTTTCATGCATCGCCAAAATTGAAAAGAGTACAAGATGAGTCACACTTTAAAATAAAATACCCTTTTATGTATTTTCTCGAAAATGCCATTATTTTCAACGACCGGACGTGACGGGGGGTGTTACGGGGTGCGTGGGGGGAACGGAAACCATTTCCTGTGTGTGTCTGTGCGGGGGTTGGAAAAAGGCTGGGTCTAAAGATGAACTCATAAAATTTTAACGCCCTCACCGCTGAAAATAATATTGATGTGTTTTTCTCTCTTGTGTTGGAAGTGTGGGGGTGCTTCATAGAAGGATGCTGCCTTATGGGATTCATTAGTGGGACGCGTACGGTGTTTTTAATGAGAGTGTTAAGGGATTCATTTTTATTTTTATTTTAAAAACTCAAGGTCTCGCCAAAAGTTTTATGCGTTTCCGCTAGGAGAGAAAAAAGCTACTTATCAATATGGATAAAAGAGGTATTCTTTTTTTTCTATTTTCAGCACTTAAAAAATGCATTCATTACCAGGCTTCCGCTAATGTCTTTCAGCGCGAAAGAGACGTACAAAAAATGAAATATTAAAGAGTTTTGAAAGACACAGTGCTCTAGCATTCAAAGAGGAATTCCCTGTAAAAATAAATAAGCTTGTCACACGAACTTTTTAATGCGAGAAAAAAAAACTTTTAAAAATGAATCTCAGAGGGGCAGCGATACTGATAAATTACCTACCTACACAACGATGTATAAAAGAACTGGATTGCTCATCACTGCTGATAAAGAATAGCCATAAAATAAGCTCCAAGTGGAGCTTAAAGTGGATGAGAGGGGTGGAGTTTCAAAGTAAATACGGTAAGAGAATTTACACTGGTGATTCGTCATCTGGAAATAGTCAAACGGACTATTCACACCCTAAAAATGGCTCAAATGACGATTCGCACCTTATTCTTAAAATGGCGACTCGCAAAATGACAAAACCGACGGTTCTCGCTTCTAAAATGACCAAAGTGACAACTCACGACCTTGGCGGACTGTTCGCGTCTAATAAAATGGAAAATCTGACTAATTTCTTACAAATCTTGGTAAAACTGAAGACAATTCGCGCCTTACTGGTTATTCACAGTCAAAAAATTGCAAAAATGACTGTTTGGGCCTTAAAAATTGCTAAACTGACGATTCGTGCCCCAAAATAACCAATATCAATCTTCAAAATTTCGCTCCAAAAATGGTTGAACTGGGTCATTCACGCTCTTTGGAAAGCGCCAGGGACAAATCGTTCCCTGTAATATGTTAGAATTGACCGATCAGGCCCTAAATGGGGCTGCTGACCGTACTGACAATTCACCCCCCCCCCTCATCAAATGAATAAACTGACAGACTCGCGCCATGAAACACGACCATTCGTGTTCCAAAAATGGCTAAATTCGCCTTCAAAATGCCTGAACTTACGATTTGTGCCCTATAACGATCATCAAAATGACTATTCATGCACTAAATATTGTAAACTCAGTCACTGATGAGATTTCGGGTTTCAGACTATGAATTTTCTTAACCCCTCCATTGACAACTAGCCATTTCATCCTTAAAGCTGTCAATTTCGTCTTGAACAATTCTCAATTTCGCCTCAGAAACTGACAGTTTTTACTTGGAATCTGTCGAATTTCTCCTATAACAGAAGATCACAAAACTAGATTTCGAAATCCAGCAGCAGAAAATTTGGACTCAAACATGGGGGTTTTGAGCCAATTTACCTGAAACAGTCGAATGCTAAACAACCTCACAACAATTTCGTCCTGTAGACTGTCAATTTCGGTCCGAAAACTGTCCATCTCGTCCCATGAAGGTCAATCTCGTCAAAACTGTCA
Source organism: Corythucha ciliata (assembly GCA_038030265.1). Taxonomy (NCBI): domain Eukaryota; kingdom Metazoa; phylum Arthropoda; class Insecta; order Hemiptera; family Tingidae; genus Corythucha; species Corythucha ciliata. Next base: position 13,609,250 of record CM075939.1, read on the forward strand.
ATTTCGTCGTCATATCAAAACTATCGATGTCGTCCTAAAACTGTTAATTTCGTCCCACCAAACTGTCAATTTCGTCTTCGAATATGCTATTTTCATCTTAGAAACTGTCAACAGATTTCGCAGACTGAGGGTTTCTAAGCCCCTTCACCGGCGAAACAGTCGGGTACTATAGATACTGACAATTTCGTCGTTCAGAACTGTCAATTTTGCCCTGTAAAATCAAATCAGTATTCAAATCTGTCAATTTCGTCCTGAAAAGTATCAATTTCGTTCTTAAAACTGTCAATTTTATCCTTGAAATTGTTAATTTCGTCTTTTAAACTGTCAATTTTGTCCTTGTATTGTCAATTTCGTCCCAGTACTGTGAATTTCGTCCTTGAAACAGTCAATTTCGTCACTGAACCTATCAATGTCGTCCTGAAACTGTCAATTTCGTCCTGTAAACTGTCAATTTCGTTCTAAAATAATTCAATACTGCCAACTTCGCCATTCAAAGCTGTAAATTTAATCCTTGAAACTGTCAATTTCGCCCTTGAAACTATCAATTGGCATTTGCCCTGGACACCGTCAATTCCGTTATAGAAACTGTCCATGTTGTCCAAGAAATTGTAAATTTCGTCTTCAAAACTATCAATGACGCCCTAAAACTCCCAATTTCATCCTTTAAACATTCAATTTCGTCCTTGAAACTGCCTATTTCACTTGCTAAATTGACGAAGAAGTACTAATTCTCTCTGATCGTTAATTTCTGAAAAAAATCGCTTAATATAACTAGCTGCTAAAATACGCAGCAAAAATTGTGAAAACCCTAATTATAACGGCTAAAAATTGAGCCAAAGCGCTAATTCACACTACAATTGGGAAAACGTGCTCAATCATCCAACTCAATCCTTGGCTACTAGAAGCTTTGAAAGAGCGCTAATTCATTAACAAAAGCGCTAAATACGTGGTTCGACGCTACTGTCATAAACAATTGAGAAAGATCGCCTGTCCAAACCGCTGAATAATGGCCGCCAGTTCATGGCCTAAAGTTAAGAAATCGCTTTGCGGTATCTGGAGTCTGTTTCGTGCCCAAAATGAGAAAATGCGGTGAAAACGCTAATTCACAGCTAAAATAGACACCAATTCACGGCTAAAATGCAGAAAAAGCGTTAATTCACGGCTACAATGATGAAAAAACGCCCTATTTCTCATCTAAAATGGAGTAAAAGCGCTAATTCACGGCTGAAACTGCGAAAAAACGCTAATTCATGACTAATATGCAAAAATCGCTAATCAATTCGCTGCTCAAATACATAAAAATCGTCTAATGCGCGTCTTAATAGAGAAGAGGCGCAAATTCTAGGCTACTATGAAAAAATCGTAATAATCCGCGGCCAAAATATGTACACAAAAAAAAAATGAAAATTTGAGAAATTCTTGACTAAAATGGTAAAAAAACGCCAATTCATAACGAAATTTGAAAAATCTGTTATAATTCGCTCGTAAAATACCTAAAAACCGCTAATTCGTGTCAACGATAAAGAAAAAGCGCTCATTTGCGGCTAATATTGAGAAAAGGTGGGCTAAAATTGAGAAAAAGCGACATTTCATGTTGAAAATTGAGAAAAATTACTAAATATCAGCTGAATTTGCAAAAGAGCGGTTATGCGCAGGTAAAATTAGAAAAAGTCAATTTGCATTATATCTGGAGTCAATTTGGCGAAAATTCAGCCAGACAGCTGTTTGCTGCCTAAAAATGGCTAAATCGCCATAAAAATCGCTAAACTGATGACATCGCTCACACTCCAAAACTTTCTTCCCGCCACTCCAAAAAAAGCTGGCGATCTGCGTCCTGAGAATGGTTAAATTGACTATCGCTGTTCGCCCTGAAAATAGCCAAACTGGCGCTTCCTGCTCGTACTATAGCCAAACTGACTCGTAAACGCCCTATAAGTGGCTAAACTGACCGATTCGCGCCCGAAAATGCCTGAATAGATGATTCATGCCCTGAAAATGGCTAAATCGTCCTTTCATGCGCCAAGAATGAACAAAATAACATAGTGTGCGCCTTCGGTTGACGGAATATTGTGCCTTAGAATGAGGCCTTGAAAATCGCTAAACTGTCTATTCACGTCATGAAGTCAACGTAATGATCGACGAAACGTAACTCTAGTGAAAATATTTATAAATTAATTGTTTTATGTACCTAGCCCATAGCGGTCATTAAATTCAAAACATATCAGTCAAGAATTATGTTGGGCGATAGCTTCTTTATAAACAATGAACGTAAAATCGTTTGTTAAGCCGCATACTTTTCGTTTGAAACATTGATGGGTGCGACCAACTTTCCGCAACCCGACGAGACCCATGGATGAAATCGTTTGTTTCGCGCCATTTCTAGTCTTAAAATCATTTGTTGAGCCGAGAGCCAGCCAACCTTTTCTGATCGTGGGACATAATCCTGATGGTTGTAAGTACTCAGGTGGGCCACCTATCCTCGCCCCTCCCCCATCTATCGAGCACAACCTGGGACGTTTTCCATTTGCACAAAAAATGTGCCCCTGGGCAACTCATTGCAGTGCCGGCCTTAGACATTTGGCGCCCCCGGGCGAATCTTTTACCAACACCTCCGTGAAGTTGCCTTAAGGAGCAGCGAATTAGCGATTTTTTCCACACTTCATCACTTCTTCTCAATTTCATCGGTGAATTATCCATTTGTCTCCATTGTAGCCGCTTATTACTTAATTAGCCATTTTTCTCCATTTCAGTCGTGAATTAGCGATTTTCCTTGGAATGAATTTGTGTTTTTCCTGATTTCAGCCGCTAATGAGCGATTTTACCCGTGAATTAGCGCTTCATTTTCTAATTTTAGCCACGAGTAAGTTGTCTCCGGAAACCGCGACTTGCCATTAACTCAATCTATCTCTGTGAAACAGCTCAATTTAACCCGATAAATATAAATTTTTCTTGATTTCAGCCGTGAATTAGCATTTCACCTAATTTTAGTATCCCAGCGAGCCATCAATGAGAGTTTTATTTCCCAATTTTAGACGCATTATCCTCATTTAGCCGATGATTAGCGCGATTTTGTTTACTTTCAGCCAGGAAGTTACCTTCAGAAGCTGCTTTTTGGCGTTTTCTCCAGTTTAACAGCGAATTAGCGTTTTTTCCACTTGACAGCGCTCCATCTCAGTTTATCAGAGAGTTACCGATTTATCCCTATTTTAGCCGCGAATTAGCGATTTCTTGCCAGTTTAGCGATTTCTTGTCATTTTAGCGATTTCTTGCCATTTTAGAGGTGAATGATCGATTTATCTGGATTTTGCAATGAAATGCTTCCTGTTTTCTCAATTTTCTGTGAATTAGCAAATTTTCTCTAAGTACCCTCCAATTAGCCATTTTTCTTTATTTTAGTCGCAAATTAGCGTTTTTTCTCATTTTAGGTGCTAACCATAGATTTTTTTACGTTTCATCAACGAATTAGAATTCCCCCAATTTTCGCCGCGAATGACCTGAAATGATTTGAAATTTGGCCGCGGATTAGCGAATTTTTTCACTTATTGGCACGAAGTTACCTCCGCAAATTGACGTTTTCTCCATTTAATCCGCATATTAGCGTTTTCCTTACTTCATCGCTGCAGAATGAGCAATTTTTCTCCATTTTAGCAGCGATTTATCTGAATTTTGCAGGGAATTCGTGTCTTTCGCGATTTCAGCCGCTAATTTCATTCGTGAATTAGCACTCTTTCTTAATTTTCCTCGTGAAAATTAGCGGTTTTTTCACTTTCAGCCATGAATTCGCGTTTTTCCGTCTGAGCCATGAACTTGCGTTCTGAATAAGTCGAGATTTTACGTGCGAATTAGCGCTTTTTTAAAAAACCAATGGTGAATTATCAATTTTTCACTATTTTATTCGTGAATCAGCGTGTTACGTAATTTTAAACGTAAATTACTGTGTTTTACACTTTATCTTCTATTTCAGACCTTTTTTCAACTTTAGCCGTGATTTAGCACTTTTTCTCACTTCTGTCCGTCAATCAGTTATTTTTCTCAATAATTTCAGCTGTGAATTACCATTTATCTCAATTTCAGCCCCAAATTAGTTATTTGCAATTTTGGTCTGTATTAAGAGGACACTTAGCGGTGGATAAGCCGACCACAAGGAGGGGCGAATTGTACAGCGATTTCCATTTGCACAAAAATCCGTGGGATGCCAAAATTCAATATTAAATACGATAATTTTTGGGTTGTGTAGTGTCCGTGCAACCTATAAAAATGCTTAATTTTTCGAGGGAAGAAATTTGTTTGGTTGCATAGACTCCGCAAAACGTAAACACAGAGCATATGAAAGGGCCTTGAACAAACGAAAACGGTGGCTTAACATTGCGATTTGACGTCCAGACTCCAGATATGTCGCTAAACAAAATATTTCGTTCGGAACTTTGGGGTTGAGAATATAGCGAAAGCACACAATATCTCAAGTCCCTACCTTAAACAAATGCTGAATCCGCGTCTGGTTGGGGGCATTGTTTCGAGGAATGGAAAGAATGTAGCTGCTAGGGAATTGTTTTTAAAATAATTATTATTAAAACGAAGTAGGCAATGCATGATAACAATAATAATTGGACGAACGGTTTTCTTATATACTTATTATCATTTATATTAAACAAGAGGTGAAAAAACGGAATGCGGATGTTGATGGCCCCCGGCAGATCTTGGTAAGTGTCTGAGACATCAGTCCCCCACCATCATAACCCAAAGAAGAGTCGAAAGGCCTGCTGAATGAAATTGAGGTATTTTCGTTTCTTTTCCCATTCTATTAGCAGATGAGAAGACGGAGCAGCGCTGGAAATGAGCTACTGTGTGAGGGTGCATGTGTGAACAATGAACATTATACTTTTCCAGTTTTCATTTTTTGTTCGCTCGATTTTTCTTGTTTTTGATTGCCGCGCGCCGTTGAAAAAAAGCAAAATATTCGTTACGTCTTTTGAAAAGAGCCGTAAGCCACGCACAAACACTGTAAATAACCAGTCGACAAGCCGTCGCATATACGAATACACTTCATCCCAAATTCTGAGGATCCTCGGAATTATACTCCTTGTGTAGCTGGCCGGTGGACCAATCCGCAGGTACTGCGGAAACCCTGTGAGAATGCTGCCAGGAAACCTTTTCCGTTTCCACCGAAATTTTCCCATTCTGCATACAAAACGGGCGATTTCACTAAAAACGTAAGGTCTGACGGGCATGCATCTTGTGGAGGTAGACATTTCCAAACGAGAAAAGGTCATTTTAGCTGCGCCGACGGTATAGTCACAAAGACGTTTATTTAGAGAGAAAAATGTAATTTGAAAAGTAACTGTTAAAACAAAAAGAAAATCCTTCTGATTAAGCACAACGTGTCACAGTTGGTGGTGACACTGACGAGGGGGAAGGGGAGGGAATAAACCAGAGACTGACAAGCGCGGTTCCAACAACCACGGTCATTCTAATGAATATTTTATGCCTTCATTTCCATATCTAATAACATTTCAACAGTTTTTTGTTTCTGCTTCCCCTTTTTCTTACCGAAATCATTCTGAAAAGTTTAATAGCAAAAATTTTTGCATTTCCCTTGCGGTTGGGCGAAAGGACAAATGGATGGGAAGGCCCCATGGAGGGGGGGGGGTGTTCTATTTAAATCCACGGCTCTGTCCGGTCAAAGTCCATTATTTTATTCAACAGATAATTGAAAAAACCTTGGTAATGTGAAAATTACTGAACAGGCGTTACTGTTTTTAGTTTGTTGACTCCTTAGCACTTCTAAAGAACGTAATAATTTAAACCTCTCTCGAGTCAGTGAAAGAGATATTTATGTAACGTTTTGCTTTGCAAGGACCTTTTTTCTTGGACAGTTTAAGTGTTTCTAAAGACAGAATGCTCCGGGTTTTGTTTACTCTCCCAAAATGTTCGTATGGGCCTCTACTATGGGTGGGGTGTTGAAAGAGATAAGTATATTCCCAAAGGTAGAAAAAGGGGATAAGAGAACGAAAAAAAAAGACCTAACTTTCCTCCAGTTTCTCTTCGACTTACTTTTTTTTATAACAATACGAGTTTACTTGAATGCTGTCTCTACTTAAACAATTTTCGAAGCCCAAAATACCTATACCACGGAATATTGCCCTTAATAACGACGATGTTCAAGGTTTTTCCTGCAGCGTATTTCAGTAAATAAAGCGAAAGAAGGAAAATATTTAACGAAGCTCATCATTGAAGTATAGTACTCCTTTTCCTTCCACTACTCACTCTAGCGAAAAGAAAATCCCGAAAAGCCCTTTAAAAACGTACAAATTGAAAAGAAAGAAATGACTGAAGCGCAAAAAATGGTCGTCCTTTTCACCATTAGAAACGTATGGTCTATTCACACTTATTTACTCTCTCTTTCTTCTCTTTTCAAGGAAACATGACACTTTTTAGAGCGTGCAGCGTGTTGATGAAGGTCCAGAAGTGTAGAGTCTTTGGGTGAGGTGTCTGAACCCGGGGGGGGGGGGGTCCATTTTACCTGCTGCTGGTCAACACTTTTTTCAAAGAGATGAGAGAGTGAGGAAAAAACTCGTTATTTATTTAAATATTTGAAATCAAGATTTTACAAGCGGGGGGTTTTTTTCCCCCTCGATTTTCCTTCTCTTGGTCCTTCGACCCTTTTCTTCACTTTTTCAGAGAAAGAAAAACTAAGCCTTATCAGCTCACTTAAGCCCATTTACAAAATTCAACCCCCAGGCGAATTGAAAGGGAGTGAGAGACGTGCAGAGGAGGGCCTTCAACTTTGGTCAAAACATTATTCCTTTTCCCTACACCCCCACCACAGTTCCCGCACTTTTTCTTTTGGTTTCCTTCCTTCCGCCACCTCTCCCACCTTGAACCAAAACTTGCTCCTCAAGAACATGACCATCAAAAAGTAGTCTGAGTGTGGTGGAATGGTAGAGGGGGTGAGTGAAGTTAGCTAGAACCCCCCCCCCCCACCATCAAAAACCCTCTCAGAATCAGCTTCAGACAAAAACCTTCCCTTGAATCATGGAGCTTTATTCCAAAAACCCACAGTTTTTTTTTCTTTATATTCTCGTTTCTTCAACTCTTTTCTTGTATGTGGTGGAAGAAGGGGGGAAGCTTTTGATGACATTATGAAATGGGGTGACTCACCCCCTCCCCCATACCGTAGCACAGCTCACCAATCTCCTGTTAATGGCGTCAGTTTCCTGGTGATTTCGCTCATCCTCCTTGGGCTGTTTTTCTTACGAGCACTCCACCCACCCCTCGCCCAGCCGTAATTCATCCTTTTATAGGTAATGCACTTTTTTACGACTCGTAACTGGTGCCAAGTTTTATATTGTCAATAAAATGAGCTTACTGGTGGTTTGGAAGCGCTTAAATTGTGATGCATTGTGTGAGACTGACGAAGTAAACGGACAGGCAGGTCTGCATGAGAGAAAAGTATGGAATTGCAATATATTTTGGTTTGTCAATAATGTGGAATGATAATGGGCAAATATTCATGCCACTGCAACACAATGTAACCATGGTGCCACCTCCCTACTCAGGAGTGATGGGCGAAAGTGCCACGACCTCTGGATCTCAACCTTTTCCCGTTGAACCACGTCAAGGAGGTCCAGTTGTGGGCCGATGCCGTCGAGTATCCAGTTCACTCTAACTCGCCATCCAAGCAGCCCAGTACCGCCCGGCACTGGAAATCTTCATTTCATCCCCACAAATTAATTTTACCCAAAAAGGCTTTATCCGGGGGGGGGGGGGAATGACACCTCTCCTTGGAAACCGCGAACCCAGAGGGTGACGAATACCCAGGAAATTTGAAGTTACACGGCTACGGCTAAATATCCTCATCAATGCGACTTTCGGGTCTTGCAAAAAAGCTCGTTTCGGGTCTTAATTTCGGAGAAATTTCAAATGTTAGGGCCTTTTTTGGACCAGCGCCCTAAGCTTGATGAAACCCCCGTAAATGTCCGTTTCGTTCATTGTTGAGACGAACAGCGTTTTCTCTATTTTTGGCCGCAGATCAGTGATTTTCCCCCGCTTTTTGCTAGGAATGAGTGCTTCTACGCGAAATTACAAGTTATAGGGCTGGATAAAATTTTGAGAATTTTAAAGATTTCCTCGACTTTTATAAAACCAACGTGAAACTAGCGACCGAAGCCCATTGAGAGCTGTCCCGAACGATCTGGGACTCAAGTCAAGCCTCCTGAGCCCCTCTCTGGATACACGCCACGGCTGCAGGAGATTTGTTTGTTATTGTTCTCTAATAAATTTGTTTTCTTTCCAGCATCGCCCCCTCCCCTTATCGTAGTTTTTTATTTTAGCAGTTCAACAACAGCCCAGTTACGGGTTTCAGAGGAATTTTCAGTTTATCGCCCTCTTTTTTTTTGTTGTCACTCACATGAAAACCCATCTGTGCACTGACCTTAACGCTTTAATACACCGCTATAAAAACTGTTCCCCCCTTCACCTTGTCTTCATGTTTTATTTCCTGGATACCTCGACATCCTCACCCCTCACTCTTTTCCTATTCTTCCTCATCATCAAAAGTATTAAACCGTAGAAAGTGATGGATCAGGGTGGTGACGGAGGGATTTTTGATGATGTAGGAATGCCGTGAAGCATCGGGGTGAGTGAGATGGCGGTGAGCTGGGGAGGGGGGGGATATCGTGTTTAGTTTCGCCGAGCTCAGCGGAAACGCACTCGGAGAAGAAAAGTGTAATGAACTACCTCATTGTCCAACCGTAACGCCAGTTCTTTCCAGGGCAATAATTATTATCGCCAAAATATTATTTTACAGTTGTATAGGATGGCGTGCTAAATAAAAACAGCACATTTGGATCAGGAAAGGCTGGAAGGGATAAGTGCCCGTTGACTTTTCACTTAAAATGTCCCATTTGGTGGGAGAAGGGGCTAAAATCAAAGTCACAGTTTTAATTTAACAAATCTAATTTCACACTGTCACTTTAATGTGGAGTTCTTCAAGTGATGGTGACAAGGGGGGGAGGGCTATAACTTTTTACAGAAATAGGTAAGAGCCGACAGCTGACCCTCACAGAACAGCGATGCATACAGTAGAAGGCAATCGCGGAGAAACGAGGAATAAAACCGTGGACAATGATAAATAGCCGAGGAATTGGTCACGAATTCGAATGTTTCCTATACTCAAAACACATTTACATTGCGTTGCACCGTCTATGACCTGTTCAAGTTGATAATTTACGGTTTACCGCTTGAAGCATTGTAAACTTTTTAAATAAACTGTTTAAAGATACGTCAGTAAGATAAAAAACAAGGTGTTTTCTAAGAGACTAGCCCACACCATCATGCCTGTTCAACTTGTCTTAACGCAGTCAAAAGATTACCATGAAGAGAGGTGGGGGGGGGTAACCCATTAGGCATATTAAGGGCCCTCAGGGCTTTTTTTTTTTCTTATCTTACGCAGGAAGGACGTTCTTGGATTCCGATTTGTAATTCCCTTTAAAAGGATAAATGCTTTTGGAAGGGGAGATGGTCGAGGGAAAGGGCGGGGCTACAGAATTGGAATGGGGCCCAAATTGGCAAGAGGAATAAGGTGCAAATCTTTCTTTGGGGATTAAACAAAGCTTGGGATGAGTCCCCTTCTCCACCCCGCCAATTGAAAGACACAGAAGAATGTCACACTTATTAGAGAAGTACTGAGATACTATTTAACCAAATTACGGTGGATCTTAAGACTGTGTTGTCATCAAAGAGGAGAGGGGACGTGCACGATAAACGACGTCTTTTATCACTTAATGTCGTAAGAGTTGCTTCGCTATTGAAAAGACCCCCCTGACCCACCGCCCGTCCCACAACCACTCACCAATCACCCACATAACTTTCCTTACCAACACCGACAAAGCACGAGTTTAAAGCCATCCCCGTCCACCGCCTGGCTAAGCCGTTATACGATCTCTTCTTTCGACGTATAGTTTTAGCTTTTATACCCCCGCCTGCAGGCTTTCGTAGAATGCAAATCATCCAGGAAGAACCCCGGGGTTTTATTGCAAAACTGTGCGGTGGCGAAGAGTATTAAACCCGTCTTACGATCCATAAAATGCCCTGTACCCACCACCACCACCACCCACTTCGACTAGCGAGGGGATCTTCCTGATATTGAATGGAAAATAATTGAAAAAGTTAAGCAGACGTTAAATGCTAAAGGATTGGAAATAATTTCAAGGAAGGAACGAGCATCCTTTTCAAGTCATCGAATACTTCTATCAGTCAGTTTGAAAGTTTAAAACTCTGGGAGGTCCCTACATAGGTATAGGAGGAAGAGGGCAAAAATGTGAAGGCCATGAGCACCCGGAAAGGGGGAGGGGGTGAAGAAGGATACGAATACGACAAAGAAAAGTGTAATGAACTACCTCATTGTCCAACCGTGACGCCAGTTCTTTCCAGGGCAATAATTATTATCGCCAAAATATTATTTTACAGTTGTATAGGATGGCGTGCTAAATAAAAACAGCACATTTGGATCAGGAAAGGCTGGAAGGGATAAGTGCCCGTTGACTTTTCACTTGAAATGTCCCATTTGGTGGGAGAAGGGGCTAAAATCAAAGTCACAGTTTTAATTTAACAAATCTAATTTCACACTGTCACTTTAATGTGGAGTTCTTCAAGTGGTGGTGACAAGGGGGGGAGGGCTATAACTTTTTACAGAAATAGGTAAGAGCCGACAGCTGACCCTCACAGAACAGCGATGCATACAGTAGAAGGCAATCGCGGAGAAACGAGGAATAAAACCGTGGACAATGATAAATAGCCGAGGAATTGGTCACGAATTCGAATGTTTCCTATACTCAAAACACATTTACATTGCGTTGCACCGTCTATGACCTGTTCAAGTTGATAATTTACGGTTTACCGCTTGAAGCATTGTAAACTTTTTAAATAAACTGTTTAAAGATACGTCAGTAAGATAAAAAACAAGGTGTTTTCTAAGAGACTAGCCCACACCATCATGCCTGTTCAACTTGTCTTAACGCAGTCAAAAGATTACCATGAAGAGAGGTGGGGGGGGGTAACCCATTAGGCATATTAAGGGCCCTCAGGGCTTTTTTTTTTTCTTATCTTACGCAGGAAGGACGTTCTTGGATTCCGATTTGTAATTCCCTTTAAAAGGATAAATGCTTTTGGAAGGGGAGATGGTCGAGGGAAAGGGCGGGGCTACAGAATTGGAATGGGGCCCAAATTGGCAAGAGGAATAAGGTGCAAATCTTTCTTTGGGGATTAAACAAAGCTTGGGATGAGTCCCCTTCTCCACCCCGCCAATTGAAAGACACAGAAGAATGTCACACTTATTAGAGAAGTACTGAGATACTATTTAACCAAATTACGGTGGATCTTAAGACTGTGTTGTCATCAAAGAGGAGAGGGGACGTGCACGATAAACGACGTCTTTTATCACTTAATGTCGTAAGAGTTGCTTCGCTATTGAAAAGACCCCCCTGACCCACCGCCCGTCCCACAACCACTCACCAATCACCCACATAACTTTCCTTACCAACACCGACAAAGCACGAGTTTAAAGCCATCCCCGTCCACCGCCTGGCTAAGCCGTTATACGATCTCTTCTTTCGACGTATAGTTTTAGCTTTTATACCCCCGCCTGCAGGCTTTCGTAGAATGCAAATCATCCAGGAAGAACCCCGGGGGTTTTATTGCAAAACTGTGCGGTGGCGAAGAGTATTAAACCCGTCTTACGATCCATAAAATGCCCTGTACCCACCACCACCACCACCCACTTCGACTAGCGAGGGGATCTTCCTGATATTGAATGGAAAATAATTGAAAAAGTTAAGCAGACGTTAAATGCTAAAGGATTGGAAATAATTTCAAGGAAGGAACGAGCATCCTTTTCAAGTCATCGAATACTTCTATCAGTCAGTTTGAAAGTTTAAAACTCTGGGAGGTCCCTACATAGGTATAGGAGGAAGAGGGCAAAAATGTGAAGGCCATGAGCACCCGGAAAGGGGGAGGGGGTGAAGAAGGATACGAATACGACAAAGATCTAAATTAGACACACTACCTTCGCAGAAGCCGTAAAAATGGAAGACGAGAGAAGAGGCCGCGGTAGGGTTCGTTTTGTCCAATTTTAATTTGTGAAAAGAGAAATAAGACACCGTTTAAGGAGAAGAAAAGAGAACGAGCAAAGAACATTCAACCTAATGAGAGAAGGAAATCCGAGCTTCTGAACTCAAACCCAGCTAAGCCGAAGTCTCTTATTTTCCAACGTTAATATAATCATCTTTTCCCTCTTTTTTTTTCGTGAGAAAACAATGCAGCATAATAAGGGTGAAGCATTTTTTGCCCCCTTTAAGAGCGCTGACGCCCCCTGAGGCCATTATCCAGGGGACTCATAGTTTAGACATAGAGTACTAAAAGCTTGAACATGACAAAAATAGGGAGTTTCAAGCGTAGACTCGGCGCTAATATTGACCACGAGCGCACAATTAAGAAAAAGACACCAATTTGAGGCACCTGAAGGCGATTTGACGGCTAAAATAGAGAAAATACTAACCCGAAAGTTGCTATAGGCCCCCTAATAGACGGCTAAAATTGAGAATGCGCGCTAATGTGATAATCCTGGGGCAAGCGCTATTTTAATCGCTATTTTAAAATCGCTAATATTCGCGGCTAAAATAGCACAAAAGCGCTAAATTAAAGCAAAAAAGAGAACTAATAAGAAGAGCGAGTAAGCTTCAATTCGTTGCAAAAATTGAGGAAAATCCCCGATTCCAGGTGCTAAAACTATGGGGAAAAATACTAATACGCGAACTTATTTGAGAAAATTCGCGGCAAAATTGAGTATCAAGCAGTGGCTCTCGTGTAAAATTGAGAAAAACGACAATTTCCGGTAATTCGCGGCTAAAAATTGAGAAAAAACAGCTACCAATCGCTCAGCAACTTCAAATAATATTGTGAAAACGCCAAACCGTGGTTTCTCCGTGGTGGTGGTGAAGCAACTTCATCACTAAAATTGGGAAAACGCACTTATTCGCATGTATAATCGCTTTACACGTATAATTGAGAATAAACAGCTAAAATTGAACAATTTCCCAGCAGAAATGAATTCCAGGCTTAATTTCTGAAAATCCGCTCTAATTCGCAGAGGCTAAAACTGCGTGAAATCGGTTGGCTGAAATGGCGAAAAAGCTGTAATTCTCGGCGAAAATTAAGCGAAATACTTCATCCGTGGCTAAAATTGAGAGAAATAAATAGGTTAATATTGAACGAATTATTTGAGACAAGTCGTGAATTTGAGGGCTAAAACTGAGCAAAATCAGCAATGCTCGCCTCAAACTATGAAACAATTTGCGGTTAAAATGGAAAAAAAAACGGTAATTCACGGCTAAAATTGAAAAAAAGCGCTAATGCAGTGTGCTAAAATTGAGAAAGAACGCTAATTCTCGGCTAAAATTCAGAAAAAAACGCTCACTATTCGCAGCTAAAACGAAAGAAAAATCCAATTCCAGGATTAATCGAAGCAATATCCACTGTAATTCGCAGTTTAAATGGAGACGTTATTCGCGGCTAAAATTAGGACAAAGCGCGAATTCGTGGGCTAAAATTGAGGAATAGCCTAGATTCGCGTCAAAAAACAGCAAGAAATAGTCATTCACAGCTAAAATATAAAAACTCGCCAATTGAACGGATAAATTTGACACATTTCGCAATAATTGATTGAAAACGGAAATTTGCGGCTGACATTACGAAAAAAATGCAGTAATGCTCGCTAAAATTGCGAGAAAGCTGTCATTCGTAGCAAAAATTGAGTAAAATCCCTGATTCAGGTGCTAAAACTGCTGGAAAACGCTAATACGCGAACTTACATGAAAAAATTCGAGGCACAAATTGAGTATAAGCGGTGACTGATTGAAAAATTGGAAATTCGTGGTTGAAATTGAAAAAAACAAAAAAAAAAGCAATAATTCATCGCTCAAATTGAGAAGCCACTAAGCGCTAGTGCCGAGAAAAAGCGCTAATGCTGCGTTACAACTTTACTTCACAGCTAAACACGAGAAAACCAGCTAATTCCCGGATGAAAACATGAAATTAAGATAAGCGCTCATTTGCAGCAATAACTCCAATTCGCGGATCAATTGAAGCAAATCCGCTTATACGTAACTAAAATGAAGAAATTATTCATGGCAAAAATTGAGAAAAATATCTAATTTGTGGCATAAATTGAGGGAAACGCCTGTTTCGAGGCGAAAATTGAAAAGATGCAGTCATTCGTCGCAAAAATGAAAAAAATCGCCGATTCGCTGATTAATTTGAGAAAATTCGCTAATGCGCCGAACCTAAAATTGGGTGAAAGCTTTAACCTGCGGTTAAAATGGCTTAAAAAGTTGTAATTCGTAGTGAAAATTGAGGAAAAATCCTGATTCGGGGCTGCAACTTGGAAAAATGCTAATACACGGAGTAATTTGAGAAAATTCGCGGCACAAAATGAAGTATTTGCGGTCATTCTCACCTAACATTTAGAAATAGTTCCAGGGTGAAACAGGAAAAGAAAACAACAACAAAAGAAAAAAAAAAACGCCATGATTTAGGTTAATATTGGGGAAAAGCGACCATTTGCAGCTGTAATGAAGAAAAACGCTATTTAGCGGGCCAATTTGAGAAAATTCGTCTTATCGCAGCCGAGGAATTACAGATTTGAGGAAGCAAATCTGTAATTCGCGGCTAAAACTATGAAATAATTCGCGTCTATAATTGAGAAAAAGCTGTAATTCGAGGTAGAAATTGAGAAAGAGCCCTCAAAAGTTGCAAAAAAGCCGCTAATTTGCGGATTTATTAGAAAAAACCCGCGAAGTCAAGCAAATATTGCGGCTAATATTGGGGTAAAGCGAGCATTCGCATGACACAGTGAAGAAACGTCAATTAGCGCCAATTCGCTTATTAAATGATTCGCGGCACTAAATGAAGAAAAAACTGTAATTCGCGGCAAGCGGATGAGCCCTCAAAATAGAGGCTAAAATTTAGACAAACCACCAATTTGCAGATTTATTTAGGGAAATCCGCGAAGTCGCGGCAAAAATGAGGTGTTTGCGGTAAAACAGCGTTAATTTACGGCTAATGTTGATGAAGTAAAGCGATCATTCGCAGACAAAATGGAGAAAAAAAGCATAAGCGGGTCAATTTTAGAAAACCCGCCTTATCGTGGCGGGTATTGAGAAAACACAGTTAATTCGCGCCTGAACTGAGGAAACACGGATAAAACTATGGGATAAATCGCTGCTAGTATTGTGAAAAGGTTGTAATTCGCGGCAAAAATTGAAAAACGGCCCTAAAGTTGTGAAAAAAACGCCAATTTGCGAATTTAATAGAAAAAATCCCGGGGATTCACGGCAAGAACTAAATAAATGCGGCAATTCTCGCCATAAATAATGAATGAAAAAAAAAAAAAAAAAAAAAAAAATCGCCAATTCGTGTACGGCTACTCAGGCACCTAAAATCAAGAAAGAACGCTAAATCGTGAGTTCATTTAAAAAAATCCTCTAATTTGCGGCTAAAACTGAGCTAAAAAGGGCTCATTCGCAGCTGTAAAACGGAGAAAAACGCCAATTCGCGGATTAGTTGGAGATAATTCCGCTAATGTGCAGCTAAAATTGAGAAAAAATGTTAATTATTGGCATAAATTGAGGAGGAAGCCCTGATTCGCGGCAAAAATTATTAGAAATTATACGCCAATTCGAGGATATATGTGAGAAAACTCACTAATGCGTGACTGAAACTGAGATAAACCACTAGAATGGAGGAACCACGGTAATTCATGGCTGAAATTGAAGAAACGCGGTCATTCAAGGCAATAATTGAGGACACGAGGTAACTCGCGGCTGAAATTTAGAAATAATTCGTAGCCAAAGTCAATACATTTAGGTACCTTGTTTCTTTAGAGATTGCGAGGGGCCTTATACAGATTTTCAACCCCGGCCCCGATTTGATGTAGTTCCGCCACTAATCCCACTTTTTGAGCCGTGATTTTTGTTAATATGTCCACATTTTAAATTTGAACATTTAAGTGCGTATCTTGCGGGAAATGGTAACGGAATTTAAATGGAGGGGAGGGGTGCTGAAGGGGGTTTTCCTGGTGACTTCAGCGTTGTCGCGTTTTAATTACGAGGCTTCTGACAATATCGACAGCCCAACAGCCCGACAGCCCAACCTCACTGCGGCTCGCTTTTCGAGTCAAGAAAATCGGCCGAAACCGCGACGTTTTAAATGTTCTTAGAACAACGCTGGGAATAAAGAGTTTCTTTCAACAAAAGGCCACGAGACTCTGCAAGATACTCCGGCCTGTACACGCTTTTGAGTAATATAATGGAAATTTGAATCTCATTATCGCCGCCCTTCACTTTGCAGTCAATAAACATGAATAATGCAATCTTAAAAGTTGAATTCCATACAGTACAGCCCCCCTCCTCACCCTTCTCACTTCGATAGTGTAATACATGGGCGGCATTAGCATAAATAGTTAAAACCCCATCGGATATTTCAACAACTAAAAAGAAACAAAACTTCGGGGGCACTGAAGTCATGAAGAACAAGTAGCCAAGGCGCGAACAATAAAACTGGGAAAAAAAAAAAAAAAATTCCAATCGCCAATCATTCGAACTTGGAACTTTGGTATGAGAGTGAGAGGGCTAAAGAGAGAAGACTGATTGCGTGAAATTACTCCCCGGGCAAGAAATAGACAAAAAGATTGAGGAGATTCGCCATTCTGCAGGAAGAGAGGTGGGGGGAGTGACTGAGAAGGCTGTTAGAGTTGTGTGAGGCTGGTGGAGTGGGGGTGGGGGAAACCAACACAAGCAATTTATTTGCTTTTCGATTGAACTACTTTTTATTGGGTTGTTGTGGAGTGGCGGTTGGGAAGGGGGTTTCCTAATTCAATTAAAGGTTCTCTTAAATCCTTTCCAACTAATTACTGACTCTCGGTGTTAACACTCCAATGACTGAATTAATGAACTTTTTTTTTTTGGTCTCCGTTGCGAAAATATCAAATGAAACAAGTTTTGAGGGGAGGGGGGAGCAACGTAAAAAAAAATGCGATGAAAGACGATTCAATCGCTAGCAAATTCAATCACGTTGAGCTTTTTCCCATACATTCCCATCTTTACCCCCCCCCCCTGTCACCCCTCATCACACCACCACCTATCTCGAAGTAGATTAGTGAAGCAGTTAAATTGCCCTTTATCCTCTACGATCGCATGTAATTTTAAAATAAAATGGCGGTACAGACTTCATAGAATATTCAACAAACGGGTGTGTTCGGTTTAAATTATAACGGTAAAAGCTAGTAACGTCTATTTTTTATTTTTCACGATAAACCATTCTGCTATCTACGCGCAAATAACATTCCGCCGAGACGGTGCCTTACCTGGCAATGTTAACATGGGGCTATGCAAAAAAAAAAAAAAAAAAAAAAAAAAAAAAAAAACCTGAGCGTCACTCGGAGATTACATACTAGAACTTCCTTCCACATAGTAAAACACGTAGGCGTATACCTTTGTATAGCGCGACTATTTCGTTTCAAAGATTGACAAAGAATAGGGTTTCCCTAGCCGTAATTTTACATACAAAAGAGCTTCTTTGAAGCCCGTCAACCCTTCACCTCCGCTCCCACCAACCCGTTGCCAAGACTCGCAAAACCAACTATATGTATATTCGAATGGAAAACGAATGAGTCGCGGTTAAAAGGGAATCCTTCTCTCTGTGTATGTACTCTCCCCACCGCGTCCTGAATTGAAGATGAGCGTGCCAAAATGCTCGCTCGGTTTAACGCTGTCCGTATAATATGAAGATGAACTATGGGGGAGTTTAAGGGAAAGGAAAGAACTTCAGGAATCTCCCCCCCCCCCTACTAATCAAAACATAACTATTCACATACTCGTCACAACCTTGTTAATAAATCCCCGATTTTCCCCTTTGGGTGGAAATACCGAGGTCAGGTTTTAGGGGTTAATTAATTTACCTGCAACTGGAGAGATTTTCCTTACGACGCACCACCTCGATTTCCACTGAAAAAATTGGAAAAAATCGTCCGTATAAAATAAAAGAACAAAGTTGCCAAATAAATGCACCACTGCGAAAGAAAGTACGTACTCAAATCATTCTCATTTTTCAAGGGTGAAGAGTATATGGCCAAGGTTATGTTGTGCCCTACAATGACACGACTATGCGGGATTCTGTGCAAGAAGGGCTCGTGAAAGAAGAGCACGCCGATTCGAACGCCGAAATTGTGAAAAATTGCTAGTTCACAGACAAAATGGAGAAAAAAGACTCATTCGCAATTAAAATTGAGATATAAACGTGAAAATCGTATAAAGGACTTGAGGAAAGCACAAATTCTATACATGAGAAACTTCATGAAGGGTCTTCTTAATTCCTTATTTGGATAGCAAGTTTTTCCTGCATATTTGACTATTTCTTTCTTGGAACTCCATCTATAACTCTTTGGAAATGGTAGTGAGAAAAAGAAAGAACTGAATAAATAAATAAATAATTAATTAATTCGTGGCTGAAATTGAGAAAAAGCGCTAATTTTCAAGGCCGAAATTGTGAAAAATTGCTAGTTCACAGACAAAATGGAGAAAGAAGACTCATTCGCAAATAAAATTGAGATATAAACGTTAAGCCATCAACATAACAAGAAAAATCCTACCGCAACCGCAAGTCGGAAATGTCAAACAAGACGCCCGGGCATTGGCACCATAGCCAGAGGGGGGCAGTTACCCTCCCCTAGATTCGAACGCGAAGACTTAGTGGATAGTGGGGCAGCTGCCCACCCCTAGATTCCATCGCAATGTATACAAATCTTTCAAGGTCACCACATTTAGTTTCCTCGACGCTCACTAAGCAAAACCTTTCTCGAATTTCGCTCACTAAAAAAACAATTTCGAGGATTTTTGCGCCCTAAAAATACATCTTTGACAGATGTGACTCCACTAATAGGCTAATTTCTCATATTCTGTTTTAAAAACCTAATTTGCGCACTTTTTCTTTTTACTTAAAACAAAGCATTTGCAGGTTCACTGAAAAACTAATTTCTCAAGGGGATTAGCACATTAAAAACCCGATTTCGAGCATTTTTGCCCGTTTTTTGCATTTTTGCACGTTCGGCTCACTTAAAACCAACTGCTCAAGTTTCGCTATCAAAAAAACATCATTTCGCGAAAGCCGTGAGTTTCCATGGTTGGAAAGTCAATTTTGTGGGGTTGCCTAATTCAACAACTAATTTTGCGGAATTTTCGTCCCAAATAAACCATTTCCGCGGGTTCAACTCACTGAAAACCCAATTTTTTCGGATTACGCTTGTCCGAAATCGCAATTCACTAGCTTAGTGATAAAATTAGCAGTTTCATTCCAAAATCACAATCACAGTGCGTACTAGATCGCCATTTTTGTGCTAAAATTGACAGCTTCAATGTAATTTTTTTTATTTTTGACGTAAAATCCTTTAATTATCTCTAGGGTAAAATCGCCAGTTTGTCGTGAAAACGTCAGTTTTCTCGTAGAAGCTTCAGGATAAAACTTCAATTTTGGGTTTAAAAACGACAGTTTTGAAAAAAGTTGCCAGTTTTGTGGTGACATCTTTTCGAGTAAACGCCAGCTTTGGTGCGAAATCTTCCGTTTTTGTGTAATATCTGGGAACAAATCGTCAGTATTGTAGTGAAATCGTCAGTTTCGTGTTCAAATCGTCCGACGTTTCAAGACAGAGCCATAAGTTTCGGAGTAAAATCATCCGTTTTGGGAGAAAATCCCCGTTTATGGTGTGAAAATTTCAGTTTTGAAGTAAAATACCCAGTTTTGAGGTAGTTGACCGCCAGTTTTAGAGTGAAACTGTTAGTTGAGGCGGCTAACGTGATATTTTAGTATGAAATCTTTAGTTTTGGGTTTAAATCCGACAGTTTTTAGGTAATAGTGCCAGTTTTATTAGTGAAATCTTCGGGAAAACACTTCGGGTTTGGAGTAAAACCGTTCGTTTTAGAGTAAAATCTCCAATTTTCTGGTGGAAAATAGTCAGTTTTGTGTTAAAACAAACAGTTTCGGATAAAATAATCATTTTTGAGGAAAAACCGCCAAACGCTTTGGGGTAAGATTGCTAGTTTTGAAGTGACATCTCTAGTTTTGCGGGTAACACGTCAGCTTTGGCGTGAAATCGTCTGTTTTGATGCAATAACGTCTTATGTGTGAACAAATCGTCAGAATTGTAGTAAAATGGTCAGTATTGTGGTATAATCGCCAGTATTGTCCCAATTTGATAATTTTTAAAGTTTTAGGTCATTTCAAAAACACGGCTTCCATTTTCTACAGCAGCGAATTTTGCTCGTTTGTTCTCAATTTTAGCTTAAAATTAGTGTTTCTCTCAAGTTTAGGCACACTGTGTAGCGATCTGCCAAAATCTTCCGCAAAATAGCCGGAATTTTTACATTTTAGCCCCGCGTTACCAATTTTTTTTTTTTGTCACTTCGAGTTTAGCTATGAATCAGCGCTTTTTTACTACGGTGCAATTAGACCTAAACCTCAACATCCAAAGTGAAAGTTTCCCTTCAACGCCATATTGCTCCTCACAACCCACATATTGATTGGTAAAAAGTTCCACCATTTGGAGCTATGGGTTTGCGTGGGAGGGGGTAATAAGTTAGTAAATTCTTATTTTGTTCCAGTATTTCTAATATATTTCGAAATCTATCAGGTTTAGCGTGAAAATGAGCATTTACAAAATTAATCTTCATCAAATTGCCCACAAGAATGATCCCCGCGATAATCTTACTTAAGTGAACGGTTCGAGAGTTACGGCGAGTGTAGTAGTAAACATTTTTCGTATTTCGACGTTTTTTGTCGAAAAAACTGGCATTAGGAAACTTTTTGTTCTTTGCATTATTGAGTTTTGTAAAATCAAATTGCAATTTCAGTGGACTGTACGATGTTAATAATATGCCCTTGAAGGGACAAAAACTTCCCTTTCTTCTCAAGGGGCGCTACTTTTTAAGGGATAATAGGCTTTCAAATGCCTAGGCAGTAACCCAGAGTGGACCCGCATTGCTGTGACACAAAATTTTGGGTGAAACTACGTCTAAAACCGAGTACAATGCCACCTCCGGAGGTTTTCAATCTCGAGCCATTCCTGATTTATGATTTTTTTCTTTATAATGCAAAAACAGGGCAATTTCGTTCAAAAATTCGCGATTTCTCGGCTTATATCACACCGTATCCAAACATTGATGGCAGTTTCGGGAACTATGGAAAATATCACGTGCGATAGAGGTCATTTCATTGCTTGAAATCATCATTAACTCCTAGAAATTTGGCCTTTCGTCATAGATTCACATAAACTCCATAAATTGTACGTTTTCCAAAACATTGCTGTATCCAAACAGGGTTTTCCACAGACTGACGATGCTAAAAAAAAAACGTCCCTTATTTTCTAAAGTTTGTTATGGCGTATTCACATTTAACGGCACCCCTGACATTTCTCGCAATAACATCGCGAGAATGGGCGGAAACGCATTTTTCTACAAAATAAATAACTATTGCTCACGATATTCGTCGAGAAACGTCATTGGTAACATGATACGTGAATACATCATAAAAAAGCTGATAAGATGGGGACGTTTTTGTGTTTACTTCTACACCCGCTGTAACTCTCGAACCGTTCACTTAAGTAACATTATCTCGGGGATCATTCTTGTGGGCAATTTGATGAATATTATTTTTGTAAATGCTCATTTTCACGCTAAACCTCATAGATTTCGAAATATTTTAGAAATACTGGTACAAAATAAGAATTTACTAACCCATAGCTCCAAATGGTGGAACTTTTTACCAATCAATATGTGGGTTGTAAGGAACAATTTGGCGTTGAAGGGAAACTTTCACTTTGGATGTTGAGGTTGGGTCGTTTTTTTTTACTAATTGCACCGTACTATTTCTCACTTTTATAGCCACAAATAAGTTGCCTTCAGAAGGCGAAAATTGTCGTATTTTCAAGTTCAAATACTTATTACTGAAAATTGTCTTCATTTTAGCCGCGAATTAGCGCTTCTTCTCCATTTTAGCAGGGGATTAGAGCTTGTCGTATTTATTAGCGTTTTTATTCCATGAATTAGCGATTTGTCTTTATTTTTGCCACAAATTGTCGTTTATTTCCTCAATTTTTAGCAGAGAATTGGAACTTTTTTTCAATTTCAGCTGAAATTTAGAGCTTTTCTTAATTTTAGCCGTGATAATTAGTTATTTTTTTATTACTAGCCGAATTAGCACTTTTTTTTTTTACATTTCAGCTCCGCATTGGCAATTGTTTTTTCAATTTTTGTTATGGATTAGCACTTTTACTCTGTTTTCCTCTCTGCCCCAAAATATCCTTCAGACGCTATGGATTGATGTTTTCTCAATTTTAGACAATTTTAGTGATTTTTTTCACTTGTGTAGCCTTGCTATTGCGTACTTTTCTCATTTCAGCCGTGGGCTTGGCCTCAAAAACAGGACTTTAGCGTTTTTTCCTTTTTTTGAACATTTCAGCCGTAAGATTGTCTCTATACCTACATAGCGAATCAGATGTTTTTTCTAAATTATGGTCTAAAAGTTGTACCGAGTAATCACGAATGAGCGTTTTTTCGCCTTTTTAGCCACGAATATTGGCGTTTTTTCCAAACTTTTCGTCGCCTTCTGGCCCCAGCATCGGCACATTAGAGCGTCTTCTCAATTTTATCCGCTTATGGACCTAAAGAAACTCGGGGATCAGCGTATTTTCTCTATTTAAGCCACGAATTTACCCCCAGAAGGCGCGAATTTTCTGAATTTGAGCCATCAGAATAGCGCTTTCGTAGGCTCGATCGAATATTTAGCCACACTATTTGCTTATCACCATTATCGTTCTATTAGGTCCAGGTCGGATAGACTGAAAATCTTCGAAAGAAGCAAAATTGCCTTCAGTCGTATAGTATACCAAAACTCCTTTTCACGTACCTAAATCCATGAACGTAGAACCTAAAAATCCTCATTTTTTCCACTCTCGCTCTGTTCGCTTGTCGTCCTGCACTACACCAGCAGCATTGAATGTACTAATCTTTCCATTTATTTTTCGCGTTATTTCAGATGATAACACGCGAGGTTACAAAATCTAGAACTGCTCAGGGTGGTCCGGAACTGGCAAAGAACGGAGCGCATATTCAAGCTTTTTGGAGGCCCTCTGATATGGGGCCGGGGGAGGTCCACCCCCCTCACCACTACCTAGGTACGCTACTGCCAAGAAGTTGTCTCAAGAATCAGTGAATTAGCGTTTTCTGAATTAGTGGATAAGTATATAAGTGCACCATCTCAATTGTATTCACATATTGGCAATTTTTCTCAATTTTAGCCGCGAATTAGCGCTGTTTCTAATTTCAGCCGCGAATCAGCGCCTTCGCACAATTTTTGCTTTGAGTGAGCCCTTTTTCTCAATGCAACTTACCGTTTTTCTTCATTTCACCCGTGAATTTGGCTATTTTATGTTTAGAAAACTTACTATCCAAAGGAATTATGAAGACCCTACGCAAAGTTTCTCACATAAAGGATTCATGCTCTTCTTAATACGGTCAAGAGAAGAGCGCACCCAGGTAGTGTCTTGCACGATTTTCGCTTGTGCTCTTCTTTTACGTACCCTTCTTGCACAGAATCACGACACTGTACTATAGAGCTGTTTGAACCTCACTGGTCCCTTTAATCTTCCTTGTGATGAGAATGGGGGTATTTTCTATGGGAGGACAAATAATGTTTTTTATTGAAGCGCGAATCGACTCAAATTGGAATGCAAATTCTCTCCCCCCTCCCTATCAATCCACCGAAACACAAAAGTTACACAAATTAGAAAACGGGCAACTGCGCTGAAAAATTGATGCCTCTTCCGAATATGTTACATTCCGCTCTTCAACTCTCCCCCCACTCCCAACCGTTTTGATTTCACCGTGAATGACCTCCGCGACCTCTCTAATGAAATACCTTCCAAGTTTGATTTCATCAAAACGATAAAATAGTGAAAATTCTTCAAATTAAATTAGTGAGCGAGAAAAAAATAAATGCATTCGTTAGATACGGCTCCAAGCCAATCAAACGTCTGTAATCTTTGACCCACTTCATAATATTGCCATGCCCCTATAAAGGTTTTAAAAAATCATGCATCATTTCAGTTTTCCCCGCCAAGTAACTTTGACACATTTTTCCAAGCCACACCGTCTATATACTTCTCACCCGGGAGAAAGAACTCATTTATCATTGTTTTGAGGGTTTAATCAAAAAGTATGAAGCCTAACAGTTGAGCCTAAGGCGGTGAACTCTGCGTTATTATTATTATTTTTTAAAAAAATTATGATAAATCTATTGAATAAGAAAGAAGGAGGGAGGGGGTGATGCATTCGTTCGATACCGTGTCTAATACGGAGTGTAAAATATGACCTGTCAGAGTGACGCACAAAATTACTACGAAAAAAAAACACAAGCTAGGTATTAGCACTTTCGAGATCTAGATTAAAACAAAAAAACGATTGCCATAGTCATGGGTGAGGTATGGGAAGTCGGTAGGGGGATGGGAGCGATGGTTTCAAGTTGCATGTTTTCGAGCTGAATTATTAATGAACCCGAGACGAGCCCATTAGGAGAAAGCAAAATAAAAACACCCAAGCCAAAAAGGCTGAAGGAGGGTTCTAAGAAAAAGATGGCGAGATCATGACCATGAAGGATTTCGCTACGCGGGGGCGTTTCCATTAATAAATAATTAAAGGAGAACGTTTTTATTTGCAATTGTTGTTGATTTGTTGCTTAATGGATAGACTGAGACCTCGCCAGTCGACTCAAAATTGAAATTAAATTTGGGATCTTCTGAACTGCACCAATGATCAAACAGACTCATTTTATTGAAACAACAAAGTTTAATAAAGTCAGTAATCGTCAGGTAATTAACTCGGTTCCTCATTGAAACAAAATTATTGAAACTATCATCATTAAAGAGATTCTTTAAAGAAAGACGGTGAGGATAAAAATTTACCGAGATTTTAATGAATGTTTTAACGCCAGGGGCGAAACCAATTAAAAACAAGACCCCATTTACGGTTTCTTCAACTTACTCTACACTAATTACTATCTTGTTGTAAATGCTTTGAATTTATAATAGGAAGGTAAACGAAGAGTTGAGCGGAATGCGTGGCATGGGGGAGGGGGGCAAAATTTAAATATCACTGTACATTTTACAATGCCCAAGGACGTCGATAAACAGCCTGAGAGAGATAGCTCGCGATAGCAAATTAATTTTAGCACACGAGCCCGCAAATGAAATACAATTGAAACGTTCTTGTAATATTCGTACACGCCGACGACCATACATTTTTGGTTAATTCTCAAGCTTCCTAAGATAATTTCTCTTCCTATTCACCCCTCCTCCACTGAAGGAAAGCTATAAGAGAAAGGTTCGCCCCCTTTAACCATTTGAAAGGACTAAATTTTCACTATGACTCTCACGAGGATTGTTTATACATGGACGCTTCCCTCCTAACTATACCATTAAGGATTACGGCTTGGGACGATTATCCAAATCACGTATAATTGTCACGATTATTCAGTAAGAGGATCTCAGCCTTACCTCCTCCCTATACCTTTGTGTTGTTAGGGCTGTGGATAATTATCGCTATGCGCTATGGCATGAGAATAATTTGAGTAGGTAATTGAAAATTTTCTTTCTTTCACAATAATGCATTATAATAATGTAATTTTTTTTTTTACTTTTTTCCCATCTCTGAATTTAACTGATCCTTCGATTATAGCTGTGTAATCCATAGCGATTTAGTCGGTTCAGCACATGTCACTTAATTTACTTTTTTTTTAATGGATATTATTACACCCACTCACGATCGAAATTTGTAAGGAACGATAATAAAATATACTCGCCACCGTCCATGTACATTCCACGGACACACACACATCTACCACGAGTTCCAAACAGACACTAACTGTGGAGCCCGCGCCACTACAACCACACTCTTACCACCTCTTCTCTTCCCCATTGGGAGTCGCACACTCCTCTCTTCTTAACAGCGGCTACCCACTCACTCGATTCTTCACTCTCTTTTTGTCTGTTTGTTCTTTTGCACTTCGAGGAATTGAAGACTCACTTTTTCGACCTTCGAAGACTTTTAAACAGACAGAGACCATCGCGGCCGCGGAATCTTCAAGACCCGCCGCCGCGCCGCTTTGTCTGGTGCGCAACCTTGTGAAGGACGCTGACGTTGGGAACAACCCAGCAGAATGACCTGGATTCTGGGTCGTTTTTTGCCAATGTCGTCGCTGATTGAGGGATTGCAATTGTTATGTATTGCTTACGATAGAAGCAGTGGCGAATGTTATAGGATTTTATCTTTGGAGGGGTTCCGGCCTCTTTCTTTAATGAAACAATCCGCGGCCATCAATGGCGGCGGAAGTCAGCCGGCATTGGGGGAGCAAGAATCTGAGCAGTTCAGATTTAACCCCCTCCCCTCCACAGAAAATAAAATTTTGCGAATCAATGGCCAACATACTACACAACATGCCAATATGAGCAAAAATACAATTCTTGAGGCAAAAATTCCAAATTCTTCAACAAGTTTACCGCCTCCTCAAGAAATTCTCTTGCTTCCGGGTTAATTTTCCCCGGTAATTTGAGTCCTAAAGACACAGTTTTAATAGATAAACGACGTGTTATGAGCTAAATCAGCTACATCGGCCATAAAATGACGTATTCAAACTATTCAGAGCAGAAACTTACAATTAGAGTGAAAGAGAAAGAAAAAGAGGGGGGCGGACCACCCCGGGCCACTGTCAGATAGAGAGGCTCCCCGAAGAGCTTAAATATGGCAATGTTGATTTTTAGGTTCATGGTCATATATTTAAGTACGTGAAAAGGAGTTTTGGTATACGATTGGACAGTGATTTGGCTTCTTTCGACGATTTTCAGCCCATCCGACTTGAAGAGTAGAACGTTACTGAAATATTCGATCGAGCTACGGAAGAGCATTCTGACGGCTAAAATTGAGAAAATTTATTTGTTCCTTCTGGAAGTAAATTCGCGAATGAAATAGAGAAAATACCCTGATTCCCCAGTTTCTCTATAGATCCTTAAGCAGATAAAATTTAGAAGGCGCTCCAATGTGCTGATGTTGGGGCTTGGGGGGCGAATAGGCAGCAAAAAATTTGGGAAAAGTGCTAATATTCGTGGCTAAAACTGCGAAAAACGATCATTCGTGATTTCTCGGTATGACTTTCAGACCATAGCGAGAGTCGCTCTCAGCTGAATCGATTCGCAGGAAAAGGGATCTCGAGATTTAGAAAAATTGTCGGGGAATTGTTTTGGTTAGATGGCTAGAATTGTCAGTTTTCACTCCTTTAAGCCCAAATTTGAAAGATTTGGCCCTTTGAAAAAATAATTTTGAAGGATTGATTCCCTCAAAATCCAAATTTGCGGGGTAGACTCATTAAAAAGTCATATTTCACGGGGTTCAAGTTACAAATTTCACACATGGCCTTCATAGAAGCAATTTCGTGAATTCTGCACTAAGGGAACCCACTTTTGTTTTGGAAAATTCGAGATCCAATTTCACGCTTGGAAGATTTTCCATGTCAGAAAAAATTGTCATTTTTTGCAATTAGGCACGCTTCTCGGTTCTGATTGAGAAAACGTAAATTCGCTGCTAAAACTGAGTGAAATCTCTTATTAAAGGCTAAAAGTGAAAAATTGCCAATTCATAGCTAAAAATTTGAAAGTCGCTTATTATTCGCGGATGACATTGAGAAAATGAGAAAAAAATTGTTGTGGCGGATGTCAAGCAAGAGCTTCACTCCAGCAATGTCTCTCAAACTCAGTCCTCTCTACTCGACACCGAGCAATTGAACTGCTGAGAGAATGTCTCGTTCAAGCTCTGTGGAGGATTTGCAGGGGATACCGCGAGCCGGCTCTGGCAAGCATTCGCCTCTCTTCCACTTTGGCATCTATCCTGAAGGTCTCAAGCTTTCGAACGTATATCCGATCCCAAAAAAGGGGTCTCCGGATAGCCCTTCAAGTTATCGTTCTATCGCGATCGTACCATGCGTCTCCAAGGCGTTCGAGGCTATTCTGTATCACTACATACATATTTTCGTACTCTCAGTTTGGGTTCAGACCTGGGCGAAGTACCGCATTCGCTGTGGCGAGGATTGTCGAGAATATTATGGGCATCATGGAGAGTGACTCCAGTCCAACAGCGGTATTTTTCGACTTATCAAAGGCCTTCAATGTCGTCAACTCTTGGTGAGGAAACTGAGGCTCTATCGAGTGGCCGGAACCGCATTAGTCCTGCTCCAATCGTTTCTTTCAGAACGGTCGCAGCGGTTTTCTTTCGGGAACAGTTGTCAGGCCGGAGAGGGGTGACCCTTGGTGTACCCCAAGGATAGATCCTCGGGCCCCTGTTCAGTTTGTAGTGCGTGGGCCGGTGCTTGTAACGATGCCGGTCCGTCTGCAATTAACGTACCTCGCGGAGTCGGCCAGGGAACACCTTGCGGTTGAAGTCAGGCCTTGGGGTTGCCTTTTGAGACGCGCCACGGGGACACTGATTCGTGCACGAAGATGCTCTAAGGGAAGGAGAGTACTCCGCGGTTGACTTCAGGCTCCGGGGTTGCCTTTTAGGGCGCGCCACGGAGACACTGGATCGTGCACG
This sequence comes from Corythucha ciliata, assembly GCA_038030265.1. Taxonomy (NCBI): domain Eukaryota; kingdom Metazoa; phylum Arthropoda; class Insecta; order Hemiptera; family Tingidae; genus Corythucha; species Corythucha ciliata. Next base: position 13,637,983 of record CM075939.1, read on the forward strand.
GAGATGCTCTCGGACAAAAAAATAAAAATAAAAATAAAGTTTATTTAGTCAGCTTTAGGAACGGAGGGAAGCGCGACCGGTGACGACCAAAAGACGACTGAATTGTTGGAGCTCAAGCTCGCTTTATATAGGGCTTTTTGCCCCCCCGTTCCTCTATCTTTCCTTTTTTATTTAATAAATATGTGAAGGAACAAAATTAAGTCGCGGATGAAGCGAAGAATAAAAAATGGAGTTGAACACAACACACGCCACCCCCAGCGTTCCGCGACTCGCGTGTGGCTTACGTCTGCGTCTGTTTATCCGTCGGAAGAATCGAGATGACGACGCCGTGAGAAGGGACGTTCAAAAACTTACGCTTTGGTGTCTGTGTACACCTATTGGTGGATAGACACTTCGGTGCTGTTCTTTCAAGAGGTGTAGGGTTGTAGGTGTTGGGTCTTATTCGTTGAATAGTGTCGACGGTAATTCTCTCAGGAGTCCTCCATGGAATTTGCTCTCTCATCAGGGATTCGACCGGAGGCTCGCGAAAAATCATTTCTTGCAATATTCTCTTCAGTTCGTGGTCTTCCATTTCCATTTCTAAACTGTCAGCTGACACTATTGCTTGTTTTGTATTTTTGTATCGTTTGTAGTTGATGCGTCATAAGCACGGGTCGAACCGGAGTGGCGGTTTAGAAATTCGTCCGGAACGAGTCGTGTAATAAGGTGATACATCTGCCGCCTGTACTGGGTCTTCCATCGTGGGTCCATAGGGGCTCGATGGAGACAGTTGCAGATGCTCTTCCGTTGAGTTTTGCGATGGGCGGGGTAGACTGGGTGACATAGGGTTTACGGCAATCTCTTCGGGAAAGAGGAAAGCTGGCTTGACTCGATCGATCGAAACACGGGTTTCTCTATTCAGGAGCAGAATTTTTAACGTTTTGTCATCCCTCTGTAGAACCTGGTGTGGTCCGCTGTATGTGGGCTGTAGCGTCCGTTTGTTCGAGTCGTTCCGCAGAAAAACGTGTGTGCAGTTTTTTAGCGCCGGACTAATGAATGGTCGTCTCCATTTTGACATTTCCCTGAGATGTTGCATATCTTGTTGGAAGTTTCGCAAGAAGTCGTCGAAGGTGTTGACAGGAGGCGTAGGCACGAAAAATTCTCCAGGCAGTCGTAGAGGTTGATTGAAGAGTATTTCTGCAGCAGACGTTCCTTCCTCCCTCTTAACAGCAGCCCGGAGTCCCAACAACACCGGATAGAGAATCCTGCTCCAGTTTTCCGAGTCGAGGTATGTGGTCAGTGCTGTTTTAAGCGTTCGGTGCCACCGCTCTATTATTCCATTAGCTTGTGGATGGTAAGGCGTAGTTCGAATCCGGGTAATGCCCAACATTTGGGTCAATTTGGCAAATAGATCCGACTCGAACTGTCTACCTTGGTCGGTGGTGAGCCGCTTGGGTATTCCGTAGCGAGAAATCCAGTGTTTATAGAATTTTCTGGCGATTGTGCTACTTTCAATATTTTTTAGTGGAATTGCTTCCATCCAATGCGATCTGCGATCAATTAGGGTAAGACAGAATCTTTTTCCTTGGGAAGGCGGTAATGGGCCGATGATGTCCATGTGTACATCATCGGACTTGACGGCGTTAGGTAGACTTTTTCTATAAAAGTTAACCACACCCAGGAAGCGCCGGAGGTCTTTGACGGTTTGGGGAGGCTTCATGGTGCAGATTACGTTTATGCGGTCCTCTAAAGGTTTGATGCCGTTTGTAGAAACTTCGTAGCCGAGGAATTTTACTTTAGGTTGGCCTAATACGCATTTTCAAAGGTTCAGGGTGAGCCCGTGTTTGTCTAGGATACCTAGAACAGTTCTCAAGTGTTCTCGGTGCTCCTCTTCGTTGCGTGAAGCCAACAAAATGTCGTCCAAGTACACGAATACGAAGGGTATATTCCTGAATAATTGGTCCATGTAACGCTGAAATGTCTGTGCTGCGTTTCTCATCCCGAAGCCCATTTTGACGTACTCAAAAAGACCGAAAGGTGTCAGAATAGCGGTTTTGGGGATATCTTCTGGTGCGACTGGTACATGATGATACGCCTTGTTCACGTCAAATGTTGAGAATACAGTGGCGTTGTGTAGATGATAGGTGAAATCGTGGATATTCGGGATTCCATACCTATCAGGTACAGTACGACTGTTTAGCAAACGATAGTCTCCGCACGGGCGTATTGTACCATCCTTTTTAGTTACAATATGGAGTGGGCTGGCCCATGGGCTACGTGATGGACGGCATATCCCTAGCTCCATAAGACGAGTGAATTCCTCCTTCGCCGCGCGGTATTTTTCTGGTGCTAGCCGTCGGACCTTACATGAGACGGGTGGTCCTCGAGTCTCAATATGATGTAAGATCCCTTCTGAGGCTTCAGCAGAGGCGAATCGAGGTTTGGTTAAATTCGGAAATTCCTTGAAAATGTCGGCGTAGCTGTTATTTTGAGGGATCGCGGAGATGGACAGTGATTCAGAAGGTCGAATTTGTCCAGTTGTGCTGAGACCAGTAGCTTTTTCGATTAATTTTTTCTGGCGGAGGTCTATCATAAGATTGTAATGTTCGAGAAAGTCTGCCCCTAGTATGGGTCGTGGTACCTCTGCCGAAACAAAGTTCCAAGGGAATGAGCGACGAATGCCTAGGTCCAATTTACGAAATTCGATTCCATATACTGGAATGTTGGATCCATTGGCTGCTTGCAATGTGAAATTTGCTTCTTGAAGAATGCTGTCTTTTTTCTTCGGAAGTACGGATACATCGGCTCCGGTATCAATGAGGAAGTGACAAGCGGAGTTACGATCAAAAATGAAGAGGCGACGGCTTTTGGTTGCTGAGGTATCGAGGCCCGTCAAACTTGATACCGATTTTAGTTTTCCGAATTGTCTTTATTATCTGCTTTCCACTGACAAGGTTGTTTACATTTGTGAGCCTTGTCACGGAAACGGAAGTGGTAAAAACACAGGTCGTGAGTATTTCGACGATTATTAGACGACGAACGAGATAGCGATCCGCGGTGAGGTGTAGGTGTTCGTGATCGGGTGCGCGTAGCAGTTTGAATTTCCATTAAGCTCAAGCGTAGTTTGTGAACTTCCTGAGTTAAAAGGTCGAGGCGTCAGTCAGAAGACGGTTGCGCTTTCACGGCGTCTGCGTCGGACTCGTGAATTTTATCGGCCATAGCCGCGATTCGAGCTAAGTCGTCCTCCTCAAGTACGGCGAGGATCGTCTTCATCCGAGTTGGTAAGGCACGTAACCAGACAGTCTTTAGAACTTGTTCGGTGGCATTCGCTCCGACCAAAGATTGCATTTGACGTAGCAATTGTGAAGGCTTCGAATCTCCTAAGTGCGTCTCCTCGAGCAGCCGAAGGATACGTCTCTTTTCGCTCTGGCTGAAGACTGCTGTCAGACGTGTTTTCAGGCTAGCGTACGGTGTGAGGCCAGGATTCGCTGCTAGATCGGCAACCTGAGTGAGTATCTTGTACGGCAACTGCCCGATGATCAGCTGAAACTGTCGTTGTTCTCCGATGATATTGTTTGCCGCAAAGATAGCTTCCACCTGAAGAAACCAGAGTATGGGATCCTCTTCCCAAAACGAAGGGAATCGTGGAGAAAAAGGTTGAAGAACCGCTTCTTGTTGTCTAGGCACGATGTTGACGCCGACGGCGTTTCCCGGTATTTCGTCGACCATGGCGAGATGCGATGCACGTGACGATTCGATGAAAGGATCACGTCGGGGTCACCAGTTTGTAGTGCGTGGGCCGGTGCTTGTAACGATGCCGGTCCGACTACAATTAACGTACCTCGCGGAGTCGGCCAGGGAACACCTTGCGGTTGAAGTCAGGCCTTGGGGTTGCCTTTTGGGACGCGCCACAAGGACACTGACCCGCGCACAAGGATGTTCCTGGGGGCTAGAGTACTCCGCGGTTGAGATCAGGCCCCGGGGTTGCCTTTTGAGACGCGCCACGGGGACACTGATTCGTGCACGAAGATGCTCTAAGGGAAGGAGAGTACTCCGCGGTTGACTTCAGGCTCCGGGGTTGCCTTTTAGGGCGCGCCACGGAGACACTGGATCGTGCACGGAGATGCTCTCGGACAAAAAAAATAAAAATAAAAATAAAGTTTATTTAGTCAGCTTTAGGAACGGGGGGAAGCGCGACCGGTGACGACCAAGAGACGACGACCGAATTGTTGGAGCTCAAGCTCGCTTTATATAGGGCTTTTTGCCCCCCCCCCGTTCCTCTATCTTTCCTTTTTTATTTAATAAATATGTGAAGGAACAAAATTAAGTCGCGGATGAAGCGAAGAATAAAAAATGGAGTGGAACACAACATTCCTCATCTTCATCAACGACCTTCCAGGCGTCCTAAACGCCTCTCTTGGGTGTGTCCTTCATGCCGAAGACAATGTCAGTCGTATTTCCCTCGTCCGAGGACGAATATTCTCATAGACAAGTGTTGCGGCAATGGTGTAATGCCAACGGTCTCTCTCTCAATGACAGCAAAACGCAAAGTCTGAAATTTCACTCGGGCAACTGTGCCGCTGACGGTGGTGTGGCCCACGTCATGGGATTCATTCTGGACTCGTGTTTGAGCTGGAGGGACCACATCGAAACTTTATCGGGAAAATTAGCCAAGGGACTATTCATTTTGAGACGACTGAAACTCTCTGTGGACTCAGCAACTCTACGGACAGCATACTTTTACTTTCATAGCCATCTATCGTAGGGGACGCTGATCTGGGGCAGTTCCGTGTCGGTGAAGAGAATATTTGTACTGAAACTGTGTTGTGCAGAAACGTGCACTTAAGCTGGTGTATATGAAGCCGAGGCAATCGTGTGAAGGTGCCTTCATCGAACAGGATGTCAGGAGAACAGGACGCCAGGGAGTCCTCGTTCTCTACACTGAGTCAGCAGCACTCCTACCACACGAGAGGTAAAAACAATTTGGTGCCGCAACGGTTTGGGCTGACCAAAACATGTAAAAGCTTCATGAGCGTTGCCAAAAAATTGTATAATCATGTTCCTGAGAGAATCCGAATCCTAGACGCGGGACCTTTTACTAAACGGCTCCGAGCTCGGCCCTATACGAAGTGCAAGACATTTGCAAAATACATTTCGACTAGCCGGTCTATCTACCTATTCATTATTTTCATTACGATTCAGATTCATTATTTACAGAACTTCATTTTGCTTTTTTGGCCTATTCGAGAACTAATTTTGCCTTTGGCTCCCTCAAAACAAGCAATATCGGTTCTGGCACGTTAGAAACCAATTTCGCGGGATTGACTCCTTTATAAAAATGACCAACTTCATGGATTTCACAAAGGTGAAAAAAAATTCTGACGGAAAGGCCAACCCTCTGTCAAAACCAGTCATCCCCAATGTGAGACTTTCAGAATTTGACAGCAATAAACCAACTTTCAAACCATCTACCCATTCAAATTTCGTTCGTTAAAGTATTCCTTTATTAATTATTATCACTCGAACCCGACCTAATTGTAATTAATCTGGTGCACCATTAAATACCTCCCCCACTCGACATATTGGTGGCAAGACTCAAACTATCGTTAATTAGACACCAGGGGTAACTTACTAATTGTTAAATAATTAGTTTTAGACGTATGCAAAATGTAATTAGTGCACACCGCGTACGAGTAATTAATTATTAATTTAGATTGGTATACACCTACCAATCCGGTTTGAAGGTTGAATAAAAACAACGGGCGCATTTCGCAAAGAAAGACGGGGGGAAAAGGCTGCGAATTAATGTGAGTCAAAATGTGAATTACGGCAAATAAAACCGGATTACCCCTCCACCCCCCCAGGACTAGAAAAATCATATCTGTCTCAGGGGATAGGTGGGAGGGGGACTTCTCCTGCTCTATCATTTGGTATTCAAAGCACCGTACGCGAATTGATGCAGACATTTTCGTGTCAGGGCTTCCTGGAGGAGCGATTGAGAGTGGGATAGAGAATGTATATGTATAGCAGGACCGGCAAAGCTTTTCGTTAAGATAAATAAGGCGTGAGAATTGTATTGTTCCCCTATATACGCTATTGTTGTACCTCAGGGTTTACGTCTTTCGTAGAGTACCTTGGCGATGGTTATCTTGTTTGTAACAAATTGGCTATCATTTGTCTTCTCTTTCCATTTCTCTTTTTTCACTCTGCGCTACTCTCCTGGCACTATTTTTTTTATTTATTCTTTTCGTCTTGATATATTGGAAACGCCATTCATTTGGCACGTTTTTTCCAGCTCCCATGCAAGTTTCCGAATAGCATCCTTACAACTAACGTCCCTCTCTATTTGTGTAGTTCTGCCACTCGCCCATATCTATACATTTAAATACGATTTAGCATAAAATACATAAAGCGTTGAAGGTAACCGTACTCGCAAATTAAATATTTTACGTAATTCAACGAACAACGTCGGAATGGTGCCACGAAAGATATTAAACGTTTTTATTTGTGTTAGTTGCGTAACTCGAGCCGCTATGATGATCAATCGGTAAAAAATAAACAAAATGAGAAACCCTAAAGATTATACTTCAAACTATTAAGAGTTTAACGACCATTCTCTTCTTTATATACCGACTTAAATAAATAAAACTCTTGGAGCCCCATTTTAGCCTCCGGAATAAAAAGGGAGTGGACCTTAAAAATGTGAATGACAGCAATAATTACAGGGCGGTAAGCCCTGTTCCATGCTTGAACTAAAGGGTTTGGGGCTCTTAAAGCCAGTGATTGAAGAATGAAAGGGTTTAAACAAATAAAAATGTATTCCGGTAAACAATTCAACGCATCCATGAGACAACGTGCGAGGACACTGTAACGTAGGGGGAGGGGAAATGGAGTTACTGTAGAGTTCATGAGTCCAAAGCTGCCTGGGTGCAAACACAAGTATCATGAGTATCGCTAAGGGTAATCAATTAGACAGTGACATTAGAGAGAGTTTATCCGATTATCCCGAACCATGCGTGAATTCAGCTTTGCCATTTTAAACCCCCCCCCCCCATCAACCAACCACCCTGTCTTTTCAGTCTGTGTGCACAGGAAGGCACTTTAAAATGGAAATAACCCCCTCGTATATGAAGGGTAACACCAACGAACTAAATTCACTTCACCCGTCCCTCACCGCCGCTCCGCGTCACTCGTGACTTCTTGAATCTGAAAGTGTATAAAACTCGTCGAAGCTCAACTTTGGTCTCGCAAAATGTGGGGCATGAAGGGAATTGAATAAAATTCCGCTCTCTCACGACCCGCCGCTATTACGAACACCCGTAATCTGTTAATAATTACCGCACACAGAGTTTCCGAGCGTTATTATTAACGTTATATCAAAAACAGTTGATTTTTCGCTTCGATCGATTTCAAACGGGATTTGACCCTTTTTCAACGCGCAAAAATAAATAAATAAAAATGGAAGTATAAAACCCCATAAATCACCTAAACGACACTAGCACGTTGAAGTGGCGGAAAGTATGTCCAGGGCACACCGACATTGTGTAGGACAAGTGGGGCGAGGGTGAAAATACGGTTAAGGCTCTATACGGATATCAGTCTGTACCCGTGTGCCTCGACAACGACCATGCAATCCCCCCCCCCCACACACACACACGCAACCACAGACTAACGACAATACACGATTTTCTTCTTCAGCTGTAGAGGTTTCCTCCTGGTGTGGTGGGGGGGGGGAGTTGGAAATGTAACTCTTTTTGTTACAAAATTTACGGTCCTCTCAACAGAGGGTGACCTGGTTAATTTGGTAAAAAGGTTCAAATAAAAATCGACAATAGCCAGGACGTGAACTAGTTTGTTGCATTCTTTCTTACACACCCTTCTGTCCAAACAAAATTTACGATATTCCGAAGTTGAAATGACTTCCACATTCTTTTTGTTCCCGCCTCGGCTTTTTTTTTTTAGTGTCCTGAGCACCTCCCCCCCCCTCACCACAAGCCGCGTCAATTGCTTGATTAAATTTGGTCACCTTTAGTATAAGTCAAGCAACCCCTTTGTCAAGGAATTACTTCATGGACACAAGGACACATAATCCGCGTTTTGATTTTCCAGGTGTGATCGAAGGTGTAGCGAGGGGGGGATGCCAGTAATACGATACAATAGGGGTGAATTGACTCCATGAACAGGGGAATCGTGTTCGGAAGTAGTGAGAAAATAAAAAAAACCTAGGGAAACCGTGGTGGAGGAGGGGGAGAAGGGGCTTTTAAAAAGGTTAGATAAGGGATCGTGCATGCGGGCTGCTCTCGTGAACTGCATGTAAATGACGTGGTTGAAAACGTAAATTAGTGCGGCAAGTGTTTTTTATTGTGTTTCCGGGCGACGAGAAGAAGAGGTGGGCTGAATTAAGCATGTCCAGGAAAAGAAAAAGAAGAAAAAAACAGTAGTTAAAAGGCTTCGTTAACCATAATGCCTCGTGTTTGGAAACAGGATTGCTTTAGTCGAAGTGGGTGGTCAAGCGAAAATGCAAGGGATGAGGTCAGATAAAAGAGAGAGAGACATCAGAAACGATAATATTGAAAATAAAGGTATAACATTGTATCAGGACAGTTCAGAAAATGGAAGACATTCAGTCTGAGAACCCTATATTTGGCTCCAGAAAGCAAGTTCCCCCCCCCCCCCAAAGGGAAATTTTACCAATGGAAGTGCGACTTCTAGCCTCGGGTACTGATTATTACCCCCCAACCACCCCACCACGACCAACCAGATCTACAGCTGGGATCGGAGAATTAGCAGAGGTAACTACGTGATGATGAGGTAATTACATACTCGGAAAGTTGCCTGGTATCCAAGGTACAGGGGCGGATTAAGGGGGAGAGACCTAGTATAGGCACGGGCCTCCAATGGAAAATCTCAGGGGTGGCAAATTTATCTTGTACCATTTTAGAGAAAACGCTATTTTGCATAATCTCGAGAGCACTTGACGACTATAACAGAGAGAAAATCAATAATTCTCCGGTATTTGAAAAGAAAAAACTACTTCACTAGCTACTTCACCACTATTACCGGAAAAACGCTAATTGGCGGCTAAAATTAAGAAAAATCTCTCATTTGCTGCAGAGAGAATGTGAGTGAGAAATAAAGTGAAAGAGCTTCGGCTTAAATTGAGAAAAAGTGTCAGTCCTTTGTCCAAAATGTCAACTCACGACACGACACAAATCGAGAGAACGCCAATTCGCGGTTTCATGTAGAGAACACTTTATGAATGTAAGAAAGAAAATCGCTAATTCTTGGCTAGAAAGTGAAAAAACATGCAAAATCGCTGCTGAAACCGGGAGAAAAGCGCTAAAACGTGACAGTGATGAATAAGAAAAAAAGCTCTCATTTGCTGCTGAAATTGAGGGGAAAACACACTAATCCATATTTATATTTGAAAAAACGCGTTAGTTCACTACTGCAATAAAGAAAAAACGCTAATTCCATTGGCGGATCCAAGGAGGGGCTTGATGATGTTTATTCTCAAGCCCCTTTTCCAAAAACTGTCAAATTGACAGTTTTTAACGCCGAAAATGACTGACTATAGGGCGACATTGGCAGTGTTTCGAGTTTCGAGTACGAAATTTACAGTTTTCAGAACGAAATTGACAGTTTTGAACGACGATATTGACAGTTTCTTAGTATTCTGATGCAAAACCTCGTAATCAAGGTTTGGGATATTTGTTTTGTAGGAGGAAATTGAGACTCCAAGTCAAAATTGTCAGTTCCTGAGGCAAAACTGACAGTATTATAAATCGAAATTGACAGTTTGAAGTACGACAATCAGTTTCGAATGTTGAAATTGACTGTAATCCAACGGGGTTTTACGTCCAACTACCATAAGGTGTCGTGGACGAGGGCGAGAGCACAAACTTAACTTTTTTACACGTTATTTATCTTTTTTACTGAAATTGACGGTATCTAGGGTGAAATTGGCGAATTCGAGGACGAAATTGACAATGCATGCATGCTGCGTCTGTACGAAGATGGCGTCTGTAATGCTGAAGATGGCGAGCAGCCGAAACCTGTTCGTTTCTAACGCACCTCAACGAGGGAAGACAGACAAGGTATTAGGCTCCTACGGCTAAAGTTTCATGCATGCATTACCTACTAACCCTCGTAGTCTAAGCGATCACACTAACAATATCAACGAAATTGACAGTTTATAGGATGAAATTAGGAGTTTTAGGACAACATTGATAGTTTTTACAACGAAATTTACAATTTCCTGGACAAAATGGACAGATTCAGAAAGGAATTGGTTGTTTCCCGAACAAATGCGTTGATAGTTTCCAGGATGAAATTGATAGTTCTGAATGATTCTTGAACGAAATTGACAGTTTTTAGGACGAAATTGGCAGTTTCAGGACGACACTGATAGGTTTGGCGACGAAAGTGACTGTTTCGGGGACGGAATTGACTATACTAGGAAGAAATGAAGACGAAATTAACACGAAATTCACAGTTTGAAAAACAAAATTGACAGTTCCCAGGACGAAATCGTTAGATTTGAACATTTACTTGACAGCTTATAGGACGAAATTGACAGTTTTGAACGACGAAATTGGCAGTTTCTAGTACTTGAGTGTTTCCGGTGAAGGGGCTTAAAAACCGTCAGTTTCCGAAATCCCTTGACACGGTTTCTAGGAAGAAATTGGCAAACTCGAGGACGAAATTGACAGTTTGTGGGGCGAAATTGACAGTTTTGAATGACGAAATGGACCTTCATAGGACAAAATTGACAGTGTTAGATCGATACTGATAGTTTCAACTAGAAATTTACAGTCCCCAAGACGAAATTGACAGTTTTTGAGACAACATCGACAGTTATTTATGCCAAAATAGACAGTTTCTCGGGTGAAATTGACTGTTCCCTGGCCGACATTGACAGCTCACGGGACGGAATTGTTTTCAGAGTTTTAAGAACTCGACTATTTCAGGTGAAGGGGCCCAAAAACCTCATGTTGTGAGCCCGAATGGCCCGCTGCTGAATCTCGAAATCAAATTTTGTGAACTTCTGTTATGTAGGAGGAAATTGACACATTCTAAGTCAAGACTGTCAGTTTCTGGGGGCGAAATTGAGTTTTTTAAAGACGAAATTATCTGTTTTAAGGACGAAATTAACAGCTCGACCGAAACTGACCAGTTGCCAAGAGAGGAATTAAGAAAATCCATGCGGTCTGAAAACCGAATTGTCGTCAGTGACTGAGTTTGCAATTTTTAGGGCCTTGACTAGTCGTTTTGGTGATAGTTAGGGTATGAATCGTCAGTTCAGGCACTTTTAAGGCACGAATAGTCAATTTGGCCATTATTGAAACGCGAGTGGTCGTTTTTCAAGGCGCACTGTCAGTATAGCCATTGTGGGGGAGGGGCATGAATTGTCAATACGACGTTTTAGGGCTTGTCCAGTCTGTTCTACCACTTTCAAGGGGCGAATTGTCGTTGTCCCTGACGCTTTCCAAAGAGCGCGTTTGACCATTTTTAGACCGAAACTTTGAGGATTGCATTTTTTAAGGCGTTTGGTTATTTCAGACCACGAATCGTCAGTTCAGCCATTTTCAAAAGCCCGGAATGGCTTTTTTGGCCATTTTCAAGGCGCGAGTCGTCATTTTAGGCATTAGCATTACCAAGGCGCGAATCATCATTTTTGCCATTTTTAAGGCGTGAATAGTCCGTTTGACTATTTCCAGGGGACGAGTCGTCCATAAAGTCAATGTTGGGGTGCGAACGGTTAGTTTAGCAATTTATAAGGCATGAATCGCTAGATTCACCATTTTTCGAATGGTTCGAACGAGGAAAAATTTGTTTTTGGCGCAGTGAAATCCGTGAAATTGTTTTTTTAGGTCCAACCAGCAGCAACTCACATGAGGCATTTCAATGGCATGAATCGTCAGTTAAGGCATTTCCAAGACGCAAACTATTAGTTCTGCTATTTTTAGGGCAGAAATCGTCTGCGTGGTGTCTCAGTTTGTCCATTTTTGCACTACGAATGGTCAGTTTCGCCGTTTCACTGGCACGAATTAGCACATTTAGCCATTTTAAGGGCGTGATTTGCCAATCAAGAAATTTTATAGTTTCAAATCAAATCAAAAAGTTTATCCAGTCCATGTAGCTGACGCATGTAGCTAACGCTGGTTGGTGGATATGGGGGAGAGAAAGGTTCGGTGAGGACGGCCCATGCTCGGTGCGCAATCGCAAGTGGTCATTTTGTCGCTTGAAGGACACAAAAATAGCACTGTTTAGCCATTTTTGAACACAGTGACAGATATCCACTTTGAAGGCGCGAATCGTCTGTTTAGCCTCAGTAGAGCTGTAATTGCCAGTTTGGCAATTTTTAAGACGTTTCAAGGTAGGAATAGGCAGTGAATTGATAGCAAGCCATTTTTATTAGAGCGAATGACACAATGTCATAAGCCTCTCCCTTGATTAAACTTTGGATCCGCGTCTGGACCCTGCGATATTTTGTTTTTAAAAGCAGCCAGAGCCATGAAACTTCTCTTTAAAATGAGTCAGTACGCTCATTTATCCTTTAGAAAGGTGTGAAATCCCGTTAAATTGGCTTGTCTTAGGGAGTCAGACCCACGAAATTGGTTTCTGACCTACGAAATCCGACAAATTTGGTCTCAAAAAGTGCCAAACCGGCAAATTTGGTTATTGAAGTAGCCAAAACCAAGAAATTGGGTTTTTCGGTGTGTTCAATCCGTGATATTTGGACATCGAAAGCGTGTAATGAGCGGAATTGCATTCGTGAAGAGTCAACCCGGTGCAAGTTGGCTCCCATTCATATGGTCCTATTCATTTGTTTCCCGTTTGTTTACATTTTATTTGTTTCGCCAAATTTTCATTCGTTTAGCATTTTGAAACATTATTTTTATTTTTTTTTTTATTTAATAGATGGGTGCGGCGAACTTCACGCAACCCGACCCATGAACGAAATCGTTTGTTTAGCGCCATTTCTAATCTTAACATCGTTTGTCTACGTTTGTTTAGCGCCATTTCTAGTCTTAACATCGTTTGTCTACGTTTGTTTAACCAACGTTTTCATTTGTTTAGCCTGTCAAGTATTTTCATTAACAAACAAACTTGGGTGCGGCTAGCTTCACGCTTCCAGGACAACCAAATCGTTTGTTTAGCGACATATCTCAACGTAAAATCGTATGTTTACGTTTGTTTAGCCATGTTTTTCGTTTGTTTAGCAATTCGAAACATAAGTAAAAAAAAAATTTATTGATGGTCTGGCTAAGCATTTCAAAACATTTTTTTTAAAAATAAAAATAGATGGGCGCGGCTAACTTCACGACTAATGGATGAATTCGTTTGTTAAGCGGCATATCTCAACGTGAAATAGTTTGTTTAGCATTTCGAAATATCATTTTAAAAAAAAGAAGAAAAATAACATTGATGGTTTGGCAAGTTCACGTAAGCCAACCCATGGACGAAATCGTTTGTTATCGCCATATCTAACCTTGAAATCATTTCTTTATGTTCGTTTAGCCAAAATTTTCGTTCGTTTAGCATTTCGAAACATGAATCGAACATGATCCCATGAATGGAATCGTTTTTTTAGCGGCATATTTCAATGTTAAACTTATCCTTCTCCTTTTCCTTCTTCTTTCTCTTACTCTTGTTTTCCCTTTTTTGTTTTCCGAAATCCTGGCCCCCAAAGAACGGCCAGGCCCGACGATAACGGGCCCAGTGTCACGCCCTCTCGACAGGCTTACTTGCAGTCTCGTAAAACAAGAGATCACTGCTATTATTCATCGCTATTCTTGAAGCAAGGATCTTGGCCAAGTGATTAGTTTGTAGGGCTTAAGTTCCTGCTTGTAAGGGTGGGCTAGAAGAACGGGTCTATACACTTGCCCAGTTGCCCAAGCCAACCGGTCATAGTCCTCCACAGGTAGAATCTGTCGAACCAAAAAGCCAATCAAAAGTATACTTTTGGCTTTTAGCTGATCCCTCGCGGTACGAGGTTGCGGGTTCAAATCCCCCCCGGGGAGCCCATTTTTTCTCGAAGCTTGAATAATGTTGGGCTGAGCCCTTCCATCGTAGTCTGGAAAGATATCAATTCAATTTAATTTATTTAAAATTGAATTCTCTAAAATTAACTGACGCGGTTTCAGCCTATTTTCTTCGCCAATTAATTGTAAGGCCACTTTTAGTTTATTTGTCAAAGTTGCCTCGAATTGAGCCGGAAGTGGCTTGTGAGTCCGAGATTTTGACGATTCAATTCCGGTCCAAATCCTTTCGAACAATTGACAATTTTCATTGAGGTCAATTGACCAGAGCCCAACGTCTAGAATTGACGTAAAACTGCTAGATTTTTTTAAAATGACAAACGAATCTTCTAAAATCACGTTTAACGAAGAAAACGGGAAAATAGTTTATTGACCTTTTTCCAAAAAAACCTTCAGTCGTGTAACAAAATTCAAATGGGGCGTATAATTAACGCTAATTGGCAGTGTTTCCCAGTACAAAAATTATCGTCTGTTTGTTCTGGATGTCAGGTGATGGACAGAGTGGGGTACGGGTTTTTCCCCCGGTTTCACGTTAATTGGTGACGCTCTGTTGTGCTTTGGTGGTGTTGGTGGGGAGGGGGGGTTGTCAAACCATTCTAAATATTGTCTACAATACAGATGGGCCACGTCACAATATAAAAAATAGAAATGATAAATTAAATTGTAAAACACTTTTGAGATATTTCTTCATCCAGAGACGTTTTATAATCCTATTGCTTTTCATTTCACGTATTTTCTCCCCTAATGGCACCATGCATACAAATACCGCCCCTTTTTCGTTTTCTCCAGTTCCCACTCAGAAAAATAAGAGAGAAAATCTGCGAATCGGTTTGAAAGGATAAGCTCTTACTTTTTTTTTCTTCTACCTTTCCTGTGATTGAAGTGATGAGGGGGGGGGGAGAGAATGAAAGAAGGTGGCAAGACAAGGATGCCCGCGGTTCCTCGCTAGAAAGAAGAACAAGAAGCTCTTGAATGATTGCTCCCCCCCTCACTCCCATCAGTTCCCGTAAACACAGCGCTACATCGTCTAGAATTCAATACTTGTGGGGGGGGGGGGGTCCCTTCACGAGTCTACCAATCCCTTAAGGAGAGGGGGGGGGGCCTTTAGGAGCCCTTCTTTTTCTTTTTAATAGGAAATCTGCACTTGAAATGAAAGACAAGGCGTTTTTCTTCGCACCTTTTGGTTAAAACGAGACTTCAAGAGCATTGTGGACTCCAACCTCGTTAGTTTCTGGTGCACGGGAGCGAGTAAAAGAGCTTAACAAGTGGTGGAGGTCCGTGGATGTGTCACACATCAAAAGCAGCGAACATGACTCAAACCCCATGTATAGACCCTCTGCAAAGCATTGCCCAGGTGTCGGTTTACCTCCGCGAAGTAATTATTCAATCAACTCACTGAGCCATGAACTATAACAACGCTCCTTTCCCCCCAACCCTTCCCACCCACACCCCTTCTACCCCAACCCTTCTATTACTGTCAAGTTCTCGTCCCTTTGGTAACATTTTTTTTTAAAGGAAAATTATATCAATTTAGCGAAGTATGACGTCAGACTTTTCAACCTTAAAATGAACTGCACTGAGTTCAGGAAAAACAAAATTCAATTGTTTTACTGCGAGTATAAATTTTCAGAAACTTCACAAACAAATCAACCCCCCCCCCGGTTTCGTTTATTCCGTTGAAAATTAATTAAAACCACAAAGAAAAATATCTTTTTAAAAAGGACCATCGGATTGCAATAGCGCAGTCATTGATGTTAAGTAATTTAAACTTCCCTCATCTCTTCCAGCAAAATAATAAACAGTTTTCTTTTTGAAGAGCGTAATTTCTCGACCTCTTCTCTTCAAAGAGACGCAAATTACAATTAAAATTTATTTCGCACTCCCCTTCCTCATCACGACTCGCTTTCAAGGGAGAACTAAGCAGAATTGTCTCTCCAGGATGACAATTTGCTCTGTTTCATGGTTAGCCACTCCTCCACGCCCAAAGACCCCTCCCCACCACCATTTAATTGCTCGTAAAGATAATTTTTTCTCATCTTCCTCCACCTCCACCCCCCGTCACTCCAATAAACTTTCAAACATAAAGTTTTTGATTACACCGGGAAAGCTAACAATGCCCTGAGAGAGCCTTTTACTTCACTACATGCCCTTTGACGCTTCGATTTCGGCTGTTCATTAAAAAAGTTTTGCCCCTCCCTTTCTTTTAAAGAAACAGTGGTTTTCTCTCCCCCCCCCCACTCACGCCCTACCACTCCGACTACAACCCACCATCTTCTATTCTTTTAGATTAAAAACCTTCCGGGGATGATTCTGAAATAAATTAAAGTCTTCAATTGAGGCGATGTTGTTTATTATAGCTAATTGCGCATTAAAATTCCGCGCCATATTGGAGATCTCTAGGGGAAAAAGTCAAATTAAATGAACTGATTTTATCTGGAAAACTCAACAAATCTTAAAAATAGGAACGAAAACTTTATAACTATGATGATGATGAAGGCTCTAAAATATTCCAAACTCGTTCTTATTGTCACGTTCACTCCGTTCGAACTGTTACAATCGGGGTTGACCAAAGGAAGAGCCAAGAAAATCCCGTGGAGGGTTCGAGGGAGGTTTACTTTGAGCTTGAGGGGTTGACTCGTACAAAGCAGTGCTACTTCAGCTAGTGAACGTCTTGGCCTATAATCAGGAGTTTAGAGGGACCCTCAGCACACCTATTCTATTCAAAAATCTGTGATCTGCGAAAGCTTCCAGTATTTATTCCCTCAAATTTCTTAGTGACCGTGCAACGCGGACACTATAGTGCAAGCAGTCTTCAAATTTGCAACATTTTGAAAGAAAATACCCACAAAATTGGCATTTTCTTGGATGAATACTTATTGCGATATAGCGAGTTTTACATTCTTGATTCACGAAATTGCAAAGATTCGTTTGTTTTTTTTCATTAAAGTAGTACCGGAACTCGAGCTAGGCGGGCCACTACAACGCTCAAAGTTCGACAAATAGCCGCAAAAGTAGCAGGATTTCGTAAGCAAATTTCAGTGAAATTGAAAGTTTCCTAGCTTTAAGTATTCGCGATATTGCAAAGTTGCACGAACCCTGGTCAAGCCGGCTCCGACTGTTTGCAAGTAGGGTCCTAATTTTAGCGAAATGACAGGTTTCTTGGAAATTAAGAATTTCGTGTCTTCAGGTCTTAATTTCTGTGAAATCGCAGTTGCAAGACCATTATTGTAGCTCCAGAACTCAGGCTAGGATGCCCCGGACTGAATAGACGAGTAATTGCAGCATTTAGTGATATTTGTGAGTTTGCTAATTCGGATGCTGATTTGAGCAAAATATACGACAAGTTTCCTGGCTGAATGTCCGCGAAATTGATAGTTTCGGGTCTTCGGTTGTTAATTTAAGCGATACTGCAAGGTTTAAGTAAAATTGCAAGCTTAGGGCGTTTTTCGTGGCTAGTCGTGTCAAATGCCCAGGAAATTTCAAGTTCCATGGCCGAATATTCGTGCCCAGTGCGACATTTGGGTCTTTCTGCGAAAATGCAAGTTACGGGACTTAATTTCGGATAAATTGCGACTTTTAGGGCCTCTTTGCGGCCTAGCGCCCTAAGCTTGATAAAACCCGTAATCCCGCCCTCCCCTTCTGTCGTTATCCGACGCGTTCATTGTTGAGACGAATACACGCTGGAGCACTCAGGGGAATGAGAAAAGCCCCCCCTTCTCTTCAGGTCAGGGCATCGCTTCACCAGATTAACCCCAGGATTCTAAGTTTTTCCTAATTTATGACCAAGAATTGAGCAAATTCAGTTTCCAGACGGATTTCTGGCTTCGATGTGAAATGCCGGTGCGGCCGACTCTGCCAGTTTCGGCGTACTCAACCAAAACTCTGGTTTTAATAGGCTTTGTGTTCGGGTTTAAATTTGTTTCCCAATTATTTGGTTCAATTTTAGGAAAACCACGGCTTGGACTGTTCCAAGGCTACAGAACTTCTATAAAAAATTTCAATTTGGGCTGTTCAGAGGACCAGCCTGAGAGGAACCTTTGAGTTGGGCCATTTCGCAGCCGAATATAACCGTGTAATTACAACATTTTCAGAGTTCCTGTAAGTATTTGGGTCATAATTTCAGCTCAATTCCAAGTTTCTTGGCTGGATTACCCGTGTATGGTCTTTGGGTGTTAATTTAGGTGAAATTGCAAGTTAAGCCTCTTAGTGTAAAATTGCAAGTTTTTGGCACTTTTTATTTGTAGAAGCGCAAACAACAGGCTAGCCGACCCTAACAGAGCCTAAAGCCTGTCGAACGCCCAGGAAATTATAAGATCCGCAGTCGAATTGACGAGTCGGCGGCAATGCGACTTTCGTGTCTTAATTCTTGCCAAAAATCAATATTTCAGGTCTTAATTTCTGTAAAAATGCAACTTTTGGGACTTAATTTCAGTGAAATTACAAATTTCGGACCCTCTTTTTAAGTCGCCGCGCTTTCTTCGCTTTCGACCCGAGCTTTTGGGCGATTCGAACCTTGATGAAAAACCACTGTCCCTCTGAAAATTCTCCTCTATTTCTTAGAATTCAGGAACTAATTACAACCGTATTTGCAGTCTTCTTTAAACAGTGCAAGGAGTCAATTGCTGAGGAGGGGCCACTATTTGTGCCCGAAATGCATACGACCATATTAAAGAAGACTGTAAATACGGTTGTAATTAGTTCCTGAATTGGAGAAAAAGAGGAGAATTTGATTTCAGTGAACTGGCCAGTTTAGTTTTTTAATTCAAGCAAAATTGCCTGAAACCCGCTATAAAAACGGCTAAACTGAATATTTAAACACTAAAAATAGCCAAACGGGCAATTCTCGCTTTAAAAATACCGAAACTGACTTTATGCGCCCTAAAAACGGGTAAACTGACGATTCATGCAGCTCAGAAAACGCCTGAAGAGATCGTGATTCTCGCCCCAAAAATGGCTGAGTGATGGCCGTTCGTGCAGCAAAACTGGTCAACACTGACTGACAATTCACACTGTTGACTTGAAGAACTATATTCAAGCGGCAAAATGGCCAAACTTTCGATTCGTGCCTTGAGCCTTATTTGCGATCCAAAAATGGCCAAAATGGCAGTTACCTTGAAACTGACTTTAGGCACCCTAAAACTGACGATCCATGCCTTTAAAACGCTTAAACAAAATTTTTGGGTCAAATTTTCGCGAAAAACCATACGCCAAGGGCAAAATTTACGCGAAACGTCACCTATAACTTGCGTGTGAGAGAAAAACTGGCACACCAAGGGAAAAATTTACGCCAATAATGCCACATATTGTGGGTAGAACGCAACATTCGGGAAAACACTCACGTACACCGCCCCTTTCAAGGCAAAATTTACGATAAACGCTTCACCAAGGGCAATTTTATAGTGAAATTGTCCATTTCATTGAATAAACTTGTCAGTTTCACGACAAAATTGTCAATGTGTGGGACGGGGGTTGACTCTTGCAAATGAGGAAAGTTTCGGTTTAAAAGATGTCAGTTTAATTAGTAATTCATCAGTTTCATGAGGTAATTGTCAATTTTATGAGGACATTGTCATCTTATTTCCAAATTCTTTCATGATGAAATTGCCATTTTTGAGGGAATTTTCAATTTTATAAAGAAATATTCAGTTTCATAAGGAAATTGTGAATTTCAATACGATTTCGTATCTAGGAAATTGTTGATTTTGAGAGGAAATGCGGTTGGTATCACGAGGAAATTGTCATTTTTGTTTTAGCAAATTGTTGATTAAAAGCTGAAATTGTCGATATTCTAGGAAAATTGTCTGTACTATTACACAAAAATTGTCAAGTTTATGGAAATATTTCAAATTGTATGAAAACATTTTAATTTTTGTGAGCAAATTATCAGTTTTTTTTAAAGAAAGCAGTGAAAATTCAATTATGAAACCGCCAATTTTGTGATAAAATTGTCAATTTTAAGGATGGTAGTCAATTTCATGAAAAAATTGTCAAGTTGAAGCAGAAATGGTTAATTTCATGAGGATATTGTAATTTATTCCTAATAGTTTCATTTATGGTCCCTCAACTTATGTACATTAATTTTGTCTTACGACTTAAACGGCTATTGTCCTTTCGGTGACAATTGTTAATAAGTACAGTAACTAGCTAACATTTATTTGGCCTTTGGTCGATTTTGTTCAGAAATTATCAGTTTACGGGTAAATTGACAGTTTTATGAGTAAATTGCCAATTTTACGAGTAAATTGTCAATTTTGTTAGTTTATTCATAACCTATTTCGGGGATTTTGTTGCCAGCCAACTAATGTCGCTGAGCGGGTGACCAAATTAAGAGAACGTTTACGCTGAATTTTCGCACTAATAACCGATTTTAGCTGGTTTGACTAAATAAAAACAATTTCTGGAATATCGTTCACTAAAAAGCACGCGTATTTTGCTAAAACTATTTTTCGGGGCTGGCTTACTGAAAACTCATTTTAGTGAGCATCAATTTCCTGGATTTTGCTCTCTTAAAAAACTTATTTCGCGTGTTTTAGGCAAGAAACCAGTTTGAACGTCTTTAGGCCCCTCAGTGCAAGACAGATAAGGTGGGGGGGATATGCAAACCCCTCCAGTCACTGTCCCTTTCCCTTTTCTAAGACCAAGAGGTGGCAGTGGCGAATCTAAGCGAGGGGCCACAGGGACCATGGTCCCTCCCTTGGAGTAGAGGTCACTTGTGCAAAAAAAATCATCAAACCCTCCTCCAAAATCCCACCGAGGAGGGGTGATCACCTCTAATTTTAGGGTAATTCTCACGCGCTTTAATTAACGCGCGCCACGCCAAGGACAAAATTTATGCGAAAGGTCACGCCAAGGGCAAAATTTATAAGCGAAAAGCCACATTGTGAGCGAAAAAAAACTCTTTCGAAAGGCCGCGGCACAACGAGCAAACGACGCAAAATACCCCACGGTGGGCAATACGCAACAGTTCGGGAAAACACTCGACTGAATCGCCACATTCAAGGCAACATTTACGTGAAATGCCGCGTCAAGAGCAACAAATATGTGAAATGCTTCACCAAGAGCAATGTTAAGGTGACATGTTGTCCATTTTATGAAAAAAACCCTTCGGTTTGACAAAAAAAACTGTCAATTTAATAACGGAATTGTCTGTTTTATGAGAAATTTTTCAATTTAATTAGACAACTTAAGCCTATGAGCATAATGGTTGATTTATTGAGAAAATGTTCAGTCTAAAAGGTGTTAATTTGATGAGTACATCCACAGTTTGATAATGAAATAGTCAATTTTATGAAGAAAATGACATATTGTATGAGGAATTGTCAATATACTGAGAAAATTGCCCTTTTTGGATGAATTTTCAACTTTGTAAGGAAATTGTTAGTTCGGATTGGAAAGTGTTAATTTCAAGAGGAAATCGTAAATTTTATAGGAATCGTTAATTTTGGGATAAAATTGTCAGTTTCACGAGGAAATTGTCATTTTAGGCGACTTATCCTCAATAGTTTTATTTTTGGCCCTTGGAACTTATTAATTTTGCCCCATGACTCGATGGATAATTGCCCTTATGGTGATTATATTGTTAATACAGTAATTGGTGATCGTTTATTTTGGCTTTAAACTTGTTATTTTTAATATGAATAGCCGATTGTACGCGGAAATGATCAATTTTAAGACTGAATTATTAATTTCACCAGAAAATTTTCAATTTTACGAGGAAACCGTGAATGTATGAGGAAATTGTATGTTTTATAAGGAAATTTTTAATTTTATGAGGAAATTTTCAATTCTATGAGGAAATTGTCAATTTTATCAGGAAATTGTCAATTTTATGAAGAAATTGTCGATTCTATAAGGAATTTGTCAATTTTAAGAGGAAATAGAAAATTTTAAGAGGAAATTGTCTATTTTATGAGGAAATTTTGTATTTAATGAAGAAATTGTCAATATTATGAGGATACTGTCAATTTTATGCGGAAATTGAATATTTTATGAGAAAATCGTCAATTTTATGAGGAAATTGTCCATATCCGGATAAAGTCATAACATGTCCCACTCCTTAAGCCGACTCTGGATCCGCACCTGAGAGGTGGCTCTGCGCTTGTTGCGAGGACTGCAACTTGGCAGTTTACCAGGAATGTGTGAGTTCCTAACGATAAACTATTCGTCTCAACGATGGAAGGGCCCAGATTGAGGAACTAAATTACCGCAGTTTGCCGTCTCAGAGGGACCATTTAAGGTTTAGCTCCAAAAGTAACACTTTCTGGTGGGTGGGGGTGGGGGAAGTTATCAGTTTTCGGACAGAAAAATCTGGAATAGAAAGGTACAAATGACAGGTTTTTATCTTTAGTTTTCGACGAATAGTGAACGTTTCTGTGCAAATTGAACATAAATTGACGATTTCGAATTCCCGATCCTGAATATACCTACACCTGTTAAAAGGCAATTGTGTTAACTGACATTGTCCCCAGTGAAGCCTAGATCAAGGACCCCTAGACCAAGGGCTGGCTACGCCACTGATTAGTAGGCTGGGCACAAGGCTGTCTCCCGCCGGCCATTTAGCTGGACACATTGATGACGCAAAAGCCCGACGCGAAAAATAATAAACTCTGCCCTTCCTGTAGTGTAGGCTATAACTTTAATTTTTCCCTGACATCCCTACCACTCCTTCCCCTTTGTTTTGAGCTTCACCTCTCACCTTTTCCAGTTCATTTTCTGAAAACCTTGATTATACAACTTTTCCTGACAAAATAACAAATGAAGGTTTTTCTCTTCAGCTTATGGTTGGGGGGTGGAGTAGATGATAGAACCGTAGAGTAGAGAGGGTGATTTCGGGAGGTTTGATTAATGTTGTTTGAATCCTACCTTTTCCCCTCTTCCCCACCCCACCCTTCCAACAACAACCAACCCGCGTCGACTATCCAAAGATGCCGCTTTTATCATTGCGGAATGAAAACATCAATTACCATGGCCGGAGGCTGTACAACTGGCGGCGGCGGCTGCGGGTGCCGCTCAATTCACCAACGCTCTACCATGATCGTGGGTTCGAGTGGGTGGGGGGACGGGACTGGAGAGAAGTCATGCCGAGTCACTTTTAATGTAAACATTTTCCCAGGGGTGAAAATACGTTTCGTAAAATTCGAATACGTGCAACTCGTCCTCCCCTCCCCCTCACCCCAGAAAACGCCTTTTTCTCTCCCTGAATCATGTCATCATCATCAGTGTCATTAATTTGACTTTTTCGAGCTCCAACTTTTTTTCACTTGTGCCCTCTCCTAACCCCTTCTTCTGCCCTGCACCCTCAATTTCAAAATCTACCCCTCGTAAAACTTTTAAAGGCACCGACTTTTACTAATTGCTCGGAAACTCTCTTTCATTCGTCCCACACTCTTTTGACACAAATTAACCTTTTCCCTTCATTCTAGTGCTACTCAACGTCCCCGTTCTTTTGTCATTTTTGGAAAAAAAAATACTTTGTTTCGGTATACCGGGTGAATAGTGTAGTAAACACGGCAGCTCCGGGCTTGGAAAAATGCAACGTGGACTAATTAGACTGATGTGTTTGCCGCATATGACACCAACTGCCTTGATGATGCAGGGAGGGTGCAAGTTTCCCAAGATTGCGTCTTTTAGCGTGCGAAAAAATGGAGGGAATGTCTCTCTTTTTACATGTTTCAAACCATTAGCCCCCCCCCTCCACCCCAACGGCAAATACTATCTGACTCGACAGGGCCGTAACTTTTGTAGCTCGTGCACGAGTTAATTTGTATTCAATCGTTACTATAAATGTTAACAAACCACGTTCTTATTTTATTATTAACCTGATTAGAATACATAAATTTTAATTTGATTCTCTGAGAGCGTCGATTGAATGTAAGAGGTGAACAAAAATCACACGTTTCCGATCATAATTATTAGAAAGCCTTTCCTATTGAACTTCTGAAAGCACCCCAGGTGGTCTTGGCAGTTAATTAATTAAGAAATTCCCCATTCAACCCTGCCCTATCGCCCCCCTCCCCCTACCACCGGGTCTGCAATATCATCTCTTCTAGTACTAATCTATTCTTTAAAACCCTCATCAACGTCGGTTTTATGCGAGCTTCCAATAAATGATTCGAAAAGGTCCCGGAATGGGTTAACTCGGGGAGGGAGAGAAAAAAAAAAACCTTCATTTCCGGTCGTAATATTTTCCAAGGGGGCATTCGTAGGGTGAGAGGGGGGTAGTTAATTGTTACACTGGCTTTATACCAGCTGCGTGAAGGAACCGCACACGATTCGACCGAAAAGCGTGCTGACAATGAGAAATGAAACGTTGAGGAGGAAAGACTTCCACTCTTCTCTCTTAGTCATATTAATGGACACCGGGGGAGATAATGTTTTGGAATGGATTGAGCTGTTCAGTTATTGATTATACATTACGCCGTTTTTGGTTAATTGTTTTCTTCGAAATCCCTCTCCTCCCCCCGCCACCAACCACGGTGAGAAGGACGGTCCCGCTAAGAACTTATGATGAAAAGGTCGCCCAAGATGAGGCTCATTTTTGCTCTTTAGATCGATCCCTGGCTTTTCCTAGAAGGCCTGTCTCGTCTTCCGGCATTTTAAGGTCCTCCAACTTTTAATTGTCGACTCAAGTTTTAATATAGAATGAACGTTTCCCCGCGGTAATTGTTACTTGAGCGTTGAAAAGGACGGGCACGGGGGTATGGCTGCCAGCTTCTCCCTCTTTCAGACTACTTCTCAAATGGGGCTCTTCAGTTTCTCAAATTGCTCGCTTCTTAATTTTTTTTTCTCGCCTTTATTAGACGTTATAGCGAATAATTTTATTCATTCAAAAGGAGTTTCTTTACACAAGAAAATGTAAATATTTCTGGGGGAGGAGACGTCCCAAACTGGAAGGACATCATTCCAGGAGGAACTCTCTCACGTCTAACTCTTCCCTTCTTGTCTCTACTTTTGGCACCGATTACAGCACATTTAGGGTCTCGTTTTAACCATCAGGATATTCTGCATATTTGCAAGGTTATTTTTTTCAAATTTCATCCCAGAAATAACGAATTCAAGCCCTTCCTTTCGACTTGGAAAAAAAAAAACCGGCTATGAAGGAGTTCGTAGCACATCCGAGTGGTTATAAAAGAGACACCAAATGCCCGGAATTAGTGTATGAATAAAACTGGGGGGGGGGGATGCGCTTTTGCACCGATCTCACGGTACAAAATCCCTACGGCGACGAAGGCTACTGGCTGACCGCTGAAGGCTGAGGGCACGTATGATATGATACTGGCCGTGTGGTTCGAGCTTCCCTCGAGTGAGAGGAGTGGGTGTTAGAGGGTTGAAACAGGCGAAACGGTAGTTTTAGAACTCACCCCTGTACGATCTAACGTCAACCCTACGAAACTTGAATTGTTTGAAATTGCTATCAGAACTCACAGATGAAGTTGTCAGGTTTTATACAAGTCTTAGGCCCGCCGCACATTGAGCCCACGCCGTGGGTCGCCCAAGCTCAAAAAATAGTTGAAAATGGATAGTCTTTAACTGTTTTTGAGGTGAGCAAGGCATTATATGAAATATTTAATGTTCTTTAATTACAATTAGTAATTTGCAATTGTTCGCTAAATGCCATTGTGATTTAGTAATGTTGTATTTTTAGGAGATACATTGTATTTAACTTACAGAACCAAAATTCACGGTTTTGGCTAATTCAAGAACTATTTGGCCATTCTAGCTTCACGGATTTCACACGGTTGAAATCAAAATTTCCATGGTTTGGGCTAATTTTTTAAAAGTAATTTCACGGGTCTCGCTCCTTTATACAAAGACGAAATTTTGCGGCCCTTTCACAGCTAAAATTTAGCGGATTATTGGCACTCATATATAGAAACCAATTTCATTGGTTAAAAGTTCACGCAGTGGCGCCGAAACAATTTCAATGAGGTGCAGCAAGTCGTAAATAATTTCTCAACTGTATAGACGCGAATTACAGCTTCTACTCCATTTTAGCCGTGAATTAACAGATTTTTTCATATTGATCCTCGTAAATTTGGGTTTTCACCATTTGAAGCTGAGAATGAGTGCCTTTTGTAAACTTTAGTCACGAATTCCGATATTCTCTATTTTAGCTTCAAATGAGCACTTATCTCAATTTTTGAGGGGAAATTAAAAGAGTTTTATCAGTTATAGCCGCGAATTTCTTCTCAACATTAGGCGAGAATCACCGCTTTCACTCTATTTTATCCGTGAATGCACGAATTCTCTCTTTTTGATCCACAAATTAGCGTATTTATCCATTTTTGCTGTGAGTGAGCGCTTCATCTTAATTTTAAGTACCGTCTTTTCTCAACTTTAGCAGCGAATTATTTTCCTAGTTTCAGCCGCAAAGTATCTACCACTTTTGCTCAAAGTTAACCCCAGCGAATCAGCGACATTTCTCAAATTGATTTTTCTTTTCTTTTTATGGCTGCGAATGTGTGCTTTTTGACGTTAGCCGAATATACGCATTATTTATTCCATTTCAGCTGTGAATTACAGAGGTTTACTCGAACTATCCGCGAATTAACATAAGATTTTCTAAATTTCATCCGTGAATTAACGCTTTACTCAATTTTACCCGCAACGAAACTGCTGAGTGATTCTCAATTTTACAGATTCTACTGCCTCGAATTAGCGAGTTTTTTCAATTTTGGGCGGTGATTTTGCCCTTTGCTGAACTTATATCCGTGAATACGTGATTTTGTCGTTTTTTCTATATGAATTAGAGCTTTTCCACTATAAATCAGCAGAAAACATTAGCGCTTTTACAAACTTTCAGCCATGCACTTGTCTTAGACACTTGACTTAGAGTGTTTCTCTGTTTTAGCCGCCGATTAGCACTTTCCCTCAACTTTAGGCCCGAATCATCTTTTTTCCTCATTTTAGCCGGAAATTATTATTTTTTCTTAATTTTAGCCGCGAATTAGCGTCTTTCCTCATTGTACCAGCGAATTGACATTTTCCTTAATTTTTTTAGCCGTGAATTAGTTTTTTTGACAATTTTATCAGTTTATTAGCGTTTTTCTACACTTTATCTACTAATCGGCGTTTTTCTTAATTTACCCGCAAATTAGCCGTTTGTCTCAACATTAGCCGCGAAACAATGCTTTCAAACCAAAAATTTTAGCTAGTGGCAAAGTTTAGTCTTTCGTTTATTAGCGTTTTTTCAATATTAGCCGAGCCTGCTGTGCGATTCATCGCTGCCTTTTTCTCAATGCTATAGCCGCGAAATTGGCGATTTTTCTCAATATTAGCCACGAATGATCGATTATTTTCTCTTTATTGGCTGCTATTTATTTCCGTGAAATTTTTAGTTCAGGGACAGCAGAACCCGGCGGGCTAGCCGGCAACGACAGTTCCAAAAATCTTGAAATTTGCAACACTTTGAAAACAAACATCCACGAAATTGGAATTTTGCTGGCTGAATATTTGCTATATGGCGAGTTTCACGTCTCAATTTTGAAAGTTTCAGGCATGGATCCCGGGCAAGCCAACCCCGACACCAATCGATGTAAACGTAAAGCCACAAAATTGCCACATTTTGAAGGCAAGCATCCGCGAAATTGGAAGTTTTCTGGCTGAATATTCACAATATTGAACGTTGCATTAAAAAATTCGATTGCTTAGTTTCCGGTCTTCATTTTCGCGAGAAAAGTTTCGGGTTTTCTAGTTTTAGAACCCAAATATCGTCATGGCTAGCACTCCAAGTCCGAAAAATAACCGCAATCCGTAGGCAACTATCCGTGAAATTTGACGTTTCCTTGCTGAATATTTGCCATGTTGTCCAAATTAAAGCTTAACCAGAAGTTTTCGGGGTTTCGGGCAAGTTTTTAGAGGGCACGAACGCTGGGCAAGCCAAGCCGGTCCCGGCTGTGTCTGTAACGTTGAATTTGAATGTGAATTTACTCGCAGTTGAAATTGAATTAGTTTGCAAGATTGGATCCTAATTTTAGCGTTATTATAAGTTTCCTGGAAATTGACAGTTCTGGGTCTTCAGGTATTAATTTCGGAGAAATTGAGAGTTTAGGTGCTGAATCTCCGTGAAATAGCAAGCTTACAATTGTTTTTTGAGGGCTAATCGACCACCGCGGACCACGTTGTAGGCTGACGAGTCCCTGACTGAACGTTTTGAAGGCAATACTTATGACATTCGATTCTTCTAGGCACAATTTCCACGAACTTGCAATTTTCATGGCGAATTTATTTTGAAGGTCGTGGATAGACCCATCGGGGCTCCGACTATGCCGATACCCTTACGACGGCAATAGTCGTGTAATTGCAATTTGTTCTTAAAAACGTTCCTCGGTGCTTCGGACCAAATTTGGCCCCTAAACTTAAGAAATCTTGTTTTGGCGAATAAAAGACTTTGGTTATAACAATAATTTTGACGGTTCGCCTCGTTCAAAAACCAAATTTCGCGGATATGGTACGTCAGAAACCAATTTAAAGGGGCCAGCTCCCTCGAAAGAAGCCATTGATGAACTTTATATCTTTATAATGAAAATTATCAGGGCTTGTGGCTCATTTCAAAGAGAGAAGAGAGGTTGGGTGGGGGAGATATGAAACCTAATGAAATTGGCTTTTTTGGGGTGCCAACTGCCAAGCCTGCGAATCCGCTGAGATCGGCTTTGATTTTAGAAAAAGTGAAGCAGGCATATAGTTTTTTTTCAAGATGCCAAGGCCAAATTTGGCTCTTGAGTTAGTCCAAACGGCGAAATTGGGTCGTGTGAGCGTCCAAGTCCATGATATTTGGACACCGGAAGTGCCTATAGGCTATAACCAGTGCTATTGCTCGGAAATGGAAGAACTTTTTGAGACCAGAGCTTTGTTAGCCCTCAAATCACGCTGCCCTTAGCTCTTGAAAACAGTTTTGACTGCGAGAACCAATTTGGTGGATCCACCAATTGGCGCTTTATGTTCTATTCAAGCTATTGGTGATTTGCACAATTTTATCCGCCAATGAGTGCTTTTTGTCAAATTTAGCCACAAAGTTACGTTCAGAAGCTGCGGATGGCCGTGTTACCAATTTTACCCGCAAATTGGAATTGTTCTCAGTTTTAGCCGCGAAATAGAGTTCAAAGGCGGATCTGGGACCTCTCTCAGGGGGGGGGGGTAATCGAAACCCCTCCCCTCCCACAGTACACCCCCCACACGCCACCCTCCCCTTCTCCCATGTTTTGAGAGATTTTCCAAGCTCCAGGGGGGGGGGGTAATTCTGCTGTTACCCCCCCCCTTAGATCCGCCTATGATAGAGTTTTATCTCGTTAATGAGCAATTTTTCTCTATTTTTCGCTACGAATTGAATTTTTCCTCAATTTTAGCTTCAAATTAGCGATTTTCTCCCACTTTAACAAGGATTTAAGGAAGGAAGGAAGGAAGTAACATAAAAAATAAAAATCGCTGGAGACATTTTTTTTCTAAGAAAATGACTAAATATGACCAGGAATTGAATATTAGTGCGTAAATGATTGATTTCGATTTATAGCGAAATAATAAGACTTGCCAATTTTTTTTGTTACCTTAAACGGCCGGTCTGTGACTCGTGACGTAACCAAACGGTCGTGACCCCTCCCAACCCTCCGCATCATGGCTGTTATCATGTGTTCCCCCTTCTTGACCATCCCCTTTCTCTAAAGTCCTATTGCTTGATTTGTGGGAAGCCATTGTGAAGGTTATGCGAAGGCTGTTATTGCGTCATCAGTCTATCTAGCCTATTTCAAATGGGTCCCGCAACCCAATAGCTTTAAAAATTAATAAAAAAATATAGGACCTGATTTTATGTGAACGGATCGTGTTTTCATGAGTTTTGGTAACCAAGCTATAATGACGGCATGGTTTTGGAAAATGTGTTACTTCCTCATTGTCCTTTCTTTATAATGCAATCACGAATTCGTGATTTTTATCAATATAGCTCCGAATCAAGTGTTAGTGATTTTCTCAATAGCGGCCTTGAATTAGCGTTTTTAGATAAATTAGCGCCTTTTTTTCATTCTTATCCGCCAATGAACTGTTTTTGTTTTGTTTTGTTTTCTATTTCAGTTACTATTTCATCGTTGTTATAAATTTGAGCCCCAAAATTACAAGCGGCTTTCTTGTCAATTTTAGCCGCAATTTTTTCCACTTTCATAGCCTTGAATTGGCGCTATTTATCAATTTTAGCCGAGGACTTGGCCCAAGAATGGCACATTAGAGTTTTTATTTCTACATTTTAGTTGTCAAATGTGCGCTATACACGAGCGATTTCTTTTATCAATTTCCGTTTAGAAGCTGCTTCAAGCAACCATATACGAATGAGCGCTTTTTCGCAGCTTTAGCCACAATAATTAGCGCTTTTTCCAAACTTCATTAGTAATTTGTAATTATTTACTCAAGAGCCTGTAACCCCGAGGCTGATTTTTCAATACTCGAGTGCTTATAGAATTGACAATAGCGAGGGCCGAACGTGATATTCAATAAAATTATCAAATTATGGAAAAATGAACAAGTTTTGAAAACAAAAAGTCGAATTTCAGAGAAGTCCCTGCCTGAAGAACAAAACGATTATTCAAAGCGTTCTATCTCACTGTTTAGAACGAAAATGTTCAAGCCCTGAACACTTCAGGTACAACGCTCCCACCCCACCGCTCTTTCTCGGAAACCCGCAGCTTGCGAAGTGTTTGTAAATAAGAGTGATGAAAAGGGGTTGGTTTGACAATGATGAGAGCCCGCACCACTGTGTGTACACTTTAGATTTCTAGTAATTAATGTTTAATTTCTCGAATTCAACAGATCCCTAAATCTTTTAGCCCGTGATCAATTAAATGACACTTTTGAAGGGGAATTTCGCTAAGGACAATAGTGGTGGATACTATAAGAAATATTGTAGTTCAGAGATATGACAGTACAACCCGGTTAATATATCGGTCGATTTATTAGCCCCTTTTCATCCCTTCATAGCTCATTTATTCGTTCCTGAACCTTTTGAAACCTCATTGAGTGGAAATTCATTACTCCGCCAATGATTCTAACGTTGATCCAACATAACTGATGGAGGTAGTGGTTTTAGTAATGTCATCATAATTCCTACACAGACAGGGTCCTCATCCACCCCAAAAGGGGTTTTGTGCACCCTTAAGAGATAGCTTGGCTACATTGCGGGGCGTCACAGTTTATGACACACCGTGAGAGAACCCCTCCCCCATCACCACTGCACAAAACGCTTGATAATGAGATGAATTATTGTTCACTGTTATGACGGTCCTCGGTTTTTCAAATTGGGTTGTTACATCGGTCGTAAAAATGAAATTAATGGACTTTGCAAAGGTCAGGTTCGATCGATAGGTTAACGTTCAGAAAAAAAAAAAAAAAAAAAAAAAAAAAAAACGGACCATAATTTTGTATTTCTACCGAGGAAGAAGGTCTGACTTCTGACACTCTTCAACTAAAAACAACACCGTTATTGTAGGCCCGTTTTCTTGTTAACGAACGAAAATTATTTTAGTTTTGCAACATTCTATCGTTTCTCTCAACTTTTAACAAACCAAGTTTCGAAACTCTGATCCTCCGTGTTCATTGTGCCTCCCCGCCAGCCCGCAGGGTACGAATGCCTCCCCAACCCAGGCGTCCTGACCCCGATTTGAAATCAATCTTCCAAAACTGATCGTGACAATAAAAACTAAAGGGGAAT
This sequence comes from Corythucha ciliata, assembly GCA_038030265.1. Classification (NCBI taxonomy): domain Eukaryota; kingdom Metazoa; phylum Arthropoda; class Insecta; order Hemiptera; family Tingidae; genus Corythucha; species Corythucha ciliata. The sequence continues at coordinate 13,669,696 of CM075939.1, forward strand.
GGAATAAAACAAAAAATGAATTCTACTGTCTAAAACCACCTATTAGTTCCCCCTAAGGGTTAATGTATTGCTTACAAAAAACAACTTATATTCTAATACAGTAGGGCACGCAATGTCATGAGGCTTTTCTATACACACCGACAAACATTATGATAGAAGTAGAGGAGGGTGAGGGTGGTATGATTACAAGTTCGTAGCTATATGGGTTATCTATGAAAAATAGATAAGTTGATTTTACTCTTCCATACTAAAAAAAAGTCAGTCTCGGCTTTAATGGCGATTTCGAAAATCTGTTGCATGATGGGAACAAAGGCTAATAGCATTATCTCGAAGTTGTTGGCAATGTGTGTGTGTGAGGATGTGTAGGGGGGGGGGGGTTAAGTGCGCGCAATTGTGGACGTTTAATCCTCTTTTCTCCTTCTAAGTCCTCCTCTATACTTAAAGGCCCATCCCTTCCTGCCAGGGGAGTGAGTAAGAGTAAAGCTGAATGAGCTTCTCATAGCCCTTCATCGTATACCGACACACACAAAAAAAACTTTTCGCACGTTTCAAGCTTTCAGCTTTGAGCGCGGTGAGATTTCACTTGGATTGAAGCGTATTTTCCACAAAAGGGATTTTTTTTTTTTCCTCTAGCCGTTAAAGAGTAAAACAGCGTCACTCATAATCAGCAGTTCATCACAGCGAACACAGATAAGAAATAGAGGTAGTATTTTAATAGAAAATGTCATGCAAGACATGTCCCATTTACCCCTCTCTTAGTGTCCAGTTTAAGGGAGAAACAAAAGGGTTGGATGAGGGAAATGGACCAATTATTGAGAAATATCTCTGATTCACGGACAGAAATGAAAAAAAGTGCTAAGTCGCGGCTCAAATTAAGAAAAATACATAGCTAATTCGCGGGGTAAAACGTTACTTCACGGCTAAAAAGCTAAAATTTATTGATATGAATTAATTACTAGGACCTTTTAAGGAAGAGAACAAAACGAGAAGTGAATTTTATTTATATACATATGAGATGATTCGTTATAATAAAAGAGGTTGGTGAAATTTTCCAACACCCCCTCTCAACCGAGCTAGGTTGTAAGGATCATCCCAATCTTCTGTATCGAGATTTGAAATTTCTCGCCTTGAAGAGGTTTTGTGAATGCGTCAGCTTCCATCAATGCGGTAGGACAATATTCAATTGAGATGGAGCCTTGATTCAACTGGTCTCGAACGAAATTTCTCTTGAATTCAATGTGTTTCGTCCGAGGGCTTCCTTTTTCTGAAGCAATCAGTTGAATACAACTTTGATTGTCTTCGAAGAGCTTTGTCGCATCATGCTGAGGATAACCGTAATCATGCAATAGATTTTTCAGTCAGATTACGTCTTGGGTTGCCGCGGTCATAGCGATAAATTCTGCCTCTGTAGACGAGACAGAAACACAGGTCTGTTTCTTTGAGCTCCAAGAAACACTAGACGATCCGATTTTCAATAAAATTCCTGAGGTAGATTTTCGGTCCGTCGCATCATTCACCCAATCGGCGTCTACAAATCCGTGAAGGATCAGGTCGTCGGCTGCTTTTAAGAGAAATCTGACCGACAAAGTCCCTTTGAGATATCTGATTACTCTCTTCACCGCATTCCAATCTGATTGCGTCGGATTTGACTCTCTGCAGCTGAGAATGGCGACTGAAAAAGCGATGTCTGGTCGCGTATGGTTGGCGATGTAGAGAAGAGAGCCTATTGCCTCTCTGTAACTGTCATTGTTCGGTAACTTTCGACTCTTTTCGTGTTTCGCCTTCAAAAAACCAGCTTCCATGGGCGTTTTACACGGCTTAGCGTCTTCTAGTCCGCAGTTTTGTATAAGTTTTCTGATTTTGTTATTCTGATCCATTAAGAACCCGTCTTCTGTGCGTTCTATTTTAACTCCCAAATAGTTCGTGGGCTCTCCAAGATTTTTGAATTCGAAGTTTTGGCTCAAAACTCAAAAGTTGAGTAATTTCTTCGATCTCCCTTTTCTCTCCAGCTACGAGGAGATCGTCGACGTAAACAAGAATGTACGATCATTTTCCGTTGATGTATGGAGAATACAAACAGGGGTCGCTTGATGAACGTGTGAACCCAGATGATTGGAGAACTCCATTCAATTTCGCATTCCAGCAGCGAGCAGCTTGCCTCAGTAGCTGGCAAACTGCTTGTGGATTTGAGGGGTCGACGAATCCTGGGGGTGGGGACATGTAGACTTCTTCCTTCAAGTCACCGTTCAAAAATGCGGTTTTAACGTCCATATGTCGAATTTGTAATTTCTTTGTTGCTACAACAACGAATAAAGTTTTTACAGTGGTGTGCCTGACTACCGGAGCGAATACGGCGTCGTAATCTTTTCCGTATTTCTGTGAGAAGCCTTTCGCAACTAGCCGGGCTTTGTATCTTGTTACGTTGTCGTGTGCTTCGCGTTTCAATTTGAAAACTCACTTCGATCCGACTGGCTTTCTTCCTTTGGGTAGAGTGACTAAATCCTATGAGTTATTTTCATGCATTGAAGCTATTTCTTCTTTCGCTGCATTAACCCATTTCACCCTCTCGGTTTGCGGAAGATTCATTACTTCATCTTAGTCTTCAGGTTCTTCGTATGCGTCGCTCATTGAATAGGATTGGAAGCGAGTAGGGGGAAGCCCTTTGTTGATCCTTGACGAACGTCTTGGCTCAACAGACTCGAGAAATTGTTCGTCTTCCACGTCCATTTTAGTATGTATTTGTGGCTGAGGTGATTGACACTTTCCTTCGGTTCATCGGTCCACAAATGTCTGAGTATATGATTTCTAATACGCCAGACGTTCTCTTTTCGGAATGAACTTTAGGAAAAGGTAAACGAGTCATTTTCCCTCTTAAACAGGCTCGACAACGGCTCACAGCATCGGTAGTCTCAATGTATTCTAGACCCGTAACAAGCTTCTTTGATATGACGCTTTTGAGGTCGTTCAAGTTCAAGCGACCGAATTTCTTGTGCCATGTTTCGATGTCATCTGACGAATCTTTTGTCATAGCGAATGCTTTTTCTCCACTGGCCTTTATGTAATAAAGTCCATCTTTTCGATCGGCAGAAAGTACCACCTTTCCTTTCTCGTTGCGAACGATTGCTTTCTCCTTTTTGAAAAGAACTTCATAACCGTGACCAGTTATTTTCCCGACGGAGATCAAATTTTGTCGAAGATCTGGCACGAGGACGGTTTCATTCAACGAAATCGTTTGGTTTTCTTTGTCACTTTGAATTTCTAATTTGACGAGTCCTTTGGCTTTTACTTCTGTAGGTACTTAAATTGTTGGCGAGGTTCAGCTTATGATTGCTAAGCTTTTTGCGATTGATGAATTTCCTCTCGTCTTGACACATATGCGAGGTGCACCCACTGTCAAGGCACCAGGAGCCCTATTCTCTAACAACAAGCAATATTTTTTTCGCCAGCCATGTGTCTATTTCATTCATTTGTTTGAAGAAACTTAATGAAATAAACATATGACTGCGAAAAAGCTATTGCTTCGGAGTTAGAGAATAGGGCCCCAGTCTTCTAATCCACGAGTGTTCTGAATTTCATTCACCGACAGCGAACATTGAAAACCATTCTGCTTTTGGGCATTCGCGGAATTCAAAGATTTTTTAGGACAGTTTGACGCTTTGTGTCCCAATTCTTTACATCGATTACAGCGGAATCGAAACTTTCCGTCAGTATTTTTCTTAGGAAATTCTCGAAACTTTTTCGTTTTAGATATCAACGCGTCGCTGTTTTCATTTGTAGCGTGACGAGCGTCACTTTCTTCGAAAATTTTAATTTTAAGTGCGTCAGGAGCAGGGAGAGTGTCACGAGATTCGGTGGCGCATCTAAAATTTTCGAATTCGTCTGGTAGACTGTACAAGAGCATTATGGTCAAGAGATCGCCATTGATTTCAACTTTCATTTCCTGAAGTCTATCAGCGGTCTCAAAGAATTTGTTAACATGCCCTCTAACGTCTTCTCCCGAATTCATTTTGTGTAGCATAATTTTCTTCAGAAGAGTAGCTTTTCGCGCTGGTCCTTTTGATTGGTATATCGAATGAAGCTTATCCCAGACTTCCTTTGATGTTTGACAGTTCTTCACTTGTCTCACTTCAGAAGGACTTATTGAAAGAATCAAATCAGCTCGAGCTTTTCGATCTGCCAAGTTCCAATCTTGTGCTTCGGCTTCGTTTTCTGGGCGCTGTTTCGTTCCAGAAACATATTCCCATGAGTCCGATTTAATCAAGAGAGCTTCAGCTTGTAGCTTCCACGATTCGAAATTATCTTTTCTCAAACTTTCAATTCGGTATGCCGACCAATTCATTTTTTATCTGCTTTTAAGTTGATCCAGAGGAGAATTTCTATTATGCGAAAATAAGTCTCATAATCTATTGAAATGAATTAATTACGAGGACCTTTTAAGGAAGAGAACAAAACGAGAAGTGAATTTTATTTATACACATATGAGATGATTCATTATAATAAGAGAGGTTGGCGATATTTTCCAACAAAATTGAGGAAAACTGCTAAAATAGCGGATAAAGTGTGAAAAAAGCAGTACTTCTCTGTTAAAATTACGAACCATGCTAATTCACGGATAGAAGAGTGAAAAATCAATAATTATCCAATGGTTTTGCAAAAAAGCGCTAATTTCGCGCCTAGAATTACAGAAAACATAAATTCTCGGCTTACTCAGAAAGGCAAGTCCGTGGCTCAATCCGTAAGAAGGCGCTAATTCATAGCTAATTTAGGCTTCTCACGCACTTGCGATTTTCGGTTGCGCTATTTATGTTGCGCGCGATTGTCGCAGATCCCGCGCACTTGCGATTTTCGGTCGCGGCGAAAATAAAAAGTCGCAGTTGTGTTAGTGCACATGCACCGTCAACTATATACATCAGTGTGAAAATGGACGAGTTAGAAGCATTTCAAGAGACTGGGTCCTTAACGATTACCTCAAAAACGGTCACAGTAGTCTTTTGCCTTCTTATCGAAGATAGCTGTGCGTTTTCAATCCTCCGAAATTAGGACGTTGCAATCAATAAACAATTTCGATAAAACAGCAACTTCACCTCCACTTATTTCCACCACTTCTCTAGGGATCTAGGGAAGGGAGGGCCACAAGGGTCATGGCTTCTCCCTTGGAGTCAAGGAAAAAAATCAAAATACCATCAAGTCACCGATAATTGTAGTGTAATTTTCTCACAGACGTGATTTATGAGTCTCCTGTGCCATCCATGCTCAACCAAGAAATACAGGCGGTTCCAGGCTGACACGCAGCAGAATAGCCGCTAGTGCAGTGGCCCTTAAACGGTCCAGAAATTAATAATTTTGCGTCATGATCACGTGTATCAGCCGACCACATGGGGGCTTTGTTTCGAAAGAGATCGTAGCAAGACCCCCGAGCTGCCAAGCGAGGTCCATGTACATCGGGATTCTTCCTTGGATTTCAGAGCTTTCCACGGGAAAGTTCGTGCTTCAGTAATTAAAAACGGTGGCATCACTACAACGAGACGAGTTCTTTCATTTAATCTTCTTATCGAAAATTCGACTCAATTTTCGTATTTCCCGTGAGGAGAATCCCCGAAATATTGATAAGGTTGGAGGTTGAAGCTTCACAGTGGTTTTTTTTTGTCGTTGGCAGGGGTGGTCAGTTGCCCTTCCCAAGAATTGAATTTTTTAAATACATATTTTGCACAAGAAAGGTATTGATCGCAAAAAAATCTAAATACTTTAAAGCGCAGACTTAGTGGCCCAGCTGACCACTCCCAGATATCACTAGTAAGCTTAAATCCATCAGGATCGCCACATTTTATACTTGTATGCGAAAAAGTTCGCAGGTCCGGCTCAGCAATAAACCAATTTTCCAGATTCCACCCACTAAAATTCAAATTTATTGTGTCTTTTGTGCTGAAAACCAAATTTCGCATGATGGCCTTATTCCAGATCCACTTTCATGGTTGCCGTACTCTAAAAAACCATTTTCGCAACTCTGCCTCACTAAAAATGCAGTATATCAGATTTTGATCTCTAAAACCACAATTTTTCTTATTTTTCTTGCCGAAATATTAATTATTTTCCTGGATCTGGCTCACTGAAAGACGAATTTTCTTGGATGTCTATTTCTAAAAACCAATTTTGCTGATTTTTCTCACTAATAAGAAATGTATCGAGCCCACTAAAGAATCACTTTACTGATTTTTGTTGCTATTAAACAAAAAGGTGCGCTTAAAATTCAGGGACCGTTGTCGCATAATTTTACGCACTACTGAGTTGGCCCACTAAAAAAACTAATTTTTTGAAGTTCACTCCCTTAAACATCAATGATTCTGATTTTTCTTGCGCCCCCCCCCCTTTCCTATAACTCGCTCAATGAAAATCAAATTTTGCTAACTATAATCCATTTTATGGATATTTTCGCGTAAATATCACTTATTTAGTTGTCGCTGACAAACCAATTTCGCGGGGCAGCTCAATCCAGAGACCGAATTCGCCTATTTCTTCGCGTCAAAACAATTTTCGCAGATTTTACTCGCCAAAAAATCAATTTTGCTCTGTAAAATACCAAATTTCGCTCACTAAAATACTAAATTTCGCGGATTTTTTTTACGCAAAAGAAAAACATTTTCCCGAATCTGGCTCACAGTAAAATAAATTTCTCGATTTCTCGGATTTTACTCATGCAACAAGCAACTTAGGGGGTTTTCGTCGCCAGTAAACCAATTTTCGCTGGATGGCCCGAATCAGATCGGTCTCTGAATTGGGCCACCCAGCGAAATTGGTTTTCCGGCAACGACAATCGCTGATATTACTTTTTCAGTGAGCAAAATCCGAGAAAATTACGCGTAAAATGCCATCTCTGGGTCAAAATGTCACGTGAAGGTCAAAATGTACGCGAAACGTCAAGATGAGTGAGATAAAAACTATTCCGAATCGGCCACGGCACACAAACGCCCCCTTATGTGGGAAAAACCCAACATTGGGGGAAACACTCACGTGAATCGCCAATTTCAAGGCAAACATTTACGCGAAATGCCATGTCAAGGGCAAAATTCATGCACAACGCCTCACCAAAAGGGCAATTTCGTGGTGAAATTGTCCATTTCGTAAGAAAATAATGTCTGTTTCATGAGAAAACTGGCAATTTTATGGAATTCTTAAGCTTGTGAGCTAATGGTTCATTCTATAAGGGAATTTTCAGTTTGAAAGTGTCAATTTCATGAGTAAATTGCCAGTTTCATAAGGAAATAGTGAATTTTATGGGGTAAGTGTCAATTTTATGAGGAAATTGTCAATTTAATGAGGAAATTGTCATTTTTTAGTGAATTTTCAATTTTATAACGAAATTTTTGGTTTGAATAGGAAATTGTAAATTTTGAGAGGAAATCGTGCATTTGCTCGTTAATTTATGATGAATATGTGATTTTCAAGAGGAAATCGTCATTTTTATTATAAGCCCTGTTCACACGATGCAATGTTTAAAGCTAAATTGCATGCTGGATTTTTAAAAATATCCGGTCAATACCAAGGAACATTTGTTTTTAAGAAACCAGCATGCAATATAACTTCAAAAATTGCATCGTGTGAACAGGGCTTTAGGGATTTTTGTCAAATTCATGAAAAAATTGACGATTCGATTTGAAGCAGAATTTGTTTTGAGGTGGCCTTTCGGGGTTGTACCACACTTGGGTCTTTTTTTTTTTTTGAAGTTTCACTGTGGTTTGGAGCTTTGCCTTAATTGAAGAAAGCTCTCGATTATGTGGGCACCGTGTGCGGAAAAATTCGTGGGGCTCATTATTTATGCAAAGCCCTGTTGCATTACAGTGATAACCTCTCCAACAGCACGTATCCTGACTGGAAATCCGTCTTGAATTTTGGATTCCCTGTGTCGTAAAACCTCGAAATACTCGGTTTTGTCCATCATTTTTAAAATTTCATCATTTTTGGCAAACATTGCCCAGGGTTCTTACCCCCTGACTGGTTTTAGATTTTTTTTTTTCCATGAATTCGATTTGGACCCGGACGTGGCTTATATGAGTACCCTGGACAATACTCATTTGCCCCAGGAAAACGTGCCAAAGAGGTCAAAAGATGAGGGGGATGAGGTTGAACGCGCTGATTTCTCTGAGGAAACTCGGCAGTGCTAGCCATGAGGCATGAGAGCCTGTGTCTTCCCCCTCCACCCCTGCGATGAATTCATTCTCCCGCCTTAGAGTTTCCTTAATTTTTTGATATTTCAATGATCGGAGATTGAGAGCTACTTTGCCACTGAAACTGCGTGACGTGTAATATTGGTATGTTCGGTGGTCGGGTGGAGTCATGGCCCCCTCCTTAAGCTGGCTTCCGATGACATCGTACCGAAATAAAATGAAACTGCCCTACACAGGGGACCAATATGTAAGAAGTATAACGCGACAAAACAGTCGCATGTGCGTGCAAGGTCATTCATTTCTGTGTGTCACATTGTGGGCGATAGTAAATCGCCCGACCGAAAATCGCAAGTGCGTGGGAGCCCTGATGAAAAAAATCGTTAATTGCGGGAAAAATTAAGGAAAAGCGCGACAAAATCGGGGAAAATAGCGGCTAAAATCACGATTTCACGGCTAAAGTGGAGAAAATCGTTAACTCCCAGCTAAAATGCGCAAAAGGCGCTAATTCACCGTTAAAGCTGAGAAGAAGAGCTGATGTGTGGAAAAAACGCTAATTCGCGGTTGAAATGGAGGAAACATCAATTGTCGGCTTCTGAAGGTAACTTCGTGGCCCAAAAAGAACAAAATCGCTTATCCACGGCTAAATGAGAAAAATGTGCTAGTTCGTGGCTAAAATTAGAAAAAAACGCTAATTCGCGGGTACAATTGGGAAAAATCGCTCATTATCGGCTAAAATCAGGAAAACACAAATTCATTGCAAGAAAAATCGCTAATTCACGACTGAAATGGAGATAAATCACTAAATCGCGGCTAGAATGGAGACAAATCACTAATTCGCGGCTAAAATGTAGACAAATCTTTAATTCACCAATGAAATTGAGAAGAACTGATGAAGTGTTGAAAAAACGCTTATTCGTAGCTCCTGAAGACAACTTCATGGGGAAGGGGGGGGGGCGTTGGTGAACGATATACCAGGGAGCGCGATCTCGAATCATTCAAGTGTTGGCAAGAAATCAACGTTAGCGACGAATTACCAACTACATGACTCTACATTGAGAGCCATTGTTTTATGTTATATAATGGTTGAAGATGGCTGGCAGCAGCTGAAACCGGTCCCGTAATAAAGTAATCTTTACGCGACGTGAACGTCTCTCTTTTTTCTGTATGAAACCGTCGTCGCACCTCCGGCCTACAAACTCTTGGTCAGCTTGTTGAACTCCCTTTTAAGTACCATCCTTCCCTGCAGGGCGACTCTCGAACAACGGCAGTTCGCTGGTTCAATTCCTTGGAGGCTAAACTTACCAGACAGCGTGAGCTTTACAAACAGCTCGATAAATTTATGAGCGAATATCTGACTCTAGAACACATGGTGAAAGACGACCCTCGAGATCCGAGAGAATATGTCATTCCATATACCATGCCGCTTTCAAATCATCATCTTGAACAACCTAACTGCGCGTTGTCTTCGACGCTTCGGCAAAATCAGACTCCAGCGTATCATTGAGTGGCCGGATTTGTGAATCTAGATGGGCTTTTCTCAATAGTACTCCGATTTCGAAAGTATAACTACATTTTTGCAGCCGACGCGACGTCGAGAAAATGTACCGTCAAGCAGGAACAAGGACGATAAGAGTGTTCATGAACTGTGTTTTGTGCTGCAAGTCTAGGGGTTGATTTTCTCAAGACGTCTTCACTACCATCGTCTAGACTTTGTGAGTCCTTCTCATGGCCGAACTTTTCCAAACTGTCGTCAATTCATTAGGAATTTCACCTTCCAACATTTTTTAGACAGCTCCATCGTTCTGTCGTCGCTTCGTCATAATCTTGACGACCTTTGTGGGCTACAGAGTAATCAAAGATCCCGAGATATCACTTGATTTCGAAGTAAGTGTAGCAGGAACAAGGACGGTAAGAGTGTTCATGGAACTGTGTTATTGTGCTGCAAGTCTAGGGTTGATTTTCTCAAGATGTCTTCACTACCACGTCTAGAACTTTGTGGAGTCCTTCTCATGGCCGAACTTTTCCAAACTGTCGGCAATTCATTAGGAATTTCACCTTCCAACATTTTTTAGACAGCTCCATCGTTCTGTCGTCGCTTCGTCATAATCATTGGACGACCTTTGTGGCTAACAGAGTATCAAAGATCCGAGATATCACTGACATCACCTTATTGGAGCCATGTCAGGGGGACAGACAATCCTGCTGACATAATATATCGTGGACAAGACAACTCCAAGTTGGTGACATCTCAGCTATGGTGACGTGGTCCCAAATTCCTTTGGGACGAGGAACTATGACGAAGTTGTCAGCGAAAAGGAGATTCCTGAATCGAGAAAGGCCAAAATTACAACTTTAGTATGTGCACAAGCGAATCCAAGTTTTGATGTCTTCCACAAGTTTTCATCAATATCTGGGCTGAAGCGTGTCATTGCGTGGTACTACAGATTTTTGGAAAACAGTCGTAATAAAAAACGATTTTTCAGGACCGCTCAATATTAACGAACTTTCCACCGCACTTCTCGCCTCGATAAGATTAGTTCAAGCGAAGTCATTTCCTGGTGAATTGAAAAATCTCAAGAACAGTAAACCTGTTAGCCAACATAGCGAGTTGAAACCCTTAAATCCCTTTTTAAGTGAGGATGGGATAATCAGGGTGGGCGGACGCCTGTCAAATCCGAAATTCTCATAATCCAAAACATCTGGCCGTAATTCCACCAAATCCCCACGTCACCAAGTTGATCGCTAAGAAAATCCGCATGCGACATCTACTCTGTGGTCCTCAAGCATGGTTGGAAATTCTTCGACTGAACTTTTGGCCACTCAATGGACGGAACTTGACAAGGAACATTGTACAGACCTGTCCTGTACCACAAGTTTCAAGGTCAGACCAACTGGCGCAGCTAATGGGACGCAGGCGCGGATCTGGGGTCGGCTTAAGGAGGGGAATTCCGTGTAAATTCCTCTTTGAATGCGACAATTCGCGTAAATACTGCCTGCACAGTGTGTAGTTTTGCATGGATTTTGACCTGAATGCCCACCCGAATGAGGCCTTACGCTTAAATATTGGCCTGGATGTGACGTTTCGCTCAAAAAAGAGGGGATTTTTCATAATAGTCGCCTTCTTTGTTGCGTGAATCATTTCCCATAATATTCGGCTCCAAATAGACAATTTCCTCGTAATAGCAGCACAATTTTCTGCGACAATTTTGTGTGAAATTGACAATTCCTCGTACAATTTGCGAGTTGCACGTGAGTGTTTCCCTCAATGGTTTTGCGTTTTGTCCACAAAATAAGGAATTTCGCGTAAATTTTTCCCTTTATGGGTGCGCCGCGGCCGTTTCAAAACAGGTTTAATCTCACCCATGTGACGTTTCGCGTACATTGTGACCTTGGTGTGGCATTTCGCTGAAATTTTCCCCTGGACGTGGCATTTCGGGCATCAATCTCTCGGATTTTGCTCACTGAAAAGGCAATTTCGAGGACTTTCGTAGCCGGATAATCACTTTCACTTCGGATGGCCCGATTCAGAGAACGATCTGCTTTGGGCCACCCGGTGAAATTGATTTTCGCCGGGCGTTTGACGTTACAGTGAAATAACAATTAAAAAAAAAAATATAAAACATTTCACAACGAGAGAGGAAAGTGGAACTTCCACTTTCCTTTCTCGTTGTGAAATGTACTATGACTTGCGACAAAACTCCCGAAATTGGTTGTTAAGCGAGCTAAATTCGAGAAATTTATTTTACAGTGAACCAAATTCGGGAAAAATGTTTTCTTCTGCGAGAAAAATTAGCGAAATTTGGTTTCTTAGTGAGCGATTGAGTTCTTAGAGAGATTTTTTGGAGAGTAAATCTGCGAAAATGGTTTTGCAATGGGGAAAAATCAGCCAATTCGGTCTCTGAATTGAAGCTGCCCCACGAAATTTGCCTGTCAGCGACAACTAAATAGGTGATATTTATTTTTTAGTGAACTCAACTCGCAAAAATATCCACAAAATAGGTTTTTAGAGAGCGAAATCTGACGAATTTGTTTTTTAGTGAGCCAGATGATGATGATGATGATTTTAGAGTGTGAACTCCGAAAAATTGGTCTTTTAGTGTACCAACCCAGCTAATATGAAATTGCAGGGCGTATCAAACCATCGAAAACGGTCCCTGAATTTGGACACTTGGTTTTTATCGAGCGAAATCCGAGAAATTCGTTTTTCAGTGAACTAGATTAAGGAAAATGGCTATTTATCGATAATAAAAACCAGAAAAATTGGTGCCTTAGTGATCAAAATGTGAGAAAATAATTTTTTTAGTGATGCAGAGCTGCGAAAATGGTTTTTTAGAGTACGAAAACCACGAAAGTGGCTTTTGTATTAAGCCCCTCCGCGTTTGGTTTTCAGCACAAAAGAAACACAAAATTTGTATTTTATTGAACCAATAATCCGAAAACTGGTTTATTGCTGAGCTAGACCTGCGAACATTTTCGCTATACAAAATGTGGCGATCCCGATGGATTTTAATTTTGTTAGTGGTATCTGGGAGTGGACAGCTGCCCCACTAAGTCTGAGATTTAAAGTCAAAGTGAGGGCAACTGGTCACTCCTGCCAACCACAAAAAAAGGTCCAACCACAGCGAAGCTCTATAACCACAGAAATCTCGAACCACCGTGAGCCTCGTCCAACCTAACCAATAGTTTGGGGTTTCTCCACACGGGAAGATTCGATGAAAGGGCTCTCACTCTCACTGTGATGCCATCCCCCTACCCTCAATCAAGCCTACACTTTCTCACCTTATTTCTGCACCAATCCTGGTTTTTACGGACTTTTTTTTAATCTTCAGGAAATTCTGCACATGCAGTAGTTTTCCTTTTTTCAAATTTCACCCCAGAAGTTACTTTGAATTTGCCTTGAACTTTTTCCTTGTAATTTCACGCTCTTCCTTCGACTTATTTGAAAAAAGGAAAACTACTGCACATGCAGAATTTCCTGAAGATTAAAACGATACCTTAAAAACCAGGATTTGTGTTTGCCGAGTAGTAGACGAACGCGATGGGAGGGGGGATCGAGGAATCATCACTGCAGTTCCCCCTTAACCACTGGCGCACTAACTTTCCCGCAAAGAGCCCTGAAGTGGCTGAAGTTCAAGGAATAGTCCCGATGCACATGGATCTCGCAGGGCCGTTCAGGGGACGTCTGTCTCAGACCGCAGTACCTTTGAGAAAACGACCCAAAAATTTGACTCGATGGGATTTTGGAAGCGGTTTTGATGACTTTTTTTTTGCACAAGTGACTTCGACTCCAAGGCCAAGGGAGGGGGGGGAGGCTGTGGCCCTGCGTCGTCGCCAGGAACCATTCGGCGAGGAAGGGGCTGGCCAAAAACGGTGGCATCGGAGGTGGAGCCACTTAAACGGCTCGTCTTAACGGCTCGTTTATTCGATTGTTGGATTCCTCGGGTCGAAATCCCCAGAGATATGCGATTCCTTCCAATTTTAAATTGTTGGCCATGTTTGCCTAACCCGCCGAGAGCTTTAGCAGGTGATTTTCAGGTCCTTTTTAACCATCGTCAGCCAAAGACACCCCCATAAGGGGTCGTCGGCAAATAGCCTATCGAGTCCCATGTGCGCAGTTCCTTTCTCTGAACAAGCTTACGAGCAAGTCTACGTCTGAAATTAAGGAGCCACGCTCATTTTTCGCTGTACTGCGGACTATTAATCGGTTGAAAGTTTTGAAAAACTCTAATATTCCCGGCTAAAATTGAGAAAAAGCGTCAATTCGTGGTATTTGATCCAACTTCCTGGCCAAATTTGTTTTTAAAAAAACGTTGTTGTTTTTTTTTCCTAATGTGTCCGGCAATTCATTGAATAATTGAGCTTGGATGACCCTATCTACGGACATTTAGGGGAATACTCCCCTCCTCACCGCACCGTCCTAGTCACAACTGCGAATTCGAGGGAGTGGGGAGGCTGAAAATAAAGAAATTAATCTTTAAATTAAATACTTACTACTTTGCTTGTTTTGAGTTCCGAGAAAAAATTGCTCCCCAGGTGGGATTCGAACCCACGACCTCCTAGTTTCACGCCAGATGCTCTTACCAACTGAGCTATCCAAGGAGTCCACGCGAAGAGTGAATCCACCCAGGAGAAACCTCCTTCTCGGAACTCAAACTGCACCTGTAGGGTCAGTGCATGTCATACGTTACTGTTGGTAAGAGCATCTGGCGCGAAACTAGGAGGTCGTGGGTTCGAATCCCACATGGGGAGCAATTTTTTCCCGGAACTCAAAACAAGTAAAGTATAAGTACTTAATTTAAAGATTAATTTCTTTATTTTCAGCCTTCCCACTCCCTCGAATTCGCAGTTGTCACTAGGGTGGTGCAGTGAGGAGAGGAGTATTCCCCTAAATGTCCGTAGATAGGGTCATCTAAGCTCAATTATTAAAAACTTTGTTGTGTAGTTGACGCGCGACTAAAGTTGAGAAAAGCGCTAATTCATATGTAAAAGTTGGAAACATTGCTCATTCGCGGTAAAAATTGAGAAAAAGCGTCAACTATCCGCTAAAATTGAAATAAAAACACGCAAACTGACGGCTAAAATTATGGAAAAGCTCTAGTTAGCTGCTAAAATTGAGAAAAAGTGGTCATTAAGCGATCAAGTAAACAGCCAAATTGGGGTTGAAAGAGCTACAGTCATAAAATTGTTTTTGGAAGCGTCAAATTCTGAAATTGGTCCTCAAAAAGTGCCAAACCACGAAATTTTATTTTGTGGAAGAACCAAGTCCCTGAATTCGGTAATTTGGGCAAACATAGGATGATAAGGGGCCTCGTGGAGATCTCCGAGCTTCGATTGATGGAGCGTGGAGGTCCGCGACTGATCCTGCTATTGCATAATTCACTATGAGGCTGCGGCGGCTTCTTGGTGCGTGGAGGAGCTCTCTCAGTACGGGCACGCTGCATGAAAAGAAGGGAAAAAATGGAGGGAGAGAGAGAAAAAACATCTATTTTCTCTCTCTTTTCATCTCTTCATGCTCAATTTGACTTATCCCCCTACCTCGCCTAAAAAGATTTCCAACATTTTGCCGCTCCTCGAAATTTGCCGCCCAGGGCTATAGCCCCGGTAGTCCCCCCCCCCTCTCAAGATACGGCCCTGGCGACCAATGTAAAGCCAAATTTCAGCAGTGCAGAATCCTCCTACTGGATCTTGAGCGACATACGCCAGTTTTTAGAATTTAAAAGAATAATTTGCGGATAGTTAGACATGGTCCTATCTAAATAGTTAAAATGAATTAAGCGAACATTATTTATTCGGATTCAGTCTGTATTAGAAGGGTTGAACGCATTGAGTACACCACCAACATCTTGTTACCCCCGTCTGTTTTTATTCAGAACTAAGTTTACTTCACCTCTCGCTTTCCTCGTCTTCCAACTAACCCCCCTCCTCCTCCTCTCTACACCAACAAGAAACTAATTACCCACGTCAATCAAATAACGTGAAACACACTCCGTTGTCTAAGAGAGAGTATTACACAGGTAAGAACTGCCTTCTCACACGCTTCACCATGTTTTCCTCCTCCGTTCTTGTTAGGCTACCATTAGTGAACTAACACTAAATTCCCCCCACCCCGAATGCCCCACTATTTAAAGTGACCAAACGGTCAACTTTAGTTCACTGTTAGATGTGAAAAAGGAAGGGAATGAAGAAACTCTTATTGATCTTAATTATTTACACAGCGATCCTCGAGGGTGAACAACACAGAGGGGTTGTTGCCCCGTTGAAACGAACCAAAAGGTATTTGACGTTTCCAGAAGGCAGCACTTATACGGTGAGCACTGAAATTTTATTTATAAATAACTGTAAGTCCGTACGAGGGATAACCCGATCGAAATTATTATTATTTCTATGGTGAAAAAAAAAAAAAAAAAAAAAACCTGAACCCTTCTGAGCACTCCAGAAGGACGTACGGCTTGATTTGTAGCTACCCCTTTTAGTATTTATGACCGCCCTAAAAGATCAGCAATTTATACATACTTCACTTACGTAGTTGGTATATGTAATTTATTTCCGATAGACACGCTATACAACACACCTACTTTTTAAATAGCCTGGCTGTTTTAAAACCAGGGGAAAAACTATTTATTCCTCGACGAAGAAACACAAATACATAATTAAAACGGTCAAAGTTCAAAAATAGCTCATTTAGATATACACGCTTAACTGTTAACTCACCCACAGGGGCGGTGATAATAAAAATTGATCTTTTTTAGTTTATTTTTAAAAAAGCGAAAAAAAACAGGCTCTCGAGTGCATTCTACACCCGCAACTTCTCCACTTTTCAACGCCAATAAATAAAAGCGTCCCTTTCCCGCCTTCAAGTCTAGCAAATGAAGAGAGGGGCAATTCTTTTTTCACGTACGTATAACACCGCACACTCGCTTTTCTTTTTTGAAATTGATGGCCATAACTGGTTTTGACGTTCGAGGCAATCAAGATTTCATATAAAAGCAATTCACTGGAGCAACTAAGTACCAAAATAACCTTCTTTTTCCACTATTTTTCATTCAACCCTTCAAGAGAAGAGAGGGGTGATATAGGTGAGTGCAAAAGAGGATCTTCGACGTGTGCGAATCAATTAGATTTCTTGGGGTTTAAAACATGGTGAAATACTGTCAATGGGCGTATAGTCAGGGCCGGATAAACACAGTAGTAGATGGGGGAGGAGCCCAGGGCCTTGCGCTTTTTTATATTTTTTTTATTAAGTTTTTAGTTTAGAGGTAAATAAACCACAACTTAATTTATTTTCAGGGTGAAATCACCAGTGGTGTTTGTAGTGAAAACACCAGTTTTCTGTTCGCAGTTTCGGGGTAAAAACTTGAATTTTGGGTTTAAAAAACGTCTGTTTTGAGAGAAAGTTGCCCGTTTTGTGGTAAAACCTCCAGTTTGGGGGTGAACGTTTCATTTTGAAGGAAATTTGTCAAAAGCTCGAGAATGAAATCATTGATATTGTCTTGAAATCTCCAGTTTTGATATAAAACGTCGGTTTTGGCGTGAAATTCTTAGTTTTGCAGGATCTCAACTCAAAAAGTGACGATTTCAGTCCAATACTAAAGATTTCACACCAAAGGTGACGTATTATATCAAAACTGAAGATTTTACCCTTAAACTAAATTTGTCAGTTTTTCCTTTAAAAATGAAAATTTTACCCCGAAACTGGTGGGTTTACCTCAAAACAGAAGTTTTTAAACCCAAAATTATAGTTTCTATTTTAAAACAATTACCAGAAAAATGAATCTTCACTACGAAACTGCCGTTTTCACCCTAAAAAAAAAAATTAGTGGTCTTACCTCAACACTTAAAATTTCGTCAGAGTCGTCAGTTTTAACGTAAAATCAATTTTTTTGGGAAAACGTCAGTTTTGGAGTGAAATTGAGAGAGAGAGAAAGAGAGAGAGAGAGAGAGTGAGAGATTTATTAGGCTTCCAGGGTACAACTGTAACAAACAATGACCCTAGGGCTGGGCCCTCTTGGGTCGTTTAAAGGCTAAACATAATATAACCGGAAAATGACGAACAGTAATAAAACAATTATAAAACAATAATAAAATAAGATTAAATGAATGAAAATATATAAATTATCACATTAAAATATCATCAACATTAAATTGTCATGTTCAATTATTAAAATAAATTAATTCATTGTCAAAAAATGTTAAAAAGGTTGAGCAAAATGCAATGACTAGATAGCTAATGGAGGGGAGGGGGTATGAGGGAAAAGGAAAGGAAAAAGGAAAGAAGGACATGGCACGACCTTATTTCTCTCTAAGTGAAACAGAACGAGTAATACTCTCCCGAAATTTATTGAAACATCTGGTTCTCTTAATGTTTTCCGGTATCCCGTTCCAAACACTGACCGATTGAACTCCAAATCCCACACCAAGGACTGACGTACGATGCTGAGGAACCACAAGGCTGCTCCCACCAGACCTGCCGACTCGGCCAAAATCACCTCTGGCGACGAAGTCCTCACAGAGGTACCGAGGCTTCTTAAAAAAAAAAACATCTTGTACAGAAAGCAGCCCAGCAAGAAGGTTCGGGGCTGAGAGGGCCCACCGATGGTGGGGTGAAGCCACCACAGGCGGGTATAGTAAGGGGTCACGTGGGTGTCAAGACTGAGGTCAAAAATGTACCGAATACATGCATTGAGGGTCCGGTACAACAGCAAATCTAATTCGCTCGACAGACGATAAAAAGCCAGGCATCCATAATCGAAAATAGGTAAAATAAGAGACCGAACAAGATCACGACGGGCCGTCCGGGACAGAAAATCACGGATAGTCTGAAGCTGAACCAAACTACGAAAAGTCCGCCTCGAAACATCAATAACGTGTTCCCTCCAGGACAACGTTGAATCTAATGTAACGCCCAGCAACCTGACGCTCGCCGTCCAAGGTATAGAGACATCCCCCAACATCAACTGCGGCAAATCCCTCCTCCTGAGCATGCTCATATACCTCGAAGAGCCAAATATGATAGCCTTGGTTTTACCTTCGTTCAAGATCATTTTGTGGGCAGCTGCCCAATCCAGCAAGCCATTAATGTCCCACTGAAGTGGGACATTAACAGCTTCGGCTGGCTCAAAAGAAAAATAAATGACGAGATCGTCAGCGAAGAGGTGGTAACGACAATGGGTCAAACAATCGGAAATTCCGATAAGGTAGATGGCGAAGAGCAGAGGCCCTAAAACCGATCCCTGTGGAACGCCAGAGAGTGTCTCGAGCAACGAGCAACGAGGAAACCTCAAGCAAATCAGACCCCTCAACATACTGGCTTCGCCCCACGAGGTAACCCTTCAGCCAGGAAAGCACACCCGCGGAAAGTCCCAAATCCGCTGCTTTGGACAATAGGATACTATGGTCGACTTTGTCAAAGGCTTTACTAAAATCAAAGTGCACTAATGCAGTGACATGCCTACGGTCGATAGCCTGCCTCACATCCTCGGTAATCTTAACCAACGCCGTTTGCGTGGTGAACCCTGAACGAAACCCCGACTGAAATGGGTCCAAACGGTCCGTCCTCTCCAGGAACGAGACCAACTGATAATGCACGATCCTCTATAGCATCTTTGATACGGCTGGCAACAACGAAATCGGGCGGAAGTCCGAGGACGAAGTCAGGCGGGGGGCCTTTGCCAAAGGGCGAACCTTTGCCACCCTCCAAGCTCTGGGATACTCACCTCCCTGAAGCGACCAATTGAATTAGTGCACAAGAACAGGCAAAAGCTCGGTGGGAAATCTTTTAATGAATAACATACCCACCTCATCTACCCCTTTAGCATCGGACTTCGAGAGCCGCATTGAATCGACCACGTCATCAACCGACACATCTCCGAAGAAGAAACGATTGTCATCAAACTCGAACGAAGGAATAGGAGGGAAAGCACTAGACGGCTCGGAGCCGGAAGAAGCAAAATACCGATTAATTACATCAACCGAGCACGGAAGGGAGGTCATAGAGAGAGAGAGAGAGAGAGAGAAGGTACATATTGTCCTCATAAATACAAATCATGATCCTTGAGATGAACAATTACTGCTCCACAACCTATTCGTACACTTAAAACCTCTTCTTGTATTCAAGGGCAATGCCCTCTGGAAAACTACACGCCGGTAAACAATTGGATAAAATAAAAAATAAAAAAAAATTAATAAATAAAACAAAATAAAATAATAATGATACTATAATCATAATTTGTCGAAGGTCCAAAACTCGAGAAGTCTGGAGATAAAATTGAAACTACTGAAATTGAAGAATAAACATAACCAATAAAACAAACCGACGTGAACTCTCTCATAAATCAACGAAATTAGGATAAAAGGAAAAACAAAATGTAAGAGGATGAGACATTTTCAGAATTTGCTCCGATCATAACTAGGAAGAACTAAGAAGAAAACAAAAGAAAAGTAAGCAATTGTTAAATGAACAAAACAAAAAATATGAATAAATAGAAGTTGAGAGACAAAGCTGATTGTGAGAAAAAGAAAATATAAATAATTTTACTAAATATATACGTTGACAAATAAATAACATTAATGGATAAACCTAAAAAGGTAATAAAATGCTGTCTAGGTGGAAAACTGATCGCCGAGCAGGTGCTTCTTTAACCTTGGCTAGAACAACACAGGACACGATGTCAGCCTGAGCTCACCCGGTAAGGAATTCCAATATCTAACTGCCGAAACAAGGAATGAAGTGCCCAGAGCACTAGTCCGATGACTAGGCATGCGTAAGTCAAGTGTACAGGTTCTCGCAGATACTCTCTGAATCCCACCTACAAATGCAAATTGCTCAAAAATATTTGCCGGACGCTTTGTGAGCAAGCCATTCTAATTTCTTGTAATATGGTGTGACTTGAGCATCAATAGGAAGATCAAATATGAATCGCACACACATATGAATCATACCACCAACTTCCCATCAACCGGAAAGACTCCCTCAACCTCGCCACCCCAGACAGCACTCTGGAGACGCTATTACAAATCCTCATAGTCTGGTCCTCCCAAGTAAGACAATCATCTACGAGCATTCCCAACAACTTGACTGAACGAGACCAAGGGACCTCCGCGCCAGCAACAGACACACACGTCGAAGGCTCTCCCACCATCTTCAAATAGGAAGACGAACCGAAGACAATTGCCTGCGACTTTCCAGGATTTAGCGGAATCAAATTTTCTTTTGCCCAACTCTCAACCCTCCTGATGTCGTCATTAATCAGCGATACACACTGACCTACACCGGGTGGGGCACACTCCAGATATATCACGACATCATGCGCAAATAAGTGATACTTACAGTGGCGAAGAACCTTTGGTAAGTCGCAAACATAAATGGTGAATTCCGGAGGGTTCAATACGGATCCTTGAGGAACGCCACCCACATCAAAAGTCAGGCCCGACTCAGTACCACTGAGGCAGTCAAACTCGACCTGAGTCCTCCCCAGGAGGTATGACGCGAACCACGTGAGTACAGAACGTGAGAACCCAATACCAGCCATCTTTCTCAGGAGGGCCGCATGACCGACCCGGTCAAACGCACGGCTAAGGTCCAGATTCACCAGAACAGTCACCTGCCTGCCATCAATAGCCCCTGAGGATATCCCCTGAGACCTTCAACAAAGCGCTTTGGGTGCTATAGCCACGACGAAACCCCGACTGAAGGCCATCAAGGAGATTACCCCCCTTCAAGGTACTCGGACATTTGGCTGAAAACGGCTTTTTCAAGAAGCTTCGACGCCAGGGGCAGAATAGCAATTGGCCGAAAGTGCTCAGGGGCAACCGGCTTACGAATCTTTGGCAGCGGGAGGATTCTACCTCGCTTCCAAATCTGAGGCACAGTTCCATTTTTCAAGGAATAATTGATCAGGTGTGACAGCACTGGGAGAAGAGCGGGAAGTCCAAGTCTGATCATGGCAAGATTAATACCAATTGAGAGAGAGAAAGAGAGTGAGAGAGGAAGAAAGAAAGAGAGAACCAATTTATTATGAACACCAAATATACATGGT
Organism: Corythucha ciliata; assembly: GCA_038030265.1. Classification (NCBI taxonomy): domain Eukaryota; kingdom Metazoa; phylum Arthropoda; class Insecta; order Hemiptera; family Tingidae; genus Corythucha; species Corythucha ciliata. The sequence goes on from CM075939.1 coordinate 13,691,393, forward strand.
AACATAAGCGTCAAAGGTCCAGATAAGTACAAATAAATAATTCACATTATGAATAAAGTTTCCCCTTCGTGAACAAGACGATAGTTCAAGAATTCATTAAAATAATATGAACTAGAATTAATAAAAAAAAAGTATTAATTTTGTTTCAAAAGAATTGAAATTCAATTGGACAAAGGCTTCAGGGAGCACATTGAAAATTAAGAAAAAAAATTGTTAGTTTTGGTGTGAAATATCCAGTTTTTAGGTAAAATAATCACTTTTGGGGGGAGTAACCACCAGCTATGGGGTAAAATAGTCAGTTTAGGTCGCAACGTGAGTTTTTGGGATGAAATCGTTAGATTTTGTAAGTTGAAACCGTCATTTTGGGGCGAAATCGCCAGTTTTGTAGTGACATCTTTTGGGATTTTAAGTCAGCTGTAGCGCGTAATTGTCTGTATCGGTGTAATCTCGTCTTATTTGGGAACGAATCGTCAGTACTGTTGTGAAATCATCGGTATTGTGGTGAAATCGTCAGTATTGTGGTTAATGTCAGTTTTGTGTCAAAATCGTCAGACTTTTCAAGGCAGAGTTGTAATTAGTTTCGGCGTAAAATCATCCGTTTTGGGGAAAACGTCAGTTATGATGTGAAATTGTCAGTTTAGGAGTGAACTGTCCAGTTTTGTGGTGGTGCCGTCAGTTTTAGGGCGGAACTGTTAATTAAGGGGCATAACAAGAGTTTTTTAAAAAATGAAATCGTTAGTTTTGGTGCTAAAACCGACAGTTTTTGGTAATATGGCCAGTTTTTGAGGTGAAACCATCGGAAGAGCACTTCAAGTTTGGAGTAAAATTAGTATTCGCGGTAAAATAAACATTTTTGGAGTAAAATATTCATTTTTAAGGTTAAGCCGCCAAATGTTTTGGGGTAATATCGCCATTTTTGTACTGACATCTCTACTTTTGTGGTAACGCTTCAGTTTTGGACTGAAATCGCTTGTTTCGGTGTAATATCGTCTTATATGGGAACAAATCGTCAGTATTGTAGTAAAATCGTCAGTTTTGTTAAATCATGAAAGTTTTCAAGACAGAATCGCCAGTTTTGGAGTAAAACATCCAGTTTTAGGGTAAAATCGTCAGTTTTAGTGTACACCGTCAGGTTTGGGGATAAACTCTCCAGTTGTGTTGTGAAAATTTCAGTTTTGGGGTAACACTTCGGCTTTTTCGTGTTTTAGAAAAAAATACTCAGTTTTGGGCAACAAATGTCAGTTTTTTAACGTCTCTCAGCCAAGAAGTTGAAAACTTCACTGCAAGTAAGCCCGTCGAGAGGGCGTGGCACTGGGCCCGTTACCCTTGGACCAGGCCGTTCTTTGAGGCCAGGATTTCGGAAATCAAGAGCGTTTCTCTAAATTTTAGGCGCACTTCCAAAATGATCCGCAAATTAACCGTGGCTTTTTACATTTTAGCCCCGCATTACCAATTTTCTCACTTTTTTTAGCCTTCCGAAGGCGATAATTGGCGTATTTGCTCCATTTTAGCACGGGATTAGCACTTTTCTTACAATTTTAAAGGAATTTTATTACTTTATCGGCGTTTTCATTCCATGAATTAGTGATTTTTCTCAATTTTTGCCACAAATGGCGTTTTCCTTTATTTTTAGCAGCAAATTTGAACTGAAATTCCAGGTTTTTCTTAATTTTAGCCCCGCTTATTTGTGATTTTCTTAATATTAACCGAGAATTAGCGTTGTTTTTACATTTCAGCTCCACATTGGTAATTTTTGTTTCAATTTTAGTTACGGGTTAGCACTTTTTTCAGTTTTAGCCTTGAAATATCATGCAGAGGTTAAGGATTAGCGTTTTCGCGTTCTTTGATTTTAGCTGTGATTTTTTTTTTCGTTTGTGACGGCAAATTAACATTTTTCTTACAGGCTATTCGAGAATTGGCGATTTTTCTCAATTTCATCGAGAAATTAACCGATTTTTTTTTTTTTCAAATTTTAGCCGCGATTTTTTTCACTTGTATAGCCTCGTTATAGCGCATTTTTCATATTTTAGCTGCAGGCTTGGCCCAAAAAACTAAACATTAGCTGTTTTTTGGGTACATTTTAGTTGTAAAATTGCTTCTATAAGCATGGAGAATCGGCGATTTTTTGTAAATGACAATAAAATGCATTGAGAAACCACGAGTGAGTGCTTTTTTGCAGTTTTAGCCACGAATATCAGCGCTTTTCCCAACTTTTGCCGCCTTCCTGCCCTAAAATCGGCATTATAGATCGCCTTCTTAATTTTATTTGCTTAAAGGATCTAAAAAAAAATTGGAGATCATCGTATTTTCTGTATTTTAGCCGCGTTTTTACCTCCGGAAGGCGCGAATTTTCTCCGATCAGAAACCGGTTAGGGAAAACCAGAATCCGTTCTGTGGCAACCCGGCTAACTGTAACGATCCATTTCACAGATTATGGGCTTACAGAGAGACGAGTTTGGCATCAGAGATTTTCTCAGAGAAACTCCCCTCCCCCCACCACAACAGATCGCCAGATCAAGAGATGCTGGCTACGCGCTTTCTTGAGGACTAAAAAGAATCCCTAATTCTCGGCTAAAATTATAGAAGAAACGCTTATTTACGACAAAAATTAGAAAAAAAAACTAATTCGTCGCTATAAAATTGAGAGAAAACAGCGATGAATCGCTCAGCAGGCAAAATAATATTTACAGCATGCAACACCTGAGTAATACAACTGGAGGGCAAGTGCTAAAATTAAGGAAAACGCCAATTCGCAGCTAAAATTGAGCAAAAATCAGCGATGAATCGCTCAACAGGCTCGGCTAATAATGAAAAAAAAAAAAAACAAAAAACAAAAAAAAAACGCTAATAAACGAAAAAACGAGAGACGAAACTTTACAACTAACTAAAATTTTTGGTTTGAAAGCGTTGTTTCGCGGCTTACATTGAAAAACACGACTAATTTGAGGATACATTAAGAAAAACCGCCGATTAGTGGATAAAGTGCAGAAAAATAACTAATTCACGGATAAAAGGAAGATGCCAGTTCGCTGGTAAAATCAGGAAAATTGCCAATTCGCGGCTAAAATTGCGAAAAATCGTAAATAGGCGGATACTACAAGAAAAATCGCGAATTCGTGGATAAAGCGTATAGAAAAACGTTAGTAAACAGCAGAAATTCACCAACAAACAACAACTTTACGCGTAAAATTAAGGAAAACATTTGCGGCTAAAACAGATAAAAATGCCAATTTGTGGCTAAAATTGAGAATGATCGCTAATTCACGGCTCACGGCCCTAGCACTGAGAAAAACCAGCGATGAATCAATCAGCCAGGCTCAACTATTATTGAAAAAAAAAACGCTAATTCATGGTTTCTCGAGGCAACTTCATGACTAACTTTCACTACTAACTAAATACTTGGTATTAAAGCGTTGATTCGAGAACAACATTGAGAAAAAGTGCTCGTTTTCCTCTAAAATTAAGGGAAATTCGCTCTAATTCTCAACGACAGGGTATCTGAAGGCAACTTCGCCACAAAAATAGAGAAAATGCGCTAACCATAAGTTTCTTTTGCCATTATTACGAGGCTGAAATTGAGAAAGCGTGCAAGTGTGCTAAACCAGGGACAAGTACGTGGCAAGAAGTTTGTAAAATTGGTAATATTCGCGGTTGATTTAGTTGAAAAGCGATAATTCGTAGCGTACATGAAAAAATCACGAATTCACGGCTATACATTCAGAAAAGGGCAAAATCACCGCCAAAATTCAGAATAAATGCTAATTCGAGGCAATAAAATTGAGAATAAGCAGCGATTCGCGCGGCTGAAATTGAGTAAAGCGCAAATCACGGCTACAATTTTGAAAGTATGATAATTAACGGATAGTTTGAGTAAACCTCCTAATTCAACGCTGAAATAAAATAAACGTTGCGTGAATTCGGCTAATACCGTCAAAAAGCACTCATTCACAGCTAAAAAGAAATGAAAAATCAATTTGAGAAAATTTGCTGATTCCCCGGGGCTAAAATTTAGTAAAAGTGGTAGATCGCTGCTAAAGTTGAGAAAAAACGGTAATTAAAATTAAGAAAAAACGCTCACTCACGCAGCAACAATTGATAAAAACTCTAATTCGTGGATCAAAAAGAGAGAATTCGTGAATTCACGGCTAAAACTGGGTAAAAGCGGTGATTCTCGCCTAATGTTGAGAAATAATTCGCGGATATGATTCAGAAATCTTTTTTTAATTTCTCGGCAAAAATTGAGATAAGCGCTCATTTGCAGCTAAAATAGAGAAAAAGCGTAATTCACGGCTAAATTTTGCAAAAGGCACCCATTCTCAGCTTATAATGGCGAATACCCTAATTTACGCGGGTCAAAATGAAAAAATCTGCTAATTCACGGAAGAAATGGAGTAGAAGCTGTAATTCGCGGCTAAATTTTACTTATTATTTACGGCTAAAATGATGAAAGTTTCAATTCGTTAGTAAAAATGGATGAAAAGTCCTGATTCGCGACAAAAATTGGGATGAAACGCTAATTGTGCGTGGTTCTAACTGCGATAAACCACTAAATTTCCCGACTAAAATTGAAAAAAAAAACGTTGATTTGTGGTTCTTACACACATGCTCATGGCTATAATAATTTTATCACCACCTCGATCACGCACCACCCACACCGTTTGAGGCGCTAAACTGCTGCGATTATACCGAGCCGAGAGAGTCCCAGGGGGACAAATATATTTCCAGTCAAGTGCCGAAAAGATCACTTTCTGTGGTAGAGTTGTCGGTTTTTTGGACAGCAAATCTGGAAACACTTCGCTAAAACGATATAAGATTCCAAGCAGGACGTGTCAGTTTTTTAACGGATGACGACCACTTTTGAGCACACTCAGTTTCTTGCGATGAATTTGACGATTTCCAGCGTCGCCTTCTGAGTTGACTGTTTTGGATGGCTCAACAGCCTGTTTTTGAAGAACAAAAAAACAATTTTTACGATTACAGTTACAGTTGTCAGGCTGATTAGTCGTTTCCCTGCCTGAAATTGACGATTTTCTAGTCGTGTCCAGAATTCCTTGGGGAAAAGTACTCTTACAGTGGCCGATAGTCACTTTTTCACGCTAAACTAACGAACTTCTTCAGGGTTTCCGATAAAAAAAATGACTGTTATAAGTTTGCGGAAAATTAACTTTCGTTCTTTTCTTTTTTTTCAGTACGCTTTTTGTATGACGGTGAAAGTTCTTACACCCAGCGATCCCGACATATTCTCGGAGGCCGTAGCTCTCGCCACGTCGTACGACATGCCGAACAGCACCGAAAGCCTCAGATTAAACTTCGAACCGAAATCAGTACAGAAATTATCACGTAAACAGAGAAGCTACTCTTACGAAACGATGGAACTCGTATTTGACAAGTAAATAATTATAATGTAATACACACTCCGCATCCTCCCTGCCTATTTATAAATCTTTAAAATTATAGTATTTGTGTGTTAGTTTTATTAATTTGCAACCCTCGAAGCATCCGGAACCCTTTGACTATATATGTATATACGCCTCCCCCTCACCGCTTTACTATTCATCCCCACAACCTCAAACTGTTTGAGAGTTTACTGACTCCCTCGGTTTAATTCCGGAGGGAATAAACGCATCTTTGGCTACACGTTGTGTGAGTGGTTGGACATGTTTGCGGTTCAAACGCCCCGGAGTTGGGAGGAAGGCTCGAGGGAAGCCGATATGAGTGAATCTCTGGTGGATTGTAAAATAAGGGGAAGGATTGCGAGTTGCGAATTGACTTTTAAGACTGAATGAAACGTTTCCCCGCCAGCCTCTTTTCCTGCCTCTTACGTTTTTGTTGTCGTTTACAGATTTGGTTTGCCCGGAAAGACGTGCGTCCTCCGGGCTATTTGTGAGAGTGCTCAACAACTTCAACCGTCCCATAATCTGTTGACGGAGATCGTTCGTATAATTTTGAGGTACACTGAGTATACGACGCGCCAAACTTTCTGTCAATACATGCTTGAACGTTTTTTTTTTTTTGTAACTCTTTTACAGATTTCCAGACGACCATCCGAGTCAAGACGAGGACAGAAAACAATGGATTTACTCTGGTGCATACAGGGCCGGCCTTTTAAATTACAACTGTCCTGATCTCTATCCAGATTGTCCCATTTCATTTATTGATATTTTATTACAGTTAAAGCCCTCAGTAGACTAGCGACAGATAGTTTCAGAGTAAATGAATGACTCATTTAAAGCGAAATAATCCACTTCCTTTAAATTGTCTTTTTCTCTGAATGAAATAGACTGGCTCTATCACCCAGCTCGAAGGTGAAGGATCAATGGGTGGAGAGGTGGGGAGGAGTCCTCGACACGTTTGCTTTATAGCCTATCATCAAATCCCACCTGGGGAACAACAACACGTGCTCTTCTTTAACACGGTTACTGTCTTCTTAAAAGCGCTTCCCTCCATTTTATTTTACGACTATTTTAGCGGGGACACGAACCGAGTATTTGTTCCTCTCAAAACCTCTCCGTATGCGTGGAGAAAACTTGATATTTAAAATCAATGAACAACCTCATTAAATTAAAGTTGAACGTATCTCAATGACTTTAAAGAAGTTACTGTTTCATTTGTTTAACTCATGCAATACAAGAATTACCTTCATTGTTCGTAAAGTATCAACATTATAAGACCTTGTTGGGAAGAAAATATTCGAGTCACAAACACTTACGCCCCAGGAATGGAGTTAGTAATGTATAGCGGCAGAGTGGGAAGGGGTGGGGGGTAAAAAGACGAAAAGATGGCTTGAGTCCATTGGCTTTGTCACATGACTCGCTACGAGTGATGGATGAGACAAGGCCTAGCGAGCTGAGGCGTATTGTTCTCGTCCAAAAAGGAAACTTCTCTTCCTCATTTTACCATCCTCCTCCTCCTTATTCACCGGCTTCTTCCATCATCAAATTCACGTAAAATTCAAATAAAAAAAAACTTTGCTTCTTCTGACGTTATTAAATCAAAATAAAATTATAATAAAAAAAAAGAAAATAGCCGTCAAAAAAGTTCAGGAAGAAGTTGATAGTTTGCGTGCGGTACATAACTTTTTAAATTATTTATCACCTCTCATAACGCTATGATGAAAAATCGATCGACAGTAGAGGTGGGGGGAAGGATTTAAACAAGAGTAGAAAATTTTTATCACCACGCTTGAATTAAATTCTCCTTATTCGAGCAATTTAGCTTCCCCGCCCACATTCTCTCGAATCATGGTCACATTTTGCCTTCAAAAATAAAAAAAAATAAAAAAGTGTTTTTTATCGACTCCCCCAGTCACAACTACCAGTTATGCCTCCAACCAACACCCGCCTCTGAAAAATCAGGTCTATTTACGGTAGCTGCCGTGTTATGACGCCATTAAGCTTTGCTTTACACCTGATATTTTAGGGGGTGGGAGGAGGGGCGGTTCCTCGGTAAAAGATACGGGCGAAAAGATATTCTTCGGGTGTTAAAATTGTTGTTTTTGAATGGTGAAGAGACAAGAGGGGCTGGTGAATTGAGAGTGAAACCTAAATAATATTAAGACCTTTGTTTCTTTCTCCCCCCCCCTCCCGGGGTTGCTACCCCGTCATTTCAAATGAGGGAAAAGCATTTTCCTCTCTATGTAGATGTGGTGGTGGGAGGGGGGAGGTCTTGATACATTCTATCGAGTGTCGGAGATGAAGCCCGCTCAGATTGGGAAAAAGACAAAGAGCTTACCTGCTGCCGGTGAAATCTTGGTGAGGACGCCGTATCTTGTTTTCCACTGAAACACACACAAAAAAAAGGTCGTTTAGTGTTGGCTCTTTGAAGATTAATGCCACCCCTTCTTCCCCCTTCACAATCCATATAATTCAGCAGAAGTGTAAAAGAACCGCAAGCACAGATGAGAATAGACTCTCGAGCTCAAGACCGTCCGGTCGTGCGGATTTTTGCCTACGTTCAATTACCTTGTTGGCAGGGCCGTCTTCACTAAAAAAGTTGTGTCGCGGCACGGGATAACATTGGGCCTCTTGGGGGGGGGGGGGTTATCACTTTATTTCTCGGATTTTTCGCACTCTAAAACAAACTTTGTGGATTGTTCTCGCCAAAAAGACATTTTTGAGGGTTAGCGTCAATCATTTACCGAATTTTGCTCACTAAAATAAATTTTGTATCTCTGATAAACTAATTTCACGGATTTTGAAACTAAAAACCCATTTTTGTAGGACCCACTAAAAAAAAAAAACATGTTCGCTGATTTCACCCTCTAAAAACCATTTCGCGGATTTTTCTCGCTAAAACCTTATTTTCTAGGTTCTGGCTCACAAGAAAACCCAATGTCGCGGTTGTTCTGTTGCGGCTGTTTCTTGCTGGAAAGCCAATTTTGCCTCATTGAAAGCCACTATTATTACGCGGTTTTAGTATACTAATCAAAGCATTTTCTGGCTCATTATAAGGCCCGGGTCGACCACATGGGTTTAAAGTTCCGTCTAACACTAAGCCGAGCTTAAGAGCTTAACCCCCAAATCAGAAATTAGCATTTTGAATACGAAGTCGTTCAAACACTTAAACGGACATTGTCAACCTAGCCCTAAAACGCAAATTTCGTGGCATTTGCAAACTGCATGGGTTCATATTTTGCGGGTCTTGGCTTTCTAAAACGCTCAATTCGCGGTGTTTTCTCGCTGAAAAACTAAACCCTCAATTCTGTGGGGTTTGGGCTTGCTAAAATCCCAATTTTTGTGGTTTTTGGGCTTGCTGGTAACAACATTTTGTAGGGTTGCCTCATTCAAATGGTGCGTTTCAAAGATTTGGCTTATTAAAAAACAACTTTTTTTCAAAAATTTAAAAGCCCGTAAAAAACCAATAAAGCTTCCAGGAGACGAAAATTCCTAAAACATGACTTTTTGGCAGTTTTTTGGGGAGAAATTGTCAGTTATTCGACGGAAATTCAGAAATAGAATGCAAAAATGACAGTTTTACGGTAGAAATGTTAGGTTTCGACGGTTCACGACCCTTTATCTGTGCTAATTCAGTTTCTGGGTCGAATTGACGATTTCTCCGCGCCGAATTCTGAGTTGATGAACAACCTTTTCTCAATTTTAAACGCGAATTAGCCATTTTTCTCATTCTCATCCGCAATTAGCATTTTCTTAAATTTAGCTGTGAAAGAGCGATTTGTCTCAATTAGCGCTTTTCACATATTTTAGTCGACAATATGAGTTTTTCTCGATTTTAGCCGCGTATTAGCAATTTGTTTTGCTTTAGCCATGACTTGGCACTTTATCTCAGCAACGAGGTGGACGTTGAGACCGTGAATTTCCTCAATTTAGGCTGTGAATTAGGATGCCCAACAAATTATCGCTTTTCCTCTATATTTCCAGCAAATTGGCAATGTTGTGTTCACATTTAGCAATGAATTAGCACTGTTCTCACCCGGATGCCGGCAAGCAAAACTGGGAATCAATGAGGAAGACCAGGAAGCTTCGGCATGGTTGCTGGAACTAACACGGGTTAAGCTTAGGCGGATAGTAGGGATGTATACAGGACATTACGCCCTTAACAGACATCTGTCAATCATGGGGGCAGTAGGGGAGCCCGACTGCGAAAGATGTGGGGAGGCTGAGGAAACCACGGAGCACGTCGTATGCGAGTGTGACGGCTACGCGGCGGCCAGATACACCATTTTTGGTGACGATAGGATATCCTTCCCCAGCTTCTCAAAGGATAATGGGACCCGTCTCCTAAGTTTGCTGGAAAGGATAAATAGGTTTGAGGAGCTGTACTAGGCTCTCCCGAGTGCGGGCCCCAAACGGGTATGGTGTATGGGCCGAGAGGCTTTTGGCACCTTCGGAGTCGGGAGACCGTCCGAGCCCTCAAAAAAAACAAAAAAAAACACTGTTTTCATTTCTAGCTCTGAATCAGCACTTCATCTCAATTTTAGCTATAAAACCGCCTCCAAAAACTCGCGAATTGGCGTTCTCTCAATTTCAGCGAATATGAGATTTCTTCACATTTAGGCATGCGAGTTAGCGCTTTTTCCACAATTTAGCCATAAGTTAGCATTTTTTCACAATTTTAGCCGCCAATCAGCGATTTTCTCAATTTAAGCAGTGAATTAGCGCTTTTTCTCAGTACTATCAGCGAATTGGCGATGTATGCACATGTAACACTTAATGAGCACATTTCTAATTTTTAGTCCCGAATTAGCGTTTCTTCTCGAACTATGAAGCTGCCTCCGAAAATTGCGAATTGGCGTTCTTTCAATTCCAGCTTTAAATATGAACACTTTTTCTTATTTTTAGCTGTGAATAAGCATTTCTTCTTAATTTTGGCCACGAATATGCGATTTTATCACATTCAGCCGTGCGAGTTAGCGGTCCCACCATTTTAGCAGCTAATTATCAATTTTTCTCAATTTTAGCAGCAAACTGCGAATTTATCCTGCTAAAATTGAGAAAAATCACTCGTCATCACTGTAAAGCTCGAAGAATCCGTCAAAATGTATTCCATACAGTCAGGGCTGGATTAAAAACAGAGGGGCAGATGCCCAGGGCCCCGCGCTGTTTTATATTTACGGGAAGCAAGTTCGTTATAATGCGTTCAGATAAATTCTGATAAATTCAAGTTTTTGAGCTCAAACGGCAGGTTGTTGACATACTTATTTACGCAAAATCTTTAATTGTAGGCGAAAAAAAAGTCCTTGGTAGGTTGAAGGCGCACGAATCTGCCGTTTTTGGCGCAAGTAAGCACGTACAAGTTTTTAAAAAGCGCTGATTCCTGGCTAGAATTGAGCGAAACAGCGAAAGCAAACGCGTGTAAAATTGAGATAAAATCCAATGAACGGTCAACGTTTAGGAAACGCCGGCAAAATTGAGAAAAAGCGCTCATTCGAGGCCGAAGTTAGAGAGGCATCATTCGAGCAGCATTCGAGGCATCGATAATGGACAATTCATGGTTTCAGGGCGCAAACTTCGTGGCAATATAATTGAGAAAATGCGCTCATACAACCTCATCAAAACGTGAAAACATCTCCAATTTCGCGTGTGAAATCGTAAAAACACTTGATTCCCGGTTAAAATTGAGAAAAGTCGCTGATTCACGGCTAAATTGAAAAAACGTTAATTCGCGGATTAAATTGAGAAAAGGCGCCAATTTTGGGGCAAAATTGAGAAGATGCTATTTCACGTATAAAATATAGTAAAAAAAAAAAAAAAATACCAATACGCGTCTAAAATGAAGAAAAAGCGCTTTCTCAGCTAAACTTGAGACAACAAAAACGCCAATTCACGTAGGCGAATCTTAAAAAATTGTGAAAAAAATTTGCGACGAAGCGAAACTTGAAAAAAATTGCACATTCTGGGACAGAACAATGAAAAATTAACATTGGCGAAAGTGAAAGTTTCTAATTCAAATTGATTGTCACAGAATTGCAAATTCCAGTCTATATTTTCGCGAAATATCAAGTTTCTGGGTTTTATTTTTATTTTTTTTAGTGGGCGCGAACTCTGGGCAATCCCGGTAGCGTTGGTAGGGACGTAGTGGCCAAGGGGTGGCGTGCCATTCCGGTGGCTCTTTCGGAGGGGGCCCCCGAACAGCTTTTAAATATTAAAAAATATAAATTTTCGGGTTTTGAAGAGTTGATTTGCGGCTAATATTGAGGAAATGCGGGCATTCGATGGTAAAATTGAGAAAAATACACAAATTATTGAGATATTATGAAGCCTCGGAGGAAGAAATAATATGGAGAAGGTTTATTTTCCGGCCACGCCTAATAATAGTTGTATTTAGCTCCCACACATATGGTCTTTCGTGGGGTGGGAGCTCCTCTCGTATATTCATTCCTCCAACTTAGTGGCTAAAACGGAGGAAATACGCTATAACTCGCTACACACGCTACGCGGATCAAAAAGCTCCGAATATAGGCGGCTGAAATTGAGAAGGCCCGCTAAAATGTGCTAATCTTGGGGCAAACGTACGCGGAAAAAAAAATTAGGATTAGCACTAAAATGGCAAAAACGCGTTGTGGAAAACACTAACAAAATATAATTGAGTTATAGCTGAGAAAAATCGCTAATTCACGGCTAAAAAAATGGAGACGATGAAGCGATCAATAGCTCAACTGGCTCAAGTTATTCTGAAAACACGCCAATACGGGGTTTCAGAGGTAACTTCACGACTTAAATGGAGAAAAAGGGCGGACTCGTGGCTAATAAAATACAGAAAAAATATTGTTCGCGGATAAATTGAACAAAAAAAAAAATCTATAATTCGCAACTAAAACTGAGAAAACCCGCGGCTAAACTTGAAATAAAGCGCTCTTTTGCAGATAAATTTGAGAAAAAAAGATAATTTGCGGCCAAAATTGAGTAAAAGCGGTCATTAAAAGCTACAAGGAGAAAAACGCAAATTCGTAGACGTGGATCAGTTTGAAAAAATCCGCTAATTCGCGGTTAAAATTGACGAAACCGGGAAATTTGTTGCTAAAAATAACAACTTAAAAAGAAGAAATTAAGGAATAATTCGCGACTGTTCCATTGAGAAAATAGTTCGCGGATAAAATTCAAAAATAGCGCTAATGTGCGGCAAAAATTAAGGAAAAGCCCTGATTCATGGCTAAAATGGATGAAAAAACGAAAATTTACTAATATATTCGGGAATCCCTTCTAATACGTGGCTAAAACAGAGGAAAGCCGCTAATTACCGGTTAAAAATTAAACAAAAGCCCTAATTCGTAGCAAAAACTAAAAAGAGGCTTTAATTTTTGGCTAAAAATGGCAAAAAGCGCTCATTCGCTGCTAAAACTAAGGAAAATGCGATTCTAGACTAGAATGAAGGAGTTAGTTCTCGGCTAAATCTGAAGAAAGAATTCGTGGCAAAAATGGAGAAAAAGCGCTAATACACGGTTAAAACTGAAAACCCCAGCTAGTTTTCTGTTAAAATTGCAATAAAGCGCTCATTTTAAGCTAAAATCAAGAAAAAGCGACCAGTGACCATCAAAAACGCTCATTCGCGGTTGAAATGTAGGACTCCGCTCATTCACGGATCAATTTGACAAAATCCGCGGGTTCGAGACTAAAATCGAGTAACAGCTTTTGAAACTGAGAAATAAATCCCGGCTAGAATTGAAAGAAAGCGCTTATTCACAGCCAAACTTGCGAAAAGACAGTTATCTATATGACCAAGAAATAAATAAAAACGTTAATTCAGGGCTAAAATTGAGAAAATGCTGCTAAAAAAAAATAAGAAAACCCGCTAAATTCTCGGCTAAAGTAACAATAATGCGCTCATCCGCAGCTAAAATTTAGGGAAAACGTTAATTACGTCGTTCAAATCAGTAAGAACGAAAATTCTCGGCTAAAAAAAAAAAAAGAGAAAGAAAAAATTGAGACAAACCGTTAATTCGCGACTGAAATTGAAAAAACTCCAATTCACCGTTTCTGGAAACAATTTACCGTGTCTATAAGATTGAGAGAAAAAATGGTTCATTAATAACGGGGGGGGGGGATCGCTAATTCATTGTTAAAAATTGAGTAGAACGGTAATTCGCGGCTAAAAGTAAGAAAAGCGCTAATCTGTGGCTTCCGGGGACAAAATCGAAGAATACAGGGCTTGAAAAGCTGCTGTTTCGCAGTCGCGGCTGAAATTTAGAAAAACGTCAATTTGATGTTAAAATAAAAAACACAAAAAAAAACCTCTAATTCACAGCGAAAAATTGAGGCAAATCGTTAACTTGTAAAATTCGAAAAACGTAAATTCGCGGTTAAATATAGAAAAAAGTCAATTTACGGTTTCAGCTGCTGACTAAATCAATAAACAGAAGGGGCAAAATTGCTATTTCACTGATAAAATTAAGTGAAACATTGGTTATCGTCTCAAAATTGAGAATAAGCGCTAGGCGTTGATAAAACCTCTGTTCACAGAAAAAAGGGGAAAAAAGAAGAAAAAAAAAAAGAAGAAGAAAAAAAAAGAGAGAGAGAGAGTGATAGAGAGAGAGAAAACTCAATTTTTCCAATTCGCGGCTAAGATCGAATCAAAACGTTAATTCGTGGCTATAAGATTGAATGTAAAAATGTTAGTTTTCGGCTAAAATTGTGAGAAAGCGCCAACTCGCGGTTTCTGGGGACAATTTCGGTTAAAATCGAAAAAATACGCTTGTTACTGGCTAAAAATGAAACAAAATGGCTGATTGGCAGCTAAAATTAAGGGAAACATTAAAGTGCGGCTTCGAAAGATGAAAAAAAACACCAATTCACGGTTTATGAAAACAAATTCGGTCAGAATCGAGAAAAGCCGCTGATTCATTCCTAAAGTGAAATCAAAATGCTTGTATTCGTGCGGTTAAATTGAGTAACACGCAAATGCGTCGCAAAATTTGAGTAAAACTCATAATTTAACTATGCATTAAAGGTTTATTAATGAATTATTTATTAGAGAACTAAGGGATGGGGCCTAGGAATTTCCTCCCCGGGGCCAGATAGGTGGTGAAGGTCCGCCTCTGCAGGGCCGTCATTGCAGGGGCCGCTACAGATTGTGATGCAAACGTCAATTATGCCTTTATTTACATCTTCAAGTGTGCACCCGCTGGCACCAAAATTAACCCTAAAAAAATTAAAATATGCGAACTGATTAAAAAAAATAATTCGCGGAATCCACAGAAATCAACATACGTCATAGTTGAGATGGGCTCTAATTCCTCCCGTAAGTAATGTAAGCTGCCCCCCCCCCCCGGGCTCCTAGATATCCGTCAAATTGGCAACACTGCGTTGTAACCCCTATAAAACCTAGAGAGAACTCGTTTTTTTTTTTTTCGGGAATGGTGGGGGGTTTCCAACCATCAAAATTTGTTTTGACCAAGCTGCTTGTGATTATTTAGGGACCGTAAAGATAAATCAGTCTAATTTATTATTTTTAAAGATTTTTGAATGAACCTATCATTACCTTTTATTTCTCCACTAGAGCAAGACCGTTATTTTAGTCACGCAACTCATTATTATTTAGTGTGTGTAAATAAACAAGACAATTGTGCCGTGACGTACATAAAATAGGCACTATGGTCGTTTGAGTTTGATAGGGGGGAGGGGGGAGGTATACCGAGGTCATTTTGATCGTTTTGCTCACGATTAATCCCGCAAGAAAATTAACACTTTCAAAGAGCTGGACCAACCCTTATATGTACTTGGCCCCTACAACGTCGCCAAAGGAATTGCCTCTCTCTCACTTCATTAGGCTCGGCTTAATTGGCACATTAGACCCTCCCTTTCGCCCTTCGCCCTCACCACCTTGACGTCATTGGCGATTATCGACTTGAAGCTAACTGAACTGTACAAGACCAAAAGAAGACAAAAGTTTGGTTAATCGCGGGGGTTATTCATTAAATGGAAAACATACAAAAATCGTTAATTAGGGGACGTTTATGACTAAAAAGGACCCCTTGTCCAACTTTTGTAGCGAACAATAACAGAAAGCAAAGTGTGTCGCCTTGTGAGCTTGACTTGAATACTCAGCGCTGGATGTTTTAAAAGAGGCGGCATTTAACCCCCCCCCCCCTCATCCTCACGAACGACGTTTACGGTTTCCACTAAGTGAACTTTATTGTTTGACATCGTAACTCCACAGGAGGGTTCATAAATAGAGTCGACGTCGTCTTGTTCACTTTTTCAGTCTGTGTCATCAATAGAAGTGTTTAAAGATCCAAGGATTTCATTATAAATAATTGCTTCAGGGGTGGTTGTTAACTTGTTATAGTGTGGTGGAAGGGAAGGGGGTGTTTAAACAGGCGCCTCGTTCTTTTTTCAAACTTAATAAACGGCGAGGTGGCTTGGGGTGATCGTCTCTCCAGAGACGTGATTGGATTAATTGAGAAAAATCCCCAGCACGCCAAATGGGCGCCTCGCGCTAATAGATGATGCGCCGCGTTGCAGATATACTCGGTAGTGTAGTGACTTGGTGGGTTGGTGCATCATGGACTGGACTAATTACGAACTAAATAACAATTCCGATTTATTTCGCCTCTCTCACTCTCTCGCTCTCGGAGTAGTGACGTTTTAAAGCAAATAGAAAACAAAGACCTCCCTCCTCTCAACCACAGAAGCTCGCTGAAGACGATTAATTTAATAGCAAATCTGAGGGGCTTTACAGTAGTTTTCGCGTGACTCCAAGCTAAAACGTAATTTTCTCCTGAATAGGCAATCTTGTTAATAAAGTGCCGGCATGCATGTCAAAAAAACCAAACTTTTTATATTTATGGTGCAAAATATACGCTAAAAATTATTTCTTGTTCGAACGACGAAGCATTCGGTCATCCGGTGAGGATTCCCTAAGCTTCGGTCAGCATCAATCATACGAGCGTAAAAAAAAAAACAACAACAAAAACAAAAAAGCTCGCTGGCGTAAAATACGGCGTTCATTAAACCTTCTCACGCCCCCCCCCCCCGTCACATCACCACAAGCTACCCACTTCTATTCCTTCACCCGCGACCATTAGTGCTTTCAAACTGGTGCAATACGCTTTTAATCCCCGCAAGTCACGCACAGTTTCCCCAAGGCGAAAGCGTTTCGGAATGGGGTATATTCCAATCACCACCTTTTCGCTTGTAGCGGATGTGTAATTGTGCCCTTCCCCCTCACCTTGAATAAAAAGGCCGCACAATTTCTTAGAAGTTTCTAGCACAGTTTTAAGATTTTGCAGGAAAAAGGAGTCTTATAGTGGCCGGGAGGTTCATGAGGAATGGCCTTCAGGGACCTCAATGAAGGAGCCAAAAGTAAGGAAGTTGCCTCTCCCCCCCCCCACCGTCATCCTATAAGCCCTGTGTGTTCTTTGGGATAAATTGTCCCTCGGGGTACCATAGAAAACTGTATGATAAATGAACTTAAATCCGGAGAGCTGAATCGTACGGTTAGGAGTTCATAAATCTTGCAGCATAGTAATAGTACTACAGCAAGTTTCTCTTCTTAATTCTTACGAACGATCTGGTAATCTAGCTGTAAACAGTAATCACCCCTCATCCACCCGCCATCATCACCAAGGCTGTAAAAACCTTCGGTAGTGTGAGTGGTGCGAATGGTGAAAAAACAGCTTTCCGTACTGAAGTTGAGCGATGATACAAAAGGTGGCGATCGCCACATTTCCTGTTTTTTCTCCCCCTTTGACACCTTCAAATAGATGGCACCCTCAAGGGCTGACGAGCCGTTTGGAATCAAAATCCCTTGCGGAATGTTTTTTTTTTTTTTTTTCTATCTCTCTCTCAATCTGTTGGGGTATCCTCACCTGTACTACAACTTTTCCCCTTTTTAGCGTATAAATATTTGTTGGGGAGTGTTTTCTCTGCAACTTTCGCAAAATCACCCCTTTTAAAATGTTTAATCATTCGACAGAATCGCCTCATTTACATTGGCTAGCGAGCTGGAATTAATTTCACGGTTCACAGGTTGTAAACAATTTTTATTGTTATCCATTTAACTCACCCTTTTATTGTCACGATACTTCAGATACGACGTAAATATCACCAAGTCCGGGTCCAACGCCAAATTTGAAAACTCATCGTCGTCCGAGCCTATCGAGTCACGACCGGCGGAGGACGACCGACTTCTGGCCGGTGAACACGACACCGACTCGGTCATAACTCAAATTTAAGTTAACTAGCGACTGTTCAATTTATATATAAAAAAAAAGAAAATTAAGGTCGAACCGTTGAGCGTCCGACGAACAACGTCGCGGAAGTGAGTATTATAGAGGTTGGTATGAAGGAGGGCAAGTGAAAGGCCGTTTTCCCAACCAGAAAACGTGCGTGGCCCGAAGTAAAGGGGGCGGTGGGCCGTGATGGTGGGGGGGGGGATCTCTTTGAAAGAGGGAAAAATAGGGTGAAAATAAGGGATGATAGAGGTCGAAGAATAGTGGAGACACGGCGCTGGAAAATAAAGGCGAACTCGCCACGAACCACGATTTTAAGGCGAAAGTGGACAAGTGTGTAAGTGAGATTGAATGATGATGATTTGCGGCACACCTGACGGCCTCAAAAATTGTTCGATTTCCATTTTCAAAAACTCAGTACCACACTCAGTACTCAGTTGCCACATAGAAATTGCTGGTCGATCGTTTTTTAGTGCATTTCATTTTGAAAATACACTATTGGTCTCGTCGTTAAGGTGGCAAATATGGGTCATGACACGTTTTTGGCTTATTATTTCTCAATAATAAGTCTTTGTAATCGTATCGCAAAAAATTTTTTGACCCCCCCTCAAAATTTGTAGTTTTACGTTTCAAAGTGCGTAGAATCCAAATCTGGAATAAAAAAAAAAATGTCCGTCCGCCGTCCGGGCCATATCTTGCCCTAGGATAGCTCGAAAAAACTCGTTCTTTCGCACATAGACTCCATTTGGGGTCTAGTTGGTCCTAACATCTGATCAGTTTGATCAAATAACCTCCTTGGGTTTTATGGGCCAAAAGCGGGTCCAAAATGGGGATTTTCAAAGGATTTGGGGTCATAGGGGTGTGGGGTGTCGATTTTCATGTAATTTCAAGCCGGATTTGACTACATCCACGAATAATAAACCCACAGTCGAAATAATAAGGCATTGTTCGATAATTCGCAGCGTTTTTTTTATGTTTCAGAACCTCTACAACACGAATGTAGTGGTCTCCAGAATTTATATCGGTCGCTATTGCATTTGAGCCAAATAGGTCGAGGTAGAGGAGGGAAAAATAGCAATTTTTTCAATTTTTCGTGATTGTTTGGTGGGTCCTGCCCCCAACATCTTGTCGTTCTGTATTAGTATGAGGGATAGTATGGTCTCAACATTATTACTTCTGGGCTGGGACGGCTTATTGGGTATCCGTGTACTAAATGAAATTCATTTTTAAAGTTAGGCAATAACCCACACAACCGTCCAGTCTTGAGTTCAACATACTAATGTGCTTGTCTCTAGGGCAGTGGTTCTCAACCTTTTCACGGTCTCGCCCTCTTGGACCATGAAAATTTGTTGCGCCCCCCCCCCCCCCCTCACCAATTACAGACATGTTAAAGACCCGAAACCACGAAAAGCTTCGATTTTGGCTAAACCACGAAGGGGCGCACCCGTTTTTGACAACTTGGCAGTGGCGAAGCGTGCCTTATTTGTACGTGTAAGCAACCCCCCCCCCCATCGCTCATGTATAGCTAGAAGAGGGCCTATTAGTGTACAGTACATTAATCTGTTTGCTGCATGTAACATAAAACTCATCCCCATAGAGATCATTAGTTAATTTCGACGTCAGATTTCACGAGATTAGCGTAGGATTTCACATAGGTTGTCGAGAACCAACTGATAAATTTGATCATTTTCGGTCTAATTTAACCGTTTTTCGCTACCGAGTGAAGCAAAATTCGATCAATATGGGGTCTAAACTGTACCCAACCCAACAATTCGGGCCAAAATTCACATTTATTCAACAAAAACGGTCGAGTATTTTAACATCAGAAATCGACAGACCGACATTCTGCTAAAATAATGTAAAGCCATAGTTTCAGGGTCGAAATGTTACTAGAAGTTAGACTTTTGGACGTACGGACTAACCATGAGTGCAATACTATCTCATTGTTAAATTTCGAGGAAATAAAAGGTACAATTTTCCACGAAGTGTTAAATATTGTTCAAAATTAATAAAATGAATTGAAAAATATTGAAAACCAGCAGGCCAGTAATAGTTTCTTCCACCCGAAAAGTTCGTAAAAGGGCTCGCTCATTATCGGCTTTCTCCGGGACTTGTATGTGTTTTCAAAGTTGCTTACAGGAGAGGTTTGAAGCGCGGGGTGAAGGATGGTTGTGGGAAGGCAGGTAGGGTGGGAAAGCTATGGAGCGGGTAACCCCCCAACCTGTCTTCGTTTCTAGGATTGCTTACAAGCCTACCGTTTTGTTGGGAGGCTCTTAGGGCTGGAGTTACTGAAGAGCAGTGAAGACCGCACGCTCTTCTGAATAAATGAATGAGGCGATACTTGTTCGCTAATTGCTATTGACAAAAACTACCCCATAATAATAATAGTTTTTGTCAATTACAGCCATAACTAGTGATCTATTAATTTATATTTAAGGCGAAAGGGGATGACAAGTGTGCAAGTGAGAGGGAATATAGGCGCTGCGGCGGCACTCCTCACGGCTCCAAAAATGGTCCGACATTAATTTTGAAAAATGGATTTTACTCGGGTACTAAATCTACAATTCGCGTCGTTAACCTTTTTTTAGATTTCACCTCGTAACCCAAGAATCAGACAAACAAAATCTCGATTTTTTTTTTTAAATTTGGAAAAATCATGTACAGCCCAGTTGTAGGATAAGTTACTGACTCCAAAACATTTTTTAGATTCACGATCGGGTAACAATTAGCGCCCGAAACAGATGAATCGTGAATACAATAGAACACCCCCGCGCGCCACCAACCATGGGTGGGGGTTGGAAAGAGAGACTCCTACTTCAACACTGCACTTGCGGTCAAGGTCACTTGTCACATTATGCGGTGTTGCCACGTCTATGTCAGGAAATTTCAGCTTATCATTGTTGAAGTTCCGGAGGTTGAGATACAGTGACTTATTTTCTCAAGAGATCAATGGGCTCTAAAAATCTGTGAACACCGTGTATAAAAAAAAGGAAATAACTTTAGGTCCGTTCCATTGTTTTGCTAGTGCTGCACGAGTGTAGAAAGTAATGTGATATCATTGACTTATTTTGAAAAATTAAATGAAACCAGATGATTTTCTTCAATAGTGTAGCACTCGCCAAACAATGGAACGGACCTATTGCTTCGGAAGTGCTGCATGCACTTTTGAAGAAAGTCATCTCGTTTCATTAAAATTTTCAAAATAATTCAACGAGATCACATGTCTCTCTACACTGGTGCAGCACTAGCAAATCGATGGAAGAGACCTTTTGATTTCGACTTCGGAGTTTCCCTGTTTTCTCGCGTTCCACGTTTTTATTTCATTGTGAATAAATCCAATTTTATTATATAACCGTTCAGTTCCTCTATAAATTGGTGACTTGATTCAATCGGAGCGAACCACAACGAGGGCTTGTCCGCCCAAAACCGGTGGTAGTTCGGCTGATACCTACTTGGTAGGCAGCTTATTGTTGCACGGGTACAGTAGCTTCCATTGTTTTTCTAGTGTTGCACTAGTGTTGAAAATCATGTGATCTCATTGACTTACTTGAAACATTGAATGAAACCAGATGACTTCCTTCAAAAGTGTAGCACTCAAGAAACAATGAAACGGACATAACAACAAGGAAACAATCATGGGTGTAGCCAGAGGGGGGCAGGAATAGGCAGTTCCCCTCCCCTAGACTCGAAAGCGCAAATTTAGTGGCGCAGTTGCCCACCCCTAAATAAATTTTGGAAGTATAAATCCTTCAGGACAATCACAATCACATTGTGTTTTGTCGAAGCTCACTAAAACAATCATTTCCCGGATTTCGCTATTAACAAATCAATTTCGCGAATTTCTCAAGGATGACATAATACTCAGATACCAATTTCGCCGTTTTTGCGTCATAAAATACCACTTTCGCGGACCGACGTGGATTCAGGATTTGCCAAGGGAGGGGCTAAAGAAAAGGTGTGCTTCCATCTAGTAGAAAAATGGCTTGACAGCCATTTGCTGCCTAAAAGTAGTTTAAACTAGCTATTCCCACTATAAAAACGGCACTATAAACTGACTAAACTCGCGCCCAAAAATACAAAACCGACGATTCGAATTTGAAAATGGGTAAATTGACTTGGCGCGCCCTAAAAATAGCTAGAGCAAACTGCGCAGCTAAAAATAGTCTAAACTG
The DNA here is from genome assembly GCA_038030265.1 of Corythucha ciliata. Classification (NCBI taxonomy): domain Eukaryota; kingdom Metazoa; phylum Arthropoda; class Insecta; order Hemiptera; family Tingidae; genus Corythucha; species Corythucha ciliata. The sequence goes on from CM075939.1 coordinate 13,713,191, forward strand.
GCGATTGGTGAACTTCTAAAAATGCCTGAAAAGATCAATATTCACGCTCCGATTGTAGCTAAATCGACCATTGGCGCGCTAGAAATGGTCATACTGTTCATTCTCGTGACTAATGTGACCAAATACGCGCTTTCGGCTTGACGGACTAATTATCAAGGCCCTGAAAGCGGACAAAATGACTTCACACGCCCTGGAAATGCCTAAAAAGATTATTCCTGCCCTGAAAATGGCAAAATTGACAATCGTGGAGTTGTCAAACTTCCATGGCCTTGGCTTGATGGACTATTTGAAGTTTTGAACCCTAAAAATTGCTAATGAACTGACTTTACGAGCTCTAAAAATGGATAAACTGACGAATCGCGCTCTAAAATGCCTGAATAGGTGACTCCGGCCCTGAATGGCCAAGTTGACCTTTCTCGCCTTGGCTTGGGACGTACTATTCGCGCCTATAACAGAGAAAACTGACTCTATGTGCCCTAAAAATAACAATTATGGCTGTTCAAGCCTTGAAATCGTCAACACTGACCCTATGTGCCCTGAAAACAGCGATTTATTAGCGCAATTCCCACGCATAAAAATGCCCAAACTGACCTTGGCGCCCACAAAAGGATTGAGCTGGCCATTCTCGCTCTCAAAAACTGACCATTCAGACCCTTAAATGGCAAAACTGACTATTCATGCCATGAAAATTTCACACTAGCTATTTCTCCATATAAATGACCATACTGACAATTAGTGCACTAGAAATGGCAAACTGACTATTCGCACTCTATGAAAAGGCAAAACTGACTGTTCAGGCTCTAAATTGGCGGAGAACATGGCATACTATTATTAATTAACGCTTTATAAATTGTCAAACTGATCATTTGCGCCCTTCACGGAGGCTGCAGATGGTACAAATGACGATTTGTGTCTTTCAAAAAATGGCTATTTGCTCAACAAAGTAAAAAATGGCCAAACATGGCTATTCGCGACTTAAACCGGTAAGCTGACCACTGGTGTTTACGCACTTGAACATGGGCCGTCCACACATCACCATTTGGCTGACCCCCCCCCCCCCTATCACATCACCAGCATTGGTTACCCGCAGCCTGAAGGACTTGATACACTGACCACTGTCGTGCTATAAAATTGCTTGCGAGGAGCCTGGCTAATCACGCCATAAAAGTGGCTAAACAAACCATTGGTGCCCGAGAAATGGCGAAATTTAACATTCCTACATTGCCAAACTGAACCTCCTCGCAATGGATAATAATGGGTCTTGAAACTTCAGACGATTCATGCCCTAAACGTAGCCAAACTGAATAAACTTTAATTTTGGGTTGAAACTCGTCAGTTGTGTTATAAAATTGCCTGTTTTGAGATAGAACCGTCAAATTTCGTTTTGGTGTGAAATCGCCAGTTTTTAAAGTGACATCTTCAGTTGGTGAGGGGGGGGGTAGCACGTCAAATTTGGCGAGAAATTGTACGTTTTTTTAGTACAATATCCTCTTGAGGGATAAAATCGGCAGTTTTGAATGCAGAGTGCTCGGGTTAGGTAAGAGCATTCGTTTTTCATCAGTTTGGGTTAAACCCTTTAGTTTTAGGGTGAAATCATCAGTTTTTTGGGGGGGGGGTAAAGCCTTGGGTTTTACAATTGCCAGTTGCGCTGTGAAATCTTTAGTTTAGGCGTAAACACTTCGGCTTTGGCGTAAAATCGTCAGTTTTGAAGTAAAATATTCAGTTATATGTGTATTCAAATCTTCAGTTTTAGCTTTAAAAAACGTCAATTCTGAGTTAAAATCGATATTTTGTTAAGAAATGTTGGATTTTTACGTCTCTCAGACAAAACGTTAACGAAAAGTCGGACACCCAGTATATTTGAGTGCCAAGCCTCTTTTCTAAAAGTATCGATTTCCGGGGAAAACATTGTCAGTTTTTGGATAGGAAATAAGGAATAAAATACTAAAACCGATAGTTTCCCAACGATTATGTTAGTTTTTAATGGATTACGACCTTTAGTGTGAAAACTCAGTTTCCGGGGAAGAATTTGACGATTTATTGCGCCTACTTCAGATTTAATGAACTACCAGTTCTTTTGCTGGGGTCCCTAGAACATCCGACGTATTCTGACCACCCCTGGATAAAGGGCTGGCTACGACGCCCCTGGAAACAATAATCACACAGTGACATATCACAAACACAAAATTATAAAAATAAACTGAAAAGTGACAAGTTTTCACTCCGTGGTAGGCGAAGACGATAGTAAATGCAAAAGCGATGTATTAGAAGTTTGAGGCTTTGGGAACATGAGCATTTCTGTTTCTTGAAAAAAACGTTCTCTCCTAGTCAACACCACTCATTTTTTTTACTGGCGGGAGGTCTCCGAACAGGATATTCCTGCCAGCGTAAGCTGTTTTGGACGAGGAAGAGATTTTTTAGTGCATCAGCATCACGAGGTCAAACCATTGCTTTATTTTGACTAGGTATTGAGACAGTTGTTACAGTAAGATTTTACAAGATAATTTTCTCTTGTGGCTTTTCGTAGGAGAGCTTGGATACGACGACCAATTCCCCAGAAACTGTTGTCCTGGTTGGTATATCTCAAAGTTGGTTTTCATAGTGAGCTGCTTTCTTTTTGCAAGCTGTCAAATAGAAAGCAGTGCTGGGCTTTACTTCCGTCTTCTTTTTCCCCTCTTTTCTTTTTTTCAAAAAGATATAACGAAGAATCGGGAATGTTCCCGCAAATACAACACTTACGCATTGCCGCATTGGTCTTATTGTCAGATTTACTATTTACCTGTGCTCTTGTCCTGAAAAATAGCAGTCCTCATGAAGAAATGTATATTACATAGGTATTTTTAAACATTTAGCTACATCGCATATATCACATATTTTATATGCATGCGCTGGTCGCTGAGCTGAGCTCTACCCTATGCACCTTATCAATCAGGCAATCAGGGCAGGATACCAAATTACCAATGATATTTTACTCAAGCCCAATAAATGAGGTTTTATTATTAATAAAGTTATACACAGGACACCGGGCATTCGACTGCGATTCGCCGGAATCACTTTAAATGTATAACATTATTGTTTTTGCGTGAAAAAAGAAGAGACAGAGAACAAAAAACACGACCTGCGAGGTGAATGAGACGTGACCTTGACTTCAAGTATGAGTCCCTCTCTCCAACACCCTCTTTCCCTTGGTAGGTGACTCACGGGGGTGTTCTATTGTATTCACGATTTTTCTGTTTCGGTCGCTAATTATTATCCGATCTTGAATCTAAAAAATGTTTTGGAAACAGTGACTTATCCTACAACTGGGCTGTACATGATTTTTCCAATTTTATAAAAAATCGAGATTTTGTGTGTCTGATTTTTGGGTTACGAGGTGAAATCTAAAAAAAGGTTAACGATGCGAATTGTAGATGCGAGTTGTAGATGTCGGGGGGTGGAGAACCCGAGTAAAATCCATTTTTCAAAATGAAAATCGGACCTTTTTTGGAGCCGTGAGGAGTGCCGCCGCATCCGCGAATGCTTCGCGCGCGCACGCTTGGCATCCCCTTTCGCCTTAATACACGCTTATAAAGAGAATGCCAAAAATATTAAGTGTCTGGTTTGCAACTGTAAGCAATGCTTACACAGTTACACTGCTTACATGGACGCTTCGCCCCTGCAACTTGGACAATTTAGAACGTACAAAAAACGTCGAAAACTCGTAAGTACAATGAAAAGCCTCCACGCCCTTGGACCACGGTAGACCGCCTTGGAGTCGAGAAAATTGACCGAAATGGCAAGATCGGGTCCTAACTATCAGGCCCGTGGAGAGAATATTCGAGCCCAGAACAAAACTCAATGAGGCCCTTTCACCTTGGTTGAGTAACAGACCCCGTGCTACCCTCGCTTCTTTCTCCAAAGGCTTACATAAAACCACAGTAAAGCTCCAATCGCTTTACTACAAAACCCCGTCAAACTACAAAACCCCGAAGGCCCTTATAAAGTACAATGATCCCATAAAGCCCAACCAAAGCCATGGTTCAATTTTAGCGAAGCTGTAATTACAGTAGAACCTCCAATGACAGCAACGCCTCAAGCACAATGAAGGCCCAGTCAAACCAACCACAGCAAAAGTCCAACCACAGCAAAGGTCCAACCACTGCAAAGGTTCAACCACTGCAAAGGTCCAACCACTGCAAAAGTCCAACCACAGCCAAGCTCAAACCACAGCAAAGGTTCAACCACTGCAAAGGTCTGACCACAGCTATTAAGCTCCAAACCGCAGTTAAAGCTCCAAACACAAAGAAGACCCAACCACCATCTACACCTACGCTCAAGTAACTACCCATCACATTGTCCAGGGGAAATACCACCTTTTCACCCTGGGACGAAGTTGGCTGACTGCCCACCTAAAAAGTCACTCCCCGCTCCTCGACCACATTACCGTTGCCAAATAATAGCCCCACCACAGTACCGTGGCATTGCAAACCTACACAATCAAATAATCAGCTCTTCACGCTACCCGGGCACAAAAAATTCACACCTAAAACCGTCATAACTACCCTTCACAATATCCAGGGCCAAAGTACCAGGGCGAATAAGTCATGTTTACATGCCGGGCAATGTACCACACTCTCTATTCGGCCGAAAAGCCTCCATTTCACACTACCCAGTATCCAAGACCCCTGAATCACCTTTGTAAATATGCCTTCACATTACTCATGACCAAAAACAACCTACCCGCCATACCCAGGCAGGTTAAGAACCAGCCTATAACACTGCCCAGGCCCCCAAAAACCACCCTTACACCCGAACTCAACGAAATAACTACCGTGGTACATACCGTAGGAACGCTGGCTTTGGCTACCTACCCTGCCAAATAATGCCGTGGCATCGAAAACCTATCCAAGGAAATAACTGCCTCATCAGTCATCACACTACCCGGGCCGAAAAAACACCCCTAAACCCTAACCAATAATGTAATCATCTCTGCCTAAAAAACCACTCTGCCATCCTACTCAACGGAATAACTACCTCGTTACACTACCAGGGCCGAAATAACACCCCTACATTCTAACCAATTTATATGTATGTATAACCATTTCGATTCTCGGGTTACTTGTGTGGAGGGGGGGGGAGATTCGATTTTGTAGTTGTGTTTCGGCGGTAGAGTTTACCTATCCATACCCTCCCCTCAAAACCAGTAAAAAAAACTGCGATACTAAAAAACCGCACAACACCACAGTTCGGCCCGGTTGAGTCTCCTCTATTCGAAGACTTTTTATTTGAATTTTTGTTGGTGCTTTCAATCGTGAAAAAAACGATTAGCAAGGCGGGAAAGAGGTCAGATAAACAAAAAAATAAATATTGTGTCAATGGCGGATCCAGGGGAAGGGGGGGGGAGGTTTGGAGGTCAGAACCCCAGCCACATCTAAGGTCAGAATAATAATAATAATAGGTACATAAATAAGAAATAAATACAAAAAATGAAAAATAGAGGTAATAAAATGAATAAAATTAAATTAAATGTGAAAAAGTGGATCGACAGTTATCACATCACCACAAAAAAAGCGGGAAAATTAATACGAAATTCAGGCTGTTTAAGGGACCCCCCCCCCACCCACGGGATTATGATTTCAGTGAGGTGAGCATTTTTGCTTCGAACCCCTCCATCCTCTTTTTTTGGGTTTTAAAATCTGTAATGAAATCACTAGTGTATAATATGGAAAACAAGAATTGTCACGCACTTTTTGCTCTTAATTAATATTTTCAAGTTCTGACGTGCCGATTCTTGTAACACTAGTTAAAGGCTAAATACATTATTATTATTATTATTATTATTATTATAACTCATTCGTCAGCATCAGAATCAGCTATGATTGCTTGCCGCCCCCGAAGCGATTTCTCTAAAAGTACTTATAGTACGGTGCAATGTCCTAAACCCCAACATTCAACGTGAAAGTTTCCCTTTAACGCCAAACTGTTCCTCACAACTCAAATATTGATTTGGTAAAAATTTCCACCATTTGGAGCTATGGGTTTGGGTGGGAGGGGGTAATAAGTTAGTAAATTCTTATTTTGTTCAAGTATTTCTCAAATATTTCGATATCTATGAGGTTTAGCGTGAAAATGAGCATTTACAAAAATAATCTTCATGAAATTGCCAACAAGAATGATCCCCGAGATAATCTTAAGTGAACTGTTCGAGAGTTTCGGCGGGCGTAGTAGTAAACATTTTTCGTGTTTCGACGTCTTTTGTCGAAAAAACAGGCATAAGGAAACTTTTTGTTTTTTGCATGATTGAGTTTTGTAAAATCAAATTGCAACTGAAGTGGACGTTAGAATGTTGGTAATATTCCCTTGAAGGCACAAAACCTCCCTTTCTTCTCAAGGGGCACTACTTTCCGCAATGGCCGAATTCGCCCATTGCCCGAAAAATTTACCCACAACGCGTTAAGGGCAGTGTGAAATGCTCACAACGCGTCGTCGGTAATTTTTTTCGCCCAGTGGGCGGAATGAAATACCTATAACGCGTTCTGGGTAACTCATTTTACTCAATAGCCGAAATAAAGGTTAGGGTGAGTTTATTTCGTGTCGGGGGTCTTCCGATTTCACCCACAACGCGTTGTGCGTATTTCGAATTACCCACATAGCGATTTTAACCCGGCTTCTGTGTCTTGCCTGATTAGACAACGATAACTTACAGTGTGAGTACTCATTGTTCGCGGTTGAAATTGAGAAAACACGCCAATTTGCGGTTTCGCGATCCAAAGTCCGGGCAGAAAATAAGAAAATGCGCTAACTCACGGTTTACAGTGCTCTTTTCACGGCTAAAATTGACAAAATAAATTGCGCGTTTAATGTAGAAAAGGAAAAAATCGCTCATTTGCGGCTAACATTGAGGAAAAATGCCAATTCACGGCTAAAATTGATAAATGGAGCTCATTCACGCAGGTAAAATTGAGAGAAGGCACCAGTATGTGGGTTCTCACAACAACATCTCGGTGAACATTGTGAAAAAGTGATAATTTACTGTTTTTATACATTTATATAGCAAGTTAGCGGGTACAATCGAGAAAGAGGGCGACTTAGCGCACACATTTTTGAAAAAGTCCTTATTTTCGGCTGAAATTAAGGCACAATGAGGAAAACACCTGTTTTAAGGTTCGCGATGCAACGTCCGGATCAAAATTAATGAAATTTGTTAACATGAGTATTATGTGGACCTTTTCACTGCTGAAATTTGAAGGGGGGAACTGCTCGAAGCAGAATTGAGATTAAAGCACGAATTTCCGGCTAAAATTGAGGGAAAATGAATTGGTAAAATTGTCACAGTTTTTTGTTGATTATAGTGTATTTGTCGTTGCTAAAATTGAGAAATAGCGCTGATGCAGGGGCGGATACACAGATTTGACCGGCCCGGGGCACTGGGAAAATATCGGCAATATACATATACATACAGGGTGATTCAGGAGGTATGTGAGAAAATTGCACTGGTGATAGTGCGTACCTGGACGCACAAAAACGTCACGTAGACGCATAGCCGAAAATGCTTTGGTTCCGAGCAATGAGCATTTTCCTATACTTTTTCATTACTTACGTAACTCCTACGTTTCATTACTTTTTACGCTATTTGTCGTGTTCTCACCGTCGGTGGTTATAGACAAAGTGGATTCGGAAAGAAGACAAAATCCTGTTCCTGAAACCACTAGAAAATGTCGCTTGCGTGGCTATTTCAGCCATGTGAAAAGTGAAAAAGTGTAGATTTTTAAAATAACTGATAAATTTCACATCAGTTTCAATCAGCTGCTAGTGCACGCATCGACGGGTAAATTTGTGTAAAACTACCCCGTTCTGTGTACTTTCGAACGGTGTCCTGATAGTTGAAGTTTGCAAGCCTCTGAGTTCAGCAATCAAGTTGAAATCCATATAATGAAAACTAGCTTTATCAAAACAAGCCGAGTAGGTCAGGTAAATGTCTTTTTCTTAGGGCAATGTGTTCCTCCTAGCATATATGCTCCCCTCAATGCTTGAAGTAAGGATTCAATTCATAACGAGCCTCAGACTTTGCGATTTTTCTCAATTTTTGCCGCGAGTTAGCGATTTTTCTCAATTTTTGCTGTAAATTAGCGCTTTTTGCTAATTGGCTGCAAAATTGCCTTCGGCTTGCCATTTTCTCAATTTTCTGTGAATTAGCAAATTTTCTCAACTTAACCCACAACTGTAACCACACATTAGTGTTTTTCCTCATTTTAGTCGCTAAAATTATAGATTTATATGCATTTAGGTAGATTACAGCACCGAATTAGAGGTTTCCCCGATTTTCGTCGCGAACTACGTACAGCTTTTTCTGAATTTGGCTGTGGATTAGCGATTTTTTCACTTTCTGGCACAAAGCTACCTTTAGAAGCGGCGAATTTGACGTTTTGTCCATTTAAATCGCAAATTAGCGTTTTTCCTCACTTCAGCGCTTCTCAATTTTATCGGTGAATTATCCTCGGATCAGCGATTTTTCGCCGTTTTAGCGTTGAATTAGCGTTTTTTCTGAGTTTTTGCGGTGATTTCGTATTTTTCTTGATTTTAACCGCTAATGAGCCATTTTTCTCAATTTGATTCATGAATTAGCGCTTTTTATGTACTTTATCCGCAGAAGCTTTAAGGAAACTGGTAGCTGCGAAGTAGCGATTTTTCTTACTTCTGTCCGTGAATTAGTAGCGGTAGCGGCGTACCGAGACCGCGCCGAGTGGCGAGGGGGCCAGATCGCCCCGGGCTCCCTATGTGGGCCTAAAAATGTGGATAGTAAGGATCAATGTTCGGCATGCGGAACGCGAATGCGGAATTTTCGGCAGTGTAGCTGAATAATCGATTTAGCCCACCACAAAAGCGCTGTGCTACTCTGCTCCCCGTTTTTTTTTTTTTGTATTTTTTAGGTCCGTAAGCGAACCTAAAAAGGTACGCCGAGATGGCGTACTAGTATTATGCTATTCTTGCAGGCAAGTACCAACGCTGCAAAAAGTTGGGAAAAATCGCTAGTATTCGTGGCCAAAACTGTTCAAAAGCTTTCACTCGCGGTATCTAGATGAAACATCCAGGCCGAAATTGAGAAAAAATTGCTCATTCGCGGTGTTTACATGCCACTTTATGCCTAAAATGAAGAAAAAACGCTAATTTGCTGTTGGTAAAGTTGAGACGTGGCCCAGTTTTTGCATTTCAGAAGAAAGAAATCCCACTAAGGCTATAAGATAGAAAAAAGCTAATTCGGAGCTAAAATTGAGAAAAATGACAAATTCGCAACTGAAATTGCAGAAAATCGCCCATTCGCGGATAAAAAAGTGAAAAGCCACTAATTCACAAAATTGTAAACAAATCGGATAATTTGCGGATAAAGTAAAGAAAAAACGTTCATTCGCGGATTCAGATGAAAAAATCGGCTAATTCACGGCTGTATTAGAGAAAACTCCAATTCACGACTAAAAGTTAGTAATAACGCTGACTTGTAGCCTTCTATTTCGGATTTTATGCCGAAAAATTGAAACTTCTCTCCCCCTCCCCACCCCGGAAAGTGATACTTTTGGAGCTAAACTTTAAATTTTAGACCTGAGACGGTAAACAGAGCTGGCAGTTTCTCTCTCACCATAAGTCTGTATGGCACAGCGGGCTAAACACGATTTGAACTAACCCGAACACACGAAATTGCGCGTGGAACCTCGCGAAAATGGGATTTTAGTGCGAAAAATCAGCAAATCGGTTTCCAAGTTAAGCCGACCCTCGAAATCTGTTTGTCAGCAACAAACATCCGAGAATTTTTTATTTTTGGTGAAACCGATGTGCGAAAATGTGTTGTTTTTTAGTGAAAAAAATCCGCAAAATTGGTTTTATGGAGCGAAATATAATAAATTTGTGTTTCTGTTAGCCAGATCAGGGAAAATATTTTTTGGAATTTTGGTGGTGGGCAGCTGCCCCAGGAAATCTGCGTTTTTTATTCTAGGGGAGGGCAACTGCCCACCCCTGCCCCCCGCTGGCTACGCCCATGACTGCGTTCTCTCTGTACCAATCACAATGAAAATTGACTCAGTTTCATTCAACTTCCCCCAACTCTAACCCAATTTAAACCACCACAAACGATTTCTTCATTTGTTGGAAATTCAAGGAACTAATTAAATCCCGAATCTTCAGCTCTGAAGGAGCATTCTCTAAAAATGTAACTTTACCCAACTCCAATCAATAAAACGTTATTCCAAGGAAAAATAAAAATTACAAGAGACGTAAATAATTTATTTACCTTAGGCTTAAGAATTCCAGAAGAGATCCAACACCCAGTAACTGACTTTATAGCGAAATGTACATTGCAGTGCACTTGCAATCGTGACTCACTCGACTGTTTCCACTCCTCGATCTCGATTGAATAATGAAAATCTTCAACATGATTCCTGTACTCTGTGGCGAGAATAACCGACAAAAATGGCCGATTTCCCACCAATTCGTAAAATCAACCAATCAAGTAATAGTAGGGACCGGCATGAGCGGGTGGAAGAAAAAGTCTCAGTTGACGAGTTGACGTTAGCACTTCTTCTCACCAAGTTCCAACAACTCCGTGCTTTTTAGGCAACCCTTCCCATATACATAATGCTGTCTCTCTCTAATAGAAAATATAAGAGAAGAGAGAAGCCTCTCTGTCGTCCTATCATTCCCTCTCACTCTTCAAGCCTTTATTCTTTTTTTTTGTCCTTACCTTCTATCACTAAAAAATAAAAAGGTCTGCAAATTATCTGAACTTCAGTAGAAAAAAGCCGGTTCATCCGAAGTGTAGAATAAATACACTGATGTCAAATAAATGTTCAAGTTGTCAATCGGATAATAATTAGCGGCCAAAACTGGATTATTCCAATAACACAATAGAACCCCCCCCCCCCCGACACATCATACCATTGGCGAGAGGCGAAGAGACTGATGTGGCATGAATTAGCGCTTTTTATGTACTTTATCCGCAGAAGCTTTAAGGAAACTGGTAGCTGCGAAGTAGCGATTTTTCTTACTTCTGTCCGTGAATTAGTAGCGGTAGCGGCGTACCGAGACCGCGCCGAGTGGCGAGGGGGCCAGATCGCCCCGGGCTCCCTATGTGGGCCTAAAAATGTGGATAGTAAGGATCAATGTTCGGCATGCGGAACGCGAATGCGGAATTTTCGGCAGTGTAGCTGAATAATCGATTTAGCCCACCACAAAAGCGCTGTGCTACTCTGCTCCCCGTTTTTTTTTTTTTTGTATTTTTTAGGTCCGTAAGCGAACCTAAAAAGGTACGCCGAGATGGCGTACTAGTATTATGCTATTCTTGCAGGCAAGTACCAACGCTGCAAAAAGTTGGGAAAAATCGCTAGTATACGTGGCCAAAACTGTTCAAAAGCTTTCACTCGCGGTATCTAGATGAAACATCCAGGCCGAAATTGAGAAAAAATTGCACATTCGCGGTGTTTAGATGCCACTTTATGCCTAAAATGAAGAAAAAACGCTAATTTGCTGTTGGTAAAGTTGAGACGTGGCCCAGTTTTTGCATTTCAGAGGAAAGAAATCCCACTAAGGCTATAAGATAGAAAAAAGCTAATTCGGAGCTAAAATTGAGAAAAATGACAAATTCGCAACTGAAATTGCAGAAAATCGCCCATTCGCGGATAAAAAAGTGAAAAGCCACTAATTCACAAAATTGTAAACAAATCGGATAATTTGCGGATAAAGTAAAGAAAAAACGTTCATTCGCGGATTCAGATGAAAAAATCGGCTAATTCACGGCTGTATTAGAGAAAACTCCAATTCACGACTAAAAGTTAGTAATAACGCTGACTTGTAGCCTTCTATTTCGGATTTTATGCCGAAAAATTGAAACTTCTCTCCCCCTCCCCACCCCGGAAAGTGATACTTTTGGAGCTAAACTTTAAATTTTAGACCTGAGACGGTAAACAGAGCTGGCAGTTTCTCTCTCACCATAAGTCTGTATGGCACAGCGGGCTAAACACGATTTGAGCTAACCCGAACACACGAAATTGCGCGTGGAACCTCGCGAAAATGGGATTTTAGAGCGAAAAATCAGCAAATCGGTTTCCAAGTTAAGCCGACCCTCGAAATCTGTTTGTCAGCAACAAACATCCGCGAATTTTTTATTTTTGGTGAAACCGATGTGCGAAAATGTGTTGTTTTTTAGTGAAAAAAATCCGCAAAATTGGTTTTATGGAGCGAAATATAATAAATTTGTGTTTCTGTTAGCCAGATCAGGGAAACTATTTTTGGAATTTTGGTGGTGGGCAGCTGCCCCACGAAATCTGCGTTTTTTATTCTAGGGGAGGGCAACTGCCCACCCCTGCCCCCCGCTGGCTACGCCCATGACTGCGTTCTCTCTGTACCAATCACAATGAAAATTGACTCAGTTTCATTCAACTTCCCCCAACTCCAACCCAATTTAAACCACCACAAACGATTTCTTCATTTGTTGGAAATTCAAGGAACTAATTAAATTCCGAATCTTCAGCTCTGAAGGAGCATTCTCTAAAAATGTAACATTACCCAACTCCAATCAATAAAACGTTATTCCAAGGAAAAATAAAAATTACAAGAGACGTAAATAATTTATTTACCTTAGGCTTAAGAATTCCAGAAGAGATCCAACACCCAGTAACTGACTGTACAGCGAAAATTACATTGCAGTGCACTTGCAATCGTGACTCACTCGACTGATTCCACTCCTCGATCTCGATTGAATAATGATAATGAAAATCTTCAACATGATTCCTGTACTCTGTGGCGAGAATAACCGACAAAATGGCCGATTTCCCACCAATTCGTAAAATCAACCAATCAAGTAATAGTAGGGACCGGCATGAGCGGGTGGAAGAAAAAGTCTCAGTTGACGTTAGCACTTCTTCTCATCAAGTTCCAACAACTCCGTGCTTTTTAGGCAACCCTTCCCATATACATAATGCTATCTCTCTCTAATAGAAAATATAAGAGAAGAGAGAAGCCTCTCTGTCGTCCTATCATTCCCTCTCACTCTTCAAGCCTTTCTTTTTTTTTGTCCTTACCTTCTATCACTAAAAAATAAAAAGGTCTGCAAATTATCTGAACTTCAGTAGAAAAAAGCCGGTTCATCCGAAGTGTAGAATAAATACACTGATGTCAAATAAATGTTCAAGTTGTCAATCGGATAATAATTAGCGGCCAAAACTGGATTATTCCAATAACACAATAGAACCCCCCCCCCCCCGACACATCATACCATTGGCGAGAGGCGAAGAGACTGATGTGGCAGACTGAGAGGATTACGTTCAAGGTCACTCAATCAACTCATTCGAATTATCCCTCAGTATAATTATATCAGTTCACACCACTTTAGGGCAATTCAAAATCCACTATTTCTTCTTTTTTTAATTTATGACATGAACAAGTGAACTTATCAGCATTTTCTGAGAACTTTCGGGCCCACAAGATCATGTGGTAGACAGTATTAAGACACTATTAAAACACGTGTACTGCAACACGCAAATCGGCGCCATACTTGGTCCCTCATATGATTATAATTATCACCTGATCTCATTGACAAGTAGGATCTTTTTATTTATTTCGACCGCGTTCCGTGTTTGCTTGCTGTTACGATGACAATTTTTTCATTCATGACATTGTGTTTACCCTAACGACTGAGGGACCAAAAACCAAATATGGCGCTGAAATCCGTGTTGCAGTACCTGTGTTTTAAAGGTTCTCTAACAGTATTAGGTCTGTTCCTAGGTGTTATTGTTTTATTGGTTGTCAAGGATTAAAAATTAAATAAAATACACTATTTTTTTAACAACAACAAAAAGTTCGACTGAAATTCCAAGCAGCACCAACACGGGTAGGAAACGAATTGTGCCCTGCTTAAGCTTGTGATGGCACACATCAGACTCCATCAATTCTCCTCTTCAAAACGGGCTGATTACGCGTCTAGCGATTTGATTACGGGTAGACTAGTCGTAGTGCTACTACAGCATGACTAAACTGGATTAGACTAGTAATAGTGCTACTACGGCTTGACTAGACTAGTCGTAGTGCTACTATATGACTCGACAAGACTAATCGTAGTGATGCCCGGGTGATACAGTTGTCGTCTCCTCACAAAAAATTAATTTTCTTTCTTTATTGGTGTAATCGATTTTCAGCCTGTCTAGGCCATCATCAGGACCATTATTTAAAATAAATTTTCCGTGTGTCGGCTTCTACTCAGCGGTTTCTACTCAGTAGAAAGTTGGAGTAGAAAGTTAACGAGTGTAGACGACACACGGAAAACTTATTATAATAATGTTCCTTATGATGGCCTAGACAGGCTGAAAATCGATTAGACCATAAAGAAAGAAAAACAATTTTATGTGGAGATACAACTGTATCACACGGACGTCTGAATAACTCCACCACAACATGGCCAATGACAATTTTAATGATAATCGTAGTGCGTCTACGACTCTGCTAGACTATAGTCGTTATGGTACTACGGTATGACAAGACTGATCTAGCCCTGAATTGGTACTGTGGGCGAACATTCCCTTGTCGGTACCTATACACGCCTCGCAGGCGTATACTCTGATAATTTCAACCTAATCTCTCCAAAAATGAAATGATTACCCCCTCACGAGTACAATAACTTGAGACAATGATAGGGCAGTGAAAAAATATGTCATTCCATGCTCAGAATAATGAAATAATTCATTTTCAAACAGAAGCGTCGGAAATATTCATTTTCATGAATCTTTTTGTTACTCCTCTCATTTTGATGATTCGGAGTCGAAAAATTTGATATCATCATGAATAAAATCTTTGGATAAAGTTCATTGAAGTAAAAAAGTCGTATAAAGTACAAAAATGCTAATTTCTTATATCGAGTTATGTCGATGAGACGTAGGAAAATTCACGCTGGTTGGTATGAATACGTCTCCAAGTCGTGCATGCTTGTCGAAAAATATAATTACTCGTCTTGTGTTAACTTTTCTGACCCCTTAATCGCAGGGAAGAGAGGTAGGACCTTAAAAGAAGCACTGCCGAAGGTTGAGGTCAATAATATTTCTCCGAAAAAAATTACGCCCGTTTTAATTTAGCCCTACGCCATTGAGGCGTATAGGTACCACTTCAGGGCTAGACAAGTCATAGTGCTACTACGACTTGACTAGAATAGTAATAGTGTTACTGCGACTCGACTAGACAAGTCGTAGTGCTAGAACGACTCGAGTGGACTAGTCATCCCTAATAGCACAGTTACGTTCCAGAAAAGTCACAGTGACGTCACATTGAGACGTGTGACTAACATTTTTAACGTTGGTGCAACGTTGCAGTCACGTAGATAATGTCCGCCCACTGTGACTCCCTTTGTGACGTCACAGAGAGGTCACATAGTGACGTGTTCGTAGGTCACTTTGTGACTTCACACTGAGGTTACAATGGGACGTATGTAGCGTTACGTCGCAGAGACGTCACAAAAACTTGCGTATCAAATAAGCTTTCTGACAACCTCTCACCTTTTTGAATCTGTACAATTGAGTCACGATGCAATGGGATCTTAAATGTGACGTAGCAGAGGGGTTAAAAGGTGACGAATACGATGCACATCATATTCTTCACGTCCCAAAACCTCTGCGGAGTCACATTGTATTCACATTGCGTTGTACCGTATTTGTCACTTCAAAACCTCTCTGTGACGTCTCATTGTGACCCCATTGCGTTGTATCGTATTTATCACTTTGCAACCTCTCTGTGACGTCTCATTATGGTTCCATTGCGCTGTGACTCAGTTGTAAATTTGCAACGTAACTATGACGTTGCTGTGAATTTTGTGCAATGTTAGGGGTAGTACTATTACAACTCGACTAGACTAATAGTCGTAGTGCTTCTACGACTCTACTAGACTAGTAGTAGTATTGCACTCTAATAGACTAGTCGTAGTGTTACTAAGAGTCGACTAGACTAGTTGTAGTGCTACTACATCTCGACTAGACTAGTCATAGGTCATAGTACTACTACGATCTCTACCAGACTGAGCGTAGAGCTACTAGGACATGACTGGACTCGACTAGACCAGTATTAGTGGTACTAAGACTCGACTGGACTGGTCATAGTGGTACTAAGACTCGACTAGACTAGGTACTCCGGGTGGTAGAGAGGGGCGTGCAAATTTCATGACGTGGGCTTTGAATGGGCCAATATTTAGATTTGTGTTGAAAATTTTCAGACATGCAAAATTGCTCAATAGAAATTGAAGTTTTTTACGTGCGTGCGTGCGTCAATAACACGAAATTTTTATCTAAGAAAGACCTGAGCCCGTGTAATAGCTTTTTTGAAGGCCCGTAATCCGTGAATTTGCGCGACGCGTCGTTTCGTATGAGGCTGAAACTCCAAAAAATCTCGATTTAGACTGCTCACGTGGAAAAAAAAACCCACGCGGTTGATTCTTTAAATAGCAAAAATTTCTGAAATTTGGATTTGAAGGTTTCAAATCCACGAAATTTGGCTCCGAAAGATCCCGAAACTAGCGAAATTAGGGTTTAAAAGTTCTAAGATCACAAAGGTAGGAAGAAAGATACAAATTTGGGGGGTCAAAATCAGCCAAACCAGTGAAATTATAACTGCAATAGGATCAAAACCTCGAAATTTTGTTTTTGTAACAGTGAAAAAATCTGAAACTACGTTTTTTAAGGACTTAAATCCGCGAAATTTGGTGTTGAAAGGACGACAATGGACCAAATCAGGACTGCAACATCCAAAATGTCGAAATCTGATTTTTGAATAAGCCAAAAATCCCATCATTTGGTTTTCCAAGAAGCCCAATCACTTCTCCAAATCAGCAAAATCATCAAAAAATAATTTTAAAAAGATCAAAAACAACTGAAAGTTGGTTTGAAAGTACCCAATACCCAATTTATGAGTTTTGGGCCCTGAAAGAGCTTAGAAGGCTCGAAATCCCGGTTTGAAAGTGCAAAAATCACGAAACTTTGTTGAAAGAGCCAATGCAGGTATTCGAATAAGCCAAACCTGCGAAACTTGATTTAGAAATTTGGTTTTTAAAGAGCGAAAATCCTTGAAACTGGGATTTTGAAGGAGCAAAATCCACACCTCCATTGAAAGTATAAAAATCAAGAGCCAAAGTGACAAACTTTGGTTTTTATAATAAGCAAGAAATCCATTGATTTGGCTTATTAAAAGCGCCAAATTAGTTTTTATAACTATAGCAAGAGCTGCGAAAATGATTTTCAGATTGAGCTCGAGCCACTGATGGTTTTGAAAGAGAGACAATTCACGAAATCGGTGCGTGAAATAACAAAAAACAGTGAAAATATGACGTCAGTTATTAAAAGCGAAAATTCTGTAGTGAATTTGGATGTTGAAAGTTCTGAAAACAAAACAAAAAAATTGTTTTTGAACGGGCCAAATTTGTTTTTTCAACAAGCCAAATCCGCGAAATTGTTTTTCAGAAAGAGCTAAAGCCACAAAATTTGGTTTTTAACAGAGAGGAAAATCCCCCAAAATATTTTTTCGGAAATTTGACGAGCCAAATTGACGATATTCAGCTTTGAAATAGTCAAACCCATGACAAAGGTACCAAATATTCCGCTCAATTGGGCTCAGGACGAAAAATTTCTATTCCTGGGACGGGTATGTATGCTCACAGTCCCGTTTTCTACGGGATTTTGACCATTTTGGAGCTTATTAGTTGGTAGCCGCTCCTTTTAGGGAATAAACGGTCAGTTTCCGTGCCGATAAATCTGATTTCGTTGCTGAATTGACTGTTTCATGGGAGGAAAAATGAATTTCTGTGAGGAACCAATATAGAATTTCACGGTTAAATTGACAAGGCTCGGGTTTTGAAAGTTTCTGATGAATCAATTCTGCACAAATGGATATCAAGCTAAAAAGCGTTTTATTATTGAAAGTCCAATGTTAACGGAGGGTAATAGGCGCGAAGAGGAGCTCTAATTAGGGCAATACTCATGCACGATAATGACAATTGCTTTGGGGAAGGCTAAAACTAAAAAATTTAGGAATTATTTCGTCCTCATTAGCCACGAGATAAACAGTGCAAAAAAGTGTTTCCAGTTCATTCCTTTATTCTCGTAGTGTTCGCTTTGAATTCGTGCGTTCCTCATGCCGCCAGAGTTTCAACCTGAGAGAAATGTCGAAGTCAAAGAAACTTCCGTATTAACGCAACGTGAAAGTGTCACTTTTGCCTGGTGTGGCGTTAACGTGTGGAATGAAAAACGCGGTAGCTCATATTTCAAGGATGGATGGTTTGGAGGGAGAAGAAAAGCGGTGGGCTGTAATAGCCGTGACTCCGATGAATGTGCCCGCTCTTCGTCGGACAATATTTTGGAAGATGGTTCGAACTTGGACAAAATTATGTTTAAGAGGGGGGTTTTAACGTATTATTGTTTGTTGTTTTGACAAAGCTACGGGCATTGCTTACCCGGGCGAGCTGCTCGCCATTCTAGGCCCGAGCGGAGCTGGAAAAACGACACTTTTAAACGCTCTAACGGGTCGAACGAGTAGACAATTGTCCGTCAGTGGAAACTTTTCAATCAACGGAGAGGCGATCGGTGATGATGGTCTGTCGTCGGTGTCTGGGTATGTTCAACAGAAAGACGTGTTCATTGGGTCGCTGACGGTCAGGGAGCATCTCATTTTTCACGCTGCTCTTCGAATGAATCGGAATTCGACCCATGAGTCCCGCTTGGTGAGAATCGAGGAAGTTATCGACGAGCTATTTCTGTCTGACTGTCAAAACACTGTAATCGGCGTTCCGGGAAGATTCAAAGGCCTTTCAGAGGGAGAAATGAAAAGACTGTCTTTTGCGTCTGAAGTGAGTTTAGTTTTTTAAAGACACACGCACACCCTAAAACAAATTGGTTTATGAAGGTACTCACCAACCCACCGTTACTTTTCTGTGATGAGCCCACCTCGGGCTTGGATTCCTTCATGGCTCAGACTGTTGTCCGCGTCTTAAAAAACATGGCAAGTAAAGGGACAACGGTTATAACGACAATTCATCAACCGTCAACCGAAATATACGGCATGTTCGATAAAGTCCTCGTAGTGGCCGATGGTCGAGTTGCTTTCCTGGGGACAAACTCCCAGTCTCACGATTTTTTTCTGTCGTGCGTATGCACTACATCTCGGTTTATTTATTTATTTTTCACGCAAATTCATTTCCTGTAGTTTGAACGCTCCCTGCCCTTCGAATTACAATCCTGCCGATCACTTCATCCATCTTTTAAGCGTTGGACACGATCCGCTAGAAAACGACAAGGTCGATGCAGTCTGTGATTCCTACAGGGCGTCCTCAGTCGCCATTGAAATGACGGCCATCGCTCAAACTCTAACCGATTTAAAAGGAGATGAAGCGAATAACATTAAAACGTTGAGCCGTGGAAATTCTACGGCCCCTTGGTTGACTCAATTCATATTTTTGTTGTGGCGGTCGTGGCTGGTAATCAAGAAAGACCCCAATTACGTCACAAATTTAACTTTACAGGCAATGGTATACGGATAACATGACAAAAATAAGATAAACTTTCCCCCCCCACCTTCTCACCACTGTATTTGTTGTAGGTTGTGGGAATTATTATAGGAATAATATTTTTCCAACAAAAAATCGACAAATACGGCGTTATGAACATCAACGGTGCTCTGTATTTGTGCGTCTGCAATCGAACGTTTCAAACAATGTACAGCACTGCCCATGTGAGTGTAATAAATAAATGAAAAATGGTTTCCTATAAATTTCAATTTTTCTCAAAAGACATTCTACTCTGAACTCCAAGTCTTCCTTCGGGAAAACTCCAACGGTTTATACCGCGCAGACGCATACTACTTGGCCAAAACAGTCGCAGACATTCCCGTATTTTGCGCAGTCCCAGCGTTATTTATGTGCACCGTGTACTTGCTGGTCGGCTTGGATATGGTTTTTATGAAAGTAGTGAACGCTGTAATTGTTATTGTACTCGTCAACCATGTCGGTGCCTCTTTAGGTGACTGTTGGCAACTTTGACCAAATCAGAGCGATTGTTCAAATGGCTCAAGTCACTCCCGGCTCCACATGGACACTATTTCGATGTACTGGTGATCTTTCTTGGTAGCCCCCCCCCCGTTATTCCAAAAGTTACAGGGCACTTTGAACAATAGCTGTGGTTGCCTTTGAAAACCTACAGGTGGCAAATCACATCATTTTAATAATTTCAGGGTACTTCGTATCGGCGATAAGCCCAAATTTATCGTCAGCTCTGTCCATGGCACCGAAAATGATCACACCATTCTTTCTACTCGGTGGATTTTTCCGCAACGTAGGGTAAAACACGCCCCCTTCCCCCTTGTCTATTGTCTTTATTATTACGTCATCATCCCCCTGTGCAGAGAGATACCTCCTTACTTGAGCTGGATTGGCGATATATCGTGGTTGAAACACGGCTACCAGGCCCTTATGGTGAATCAGTGGGCGGACGTAAAGGATATCGCTTGCGGAAGAGGAAACAAAACGAATTGTCCGGCTGATGGGCACGTGATACTGGCGGCTTTCAATTTCCAAGAGGTATGAAAACCCCGGAGCTATAGAATTTTTGATTTGAAAAACTAAAATTTCTCTGCACCCCCCTCCATCCGCGATTAGCGAATCGTCCGTTAAGCAGTTTTAAGGGTGTGTTTAGTCAATCAAGCCATTTTCAGCTCAAGTTCAAGCGTGAATCGTAAGTTTAATCATTTTATAGACAGCATAGAGTCAGTTTTACCAATTTTTGAGCGTGAGTAGCCACAGTTTGGCAATTTTCTCGGCGAAAACTGTCCAGAACGGCCATTGCTGGCAGACGTGAATATATGTATATTCAGTGTGGTATTTTCAGGGCACCCGAATCCGTCTTTCTAGTCGGATTCTACGGAAAATTAGTTTGTTGTTTGAGTGCGAACTCAGTTTAGCTATTACGAGCTCGTACCGAGGCGCGAATCGTTAATTCCACCATTTTGTGGACGCAAATTGTCAGTTTCGCCATTTTTATGGTGTGAGTCGTCAGTTGGCCATTTCCAAGGTGCAGATTGTCAGGAAATTTATACAAGAAGTGAATATTAGCCATGGCGACATTTTCAGGGCAAGAATCCACGTTATTTCAGGTCAGAATGGTCGCAGCTTTGCCGTTTTCACAGCGGGAATTGCCAGTTTGGCCATTTTTAAAGCAGGCAATGCATGTTTAGCCATTCCCTACATGTGAATGCTCAGTTTTGCCATTTTCAGGGCGTATGATATAGTCAAGTCAAGCCAAAGGCGCGATTTGGCCATTTTTACAGCAGGCAATGCATGTTTAGCCATTTTCTTCACGCAAATGCTCAGTTTTGCCACTATCAGGGCTGGAATCACCCGTTGAGGCATTTAAAGAGCTCAAATTCGGGGCTCGTAAAGTCAGTTTGGCCGTTTTGAGAGTGCGAATCGTCAGTTTTGCCATTTTTTTTAGGGCGTCACGTCGAGCCAAAGGCGCGAAATGATCAGTTTTGCCATTGTTTGCACGGGAATGGTCGATTTTTTCAGGGCAGGAATCATCAGTTTAGGCATTTTCCAGGTCGCGAATATCCTGTTAAGCCATTTTTGGGACGCAAACATGGTCCGTCAAGCCAAAGTTGCAAAAGGTCAGCATTGGCCATTTTTTGGCATGTGACTGCTTGATTTAGCCATTTTCAAGGGTGCAGGAACCGTTAGCTCAGTCATTTTTAGGGCACTTGAAGTCCGTTTGGCTACTTTTAGAGCAGGGAATTTATAGTTTGGCAATTTTAAGGGCGCAAATATTGGTCCGTTCACTCCTGTGCAAGGCGGTAATTGTCAGTTATGCCAGATTGAGGGCGCGATTACAGTCAGTTTAGCCGGTTTTATAGTGGGAATAGTCATAGTTTGGCTATTTCGTATTTTTCAAGTTTAATGCGGCGATTTTTAATCTTTAGCGTTAGGAGAATAATATAGTGTTCAAGGAGCTCGGCTCCCGTCAAAAATTATTCGTCCACGAGCTCCTTGAAATTCTATCCTCCTGGTCGTTGGGGACGAAGTCTCGTCAAAAACCATAGAAATGGTTCTTTCTCGACCAAATCCCTTTAAAATGTGGTTTTAATGAACCAGAATTGCTTACATGTTTTGCGAAATCGGTTTATGCGAGATTTAGGCGACGAGCTGAAAATCCATTTTTCGGAGAGTGTCACCCGAGGAAATGTTTCTTAAAATTGTCTTCACTTGTCCGATAATTAATTAATTGTGTTGATTTAGACGATCCTTCACGACAATTGGGATCACTCCCCTCTCACCTCATCTGTGAATTTGAGGGGGTGGGGAGGCTGAAATAAAGAAATTAACCTGTAAATCAGGTACTTACCACTTATTACTAGTTTGTGTTCCGAGAAAAAATTGCTCCCCAGGTGGGATTCGAACCCACGATCTCCTGGTTTTCCGTCAGGTGCTGTACCCGGGAATCCATGCAAAGGGCAAATCCACCAGAGAGAAATACCCTCTCGATACTCAATAGCACCTATCAGGTCAGTGCATGTCATACCCAGCCAGGCCATTTTTTAAAAATTTTATTACATATTTCTTTTTTTATTGCATTAATTTGGTTCACTCAGTGAGCCCAAACCACGAAAATAAGTTTTTGGTGGGATAAACCCACGAAATAAATTTCATAATGAGCAAAATCCGTTTATCAGTGAGCCAGACAACCCGCGAAAGCAGTGGGAGTACCTTGAAACTCCCCGGCGGGATTTGAACCCGCAACCTCTGGATTACCAGTCCAGAACGCTGCCATTTGCGCTACGGAGACGCCTATGGGAGTCGTACTCCGAGGGATAGGCTAAGCCGAACCCCACCCAGGTCCATTGTTTCTCGAAACAATGGACTGGTGGAGTGTCGAAAAAGGGAAAGGGGAAGGTCTGGGCAATAGGGTAACAATTCCTTTTTTTTTTTTTTTTTTTTTTTTTTTTCTCGGTAGAGGTTTCAGGTATCTTTCGTTTCTTCGGTTATGAGTTCCGGTTTCCTTCTTAACGACGTATTGGCGAGGCTGAGGGCTCTTCTGGACTATTTTTGCTGCTTCTTTCCGGTCCTCTATCTACACCTTTGAGTTTGGATTGAACCGTCTTTCTTTTTGAAGCCGATGTCCTCGTTCGAAGTATTTCTTCTGCTTATCCTTTGATTTCCGCTGCAGTTTTTGTATTTCATCATGATTTATAACTTTAGGCATCAATTTTGCTTGTGTTAAGGGCAAGTTGCTTTGCAGCACTCGTTGCATTAGAAGCTCAGACGGGCTTAAACCATAGCTAGTTTGAGTTGAGTTATATATCAACAGCGCCATGTATATGTATATCCTAATCTTTTTGAGCAGATTCTTGATAATTTTTACTGCACTTTCAGCTTGTCCATTGTTTTGATAATGCAGGGGACTACTCTTGAGATGCTCGAAACCGTAAACTTTTTGAAAATTAGTCCAGTCCTTGGACTCAAACTGCGATCCACATTCTGTCATGATTTCATCTGGTATCCCATGTCTTGAAAAAATTTGCTTTATCGCGGTAATTACGTTAGTAGTAGACATGTCGGAGAGAGAAACAAATTCCAGAAACTTCGAATAATAATCTACTGCTACTAAAAAGTTTTCACCTTTGTACATCGCCAAGTCTACACCTATTCTTTCCCACGGACGATCGGGATGAGGGGAAGATGGTTCATTGGCCTATTTGTAATGCATTCAGTACAGTTTTTGACAAAATTTGTTATATCTTTTGTGATTCCAGGCCACCAAACGGTTTCATTCGCCCTTTTTAAACTCTTTTCTATACCTTGATGACCGACGTGAATACGGTCCAGCAATTCTTTCCTGATCGAAGTAGGGACAATAATTCTTTCGTTTTTCCAGAGCATGTCATCTTTTTCTGTTATTGTAGTTCTATGTGTCCAGAAAACTCGTAAATTTTGCTGGACATTAGCTTTGTGTTGTGGCCAACCTTTCCTACACGTGTCTCTTTGGTCTCCGAATTCAGTGTTTTGCTTGTCCTTGATTGAATTAAACAGCTTCTTCGAAACGCTTCGAGTTTGTTTCGTCGTTAGAAATTGAATGTAAGCTTCCGTTTCCTCTGTGAATCGTTCGTCATCCGTATCAGTCAGAGGTGCTCGAGATAAAAAATCTGCTGTAATAAGTTTTTTTCCAGGGACGTATCCGATATTATAATCGAACCTCATTAGACGCATTTTGAATCTTTGAATCCTGATCGGTAGTTCGTGCAGTCCTTTTTTCCCTAGTAGAGATATTAGAGGCTTGTGATCTGTCTGAATTTGAAATTCTCGGCCAATTATAAATTGCCATAATCACTCACAGGCCCAAGTGATGGCGTAAGCTTCTTTCTCTATTTGAGAATAATTTTGCTGGGTACGGCTTATGCAACGGGTCGTAATGTGCAACTCAAACTATCTTCTTGTAACAAAACTGCACCAATCCCAGAGGAAGAAGCATCACTTGCGATCACCGTCTTCCTGTCTAACTTGTAAGGCATCAGGACGGGCGCTTTGGAAAGGGTACTTTTAGCGACGTTAGAAGCTTTTTCTTGGTCCGGGCCTCAGACGAACTCCTGGCCTTTTTTTAGAAGGCCTCGAATTTGGGCTACGATTTCTGAACCGTGTTTAATAAATTTGCCTAAATGGTTGAACAAGCCTAGAAACTTCTTGACGTCGGTTGTGTTGAGAGGAGTTGACATTTCCCTTAAAGCTTTTGTATGCTTTGGATCAGATCTTATCCCATCTGAAGTAATTAAATTTCCTAGAAATTATATTTCTTCCTTTCTAATGAGACACTTATCTGGGTTTAAAGTTACTCCTTCATGTTCCATTTGGTTCAGAACATGTTTAAGACGATAGTCGTGCTCTTCTTTTGATGAACCCATAATCAATACATCATTCTTATAACAGAGAACCCCTGGTATGTTTTCAATGGTACTGTCCATTCTTTTTTGAAAAAAAATCTGGTGCTACCGATAATCCGAACGGCATCCTGGTGAACGAAAATTTCCCGATGGGAGTAAGTTTCGGGAAAGTTTCGATGAGCTCTTAAGCCGTGTACACACGGATACTTTTCTGTCCTGTCAATAAATTTTTAAGATTTTTAGGAATGTTCGTTTGTCGTGATGTCAAAAAGTGTAAAAACCATATGTTTCTATGAAAAAACCAAGAGAAAACGGAGAAATTTTGGAAAAATATCTCCTTTCTCCCTACCACGGAAACCCAGCTTAGAAATACCGCGTCTACTTTAGCCCTGTGAACATAGGTGGGCAGGACATAAAAAATGGGAGTAACTTTTGGGGCTTGAAAATAAACAATTTCATTCGGAATAATAGAGAGATTTTGCAAACAGCTCCGCAAACGCTAACGTTAACGCTATTCACATTTCATCGAACAAAATGTTTACTACCCTAGCAATACGTACACAAAAATCAACTTTTGCGTTTACGGGACTGGTTGCAATATCTCTCCAATATAGGTACATACGGTAACAGGGACGGATTTAGAGTTTTTTGCCGGGGGGGGGGGGGTTCTTAAGCACTTTAGGTCTGTCGTTTACTGGAAGCGTTTTCGAGCAAAACCGCGACAACCCTGTACACTGTACACCCCGCCCTGTACACACGGAGACTTTTCTGTCCTGTCTTCTACTGTAGCTGGTGTTCAAAGTAGTTAAAAACATTAAAAGTGAAGTTTTAGGTTTGTTTGGTTGAATGATGGTTCAAGAAATTGAATTTTTTCTTTTTTATTATGCCCATTTTGAAGCCCATGGAGGGGCTTAGTATGAAATTATTCGCACATATTTGAAGTATGTTTATTACCCCCTCTCTTAAATCCCTCTGCTGAAGTGAAACAAAAAACCAAAATGCTTCGTTTGAACACTGAAATATATTGCCATATGGGCAGACAAGTACTTGAGCAAGAAATGTCCGACTTTTTCCCAGATTTGTTGCAAGACCTTTTTTTCAGGCAACATTCTACCTTCTAGGGGTTCGGGGAACTGGGGGCCTGTTCTATAACTTTTAACTGTCACTATCACTGTCTCTTTCCACCCGTCCTCCCCATTAACATGTGATTTAATTCTGGGCGGACCGGTGGAAAAGGCTATTCCTAGGAACGCTGAAATCTTACAGAACAAGCCCCCAAAACAGATGATACCTCGACCCCCGTCCTTTCATCCTCGTCTTCTTTCCTCTTCTTAATTCTGTATTTATTACATTACTTACTTAATTAAAATGTGGACATTAATGTGCGTGGGGGACACGAGATTTTTTAAAAAGTAAAACAGTAAAAAAGTGCGTCGTGTGCCTCCCGCACAGAATATCGGGCAAAGAATGGGGGCCCAGATTGGCAAAGACGACTCTTGAGTCTTGGATGTTATGCAGGGTACGGGGCTGTAATTGCTGTCAAGATAGGCAAAGCCTGCGCCATCTGATGGCCACAAGGTTGAGGGTCTGGACTTCTGAACCCTCAACTTCAACTTACAACACGAACAAGAGCACTTTGTGGTTAGAGCCTTTTGTGGTTGGAGCATTTTGTGGTTACAGCTGTCTGTGGTTAGAGGATTGTGTGGTCAGACCACTTTTAGGGGTTCAATGTTCTTTATACTTCAAAGTGTTTGTGGTTAGAGCAGAGCGTATTTTGGTTAAAACATTTTTGTGGTTATAGAGCTTTTTGGGTTAGAGTTGTTTGAACTCAAGGACGTCCTTCGCAACTCCCCTGTCCTCTCTATCACGACACCTCAAGTCGGGTGTCCAGATCATCAACGTCGGGTGATCAGTCGTTGAAAGAGTCTTCACTGTTCAGTAATTATAAGTATATTGAACTTATTGACTCAATAAACTCTACATGCAAAGAAGCTGAGGTTCCAGTTCTGTCAAGTCGACTTTTATTATGTTCTGCGGAATGAGCACGAGAAGCTCGAACTCATGGACTGAATCTCTCCTTCATGCCCTCCAAGATTCCTTTGATTGATCCTTTGATTCAAAGAAATCTTCAACATCCTCAGTCTGAGGATCCGGTCGATTCTTCATCTGCTGAGTAATGCGAGGCTCCTTGGTTTCAATAGATTGAGAGTTCAACAATACCTTGTTTCTTCAAAAATTGTTCTAAACTCTCGATTTGAGTTTCTTTTAACGGATTCATAAAAAATAATGCTTCCTCCGCTGTTTTTTCTGTTTTCCAATCTTACGGTGGATGGGGGTGGCGACTGCCCCAACCTCCAACTTGTAGCCACCCACACATACGTACATCGCCAATTGCGAGTGCAGTTTACAGCAAGCTCTCTCATTGAAGAACAAGACCGGTCGTCCACTGGAAGCGTTTTCGAGCGGCGCGACAACGAGCGTACATCAAAAAGGCTTGAATGCATGCACTGTAGCTAAGCCTGCAGAGGACGACGTCACATTCAATTCAAGACTTTGGGATGTACGCTCGTTGTCGCGGTTTTGCCTCGAAAACGCTTCCAGTAAACGACAGACCCAAAGTGCTTAAGAACCCCCCCCCCCCCAGCAAAAAACTCTAAATCCGTCCCTGTTACCGTATGTACCTACATTGGAAAGATTTTGCAACCAGTCCCGTAAACGCAAAAGTTAATTTTTGTGTTCGCGTTGCTAGGGTAGTAAACATTTTGTTCGTTGAAATGCGAATAGCGTTAACGTTAGCGTTGGCGGAGCTGTTTGCAAAATCTCTCTATTATTCCGAATGAAATTGTTTATTTTCAAGCCCCAAAAGTTACTCCCATTTTTTATGTCCTGCTCTCCTATGTTCACAGGGCTGATGTAGACGCGGTATTTCTAAGCTGGGTTTCCGTGGTAGGGAGAAAGGAGATATTTTTCCAAAATGTCTCCGTTTTTTCTTGGTTTTTTCATAGAAACATATGGTTTTTACACTTTTTGACATCACGACAAACGAACATTCCTAAAAATCTTGAAAATTTCATGACAGGACAGAAAAGTCTCCGTGTGTACACGGCTTTAGGGTGAAAATTGTTTTTGAACTGTGATGACATCTGCATGAACTATTTCAAAAGGTTTAGATGGTGTTGAAGTTATATTGTGGTAGGGCTTAAGGGGGTGTCTTTCGTATTTTTTTTTTGACATGTGTCGCATGAGTTTATGAACGTTTGAATCGTGATTTTCCAATTTGGCCAATAATTTTTTCTCTTTATCGATTCGTACGTTTCAATTATACCCTGATGTATTTTCTCTTCGTTATGGTAATGTCTTACGATATCTAATTGCTCTTCTGCATCTTGGATGTCCAAAAGGTGCCTAGTGAATTTTGTTAGTTTTACCGCTGAATGTTTAAATGTTTTAGTTACAATGGATGTAAATGTTTCGTAGATATCTGTTTCGAAAAATAGCCCGTAATGACAATTTGGTTCTGTGTAAGTTTTCACGAATTGGATGATTTCTTCTTGAATGTTTTGCTGGGGGAATTTTACGATTATTTTTGTTTTTGAATTTTCAAAGAGGGGTTGAGTTTCTACGAAAGTAGCAGGTACGGGTCCGGTGCTAATTATGATTTGTTTCGGGCAGGTGTTAATTGATCCATCTTTAATAGGGATTTCCATCGTGGTATTCCCCTCGGAATTGGAATGTACTGTTCCGCTATGTGTTGGGCTTTTTCCGTCTGGACTGTCGTCTACGTTAACTATAATAGATTCTGATGGTTTAGTTTGCACAAAGGCGTTTATTTCGACCCTAGAGAGGGCGTCGGCGTTTCCGTTGGTGGCTCCTTTTTTATACTTTATATCGAAATCAAATTCTTCCAATTTTAGTTTCCACCTGAACAATTTGGAATTTGGTTCTTTGAGTGAATCGAGCCAGACGAGGGGTTTATGATCAGTTACCAACGTAAACTTCCTTCCGTAAAGATACGGTCGAAAGTGTTTGGTAGCCCAGACACATGCTAATAGTTCCCGCTCAATTGTCGAGAGTTTCCGTTCCGTATCGTTCAAGGTACGGCTGGCAAATGAGACTGGGTGCTCTTCACCATTAAAGTTTTGGGATAATACGGCGCCAAGTGACACTCCGGACCCATCGGTTGTCAATATAAAAGGTTTTTTGAAGTCTGGGTACTTTAATACGGGGTCGTTGATTAAAAGTTTCTTGCAGGCTTCAAAGCTTTCGATATAGTCTGCGTCAATGGGGTTTATGTTGTCACCCTTTTTTAGGCGAAGCGTCAGAGGCTTCGATATTTTTGCCAAGTCCTTTATAAATCGCCTGTAATAGCTGAGGAGTCCTAAGAAACCTTTTAATTCTTTGGGCGTTTTTGGAATTGGAAATTTTGTGACTGATTCCACCTTTTGGGGGTTTGGTTTTATACCGTTTGGTGTTATGACGTGACCAAGATAACACAGTTCTTTCTGAAGGAATTCTGCCTTATCCAACTAAATCTTTAAGCGCGCCCGCCTAAGCCGCTCAAAGATTTGTCTGAGGCGGACTAAATGTTCTCGGAGGCTCGTGCTAAAAACGATTATGTCGTCCATGAAACAGGCGCATATTTCGTTTTGGAGTCCTCGAAGGCAATTATCCATAAGTCCTTGAAAAGTAGATGGGGCGTTCTTTAATCCAAACGGCATTTTTCGGAACTCCCATTTTCCTGTTTCCGTGCTAAACGCCGTTTTGGGGACGCTCGATCTTTCCATTTCGACCTGGTGGAAGCCAGATACAAGATCTATGGTTGTAAAATAATTACAATTTCCCAACTTTGACAGTATATCTTCAATATTAGGCAGATCGTACTTATCGTCGATGGTTTTTTTATTCAACGCCCTGTAGTCAATTACCATTCTGTATTTTGGAATTCCGGAGGCGTCCTTCTTTTTAGGGACGATCCAGATAGGGGCGTTATAAGGGGAGTTCGACGGTTGAATTATTTCGTCTTCTAAGAGTTTCTTAATTTGAGATTTGATTTCTGTTTTAAAGATTTCTGGATATCTGTAAGATTTGGAATATACGGGAATTTCGTCTGTGGTACGGATGACGTGTTTGACACCTGTTGTGGTACTCAATTTTTCATTTTCGTCATAAAGTATATCTGAAAATTCGGTGATGACTTTTATCACTTCTCTTTTTTCCTCCCTGTTGAGGTGGTCTAATCTCATTTTACCAATGAGTTCTGATATTTTTGTTTTGTTTCTTCCTCTATTATTTGGTACTTCCTCTGTTTCCCAGGGAATTTGGGACTCTGTCTGCTCAATGCTTCTAGATTGTTCAGAGACCTTTTGAGGGCGATTTTTCTTTCTTCATTTCCCAAGTTAATTGCAAGACAGTAGGCTTTGTGGTCCTCTACGTTCACAAGGCATTCGGGGATTTCGATATTCCGGCTCGACTGTAGTGAACTAGGGCTGTACCATTTTTCACTCCTTGCAAATGGAGTTCAATTTGCCTACCAGAACGTCCTTTAATAGGGAATTTTCCCTCAACTTGGAGGACGGAGTGCATTTCCAGGGGTATACTTTTTTTCCCCAATTTTAATTTATTTGTTCCCGTTCCTAACTGCAACGTGGCTTTTAGTCTCCTAAGGGTGTCTAACCCGAGAAGGATGTCGAAGGAATCGTGGAAATTAAAAATGAAAAGTTTACATGGGACTTTAGTTTTCCCGAAAAATTCTTTACTGCTCAGCACAATGCTGTGTGTCCCAGAGCTCTCGCTATGGGCGGTTTTTACAGAAAAGTTATCCTCTCGAATCTTTCGCTGAACAGCTCCTCTGCGATAGAGGCTTTGATAAAACTGCTCGAACTTCCGGTGTCAATGAGGATTTTTAAGTTTGAGGGTGAGGTAATAAAAGGTAGCTGCTGTGACTTTTCCAGGTGCATAAGGCTTATGCGTCCGCGTCACAGCAGTTTCCCCTAAAAAATGGTCTCCGGAATCAGAAGTTTCGTCTGGTTCCTGAGTTTCACAATTATTTAAAGTTGTCTGAACACTCATTGGTTCAGGTGTGTAATCGTTTTTCCGGAAATTATAGTTCTGGTTTTATTGAAAGGTTGGTTATAACGGGGTTTTGAAAAGGTTGGATGAGCGTTGGTATTTTGATTTTTAGGAGTGTATGCATTGTAATTTTGAGGGGAGTAAGAATTATTGCTAGTATATTTTGGGGGTGGTTTCTGATATTGCGTGTTTGGATTTGGCTTATGCGGGGGTTTTTGGTTTTGGGTGTTGGAAGAGTTCCCCGCCTGGGAAATTGATATTCATTTGTTAGGAGGGAGAGGGCTTCATTTAAGTCTTTCGGTGACTTAGTTTTTAAAAGATTCCCCACAAACCCATTCATCCCATTTAACAAACACCTTAGAGCATATTTTTCCATAAAAGGAATTAGCGTGGGGGAGTATTCTAAGGGATTATTACGAATTTGAGCAATTATTAAGTGGAGGGTTTTTTGTACTTCGTCAAAATATTCGAAGTCGGACTTGGAGTTTTGTTTTAGCGTTGATAGCTGACTTAAAAGGGTGTAGACGTCCCTTTTGTCGTTGAATGAAGCGAGAAGAGCGTTCTTCACTTCCGCCCACGTTGAAAGGGGGTGGGAGTGTATTTTCTGGGCCGCGGGGCCTCTGATTTTTGCGATGATCCCATTCAAAACGAAGCTTTGAATTTGAACGAAGTTGGTTGGATCTTCTGGGTTTGTGAAGTTTTCGAGAAGGATTTCACTATTTTCTATAAATTTTTGAAGAATTTCAGGTTCCCCATGAAATTTGGGGACCATGTCGAGATGACATTTTTTTATTTGAGGTGGCTCTAAGGCGCGGAGTTGCCTTTGCAAAGCCCTGAGCGTTTCGGGGTCGAAGTTAACGCCCTGGCCTTGGGGTTGAACTTGTTGTTGTTGTTGTTGATGATTCATTTTTAATTTTACGAAATTGGGCGGTGATTGGCAGGGGAACACAATGTTCTCTAAGCAATCAAAATAACTACTACTCACAGTAGGAGGTAGAGCATTCCTCTTTGCTGATTTCGGGTATGGCCTTTTTGATGCCGTCTTTTTTTTTTTTCTGTGGCTTCGAGTAGTGAACCGTGGTTTTATCGTTCACTGGCGTTGGTTCCTTTGTAGGTGAGGTTGTCTTCCACTGTCGTTAAAACGAATGTTTCACAATGAACCGCGAAGACTGTCCTACCGACTGCGCCAAATAAATCCGCGTGACCAAAAATCTCGTTTTTAAAAAAGAAAAAAAGTTTATTAATGGAACACAACTGAACGTTACTTCACGATAACAACTACTAAGCAAAAGGTCGAGCTCTCGGAGGCTTTTTATACAATTAAAAGGGAAGAAGTGGAAGAAAAATATTCGATTTCAATTTACAGGTGCTGCTTGTCTGTTAGTTTTTTGCAAGGAGAGAGAAGGGTGGAGGATAAAGAGTTTTATTATGAACAGTTGTTATATTTCATCGGGTAAGAGGTTTATTGGATATAAGTTTTATTTATTTTCGAATTTCATCACATGAGCCAGCTCCGTTTGCTTGTGCCAGTAAGCTTTGTTGTTGCTTGACTAGCTCGACATTTTTCACTTTTCGTACAGCGTCGTCCAGAGTCAAGTTGTTCATTAGTTGCAATTCTTCCGAAAGGGCTTGATCGTTTATGCCAACTACGATTTTATCTCGAATTAGGCCATCTTTTAAAATTTCATAATTACAACGTTCGGCGAGACGGTGAAGATCATTTATAAACTGATCCGCGGACTCCTGATTTCCTTGCTTTCGTAAATTGAACGTCGCTGTTTCGTACACAACGTTCACCATAGGGAGGAAATACTGGTCGAGTTTAGTGATAACTTTGTCGTAGTCTTTCTCGTCGAACTCCGAAATTCCAGCCGACAGCAAGACATTTTCAGCGTGATTACCCATGGAAAAAAGGAGAGCATTAACTTGTGTATCATCCGGTTCTTTTTCCAAGCCTGAAATACATCGATATCGGTTGAAACGCTTTTTCCATTGTTTCTATTCTATTGGTTTGAATGAGAATGGTTCCATACCTCCGATTTTAATTGGGTTTAAACTGGGTGATCCGGTCACCTCTGAGGTTTTCTCTCGCTCATCACGAAGACTTTGGCGTGTTTTTGGCATGGTTCTTAACGCGCTGCCACCATGAAATGAGTTCCCAATTTACGATTCAGAACAACAACTAAAACTTGTATTTATTTGCGTATTATGTTAGATCATTAAGATTATTAATTGTGGAGTGTCGAAGAAGGGAAAGGGGAAGGTCTGGGCAATAGGGTAACAGCAGGGCCAACAAGGTTAAGGGCTTGTACTTTTCTTGTGTACGCCTCAAAACACGCACGACTCGAAGGGCAAAGCTTGCCGGAGCCTAACCTTCGCACACTTAAAGCGTTTCCCACTTGCAAGAAAATTCTACACTGGTGCACACTGCTGTTTTAAGGTTCCGGTTCACTAAAAAAACCATATTTGAGGGTCCCACACGCAAAAAAAAAAAACATGTTTGGAAGTTAGATGGATATAATGAATAAATCTGTCGGGAGCTCCCCCCCCCCACCAAGAACACCAGAGTTCTAGCTAAGCAAAACCAACCCCTCGCTCTGCCAATTTTTTTCAGGTTTCAGGAAGGGGAGAGTACTGCTTGGGGAATGAGTGACTCCACGTAGTAGGCACGGTTCTGTGAGAAGGCTGGAATGGTCGATCAGTCGAAAGATTAAAGACTTGGACGAATAAAACGTTGAGATTTTCTCGATGATGAGCAGTTGCGAAGCGATAATTATCAGTTTTGTGAGTAGGAACTGAGAGTTACCATAACGACTGTTAACCATCACTGGTGGTTTGGACAAAAAAGGCCTCGGGACAAAGTTGTCAATTTTTTTGGCTGATTAGAGAACTTTTGGTTTTCAAAATTATATTTTTTCTCATTAAAAAAAACTAAAACCAGCAGGTTTGGAGGTAAACTTTAAGCTATTTAGCGAAATAGTTGATTTTGGAGCAAAATCAGCGTTTACACCAACTTTGGCGAGGAAAGCGTTAGATTAGATAATCGACCCGCAAAACTGCAAATACATATTATACAGGGTGTTTCACGAGGAGTGTATTATATTTTAATATGTTGTAGTACTGATCGATTGCGTCCAAAACCACTCTATGAACATAGGGTCGCAAATGCTTTGCTTCAGAGTTACGGGGACATTTGTGGTTTTTTAGCCACTCGCTACTTTTTAACCTAAAAGTGACGGTGGTGACCGAACCATCAACTGTGGAGCAAAACGAAGCACATTTCTGAAAAGATCACTAAATTTTGCTTCAGAAATCACCGCTCAACTTTGTTTTTCACGTATTCGAGTATTTTTTACGAATTTCCAAAAATTGCTCGGATGGCTTTTCTCGACTGTGTGGCACAAATCATCGATGATTTGTACCTTCTCAGACTGCTTGAATTTTGGTCCCAATCCAGGAAAAACATGCCTGTTTTGTGAGCTTTCCAATGATCACGCGTAAATTGGAATCGGTTCATTTTTTAGGGAGATATCGAGCCCAACGTCTGAAAAAGCAAGAAGAAGTTAGCCAAATCGCTCAGGTTTGAAACTGTCATGTACGCAACACCGTGCCTACTAATTTTAAGATTTGTGCTTGGGTACAAGAAATCAGTGGTATATCCAATAACTACAGTTTATTATAAGCACTTGACCGTCTTTTATTTGTTTCTTTAAAATGACCTTTGCTCTCGCAGCTTGTGTTTTTCCCAACTGGTCTAGGAGTTCAGAAATTTTTACAGTTTCTGTCTTAACTTCTTTACTTTCTTCGTTCATTTCAAGTAAATTTCATTGTTTCGCGAAATGCCCGAGCTATTTTCCCACGCGGAATACGCTGACATCATTTTCGTTTACGGAGTTTGCGACGGTAGCTCTCGAGCTGCTCGCATAGAATACGCTCGAAGGTTTCCTGAGCGGCGCCTACCATGTGAAAGAGTATTTCAGCGTACTTTCGAATTTTCGCGGAGGACTGGTACGTTTCCTAGCTTTCGGCAGCACCTCGAAAGGGATGATCAACAAGCGGACGGCGAGGTCGATCAAATCCTAGATATCGCCGCCAATGATCCCTCGACTAGTACGAGAAGAATCTCGAGTAGGATAGGAGCCCCTCATACACGAGTGTGGAGAACTCTCCGTAAGCATGGGCTCTATCCGTTCCACCTGCAAAAAGTGCACCATCTGCATCCAGGGGATGACGTTCGTCGTTTACAGTTTTGCCGTTGGGCTATGGAGAACCGACACCTCAGCCAATTCATTTTATTCTCGGACGAGGCGACCTTTACTCGAGACGGAATTAACAACTCTCACAACTGGCACCTCTGGCAAGAAGAGAATCCTTACGCCACACAGGTTCGAAACTTTCAACACCGCTTTTCGGTTAACGTGTGGTGTGGAATTATTGGGAGTGACCTGATTAGGCCCCATATTTTTGATCGTAATCTCGACGGGCCAACTTATGCCCAATTTCTCGAAAACGAACTGCCCCAATTATTGGAAGACGTCCCTTTACGCATAAGAGCTGCGCTCATCTACCAACACGACGGAGCGCCAGCCCACAATTCTCGTCAAGTTCGTGAATATTTGGACGACACTTTTCCAAATCGTTGGATTGGCCGTGGCGGCCCCATCAATTGGCCGGAGAGGTCTCCTGACTTAACCCCACTGGATTTTTCTTTGTGGGGTTGGCTGAAGGATTTAGTTTACCATGAAGAAGCTTTCAATTCTCGGGAAGACTTGGTGACTAAAATCTAGGAGGCTGCGCAGCAAATAAAAAATCGCCGGGTTGCACTGAGAGAGATGACCGCATCGGTAACAAGGAGAGCATCGAAGTGCATCGAAGTTGGAGGGGGGATATTCGAACAATTCTTGTGATTTTTTTTTTTTCTTCTTGTGAAATAATAAGTACATTAGAATTTTTTCCCATCCATCCATCCATTTTTCAGCTATGTTGAGATGAATCCTACTTGAGCGATTTGGCTCACTTCTCCTTGCTTTTTCAGACGTTTGGCTCGATATCTCCCTAAAAAATGAACCGATTCCAATTTAC
Organism: Corythucha ciliata; assembly: GCA_038030265.1. Lineage (NCBI taxonomy): Eukaryota > Metazoa > Arthropoda > Insecta > Hemiptera > Tingidae > Corythucha > Corythucha ciliata. The sequence goes on from CM075939.1 coordinate 13,749,248, forward strand.
GCGTGATCATTGGAAAGCTCACAAAACGGGCATGTTTTTCCTGGATTGGGACCAAAATTCAAGCAGTCTGAGCAGGTAAAAATCGTCGATGATTTTCACCAGACAGTCGAGAAAAGCCATCCACGCAATTTTTGAAAATTCGTGAAAAATACTCGAATACTGAAAAACAAAGTTGAGCGGTGATTTCTGAAGCAAAATTTAGTGATCTTTTCAGAAATGTGCTCCGTTTTGCTCCACAGTTGATGGTTCGGTCACCACCGTCACTTTTAGGTTAAAAAGTAGCAAGTGGCTAAAAAACTACAAATGTCCCCGTAACTCTGAAGCAAAGCATTTGCGACCCTATGTTCATAGAGTGGTTTTGGACGCAATCGATCAGTACTACAACATATTAAAATATAATACACTCCTCGTGAAACACCCTGTATATAGCTAAATATCAGCGAAATTGCCCGTTTCTGGACTCAGTAGCCGCACAAATTGCAAGTGGTAGCCAAAGAATCGAGATCGATGGATAGAATACCCGTGAAATTTCAATTTTCAAGTTTTAATATCTATCAAAAGGCAAGTTTTGGGCTGAATAGTCGTGAAAGTGCACATTTGCGAGGTTAAACCACCTGAAAATTACTATTTCAGGGTAGCGGGACATCGAATCCATATTAATTTGGCTTTTTTACGTGTTTGAATGATAAATAATTTCATGGCCAAAAAGCCGCTGAATCGCAGCATTGGAGCCGAGTCGCCATAAAATTGCCATATTCGAGGTCGAAAATCTGTCAAGTTAAGATAGGGGTCTTTTCACAAAATGGCAAGTTGCCCGAGGGCGTTGAGCCCGCAAGTTCAGCTGCCTCGAGAGCGCCTATAAACCTGGCGGAATAACCGCGGAATTCTATCGATTTAGAGCTAAATATCAGTGAAAATGTATATTTCGGGTATAAATATCCTTAAAATTACCAATTTATGGTCTTAATTTGTCGAAAAATTGCAAATTTTGAGCCTTATTCTTATTGGCCCTGGAAATCTGGGCTATAGCCGTTTGCAAAACATCACAAAAAACCTCCTGGCTAATATTACAGCCTCGAAAAATAAGCTAAATTGCGAGTTTTGGATCTGAATAACCCCGAAAATGCCAATTTCTGATTCCGATCATTATTTTCGTGAACTTTGTAACATTTTGGAG